>LR990613.1:23671834-28471834 GCA_905147815.2 Phalera bucephala | reverse complement strand
TCATTCACTTGCTCCAGCACATCGTTACCAACCACAATCCTTACATTCGTTCTGGTTTCTTCCCTTTCAAAAACCATAATCTTGGTTTTCTTCACATTCAAGTGTAAGCCATTGATCATGCAGTCGTCTTTCATAACTGTGACTAGTGTTTGCAGATCAGTGGCTGTTGGCGCTATTAAAACCGCGTCATCTGCATAAAGTAGATGGTTTACCACTAAGTCACCCATTTGTACACCTTCATTCATCGCTTTCAGTCTTTGAAGACTTTGTCCAGATATATTATAAACAGTTTAGCGGACAACACGCAACCCTGCTTGACGCCGATTTTAACGTCAAACCCGTACCGTGCCCGTACGCATGCCTTGCAGTCCACATAAGTAGACTGGACGGCTCGCAACAGAGTGCCATCTATACCATACTCTGGCAAAATGTCCCAAAGTCTCTTACGCACAACTCTGTCAAATGCCTTCTCCAGATCTACAAAACCGCAGAAAACCTTCCGCCCCACTGCCAGATGCTTCTCTACGATTTTGCGGAGTGAAAAGACTTGATCCGAACATCCTCTTCCAGACCTGAAACCCCCTTGTGCCTCGCACAACATTCCATCGGACTTCACGCGCATTCTCCGTTCAATAATTTTACCGTACACCTTGGGTGCCAAGCTGATCAAACTGATGGCTCTGTAATTGGCGCAGTCATATTGTGAACTCTTGCCTTTATACAAGGGTACTATGACTGCGCGGCGCCAATCTGTAGGGACTCTACCGGTCCTCCTGCAAAGGTTTGCAAGGGCCCGGAAAGCGTCCCGGACGCAAGTTCCACCATATTTGATTATCTCGGCAGATATCATGTCTACTCCCGCAGCTTTACCGTTTTTCATACTTCCTATCGCCCATTCAACTTCTTAAATAGTGATGTCCTCCGTTGATTCTGGTGCCGTAATCTCGCCTTTGGGCACGTCTGCGGCATCAGCATCCGGGACATCTCCATAAATTTCTCCAAAATATTCACTCCACCGGTTTAGCACAGCTTGTGTGTCTGCAAGAATGTCACCATCTTTAGATTTTATCCTTTCCATTCTGGAGCCTGACGAATCACCTCGAGCCTTTCTCACCTTGCTCCAAAAGAGTTTGGTGTTGTTCTCGAAGTTCTTCGCCAGCCTCTCCTCCTCAATCATACTGGCTCTTTCACGCTTTTCTTTCACTAAAGTTTTAGTGGCATTCTTGCATTGCCCGTATATTTCTTACCTCATCTTTGTCATACTGGCATTCAGGTTCAAAGAAGATACATAGTCCTGCCACGCTTTCTTCTTACTTTCTACGGAGCTTTGCAGCTCCGCATCCCACCATGCATCACCTTTTGCTGCAATATGCTTCTTTGAGCAACCACATACTTCTTTCGCGGATTCCACCAAACTCTCTTTCAGGCTATTCCAGCATTCATCTACATTTGAGTCCGAAGAGCCTGCTGTCAAAAGCTTGTCCCGGACTCTGTCTTCATACATTCTCCTCACGCTCTCATGTTGCAACTTTTCAACTTTTATTCTTTTAAGGTCTCCGAAGGGGATACGCTCTCGCCAGTGCCTCCACTTCCTGAACAGACCACTAAACCGCGCAACTACGAGATAGTGGTCTGATTCCAGAGTGGGGCCTCTATACGCACGCGTATCTTGTAGTTTGCTTCGGAGACGCTTATCAACCAGGATCAGATCTATCATGCTTTTTTGTTCATTCCTTCTCCACGTATACATATGTATGTCCTTGTGCTGGAATATCGTGTTAGACACAAGGAGACCCCTTTCCAAACAAACATCTACAATGAGCTTACCTGCATCGTTCACTCTCTTATCACCATAAGGACCCAGAGCAGCGTCGCAAGTTTGCCGCCTGGTTCCTACCCATCCGTTCAGATCGCCACACAAAATCACCTTTTCGTTAGCCTCAGCCAAATCCAGAACTTCCCTGACCTTATCCCAAAACTTCTCAAGGTCCTGGGGTGTCGACAAGCTTACGGGAGCATATGCTGCAATCAAAAATACTCTAGTGACACCCAGTTTTAAACGGACCCAGAGAAGTCTCGCATCACACAGGCCATAATCTCTCACTCCAGAGGCAAGGCGACGGGACAGCAAGATACCCACCCCCATGCTGGTACGACTGCTCTGCGGTACCCCAGACCACAGAGCCATCGTTCCATCAGGAAGATCACAGGTTTCACTGCCCCTCCGCTTAGTCTCTGTTACACACAGAGCATCGCGTCTCTCTTTCATCACATCAATCACCTTATGCATCTTATCTTCCATACCACCTCTTACATTCCAAGTGCCTATTCGGCACTCTGCACCCCACGACTCGCCAGTTCGGGCCCGGCGTGATGGGTGGCGGCCCCCATCGCCGCTTCCACCTATATTCGTACTGACGGGGGCGGGCCGGTACGCGTCGCCTCGGGGGGACGCCCTAGCCCGCACTGCGGTACGTTTGTGGTCCAAGATTGCAGCCATAATGACTGGCAGGGGTCGCGACGAGCACGCTCTTGGATAGACTTATTAATATTAGTTGAATAATATTTCCTCTTTAAACATTACACGTAATAAGCTTTTTATTTTGTCTTCGGAAACCATATTTTGCATTTTTATAATTTTAGATCAAAATGAAATTGAAAGATTAGTGAAAAATGATTTCACGTAGCCGTATTAGTCCCTTTACGGATCTAAGTAAGTAACCTAAAATGCCTAAAAATCTTTATTATTACACCACAAACCTTGCAGGGTTAGCTCTACCGCTCTACCTTCTCTCTAGTGCCTACTAGACATACCTCTGTACTAGGTACAGAATTGATGTTTGACATTAATTGTTATCATCACAAGTTTGTTGACAATAAAGTTATCTTACACTTTTCGTAACAATGTTCTAATTTTACTTTAAGACATTACCGCCATGCCCAAGAGACCTAAATGCAATGCATGCATGCAATTCTGACGTATCAACTATCTAAGATTCAGTTTGACTTTTGAATATTTTCTTTTTCTCTAAATGGCACGCATAAAAACACAATTAATTACTCCAAACAATACCCATGAAATTTAATTACATCCTTACAATTTCAGAGTAAAATTCCTTTCTGTTAACCACAATCCCCAAAATACCATTACATTTAAAAATCTTGTATAAAATTTATACGTACAGCTGCGTCTCCATAGCGCACATACACGCTTTATGAACATTCGGATAAGTATAGGAACTATGAGTACGTTAAAATAATCATATTCGAGGGCTTAGCATGAAGACATTGACGTTACCGTGACATTATTCCGTCGATATGCCAGCCTTTTCACACGGTAAATTTATTAAATACTGATGAAAGTAACATCACGATTTCCCAATAGCATTAAGTTAATTCGCTGAAGTTTGTTCGCGAATTCGTATGAGGTTCACAAGAGGTTTTTTTGGTGACTACGTTCGAATCAACACACAGTTTGACTTTTGAATATTCTCTTTTTCTCTAAATGGCACGCATAAAAACAAAATTAATTACTTTAAAGAATACCCATGAAATTTAATTACATCCTTACAATTTCAGAGTAAAATTCCTTTCTGTTAACCACAATCCCTAAAATACATTTACATTTAAATCTCTTGTACAAAATGTATACGTACAGCTGCATCTCCATTGCGCACATACACGCTTTATGAACATTCGGCTAAGTATAGAAACTGTGAGTACGTTAAGATAGTCATATTCGAGGGCTTAGCATGAAGACATTGACGTTACCGTGACATTATTGCGTTGATATGCCAGCCTTTTCACACGGTAAATTTATTAAACACTGATGAAAGTAACATCATGATTTCCCAATAGCATTAAGTTAATTCGCTGAAGTTTGTTCGCGAATTCGTATGAGGTTCACAAGAGGTTCTTTTGGTGACTACGTTCAAATGAACACCACCCACTGATTTTAAGTCACCGCTCACAACTATCTAGTTAGTTTAGTGCCGCGTAGTACTTGTGCGGATAACGAGATCCTGGGCATAAATCTTTACTCGGATAAAATATGCTTTTTTATCAAAAAATTCTCAATGGTCTTTCTTAATGGTATTTCTAAAATTTGTTATGATAATATGCTCATCCCTGTTACATTGGAAACTAAAATCGTCGGCGATATGTGTGCACATAGTGCACGTCTGCCACCCTGCTTGGGAAATATATGCGAGACGAATTGCAAATTTTGTAATAATTTGCAACCACAATAACGCTCACGAAGAAAATCTCGCAAAAAATTGCTCGCGAACCGAACTCGCAGTGGACACGTGCCTTTTGACAAAGAATCTCAAACGTGAATCTTAATTGTAACAGTGTAGGAATAACAATAAACATATTATGAAATCCTTTATTGTCGGCGGGTTTTGTTGAAACAAAGCCACTTTCTGTATTATACTCGTATTAAACGGCAGGTTGGGGCCCAAACTTAATGCCGACGCCACTGTCAATGCTTGGGAATGCGTGCTCAATTTATGGCATGCCATTTCGAATTTTGTTTGTACTTTTGCCGTTTCTGGTTTGTACTTTTTAAGGTATAGTTTATATTATACTAGCATCTTTATTTGTAAGGGGAATGGAGACGATATTTTCCAGCACAAGTTGTTAAGATAGAGGCTAGAAAAGTATGTAGGTTGCATACTTATACTATGCTCTCGGTAAATGCCGGCACAACTGTGAATGCTTTTGAATGCGTACCTAATTTACGGCATGTCACTTCGATTTTCGATTGTACTTTTTAAGGTATTGAATATTAGCGGCTTATTATTTTAGGGAGCTGGAGACAATTTTGGATGGCACTATATGTGGAAGTAGAGGCCAGAAAAAGTATGTTAGGCGTATGTTTTCTCTTAATAAGTTGCATAGCTATAGATTGCAGTAACAAGCATAATAGCGTCAAATCGTAACCAGTCGTGCCAGAAGTTAATGTCAGTTTTGTGCAATACACAGACGATATCTAAAGTTGCTGATAAAAAGGACAGTCTGTTGTTGTTCATATAACCTCATATAACATTTTTTTAATGCCATAAAACGCAGATATCGCGAGCGTGTCCCCTTGTTTTATGATTTAAGTCCACACATAGGCATGTAAAATGGACATTTTATTTAGGAAATAAAATATAGGTACTGTTTTAGTATTGATAAATGTAACACGATTAGGTTCATTTCGAAAAGTTGTTGAAGGAGCAAGAATCATTGTCCTGCATAAACTTTCCAAGAAGCGTTGTGGCGCATTTTGGTGCCGCACGTTAAAATATATTATTTATGTTTTATATATATTTCCTTTAATTTAATGTTTTTGCAACTTGAAGCTCTTTAAAATACGCATAAAATTTTAGCACCACCTCATAAAGAAGACGACACTGACTCCTGAAACACAGGTATTGTATACCTAGCTCTGGGGTCAGGGCCTAACTTTAACTGAGCTGTGATATTTTATGCCAATAAAGAATTATCTTATTATTCTATTTAAAAGACAATTAAATCTTATGATGCCTCTACATCGTGTACCTGTCGATTTCGTGCAGACCGTAAAGTAAACGATGGAAGTAGCTGAACTCCCTCAATTCTTCAAAGCTGTGATAGGAACTCTTTAGTTTACAAACATTGTCAAAAGCAAATATTAGTAACAAATATTATTCGGATAAATAAAAGTTTTGATGCAAGATAAAACTGAGTATATTTAGACACTTATGTCGCTAAATGCACACTGTGTAGTTTATTGGCATCAGAATGTGTCAATTTACTCCGCTTATGTAAGACAAGGGAAAACTTGTCGTCTCTTACGGTCGGTTTCAATATTCAACTCAAGGATTGATTTGCCTACTACAAATAAAATTGACATATTTTGTATAGAAAATCTGTCAAAATCCAACTGACAGTAGGCAAATCTGTCCTTGAATTGAATATTGAAACTTGCCATTAGACCCTAAACATACGCAATACTTTTAGAAGCAGCGATCAATGATTTCGCTACTGCATCAACGTTTAACGAGTGTTGACTTTCTGCTTTTGCTTTTTTGCATTTTAGCTACTGTTTTGATGCCATTTTAGATTTTGGCGGTGGAATGCCACAAATGCCACTCAAGCATCGGAAAAGCCATCAAATCAGCAATCGCCAAGTATCGTGAGCACGGTAGACCTTGTTACATCGACCGTTAGGAATATTCTCTCACGATGTGTATTCAGTAACTACAAGGTTCTCGCCACCACATGCTTTATATCAATTGAAAAATTAACATTATTTTTCATAAATCATGTTTATTTTTCGTTTCACCGTAAGCTTTATTCAGACAGGTGTTCTTTGCTTGCCTTTGTCTTCTCCTTTGTCAGAAGAGCCTTATAACAATATAACTACTTGGGGCCAAATCCGGAACTAATGCAGTCCTTGTTATTAGCTGTCAACTTGTCTATCGAATAAAGGATTTGCCTTTTATAAATCACTAGTTTTCCTCGTTTGTCGAAGGATGCTTTTTATTTGACATTATTCTAAATAGGTTCATAATTGTAGGAATATTGTGCAGAAAATTTTCATCTGAATACTAGACATTTCAAGCCGTATCATTATTATCCATCGTCAAAATTTGCAGGACTTGTGGAAAACTTGCTTAGGAACATGAGGCCAACACGTATAGGTCATTAAAGAGCATATTGTGATTAGTCAACAAAAATTAAGACAGTAACAAAAAGCTGACTCAATCAATTTATTAGAAGTGACTGTTTAGGTTAACATACACCTTTGTTTTGGTCTTATCGCGTATTACCTATATATTTTGTACGACCTTGCACATATTCATCTGAACACACGTGTGTTTACTCGACACTTTTGTTAATTCATACAACCTTATGTCATATTAAAGATAAATTTATTCAAAAATTCCTTCCATAGCCCAAAGGCCACTTAAGCGTGAACTCCGCAAAAGACATCGAAAGAAATGGTTTCATAAAAAGTTAGGAGCAACTATCTTTTGATTTGTATTGCCGGCAGCGTATGCTGGTCTATGGAAGTTTATTTTGATCAATTCAGACGACCCACTTTATATTCAGATGGTTATTGAGTCTGTTAAACTTTTGAATGCGTAGGAACGCCTCAGAAGAAACCTTACTAACTTAAGCTTTGAAAATATTCTAGGCGTTTTTATCCGCGGACATAAGAGGGCAAATATCCGAAAATGCGTTAACTAAATTTATTGTCCCATTCAAAATTTACCTTTGATCCTAACACAATAGAATTGAATTACGGAATTTTTATCAAAACGTAACAAATAATTATGCTGAAATACTTTCGATATCGTCCAACGGGTCCCTCATGAAACTTGATACTTAGTTTTTTATAAGCGCTCACGTTAAAATTGTACAACGCTAATGCAACATTACATAAACTGTGAAGGATACGCCATTACAGTCATTGATTTGACTCTGAAATATATTGGTACTTAAACCTCAGTATAACCAAAGGGCCGTTCAGACCCGAGGGCAGACCCAAGTGACAAGGGCTTCGTTTCTATTTTCTTGCTACAATCGATAGCGCTTTATTCTGACCGAGCGAAGTTTCATTGAAAATGTCATTCTCGTAAATTTTATAGATTTGCATTAGCTTTAGCGACTGCTAAAAGTCCATTTAACTACAGACTCTGATCATCCTAGTAATTAAGCATTGACATTAATAGCAAGTATCATCATATTCACATTTTAAAGAGACGCTTCGAACACCCCCATAAATTTTACCTTCTTTATTTCACCATTTCATGTATTCATTCATTCTTATCAAAAAAAATCTAGATTGCATAGCCCTCGTTCTATGTTTTGATAAACTAAGTTCGATAAACTAATTTAATTCGATTACGACTAATTTAGTTCGATAAATTAATCAGTTTGGTGACTGGAATTGTCGCAGGGTAGGCAGAGAGTACAGAGTTCCAACAGGTTCTTTCCTTACATACCTCTCTGGCTTCCTCCACTCTCATAGTTCGTCTCATACACACTCGCCGGTTACGGAGACTCTTGCCTTGCCCTTCAGATAAGACACGGTCTATTTGGTCATGGTAAGATAGTCTAGGTCTTTCCCGGTACCTACATCCTTCCACTTTCGCATTGTATATCTGTTTTGTCATTCTTTCTTCTGGCATTCTTTTTATATGCCCGAACCAACGGAGCCTTTCTATATACCCTTTCTCATCTTTACACCGATACTATCTTTCATACCTACTCGCTTTCTTACTACGTGTTGCGAATACGGTCGGTCAGCGTGACTCCGCACATCTTCCGCAGAAATTGCATTTATCCTGCTTTCGTTCTCCTTCTTACATACCCAACTCTCACTGCCATATAACAGAGTTGGGACAAGCACTCCGTTATGCATGGCCAGCTGCGCCTTTTGGCTTAAGTGCCGGCTCCCAAGTAGCCTTCCCATCGCACCATTAACTCTATTATCTGCATTCACTCTTCTCTCTATATCAGCGGTGTATTTCCCATCCTTACTGAAGGCGCATCCAAGATATACAAACTCATTCACTTGCTCTAGCACATCGTTACCAACCACAATCCTTGCATTCGTTCTGGTTTTTTCCCGTTCAAAAACCACAATTTTGGTTTTCTTTAGAATTGTTTCCGGTATGATAAACATGCTCACCTCCAATTACATTGGCACCTAATATCCTCGGCGATATGTGAATGTACACGGTACACCTCTGTTACCCCAGCTTGAGGTACATAGGAGTGTTAAGGGGCTATCGCGAAAATAACGCGTTTTGTACTCCATGCACTTCAAGAAGTATATAGATTAGAGACTTAATATTTCGAAATATGATTTTTGACTTTTTATTTTAGAATCTGGTAAAAGGAATACGCTTGAATAAAATTTTCTCTATAGGAAAAAATCTAAAGACATCTCTATTGCTTTAAGTTTTCTGGTGCCAACGTGAAATGCTTAAAAATATAACAAATAATTCTAGCGAAGTTCTTGTAAAGCAGTTTTTTATTTTATAGTGTAAAATTTTTATGAAATGATAAAAAATATTTTTGTACATACGTCATTTATTTCCGAGCACGCGCTCAGTATATCTACCCCTTATTATTATTTTGTAAAGTCTTTGCATCCCTGTCACTCTCCCGGTCGATAAATGGTCGATCGTGGTGGGCTATTAAGGTTTCGTCACATAGCCGATGCAGCGCGACAGGAGCACGACGGTGGCGCGGCTTGGGGAGTTGTAATGTACGGGAGACGCCACACAGTGCAGCCCCGCTTGGCGCGATGTAAACGTCACGAACGAACATAGCTGAGCGCTTCGGTCGCGCTCCCTTGGCTATTTGACCAAACCAATAAGTTAATTCTTCAGCAGATAAAAGACGTCCGCTGTCGAACAAAAGTCTTCCTTAAATATCGCCCCAACAACCAGCTTGGATTCAGCTTTTATTTTGCATCCAGCTTTTATTTGCAACTAATGAGTGCAGAAAATTACGTCTTATATTACTATACAGTGTGCAACAAAATTACATTTAGTTTTATTGCAACCTTTGCAACCAGTGTAATGTAGTGATATATCTATCTAAACAAAACACTGGGTCTAAGGCTCTGGCCCTAGAGCACCCTTTACACGTCGAATGTCGTACATACATCATCTTCCCCACAGAGAACTGAATTTTTCCTCCACCAGAAACAAAAAAAAATGCCTGTCGCTACAAATGTTACCGTTTCTTGGACTATTAATGGCATAGGACATTTCACATTACTTCCATTACATGCAGTGTCTTACACTACATGTAGGAATTGAACGAGATAAGAAAGAGGCACAGAAGCATCCAGCACATACAAACGAAAACCTAGTTTGAGTGCCTTGGAGCAAAAACAAAGAAATGCCTATCACTATAAAACGTGCATATAGAAATAACGGTATGCAATAGAGCTAGACGCCTCCTACACCTACAAACGAAACATTGGTAACGAGCAAGACAAGAGAAAGAGAGAAAGAAAGAGAGACCACCACCGAAGTTTCCACCACCTACAAACGGAACACTGGTTACAAGCGATATGAGAAAGAGAAAGAGAGAGAGGCACTGAAGCCTCCAGCACCAACAAACTGAACACTGGTTATGAGCGAAGCAAGAAACAGAGAAAGGGGAAGAGAGAGAGAGAGAAAGCCAGAGGCAGGTATCGAAAACTCCAGCACCTACAAAAAACACACTGGCTAGGAGAGAGAGAGCGAGATAGGAGAGAGAGAGAGAGACGGGCACCGAAGCGTCCAAAACCTACAAACAGAACACTGGTTACGAGCGAGAAAAGAGAGAGAGAAAGAGATAGGCAATGAAGCCTCCAGCACCTACAATCGGAACACTGGTTTCATCATCATCATCATCATCTCAGCCTATACTTGTCCACTGCTGAACATAGGCCTCCCCAATCGCTTTCCAGCGTAACCGGTCCGATGCCACTTGCATCCAACGACTTCCTGCGATTTTCACAAGATCGTCGGTCCATCTGGCAGGCGGTCGTCCCACGCTGCGCTTGCCAATACGTGGTCTCCACTCTAGAATCTTTCTGCCCCAACGCCCGTCCGATCTACGCGCTATGTGGCCCGCCCATTGCCACTTCAGCTTGCTAATCTTAACGGCTATGTCGGTGACCTTCGTTCTTCTACGAATCTCCTCATTCCTGATTCGATCGCGTAGAGAAACGCCGAGCATAGCTCTCTCCATAGCTCGCTGAGCAACTCTGAGCTTTTTTATGAGACCCATTGTAAGAGACCACGTCTCTGATCCATATATCATCACTGGTAACACACATTGACTAAAAACTTTAGTCTTAAGGCACTGAGGTATTTTGGATGAGAAGATGTTGCGCAGTTTCCCGAACGCTGCCCAGCCGAGTTGGATTCGTCGATTGACCTCTCTCTCAAAGTTGGACCTACCTAACCGGACTACCTGTCCCAGGTAAATGTATTCGTCGACAACTTCAAGAGTAGAGTTCCCAACGGTGAGTGCGGTGGGTACGACATGGACGTTACACATTATTTTCGTTTTGTCCATGTTCATTTTAAGACCCACTTGTTGAGATACTCTGTTGAGGTCACCGAGCATTCGTCCTAGATCTTCCAGCGACTCCGCCACGACCACAATGTCGTCGGCAAATCGAAGGTGAGTGATGTATTCGCCATTGATGTTGATGCCAAGTCCTTGCCATTCCAAGAGCTTGAAGGCGTCCTCTAAGGTGGCCGTAAACAGTTTCGGAGAAATGACGTCTCCCTGCCTTACTCCTCTTTTTATGGGGATCGCCTTCGTGCAATGCCCCTGTACTCGGACTGACATGGTGGCGTTATTATACAAGCACTTCAACACTTCAATGTACCGATAGTCAATGCGGCATCGCTGGAGAGATCTAAGAACCGCCCAAGTCTCGATCGAATCGAAGGCTTTCTCATAGTCCACAAACGCCAAGCATAGTGGCCGATTATACTCCTCGGTCTTCTGTATAATCTGCCGCAGCGTATGTATGTGGTCTATGGTACTAAAGCCTTTCCGGAAACCGGCTTGTTCGGGAGGCTGGAAGTCATCAAGCCTGCGTTCGAGACGATTCGTGATGACTCTCGAAAACAACTTATAAACATGGCTCAGCAGTGTGATGGGCCTATAATTCTTCAGTAAAGTGTTATCACCTTTCTTGAAAAAGAGTACCACCACACCCCTGTTCCACGCTTCCGGCGTTTTTCCTTCGAGCAAGACGGAATTAAACAGCCTCTGAAGGACTTTAAGTACCGGCGATCCGCCCGCTTTCAGAAGCTCTGCGGTAATTCCATCTTCACCCGGCGCTTTGTTGTTTTTAAGGTGTTTGAGAGCCATTCTAATCTCGTACAGGCTGATGTCCGGGATATCTTCAGTGTAGTGTCGGGTTAGCTTGGCTCTTGGGTCTTTTACCAAGTCAACAACAGGTTCAGCTACTGAGGTATACAACTGCCCATAGAACCTCTCTATCTCCCTGAGCACCTCTGACCTATTCGACGTTACGTTTCCGTCCTCCGTCTTCAGCTTCGTCAACTGGCTTTGCCCAATAGACGCGTCTCTTGCGAACACTTTGGAGCCCTTGTTCTGTGCTATGGTCTCCTCAATACGCCTTGTATTGAAGGACCGTAAATCGTGTCGCAAGGACTTCAATATCTGTCCATTGAGCTGCCTATAGGACTTAGCATCATCGGAGGTTTGGAGTGTCATGGTACGTCGCTCAGCCATAAGGTTTCGGGTGTAGTCAGATAGCTTTTGAGGTCTATTTTTACGGTGGGGCTTAAAATGCTTGGACCCGACCGTATGGACAGTCTCTACCAACCTATTGTTGATTTCGTCCACTGATGCGCTGCTGTCTAGCAATTCGAAGCGGTTTGACAATTCGAGTTGAAAGTTCTCGGGGTTTTGGATATGTGCATTAGAAGGTCGGAGCGTAGACTTCATCAGACGCGATCTTTCCATTTTGACATTAATATTTAATGTGCCTCTGACCATTCGGTGATCACTGCCGGTTTTTACCCTGTGAATCACGGAGACATCATTAAATATTTGTCGCTTGATGCTCATGATGAAGTCTATCTCATTTTTTGTGGAACCATCAGGGCTCATCCAGGTCCATTTCCTATGAGGCGGCTTCCGGAAGAAAGAGTTCATCATAAAGAGTCCCTCCTTCTCCAGATATTCGGCCAGCCTCTGACCCCTGGGGTTGCGTTGCCCATATCCAAATTGCCCCACTCTCAATTCATCATCGCCCCGTTTGCCCAGCCGCGCATTGAAGTCACCCATAACCACTGTAAAGTGTGCTTTGGAAGTATGTATGGCTCTACTAATGTCCTCATACATTACTTCGACGTCATCATCTGAGTATGCCGAGGTCGGTGCGTAGACCTGTATGACCTTCAGCGAATATCTTTTGGATATTCTGAGTATCAGGTACGCTACTCTGCTCGACACACTAGTGATGGACACAACGTTGTCTATGAGTGACTTGTGGACGATAAATCCGACACCACCTTGGGACTGCTGTTCGCCCTCCCGGTAGTAAAACAAGTTGCCGGATTTTAAGGTTATCGTGTCCTCGCCCTTTCTTCGGACCTCCGATAAACCAACAATATTCCACCGCAACTTGTTTATCTCTTCTTCCAGCTCAACAAGCTTCTCATCTGTCCTTAACGTGCGTGCGTTGTATGTCACCAGGGCCAAATTTCGGTGTTGGTGGTAGCCGAATCTCTGCCGGAGATTCTTAGCACCCCTTGTCCTGTCGTTACCATGGCTGCTACCGTGGCCAGGACGAACAGGACCGCCGGGGACTAGGGGCCTGGTTTTCTTACATTCGTCCATAATTGGGGGTGTTTGCCATACTCGCCACGCTTGGCAGGCGGGTTGGCGAGCGCAGTTATTGGTCGTCGAAGTGCTAAGGGAACGCTGCTGCCCATTCCCTAGTTTTCCCTTAGTCGCCTTGTACGACACCCGATGGGATGAGATGGGTTGGTCCTATTCTAAGCCGGGAACCACGCGGCACTGGTTTGAGTTTACCAAAATTCGAAGGATCGCGAGATTTTTAGTGTGTGGTAGTAAGTACTCCATAACTCAATCTTCCTCACAGATGACTAAGAATCTTTTACTACCAAAAAACTGCCTATTGTTACAAAACGTGCGTAAAAAAATAGCGGTATACGATAAAGCTATAGATGTCAACCGTTTATTGGTATAGGACATTACGCGTCACTTCCATTACGTGTAATGTTTGACGGGCGATTTAGCGCAGTTAATAGCTTAAGTCGCTCCGCCCACTGTGTCTAATAGTCGCGGGTTTGATTCCCGCACGGGACAAATCTTTGTGTGATCCACAATTATTTTTTCCGGTCTGGGTATTTGTGTATGTGAATTTTCATGTTTGTAAACGCACCCACGACACAGGAATATATCCTAGTGTGGGGCTACGTTTTTTTTAAAAAAAAGAAAAAAAAGAAAGAGAAAAAAAGAATGTCACTGCATGGTGTTTTTGTGAACGGCGCCAAATAAAATGGTAATTCGTTGAACTGGGGCGTCGTTGGCATGACGTGATATTTTAATTTTTATAGGCTCATTTAGATACCAAAATGGTGCGTATTACTGAGGTATTAAAAAAATGTTTACGTTACTTTGGAAGCTGCTTTGTGAGAATTGAGGTATGTAATGTCCTTTTTTATCCGATAGTGGTACGTTGACTTCAAGACGTGACGTAGACACTAGTTCCATTTTTGATTTTATAATCAAGTTAACTCAATTTAAATAATTTTTTTATACTTTATATGATTCAAAATAATAATGTTAAAGTCACCGCGGCTTAAAATTGACCTAAGCTCTAGAGAATTTTAATATCAAGTTCCTACAATTCTATGTATGCCTATGATGACAACGAAATGATTTTGATGTGACTTCAAATCATTGGCTTACTACTAGGTGTATGGTTTTATTTTGGCCTAGTATTATATTTAACATAAAACCATGTTAAAATGAGCCTACGAAATGGTGTATCAATTCCAATATGGTATTTTCTTGTATCTAGTAAACAGTAGCTTGTTTTTTCCACTAACACTAAGATAAACATGAGCGTGTGACCGGACCTCCATACATTTCTATTTGGTGTGATCCCAACAGCTTCTGAGGCAAACTATGTTTTGTAACGCCTGGCTTTAATGCTCTGGTAAGAGTCTTGGACAATCCCACTATTCTAACTTATAATACTTCTGGATTTCCTTATTCGTAATGACTAAGTAAACACGTAATGCGGCACGTTACGATAACTTAGTAAAATGACCATTTTATGGTACTGTAGTGGCATGCAGAATACTTCAGCTCCTCAACAGATCTCAGAGAATTACTACTCGCTAAAACCTACCGAGCAGCCGCGTACGTAAGTGTGTGCGTGATTCTCGTCGTACCGCTGATATAGTGCGACAAGGATCTTTTGGCACTCAGATGATATTTTCAGGGGGGGTAAAGGTGTGATGTTAGGGTTACAATTTAGTAAAATTATCTTACATCTAGTGAAATATGTTAACAGGTGGATCCGCACAGTCTAACTCGAGTTGACGCACTTGCGTAACGAAATTAACCAAGTTGTACCATGTGGACGTAGTAAACTAAATGAAATTACAGAACAAACTAAAAAAAAATCTTTTAAAACCTTTCTACTAATAAAAACTAAAAGAAAACTTGGGTAAATTTCATAGCCAACGGCAACTCAGCGATAGCAAGCAAGTGACATTTCACTCGATGACGGCGCTAGTTCCGATTTTGTCTACGTGCCAAAAGATCCTTTTCGCTATACTAAGATGCTCAACTGAGAGCTTAGATTAAGACATTGACGTAACCGTGACGTTTTCGAGATGATGCAAATTACTGCAAATTAACCAAATAGAGAAAAATGTGACAGCACGATTTCTCGATAGCGTTGCTCTAATGTCATTGTTTTATGCTAAGCCCTCTATTCATTTTTGTCAACTGTTGTAGAGCTCTGCTATCCTAGAATCAAATTTGCTTAAACACCAGAAAATTATTTACTTACTACTTGATGACAGGCATTGCAAGCGAAGGAGAAAAGGTGTAATCCATTTTATCTAAACCATAACTTCAAAGAACATTTCTGAATACGCTATTTCACTAAATCGAGTTTTTGCCAAATATTATTAAGAAGCGTCTTATGTCCCTAATTACGATATTTAAAGTAATTAATGACTTAGATCAATCACTTGAATGTGAAGAAAACCAAGATTATGGTTTTTGAAAGGGAAGAAACCAGAACGAATGTAAGGATTGTGGTTGGTAACGATGTGCTGGAGCAAGTGAATGAGTTTGTATATCTTGGATGCGCCTTCAGTAAGGATGGGAAATACACCGCTGACATAGAGAGAAGAGTGAGTGCAGGGAACAGAGTGAATGGTGCGATGGGAAAGCTACTCGTGAGCCGGCACTTAAACCATAAGGCGCAGCTGGCCATACATAACGGAGTTCTTGTCCCAACGCTGTTATATGGGAGCGAGAGCTGGGTATGTAAGAAGGAGAATGAAAGTAGGATAAATGCGGAACAAATGCGAGTTCTGCGGAAGATGTGCGGAGTGAAGCTGACCGATCGCATTAGCAACAGCATAGTAAGACAGCGAGTAGGTATGAAAGATAGTATCGGTGTAAAGATGAGAAAGGGCATGCTCCGATGATTCGGGCATATAGAAAGAATGCCAGAGGAAAGAATGACAAAACAGATATACAATGTGAAAGTGGAATAATGCAGGTACCGGGGAAGACCTAGACTATCTTAGCACGACCAAATAAACCAAGTCTTATCTGATGGAAAAGTCAAGAGTCTCCGTAACCGGCGAGCGTGTATGAGACGAACTATGAGAGTCGAGGAAGCCAGAGAGGTATGTAAGGAAAGAACCTGTTGGAACTCTGTACTCTCTGCCTACCCCGCAAGGGATCTGGCGTGAGGTTATAGATAGATAGATAGATAATGACTTAGGAATAAATTGGGACTTTTTTCTTTTCAACTTTTTGGCTTGTGCTCCTTTCGCAATAAGATAAAGATGGAAGATATAATTTTAATATGTTCCGATATTTTTCAGCTTTTGTCTCCATTGAAATGTAGGTATGGTGATATTAATCATTATTTGTCAGGCGCATAGGCATCTCTTGTTGTGTTTTTTGATAGGTATGTTAAACATACATCACACCGCGGAGGGATTGCACATATCACCAAAATGTTTTTCAACTGTTCATCTAGGGTAAGTCATGGCTATTTGATGTCTTTTAAGTACCTAGGTACTTAAGAGACTAACATTTTTAAATGTTAAGTCGTTTTTTGTTTTATAATATATGCGGAAAATAATTTTACTAAGCTATATACAATACCTTCTTGATAATTTCAATAGTCAATGTTGGTCTGACCAAAATGTGCTTCTAAATCCACCACGCTGATCCAGGGCATATTGGTATAGGTAGATTGTGGCCACCTGCTGTTGAAACTTATCAAACTCCTATAAGGCATCCAATTCGCCTTAACGTCTAC
This sequence comes from Phalera bucephala, assembly GCA_905147815.2. NCBI lineage: Eukaryota > Metazoa > Arthropoda > Insecta > Lepidoptera > Notodontidae > Phalera > Phalera bucephala. The sequence continues at coordinate 28,454,754 of LR990613.1, read as the reverse complement.
GTCTGTCACATGTAGTGGCAGCCGGGACCAACAGCTTAGTGTGCTTTCTGAGGCACGGGGGCGCTAGACAAAGGAAACGCCTTAAACGGTCACCCGTCTCTGACCGACCGCGCTAAAATCTGCTTATGACCCACCGATTGGTAGAGGTAGTTTGTGTCCACCTGCTGTAGGAACTTATCAAGTAGCCTATCAAGTATCCAACTTGGCTTAGCTACCACATCAAGTAAAAGGGGCCTTACTTGGGAATGAAATAATTAGAAACGGCCACCCATCTCAAATCAACCAAATCGAACGCTCGTTGGTGATTGTTAAGAACATTGCGGCTTCGCATCGCACCGACAGGTTACGTTATAAAAACGGGAGGTAGCAATAATAAAACAAAATATCTTATTTTAATATCTAATACTGCTTTTCAACGAGTTATATTGAAAAAATATTTCCAAGAAAAGGAAGATCAATGTAGACGGGTGGGATATTACTCGAGATGTCTTTTGTTCATGAAATCAATATGGGCCGTGATGATAAATATGTCCCGCGCTGATTTATGTAGAGATATTCAACGTTCTAATTTTCTTAAAGTAGGTGAGTATATAAATCTTCCTTGGAAATTTGGGGTCAGTTCAGGTTATCGTTAACATGCTATAATGCCATCGTCTGCTTGGTAGTTCCAATAAAGTTACAGTGATAATATAATACCGATACTTCTTAGATGTTGTAAAGGACCATTTATGAACCAACTTATACTGTATAGTGGTAGTTAAAAACCTCTTGTAAATCGAAGTAATAAAGAATGGGTCAACATACTTATACTCCATCACGTGGAAGCAGAACAAATTGGTGGAAACAGTTTTATAGCCACCTTTTTGACCTTTGTGAGTTAATAACCACCAAAAGTTTACAAGTTAGCTAACTTTTCTAGCATAATAACTTGTACTTTAACTTGACAGGCGTGACCGCGGTCGTGGCTTAAGGTACCTGTTGAAGTACAAAATACTACAAACAGTCATTGATCTCTAACTAATCAAGCCGAACGAAGTTTAAACTTTGTATTCGCTATTTCTGCTAAATGTGGACTATTGTAATATTAAAGTGTACCAAAAATTTCGTTTCGCCCTTTTTGGTTTGACGGTCGTAATGGTATATCAAACCGCTTCATCCAAAATACCGTCTCGTGTATGCACAGAATATAAAACGTCAAACGCCACCGCAAGCGATATTCACGGTAAACATAAAACAATCTTATGAAATTCTTTTTCATTCGTCACACCTTCCATTCAAAAACCTTCCTCAAAGATCGTCATGACGAACAGCTTTCGGATTTACGGATCTAGATTTTTTACCTGCGTCTTATTATTGAAAATGAATAATAGAAGCAATCATTTTCATGCCTAGATTGCGGGGCTTCCAATTTTTCATTGCCCACCTGATATAAATTCACGAGCGGTGTTGAACAACGGACAGTGGTTGTTGTAATGTGTTGAGTAAAAGAACTTCGTGCTCACGTCCGAAGTTTACTAATCCAACATACTCTCTGTTTGAATTATCAAGGCCGTATTTGCAATATGTATGCTTGCAGTAGAGATGCACGCCAAGAAAACTTTCAAGGTAGTTTAGTTAGTTTATTCGCTTCATAAGTACCTAAGACTGATATAATTTCAAATATTTACTCTAGAATAAGGAATAGAAAACCAAGGTCACTGACATAGCCCATAGGATTAGTAAGCATAAATGGCAATGGGCGGGCCACATAGCGCAAAAATCGGACGGCGGTTAGGGCAGAAAGATTCTAGAGTGGAGACCACATATTGGCAAGCGCAGCGGGGGATGGCCACCTACCAGATGGACCGACGATCTTGTGAGGATCGCAGGAAGTCGTTGGATGCAAGTGGCATCGGACTGGCTGCGCTGGAGAGCGATTGGGGAGGCCTATGTTCAGCAGTGGACAAATATAGGCTAATATGATAATTATCCTGTTAAACGATTTGCGACTTTATTTTATTTTCCTGTTTATCTGTCTTGAGCTATTTTAGTATCCATTGCGCCTTTATAAACAACACAGCTATACAAATATTCTAAATCTTTCCGATTAGTGTATACTCAGTGCGTACCTTCCCTAAAACTTTGCCCGTATTTTGGCGGCGGTCATAGCTCTGTGTAACTGCGGTGTTCGTAGCGATTACCAAGGTTAAGCAGCGTTGGGCTCGGTCGGTCTGAGATGGGTGACCGCTTGTAGTTTTATGTCTCCGTGCTCCAGGAAGTACATCAAGCCATTGGTCCTGGATACCGTAAAATATGGAAGTCTTTAAGCTAAGTTGAAAGACTTATAGGCGGCTTGATAAGTTCCAACAGCAGGTTGCCACAAACCTGCCTCCACCGATCTGCACTTGGGCCGCTTGGTGAAGTATACCTTAATCTGTTTCACCTCGATTTCTACAGGCTGTAACATAATTAACGCAAGACCTGAAAGTAGTTTAATCTAAATCGGTAACTAAATTGTTTGCAATTTTTGATGTATCTCTTATTTTACTCCTTCAGTGTGCTATAAAAAAACTAAATTTATTCTTGAATCATAGCAATAAGGAGATTTTAAATGGATTTCTAAAACTTATTTCTCAATACACACACATACACGTACAAGTTTTATTGTTAATTTGGGTATAAACGTGCTTGAAAAAGGGTATAAAACTTTAATTTGGAAATTTGATTTCCGTCTTAAATTCGTGAAGCAATTATCTAATCGCGGTGTCTGAGGTCTTGCGTTATTTACGATATACCTTGTATATAAGCCGATTTCTCAATATTCTTTTTTATCCATATTTTGATAAACAGAATTATGTTTATCTTGTTGCTATCTTAATCTGCAGATTACATTAACAAGGGATGAAGGACGCTTTAACGGCCCGGATTTATGTTGAAACAATGAAGTAATGTAGTATTTTCATCAATTACTTAATTCAATCACGCACTGTATATTTAGGCATAGTTTGCTTGTAAACACCAGAGTGCCAAGCACATACCATTTGACGTTATCCTGACGTTGTCGAGAATGCATGCTGTCACGTTCATCTTAATTCTGTATATTCGTAGTGTGAAATGATGGCATATCAACTTGATGCCGTTACGCAAACGTCAATTTGTTTGTGCAAAGCCTCCAGAGAGAATCCGCTGACACTTGCTACGCTATTTTGCAATTACTTAGTACAGAGAGCTAAGCGCGAAAAGATTGACATATACGTGACGTTAGCGAGTGAGCCGTAATAAGCCGACACGCCACAGTTCAACAGGTCATACACAGCACCACGTAAAACTGATACATTAACGTTCCAAACCTTACCGTTTATCTCTTTTTACAACGTTTGTTCTGAGGGCTTAGCACGAAAATAATGATGTTAGTGTGACGCTATGATTGATATGTCATTCCCGTCACACTACAAATATACTAAATAAACTTGAAAGTGACGGCACGATTACTAGCTAGCGTCACGCTAATGTCAAAGAGTTTTCGTGCGAAGCCCTCAGATAAGTAGGAATAGTGAGCTAGATATTGTAAGGGTTCGTTTTGAAACTACAAAAAAATATTAACTGTTATGTAATTTAATGCATGTTGGATTTATTTAGTACGACTGCTTATGTCTTTGCCCTACAGTAGACATCTTTCGACTGAACATACATATGACAGATTTGCATATAGTGAATACGATACAGTTGATTGGTTCAGCTGGTCGGTGTAAAAGGCAATATTCTAAACTGAAAGAATAGCTTATCGCTTCGAGTTGGAACATTAGAATTCATACAAAAAGGAAAATTGCTTCAACTATTTGCTTTAATCGTTCAGCATGTTGCAATGGCGAATTACATTAGATTTTTTCTTGAATTTATAGGTTTTTCTTTCTAATATAAATCAGTATTCTATTAAGAATATTAGTGGTAGGTTAAAATAATGGTCCACTTTAGACTTGAGTACTCAGTAAATAGATCAAGACAAATTCGGGAAGTCAAAGACATTCGCATCACTATTTGGATACCAAACGTCCACAATTCGTCAAAATCATCACAAATAATGTATTTAATACGGTGTCAGTGACAGGCTAGAGTCATGATAGGCATTCAATTCGTCATAGTTCCTTCTAATTAGTTTATATGGTACTATCTAGTAGATTTTCGTGGCTATCCGTACTATGGATTTAATTCATAGACAATCCATCTTTAGATAACCAAATGCATGATTCAGATTAGATTAGATAATAATTTGAGAGTTATCCATTAGCGCTTACCACTTTTCATATTGCAAAAACACGTTAATTCGCGTCAAATCAACGTGCCAAAACATGCTGAAGCCCACACTTCAGAAATTAAAAATATTTTATTCCTTTTATGACGATCATCAAGGTAAAATAGCGTTCGACACAATAATTCTGAGATCTATTCTCAAGCGTCTCTGTGCTTATTAACTAGGTCCAACTTGGCTTGACACACTCAGGTTCTAAGCTCAGGTAATATATAGGCTTCTGAAAGATCTATTTTGGAATAGTACTGAGAGCCACTTAAACGAACAATTAAATCCTGGATCCTAGGCAAAGGGTATCTATCTATATCTAAAACCGGATTTAAAGTAGCTTTGTAATCAGCACAAATTCTGAAAGAACCCGCTTCATTTACTGGTACTAAAGGCGAAGCCCAGTCGGAGCAGTCGACTGGCTCAATAATGCCGTCGCGCAGCATGGCGTCACGCTCTGCGTCCACGCGCTCGCGCAGCGCGTACGGCAATGGTCTCGCGCGGTGAAATACAGGCGTAGACCCGTCATGTACCTTCAATGTTGCCTTGCCTCCCGTGTACCGCCCTAGACCGCCACTGAATAACTCCTTATATCTGTTAAACAATTGCTTTAGTTCAAAATCCATTGAATCTTTAATTAAAATATTATGACAGCTAAATACAGGTATCTTTATTTGTAATTCCGTTAACCATTGTCGACCTAGCAGAGAGGTCGTACTCCCATTGATAACAAACAATTCTAACCTCATTTTGATATCACCGTAACACACATTCGGTCTTATTAAACCTAATGGTTTTAGCCTAGATCCATCATAAAAGTTTAAGTTGACATCAGTAGGTTCTATTTTTCCTACTACGAAAATATTGTTTATATGTCTGATGACTTAACCATGAGACAGCTGATCCAGTATCTAGCTCCATGTTAATAGTGATATTATCAATGGAAACTGGCAAACTCACCGCCTTATAGTCGTTCAAACATAGATGGTGGAAATTTTCTTGACAACGGACTTCATCTTCAACATCTGATGCCTCCGCGTCCCCATAGTGTAGGGATACGTCCCTGCTGCCCTGACGGCCTCGTGTGCCCTGTTCCAGACACACCCGCCGTAAATGACCAGTGCGCTTGCATCTGCTACAAACGTACTCACGAAACCGGCAAGCTTCATAATTATGGCCGGTTGCCCCGCAACCCCCACAGTTGCAAGACCAAGTGCCGCCTTCAGTAATTCTAACTGTGTTTTTCTCTCGAGCTGCTCGAACCATGCGGTCTCCGCGCACTCCGCGCCCGCCACGGCTCACAGACCGCAGCCCCCGAACATCACCTGTTGGAGCTAGCGAGTGTACCCCCGCCAGACTATTTCCGCTGCTCGCTACACCGGCAGGTGTATCCACAGCCGCTGCATCCCACTCCGCCGCTTCTAACGAGCTAGCCAGCTTAACCGCGTTGGTGAAAATTAAGGAGTCATCCTCCGCGAACAGCCGCTGACGAATAACGTCACTTTTCAGGCCGCAGACAAACTGATCTCGTAGATTCTCGCCAAGATTATCCCCCAGTTTGCAATGCCTTGTTAAGTTTTTTAACTCCGCCACGTAACTAGCTATATTTTCGTCCGCCGCTTGCCTTCTCTGCCTGAATCGAAATAAAAGTAAAAGTCGACGGTGACGGTTGCAAATGGTTGCGTAGTAACTCAACTACCTTGTCATAGGTCAACTCCGCCGGTTTATTGGGGCTAGCCAAATTAACTAAAAGTTCGTACGCCTCGTCCCCCATAACGGCTATCAATATAGGCAGTTTTAGATCACTCTTTACACTGTTGACTATAAAGTACATTTCGAGTCTTTCAACGTATGACGACCACGCTCCCGACTTAATGTCGAATTCGCTCACTTTTCCGATCGACATAATTTATCATATTTTCAACGTCACAACACTCTTCTAACAGTCCGTAGAACGTCCTGATTTATTCCAAGGGTTTAGTTATGGATCAGCAGAGAAACACACCGTTCGTGACAAGATTTTATTCCGCACTGACATACCCACTTACATTATATTTATACAACTTAAAGCTACCCTTACCATAATAATAAATACATTACAGATACATAATTATTTCAAATAATACGGATGCGTTGAAAGGACACATTTGGAACTTGATTCTACACTGATCTAGCACAAGACCGGAGCAATTAAAGTAGCTCATAGGTCTGTAATGAACAGTGGGCACAGATAGGTTGAAATATGATAATAACTATGGTAATGATGATAGTACTAAGGATGATAATGACTTCTGTCCAAAATCGAGAATTCTCTGAATGCTGTATATGCATGTTTGTCTTCATCCCGGGGTTCTAGCCTGGAAATAAAACGATCGTTATTGGATGGTATTTTTGTAAAAAAACAAAACACCGTCATCCCTGTATTCCTCAGTTGTTGGTGACAGAGGTTTATGCAATACACCGTAACATGTACACCTCATCATCATCATCATCAGCCCGTGTCAGTCCACTGCTGGACGTAGGCCTCTCCCATGGCACGCCACTGAGCTCGATCTTCAGCTCTCCTTCTCCAATCCCTGCCCGCTGCCGTACGAATATCGTCGCCCCACCTAGCTACAGGGCGCCCTACACTACGTTTGCCGACACGCGGTCTCCACTCAAGAACCAGTCTGCCCCAACGGCCATCGGTTCTGCGGCATATGTGACCTGCCCACTGCCACTTCAGCTTGCTAATTCGCTGAGCTATGTCGGTAACCTTGGTTCTCTGACGAATAACTTCGTTCCGGATTCGATCCCTAAGAGAAACTCCGAGCATAGCTCTTTCCATAGCTCGTTGAGCGATCTTGAACTGGTGGACAAGCCGCACAGTGAGTGGCCACGTTTCGGCTCCGTATGTCATTACAGGTAGGACGCACTGATTAAAAACTTTCGTTTTTAGGCATTGGGGTATGGGCGATAAGAAGACTCGACGGAGTTTTCCAAATGCTGCCCAGCCCAGCTGTATCCGTCTCTTAACTTCCTTGTCGAAGTTGTTTTTACCTAGTTGGAGCACCTGCCCTAGGTATACGTACTCAGAAACAACTTCGAGGGGGGCTCCGTTTACGGCGATCGGTCCCGGGTCAACATGCTTGTTGATCATAACTTTAGTTTTATCTAAGTTCATCCGGAGACCGATTCGCTGAGACGAATTAGCAAGGCTGTCCAGCATCTATTGTAGGTCTTGCAACGTTTCAGCCATGACGACGATGTAGTCTGCAAATCGCAGGTGAGAGATGTATGCGTTCACATATGCGTTTACATTTATATTGATGCCGCGACCTTTCCAGTCCAGCGTCTTGAACATATCCTCCAGTGCATTGGTGAACAGTTTTGGTGATATGACATCACCTTAGCGCACTCCGCGGCGCAGGTGGATATGTTCAGTCCGCTGGTTCTGTACTTGGACGGTCATCGTTGCAGCTTCAAAAAGGCATCTCATCACCTCGATGTATCGCCAATCAACTTGGCATCGTTGCAAGGAGTCCAGAACTGACCAGGTCTCGACAGTGTCAAAGGCCTTCTCATAGTCCACGAAGGCTAGACATAGGGGCAGATTATACTCTGCAGTCTTCTGTATAATCTGCCGCACTGTGTGGATGTGGTCTATGCTGCCGTAACCACTTCGAAACCCGGCCTGCTCCGGGTGTTGAAACTCGTCTAGCCTTCGCGCAAGACGGTTCGTGACGTACGTTCATGTACACCTATATTTTACAAATGATGTAAGGATCCAACAGGGGATCTTATTGGCACTACATCGGGCACAATCCCAGATTTCAAAGTGCTGCTAAGAAGTTATCTATACGTATAATAAAACTAACCGAGCCAAATATACAAGGTATTACATAATAAATGCAAGTCCTGAAGGTAGTTTGTTCTAAGTCGATAACTGAATTGATTCCGATTATTTTTAAAATGTATCTTACATCTTTTAAATTAACAAATAATGCTGTTACATTTAGCGCGCTATCTATCTATGCATATAATAAAACTGTAGCCGAGCTGAATCTGTACATTGAATATTTTTCGAAAATTTTTTTGTGGTACTTTGCCTGATTGATATAGAGGCCGAAACAAGTTTTTTGGAATTATTGTCCGTCTGTTTGTATGCCTGCCTGTCTGTCTCTTGGTATCTTTGTTGTATTGTTCTTTCAATCACACAAAAAATACCGAACAGATTTCAATTAAATTTGGTATGGTAATAAAGTTATTACCATAGCAAATTTGATTGAAATCTGTTCTATTATTTTAAATTATGTATTTATTATTTAAATTAGGGTATAAGTATAACCAAATTTAAAATAATAAATACTTTTTATCCCGGAAACAACAATCAATCCAGAATAATCGCGGGATAAACTATAAAAAAATATTATTTTTATTATTGTTAGTCTCGAGCTGCAATGTTGCGTTAAAATGCGTGATTTTGCCTACACATGAATTCCCCCATGAACTGAAATCGGACTCAGATTCGTCTCCTCACGAGAAACTTTTCGGTGGTCGACAATGGACTCGGGTTCGTCCCCTTATGAAAAAACTCTTTAGTGTTATGGTTACAAATATGATGATCCATAATCCAATGAAGCAGTCAAGTTTGTCTCTTCGTAAGTGAACTATTAAACGATGAATGATCCGGACACAAAACTTTGCATATTTGTTTGTTTAAGGAAAAAACGCACGATTCTTGCGGGACAGTTTTTATTTCTCCATACTATCACAGCTGTACGAATTTTAAAGATACTTCGTATGGAGGTATCCTAAGTTAGTACAGGATCACTGCAATCCCGGAAAGATCGGTCTACCTATGTCAAATTACAAAATAAACGCGTGCGTAGCTGCGGCAAACAGCTAGTTTTTAATATTTATAAAACAAGAAGTTTTTACTTTTATCGAAAGACCCCCAATTATAGGTCAGCAAATATTTGCTGACCTAGAATTCGAACCCAGAACCTCAATTGACAGCAACATCATACGCCACTGGACCATCAAGGCATAAGTATACTTATGATCTCGTTATTGTATCAAAGTACTCTAAAATGAATGGATTAAGTGTTCCAAATGAATAATGCTAGCGGGGTTGTAAGGCGAGTTGAGAAAATAACTAAGAATTGTTCAGTAAGTTAACATGGTAATTAAGATTTCTGTTATGTTTTAATTGAGTCTTAACATTTGTGTCGTTTGGTTCGAGTGCTTGTTACACTTGAGGTGTTAATATTCAAACAAGTATAACATCGTTAACGTTCGATAAAAATTGCACTTTTCAATAAATAAGTGAAACAAAAAATATCCCATCTGTATAAAAAATAGTTAACTGAGTTGAGTACAATGTTATTAATTGTCTCTCCCTCTAAATATATCATCACACCAGATACCTTGCAGGCTAGATAGTGAGATTTATATTAAAATAGTAGCATAAAAAGCCTGTATATTATCTGAGTTTGTTTTTTTGTATTCGAATAAAAACCCCAGTTTTTCAAATTACAGATGCTGTATTCAAATAAAATATGCCCTATGTTTTTGTAATTGATAAATTAAAAGAAAAAGCTTCAATCAGGTCTTATAGGGAACAAAACTTAAGCTTTGAGAAGTAATGAATAGAGAAAGACACAAACATCAGTTGCACTGACAAGAGTTTAACTCTTATACCTATTATAATGGTGTTATTTCTAGAAGACTAACCTAACGGCATCATCTGATATGTTACAAACGCATCAAGCTGTCTAGGCTGGTCAAAGCGTAACAAATAAATAGAAATACAATACAGAAACATACATATAATAATATTAGCCCTGGTAAGAAACTGTCTCACTGTTGGGCATGGGCCTACTCTCAAACTGAGAGGGTTTAGGCCATAGTCCACCACGCTGGCCCAGTGCGGTTTGGCGAACTTCACACACCTTCGAGAAACTCTTAGGCATGCAGGTTTCCTTACAATGTTTTCCTTCACCGTTAAAGCAAGTGATAATTAATTTTTAATACGCACATACTTTTGAAAAGACAGAGGTGCGTGCCTGAGTTTGAACCCGAGACCTCTGACTTGGCAGTCCAACGGTCTAACCACTAGGCTATCACTGCCAATTCAAGAAACACACATATACTCAAAAACTTTACCATTAATCGTCAAGGGCAGTAGGTAAAATATATGCATGTTCAAAATAGTATGATTTTTGCACTTTTTGCAACTTTCAATTTCAGTAACCCAATTTGAATACTCAAAAATTCAAAACGACTAGTCACTGGCACCACTAGCACCCAATTTGCATTCGTTCTCTGATTGCATACAGTTCACACTAATAAGTAACCGTGAAATTTTCAGTTACCCCGAACACTCGACCCGTAAACCAGCAAGTTTGGTACCAAATTAACGCCGCGGTGCTTACACCGCTTAGCTTACTAACTCGCTTAAAATCTCTTAAAAGCTATCTCGCTTAAATCAGAATTAGACCTTACACAGCAGTGAAATCTGAACTGTAAAGTACACGAGCGATATGTTAGCGTTTTATTGTACGAATTTTAATGTAAGTATTTTATTTTTTATTTATTTAATCCTTTATTGTATACAGTACATTTACAGTTGTAATTACACAGGTGATATACAAAGGCGAGCTTAACTCAAAATATGAGTTCTCTTCCAGCGAACCTTTAAGTGTTGAGAGATGAGAATGTTAATAAGAGGGCAGTTATACAATTACACATTAAAACATACAATAAAATAAACATAAATATAAATAAAATACATACTATATAAAACTAAATATATATAATTTATAAAATATACATACATAAAAATACACATAGTATATTATTTTACAAATGTGTATCAACAATCAGATAGGAAATGTTCCCTGAAAAAGTATTTCATTGCAATCATTTATTATTAAGAATAATTTTACTAATTTATCATCACCTTCTTATATTTCGACGATCCGTAGAGAAAAGTTACATATACCAAACAAAATAAATGGCATTTGCAACTTTCGTGCCCGTCGATACGTCGATACGTCGATTTATTCTTGACGTAATTTTGGATCTTATACAGCTAATATTAGTTTGATTTTTACAGAATAAAAAAAAGCAAATTGCATATATATAGTAATATGAGTTTTGCAAAATTGGAAGTACTAAAGTTATCAATTTTACTAACTCAATTCACTTACTCAAAAATTCAAAGTGCCTTTGGCACCTTTTGGCCTTTGGCACCAGCTTCAAATTAGCAATCATTGTCTGACAGCATAGAGTTCGCACTAATAAGTAACCGTAGAATTGCCAGTTGCTTCGAATATTCGACCCGCCAACTCGCAAGTTCGGAACAAAATAATGCCGCGGTGTACGCTAACTCGCTTAGTTAAGTACGATTAGTCTTTTCAAAGTAATCAGAATTAGACCTTACAGAAAAAGGAAATCTAAACTGCAGAGTATGCTAATTTTAGTACTTTGTCATAGTCAACTGTTTGTTCTATACACTGTTGTTAAACAACATTGTTTGACTACATATGACCCCCATGAATATCTTTTAAAAAACGTAGAAAAGATTTGAAACGATTTGAAGAACGTTTGCAACACAACTTTATTTAGTTTTTCACATCGCTTTTTCTGCTATCAAGGTGGTAATCTCTATAGTAAAATAAATAAAGTATTATCAATTTATCCACTATACACAAAAAAAAGTACATCCTTAAAGAATGGATATAAAAACTGGATTATGCTGGGACAGAAAAACTGCTACACTCATCGGCAAAATAACACATAAAATCACACAAAAATACATATAAGCACACACACACACACACACAGATGCGCGCAAATCATGAACTGACACATTAATTCTCCGTTATCACCTACCATTAGCAACAATCAACATATTGTAACTTGACATAAAAACTTGTAATCTCATTCCGTTGGGTGAGTTATGTAATGCAGGGCTATCCTACTTTAGACATCAGCTCCTTACATTTAGTATAGACTAGTAAACAAGTGTTATGTGTAAGCAGTATAATGTACGAACCTACATATTTTAAGGTCTGCTTTTTGTAAGGAGAAATAAACTATTATTATTATAGTAACTGTATTAAAAGCGCAGGTTTTTAATACCTTCATGTTACCGTAAGATCTAAAATTCTTACTGTTACTTGCAGTACAAAAAACAATTTGGGCAATGACTTACAGACACCAAACAACCCCACTATTACCATATCCACTCGTGCTTCGAAGAAGCATAGTATTGAAAAAATAATGAAAGAAGTAGGTACCTATAATCTATATCAATCAAATAATTTTGCTGCATCAGTAAAAACATATGAAAATATGAAGGTAACTTGTCCATTCTTGTTATCGTAACCAGAAGAAAAGGTGTTCTTTTTTCTTTATTACCGTAAGAACATTTAGAATAGAAGGAAGAGATAAAAAATAAGAATAACTCTGAATTGGCAATGTGTAGCCAAAACGTCTTTAGTTGAACAAATGAGGGCGTAGCTAAGTGGCAAGCATTTTGTTTTTATTCTTTTTCCGCAATCAATAACAATGTGCTGACCACATAATTATTCATTGTAAAATGTCATACCAGTACATTTTTTTCGTTTTGTATTACCAAAATAGTTTTTTAAAGCACTCTTATAGTAACACTCCGGTATCTGCACTGCAGGTTTGTCCTAGCAAAAAACTACCTTAAGACAAAGAGAAACTTATCAATAATTTAGCTTTGAGATTGCTAAAAAATATTCACGTTTGAATTATGAAGCAACTCTAGATTTTCCAGTTACTCGACGGCCCTCATAATCCGGGTAGTTGTAATCGGATTAAGGTAGTTTATATTTATTCTGATCAAGAGAGTTTAAAACATTTTTACAATAAATCACCAGTACCCAGTGCGGATTGGTGGAAGCAGGTTTGTGGCCACCTGCTGTTGGAACTTATCAAGCCGCCCATAAGGCTTCCAACTAGGCTAAACGACTACCACATTTTATGGTAACCGAGTCCAACGACTTAATATGCCTTACGAAGCATGGAGATGCTCGAATATGTAAAATGCCACAAACGGTCACCCATCTCAGGCTGACCGAGCCAAACGCTGCTTAACCTTAGAGATCGCTAAGAACACCGTAATCGTCCAGCGCTACGAGCGCCTCAAAAATATTACTCCTTTAAAAATATAACCCCAAAATTATTTAAAAGATATCTCTATATTTCAGTTATGGTGCTCTTAACCTATTTCATTCAGATCGATAATAAAGGACCATTTTCGGACAGCGGCGGGTCTAAATAGGTGCAAAATTAAAGCAACTCTATGATTCAACAGCTATATTAGGCCTTGAATTAGTTGGTAACCCAAAATCTACCGGCTCTTAAACTTCCCTAATTTTATGCCATTCAGAATTATATAAATATGGCAGCTAAAGTAGCATCTTAAAATAAACTTGATGATGATAATTAGAATTTCTTGATGAACAAGAAATTTCCACTTCCTGAACTGTTTACAGAACCATTCCGGAAATTAATTGGCTACCAGTTAAAGTTATTTAACCGTGTTCCAGCCGACGGCGAGGTCAAACTCCCAGATATTTTGCAAAATTGTACATGAATGAAACTTTGTTCCGTTTGGATTGCGGAAGACGTTTCTCATTGCCGTTCTGTTTGCGTTTAATCTAATATTGGGTATTTAGTTGCAGAAAAAATTTTGAAATACTTATTAATATTATATATTAATACTTATTATTCAAACTAGTGCAAATCTTTTTTAACTTTTATTTACTGATTTGGCAAGCTATTTACGATCTATGTGTACATTGTGATTTATTGTAAAAATGTTTTAAACTCTCTTGATCAGAATGAATATATAGACTAGTAGCTGCCACACGCGGCTGCGCACGCGGTTATTTTATAAAGTCTTTATACATTATCTTATTATTACTATAATACAATATAGCCTATCTTACTTCTACTTTACTTGTTAGCTTTCTAATGATGAATGAATTATGATATCAGTTCAGTAGTTTCAGAGTTTATCGATCACAAACATATAAACATTTTTTTCCCTCTTCATGATTTTAGTATATACTAGCTGTACCCCGCGACTTCGCCGCGTATAAAAAATCGCTAGAACAAAAATCTTTTTCTTAAATAGAAGTAGCCTCAGTTACTCTTTATAACATCAGCTATCTGGCAGTGAAAGTGCCGTCAAAATTGGTCCAGCTGTTTCGGAGATTAGCCGGAACAAACAGGCAGACAGACAGACAAAATTTTTAAAAATTGTTGTTTGCTATAATACTTTCATATGCATTTAGTAATGTTATTGTATAAATAGTATAGAAAACATCCAACTCCTAAAAAATACAAAATTTTCGAAGCTAATCACTAATAATTAGTATACTCGTATAAAGTGCTATAAATCTAACCTTATTATTGTTTACGGTCTTAATTCGCGTCGTAACTAAGACCGTAAACAATAATACGGTTGGATTTTATTATATTATTTAAATTTGAGTCAAAATGTGAGTAATTACCTCGGGGTCACTAATGCTCGTTTATTAAGCACACCCGCAAACAAAAGTAATTCACAAAAACACAGTAAGTACGCAACTTCATTCGAGACACACGACCAAGAACTAATATAGTAATAAAAGGAGTACATGGGCATTCCTTCGGATGCTAGTTAAATTAAAAAATGGTATTTCTGCAGTGAAATACCATTTTTTAATTTAACCATTTATTTGCGACGCTTCGTACTAAATGGTTGGTATAACGCCGCCGTGTATGGAAGTTCGTTGCATAGTGAGCGCTTTGTATTAGCTGAGGTCTCCCAAATTGGAGTGCGCTAAGCGTGCAGTTTGCGACTAGAGGAAAGTGGTCGTACAATACTGCCTCGACGAATTTTGTTGTTTAATTTCCTTTAAAGATTATGCGAGCGCAGAGTCGAACTGAAGCAAAATAAATACAAATGATTTATTCATCACCATACTTTCAGCTTATGTGATGATGGGAATAAAAAAAATATATTTTGAATGTACTTGTTCACATTAAAAAGAGAAAAAAGATACTTTTTAACAAAACATTGACGGACGATTTGGCGCAGTGGTTAAAAGCTTGCGCCGCTCCGCCCACTGTGTCTAATAGTCGCGGGTTCGATTCCCGCACGGGACAAATCTTTGTGTGACCCAAAATTATTTGTCTCGGTCAAGGTATTTATGTATGTGAATTTTCATGTTTGTAACCGCACCCACGACACAGGAATAAATCCTAGTTTGACGGTTTTTTAAAAGAAAAATAATAATAATAAACATTTTTAGATCTTAAAAGTACAGATATGCAATATTTTCAAGACTATAAAACTACACAGAATTACTACAGAACTAATTTTGTGCAGTCTTTTTTATGAAAATATATCGAAAAGGTACTTTTTCCATCTAAATTAATATACAAGAAAAAAAAAATATCTGTATTCAACAAAAAGTACTTGAGCCGTCTGTTAACTAATTTCTAACATTTCGTTTCGACTTCAATATTATTCAATTTTGTAGAGTCGACTGTTTGCGAGTGTTCGGCTTTTTCAGTCCGCACAATCTAAATGAAATGTTTGTTTATTGAAAATCAACTTAAGCCTGATGTCATAAGGAGCGCTTTCAATTGGCGAAATTACCGAAGTAAAATAGTAAGAAAGTTTTTTAAAAACCATCTTACGACGGGGTATTGGAAATAAAAAGTTTTTCAATCTGTACACCGAAGTTACTTGACCGAGTCGGTTTGCCCACAATTTGATATAACCGATAAATCAGATGCTTGAAGTGAGCATTTTTATTGCTGTTGATAACATTTTACTATTTATATTTGACTCTTAATGGTCGAACTATTTTGGAAAGCGACGAGTATTTATATAATTATGATTCTTGATGAAAAACTTACTACCTCATCATCGCATCTTCCAATATCAGATTAACCTCTTATGTTTTTGGAACATTATTAAAATGGTTTACTAATTTTAGTGCCAGATATTAGAAGTGCCAGAAGATTGGCCATGGAAAATAAGCTTCTTACAATTCTGGTTCTGCTGGACTTTAGCAGTGCCTTCAATTCTGTCGATTTCGACATCCCAGGAGGATGTCGAAATCGACAGAAGTACCCTCTCTTCCCTTAATGTATCTCCCTCTGTAACTGCCTGGTTCAATTCATATCTTCGCGGTCGCTCGCAGTCGGTCCGTTCTAATGAGAACTCCTCAGAATGGTGTGATCTCTCAGCGGGCGTACCGCAGGGTGGCGTACTCTCTCCTCTTCTTTTCTCGATATTTATCGACGCAATCACTAAGGTTATAACATCACACTATCATCTCTATGCAGATGACTTGCAGCTTTATCGTCACTTCAAGGTCGAAGAATTGTCTCAAGCCATTGATGCCATCAATAGTGATCTTGGAAACATCAGTCAGTGGGCTAAGAGTTTTGGGCTTTTAGTCAATCCAACAAAATCTCAAGCTCTCATTATTGGTGGCAGATATTTCTACAATCTTTTGGACCATCAGTCTATCCCCCCGATTATTCTTGATTCAGTCCCTATACCGTATTCGACAAGTGCGAAAAATTTAGGCGTGTACATAAACTGCAATCTTTCCTGAAGCATTCACATTGCGGAAATCAGCAGGAGAGTATATTGTTCGTTTCAATCTCTCAAACGTCTCCAGAAATTTCTACCCTTTCAAACTAGAGTAGTTCTAGCTCAGTCTTTTCTTCTTTCACTTCTAGACTACGCCGATGTCTGCTTTCTGGATGCTACAGAGGAACATCTTAACAAACTCGAACGACTGCAAAATTTAGGTATCCGCTTCGTCTTTGGTCTACGTAAATACGACCACATCTCTGAATACCGAAAAAAACTCAAGTGGCTACCTATTAGACGACGACGGGACTTACATGTTCTCCCTCTTCTATATTCTGTTCTTCACAACCCTAACTCGCCTGCATATCTTCGCGAACGTTTCGAGTTTCTTATTCCCAGAGACAAAACGTGTCGTATGGCTACCTCTCTCCTTCTCCGAACTCCGCATCATACTTCTAGTCTTTACGATGGTTCCTTTGCTGTACATGCGGTGAAAACTTGGAATTCTCTTCCGCATTCCCTACGTGATGGCTGTTCTTTAGATGTATTTAGAAGAAGAGTTAAAGAGCATTTCCTCTCTATGTGTATAAATGTATAAATATGTATATTTTTATTTATATATGTACTTTGTATTATTGTGTCATGTTAATATAATGTACTTATTTCTTTATAAATCTAAAATTGTTGTACAATAAAGAATAAATATAAAGATAAAGACTATTGGAATTATCAAGAAGGTATTGTATATAGCTTGGTAAAATTATTTTCCGCGTATATTATAAAAAAAACAATTTAATATTTAAAACGGTGAGCCTCTTAAGTAGCCTAGGTACTTAAAAGACATCAAATAGCCTGCCATGGCTACCATGGCAAACTTACCCTAGATGAACAGTTGAAAAACATTTTGGTGAAACGTGAAATCCCTCCGCGGTGTGATGTATGTTTAACATACCTATCACAGAACACAGCAAGAGATGCCTATGCACCTGATAAATAATGATTAATATCACCATACCTACATTTCAATGGAGACAAAAGCTGAAAAATATCAGATCAATTATTAAAATGATATCTTCCATCCTTATCTTATTGCGAAAGGAGCAAAAGCCAAATAAGTCGAAAAGAAAAAAGTCCCAATTTATTCCGACGTCATTAATCACTTTAAATATCGTAATTAGCGACATCAGACGCTTCTTCATAATATTTGGCAAAAACGCGATTTTGCGAAATAGCGTATTCAGAAATGTTCTTTGAAGTTATGGTTTAGATATAAAAATCTTTTTAAAAAAGAAATAAAATCGACTTCAAAAATCAAGAAATAAATATTTGAAATCGGTACCGGTTAGTGCAGTCGGTTACTTGGCACCGACTTCAAATATTTATTTCTTTATTTTTTTAAGACGGTTTATTTTATTAAAAAGATTTATATTTTACAATTTTAAGTGACAAGTGAATTATTTACTAATATTTATATACCTATATTATATTATTTTGCTGAGTTGTACTGGTACAAGGTAACTACAGGATTGATATAATAACTATAATAACGGAATCTATACATTCGTGCTATTCGCCGTTAAGGAGTCCCCTGGTGTATCTTCAAAGTCCAAAGTTCAATACCGATTTCATTAAAATGGGACCACCTCGAAACTATACTAAACTCAACGCAAAAAGAATCATCAAAATCAGTTCATAAATAAAGACGTTACAAAAAAACACAGATGGATTGTCGACGTTCTCCTTTTTTGAAGTCGGTTAATATTCTGATTAGTTCTATGGCAGGGTACCTATAGGATTGACGTAATAACCATAATATCTCAATCTACGCATTCGTATTGTTTGTCGTTAAGGAGTTCCCTGGTGTATCTTCCAAGTCCAAGGTCCAATACCGATTAAATTAAAAAAGGACCACCCTGGAGCTATACTGAACCCAATGCAAAAAATAATTTTCAAAATCGATTCATAATTGGCGGAATGATCGCGTAACACACATATAAAAGAAAAGAAAACATACAGTCAAATTGAGAACCTCCTCCTTTTTAGAAGTCGGTTAAAAATAGAATACACCTTTTCTCCTTCTTTTGCAATACCTGTAAGAGGTATTTAAGTAGTAAGTAAATATTTTTCTGGTGTTTAAGTAAATTTTATTCTAGGATAGCAGAGCTCTACAACAGTTGACGAAAATTAATAGAGGGCTTAGCATTGACATTAGAACAACGCTATCGAGAAATCGTTCTGTCACATTCATCTCTATTTAGTTAATTTGTTGTATGAACAGAATGTCACATCGTCTCAAAAACGTCGCGGTAACGTCAAATAAAAGTCTTAATCTAAGCTCTCAGTTGAGCATCTTAGTATAGCGAAAAGGATCTTTTGGCACGTAGACAAAATCGGAACTAGCGCCCTAAACCGCCCTTAAGCTAGTTGCCCCTACGCCATTCTGGCCCCCACTTGGGGAATACCGGCGTGATGGCGTTTATTTTAAATTCGGTTTGTAAATATACTTACAATTAAGTAAAAGGTATACTGTTTTATTTAGTTTGCATTGCATTTATCTTCTCTACTAGCCATCTATGGATCTATCTAATTAAAAGAATCAATAAAGAAAATTTTAAAAAAAATATATCTAAAATCATCAAGCCAGATCATCACATAAATGAAACAAATGTATTTGGTAAATCAACAAGTTTTATTTATGAATAACAAATCAATAATCACATGCAAGTCATTTGGTATTGTTAAATGGAAATTTGTAAGGAGTCTGATGAGGATCAGAACAACGATCATTCTATATGTGGTATACACCATGTGGTATACCACATGGTAATGGTTCCACTTTGAAAGGTACAACACCATAATTATATAGGTAACACAGTATTTAATAAACAATTAAGACTCACTATAGAAGATGCATTATAATAACGCTACGTTTCACTTATAATGAAAAAGGATAGTGAAAAGTAGCATACTATGTTATTTTAGGTTATAATCATCTACCTCTTCCCCTAAAACTAAATCAATGATACAAATATTTGATTCACCACATAATCAGTAATGAAGCACACCACAAATTAATTGTTTTTGTAAAATAACAATAGTGTCACTTATTTTAGTGGATACGTACCTGTGTTCTATGCTCACAGTTTTAATTGGGCCTCCTAACGCATTTCATTGGTACTCAATATCCATCTGAATATAAAGTGGGTCGTCTGAATTGATCGAAGGAAACTTCCATAGACCAGCATACGCTGCCGGCAATACAAATCAAAAGATAGTTGCTCCTAACTTTTTATGAAACCATTTCTTTCGATGTCTATTGCGGAGTTCACGCTTAAGTGGCCTTTGGGCTATGGAAGGAAGTTTTGAATAAAGTTATCTTAAATATGACATAAGGTTGTATGTTTTAAAAAAAGTGTCGAGTGAACACATGTGTGTTCAGATGAATATGTGCAAGGTCGTACAAAAAATATAGGAAATACGCAATAAGACCATAACAGAGGTATATGTTAACCTAAACAGTCACTTCTAATAAAGGCCTTAAAATTGATTGACTCAGCTTTTTGTTTCTGTCTTAATTTTTATTGACTAATTACAATATACTCCTTAATGATCAAAAAGTTCTAGCCTAATGTTTCTAAGCAAGTTTACCACATGTCCTGAAAATTTTTAGGATGGATAATAATGATACGGCTTGAAATGTCTAGTATTCAGGTGAAAATTTTCTGTAAAATATTCCTACAATAGGATCATACCCAGTGGCGTGTAGTTGGAGAGGCCTATGTCCAGCAGTGGACTGCTATAGGCTGATGTCGATGAAGATGATTCCTACAATTACGAACCTATTTAGAATAGTGTCAAATAAAAAGCATCCTTCGACAAACGAGGAAAAATAGTGATTTATAAAAGGCAAATCCTTTATTCGATAGAGAAGTTGACAGCTAATAATAAGGACTGCATTAGTTCCGGCTCCAAGTAGGTATATTGTTATAAGGCTCTTCTGATAAAGGATAGGAGAACGGCAAGCAAAGAACACCTGTCTGAATAAAGCTTACGGTGAAACGAAAAATAAACATGATCTATGAAAAATCATGTTTATATTTCAATTGATATATAGCATATGGTGGCGAGAACCTTGTAGTTACTGAATACACATCGTGAGAGAATATTCCTAACGGTTGACGTAATAAGGTCTACAGTGCACACGATTGCTGATTTGATGGCTTTTCCGATGCTTGAGTGGTATTTGTGGCATTCCGCCGCCAAAATCTAATATGGCATCAAAACAGTAGCTAAAACGCAAAAATCAAAAGCAGAAAGGCAATACTCGCTAAGCGTTGATGCTGTAGCGAAATCATTGATCGCTGCTTCTAAAAGTATTGCGTATGTTTAGGCTCTAATGGCCAGTTTCAATATTCAATTCAAGGATAGATTTGCTTACTGTCAGTAGGATTATGACAGATTTTTCATACAAAATATGTCAAAATTCTATTCGTAGTAGGCAGAGCCCCAGAGCCCAGAGCTAGGTTTACTATACCTGTGTTTCAGGAGTCAGTGCCGTCTTCCAGCAAAAACAATAAATTAAAGTAAATATATATATATATATATATATAAAATAAATAATAGAGGGATGATTGATTTTTACGTGTTGCATCAAAATACGTCACAACGCTTCATGGAAAGCTTACGCAAGACAACAGGTTTAATGATACTTGCTCCTTCAACTACTTCCCGCAACGAACCTAATCGTTTTAGAGTTATCAATACTAAAACAGTACCTATATTTTATTTCATAAATTAAATTTCCATTTTACATGCCTATGTGTGGACTTCAATCATAAAACAAGGGGACTCGCTCGCGATATCTGCGTTTTATGGCATTATAAAAATGTTATGTAAGGTTATATGAACAACAACAAATTGTCATTTTATCAGCAACTTTAGATATCGTCCGCGTATTGCACGGAATGTGACGTTAACTTTTGGCGTGATTGGTTACGATTTGATGCGATTTCGCCTGTTACTGCAATTTACGCCTGTTTTAACTTATTAAGTAAAATAACCTAACCACGCACAAATATATGTGGATATGTCTCCTATGGGGATCGCACCCTCGTCTGTTGTTGAATTATTAATAAAGTGTCAAATGCTCAAAAGCAGGTACTGACTTGCTTGAGGCATCTGAGCATCGTAATTAGGATGTTAGTTTATGTTTGAATTATATCTCTTTCATCATCATCATCATTTGTCAGCCTATACTTGTCCACTGCTGAACATAGGCCTCCCCAATCGCTTTCCAGCGTAACCGGTCCGATGCCACCTGCATCCAACGATTTCCTGCGATTTTCACAAGATCGTCGGTCCATCTGGCAGGCGGTCGTCCTACGCTGCGCTTGCATATCGTCGCTTGCGTCCTATCTCTTTAATTCATCTTTATTCATCGTCTTCTAAAAGTATCTATCTAAAAACACACCCTCATCCGATCACTGGTTCCTGTTGAGATATAATAAGCATACTAATCAATAAGCACCTTACATAATTTTCTAGCTTCCGTCTCTACAACTTGTGCTACAAAAAATCGTAACTAATCCTCGTACAAACCAAGACACAAATATCGTATACTACATCTTATAAAGTACAACCCAGAAACGATTAAAGGTCAACCAACATTTGTAGTGGCATGCCAAAAATTGAGCATGCAGTCCGAAGCATTCACAATGGCGTCGGCATTAAACGAAAGCGCCTTACATACTTTTTTAGACTCTACTTTCATATACATATATTGCCATACAAAATTGTCTCCAACCCCCCAAAAAAATAAGCCGCTAATATTCGACTCCTTGAAACGTACAACCGACAATCGAAGTGGCATGCCATAAATGGTACGCATTCAGAAGCATCCACAGCAGCGCAGGCATTTAGCGAAAACATAGTATAACTATGCACCTTACATACTTCTCTAGCTCCCATCTTGACAACTTGTGCTGGGAAAAATCGTCTCCATTCCCCTTACAAATAAAGGCGCTAATATAATATTCTATACCTTAAAAAGCACAACCCAGAAACGACAAAAGTACAACCAAAATTCAAAGTGGCATGCCATAAATTCAGCACGCATTCCCAAGCATTCACAGCGGTGCCGGCATTAAGTTTGGGCCCCGACCTGCCGTTTAATATGAGTATAATACAGAAAGTGGCCTTTGTTTTAACAAAACCCGCCGACAATAAAGGATTTCATAATATGTTAATTGTTATTCCTACACTGTTACAATTTATATTCACGTTTGAGATTCTTTGTTAAAGGGTACGTATCCACTGCGAGTTCGGTTCGCGAGATTTTCTTCGCGAGTATTGACGTAGTTACAATATAATATATTTCCCAAGCGGGGTGGCAGACGTGCACTATATACCCACAAATGGCCGTAATTTTTAATGTAACAGGGATGGTCATATTAAGAAATACTATTCTCTGGAATGCCATTGAGAATATTTTTAATAAAAAAGGATATTTTATCCGAACAAAGTGTTGAGCCAAGGATCTCATTATCGACACAAGTACTACGTGGCACTAAACCAAATAGTTAGTTGCGAGCGATGACTTAAAATCAATGGGTGGTGTTCATTCATACGTAGTCACCAAAAGAACCTTTTGCGAACCTCATACGAATTCGCGAACGAACTTCAGCGAGCTAAACATGAAGACATTAACGCTTAACTCTTTTGGGAAATCGTGATGTTACTTTCATCTGTATCTAATAAATTCACTTTATGAAAAGGCTGGCATATCAATGCGATAAGGTCACGGTAAGCCGTCGGATATGCTTATTTCAAGGTAGTCACAGCCCGAATTCTTATATTTAGCCGAAAAAAAAATCTTATATTTATAAAGCGTGTATGTACGCAGTGGAGACGCAGCTGTACTTATACATTTTAAACGAGAGATTTGAATGCAACGGAATTAAGGGGATTGCGGTTAACAGAAAGGAATTTTACTCTGAAATTGTAAGGATGTAATTAAATTTAATGGGCATTCTTTGGACTAATTAATTTAGTTTTTTTGTGTACCATTTAGAGGTGAAGAGAGATTATTTCAAAGTCGAATTGAATCTTAGATCATGGGAACGGAGTTAATGTCTTAAAGTAAAAAATAGAGCATCGTTACGAAAAGTGAAGAAATAACTTTCTTCTCAACAAACTTTTGATGACAATAATTAATATGAAACACCAATTCTGTACCTAGTACGTAGTCTAGTAGGTACTAGAAAGAAGGTAGAGCCTACCCTACAAGGTTTGTGGTGTAATAACAAAGATTTTTAGGCATTGTAGGTTACTTAATTGGGTCCGTAAAGGTCAATTATGTAGGGCTACGTAGAATCATTTTTCACTAATCTTTCAATTTCATTTTGATCTAAAATTATAAAAATGCAAAATATCGTTTCCGAAGACAAAATAAAAGGCTTGTTACGTGTAATGTTTAAAGAGGAAATATTATTGTTCTAATATTATCAACGCGTAAGTTTATGACGATGGCTGGACGTATGGATATTTGCCACTCTTTCAAAAACTGCTGATCGAGTTTTGATGAAACTTTATAGTTATATAGCTTATAATACAAAAATACAATTCATAAATATTTCGTATAAATATCAATTGTCATCAATTGGATAAAAGCCTCCAACTCTACTACAATGTTTATTATACTGACGGCCAATTCGCGGAATGACTGCTGCGCCCTTATTCGCTATGACCAAACGCAGTGCGTTACGAAAACTTCGTAAAAGGGACTACAAGTCCCTCGCAGTTAGTATCATTAGTGGGAAGAAGTTTCTGAATTAATCAGAGAAGGGAAGAAAAATCATATCGCTTAGGTTGGGTATCGAAGCCATGTCAGCTGCCTTAGGAGTGACCTCTCATACTAAGGCGATAAAAGCTGTTTTTTTATGTGTGGTAGTAATGTCAGAAAGGCTACAAGCATCAATGTTATTTGTACAAGGCGAAAGCAAAAATGCTGACTTGCGAATCGAGTACTTATTCCATCATAGGTACGGCTAACTAGATCAAAGCGTCTTTTACCAAGGAGAGCAAGTCGGCGATAAGTAAGCAGTGTGTGTTGCCTTAAAACAGAGTGACGTACTGACAGGACCTAGCTCTCCTCGTACTGCATGATGTAGGGTATCGGTGAGGTTACCTTTAATAAAGCTCGCTGTGCCCGCTCCACTTTGATGATACTCTACCTGCCTTATCCGCCCCAAGAAGATATTCAGTTTGAAAGTAAAGGCTGGCATAGTGCATAGTAGACCATCTTACGCAGACTCTCATCCGCAACATGTCACAGGCGCTTAAAGATGTAGATAAACATGCGAATCCTTGAGTTAAGTGCATCGATGTATTTATTTTAAACTGATTTCTTCAGTTGCTAGCTATAAGTAAGTAAAGATGCGTAAGTATACCCAAACGCGGCCGTTTTTTGAACACGGTTCACGAACAAATTAATATTTGTTCGTGATCCGTGATAAAGTAAATAAATTTAATATATCGATGGCTACAAGAGACCTTATTCTGCATGACCAAATGTAGCGCGATAACTTTGTAAAATGGTATTCAGTATGCCACTGGAGTACTATTAAACGATCATTTCACGAGGTTAACGTAACGCGCCGCGTTACGTGTTTAATTCATAACAGCAAATAAGGAGTCCTGTAAGTATTCTGGAACGGTGGGCTTAATTCGTTGGAGCCGGTGTTACAAACATTTGCCGCACCTTAACCGCAATTTTTAAATGATCTATTACCGTTATTTATAGGAACTTTTTCTTATCCTTCTTACAAAATTAGAATGATATATAAGGGATTATATGTTATTTATTGTAGGGAATATTCGGTAAAAAAGATCTTTCATGAGCCTACACTCAAAGACCTTCTTAAGTAGGTTATCTTTTCCACGCGGAACTAGTGAGAATTTGTAGAAGCAGGTTTATGGTCACCTGGTGTACCTATTTATTGTGTTGCCTGTAAAGCTTTCGACTTGATTTAACGACTACCATATAAATTTGTAACTGGGACACACGTTGAGAACACGTTCTTGACATACTATACTTTTCCTGCATCCATCTGGATGCAGGAAAAGTTTTTATGTGACCCAAAAATATTTTTTCAATGGACATCCATGAACCCGAACCCTTATTTATGATTACTAGTTGCACTATGCATCACTACACTATCGGAGGCGGTGGTTTAGTTCTCTAACTAAACTTACTTCTCCAACTAAGCTTACTCTTTAGCTAGCTTAATTTTAAAATTAGACTACAATTATTTTTTTTAATTTAAAAAAAAACGCAGCCTTACACAAGAATTTATCCTGTGTTGTGAGTGCGTTTACAAACATGAACATTGACATACACAAATACCCAGACCGAAACAAATAATGTGGATCACACAAAAATTTCCCCCGTGCGGGCATCGAACCCGCGACTATTAGACACAGTAGGCGGAGCGCCTTAAACTCTTAATCACTGCGCTAAATCGTCGGTAAACACCGTCATGCGTCGATCAAATATAGGTAGATACATGCCGTACGAAAAATGGCACCACCAAAAGGCAGGCAAAAGTGGTCGGTTTTTTGCAAATACAACTTTAAGTGATACGAATAAGGTAAAATATGCCCTAATTTATGTTTATATTATAACTATTACTATTTACATGGATTTGGGGACTGTGTATCTTGTGTATTGATATATCGATGCCGTCAAGCCTATATTCTCCAAGCGTGGTTTACAGAGGTGTAGATACTGTGCACACCCATTGTGTGCTACTTTGTTGTTGCTTCCATGTGTTATTGCCGACGATAATAGGTTCTAATGTAAATAGAAGTCGAATCTATTGCCATTGTACCGGTGACAATTCCAGACTCTGGATTAATATTGAAAAATTATACTTTGTCGGACTTCTCAAGCCCCTAAACTAACGAGACAATCACACTATGCCATACTAAAATCGAAATGATACTCTTCATAAGAGTATCATCTTCAATCAGCCTGTATCCCTCCATTGTTGAGTATAGGCCTCTCACCTATCAAGCCTTTCGTTCCGATTCATTGCTAGTTTCTTGCACAATGTTCCAGCTACTGTCACCATAATAACGCTCCATATATCTGATGATCTACCTATGGGTCTCCCTATCTTTCTGAACCACCACTCTATCACGGCCTTGGTCCACCTGCCATTTTTTCGTCATATTAAGTGTTTAACCCATCTCCACTAATTTTGTGATCCATTTTGCCAACATCTTTAGTCAGCCTAGTTCATCTAAATGTGTTGTCAGGAAACTATGTGAAAGAGATGGTAACGAGGACTTGGCACAGCGGATAAAAGCTTAAGTATTTCTGCTCATCGGTTGAAATAATCGCGTGTGACCCAACAATGACTTGTCTCAGTCTGAGTGTTTGTGGAATAATTCATAGTATAGGGATACGTTTCCTATTTGATATATAAACATACAATAAACCATACGTAAAAACATACAATACAAGGAATGGTCGAAAAAATATACCTGCAAAAATTGGCAACATATATTTTCATAGAGTCGTTTTATTGACGCGAAAATCTAAAAACTCCAATAAAAAACGGATGAGCGGACAAAATGAAAGCGCAGATTGAAGAGAAAACAAAAACCAGGTACACAAAATACCTACTATATTGTACAGTAAGCATAAAATAGAGACTTATTTTAAACAGTCAAATCTAATTTGCACTTTCAAGATTTTATTTAAAAAATATACTCAATATATTTTATACCCTAAAGGCTTAAACACATGCGATACGTTGAGCGAACAACAACTATGACCTAATTAATACTGCGTTTATGCAGCTTTCAGCGTTCGAACGCGGTATCTAAAGCTTCGTAATAATTGGAGAGTACCTGTCGCGGGATTGATATCGTCCATATTTATTCAATCGATTGCAGTATGAAGCTTTTTGTAATAGCTTCTCATGGGTTGCAGGAAACCCGACGAAGGTAGATACATACATCGTTCGGCCATATAGTTGCGCCAAAAGCGACGCAGTAAACAGGAATAGGTCGCGCAATATTGCTAGACTAGTGGAGTGATATCGCTCAACGTCGCTTGACTTCGCGCCACATTGCAAGCGATACTTGTCGCGGGACATTTGCCACCTAATAAATTAAATGGCTTAAATCGCATGGAAGGGTTAACGTCGATAAGATTCCTTAAGCATGCTTGGTCAGTTTTTCAATAAGAAAACATTGACTTATTTTAATACAAATAGAGATGAAAATACTATAAGAGAGGCATTTGCTTCAACGGCCAGCCCCATGTGTAACTGTTTGAATTAAATTGAGGCTATGTATTTAATGATAACGACGCGTTTTGCGATTGCTTTAGCTTTCGTAAAAGCTAAAACATACTAAGGTTTAAATCTCATTCTCGCCGTGATTAAAGTGTTTTTAGTTAAGAACTGAAACAACGTGCAACTTGCGTCACGGCTACTTTATTACTCTATGTATATATTGATGCATATACCAATACACGTTTCTTTAATAACCAATATCCGTGTATAGAAAGCAGTCCTTTTTATGTACATGAATGCTCAAATAAAGACTCCTACTATTATGGAATATTTTTCGAATAAAAATGTGTATACTAATTGACTCTTTCTTATAGACTTCGCTCTGAAAACGCGCGGTGTTATACGCACTTGTTAATAATTGAGAGCTTAGCACGAACAGTTTGATGTTCGCGTCACGTTGTCAAGAAAGAATACTTTCTTATTTCTGTAGATTGAAAAGGATGGTATTTTAACTCGATAGCGTTACGCTAACGTCAATCTGTTTATGCTAAGCCCTCAACTCTACTGTACATTTTATGCAATATGCTTGGTTGGTAAAATAAATCAAATTAACCTTCCATTTAATGTAACAATAGTCTTAGTATAAAAGAGATCTGATACAAAAGTGGTTGAAGAAATACGACGTATGAAATATAGCTCTTATCGACTTTATAGGCGATTCAAAGTAATGATTTTGTGGTTCGACGTTCTAAAAATGGCTTTTAAGGAACAGTTGTCGAAGCTCTATATGAATAATTTGTTGAACTTGACGTGAAAGTTATTGTTTTTTTTTTATTATTGCATTTATTTTATTGTATTTCCTTGGTTCTTTTGGTGTCAGTTACCCCGAGTTCAGTAAGTTCGGGTATTATTGTATTAATGCACGTTTATTGACCAAAAAAGTAAAGTAAGCACCATAAAAATTTTTTCTCCTCCTATTTTAGTTACTGTTGCGTCGATTCTGATAAGTCGTCAACCTGTAATTTATTTTGTGCATATAGAGAAGTCACACAAGACATAAAAATTAACCACAGTGTGGTCCACGATATAAGAATATTTCCTAGTGTAACGCTACGGTATTTTTTAATGAAAAAAGCAAACATCCTATAAAGGAGTTCATGGCATCTGGCGCTTTTAGCTAACTGAGCCGTATATGGCACAGCTAAATTGAGGACAATTCCGGAAGATCTGAACGTCAAAAGGCCGCTGACCTGATTATCCGTCCACGAGCATGAGTTGGAACTCACTTTAGATCACCGAAAACAATAAATTAGTGATCGAAAGTTTCCTGAAATATGAAAATGCTCTAATCGTACATCACGTTCTACCTAAATAAGCATTCTATCAACAGCATATATGTAGAGACTAAACGAATACCGTCACGTTTTTGTTTCCCAAGCACAGGTGACTGAGCTTATATCCCAGAAGACGAGTCAAACGTTCAGTTTTCTCCTAAATGACGGTATCCACAAAACAAACAAAATTAAAACTAAAGTATAAAAGCAACATTTTGAAAAAAAATCGATTTATCTGTGAGTGTTTTAACACTCACGACACATTATTACGTAAACAACTTTTCCGTCCCCAGACTAGCGCCAAAATATTAGATCGTAAAATAAAAGATTAAAAAACGCGGTACGAAACTACTCGTATTATTAGTACTCCTGTGACACACAAACCTTTTAGCGAACATTTTTACAGCTCGCCAAGAAAAATGGGCGACTAAAAAGAAGTCGTTACGACACCCGAAATTCCACTTGTATTCGAGCCGGTACTAAGTCACACCTGCTGGCAGGATTTACTCCAAATGTTGGTCGGGAAAGAAGTTTTTGGGTCCCCTGTATTATTACCTTTTACAGAGTCTGAAGGCCCTTCGATTTGTTCTTTTTTCGGTTCCCATTAGGGACTACGAAGTTTAGTAGTATATTTTAAAATTGAACTCTAAAAATGAATTTAGTGCTGACCTAAGAGTTGAGCATAAAAATATTGACGTCACCGTGACGCTATCAAGTTGATATGCCATCTTTTTCACCCTGCAAATATACCAAATTTTGGTGGAAATGACAGCACGTTTTCTTGATAGCTAAAATAACGTCCCATGACTTGTACTTAGCCCTTTGTACGGAGTAACATGCTTTTTACGCTTATTTTAATATTGATATATATTTACCGGCGAGCGTGTATAAGAGGAACTATGAGAGTGGAGGAAGCCAGAGTTGAGCTGTTGAAACTCTATACTCTCTGCCTAACCTGCTAGGGATCTGGCGTGGTGATATAGATAGATAGATATTTTTTGCTATGGAAAAGGAGGTAAAGTGGCGTGTACTGAAAATACCTTTGTAAATTATTAGTTTATCTCGTTGGTCTAGTGGTGTACTACTATACAAGTGGCGATATTGTGGTCTTTAATTCGAATCCTGGGTCGGACTAAAAGTACTTTTATAGCAAAAAAAGTTATTAAATATCTCATTTGCCGCCACACACACCGATAGGCCTACATTCCCAAAGGGGGATGTGCTGTATACACTCCACTTCATCAACGATGTTAATGAAACAGGAGACGGAAATCCCAGAGGAACGTAATGTATCTATGTAGGTACACATATAAATATATACTAATGCCTCTTATACATCAGTATAACCAGCCACTATGTTTAGCGTTTGTGGACTATGAGAAAACCTTTGATTCGATTGAGACATGGGCTGTGCTAAAGTCTCTCCAGCGATGCCAAATAGAACACCGTTATATCAAAGTGTTAAAGAGTTTGTATAAAACGCCACGATGTCAGTCCATCTCTACGGCCAGAACTCAAACCTCATCCAACTGCAGCGAGGCGTGAGAAGGGAGACGTCATCTCTCCAAAACTGTTTTCCGCCGCGCTGGAAGACGTTTTTAAGCTTCTGGACTGGAGAGAACATGACATCAATATCAACGGCGAAAACATCTTTCACCTTCGATTTGCCGACGATATCGTGGTTATGGCTGAGACCCTGGAAGACCTCGGCACTATGCTCGATAACCTCAGCAGAGTCTCTAAACAAGTCAGTCTTAAAATGAAGGCAAAGATATTCTAAACACACTCTCTCATTTGGATGAAATACGTATCAGCATTTTTATAAAAACGCATACATTTTTAAAAGTTTTTACTTAACTTGCTTTGTTCGCATGTCCGTCTGTCTTTACAATTAAAATTCTGTAATCCATTTGTAATACTTATTGGCTTCCGATTGTACACAAATTTGGCATAAGTATGTAACTCCGGCGACAATCCAATAATATAGAGCTGGTCTGATGATGGAGCCGCCAAGAAGCCTCCGAAACACGGTAAAAATACAACATAATTTTCTCGTGTTTCGGCTTTTCGATTTGTCTTGATAGTGTTTAGGGTCTGATGATAGAGTCCAAATGTGACCACAGGAACTTCTCAAATAAGCAAGATCTCCATCGTGGTTTTGCTATAAAACCTTATTTTTAAAATGTTTTTATTATTAAAATTATTTTAATGCTGATGATTGTCGTAATGGTAATAATTGATCACGTCGGTGGGTGTGTTGTCAACTATGTTTCAATTTTTGTACAGCTGTCCCTTACTGTCTGTATAAGTCAGCCTATACTGTCCCACAGCTGCTGGGCAAAAACTTTTCACACAAATAGAGAAGAGAGAGTAACTCATACTACACCACGCAGAATTCAGTGCATATTGATAGAGACAAGCTTGCGGCCGCCTGATTTTGAGATGTTATCAAAGCCGCCCTTAAAGAAATCGCCCTATTACACATTTTCTTAAAACTACCGCCAACAAAAACATGTTTACAGCACATATAAAGTGACTGGATCAGTCAGAATAGATAGTCCAGGAGAATACAAGTGATGGTCACATATGACATATGATGGAGTTGACATATCCAATAATGAAAAAAAGCCTCTAAATAAATTTAAGAAAATAAAACAAGAACATCGATAGTTGTCACTGAATTAATTTTTAAAAAATGTCTCGTCAAAAAGTTGTGTTGTGTATAGGTACTATGTGCAAAAAGTGAAAATAGTGAGCATGCTAACGTATGGATTTAATCTGCATAAAAAAAATCAATCCAATTAGCTGATTTGATCTCACAATTCTGAACCAATAATAAATAAACCGCATGAAAAATCACCAATTTAATATGGATAGGATCCAAATAAAATTTTTGTTTGCTCTTTATTGCGTGTGCCGCGGTTTACTAGTTTTTATTGAATGCTGTATCTTAAAAGCTATGTAAACCAAATTTATATTTACTTGTGAAATTAAAATTTATTAAAAAGATAGAGAGAAGTCTAGCCCACTCCGTGGATCGAGCAGTCGCAGGTTCAGGTAATTAATCTATATTCAAACGATGTTATAGTTAACATCGTCTCAATATAAATTAATTACTAACCGATGATCTTCACTTATATTTATACTATATTATCATCTTCACCAATATTTACTTTTTCTGCATGCTTGATTTTTGAAAATTCATCTCCTTCGGTGCTAATCTATCTTCAGCTGTCGTCCACAGGGCTTAAATTGGGGGTTAAAAATGCCAATGAATATAGTAATAAATAACGATATACACAAGTCTGCAGCGAAATCAAACCTAAACCTTTAAATCCAGACAATGTTGACACCTATAAGATAGAGAGAATATCGAAATCCTGTGGGAACATCAATTTCCATTTTTATCCAGCCCTAACTATCGGCATACCTATATCATTGTTTTGGGTCTGACACGAATAATATAAAGGACTGTCCAAATAAATAACTTATATACAGAGTTATTTATTTGAATTATCTAATGACAGCTGAGTTGAATATTCGTTTAAGAAATAAAAGGGACTGCCTTGTTGGTCTGGTGGAGCAAAGTGTGCGAATAGTAATCACGAGGTTCAAGTCGAAAACTAGTTCGGACAAAGCGTGGTGTCCCTATCAAAAATAATTCAACAGCGCCCTCATTCCCTATTACCAATTTAAACCGTAATGCGGCACGTTACGATAAATATATGAAATTATTGTTTAATCATACTGAAACCCTTTAAGGCTTGGTCAAATAGCTGACGGAGCGGGACGGAACGCTCGGCTACGTTCGGTCGTGACGTTTGCCGTCGCGCCGAGCGGGGCTGCGCTGTGGCGTCTCCCGTACATTTCAGTGCATTACAACTCGTCATGTCACGCCACCTTCGCGTTCCCATCACGCTATGTGGCGAAACCTTTATATCATTATTTCACGAACTTATCGTTATCGAACCGCGGCGCGTTTAATCATAGCGGATAAGGACATACAAGTCCAGAGACCAGAATGGTGACCGGTATATTGATAATAAGCTTGCCTTCTATTAGTTTATTGAGATTTAATATCGTCGGCGATAAGTAGGTGTACACAGTACACCTCAACTAACCGCTTAGGGGATATACGCGTGATGGTGTTTATTTTTTAGAAATAAACAGCCAGCAAATAGCTCATGAATTTTTCGAAATTCATGTGCAGTGACGAATGATCCCATCTATCACTGCTTCCGGAGGGGACAAAGATTGGAAGGGATTTCACGAAGAAGATAAATAAAGATCATAATGGTTTTTCAAATGGAATGTGAACCTTGACAAATTGTCGTCTATAAGAATACAAAAAAAAACACATACTTTCTAATTTTAGGTGTAGGTGCACCATGGTTAAATTTAAGTTTTTCTATATCAAGACTTATAATAATAATAATATTAGCTCGGTTAAGAAACTGTCCGACCGTTCGGCACAGGTCTCCTCTCAAACAGAGGGTTTAGGCCATAGTTCACTACGCTGGCCCAGTGCAGGTTCGCGAACTTCACACACCTTCGAGAAACTCTTAAGCATGCAGGTTTTCTCACGATGTTTTCCTTCACCGTTAAAGCAAGTGATTAGTTAGTTTTTAACAAGCACATATTTTCGAAATGACAGAGGTGGCCTGGGTTTGAACCCGAGGCCTCTGACTTTCAAGGCCACTAGGCTAATACTACTGCTTTTTCAATTATATCAAGGATTATTTTTTATTTTTTTTTTACTCAATGGCGAATGATGCAGGTGGCAATCAGGAGGTTCTGGGTTTGAAAATTAGAACAAGGTGCTATTGGGGTTTATCTATCCAAAAAAAATATCACGCCAGATCCCTTACGGGGTAGACAGAGGGTATAGAGCTCCAACAGGTTTCTTTCTTACAAAACTCTCTCCGTTCTTTCTTCCGGCATTTCTTTAATTAGCAAAATAAGTCCAATGAAGTTCAAAATGTCTGGCAGCCATTCAAATAGTTTTTACCAACGACCAGATGGCGAAAATGATAAAGAAATGTGAAATAAGCTTGAATTAACGAAATTCATCGCATCAACTGTGCTATAAAATTTCGGTTCCGTACGGTATTTTTTTTCAATTAATCTAATTTATTTCTTTCTTATTTTGTTGTTTCTGTCAGCATCTGGTGTCGGATTAAAAGGTTTAAGGAGAAAAGGGTTCGGCGATGGAGGATGATAAATAATAACATAAGCCAACTGTTTATGGTTTCAGTTCTCCTGCTAAGGATAGCCTTAGTCGCATTAAGTTCCCTCAATATAGAAACAGGCAGTCCTATGACTGAATTACTTGGTGTTAAATGCGTGGTTTATGCGTCAGGCCTAGGAATATTTTTTTTTATAGTCTAGGTAGTATTGCAATCTTTTCTATTCTATTGTTTTTCAAGAAATATATTTTAGTTTGAACCCTACGTAATGAGTACGATTTGTGATAGAAAATAGATTCTAAATATAAGCACATGCGACATATATTTAAAAATAAAATAATTCCAAACATGTTTTGTGTTTCCTGAATAAACACTTGTATTTCAATTATATTCCTCCCGTATTTTAGCGAAAAAAAGGCAAAAAAAACATCAGACGAAGACCCATCAAAAAGATTACCAACCGTTGTCGCGTTTTTATCGCAGGACCTTAATTATGTTATATATCGTCCAATTTTTCTACATCATGGAGCTGAAGATTATGCAAAATGGTGGAATCTTTAATAAGTGTAATGCCTTTATTTCCTCGACATAAAGTAAGTATAATATACATAAGAAAGCGTTTCCCTTTCTGCGCTTTTAGTCCAAAGCCTTTAATTAAAAAGGGTTGAACTGACTATTAATTGATTTTTACTTAATATTCAGTGAGTATACTTGTCTTTTGCCTCGCTAGTATAGTACGGCTTTTTATCTAGTTTCAGGATATAAATCTTAAGTAGGAAAAAATGTTATTGTAGATAGTCTATCGAAAGATCTACAATAGCATCTGAATCTGGATTTATGCCCGTCATTTAGTGGTAGTGACAGTCAGCTTGCCCCCTATTATACTGGGATCTAACATGTCGCCGAAGAAATGTGGGTTTACAGTTTTCCTTTCCCGATTTTGCTTAGAGAATATACGTGTGACGTGATTATGTGATAATATCAGCTTATACTTAAATCAACATAGCCGACCCCTCGACTGTAGTACAAGGCTTCAAACAGCTACGGCTGGTGAGGTCCTCCATCAACCGAATCCGAACCGGAGTCGCAAGGCGCAATCTTCACAGGTGGGGCATCACTAAGTCTTCTTGTGACTGTGGAAACTCAGTGCAGACTACCCAGCACATCGTGGAGCACTGTCCCACTCGAAAATTCAGCGGCGCATTCGAGGGGCTACACTAGCTGACACTAGAGGCCAAAGAATAGCTCCTCCACTCTGACATTAAGTTTTGATTGTGGTTCGCATTATTAAAAATACATCGCCATAAGATGATGATGATGAACTTATACTGCACCACTGCTGGGTAACCTTATGTGAAAAATCGAAGAGAGATTAGGCCATACTCTACTACGCGGACGCGGCCACTTGCTGTTGGAACTAATCAAGCTCCCTAATACAAGCTATGCCCGCCCTTTACAAGCAAACTTTAACCACTACCACATAAAGTGGAAACCCAAAGATAAATATAATAATATTTAATTCACTCATCATTAAAAATGGTAAAATAAAAATCTTTTTAAAAAAAAGGAAAACCGACTTCAAAAAGCAAAAATTATATATTTAAAGTCGTTGCCAAGTAACCGACGGCACCAACCAGCACCGACTTCAAATATTTATTTTTTGCTTTTTGAGGTTTTCTATCTAACTATCTATATCATCACGCCAGCTCCCTCGCGGGGTAGGCAGAGAGTACAGAGTTCCAACAGGTTCTTTCCTTACATACCTCTCTGGCTTCCTCCACTCTCATAGTTCGTCTCATACATGCTCGCCGGTGACGGAGACTCTTGATTTGCCTTTCAGATAAGACACGGTCTTCTTTTTTTTAAGTTTTTTTACTGTAGATTACCGAATTCGCAATCTAAAAGAAATCAAATATTAGGCATCACTGAAACTCGATCTCTTATTCTCTACACCCCGTAGCCCTAGCAGTGTAGACAGGTCATTAGCCACTTTTTTTAACCTTACCTTACACTAGGAGTTATTCCTGTATCGTGGGTGCTTTTACAAACATAAAATTCAGATATACACCTAGAACTTGACAAATATTAGTAGGTTATAAAAAGATTTGTTGCATGCGGGGATCGATCCCGTGTCTTTTTTATCTAGTGGGCGCAGTGGCTTAAGCTCTTAATCACTGGAACGTCCGCCTAAAACAATGTTGAACTGCAATTAATATCAATTTTTAAAGTTTCGCCACATTGTTGCCGCATCGCGAGGCGAGCAACGGTAGCGCGGCTTGGGGAGTTGAAATGTACGGGAGACGCCACACAGCGCAGCCCCGCTCGGCGCGACGGCAAACGTCACGACCGAACGTAGACGAGCGCTTCTGTCACGCTCCCATCGCGCTCCGTCGGTTGTATGACCAAACATTAATAAGTACCTAAGTGTGTGCTTGGTAATTGTCTAATTCAAGTAAGAATGTTAGAATTCAAAGTGGATACGTATACGAAAAGAGAACGTAAATTCGAGATAGCTTTTAATAATACACAATTAATCAAATTTAAATTTTCAATTAAATTATGTATGCGAATAGGGATTTTGAATAAACCATTTTCAAATTATGCTTATCATAATAGTAACAAAAGTCTTTGTTTGCAAAAGAAAGATCTAACAAATAGTATTTGTTTTAAAAGAGATAGATTATTATTAAAATGGAGTTGTATTTAGAATTGTTTTATTCGAAAGATCACGACTGCCTCTGAAAGGGTAGTCAGATACGTCTGAAACCTCTACTTATAGCAAACAAGCGACCCGCCCCTGCTTTGCACGGCACAATTGTTTACTCACAATTGTTTGCTTTGCACAATTATTTACTCAAACCTTCCTCTTGAATCACTCCTTCCATTGGTGGAAACCTTATGATAGTCCGTTTGGTAGTTATTGAGTTTATCGCGTTCAAACAGACAGACAGACGCGGTGGACTTTGTTTTATAATATGTAGTAATGTGTATGTATATAGCAGTGACAGTGTTTATGTTTTTATATGATCGCAATCCGTATACTCGGACTAAGTATACTAACTTAGTTCGACTACCTGTATGATCTATATCAAATTGATTTTTATAAAAAATCATCGTCACGCCTAAATTCCCCAAGCGGGGGTGGCAAAGGTGTACTGGGTACACCCAGTTTTCACCGAAGATGTTAGTTCCCATGTAATAGGGGCGAGCCGATTGCCATATACCGGGCACAATTCCAGACTCCGGACTCATACTGAGAATTTCGTCCAACCTATAATTTGAACCCAGGACCTCGTAATCATAAACCGAACCGCTTTGCCACTAAACCAAGAAGGCAGTTTTTTATTTATTATTACTAGTGTC
This sequence comes from Phalera bucephala, assembly GCA_905147815.2. Taxonomy (NCBI): domain Eukaryota; kingdom Metazoa; phylum Arthropoda; class Insecta; order Lepidoptera; family Notodontidae; genus Phalera; species Phalera bucephala. Next base: position 28,416,673 of record LR990613.1, on the reverse strand, counting down.
GCCTATTGGTCGAAATTCGACCATTAAAATTTAAATTATAAGTTTGAACATTATTAAGGTTCTATTGTCAAAGACTACGTACAAGTATACTTCTATAATCACAGATTTCGCCAAGGGTACACTGTTAATTTGCCTATTTTTTTCAAACAAATTATGTGAAAAAAAAACATTATTAAAATAAAGAATACCTATTTTATGTAAGAAAAGAACCTGTTGAAACCCTGTACTCTTTGCCTTCCCCGCAAGGGATCTGGCGTGATGATATAGATAGATAGATAAATAGAATACTTTTTTTTTTTATTGTAACATAAAACCATGCGGTGAAGAAAATGCTGTCCATTGAACTTGACATACATATTTCGATACTTTAATTAATGATACAAAACTTCTTTGTAAGCGATGTTTTTTGTAAAAACTCTCATCGTTTGCTGGTTATGTTTGACATTCAGTAAGACTATAGACAAGTAATATTAAAGACAAACATCAATTTGACGTGTATTGTGTCAAATACATGGTAGTGTGCCAAGAGAATATAATCACTATGGTAGTGTGTGTAATGTTTTTTTCTATCTATCTATCTATCTATAACCTCACGCCAGATCCCTTGCGGGGTAGGCAGAGAGTACAGAGTTCCAACAGGTTCTTTCCTTACATACCTCTCTGGCTTCCTCGACTCTCATAGTTCGTCTCATACACGCTCGCCGGTTACGGAGACTCTTGACTTTTCCATCAGATAAGACTCGGTTTATTTGGTCGTGGTAAGATAGTCTAGGTCTTCCCCGGTACCTGCATCCTTCCACTTTCACATTGTATATCTGTTTTGTCATTCTTTCCTCTGGCATTCTTTCTATATGCCCGAACCAACGGAGCATGCCCTTTCTCATCTTTACACCGATACTATCTTTCATACCTACTCGCTGTCTTACTATGCTGTTGCTAATGCGGTCGGTCAGCTTCACTCCGCACATCTTCCGCAGAGCTCGCATTTCTACCGCATTTATCCTACTTTCATTCTCCTTCTTACATACCCAGCTCTCGCTACCATATAACAGCGTTGGGACAAGAACTCCGTTATGTATGGCCAGCTGCGCCTTATGGCTTAAGTGCCGGCTCCCGAGTAGCTTTCCCATCGCACCATTCACTCTGTTCCCTGCACTCACTCTTCTCTCTATGTCAGCGGTGTATTTCCCATCCTTACTGAAGGCGCATCCAAGATATACAAACTCATTCACTTGCTCCAGCACATCGTTACCAACCACAATCCTTACATTCGTTCTGGTTTCTTCCCTTTCAAAAACCATAATCCTGGTTTTCTTCACATTCAAGTGTAAGCCATTGATCATGCAGTCGTCTTTCATAACTGTGACTAGTGTTTGCAGATCAGTGGCTGTTGGCGCTATTAAAACCGCGTCATCTGCATAAAGTAGATGGTTTACCACTAAGTCACCCATTTGTACACCTTCATTCATCGCTTTCAGTCTTTGAAGACTTTTGTCCAGATATATTATAAACAGTCTAGCGGACAACACGCAACCCTGCTTGACGCCGATTTTAACGTCAAACCAGGGTGACCTGTTACCACCCACCCGTACGCATGCCTTGCAGTCCACATAAGTGGACTGGACGGCTCGCAACAGAGTGCCATCTATACCATACTCTGGCAAAATGTCCCAAAGTCTTTTTCGCACAACTCTGTCAAATGCCTTCTCCAGATCTACAAAACCGCAGAAAACCTTCCGGCCCACTGCCAGATGCTTCTCTACGATGTTGCGGAGTGAGAAGACTTGATCCGAACATCCTCTTCCAGACCTGAAACCCCCTTGTGCCTCGCACAACATTCCATCGGACTTCACGCGCATTCTCCGTTCAATAATTTTACCGTACACCTTGGCTGCCAAGCTGATCAAACTGATGGCTCTGTAATTGGCGCAGTCATATTGTGAACCCTTGCCTTTATACAAGGGTACTATGACTGCGCGGCGACAATCTGTAGGGACTCTACCGGTCCTCCAGCAAAGGTTTGCAAGGGCCCGGAAAGCGTCCCGGACGCAAGTTCCACCATATTTGATCATCTCGGCAGATATCATGTCTACTCCCGCAGTTTTACCGTTTTTCATACTTCCTATCGCCCATTCAACTTCTTCCATAGTGATGTCCTCCGTTGATTCTGGTGCCGCAATCTCGCCTTTAGGCACGTCTGCGGCATCAGCATCCGGGTCATCTCCATACATTTCTCCAAAATATTCACTCCACCGGTTTAGCACAGCTTGTGTGTCTGCAAGAATGTCACCATCTTTAGATTTTATCCTTTCCATTCTGGAGCCTGACGAATCACCTCGAGCCTTTCTCACCTTGCTCCAAAAGAGTTTGGTGTTGTTCTCGAAGTTCTTCGCCAGCCTCTCCTCCTCAATCATACTGGCTCTTTCACGCTTTTCTTTCACTAAAGTTTTAGTGGCATTCTTGCATTGCCGGTATATTTCTTTCTTCATCTCTGTCATACTGGCATTCAGGTTCAAAGAAGATACATAGTCCTGCCACGCTTTCTTCTTACTTTCTACGGAGCTTTGCAGCTCCGCATCCCACCATGCATCACCTTTTGCTGTAATATGCTTCTTTGAGCAACCACATACTTCTTTCGCGGATTCCACCAAACTCTCTTTCAGGCTATTCCAGCATTCGTCTACATTTGAGTCCGAAGAGCCTGCTGTCAAAAGCTTGTCCCGGACTCTGTCTTCATACATTCTCCTCACGCTCTCATCTTGCAACTTTTCAACCTTTAATCTTTCAAGGTCTCCGAAGGGGATACGCTCTCGCCAGTGCCTCCACTTCCTGAACAGACCACTAAACCGCGCAACTACGAGATAGTGGTCTGATTCCAGAGTGGGGCCTCTATACGCACGCGTATCTTGTAGTTTGCTTCGGAGACGGTTATCAACCAGGATCAGATCTATCATGCTTTTTTGTTCATTCCTTCTCCACGTATACATATGTATGTCCTTATGCTGGAATATCGTATTAGACACAAGGAGACCCCTTTCCAAACAAACATCTACAATGAGCTTACCTGCATCATTCACTCTCTTATCACCATAAGGACCCAGAGCAGCGTCGCAAGTTTGCCGCCTGGTTCCTACCCATCCGTTCAGATCGCCACACAGAATCACCTTTTCGTTAGCCTCAGCCAAATCCAGAACTTCCCTGACATTATCCCAAAACTTCTCAAGGTCCTGGGGTGTCGACGAGCTTACGGGAGCATACGCTGCGACCAAAAATACTCTAGTGACACCCAGTTTTAAACGGACCCAGAGAAGTCTCGCATCGCACAGGCCATAATCTCTCACTCCAGAGGCCAGGCGACGGGACAGCAAGATACCCACCCCCATGCTGGTACGACTGCTCTGCGGTACACCAGACCACAGAGCCATCGTTCCATCAGGCAGATCACAGGTTTCACTGCCCCTCCGCTTAGTCTCTGTTACACACAGAGCATCCAGGCGTCTCTCTTTCATTACATCAATCACCTCATGCATCTTATCTTCCATACCACCTCTTACATTCCAAGTGCCTATTCGGCACTCTGCACCCCACGACTCGCCAGTTCGGGCCCGGCGTGATGGGTGGCGGCCCCCATCGCCGCTTCCACCTATATTCGTACCGACGGGGGCGGGCCGGTACGCGTCGCCTCGGGGGGACGCCCTAGCCCGCACTGCGGTACGTCTTCGGTCCAAGATTGCAGCCATAATGACTGGCAGGGGTCGCGACGAGCACGCTCTTGGACAGACCCCTTGTTTTTTTCATTAATTTAATGTATGTTTTATGCATAATTTAAAAAAAATATAAGCATTCTGCACTCCTTCTCTATATAAACTATAAGTGTGGGAAATTTCATACTCCTCCGTCCGCGCAATTTTCGTAAAAATGTGTACAAATTTTTGCTTCACGTATAGAGATATATATATATTTCATTCATTTTATTTTCGCTGATAAAATACAAGGAAATGCATTCATGTCCACTGTACACTGCTGGGGCTGTACATAAATTCAGCACCAAATGTTGGGTGGTGGACATAAAAACAATCAGCACGAGTGTGTAAATTTAACAATACCGTGCTCATTTTTATATTTACTTGACTGCTGCCCCAGTTTATATACTCGCGCTGGCCAGTTTCATTTCCAATTCTCTTCTCGCTGAATGCCGTAAAAGTGAGTTAAACAAATATCAGAACATTCATCATGTTAATACACGGAACAAAGATGGGTTTATTGCACATTCTAAATTTCTACAGAATAAGAATTATTTCATGGGACAAAGTATACGCAATTACAAAGTATTGCCCATAGATATCTAGCCTAGACCATGTATAAATATTATTACAAAATTATCTTGACAATTGGGGTCTGGGCAGTTTTTTTAATGGCCTATACGTAAATGAATTTTGACTTTTATGTTTAAGAAATACATTGGAAGAAGGAGCAACGATATTCTATTCAGTAATTATACAAGTTCCAGCAACCACACGGGGTTATGAAAGGAATTTATTTACTGCCGAGTGAGATAATTTCGCATAGACGATACTTTTTCCTCTTGGTGTGAAGTTTCCGCCGGCGTACCGCAAGGGGGTGTGCTATCTCCGCTGCTTTTTGCAGTCTTCATCAACTCAATTACCAATGAGTTAACGTCATCGTATCATCTTTATGCTGACGACTTACAAATATACTCACAGGCTGATTTTGATCATCTGTCGACTGCCATCCAAACAATAAATTGCGACCTAAATTCTATTAATTCTTGGAGTAAGTCACATGGCCTAGCAGTTAATCCGATCAAAACTCAAGTTATTGTGATAGGCAGCCCTTGGTATATGTGTCGCATTAACTTTGATCAACTTCCTGCGATTACGTTTGACGGGGTCCTTATTCCATACTGCGACAAGGTGAAAAATCTTGGTGTTATCTTTGACAACACTTTGTCGTGGAGACCGCAGGTTGCTGAGGTTAGCAGGAAGATTTTCGCTTCAGGAGCCTCACTTAGACGCCTACGTAATTTCTTGCCTGTCAATACTAAAATTGCGCTTGCACAATCACTTCTGTTGCCTATTCTTGACTACGCTGATTCTTGCTACCTTGACTTGTCAATGGAGCTTCTTAATAAACTCGAAAGACTTCACAATTATTGCATTCGTTTTATATTCGGCTTACGTAAATATGGCCACGTATCCGAATTCCGTTCTCAACTCCCTATCCATCACCGTAGGAATATGCATGTACTATCACTACGCTATTCTATCTTATTTAACCCGTGCACTCCAATGTATCTTAAGGAACGTTTTTCCTTTCTCGCCACTACTCAGTCGCGTGAACTTCGACACTTTGCCTAACTATCCCTACCCATTCTTCTAACTTCTTTACTAATTCCTTCACTGTCCAAAGTATTCGTCTTTGGAACTCCTTACCTGATTCTATAAGGCGTGCTAAGTCCCGGGAAATATTTAAGCGGGATCTTAAAGCACATTTCCTGCAGACCTAACACCTTTAGCAAGTTCCCTTTTATTATTTTACCTTTGCTCGTATCTCTCGTTTCTCCTTTCCTTTATATTTATTTATTTTGTCATTCATTTGCGTAATGTATAATAGGTTCTTTTTGTTTCATTTTACTTCTTTTTTTATCTTATTTTATTCATTGTTGCACCTTACCCATTTCCATATTATTTTTAACATCTCTGTCGTCTACCTAAAGGTTGCCTGGAAGAAATCGCTTTAAGCGATAAGGCCACCTTACTGTACTAACATAACTATGTTCGATCTTGTTTCTTGTCATAATATTTTATGTGCAATAAATTTCACATACCAAAACGAGAAACAAACGAGTGGTATAAAATCACCCGGGTGATTAGCCGCTGTGTCACCACTGGACACTAATTAATATATTATTACTATACTTATTGGTCGCCCTTTATCACCCAGTTAATTAAAGTGGTATTCCACTTTTATTACCGGAAACGGTGAAAGTCATATGATTTTTTTCATTTATGTACATCTGCTATATTTTTATACAATAGCTGTTAAAATCACACTTGATTTGAAATCCCATGTTGTTCCGATGTTATTGTTTAGCAAATTGATCATATTTCATTGTTCACTTTATTATCAAACAGTTGGAGGTGCGATGCTACTTAATTAAAAACTAGCTGTTAACTAATTTAAAAATATTTGCATGTATAAATTCACATGTGAAGTCACTGTAAATAAAAATGGAACTTTTTTCTAATGAAAATGTATTAATACGTAGAAATTATTTCCATTTCGAATTAGAGCAGTTTTATAGTAATTGTTTGGTGGATTTTAAGCTACCAAATATATAACGATGCGCAGTTTGTTCTGCACAAGCCCAAATTATTCAGTACGAGGGATTTTCTTTTAGATCTGGCTATATTGATATTTAAAGTAACTAATTGTAGTAATTGGATTGTCGAAATAGAATTTTCGTGTGGACTGTAGCGGTGTATTGACAGATGTAGACTATTAGAGTTGTCACGTTTATATAATCATAATGTTTTGTTTTTTTTTGGAAAATAATGTTTAACGTCATTTGAAGTAGCCTGCCTGGTTTCGACTCATTACATAGGCATTTAAAAGTATAAATAGACTGGTTCTACGAGACACAACATATACCACACACGTGGATAATTTTGGAAAAACGTTTTTGCAGTAGACCCAGCAAGCGAACAACATAGTAAGATTAAACCCTCGCAAAGAGCCTTTAAGTACTCCTACGCCAAGTTTTTCAAATGACAAGGCGTACCCGTGATCTTTACATAATAATAATGTTGTATCCAACGTTGTTTACGACAATTTGCTGCTCCATTGAAACGTCAGATAATCACGAAGAGTCCACACTCGTTAGCTGGCTTCTTTACCACGCATCTACGCGAAGAGTTGGCCTAACATGGTAGGCGAAATGTGGTTATACAAATTACAGTTCATACATTTTTGAACACTACATTATCGACAATTTTTGGGTGCACACAGTACACCTCTACTATCTTCACTAAGGGATATATTCGCTAACAGTTATTTTTAATTATATTTCGGAACCCACCACCCCCATTTCAGCCTATACTTGTCTAATGGTGAACATAGGGCTCCCCAATCACTCTCCAGCGCAGCCAGTCCTATACCACCTGCATCCAACGACTTCCTGCGGTCCTCACAAGATTGTTGGTCCATCTGGCGGCCGTTCCACGTACCCCTTGCCAATACGTGGTCTCCACTCTAGAATCTTTTTGCCCTTTCTCCTCATTCCTGCACGCTATGCTCACTAGCACACTGAGCAACTCTGAGTTTATTTGAGCATATTTTGGAATAAAACCTTGATAATATGTGACATTGAGGTTAATGCTACCTATTTGCTTAGCGCTGTTCCCAATTTAGTTTCATTGGACGTGAGCGTTTATTCAAAGCATGTTAATTTGTATGCTAATTGATTCACGAATTATTAATAAAACTGTTGTTTGTTTTTCTAAACAAATATTCGCATAATGTTACGCTTATTAAATACGGTAAGCATGTGAAGTATGTTCAATTATTAGTTTTAGCTTTTATATTACTGTACCCCGCGACTTCGCCCGCGTCGAATTTAACAAAAAATATTTTTCCCAAATAAAAGTAGTCTAAATTATTCCCTATAACATCAGTTATCTGCCAGTGAAACTGCACTTCTGTATCCCTAGATCAATTTATAACTATAGGAACATTATTACGAATGAACACTGCTTCCTAAGACATAGGTATAAACCTAGTTTAGGGGGCAGGGTACTCATTGTAATTGTTTTAGCATACGTTAATTTTAATTGTGCTTCATTATAAATGTATTTTGAAAATATTTGCATGTAATAAATCATTTATTAATTATTTTTTGAAATTAGCCGGAACAAACACATAGACAGACAAAAATGATAAATTTTGTTTTTGTTACCATATATTCTTTTATATGCATTTAGTAAAAAGCTGTTTTTTTGACATTACGATACAAACAAACACTTCAATTTTATTTATTTGTATAGACTAGCCGTTACTTGCCACTTCGTCTACGTTAATTGATACTGGGAGTATATTTTTCGTATAAATACAACTGACCGACTTAGGATTCCAATTCGAATCGAAATAAAGCACCTCATAATTGTTACGCGCATTATTTGCCCCTAGATAAACAAGGCAGTCCATAATGCGCTTTATTATATAGAACAAAACGCACGTCTCGATTGTATTGTTTTACCATTCAACAGTCAACAGTTATTATGTTGAGTCCTAAGAGTTTAGCATGAACAGGTTGACGTTAGTGTAACGTAACTATCGACTAGATAAGCCATCCCTTTCACACTACGTTACTAAATAAATATAAATGTGACAGCATGGTTTATCAACAACAATACTATAATGTCAAATCGTTTCTGCTTGGTCTAGGGGTTAGCACGAACAGATTGAAGTTAGCGCGTCGCCCTCGAGTAAGCGTACAGTCACTCACACCATTATTGATTAAATTTGTAGTATGAACAGGATAGTAAATCCACTCGATAGCGTTACCGTAATAAATAGTAATGTCAATCTATGCGTGCTAAGGCCTCTTTATAGGGACAAAACTGGTATTTGTTATAGCTATATTTTTTCGTAATGTTTTTACGTCGAGTTATAATCCTCCTTACGTTGAGACTTCTGCGAGCCGTCTTTGTTATATTATTTTAATCATAAGATTCAGTGCTTGTTTATTTGTTGTTTAGAGAGCATTCAGATTCCAGTCGAGGGATTATTTAGTGAACTTAATACAGCTGCATAATGCGTTTGTGTTCTACGGATTGTTCGCGTGAACGCGTCGCTTGCCTGCGCTGTATGACCGAGTTTAGTTCAATGTAATATTTTGTATGTTAATAGTCATGAATGAATAGCATAGCTGTGAGGTATGTTTCGAGATGGAGTAAAATAAGCCGTTACAGATGTAAAGTTGCTTACCTAAATTGCCTATTGTCCGTTGACACACCGTCATGCCTATATTCCTCAAGCAGGGGTGACAGAGGTGTACTGAGTGCATCCACTTTTCGCCGACGATTGTCCGTTGATATATACATAGGTAGGTAAAACTGCACACTAAAACCCAGATCAAAACAAATGATGGGTAACACAAACATACTTCAGGTGCAAAAATCGAATCCGCTACAACTTGATCTAGTAAGCTGAGTGGTGTGTATTAGATACATACACGTCCTTTTTCCCGAAGGAGTCCCAAAAATATGAGGCGGTTACCATATGATTATAGATTACATTACTATTCGTTGGATATATTCTTAGAGATCATACTCATTATTACGATTTTTGTGAATACATTCTAGACATGATATAGCGTCATTATCTAATCATCAAAATATGGGCCTTCGCGATACATGCTATGCCTAGTGAGGACCAATAGGACTAGCTTGCAATTTCGATATTCTCAGAGATACAAGTTTAATATCTGTTACAAATTTTTATTGTTTTAAATAAAAACGTAGTTCGAAACTAGGAATTATTTCTGTGTCGGCCCGTTTACTGACATAAAATTTACACATACACAACTACCCAGACCAAAACAAATATTTGTGAGTCACACAAAAATTTGGCCTATGCGGGTATCGAATCGAAAACGGACGATCTCGAAGACGGACTATTTAGCGCAGTGGTCAAGAGCTTAAGCCGCTCCGCCCACTGTGTCTAATAGTCGCGTGTTTGATTCCCGCACGGGACAAATCTTTGTGTGATCCACAATTATTTGTTCCGGTTTGGGTATTTGTGTTTGTGAATTTTCATGTTTGTAAACGCACCCACGAGACAGGAATAAATCCAAGAGATGGGACACGTTTTTAAAAAGAATCTGCGACTCTTTGATCTAGTATATATTTTTGGCAAAGAAAAAGATACATTTTTATTATGATTCGACATATGACGCACCCTCTCCAAGTCTCAACTGTTTGACTGTTTAATGATGACCCAAAAATAACGAACAACATGGTCAGGTGTTCCTTAAATTTACAGAGTCAAGCGGGGGTGGCAAAGGTGTACTGAGTACACCCACTTTTCGTCGATGATGTTAGATCCCATGTAATAGGGGGCGACCCTGTTGCCATATACCGGGCACAATTTTAGACTTCGGACTCATACTGGGCATTTTTCGATAGAAAATCTATATTTGTCCGACCCAGCATTTGAACCCAAAACCTCGTGATTGTAAAGCGATGCGCTTCGTTAGTTTAGTGGTAACACTAGACATTTAATCAGTACTAAAATACCCTTGTATAAATATAGATAGAGGCACAAGTGGCGATTCAGTTTGACAAGTATAGATTGGATTCTGGGTTTTGTAATAAGGGGGCAGACTACCAATTAGAAGCACAGAAATAGGATTAAATAGATTGGGGTAGATATCGGGATGACAGCTTTAATTTCTAAGCAAGATTTCTTTGGCTTTCTGTTTTATCTTTTAATTTATTATTTCTAGTTGGCAATTTTTGTTACTTTGTACAAAGTTCAATACCTTTTAAAAAGTATAGTAGAAGCAAAGAATAAGCACTTTAAAACGATATTTTTTTCCATATTTACCATCGGATCGGGTCGCAGGTTTTGCTGAGAAGATTCGTAAGAAACCCAGTGGGCTCTTTTTTCAAAGTTGGTTTTGTTTACAATAATTTTAGTACGTGACAATGGTAGGTATTTCATGCAGGATAAGTACAAGCGCGCGACAAGACAAGACACATGACACGCATTTTGCCGCTCTAGGCGTAAGATGAACGTTTTGTGCTTGCTAACCTGGCGTGTCGTGAAAAGTCGTATTTACATATCCTCCTTCTCCTTCTGCACCGATATCCTCAATGTTGACGGTCGTGACCTTCAAGAACAACGCTATTGCGGGTTATGTTCCGCCACCCCGCTCGGTTCTCAGCCGTGTGTATCACCTCAGATATTGTGGTATCCAGCGCGGATCGTATCTGATCGGAAAAATAGGGTCACGACTTCGTGGTCTCTTTCCTTCTACTTTGCCAGTGACTAGTAGCTGATAGACCAGATATTGGCTGAGCTCAATATCACCGCGATCTGTACTCGAGGGATTTTCGAGTTTTTCGGCCACATAGCCAGCGAAGAGGGCGATAACCTCGAAAAGCTACTGGTTACTGGCAAAATATAGATAAGACTATTTTGACTTGCGTACAAGACTAAGATCCGGGACGACAAATTTTTGTTCTGCGTGCAAAAAATGCCGCTCGTGTTAGCCCTGCAGATTAGAGCTGCTAAAGTTCAAACTACTATTTTAACTTTGAGATAGTTCAACATTTTATAAATGCTTTTACTGTGTACCTACTGGAATTTTAATAGCCTTCTTAAACATATTAAATAGGCAGGCATGTTTCGTACATCCTTGGAAAGTTTGCTGTAAAATCGTATAAATTATCCCAAGAAAAGATTACTTTGCAATAATCAACTTACCCGTATGATCAGTTGTGCAAAAAAAAACTATCTCTTTACGTGATGAATTTATAACTATAAAACTTCATTATATAACTTGAAAATGAGTTCATGCTTAGACTAATAAATAGCCTTGAAAGTTATTGGAGACAAATGTTACCGTTAAGGTGCGTTCTAATTTTTCACGAGCATTTCCCGAACGTTAACTTCATGGTTTCTACCGGTCGTTGTGACGATTCTTAAGTGAGGTCTATGTCCTACAGTGGATATTCGGCGTATGTCATAGAAGTAGTAATTAACGTGCTTGCAAAGGTTCTATTGGATGCAAAGTATTCCTGTGTAACAGATAACCTTAAAACAATAGACGGTGTTTGCTGGAATATACTTCCCCATGGATCATCGTGGTCGCGTGCGAAGTTTGCTAACACACCGTTCAAAGTACTCCTGCTCGAATTTTCATAGCCTCATGTTTATTACGGACGAATATTCGTGTTTGCGCGTAGTGTATACGCAGCGTTAGAGCTGCATAAATGGAAATAAAGGGAAAAAAGTTCTGACAGTATTCAGTTATTTTTAAGCACTTTATTAATTAAATTTTATCAAGTCAAGCGAAGTTTTCCTTGCGCAGCTTGGGATTATGTTTAATCTCTATTGTTTGTTTTGTATGAACATGAAGATAAGTCGTAGTCACATCTTGTTCAAACGTATATTTAAGAAAGAACCTTCATACTTTTTTAATAATGTATTTTCTTATATTCTTTACGAATTAGAACATAGGTGGACTTACGTTATAATGCATTAACGCAATTTAGTTAATAATAATACGTAAATTGGCCACTTGTTAAACGTGTTATTTTTAATGATTTGTGTAAAGCGCATTCAGGCATTTAATATTAATGAGTGGAGCAGGAGCACTACTATAGTCTTTATGTCTCTTTGTGCGCTAGCAATTTTTTCGCACTTCACCTGGTCATATGAGTGTTCTCTCGACACTAAACGCACATATAGGTCCATCCTCTCCAATTATAAAACAAGAATTATTTATCAATTCACTGTCTATCTAAAACTATATTCCCATTTTTTTAATAAATTTAACTAAAAGTAAACCAATTTCTTATATTGGAATAAAAAGGCACGGTACAATAAATTTTATTTTACTCAGCTCTTTAAGTATTTTGACCAGCATGCTTTGAACTCACTCAATTTGTCAAAAGGCAACTTATTTCAAAGGGATTTCTAAAATAAAAAAAAGAGGCGCCTAAATAAAATCGATGTCTGCACTGATTTGCTGTTCAAATTCTTCACCCACCTGAGGTTAATTACATAAACAGTGTTTTCCTAAATAAGTCACGTTTACAAATAAACAAAATTGCTTCCGCTAGTCTCCTTGCCATACAGTCTTCGTAGATTTATTTCGAGAAGTATAGTATTTCTACTGTGCTTATGTAGTTACGAGTAATGGTATGAAAGCATTATTTTATGTTAAAGTAACGTCAGAATTTCTGTGCATGTGAAATTATTTTTTGTAAACGCTCTCTCGATTCCGCAAGGACATATTAGTAAGACAATGTTTTTTACACAACGTCACGTCTGCCACCTTGGGGAATATAGGCGTGTTGTTAATATAGACGGTGTTTTGTGTAATGTTCTTTAAAACAAAAAAAAATGTTATATTCTATCTTAATCCTCATTTGTATTATCATATGATAATAAATTTTATTCAAAAACGTGATTCGTATGTGGATCATACTGGTACACACTTCTTTCCTTCCATACGTCTGTGATCTCTATAAAGGTTACATTTATATATTTTTTTTAAATAGCGTTCCTTTCCAGTTTCGGCGAAGCAAATTATTCAAATTTGGGGAGACGCCAAAAGCTCTAGACGTTATGTGTAGGGCGTTATTAGGACGTACAGATGGCGTGGTCTTTGGTAAAACCACTTTATTCGGTCAAATAACTCATGATTTCGGGAGCGTGATTGGTTAGATTGTCTGAGCCGAGGCGGAATCGATGTGGAAATCAATTTCACAGGCGCTACAGACGGGCGGACTGGAAACGGCTGCTAAACGATAGGTTCCGAATAGAATGGGTTTTATCGATGTCGATTGATACCATTGTATCGATAAAAGACAATAAAATTATTGTTTTAGCCGGACATGGAAAATGTTAGCTAGTGAAAAGAGAGGAAAGCAACGATGAGTGAAGTTAGGTGACTCTGACGATACTAGTATTATTTTTGACGATATATATGCTGCGGTAGTTCAGACACATAGAGAAAATGTCGGAAGAAAGAACCACAAAACGGATACACAATACAAATGTGGGTGAAATTCACCGGGGAAGATTTGCACTATGTTACCATGACCAAGTAGACTATGTTATATATGAAGGGCAAGCCAAGTTTCTCGGTAACCAGCGCGGGTGTATGAGAGTGGAGGAAGCCAGAGATATATGCAAGGAAATATCCCCGCGATTTATCTGGTGAGATAGAAGAATAATAGATAGAAGATCCGAAGTATAAGAAACCATTATATTTTTATGATATCTACGTTATCAGCTATACCTAAGAAACGATTATTGTACCGTGTGCATTATACATAGTTATTTTATTGCTACTTCTTTGCTAGTTATGAACACTGAATGTTTCTGTAGCATTTTTCAACTCATATCCGTCCCGCCAGGTAAAGTGGTGTGGCCTTATATATCTAGCCAGGATTTTTTTTTTTCATATAATTTCACTGAACTTTCTCTAAGATTCTTAATTTAAAAAAAGTCGGTATTCTTTACCAGATTTCAAACTGGTTTCTAAAGGAATGGCAATGTATAAAACAATCAACTATCCATAATCAATGCATTATCTCACCATAGCCAAACTGATGTTTTCCGTAAAATCAGATTTCAATTTACTTCTCTATCATTACAGTTAAAAAAAACACTGACACTCCTATCTTCCCCAAGTAGAGATGGCAGAGTTCATCCAATTTTCATCAACGACGTTAGGTACCAACTAAAAGGGGGTGAGCCATACAGCCTGTGTACCGGGCGCAATGCCAGAATCTTTTTATTCCGAAAAATTACATTTTAACTAATTCGAACCCAAGACCAACGAGGCAGTCCGGCAAGATCAACAGGGTAGCGGTAGTTCAGATTTTTGACTACCAAAATCCATAGAAAGAATATTCAAGTGTCAATACTACTAGCTCTTCGTACAATCGTTGCTTCATCACATCTTATCCTCTTTGACATTGGAAAGCTTTCGTATTTGAGAGCGTGGTTCCTCGTAAACATTTCAAATGTTCAGCGAATGTATTAGAGTGTGTTCTGAGAAAGTAGGGAAATTAATTTATTTTGCATGACATTGCGTTTTCGGGATTCGTAAGTCTTAATCGTGCGTGTGTTGCTACACACAAAAAAGAATTTCAGGGTGCATACCTATGATTTTGAATATACGTATATTTAGTAAATAGGTTGTGGTATTTACCTTGAGCTTTGATTTCTATTTTCAATATTCTATCTATTTATATCATCACGCCCGATCGCTTGCGGGGTAGGCAGAGAGTGCAGAGTACCAACAGCTTCCTTCTTTACATGCCTCTTTGGCTTCCTCCACTCTCATAGTTAGTCTCATACACGCTCACCAGTTACGAAAACTCTTGACTTGTCCTTTAGATAAGACACGGTCTATTTGGTCGTGGTAAGATAGTCTAGGTCTTACCCGGTACCTACATCCTTCAATATTATTTTTTAATAAATCGAGTTCTACGATACAGAATATTTTTATTAGTGTTTATGGCACTGACAACATAGACTTCATAAAGTTTTTGCGGGAAATAGAAGTGATGCTAACAAATTAGTTTCAATTCCCCAAAACTTGTGGTTTGCATTATAAGTACAGTCGTACAAGAATATTGTGGCCCGCGGCCAAAATATTCTTGTCGTGTAAAGTCCGACATGAGCCCGACAACGATCTTTTGGCTTGTGGATGATATTAACAGCGGGGCGTTGGTGTGAAATTAGTATTACCATTTATTAAAGGACATTGTTCTGCGCCCATACATGATTTGCCCCAGAACCAACAGCAATGAACTTGTATCATTTCAAGTCACCCATAAAATATCTTCAGGGATTTATTATTAAATGGGCAAGCGGGACAATCACACAAAAAGTATTTGATTTTGAGGTTATAATTTAGTAGCCTAATACATATGAGGTTATATTGTGTAGTCAAAAATATATTGAGTAGACTTAAAGATTAATTATATTTTATAGATGCCTATCGCCACACTGAGAAACTATCTATATAAGTATTTAGTCTAACAAAACAAGCAATATAGATAGCTAATAGGTAGGATTGATATCTTTAATCGTAATTCGATGACAACGTTGACATTCAGTAAAGGTGTCGGCGACATCGATAAAGTACTTACAATATTTTGAAATATTCGTTTTAAATTGAAAATTGTCCGTTAGATACGAATATTTGCCATTATTTTAATAAAATAGATAAAGAATGATGATATGGGTCAAATTTTTGTTGGTTCGCGGGCAATTTACGGCAATGTCCGTTTCCTACTTCCAAGTAATATTTCAACAGGTGGGTCCGCACGGTTACTGATTAAAAAAGGACTTGGGTAAATTTCATAGCAAACAGAAACTCTGTGACTGTCATGAAGTGACATGTCACTTGATGACAGCGTTAGTTTTGGTTTTGACCACGGGCTAATAGATCCTTGTCTCACGGTAGTTAATGTTGATGAAATACTAAACATTATTCATTTATGTATGTGCTCGAGTGAAGGTAACGAAGTAATGAAACGTGACTTTCCGATTTCCCCCAAGACGCGAGTTGTAATTGGTCTATAAATTATCTACCACTTTGCTGATTGGGGTATTTCAACAGTTTCATCATTAAAATTACTTTCATCGGGGGATTAAGTTAAATTAGAATTTAGTTTTGACGAATAGCTTTAAAATGATAATACCGAGGGCTGTAAAAATATAATAAAAATTTAACGAAACCTAGATTTCATAAATATTTTTATATAAATTCCACATACACAGACACGCGCGCGCGTACGCGTAAACTTACATGCGCGTATGCGGGCGAGCAAAATTTACAGCACATTTTATTTAACAGGAATTCCTTAGTTATTTTTAGAGTTGTTTCACATCATGATCTCGTGCTGCGTCGACTATGTGGCGAAACCCTTATTGATAAAATGACACTATCTATCTATCTATATCATCACGCCAGATCCCTTACGGGGTAGGCAGAGAGTACAGAGTTCCAACAGGCTCTTTCCTTACATATCTCTCTGACTTCCTCTACTCTCATAGTTTGTCTCATACACGCTCGGCGGTTACGGAGACTCCTGACTCGTCCTTCAGATAAGACCCGGTCTATTTGGTCATGGTAAGATAGTCTAGGTCTTCCCCGGTACCTACATCCTTCCACTTTCGCATTGTATATCAGTTTTGTCATTCTTTCTTCGGAAATTCTTTCTATATGCCCGAATCAACGGAGCATACCCTTTCTCATCTTTACACCGATACTCTCTTTCATACCTGAAGAAGATGTGCGGAGTGAAGCTGACCGACCGTAACAGCGTAGTAAGAAAGCAAATAGGTATGAAAATGACACACGAACCACATAAAACTGCATTATTCGAAACAAGTATATATTATTTCATTCCTGTCATAAACAATAAACTACTAATGCAAATTAAAAAATTCAAAAATATTGACAAGTTCAAATCAGTTTTGTACAAATTTTTAAATGAAAAATGTTATTATACCTTAACAGATTATCTGACACGTGGATAATTAATAGAAATTGAATATGTTTGTATATTTTAGACAATATAAATAGTAAAATTATTGAACGGAGAATGCGCGTGAAGTCCGATGGAATGTTGTGCGAGGCACAAGGGGGTTTCAGGTCTGGAAGAGGATGTTCGGATCAAGTCTTCTCACTCCGCAACATCGTAGAGAAGCATCTGGCAGTGGGCCGGAAGGTTTTCTGCGGTTTTGTAGATCTGGAGAAGGCATTTGACAGAGTTGTGCGAAAGAGACTTTGGGACATTTTGCCAGAGTATGGTATAGATGGCACTCTGTTGCGAGCCGTCCAGTCCACTTATGTGGACTGCAAGGCATGCGTACGGGTGGGTGGTAACAGGTCACCCTGGTTTGACGTTAAAATCGGCGTCAAGCAGGGTTGCGTGTTGTCCGCTAGACTGTTTATAATATATCTGGACAAAAGTCTTCAAAGACTGAAAGCGATGAATGAAGGTGTACAAATGGGTGACTTAGTGGTAAACCATCTACTTTATGCAGATGACGCGGTTTTAATAGCGCCAACAGCCACTGATCTGCAAACACTAGTCACAGTTATGAAAGACGACTGCATGATCAATGGCTTACACTTGAATGTGAAGAAAACCAAGATTATGGTTTTTGAAAGGGAAGAAACCAGAACGAATGTAAGGATTGTGGTTGGTAACGATGTGCTGGAACAAGTGAATGAGTTTGTATATCTTGGATGCGCCTTCAGTAAGGATGGGAAATACACCGCTGACATAGAGAGAAGAGTGAGTGCAGGGAACAGAGTGAATGGTGCGATGGGAAAGCTACTCGGGAGCCGGCACTTAAGCCATAAGGCGCAGCTGGCCATACATAACGGAGTTCTTGTCCCAACGCTGTTATATGGTAGCGAGAGCTGGGTATGTAAGAAGGAGAATGAAAGTAGGATAAATGCGGTAGAAATGCGAGCTCTGCGGAAGATGTGCGGAGTGAAGCTGACCGACCGCATTAGCAACAGCATAGTAAGACAGCGAGTAGGTATGAAAGATAGTATCGGTGTAAAGATGAGAAAGGGCATGCTCCGTTGGTTCGGGCATATAGAAAGAATGCCAGAGGAAAGAATGACAAAACAGATATACAATGTGAAAGTGGAAGGATGCAGGTACCGGGGAAGACCTAGACTATCTTACCACGACCAAATAAACCGAGTCTTATCTGATGGAAAAGTCAAGAGTCTCCGTAACCGGCGAGCGTGTATGAGACGAACTATGAGAGTCGAGGAAGCCAGAGAGGTATGTAAGGAAAGAACCTGTTGGAACTCTGTACTCTCTGCCTACCCCGCAAGGGATCTGGCGTGAGGTTATAGATAGATAGATAGATAGATAAATAGTATAGTTTATATAATTGTAATAGTTTATATCCATCAAGGCGGGTAATCATACTTCTACCTATGTACCACAATAAAATCTATTTGAATTTGAATTTCAGCGAGCTAATATTATTAACACATTTTATTGATAACTTCTCTCATAAACATAATGAAATAAACCGTGGAAAAAAGAAAAATAGTACGCTTACGGTTTATTATTCTTTACTTTTATCTAACATAATAGAAGCGAGCATACTGATACCCACATCTGGCCACTTATTCGCTATGACTAAACGCGATGCATCACGATCACTTCACGAAATGATCATGTAATTGTATTCTGTGTACTATTGAACGATCATTTCACGAAGTTTTCGAAACAAGAACCCTGGAAACAGTGAATCCAGTCAGTGTTTTTAATGGCAATATTATAAAAAATACGACTGGAAATTGCTTTTTTAATTAGCGGTAGATAAACATTGAATTTTAAAATTCAAAAGTAGCACTGGCTGCTTTCGTGTATGCTACAAAGGACTTTAGCCGGAGTAAATATATCTTTGGGGTCTGTCCAAGAGCGTGCTCGTCGCGACCCCTGCCAGTCATTATGGCTGCAATCTTGGACCGAAGACGTACCGCAGTGCGGGCTAGGGAGTCCCCCCGAGGCGACGCGTACCGGCCCGCCCCCGTCGGTACGAATATAGGTGGAAGCGGCGATAGGGGCCGCCACCCATCACGCCGGGCCCGAACTGGCGAGTCGTGGGGTGCAGAGTGCCGAATAGGCACTTGGAATGTAAGAGGTGGTATGGAAGATAAGATGCATGAGGTGATTGATGTAATGAAAGAGAGACGCCTGGATGCTCTGTGTGTAACAGAGACTAAGCGGAGGGGCAGTGAAACCTGTGATCTGCCTGATGGAACGATGGCTCTGTGGTCTGGTGTACCGCAGAGCAGTCGTGCCAGCATGGGGGTGGGTATCTTGCTGTCCCGTCGCCTGGCCTCTGGAGTGAGAGATTATGGCCTGTGCGATGCGAGACTTCTCTGGGTCCGTTTAAAACTGGGTGTCACTAGAGTATTTTTGGTCGCAGCGTATGCTCCCGTAAGCTCGTCGACACCCCAGGACCTTGAGAAGTTTTGGGATAATGTCAGGGAAGTTCTGGATTTGGCTGAGGCTAACGAAAAGGTGATTCTGTGTGGCGATCTGAACGGATGGGTAGGAACCAGGCGGCAAACTTGCGACGCTGCTCTGGGTCCTTATGGTGATAAGAGAGTGAATGATGCAGGTAAGCTCATTGTAGATGTTTGTTTGGAAAGGGGTCTCCTTGTGTCTAATACGATATTCCAGCATAAGGACATACATATGTATACGTGGACAAGGAATGAACAAAAAAGCATGATAGATCTGATCCTGGTTGATAACCGTCTCCGAAGCAAACTACAAGATACGCGTGCGTATAGAGGCCCCACTCTGGAATCAGACCACTATCTCGTAGTTGCGCGGTTTAGTGGTCTGTTCAGGAAGTGGAGGCACTGGCGAGAGCGTATCCCCTTCGGAGACCTTGAAAGATTAAAGGTTGAAAAGTTGCAAGATGAGAGCGTGAGGAGAATGTATGAAGACAGAGTCCGGGACAAGCTTTTGACAGCAGGCTTTTCGGACTCAAATGTAGATGAATGCTGGAATAGCCTGAAAGAGAGTTTGGTGGAATCCGCGAAAGAAGTATGTGGTTGCTCAAAGAAGCATATTACAGCAAAAGGTGATGCATGGTGGGATGCGGAGTTGCAAAGCTCCGTAGAAAGTAAGAAGAAAGCGTGGCAGGACTATGTATCTTCTTTGAACCTGAATGCCAGTATGACAGATGAGGAAAGAAATATACCGGCAATGCAAGAATGCCACTAAAACTTTAGTGAAAGAAAAGCGTGAAAGAGCCAGTATGATTGAGGAGGAGAGGCTGGCGAAGAACTTCGAGAACAACACCAAACTCTTTTGGAGCAAGGTGAGAAAGGTTCGAGGTGATTCGTCAGGTTCAAGAATGGAAAGGATAAAATCTAAAGATGGTGACATTCTTGCAGACACACAAGCTGTGCTAAACCGGTGGAGTGAATATTTTGGAGAAATGTATGGAGATGACCCGGATGCTGATGCCGCAGACGTGCCTAAAGGCGAGATTGCGGCACCAGAATCAACGGAGGACATCACTATGGAAGAAGTTGAATGGGCGATAGGAAGTATGAAAAACGGTAAAGCTGCGGGAGTAGACATGATATCTGCCGAGATGATCAAATATGGTGGAACATGCGTCCGGGACGCTTTCCGGGCCCTTGCAAACCTTTGCTGGAGGACCGGTGGAGTCCCTACAGATTGGCGCCGCGCAGTCATAGTACCCTTGTATAAAGGCAAGGGTTCACAATATGACTGCGCCAATTACAGAGCCATCAGTTTGATCAGCTTGGCAGCCAAGGTGTACGGTAAAATTATTGAACGGAGAATGCGCGTGAAGTCCGATGGAATGTTGTGCGAGGCACAAGGGGGTTTCAGGTCTGGAAGAGGATGTTCGGATCAAGTCTTCTCACTCCGCAACATCGTAGAGAAGCATCTGGCAGTGGGCCGGAAGGTTTTCTGCGGTTTTGTAGATCTGGAGAAGGCATTTGACAGAGTTGTGCGAAAGAGACTTTGGGACATTTTGCCAGAGTATGGTATAGATGGCACTCTGTTGCGAGCCGTCCAGTCCACTTATGTGGACTGCAAGGCATGCGTACGGGTGGGTGGTAACAGGTCACCCTGGTTTGACGTTAAAATCGGCGTCAAGCAGGGTTGCGTGTTGTCCGCTAGACTGTTTATAATATATCTGGACAAAAGTCTTCAAAGACTGAAAGCGATGAATGAAGGTGAACAAATGGGTGACTTAGTGGTAAACCATCTACTTTATGCAGATGACGCGGTTTTAATAGCGCCAACAGCCACTGATCTGCAAACACTAGTCACAGTTATGAAAGACGACTGCATGATCAATGGCTTACACTTGAATGTGAAGTAAACCAAGATTATGGTTTTTGAAAGGGAAGAAACCAGAACGAATGTAAGGATTGTGGTTGGTAACGATGTGCTGGAGCAAGTGAATGAGTTTGTATATCTTGGATGCGCCTTCAGTAAGGATGGGAAATACACCGCTGACATAGAGAGAAGAGTGAGTGCAGGGAACAGAGTGAATGGTGCGATGGGAAAGCTACTCGGGAGCCGGCACTTAAGCCATAAGGCGCAGCTGGCCATACATAACGGAGTTCTTGTCCCAACGCTGTTATATGGTAGCGAGAGCTGGGTATGTAAGAAGGAGAATGAAAGTAAGATAAATGCGGTAGAAATGCGAGCTCTGCGGAAGATGTGCGGAGTGAAGCTGACTGACCGCATTAGCAACAGCGTAGTAAGACAGCGAGTAGGTATGAAAGATAGTATCGGTGTAAAGATGAGAAAGGGCATGCTCCGTTGGTTCGGGCATATAGAAAGAATGCCAGAGGAAAGAATGACAAAACAGATATACAATGTGAAAGTGGAAGGATGCAGGTACCGGGGAAGACCTAGACTATCTTACCACGACCAAATAAACCAAGTCTTATCTGATGGAAAAGTCAAGAGTCTCCGTAACCGGCGAGCGTGTATGAGACGAACTATGAGAGTCGAGGAAGCCAGAGAGGTATGTAAGGAAAGAACCTGTTGGAACTCTGTACTCTCTGCCTACCCCGCAAGGGATCTGGCGTGAGGTTATAGATAGATAGATAGATAGATAATATATCTTTCTATCTTAGAATAAATAAAATCTCTTTTAAGCTATACTATATATCATCATATCAGACCCCTTATAGGATTAGCAGAGAGTACAGAGTTCCAACAGGTGCTTGTCTCTCTGGCTTCATCCACTTTCATAGCTTATCTCATACACGCTCGTCGGTTAATAATATTTTTTTATTTACTGATTAGCAAAATACTACTTACGTTAGAAAATATAAGAAAAAAACACAGCAAGAATAAAATAATGATATAGAAAATATATATAAGCTCATTCTTTCAATATTCTCGCAGTACT
This sequence comes from Phalera bucephala, assembly GCA_905147815.2. NCBI lineage: Eukaryota > Metazoa > Arthropoda > Insecta > Lepidoptera > Notodontidae > Phalera > Phalera bucephala. The sequence goes on along the minus strand of LR990613.1, from coordinate 28,393,939 downwards.
TCTAAAATTCCGAAAAATTATCCCTCTATACCAACCGCAAACAGATGGCTAAGCATAAATCATTTAAATTTATCGTAACTTTATCCAGAAAGCGTACTATCACGTTCATCTTTATTTAGTAAATAAATGGTGTGAAAAGGATGGCAAAATAACTCTATAACGTCGTGACCCTCAGGACTACCTTCAAGGAATGCATTCAGTGCAGCGAAGATGCACGTGATTGGAGATCTAGTACAGTTCTGCATCTACATATCCTACCAATAATAAAATTTCTACTAATTCTATCCTACTAATACTTTAAATTTGAATTTGTATGTTTATGTTTGCATGTTTGTTACTCAATCACGCAAAAACGGCTTAACGGATTTTGATACTGATAGTTTGTTACCTGGATTAACACATAGGATACTCTTTATACCGTGAAAATGTTAGGTTCCTGTCTAAAGTCAACGCAGACGAAGTCGCGGGCAGAAGGTAGTATACTAATATTATAAAGAAGAAAGATTTGTTTGTTAGTTCGTAATCGATAAACTCTGAAACTACTAAACCGATTTTAATAATTCTTTCACTATTACATTATTCAGAAGTAACATAGATCTATAGCTGGCACTGTTGTCGACCGAAGACATAGGAAACTGCTAGTCAAATATAACATTACAATCAAAAGCACGTTCGTCAAGTTTCATGGACAATTTATCTGGGCTACTACACCATGCCAAACCATTCCATATTTCCTTTGTGATTTGAAAGAGGAATAGTTAGTAGAAGCGCATTTGGTTCTTTTTATGCCTTTCAGATATCAATATATCATAACAAGATGCACAGTCCTGTTCAAAAGATACACTAAATAACGTCCACGTAAGTAGTTATAGTTATGATATAAACATACATAAGGGCATATTGTACCTTACTCGTATCACTTAAAGATGTATTTGCAAAAAATCGGACGCCTGTTAATTTTTTAGTACCGTCCACTTTTGACTGACTTTTGGTGGTGCCACATTTCGTGCGACGAGCGTGTATTTACCTATATTTGAATGATGCTCTTAAACTTCTATAGGTTACCAAGTTATCCCAAATAACCCACTCAAAATATATTATACCGCCTCGGCAAGGTTCACAAGGCGCCCCGTATCCTTTGCGGAAATCCCAAAGCTCCTTTGAAAGTGTAAATGGATGCATCTTGGGATTCGGTCGTTAGAAGTTAAATGTAAAACGCGAGTTTTATAAAGGTCTGGTATTATATAGGTGACATAAAAAATAAACACGGTCAAGACTATATTTCTTAAGTGGAGGTGGCAGAGGTGGACCGCCGCCTCTTTTCGCCGACGATGATAGGTACCATTTTGTAGTACACATGACCTCGTGTTACGTGCATTATTCGCCACTAGACCGAGGCAGTATACTACCAGTCTACTGACTGGTAGGTCAAGGCGTCCAACTTCCGGCGGCGGTCCGGCGAAAAACTGCATAACAATATTCAAATGTAGTCTACTTTTAAAAAATATACCCTAGACCGGTTGCATTCATGCGACGTAGAAAGGCTAGTATAAATTTCGCTGTGTTTATTATTTGCAACAGGTTTCCAGTATAAATATCATTTAGCTACATGAATGAACACGCTATTGCTATATACTATATTTATAAATTACTCAATAATTTAATAAAAAAAATTAACAAAGCAACAAAATGATGTAAACAATTGGAATTATAAAATATGCGATAAATAATTTAACAAAATATGATTAAATCGATATTAAATAATAAAATTAGGATTCAAAACACGTCTAGAAGGCGCGAGTGCTCCCGACAAAAAGGCTCAACGCGCGCGCTCTTTATATTGGGTCTGTCGACAAAATGGCCGCCTGTCAAATGAAGTTTTATTTTTCTGCTAATTCGGCCTCTCCTGACGGGCAAACGTCCTCGTTTGCTTGAACTTCATTAGAGGGACCCGCCAATATCCCTTCATCGTCTTGAGCTGCAAGACACAAGTAAAATATATCAAATATGTCTGGTGATGATTGATCAATCACACGTCTTTCTTACAGTGAAAAACAATCGTTCTTGTAATACAATGACAAGCGTGCACTCCCATCATTGCATACAAATACTTTCAGTAATTCTGTAACATACATCTCGCTTTCGTAATAAGAATTTTCATACATCGCGCTGAGTGGCAGGGTTCCGGATTCCCCAGACACTGTCATACTTTGTAACCGTGCGATAAGAGTCACACGCTGACCGAAAACAGTGGGGTATCTCCCACTTACCTCGGTCACCAGCGCAAAACACTGAACTGAGCAGAGCCCATTGCAAACCAGTGGAGGTCATCTCGACGCTGAACCAGGGGAGGTAAGCCTCACCACTGAACCGGCACAAAGTCCAAACCAGCAGAGCCGAAACTCAATACTGAACCAGGGGAGGTAATCCTCACCACTGAACCGGCACAACGTCCGAACCAGCGGAGCCGAAGCTCAACACTGAACCAGGGGAGAATCCTCACCACTGAACCGGCACAACGTCCGAACCAGCGGAGCCGAAGCTCAACACTGAACCAGGGTAGGTAATCCTCACCACTGAACCGGCACAAAGTCCGAACCAGCGGAGCGGAAGCTCAACACTGAACCAGGGGAGGTAATCCTCACCACTGAACCGGCACAAAGTCCGAACCAGCGGAGCCGAAGCTCAACACTGAACCAGGGGAGATAATCCTCACCACTGAACCGGCACAACGTCCGAACCAGCGGAGCCGAAGCTCAACACTGAACCAGGGTAGGTAATCCTCACCACTGAACCGGCACAAAGTCCGAACCAGCGGAGCCGAAGCTCAACACTGAACCAGGGGAGGTAATCCTCACCACTGAACCGGCACAAAGTCCGAACCAGCGGAGCCGAAGCTCAACACTGAACCAGGGGAGGTAATCCTCACCACTGAACCGGCACAAAGTCCGAACCAGCGGAGCCGAAGCTCAACACTGAACCAGGGGAGGTAATCCTCACCACTGAACCGGCACAACGTCCGAACCAGCGGAGCCGAAGCTCAACACTGAACCAGGGGAGGTAATCCTCACCACTGAACCGGCACAAAGTCCGAACCAGCGGAGCCGAAGCTCAACACTGAACCAGCTGCATCTTCCACAAACAATCTGACCATTTAGTGTCCTTATTACTAGCTTCGATACGCAACATATTAAGGATCCTAAGACAATAACGTTCAACTTGGCCGTTTTCGTTGTGCATTTTGGGAGTTATATAGTGAATGGTACACCCAAGATCCAATATATCCAATCTTTAAAACTGTGGCTTTCATACATTCTGCCGCGATCACAAACTATCATTTCAGGAATTCCGAATAATGACAACGCTTGAGAAAAAAAGACGTTTTAGTTCGTCTGCGTTGCTCGTAATCATGGGGTACAATAGACAATATTTGGTAAAAACATCTACAATAATAAGGATATGTTTATATCCATTTGATTCGGGTAAGGGTCCAAGTGCGTCTGTATTTAAGGTGTTAAAGGGGTGTCTGGTTTTACCCACGACGTAATTGGTTGTCGTGGTACTCTAGGTACCCGCTTCGAAAAGATGCACGTTATACAATGAGAAATATACTTTTTGACGAAGCCGAATAAGCCAGGAGACAAAAAATGTTTTAGAATTAGGTCTATCGTCTTTTCGCCGTTAATGTGTTCATGTTGATCATGGAGAAAATCGAAGTAAGCTACAACCCGACGTTTTTTTTTTTCTTTATGCTCTTGAAGGAGCACGGCACCATAACCTACTGAACTCGCATCGGTGTGAAATTCTGTAGGTAATTCTGGGTCGAGTATTGCCAGCACAAGCTCACTAGGTATTAGGTATTTACGAGCTTGTTCCTGCTCTGCACCCCAATTAAATGGCACCTCTTTACGGGTTAGTTTTGCAATACACGCAGTTTTGTTAGCATAATGCGGTATATACCTCCTAAAGTATCCCGCTAATCCTAACAATTGGCGTACCTGTCTTACATTACCAGGTATAGGGGAATTAACTGAGGCCTGCACCTATGTATGCTCGGCTTAACCTGACCGAAACTAATACGTCGACCTAGGTACTTTACCTTTGAGGCGACAAAGATACTTTTCTTAATAATAATCGAAAACCCGGCAGTTACTAAAGCTTGCATAACCTGCCGTAAATTGTCAAGGGCTTCATCAAAGGTGGTAGCTAGGGTAATGACGTCATCAACGTAAACTAGGGTTTTACCAGATTCTATAAGGAATTTCAAGGTTTTGGATATTAGACGTTGATATACGATTGGCGCATTGGCTAAACCATAGGGCATCTTTAAATCTTCGAAGTGCCCTTCAGGTGTAACGAATGCAGTCTTCGCAACTGAAATTTCTTCCAATTTAATTTGGCGGAAAACAGTTGCCATATCTAAGCAGGAGAAGAATTTGCTTTTGCCAAGCCTGTATATATGGTCGTCAATGAGTGGCATGGGAAACCGTTCCTTTAAAGTGATCGAATTTAATGCGCGATAGTCGACACACATGCGGTCAGTACCATCCTTTTTCTTGACAAGGATTATAGGGCTAGCATAATCTGACTGTGATTCGCGAATTATTTTCTTATCAAGTAAATCTTGAATGATTGCTCTTACACTTATCTTTCAGTCGTATGACAACTTATAGGGTCTGTAATTCACCGGGGTATCACTTGTGACTCGAATGCACATGGTTCCTGTATTTACAGTAGAAAGTGCAGTGCCCGTTATAAGATGACTCGAAAAATTATTTATTATCGCCATCAATCGATCACGATCGGTCCCCACTAAAGGCGTATTAATATCGGAAAGTTCATTAAAGTACACATGGAACACCCGGCTCGAATTATCAATGCGCGTTATACGTTGTTCGGTAGCCGTGCGTATGTATGCCAAACCATCGCGATTCAGCACATCGGTGCCTATGATTACTGGTACATTTATGCTATTTGAGGGTACGACTAACAAATCGACCTCTACAGACACGTCTCTAAACTCAACTATCATGGTAACATAACAACGCGATACTACGTTTTGACTGCCTATTCCTTTAAGTAATTGAAAACTTGGTATACGTTTGCGTCTAAAGTAATTAACGAAACCCGTGATCCGCTATCGATAAGTATATCCACCGGTATCTTTTGTATGATGCCGGTAGTTACATCATTATCGTTAATCCTACCCTGCAGCCCAAAGCAAAAGTTAACACTATTTTTGGTATTTTGTGAATCTAAACGTTGTTTTGTAAAGCAATCCTGAATCGAGTGACCAGGTTTCTTGCAGAATTGACACGAGCTGACAGCTCTATTTGAAGGTACAACATCTGTAGTAGCAGTACCGTTATTGGAGCTGGATGGCTCCGGTTCAGTCCTCAATCACTTGAAGCAAAACTTCTTGGCGTGCCCGGCTCCACCACACCTAAAACATCTTAGGTTTGAACGTGTGTCGGAACCGTGCGGACGCTTATTGGGTTTCAGCTCCAAACGACGATTTCCGTTTCCGGGACGCGAGCGTTCACATGACGTTTTACTTTTATCTGCTACTTTAGGTTTTGTGTAGATGGAAAGAAATTCAACCAAGTCTTTAGGAGACAGTTTCGCATTGGTTGCCGCGGCCCGAATCTGCGCGTCAGTTATTCCACGTATGACAATCGCTACCACTAGTTCGTCACTAAGACCTTTTACGATCTTAAGACGCAACAGAGATCGCCTAGCATAATCAGCATACGTGGCATATCCATCAGAGTCGGTACTCATGACTTCAAATAGAATGCTTGCAATGTCTACCCTCCGCGAGCACAACGGCCTGAACTCAACTTTAAAATTACTCCAACTGCGGTCATTGGTCACCCAATCGTTTAACCAATAACGAGCCTCTCCTCTCAAACAGTTGTCACGCATTGCTATGCGTGACAAACATTCATTGTCATCCCAGCCGTTGAGCTCACGTGCCTTGTCCACCTCCTCGCACCAAGAATCGATATCGGTTACACTGGGGTCTAAAATAGAGATATAAAAATGGTTTGATCTGACCTTGGATAGTGATGCTAATGCTCCGATGATACGCTCGGTTACGTCCAGGCCAGTGTCGTCCGTGCGCATGCTGGTGCGAGAAGATGGTGGTGGCGGTACCTCGTAGTGTTCCTCCACCACCGCCGCATTCGCCACAATGGAATTAGTGGAAACAGGTAGCAGCGAAGGCACTTGCGGCGGCGGAGTAGGCGTACTCGTACTGGCTTGCCCTTCCAGAGCATTCAACCGCTCAAAAATGGCACCCAGAGTTTCCCTAATATCCGGGCTTGCCTCGCGCCTTCTTCTAGTCGTTCGACGTTGGGAGGTAGACGAATTATTTTCCATTACGTTTTAATAATTGAAATGAGTAGGATGGTACAAAAGCGGAGATTGGCTTTATGGAACGCGAGCCAATCCCACTTCTGAATTTATAAATTACTCAATAATTTAATAAAAAAAATTAACAAAGCAACAAAATGATGTAAACAATTGGAATTATAAAATATGCGATAAATAATTTAACAAAATATGATTAAATCGATATTAAATAATAAAATTAGGATTCAAAACACGTCTAGAAGGCGCGAGTGCTCCCGACAAAAAGGCTCAATCGACACGCGCGCGCTCTTTATATTGGGTCTGTCGACAAAATGGCCGCCTGTCAAATGAAGTTTTATTTTTCTGCTAATTCTATATTTTCTATTTTAGTTTCACAAATTTTGTTTTACATCTATTGCATTCTTAGAGAAACTTTTGTGTTCGAGATTATTATAACGGTTTATTAAAATTTGGTGCAATGCCAGCAGCTTTCAAAGTTTCGCGAAAGAGGTAACATAGTCTAGTGGTTAAGGGTTTAAGCTACTTCGTTCGTAGTAGTGGGTTCGATTCCCGCACAGGACAAATATTTCTGTGATTTCCAAATGTTTGTTTCGGTGTGAGATTGTGTATGTGAATTTCAATTTGGCCAACGTACTAACGCCACAAGAATAATTCATAGTATTGGATTATATGCACCAAGCGAGGGTGGCAGAGGTGTACTGTGTACACCCACTTTTTGCCGACGATGTTAGATCCCATGTTATAGGGAAGCGAGCCTATTGGCATATACCGGGTACATTTCCAGACTCCTGACTGACAATTAATAATTTTGATAGCAAAACTACATTTGTCCGACCTAGGATTGGAACCAGGGACCTCGTGGTCGCAAACCGCATCATTCGATTCATTACACCATCGATGCAGTTTATTGAAAATCAAACACTGCAAAGATTAATATAATCATGAAACTTAGCTAATCGGTAGCGATAAGCGAGGTACCAAACAATAGATAGAATTATTTCCTGTAAACGCTTTTTCAAAACTAAAAACTCGGATCCGTCGGAGTATATACTCAGACGGATCCGAGTTTTGAGAAAGCGTTTATCTTCTGTCTTATACTAGGTATAAAAGAACAATCCATGGGTGCTATACTTAGGTTAGTCGACGAGCTCTCTTTCTATCTATCTATATGATCACGCCAGACCCCTTGCGAGGTAGGCAAAGAGTCCAGACTTCCAACAGGTTCTTTCCTTACAGACCGCTCTGGCTTCCTCTACTCTCATAGTTCGCCTCATACACGTTTGCATGTAATGGAGACTCTTGACTTGCCCTTCAGATAAGACACCGTTTATTATTTAATTGGTATGGCATATAATTTCTGTTTTAATTAAGATTTTTACTAATACATGAGATGGCGTACAAGCGCCATCGGATCTGGTTATTGTTTCTGGTATTTACGTGTTAGACAGCTGGTGGTAATAGTGTAGCTTTATAATTATTTGGTCGTAATTGTGGATTCTAAGTGTGTGTGTGTGTGTGAATGACCTACGCTGTTGGCCTCGAGGCCTCTACAGCTTCACCGGATTTTAAAGGCGAGCGTGCAACCACTACGCTCCAGCCAGCCAGAAGGGCAAGAGGCGACATACTCGAGGGCGCCTCGAAGAGGCGCCCTCGGTTGGGACAGTCGCTGTAGGGGGACGGGTGCACTATTAAGCGCACCGGTCAACCGCCGGCTATGGGAGGGGATCTACTACTACGTCTACGTCTACGTCGTCGTCGCCCGTATTCTGAGCGGAAAGAAGGGATGACAAAGCATCGGGGGGGTCGGTGAGAACATGTCGCGGCCGGCGGTGGCGGCAGGGGTCGGGGGGGAGATCGTAGTCGGCGGTGGCTACGATTAACGGATTCGCATGGGTAGATGCGTTCGCGAAGTGACGTGTTGACGCCTTTTTAATAAAGGCGCGAATAGGTTCGAGACCTAGATCGGAGTGGAGGTCGACGTTCCGTACGAACCAGGGGGCTCCTACGGCTTTACGGAGGAAGCGGTTTTGAACCACTTGGAGTTTATCGATGTGAGAGGGGGCCGAATGCCCGAACACAACACACGCATAAGTCATGATGGGTCGAACGCAAGTTTTGTAAAGTGTCACCTTATTTCTAAGGGACATTTTACTCCGCTTGCAGATTAACGAATGGAGACGACCGAGCACAAATGATGCTCGGTGAGAAGAATCGTCATCAATGAAGTTAGTATTTAAGTATAATTCGCACATAAGTGATTCAAAATCGTCACGCTTTTTTTTTCCTCTTTTTAATGAATTAGTCCACCCAAAAATAGCTCAGTTCAGAACGTTATAAAGCCTAAACTATTAGGCTTTTTATTTATAGATAAGTTTTACTTTCATCCTTGAACAAGGTAGGCGCGTGAAAGGGTTGAACCCGACTTTGCCTTTCAAAGGTAGTTTACCAAGGATATTATCTATCTATCTATCTATAACCTCACGCCAGATCCCTTGCGGGGTAGGCAGAGAGTACAGAGTTCCAACAGGTTCTTTCCTTACATACCTCTCTGGCTTCCTCGACTCTCATAGTTCGTCTCATACACGCTCGCCGGTTACGGAGACTCTTGACTTTTCCATCAGATAAAGTGCCAAGGATATTAAAGTTACTAAACTAACGTCGTTTATAGAATAAATGGATCATGTTTGCATTTTAAATACAATTTGGATTGGATTGTCTATGGGGATATAACAAGTTGGTGGTAGATTTTTTAAGGGTTCAGAAGTTGTGAGATACAATGTTTATGTAGTTCATCGCAATAAATTAATAGGTTTTTAATAACCTATTTTCCTGAAAGGTCTCTCCTATGATTCTCCACTTAACCTGATCCTTAGCCTTATTAGACCATCTCTCCTCATAGGCGTCAAGGTCGTTGTGCCATCTTTTTCTAGGTCTTCCGCGGCGTCGATGTCCATTTAGTCGTTATTCGGTAGTGATTTTTGCCCTCCTATCTTGACAGTCTTGTAGCCCACGTCTAATATGCAGTTTTGGAAAAAAATACATTTTTAAAAGGAAGCTTTTATGCAGCCTGGTAATAGTGCAATTTAAAACGGTCAATCAAAATATATATGTCTATGCTGTTGACCGTTAAGAAATTCCTTTGTTTGGAACCAGCCCTTCCATAGACCATAAAATGTATCTGTATATATGTCATCAAACCTTTTTTTTCGTGGGGAAATCCTCATGGACTTCTGGAAGCTGGCGGGGCATGTCAGACTCTTACCGACTAAAACCCCACGGTGGCAGACACTGGCACGTGTCAGAGGGACTCCGGGATGATCCGTGCCCCCTTTGTGCCGCGCTTCGAAGAGCCCGCCTTGGGAGGGGAAATTTGTAGCTTGCTCCCCCCCCCCCCGGTGCTTACGGCGGCGTGGGCCACACCACCGCCATCCTCCTCGGGTTCGCGCGTAAATGACTCTTAGGGCTCACGCCCGAGCGTCCCAATGTCATTGAACCTGAACCAACATGTCAAATTTCAACTCTCAACTATAATTCAGCTTGCGGTCAGATCTTACCGAAACAAACTAAATAAGAGCTTGTAAAAAATAACATTTTATTATTATGTTTGTATCTCGCTGAGATTCAAGGGCTCTAGCCGGACCTTTGAAAGGCTTGCACGGGGACATGGGTCCAACACGTTGAGGCCCTTTGCGAGAAATTAATGTTATATAAGTCACCTGCTGAGATCACTTGTTGAAAATGAAGAAACATCACCAGCGAACTGACCCCGGCAGGTGCAAGGACTATTGTAATTTATGGAAAGAAGACAAGTGCTGTATACTTGAGGTTGGATGGACAAAAACTGGACTATTTCAAAGGGGACGGTCACCAGTCATAATAAGTGATACCTAACTAACCGTGGCCGTCGGTAACTCGTCGCTTACTAAATGGGCCCTTAAACGGTCGTCCTATTATTCTTATATTATTATTATGGTGTTACTCTGTGGTCTTCAGTCTTTAGCAAATATAGTTCAGGTCTTTAGGAAACGTCCTAAGGCTGGGTGTAGATGATCTTTATAGGGCGGCTGGGAGAAATTGGATCAGCGTAGCCGAGGATCGGACTCAGTGGCGTATAATTAGGGTTAATGGTTAATTAAATAATAAAAATACATCTTGTAATATGAGATGTTTTATTCCTCGCACAACGTATTACAGAGGCCCATAGACAAAACGAATAGACACACACTAAAACAACATTAAGTCACACTAAATGAATAAATGTAATTACATTGCTATATTGTAACAGGGTGGTCTAGGTCTTTATTCAGAAGTGAGCTGATATAGGCAAAATAGAGTGGAAGAGGCCAAGGGGACGCAGCCCCAAGAGATGGTTGGATCAGATATCCGAACAACTGTACATATCAGTCAGCACGGCATTCTATCTGGCAAGTGATCGCAGAAGATGAAGGGAAATTATAAAAAAAGTCCAGCAACGGAGTCACGATCCTCAGTAATGAGGGAACATTTGAAAAGAGATATCTTTGTTCAGCAGTGAACTGATATAAGTACTAACTATTGCGGTATTACTATAATAGGTAAATTACGTTTTCCCTCATCGAATTAAAAATTCATTGCGTTGAGTGCTATTTACCGCATTTTTATAAAATGTATGACGCCTGTACTTGTATAAAAATTACCTAAGTCTATAACTGTCCAATATCCATAATGGCAATGGCTAAGAAGTATTTACATAAAACGCTCCCCCTTTAACATTTGTAATTGACAGAATTATATTTTTAGTGTAGCACGAAATGTTATTTTTCTTATCTAAATTTAATCGCTATAATGTGAAATAGTTAATTATCTACAAATTTAAAAGCTTAAATAGAGAATCATGTTATGAAACTGTCTCAAATAAAGGAGTATAACACGATCGCCTAAACAAGCCTACTCAAAAGTTTACATGTTATAAAATTACCTCCACAAGCACATATAAGTAACATATTTTAAAACGTCCTTCGTTATAAAGCACTTAAAAAATAAAATAAAAAATCCAACACGCCATTCCAAATTATCCGAGCAACAAAATTTAACCAGACGTATTCGTGACGAGTTCTAACCGGCATAAAAATTGAAATTGCATGTTATTCGCTATGAAGAAACGCGACGCGTCACGATAATTTCGCGAAATGAACGTGTCGTATGCCGCTGTAGTACAATTAAATGGCCATTCCACGAAGTTATCATATCGTACATATCGTAAGCGTAACGCGCTGCGTTAAGTATTTAATTGGTCATAACGAGTAAGGTCCCTGAATTTAATCAAGCGACATCGGTTGGAAGCAAGCGAAGCGTTGCGTTGAATCAAACGAGGCGCACCGCACTGAACGTAGCATGCTTTGAAATAATGAGATTTTAGAATTGGTTCGATGTTACGTTATACGAGTACAATTTTAGTGTACACTATTAAAGCTACAATAATATTTTTAATGGTTATATTTATTAGAGAACCAAAAACGTTTTGAAACAGAAATAGAATGATGGATCATTGGATATGTTTTGGTATTGGGCAGTTGTGTCTACGACTTTTAACCAATGAACATGAAGTAAATACCTACATTAAATACGTCCGTAGACATCCTATGCAGGACAAAATCACTACAAGGATCGTTTTTGTGATGATAGCGTCAGATATATCACATAGTACATAATTGCAGGGGTCCGTATGCATTAAACGTGGTTAGTTTTTGAAATATACTGATGATTGTCTACCTAATATAATTGCAGTTAAAACCTACTATTACTTTAAGCTACTACGTTCTTTTCAATTTTTGTAACACCGTATCGCCTACATTTTCCAAGCCGGGCTGACAAAGGTATACTGTGTATCTTGACGGACGGCTTGATCCAGTGGTTAAGAGCTTAAGCCTCTCCACCCACTGGATTGGAAAGTCGCGGGTCCGATCCCCGCTCGTGACAAATTTTTGAGTGACCCACAAATATTTGTTTCGGTCTGCGTGTTTGTGTATGTGAATTTCATGTTTGTGAACGCACCCACGAGACAGGAATAATTCCTAGTGTGGGGCAATATTTTTTTTTATATACCGAATTTTATTGATGATGTTAGGCCCTTATGTAATAAAAGGAAAGTCTACATTATTTCGGGTCCAATTCTAGACTACGAATGACTACTCAAAATTTTTCAATAATTACTACTACAATTCAAACTCAGGAACCCGTAATTGTTAACCTGCGGACATAGTACGAAAACTTTGACGTTAGCGTGACCCTAGCGAGTAAACGTGCTGTCACGTTCATGTTCCTTAAGTCAATTTGTAGTTTGATAACCATGGCATATCAACTCGCTGGCGTCACGCTTACCTCAATGTCTTTATGCTAAGCTCTGCACACGGAAAAAACGCTTTTGTCCAAATATAATATATTATTTAAGTCCTCTCACGAGGGTTCAAGGATCGAAGAAAGAGGTTTTGTTTTACCTGCAACCTAATAACACCATCCCAGAGCGGTATTCTATTATTCAATACCATAAAATCACCGAAGCATGTGTGCACGTAGCGAAAGCGTACATATTTGTGAGTATGTATAAGAGACTTAATCCGAGTATGTTCGTGCATTTTTTGTGTAGTTCTTCGTTAGACACCGTCACGCCCTTATCCAGCAAGTGAGGTTGGTAGAGGTACTGTGTGTAGATATATCGCCGAAGATGTTAGGTCGCAATTTAATAGGGGTAAGCCTATTGCCACTATACCGATGATCATTGTAGACTTTAGACTGTATTTGAAAATTCGATAGAAAATCATGTATGTGTGTGAATGATCTACGCTGTTGGCCACGAGGCCTTTACAGCTTCAGTCGGACAAGAGGGCAAGCGTGCAATCACTGCGCTTGAGCCAAAAAAGCAAGGGAGCTACTAGCTCAAGGGCGCCTCTAGGAGGAACGGCCTCGGCTTGGGCAGTCGCTATTGGGGAGGGCGTATACTAGGTGGTTCGCCGTGGTGCTCTGCACCGGCCGGCGGGCAAGGGATTCTTCGACCTCTCCGCCGAGCTCGGTTTCTGATCCTGTGTGCGGTATCTGTATCCGGAAGAAGGGATGTAAGGGCATCGGGAGGGTTGGTGAGAACATGCGGCGGACGGCGGTAGCGGCTGATAGGAGGAGAGTTAGGTTCGTAGTCAGCGGCGGCTACTATTAGCGGATTCCGATGATTGGACGCGTTCGCGAAATATCGGGTTGTCGCCTTTTTAATAAAGGCGCTCCTAGACTTTTCAAATCTAACAGGATTGCTTTGCAGCCAGCATCGTACACAAACCATGTATTGTACGATAATACTTCTACCTCAGGTTCTACATACTACGGGGTTTGTCATATTTATAAATACGATAGTTAGAGTGCTGCCGTATACTGTATTTCGATAACTAGTTATGACACTTGAATGCCGGCAATTGCTGTATCAAAACAAGCCGCGGACGGCGGTAGCGGTGGATAGGAGGGGAGTTAGGTTCGTATTCGGTGGCGGCTACGATTAGCGGATTTCTATGAGGACGAGTTCGCGAAATATCAGGTAGTCACCTTTTTTTATAAAGGCGCGATTAGGTTACAGACCGACATCGGAATGGTAGAAATACATGTTGTCCTAACTCTAATTCATTATCGCTACCCACTTTATAGCCAACTAGATCAAGAACGACCTAGTGAAGTTCGCAGGTGTAAGCTGGACGCTTACAGTACAAAGACGTTTGTCGTGGTGATATGATGTAAGAACATCCTTATTATGTATTAACTAGGTACGTAATAAGCATGTATATAACCGCTGTATTAATCCGAGAGTGTAGAGTAACGGACGTCTTTCGGGTGATGATGATGACCAATAGCACAGTTATATTAGATAGGCAGACTACACACAGTGGCAATACACACACTCGTTGGTATTGGAGTGAGTGGGCCCACGACAAGGTGAACTTGCAATAATGAAGTGTAATTTAACCTGAAAATGTTATTAAAAAAGCTTGGTTACCCAAATATCCTATTAAAGATTTTTTTTATATTTTATTAATGACATACGAGTTACATTACCTACATTTTAATGACTATTTGGAAGAGACGCAAGAGAACTTCCCTAGGATTTTGGGCATTGTCCTTTGAAAATTATTTATTTCAAAATTACACAACACCGTCACGCCTATATTTCTCAAGCGGGGGTGGCAGAGGTGTACTGAGTACGCCCACGTTTCGCCAACGATGTTAAGTACTATGTAATAGGGGGCGAGCCTTTTGACATATAGCGGTTCACAATTCCAGACTCGGGACTCGTACCCGGAAGTTTTCGTTAGAAAAACTACACTTGTCCTACCTAGGATTTTAACCCAGTTAAAAATTACAAAGTCATAAAGCAAATTGTGTGTGTTTTGTATTAGTGTATGTGTGTGTGTGTGTGTGTGTATATATATTAGCCCTTATATGTTCGAAAAAAGTAAATTTTTGGTGTACTGTGTAAAATATGTTTGAGATTAAAGTCAGGTCATTTTGCATTTTAACTGGTAAAGAAATCATCTTTGGTGGTGGTATTCTATTTTTGTTGTTATTTGAGTGATCTAAGGTGCTGTTCGTGGGGCCTTTATAGTGTTACCGGATAAAAATGGTAGTCGTGTATGTCATTGGTGTGACAATTTTTTTTTTATATTTTTAATTAGGTTTATCAACAATAACACAGGTTTATAAACGACTATCGCGTTATGTAGCAGCCGGAACCAACGATTTAACGTGTCTTTCAAAGCACGGTGATACTCGAAAGTGGAAATGCTAGATTGAAAGATGACTATAGTCGTGTCACTAATCCAACGACAAATTGACGTTTCCCGTTGTCAGGATTTAGTGCTTTATAAATAGTGATGTATCACAATATATATTTTGTGTAAAAAAAATGTAACTAAATCTTATCTTTCATTTTTTTTTTTTGGAAAACAATGACGACTTGGTTTAAGTGATAAACCGTAGACCGCCTTACTTACTTTGTCAAATAGTACGAGTACGAGCCCCGTACAGCACACGGGAATATTGATTTAGAATTTGTGATTTTAAAATAAAGAAAATATTTTATGCACATGCAGGCAAAATTAAAAAAAATGTTTGTCCGTGTTAATACCCAGAACGGTGGAACCGATTTTAAAGACACTATCATTGAAAAATGTAGGATCTCTTAAAGACTGTGGACTACTTTTTACCTTGGGAAATGCAAGATTTCAGGGGATATTTGTTTTTATTTCTCCATATTAGTACGGCTGAACGGATTGAAAAGAAACTTAATATGGAGGTGTCTCTTAAGTCTTGGAAAATTATTATTCCAAAAAGTCCTACCTATCTATGTCAAATTACAAAATAAAAGCGTGCGAAGCCGCGGGATACAGCTAGTTTCGAATATAATCATTTCACACAGTTATCGTAGCGCGCCGCGTTATCACAGAAATGTTAGCCCTGTATCTGTAAAACGGGTGCAACGCAAGGCAGCACTTTATGCGTTGTGACGTGCGCTCGTAAGAATCCACCCGCAGTGACCATTTATTCGCCACACACTGAACTAATGGGCCTTTTCATTTCCTGCTATAGCCGTTTTTATTACAAGCTTTTATTTAACTTGCAATGTTCGTAAGTTTGTCTGTCTTTTCGGTTCAAATCTTCTGATATATTTTTTAGGCATTTGCGCACACACAACATTTGTTGTGACATTGTCCTCGTTAGCGAATAGTGGATGTACACACTACACTTCTGCTAACCTTCATTGAACAAACACGTGACGGTGCTTTTATTTTTTTATGAATCTGACAATTCATTTATTTTATTTACTAACCTTGATTAAGTTTTACCATTGCGTACAGCAACAGAGGGCTTAAAACGCAAAGGTTGACGTTAGCGTGATGCTAGCGAGTTGATATGCCATCCTTGTCATACTACAAATATACTACATAAACATGATCGGGACAGTACGATTATTCGCAAGCGTCACGCAAACCTGAATGTTTTCGAGCTAAGCTCTCAGTACATTTCTTCGTACATGCTTGTTAATATTATAAACATGATGTGCAACCTTTTAAAGGTGAGCATAGCTAACATTATAAGAGTGTAATAATAAAGGATTGAAATAGGAATAACTACTAAAGAGTTTTCAGTGATAGTACAATAATTATTCATGTATAGTAATACAATAGCTTTCTACTAACATTGTTCTTGAAACCAGCCAATAATCAACTTTAAGTCTTAACTTAAGCACTTAATCTGTTCGAAAAAGCTAGATTAAGGAGTTCAGCGCGTGTCTTAACTAGAAAGTCTCACCCTGTTGCTCTCCCATTTAACTGTGATTAGGGAACACAGAGTATACACGAGAGCAGAACGCAAATTATTGGATAAATATATGAATTTAATGAAATACCGGTGAAGGAAAATATCGTGAGGAAACTTGCATGCCTAAGAGTTTCTCTAAGGTGTGTGAAGATCGCCAACCCGCAGCGTGGTGGACTATGGCCTAAACCCTCTCAGTTTCAGAGGAGGCCTGTGCCCAACGGTGAGACAGTTTCTGAACAGCCCTGTTAGAACTATTTTTTTAACTACATAATTATGTATCTCGATGAGATTCACGGGATTTACACGGGTCTTTAAAGGCTTGCATGGTGATATAGGTCTAACACCCACGAGGTATTAATATTATGTAAGTCGCCTGCTGAAATCAATTACCGATAATGTAGATACATAAACAGCGAATTGACTCCAGCAGGTGCTGAGATTATTGTGAATAGTGGAAAGAGAATAAAGACTATGTGAATGAGGTTTGATGGAACTGGCCTATTTCAAAGGGAATTTCACCTTTGAAATTGGCACTGGCCATAATTAGTGATACGTAATAACGCGTGGTCCGAGATCCTCAAACGGTTGTCATAAGATAACTGAGCGCAACACTGCTGTGAACAGCTCAAGGGTGTTGAGAGGGGTGCTGCGCTTTTTCTGTGAACTACATACTAAATAGATATTATTATTATTAGGAGAGAATTCAGTCAAGAGTCTCCGTAACCGGCGAGTGTGTATGAGACGAACTATGAGAGTGGAGGAAGCCAAGAAGGTATGTAAGGAAAGAACCTGTTGGAACTCTGTACTCTCTGCCTACCCCGCGAGGGAGCTGGCGTGATGATATAGATAGATAGAATTCAGTCGTCTGACTCAAAGAATTTTTTATATTTTATCGCAGTTTATTTTTGGTGTTTAAGTTCCCGACGTTTCGTGTGCTTTGCAACACCTTTAGTCACGGGAGAGACTGAGATGTTCGACGTCCAGAAGTCATGGTTATTCCGGGGTACCTACAAACTTCTTCATTATTTTGCTGGTCTGGTATGCGCAGAATGAGCTCACTATGTCTTGAGATCTTGCAGCATTATTTGGATTGGTTTTAGATTTAATTATATAATTACAGGTTTTTTCATGACAGAAAGGTGTCTAAGGAAGACTTGACTTTGACTTGACCCCGCAAGGGATTTGGCGTGATGATATAGATTGAATTAAGTACAGGATTCCAAGTTTTACCGCATCCGCCTAAAACGACAGATTTGATAGATCTCAAATGCTCGTGAAAGAACGTCGATTCCTTCCAAGATGATTCGCGATGCTATTGAAATAAAAAAAAAACATCCTAATTTTAATGAAGAAGATGGCTGGGTGATACCATCGACTTTGTTTGATGGTAGATAGCTATTTATTTCCTATTAATTGAAATATTATGTACGTTTGAAATGGGTGGATTTTGGGAGTTTAGATCAAAGTTCTAGATTACAGTGGTTAAAGGATATACATAGTACTAACTGTTAGTAATTTCTATAAAGTTACTATTAGTTTGCTCGAACTAAAAGGAACGGTGGCTAACTCCAAAATGTGTTTCAAATATTACGAAACTTCGTAGACCAAATAGAATATTGAGACCCAAATTAGATTAGATACTACTTAGTTAAAAATGGGGTAGTCGGCATGTTTACATTAGCCATTTCCATCAAGAAATCCTGTGTTCGATTCTTCTTATCTTATCTTATTGTTGGCTTAACGGATCGAGGAGACCTCAGGCGTACTTCGACCCGATGGGATCTTTTGTGCTGTCCTCGCCCTAATGCTCTTACTTACCTGAAGGATCAAATACTCCCTGTATCAGGCTGTAGATTCCAGCAAGGGGGCAGAGCCGTAGTTCCTCTGCGTTTGGATGGGCCAATCTCAGTAACTTCATTTGCCGCGCAGCCAGAGCGTCGCAATGTTCGATTCTTAGATCAGTTAAAGTTTCATTGAGATTTTACTATTTAAAAAGTTTCAGTAGCGGCCTGAAATCTAAAATTGATTCTGGTATAATGGTTACATATTTTTTATACATTCTTATTTTGCCACTCGTACTCATCGATATATCATAGTACTAGATGAATTAGTTCGGTTGGTCTGAAATGGGAGACCGTTTGTGACATTTTCATATTTGAGCGTCTCCGTGCTTCGGAAGGCACGTTGAGCCGTTGGTCCCGGTTACTACTTACTATGGTTGTCGGCAAGCCAAATTGGAAGCTTTGTGGGCTTGATAACTTCCAATAGGCTGCTTTGCAGACACAATCTGGCTACCATCTTTGGGGTTCTGGTTTGGTCATGCTCACTTTAATGTCTTTGCTAGCGGTAGCTATCTGGCGCGGATCACTCCCTTCCCTCCAATATGGTCGAGGGGAGTGATGTCTGTTTTCAGCAGTTATACTTGTGAACGGGTGCAGCTTGTAGGGGCTGGCCCATCTGGAATCCCTTAGATACTCTTTATGGATAACATCATTTGATTCATATCTCGATCGTAAGGCATCACACTGAAGCTAGATCGTAAACTATTGAATTGTAACTTAAACATTGTATCCACACAAAGTTTGAAAAAAAAAGAAAAAAGATAAAGAGCAGTCATGCCTATATTCCCCAAGCGGGGATGGCAGAGGTTTACTGAGTACACCCTCATTTGGCCGACGATGTTAGGTCCCATGTAATAGGAGGCGAGCCTATTGCCATATACCGGGCACGATTCGTTAGAAAAACTGACTTGTCCAACCTAGCATTTGAACCCAAGACCTCGTGATCACAAAGCAATGCGCTTTGCCACTAGACCAACCAGGCAGTCGAGACCAACGAGGCAGTCTAGTCGCCGGATCTTCTCAGTTGAAGCCGCGTTCCAATTGGGTGGTAGATTAGTAGTTAAATTAGATTAAAAATTTAAATGATTTAAGTTTGAGTTTAGGACGTCGGCACAAACCTGCCGCGACTAATCCGCACTGGGTCCGCGTGGCAGTGTATGAGCTAATCACTCTCACCTCGATTTGTAAGAGAAGGCCGTTGCCCAGCAGTGACCCAGTATAGGCTGGTATTCTTATATTATTAGATGAATTAAGTAGGCATAAACACTGGATTAAGTAAGCTCGGGTTCGATCCCCGCTTGGGTCTAATGTTTGTGGGGCCCACAAATGTTAATTTCGGTTTGTATACGTGAATTTGATGTTTATAAACGCACCCACGATACAGCAATATTTATAGTGTGAGACAGATATGGTTTTTAATAATAATAATAATATTAGCCCTTTTAAGAAACTGTCTCACCGTTTATTACGGGCCTCCCCTCAAACTGAGAGGGTTTAGGCCATAGTCCACCACGCTGGCCCAGTGCGGGTTGGTGAACTTCACACACTTTCGAGAAACTCTTAGGCATGCGGGATTCCTCACGATGTTTTCATTTTTCATTAATGATGTTTATTAATTTAAGAAAAGTTTAAAAAAAATAAGGAAAAGGAAGAAAAAATCAAACAACGTTATCTGTTTATCTGAATTGTATTCTTTTTAAAAATAAGGAGCCTGATTGTAAAATGGCAAAACAATGTTTAGAGGGATTGTAATATGGTTGTATGAAAGGCCGCCGTTTTGTAATAGCCATAATGTAACTAAGCTAGAATTCTAAAATTTGGCTTCGACAAATTCAATATTCTCTTCATTACAAAATCCAACATTAAATTACACTTACATAAAAGTAAATCGATTTCATCTGAAACACGTAATTTAGAACGAAATCCCCGTCTCATTTCTTCTGCAGTTTATTATGCCTACGGCTGATAGGCAGATTGCTGAACGAAAATGTAATATGATGCGTCTTGTTTACTATTGAATGTATAATCAGAGGGTTTAGCATGAATAGCTCGCCGTTAGCGTAAGACTATCAAGTTAATATGCCACAATCACGCTACAAATTTACGTGATAGAATGCTTACTGGCTAGCGTAACGCGCACTACGAGGGCTAAGTATAAACCATTTGACATTATACCTATAAATAATGACCTTGTCGAGAAATAGTGGTGTCACGTTCATCATTATGCAGTTTATGCATTATGTACACAAACAGATTAATGTTAGCATGACGCTAGCGAGTTGCAATGCCATCCTTGTCACACTAAGAATTTTCTAAATAGACATGAACGTGACAGCACGTTACTCGCTAGCGTCACTTTGTAACGTCAATCGTTAATTCGTAGTGTGAAAAAGATGGCATTACAACTTGAGCCCTACGAGGGCTTAGCATAAATAGATTGGTGTTAGGGCAACGCTTTTGAGTTAATGTGCCATCATTTGCATACAAAAAAATCTATACATATAATAAAACTGTAACTGACCTGAACCTGTACATAGAATATTTTTTTTTTAATTTTATTTGGGGTACATTTCCTTATCGATAAAGGGACCGACTCAATTTTTTTTGGAATTATTGTCTGTCTGTCTGTCCCTTTGTGTTTTAATCACGCAAAAATTACTGAAAGGATTTCAGTGATATTTGGAATATTTTTTAAGAACTTTTTATCCCAGAAACAAGAACCAATCGGGGATAATCGCGGGACAATCCATAAAACATTTTTATTTTTATTAGTCTCGAGCTGCAATGTCACGTTAAATGTGTGATTTTGCCAACACATGACTTCCTTCATGAACTGATATTGAACTCAGGTTCATTTCCTCATGAGGACCTCTTTGGTGGTTAAAAGCACTCATCGGAAATTGTGCATATACGTTTAATTTAAACACTCAAACATGATTTTGTGCATGAACCGATGATGCATTCAGGATTATTTCTTCCAGAGAGAACTCCTTAACGATGAAGGACCTAAACACGAAACTTTGTGTATTCATTTGTTTAAGATATTTAAACAAGATTTTGATTATGAAAATAAACTGTATATTCTTGCTAGAAGACTGACATGAAACAGACTGAACGAAACACGATGTAAACTTTGTTACATACTTTGTCCGCAATATACCAATCTATCTATCTATCTATATCATCACGCCAGCTCCCTCGCGGGGTAGGCAGAGAGTACAGAGTTCCAACAGGTTTTTTCCTTACATACCTCTCTGGCTTCCTCCACTCTCATAGTTCGTCTCATACACACTTGCCGGTTCCGGAGACTCTTGACTTGCCCTTCAGCTAAGATACGGTCTATTTGGTCATGGTAAGATAGGTCTTCCCCGGCACCTACATCCCTCCACTTTTGCATTGTATATCTGTTTTGTCATTCTTTCTTCTGGAATTCGTTCTATATGCCCGAACCAACGGAGCATGCCCTTTTTCATCTTTACACCGATACTATCTTTCATACCTACTCGCTGTCTTACTATGCTGTTGCTAATGCGGTCGGTCAGCTTCACTCCGCACAACTTCCGCAGAGCTCGCATTTCTACCGCATTTATCCTACTTTCATTCTCCTTCTTACATACCCAGCTCTCGCTACCATATAACAGCGTTGGGACAAGAACTCCGTTATATATGGCCAGCTGCGCCTTATGGCTTAAGTGCCGGCTCCCGAGTAGCTTTCCCATCGCACCATTCCCTCTGTTCCCTACACTCACTCTTCTCTCTATGTCAGCGGTGTATTTCCCATCTTTACTGAAGGCGCATCAAAGATATACAAACTCATTCACTTGCTCCAGCACATCGTTACCAACCACAATCAATAATTTTATCAATAATTTTATAATAAATAGATAAACTGATGACCCATATTAAAAAGAAAGTACACAGTTATTGTATATGTGTTTTTTTATGAGGCGGCATTAGCGTTGAATTCAATCGCGCTGTAGATTAGAGAATTGAATAAGATCGCGCTTTAGAGACGTACTCACCTATGTCAAATTACAAGAAAAACGCGTGCGCAGCTGCGAGTATCAGCTAGTTTTGAATAAAAATGAACGTGGCAGCACACCTTCACGACAAACAACGTTATCTACTATAACGACAAATTGTTATGCTAAGTCCTCTATTTCTTTCTTAGCACGCGTTTCCTTGATTATAGTCGCCATAACGCCTTGGTATGGCAGTGCATCATGCGGATATTATGTGGTTGCAGAATCGAGTCGCCGGTTGGATAATGTTAGTGAGAATTTCTTAAAAGCCTTAGGGCTTACTACTGGTAGTTCGGAGTCTAGTATTGTACCAAGCACATTGACAATAGGTTCGCCCGGTATTACATTGGGAACTTACATTGACGGCGAAATGTAGGTGTATACAGTACACCTCTGCCACCCCCGGCGTTATGGTTTTCAACTATTTATTTTACTTCACATAAAGTACCTATAAATCTTTCCTATTAATCTTTTTAAGAGATATCAATCTTGATGCACTGGCTAGAACGATTACGATTCTGAAAAATATAAAAATAGTATTTTCACATCATATATTTTATTTTATGGCCTTTTGGTTCAAATATTCCATTATAGTTCATATCTAGCAAGCAAATGCAGACCTCATAAATTGTAGAAAAACGAGATAGGGTTTTTATTTAATTTATTCGCTTTTTATATCAAGATAGGGTCTTAGACTTAATGTACGTATCTATATTTTTATTCAGTATTAATTAAATAGGGTATTTTAGCCGTTTGTGCAGGCTCTTTCGTGTAATAGACATTTTGTTTATTTCAAAAATATTTTAATAATTTGCTAAAAACGGTATATGCAATTAAAGAGATAATCAAAAGTTAAAAAATGGTACCAAAATATGATCTAAACGTTTTTTTTTTTTTATAAATTAGGTACTAGGAATTATTTCTATGTCGTAGGTACGTTTACAAATACGAAATTCATATGCGTCTTGACCGATACAAACTTTTATGGGTCACTAAAGGTTGGTTTCGAGTGATTTAGTGGGCGAAGCAATCAGTGTCCGCAACCGAGCAGCCTTTTTGCTCGGCCGTCTTTACCCGTTGATCTGAAAGCAGAGAAAAATGTCTCTTAGAAACAGGGTGACACTTTACAAAACTTGTGTACGACCCATCATAACGTACGCATGTCAGGTGTTCGGGCATGCCGCCCGCTCTCATATCGATAGACTCCAAACGGTTAAATCCCGTTTCCTCCGCAAAGGCGTGGGAGCCCCGTGGTTGATATGGAATGTCGATCTCCATTCCGATCTCGGTCTCAAATCTATTCGCGCCTTTATTAAAAAGGCGACAACTCGATATTTCGCGAACGCGTCCAACCATAGTAATCCGCTAATCGTAGCCGCCGCCGACACGAACCTAACAGCCGCTACCGCCGTCCGCGGCATGTTCTCACCGACCCTCCCGATGCCCTTACATCTTTTCGGATAAAGATACCAGACACAGAATCAGCCACCGACCCCATCGGTGAGGTCATAGAATCCCTTGCCCACCAGCCGGTGCAGAGCACCACGGCGAAACACTTAATATTCGCCCTCCCCCTTAGCAACTGCCCAAGCCGAGGCCGTTCCTCCTTGAGGCGCCCTTGAGCTAGTTGCCCCCTTGTAGCTTTGAAGGCCCCATGGCAAACAACGTAGATCACTTATACACACATACACACACACACACATTGTCTAACTTATCTGTCCCAAAGTGCTTTGCAACCTATCTGTTCCATTAGTATTCTTTTCCATACCTGATCAGCATTCTGAGTACAGTACAGTAGTCAGCAGAAGCAGCAAGCATACAGTTGTGGAAATTGTCGAGAACAAAAACCAAAATGTTTTCAAATTCAATGTCAACATAAAAAATATTTACAACTATGAGAGTGGAGGAAGCCAGAGAGGCATGTAAGGAAAGAACCTGTTGAAACTCTGCACTTTCTATCTACCCCGCAAGGGATCTATCGTGATGATATGATTGAAGAAAAAGTTTCAGTAAACTTGTTGCTAAAGTATTTACTGCTACAAATATACATTTCTGCTTTTAAATAAATAATACGTGGCAATAACTTTTAATGTTAAACGTTTCAGCGATCAAAGAATAATACCATTAAAATTTTATCGTATTTGCACAGAAATTGAACAAAAATTCTTATAAACTATAAATGAAAGTAAATACGAACAGTTTCGTGCCGTTACTTATGTTATTTTTTCCTCCCCTCCAATTTCCTCTATCGAAGAACCATTCAATAAAATAAAAACCGCAGTGCTTAATCGATTTAGTAGTTTTCCAATTGACGACAAAACCAGAGAGCTTAGCAGCGATCAGACCAACGTTAGTGTAATGCTATGGGGTTGATGTGCCATCCTTTTTACACTAGTAAATCTATACAATGCAGTTGAACGTGACAGCACTCTTTTTCGACAACGTTACGATAACGTAAAATGGTTTGTGCTCAGCCATTTACCCAACCAATTGAATCTGAATGGAATTCTAAAAAGAATTGGCAAATTGATTGCACATATCCTAAACCCTTTGTTATTATTGGTCTGGTAAAAAAGCGATTACGTGCGATAAAAAGGACTTCTTAGAATTTATCCCATTCTAAGAAGTCCTTTTTAAAATATCTATCTATCTATCTATCTATCTATAACATCACGCCAGATCCCTTGCGGGGTAGGCAGAGAGTACAGAGTTCCAACAGGTTCTTTCCTTACATACCTCTCTGGCTTCCTCGACTCTCATAGTTCGTCTCATACACGCATCAGATAAGACTCGGTTTATTTGGTCGTGGTAAGATAGTCTAGGTCTTCTCCGGTACCTGCATCCTTCCACTTTCACATTGTATATCTGTTTTGTCATTCTTTCCTCTGGCATTCTTTCTATATGCCCGAACCAACGGAGCATGCCCTTTCTCATCTTTACACCGATACTATCTTTCATACCTACTCGCTGTCTTACTATGCTGTTGCTAATGCGGTCGGTCAGCTTCACTCTGCACATCTTCCGCAGAGCTCGCATTTCTACCGCATTTATCCTACTTTCATTCTCCTTCTTACATACCCAGCTCTCGCTACCATATAACAGCGTTGGGACAAGAACTCCGTTATGTATGGCCAGCTGCGCCTTATGGCTTAAGTGCCGGCTCCCGAGTAGCTTTCCCATCGCACCATTCACTCTGTTCCCTGCACTCACTCTTCTCTCTATGTCAGCGGTGTATTTCCCATCCTGACTGAAGGCGCATCCAAGATATAAAAACTCATTCACTTGCTCCAGCACATCGTTACCAACCACAATCCTTACATTCGTTCTAGTTTCTTCCCTTTCAAAAACCATAATCTTGGTTTTCTTCACATTCAAGTGTAAGCCATTGATCATGCAGTCGTCTTTCATAACTGTGACTAGTGTTTGCAGATCAGTGGCTGTTGGCGCTATTAAAACCGCGTCATCTGCATAAAGTAGATGGTTTACCACTAAGTCACCCATTTGTACACCTTCATTCATCGCTTTCAGTCTTCGAAGACTTTTGTCCAGATATATTATAAACAGTCTAGCGGACAACACGCAACCCCGCTTGACGCCGATTTTAACGTCAAACCAGGGTGACCTGTTACCACCCACCCGTACGCATGCCTTGCAGTCCACATAAGTGGATTGGACGGCTCGCAACAGAGTGCCATCTATACCATACTCTGGCAAAATGTCCCAAAGTCTCTTTCGCACAACTCTGTCAAATGCCTTCTCCAGATCTACAAAACCGCAGAAAACCTTCCGGCCCACTGCCAGATGCTTCTCTACGATGTTGCGGAGTGAGAAGACTTGATCCGAACATCCTCTTCCAGACCTGAAACCCCCTTGTGCCTCGCACAACATTCCATCGGACTTCACGCGCATTCTCCGTTCAATATTTTTTTTTTTTTTTTTTTATATTTTTAAAATATCCGTATACAATTGTCAATAATATAGTATGTACAAACGGTCGGGCATTATATTTAACTTGAATGGTAGAAATAGTAGTTTTGGTTGCTTTTCAGCATACAGGGTTTTTTTTTTCAAAAATGTATTCAGCTAATGTGACATGCAATCGAAATTTATATAAATAAATATAGATTTAAACTGTCGTCCGCACAAACCACTCTTGCTGGACTCGATTCTAAAATAAATTGCACATGTTATAAGGCTTTCGTGAATTTCATTCTATTCAATATAGTGACACTTTGTTTGTATTGTAAGAGCGATTGTCGGCGGTTGATCACAATCGCTCTAACAATTCTCTCTCTGATTCTGAGAAACTTTAGTTCTATATGTGATATCCGCATACACCTTCAATAACATTTGGATAAACGACCGTGCTTTATTTTACTTGAATGGAAGAAATAGTAGTTCTGCTTACTTTTCAAAATTCAAGGGAAATATCCTTTAAATAAAGTATACGCAGCCGGTGATAAACGCCAGCGTAATACATATATCTAAACAAATATCGGTTTACAATTGACAAACAAACCAGCTCTACTGGAGGGGATTCTAAACAGCATTGTCAAACTGATTGCACATGTCGTAAACCTTTTTTTTAATTCTCTTTTATTTAGTGACACCGGTCTGGTTTCTTTTGCAAGAGCGATTGTGCGGTTGATCCGATTCTGAGAAATTTAAGTGGGATTTTAAAATATCCGTATACGATTGTCGATAACATTTATACGTGCGGCGGCGCTTTATATTTGACTGTTGTATAGTTGTATTATGATTTATAGTTTTTTTTACAAAAGTACGGTCGTCAGTAACGCCGGCTGGTGTTACAGATGACCGACGTTTATATAAATTATCAAATTTTGTTTTTCAATTGACAAACAAACTAGCCCTATTGGAAGGGATTCTACAAAGTATTGGCCAATTTATGCCACATGTCGTAAATATTTTGCTATATTTATTCTCTTTAATGTAGTGACACTCCTCTGGTTTCTTTTGTAAGAGCGTTCAACCGCACTGATCCGATTCTGAGAAACTCTAATCCTCTTTTATAATATCTGTATACGATTGTGTATAACATTTGTAGAAACAACTTCCTGTTAGACTTTAATGTCAGATATAGTACCTAGATATATTGTTACTTTTAAATACAGGGAAATCATCTTTCAAATCGTTTGCAAGAGGACATGTAGCCAGCGTAACACGCGAGTAAATATTATATGAAAAAAATATTTTACACAATTATGTATACGCTGTGCGACCGCGGTGTTCTTACCGATCACAAAGGTTAAGAAGCGTTCGACTCGGTCGGCCTGAGATGGGTGACCGTTTGTGGAATTTTCATATTCGAGCGTCTCCGTGCTTCGGAAGGCACGTGAAGCCGTTGGTCCCGGCTACCACTTAATGTGTTAGTCGTTAAGCCGAGTTGGAAGCCTTAAAAGTCGGCTTGATAAGTTCCAACAGCAGGTGGCCACAAACCTGCCTCCACCAATCCGCACTGGGTCCGCGTGGTGGAGTATGACCTAATCTCTCTCACCTCCATTTGTGAGAGAAGGTCTTTGCCCAGCAGTGGGCAGTATAGGCTGATATTATTATGTATACATATAAACAGACTGACCTAAGGTCTTATTAAAGATATAAATATGTAAGTTACAAAATCTAATATTATATTATAAAGCCAGCACATAAAAAACAAAAGTTACTGATCTTCTCTAACCGTCCCAGGTTTGTGGACAACTTAAAAAAAGTATAAGCTACTGTCGGGCATAAATAATAGGTACCAAAGCTAAACATTGTTTTAACATTCATCTTAAATTTGATTTCATTTGTAATCCGTTAACGTCCCGCTGACAATTCGCTCGATCATTTGTCCGGTGTCAATGTGAGTCCGTACTAATTAGAGTTTTGAAATTTTCAAATATACGATTTGAATTTGAATTATTTCCATTTCATTGTTGCAAGTTATCGAATTATGTTTTTGAGTAAATTTGTAGGCTACCCGTTGAAAACAATTCCGTACAAAGTAGGGATGTAACGACACCGATTTCAATGGTCAAAAATTGCTGGTTGTCGTAGTAAATAATAAAGAAAATATTGCATTTTCTAAACAAAAAATGTCCTGTAGAGTCTACTACCAATAACTAATAACTAGAATTTCAAAAAACCTAATCATCAATATGTTAAATATCAGTGAGATCCTAGGAAGTAGTTGTGGCTTCGATCCAATCTTTGTATCCACAATAACTTAAGAGTATTTTGGCCTGAGTCCCTTTGTTTGTGGATTTTATGTTTGTTAACACACTTTTTACGCAGGGATAATAACAAGTGTAAAACAAAGTTATTAAAATACATTTGGAGTTACGGAGGGACTGAGAGTAGCTTGAAAAGGTTCGCAAACTTTAACTCATTGCAGCAGTGTCACCCTATTTTGTGCCAAACTTGGATTGACACACTACTGTGTGTCTAAATACTGCGCATCAACTCATTTTGAACATTTAGTAAATTGATTTTATTCGACTTTAAGTAATTATATACGCATCGATATGAGAACAGAGATATCGTTACATCCCTAGTTTGAAGCAATATTAAGCTTTTTATTATATTAACCTGTTCATTAAATAATTATGAGTGGGTAATAGTTTTGAATTATTTATGATATAATAGTTTGATCACGTTATTTCCAGACTGCTCTGATGTTTATTTAATATTTTAATAATGAATTATGATGATAAGTAAGGACTTTCAAAGATCAAATAACCGAATCAAGTAACTCCATAACCGGGCGTGTATGAAACAAATAATGAGAGTGGAAGAAGAGAGGTCTGCAAGGAAAGAACTCATTGAATCTGTATTCTCTGCCTACCCCACAAGATAAAGGAGATTTTTTTGGTGGTCTAGTTGAGTCCTTTGATCCGATCTAGAATTTAAGCCCAGGATCTCGTGATTGCCCGCCTCACTTGATGACAGTTGACCAACGACTAATGGCCGATTTCAATATTCAGCTCAAGGATAGATTTGTTTACTATCAGTAGAATTTTGGCAGATTTTCCATACAAAATATGTCAAATTTCTATCCGTAGTAGGCAAATCTATCCTTGAGTTAAATATTGAAACCGGCCCTTAGTGCTATTCGATGCAAGTGATTTATCATTCCATGTTATTCATTTTCAGGCGCTCGTATCTGTGTGACCGCGGTGTTTTAAGCGATTACCAAAGTTAAGCCGCGATCGGCCCAGTTGGCCACGGGTTACCGATAGTAGCATTTTCATATTCGTGCGTGTTCGTACATTGGAAGGCACGCCAAGCCTTGTTCCTGGTTATTATTTAATTTATTAGTCGTTAAGCTAAGTTGGAAGGTGGTTTGATAAGTTTCAACACCTGGTAGCCATAGCCTCCAGCAATCCACACTTGATTCGATCGGTGGAGCATGAACCTAATCTCTCTCAACTCGATTTGTGAGGGAAGGCCTTTGCCCACCAGTGGGACAGTATAGGCTGAATGATTATTACTATATTATAGTACAGTCTGAGGTAGACTAATCGACAGTTAAAGTTGCAAGTAAGTTTATGTACGTATTTCAACATCTCTGAGTAGCCCTATCCGACGGTTAAATTAGTTGGTTTTAATTGCTAAGTAACGATTTAGAGCGGTGGTTAAGAGATTAAGTCGCTCCGTCCACTGTGTCTAACAGTCGCGGGTTCGATTCCCGCTCGGGACAGATATTTGTGTGACCTACGATTATTTGTTTCGGTCTGGGTATTTGTGTATGTGAATTTTCATGTTTGTAAACGCACCCACGAAACAGTAATAAATTCTATTGTGGTTCTACGTTTGATTTTTTAATAAAAAATGATGGCCGAGAAGTAACTAACCAGCTCTTTACTCGAGGGTAGTGATCTTTCACTACCCTCGAGTAAAATGCTGGTTAGTTAGAGGCCCTAAGGGTTTGTTAGCGGTAATTACGAAAATAGATTTTTTTAAATGTAGAGCTAAAATTCCGTAGAGCAGGCAATAATTGTTGTTACTCGCACACTCGTACAATTGCAATAGTGTAATAGCATTACCCAAATGGCCCAGCACAATGAGTATGGAATACCTACTTATGGTCGCAACGGATAGCCGAGGCTTTCGGTGAATCATGCCGACGGGCTAGCTATTCAATTTGTATGATAAGGAGTTATTTCGTACGTTTTTTCTGCGAATTAGTGAATTATAATACGCAGAAAAAACTTTGTTGCACTACCCTTTTGGTGTAGTTCTATTGATAGATGTTTTTGTCATGGGCAATGAATAACTCAGCCATAAATAGAGTATTTATTTCAAATTTAACCCTTTGATCGCGTGATCCGACCGCTTAAGGTACGGTCAAACCAACGCGTTCAGCCGCGGCCGCGATGGTGTCTCTGGCGGCGATCATGGTGATTAGTATTTTCCAATGATTGCGCGTGCAGACGCCGCCCTGATAGTGCGCGCAGGACGAAAGATGCATTAGTGTGAACAATTTCATACAAATATTACCGTAGGAGCTGATCGCCACCGTGCACGCCACGCGGACGCAGCTAAACGCGTTGGTTTGGCCGTACCTTTAGTCCGAGCAATGAGACCATGTGAACCTTTTTTTTGTTCGTGCGATTCATCAAACAAAGTGCAATCATGATTCTAAGTTTGACAATGGCAGTTCATTTTGCCGATACCTCCGTGAAAGCAAGCAATGAAGTTAAAAGCAAATAGGTAATTGAAATACCATTTTTCTAACTAAATTGCCTTGTTATCCTAGTGGCGATTACTGCCCTTTGCGATCATCCTGGGTTCAAATCCTCAGTCGGATAAATGTAGATTTTCTATAGAAAAATTTCCAGTATCAGTCCGATTTTTGGAATTGTGCCGGGTATATGGAAATAGGCTTGCCCACTATTACATGGGACCTAACACCATCGGCAAAAAGTGGGGGTACACAGTACACCTTTGCCAACCCCTGCTTGAGGAAAACAGGCGTGACAGTGTTTATTTATTTATTTACCAGTTTTTACCAGTTTTAGCAACCTATACATTAACGGTTTATAATAATAAGGTAATTCTCTGAATTAAGATATTTAATGAAGGATTGTTTCTTTAAGTTCTTATTAGTATCGTGTTCCTGCATTAAATAAATTATATAATTTATATTGTGAGTGAGTATAAACTACTGTCAAGAGATTTTAAAATGAAGGGAGTATTTAATATGATATCTTACGGAGATAATATTTTGACTTCTTGAGAATATCAAACAGCTTCTTCACACCTAAATTGCGCAAAGCCTTAATTCATTACGGAACATGAGCCGTTATTTTTTAATGTCTAATTAAAACAAAGTGTTAAGTCATGAAATGATAATAACTTGAAAGTTGCCAATGTTACGCGGGGAATTTCTTTATACGTTATACCGAACTTGCTGCATAGTAATAGCGTGAGATATTATGTTCGCCCGGAATTTTACGATCGAAGAAATTACTCCGCGAATATTGTTCACGTCATTTCGGCAATATTAGTCCTTTTGGCATTTGACACTCAGATATATTTGGTTCATTCATATCACGCGTTATGCGGTATATTACATTTATGAAAGACTTCTAGGGTAATGACTGTGTAAGGGTCTAATGACTGTCGAGCGACTGGGGATTACTTAAACTGGCCACAAAAAATCATTTAACCATCTGGTATAATAAGAACTCTTTCGATACAGTCTAGTTGGCGATTCCCCATGTGAATGCCTCTTCTAAAGTTATTCTACACGTTTTGGTAGTAAGTTTGAGCGCATATTGGACAAAATCGATGTGGAATGAATGGTTAATGTTCCACGTTTGGAAATAAAATTGTTGCGAATGGTTTAGGCGGAATGAACGTGGCCATTTTTGTGTGGAGAGAAAGGACCGTCTAGCGCGTAATGTATACGTGCCAATTATTCATGAATGACCTACTTCCTTATCCAATAATAAGGAGGCTATACGGACGATGACGAAGCCGTCGCCCTCGGAACTCACATAAATAGGGCGATTAGACGCGTGCTTATTGAGTTGAGAATGTGATACGAATAAATGTGAAGTATGATCATTTTCGTTTCGACTACTTCGTTGGTCTAGTGGCAAAGCGCATCACTTGGTGATCACGAGGTACTGGGTTCAAATCCTAGGTCGGACAAATGAAGTTTTCGTAATGAATACTTCGCAGTATGAGTCCGGAGTCTGGAATTGTGCCCGGTATATGGCAATAGGCTCGCTCCCTATTACATGGGACCTAACATCGTAGGCAAAAGTGGGTGTACTCAGTAGATCTATGCCACCCTCGCTTGGGAAATATAGGCGTGACGGTGTTTATGATCATTTTTGTTTTGGAGTAATAAAAATAATAAGTACGCTTTATTAATAGGTACCACAAATAACATTAATACATACAAAGTACAGATAAAAATTAACGTGTCCACATATATTCATACATACTAATAGATATCTATTATGTCAGCTCAGGATAGAGTTATAGAAGGATTAGCACACCTGTGAGTAATACTTTCTTCTTGCTTTATTATATTTTCTTTTTTAATGTTACGTGTTTTAGAAAGTCACTCAAACTGGGTTCGTTGCCATCAAAAAATTTTATGCCATTTTCAGTCTTGCGTATATAATAAAATCTTGTTGAGAATGATCTTCATAAATGACTAGAGTTAACTTAAAGAATATTAGGACTTTAGATGACGCGGTGAAAGAGATGAAAGAAGTAAGAGAGCTTTGTTGAGAAAGAACATGTTGGAGTTATGCATTTTAAAAACGTAGCCTTACAATTGGAATTATTCTTGTGTCATGGGTGTGTTTACAAACATGAAATAAACATACACATACACCCAGACTGAAACCAATATTTGTGGGTCACACAAAGCCTTGTCCCGTACGGGGATCTAACCCGCGGCAAATCGATCCAGTAAAATCTTACTTGGTGAATCAAGTCGTTCGCCTCTGCCTTTTCCGTAAGGGACCTGGCGTGATAATATAAAAGATAGATGTTCAATACAAGAACGTCGAATGGGACTTCTACAATTAGATTACGGATACGGACAGAAGCGAAACAAAGAAATGTTCTAAACACTGAAGGCCAGACTAAACAAAGAAATAGTTAAAAGAGAGTACGGCTGAACTACCAACTTGGTTATTTTATCACTGTTTGACTTATGTACCTGTATATTTGTTTAAGATTATGTACCTGTAAAGTGATTTCATGGAGTGGGCAGGCCCTCTAAAAGGTGGAAGACCTGGTGAAGGTTACAGGTAAAAGCTGGATGAGTACAAAGCCGGTCATCGTATCGATCTTTTGGAGAAGGCCTTTGTTCGGCGCTGGACGTCTTTGGGCTGATGATTATTATATACGGCAGATTTTAAAGATAATATTGTTACGACCCGAAAATACCGTAAACGTCTAGAAGGTTCCACCCCTTTAATTATCGCCGGCGCGCGGTTGCGGTATACAAGTACCTATTTGTTCACGAGGAAATACGAGTAGGTATGTAATAATAATACCGCTTTATATACTTCTATCGATGTACTTGGAGGGTTCGCGTCCGTTCTAGAACTTTCAAACAAGTATAAAAGGAACACAGAACGCGGGGACGAGACAGTCTCTTCTCGGAAGCGATAGTGATCAAATGGGAGAACAAGCGATCTAAGTGGAATACACCGGCGACTTTAGTATCGATATACGGGTACTTCGAGTGACTCCGACTCAGCGACTCGGAGGCAGTATTTGGGTACTAACGAGAGTAGTACTAGTGTGAGATTAGTTCGCGTGTGTATCTGCATACGACGTACTGTTTTGTGTGTACAGCGCCTAATAAAGTACTTCAGACGATATTCGGCATTTAATTACCCGGAAAACATAACAATATGAACAATTAATTAACAGATATACAATGCGAAAGTGGAAAGATGTAGGTACCGGGAAAGACTTAGACTATCTTACCATGACCAAATAGACTGTGTGTTATCTGAAGGACAAGTCAAGAGTCTCAGTAACCGGCGAGCGTGTATTAGACGAACTATGAGAGTGGAGGAAGCCAGAGAGGTATGTAAGGAAAGAACCTGTGGGAGCTCTGTACTCTCTGCCTACCCCGCAAGGGATCTGGCGTGATGATAGAGATAGATAGTTAGAATGTAATGCCTTCGTAGTACTAGAAATCACACTTTTGGATAAATTAATTTGAATTTGTATTTGTACTCGAACAACGTCATCGTTATTCTGTAGTTTAGTTGATGCCACACACGAGGCAATTATTTGCTACAGCTAATTAAATACTTTGCTGAGCACTCGAAGCCAAACTAGGTTGCTGACACCAAAAACCTATCAGTATGTACAAGTCATTACTTCAAGATAAAAAGTATCGAGAAACAAGGCTAGATTTGATATATTACTTACTAAGGCCCTTATTCGCTGTGAACAAACGCGGCGCGTTATGATAACTCCGTGAAATGATTATGTATTGGTATTTTGTATGCCATTGACAGCCTCGTGGTACTAGAGGCTAAGCGTATTGCTTTGTGATCACGCGGTCATGGGTTCAAATCCTAGGTCGGACAAATGTAGTTTTTCTAACGTAAAATATGCAGTATGACTCAGGAATCTGGAATTGTGCCCGGTATATGGCAATAGGCTATCACATGGGGCCTAACATCGTGGTCGAATAAATGGGTATACTCAGGTTACCTATGCCACGCCCTCTTGGGGAATATAGGCGTGACGGTGTATGCCATTGGAGTACCATTAAAGGATTATTTTATAAGTTTATTGGTCATAGCGATTTAGGCCCCAGAGCTCATTACTTAATTGATTACTCTCAAAGATACTCATTAGTAACAAACCCAAGATAAGGAATAAAATTGAAGCCGGGCTAAGGAAATCTTCGTCTACATACGGTCTGTTCCATATTCCGGCTCATTATTTATTTGGCACAGATAGGACCATCAAAGGTCTTTGTACAATATTTTATGGATCTACATGTGAATTGGGAATACGGAATAATTCATAATAAGAGAATTAGTAGGCGTACTTGACAGTATCTGGATTTTATTGGAATAGTGTAAGAGATCGTGTATCTTTTGATGGGCAAGTCAAGAGTCTCCATAACCAGCGAGCGTATTTGTGACGAACTATGAGCATGGAGGACGCGAAAGAGGTTTGTAAGGAAAGAACCCTACAAGAGATGTGGGAAGAGACGATGGAATATTGGGTTTTATAAATACTTGCGTTTTGAGGACTGCCTCGTTGGTCTAGCGGGGAATAATGGCTTTGCGATCATCATCATCGGTCAAATATAAGGTTGGACAAATGTAGTATTTCTATCGAAAAATTACTAGTGTCAGTCAAGAGTTTGGAATTGTGGGCAATAAGATCGCCCCCTATTACGTTGGACAACATCGTCAGCGAAAAGCACACTACATCTCTGCCATCCTCGCTAGGGGAATGTAGGCGAGACGGTGTTATTTTTTTTTCGTTTTTAGGGGTTATTTGTTTTCACAATAAGACCTTAGTGCTTGTTAAATCTCGTTAAACGATCTTAGCACTATATGACTCCGGTGTTCTTAGCGGCCACTAAGTCTAAGCAGTATTCTAAGATGGGTGGCTTTTTGTGCCTCCGTGCTTCGGAAGGCACGATAAGCCGTTGGTCCTGGTTACTACTACACATGTCGTAGTACCACACGGTGGTTGTTAAGCCACGTTTGAAAACTTATGGGTGGCTTGATAAGTTTCAACAATCGAGCCCACAACGAAAACCAGCACTGGATTTCATAGAAAGACGGCAATGTGTGTAACACTCTGCTGTTGTAAACACTATAAGAGTGTGAGATAATGTTTTTGTTTCTCTCAAAACGCACTTAATAGAGCAAAACAAAAGAAAGGGCACTGGTAGGCTCAGTTTGGAGTTCCTGGAGCCTCCGCAGTTTTTAAAGCTCCCTATTACGATGAAGGACACCTCCATGGTTTATTTTGAGTTTTTTAAAAGTCCCACATATATCAGTGTTTCCCCACAAAACACTGAGAATCTTTTGGAGATTTTCCCCCTTTAAACACAAAAAAGGTGTCATTGGATTTCATTGTTCTTTTTCGGAGTTTCCAATTACTTTGATCCAAGGTTAGGTTAATGTGGATGGCTAAAATTGCCTCCATATAGTAGACACAATCGTTGAGCTTAAGGTATAATACTAAATTTACTCTAAGAAAAAGATTTTATACCAGTATTGTAACAGTACCCTGTCGCAGGTGTATTTCCGGTCGACTTAGAGGTGTAAAGGTCAATGTATATTAAGAGAACTCGAACACCGTGTTTTTATTTTATATATGACTATTGTAAAATTATTATATTATTTAAACAGAAAACTAGATCTTCTGACTAAATGCTGCCTTTTATGCCGCCCGTACGTGAACTTCTGGCAAGAACATGGCTGGAAGCTGACCACTTTGTTTGGCTAAATTTTTCACAGACAATGCCAACTTCTGGTACCTTCACAGTTATGTTAATGTTCCTCGACTGATCCAGCACGTCATGTTTATAGGGAGCGCATGTCTTTACGTTATGTTATATTATGCATTAAAGCATTTTGCCGTACTTAGTAATGAACTGAAATCAACTAGTTTACAAATTGTTGTATTAAGCTTAAAAATTCCGTTAAAAATATTCCTTGAATTCAAACTATCGTAATAATTACGGATCGCTTAGATCACAATGCTCAATTCTAGTCTTCTTATCGTCTCCGTGAAAAACTAACGTAACAAATAGACGAATAGACGCACCAGTGATCTAATAAGGACTAGACGTTCTTTGTAGTCCTTCAAAGGAACGATCCTTTGAAGGACTACAAAGAACGTTTAGTAACAAATGAGATCGATGATTCCGAGGCAGTGCCTGATGATGCCATGTCTGTATTTTGCTTATACGTACAACGTGTTATTTATCATTAGTATCCACAGAAGCGGGTCTCACGAAGCACTTCAAATTAGGTTCAATACTCCTACTCTATACTCTACCCTTTACGTGTTATATATTCCGTCGTGTTTTCATTATGAAACATCACGACATACCTAATAAATTATGTTGCTAACAAGCTTGTACCGCAGGAGTCAAAATACTTACGAAAAAAAGGTTTATATCAAAATGGAACGCGGCAGTAGCTGAAGATTTTACGTAGACAAAACAGTTTACTTACCTTTATTAAAAACACTCGATCTTCCAGAGAATATAAATTGTTCCATCAATACTATGAAAATTCATGTTCTTTTTCGTACTCTAAATCTCTCTCAAATAGGTACAAGTTAATTTAACAACTGTTTATAATTTCACTCGAAGCTCGAAGATATCAATTTATCTTGTTCTAACTAAAATAATGGATGCGATTCGGGGATTTAGCATTTGATATATTGGTGAATATATTTGGACTTTTATTGTGCAATATGATTTATAATAATTATCATAGTTAATTAGTTCTTGGTAGCTGTAATTTATGTTTTTAGGTTGGACCAAAATATTTACAAAAATATTATTAAGATACGTTTGTGTTGTAGGGTAAAAATCTATGGCACCGCTAAGGTTGAGTAGGAATTGACTCCTTGCACCAACATCGCAAATGAGCCTTCATGGTAGCGAGACCCGAAGGTTGGAAGCCTTTAGTGACTCAGAGGAGATCGGCGCATAAATCGTCCCTCACCGCCATGAAGCAACACATCGGATCAGAGGAAAAGCTAGACTAGTTTCCTTCTCGATGACTGGCTCCTTGGAATACGGCATAGAGAGGCACTTTCGAAGATACCGGCCACCTAGTGGTTTTTATTCGTTAGGAGTCTGAAACACTTCGTTAGTTTCCCAGCGAGGCTCGCGTATGTTCAATGCCGCTTTCTTTATTTAAAGAAAGGACCACTAAACAAGGAAAAAAGGAATCGACTGTGTGTGAACGCCTAGACTGCAAACATGATTATGACAGGTGGATAACCACTTAATTACTATTAATAATATTGCCATTTAGCTATTAGGTCTGACGTTGATGTGAAATGGCTCAATTAAATGTATTAGGTTTTATTTAACCGATTTATTGCCCTCTGTCGATGTAATTGAAACCTCGATAAATATTCGGAGTTTGTACAGGTGTGATTGGTTTAAATACAATATTCATTTAACCATGTAAAATGTATTAACGTGTTTTGGGTATTGGATAATTTGTTTATATATGAAAGTACCCGATGCTTATTAATATGATAGTGTCTTATCTGAAGGGTAAAGCTAGGGTCTCCGTAATCTGCATGAGACGAATTTTAAGAGTGGAGGACACCAAAGAGCTCTGTATGGAAAGAATTTCTTGCTATGAAATTTACCCAAGTTCTTTTATTAATTAGCAACTGTGCGGACCTAACCTGCTGACATAACTCCTTGGAAGATGAAAATTTTGACTAAATGTTAACCCTAATTTCACATCAACGTTTATGTCAATGGGATCTATGAGCCAAAAGAACCTTGTCGCACTATAGCCAGACAGACACTTTTTGACAACTTCTATCAAACAGCACTTTTCGTCAGTTTTCTTCTCGCAAATTTTGATGAGGTTTTAACGTGTTTTCTGTTTGTTGCAGGCGCATTATGCCTCCGAAACGTCCACGTGATGGTCCCAGAGGCGGTAGAGCGTGGTACCAAGGTAGAGATGAAGTGCCTGTACGACCTCGAGCAAGAGGTACTATACTCCGTGAATTGGTACCGCGGGGACCGGGAGTTTTGCCGGTACGCGCCGAGGGACGTACCCCCGGTCAAGATATTCCGTATACCAGGCATAGAAGTCAATGTAAGTTACAACTTTACACATAATGTTACTAAGTAAAGTATAGTGATGCGAATGCTATCGAGTTTGTGTGAATATGTCAGGAAGACAGAAAAATAGTCGATGCTCTAACATAACGATGGCTTGAACCAGTGGGTAAGAGCTGCCCCGCCCTCTGTTTTGAGTAGTCGTAGGTTTGATTCCTGCACGGGGAAAATCTTTGTGTGGCCCACAAATATTTGTTTTTATGTGGGTGTTTGGGTATTCATGTTTGTAATCGCATCTACAGAAATAACTTCCAGTGTGGCGCCACGTTTAATTTTAAAAAAACAATATGAAATTTGAAAAACGCCTATTAAAAACGTTAATTTATTGACGCCGATTTCCAATTTTGACATACCTACATTCTGTAGAAACAAGATTATTACTACTAATAGGGGTAAAAACGCTTTTGCAATTTCATTACACGAACCATGTTTGAACTGTTCCTATTTTATTAGGCCAGTATACAACCTTTGATTCTCTGATCCAATTATCTATTTTTAAATTCTCCAAATCGATTTGAAATTGGAATACTTAAACTGGGCTGAATGAGTTTTGTGTAGCTTTGCAATTTTTAATGTGCATTTCAGCGAGGCATACCGTATGCGTTCAGTATGAGTGTGTGAAAGTGAACAATGTTTTTTTAATTGTGTTTATTAGACTCTATCAATGCTTTTTACCGGACTAGTTGTATTGTGTGTATAGGTGGAGGAATGTCAAAAATAAAGATAGGTCGCATTAGCTCGCCCTGAAATAACAACGATTAAAATTATTTAAAAAGTTATCAAATCAAATCGTTAATTTCGTGTACATAGGTAGATATAGGCTTAGGTGTTAACATTACAATAGTTCATTCCATGTGCTGCTGTACAGCATATGAAATTATCAATTGGCAATTATTAACAATAAATTAAGAATATAAAATTATAATAGAATAAAATAAAATATTAGTTAATGTCATAAAATTAATTCTTCCCTTAGAAATGTCTGATTACTCGACCAGCCTGATTATTAAGTGACGGGTCTATGCTGTTCAGTACATTTTTAAACTGGTTACTCTCGTTAAAAGTTATCATTCATTCATCATTTTATAATTTTAGTTAGTTAGTTAAATAAAACGTAGCCCCATACTAGGATTGATTCCTGTGTCGTGGGTGCGTTTACAAAAATAAAAATTGACATACACAAACACCCAGACCGAAACAAATAATAGTGGGTCACACAAAGATTTGTTTCGTGCGGGAATCGAACCCGCGACTATAAGACATAGTGGGCGGAGCGGCTTAAGCTCTTAACCGCTGCGCTAAATCCGTCAAATAATTAACTTGTATCCTCATTGATTCCGGGTCTCCCTTTTCAATGATGTAGTGCCAATTTATTGGTTCATTGGTAAAATCATCATCATCATCATCTCAGCCCATACTTGTCCACTGTTGAACATAGGCCTCCCCAAAGGGGGGATTTGCCATACTCGCCACGCTTGGCAGGCGGGTTGGCGAGCGCAGTTTTTGATCGCAGAAGTGTTAAGAGAACGCTGCTGCCCATTCCCTAGTTTTCCCTTAGTCGCCTTGTACGACACCCGATGGGATGAGATGGGTTGGTCCTATTCTAAGCCGGGAACCACGCGGCTAAGCATATAAAGCATTGGTAAAATAAAGTTAATGTATTTAGTAATATTAGGCCTTAAATTTCAGCCTAAGTATTTGAGATAATGAGTCCTAAATCGATTCTTAAAAGTATTCGATTCCGAATTCTTGGCGCGTCACTATATAATTAAAATTTCACGTTAGATAGTAATCAAACTTGTTCTGATAAGCTACGTTTCCGCAGTGGCCTTTGATAGAGTTTGTAATATCTTTAGAAATTTCGACTGGAACTTGCAAGATTACCTCTGAACTTATGAGGAGAATTATCGAGTTTTCGGCGGTGGTGGTTAAGTTTATTAGAATATACGTCGGTCTGGTTGGAAAGCTTTGTTAGTCTAATGGTGCATAGCGAGTATTGACCAGAGTCAAAGAAAATAAAC
The DNA here is from genome assembly GCA_905147815.2 of Phalera bucephala. Classification (NCBI taxonomy): domain Eukaryota; kingdom Metazoa; phylum Arthropoda; class Insecta; order Lepidoptera; family Notodontidae; genus Phalera; species Phalera bucephala. The sequence goes on along the minus strand of LR990613.1, from coordinate 28,352,502 downwards.
TTAGTTGTTGTTTGGAGTCTTGGATTGTGCCTCGTCCAATCGTAATAGCCACCCCGACTGGAATGCAACATCGTCAGCGATATGTGAAATACAATAGTAAGAATTAATAAGAAATGACTGCCTCGTTGGTCTAGTGGCAAAGCGCATCGCTTTGTCACTAGACTACCTATACAAGGTGTAAGATAATAAACGCAAGCCCTGAAAGCAGTTTTTACTAAATCGATAATTTAATTGATTCTATTTTTAAATGAATATTTTTTTTTTTTCATTTGCATTAAATTCTGTTACTTTCTTAGTGCGCTATAATAAACTAAATTTATTCTTGATTCAAAACAATACGAACATTTTAAATGCATTTCTAAAACGTATTTCTCAATTCGCACACATACACGTACAAGTTTCATTGTTAGTGGGGGTATAAAAGTGTGTAAAAAAGGGGTTAAAAATTTTAAATTTGGAAAATTAGTTTTCGTATAGAATTTTTGAAGCAAATATCTAATCGGGGTGTCTGAGGTCTTGCGTTATTTATGATACACTTTATATATATTAATATATTTAAGATTTCAGTTTAGTTCATATTCCATTGTGCTAGCTCTCTTATTCTGATTCTTTGATTGTAATTTGTTGTAATGACCAAATAAAAATAAAATAAGAATTACCTCTATCTATATTATCACCCCAGATCCCTTGCGGGGTATGCAGAGAGTACAGAGTTTCAACAGGTTCTTTACTTACAGACCTCTCTTGCTTCCTCTACTTTCATAGTTTGTCTCATACACGCAATAATTACATGTTCTACAAAAACCTGTCTCTATTCATCGCCGTATCGGTACGTGTAAGCAAACAAACAAATTTTATTTGAGCTATTTATTAAATACATCATGGAAATATACCTTGTAAATATTGAAATGATGCTCCCGAAAAAAACCGTTTAAGCCCATTTTCATATTAATGTCCAAACATTCAATGTTTTATTTATTCTACTCTCCGTACATCGAAACAATACAGATAATTTACATGAAAATTTTAACGTACAAATTTTATTCGAGTCAATAAAATTCGTTAAAGTTTTGATTGCACACACAAGAAAAATATTATGAGAATTTCTATTAAAGAGTTGATTTCTCGAGAAATATTTAGACACACAGATTGATATTTACATTTGTTTACAGCGTAATATATAATTTATTTCTTTTCACACTCATCGTGAAAATCAAATTCAAATTGTTTATTGTGCAAATGTAAGTGCATTATTTGATGTAACAGTTTCTATTTATGACGTTTTCACCATATTTTACCCCAGATGCATGCATAATTTGAATTACTGATACTAATCATTCACAATTACTGTAAAATTCATTGCTAAATAACACTCGTAAAGCTGTGTGACCGCGGTATTGTTATCGATTACTAAGATTAAGCAGTGTACGTTACGGTCAGCCTGAGATGGGTGACCGTAACTTGCTTTGGAAGCATACTTACCACTTAATGTGGTAGTCGTTGATCGTCGCTAATGGTTGTTGGGATTATGGGCTTGATAAGTTCTAACAACAGGTAGCCACAAATCTGCTTGCACCAATCTACAATGGATCGTGGTAGAGTACGATCAAATTTGTATCACTTAGATTTGTGAGAGAAGGCTTTTTCAGCAGTGGGACAGATAAAATGTTTTTTTATTATTATTACACTGACATTCTAGAATTTAAATGCGCACATTTCATATGTACAGACGTGGAATATGAAAGATTAAAAATATCCTTTTTTGTAGCCTTGTCACAGTTCCTAACAAATATAAAATAAAAACGGTATTCGTAGTACACACCAGTACACACATAGAAGTCCAAAATGATGCGAGTTATATTCAAAACACGACGGCCCACCATTTGAGTGACACACAGAATTCGGTTGCGATGAAAATGAAATTTCGCAGCCATTTCTCTTGTTTCCAACACGAACAAGTATGCAATTAAGTTTGCAAACCTTCTCCTACAGTTGTGTCACACATCTGTTCCTATAAACATGTCTAAGTAATTACATCTACTCAAAGATATACTTATTACGTCATTTTTATTCTATAGTTGAAAACCTGTCGAAAGTAAGTATTGTCCAATATCAATCCAATCCAATTCTAGTCCTATAATAAGCCAAGTTTTTACTTGGCTAAGAAAACTTAATTATAGGCCCATATCCATTTTATCAATGTTTGCAAAAGTTTTGGTAGTCCCTTATCTGTCCCTATATTCAAAATCACCTAAAATTGTATCTAAGTGACCATCAGCATGGTTTTGTAAAGTCAAGGTCTACGGCAACTGACCTAATAACGTTCACTGAGTTATTATTTAATTCTATTGACTCAGGCCAACAAGCGGATGACTTATATACAGATTTTAGCAAGGCGTTTGCGTGCCTATGGTATCGCTGGCTCCTTGCTACGATGGTTCAACTCTTACTTATCTTGTAAGACGTTTTTCGTTGTAGTCAATGGTTATCAACCCACAGTGCAAAATATACCTCAGGACTCACATTTAGGTTCAGTCTTATTTAATTTCTTTATAAATGATATCCCAAACTGATTTTTTGATTGAAATTTGTTGTTGTCTGCTCATGACTCAAACTCAAATAATTTATTTTGTATAAGCTCTGCGGGGGCGCTTACAAATAGTCAATTTACATTTTTTTTTAATCTAATTAAACTACTAATCTACCACTGGATCGGAACGCGGCCTCCACTGAGAAGATCCGGCGAAGAAACTCAGCGGGCTTGTCTTTTTTATTTACTTCTCTGTCTTTCATTTTTTTAATCTCATTGTGTGGATACAATGTTTAGGTTATAATTAAATAGTTTTTGACCTAGCTCCAGTGTGATGCCTTACGATCGAGGTATGAATCTAATGTTATCTGTAAAGAGCGTCTAAAGGATTCCAGATGGACCAGTCCCCACAAGCAGCACCTGTTCACGAGTATGACTGCTGGAACAGCCATCATTCCCCTGTACCATATTGGAGGGAAGGGAGCGACTCGCCCCAGACAGCCACCGCAAGCAATTGCGTTGTTCACATCGTCATAATTTTGTAATTGTCTTTTAATTTTAAAAAAGAGAGATGTATCATCTGCGAACAAAACAATTTTATTATTGTCCCCTACAAAGTAAGGTAAGCCATTAATGTAAATTCAAAACAGGAATGGTCCAAGGATGGAACCTTGTGGAACGGCCAAAGTGATCACAGATCCATCAGATCTCTTACCGTTATTATCAACCCTCTGAATTCTATTATCTAGGTAAGATGCCAAGAGATCGAGAGCGCTGTTCCTAATGCCGTAGTGGCTTAATTTCCTTAAGAGTGTCGCATGATGCACACAATCAAACGCCTTAGACAAATTACAGAATATAGTAAGAACATCCTGTGACTCTTCCCAGGCATCAAATATGTACTTTAATAAGTCTACTCCCGCATCTACTGTTGAACGGTTTCTTGTAAAACCAAATTGGTTATTATGGAGTAGATTGTTCTCTGAAAAGTGACCCAACAATTGCTTTAAAATGATCTTTTTTTTAAATACTTTATTAAGGGGGATAGGACAGAAATAGGCCGAAAGTTGGAAGGGTCAAAACTACTACCTGATTTAAATAACGGTATTACTTTGCTATCTTTCATGAGAGCAGTAAATATACCACTTGAAATACAACTATTAAATACCGATGCTAATCGCGGAACAATTACTTCAATTATAGACGAAATGATTTTTATGGATAGCCCCCACAGGTCCGCAGTTTTCTTCATGTCTAAAGCTTTAAATGTATTAGTGATATTTTTTGCATCGATATAAGAACATTCAACATACATGTTACACTCAGAAATGCTTTGTTTTAGTAGCAGTTCGGCAGAAGTAGAAGACGAATATAGTGTTTTAGTTGTAATAATAGGAATATTCGTAAAACACTTTTCAAACTCAGTCGCCGCATCTAAATGCGCTTTAATGTCCAAATCATCAATTTTAAGATGAAAATCATTATTAAGTACTGTATTTCTACCTGTTTCACTATTAATTATGTTCCATATAGTTTTAATTATAGTAGAAGCATTTTTTATTTTGTTTTTCAAATAATGAGATTTAGCAACAGAACAGGCTCTCTTAAATATTTTACTATATTTCTTAACATATTCTTTAAACTGAGGACAAGGATTAGATGTCCTTTCACTATACAATTCATATAATCTACTTCTACTTTTGTAAATGCCATCGGTTGCCCACTCACGAAACGATGCCCGGTTTTTAATTGACGATATATCTTCTGTTTAAATGCGCAATAAAACTCATCATCAGTAAGATTGAATAACAAATTGTAACAAATATTTGGATCGCTGTGAAGTGGTAAGCTAGGCAGTTTGTTTGCTACATTATTTTGGAAGTGCTCAAGGCGACAGGCAGTTATCGGAATAAAACTATATTTCCATAGTCGTGTGATGATATTGCTTTAAATACGACTAATTGCCCACAGTGATCCGAGTCCAGCTTATTTATTATTTCCTTGCTCGCGGTTTCCGATTTGTAAATATACTATCCATGCACTTTGCACTCGTAGCTGTTATCCCAGTAGGCTCAATAAAAGTGTTTAGCAAATCATATTACTGTAAAAGAGATAAAAATCTATTGGTTACTGTATTACTTTCTAGTAAATTTATATTGAAGTCTCCACAGGTAGCAATTGTTTTATTTGAATTAGCAATTTTGAATAATATATGCTTTAATTTTTTTTCAAATTCATCATATGAAGCACACGGAGGCCTGTATATTCACAACACTATGAATTGTGCGAGTTCACGCACGCTATCTCAATTACACGCTTAACAGACAGGCTCACAATATGATTACGTTCTTTGAATTTTATACTGTTATGCAATATTATTAAAGAGCCACCATGAATCAGGTTTACTCTGCTAAACGAGCTAGCAACCTGGTGATTACTAAAATGAAACACCAGTTGTTCACTTTTAAGCCAATCTTCGGTTATACAAAGAATGTCTATATTATTTAAGTTTAACAACAATTCAATTTCCAAATCTTTACTCTTAAGGCCTTGGATGTTTTGACGAACCAGGTTGACATAGGATGAAGGAAAAAGAACTGCATACATCATGCAGTTCTACTACTTTTTTAAAAACCATAAATTTAAAGAAGTAAAGAACAATATTCGTGACCTTGGAGTAATTTTTGACAGAAAACTTATCTTTTTTGCTCGCATAGACATTACTACAAAAACAGCTTCAAAAATGTTAGGATTTCTCTTAAGAAATTGTAAAGAATCTCGTCATAGTACAACAAAAATATTACTTTATAACAGCTTGGTTAGGAGTATTTTAGAATAATGTAGCATTATCTGGCGTCCACATTATGCGACACACACACTGCGTTTGGAGCAAGTACAGAAACGTTTCCTTTGGCACCTTGTTTTTTCAATAAATTACACTCATACGAAAAAAGGTTGAAATTGTTTAATATGAACACGCTTTATAAACGTAGGAATATAAATGATGGACTGTTCGCGTGTGAAGTTTTCAATCACGAAATCGACTGTCCACAATTACTGGCCCTTTTTAATTTTCGGGTCCTGTGGAAAATACCTCGCGAGCTGCGTCACACCATTTTGTCCACCGTTAAGGAAAACTGTTTTAGGTGCCAATTCCCCCTGTGCAAGGTTGTGCAATGTTTTGAACAAGTGTAGTGATAAAATCGACTTACACTTTTATTCTTTAACGAAACAAAGGTCTATTTTCAACAATGTATTAAATCTTGAATAACCTTAATGGACTTAAATTTATTTGTCTGCACTTTTTTATTATTGCATACGGTGTTTACCTTTAAGTAATTGTTGCACTGAAAATGTTCTTGGCGCATGTATTTTTGAATGGTATTAGTGTAAACAATTGTTGGTAAACCAAATTAACAAAAAAAAGCCAGAAGATTTTATTTAATTATTTTTATTTATTTTTCAAAAATAACACTATCATTACAGAATTACCTAATTCGATGGTGTATAAACTTAATTTAGAACTTATTGTTAGTAATAAGTTGGCTTAATTTTATAACTTATAGTAAATAACGCTATCCTTGTAAATTTACTCAAAGTACTGTTAAACAAGTCCGTCTCCGTAGCGATCAGGTTAAGAGTGCGAAAGGCACGCGTCAGCGGCGCCCCCCTCAGCAGATAAGTGCGCCCGCGCGGCTCCGCCAGCAGCCGCAGCCGCCGCCGCCGCCACACGTACCGGTCCGGCACGCATAGACAAATTAGCCCCAGTACGTCTGGGTTATGGACCTTACTTCTCAGTACCTTAAACAGGTATGAAACAACTGAGAGTTCCCTTCTAACTCCCAGCTCGTTGTATCCTACCATGCCTAGGATAAACAAGGTTGGATACATAAGCGGATAAAACGGGTAAACTCCATACAGCCTCATGTATAAGTATCTAACAAACTTATTCTGTACTCTTTCCAACATGAGGCTGTATTTAGCTTCATGAGGAGACCATATACTAGCATTACATTCCAGTTGACTTCTCACTAATGCATTATACGCGACTATTGTTTGAATGTTTGTAAAGCCACTAACTATACGCAATGTAAAACCTAAATTCCTGTACGCTTTTTTACAAATTTTCCTGATATGACCCCGGAATGTTAACCCCGTGGTAAGACCCACCCTCAAGCCCCTAACCTCTGTAACCCTTTCCATTGGGACCTTTTCGACGTTATAATTATATTGTATAGGAGATATAAGATGTAATATTACCACATTGCACTGGCAATAGACGGGCAGACAGAATCTTTTGGAATTGTCTAAAAGATTCTGAAGTACTGAGTTGTTATTTGATTATAGAATAGGATTTCGACTGATAGATTGTTTCGCACATGACATTAATCGGAAGTAAATTGAGACTACGGGTAATACGGGTGTTAAGGTTTCGCAACATAGCTGACGCAGCGCGACGGGAGCGCGACGGTGGCGCGTCTTGGGGTGTTGTAATGTACTAAAATGTACGGGAGACGCCACACAGCGCAGCCGCGCTCGGCGCGATGGCAAACGTCACGACCGAAAGTAGTCAAACGCTTCCGTCGCGCTCCCTTCGCGCTCCGTCGGCTATTTGACCAAAAGAGTATTTCCCTGACTCTACAAACGTTTGCTGTGATTTAGTTATAATTCAAGTGAAATGCCTCGGTGCTCTAGTGGCGAATAATGCGCATTCCGATCACGAGGTTCTGTATTTTAATTCTGGGTTGGACGAAATGTTATTTTTCTATAGAAAAAATCCAGTATTAGTCTGGAGTCGGGCGTTTTGCCCGTTAAAATGGAAATTCCTTGGAGCCTAACGTCGTCGGCAAAATGTGAATGTACACAGTGCACCTCTGCCACCCCGCTTAAGGAAAATAGTCGTGACAGTGTTTTTTTTTTTTTTTAAAGTTACATTTTCTAGTATGTTCGTTTTCCGTCTGTATCAACACGTCCGATCCCTTGGGGGGTAGGGAGAGAGGTATTTTTCCCATATACGTTTTACGTGAGAAAAATATGTTTTTCACTAAAAATCTACCAAGTGACGTGGTAACAACATACTAGGATATTTAAAACACACAACATTTTATTATATCATTTAGATGGGTTAAAAATTCGCATGAACATGAATCCCAGAGCGTACTCCGTTTGTGATTTTAATTTCATTACCCCGGTCTTTGAACTCCTCGTGTTTATGGCGAAACCGCTTTAAAAATGGCACAATGAAATATATAACATCGATGGTTTGAAGGAAAAGATAATAACGATTGTTATTGTTCAGTTGAATTATGTGAAATCTAATAAAGGGCCGGGATGGAGGTGTATAACAAATTGTAAAATACACCGTCACGCCTATATATCCCAAGCAGGGGTTGCAGGGGTTGCAGAGGAGTACTGTGTTTACCCACTTTTCTCCGACGATGTTAGATCCCGTGAAGAGGGCGAGCCTATTGCCATATACCGGGCACAATTCCAGACTCTGAACTGATACTAGGAATTTTTGACTAAGAACTACATTTGTCCGACCTTGGATCTGAAACTTATACCTCGTGACCGCAACAGGCATCATTTACCACTAGACCAACGAGGCAGTATCAAATTTTGTTTCATGTTTTCAGATAAAGAAATATAATTTATAAATTATTTTTCTTTGTCTGAAAATATGGGTTGGGATAACAAAAAAAATAATTTATATGTCTGTGGAGTTCAGATAACGTGACCAGCATGAACTCGGCGTTTCGTTGGCACAGCAATCACCATTTGTATATATCATGTCTGCATAATTACGAACGGCGTATACATGCAGGATCCTTATTTGATACGTCTAAACGCGGCGCGTTACGATAACTTCATGAAATGATCGTGTACAACAAAATACCATTATTATGTATGCCACTTGGGTGCCAGTAAGGGGGAATTCATAATGTCACACGTTGAGGGGGGGAGGGTGGAGGTTAACAAAGTATGAAATCGTATGATAAAGGGGAAGTTATAAATTTCGTGACTTCACATGCATAAGTCTAAATTATTACTAAATTTAACTTCTAAAGTTACAGCCAACCACCCAAAGCATAAAAAATTGTCTACAAAATTGTGATTTTTTTACTGTTTAACCTTGTTTTACTGAATACAATTAACTTTATAATATAATAAAATTATTTTTTAATTAAGTCATTCTGCCCCATAGAAATCAGCCAATAATAAGAAAAAATTGAACTGCTTTTCTTTCTAAGCTCTCTACTTAAAAGTTACTTACTACTTAACAGTCACTAGTTTGTACATAACATTATGTACTTTGCACCCGTCGATTTGTCAACGCTGATTCTCGTCTTGTATTGTGAATTTTATTAGGAGCTGGATTGGTCAGTGATTAATTACTATACTATCGAAAATCTACGTTTTGAAATAAGACGGTTATTCATTATTTCTGAGTTTAAAATTGCAAAATATGTGACGTCACACCACAAGAAGAGTTTAAATAAATGTGACCACTTGTGACAAGTACGAGACGGACTATAAAAATCATGAAATTCGTGTGAGGTAATTTATCGATCGCCCCTAAACGATCATTTCACGAAGTTATCGTAACGTGCCGAGTTACGTGTTTAATGGTCATGGCGAATAAGGCCCCAGTGCGTGATAACGAAGCGACACATTTATTTGTTTTACCGCCGCCATTTGTGTCAAGAAATTTCTCGTTATAATTACGATGGGCGTCCTTTTTATCGCGGTCTATCAGGGACCAACTATGCGGGTCATTATCATCTTTATCTGCTGACTATTCAAAGCGGGGCAATTTGTTACAACCACAGAAAACGTTATAAGAAACTAGAAGTTGTATAGGCGTATAACTTGTCACCTGTTTCCTGACAATATTCTCAATATTGTCAGGAAATGCTTCAGATGGCTAGCGAGTAATCGTGCGGCCACGTTCATGATTATTTTGTAAATTTGTAGTGTGTCAAGGATAGTATATCAACTCGGGTCACGCTAACGTCATAAATTTCGTGCTGACCCTTCAGGACCGTGTGGATCAACGGTAACGCTAAAGTCGGTATGAGTCTTGCAAAACTTGTACTGTATTTATAAGGTAATTCATTGGAAAACATAATTTACAGCAATAATGAGTTCATCATCATCATCTCAGCCTATACTTGTCCACTGCTGAACATAGGCCTCCCCAATCGCTTTGCAGCGTAACCGGTCCGATGCCACCTGCATCCAAAGACTTCCTGCGATTTTCACAAGATCGTCGGTCCATCTGGCAGGTGGTCGTCCCACGCTGCGCTTGCCAATACTTGTCTCCACTCTAGAATCTTTCTGCCCCAACGCCCGTCCGATCTTCGCGCTATGTGGCCCGCCCATTGCCACTTTAGCTTGCTAATCTTAAGGGCTATGTCGGTGACCTTGGTTCTTCTACTAATCTCCTCATTCCTGATTCGATCACGTAGAGAAACGCCGAGCATAGCTCTCTCCATAGCTCGCTGAGCAACTCTGAGCTTTTTTATGAGACCTATAGTAAGAGACCACGTCTCTGATCCATATATCATCACTGGTAACACACATTGACTAAAAACTTTAGTCTTTAGGCACTGAGGTATTTTGGATGAGAATAATGAGTTACATACTCTTTATTGTGAGTCTGTCTCTATTTACAAGCTTTAACTTGCATTGTTTCAAGCTTAATTTGAAGCGTTTTCTCTTATCCTAAGAAGTTGAATTTTGACGTTTGTTTAATTCCAATGACAATGCATTTTAATGATGGGTCTAACCAAATTCCACCCAGAATTGGCTTCATACGAAGGTACTCCTCAACGGCCAACAGCATAAACCCGAAATTTTGCATATAGGTACCTACTTTAATTTTGATTGCTCATTTAAAATTGCACCTTTACCTGACTGCGTATAAGCTGGCTTTTGAAAACGTTTCTTTACTAAAAATTTATTTCAAACTGTGTAAGATGAGAAAGGGTATGCTCCGTTGGATCGAGCATATAGAAAGAATGTCAAAAGACAAACGTCACAAAAGCTTTGTCTTTTCTTGATATGGTGCGATAACTTGATATGGTGATCCGAGAAGCCTTCGCTTAAACCACTTGACCAAGCTAGTCATCCCATGCAAAAACACGTAACAAGTCAAAATTGTAACAGTATTATTCAGATACAAACAATGTATACATACATTATTTCAGTGTCAATATTTGAATAGCACAAATGTTAGAGACACAAAGCCCACGTTCCAAATTGGCCGTTTGTATTTAATCGTGTTTCGTCGAACAGTTGAACGATAGCCTTACACGATGAAAAACTTTATTAATGGACATACACAATGTATGTATTTTGGACGTTAATGAGCACGAGACTGTTTCCAGTAATGAAGGGATGTTGCGACCCGCGATAAAATTTAAGTGGCCCATACGGACACCGAATGAGTTGGTACTCGGATGCAGTCCGCATAACAATTGTTACCACAGAAATTGTCATAATAAAATACTAGAAGTGAAACAGCGTCGCTTTGCCATACATGCTCAGTTTGAAATAATCCTGTCATCATATCATCATGCATGGATAGGCAGAGAGTACAGAGTTCCAAGAAATTCTTTCCTTACATAACTCTCTGGCTTCCTCCACTCCCATAGTTCGTCTTATATACGCTCCCCGGTTACGGAGACTCTTGACTTGCCCTTCAGCTAAGACACGGTCCATTTGGTCATGGTAAGATAGTCTAGGTCTTCCCCGGCACCTACATCCTTCCACTTTTGCATTGTATATCTGTTTTGTCATTCTTTCTTCTGGCATTCTTTCTATATGCCCGAACCAACGGAGCATACCCTTTCTCATCCTTACACCGATACTATCTTTCATACCTACTCGTTTTCTTACTACGCTGTTGCGAATACGGTCGGTCAGCGTGACTTCGCACATCTTCCGCAGAGATCGCATTTCGACCGCATTTATCCTGCTTTCGTTCTCCTTCTTACATACCCAACTCTCACTGCCATATAACAGCGTTGGGACAAGCACTCCGTTATGCATGGCCAGCTGCGCCTTTTGGCTTAAGTGCCGGCTCCCAAGTAGCCTTCCCATCGCACCATTCACTCTATTACCTGCATTCACTCTTCTCTCTATATCAGCGGTGTATATCCCATCCTTACTGAAGGCGCATCCAAGATATAAAAACTCATTCACTTGCTCCAGCACATCGTTACTAACCACAATTCTTGCATTCGTTTTGGTTTCTTCCCGTTCAAAAATCATCAGTCATATCATCAGTCATCTGTCGTGCAGAATAAAATTTCACTTAGACATGTTACTTTTACACTAGCGTCGGACAACGATCGTAACTAAATGAAACGGGATCCACGCATGAAATGGAAAAACATCGGTGATAGTGCAAAACCGCGTAACTAACAACAATACTGCGTAAATTAGGTATGGCCAAATTCACAGGAGAGCCAAAAAACTAAATATTTCCTCTTCTACCTATCGCACCTGTAGTGTCGCCGTCACGCCTATATTTCCCAAGCGGTGGTCAGTGGTGTTCTGTTTATACCTATATATCGCTGGCGATAAAACAAAACAATTGACATCAAATCGGGCGAATTTTTTATTTTAGATAGATAGATTACTCTTTATTGTACACCAATACATTTACATAGAGAAAAAATGTTGCACTGTTGATAGGATTTTTTCCATAAAAAAACACACTTTTCCGATGAAGAATTCTAACCTAAGACGTAATGATCACCATCCGCACTACTACACTAATGAAACTGTAAAAAAAAAAACAATATTTATGTTCAGTAAATTTACTTATTGAATACCCATATCATCTTTTCCTTTTCCCTCTTAGTTAATTAAGACATGGATCCACAGATCCGTGTTTCGTACAGACATGCCAATTATGACCAAACAGATTGTACGCAATCGTTCCGTAATTGACAGATTGTCGTTCCTTTGTTTAGTTATTTCGGTAACAGAGCGCATTTATATTCAATTTCTATTGATTAAAGCTTTTAGAGATGGGTCACGTTGAAAGATAAATTGCCGCCACGCCTCTATTCCCTTGGCGGTGGTCAGCAGTGTATTCTGTTTACTTACATATTGCCGACTAAAACCCAATGTATATAATATATAACATCAGCCTATACTGCCCACTGCTGGACAAAGGCCTCTCATAAATCGAGGTAGGAGAGATTAGGTCATTATCCACCACGTGGACCCAGTGCGGATTGGTGAGTGGAGGCAGGTTTGGGGCCACCTGCTGTTGGAACTTATCAAGCCGCCTTTAAGACTTCCAACTTGGCTTAACGCCCACCACATTGAGTGGTTGCTGGAACCAACGGCTTAACACACCTTGAGACGCTCGAAAATGAAAATGCCACAAACGGTTACCCATCTCAGGCCGACCGAGGCGAACGCTGCTTAATCTTGGTAATCGGTAAGAATACCGCGGTCGTACAGCGGTACGAGCGCCTAATCCCAATGTAGTAAGTTGTTGTTTCTTTTATTCTTTGCACACTATTATTTCTTTTTCGGTACACAGATCACCATTTTTCTGACCTAGGATTTGAACCGAGGACATCATTATCGCTATCCCCACTATGCGCCACTAAATAAACGGGACAATCAAAATGAAATCCTACAACTAATAAAAATACGGCGATGACCTACAGGCATATCTTGTACAAATTCATCAATGTGCCGATTGGGGTGACTGAAGTCAGATATGGCCACTCACTCACTCACATCATGCTGGAGTGGCAGAGGTTTATAAGACCTTTACACATCCGTATTTGTTGAAGTATCAAAGGGTATTGAATTAGACAGAAATCGTAATAATAAGACTAAAGTGTGTACTAATAGGTACTAGAAAGAGTAATTAAAATTATGGTAAATTTATTACCGGCATCCCCAGAAATCACTACAATGAACAGTTTTGTGCAATACCTATCCAACTTTGATCCGCGGCCTTGACCAAGTTGATCCTCCTTGTGGTGGGCCTGTCTACTCTACGTTTTCGAGTACGCTTTCACCCCTGGGGAACTATTCTGCCACAATAGCCACTGCGAGCGATGTGACCTCCCCCTTGCCATTGGAGCTGAGCGCTATCTCGACGACTTCGGTTTTCATGTCATTCTGTGGATCGTTTCTTATTCGGTCTCGTACTGCCCTGTGGGCATATCTTTAATCAGCTTTCATATGTATTTCCTTCATTTAAATTAAGAGTTATCTAGACTGAGCAGTTGCGCATTATTCGATTTGTTCAAAAGCTGTCAACGTGTGCTTGCGCGCGTGTACTACAATTTTATGCCGTTACCACTGCGATGTTCTACCTAGACAAGTAATTCATCTATGCTCCGTTCATTGCCCTTTGGGTTACTTTAGTCAGCCATCCTCCATCCATCTCTGTGCCGTAGGTTATCACTGACAACGCATACACAGTCAATATTAAGAGACCTATTCAATAAACATTCTTTTTTAACTTGTTATGAGCGCATATTTTTCTATATTGAGTTCTTAGATTTACGCGAATATTACACATGAAATAAAACTATTTTACGGATTTTATCGCGGTTTATTTTTGATTTTTAGATTTTTTTAAACTGCATAAACAAAAAGACCGGTAAAAACTCGGGCTAAAGAACACATAGCTGACCTAAAACACCATCGCTCAATGAAGTCTGTAGTCTGTGAACATGTCCTTGACCGCATCCACTATAACATCAGATTTGATAGACCACAAATCCTCGTGAAAGAACACCGATTCCTACCAAGGATGGTTCGCAAGGCTATTGAAATTAAAAAAACATCCTAATTTCAATAAAGAAGATGGCTGGGTGCTTCCATCGTCTTGGGATCCTGTAATTAATATAATCAAATCCAAAACAGTGAGCTCATTCTGCCTAGATCGGACCAGAAACAACAAAAATAATGAAGAAGTTTGAGGGTACTCCGGATCGTTTTGGACGTCTAACACCTCAATCCCTCCCGTGACGATGGGTGCTGCAAAGCACACGAAACGTCGGGAACTAAAAATCAAAAATAAACCGCGATAAAATCCGTAAAATAGTTTTATTTCATGTATATTTTTCTTTTCGATTCAAAATTTCTGATAAATTCTGCAAGCACTGGTATCTGTTTAAGTTTGAATACCTCTGTAACTTCGATAATAGTGCAGTAATATGGCGACAAGGAGCTGGTCTGATGATGGAGCCGGATAGTGGTCATAAATACCCATTTTAATAAGATAGCGCCGTCATTTTTCGCTATAAAAGTTTGTATTTTTATAAAAAAAAACACCCATGTAATAGGGGGCGAGCCTATTGCCATATACCGGGCACAATTTCAGACTCCGGACTCGTACTGGAGAGTTTTCGCTAGAAAAACTACACTCGTCCGACCTAGGATTTGAACCCAAGACCTCGTCATCACAAACGATGCGCTTTGCCACTAGACCAACGAGGCGGTCAGTATTTTTATAAGTTTATTATATTTATACCCTCACCAATTTGTAATAAGCCTTAGAAGTAGGACTTTTCCAGTAGCGGGGAAGGTTGGACTTATTGCGTTTTGTACATTATTCATTATGCATGAAAAGATTGCAATGCAGCAAGTGAATTAATTTTACATACGATGTACGCAATCCATGTGTTTTGCATACGGGTAAGTAAACGTGGAATTTGAAATAACTGGCTATCGAGTGAATAATCTTAGTCACAAAGTGCAAGTCTTTTAAAGAAAAATAATATCAAAAGTTAGTAGTTGGGGGTCTATAACTGCCTAAAAATAAACTAAGACAAGGTTTTATATAATGAGGTTTATTTTAAGGAAAAAAGCGCGTAAAAAATTTATTCCGTTTGAAGTTATATGGAGAAACTTTGTCAAGCTCTTGTGAATACAGAAGTTATAGAAATACAAAGAATATACGAAACAGTCCAACAAACTCGTCCACTAATATTTGTATTTCGTGTTTTGTGTTCTGCTTTGGGCCTGAATTATTTGGTAACAAAACAATTGTTGCTAAGTATCGATAAAGTTAATGAACTCAGATCTATTGAAACCTGATGGCAGGAGAATTAATCATATACTTGACTATGGATGCTATAAAGCACTTAAAGTGACCTGACATGATCTCATCGTTAACCTTCTGTAGGTCATCGGTCCATCTTGTGGGGGGTCAGTGTTAGTAGCAATGTTTGGGGAGAACTTTTTCCTGCAGTGGACGTCTATTAATCCACACTGAAAATTATAAATTCAAAAAAACTCTGTCTGTCTGTGTATCTTACCTTCTATCCCGAACCCGCTGAACAGATTTTGATCAAATTCGACAAGGATATAAATTTCATCCAGGGGAAGGAAATAGGATGGAAGATTTAGCGCAGTGGCTAAGAGCTTAAGGCGCTCTGGATCTAATAGTATGGGGTTCGATTCCTGCACATATTTGTTTCAGTCTGAGTATTTGTGTATTTGAATTTTCATGTTTGTGAACGCACAGGACGGCACAGGAATAAATCCTAGGATGGGGTTACGTTTTTTTTTAAAAACCTTTGTCTCAAAAAAATATAAGGCGCGAAATACACGCCGGAAAATAACGCGAACGAAGTTTCGGGTACAGCTAATGTGTAATATTTGCGTAGGAGTGTCTCATAAGAAGTCCCATGACGTCATTTTGTTAAGAAAGTAGTGGAAGCATGTTTACTATATTCAGGACCGCAACCCTTCAAGACAAACTTCTTGTTCCAAAGTATCTCACAACGCGCAGTAAATCTTGAACCTTTTCAGTGTAAAGTAACATGTGTTGCCGTTTAGACTTTAAAGCGTACTCTCACGGCCATTGTAATTTATCATAAAGTGTACACAGTGTTGCCAGCATCCTATATTAAGCGTTAAAATTATACGAAGTGTAGTATTTTTCCACACTTTTGTGTTTTTGGAGTGCGTTGCCTATTTTCCGCCCTGTTGGTTTTTAACTTGTAAATGTTTGTTTGTAATTTTAATTTACTTCTTGTTTTTAATTTATTTTAAACTTAAGCTTTGGAGGTAGACTGAAATATTATTTGTATTTTAAATTGTGTCTCTAAAACAATATGTTATTCTGTTTTCATCTCTTCTATCCCGTAAATCAAATGCGTAAATATGCGTATAAGTAAAATTAATGTCAAATATTTAAATATTTTATTAATTTTATATTTAGAAATGTACATATTTCACTTTACTTTTGAAATTAATAATTAATTTTATTTATTTACTTAGGTGCATGGAAATCATCTCCTCGCTAATGCTACACTAAAGGTTCAATATTCCCCTAGGATTTTAGATAATTCTATCTACAAGACAAATTGAGCTTATTGTCCAATTTTACAATCGCAGTTATGATTCATTGTAGCAAAAACCGACTTCCAGTAACTCTCTTAGATATAAGAAAAAACATTCTCAGTTTGAAACACTTCATCTCGAACTAATTTCAACCCTAATTACGACTATAACAAGGGCGTGTCTCTATGTAAATATTCCCTTATCTTACACGTGTAACTATTGGAATTCCAGCTCAGCTAGTTCATCTAGTGTAGTGTCTACTTGCTCATAGATTGACGTTTATGTGTGAGTTGACTATCTTCTAATAAGAAGCTAAACTATAAGTATAAACGTCATTAGTTTATATTTTAATAGTACGTACAGCATCAGTTAATAGCTCACACTTCTTTTTCGTCGAAAAAAACCCACTATAAGACAGCCTCCCCTAAAAATCGCTTCGAAAATCGGTTTTGTGCTGTACATACTCAACATTAAGCCGTAACCTTAACCAGCTCAATGGTTCATCTTGTAGGGACACTCTAATCGATATAAGAACTTTGATTTTATAGAACAAATGAGCAAACAAAACTGATACTCAATTTTGAGTTATGTTTTTTCGTCATAAGCTGTAACATCAATCAATTTAATGTCATTAAATCTTTGAATTATACATCCTCGCGATAAACACCATTATTCTATGCCGATGCGCCTCTTAAGTCTGGACTAATGCCACTACTATAGTTATAGTTACTGAAAACCTGGTGAAGGTCGCATGTAAAAGCTTTTCAGGTGATGGTTATATTTAATAGTTCGCTAGTCTGATGATGATGATAGTATTTACTATCATCATCATCAGACCGGTAGCCAATCTAACTTCGCCCTTATGCTACATACCTATAAAGATATAGAATAGAAGGCCTAATCGACACGCCTTGTCATTCATAACCCGTGCAGAAGGGCACTTAGCGCAGATATTTTTACTTGAATATTTTAGGGTTACTTTGAATAAAGTGTGGCATAACTTACCTGCTATTAGAGTGAACTTACGACTTAATAATATAGCTGTGGAGCTTAGTTTTAGTTATTACGGCTTATAGGTGATGACGGCACTTAGTTAACATCTAGTGGGTAGTAGTTAGTGGTTTTATTGTGGATGGTTTTAAGGAGTTAATTTGGATTTGGTCGATGAAGCTTTCTATAGAGCCAGAAGTTTTTATTTCATGTATACTAGCACAATAATTGAATTCTAGCGTGGTTCTTAAATATTAAACGTTTTTATGGCTTATGGTATACCATTTACTACACGAAAGTCTATATCTTTTAGACTATATTCTTGTTTTTCAACTGTTGCCCCGTACTAGAAATAATTTAATAATAGTTAGCATGTGTCACAGTAAGAATTGTTCCTTGCAGGAATCGAATTAAAACTGCGACTATTATACTGTGTCCTTCGTTCTCGATATAAACTATATTAGCAGCTCTCTCGAGTCGCTTGGCAACCGCGCGTCATTTAGAAACTTCAAAAGCCTCTATGGTATCTGTGGACATAACCTCTGGAACCATTCTTTTGAAAGCGCGGCAGCCGACGCTTTGTAATAAAGTTTTTGGTCGACATTTAATTTAATAACTTGTTATGGCACTGAAATGATATAACAAAAAGGTTGTAATATACTCAAGTGACCGTGTGAAATAAATTTAAAACATCGTATAGGCAAATTTAGAAAAGTTTACGTCCTGGCAAAGGAGTACATTCTAAAAAGATCAACCGATAGTTGTTTATGTGTGGTGTTTTCAGCTTAACTTGTTTATTTATATAATATCTAATATTTGGAGACGTGAGTTTCGTCATATTAAAATTTGGGAAAGCTTCGTCGCCCGAAAAGTAAACTTATGAAGTCTATGTCCCTATTCGTGTACAAACAGTTTAACACGAAATATACCTGAAAACGATTATTAACCGTCTATAAATTGGCAATGTTATACCTCCAATAAGAGAAATTAGGGGGACGTTCATCAATTATGATGATTGTTAAGGATCGATGGCATTTTAAGGACACGGGTAATGTACGAGATACATTGACGTGGTCCGCAAGACTTGACGATAATTCAAGGACACGAGTGGTGTACGAGATACATCGGCGTGGTCCGCAAGACTTGGGGCCCATACGAGATATGTGCTGAAGGTCATACTACTCATAGGTTTCATCCATGAGGTGTTCCTGTGCAGTTCACATTTCTACAATGGTAAGAATCAAAAATGTTACCTAAAATACATACCTTAAACATGCCTAACACAGTAAATACAAAGACTATTGCTATAAACTATAAGCAATTTGTCATACTAATCTCCAAAAGGAGACTTACTGAAAGGGTAATTGAAGTGACATTGTTTATGTATAACAATACATTATTAATAACAAAAGTCACTCCTTTGCAGAAACATAGTGTTTTTATTGATTTCATTATTAGACATACTTGTATAATAATACTGAAATAGCCCAAACTGGAGCTTATTACACAAAGAATTGTGCAAAATTATGAGTACTTGTATTAAAAAGTTAAATCCAGCAATACTTATTCCTGAACAGGGTTTATAACCAAATAAGCCAAAGTAATATACTAATGGCAATGCCTGTTGTAACTGACAAGCAACAGGACTGTAGATACATTCCAAATATAATATCTTATCCTACGGATGCTGCGGCAGGCAGGTTGTGGGATAATTTGTGTTATGCACAAAGATACTTAAAAGATAATATAAAATACCTGGTCTATCCAGTTAACATAAAACTAATAATTATCTATCAATATTATCAACCCAGGCTCCTTGCAGGGTAGCCAGAAAAGATAAATCCTAACAATACAGTCATGAAACCTTTATTGAGATAAGAACCTTTAAGGTCAGCAGTATATATTTTGCATAAAAGGAGTGTTAATGTAGTGGATTATCAATATGGAATTATTAACTAGCTAGTCATAGCCAGTAGTTAAAATTTCATAAAACGACCACCGTTGTAACCAATATAGAACAACAATCCTCATCCTGGGTGTGAAAATATTAAGTCACAGTGTACCTATCAGTTCACCAAAAACAACATCACGTTGGACATTGGAAATCTCCTACCAAAGAAAGTGAGGTACAAAAAGCATGATAGGCATTTTACACAAGGACTTGGTTTTTAAGTTGCTGAAAATTCAGAAAAACAATCAGGAAGACATAATGGGTTTTACAAAGAAACCATAATATTGGAGGCTAAGGGTATTCACTGACTTTGGTATGTATCTATGACACTAATAATGCCTTCAACGACAAACATAATTTTATTGGTTTTGTGCAAGTACTTGCACTTCAGACAAGTGAATCTTGTCATACATATGTTTAACATTATGTATTGTAATTGTTAGAAACACTATTGTTTAATAATTGATATATATATAAAAAAAAAAAAACCAAAATCTTAATGCTAGCAATAGACCTTACAGTCATTATAAATATACTAATAAAATATTTATTAGTACCTATTCAGTTTTCTATCATGTAATGAGTTCAATGGTTTTGGGATTTTTGATTATTTCCTGCATCAATTATAGTGTACTTAATAATATTAGAAATTTGAGGCACACACAATGGAAAGCTATACATCAATTCATCATTGGGAGAATTAGATGGTTTTACTGTATTTTTGTTTGATCATATGATAATCAATAAATAATATGTAATTAAATAAGATTATTCAAGAAATTAATAACTATAAAAAATAGTTTTGTAATTAGTTTGGAATGTGTACAGTTATTTTGAACACTAGTGATGTTTCTGGTATAGTTATGATAACACAAGCACAAACGGCTACCATTAAAATAACAAGTTGGTTTTAGAGCACTATATATGTTGTAATTTATTTAAAGGTGTTTCAGTAAAAAATATTGGATTGAGATATCATACAAAAATTTGCAATTTTGGTATTGTTATATTTAAATTATTACATCCACATGTTACATGTATCTTATAAATAGGTATCTATATATAAAAGAACATAAAGTCATGCAAATGACTTGATAATAATATCCATTTGAAAATTTAATGATATTATGTTGACATGCTACGGTGGATGAAATATTGAGTTACATTATTTGAAAGTATGGATTATCTTAAACATGGGGTGCTGCGGTAAAACCTAAACCTCCTAGTGTGCCCGGCCCATTGCCAGTCCCGCGGATACGTCCAGAGGAACGACAATGGGAGCGGGACGGTGCACCCCGGGTATCGTCAATAACTTCCCTCACGGGGGATCTTGTTGGCGATGGCGGATGACCTGACATGGCGCGGTGCTTGGGATTGGGTGCTGCGGCAGGGGGTAGGGGGGGGGAGGGAAGGGGGGGGACAATCTCCTGCGTGTTTGTGCCGTGCGCGGTGACCCGTACAGCAGGGTGAAGGAGTCCTGGGGGTTGAGTTGGTGATGGACCGGTAGTTGTTGTCTGTCGCCGGCAACACGCCTCTTTGGTCTGGATCTCTGTCCAAACGGGAGGCTGTCACGTAGCCGCGTGGCAGTCAATCGGCTGAAGTCCATCCTTCAGATGGGCTGGGCTAGGGTTCTGGGGTGAAGGGGTCCGCAGGCGGCGGTGTGAGCCTACACTACGCGGGAGTGGAAGTGAACACCGTTAGTCTCGTGGACAACTCACCCTGGAACCCTATACTCTGATGATAGCCCTGGTGCTTATAAAGCATCCCCAAAGGTGAGGACTCCGTGGCGGGTGGGGAATCATCAGAATGAAGAATAGTATTAAGTCATATGGACAAAAAGAGCAAAAAGAACCCCCAAAACAGTCCCCAAAAAGGGACAAAGTGCGTCATGCACACAAGGCCCCTCGGGGCAAAGTGTAAGGCCCTCGGGCATGAAAAAGGCAGCGGGACAAGTGACGGCAGCGAACCCCAGTGGTGGCGCCAGTCTGGTCCCCAAAATTGCACCTAAGAGTTGCGGATCTAGAGGAGACACAGTGTCTTCCGGTCTGCCCCCGGCTGCCAAGGTGGAGGCGAAGGCGTCCGGCTCTGCTGGACCCGGAAACCAAACCACCCAGGCGGCCGGTGCTGGCGGACTGCGTGACCATGTCCCCCCTAAGGGACGCAAAAGACTCAGCGGGCTCGCTAAGCGGAGGAAGCGAATCGAGCTCGCAAGGCAATCGGCTGTCTCTCAGACGCCCGTACAGGAGGCGACGCTCTCTAAACGGGCGAGAGAGGTCAGCGATGAAGCTAGGGATGCGGCAGGAGATCTGAAGCGAGTTCGCCTCGGGTCCTCCTTTAAAGAAGCCCTAACCATGACAAGGATGGTCATCATTGCGGATGACTATCCCAAGACGATGATTGATGAGGAGACTGCCTGGAGCATAAAGGACGTCATCTGGAGGAGGATGTGGAGCGATCCTGTCCTCACCATTGATTGGAAGGGGGTCCAAGGCGGCATCATCAGCATAACTTGCTCCAGCGATGAGGCGATCACCTGGCTGAAGCACTACGACGGTCAAACTGTCGGTGGTGTCAAGGTCAAGGTGATCAGAGATAGGGACCTACCCCGTCCTGTGAAAATGGCGTGGAAGAGGACACGCGTGAGCGAAAAGGTCCCTCTGTTAATGGAGCTTCAGATGCTCCAGCGACTCCATAAGGTTATACTTACGGACCGCTGGAGGGTCGTGAACACGACGACAGAGGGAAGACAGGCTAGGAGCATCATCCTGATGGATCAGTCCTCGGCTGATGCCATTAAAGAAGCCGGGTACATGCTGCACGCCGGGCTTGACCGCAGCTACTTCAAAGTCCTTGAAACGTCGGAGGACAAAGAGGAGGCTGCGGTTGGGTCCGATAAACCAGCGGTAGTACCCATTACTACTCCGGTGGAGACACTACCAGACCATCAGCAGGGGGGAAACACCCCTGCAACAGATAAGGAGGAGGCACTGCTCGCGGACTGTCCGGTCCCATCGCCAGCCATGTCGGTGAGATCGGATGGACTGGCGGGCGGCTTCGACAATCTGGGCATCACGTCTTCCCCGATAGGGGAGGACGATGAAGCCCCAGATAGCAGTGAACCGGAGGAGAGCTGCAAGGTAGGTAGTCCCTAATGTGGACTACCAACTGAACACAACCAGGCAACAAAGGAGCTTGGCCTAAGGTGCGTACAAATCAACTTGCACCACTCTAAGGCGGCTACGGCGATGCTAGATCGCCAGCTGCGAAGAGCTAAATTTGACTTAGCACTTATTCAAGAACCCTATATTTATAGGGGACAGATAAAGGGCCTTGATGGAGCGGGGGGTAACCTGTTTCACAATTGCACAACTAATGACATGAGGACCTGCATTTTTGTCAGGAATGGCATAAACGCTTTGCCTCTGTCCATTTTCTGTTATAGGGACCTCACCACGGTGAAGTTAAAATTGGAAGGTAACAAGGGTAGCCGAGAAGTCATCTTCTCGGCTGCCTATCTGCCCTACGAAAGCGCGGACCCTGTTACAACGCATCTGCGGGACTTGGTTGAATATTCCTGCAATAAGAAGGTTGAGCTAATCGTAGGATGTGACGCAAACGCGCATCACGTCGTCTGGGGCAGCTCAGACACTAATCAAAGAGGGGAAAAACTTCTGGACTTTCTGGTAAGTACTCCTTTACAAATTCTCAATAGAGGAAATAGGCCCACGTTTGTTAATAGACGTAGGGCAGAAGTTATTGACATTACAGTTGCCTCTAATAGAGCGAGCAGACAGGTAAACAACTGGCATGTCTCCAATGAGATCTCATCCTCCGATCACAATTATATATGTTTTCAGTATGGGATGGAAACGTTTAATATAAATCCAAGAAGGCGGAACCCAAGGAACACTGATTGGGCCGCATATAAAAGTGACCTTAAAGCAGAGTTAGGGAAGGTCCGAGGCAGACTCAGCTCTGTATTAGATATAGAGTTCGAGGCGGATAGCGTAGCTCAGGCAGTCAAGACCGCCTGGACTAATAACTGTCCGGAGAGCAGAGTCATAGCGAAACGTGACCCATGGTGGACACCAGAGCTAGCGCGGTTAAGAGTAGAAACTCGACGTGCATTCAACACTGCGAAAGCAACCAAGAACTTTGGGGAATATTCTACGATACTCACGAGGTTCAATACAGAAGGGCGGAGAGCAAAAAGAAGGGCTTGGAAAAGACACTGCCAAAGCATAGACAGCCTCCCTGAGGGTATGAGGTTAGCCAAGGCAATATCCATGGCCAAATTAAATTCACGTACTACAGTGAGGAATGAGGTAGGGGAACTTACAAACAATGGGGAAGAAACACTGAAAACAATGTTCAACGTGCACTTCCCAGGTTCGGTGGCAATACAGGGAGAGGGCACCATGTGTGATGTCCAAATAGATGAGCTAAGCTTAAAGACAACTAGAGCTGACTGGGAGACGGCAGGCAAAGTCGTGGAACAGAACAAACTCAAATGGGCCTTAAAGAGTTTTCAACCATTTAAGGCCCCTGGTCCGGATGGTGTTTACCCCATCCTACTACAAGAAGGGGAACCAGTACTCAGCCAACACCTGTGCAGACTATTCAGGGCGTGCGTGGCATTTGGGCATACCCCTAATATCTGGCGGCAGGTGACGGTGACGTTCATTCCCAAACCAGGGAAACCCAACTATGAGGATGCTAAATCCTACAGACCAATCAGTCTATCCTCATTCTTTTTAAAATGTCTAGAGAAAATGATAGATAGGCACATAAAGGATGGTCCACTAAAAGATTATCCCCTACATAAGATGCAATGCGCTTATCTACCTGGTAAGTCTACGGAAACGGCATTGCACTATGTGGTGAATCGTGCAGAGATGGCTCTGCAGCAAAAGGAAATTTGTGCTGCAGCTTTTCTGGATATCGAGGGTGCATTTGATCGCACAACATTCTCATCCATAGAACTAGCTGCTATAGAGCATGGGATAGAACCAACTCTTGTCAGATGGATCAAAAACATGCTAAAGAACAGGATAGTCCAGTCCACTCTATTAGGAGAAGGGCTATCCGTAAGAACCACTAAAGGATGCCCGCAAGGAGGGGTCTTATCGCCGACTCTGTGGAGCCTGGTAGTGGACTCCCTCTTGAAGATAATCAACAAAGGTCCGTTCTACGGAGTAGGATATGCGGATGATATAGTGATAGCAATCAATGGGAAGTTTCCAAACACAGTATCGACACTGATGCAGGAAGCTCTAGATAAGGTAACAAACTGGTGCACAACAAATAGCCTCTCGGTCAACCCGACGAAGACTAATGTCATCCTGTTTACAAGGAAAAAGGTACTGACGGGCTTACAGGACCTGTACATGTACGGAAGTAAAATTAAATGGGCCACTGAGGTCAAGTATCTTGGGGTGACCCTGGACAAGCAACTGAAGTGGCATACACATGTTGATCTAACCATAGCCAAAGCACTGAGAGTGCTGAACATGTGTAGGTCAGCGTATGGAAAGGCATGGGGACTACAGCCCAAAATAATGCACTGGTTATTTATCACTATGGTAAAACCGATAATAACGTATGGATGCATCGTGTGGTGGCCTAGAACCAAGACACAGACGTGCAGGGATTCCTTAACAAAACTGCAGAGGACAGCCTGCCTGGCCATCACAAATGCTTTCAAAACAACACCGACGGCAGCTATGGAGAGGCTACTCAACCTAACTCCATTACATATCGTCATTGAAACTGAGGCAAGGAAGGCACTCTATAGGCTAGAGAAAGCTGGACTATGGAGCATAACGGCGCCAGGCCTCGAACACACCAAGCTAGAACCGGATAAGGAACTAGATGACATAAGGAACATGAGAAGTGACAAGATCATAACCACATACATGTTCAATAAGAGATTTAGCACTCACATCCCAACCAAGGAACAATGGAAAAGTGGTCTAAATAAGCAAGGCAAGGAGCAAATGATATGGTACACTGACGGATCCAAAACCAAGTTTGGAACAGGAGCCGGAGTATACACGGAAGGATATAGCCTTAGCCAAAGCATGGACAGGTTTACATCAATATTCCAGGCAGAGACCTATGCGATAAACATTTGTGCAAAAGAGATATTGGACAAACGAATCACAGGAAAGAAAATCTACATTTGTAGTGATAGTCAGGCTGCCCTCAAGGCCGTCGGCTCCTATGAGCTAAACTCAGCACTGGCTGCGGAGTGCGCATACCTTCTTGACAGATGTGGAGCGCGCAACACGGTCAGGTTAGTCTGGGTCCCTGGGCACACGGGAGTTGATGGCAATGAGCGTGCGGACGACTTAGCCAGGAAGGGAGCAATGGGAAAACCCGTTGGTCCAGAACCGTTCATAGGCATACCAGACGGCGCCTATAGAGGCGCACTCTTTAAATATGCCCAAGAACAACATAAGAAAGAATGGGAAACACACACAGGGCTACGACACTCAAAGGAATTCCTTTCCACATGGTGTGAAAGCGACTGCAAGAGACTACTAAAATATAGTAGACTACAACTAAGGCAAATAACGGGAGCATTCACAGGCCACTATGGCACGAAAGAACATCTACACAAGATGAACCTATGCGGCGACGTGGTATGCAGGTGCTGTGGCACAGAAACTGAAACCATGAAGCACGTCATCTGTCACTGCGACGCTCTGGCTGCGCGGCGAATGGAACTGCTGGGAGTGGCCTATCCAAACCCAGAAGAACTACGGCTCCTTCCCCCTGCTGGAATCTACAACCTAATACAGGGAGTACTGGACACCTCAGGTACGTAAGAGCATTAGGGCAAGGACAGCACAAAAGATCCCATGGGTCGAAGTGTAACTTATTCGCTTCTCAAGTTATTACTAAATTAGGAGTGTATTTTTTCATCAGTAATGTAATTGGTTCAGGTGTGGCCCGATCGTATTGCCAAAACGAATGTTCGCGGGCGTTATTGCGCAGGAACGAATCGTTAAGTAATACATAAAGATCTATGTAGCCAAGGATTTATTTGTCGGCGCACATTCAAAACATGGAAATGATTCCGGGATATTTTCGAAATTTAAATTGAATTAATAATAGTGGTATAGTAATAACACTGGGGTAGGTTATGTTTGTTTACCACGCATTAATACTGCCCTTCGTTCCAGACTCTAAAATTGGGGGGGGGGGGGGGGCGAGATAATATAGGTAAAGCACATAGCCTTATGTGAGGAATATCTCCAGATAAGATGTGTGTGTGTGAGTGATGTACGCGGATGGCCGCGAGGCCTTTACAGCTTCACCGGACTTAATTCCATATAAGCTCATTAGTACAAAGGCCTCTAGTACAAAAAAAATGTTAAATTTTGATATATGTACATCTTTAAAGATTAAAAATATAACTGACATTAAATATAGCAGAATGTTGATATAAAAAAAAAAAAAAAAAAAAAAAACATAAATTAAATATGTAATGATAGCAAAAACATTCTTATAATCACCAAATTAATTCGTAGCCTTTGTTTGGTACTGTACTTAAAAAGAGATCATTTGACAAAAAAAAAAAAAAAAAAACCACATGCCTGTTGGAAAACACATTAGTGGGGAAATAGGTTTCCCTGTTATATTTGTATCATATTGTTATAGATTGGGTACTAACAGACTTTGTTTTCAGGTCTAGTACACAGTAAGGGTTTCTAGCTATCTATCTATCTCTATCCATATTATGACGCCAGATTTCTTGCGGGGTGGGCAGAGAGTGCAAGGTTCCGACGGGTTTTTTCCTTGCATGCCTGCCTGGCTTTCTTCACTCTCATAGTTCGTCTCATAATGGTTGTCAATGATACAAGAATTATTATAAAGGATTTAATTTTATATAAACAAAACTCTAGATGGGCAATTCTTCAACTCTTGTTATATAGAAGATATCTATAGAAGAAAGATCTCTATAGAAGACATAACAGATGGAGACTGCACTGATATCTGATAAGTAATTATTGATTAATATTACCCGGTATTAATGAATTTTGGACAACAGGTGTGGTATAAAGGTACATAACAGGTGCTTTAAAGGTTTTGTTGGGATGGATCTACACTACAAAACATAACATGTTATAGAATTTGATTATATATATTTATTTTAAATAAGTTTATATCATAGACAGACTGGTTGTAAGAAACAATATAGGTGTATATATTTGTTGTGTTTGTGTTGTATGGCAATACAAAGAACGGGAATGTGTTATAGTACAAATATACTCATGATATGTTACTTTTTAGAGGTCACGCTCAAAAAAAAAAAAAAAAGAATCCTTTACGTGGTATACTTCAACTTTACCCTTATAGCTCTAAACAGCTGCTAATATAGTTTATATCGAGAACGAAGGACACAGTATAATAAGTGATCAAACGAACTTACCTGAAGTGAAGTTCGATCATTATTATACGAAGTCCTTCGTTCGAAGATATAAGTACCCAACCCGCCCTGCCCGTTGGTAAAGTTGAAATGTACTACTTCTAAAAGGAATGGTTCCAGAGGTTATGTCCACAGATACCATAGAGGCTTTTGAAGTTTCTAAATGACGCGCGGTTGCCAAGCGACTCGAGAGAGCTGCTAATATAGTTTATATCTTCGAACGAAGGACTTCGTATAATAATGATCGAACTTCACTTCAGGTAAGTTCGTTTGATCACTTATTATATAATTATAATGATTTAGCACTTTTCTTTAAGTTTTTAGAGAAAGTTTAAAAACTTTTAATGTTCTGAGTTCTTTAAATATTACACATGAAATAAAACTAGTTTTTTTTCGGATTTTAACGCGGTTAATTTTTGATTTTTGAAACGTAGGAATCTTAAAAATAAATCCAAAACAATTGTTTTATTGCACTTTTAATGTTATCAAATTAAACGACTGATAATATTAAAATGATGTTACTAATATTAAAAATACGTTTATATTTGATGGTATACGTAATACCTACGTAGAATATATATAAGCGGACTCATCAGAGTTAATCAAAAGGTCTCCGTAGGTACTTGTCGTGGTTATTTTTAAATGAGATTCTCAAGAACTGCCAATATTGATCTACCGGGGACTGGGGATAAGTTCGAAATGTCTTTCCAAGAAAACGCCACTGGTTGAACATTTTTCTTAGTTAGATATCTGCTGCAATAAGACTTATAGAAAGGGTTTCTTAATTGCTATAACGTAAGGGATTTTCTTTATTGCTGTGTGATTTCGCCTTGTTTGAAAGATTGCAAAGCAAAAGAAATACGTCACTTAATTCAAATTCAAATTTCTTTATTTGTAAACAGGTGCATTATAATATGATGTGAGATGTTACACTTTTACTATGAACTCTATGTTTCGCCAACTGGCGTACAAATATTAATTAATAAAATGAATCTTTAGCTACAAAAAATACTTAATTTTTATATATTTCATATATCTGAATATATAATTCACTAATACAGTCCTTGTCAGTTGTCATAAATAGTATATATAATGTCAATTTAGTAAGCTATAAACATGTTAAAGGAAATGAATTGTCAAAATTATCGTTGAAGTATAATTTGTTAAGTCGCATTTCTGTCACATTTATTTACTAATATATCATGCAGTTTTATTTTAAAACTGCTTATATTCATAATTTTTATTCCTTCCGGAATATTAAGAAATATTAAGAATTTCGGATCATGTTATGATATGTGTATGTATTTAGTTCTATGTGTTATGTACGTCAGAGGGCTATGCACTAAAAAATTGATTAAATAAACTTGAACGTGACAGCACGTTTACTCCCTAGCGTCACGCTAACGCCATTTTTGCCTGCTAAGCCCTCTGATGATTTAGTTGAATGCATTATGTGGTTCAGGTTGAAGCGGTCGTAGCGTTTCAGGGGCGTGGAGTCCAAAGCTATAATCAAAGTTAAGCAGGGCTTGTGCAAGTCAGTTTGAGATGGATGACCTTCTGTGGCAGTGCGCTTTGAAAGGTACGTTTAGCCAAATTGGAAGCCTTATCGGTAGCTTGGTAATAACAACCGCAGGTGGTGTTAAAATTGCTTTCATCAATTAGTACTGTTTTTGCGTTGTATATGTCGTACTCTCTCTCTCTCTCTCACCTATATGTCGTATCCTATTATTTGAAAATTAGTTAATGTAATGACAAGCAGTTATTTTTATTTTCGTAACCTTTTAATCTTATCATACACATACTCTATGATTGCTCGAGTGTGTTTAGTTGTGAAGCGATGACAGATGACATCTGTCAGGTGACGAATCACCGATGACAGATAGTCGATGTAAGATGGCGGAGGGCGCTGCGTTGTTAGTCTATTAGCAACGGGGAAAGCACTCGGACGTATTGCGGAGCAGCTAACCTCACTGCATTCCATGTGACCATGCGGACGACTATAAAAACGAAGAAAAATCCACCTTTCACCGCTATCGGCATTGTAACGGCCATCCAGAAAACGTAACCGCCGTTATATATTTGTAAGAGAAGGCCTGCTTTGCCCAGCAGTGGAAGAGTGTATATTTTTTTTATATAGACATATTTACTTCTAGGAATTGTTTGGGTAGTACCAAATTTATTTTGTTTCTTCAAGAGAGTAAGTAGATAACTGAAAATAATCACAAGTCCATATTTATTGTAAAACATTGCCGATACTGAAGAAAATACCCTCTATCACTATTAACATGGCTTCAAAACAAAATACCTTCGTTGGACGTAAAATATATAAAGTTAACTAACGGATTTGGACGGCTATTTGACGCTGAAAAGTTTTTGTTTTATTGTTCGCCGGGGAACAATTTATTTTGCCAGGATAAAATCGTCCCTCTGCGCTGACACATTACTTATCCTGTGGAGTGTATTTACATTGGTAAATTTTGATCTTTTAAATGATTACTTTAACGAAGATGGCATAATCATTCTTTATTTTTTTTGATAATGAAAACGTAGCCCCATGCCTGGATTTATTCCTATGTCGTGGGTGCGTTTACAAACATGAAAATCCGCCTATAAAAATAGCCTAGACCGAAACAAACAATTATGGATCACACAAAGATTTATCCCGTGCGGAAATCGAACTCGCGAATATTAGACACAGTGGACAGAGCGGCTTAAGCTCTTAACCACTACGCTAAATCGAAATCATTAGCTGAAAGTCGTGGAACGTCCGGTTTAGGACAAAAGCCTCCCCAAAAATCCCTTGAATAATATGTTTAGATATAATGGTGTTAATATAACCGTCACCAGCTAACGTATTGAGGCAAACTGTGAGAGTGAAGAAAGCCATAGAGTTCTGTAAGTTTTAAATTTAGCAAATTAAAAACTTTGCGGTTGGTTAAGTGAGGAAAGTACAACAACGATACTTCTTACTAAAATATTAGTCATTCTTATAACAACTTGGTACACGTAACACAACTTATACATTATCTTGAAAGTTTCAAATAAGAACTTGTGATAATTAATAGGGGTCGAATTTTAGACCTTGTCGACCCCCAAAATCAGTTTTCGTTTATGTCGACCCCTGTGAAACCAATATAGAACTTTGGGAATGCCTGCTCTAGAGGATCAGTTTTATTTTAAATTATTTTCTATAACGGTGGTATAAGGTGGATCAGATGATACACCTTCCAAAAATGTTAGAGGAGCCGATCAGAAATGCAAGATATATTTAGTGGATCACACAGGAATTAAATAATAATAATAAACAGCAAGGGATCGGTTTTGGGGATCGGACCGGAATAACTCGAGCAGGTCAAATCAAGGCACCCAGGATTTAGATATACTCAAATCCTTAGTGTATTACAACATAAATTTTAAATGTAAACATTCAATCAGCATTTTAAATGTAAAAATTCAATCAGTTATGTCTTTCCTGAATCGAAATCACTCGATTCAGGAAAGACATAACGGAAAACCCCTCTGATCCTATAATATGATCTGACGACCCATTAAGCACGAAAACCATAAGCAATCTCTTATCATTTTGACTTAGAATAAACAGCTTAATCATCAAGCATTTAACAATCATAACTCCTCGCACCTTAAACATCACGGCCCTTAAAGAAACCTCCCTTATCAATCCCAGTTCATCATAATAATTCAAATAAACCTACTGAGTTCTCTCCAACAAAGAGCAATATGAACAATCGGAAATAATTACAACAGTACCTCCCTCTGTTTAATCGAATCACAAAGAACCGAAACTTAAGTTCGCAGATGATTATGTCAGGGTTATTCGCCATGACCAAGCACGTATCGCGGCATGTTACGATAATATATTGAAATTATTTCGTGGCTCAAATATGAACGGGAGGCCCTTACTCAGGAGTGAGACAGTCAAACAACCTAGAAAAAATGTTCTCTTGTTTATTGAATGGTTATATTAAAAAAAATGTGGCCACACTCTAGGAATCATACTGTGTCCAGGGTGCGTTTACAAACACGTACTCACTCACTTACTCAAACAACTAGACCGAAAGAAATATTTGTGTGTCACACAAAGATTTGCCCCTACGGGGATCGAACCTTAACTACTGAACCAAACAGTCTAGTGGCATAATAATATTAGCCCTGTTAAGAAACTGTCCCACCGTTGGGCATGGGCCTCCTCTTAAATTGAAGAGGTTTAGGCCATAGTCCACCACGCTGCCCCAGTGCGGGTTGGCGAACTTCATACACCTTCGAGAAACTCTTAGGTTGCAGGTTTCCTTTAGATGTTTTCGTTCACTGTTAAAACAGCTGATATTCAATTTTTAATACGCACATGCTTTCGAAAAGACAGAGGGTCGTGCCTGGATTTGAACCCAAAACTTTTGACTGTGAAGTCCAACGGTTTAACCATTAGGCTATCACTGCTTTATATAGTGGCATAAAGTATCATATTATCCGATCATTTCACATAGTTATCGAAACGTGCTACGTTTGGTCGTTTCGAATAAGGGCTAAGTTGAGGAAAACGCTATTTGTGTCCGGACAAACGTGATTAATTACCTCCTTCGGTCCTGCGTACTCTTGCAATTCTTGAGGTCTTCTCATATTTTTTGAAGAATTGTAACAGTAAAGCCTCGGGCGAGATGCGATGAGTGAGATGTTAGAAAATCGAAATACTAGCAAAGGATTCTATCGAAAGAGAGATTTTGTACTGGTAATAACGAAGTAGTTCGCTCTTTAATAAGGCTCTTGTTCTTCCTATTAAGAATGTAACTGCCTCGTTGGTCTAGTGGCAAAGCGCATCGCTTGGTGGTCGCGAGGTGCTGGGTATAAATCCTAGGTCGGACAAATGAAGTTCTTCTTACGAAAACTTCCTAGTATGAGTCCGGAGCCTGGAATTGTGCGCAGTATATGGCAATAGACTGGCCCTATTACATGGCATCTAACATCGTCGGTAAAAAGTGGGTATATTCAGTATACCCCTGCCACCCCTGCTTCAGGGATTATAGGCGTGACGGTTTATTAAGAGAAAATGAAGAAGCTTTAATAGTGCTTTAATACTATCTACGAGAAATGAATCAATTAGCGGAATTAATTGGGGGAACTAAGTACAATATCCCTTATTTGACTGCCTCGTTGGTCTGGTGGCAAAGCGCATCGCTTTGTGATCACGAGGTCCTGGGTTCAAATCCTAGGTCGGACAAATGTAGTTTTTCTAACGAAAAATTTCCAGTATGAGTCCGGAGTCTGAAACTGTGCCCGGTATATGGCAATACGCTCGCCACCTATTACATGGGACCTAACATCGTCGGCGAAACGTGGGTGTACTCAGTACACCTCTGCCACTCTCTCTGGGGAATATAGGCGTGACGGTGTGTATTACGAGAGCTTTTTTCTTTATCGCTCAAATTGTCATAAGAGCTGATCGAATGGCCATGTCAAATTTAATATAGGCAGAATATTGTAAATGTTCTCAATGATTGGATTAAATAATTTTAATATGTATTGTAATATTATGGAAATAATAAATAAATTATATATTACCAAAGTCCGTTTTACGCAATATATTCTCATTGAACAAAAGAGGCAACTTGAAATTGATTGCTAATTAAATTAATCATACATTCATTAATTGTGAAATTTATCTTATGAATACCAACTGTTATATACACAAACGCGATAATGAGATGAATATTAAGTACAACCGAGTATTCACGATATTCGTTAACGTACCTACTATAAACAAGGTGTTTCTTTGAAAATTGAACTTTATTACCTATAGTTAAAGTTTAGATTTCCTTCCTTTACACGCGGTGACATAGGTATCCTAACAATCACGTGCAAAAGTATTCCTCTCAAAATTGAACTTTATTTCTGTCACTTAAGCTTAATATTTGAAAGCCGAATATTGCATATTCGTAACCGATTTTGATGGTAAAATGACATGCCTATTTAAAAGCGCGATACGGTGGTGCTAAAATTAATGCTATTTAAGTAGTAAACTTGCTTTCTTGGCTGTTTGTTTGTCTATTAGGTACATATTTTGCAATGGATTTTAAGGTAACTTCCCGATAACCTAGAGAAAATAATTTTAAGATAGCTTAGAACTGGATAACAATGCAATAATAATATGCATTTTTGAGTGTCGGTCCTTCCAATTCCTGTCAATATAAGGTAGGATCAGTTCAACACCACCAATATTCACTTAACAGTGACATATACACAGGAAATAGACTTTTAGATATATTTATTTATTTATAGAATAAAATGGCGAGTAAATAAGATACATATTTAATCATTTAACAAATTATTAAATTCTGAACCCACTTATTACAATTATCACCACAACTATAATTTAAATGACTGAGGGTTACTCAACGGAGTTCTCACGATAACCCTCCTTGTTGCTGGATCAAAACGAAATGGCCGAGAGATCGTCGACAACCGACGATCATCCAACATGGCGGTTTCCAGATGGCGACGTTTTGCAGTGTTGCCAGTATTTAAAAAACGCGACTTCGAATTTTTCCGGCGACAACACTAATATTATAAATGTGAAGGTTTGTATGTTTGTTATTCAATCACGTGAAAATGGCTGAACGAACTTGAATTAAATTTGGAAAACAGATAGTTGGGTACCTAGATTAACACATAGGATACATTTTCCTGCCTAAGTTATCGCGGGAGATGTCGCGGGCAGAAATAGTACGTTACATACATTTTTAAAATCGATTGCAAAATTTCACACAAAAGATTCATCATCATCATCATCATCATTTCAGCCTATACTTGTCCACTGCTGAACATAGGCCTCCCCAATCGCTTTCCAGCGTACCCGGTCCGATGCCACCTGCATCCAACGATTTCCTGCGATTTTCACAAGATCGTCGGTCCATCTGGCAGGCGGTCGTCCTACGCTGCGCTTGCCAATACGTGGTCTCCACTCTAGAATCTTCCTGCCCCAACGCCCGTCCGATCTTCGCGCTATGTGGCCAGCCCATTGCCACTTCAGCATGCTAATCCTGAGGGCTATGTCGGTGACCTTGGTTCTTCTACGAATCTCCTCATTCCTGATTCGATCACGTAGAGAAACGCCGAGCATAGCTCTTTCCATAGCTCGCTGAGCAACTTTGAGCTTTTTTATGAGACCTATTGTAAGAGACCACGTCTCTGATCCATATGTCATCACTGGTAACACACATTGACTAAAAACTTTAGTCTTTAGGCACTGAGGTATTTTGGATGAGAAGATGTTGCGCAGTTTCCCGAACGCTGCCCAGCCGAGTTGGATTCGTCGATTGACCTCTCTCTCAAAGTTGGACCTACCTAACCGGACTGCCTGTCCCAGGTAAATGTATTCGTCGACAACTTCAAGAGTAGAGTTCCCAACGGTGAGTGCGGTGGGTACGACATGGACATTAAACATTACTTTTGTTTTGTCCATATTCATTTTAAGACCTACTTGTTGGGATACTCTATTGAGGTCACCGAGCATTCGTCCTAGATCTTCCAGCGACTCCGCCATGACCACAATGTCGTCGGCAAATCGAAGGTGAGTGATGTATTCGCCATTGATGTTGATGCCAAGTCCTTGCCATTCCAAGAGCTTGAAGGCGTCCTCTAAGGTGGCCGTAAACAGTTTCGGAGAAATGACGTCTCCCTGTCTTACTCCTCTTTTTATGGGGATCACCTTCGTGCACTGCCCCTGTACTCGGACTGACATGGTGGCGTTATTATACAAGCACTTCAACACTTCGATGTACCTATAGTCAATGCGGCATCGCTGGAGAGATCTAAGAACCGCCCAAGTCTCGATCGAATCAAAGGCTTTCTCATAGTCCACAAACGCCAAGCATAGTGGCCGATTATACTCCTCAGTCTTCTGTATAACCTGCCGCAGCGTATGTATGTGGTCTATGGTACTAAAACCTTTCCGGAAACCGGCTTGTTCGGGAGGCTGGAAGTCATCAAGCCTTCGTTCGAGACGATTCGTAATGACTCTCGAAAACAACTTATAAACATGGCTCAGCAGTGTGATGGGCCTATAGTTCTTCAATAAGGTGTTATCACCTTTCTTGAAAAACAGCACCACCACACCCCTGTTCCATGCTTCCGGCGTTTTCCCTTCAAGCAAGACGGAATCAAATAGCCTCTGAAGGACTTTAAGTACCGGCGATCCGCCCGCCTTCAGAAGTTCTGCAGTAATTCCGTCTTCACCCGGCGCTTTGTTGTTTTTTAGTTGTTTGAGAGCCATCCTAATTTCGCACAGGCTGATGTCCGGGATATCTTCAGTGCAGTGTCGGGTTAGCTTGGCTCTTGGGTCTTTTACCAAGTCAACAACAGGTTTAGCTACTGAGGTATATAACTGTCCATAGAACCTCTCTATCTCCCTGAGCACCTCTGACCTATTTGACGTTACGTTTCCGTCCTCCGTCTTCAGCTTCGTCAACTGGCTCTGCCCAATAGACACGTCTCTTGCGAACACTTTAGAGCCCTTGTTCTGCTCTATGGTCTCCTCAATACGCCTTGCATTGAAGGACCGTAAGTCGTGTCGCAAGGACTTCAATATCTGTCCATTAAGCTGCCTATAGGACTTAGCATCATCGGAGGTTTGGAGCGTCATGGAACGTCGCTCAGTCATGAGGTTTCGGGTGTAGTCAGATAGTTTTTGAGGCCTATTTTTACGGTCGGTCTTAAAATACTTGGACCCGACTGTATGAACAGTCTCTACCAGCCTGTTGTTGATTTCGTCCACTGATGCGCTGCTGTCTAGCAATTCGAAGCGGTTTGACAATTCGAGTTGAAAGTTCTCGGGGTTTTGGATATATGCATGAGTAGGTCGGAGCGTAGACTTCATCAGACGCGATCTTTCCATTTTGACATTAATATTTAATGTGCCTCTGACCATTCGGTGATCACTGCCGGTTTTTACCCTATGAATCACGGAGACATCATTAAATATTTGTCGCTTGGTGCTCATGATGAAGTCTATCTCATTTTTTGTGGAACCATCAGGGCTCATCCAGGTCCATTTTCTATGAGGCGGCTTCTGGAAGAAAGAGTTCATCATAAAGAGTCCCTCTTTCTCCAGAAATTCGGCCAGCCTCTGACCCCTGGGGTTGCGCTGCCCATATCCAAATTGCCCCATTCTCAACTCATCATCGCCCCGTTTGCCCAGCCGCGCATTGAAGTCACCCATAACCACACACACAAAAGATTACGAAACAAAAAATATTTTAATTGTTTAAAAAATGTTTGAAATTACATCGAAGCAAATGGAATTGTAAGGAAATGTAAACCCTTAAATAATTTCTCCTAGACCTAGATTTATAGCAATACTTCAAAATAAAATAGGACTGCACACGTTTCGGTCTGTTTTAAAAATGTAGTATATTTTTATTTCGATAATGATCTACAATACATTAACGACAGTTCACTTTTGATGTAACCGCACATTAATTGTTATTGTACCTACCCTCTTATTTTCTATATTATCACGCCAGATCCCTTGTGGGGTAGGCAGAGAGTACAGAGTTCCAACAGGTTCTTCCTCCCTCTGATTTTGTGTTGTCCACGTATCCAACATAATTCCCATTATCCCCCTTGTAAAACACTCAAATATTTCACTCACTACCTAAATTGAGGCGCTCGTAGCGCTGTGCGACGCGGTGTTCTTACCGATCACCAAGGTTAAGCAGCGTTCGGCACGGTCGACCTGAGATGGGTGACCGTTTGTGGTATTTTCATATTCGAGCGTCTCCGTGCTCCGGAAGGCACGCTAAGCCGTTGGTCCCAGTTACCACTTGATGTGGTAGTCGTTAAGCCGAGTTGGAAACCTAGTAGGCAGCTTGATTAGCTCCAACGGCAGGGCCACACACCTGCCTCCGCCAATCCGCACTGGGTCCGCGAGGTGGAGTATGACCTAATCTCTCTCACCTCGATTTGTGAGAGAAGGCCTTCGCCCAGCAGTGGGCAGTATAAGCTGATATTATAGTATTATATTATACTCATATTACTTTTAGTTATTTTTCATCAGAATAAATGAAATCTAAAAATGTCTAATAAGAAGTCCAGAGTAGACCTCCGGTCTAGTACCGGAACGGATTAAAGCTGTTACCCGGGCGAGGATATGCCCAGCGAAGCCGGCAGATGTGGCCTTTAGTGAGAGCAAATAATTATACGTGTACTGACTATAAGAAGTGAGCGGCTGTTTCCTTCGTTTAGTATTTTTGCTTCGCTAAGGTTTATTTCTGTAAAATAAGTCTTTGTTTTAGTATCGTTTGTTGAGATTTTGGTTTGGCAAAACTACGACGAAAATTATCGAAAAAAAAATGTTCGAAAGACAGATGACACTTTCTGTAGAAGAGCCTGCAGAGTGCAACATGTCACCGGCGATACATGTTATTTAGTTTATAAGTTTTTGTATGTATTGGCCTGTAAGTTCATTTGCCTGAAAATAAATGAGTTATTATTATTATGTATGCGCTCGTAGCGCTGTGCGACCGCGGTGTTCTTACCGATTGCCAAGGTTAAGCAGCGTTCGACTCGGTCGGCCCGAGATGGGTGACCGTTTGTGGTTTTTTCATATTCGAGCGTCTTCGTGCTTCGGAAGACATGTTAAGCCGTTGGTTCCGGCTACCACTTAACGTGTTAGTCGTCAAGCCGAGTTGGAAGCCTTAAAGGCGGCTTGATAAGTTCCAACAGCAAGTGGCCACAAACCTGCCTCCACCAATCCGCACTGGGTCCGCGTGGTGGAGTATGACCTAATCTCTCTCACCTCGATTAGTGAGAGAACGCCTTTGTCCAGCAGTGGGCAATAAAGGCTGATATTTTATGCATTTATTTGCCTGCCCCTTTATTTAACTGCCTTGTTGCTCTAGTGGTAAAGCGCATCGCTTTGTGAGCACGAGGTCCTGGGTTAAAATCCTGGGTCGGAGAGGTGTTGTTTTTCTAGCGAAAACTTCCCGGTACAAGTTCGGAGTCTGGAATTGTGCCCGGTATATGGCTCGCCCCCCCATTATATGGGACCTAACATCTTCGGCGAAACCTGGGTGTACTCAGTACACCTCTGCCACCCCCGCTTGGGGAAAATAGGCGTGACGGTGTTTATGTATGTGTGCAAGGTCTCGGGTTCAAACCCAGGCACGCTCCTCTGTCTTTCGGAAATCATGTGCGTATTAAAAAAAACTATCACTTACTTTAACGGTGAAGGAAAACATTGTGAGAAACCTGCATGCCTAATAGTTTCTCGAAGGTGTGTTTAGTTTGCCAACCCGCACTGGGCTAGCGTAGTGGGCTATGGCCTAAACCCTCTCAGTTTGAGAGGGGGCCCGTGCCCAAGGGTGGGACAGTTTCTTAACAGGGCTAATATTAATAATTATTATTATTTTTATTTTTTATTAAATTTTCTAGCATTTTCATCCTTCGTTTGGACTTATTCATCGGAGTCTGGGATGGTGGTCAGTGTAATACGAGTAGCAATAAAATCGCCCTCTATTAAATTGGAACCTAACATCGTTGGCACATTAATTTGTGGGCAGAAAGATTCTAGAGTGGAGACCACGTATTGGCAAGCGCAGCGTGGGACGACCACCTGCCAGATGGACCGACGATCTTGTGAAAATCGCAGGAAGTCGTTGGATGCAGGTGGCATCGGACCGGTTACGCTGGAAAGCGATTGGGGAGTCCTATGTTCAGCAGTGGACAAGTATAGGCTGAGATGATGACATTTTTATTAACAATCCACAACTAATTGTCTTCATTTAAAACCACCGATTAGAACCTGAGCACGCAAGGGACAGTCAAGACGACAGTCAGGGCAAACGACACCAGGATGTAAAGGTTGTCTTCTAGCACTTGGTTTTTTCACACGTTAATTAAGTTGGCACTCTAATTTCAAAACTAGAAAGCTTAATTTCCTCCTTTCTTACTTTATTAGTAACGTCCTTATTCTATTCAACCTGAATAAATAGATATCATCAAATACAAATAAAACCAGAAATAGGGCAGACATTATACCCGACAACAAATTGTTTCCCTGATAATAAGGGAGGGAATATCGTATATCCATCCATATTGCTTCCAATACAGTAAATACGCCCTTATTTTCTATGACCAAATAAATATGTAACGTGGCGCGTTACGATAACTTCGTGAAATAGAAAGAAAGAACCTGATGAATTTGGAGCAGAAAGGTTTTCGAGTGGTGACCACGTACCGGAACACGTGTAGAGGGCAGGCCCTCTACATGTTGGGCCGATGACTTCGTGAAGGTCGCAGTTAGAAGATGGATGCGTACAGAGCACAGTTGTGGCGGTTTTTGAGGAGGGAATTTCCAGTTTTTCCAGGAGGCAAATTTCCAGTATCAGCCCAGAGTCTGGCATTATGCCTGGTACAGTAGTAAGCTCCCTCCATTATATTAGACCTAACACAGTAGGCGAAAAGTAGATTTATACCAGTCCCGCTTGAGGAATATAGGCATGACGGTGTTCATAAACACCGTCACGCCTATATTCCCCAAGCGGGGGTAGCAGAAGTGTACTGAGGACACCTACTTTTCGGTGACAATGTTGATGACGAGGCCCCATGTAATAGATGTGGAGCCTGTTGCCATATACCGGGCATAATTCCACGGTGCTCATTTTTTTTAATAATAAAAATAAAATTATAATTTAAATAAGGAATAAATACTAATGTAGTGCTAGCACATTCCTATTTATTCCTGTGTCGTGGGAGCGTTTACAAACGTGAAAATTCATAAACACAAATACCCAGACCGGAACAAATAATTGTGGATCACACAAAGATTTTTCCCTTGCGGGAATCGAACCCGCGACTATTAGACACAGTAGGCGAAGCGGCTTAAACTCTTAACTACTGCGCGTAATATATAGAGGACCTATCCAAATTAAGAATGTTTGAAACGTGAAACACTGTTGCTTAAATTGAGTAGAGCTCTTCATTTTTTTAAATATTACTTATGAAACAGACAGTATACTATTATGCGATTATTACGCGAAGATGTC
This sequence comes from Phalera bucephala, assembly GCA_905147815.2. NCBI lineage: Eukaryota > Metazoa > Arthropoda > Insecta > Lepidoptera > Notodontidae > Phalera > Phalera bucephala. Next base: position 28,311,205 of record LR990613.1, on the reverse strand, counting down.
GTAACGTGCCACGTTTGGCCATACCGAATAAGGACCCTGCAAATTAACGTGTTACATTGGTATTAGAACGTATTGAATTAGGTCGCCATTGTATAAGGTAGATTACTCGATACGACATGTTGCTAATTATGTAATTAATTTACTAACTAATCCACCGGGTGTTAATTAAGTCGATTGAACCACAAAACTATCGCGTTTCTATTTACATGTCAAATTTTGAGTACCGTAATTTGTTTATACAAATGTTTGATTTAAAAACACCGTCACACCTTTTTTGCACGACCGTGGCTGGTAATGGTGTACTGTAGAACAGGATTTCGTCAACAATGTTAGGTTCCGATGTAATAAGGACCGAGCTTATTGTGACTATACCGGCCGCAATTTAAGCCTCTAGTTAATGAGAACATTTCTACAGAAATTACCAATCACATCCACACACACACACACACACACACACACAAGCGCGCGCGCACGAACACGGACACACACACCTTTATGGTCTCATTTAATACTAAAATACTAATTTAATTTGATCAACGATTCAGCGCAGTGGTTAATAGCTTAAGCCGCTCCGCCCACTGTGTCTAATAGTCGCGGGTTCGATTCCCGCACGGTACAAATCTTTGTGTGATCCACAATGATTTGTCCCGGTCTCGGTATTTGTGTATGTGAATTTTCATGTTTGTAAACGCACCCATGACACAGAAATAAATCCTAGTCTGGGGCTACGTTTCTAATTAAAAAAAAAGATATGAGGACTGAGCTAATGAGAACTTTTGTCTGTATGTCTGTATCATCACGCCAGCTCCCTCGCGGGGTAGGCAGAGAGTACAGAGTTCCAACAGGTTCTTTCCTTACATACCTCTCTGGCTTCCTCCACTCTCATAGTTCGTCTCATACACACTCGCCGGTTACGGATACTCTTGACTTGCCCTTCAGCTAAGACACGGTCTATTTGGTTATGGTAAGATAGTCTAGGTCTTCCCCGGCACCTACATCCTTCCACTTCCGCATTGTATATCTGTTTTGTCATTCTTTCTTCTGGCATTCTTTTCGTCGGAAAAATACTAATCACATCCACATATATAAATAATTCTCATGCCCGTTTTCGCTGAAGGTATAGGTGTAATTTGTACACCAACATTTCGCCAAAGACTTCGTCATACGTCATTTCACATGCTTTTAGAATATTTTTTAGATCCTCTCCGAATGGAGGTTTCCTTACGAAGCTTCTGCCACCGTTAGCGTGCAAGTGACATGTTTTGAATATTGCCGGTGTTACTACGGCATTTATTTGATTTCCAAATACGATTAAGCGTGTCACTACGCGGGGTAAATGAAGAGGCCATTACCAAGAGGCCATTTCTGTATTTACTATCTAGCTAAGAATGACAGACTGACATAAACTACGCCCACCGCGATAACTAACTCAAACTCAAATAATTTATTTTATAATAGCAGTTTCACGTGATTTCGTACCCGATCGACAACAGCGTCACCTACCAGGTATATGTTTTAAAACCTATGTTACTTCTGGACAATGTGGCTGTCTAATAGTGAAAGAAGCATTAAAATCAGTCCAGTAGCTTTTGAATTTATTCGCTACAAACATACAAATCTTTCCTCTTTATTCCTGCATATTTTTTCATATTTAAAACATAATATAACATATAACGTCACTATACATAATATTTATTACGTAATATATAACTTTAATAGTTATTATATTTAAAATTTAAATCTAATTTAACTACTAATCTACCACCGGATCGAAAAGCGGCTTCCACTAAGAAAATCCGGCAAAGAAACTCAGCGGGTTTGTCTTCTTTATTTACTTTTCTTTCTCTTACATAATTTAGCCTTGATTATGGTTTTAAATTTATTAATTGGTAAATCTCGAATATCGTGGGGAAGTTTGTTATAAAAGCCGTGCCCATGAACGAATTGCTAATTCTGTGGAGACGCGTTCCATGTACAGCAAGATTATTTTTGCTCCGAGTATTTAAAGTGTGGATATTACAAAATTTTTCAAATTTTTTTTTCTCGTTTAAAACAAATTTTCATATATGAATTGGGAAAGAATGGTTAGAATGTTTATTTCCTTAAACTTATCTTTGAGAGATTCTTTAGAAGCTAGATTGTAGATGGCTTAAATAGCCCTTTTCTGCAGTAAAAATATGGTATTTAGGCCTGCAGAGCACCCTCAAAGCAAGATTCCATAGGACATAATACTTTGGAAATAACTGAAATAAACGATTCTAGTCTGACGTCAGGGCCTTGTAAGAAGACACAGTGTACAGTTTCTTACGCCTCTTTATATATTCTTCTTGTTTACTACTGGTAGTATAGCTGGTAGTCACATGAACAGCAAATGGATGCAAGCTGGGATTAAAATCCTCTTGCGTATCGACTTAACCTTCAATGTTTCTCTAATAATATATTTTAGAATACACACATTTTTAAATATCAGTTAACTGGCTATAATTGACGGACGATTTAGCGCAGTGGTTAAGAGCTTAAGCCGCTCCGTCCACTGTGTCTAATAGTCGCGGGTTCGATTCCCGCACGAGACAAATCTTTGTGTGATCCACAATTATTTGTTCCGGTCTGGGTATTTGTGTATGTGAATTTTCATGTTTGTAAACGCACCCACGACACAGGAATAAATCCAAGTGTGGGGCTACGTTTAAAAAAAAAAAAAAAAAAAATATTAAACTTATTTATTTATTTGATTATTTGTACACATACACAAATTGTTACAAGGTAAATTAATGTACAAGGCGAAAACTTAGTATTTTTATGTATAAATTACGTCCATATTTGCAAAATATTTCAAAACAAAATTACTTAAAGGAGTCAGCGTTATAAGCTCAGTCATTTTAGGTTGCTATTTATTCTGTAAATAATAATAACGGCTTGACAAAATTACTAAGGCTACTCTGCAGCCTTCAATATATTTTAGATTCTACACCGTCGCTATAATAATGAAAAAGTTAAAAAGACCCTTTTGACAAAAGTTCATTGTAATTTAAATGCAAATGACAAAGTTCTACCAAGTCTAAAGTATTAACACGTTTCGAAACTTAAAGTATAACTATTCGTGTTGGTCCATTGGGTAAGAGTTTGTAAAGTCATATTTTTGTGATAGAACATTTCATAGCCATCTGACTGTGTCGTTGGTCTAGTCGCAAATAATGCGGGTTCCGATTTCGAGGTCCTAGATTCAAACCTTAGGTCGGACAAATGTAGTTTTCCTATTGAAAAATTCCCAGTACGAATACAAAGTCTGAATTGCATGGGACCTAACATTGTAGATGAAAAGTACACAGTAAACCTCTGCCACTCCGCTTTGGAAATATAGGCATGACTGTGTTTTTAATACTTTGTCACTGATTATATGTTTTAGGACATAGTAATTTTTATAATATTAGACTAATGGAGTAGTGGCAGTTGTCCCAAAAACACGCTGATAAAAATCTCCAAGAAAAGTCATGTCACTAAGTCACAGTTTTTACGTTAAAGTCATGTCACTAAGAACCATTTTAGTGTGCACCTTTAAGTAAATTGACTGCTCTATCAGGTGATTTGGGTTGAATCGTACGAACTGGTGCTATTTGAGGTGCTAACGCTAAAGAAATAAGCCGAGAACAAGACTCAGGTGCTGCGTAAGAAAATCAATACTGTGTGACTAAGGTGTGTGAAAAATTTGGTTTGGTTACGTAGAAATGTAATGATGAGGCGCTGATATGATGAGGCCGCGAGGTTCGTGAGGTGCTTGTAGGTTTGTGTGAGGCGACCCTGAAGGTTAAGTAGCTTTCGACTCGTTCAGTTAGAAATGGATGACCCTTTCGGGATTTTGCATATGGGAGCACCCATGCGAATCAAAAGGCACGTTAAGTCATTTGTCTCGGCTACCACTTTATAAGTTTTTAAATTAATTAAGTTTTTAAATTAAAAGGCTCCTAGTGAGTTTAATGAGCATTAAGAAAATGTAGTCATAAAACTGCCTCCACACATCCGCATCTCAATTAGTAATAGAAGGCCTTTGCCAACTGAGATATCAAAAACTAATAACATTCTTCGAGAAATTATAATTAAGAGCATTAGTGGAAAGGAAACGGATGTAGATACCGGGGAAGACCTAGAATATCTTAAACAAATATTTCTGGGTCACGCAAAGATAGTCCCGTGGGGGATCGAACCCGCTACTATACGATCTAGGGGGGGGGAGCGGCTGAAGCTCTTAACCATTGGATTAACCCGACCGTAATATTCATTTTCATATTTAACCTCTCCAATATTCCATCTGAAAGCAGGAGGTTCTCCACTAATCGATCGCTCTAATTAATTCAGTGTTTTGAGTTCATGTTAGCTTTCGCATAGACGGGGCATCTAATCTATTAAATTAATTGTTTATTATACCTGAATATGCATTTACATATTCACGATTTTATTTGTACAATGTTAGTGTTATGCTTGTGAAATTGAAGTTAGTAATTTTAATTTAAAAGACCTTTATAAAAATAGTAGCAAAAACACAACGAAGATATCTTGCTTAGTTAAGGAGTTCCTATGGCTTCTTTCCGGCTTCATCAGATCCTAGAGACCATCCGAGTCTAAAATACTCGTGAAGACAAATCCAACGAGCCAAAACACGACAGGGTTATAAAGATTAGTTGGACGGTTCCATTGGCCCACTATCGGCTTCATTATCAGACCTTGAACACTATCTGGTTGTGTACTACTTCTTAATACCAATCTAACAAGCCTAAACACGAAGGTGTAACGTTGTATATTTCACATGTTCCTACGGCAACCTTCCGACTCTATCATCAGACCAGCCCCATAGTACCAAATTATTGTATTGTCACTAAACTTACATTCGCATGCCAAACTTTAGCTCAATCGGATACCCGCAAGTGCTTGAAAAATAAATCACTACTATTTGAATCGAAAAGACAGATACACAAACGATATTGCAAGTTAAATAAAAGCTTGTAATTATCAAAGGTATGCATTTATTAAAGTGATATTATTGGTACATTTATGACTCGTGTTAGCGACGTGGTGGCCGGAGCATTTTGAAATTTTGTTATTGTAAATGCTTATTATTCATGAGTGTGATTTAAACAGTTTACGCAATAGGGGGTGTACGCAATATTATTATACAAAACTAGGATAATACATAAACGTTTTGACAGACGGCTTGGATCAGTAGTTTAGAGCAGAAGCCGCTCTGCTCGTTGGATTGAATAGTCGCGGGTTCGATTACCGCATTAGACAAATCTTGTATGCCCCACAAATATTTGTTTCATGAATAAGTTAAAAAAGTATATGTATTAGGGGCTTACTTAATTATACTATACGAATCTAAGACCTATATAAACGTATCTATTTAATCGTGAATGCCTCATTAGTCTAGCGTTGAATCGGCCGGTCAGGCAAAGAGTTATTCTACCGAAAAATCTTCAGCATTCTGGACCTAAAACTATGAATTACGTAGTAGCTCGTCCTATTGTACAGTTGCGCCTAACATTGCCGGCAAAAAATAGTGTATAAAGTAAACCGAGAGCCGAGGGAGCTATTGCGGGTTTGATCCTTACATTGGGATAAATCGGTGTGTGACCTACTGTTGCGGTTTGTGTTAGAATTTTATATTTGTAAATTCAACCATGGCACAGGAACTCCTAGTGTGGGGTTATGTTTAAAAAACACATTCGTTTGTGCCCATTCTCAATCTATGTCATTGGGCCAGATCCCTTGAGGAGTAAATAAACAACGCGGAGTTCCAACAGGTTCTGTCTTTACAGAACTCCTATTTTGATTTTATTTTATAACACCGCATAACTCCTGACGAAGCCATGTTGTCCACAGCGTGAGGAGAGCGACGCCAAGCGCCTGACCATCCAGGCGGCGACGCAGACCGCGGGCGGTCGCTACACCTGCGAAGTGTCTGCGGACGCGCCGTCCTTTCAGACAGCGCAGGTTCACACATGTATGTCGTCGGTGAGTGGAAAACGAACTCTATTTATAATTAGTTAGAGTACTAATTACAATGGACGTTTTGGTTTTACATACTAATTTGTTTGTAAGTAACTTTAATTATTTGGGTTCTGTTCGGTACACTGTGCACCCGAACACCGCGTCAGCATTTTACGCGATTGAGCAGCATGCGTGCCGTTCGATCGGTGCAGTTTAAGCCAGGCTGTCGGACGCGTCGCTGTATCATATCAATTTTGTATCAGTTTAGCATTCGTAAATCATATCATTGTGTGGAATGCATTACCTGAGTCAATTAGATGTGCACAGACATTTGCTACTTTTAAAATGATGGTTAAGAACCACTTCCTCTCTGTTGTCAATAGTGAGACGCCGTCATAACCTCTAACCTTTTGTATTTACCTATCCTTATTTATACGTTACGTTTATTTCTATTGCACTATGTATAAATTTAATATATTTCTTACTATATATGTATGTCATATTTTGTATATGTATAGTTACTTTATTCGAATAAATGTACGCCACCAACTGCCCTTTATTTTTGTTGTATTTCTTTCGACTTGGTTGTCTGGAAGAAATTGCTATTAGCAATAAGACCGCCAATTGTGCTTGTTATTTTACAACAACTACTTTGTTTTGTTATAATGTATTTGGTGTGCACAATAAAGAGTATTCTATCTATCTATCTATCATTCACGATCATTATATCATAGAGCTATCGAAGGAAATATACAGTGCTTATCAAACTTATATATGTGTTTATCTATCATTTATCAGTCACTGAGCGGTACCCCCTACATATTGGTCCTTCGCGCGCGCTATTGATCCACCTCGCCTCTGGATCTCGTACAGGACTCGGTTTGGGTAGATCAGTGGCTAGTGAACATTATCAGAACAATTATCAGTGAACTTTATTAGAACAATTATCAGTGAAATTTATCAGAACAAGTATCAGAGGAGTAATCAGTGAACTTTATCAGGGGAGTTATCAATGTACTTTATCAGAGGAGTTATCAGTGTACTTTATCAGATGATTTATCAGTAAATTTTATCAGAAGATTTATCACAGAGTGTATCAGTGAACTTGTGATTGAAGTACCAGTAGAATTGGGAGTATCATCGATCATCAGCAAGCAGAGTATCGATCAGTAAGCAGCAATATCAAGTAAGGTGTTTCAATTTTTATCTATATCATAAGTCAGTATCAGAAGCAGAAGCAACATGGAGTTCCTTTGCGAATCTCAGTTGGAACTAAACATGGCGATGGACAAGCTATATAGTAATATGAAGAAGGATGGAAAAGAACGTAGGTCCACCCCCAGCTATTTTACACGTAAACTTGAAACGCTGGAGTCGTATTGGCAGGATATCAAAAGGAATCATAACAGGCTTTTATCATTGGGAAATATGGAGGAACCGTATTTCAAAGAAATATCGTATGAACAGGCGGAAATTTTATATTAAGAAATCAGAAAATATATAAGCGAGGCGTCGGTAAAAGTATCAAGTGAAGCGGAGAGTCCATATCAGAAGAAAGGCGTTGCAGGTACTAGTAAACAATGTCAGATGGAAACGCTATCAGTGCCAGAGCCAGGTCACACTTATCAAATACATGAGGAAGAAGTATCAGAAGAAGGACAAAGGGATAATTATCAAGAGAAAGTATCCAATATATCAGTAGAAGCATATCAGAAGCCGTCGGGGAACAGGAAGTCGCAGGGGTCTACAAGTAAATTAGATGACATGCTTTACTTGCAATCTGTTAATTTTAAGGCTTTGATGAGCACAGTTAACAGTGTTTATGTCGAAAATATATCAGAGAAATGGGAATTTAAAGATGCGCTTTCTCGACTGAATAACAGGTGGTCAATTATTAATACAGAGCATTGGCTAATTATAGCAGAAATGGGCGAGGAAAACGAGGAGTATGAAAATAATTTCACTTATCATGAAAATATTTATACCCGATTGAAGAAATCGATCAATAGCAAACTTTGGTCTGTATCACACCGAGAAAAATCTACGCCCAAAATCGAAGTCCCCATTTTCATAGGAAGTTATCATCAATGGGTGTCTTTTAAAGATTTATTCCAGGAAGCTATCCATCTCAATCCTAGTTTATCAAAGGCACCAAAAATGCAATTCCTGAAGAAAAAAAATTAAAAGTGACGCTGAAAGGCTTGTCCAGCATCTTCCCAGCAGTACAGAAAATCATGACACTTGTTGGGATATTTTAAATCATAGATATAGAGGCATCAGCCAAGAAAAAAAAGAAAATATTTTTTATGATAAATTACCTTAAAGATAACTGATTCGTTGTTGATTCTGAATTTCTGATTTTCGTTTTGTTTATTTAACTGTAAGAATGAAAAAAAATTATCGCGTGGGCTTTTGCCTGCTAGGTCCATTTTTGTATCTTTATAGTGTATCATATTTTCATATCATTATCGTGTATTGTTGATAATATTAAACGCTGGGTCTGGATCTGTATCATTGTAGCATTTGTAGCATATAATACAAATAAATAAAATTCAAGTTTCTGCTTGTCATGTCAAAATAACAGCTTTTACTAAATATACGGTACTCATACCAAAAAATCAGTTTTTAAAATTTTGGACTTTCTGTCTATCTGTTTGTTCCGGTTAATCTCAGAAACGGCTGGACTGATATTGACGGGATCACTGCCAGATGGCTGATGTTATGAAGAGTAACTAAGACTGCTTTTATTTTAGACAAAGATTTTTGTTAAATTCCTCGCGGGCGAAGTCGCGGGTTTATTTATGTATCCGTATCGTATCACTGGCGAGTATCGTGTCTGCTAACTGATCGCTGTTCATTCTTAACCTTCCTCTATTCTTCGGGTCATATTGACCCGAAACTGAAATTTAAGTGGCAATAAAAGTCGTAATTATTAATATAATTTATTACGACCTCATGATAATTATTAATTATGCATTCACTAAATATTAGTATTGTAAAATTATGGTGAAGTCTCTTATCTTAAGAAAATTAAGTTTTTTCCGTCTTAGGTTCCTTGGGTCAATAATACCCGAGTATGAAAAAGATCCTCGGGGCAGTAAAGCCCGGGTTCTGCAAACAATAATGCTTTGTTGCAGTCTAAGAATATACTTACAATTTATAAATGTTAGTCATATCTCAATCAGTTTAAAATTGTTTATTTACATTTGTATGCGGTTAGATTACATTACTTACATGAGACGGTTGTTTTTATTTGATTCATTTGTTGTTTGGACTTGACGTGTTCCGCTGGTGTTTGAAATGGCTTACAATTTGTGTGAAGCTATGATTTCGCAAATCCTAAAATACGATATAAATTCCGAAGATGAAATAATTAGTGAAACGAAGAATAGTTTGGATGAAAATCCTGCCGACAATATTCAACCCAGTTTAGACAATGAAAGCAGTAGTGACGAAACAAATAGCGATATAGAGCCTCTTTCCAGATACATTACCAATACCAGTGCTAATGAAAACCAAATGCTATCAAAAATGGTGAATTTGTGTGGTCAAGAACCCCATTGGAAGTCAGAGGTCGTTTGAGTAGTGCAAATCTAATAAAACTTACACCGGGCATTACCAGGTACGCTTCTAATCGCATAAATACATTTAGAAGTTCTATTGATTTATTACTAAATAAGAAATAAATAAAAAGAACTTCAAATTCAAATTCAAATTCAAATCATTTATTTGTGGATAATAGGTTAGATAGGATGTTACATGTATATAGTCATAAGTTCTACTATATCCTGCCATGCATCAGGCGTACAAAATTATAAAGTAATATGAAATATATAATGTCATATTATTATTAAATTAATTTAAAATTTATATTAATGATCTTATTATTAGTATTAAAAAAAAAAAAAAACTATATAATGCTATTTTCCCTCTAAGAAGTCGTCAATGGAATAGTACTCTTTGTCTATTAAAAAATTACTTAACATATTTTTAAAAATATTAGCACTACTAATTTTCCTTATGTGTAGGGGTATTTTATTATAAATAGTAGGCCCCATACAGACTATGCTTTCATGCATAAGATGTGTCTTACAAGGTATTGGGTGTATGGTATGTTCCCGACGGCTTCCTATAGGATATGTATTGTATATATGCATATTACTTTTTACAAAAGCTGCAACCTCGCAGATGTAAAGAGAGGGTACCGTTAGTATCCTTAAACCTTTAAATTTTCCTTTACATGATTCTCTAATTCCTAGACCAGTTATCGCACGCACACACCTTTTTTGAGCTTTAAATACCTGCATCTTATCGGTTGAGTTACCCCAAAAAATTATACCGTATCTCAGTATAGAAGCTACATGTCCATGATAGGCCGTCATTACCGCTGATAAATTAACTACCCTAGATAGTTTATATAACGCAAATGAGAATTGGTACAGTCTTTTGCATATATTTTGGATATGAAGTTTCCATTTTAGTTGACGATCGATGGTCAAACCTAAGAAACGCGTTGACTCGATTTCTACGATTTCTTTATTTGAAAATTGAATGTCCAGTTTTTCCGTTTTACGTTGCTGTTTGAAGTCCATTATATGTGTTTTTGTCAAATTTATTTTTAAGTTGTTCAATGTCAACCAGTTTTTAATGCAAGTCAAAGTATTAATTATTTCGTCATTTAAATTGTCCTAATTATCTTTAATAAATAAAATAGTGCTATCGTCAGCAAATAATGTCATGTCATAGTTAGTAACATTAGGAAGGTCATTAATATATATTAAAAATAACAGTGGTCCGAGAACACTTCCTTGTGGAACTCCATAACATACTGATATTGCGTCTGAAGTATATGTTGTCTCTGTAAGTGTCATAGGACATACTTTGCTTAGCTGCGTGATTTGCATTCTATTACTCAGGTATGATTTCAATAACCTATATGCATTCCCTCTTACTCCATAGCCAAACATTTTTTTCAGTAGAAGATCATGTCTTACATGATCAAATGCCTTTGTCATATCCATGTATAAGGCTATTGCCCTCTTTCTTTTATCTACTGCTGTCATTACTTTTAATAAGAAGTCATAAATTGCCATATTAATCGTTTTATGTTTTCGAAATCCGTACTGCTTGTCTGATAACAGATTATAATTTTCAAAGTAATTGTATAATCTACTGTAAATTGCCTTCTCAAAAACTTTGGCTATGACTGGTATTAGCGCTACAGGGCGATAGTTACTTAACTCATGTGGATCACCTTTTTTGTAGAGAGGTTAGACGATTGAAATTTTCAATTTTTCTGGATAGGTCCCCTGTTCCATGCATAAATTGAGTATGTAACATATGACAAATGTAATAACCGTCGCTACATCTTTAAGGATTTTAGTGGAGACATTATCATATCCAACGCTACTTGTACTCTTTAGAGATGATATTATTTTAAGAATCTCAAAGTTCGTGCATGGAAATAGATATATCGAATTGCAATTATTCTGATAACTGTCGTATGTGTTAATATTTTTGTTGCCCTCTGCATTTTCGGCGAAGTAAGTATTAAAAACATTGGCTAGCTCAGTAGGGTCAGTTATAATCTTGTTTCCGTAATTTACTTTTGAGATAGTTTGTCTTGGTTCATTTTGCAAATAGTTGTTGACAATATTCCACGTGGCTTTAGATTTATTTCTAGCATTTTTGATACAGTAATCATTTTGTGATTTTTTTGTAAGTGAGATTATTTTTTTAAGTCTGTTTGAAAATGCTTTAAACCCTTGTTTATTTGTTAATGTGGGTGACCGTCTATATTTCCATAGCAACTTCCTCTTAATACTGCTACATTTTTTAATTCCTTTAGAAATCCATTTGGGTTTTTTATGTATTAGTATTTTTACTTTCTTAAGTGGAAAACATAAGTCGTAAAACAGGGTAAAGAGCACATGGAACTGATTGAAAGCGTTATTGGCTTGAGTTTCTTCAAAAACATTTTGAAAACTTAAGTTTGCTAAGCATTCTTTGAATTTACGCCTGTTATCAGAATTATAATCTCGTATTGTTATGAACCAATGTTTTATTCGAAAGAATTTTTTAACGGGAAAGTTTAGCACTTGTGCCATGTGATCTGATACAGCAAGTTCAATAACCTCTCCAGTCTACCTCTAATATTATGCGTTATATTGTCAATTCCTGTACCACTACTTAGCCTAGTTGCTTGTTTAAATTGAAGCTTTAAATTATATGTACTTCTAAATGTATCTATGTCTAAATGAACTAGTAAATGCTGCACGAGCAATTTAGTACAACAAGTGCAGTCAGGTGTTACTGAGATAACGAATACTTCCACTACTCAGAGTTCTAATAAAAGAAAGAGGTGTAGTTTATGCACATCTTCAAGAGATGTAAAAATTTTAAAAATCTGTAAATAATATAAGAAACATATATGTCCGAAACATTCTGAAATTTTGTGCCTTTCGTGTTGCCTAGAAAATTAGTCATATATATATATAGATTAGATTTGGTATTTAATTTAAAACAATTACTTCATATTTTTGACATCGGTTCAACATGACCCGAAGGAAGTGTACGTTGTATTTGAAGAACCGAGGAAGGTTAAGTAGTAAGTAGGTAGGTATGAACTACTGTGACAGTTTCCAAGAGCGATAACCGTGTGTTTATGAAAAAAAGTTAGTACTTTACTCGTTCACAGCCTCGGTGGGCAGTGACGAATAATGTGCGTAGCGATTGGTCTTGGGTTTAAATTCTAGATCGACAGTCTAATTTTTCGACTGCAAAGATCGCTATTGTGCCAGATGTAATAGTAATAGAGTCGCCCCCTGTTATATTGTAACCTTATATTGTTGACCAAAAGTGGGTATACAAAATACACTTCTGCCACACCCACTTGGGGAGTATTGGTGACCGTGTTTAATTTTTTTTTATGACTAACTTGTCGTACAAAAGCGTAGGAAAAGGTATTTATGTACTTGTACTCTACGGCCTTGCTACTACGCTACTACTACAGTATAGGGAGTGAATAGTTACCCACTAATTTCTCTCCTTCTGACATCTGTCATTTAACATTCGAAAAAAGAAAGTTTGTGTAACTGTTTATTAGTATATGGGTTGGTGCATTGAATTTTAAGCTCGATAAATTATACTTTACGTCGTTAGGGCTTTTTGGCTCTCTCAAAACGGAGCCTTTGCCAGCCGTGTCACCCTATTATAATGCCACTAAAGTCAAATTACTCTAGGATCTACCCACTTACATACGTTATATCGGCATTAGGAAAAGAAAGGGGTATGAAGCCTTGTTTGAAGAAAATTATTCCAACCAAAACACGGGCCTAAACACACCAACTAAACAAAAAGTTAACAAGTGCTAATATTGTTTTAACCTCAATTGAATTAATCTCTTAAACTGGAACAAGTGAAATTAGGGTAACTTGAAGTATATAAATATTATGGCAACTTATTTTTAGTATACAAGTTTGAAATAAAGTGTTAAAAAAGGGTTGTGAAAATGTGGTGGTTTCTCTGCGTGTGACTTTTTTAAATTCGCTTTGCTGAAAGGGTTGGGATTATTTTTATTATGTAGAGACAGTATGTTTTTATTACTTCTCTACAATTTCTAATTTTATAAGTAATATTAAGATTTCGGCGGGCAGTACGTAGTGATGAAATTAATGGCAAGAAAATAAATTCCGTTACGTCTACTTTTCTCTAACGGAGGTAGCTGTGAGGTAACTTTGCATACCCACATTTAGTGACGATATTAGGTCCTAATATATTATACTAAGGAACTAAACTTTTATGCTATTATAACGACTACAATCTCAGACTGATAATGTTGCAATAGAAAACCTGAATAACACTGCCCTACCAAGAACCCAGGATCTCGTGATCGTAACCAGAGCGGAACCTTCTAATACAAGCAATAATTTTAGCTTAATAAGAGGTTCCATATATGCAATGTAAGCATTTTCAATTAGTGAAATAACCATTTTATTTTTATTATTATGATTGTGAAAGTGGTAGGATGTAGGTACCGGGTAAGACCTATATTACCATGACCAAATAAACCGAGTCTTATCTGAAGGACAAGTTAAGAGTCTCCGTAGCCGGTGAACGTGTATGAGACGAACTATGAGAGTGGAAGAAGCCAAGAGGTATGTAAGGAAAGAACCTGTTGAAACTCTGTACTCTCTGCCTACCCCGAAAGGGATCTGGCGTGATGATATAGATGGGTTATTTAGCAGCATCATACGCCATTAGACCAAAAAAGCAGCTAAAAGTATAACATCTTGTTTTTCTTTATTTGACTATCCTTACTACTATCTGTGTAGTTTTGTCAAAGACAAAAGCAAAATAGTACAAAGATTCAAGCATCTCTGGGGATACGATTGTCAATGTGATACTATTGGATAATACACTATTAGATAGATGGATTATTCTTTACTGTACATCAAATATATTACAAAGTGGTAATTGTAAAACACCATAAGGTACAATTGGCGGTCTTATTGCTAATAGCAATTTCTACCAGACAAAATACTATTAAGACTTCTGCAACACAGCCGATTACCCCATCTAAACATTTATTGTGATACAACGCTTAACGTTAGGGTTGATGTTAAAGGATGGATAAATTACCAACGGATGGATGAACCAAGTATGATACTTATGTTACGCCGGTTCACATTTGCAATTAAAAGCAAATTGTGGAACATTAAACCGTATGCGCATCAATAAAGCAAATGCACGGTGAATATAAATTATGGACAATTTTACTGAAAATATCATTTTTGATTTTTGCTTACTTTGGTGAGGTAAACATTGCGGTTTCCGATTGTTACCTTTATAGCGAATAATATGTAATATTTAGTTGCGAGAATTTGGGCTTAACTGTTTAAATAGAGGTTAAATTTGGGTATATATTATAATATGTTTATTTTGTCATAATTACCTTATTTTTAACCGACTTCAAAAAGGAGGAGGTTCTATGTTCGGATGTATGTATGCTTTTTTTATGTATGTTCGGCGATATTTCCGTTAATTGTGGACCGATTTTGATGATTCTTTCTGCATTGAGTTCAGTATAGTTTTGAGGTGGTCCTATTTTAATGTTATTCGTATTGGACCTTGGACTTTGAAGATACAAGAGGGAACTCCTTAACGGCGAACAGCACGAATGTATAGATTCCGTTATTATAGACATTATATTAATTCTGTAGGTACCTTACTGTACAACTCGGAAAATATTATAATATCGGTATATAAATATTACTAAATAATTTACTCGTAGCCGACTGCACCCACCAGCACCGACTTCAAATATTTATTTTAAGCTTTTTGAAGTCGGTTCACCTTTTTTTTGAAATATTTTTTATCCTATGAAATTGTTATACATTGATGTAAACTTATCTCTTATACGTTTGACCCTGAGAACTGAAACGATTAATTTTATGTTAATAAGCTGTTAAATAAACTTAGATAGATAAAAAATATAATTATTTTTCTTTAGCTACAAATTGATTTTCTGGTCCTGAAAGGTCATAACAGTGAATAGTCGATTTTAAAACATGTAGGTTTCGTCTTATGATCGGTTTCAATATTTGACTCATGGATAGATTTACTTAGTGACGACAAAACTTTGACCGAGTTTCTGGCAAATCTACCCTTTAGTTGAATATTAAAACCGGCTGTGAGACCATCCCTTTTCGAATTGAAGTTGTGATAATATATCAATCTATAATTCGTAATTAATTAGGAATATAATTATTTGAGAGAATAATAATAATTCAATATCGGATATAATGTTAGATGGTAGAGACTTTGAACAGACAAAATATGAAAATAATTGTTGGCGCCTAATATTAAAGATATAGTATTATTGGTGAAGCGTCCTCTTTTATTTTTATATTTTGAATCCGTATTAGTGCAGTGCCCACTTCGCATTGACTTGTAGTCAAATGCTTCCAATAAGCCAAAAAGAGATCGCATTGTGCACCTCATTTGGAAGGACTTGACTGCGTCCTGATTGGCCGTGACGTCATAATCATGACGTTCGATGTGTCCCGTCAACTTGTTTCCGGCGCGCTTCTTCTGGTCTTGTATTTTTTTGAGGAAGGTCGCATATATTGTCATCCCACACACATACTTAAACTTTTGCCTTTAATATTAACTTTCCAAATAACTTAATGGTGGCTTCATAACTTAAGTGGCATTTAATACAAAAGTGTAGTGGCTGCTGTGTGATAAATGTGGAAAAAAATTGAAACGCCGGCCGGCTAGCCCCGGACATGTTTCTACTAATCCTACTATGTACTTGAGTTTTGTATTTTTTGGGAACAAGAATCGCAATCTATTATCCCATTTTTACCCAATTTGTGCTTGTTATTGTGATAACAACACAAAAATACCAACTGACATAAGGCTTCAGGCTACAGATATAATTATTTCGAGATGTGGGGCTTGTGGCTAGGCATTAACTTTATGTAGTATTTTTTTTATAAATCAATATGTTAATCTTAACTCTATCTCCACCATGACCAAATAGAGTGCGTGTTATCTGAAGGCCAAGTGAAGAAACCTCCCCGAAACCGGCGAGCGTGTAAGAGACGAACTATAAGAGTGAAGGCAGCCAGAGAGGTCTTTAAAGAAAGAACTTTATCGCGCTTGGTACTCTCTGTCTACCTCTCAAGGCATGTGGCGTGACACTATAGATAGAAGATTGTAGAAGCCTTTCAGAAATAAAAAAGATAAAAAATTTCTAACTTAAATAGAGATTTAAATTAGAATCAAAGCGCTAGACATGAGATATGCTCCCTTAACGTAGAGTATGATCATTTCGATTTACTTTAAACTTCTGTTGGACTTTGTGATACATTTCTTTTAAAACTCTAAATAAGTTTGAATTAAAATTTTTGATACCAAAGAATCCTGAATTTATGAATAAAAATAAAAACTTAACTGTAGATAAATATAAATGAATTAATCATATTAATATTACCAATGCGATGGAATTGCGAGCTCTGCGGAAGATGTGCTAAGTGAAGCTAACTGATCGTATTCGCAAAAGCAAGTAGGTATGAAGTATATTATTGGTGTAAAGATGAGGAAGGGTATGCTCCGTTGATTTGGGCATATAGAAATAATGTCAGAAAAAAGAATGACAAAAAAGATATACAATGTGAAAGTGGAAGGATGTAGGTACCGGGGAAGAACTAGACTATCTTACCACGATCAATTCTTATCTGAAGGACAAGTAAGGAGTCTCCGTAATCGGCAAGCGTGTATGAGACAAACTATGAGAGTGGAGGAAGTCAGAGAGGTATGTAAGGAAAGAGCCTGTTGGAACTCTGTATTCTCTGCCTACACCGCAAGGGATCTGGCGTGATGATATAGATAGATAGGTAGATATTACCAACGTATACAGTCACACTACTGGGTGAAACTCTTCTCTCGCAAATCCAGGTGAGAAAGGCCAAGAGGCAAGTTTGTGGCCAACTGCTGTTGGATCTTGTCGAGCCGCCTGAGAATTTCAACTCGGCTTAACGACTACCACATTAAGTGGTAACCGGGACCAGCTTAATGGCAAAGCACGAAGAAATTCGAATATGAAAATACCACAAACGGTTACCCATCTCAAGCTGACCGAGTCGAACACTGCTTAACCTAGGTGATCGGCAAGAAGTGTTATTCCGGACCGACGGATTAACGTGCCTTGTGAAGCACGGAGACGCTCGAATATGAAAATTCTACATAAGGTCATACCCATCTTAGACCATCCGAGCCGAACACTGCTTAAGCTTGGTTATTAGTAATAGCACTGCGGTTGCACAGCGCTATGAGCGCCTCAGGAATCTTAAAATAAAAATATATAATTAATACGCCAAAACATTACGATTGTAGCAACAGACGTTATTCACAAAAATAATCTCTGTCTTAAACTATTGCAGTGGTAATTGGTTTATTTTGGGAATGAATTTAATTTTCAAAATGTGACAGTAAAATAAATTGTGGCTAAATATTATTTCGATTCCTTTGATAATAAAAATCTTTTATAAAAAAAGGTAAACCGACTTCAAAAAGCAAAAAAATAAATATTTGAAGTCGGTGCTGGTTGGTGCAGTCGGTTACTTGGCACCGACTTCAAATATTTATTTTTTTGCTTTTTGAAGTCGGTTTACCTTTTTTTATAAAAGATTTTTATTTTACAATTTTAAGTGACCAGTGAATTATTCTATAGTACCTATAGGCTTGACGTAATACCCATAATATCTCAATTTACACATGCCTATTGTTTGTCGTTAAGGAGTTCCCTGGTGTATCTTCTAAGTTCAAGGTCCAATGTCAATAAAATTAATATGGGACCACCTTGGAGATATACTGAACCCAATGCAAAAAAAATTATCAAGATCGGTCCACAATTGACGGAAATATCGCTGAACATACATAAAAAAAAAAAAAAAAAAAAAAAAAGCATACATACAACCGAACATAGAACCTCCTCCTTTTTGAAGTCGGTTAAAAAATAAATGACGTCTCGGCAATATTATATAGAAAAGTTTAGAATAGTTCTTAGGCTGGGAGTTTTTCAATGAAAGGACTATAAATCCAATTTTAAGTTTTATCTCAATGCTAAGATTTTTATTTATTCCTTTTTACTTTTATATTTCTACTAATATCTTGAGAATTTATTTGCTCCGAAATACCTACTCAATAAGTTTTGAACTTGTGTGTGTGTGTGTGAATGATGTACGCTGTTGGCCTCGAGGCCTTTACAGCTTCACCGGACCTAAAGGCGAGCGTGCAACCACTACGCTCTAGCCAGCCAGAAGGGCAAGAGGCGACATACTTGAGGGCGCCTCGAAGAGGCGCCCTCGGTTGGGACAGTCGCTGTAGGGGGACGGGTGCACTACTAAGTGCACCGGTCAACCGCCGGCTATGGGAGGGGATCTACTACTACGTCGTCGTCGTCGCCCGTATTCTGAGCGGAAAGAAGGGATTACAAAGCATCGGGGGGTCGGTGAGAACATGTCGCGGCCGGCGGTGGCGGCAGGGATCGGGGGGGGGGGGGCAGATCGTAGTCGGCGGTGGCTAAGATTAACGGATTCGCATGGGTAGATGCGTTCGCGAAGTGACGTGTTGACGCCTTTTTAATAAAGGCGCGAATAGGTTCGAGACTTAGATCGGAGTGGAGGTCGACGTTCCGTACGAACCAGGGGGCTCCTACGGCTTTACGGAGGAAGCGGTTTTGAACCACTTGGAGTTTATTGATGTGAGAGGGGGCCGAATGCCCGAACACAACACACGCATAAGGCATGATGGGTCGAACGCAAGTTTTGTAAAGTGTCACCTTATTTCTAAAGGATATTTTACTCCGCTTGCAGATTAACGAATGGCGACGACCGAGCACAAAGGATGCTCAGTGACGAACCCGCTGGGCCGAAGGACATGGTACTGTTTAGGGTGACCCCTAGATATTTGACCTCTTTGACCCAGGGAATGGGTCGGTCGAACATGGTCACTTGGCCGAGATTACTTCTAGGGCGGAGCAGGGAGTGGCGCGGGTTGGCACCTCTGGAGAAGTGCCACCCCGCGGCACTCCCTGCACCGCCCTAGAAGTAATCTCGGAGTTTTGAACGACTTTTTGGAATTAATACTTATTCTATAATTCACAACAAAATCGATGTAGATAAAATTAATGCGAGGCTCATTACGCTATCTGACTTTTTTCTCTTTATATGAAAGGCTTTCACTAATTGATCATGCCCCCGTTAAAAACTATACACCGTTTAATGCTTGTACGTACTATTTTAATTAGTGTTCTGGTTTCTCCGTACTTGGGATAAGCTAGAAGATTATTTCAAGGGCCAAAATCTTTTACATTAGACAAATTCTATGACTCTATCTATCTATCTATCTATAACCTCACGCCAGATCCCTTGCGGGGTAGGCAGAGAGTACAGAGTTCCAACAGGTTCTTTCCTTACATACCTCTCTGGCTTCCTCGACTCTCATAGTTTGTCTCATACACGCTCGCCGGTTACGGAGACTCTTGACTTTATTACACCGCTGACATAGAGAGAAGAGTGAGTGCAGGGAACAGAGTGAATGGTGCGATGGGAAAGCTACTCGGGAGCCGGCACTTAAGCCATAAGGCGCAGCTGGCCATACATAACGGAGTTCTTGTCCCAACGCTGTTATATGGTAGCGAGAGCTGGGTATGTAAGAAGGAGAATGAAAGTAGGATAAATGCGGTAGAAATGCGAGCTCTGCGGAAGATGTGCGGAGTGAAGCTGACCGACCGCATTAGCAACAGCATAGTAAGACAGCGAGTAGGTATGAAAGATAGTATCGGTGTAAAGATGAGAAAGGGCATGCTCCGTTGGTTCGGGCATATAGAAAGAATGCCAGAGGAAAGAATGACAAAACAGATATACAATGTGAAAGTGGAAGGATGCAGGTACCGGGGAAGACCTAGACTATCTTACCACGACCAAATAAACCGAGTCTTATCTGATGGAAATTCTATGACAATAACTAAAATCTAGAATATTTATATTTTGAAAACGCTGTCAGACTTTTTTTAGAACTTAAATAATTTATCTATAACTGGTGAGGCTCGAGGAGAGACGTGATAGCCTAGTGGTTAGACCGTTGGACTGCAAAGTCAGAGGTCTCGGGTTTAAACCCAGGCACGCACCTCTGTCTTTTCCAAAGCATGTGCGTATTAAAAAATAATTAACACTTGCTTTAACGGTGAAGGAAAACATCGTGAGGAAACCTGCATACCTAAGAGTTTCTCGAAGGTGTGTGAAGTTCGCCAACCCGCACGGGGTCAGCGTGGTGGACTATGGCCTAAGCCCTCTCAGTTTTAGAGGAGGCCCGTGCCCAACGGTGGAACAGTTTCTTAGCTGGGCTAATATTTAGTTTACAAATAGACGTAAGTGTCCTATTTCCGGGCAAAGGACTCCCTCCGTCCGTCCTATTCTCCTCTATTAGGAGCGCACTGAGAACCAATCATTTGCAAATTCCCACCATCTACAACTCAAGATAACGCAATACCGTTTAAATCTTAGAGGGAATCGTCTGGCGAAGTAATGGCGCAAAAATACTTTATTTCATATCTTGGAACATTCTTAGATAAGTTCTCAAATCTTTTATTATGCCAATATATAAAAACATACAAAAATCATTATTGAAGTTCAGTCAACGAAAAAGTGCGTAGAATAAAAGATATTAACAATAAATGTCCGAATCATATTTCACGAAGCATAATAACTGGACTCTCTTAAATGGCGAATGCATTCGGAGTATTCGAGGGATCAAGTCGATAATTTTAATTTTGCTGCTCCCGACTCGTAGAAAATAAAATCGGTATTTTCTACATCTGTTGCTTTTCTTTGATTAAATTCTTTGCGGATCCCAGGATAGCTTAATTTCGACCGAGACATCTTGGCGTCTTGGCTTACACGGTATTTGAACATGAGTATATTTTATAGGTGCGTTTAATGAATAAACTGATTATTCTTTCTTCTTCTTCTTTAAGTTATGGCTCTACACTAATCTAAGTGTATTTCACCAGTGTACAGTGTGATGCTTAATGTGTTTCAAGTAAAAAATAAATTGTACACCCCGATGAACTTGATGACAACGATAATAATGAAATTGATGAAGTACCCCACCCTGGATAGTAGAGTGATGGATACTTTACATACCAATTGCGACGGCCGTTTTAAGAAAAATCGCAAATGCACGTTTTATAACTTTGCTACAATTATTTTCAGTCATGCACATATGAGAATACATAATTGTTAGTATTTTACCAACATTACACATTACTATTCTAAATTACCGAAGTTTTGTGAATTAAAACAAATTGGCGACATTTCTCTTTGACTTCCCACCAAAACTCTCTGACTGTTATTTGTTCGAAATAATGCTTTATTTGTTTATCTCGTAGAGATTATACATACTAGATATAATGGAAAATATACCACTGTAGCAGAAAGTGAAGTTAGAGACTGGGGGAGTGTTAAATATATAAACCTAGTTTTAGTTTCGAGTTTAATATTTTTGTGTCTAATGTACCTCTTGGCGTATAGGTCTATAATAAAAAAAATATCTAGCGGTATATAAATTGGTCTAGCGGCGAATAAGGTCCATGGCGACTACAGGGTCCAGGGTTCGAATACTAGGTCAGACAAATATAGTTTTTCTATCAAAAAATTCCCAAAATCAGTCTGGAGTTTAAAATTGTTCTGGTGTGTGGCAAAAGGCTTGTCCCCTATTACATGTGACCTAACATTGTCGGCGAAAAGTGGGTGTTAACAGTACACCTTTGCCAACCCGTTTGGGAAATATAGGCCATGCTTATTTAATTTTTCTTATCAATAAGCCGAACAATAATTCTAGATTGAGATTCAACAGATCAGATTAAGTATATGAACTCTCAAAGCGGGCTATGTATACTTCACTTTAATTTTGTATTTGAAAGTTAAAAACTTAAACAGGCGAGCCTTTCCAACAGCACATTAAAAGTTTGGAGGGCAGAAGTACTTTGGAAACTAAAAGAAAAATATTTCGCGTATAAGATTTTAACATGAACTTTCTAATGAAATATAAGAGGACGTACCCACTAAGAGTTGTGGAGTTTTTATTGAGAGCCTTATTAATTTTTGACTCATTTATTGTTTATTTACTCGAAATAAAATTAGTTCTAAGACTTAGCTACCGTAATTCATTTATAAACAGAATTGTGATTAAATCACAATTCAATTAATTTAAAATTAACCTATGTATTTGCAACTGCCTCGTTGCTCTAGTGAAGTAGTGCGTGCAGCGATCAAAAGATTTTTGGTTCAAATTCTAAGTCATAGAAAGTGTGTTATTCTTTCGAAAAATCCTCAATGGCAGTACGAAATCTAAAATTGAGTATCTGAATCACAATATTTTTTATTGACGTCAACTATTATAGTATTGATAAATCGACAAATCAGAAAGTAACAAAGACTCTACCACCACTTCGGAATGTCCTTTATGTGGAGAAGAAGGGCAAAAACTCCACGGTTACTCTTTTAAAATAAAAATGTTACAAACTTTTTGATCAACATTTTGTTGTGGGGTATGGCAGAACAATGTAGGTTGGTCATCAGGTGAGTCTAAGTTAAATAAAGCAAAGTATACTATTTATAAGAATGGCTACATTTACAAAAAAAAGTACATGAATAAAATGTTAACTAATAACAGTTTTATAGTTTTAATTACTCAAGTGGAGCTGGAATAGCATCTATCCAAGCATTATACATGTATTGAAGTTAGGTGTGTGTGTGTACTAGGCATGCCTTTTAAGTTCTGTCGTTTCCATATTTCCCGGCAATTTTGAATTTGGAATTTTGAATTTGTTCTATATTCGAATGTGTTCAAATTTTGAATCTCAAAACAGTTAAAAGTATTAGGATTAATGCTATTTTTTAGTCACAGCGTCGATTGGAATCTGTCAGCTTACGTACGAAAATAATTCTTTCGAAGGAAAATGTTCGTGCAATAATTTTCTACAACTTTAGAAGAAGCCTGACACGGCTTCAGTGTTTTGAAGAGCTAACATCTGTGTTCAGTGATAAAGCCCCATGTCTGCGGACTGTCGAACGCTGGTATTTAGAATTTCAGCATGGGCATACTAGTGTTAGTGACAAATCTCGCGAAGGACGCCCAAAATCCACCTTCACTGAAGATAACATCTTTGCTGTGAGACAACTAATTCTCAAAGATCGTCATGTGACGTATCGAGAGATAGAGGCTCTATTAGGCATCTCAGGGACAACCATTCAGAAGATCTTGCATGAAGCGCTTGGTGTGAGAAAGCTAGTTTGCCGTTGGATACCGCATCTGCTTTCCGACGATCACAAGGCGGCCCGCGCCAGATGGTGTAAGAAAACTCTGCAAAGGTTCAACCGAGGAGAGTCAAATCACGTTTACGACATCATCAGTGGTGACGAATCTTGGATCTATGCCTACGATCCTGATTCCAAACAACAATCTACAATCTGGTTCTTTCAAGACTAGCCAAAGCCGACTAAAGTTGTTCCTTCTCGAAGCACTTCAAAGAAGATGGTGGCCACGTTCGTTGGAAAAACCGGCCATGTTGCGACTATTGCACTTGAAGATCGTAGAACGGTTAACGCAGAGTGGTATACTACAGTTTGTTTACCACAAGTCATCGCCAAACTTCGAAAATCTAACTCAAAGCGACGCATCATCCTGCACCACGACAACGCACACAGCGCCCGTCAAGCGATTGAGTATTTGAAGCAGGAAAAAGTAGAAATTCTTGACCATCCTTCATACAGTCCTGACCTAAGCCCTAACGATTTATTTATATTTCCTAAAATTAAGAATGGTCTTCGTGGTCATAGGGTTCCAGTCCGGTGAAGAATCAGTCGACGCTTTCAAGTCAGCCATTTTGAACACCCCCACTTTAGAGTGGAATAAATGTTATAATAACTGGTTTGAGCGAATGAAAAAGTTTATTAAGCTAAGTGGTGAATACTTTGAAAAACAATAAAAAGTACTATAAGGTTCTAGTTGTGTTTTTTTCTTCAAACGACAAAACATAAAAGGCATGCTTCGTACACCATGAAGCCATAGTCGTCGTAGTCTTTGTCTTTCCGGAGGACTTTTGGCCTGCAGTGGACGTCTTTTGGCTGAAGATAGACGGATAGTCATTGGGCAATAAGTTACCTTTTCATTCCGTACACCCTCTTAGGGGTCTATTTCAAAAGTTTAAGTGGCATTAACGATTGCGGACCTCTACTTTATCGTTTCCATGAAAAGGAATGGTTCACATGTTATAATGTATCTGTTTGGACGCGTATATACTTTAGTATCATATACTCGTGTACCTTTTTTACTTTAATACCATATAAAATTTTATTTTTTAGGCTATAGCAGTCATCTTTCCTTAAAGCGATCGTTTGGATACCTTGCTACTATAACGTAAGGCAGTATATCGGAAATCATTATTTTTTCAGTGAATTTTTGTTATAGGCAATTATAAATCGCTGTCACGCCTATATTTTCCACGCGAGATTGGCAGAGTTTTCTTCTATATAACCGTGTACTATTTTCCGTAATAAACAATGAATACCTAAATTATCATGACCTTGTCGGTTTAGTGGCGCCTGGTGCGGCTGGCAATTACGAGGTTATTGGGGGCTTTCTACCAAAAAAAATCATAGTCACGAACCGAAGTTTAGAATAGTGCCTAGAATAATAGCAATATGTTCGCTTCCTATTATATGGGACCATAGACGGGAATATGTCGGTATACACAGCACACATTTACACTTGGGCAATGAACACGAGACGGTGTTTATCCTACTAATAATATTATAAATGTGAAAGTTTGTACATTCGGGTGTTGATGTTTGTTACTCAATCACGCGAAAAACGGCTGAAGGGATTTTGACGAAATTTGGCACACAGATAGTTTATTACCTGGATTAATACATAGGATACTTCCTAACTCTCTAAAAATGTTAGATTTCTCTGCAAAGTCAACGCGGAGGAAATAAAATGCAAATCAATGGATACCAATTTTGCACGAACGAATGTTTTTCGGTGACGTAAGATTATTTGCCCGAGAATGTAGGAAATGTTAATCCTTGTTGGGTTCATGATAAAATGTTTGTTGAACTTAGTAAGTGCTGGAAACCATGTGCTAAACAGAAAGAGTTAAGAAGAGCAACGTCACTCGCTGTTTCCATGTGTTAAAAGCAACTTTTAAGTGGATTTTAATTAATTGTGCTTCTTTCGGGTATAATTACTTTAATTGTTTGATTAAATAGTTCAAGATAAGTTCACCACTTTACGATAAAATATTTAACCTGGCAATTGCCTTTGTAAATAGCTTAAAACAGACTTAAAATCATATGGTTTTTTACTTATAGGCATATAATCCTTTAGAGCAATTTTTAATTCGTTTGAGCTGAAAATATCTTAATGTATGAGTAATTATGACATGGTATTCACATGGTTTCCGGCTGCCGTGTTTTCATGCTAAAAAATCATCAGAACGGCGGAAGGCCGTGCGTTTTCAAACCGCCAAAACCATTGACGTGAAATGGCGGCTAATGCGTCCCGATACACGCAATCAAATTAAGGGCACGACATTTCAATTTATTGCATTAACTCGAATAATAATATATAAATATACAGTTTGTTGTGCCTCGTTGGTCTAGTGGCAAAGCGCATCGCTTTGTGATCACGAGGTCCTGGGTTCAAATCCTAGGTCGGACAAATGTAGTTTTTCTAACGAAAAATTCTCAGTATGAGTCCGGAGTCTGGAATTGTGCCCGATATATGGCAATAGGCTCGCCCCCTATTACATAGGACCTAACATCGTCGGCGAAACGTGGGTGTACTCAGTACACCTCTGCCACCCCCTCTGGGGAATATAGGCGTGAAAGTGTTTTTTTTTTTTTTTTGTTTTGTATTTCCTCGGACGTCGATATTTTAGGGTATTATAGATTTTTTTTTTTTTTTTTTATTTAAATTTATTTAGAGACTTTTGTACGACAATTATGTACATATCAGTCTCATTGTACCTTTTACAAAATTTAAGCTTACTTATTGTAGTCCACTAGTACATTTTTCAAAAAAACTAAATAAAACTCTTGCTTCCTCTGAAGTAGGAGCAGATAAAATGCAATGATACATACCAACATCATTCTTATTTATATTAAAGCCTATTATCATCGCTTGCCTTTCCGTCGCATATCGGACACACTCCACAAGAATATGAAAAACGTCCTCAATAATTCCACAGGTTTCACAATTTGGTGACTGGGATATTTTCATAAGATATTTAAACTTATTAAGTGGTGAATGTCCAGATCTGAGCCGTAAAGCCGCTACAACCAATTTCCTATTTAATTCTATGCCCTGAAACCAGGGTATATGAGGGGGCTCACTCTGTATAGATTTGTACCATATCCCTTTTTCTACCGAAATTCTGTTAAAATGCTCTTTCCACAGTTCGTGACATTTTCGTCTGTATTTAGGTAATACTTCAGAGTAATTTGGTATACAGTTAATTTGCTTCCCGTTTACTATTCCACTTTTCGCCAGTTTGTCAGCCTCCTCATTACCCTGTAAACCAATATGGGATGGAACCCATTGCAATGTCAATTTGACACCACTTCGATGCAAGTCGTGCATCTTCGATAGTACACTATACGCTATCGGGACACCTCTGACACCAGAGGCGCTCCGAGCGATGTGTTGTAAGGCACTCTTACTATCAGTGCAAATAACTACGTTGTTGTATCTAACAGACTTTATGTATGACAATGCTTCAGACAACGCAATGAGTTCCACTGACATAATTGAAATTTGGCCAAATATTTTAAAGACATTATTTAAGTTTACACCTTTTGGATCATAAAAAGCAGCACCTTGACCTTGACTACTTTTAGCGCCATCTGTATAGATGACATTCCGATCTGAATATTTATGTCCCAATTCATCCAGTATATCATGTTTCAGAGCATTGATTTCGTAACTTCTTTTGGAACAATTAACAGTATTTAGTTTTGGGTGTACATCTGTGGTATTAATATTTGTTATCCAAGTCTGTAAATTAAACATCTCAAGCTGTGAAGAACTAGAGACCACTTCATTTTTCACTTCATCCATTAGGATTGCCAGCAAAGGCCACTTTTCTCTCTTTGCCCAAAAACTGTTTTCACATAGGCTTCGCAGGTGCACTAATGACTTATTAATAAAATGATCTTCTCGAGATTGGGATTTCAGGCAAAATTTATATCCTGGATATGTTCTTCTTATGTACAATGGAACCACACAGAGCTCACTTTCCATCACATGAATTGGGGTGCTCTTGATGAAACCACCCACAACTCTGAGAGCCTGATTTTGTATCTTATCTAGTTTATTTAAGTTCATTTTAGCACTATTATTGTACAAATAACATGAATAATCAATTCTACTTCGTATTAAGGATATATATAATCTGCGTAAATGACATTGATGAAGACCCCACGATGAACCAGCCAGTACTTTCAGTAAATTAAGAAACTTTTCTGTACGTTCGACGATTTCATTAATGTGTTTAGACCAACGTAGCGATTTATCTAACCATACACCCAAATATTTAATAGTGTCAACTAGCTGCAATCTACGCCCATTTACATTTACTTTAATATACTGGTGCTTCCGGCGTCTTGTAAAACAACAAAGCTTTGATTTTGTTTGTGACAAATTTAAACCTAGATCTTCTAAACTGGGCATTATGTTATTAACTGCGCCTTGAATTTTTTGCACATTATCGATCATATTGCTTGACGTATTAAATAAAACGAAATCGTCTGCATATTGGCAAAACATAACATCATTTAATTGGTCAGTAACTTTAACAGTTGCAATGTTGAATAAGAGAGGAGACAAGGGATCCCCTTGCGCTAAACCTCTCTTAGCGTATCTGATTAAGTCACCATTGAGTTCTTGTTTGTCTCCAATTTTCAAACATCTATCACTCAGAAAATTCCAGAGGTACTGACAAATTCTTTTGCCAACTCCACATTCATCAAGTATAACAACTAATTTCTCAACTAGAATATTGTTATATGCATTTTCTATGTCAACAAAACATGCTAATGTTGAATGATTTGATGAGAATCCTATTTGAATCTGTGAGACTAAACTAACTAAACATTCCTGACATGACTGATCTCGTCTGAATCCTGCGGTAAAAGGTGACAGTAAGTTATTTCTCTCAATAAACCACTCTAACCGCTTTGTAAGCATAGAGTGAAAAATTTTACAAATACAAGATATTAATGAAATCGGCCGAACTTTACTTCCTACATTCTGTGTTGTGCCTTGTTTGGGAATTGGAATGATGCGTATATCCCTCCATTGACAAGGAACTTGGCCACTAGTAAATACACGATTAAAAATTTTGAGTAGTTGCTGCTTTCCTACACGCGGCAAATGGAAAATCATCGAGTACGTTATGCCGTCATCTCCCGGCGCGGTGTCTTTTTTTTTTAAACATTTATCTAATTCTTGTCCCGTAAATTCAGTCTCCAGCGTAATATTTGTAGACCTAAATAAGGGAGAGTTACAAAGAACATAATCTGGCGTAAGACTCGTTAAGATTTCATTCTGTTTTTCTTTACTTACATGGAATTTACTTCTTTTATATCCTTTTATCCACCTCATACGCTGCCACATATCGGAAACTGATGTTGAATGGTTAATATCACTACAATATTTTTTCCAGCTATTATATTTTGCTTTCTTAATGGCTAACTGTGCGGTTGAATTTTTCCTTTCTAGTATTGTCAAGTTATGCGGGGTAGGATTTTTTCTAAAATTGCCTAATGCTAATCTTCTTTCGGCTATCAGTTTGGAAAGTTCTGGATTCCAATAATGTTTAGGTTTGAAACCGCTATTTAGGCTATTACAAGTCTTAATAGTTGGGATACATTCTTTAACTGCATTGTTAATTTTTTTGATAAAGTTATCATAGGCAACTTGGACAGAAACTTCCTCAGATGTATCAAGATACGGCGCAAAATTTTCGTTTAATACTGTTTGATATCTATTCCAGTTTGCTGATTTAAAATTTAACCTATTATAAGAGTCTAAATTTTCATAAAAATTGAATTTAATGTTTATAATTAAGTGGTCACTCCCTAGATTTTCATTCATAACAGTCCATTCAAACTTAATAGCAATATCATCAGACGCAAATGAAACATCAGGGGAAGTTTTATGTAATACATTATTCACTAATTTAATTCTTGTCGGTTCTTTAGTATTAAGGGAAGTGAAGCGACACTCTAATGCTGAATCATACAATATTCTACCTCTAGTATCAGTTCTGTAAGACCAATTAGTGTGATGCGCATTAAAATCGCCAACAACCAAGCATTTTTCTGAAAAGAGCTTGAATACTTGTTCCCAATCTTGTTGTGTAGGACGACAAGACGGTGGACAGTATATCAGAATTATACTTTTGAGATGACTACAGTTAAGGATGTCCAACGATACAATTTCTATTCCTGAATTACCTAAAATCACGGGATTTTGAATAACTCTGATTAATTTAAATATGTTAGCTGCTACTCCCCCATATCCATCTTCCCTATCACTACGAAATACATTATAATTATTAACTCTAAGGTTGTACTCACTTTGCAGCCATGTCTCACAAACTAGTGCTATATGTATTTTCTCTTGAGCTAACAATAGTTCCAATTCAACTCTTTTTGGTTGTAAACTCTGTGCGTTCCACTGTATTATGTTAAGCGAGTACCACTTATTACAATTACCCATCATTAAAAATAGCGAATAAGTTGCTCCAAATATCATGCTCTCTTATTAGTTTAACAAGGAATATGAATGCTTCCTCTATAATAAACTTAATAAATAATTTGATCTTTACCTCCATTTCATTTTTAGAAAAACATATATCTTTAACAGTTCTTAAAATGCTTCTTAAACGTATTTTCACTGGACCTAAATCTTCTTGATCAGTAATGTCCTCTTCTATATCTTCTAAACATTGACCCAATTGTATATCGTCTTCATTGTTGTTTAATGAACTATACATGTTTTTGGAGCGTTTGGTTTTATCGAAAGCTGTCTTATCTTTTCCTTGTGATAGTTTACTTTTTATTGTATCATCGTCCTTACTTATTCTCTCATTCCCACTCTTTTCTTCCTGAATACTCTCTGTTGCTATTACGTCTTCAGTCAACAGTTCATCATATCTTCCTCGTGTGGCCAGGGTTTTTGCTGTTTTTGGGTTATCTACAGCAGAAATCTTATCTTTTCTTCTTGTTAAGTAAATTTCAAGTGCTCTTCTGTAAGGACAATTCATCTCACTCATTATATTTCTAATTTCTTTTTCTTTTAAAAAGACTGGACATTTACTTTTCTGCAACGCCATATGACCCCCCTTACAATTAGCACACTTGTAATTCTGTGTTTCACAATTTGGGTGATTTTCCGAACATTTAGGACATACTATTTTTCTTGAAGGGCACGAACGACTTAGATGGCCAAATTTCCAGCACCGGGAGGGTAGTTAACGGGGAAAACGTACGGCTCAACTTTAAAACTACATCCGTATCCATAAACATACGGAGGTAAAGTTGCACCTTTGACACCTATGCGAATAGTTTCACTATTCACCCACTCGCCTCTCTCAGTTATTTTTTTTAATCTTCTTACTGATATAATCTCATAATCACATTCCAAGTTTTCTTTAATTTCCTCTTCATTTACGTCCAAGTCTATCTGCCTTACAATTCCATATGATATGTTTATTTTATTTATTAACTGACATCTATATTCTTTTTCTTGAATTTTATCGGAATTCAGCAATTTTTCTGAATCTTGTTTGTTTTCAAAATAAACATAAATTTTATATGGGTTTTTGTATTGCATTTTTAATATATTCTGTATATTTTCTGACCTTAATAACTTGGCCATACCGAATTGTTTAGGCAACACATCTTTTCCGGTGATACATACTACAAAACAAGATGCATTTTCGATGTTATTCCCACTTAAAGATAAGTTATGTTCAGCTTCCTTTGATTGTCCTCTCGCAATTATCTTATTGTGTTTCCTCACTACTGTAAACCCGTCATCATATTCTACTATTTCCTCATTATCTTCTCTTGTTCTCTTTTCCGGTAAAACAGGATATTCCTCATCAAACTCCCTTCTTCTCTCAATAATTCTACATACTCGTTGCTCACTCATTGTCATTTCCTCTTCATTTCCACTCGAAACGTTATCCATTATTAAATATCAACATTATAATAATATATGTAGGGTAGACAGAAAAAAAACTCGTCGCGAGAAACACTTGCTGATAGATGTGCGCTCAGCCTGCCGTCTCGCACGCGAATGGGGTATTATAGATATCACTTAAAATGACACAAAGGCGCAAGCCCATTTACCGCCTGGAGGGCTACCTTTGTATACGTATTTACATACATACATACACTTACGCCTTTATCCCACTGGGGTAGGCAGAGACTACAGTTTGCCACATACTACGATTCTGACACATCTCTCTCGCTTCATCTACGTTCATACATTTCTTCATACATTTCCGTCGATTTATAGTGCTACGCACTTGACCCTTTTCCAAGAGACTATTAACTCTTCCGGCACGTCCACTTACATTTGCTCGATGTATTCCTTTCGTTAGCCGCCTGTCACACATCCTTTCCACATGCCCATACCAATTCAACATACCTCTTTCAATCCTAGTCACCACGTCACCTTTAGCTTACATCGGGTTCTAATCACACTATTCTTCATTCGGTCAGCACGGGTGACACCACATATACTCCGAAAAGAGCGCATTTTCACAGCATTTACTCTACTTTCATGCTTCTTTTGCCATACCCAACATTCACTGGCATACATAAGCGTAGGTACCAACACACCATTGTGTATTTATTTAGTGTTTAAGTGATTTTATTGGTACTGACATATAATATCAGCCTATACTACCCACTGCTGAGCAACGGTCTTCTCTCACAAATCGAGGTGAGGGAGATTAGGTCATACTCCACCACACGCACCCAGTGCGGATTGGTGGAGGCAGGTTTGTGTCCACCTGCTGTTTCTAGCTTATCAAGTCGCCTTTAACGCTTCCAACTCGGCTTAACGACTACCACATGAAATGGTAGCCGGGACCAATAGCTTAACGTGCATTCCGAAGCACGGAATGGCTCGAATATGAAAATGCCACAAACGGTCACCCATCTCAGGCCAACCGAGTCGAACTCTGCTTAACCTTGGTAATCAGTAAGAACACCGCGGTCGCACAGCGCTACGAACGCCTTGATACTAACATGACGCATAGTACTTAAGTGTATGTATAACAGCTAGACGACGTTTGACCTATACGGTCAGAGTATATACTGCTCCACTCGCTGAATCGACAAGACGTGGGTTCGATGACCGTACAGGACAGATCTCTGTGAAATCTCCACCTCCAATCTCTGGCTTATTTATGTGAAATTTATGTGTTTAGACGCACCCACAACATACAAGTATTCTTTAGTTTGGGTCAACCACGGGTTGTTAAAAAGAAAGAAATAATGCGCTGACTAGATCTTGTATTTTTAGCTTTGAGAACTAGCAAGTGGCCAGTACTATATGACTGCATCTATACCTTTTCCTACGGTTGCCAGAGCAAATTCGCCATAGACTCGTACCCTTAAGGCATTAAGCATTCGAAGCCTAAGTGTGATATATTTGCGAGTGACAGAAGAATTTTTTTGTTTGAACGCTTGAAGTACTGCGAGAATAATGTTGTACTATGAAAATTATGTCATATTTTGTAATTAATAGCGTAATTGTCTGCCCTGTTCTATTCACAACAAATAAATAAACGAGTAAAGTGCCTTTAGTGGTCTAGTGGCAAATAATGCGCTTTGCCATCACGAGGCCCTGGGTTCAAATTCTTGGTCGTACAAAATTTAATTATTACTCCTCAATCATTAACTCACTGAAAAAATATCATTCCGGAGTCTATAATTGTGCCACGTTTACATGGGACCTAACATCTTTGGTTAAAATAGGTGTATACAGTACACTTCTGCCAACCCCGCTTGGGGAATATAGGCGTGACGGTGTTTATATTTTTATTATTTTTAACAATTAATAAATAGATCTTACCTCGAAATAAATTAGTCCGTATTCGGCACGTTAAGCCGAAATACGAGGACATCATTTCGACGCTAATGAACCGATGTTGCAGGGTTCTGGATAATGGACGTGGATATTAGTTTATGTGTGTTTGGAACTATTCTTCATGATGTTTAGTACATACTATGTATTGTATTCTATTTTTGTGTACATTGTATGATATGTTTGTTCCTTATAATAAACAAATAGTTCTGGGTCGAAGGCTTTTAGCTTACCGTTGTTGTAGATTATAGGTCGGTGAAATATGAGTTTACACAGTACACCTATATCATCCTCATTTGGAGAATGTAGAATAGAACCTAAGACTGGCTGATCGCTAGTGTGTGTACTATACGCTATGAAGACAACGTGGCAGTTATTTTATTCGCGGCTTATATCTATCTTTTATCCATTTCATCGCGCCGGATCTTTTGCAGGGTAGGCTTCTGCCTATAGTATTTTTTATAAAGGCAGGGTACTGTGACAGTTGTAAGTGTCAAAAAAAATTAAACTTTATTCAGTGGCAATAAGAGGCATGACCTGTTTCTATACTTATGGTGTACTGCCTTAATACCATTGAATTAAATATTAATTTCGTTTGGCACTTAGAACTGTCACTACCTACAGTACAGAGTTTCAATAGATTCTTACCCTTCAGACTTCTACGCTCTTCACTTATAGAAACTTGTTTTGCCTTTCAGATATAGTCTCGGAATTGACGAGTTAAAAATTTATTGGTAATTAGGTAATTCTAGTTTTAAGTTTTGTTTTTGATATGTCAGATAGCCTTGTTATTGAGCCCTGCATAAATATGTTATTTACGTATAGGTATTTTAAACCGCTGTTCCTATATCAATAAAAAAGAATTTGATCTTTGACATTGTTCTTTGTTGGTGCAGGTTTTGAACTACAGTCTGAATACTTGGCGAAACTTTCCAAAGTTAACATTTTGAACTATTGGGGTTCTTCAACTATTCTAGCTTTTGCCGGCTTTGTAGCGTCTCGCTTTGAACTATGCTTTATCTCTGTTTATTTGTTGAGGTTGTAGAGGATAGATAACTTGCCTAACAACTATTTATCTATCTTTATCATCACGCCTGATCTTTTGCGGGTTAGGCAGAGAGTACAGAGTTCCAACAGGTTCTTTCTTTACAGAACTCTTTGGCTTCCTCACATCTCATAGTCTGTTCGTCTCATAAACGCTCGCAGGTTACGGTGAATCTTGACTTGCCTCACGGATAAGACACGGTCTATTTGGATTGGATTGGATTTGCATCCTTCACTTTCGCATTGTATGTCTGTTTTGTCACTCTTTCTTCTGACTTTCTTTCTATATGCCCGAACCAACGGAGCATTTCTCAACCTACCAACTAATAAGTACTAATCTAGCTGAAGTATGAATATGACACACCAGAGGGCTTGGTACGAAATGATTAATGTTAGCGTTACGCGAGTAAGCGTGCTGCCATGCTCATATATATTTAGCAAATTAGTAGTGTGACGAAGATGACGTAAAAAATCGCTAGCGTCACGATAACGTCAGCCTTTTCGTGTTAATCCCACAGTTTCACAGAAGTACTTTGGTGGTCCTAGTTTACGTCTTTCGGTATCTGTCGGGAAAATTATTAAAAGTATATATAAAAATGATCATGAAGTCTTGGGATTGAATTCCAGACAGCTTGATCCACTGGTTAACAGCGTAGGTGGCTCTGGTCACTGTATAGAGTAGTCCGGTGTTCGATTTCCGTACAGAACATCTTTGTAAGACCCACAAATGTATTTTTTGGTTTGACTATATGTGTATGTGTATTTCAGGTTTGTAAACGCACCCATGACAAAGCCCATGAACATGGGGACGTGTTGGCCCATAGGTTCACACGCTGTAATGTGCAGGGAAAATTAACACTTTATAGAGCGTACTGCCAAAGCTTTCACACGTGTGCTCTGTGGACCAGCTTCATATCAAGGGCATACCCTTGAGTGCTGTATGCAGCGCTCTGTGGGTCCAGTATAATAACACCTTCAGGGCTGTGTTGAGGCCCCCTTACTTCTGTACTGTATCTGGCATATTTGCGGATGCTGGCATAGATGACTTTTAACTACTACTTTTTAGAAGGTTGCGGCGGAGCACCAATGGAGTTCTGAAATGATTGCGAATAGAATGGATGCAGATGTCCTCCAAAGATATGCAGATCTTCATGTCAATACTAATATAGTTCGTAAATCTAAATAATTTACTAAACCTAATGATATTTTAAATTTCTAATATGGACTGTGTTGTCTGAAATAAAATATTTTTATTTATTTTATTAAAGCGATTATTCGTTCATCGTAGCGTAATAAACTGAAGAACTCTTCTTAAATTTATACTCTGACTTAGAACTACAAAGCTATGTACATATTTTACGAGAAATCTTGAAAACAATAAAGTGTTAGCCAGTCTTATGATGAAATTCAAATTATATCTTGGAACTATAAAAAGGAACCGTAAAAATGCGAATGGCTTTTCCGTAATAACTATGTGAAATATGAATGTACACATCAAAATACAAACATAACTTACTTATTTGTTGAAGTATATTGAACTTTATAAATGGTGAAAACAAAAAAATAATAATATTATCATCATCATCGTCGTCATCAGTTCACTGCAAAATAAAAGCCTCCTACAAGGATCTACTTAACGACCGGCATTGTGCTGCCTTAATATCTACATAAATCTATCTATCTATATCATCACGCCAGATCCCTTGCGGGGTAGGCAGAGAGTACAGATTTCCCACAGGTTCTTTCCTTAATTACCTCTATGGCTTAATCCACTTCGTCTCATGCACGCTCA
Organism: Phalera bucephala; assembly: GCA_905147815.2. Taxonomy (NCBI): domain Eukaryota; kingdom Metazoa; phylum Arthropoda; class Insecta; order Lepidoptera; family Notodontidae; genus Phalera; species Phalera bucephala. Next base: position 28,274,649 of record LR990613.1, on the reverse strand, counting down.
CCGGTTGCGGAGACTCTTGACTCTACATAAATAATAATTAAAAAAACACTGTAATAATTGGCAAATTATATGCAGCCGAAAGCAATTTAAGTATTAATTTCACAAACTAGTAACAAAGAAAAATATATGGTACGAGAAGGATGTTTCGGCCCGTGGAAGACATGGACAGGGGGGTGTTGGTGTAAAATAAGGGTTAACATTTAGTAAATTTTCCTACTTGCAATGAGATATTTCCATTAGTGGACCGCACGGCTACTTATTAAAAAAAGAACTTGGGTACATTTTATACCAAACGGCAACGGCGGCATCGGCAACTGTCATGTAGTGACATTTCACTTAATGACAGCGTTAGTTCCGATTTTCGCCGCGGGCCAAGAGATGCATGTAGCACTGTGACTGTTGTGTTTTGATATATTTTATTTTATTCTAACGCCCCGTAGAGAAGTTCTTAAATTTAAAGCTGGCTAGTCTGTCTTTTTAATGTATAAAGTAAGGATAGATCAGCTTTATTTTTAAATTTAAAGAACGTCTCTGCAGCTCTGTGTAGTAGTTCTGAGGACCAGGCACAAACTGATTGACGTTATCGTAATTTTGTCGAGAAAGCGTGCTGACGCGTTCATCTTTACTTAGTATATTTTTAGTGTGAAAAGGATCGCATATTCGAATGCGATAAGGTAACATATGTTTGTGCTAATCTCTGTGGAGTAGTGTGAAATGATGGCATATTAATACGAATTCGATAAGGTAACATCTGTTTGTGCTAACCTCTGTGGTGTATTTCAGGATCATACTTTTACACTCATACAATAGAATTAAGCTATATTGTGATTGAATTCCTCACCCCAGAGGACTTAGCATGAATACATTGACGTTAGCGTAACGTCATCACGGCGTCATGTTTACTTTATAAATGGTGGTGTGACAAGGATGGCTTAGCAACTCGCTAGTGTCATGCTCATGTCAAAATGTTTGTGCTAAGCTCGCAGAAACTAAGGGCTTATCATGAACAGACTGACGTTAGCGAGAAGTTATCGAATTGCCATTCCTTTCGCACTACAAATTTACTAAATAAAGATGAACGTGACGTCACACTTTCTAGAGAACGTTATGGTGCTGTCAAATGATTTGTGCTTAGCTATAGAAATCGTAAAACAATGACACTAAAAGTCGTCTGCGTCTATTTTTACAAGATTTTATTTTACTTGCAATGTTTGTACGTCCGTCTGTCCGGTTCAAATCCTGTGATCCAATTGTTATGCACTTGCGGGTATCCGATTGAGCTGAAATTTGGCAGACTTATGTAAAGTCGGTGACAATGCAATAATATGGTGCCATGGAGCTGGTCTGATAATGGAGTCAGAAGGTGGCCATAGGAACATGTGAACTATACAACGTAGCCCCCTCGTGTTTAGGCTTGTTAAATTGATATTGACAAGTACTATACAACCAGACAGTGTTAAGGGTCTGATGATGAAGCCGAAAGGTGGCCAATGGAACCCCCAACTACTCAATATAACCCCGCCGGGTTCGGGCTCCTGGCATTTGTCTTGACGAGTACTTTAGACCCGGAAAGTGTCAACGATCTGATGATGGAGCCCGAAGGAAACCATAGGAACTCCTCCACTAATCAAGATATCTTCGTTGCGCTTGCGCTTTAAAAACTTGTTTTTAAAGCACAAGGAAACCTTTCCTTACGATGTATTCCTTCACCGTTAAAACAATTGATTAATATTTTTTAAAACGCACATGCTTTCGAAAATACAGGTGCAGGCCTGGGTTTGAACCCGAGACCTCTGACTTTGCAGTCCAATGGTCTAAGTACTAGGCTATCACTGCTAATTAAAAAAGGTAAATAACAAAGGCCTTTTGAAATAAAAATTATTTCTAACTACGCATGTAATGGAAAGCGATGATAGTTGTTTCTAATAAAATAGTGCGGTATTTCACTTTAGATGTTTTATTTATTATTACAATTTCTGTGGTGCTTAGCCCTTTTAACTGACAGTATCCTTTGGTACTACAAACTCAAAGCCATTATATATATATATATATTCAACTAATTAATTCGGTGTAAATTGCGGTTAGTTAGCAAGTGAAATTACTCTCTTACTGTAATTACTTTATCTAGGAGCATAGCATGTAAACTAAATTCACAATAAGCCTTCTATCTATCTATCTTTATCAACACGCCGGATCCCTTGTGGGGTAGACAGAGAGTACAGATTTCTAACAGGTTCTTTCCTTACATGCCTCTCTGGCTTCCTCCACTCTCATAGTTCGTCTCATACACGCTCGCTGGTTACGGAGACTCTTGACTTATCCTTCAGATAAGAATCGGTTTATTTGGGCATGGTAAGATAGTCTAGGTTTTCCCCGTTACCTACATCCTTCCACTTCCGCATTGTATATCTGTTTTGTCATTCGTTCTTCTGACATTCTTTGTATATGCCCTATATTAATAAGCCTGCAATAAGTTTAAACGAGATAGATATTAGTCTAATATTAATTAGGACTGCTTCACTGGCCTAGTAGCGCATTACGGGTCGTGATCACAAGATTCTGAGTTCGAAGCCTAGGTCGAACAAAGCCATGTAGTAGTTCGCATTTTGGATTTTATTTTTTTAAGCGTATCCCCATACTAGGATGTGTTTCCGTGTCGTGGGTGCACACCCAGACCGAAACAAATAATTGTGGGTCACATAAAGATCTGCCCCGTGCGGGAATCGAACCCGCGACTATTCGATCCAGTGGGTATAGTGGCTTAAGCTATTAACAACTGCGCCAAATCGTCCGCGCCAAATCTTATCCAATTAAAACTTATAGAATGACACTATCTTTCTATTTTCATTTAATGTATACGGTAGATAACAATCTTCTTTGCTATTCTTGAGACACTGGTTGATCTATCTACATTTAAACTACATTTTTCAAAATATGAAATTGAATTTCTATGGAATCCGACTTCAACCGTAGAATGAAATGTAATTACTCTGTACGTCTGTAGGTAGGAGAAAACATCATGTCATTATGTTTAACAAAGAAAACTTGATGAAATAAACTAAATTCTGGAATTCAAAGTAAGTACAGCTTAGGTTCAAAATATTGAATGAGTGGATCTTACTTTCAGGTTTAAGTATCATATATTTAAATATATAATTTTATGTAGCCCAATAACACTAAGCTACACTTTTTAGTGGATATAAATAAAGGAAAATACTACATCTCCACATCAATATTACGTATTATGACGTCGATCCCTGACCGTTATCATAAAACAAAATGAAGAGTAAAATATACCAGTCTCATACTGTTAGGATCATATTATAAAATAGTTGGCAAACTTCGTATGAAATAAAACGAAAGACGTAGACCCTCTGAGTCACATACATATCTTTATGATATGAATATTAAAGGTGCTGGTCTCAAGTGGCTATCTGAAGTGTTTTTAAATTGCTTTGCTTTTTTGAACTGCAGCAAAACCTCCTTTAATACAGAGGTGAAAAGAGTGAATTAACAGTTTGTATACTCCCGATATGTTTCGCATATTTTCTCTAAGATGGGTGACCGATTGTAGCATTTTCATATTCACGTGTCTCCGTGCTTGGGAAGGCATGCTAAGCCGTTAATCCTGGTTACCATTTAATGTAGTAGTCCTTAAGCCACCTCGGAATTCTTAAGGGGGCCATAATAAGTTCCAACTGTAGGTAGCCACAAATCTACCTTTACCAGTCCGCAATGAGTCCGCGTGGTGGAGTGTGACCTAATCTCTATTACCTTGATTTGTTAAAGAATGCTTTTACCCAGCAGTGGGAAAGTATAGGCTTATTATTATTATGTATATATGTACAAATTTTACTCTCCCAAGATTGGGGTATATCTAGTATTTTCCATTCCGATCTCGGTCTCGAACCTATTCGCGCCTTTATTAAAAAGGCGACAACCCGATATTTCGCGAACGCGTCCAATCGTAGAAATCCGCTAATCGTAGCCGCCGTCGACTACAAACCTAACTCCCCTCCTCTTAGCCGCTACCGCCGTCCGCGGCATGTTCTCACCGTTCTCGATGCCCTTACATCCCTTCTTTCGAATACAGATACTGCACACAGGATCAGACACCGACCTCGCCGGCGAGGTCGAAGAATCCATTGCCTGCCGGCCGGTGCAGAGCACCACGGCGAGACATCTAGTGTACGCTCTCCCCCATAGCGACTGCTCAAGCCGAGGCCGTTCCTCCTTGAGGCGCCCCTGAGCTAGTTGCCCCCTTGCCCTTCTGGTTCGAGTGTAGTGGTGCACGCTCGCCCTTTTGTCCGGTGAAGCTGTAAAGGCCCCGCGGCCAACAGCGTAGATTATTCACACACACACACACATGAAAAAAAAATCTAGTATCTACGGGCCTAAGTCAAGCAAGATATGGATGGGGGGATAAGTTACTGTTCTAGGGACAGGAATTTTCTTACAATCCTACAAGTATTAAGAATTGTTGCCTTTTGAAGAAGTATGTGTGTGAGATTATGAATGCCCAAAGATTGGAGACTTGAGTTATTATTATGGCCAAGCTAGGATGGTTGAGGTTAATATGTACACCCACATTGCGCTACTATTATTGGGCCTCAATGTAATACAAATATAAGGCAAGCATATTTTCATTATCTATCTATGTATATCACCACGCTAGGTTCCTTGCGAGGTAGGCAGAGAGTACCGATTTCCAAAAGGTTATTTCCTTACAGACCGGTCTGGGTTCCTGCCCTCTTATACTCTCATACACCCTCGCCGATTACAGACACTCTCGATTTGTCCTTCAGATAAAACGAGATCTGTTGCCGTTATACCAGACACAATTCTAGATTCAGGACTGTGACCTAGATTATAGATAAAGCTCACTTTATCCTATTTGTCGTTGTAGGTGTATGACAGGTTTGTTTATTTATTTTATAAAGCTTTTTTACCGCAAGGATCAAATGGTTCGTATTACTGTCTGTAAAATATGAATAAGTCTTAGATATGTCTTCCCTTACTCTCCCTTCATATATCATCTGATATTCGAACAACGTCGATACATACTTCTATGTTTTGCTAGCTGATGGATTGATGCTATTCAGATCTAGATTTAGGATGCTTGCTACAATTTGTTGAGTTAGTTTAGTTCTTTGACTTCCATCGAACTTATGGAATATAACGTTTAGGTTATAAATAAATTAAAAGTGAACTTTTAATTTATTTTATAAACTAAGTAAAAAGCGTGTATTCAAAACAGACCATTTGTACAATAAGCGAATTTTACAAAATGTAAATAAACTTTATTTACGAGTCAACGAGCTTATTTATCACCTTTTGATTGGAACAATGAAAAAACTGATTATTTTCTAAAGAAAAAGCCCTTTGGAATCGTCCCTTTTGAACAGAAGCTCCTCAATTTGGTTAGTGCACATATTACAGTTTTACATTAACAATTATCTTTGGTAAGGTGCAAGACAAGTCCCTGTCATTTTTAGTACTGTATTAAATATATAGAATTTTGTGTGCATGTGTGTGTAAATGATCTACGCTGTTGGCCGCGAGGCCTTTAAAGCTTTACCGGCCAAAAGGGGCGAGCGTGCAACCACTACGCTTGAGCCAGAAGAACAAGGGGGCAACTAGCTCAAGGGCGCCTTAAGGAAGAACGGCCTTGGCTTGGGCAGTCGCTATGAATATATATAGGAAAGCAAGTGTCGTAGCTATAATTATTTGTAATATATGCGTTATAAAATTGATGTGTCTAATTGTGTAAAAGAACCCGCTTCAATCCTTACAGTACACAATTCAACACATACCCTGCATATTTTGAACATTGGCTTAGATGTAGGTTACATTTATTAAGGTTCCTTTAATGGTTGATTTACACTAATAAACTTTCTGAATTGTTATTATTAGTAGTTATTATTAGTTACACTCTCAATTTAAAAGAGCAGCGTCGTGGCACTTGAGTTGCCCCGGTATTATGCTAAGTGTATACCATTTCATTGCCACATTATTTTTTATTTTATGTTATTTGTCGTGTATTTGTGTTTTACTTTCTGCTTAATTCGTGTAATGAGCTTATGTTATCAGTTTTCTTTCAAAAGCGACGGCTATAAGTAAACAGCCCAAGATTAACCAACCGATTAACCGTCGGTTTAATTATCTATATCTATAGAGTACAGAGTTCCAACAGGCCAAATATTTGTTTCGCTTGGGTGTTTGTGTAGGTTAATTACATGTGTGACAGGATAATACATTAAAAAAAAGATCCCTTACGTCTGTATATTCCCAAACAGAGATGGCAAACATACACCTACATTTCGTTACCAATGTTAGATTAACAACTTCTGTAAACATTAACAACTTCTCTACGATAAATAAGCAAATATTATTAAAAAACTTTACAACAAAAAAAAAAATTCTAAATTTAACTTTTTAATCAGCTCTTCGATATGTGTAATATCAGTTTTATAAGACTGCTAAGAAAACATACGATGTACATACAGAGCGCATAGTGCTTATTTAAACTAGATAGCACTAACTAGTGCAGATAAATTGTCTTAAATACTTAGGAACCTTCAATAGGCTAAAATTTTAATATTTGTGGCTTATCGATACCATCTAAATCTAATAGTGTTGGTATTCTGTCGATATTATCTAAGAAAAATATTTTTAATACCCTTTCGATACGATCCAGCCTCCGCATCGATAGCACAGGGGGCTTACCAATCTTTTTGCAAAGTTATTAAGTTAAGCTTACTTTGCCATTATTAAGGGACATGCTAAGCGCAGTTTATAGCTTCATCCCTTTCTCTCAAAGTAAAATTACAATAATACTACTAAACTGAATTTAAATGTTTTTGTTTTGTTGTCTCCAATATGACAATGGTTTTGTTTTATCCCCATAATTATAAAACTACAATTTTCTCAACATCGCCCCTCCTGTATTTTTAATCTTAAACTTTAATACAAATAGTATCTACCTATATATTTTCATGCTTTTTTAGTACAGAGTTCCAACAGGTTCTTTCCTTACATAGCTCTCTAGTTTCCTCCTCTCTCATAGTTCGTCTCGTACACGCTCACCGGTTACTGAGATTCTTGACTTGTCCTTCAGATAAGACCCGGTCTATTTGGTCTTAGTAAGATAGTCTAGGTCTTTTCCGGTACCTACATTCTTCCACTTTCGCGTTGTATATCTGTTTTAACATTCTTTCTATATGCCCGAACCAACGGAGCATACTCGGTTTCATTATTTAACTAATAAATAGCTTTGATTTCTCTTAGTAGGTCTCATTTTGACAGGTGTTCTATCTACAAGATTATGTTACAATAAACGCAAGATCTAAAAGTACTTTGTTTTAAATCGGTAACTGAATTGATTCCAACAATTTTATTGTAGCTTTCTTTTCTATTTAATTTGCAAAATATGCTGTTATTCCTTTAGTGCGCTGCAATAAACTAAAGTTATTCTTGATTCAAAGCAATAAGGAGATTTCAAATGTATTTCTGAAAGGTATTTCTCAAGTATATGTTACTTACACTTGTACAAGTTTCATTGTAAATTGGGGTATAAAAGTGCTTAAACAGGGGGTAATAAAAATTAAATTTGGAAATTTGGTATTCGTATTGAATTTGTGTAGCAATTATCTAGACGGGGTGTCTGAGGTCTTGCGTTATTTACGATACAGATTTTAAAATATGTCAAAATGCTACTGGTAGTAGAAACATGTATCCTTGAGTTAGATATTGAAACTGGCCATAAGTAAACGATATTAGGAGTACATGCGACTGGCACTGGCCTGGCACACAACAAGTCAGTTTTTGTGTTTGTGCCGCCAAGCGTTTTAATTTGAAGTTGTCCGAGTAGGTTATACAGTGTTGCTCAGATTATCAGTATGGTCACAATAATGCTTGTTATTCATGTAGAATAAAAAATAATCATGAAAAGACAAGAAAAAAAGGCTAAACGTAAGGCTCTACCACTTGTTTAGAATGTCATTCTTGTAATAAAGGAAGGTATGATATGCCACGGTTATAATATTTATAATATTAGCCATGTCAAGAAACTGTCCCACCGTTGGCCACGGACCTCCTCTCAAACTGAAAGGGTTTAGGCCATAGTCCACCACGCTGGCCCAGTGCGGGTTGGCGAACTTCACACATCTTCGAGAAAACATCTTTGACGGACGATTTAGCGCAGTGGTTAAGAGCTTAAGCTACTCTGCCCACTGCGTCTAATAGTCGCGGGTTCGAGTCCCGCACGGAACAAATCTTTCTGTGATCCACAATTATTTGTTCTGGTCTGGGTATTTGTGTATGTGAATTTTCATGTTTGTAAACGCACCCACGACACAGGAATAAATCCTAGTGTGGGGCTACGTTTTTAAAAAAAAAGAAAAAAAAAAAAACTCTCAGGCATGCAGGTTTCCTCACGATGTTAACTTTACCGTTAAAGCAATTAATAGTTTATGTTTAAAACGTTCATGCTTTCGAAAAGACAGAGGTGCGCTCCTGGTTTTCAATTTGGTACCCCTGACTTAGCAGTCCAACGGTCTAACTACTAGGCTATTACGCCCCGGTTACCTTTTCTTAAAAATGAGTCTTACAGTAAAGAAAGAAGCCATTGGAACTTTGTTCTCTCTGCTTACCCCGCAAGAGATCTGGTATGATGACATTTATTTCTTTACTTTTAAGATGGATATTTTTTGTTAGTTGTATGGGATAGTAACGAGTCAAATAATCGACTAAAATCGAGTCGAGTCAAGTAAAATAATGCATAACGTTTCTATTTTCTTACACATAGTGTGTATTGTTTTAATACTATTCATCTTTAGAAATATATTCTACAAACCGGTTGCATAGTCTGTGTTCCTAAGCCTTTAGATTCCATCCTATTAGGTACACAGAGAGAGTTCCATTGTTATCGAAGTACACTGTTGCACTATAAAGCAGTCTTAATCAGAACAATAGACACTAGTATATATACAATACGGAACAACATTTTAACCACAAAAATTGTAATAATCTATATTTATACTAATACTAATATAGTTATACTAATAATATTAAAAAGAGAAAGGTTTGGATTTTTGTTGTTTTGTTTGTAATGGATAAAGTCTAAAACTACTTAACGATGGCATGAAAACCATCAGTGCCGTAATGCGCAAACATCCACAATGCAGTACAAAAACGAGGCAGCCCCATCATTATCCTGAAGATGTTGTTATATTGTACCCGTAGATCTTCCAGCGCCCTTTTGGTGTGGTTGACCCACAGACTCCCCGTATAGAACAACAAGAACAACAACAGATCATCACGCCAGATCCCTTGCGGGCTAGGCAGAGAGTACAGAGTTCCAACAGCTTCTTTGAAATAGTATAGGAACTCTGACAATACGCATTAAAGAGCGTGATCTTAACTTGATCAGTACAACGGGAGAATCTGTGAGCCAGCATGTTACCTCTGACCGCTAAAGTCCTACGCTTCCTCTCAATATCTACATCGTCCCTAAGGCTGTCGATTATAAAATGTCCCAAATATTTAAATTTTTGAATATGAATAATATTTAAACCATTTAGGATGATGTTATGTGAATAATCAGGGCGTACACCGGCGGCCATAAAGACCATGTATTCACTTTTTCTTACATTATGTATAATTCTATGAATATTCGCATAGGTCTCGCATTGTGGTAGCAACTAAAATAATAAACACTGAGTGATTACTATAAGAATCCGTACAGTGTCATCATTCGCTAGGACAAAATACGGCGCCTGATCATAACTATGCGAATTATGCCACTGGTGTACTATTAAACGATCATTTCGCAATGTGACTGTCGAGACTCAGTACAAACTACCCAGCACATCGTGGAGGACTAACCCTACTAGGAAATTTAGCGGAGGATTCGAAGGGCTACACCAGCTTACACCAGAGGCTAAACAATGGATCCTTCACTCTGACATAAAATTTTAATCGTATGTCGCATTATTAAAGTACATCGCCATACGATGATGATGATCATTTCGCAAAGTTATCGTAACGCGCAACATTACGTGTTTAATAGTTCGAAGCGAATAAGGGCCAACATTGATCAGTAAATATGTGGTAAGGATTACTAATCAGTTTCCTCGTCGGTTAGTGGCAAATAGTAGAAATAGCAATCACGAAGTCCTTCGATAGGACAATTTTAGGCATTCTATCTTAAAAAAAATCAGTTACTGTCCGGAGTGAATTGTGCCCAATTTAATGGTGATAAGTTCACGCCCCCATTATATTGCCCCCTTATTAAATATATCGTCAACAATTCTACTATGGTGGTGTAAATAATATAGACAGGACAGTGTTTCTTCAAACTCTGCGTATGTCAAATTCTTGTAAATATAAGGATAAAGGTGCAAAAATGCTTCCATGAAATATTTGCAACGTGATTTCATGAAAGGTATCAGCCGATTCTCTAGTAAAAAAAATAATATTCGGAATACAGTTAATCCGCAGCAGTATAATGGTTTTACGCAAAAGCCTTTCATAACTATTTATACTCATTTTACGATTGAAGATATAATTTATTTATTCTCGTTTTCAGTGGATCAGGTTTTATTGCAGAAAATAAACAGGTTTATAAATAAAAAATAATAGAAAAAGTTTATTAATATGTCCTTTTCTATTTATAAAGCTTGCACGCCGCGAGGAACTAGTGCGTGTACTGAAAACTGAGAGCTAAACACATAAAGATTGATATTAGCGTGACGCTAGCGGGTAAGCGTGCTGTCACGTTCATCTATATTTGATAAATTTGTTGTGTAAAAAGGATACCATGTAAACTCGATAGCGTCACTCTAACGACAATCTGATCGTGCTAAGCTCTCTGAAGAGCAAGTCAAGAGTCTCCGTAACAGGCGAGACGAAAATAAGAGTAGAGAAAGTCAGAGAGCTCTGTAAGGAAGCACCTGGTGGAACCAGGTATTCTCTACCTTATCCGTAAGGGATATGGCGTGATGATATAGGTAGACAGATAGAGAGACGTTTATAATGGTTTTTTCATAACTGAAATAGGTATACCTCTACTTAAGTCAATTTAATAAGCACGTACTTAGCGATGCCATTGTCATGGGAAATGGTTATAGAAAAATGATGAAGAGCATTTTCTTTCGATATTACACTGTCACAGTAACTATGACCTATCATAGTTAATGATCGTTTAACCGTGAATATTGTAGTTTGGGCTTAACAGATGAGAACTCGCAACTTGTAGTTACGGCTTTGTAGTTATTAGAAAGTTCTATCTATCTATCTATCTATAACCTCACGCCAGATCCCTTGCGGGGTAGGCAGAGAGTACAGAGTTCCAACAGGTTCTTTCGAAAGTTCAAGCTTGATAACTGATGTCGATGTATGTAACTCAGTAATCGTTATTCATTTTGCAGATACAGTGGGTAAGCAGAAGTATAGTAAATAAATACAATGTTATTTTTTAAGATTCCCTTTTGTAGCCAGCTACGAAACATAGTTATAAATTCAGAAAAAATAGTCGGGATTGTTAAAACTTCAAATAAAATTCGTTTTGCGCTGGCTATGGAAATCCAGTTACGAATGTGGACCAAAGTGTGAGACCGAAGTATTTTCGATTCCTAGAAACCGTAATAAACAATTATTATTATTTTTTATCATGATATTTCATCTCAATCGGATTATCGAACTTAGTTAAAGTCTTCTAAAGCTCTTTCGATAAGTTGGGCAACGCCATTTTTTAACGCCTCGAACGCGACACTTGACTGCACGGCAATATATGCAGTATCCACGGCACTAGATTCATAATTAAGAGGCTACCGCGAAAAAACGTGTTTATGTGCTGAAAACATGCACTTCAAGAAGTATATAGATAAGACTTAATATTTAAAAATATGATTTTTGACTGTATATCTTAGAACCTGGAAAAAGGATTAAACAGAGTTTCTCGGTAGAAAAAAAATCGCCATCTCTATTGTTACATATTTTCTGATTCGAACGCGAAACGCTTAAAAACTAGTCTATAGAATTAACTTTAAAACAAAGCAAATAACTGTAGCAAAGTTCTCGTAAAACAGTTTTAGATTTTACAGTATAGTTGTTTAGAAAATGATAACATTTGTTTCTGCACATACGTCGTTTATTTCCGAGCGCGCGCTCAATATATCCGTCCCTTATTATTATTGTGTAAAGTAATTGCATCATTCTCACACTCGCGGTCGATATATGGTCGATCGCGGTAAGCCCTTAAATAAGTAAGGAAGCTTTACCAAAAGGCTTACTTAGTACGAAAAGACGTTAGCGTGATTCTATCAAATTGATATGTCATCCTTTTCACACAACAAATTTACCAAATACAGATGAACGTGACAGCATGTTTTCTCGACTACCAACATTACAAAAGTGTCAAATGGTTTGTGTCTATACCTCAAGTAAGACACGGTCTATTTCTTCGTAATTTGTCTTGTCTTTCGAAACTTGTTGGTTCATAGGAGCGGTAATGTAGGTATATTACTGCCTCGGTAATCTAGTAGCGAATAGTGGGTTGTACGATCACGCGGTCCTGCGTTCAAATCCTACGGACAAATGTAGTAGCCTGGAATTGCGCCCGGTATATGGTAATAAGGTAGCTCCCTATTATATAGGACCTAACATCGTCGGCGAAAAGTGGGTGTAAACAGTACACCTCGCCCACCCCCGCTTAGGGAGTATAGTCGTAACGGTGTTCATTTTGTTTATTTTCTAAAACTTCTAATCAAGTAATAATATACAAAACTGTTGCATGACTACTAATTAATTGATATCTAATTGCCATGTGGGCCAAACAAATGTATAGTTCTACTGTGGCTTTATTCCCTTTTCCTAAACGCGGCGCGATACGATAAATTTGTGAAATTATCGTGTAGTTGTTTTCTGTATGCCAATACACTATTTCTCATGAAGGAAGGGTACTGTGACAGTTGTAAGTGTAAAAGAAAATTATATTTTATTCAATGGCAATAAGAGGCATGACCCGTTTCTTTACTTATGGTGTAATGCCTTAATACCATTGAATTAAATATTATTTTGTTCAGTAGTTAGAACTGTCACTACCCATCTTATGTGAAAAATATTATAAAGTAAAATTAAACGATCATTTTACATAGCTATCGTAACACGTCACGTTTCGAGTTAATTTGGTTATAGCGAATAAGAACTCATTTCCATTAAGGTAAGTCAATTATCACAATTACCGTAATTGCTCGGTCTGGTGTTGGCAATTTTTGTTTTCGTTTTCAATCAAAATTAAAGATGATCTAATCGGAAAATTCGTAACCAAATTTGCTTTGAGAAAAAAAGGATGCCATATGTTTTTACAATATATTATTTCTTCAGTTATCACTTTCAATGTCGGAATGTTCGGTAAAAACATTTTAAATAATTATCACAGAATCTCATCACAATGATATATAAATTTACTGTTAATGAGTCAACTTATTTCGGTCGTCTGCACTAAGGTATATAGTTTAAAAATGCTGTAACAATCACACAATTTAAATTAGGATGCCTTGCTAGGAATTGGTGTTATTTTACGAGGATGCGGTCGCGCACAATTTTTTTTTGAACGATGGTGTTTTTGGTCATTCACGTGTCTTTATCTATCTATCTGTCATCACCCCATATCCCTTGTGGAGTAGGCAGAGAGTACAGAGTTCCAACAGGTCCTTTCCTTACATACCCCTCTGGCTTCCTCTACTCTCATAGTTCATATCATACAGCTCGCCGGTTACGGACACTCTTGAGTTGCCCTCCAGATAGGTCATGGTCTATTTGGGCATTATGATATAGTCTAGGTCTTCCCCGGAACCTACGTCCTATGTTTTTCGCATTGTTTATCTGTTTTGTCATTTTTCTTCTGACATTCCTTCTATATGCCCGAACCAACGGAGCATACCGTTGCGAATACGGTCGTTCAGCTTGACTCCACACCTCTTCCGCAAAGCTCGCATTTATCCTACTCGACTGTAGCTAGTATAAATTCCTACTTTTATTCTCCTTCTTAAATACTCTACTAATACTTAAAGCTCTCGTTGGCATCTAACAGCATTGGGACAAGTACTTCGTTATATATGGGCAGTAGGCAAGTAGCTTTCCCATCACACCATTCACTCTCTTCCCTGCACTCACTTTTCTATCTATGTTAGCGGTGTCATTAAATCACGCTTGAAGATATAGTCAATCTTGTTCGTAACACCTCTTATGTAAAGTCACAGGGAGACGCTCGACTGTAGCCGGTTAAGCTCGGCCACTGTGACGTTGGCGTGAAACTGATCACGTTAAACAACTGGTGTTTAACGTGAACCTGGTCCCTCCGGTGACCATGGGTGCTGTAAAGTACTCGAAACGTAGGGAACTTAAAAAGCAAAAATAAAGCCCGATAAAATCCGAAAAACCAAAATACTGGGAATTTTTCGTTAAAATAACTACATTTATCCGACCTAGGAGTTGAACCCAGGACCCCATTATATTTGTGCGAAATACCGGCAAATATACAACTGATATTATACATAATAAATTTAAATTCCGGGCCCTTGCAAACCTTTGCTGGAGGACCGGTAGAGTCCCTACAGATTGGCGCCGCGCAGTCATAGTACCCTTGTATAAAGGCAAGGGTTCACAATATGACTGCGCCAATTACAGAGCCATCAGTTTGATCAGCTTGGCAGCCAAGGTGTACGGTAAAATTATTGAACGGAGAATGCGCGTGAAGTCCGATGGAATGTTGTGCAAGGCACAAGGGGGTTTCAGGTCTGGAAGAGGATGTTCGGATCAAGTCTTCTCACTCCGCAACATCGTAGAGAAGCATCTGGCAGTGGGCCGGAAGGTTTTCTGCGGTTTTTTAGATCTGGAGAAGGCATTTGACAGAGTTGTGCGAAAGAGACTTTGGGACATTTTGCCAGAGTATGGTATAGATGGCACTCTGTTGCGAGCCGTCCAGTCCACTTATGTGGACTGCAAGGCATGCGTACGGGTGGGTGGTAACAGGTCACCCTGGTTTGACGTTAAAATCGGCGTCAAGCAGGGTTGCGTGTTGTCCGCTAGACTGTTTATAATATATCTGGACAAAAGTCTTCAAAGACTGAAAGCGATGAATGAAGGTGTACAAATGGGTGACTTAGTGGTAAACCATCTACTTTATGCAGATGACGCGGTTTTAATAGCGCCAACAGCCACTGATCTGCAAACACTAGTCACAGTTATCAAAGACGACTGCATGATCAATGGCTTACACTTGAATGTGAAGAAAACCAAGATTATGGTTTTTGAAAGGGAAGAAACCAGAACGAATGTAAGGATTGTGGTTGGTAACGATGTGCTGGAGCAAGTTAATGAGTTTGTATATCTTGAATGCGCCTTCAGTAAGGATGGGAAATACACCGCTGACATAGAGAGAAGAGTGAGTGCAGGGAACAGAGTGAATGGTGCGATGGGAAAGCTACTCGGGAGCCGGCACTTAAGCCATAAGGCGCAGCTGGCCATACATAACGGAGTTCTTGTCCCAACGCTGTTATATGGTAGCGAGAGCTGGGTATGTAAGAAGGAGAATGAAAGTAGGATAAATGCGGTAGAAATGCGAGCTCTGCGGAAGATGTGCGGAGTGAAGCTGACCGACCGCATTAGCAACAGCATAGTAAGACAGCGAGTAGGTATGAAAGATAGTATCGGTGTAAAGATGAGAAAGGGCATGCTCCGTTGGTTCGGGCATATAGAAAGAATGCCAGAGGAAAGAATGACAAAACAGATATACAATGTGAAAGTGAAAGGATGCAGGTACCGGGGAAGACCTAGACTATCTTACCACGACCAAATAAACCGAGTCTTATCTGATGGAAAAGTCAAGAGTCTCCGTAACCGGCGAGCGTGTATGAGACGAACTATGAGAGTCGAGGAAGCCAGAGAGGCATGTAAGGAAAGAACCTGTTGGAACTCTGTACTCTCTGCCTACCCCGCAAGGGATCTGGCGTGAGGTTATAGATAGATAGATAATTGTCTGTAAATAAGTATGTATGTAAAAGAAAGACCGATGACCCAGTGAAGGTCGCGGATGAAGGTCGTCGTGGCGATCTTGGGGAGGGCCTTTGCGCTGCAGTGGACGTCTTTCAGCTAAAGATATAAGTATGTAGATGTGTATAATATACAAGTGCCGTTAAAGGAGTATTTAATTATGGTGGTACTATGTAACTATCAGACCTGGTCGCGCTAATTTAAAATATTCATTGTTTCACATTTGTTACATAATTTGGATGCTGCGTTCCCCCAATCCTATCCTATACATTGTTCTCCTCCATCCTATACTATACTAGCATTAAAAAAACATCCTAATTTCAATGATCGTAGTCGGCGGCGGCTACGATTAATGGATTCGCATGGGTAGATGCGTTCGCGAAGTGTCGTGTTGTCGCCTTTTTAATATAGGCGCGAATAGGTTCGAGACCTAGATCGGAGTGGAGATCGACATTCCGTACGAACCATGGGGCTCCTACGGCTTTACGGAGGAAGCGGTTTTGAACCACTTGGAGTTTATTGATGTGAGAGGGGGCCGAATGCCCGAACACAACACACGCATAAAAAAAATCCTAGGGTGGAGAAAGTATGCTTATTGCATCAATAAATTCTCAGTCGCCGTTAAAAATTTGAAATGGCAATATGCTCGGATTATTACATTGGGATCTAAAATCGTCGGCGATATATGAGTGTTCACAGTATACCTCTGCCACCCCTACTGGGGGAATACTGGCGTGAAGGTGTCTTTTATTACTGTAACTGACCACCTCTTCTAGGATTACGGTCGCGATGAATATAATTCTTTTTCAAATTTAAAACTAGTTTCTGACTCGACTTCGTCCGCGTTTACTTTTAATAGGAAAGTTACATTTTCCGAGTTAAAAAATATCCTATGTGTTAATCTAGGTAATAAACTATCTGTGCGTCAAATTTCACCCAATTCCGTTCAGCCGTTTTTGCGTAATTGAGTAACGAACATCCAAACATCTAAACATACAAATTTTCACATTTATAATATTACAGGAAGTAGGATTTCTTTAGTGAAATGAGTTCACGTTGACCCGAAGTCGACGTTACAAATTAAGTCTCGTAAGTTTCCATGAAAAAAAAGTAGGTTGAACGTGAAACGGGCACGCATTTTACGTATTCTAAGGGCGAAAACTTGGTACTTTAATTAATTCGAGAAACGAATTTCTTATTCATTCTAATAACTAGACTAGTAATTTGATTATAATGGTTTAAAGAGAATCGGTACAAAGAATGTTTCGCTTATTATTTCCTTACAATTATAACTAGTTCGGAATAATCAAAGGATCTCCGTAAAGACGTTGTTTCATCCTTTTCTTTATGGGTGTATTTGGCTGTAATATCTTTCTAGTTGGTACTCAAAGCATGTTTGGATCGGTTTCGCTGAAAAGCGATTGGGGAGGCCTATCTTCAGCAGTGGACAAGTATAGGCTGAGATGATGATAGCACCCAAGGAAAGATTTCTTTTGAGCAATATGTGCCAGAGCCAGGCTGACTTCAGAAAGCTTAGTATGAACAAATTGATATCAGCGTGACGCTACCGATATGCCACCCTTTTCACTTTTCACTAAGGAAGGGTCCTTACAAATTAATTGTTTGAGAGAATAAAATGCTGTTTCATGATTCAGTATCTTATTTGCTGCAGGTTGTTTTGACTGAGGACAATTTTTATTAACGGGTTACATACATAATATAGAACGACGTTTTATCAGACGAATTTGTTATCAAAAGAAATATGCAAGAAAATTTAAGGCGATTATTACGAATAAAAAGTATTTAAATATACAAGGTGTTATATTAATAACGCAAGACCTGAATTGTTCTAAATCGACAACTGAATCGATTCCAAAAAAATTTTAAAGTATGTAACATTTTTGTTTAATTATCTTGAATTCCTGTTACTCGTTCAGTTTGCTGTATTAAACAATATGTAATCACTATTCAAAACAAACAAAACATACGTTAATAAGCAAAAAAGTACAGGTTTCTAGGTTGATTAAGGTACCAATTAGTTTCAAAAAATGGTAAAAAACTCCTTAAAATTGGAAGTTTGACATTCGTATTGAATTCGTAAGGTAATTGGGATGTCTGAGGTCTTGCGTTATATATGATACACCTTGTATATGTTTAGTGAGCTTATTTAATAAAAGTGTATTGACTTGAATTCTTCACAAGTTAGGCTTGGTAATAAAATTTTTTATGCATTAAGGACTGGTCACAGATTGACCCATATCTCGCCTGATGAAAAATGATGGTGGGGCCGGAGATATGGCTCGCGGCAGATGTGACAGAGCCATGCTCACTCCAGAGATCTTAGTATGAACAGATTGATTGATTGATTCACGCTAAAAATATCCAACTATAAGATTTTTCATGAAGGAAAGGTACTGTGACAGTTGTAAGTGTCAAAGAAAATTATACTTCATTCAATGGCAATAATGACCTGTTTCTATACTTATGGTTTTATGCCTTAACATTATTGAATTATATATTAATTTCGTTTGGCACTTAGAACTGTTACTACCCATTTTATGTGAAGAATACTTTAAACCTACTACTTACTAATATTATATATGAAAAAGTTTGTATGTTTGTTACTGAACCATGCTAAAACGACAGAACGGATTTGGAGGATATACTTTTCATCAAATATACAATGCGAATATTATAAGTATTTAGTATTTGTATAATATATGTGTATTTATATTTATGTTTATGTATTTTATATATTTTTCTTTTGTTTAAATGGGTGATTGTATAACTACCCTCTTATTTACTGTCTCATCCCTCAACACTCAAAGGTTCGCTGGAAGAGAACTCATATTTTGAGTTAAGCTCGCCTTTGTGTATGACTTGTGAAAATTTGATTTACCTCTCTACTGTATACGTTTAAAGAATAATTAAAAAAAACTTTAATAAAAATATATTCTTTGAGCCACTGGGAACAAAATGGTGAAGCGGATGGGAATAAGCCCCTTAAATAACTTTAATTCTTGCTAGTATTATATTACCGCTCGAAATTCTACATTCACACTAACCCGTAAAAAAAAAATAATAACGGCCCATTAAACGATAAATAGGCCCGCCTTGTTGACCTTTACATAATCTGACAATAAATACACCCATAACTCACCGTATTATCCCGTAAAAGGTGATTTTCGATGTCACCCGCCGTTCTTTTGGCCGCTTGATATTCGGAATGCGCCGTTTTGGCTGTTTTTTTATTGTCCTAACTTGATAGATGGCTCGCCTATCTTTGGACACATTTTGTACACGCCTCGGTTATTTTTTAAATAGAATCGCTTAGAAGATTAGTTCGTCGGTTTCAGAATCAGTGAGCTTGGGGGTGAAAAGAAAAATAATGTATTTGTAATGTTCGTGTCTGTTACGCACTTTGTAAAGTGCGTAGTGTTTTGTTTGGAGTTGGATAAACTTAATAGGTACCTAATAAAACATTGGCTGTTTCATACTGAATTCTTAAATTTACGCGAATATTACACATTAAATAAAACAATTTTTCAGATATTATCGCGGATTATTTTTAAGTTCCCGATGTTTCGAGTGCTTTGCAGCACTCATGGTCGCGGGAAGAACTGAGGTATTAGACGTCTAAAAGGCATAGTTATTCCGGGGTACCCATAAACTTCTTAATTATTATTGTTGGTCCGATCTACGCAGAATGAGCTCACGGTGTATTGTGGTCAGGATTATATTAATTACCGGATCCCAAGTCGACGGCAGCACCCAGCCATCTTCTCTATTAAAATTAGAATGTTATTTAATGTTTGCAGGTACAGTATAGGGTTGGGGGAACGCAGCATCTAAATTATATAACATTTTGAAGTAATGCAAATTTTAAATTAGCGCGACCAGGTCTGATAATTGGTTACGTAGTACCAGCATAATTTAATACTCCTTTAATGGTACTAGTATATTATACACATCTACATACTTCCACCTTTAGTCGTAAGACATCCACACCCGTGGAAATGGATCTTCAAGACCGTCACGACTTTTACCCGAGACCTTCACCGGTTCATGGGTCCTTCTTATACATACAAACTTATGTACAGACAATTATAATGAAGGTTCCTACAACAATACAATATGATACAAAAATAATGATAGCTTTGCTATTGTTAAAATCCAAATATAAAGGGGAGTGGGCCGGCCCCATAAAAGGTGGAATAATAACCTGAAGGCCAATTCTCGTATTTAATTGACACTGAGACTTAATAAATTGGCTACTGAATTATAACCTCAAAATGTAATAATTTTTGTGCAATATTGCGATTCGTTTGTTCGTTGAATCATAAATACCTTAAAAGAATTTATAGGCGATTTGAAATCATACAAGTATTTTTTCATTACTGTTGGTTCTGGTGCAAATCATGTATGGGCGCAGAACAATGTCCTTTAAGGTCAAAAAAGATAAAAAGATCCTTAATTTAAAATAGGGCTTCCTCTTCGAAAAAAGAACTTATGCCAAAACGATGTATATATTTTCAACAACGTTATTTTTGTGAAACTGATTAAACCGTCTGTCTATGACAAGTTTAAGTTGAATCTAGGATATCATTATCTCCCAGACTATGAAAACAAGAACCCTTCCAATCAACTTCGTTGTCATAATGCCGAAGTTGCCACGTCCTATATGTCAAAATGAGGATATTATTCCTTTCTCAAAAACATTAAAACTGCAATAACATTAAACAGAAGTGCAAAACATCGCGGAAAATCTATTATACTACTTTTAGAGTTCTTTATAGGTTGATGAATCCGTATTGTATAATATAGTGTTACCACATTTATGGGTAAAAAAAATATCAAAAAGATAAAAAAATCAGATATGGTTTTTAGCATTTTCTTTTATGATATAAATTTGTTGCTTTGCATATTTTTAAGTCAAGGATTTTGTGCGAGTTAACATAGGCACTTTTAAAGTACTTATTTTTAAATGTTAAATCCGAAACATGTGAATATACAATATATACAAATACAAATACCTTAATCATTTTGCTACGAGTATTTTCATGTTTGTGCTATTTAATGTATAATAAAATGTTAGTTATAAATTATTTTATTGGCTTCTTTATGGAATAAACGAACAAAAAAGGGGCTCAAAAGTAATGCGCCTCTTATAATGAAAGTAAAGATGAAACGGCCTTGTTCGTCTAGCGGCAAAATATGCTGTTAATCATCGAATCTTCGATCAGAAAAGTGTGTGTGTGTTTTTTTTAACGTCTCTCGTATAAGTCAGGGGTCTGGAAATATGGTCAGGTACAATGACAATGTGCTCACCCTATAATCCATTGGGTCCTAATATCTTTGGCGATATTTACATCTGCGCCATCACCGTTTTGGGAATATAGGTGTGATGATGAAGCTACATATGCTAGTATTTATATTTGGCAAAAACGACTTAGATGCTCGTCGATAACCTCTAGACTGTGTAAATAATATAATAGTTACCCCTGAGAAAAACGTTGCTGGCAACACCGGGCTAAGAGCAATAACGCTCCACCAACACAGTATTGGTTTTACTTAACCACTCGGTCGGAAAGTTGGAAGTCTTCCTTTAGCGAGGCAGGCTTCTTATCTGTGCTGTCACGCGATCCGTGAGTTAACACGCCGTTATGCTATCTATGCTCATCGCCTGATAACCAAGTTGGTGGAACATATTGCATGAGACGAATGTTTGATATCATGGTTGTTGTTTTGGTGCTTGTTTAGTTCTAAGAATATATTCACTTTCTTGCAGGTGTTTATTATGTAAAAAAAACACTGACGTTTATTTACCCAAGCGGGAGTGGTAGAGGTGTGTACATCCATATATCCCCGACAATGCTAGGTTCCAATGACATGACCCATGTGGTTGAGGCTATTGGTATGATACTTGGCAAAATTCCATATCCCGGGCAGGGACCAGGTATTCGTAACAGCGTAGTAAGAAAGCGAGTAGGTATGAAAGATAGTATCGGTGTAAAGAAGAGAAAGGGTATGCTCCGTTGGTGCATACCATGTAAAGAAAGAATGTCAGGAGAAAAAATGACAAAACAGATATACAATTCCTAGATAGACCTAGACTATCTTACCATGACCAAATAGACCGAGTCTTGTCTGAAGGACAAGTCAAGAGTCTCCGTAACCGGTGAGCGTCTATGAGACGAACTATGACAGTGAAGGAAGCCGGAGAGGTATGTAAGGAAAGAACCTGTTGGAACACATATAAATACCTGGTTGGTCTGGTGGCAAAGTGCATCGCTTTGTGATCACGAGGTCCTGGGTTCAAATCCTAGGTCGGACAAATGTAGTTTTTCTAACGAAAAATTCCCAGTATGAGTCCGGAGTCTGGAATTGTGCCCGGTATATGGCAATAGGCTTGCCCCCTATTACATGGGACCCAACATCGTCGGCGAAACGTGGGTTTATTCAGTACACCTCTGCCACCCCCTCTGGGGAATATAGGTGTGACGAAAAACGTGGGTGATGGGTGACCCATAGTTGACATGGATGTGTGTGTGTGTGTGTGTGTGAATGATGTACGCTGTTGGCCGCGAGGCCTTTACAGCTTCACCGGACTTAAAGGCGAGCGTGCAACCACTACGCTCTAGCCAGCCAGAAGGGCAAGAGGCGACATACTCGAGGGCGCCTCGAAGAGGCGCCCTCGGTTGGGACAGTCGCTGTAGGGGGACGGGTGCACTACTAAGTGCACCGGTCAACCACCGGCTATGGGAGGGGATTTACTACTACGTCGTCGTCGTCGCCCGTATTCTGAGCGGAAAGAAGGGATGACAAAGCATCGGGGGGGTCGGTGAGAAAATGTCGCGGCCGGCGGTGGCGGCAGGGGTCGGGGGGGAGATCGTAGTCGGCGGTGGCTACGATTAACGGATTCGCATGGGTAGATGCGTTCGCGAAGTGACGTGTTGACGCCTTTTTAATAAAGGCGCGAATAGGTTCGAGACCTAGATCGGAGTGGAGGTCGACGTTCCGTACGAACCAGGGGGCTCCTACGGCTTTACGGAGGAAGCGGTTTTGAACCACTTGGAGTTTATCGATGTGAGAGGGGGCCGAATGCCCGAACACAACACACGCATAAGTCATGATGGGTCGAACGCAAGTTTTGTAAAGTGTCACCTTATTTCTAAGGGACATTTTACTCCGCTTGCAGATTAACGAATGGAGACGACCGAGCACAAATGATGCTCGGTGACGGACCCGCTTGATGTGCGGGCCGAAGGACATGGTACTGGATGTACATGGATGTCTTAGTATATCCTGATATAGAGGAGATTAGGAAAAAAAAATCTCTCTCTCTCTCTCTCTCTATATATATATATATATATATATATATATATATATATATATATATATATATATATATATATTATCATCATCATCATCTCAGCCCATACTTGTCCACTGTTGAACATAGGTCTCCCCAATCGCTTTCCAGCGTAACCGGTCCGATGCCACCTGCATCCAACGACTTCCTGCGATTTTCACAAGATCGTCGGTCCATCTGGCAGGCGGTCGTCCCACGCTGCGCTTGCCAATACGTGGTTGCCACTCTAGAATCTTTCTGCCCCAACGCCCGTCCGATCTACGCGCTATGTGGCCCGCCTATTGCCACTTCAGCTTGCTAATCTTAAGGGCTATGTCGGTAACCTTGGTTCTTCTACGAATCTCCTCATTCCTGATTCGATCGCGTAGAGAAACGCCGAGCATAGCTCTCTCCATAGCTCGCTGAGCAACTCTGAGCTTTTTTATGAGACCTATTGTAAGAGACCACGTCTCTGATCCATATATCATCACTGGTAACACACATTGACTGAAAACTTTAGTCTTAAGGCACTGAGGTATTTTGGATGAGAAGATATTGCGCAGTTTCCCGAACGCTGCCCAGCCGAGTTGGATTCGTCGATTGACCTCTCTCTCAAAGTTGGACCTACCTAACCGGACTACCTGTCCCAGGTAAATGTATTCGTCGACAACTTCAAGAGTAGAGTTCCCAACGGTGAGTGCGGTGGGTACGACATGGACTTTAGACATTATTTTGGTTTTGTCCATGTTCATTTTAAGACCCACTTGTTGAGATACTCTGTTGAGGTCACCGAGCATTCGTCCTAGATCTTCCAGCGACTCCGCCACGACCACAATGTCGTCGGCAAATCGAAGGTGAGTGATGTATTCGCCATTGATGTTGATGCCAAGTCCTTGCCATTCCAAGAGCTTGAAGGCGTCCTCTAAGGTGGCCGTAAACAGTTTCGGAGAAATGACGTCTCCCTGTCTTACTCCTCTTTTTATGGGGATTGCCTTCGTGCACTGCCCCTGTACTCGGACTGACATGGTGGCGTTATTATACAAGCACTTCAACACTTCGATGTACCGATAGTCAATGCGGCATCGCTGGAGAGATCTAAGAACCGCCCAAGTCTCGATCGAATCGAAGGCTTTCTCATAGTCCACAAACGCCAAGCATAGTGGCCGATTATACTCCTCGGTCTTCTGTATAATCTGCCGCAGCGTATGTATGTGGTCTATGGTACTAAAGCCTTTCCGGAAACCGGCTTGTTCGGGAGGCTGGGCTGGAAGTCATCAAACCTGCGTTATATATATATATATATAGAGATTTATTTTCCTCCAAGATGTGTTCAATCAAGCGAGACACAAGATATTGGAAACGTCTCAATTCATTTGGAGCTCCTCAAGCGTGTCATAAGAGCCGAGCTTCTCAGTATATTAAAAGTCCCGCATAATTATGTACCTTAGTCTTTTTCATAAAAGGGGCATAGTCAAAGATTTTCTACTGCCTTGTAGGTACAATAGTGTAAAGCGCAAATGACGATTATAGCCTGGCTCCAAATTCTTGGACCGACAGAGTGTGGTTTTAAATGGAAAAATTCCCAGTCGCAGTCGGAGGACTAGAATTATGTTCGCTTAGTTGGCAATGAGCTCAACCGAAAGAATGACAAAACACATATACAATGCAAATGAAAAAGAATATAGATACCAGGGAAGACCAGACTATCTTAACATAACCAAATAGACCATGTCTTATTTGAAGGGCAAGTCAAGAGTCTCCGTGACCAGCGAGCGTGTATGAGTCGAATTATGAAAAAAGTCAAAGAGTTCTGTAAGAAAAGAACCTGTTGAAACTCTGTACTCTCTGCCTACCCCGCAAGGGATCTAGCGCAATTATATAAGATAGATAGATCATAAAAAAGATGTCATTATAATACCATAATTGATTGCTCATCAAACTATATTGTTCCATTGCAGCGCAAAAGCCTTCTCTCACAAATCGAGGTGAAAGAATACCGGGGTGGAAGAATACCTTATCTATATTTTATGCGGCGAATATATGAGAGCTTAGCATGAAAATATTGACGTTAGAGCGACGCTATATAATTGTGTTTCCTTCATTTTTACACTACAAATTGATTAAATAAAGATGTAAGTCAATGTTGATCGATAACGTTAAATGGTTTGTGCGTAGATCTCGGCTATAGAGTTTCATTAACATGACTTCATTAATCAGGTTTTAGAGCTATACTTTATTACCGGGACGGTAAGCGAATGGGGCGTCCCTCAACGAAGGAACACAATAGAGACACTGCGGGTAATGAGTACCTTCGGTGGGTTAACGTTCCGTTAAGAGAGGTTATTTTGTGTTTTCATTTATAATTAAATACTTATTATTTTGTTAAGAAAGGGAGCTTATTTTGGCGGCGTTTCCGCGACCCGAAATATTTGTTTGTTTTAATTGACTGATGACGAACGATTTAGCGCAGTGGTTAAGAGCTTAAGCAGCTCCGCCCACTGTGTCTAATAGTCGCGGGTTCGTTTCCCGCACGGGACAAATCTTTGTGTGATCCACAATTATTGGTTCCGGTCTGGGTATTTGTGTATGTGAATTTTCATGTTTGTAAACGCACCCACGACAGGAATAAATATTAGAGCGGGGCTACGTTTAAAAAAAATGGGGTGACATGTTTTTTAATGTAAACACACCCATTTCTACGACGGTTTGTTTCAGTGGCATGGCACTAACTGTAGTGTGACACACAAGTATTTGTTTTGGAGTGGGTATTAGTATATCCTAATTACATGTTTGTAAACTCACCCACGACCCAGGAACAATTTATAGTATAGGGGTACGTTTAAAAAAAACTTGTATTCGATTGAAAAGTACGACTATATATGCATATATACATATGCCATACATAAGTAAATATGTTTATTATCTCTCTTAATTGCAATAGAAATGCGTTATCAGAAACGATATCTCTGTAGATTATTTTACTTTGAGGATTGAGCGAACAAAATATAAGTTTGTCGAAGTTTCGATAACATTAGAAACAAAATAAAGTAAGTAAATGCTTTACAAATATTTTACAAGACGGCCAAATGTTATTTGATTATTTTGATAGATGAGATCATAGTTTAAGAAAGAATCAATGAAAATTCCTTTATTGTCACAACTGAATTATTGAAAGAGGATAAAATAAAAGAAAGATCTCACAGATTATGTTTATTATGCACTGTGATACTGTAGCTATCTCCTCACCAAGGTTACGCTAAGTCATTCTGAGATCTTCATGAGCGACCCTGAGGAGGAGGGCGGCGTGGTGTGGCCAACGTCGCTGTGAGCACTGCGTCGGTGCACATCAAGTCTCCCCCCGATGGCGGGCTCTTCCGAGCGCGGCACAAGAAAAGCGCTGATACGTTCTATACGGAGATCCCGAAGACTGCTGCTTTTAGTCTTTAGGTAGCAGTCTTATATGCCGTGCGAGCTTCCTCCGAGGCTCGCAGAAGTCCTTTGCATGATTTTCCCCAGGTAAAAAAGGTCAGTCTGAGATGAGTGATGATCACTTGTGACATTTTAGTTTTCGACCATTTTCGTGCATTGGAAGGTAAGTTAAGTTATTAATCCCACCTGCCACTTGATGTGGTAGTCGTTAAGCAAAGTTGGGAACTTTATTGACGGCTTTATAAGTTTCAACCGGATGTAGCCGCTAATTTGCATCGAATAATCTGCATTGGGTCTCCGTGATGGAGTAAAACCTATAAATAATAATAAAAAATATATTTATTTCAACTGTATACAGTAGGTACATAAGAAAACGAAGGTAAGACCCCCCCTTTTAAGTATTACAAATACTTGTGCCAGGAGAGCTTTTCCATAGCCATTATCTTTTAATGTAACACTGCTGAAATAAATTATGGAATCTTATAAGCTAGAAAATAAATCCAAAAACAGAAGTGTGTGTGTGTGTGCGCGTGAATGTGCATATGTGTTAGTAGTAGTTAACGAAATATGCTTTGTTATATATGTATGTGCTAATACATTTAGTAACTGATTGTAATAATGCCTCCACTGCGTCATAATCGAGAGACTTAAGCCACGCTGTCATGGCGTTCTTACAGTCATGTAGCTTTATTGGGTATATATTTAATATCCTATTTATTTTATTATACAGAGAGCTAGATTGCTTTATATTTTGGCGATTAGCAAATGTTGTGTTAACAGAGAAAGTATGAGCTACTTCAATTCTTCTTCTCGTAAGTCTACTAGCGTCTTAAGGTAAGGACTTATCTCTAACAGCTTTATGTTTTTTTCTAAAGAAATATAAAAACTCGGCTATTAAATAGATATTTTTTGTTTAATTGAATAAAACCAACCATAAAACTCCTTACTTTGTGAAAGCTACTTAAAACAATGTTGTTATCATACTTTTAATTGATGCTGTGACGAACTCCCGCGTGGTTTTATGGTTAGATCGTTATGTGGATTTAAACAAAGTTTTTAATTGCGGGGTAGCATGACATCTGCATTTTATATACTTTCATAACCCCTGACATATTATGTACTAGCGAAGCTGCGCACGCGTTTACGTTGTAATATTTTTATAAATTAGTAATACTAGTGTAATTCTGAAGTATAAGCTATATTACTGTAAAGTTTCACCAAGATCCGTTTTGCAGTTTTTGCGTGAAAGAGCAACAAACATCTATACATCCATCTTCACATACTTTTGCGTTTGAATGAAATTTGGCACACACATAGTTTATTAGCTGGACTAACACATTTAATTTCCTGTCTAAAGTCAACGCGGACGAAGCCGTGGGCAGAAGCTGGTTATTAATAACTAGCAGTTTCCCACGACTTCGTACCCGGTCCACAACAGCGCCACCTATCGGGTCTATGTAATATAGCCTATGTTACTTCTGGATAAGGTAGTACCGGATATTACCCCGAACATTCAAACTCACAAACTTTACCTCTTTATAATATTAGTATAAATTCCTGCAATGAGATTGAGTTATAAGATGTTTGTGAATAAATAAATAAAATGAAAATAGCCTTTATTTGCTACTACTGAACATGCAACTTAACCTACCTTAAAAATATTATACATGTTTAAAAATATTAGTTCTAGTTCGTAGTAGTTGTCTCTGCGGCGTAAGCCTCTCCTAAACCTTTACATACATCTCTTGCTCGCGCCTTTCGCATCCAATGAGATCCATCTATGTGACTGAAAATGTCTCTCCATCCTTTATTTGGTCTCCCTTTTCTCCTTTTCGTGTCCCTCGGTACCCACTCTGTTAGAAGTTTTGTCCACCTATTTCATCCTACAAATATGTCCTGCCCAGTGCCATTTGAGTACTCTAATTCTTTTTCGTACATCTATTATTTTTGTTTTACTTCTGATGTTATTGTTGCAAATGTTTTTTTTGTTTGGGAATATTTAAGTATATATATATTAGGTACAAATCATAAAGAAATTTGAAGTTAAGTCAGCTGCAGTAAAATGGATACACTTCGCAAAGTTCTAATGACGTTTTTAGGATAAATAGAGATTAAAATATGTTTATATTTCACAAAGGATCTATGTACTCTTAAAAACACTTGATTTGTGAAACTAAAAGGTACTTATCACTATTTAGGTTAAAAATTACATTTGAATGTTGCAGTCCTGCCATCTTATGTAAGCTGAGCATTATAAATGAGTGTACCTTACCTATACTCAGTTATATCGAGCGTAATAAGAACGTAGTTAACGCGATTCAATCATGAATAATCCATAATGCTATTGGATCCACCAAAGCGTGTTAATGTGTAAACAATTACGTTTCAATATAACAGCCGAATACATTTGTGGATTACGGTTCCCAGTGGTTGTGTTATACATACTTACTGCGAGCTTAGCACGAAAAAATTAATGTTACCGTGATGCTATCGAATTTATATGCCATCCTTGTCATACTATTAATTTAGTAGATAAACATGAACGTGATAGTACGCTTACTCGCCAGCGTAAGACGTACGCCAATCGGCAACATAAGACGTAAGTTTGTAAACCCTATATTGTCTTGTACACCCACAAAATGTACAAGAGTAGATAACTGTACTAGTAATACTGGGTACATATTTATAAAATAAAAAGCCAATATTTTTTATATTTACAAAAATATGTATTGTGTTCCGAAGTGTATGGTGACCCAATCTCGCGGCGCGAGCAAACAAATACAACGATCTATAAGGTTCTACTATTACCTATATCAACCGACGGACAGCTACTATAGAACATATGCCGGTCCTAAACATTGCCACAACGATCAGTTTTGTCATGTTTTGTGCTCTCTGCATCCAGCTTTTTGCCGGTTATTATTTAACTAGGTAATGCCCGCGAGTTCGTCTGCGTTAACTTTATACAGGAAACTAATATTTTTCTGAGATAAAAAGTATCACTATCACGCCTATATTCTCCAAGCGGGGGTGACAGAGGTGTACTGAGTACATCCACGTTTAGCCGACGATGTTTGGTCCCATGTAATAGGGGGCGAGCCTATTGCTATATACTGGGCACAATTTCAGACTCCGGACTCGTACTGGGAAGTTTTCGTTAGAAAAACTACATTTGTCCGACCTAGGATTTGATCCCACGACCTCGTGATTGCAAAGCGATACGCTTTGCCACTACCAACGAGGTAGTTAATCCAAAAAGTATCCTTTGTGTTAATCTAGACAGTCAAAATAAAAAGTATCCTTTGTGTAATTCCAGATAATAAACTATCTGTGTGCCAATTGTCATCCAAATCCGTTCAGCTGTTTTTGCGTTACTGTAGTGTAGTAACAAACATCCAAACATCTTCTAGTTAGTATTCCGGAAATAACGTGAAAACACAAAAGACAACTAGCATAGTTGGTCGGCAAGAAATAGTCTATGTTCTCATAAGACGGACAGAAGAGGTAGATTGCAGTGTTGGAAATTATTCAATATTTTTTAACTGTAGGATTAATTGAAATTCTAATTGTAATTAAATTAATCCCAGGAAGTTATTCCGGAATAATGACTTTTGGACGTCAAAAAGATCGGTGCCTCCTGTGATCATGGGTGCTGCTCTACAGCACTCAAAACGTTGGCAACTTAGATACCATAAATAAAACGTGATAAAATCCGAAATGTTTTAATTTTCATTTAATTGTTTAAACAAATAATTTTGGCCTAACTCTGGTAGGATAGAGAGACAACAGATTATAAAAATGGTGCAGATAGCTGCGGAGCTCCATCACACTGTAATATTATGAGACTACAGTTTCTAAATTTTTCTACTTTAGTAAGACTAAGTTGCCATTACAATATTTTGAAAAAGTTAACGGAAATATTTGAAATACCATGTATTCGGAGTAAACTTTCTCAAATAAATGAAAAATTCAACAGGATGTTAGAAAATATTAACGGCGCTTGATCGCTGTGTATAACTAGAACCTTTTGATATTTAATTTTTTTATAATACGCACGGGTCTGCTGTGTTATTGATAAGTTCTGCCCCCGACTTCTTCTGCGTTGATTTTAAACAGGAACCTATCATTTTTCCGGGATAAAAAGTATTCTATGTGTTAATCCAGGTAATAAAGTATCTGTATGCCAAATTTTATCCAAATCCAAACACAAACTTTCACATTTATAGTATTAATAGGATAAGCTCAGAGATTCCTATTATTTTTGTTGTTCACCCTATTTATAGCGCTATGAACTTTTGTTCTTGACATATCGAATATGAACGAATCACCCTTCGCACCTTAACGATAACCTATCGCTTTGGCTGCCAAATATTGCAATGTGACATTTCGAAACTTGTTTTGTGTGTACGGTTACTAACTCCTTCTCTATTGGACTTACTATAATATAGCATTCATTGTAATTTAGTTAAGTACTATACAATATATTAGTAACAACTTGTACCTATTTACATCTAAATAACAAATATAAATGCGTCTTTAAGTCTCGCACACCCCACAAGTTTACAACCGAATTAAACCCCGTAACTTAGGTTATTACCCCCTTACTATATAGTACTCCACTACCTACTAATTACCTAATTATTTCTTATAACGTTACCACTCACTTAACTCTAAAATACTATTTAATTTCAAGATCCTTACTTTATTGTACACCTGTCTTTACATATTAATTGATATAACTGAAGCGCGCTTCCGCTCCGCCTTTACTGTAATTAGATATACAGCAACAGAGAACTTTTTTTTCCTAGTCTGTTTGAGTATCCCTTTCCTGAGCAAAGGCCTCCCCTTTATACTACCATAGAACTGTACATTATAATAAAATAATATGTGCTGGCAACACAAAACCTGGGTATAGTTATTAGGAAAAGCAACTTAGTTATGTGTACATTCCACATGCGGGGTGAGTGGTAAAGGTGCACTGGGATATTTATGCTGACAATGCTATAATCAAATTTAATAAAAAGAGGCCAAGCTGGTAGAAGCCTACATAGGATATAATCCAGTAATTAACCAGTAATAATTTAGCAAGAGGAAGATCGAGTCAATTAATTTTAAAACTGTTGAAAAGGGAAGTTTGCCACCCTCAAATAGTCAACCTCTACAATTATAAATCTTACACGTTGATTGATAATAGAAAAAAATAATTATATATGAATTACTTAAAATTGAGTAGTTTATTTACTTTGGTAATCAGTTGAATTTGGTAGACACATTACACAACAAAAACAAAATAGCTACTTTTTAACTAAATCACTTGCTACTTAACTAACTAACACAGTTTGAACTTAATTTAAGTCAGGCGAGGTTCCACTAAGAAACAATTTGAAGTAAATACAGCGCTCATCTTTTATTTTAAAGAATATGAACTGAGATTTGCTCGTGATGAAAACAGTGTAATTTATTAGCGCCATTTGTTGATGATGAATAAAGCGTCATTAAAATATCTTTCAAGCATGTTATAACAAAGGAGGTAGGCATCAGTGAAAATGATACATTCATATATCACCGGGATATTTTTCAGCGCATTGTAACAAGGGACTTGGTATTACATACATACATACATCATCAGCGCGTGTCAGTCTACTGCTGGACGTAGGCCTCTCCCATGGTACGCCACTGAGCTCGGCCTTCAGCTCTGCTCCTTTAATCCCTGCCAAATTCTATAATTTTATATTTGAACATTTGTTAAGTTACGAAAGTCACTGGACCTTGGTGGTTCCGAAACTTGGGCCTTGTGATTACAAAGCGAGGTCAAAACAGTGCATGAATAGGGATCTACCTAACATGCAGATAGTTGATGTTGATATATCAATTATCTATTGCATGCGTTTATTGTTTTAAATTATTTGATATTGGTCTATATTTTTTAAAAATAAGTATTTCTTTATTTAACAACATATGCTTTTTGGTCTTGTATTGCATTGTCATCCAGTTCTGACCTATATTTCGAGTTTCAAATCTTACTCATCAATTGTAATATTTATACTAAACAAACAAACAAAAAAGCAAAGGTTGATTTGCTCAATCTAGCACGTATTGGATAGGACATTGCAAGTCCTACCTTATCTCTTTTACGATATGTGTTGATGTGGTTACTATAACGTGAGTCAGTAAACTACAACAAAGTTCAGAAACGACGAGTTGCACTATCACAGACAGCAACAAAATCTTTTATAGCACTATCTGTTCGAGAAAATGTTACAACTTTACATAACGTGTGCTTTAAGCTTTCCATGTCACAGTAACTTTGAGGTGAGGTTTGCATTTTACACGATGTCTTAAGATGATCTACTTATATGGTCATGAGTTGGATTTGCACACCGCTGTTGGTTTTCTGAATAAATAAATAGATCTGAATAAATATAAAATAAAAAATAGGCACTAAATAAAATAATAAAACAGTGATAGCTTAGTGGTTAGACCGTTGTACTGCATAGTCAGAGGTCTCGGGTTCAAACCCAAGCACGCACCTCCGTCTTTTCGAAAGCATGTGCGTATTGAAAATTAACTATCACTTGCTTTAACGGTGAAGGAAAACATCGTGAGGAAACCTGCATGAGTTTCTCGAATGTGTGTGAAATTCGCTAACCCACACTGGGCCAGCGTAGTGGAGTATGGCCTAAACCCTTTTAATTTGAGAAGAGGCCCGTGCCCAACGGTGGGACAGTTTCTTAACAGGGCTATTTATATATTATACTTAATAAAATTTGTGCTATGTGTTGGTGTCTAATAAAAATAAGTTCGTTCCTTGTGACGGCTTTATTGCAAGAGAAAAATTATAAAAAAAAAACATATACAAAAGAGTAGCATTGTTCTACCTGCTTACTATATTATTACGTGATCTGATCACTTTCGGGATCGGCAAAGGGTAATAAGCTGGATCCTATTAGAACAGATTCTTTCTTTGCAGATCTCTCAGGCTTTCTCCACTCACATAGTTCGTCTTATTCACGCTCGCCGGTTAAAGAGTAAAATTTTTAGTTTATGAAATATCTAAAATCGCTTATTTTATATTTCCAATAATTAACAAATAATGGATCTATCTACCCCGCAAGGGATCTGACGTGATGATATAGATAGATAGAATTAACAAATATACTGAATAACGTATGGAATAGGCTCGTGGCCTACATACCTAACATCGTAGGGTAATATGTGTGTAGATAGAGTACGCCTCTGCCACTCCCGCTTAGAATATCACCAAATCCTCAGATTAAAAAGAATTATTGAAATTTGTAGGGTATATTTCTCGCTTCTTATACCGAGAATAAATGTGTACCAATAAATCTCACTTTATACCAAATATGAGTCGTATTTACACGTATGTAAAAGAGTAGTGGCACCTTTTTATTCCTAGCGTATTCCTAGCGAGTTCAGGTACAAACCTTGTCATTATAAAAGGCGCGTCGAGCAGGCGGCCTTTGATGGGGCGCTACGATAATCTTTCGCGCCCATCGCAGAGAAACAATTTGTGGCGTAATATTATTTCAACAACCTTGAAATACCAAAATTCATTGTAACAGAACGAAAAGAAATTATTCGTAAGATTCATTGGACCTATTTCTCGTTCCACTTGCCGAGAATTGTATCTAAAGAGATTTATTTCAAATATAAGTCATATTTACACACAAGTGTACGGCAAAGATGGACACAAGTGTACGGAAAATGGATGCAAGGGGGACACCTACCATCTACGCTCCCCAAGTCAACCTCTCCTGCCCGCGGTGCATCCTGCTGATCAACGGACGAGGCTCTGACGACCGACAATGGCGTATAACCATTCAAATATGGCGTAACAAAGTTTTTAACCAGACCGGTGACGGGCAGCAGCTTTACTAGTGCGAGAAGTTACGCCCTGCGATCGCCAACCCGCATACCCAGCGTGGCGATTATGGGCAAAACCTTCCATGGCAAGTCGGAATATACCACGGCCCCCAGTTCCCGGTCGCTCTGCTATTCCTGACCACGGCGGCGGTCACGGTTCTGGCGGGGCAGAGGGTGCGAAGAATCTCCGGGCTACGGTAGGCCGCCAACATGAAGTGACCCTGGCTACGTATAACGGACGCACGCTGCGACTGGATGAGCATCTTCTGCAGTTGGAAGAAGAACTGAAGTGCATAAGATGGCGCGTTCTGGGTTTATGTGAAGTTCGAAGAGAGGGAGAAGACACCATAACCCTAGAATCTGGCCATCTTTTGTACTTTAGGGAGGGAGACCAACTTTCCCAGGGTGGCGTCGGGTTTCTGGTCCATAGGGTCTTCGCTGACAACGTCTTAGAAATGTCCAGTGTGCCGACAAGGGTAGCATACCTCATAATTAAGCTGACCGAGAGGTACACCCTCAAGATCGTGCAGGTTTATGCACCGACTTCGGCACACTCGGACGAGGACATAGAGGTACTCTACGAGGACATCTCTAAGGCCCTTCATAATACCCCTAGGGCACACGACAACGTTGTCATGGGAGATTTCAACGCCAAAGTGGGAGTAAAAACTGACAGCGAATCCTCAGTAGAATCATACGGCTATGGCAGCAGAAATGACAGGGGGCAAACGCTCGTCAACTTTCTCGAAAGAGAAGGGCTTTTATGATGAACTCTTTCTTTAAAAAACAGCCCCTAAGAAAGTGGACGTGGCAAAGCCCCGATGGTAAAATAAAAAATGAGATCGACTTCATCATGGCGGACAAGAGGCGCATAATCAGAGATGTCTCAGTGATCGCAAGGTTTAAAACCGGAAGCGACCACCGGCTCGTACGGGGCACTCTGAATATAAAATGGAAGCGCAAAAGAGTCCGCTTGATGAAGTCCAGTCTCGGACCGAATTTGCTCCAAGCCGCTATGGATTCCCAAGCTTTTCAGCTAAAATTGGAAAACCGATTTGCTGCCTTAGAAACCACTGACGGCGTTGATCAGAAATTCGAGCATGTGGTACAGACTCTTAGAAAAGAGGGCACTAAATTCTGCGAAACGAGGCGTACAGGCAGGAAATCTAAACTTTCGGGGGGGGGGGGACTCTGGAGCTTATGAGCGAACGACGCCGAAATGCTCCCTTAACCTTGTCAGAACTCCGGGCCTTAAATAAAAAGATCACAAAGCTGGTCCGACGCGACCTCCGCTTTAGCTTTCAACAAGCTTGAGATTGAGAAAGCCATCGAGCAGAACCGGGGGTCGAAAGTGTTCGTCCAGTCACTTGGGAGAAACCACTTGACAAGGTTGACTACACAAGCCGGTACTGTGATCGCTTCTACGCCGGAAATCCTCTCGGAAGTCAGAAATTTCTATAGCTAGCTCTACACCTCACACGCACCCAACCTGAATCTCTTAGAAGAGATCCCAGAGCCACCCTTACACGTCACTTCACAGAAAACTTGCCCGAGATCAGCCTGGATGAGATCGAGTTGGCCCTTAAACAGCTTAAAAATGGAAAAGCCCTGGGTGAGGACGGCGTCACGACTGAGCTTCTGAGGGCAGGAGGTACCCCAGTACTTAAGGAGCTTCGGAAGCTATTTAACACTGTCCTCTACATTGGGAGAACTCCGCAGGCATGGAATGGAAGCGTGGTCGTTCTGTTTTTCAAGAAGGGTGACAAAACCCTTTTGAAAAACTATCGGCCCATATCGCTTCTAAGCCATGTATACAAACTGTTTTCAAGGGTCATCACGAACCATCTTGCGCGAAGGCTCGACGAATTTCAACCCCCGGAGCAGGCCGGGTTTCGAAGTGGTTACGGCACCATAGACCACATCCACACAGTGCGGCAGATTATACAGAAGACTGCAGAGTATAATCTGCCCCTATGTCTAGCCTTCGAGAACTATGAGAAGGCCTTTGACACTGTCGAAACCTGGTCAGTTTTGGACTCCTTGCAATGATGTCAAGTTGATTGGCGATACATCGAGGTGATGAGATGCCTTTTTGAAGCCGCAACGATGACTGTCCAAGTACAGAACCAGCGGACTAAACATATCCACCTGCACCGCGGAGTGCGCCGAGGTGATGTCATATCACCAAAACTGTTTACCAATGTACTGGAGGATATGTTCAAGACGCTGGACTGGAAAGGTCGCGGCATCAATATAAATGGCGCACACATCTCTCACCTGCGATTTGCAGACGACATCGTCATCATGGCTGAAACGTTGCAAGACCTACAACAGATGCTGGACAGCCTTGCTAATTCGTCTCAGCGAATCGGTCGGATGAACTTAGATAAAACTAAAGTTATGATCAACAAGCATGTTGACCCGGGACCGATCGTCGTAAACGGAGCCTCCCTTGAAGTTGTTTCTGAGTATGTATACCCAGGGCAGTTGCTCCAACTAGGTAAAAACAACTTCGACAAGGAAGTTAAGAGACGGATACACCTGGGCTGGGTAGCATTTGGAAAACTCCGTCGAGTCTTCTTATCGCCTATACCCCAATGCCTAAAAACGAAAGTTTTTAACCAGTGCGCCCTACCTGTAATGACATACGGACACTGTGCGGCTTGTCCACCAGTTCAAGGTCGCTCAGCGAGCTATGGAAAGTGTTATGCTCGGAGTTTCTCTTAGGGATCGAATCCGGAACGAAGTTATTCGTTAGAGAACCAAGGTTACCGACATAGCTCAGCGAATTAACAAGCTGAAGTGGCAGTGGGCAGGTCACATATGCCGCAGAACCGATGGACGTTGGGGCAGACTGGTTCTTTAGTGGAGACCGCGTGTCGGCAAACGTAGTGTAGTTCTTTAGTGGAGACCGCGTGTCGGCAAACGTAGTGTAGGGCGCCCTGTAGCTAGGTGGGGTGACGATATTCGTAAGGCAGCGGGCAGGGATTGGAGAAGGAGAGCTGAAGATCGAGCTAAGTGGCGTGCCATGGGAGAGGCCTACGTCCAGCAGTGGACTGACACGGGCTGATGATGTACGGCAAAGAGGTGCTTTTTAGCGCCCTGAATTCAAGTATAAACCTTATCATCGCAAAAGGCGCGTCAAGCGGCCTTTGATGGGGTGCTGCAGTGACCTGTCACATCGCTGCAGTGCCATTCCGTCGCTTGCAAGTGCATTGTGAAATATCAGATTCTATTAGACGTTGGAAAGCTTCCTGTATAACATACACTGATATCAGAGGACTTTCCATGAAAAAATTGACATTAGCGTGACGCTAGCGAGTTTATATAGCATACTAGTGACGATACAGCTTTACTAAATAAACATGAATCTAGTAGCTCCACGCTAACCTCAATTTTTTCGTGGTAAGCCCTCAGGTGTCACATAGTATAAAACTGAATATTTTGGGTTTAAAGAATTTATTCTCATAAAAACATTAAGTTCTTTTATAATGAGATACAAATTTCATAAATAGGTACTGATTTTTCTGTGTTAGCGTTAAATAAGGTTACTTGAGTTATTCAAAGAGTCTGGACGTATGTTTTAAGTTTCCTTTTGTATGTCTTAATATCATTGCAATCTTTTATATCGTTTGGTAGGGTATTATACTGTGTCCTTCGTTCTCGATATAAACTATATTAGCAGCTCTCTCGAGTCGCTTGGCAACCGCGCGTCATTCAGACAATTAAAAAGTCAACGCCGCCTCTATGGTATCTGTGGACATAACCTCTGCAAGCATTCTTTTGAAAGCGCGGCAGCCGACGCTTTGTAATAAAGTTTTTGGTCGACAATTAATTTAATAATTTTGTTATGGCACTGATATTATATAACAAAAAGGTTGTTATATACTCAAGTGACCTTGTGAAATAAATTTAAAACATCGTATAGGCAAATTTAGAAAAGTTTACGTCCTGGCAAAGAAGGACATTCTAAAAAGATCAACCGATAGTTGTTTATTTGTGGTGTTTTTCAGCTTAACTTGTTTATTTATATAATATCTAATATTTGGAGACGTGAGTTTCGTCATATTAAAATTTGGGAAAGCTTCGTCGTCCGAAAAGTAAACTTATGAAGTCTATGTTCCTATTCGTGTACAAACAGTTTAACACGAAATATACCTGAAAACGATTATTAACCGTCTATAAATTGGCAATGTTATACCTCCAATAAGAGAAATTAGGGGGACGTTCATCAATTATGATGATTGTTCAGGATCGATGGCATTTTAAGGACACGGGTGATGTACGAGATACATCGACGTGGTCCGCAAGACTTGACGATAATTCAAGGACACGAGTGGTGTACGAGATACATCGGCGTGATCCGCAAGACTTGGGGCCCATACGAGATATGTGCTGAAGGTCATACTACTCATAGGTTTCATCCATGAGGTGTTCCTGTGCAGTTCACATTTCTACAATGGTAAGAATCAAAAATGTTACCTAAAATACATACCTTAAACATGCCTAAAACAGTAAATACAAAGACTATTGCTATAAACTATAAGCAATTTGTCATATTATAACTCCAAAAGGAGACTTACTGAAAGGGTAATTAAAGTGACATTGTTTATGTATAACAATACATTATTAATAACAAAAGTCACTCCTTTGCAGAAACATAGTGTTTTTATTGATTTCATTATTAGACATACTTGTATAATAATACTGAAATAGCCCAAACTGGAGCTTATTACACAAAGAATTGTGCAAAATTATGAGTACTTGTATTAAAAAGTTAAATCCAGCAATACTTATTCCTGAACAGGGTTTATAACCAAATAAGCCAAAGTAATATACTAATGGCAATGCCTGTTGTAACTGACAAGCAACAGGACTGTGGATACATTCCAAATATAATATCTTATCCTACCGATGCTGCGGCAGGCAGGTTGTGGGATAATTTGTGTTATGCACAAAGATACTTAAAAGATAATATAAAATACCTGGTCTATCCAGTTAACATAGAACTAATAATTATCTATCAATATTATCAACCTA
Organism: Phalera bucephala; assembly: GCA_905147815.2. NCBI lineage: Eukaryota > Metazoa > Arthropoda > Insecta > Lepidoptera > Notodontidae > Phalera > Phalera bucephala. The sequence continues at coordinate 28,234,889 of LR990613.1, read as the reverse complement.
GACTCCTTGCAGGGTAGCCAGAAAAGATTAATCCTAACAACACAGTCATGAAACCTTTATTGAGATAAGAACCTTTAAGGTCAGCAGTATATATTTTGCATAAAAGGAGTGTTAATATAGTGGATTATCAATATGGAATTATTAACTAGCTTGTCATAGCCAGTAGTTAAAATTTCATAAAACAACCACCGTTGTAACCAATATAGACCAACAATCCTCATCCTGGGTGTGAAAATATTAAGTCACAGTGTACCTATCAGTTCACCAAAAACAACATCACGTTGAACATTGGAAATCTCCTACCAAAGAAAGTGAGGTACAAAAAGCATGATAGGCATTTTACACAAGGACTTGGTTTTTAAGTTGCTGAAAAATTCATAAAAAACAATCAGGAATACAACATGGGTTTTACAAAGAAACCATAATATTGGAGGCTAAAGGTATTCACTGACTGTGGTATGTATCTATGACACTAATAATGCCTTCAACGACAAACATAATTTTATTGGTTTTGTGCAATTACTTGCACTTCAGACAAGTGAATCTTGTCCTACATATGTTTAACATTATGTATAGAAACATTATTATTAGAAACACTATTGTTTAATAATTTGAAATATAATTTATAGCCATTTTTATTTAAAAAAAAAAAAAAAAACTTAATGCTATTCCGCTAGACCTTACAGTCATAATAAATATACTAATAGAAAATTTATTAGTACCTATTCAGTTTTCTATCATGTAATGAGTTCAATGGTTTTGGGTTCTTGATTATTTCCTGCATCAATTATAGTGTACCTAATAATATTAGAAATTTGAGGCACACACAATGGAAAGCTATACATCAATTCATCATTTGGAGAATTAGATGTTTTTACTGTATTTTTGTTTGATCATATGATAATCAATAAATAATATGTAATTAAATAAGATTATTCAAGAAATTAATAACTATAAAAAATAGTTTTGTAATTAGTTTGGAATGTGTACAGTTATTTTGAACACCAGTGATGTTTTCTGGTATAGTTATGATAACACAAGCACAAACTGCTACCATTAAAGTAACAAGTTGGTTTTAGAGCACTATATATGTTGTAATTTATTTAAAGGTGTTTCAGTAAAAAATATTGGATTGAGATATACAAAAATTTGCAATTTTGGTATTGTTATATTTAAATTATTACATCCACATGTTACATGTATCTTATAAATAGGTATCTATATATAAAAAGAAAATAAAGTCATGCAAATGATTGATAATAATATCCATTTGAAAATTTAATGATATTATGTTGACAAGCTACGGTGGATGAAATATTGAGTTACAGTATTTGAAAGTATGGATTATCTTAAACAAGAATAATCAAAAGTATATTCTTATCACAGGTATGATAAATATTATGTAGTATCAGCAATAATCTAAGTCCTAAGGAACTTGATATTATTTATTTATTATTAATGGGGGATACATAATAATAAGTTGAGTAACACTCAATTCTCACGGTTGGACATCTAGAACTAACTAGAAAGTTACCCATTGCAATTTTTGTTTTTACTTATAAATACAGTCACATACAAAGAAGCAAAGGAAGTGTGGTATGAAATGAAAATTTCATGGTATGAAATAATTCAGTTATGAATAGGATTCCCAATATGATACAGTTGTAACCCATGGTTCGGTTTAGTCGACTGTAACTTATTCGCTTCTTAAGTTATTACTAAATTAGGAGTGTATATTTTAGTATTTTTAGTATCAGTAATGTAATTGGTTCAGGAGTGGTCCAAACGTATTGCAAAAAAAAAAAACGAACGTTCGCGGGCGTTATTGCGCAAGAACGAATCGTTAAGTAATACATAAATATTTAGGTAGCCAAGGATTTATTTGTCGGCGCACACTAGGAACATGGAAATGATTCCGGGATAGTTTCGAAATTTATTTAAATTGAATTAATAATAGTGGTATAGTAATAACACTGGGGTAGGTTATGTTTGTTTACCACGCATTAGTACTGCCCTTCGTTCCAGACTCTAAAATTAGGGGAGGGCGAGATTATATAGGTAAAGCACATAGCCTTATGTGAGGAATCTCTCCAGATAAGGTGTGTGTGTGAGTGATGTACGCTGATGGCCGCGAGGCCTTTACAGCTTCACCGGACTTAATTCCATATAAGTTCATTAGTACAAAGGCCTCTAGTACAAAAAATGTTAAATTTTGATATATGTACATCTTTAAAGATTAAAAATATAACTAACATTAAATATAGCCGAATGTTGATATTAAAAAAAAAAAAAAAACAAATTAAATATGTAATGATAGCAAAAACATTCTTATAATCACCAAGTTAATTCGTAGCCTTCGTTTGGTACCGTACTCAAAAGAAGATCATGTGACAAAAAAAAAAAAAAAAAAAAGAACCACATGGCAGTTGGAAGACACATTAGTGGGGAAATAGGTTTCCCTGTTATATTTGTATCATATTATTATAGATTGGGTACTAACAGACTTTGTTTTCAGGTCTAGTACACAGTAAGGGTTTCTAGCTATCTATCTATCTCTATCCATATTATGACGCCAGATCTCTTGCGGGGTGGGCAGAGAGTGCAAGGTTCCGACGGGTTCTTTCCTTGCATGCCTGCCTGGCTTTTTTCACTCTCATAGTTCGTCTCATAATGGTTGTCAATGATACAAGAATTATTATAAAGGATTTAATTTTATATAAACAAAACTCTAGATGGGCAATTCCTCAACTCTTGTTATATAGAAGATATCTATAGAAGAAAGATCTCTATAGAAGACATAACAGATAGATACTGCACTGATATCTGATAAGTAATGATTGATTAATATTACCCGGTATTAATGAATTTTGGACAACAGGTGTGGTATAAAGGTATATAACAGGTGCTTTAAAGGTTTTGTTGGGATGGATCTACACTACATAACATAATATGTTATAGAATTTGATTATATAAATTTATTTTAAATAAGTTAAACAGACTGGTTGTAAGAAACAATATATGTGTATATATTTGTTGTGTTTGTGTTGTATGGCAAAACAAAGAACGGGAATGTGTTATAGTACAAATATACTCATGATATGTTATTTTTAGAGGTCACGCTCAAAAAAAAAAAAAAACCTTTATGTGGTATACTTCAACTTTACCCTTATAGCTCTAAACAGCTGCTAATATAGTTTATATCGAGAACGAAGGACACAGTATAATAAGTGATCAAACGAACTTACCTGAAGTGAAGTTCGATCATTATTATACGAAGTCCTTCGTTCGAAGATATAAGTCCCCAACCCGCCCTGCCCGTTGGTAAAGTTGAAATGTACTACTTCTAAAAGGAATGCTTGCAGAGGTTATGTCCACAGATACCATATAGGCGGCGTTGACTTTTTAATTGTCTGAATGACGCGCGGTTGCCAAGCGACTCGAGAGAGCTGCTAATATAGTTTATATCTTCGAACGAAGGACTTCGTATAATAATGATCGAACTTCACTTCAGGTAAGTTCGTTTGATCACTTATTATACAGCTGTACTCCTTCAAACATTATTGATTTCTTTCCGTAATTAGTTCGTATATTTATAAGCGCAAGTTTGTTTCTGTTTCTCAAATTATGTGTGATAACTTTTTTATGGAGCTGTATATTAGATTGTATGGAGTTTGTAGTAATCTTTTTTATTAGAATGCAAGTGTAATATATATAAAGTTGAGTGACAGTTAATAATTTGGTTTTTTGATACAATTCTTTTGTAGGAGTAAGATAGTGATATTGGAATAATATTTTAATGATTTTATTTTGCATTCTTTGCAATCTGTTAAGGTTAGTCGTGGCAGCCGACCCCCACACTTCTATTAAGTATTCTAGATGCGATTTCACTAAGGAGTTATAGATAATATTGCGTACTTTATTTGGTATGCAATTTGCTATTTTACGTAATGCTCCTAGTATTGGCATTAGTTTAGTTCTGGTATGTTCAATGTGTGCCTTCCAAGTTAGTTTATCATCTATCCATAGCCCGAGGCACTTTTCCAGATAAGAACGTTGTATTATGTCGTTATTGATAGTAAGCGGGGTAAAATTTGGGATACGTTTATTTTTCGCTGAAAATATCATGAATGAAGTTTTGGATGTATTGACAGTGAGTAAATTATATTTTAACCATTCATTGAGTATATCGAGGTCTTTTTGAGCGTCGGTTATAATATTATGAATGGATTTACCAAAGTAGAAAATGGATGTATCGTCCGCATATAATGTTAAATGCCCGGTTAGTCCTATATTACTAATATTATTAATATAGTTTAAAAACATTAAGGGACCGATAATTGAGCCTTGTTGTATACCGTATGTTACATTTTGTGCAGAACTAGTGAAATTATCTATTTTTACCACTTGACGCCTATTTTGCTAATATGATTTTAAAAAATTAAGCGCTGTGCCTGTTATGCCTATGTTCTCTAACTTCTGTAATAGCTTTGTTAATGTTAAGGTTAAGGTTTATCGTATTCACTATGTTCACGAAGTAGTTACGACCTACACTTCGAGTGTATAGCAGTTTTTTCTCTAATTAGGCTGGTCCGAACACTGTTGGTTTTTTAGGAACAGAAAGGCGAGCAGTGTGTTTCTAGACTCCGTAAAACCTGGACATTTATTGGGTGTTCAAAGCGAATTAATCTACTATGTTCGCGAAACAATAGTACTTTACGACCATGTATCCACTAAAATGGCAATGTGATTTATGAACAAGGTCGTTCCGGAGATGCTACATAGTGTTCATCTGTATATTAAGCGAACTGTTTAACGCAAATTAACGTATAGAGAAAATGTTCAGGTCAGCCGATGCCCATTAGATCAGCCTAGTTGGAGCGCCAAATGCTACCTACACACTTGAAGCGTGAGAATTTATCTAGTAGGAGAGATAGCGGGGCGCTATGAGTTTACAAACAAAGTGGATACGCACCTTTAGATTCTACTTGAGGTTGGAAAATATGTTAATATGATATGCACGAATATCAAATTTTATGTACTTATCTGTTTTTAAAACAGAAAATCTTAATCTTGATCTGTATATTATGTATATGTATGATGGCGTTTCTATACAACCCGTCATCACAAAAGGCACGTCAAGTAACCCCTTAGACGGGCTTTGATGGAGGCCAGAGGCCCGTTGCTCACAGAGAAAGTCAGTCGCTTGCAACTAAGGGCTAAGCACAAACCATTCTAGTTGTCGTAATGTTGTCAAAAAATCGTGCTGTCGCCTTCATATCTGTTAAGAACTTTGTAGTGTAAAAAGGATGGCATTTCAACTCGATAGCTGTTGACGTCAATCTGTTTTTGCTAAGTCGTCTGTATCGCAGAATATGAGATTCTAGAGGTTGAAGCTAGTGTGCGGTGACGCGCACTGATATTTTGAGCCTTACTGTGATAAGCTATTAAATTCAGCCAACCTGAAACGTAATGCACTTTCTAGCTTAGTAGAAAAGTGCAATTTGTTTTTCCTGTGAGTTTTCACGCATTCTGCACTAGATCCCTGCAGCTCGCTCCTTATACCCGTGTACTATGTTCAGTATATATTCAAAATTAATGAAATGGCCGCATTTTATTTATAAAAAAATTTTGAATGCCAAATATATTTTTTTTCGTTATTTTGTAAGATTTATCTTTCCGTTTATATTCAGACCTTTAGAAGGCTTGTGCGGGAGCATGTCTCTGATATGAAAGGCCCTTATCGAAAAAGAAAAATATAATGTAATTCACTTGCTGAGATCAATGGCTGAAAATAAAGAATCATAAAAAACCAACTAATTCCAGCATGTATAAGGACCATTGTAATTTTAGCAAGGGTACCTACCTACTGTTATTAGTACCTATCGTTATGTATTAGGTAGGATAACGTGTGCCTAACTTTTGTCTTAACGAGTCCACATTAACATGTTTACATAAGAAAAGCCTTTTATCTTTATTGAATATGAAAAAAATGTATAAGCTTATAGGCACAAAACATACCGTAGTGCTATTTTTGGCACGGCATTATATTCGTAGCTCTCGTTTTCTACGCAAAAAACTTGCAAAGCTAACATAAAATCGTACATTTTATAGATATGTAGATTAGAACTACAAAATAATAGAACAAAACTCAACACCCAAATGGAATGTAGTCCGCACAAAGAAAAAGATGCCGGACGAAATCGATATTACAGCGGTATTCCGCAAAATATTCCTTTTGCAAGTCACGAATTCGTACGTTTGTACAAACTACGAATGCTAATAACCTCCAAACTTTTTTTTCATAATAAACGAGTCGAGTTTCCTTAACCTTTATTTGCTATGACCAATACACGTGTCGCGGCACGTTACGATTACTTAGCGAAATGATTGGGAATGATACTCTTGTGGCATGAACCATCACAATACTGTATTTACCGTCTAGCTGAAAATTAGAGACTGACGTAAACCACGTCCACCGCGATGACATCAGAAGGTCATTTCTCGTAATTATAAGCGTTAAAAATTCAGTCTCGATCTTATCTCAGTGTTACAAACCTCACAAATGGCATTCTCGTAAAATATGGAAAATCGACCGAATCGGGATCGGACCGAAAGTTGAAAGAAATGTAAACGGTATTCCGAAAATATTTTGAGCTTTGTTTTAAAAGAAAACGTTGTCCACACTAGGATTTATTCCTGTATCGTGGGTGCGTTTACAAATATGAAAATTCACACACATAAGTACAGACCAGAACAAATAATTGTGGATCACACAAAGATTTGTCCCGTGCGGGAATCGAACCCGAGACTATTAGACACAGTTAAGAGCTTAAGCCGCTCCGGCTTAAGCTCTTAACCACTGCGCTAAATCGTCAACTGACATTGAATAATAAAAAATATCGATAAATTTAGTATTACAGTTAGATATTTTTTATAAAGCCTGTGGCACCTGAGATTGCAGAGGTGTGCTGAGTACACCTACTTTGATAATGATATAAATATATTGAAAAATCAAAATCACATTATTTGCGAACCCACGCATACTCTGGGCTTTACCTAAGCGTCTTAGCAAACAACGTAATTTCAACGAAATGTAATACCCACTTAGAATTAATTAGTTCTGCCAACAATAGAGCTTACACTGTATTACATTATGCTTTTGATGTGGAACCGGTATTGTTATGAAATTGTTTTTTTTTACAGGGTAGACAATCTTTATCTTTAAATGACGGGTTTCTAGTATTTACTAAGATTTATTTTGCTAGTGTACGGTAAAAAATAAATCCATTAACGTTACGCCAGGTACCTTGCAAGGTAGGCATAGAGTACAAAGCTCCAACAAAATGAGAAAAACTAGAGGAATCTAGAAAGGATTCTAAGGAAAGATCCTTACCAACCCCTCTGGCTTTCTCCACTCTCATAGTTCGTCACATACACGCTTACCGGTTACGGAGACACTTGACTTGCCCTTCAGATAAAATATTTGTTATGTAGTTCGTCAAAAAAAACTTGCAGCTATAAAAATATATTTAACTCTTATAAAATCTCCGTGTCCGAGGAAACATCACAAACAGTGTGCCCAAAGTATGATGACAGAATCAAAACTTACTATTATTGGTATCAAAATGTATGAATGTATATAATATCTACGTATTAAAATAGCAGATTTATGATTTTTCGAGTCTTGGAAGATGCCATTTATTGACCTTTTCAGAATTACGAACACGTTAGTAATTCTTTCCTTCCCTCCAATATGGCTAAGGGGAGTGATGGCTGTTCCAGTAGTCATACTGGTGAAAGGATGCTGCTTCTGGAGACGGGTCCATCTGGAATCCTTTAAACCTTTACTTCCTAGAAATAACATCATTAGTCTTATAATTCGGTCGGAAGGCATCACACTGGAGCTAGATCGTAAACTTCTTAAATTGTAGAAAGGAAGATTTTTAAATAAAAAGAGACAAGCCCGCTGATTTTCTTTGCCGAATCTTCTCAGTAGAGGCTGCGTTCCGATCGGGTGGTGGATTAGTAGTTAGATTAGATAAAAAAAAATATAATTTGATAATTTGTAAGTACGCCACAGGGTTTATATAAAATAAATTATTCGAGTTTGAGTTTCTTTTCGTCCTATCTGACCGATTTGACCAATGTTGATGATTTTTGTATTAATGGGGTTATCTGGATGGTTCTTGGCTTCTTGGCTTAGTTGGTGCGTGAGGTAGCGCTGTAGTTGACCAGGTGCGAAGGAATAAAATAATTATACTTTATTTTAGGAAAAATACGATACAAATTTTCCGGATATACTTAGTTAAGTTGTAAGGCGGACGGTGACGTACAAAGTCACTTTCTTACAGGTACAATTTATTACAGGTAAGGACATTTAACGGCTAATTGAGAAGTGGTTAATTACAGTTTGACTAATCAGACATCTGATCGCGTGTTTGAAGCCCGTTTATATGTTAAAATGTTGGATAGTTTCGATCCTACTTCGTGCAGGAAGCATCTGTATAAATGTAAATGCAAATCGGTTGTAGAAAAAATTATAATAAGCGACAAAGTACGCTTACAATATAACGTTGTTTGAATAATATTTTGACAATGTTTTTTATGTGTTTTACATAATAATTTGACTTCCTTTATTATTTAAGAGGGTAAGGATCGAGTAGTCGAGGGCTCAATACCCGCACCAGAAAAAGTTCCGGTCTGAGTGTGTGTATGTAAATTTCATGTTTGTAAACGTAACCACGATACAGAAATTATTCCTAGTGTGGGGCTTAGTTAATAATTAAAAAAAAAATATCGACCTCCGGGTCCGGATCTTCAAAGACTGAAAGCAATGAATGAAGGTGTACAAATGGGTGACTTAGTGGTAAACCATCTACTTTATGCAGATGACGCGGTTTTAATAGCGCCAACAGCCACTGATCTGCAAACACTAGTCACAGTTATGAAAGACGACTGCATGATCAATGGCTTTCACTTGAATGTGAAGAAAACCAAGATTATGGTTTTTGAAAGGGAAGAAACCAGAACGAATGTAAGGATTGTGGTTGGTAACGATGTGCTGGAGCAAGTGAATCAGTTTGTATATCTTGGATGCGCCTTCAGTAAGGATGGGAAATACACCGCTGACATAGAGAGAAGAGTGAGTGCAGGGAACAGAGTGAATGGTGCGATGGGAAAGCTACTCGGGAGCCGGCACTTAAGCCATAAGGCGCAGCTGGCCATACATAACGGAGTTCTTGTCCCAACGCTGTTATATGGTAGCGAGAGCTGGGTATGTAAGAAGGAGAATGAAAGTAGGATAAATGCGGTAGAAATGCGAGCTCTGCGGAAGATGTGCGGAGTGAAGCTGACCGACCGCATTAGCAACAGCATAGTAAGACAGCGAGTAGGTATGAAAGATAGTATCGGTGTAAAGATGAGAAAGGGCATGCTCCGTTGGTTCGGGCATATAGAAAGAATGCCAGAGGAAAGAATGACAAAACAGATATACAATGTGAAAATGGAAGGATGCAGGTACCGGGGAAGACCTAGACTATCTTACCACGACCAAATAAACCGAGTCTTATCTGATGGAAAAGTCAAGAGTCTCCGTAACCGGCGAGCGTGTATGAGACGAACTATGAGAGTCGAGGAAGCCAGAGAGGTATGTAAGGAAAGAAACTGTTGGAACTCTGTACTCTCTGCCTACCCGGCAAGGGATCTGGCGTGAGGTTATAGATAGATAGATAGATAGACCTCCGGGTCTTGTGGTCTTAGCATAAGATGAAATATTTGATTTGCTAGATTAATTATTTGTAGGACTATGCTGCCGCACGAAATATTTTTGATCAAAGACACAAATAATTTGTCTTACAGTAACTCTATTAAGTTGGCATGTTACGGCAGCTCCACTTACACATTTAGCCAATAAAGATGAACGAGACAGAACGATTTCTATATAACGTTACTGTAACGTCAAATTGTCCTCGTTTCGGTCTCAGACATTATTTGTAACCAAGTTTTTTTTGTATAGGTATGGTATGTGATAAAATTTATGCCTTAAATGTACTCGATAGTATCATAAAATCATATGGAATATGGGTTTACATTAAAAAAGTATACCCATCTGTATCGTCACTCCAAATCTTTTGTGGGGTCGGCAGATAGTACAGAGTTCCAAAAGGTTCCTTGGTTACTGTTTCGTCAAAAATGTATAGTAATTGAGCGATTTGTCGCTTACGACGCTTTCCTTCTAAAACAACTCTAAAGAATTTATACTGCTTTAACCACATGTTGCTATTTCCTCGCATTTGTCACTCGGAAGCCTTGTCGTCTAGTTGGTAATGTACGACCGGGAGGCATGTAAAACTATAATAGCTAGTGCATTTTATTGTTTTACGAAATCTTACCTTACAGCAATTACAGGTTTATTTAGTACCTCAGGGCTTAGCACGAAAACTTTGACGTTACTGTGACGCTTGCGAGTTGATATGCAATCTTGCACACTACATATTAACCAAATAGACATGATAGTGACAGCACGCTTACTCGCTAGAGTCATGCTAACGTTATTTTTTTCGTACCAAGTGTAAAGTGCCAATGACAAGTGATAACAATTAGACAAATTGGTCAATACTTGGCCATACAAAACCGCTATATTAAACAAAACTATTTTTCTCGTTAAAAAAACTTACTCCCACCCTAACAATTATTTCTGTACCGTGGGTACGTTTACAAATAAGACTCACACACAAACACACAGGCCAAAACACATTTGTGGGTCACACAAAGATTTGTCCTGTGCGGGGTCTGTGAATCACACAAAGGTTTTTCTAGTGTGGGGTATGAACCCATGACTACAAGATTCAGTACCTTAAGCTCCGAATGAAGTCCTCTGTCAATTAAATAATAATAAGTTAACCCTGTAACTGGTGTGAATCGTTGTATCAATGTAACAATAAACAAGAGTAAATAGTCATAGACTCAAAGAAATTGAACTAGAATTTTTAGTTTGTTAGTGTAACTAATTTGTTAGTAATAACTTAAATTAGTTTAGCTAAAAGTATGGTTTGAGTGATTACTAAAACTTCATCTTAGTATTCAAATCATAAAAAAATATGAAGTCGTTTTATGCTTAGCTGAACTACAGGGCCCCAAGTCCACTATTTTTACGTGATTTGTATCTATTTATGAAATGCTATAAAATTTGTTCAATTACAATTATGCCTAAAGTCGGTAATCTGCCTAATTCTTTATAGTCTCATTAACAAATAACGAATAATGTTCCAAGTGTATGTATGCCTATGGAGAACCTTAAGGACGTCATTGAATTGATAGATTAACTGTCAAAACCAACGATTATGAAGTCAATGAATAGCAGACTTGGTGCCAGCTAAGTTATTAAGCAATTGCTATAAAAGGTATTTATAAATATACAAGAATTGTAAAAGAAACGTTATTTTAAAACACATTTCGGGAATATTTATGCACTTTTCATACTATAGACTGCATTGTTAATTTATTGGCGAATAATGTGCGTAACAGCCACGAGGTTCTAAGTTTAAAAGCTAGGTCGGACAAAGTGGTTTCAGTTGCATGTACTCCTATTTCCATATACCGGGTACAATTCCAGACTCCGGACTCATACTACATTTGCCCGACCTAGAATTTGAACCCAGGACCTCGTGATCACAATGCGATGCGCGTTACTACTAGACCAAGGAGGCAGTCTGCTAAAAAAACATTGAGTTATTATATATCACATACTAGAGAACAAACTTCAACAAAAATTTTGTAGCATGCTTTAGAGTACATGTTTTGTAGGTTACTTTGTACCAGGTGCTTGCCATAACGTGGCATGTTCGAGTACTAAGTCTTATTCACTCCTATCAGATTTCCTTACTGGGCTGGAAGCGAAAGAAAAACTTAGAATGCCCCAGTAGCCACACTTTTGCTTGGCTGGTGGTAAGAGTCCACCAAAGGTAGTAACGTCATCCGATCAACGACCAGAAAAGGAAAATTTGAAACAAACCCTATACCAACCCGTCTGGCCAGCGTGGTATAGTAGGCCAAAAACCTCTTAATATGTTAAGACACCAAACGCAAAGGCCCCCAGTTCCCGGTAGTCCCGCTGTCCGCTGCCACGGTAGCGGTCGCGGTAACAGCGGGGCAGGGGGTGCGAAGAATCTCCGGGCTACGACACAAGGCTACCAAAAACACCTGAACCTGGCTACGTACAATGGACGCTCTCTACGGCTGGACCAACACCTTACTGAACTCGAGGTAGAACTAGGTCGCATAAACTGGCACATATTGGGGTTATCCGAAGTCCGAAGACAGGGCGAGGACACGATAACCCTTGAGTCAGGCCACCTGTTCTACTTTCGGGAAGGTGATCGGCCCTCTCAGGGCGGTGTCGGTTTCCTGGTCAACAAAGCTCTCACTAACAACGTTGTGGAAGTCAGCAGTGTGTCGACACGGGTAGCGTACCTCATAATTAAAATCACCAACAGGTACACCCTGAAGGTGGTACAGGTATATGCGCCGACCTCGACATACTGCGACGACATAGCCGAAGCCATGTATGAAGACATAGCCAAGGCATTACATGGCACCACCAAGGCTCACTACAACGTTGTTATGGGGGACTTCAATGCCAAAGTGGGAGTACAAGAACGCGGCGAAACGATAATCGGACCCCACGGCGTAGGGCGCCGAAACCACAGGGGGCAGATGCTGGTCAACTTTCTGGAGTCGCAGGGGCTCTTCTTGATGAATTCGTTCTTTAAGAAGAAGCCTCATAGAAAGTGGACATGGCGAAGCCCCAACACTGTGACGAGGAACGAGATAGACTTCATCATGACTGACGGGAAGTCTATATTTAGAGACGTCTCCGTGATCAACAGGTTTAATACCGGCAGCGATCACCGACTTGTCCGAGGCGCTCTAAATATAGACTTCAAGGCCGAAAGACGTCGCATGATGAGGTCTACTCTCAGACCTACTGCGCCTCAAATAGCTTTAGGGTCCGAAAAGTTCCAACTGGAGCTTCAAAATCGTTTCGACCTGCTGGAAACCGAAGGCAATGTTGACGAGAAAACCGACACAGTGGTCAAAACGCTACAGGATGTGTCTCGAAGGGTGTTTCCCGGCAAAAGCGGTAACAGAGAGTCTAAACTCTCGCTCGAGACTCTCGAACTTATGAGGCAGAGACGGGAAATGTCATCCACGCAGGCGTCTTCGCCGGATGGGAGGAACCTCAACCGGAAGATCCGGAAGCTGGTGCGACGTGACCTCCGATGTTCCAACACCCGCGCCATCGCGGCTGCGATTGAACAGAACAGAGGCACCAAAGTCTTCGCTCGCCAGCTAGGTAGATCCCATCTGACGAAACTTAATACAGCGGATGGCTAAACCGTGACCTCCAAGTTCGAGATACTCGAGGAAATTGAGAGTTTCTACAAAGACCTGTACGCATCACGGATGGCTAAACCCTCGAGACCCAGCGCTGACGACCACAGAGCCCCACTAGCACGCCACGATACGGAAGACATCCCTGATGTCAACCAGGACGAGGTCAGAGTGGCTCTCGAGCAGCTCAAAAATTACAAGTCGCCAGGCGATGACGGAATCACCACTGAGCTCCTAAAAGCAGGCGGGACTCCAATCCTGAAAAAGCTAGCGAGTCTCTTTAATTCCGTCATCCACCAGGGCTTAACACCTCAGGCGTGGAGCGGGAGTGTGGTGGTTCTGTTCTTCAAAAAAGGTGACAAAACCTTGCTGAAGAACTACAGACCCATCTCACTCCTGAGCCACGTCTACAAGTTGTTCTCGAGAGTACTCACAAACCGCCTCGCCAGAAGACTTGACGAGTTCCAGCCACCGGAACAAGCCGGGTTTCGAAAAGGCTACAGCACCGTAGACCACATCCATACTGTTCGGCAGATTGTACAGAAGACCGAAGAGTACAATCAGCCGCTGTGTATGGCTTTCGTGGACTACGAGAAAGCCTTCGACTCCATCGAAACCTGGGCGGTTTTGGATGCTCTGCAGCGATGTGGCATCGATTGGCGCTATATCGAGGTGTTGAGATGTCTGTATGATACCGCCACAATGACCGTCCAGCTCCAGGACCAAAAGACCAACCCGATCGAGCTGCATCGAGGGGTAAGACAGGGGGATGTAATATCCCCCAAGCTCTTCACCAATGCACTCGAAGACGTCTTCAAGACGCTGGTCTGGACTGGGCGGGGCATTAACATCAACGGCGAATACATCTCACACCTTTGGTTTGCCGATGATATCGTCATCGTGGCAGAAGCACTGGAACAGTTAAGCGGAATGCTGCATAGCCTAAATGGAGCCTCTCGAGGTGTCGGTCTCGGCATGAACTTGGATAAAACCAAGATCATGTTTAATGAGCATGTCACGCCGGGACCGATCTACGTCGATGGTTCGATGCTCGAAGTTGTTCGGGAGTATGTCTACCTTGGACAAGTTGTCCAATTTGGTAGGAACAACTTCGAGAAAGAAATCAACCGCAGGATCCAATTGGGTTGGGCAGCATTTGGCAAACTACGTCACGTTTTCGCTTCGCCTATACCGCAATGCCTGAAGACTAAAGTCTTTAACCAATGCGTTCTACCTGTTATGACTTACGGGGCCGAGACGTGGACACTCACAGTGGGACTAGTCCACAAACTCAAAGTCGCACAGCGGGCTATGGAGCGAGCTATGATCGGCGTCTCTTTGAAGGATAAAATTCGTAACGAGGTAATCCGACAAAGAACCAAAGTTACCGACATAGCTCGCAGACTCAGTAAGCTAAAGTGGCAATGGGCTGGTCACATCTGCAGAAGGACCGACGGCCGATGGAGCAAGCGTGTCCCAGAGTGGAGACCGCGACTTGGTAAGCGTAAGGTAGGACGGCCCCCAGGTAGATGGACCGACGACCTCAAAAAGGTCGCTGGGACAGACTGGATGCGGAAGGCGGAGGACCGTGTGCAATGGCGCGTGTTAGGAGAGGCCTATGTCCAGCAGTGGACTACGATAGGCTGATTGATTGATTGATTGACTCCTATCAGCCTCTACCGCCGTCCGCGGCATGTTCTCACCGGCCCTCCCGATGCCCTTACATCCCTTCTATCGGATACAGATACCGCATACAGGATCAGACACTGACCTCGCGGCGAGGTCTTCTCCCTTGCCCGCCGGCTGGTGCAGAGCACCACGGAGAAACACCTAGAATATACCCTCCCCCCCCCCATAGCGACTGCCCAAGCCAAGGCTGTTCTTCCTTGAGGCGCCCTTGAGCTAGTTGCCCCCTTGCCCTTTTGGCTCGAGCGTAGTGGCTCCAGACTCGTCCTCTTGTCCGGTGAAGCTGTAACGGCCCCGTTGCCAACAGAGTAGATCAACCACACACACACACACACACACGCACGCACGCACGCACGCTCGCACGCACGCACGCATGCACGCACGCACGCACGCACGCACGCACGCACGCACGCACGCACGCACGCACGCACTCACGCACGCACGCACGCACGCACGCACGCACGCACGCACTCACGCACGCACGCACGCACGCACGCACGCACGCACGCACGCACGCACTCACGCACGCACGCACGCACGCACGCACGCACGCAAGCACGCACGCACGCACGCACGCACGCACGCACGCACGCACTCACGCACGCACGCACGCACGCTCGCACGCACGCACGCACGCACGCACGCACGCACGCACGCACGCACGCACGCACACACACACACACACACACACTAAGTCTTATTTCAAAAATGTGCACTGTGACACTACTAAAATAACTTGGATTTTAATATCTATGGAAACACAAACATCCCCGATAGCCCCGCGGTCATCAATCGCTTAATTTTTTGTTGGAGTTAACTACTTCGAAGTCGGTACATAATAACTGAATGCGCTTAAACCCAACCGTAACCGTAAGATTGGTTTTTAACAGAATTATTTTGTTAGTATAATTTACGCACACTCGCCAATACGCATAAGTCAGTAAATTGAATTCTATAAACGACAAGGGCTTCCCTAGTAGGTATTAGAAAAGCAAAAATCCTACATTCCCTTTGCAGGTCACGAATGTGTACACGGCTGTACAAACTAGGACTGCTAATGTTGCCGACTATCGAGCCTTATTTTCATACTAAACTAGATTGTCGCTGCTACGTATACAACATGTAATTTAAAAAAGATTGTGTTTTTGTAGTTTTGTAACATTTGTGTTCGTATTTTGAATCCTGGTCGCGAACTAAAATCTCATTTGCTCTTCTTGTTTCCTTATACCGTAATAAATATAATATGCAGTGCTTGTACTGATTCATCGTCATCATCATCTCAGCCTATACTTATCCACTGCTGAACATAGGCCTCCCCAATGGCTTAGTCATTAGCTTAGTCCCCGTACCGATTAGTTGTCATGAAATTTCTCATTCCTTTTTTGGTGGTCTACAATAGGCCCGTAACTTACACATGGGACCTAACATCGTCGGTGAAAAGTAGGTGTATACAAAACACGCAGAACACACAACAATATAGGCGTAACTGTGTTTTTCTTTTTTTGGTCTTATGAACTTGTCAAATCATGATGAATGAGTCATTGATGGGACTACAACATTCATATATTATTTGTACTAGATTAAAAGTAGAAAAAAAATAATTCAAGAAGACTTTTTTAAATCAAGCGTTTATAGCAAATACACAACGAAGATATCTTGCTTAGTTAAGGAGTTCCTGTAGTTTCCTTCCAGCTCCATCATCAAACCCTGGACACCAACTGGGCCTAAAGTACTCGTTAAGGCAAATCTTATAAATTTATATTGATTAGTTGGGTGGTTCCATTGGCTACCTTTTGGCTTCATCATCAGACCCTGAACGCTATCTTGTTGTATAGTACTTGTCAATACCAATACAATAAGACTAAACACGAGTAGGTTACGTTGTATAGTTCACATGTTCCTATGGCCACCTCCCGACTCCACCATCAAACCAGCTTCAAGGTAGCATAATATTGCATTGTCACCAAACTTACATATGTATCGAGGCGCTCGTAGCGCTGTGCGACCGCGGTGTTCTTACCGATCACCAAGGTTAAGCAGCGTTCGATTCAGTCGACCTGAGATGGGTGACCGTTTGTGGCATTTTCATATTCGAGCGTCCCCGTTATTCGGAAGGCACGTTAAGCCGTTGGTTCCGGTTACCACTTAATGTGGTAGTCGTAAAGCCGAGTTGGAAGGAAGCCGGCTTGATAAGTTCCTCTCACCTCGAATTGTGGCAGAAGGCCTTTGCCCAGCAGTGGGCAGTATAGGCTGATATTATTATATTACATATGTATGCCAAATTTTAGCTCAATCGAATACTCGCAAGTGCTTGAAAAATGAATCATATTATTTAAACCGGAAAGACAGACAGATAGAGACATACGCACATTGCAATAGCTAACATGATTATGTAATAAAATGTTTCCTAAATCTATATATAGCTAAGCTATATATAGGTAAATATCTCAGGTTATTAATAATTTAAATCTAATTTCTACAGGTGCTAACTATGAGTAGGTATGGACGCATAAGTACATATATCATCATCATCATCATCATTTCAGCCTATATTTGTCCACTGCTGAACATAGGCCTCCCCAATCGCTTTCCAGCGTAACCGGTCCGATGCCACCTGCATCCAACGATTTCCTGCGATTTTCACAAGATCGTCGGTCCATCTGGCAGGCGGTCGTCCTAAGCTGCGCTTGCCAATACGTGGTCTCCACTCTAGAATCTTTCTGCCCCAACGCCCGTCCGATCTTCGCGCTATGTGGCCAGCCCATTGCCACTTCAGCATGCTAATCCTGAGGGCTATGTCGGTGACCTTGGTTCTTCTACGAATCTCCTCATTCCTGATTCGATCACGTAGAGAAACGCCGAGCATAGCTCTTTCCATAGCTTGCTGAGCAACTCTGAGCTTTTTTATGAGACCTATTGTAAGAGACCACGTCTCTGATCCATATGTCATCACTGGTAACACACATTGACTAAAAACTTTAGTCTTTAGGCACTGAGGTATTTTGGATGAGAAGATGTTGCGCAGTTTCCCGAACGCTGCCCAGCCGAGTTGGATTCGTCGATTGACCTCTCTCTCAAAGTTGGACCTACCTAACCGGACTGCCTGTCCCAGGTAAATGTATTCGTCGACAACTTCAAGAGTAGAGTTCCCAACGGTGAGTGCGGTGGGTACGACATGGACATTAAACATTATTTTTGTTTTGTCCATATTCATACATAGTACATATATACACGGTCATATTTTTCGTGATTCGTAATTGAATGAATAACATATCGATGGGTTATAAATTGTAATTGTAACTAGAACTTGAACTTTAGCACAATAAATACATGTACAGTTTCATCTCATTCTCTCGTCAGGTGATCAATAGAATACTGCCTGACGTTCCCCTCGTGACTGGTGCTATTAGTGGCACATGAAGGACTAACGGTGCAAGAATTGTTCAGCGTTTACATTGCGCTCATTCAGTATTGCCGTTTTGAGAACTTTTTGCAATTATAGGGAAGAATTTTTTTTTCATAGATAAGCTTGAAGGTCAAAATTTTAAGAAATGTATGAAATACCAAAATAATTGCGAGCCTTCTCAGAAGGATCATTGGAAAGCTAACATAAAAATAATTTCGGTATATTTGTATAAAAAAATAAAGGTAAAAAATATTAGAATAATATTTTTTAAATATAAGAATAGCGAAAATTAAAAAAAAGTCACCGTAAACATGATACGCTGACTTTTTTAATTTTCGCTTAGTCTCGACATTGTAAAAGTTGCTAGTATTGATAAAACTAAGTTCTATTCCCTGCTTCAGGTATTGCAACCCTATTCCTTACACCTATATATCTTGGAAATATTATTAGTCCCCTTACAATCTTCGGTCCGTTTACAATCCCAATAGATTTACTGTAAGCCATTATAAACTAACGGTGCATACAATTATCCGGGAACGTACAAAGACCTCGTTAACTCGGAGCAACGTAACGTTCACGTTTCACACGTTTGTGAATTATGTTCCTATTATGTATTTTGGCATCATTAGTTCCTTTTCCTTGATAATATCGCTTTGAAAAGATAAGGGGAGTGCTTTGTAAATAAAATTCTGTATATTACGCTTGTTGATGGTCCCTTTTTAGGTTTTTCATATTTATAGCAAGGATTTCTTTTATTACCTGTAATCTCTGACCACCCCACAAGGGGTTCCGCTCGATGCCTCGCATCACGCCATAAATATCTATTATTATTTACGCCTTAATAAGTACAATAGATCCATTTAGAATACCTACTATTTGGTGCTTCATACTATTTTTCCAGAATTATAAACAGAGATGGGCTTACTGGCGTAACTTGATTGCTTTTGACAATTTTGAGTACTGAGGATGTAGTACGAAAACTTCGACGTTCGCGTGACGCTAGGGACTAAGCGTGCTGTGTGTCCATGTTCATTAAGGGTCGTGTGACTAAAATGGCATTTCAACTCGCGTCACACTAACTTCAATCTTAAGGTCTCTGATTTTTTAATCCCTCTAATCATCAATAAGTGTAACGTTAGCGAGTTAATATGCGATTCCTGCTATACTTAAAATTTAGTAAATAAACACGTGACAGCACGGTTACTCGTAAGCGTCAACCGTAACGTCAATATTGTCGTGCTAAACCCACAGTATTTTTACGCCACATCAGTCTGTGACCTGCGTCTACTCCACAACCCGTATTCGGGACTATTTAGATAAAATATTTACAAGTCTGACCCACACTGTTACACCACTGTTTGTAAGGATAATATGTTTCTATGCCATACATATGTAATACTAGTTTTCGCCCGCGCCTTCGTCCGTGTTGACTCGAGACAGGAACCTAACATTTTTCCGGGATAAAAAGTATCAGATTTGTTAATCCAGGTAAACTATATGTGTGCATAATTTCATCCAAATTCATTCAGCCATTTTTGCGTGATTGAGTAACAAACATCCAAACATACATACTTTTACATTTATAATATTAGCAGGATATCAGCCTTTACTGTGCCACTGCTGGACAAAGGCTTTCTCTCACAAATCGAGGTGAGAGAGATTAGGTGATATTCCACGCGGATCCAGTGTGCATTGGTGGAAGCAGGTTGGTGGCCACCTGCTGTTGTTACTTATAAAGCCGCCTATAAGGCTTCCAACTTGGCTTAACGACTGCCACATTAAGTGGTAACCAAGACCAATGCAGTAATGTGCTTTCCAAAGCACGGGGACGCTCAAATATAAAAAATGTCACAATAGGTCACTCATCACAGACTGACCGAACCAAACTCTGCTTAACCTTGGCCATCGCTAAAAACAACGCAGTCGCACAGCGCTACGAGCACCTCAATAAACGAATAACAATAAAAGTCTTTAAAAACAGTGTGTTTAACTAGCATTATTTTTTTGAGCGGCCAAATAAAATGAAATTACCGCAACGCCTTTCGGTCCGCAACGGGTCTAAGCCTTTCTAGATGTTCTTTTTATTTTATAAAGAAAATAAAAAGAAAATCTAGAAAGGCTTAGACCCGGCAGAGATGCCGCAAATATATATCGTCCTTGTCTAGCGTGACGGAAATGAAAAAAATCGTCATGTGCGAGTTGGGCTTATGCAGTGCGGCTTCCGTACCGAAATTTTTCGACTGGCTACTTGTTACAGATGTTTTTCTGCGTAATGGTGTCACATAGAGTGATAAAATTTGCCGAATTGGTGGAGATCAGTGACCCACACATGATCAGGTAGTTTATAAATCACATTTTTGTGTCGGGTATTTTACCCAAGTCAAGTCTGTGTTTATGACAATACAATACGATTCCCGAGATGACTTTTCTCGTGCAAAACTTTTGTAATGGCATCACATGCTAGCACGTAAAACAAACGGTTATCTTACACCTACGGTAACAAAATCCGTGGCATAAATGTATTTTCGCTCCCATCTGTGCTAGCCCTGCTGTAGTAGTTTAGGATATTAAAATTATCCTACTACAGCAGGAACTGAGCAGTGATAGCCTACTGGTTAGATCGTTGGACTGCAAAGTCAGAGGACTTGAGTTCAAACTCAGGCACACACCTCCTTCTTTTCAAAAGAATGCGCGTATTAAAAATTAACCATCACTCGCTTTAACGGTGAAGGAAAACATCGTGGGGAAACCTTCATGCCTAAGAGTTCCTCAAAGGTGTGTGAAGTTCGCCCGCCAACGGGCCAACACGCTGGCCCGCACTGGGCCATCGTGTTGGCCCGTGCCCATCGGTTGAACAGTTTCTTAACAGGGCTTATGTATTATTATTATATAGGGCTTCACAATTCTGAAACATAAATGAATAAATTGGACACCTAAAATTGTTTACTTCCGATTTTCTTTTGGAGATGTGGATCCCCAAAAAGAAACTTGCACTAATAATTTTCCAACGCTGCAGAGTACAAGTTGCAAGCAAAAAGAAATCAAAAGCTTAGAACGTGTTAAAATAAAACAATGAAGGAGACAGCTGGACAATAACAGCGCTTTCTACAAACTGCCCTACGTCATCTTTTGTTAATTTTCTTCAGTCCACTGAATCAATGATAGTCGTTATTTTCTTTGTCGTTTCAAATCATTATCGTGTAGTAAATGTATTTTTAATAAAAAAGGTTCCCTGCATTTTTTTAAGACAAGGAAACCGACAAGGTAAAGTGCAAAATATTAACACTGTCACGACCCCACGTGGGGTGGCACAGGTGTACAGTACACCTTCACACTCACATTTTTGCTATTATATTAGGTCCCAATGTAATAGGGGATGAGCCTGTTAACACTTAGAATATGTAAATTTTTTCCAAAACAGCTAATACTCACTACTAATGTTTTTGAATATTTTTTTATTCTGAAACGACTGTGTTTGGAGCATAGAAAATATTCCACAACGTTCACCACAGAAATAATAAATAAATTATTCAATATACTACTACTACTCTGTACTCTCTCCGCGAGGGAGCTGGCGTGATGATATAGATAGATAGATAGATTATTCAATATAATCCATTTGAAAACAAATTTAAGGTCGATAAGGTCATTGACCGTCCTAGAACTGCAAATAAGTCACGCTTTTATCACTTTATATTACTGTAGACAAATATTTGTTAACCCACCGCGCTACCAAATTGCCAGAACGTAGGTATATCAATATTTGAGTAGCTGATTAAGATAATTTAAATTTGATGACATTATTGTGAAAAATACGCACTACCTTACCGTTAAGTAGTGGCATTATACATTATCCGATTTATTTGCTGCATTTGCATACAATTAATATTTTTGTGGGTGTGTGTTTAGATTTAAGAACGTAGAATTATGAGTGAAGTGCACCTTATGTTATTTCATTAAGTGTAGTTGTTAATTGCCAATTTCGTTTGTCAAAGCTAAATTCTTATTTTGTCTTAAGTGTAGGAGAAACTTATTAACCGCTATTTACGAGTATATTTATTTCATAATCGTCATCACCAATCATTATCTGAAAGAGGTCCAATGTAGAACAGAGGCATTACCCGAAATATTGCAATGACGGCCAGGTGTGTGCTCTTCTGCTCCAGCTATTACATGTGTCCTTCATCAGGCCCTACAGTCTTGACATCGATATTGATCACTATCTTACGATTTCGGTCGATAAGTCTTTACGAACTCATTTTAATGTATTTGGTGCATTTGTTAGTACTTACCGTCAAAATACATCGAATTTTGTTGGTATCATAAATCGATAGCTTTAATAGTAGAGGCTTCTAAACACAGAGATCATAATAATGATTTGTGGATTTATTAGGCGGATGACAAACATTAGACATCCTGTAAGGGATCTGGCGTGATGATATAGATAGATAGACAAACAAATTGATGTCACTTATTGCGGATTAATTTAAGCTATTTTTATAGTGCGTGTTGGACGTTAATGACTATCGTGGACGATAAATCGTGTCGTTTAATGTAATGAAGAATCGACTACAGCTCGACATTACAAGTACACGCGTTACCTAGAGTAAATCTGAACAAGGATTTTGCATGTACAAAATACACACCCTAACTATTGCTAAACATGCGACAATGTTGGTGATTAATAATGTTTATACAATGTGTGATTTAAAGTTCCTTAGAATCGTTAGGAGCAATTTGTCCAATTCTAATTTCGTACAATTTGCTTAAATCGCTGTTAGTTCAATTCGCGATTGGTCTAACTTGCGGTTCCAAGAAGTACTGAGTACTTCGCCTTAGTCGACGTGACCTTCCAATATGAAGGTGTGACTTTATTTATGATCAACCTTATATTTATCTTACTTTACATAAAATTAATTTTCGCATAGCCGTGTCCATGCACTTAGAAGACTTAAGGATGTTTTTTAGTAAACTAGTACTGTTTTCGAGATAAATTAATGCTTTAAAGAAAAAAAATCAGTGAGTGAAGTTTCACGTAGGCGGTCGTAGCGCAGTGCAACCGCGGCTTTCTTACCGATCACCAAGGTTAAGAAGCGTTAAACTCGGTTGACTTGAGACTTTCATATTCGAGCGTCTCCGTGCTTCGGCACGTTAAGCCGTTGGTCCCGGTTACTACGTAATGTGGTATTCGTTAAGCCAAGTTGGAAGCTTTATAGGCGGTTTGATAAGTTCCAACAGCACTCCGCCATTCCGCACTGAGTCCGCGTGGAGTATGACCTAATCTCTCTCACCTCGATTTGTGTGAAAAGGCCTTTTATCAAGCAGTGGGATAGTATAGGCTGATATTATGTTATATTATTAGAAAAGTTTTACTGTTGAAATTAAAATTAGCGTGACAATATACATAGGAAGAAGAGGAATTAAAATGCTCTAGTTTGTTGGTTTTCCTGGGCTCGTTATGACTACTTGCAGTGCAGTAAAGGTATTCTCTATATCATTAAACGATAAGTTCTCAAACTTTTTTTTTAAACTTAGCCCCACACTAGGATTTATTCCTGCGTCGTGGGTGCGTTTACAAACATGAAATTTCACAAACACAAATACCCAGATCGAAACAAATCACACAAATATTTATCTCGTGCGGGAATCGAACCCGCGACTATCCGACCCAGTGAGTGGAGCGACTTAAGCTCTTAACCACTGCGCAAAATCATCCGGCGAACTTATCATAACGCAACGCGTTACATGTTTAATGAATCATAGTGAATAAAGACCAGGAACAATAGTGTCGCAGCTAATTCTGGATAATGCGCAAACACTATTTCTTAGTGCGGAAGTTTTACCGTCACTACTGGGAATAAGCGGTTACGACGTTTTGTTTGAAGTACGAACTTAGGTACCTATGCGCGTCTCTTTTACTATTTATACCATACACTTGTGTAACAGCCGTGTGTAGTCTTTCTGTCTCAATTAGGATTTTATTAACTCTCGTGTTGGTCCGGTTGAGATTTTATCAGCATTTATTTGTAGGACTAGCTTCTGCCTGCGACTTCGTCCGCGTTGACTTTATACAGGAACCTAACATTTTTCTGGATAAAAAGTATCTTATGTGTTATGCCAGGTAATAAACGATCTGAGTGCCCAATCTCATCTAAATCCGTTCAGCCGTTATTGCGTGAATGAGTAACAAACATCCAAACTTACACATTTATAATATTATAGTATGACTAGTTTCTGCCCGGGACTTCCGCGTTGACTTTAGACAGAAACCTTATATTTTTGGGATAAAATGTATTATATGTGTTAATTTAGGTAATAAAATATCTGGGTGCCAAAGGACATCGTCGAAAATGGCCCCAGATCCAACAAACATGTGACCGATACCATAATTAGTTATCTGTTTTATTATAATAGTTGCAAACTTCCATATCCAACGGACAATTTTGCAATCCAAAACGAATATTTCAAAGTACTGTAAGTACTTTAATCAATGCCGCTAACATATTTTCCGAATGCCAATGTTGTTATCGATTTACGGTTGGAGATGTCAATCCTATCAATCGGTTATATTCCATCGTCTACATTCAATTGATTATTGCTAGTGTGTTTTTATATAACGATTTTACAAATGTATTGTTGACTACTAAATTAAAACCTCAAAATCTAATACTTTTTTGCAATAATTTAATTCCTCCGATTGTCCGTTTAATAATAAATGCATGAAGATAATTTGCAGGTAACTCGAAATCATACACGCATTTTTGTATTGCTGTTGGTTCTGGGGCAAATCATGTATGGACGCAGTACAATGTCCTTTTATTTAAATGCGTCCAGCCATTTTTGCGTGATTGAGTAACAAACATCCAAACATCTGAACATACAAACATTCACATCAATATTAGTAGGATGTGTGATAAGGGTGAGTTGGGATAAAAGACCTTTTCTCAGCAGTGGGGAAGAATATGCTGATTTATTAAGACTATGGCCTCTGAGTACTAGTAAGGAAACAGAAGCGGAGATAATAAAAGTATCCCTAGAGTCTAAGATTCATAGTAAATGTTAAGACATTTAACCGGTCTAAGGACCGTTACCCTAAAAATTATTTTTCCTTGACACGTTTGATGTTTTATAACGGTTTTTCTTTTTCAGATGGCTGCAACTCACCTGGGGACGTATCAACTTCACTCAACCTATTTATTTTCATCGCATACTTCCTTCCAAACGTTTTAAGATAATTTCTTGTAACTTTTTTAGTTAGCAACAATTTATAATCGCCTATGTTCATTCGACCGTATAGAACCAAAGATCCAGAGTTTCTACGACTGATAATGAAATTATTCTATATTTTCACTGTTGATACTTTGTAGTTGTGCCAACCCGAATTTACGTATTTCATTAAATGGAATACACGAAATATTTGTATTTTTTTTCTTGGGCGTTCATATTCAAAAAACTATAGACGTACATACATATACACGGTTCAAAAGTTTATTAGTGTAAACGACTAAATGGTTAAAAATCTAAATTTGCGTAAGCAGCGTGCAGAAAATGTCTCTTATTCTGAGGGTTTGACACGAAAAGATTGACGTTAGCGTGACGCTAGTGAGTTAAAATGTTATTCGTGACACATTACAAATTTACATAATAAACATGAACGTGATAACACGCGTACTCGCTAGCGTCATTTTATCGTCATTCTTTTCGTATTAAGCCTTTAAGATTAGCCTTTCAGTCGGGTCGCTTGCACGATTTTACTTTGCAGCCGTCGATATTTTAAAATAAGTTAGATTATTAAAACTAACGTGTATCTATACACAGGTTTTATATCGGAAAAATGTACAAAAGTTCCATCAACAAATCTAGAAATAGCCCACTCATTTAAAAGTAAAGTGTCTTCAAAGTCGAAGAATGTAATATTATTATTTCAATTTCCCTAATTCTCCGAAGGAATTAACTTCAAAGCTTAAATGTCCTTGTACAAACAAAACGTATGAGAATATAATTATCTCAGAATAATAACAAAATAAATACCCACGTTCAATATTTTGTTTCCATATTATTATTCTGGGAAGCGGATTGCCGTCGACGGCAAATTAATTAATTGTTTTGTCATGGACGTATAAAAAAGATGGAAGGACTCTACCTAAACAAAAAGTGTGGGCTAATAGTAAGTCAATTTGCATGTACGTACGAGCTGAAACGCATACACTTGGACTATATTAAGTCTGTCGGCCACCATTACGCTTGTTTGACACATGGAAATAGGACTTAAAACCATAGAGGGATTATAAACCCAGTTCAGTTGTACACTTTTCGTAGACCCTTGGTACCGTTTAGGTAACTAATTTAAAAATGTTAGTTCCTACATGGTTCGTCCTTCGATTTTATTTAAAATATTATGGCTTGTCATTTGACGTAGGCTCCACGCAACTTTATCGGTTAATATTTGTTTGTCTAGTTCCGTGTACTCGGTGACTTTTTATTTATTTTGTAAAGTAAAGTGTACAAAAGTGTAACTGATTACGATAGATTTGTCCCCTTTCTTATCACCGACATGACATAAGTGTAAGGAGTGCAATTATATAATCTTGTTAATGATGTTTTATGCTTTTAGTACCTGTATGGTTTGACAGAAGTCGTTTTTGTAGTAAGAAAATAAAATGCGTAAGAAGTGTACATACGAAACGCTCTGTGCGTTTCAGCTCGAAAGTACGCGCAAACTAACTTATTATTGGGGTTCACTTTTTGACCAAGATTCCATCCGCCTCATTTATAAGTCTACGTCTTTCGTTTAATGATTTAGTAAATTGTAAAGCTGCAAGGTGAAACTAACTGAATAAATGTATATAGGTAAGTGTTACTTCATAAATGTATATAATATATCCAGAATAAACTGTTTTTAATAACGATTTAAGTCCTGACTTTTTACTGCGATGGATAAGAATTTTTTGCGAGATATGTTTTTTGCAAAACTTTTTTTAGCCTTTAGGTTTTACATAGAGAACTCAAGGAAAAACTAATTCAGCGAAGTTTAACCGTACACAGACTTTATTCACTTCATTTGTAGTTACTCAAGAATTTTTTTGGTATGGTAAAACTTTGCGCGGTATTTTCGCGGCTGCTAATATAATATACAAGAACTAACATACTTGTGACATACATGCTGACATATTTGGATCAACTTTTTATAACTTTTACACTTCTTTACTTGGATACGACGATATATCACTATGTATTGCGACAACCTATCATGCGGGGGCCCTTACAAAGTCAATTTCATATATTTTTTTATGAATATTATCTACATTGTAATCTACCTAGTACTGAATTGGAATGCAACCTCCACTGATAAGACCCAGCGAAAAATAGGGGGCTTGTCATTTTGTTGTAACTCTATTCATTAATTCTATTAAAATTGTACCTACCTTGGAAAGGTTTGCGGTAAAGACTTAATACAATTGGCCCATTATCGAAATTTTCCCAACAGAAGGATACAGAAAAGGCTATTAAAAATGTAGTCTAATAGTTTATAAATTCTGAAATGTTCCATTCAACAGAAAAGAAATTCTGAATATAACCGAAAAACACTTCCTTTGAACAAACTCATCCAAAGCTCTTTGATCATCAACAATACTCTTTATTATCAGAGAAGAGCACCTTACCATATAATTACGAGTGGAAATGTACCTCCCAAAGTGGAAAATCGTGTTACCGACGCAACTTTTCGATCAAATATAATGCTTATACCTAAAAGAATAATGATCACCCCAAAACTTCGTATCGAAGTTATCATCATGTATATTACTTTCAGTAGGGCTAGCACAGGTAGCAAGACTTTTCTGACATGGGAAAAATTTTTGTCGGCCCGTGATTCGAGTCTTGTATGGTCAGCAACATACCTTGGTTAACATGCTCAGTTTTTTTCAAGTCGCTAGCTTATCTTTTGTAATGCATAAAATCCATTACTTTTTTTCGATCTAAATATATTTGAGTATATTGTTAACTAGCTGTTACCCGCAGCTATACACGTGTAACGTGTAATATCTTTATTAATTATAGCCTGTGTGACATTCTGAAGTATAAGCTATATCACTAAAGTTTCATCAAAATCCGTTCAATACTATTTGCGTGAAAGAGTGACAGTTTCGCATTTGTAATATTAGTAACATAATTTGGTTTTTACCATTTCGACAAAATCAGTGATATGTCTTGTCGGCCCACCTGTGGTAGCCCTGTCGATCTTATATCTGATAAGTAAAATTAATATGGGTAATTTATAGGAAATATATTTTGGCACGCGGTAATATTAAAAGGGAAAGAAAAAAATAAATACCTAACTTAATGTCTATGAAGTGGAAAACTTGTTCTGTATTTTTACGTAAATGTGAGAACGTTATAAAACGTACTTGCGTGCGCTACGTTATAAATTGTTCAAACCTTCAAAATATTTGCAATCATGAAGGTATGTTTTGAAGAGTTTTGTGTGTTATGAATTGCGACCTTTAAGGTTTCGCCACATAGCCGACGCAGCGCGACGGAAGCGTTAGCCTTTGTTCGGTTGTGACGTTTGCCGTCGCGCCGAGCGTGGCTGCGCTAGTGGCGTCTACTGTACATTTTAGTACATTACAACTCTCCAAGCAGAGCTACCGGCCCGCTCGCATCGCGCTGCTCCGTCTTAAGTGGCGAAACCTTTAATGTTTCGAAATATTCTCTTGAATATTTTTATGCGTGTGTCTTTGAATAACTATGATATATGCTACAATGACTCACATACAATCACTCAGCTAATAGTTGCGAAGGACAATTTTATTTACCTCAGCCCTCATTTTTGAACGGTTTCGTTTACACATACAATAGTATTGACAATATTTTTGCGATGAGAATTGAGAGTAATGATTATTTATGTACACCGTCACGCCTACATTCCCCAAGCGGGGGTGGCAGTAGTGTATTGAGTACATATGTTAGGCCCCATTAATAGGGGGCGAGCCTATTGCCATATACCGGGCACAATTCCAGACTCCGGACTTGTACTGGGAAGTTTTCGTTAGAAAAACTACACTTGTCTGACCTAGGATTTGAACCCAGGGCCTGTGATCACAAAGCGATGCGCTTTGCCACTAGACCAACGAGGCAGTCGATGTTTATTTATTTATCCAAACCTAGCACTATCTTTACAGGTTTCCCCAATACAATAGCCCCTGTGGCATTTCTAAATTAAAAAAATAACAATTAAAACTAATAAACAAAATGTACAAATACCTATATAAAAAAAAAACTTCCTAGCCTATAACATAAAGTTTATAATAGTAACTTTTTGAATTCACCCAGAGTACAATAAAATAAATCTATATCATTGGCAATGAGGTTAAGAGTGCGAAGCGCGCGCGTCAGCGGCGCCTGTGACAGTAGGTTGGTGCGCGCGCATGGCTCCGCTAGCAGCTTTGGTCGGCGTATAGACCTATATTCGTCAGTATATCCGGGTTATGTACCGTCCCCCTCATGATTTTAAAAACATACAGCGCAAGTTCTCTCCTGACTCTTAACTCGTTATGTCCTACCATGCCCTTGATTTTCTAATAATGTTATTTAATTCTGCGTAAGTGCATGTATATTCAACTCTTCTTATTTAGTTCAATAGCTTTTAGTGAAGATGCTGTTTTCATTGCTAATATAAATTAATTATAAAATGCTTAGATTTAATTAAAATATTTAGCAGACAGTTGTTAAAATGTGGATAACAAGTTTCTTAGGATATTTCCAACCAAACAAGTAGCAAATTTACCAGTAATACGCGGTTAATGTTATGCATGCCTATAAATAATATTACAGAATTCAGAAATTTCAATTTTGTTATTGTATTCAGTAACAAATCAATATGATAATAGTATTTTGTCAATGTAGCAAGATATTGTAGACAAAGACTTTGAATATGATCAAGGAGGACAAAAGCAAATTTGAATCTGATATTTATGCCACTTGTTAGACTATAACGTTAAAAGACGGAAATAAGCGAAACATTGGATTTCTAAAAAGACACTTTACTCCAAGCCTGTTTCATGAATTTCAATGAAATTTTGTGTAATTGTAGCCTGTACTAAAGATGACAACTCTGTATTCTTATATTTTCGTAAAATCGATCAGTTTTTGAGGGCAGAAAAAGAAAGTCGATTTTGATAAATCATTCATTGTTTCTAAATCAACTTACTACATTGTCGCGCGATAAACCATAAAACTTTATTGCTGTTTGTCCCGAACTGCAACTTTACGATGTAAAATATGTGATTTTGCCTATACATGAATTCGTCCATGAATTGATGTTGGACTCAGGTTTGTCTCCTCACGAAAAATTTTCCAATGGTTAAAAGCACTCTCTCGAAATTATTCACACATGTTTGATTTAAACACTTAAACATGGTTTTGTGCATGAACCGATGATGCATTCAGGATTGTTTCTTCTGGAGAGAACTCTAACGATAAATGGGCCGGATACGAAACTGTAATGAAGATGAATATCTTACGAGAACACTAACACAAAATTTACTGACAACACTTTGCTACATACTTAGCTGGCAATGTACCGTTAGATACTATTAAGCTAGATTATAATCTTTGACAGGGTAGGTAGAGAAGATTTAAATCAGAAATATTTTACCGATAATTTAAAAATAAAAAGAAAACGTATACAATATCTTGCTTTTCAAGAAGGATTATCAGTTCATCTATTTATTTTTAAATTATCGATCTCATAAGACGGCGTTAGTGTTGTATATTGAATAGGATCGCACTATAGTTTAGTTTATATTTTACAAAGACCACTTGTGCGGGCTAAGCGGGGCTAAGACTGAACCCAGTGATAGAGTTAGTTTATAGGGAAATAAGTCTGGTGGAAGTTGACAAAGTATAAAATATATATTTACTACACGGTACTATCGGAATAGTTAGTCTCTGTGTTAGTTCTTCATATTAAAATCGCTAGACAAATTTAATTGAAACTTGATATGAATATCTATTATTCCTATCTATCTATCACATCACACCAGATCCCATGCGGGGTAGGCTAAGAGCACAGAGTTCCATCAGGTTCTTTCCTTACATACCTTTCTGGCTTCCTTCACTCTCATAGTTCGTCTCATACACGCTCGCCGTTATCTATTATTATTTCTTCATACTAAAACGGCTGAACAGATTATAAAGAAACTTAATATAAAAAAATCCATACAGGTATACAATGCGAAAGTGGAAGGACGTAGAACAACAACTATTTATGGTTTCACAAATTATATACAATATGTATAATTATATATAACAACAGCAAAGATTATTAAAAAAACGGTAGCAAAAAAGAAATATACATATTTACACGGCTGAACGGATTTAAAAGAAACTTAATATGTCTCTTAAGTCTTGGAATAATGATATCCCAAAAA
The DNA here is from genome assembly GCA_905147815.2 of Phalera bucephala. NCBI lineage: Eukaryota > Metazoa > Arthropoda > Insecta > Lepidoptera > Notodontidae > Phalera > Phalera bucephala. The sequence continues at coordinate 28,202,975 of LR990613.1, read as the reverse complement.
GTCCTACCTATCTATGTCAAATTACAAAATAAACGTGTGTGAAGCCGCGGGAAACAGCTAGTAAGATAATATAATTGCACTGTTTACACTTATGTCAGCCATAAGAAAGGGGACAAATCTATAGTAATCAGTAACACTCTTGTACACTTTATTTTGACATTAATTATTTCTTGAAAATCATAATAGTTCAAATAAAAAGGAAGTAGAAACCATATAGTAACAAATATTATTAAATTGGTTACCTAAATGGTATCAAGTGTCCACAAGAAGTATACAGCTGAACTGTGTTTGATCTGAGCAAAATACTAATTTACTTTGAGTGCCTAAGTGGCACTTACCCAGCTTGAACTTAATCGATATTGAGGCCAAGATATCTAGAAGAACTAGGAACGTCAAAATATTTTTCTCATAAATATTAAGGTATATTTAAGAATCCAGACCACTATATAAGTCATCTGGATTCTTAAGTGGACGTTAATATTCTGTCATCGCTATAAAAGCATATTGAAGAGGCAAGACCGAGAGCAAGCACTAAGCAGATACCAGAAAATTTTGAATAAAATCATATTTAAAACGACTTCCAAGAGAAAATGTCTGTACTTTATGTGGAAATGGGTATGTAATGGTATTTTCTTGCAGACTGCAGACTCCTGGTCGTCGTTTGTAGACATTTTTATTGCTTCCATTATATTTAGTATAAAGGAGTTGTTTGTACCGCTGTCTGTTACATTTAAATGTGCGGAACTGGCTCTAACGATATTGTATTGCTTTCGAATTATCATAAGACATTTTGTTTCTACGTAAAATATATTAAACTATTTCTTTACATACTAAATCAGCTAAACTGCGCCACTTTTGGGCAAATGTCTTTTTTTCAGAAATCGAGTGGAAGAAGTAAAACTCCACCACGCGGACCCAATGTGGATTGGTAGTAGTATTGGAGTTTATGAAGCCGCCCACATGGCTTCGATGTAGGCTTAACGATTACTAAACAAAGTGTTAAACCCTTATCGACCCTTGTAACCCTTACCAACGGTTTTACATGCTTAGTGAAGCAGGCCCGCTAAAAACACCGCAGCCACGTGTCGCTACAAGAGCTTCTTACGTTACTGTTTTCTTTATATTACGAAGTTGTTCCACAAATTTAAGAAATTAAACTTTAGGATTTAGGAATTACTATTGTTGGACAATATACAGACAATCAATAGAAAGTATGCGCCCCACTAGGTGAACGATGACACGGTGAAGATCAGGAGTAAATTCTGGATGCATACAATACAAAGCCGTCTTATTCGTGGCTATCTTTGGGGAAGGTGTCTGTCCTATAGTGGACGACTTTTGGCTGATGACGATCACATAAAACAAGTTATGTTCCTGACTGCCATGATGGTTCACAGTTAGAAGTAATTTATGCTTCAGAAGGACTGGCATTCTGATACAGATTTTACAGCTATTTTGGTATTTAGATTTTGAGCTTCATCGACAAAAAGATGGACTACAAGGACACTTATACTATGTGAAGTTATTCCGTGCTATTATTGACTCTAGGCACTTATTTTTAGAGCACGTCCAATACCTTTGGAGAAACCTGGGAAACAGGTATCATGTTTAAGATAATACTAGGAACAAGATGAAGATGCAACTTTAGGGACTCATATAACAATACTCGTAATAACGGTTCCTTTTTTTACTTACAAGGAATTTTTGTGACGTATTTTTTCACTCTTCTTTGGAGCGGTCAAGACACGTAAAGTTCTTGAAATAGTATAAGAATACTATTCCAAGAACTATAAGAAGAAATATAAGATTGGCACTCGTGAATGTAAAGCTCGGGTTTGCGTAAAGGGGTAGATAATTGTCTAATGCTAACTTTTGGGTACAGATTTTCTTCGGGATGTATGGAATAATTAAGTATGTAACTAAGCTTCAGGATATTTACTAACTTATTTATTTAATACATCATGCACTATTGGTACAACGGAGCTCTTAATGCCTTAGTAATTTTCTATCAGTCTACTTAAGGATAATGCGTAAACAAGTGAAGCGAGAGCAAAACTACAGGATACTTGTTTTATATTTCTTTTTCTTTAACATTTATTATATTAGTAAACGTAATCAAAAATAAATATTATTTTCGTAGATGAAACTATTTTTTTATATTTGTAGTGAAAATATCCTTGACCGTTTTCCGTCCAGCGTTATTCTGACTCAGTCAACTTCTAAAGCTATTGAATTATGTTAACAGCTAATAGTACTTAGAGTTATTAATCCTCGCCCCTTACTTGAAGTTACCTCATGCTTCGCCGAAGTTCTGGTCATTACTTTAGTTCAGGCCAAAAATGTATGAGTAACTTTAAACCTTGTTGGAAACAACTTTTTAATAAAATTATTCCAGCATCGTACTGTCACGGGTGCGATATAAACAAGAATTTCACATACACGAATATCCAAGCTCAAACACATATTTGCGGCATGTATAAAAATTTGTCTCATGCAGGGTCATCCCTCAATCCAGAAAACGTAGGGACCTACCATGTAGCCATGAAACCAAGTCACCATCAGCGGTTTTTCCTGCAAATGTTGAAGCCTATCAAATGAATACGTCGGTAAGTACAGATTGTGTGCGCCCCAGTTGCTTACGCCTATGGCTACTAAGCCATAACATAAAGTATGTTTACCTGTATCAAGTAAATCGTTATCGGATACTTGTAGCGTAACTTCCACCTACGTACAATAATATTCTTAGTTACATCAAACTTCCTGCTTTGAGCCAGTTGCTTGGTAGAATATATCTTAGTTATAAAGGCTTAAGACTTGAACGATACTATTTATTAAATATTAAACTAAAACTTTTCCAATCTAGATGTTAGGAACTTACTTTAGTCTATTTTATGTAATCCATTTGTCCAAGAGAAAGTTGTTATACACTGAGGAATATTTTTGGGTGCCTTTGTAGACACGGATCTTATATATATGCACAAAAACTGAAATCTGTGAGTAGCACAAAAATTTGTGCGTGAGGTAACCAGCTGGCAGATGACTAGAAGTATAAAAAGTTTTTTACGACCGATAGTATCGGTGTAAAGATGAGAAAGGGTATGTATGCTCTGTTGGTTCGGGGATATAGAAAGAATGTCAGAAGAAAGAATGATAAAACAGATATAAAATGCGGAAGTGATATGCGAATGTAGGTACCGGGGACAACCTAGACTATCTTACCATGACCAAATAGACCGAGCCTTATTTGAAGGACAAGACAAGAGTCTCCGTATCCGGCGAGCGTGTATAAGACGAACTATAAGAGTGGAGGAAGCCAGAAAGGTATGTTAGGAAAAAACCTGTTGGAACTCTATACTCTCTGCCTACTCCGCAAGGGATCAGGCTTGATGATAAAGATAGATAGATAAGTAGAAGGTACCACAACTTCCTTACATAAATTTCCATGAAAAAATGCACTTAATTTTCGATCCTGGTAGAAATAAATAACTAAATTTTGCATAACTGGAAACATACTTTTTGACAAACCGCATCAATGTTAGAGTGCTTAGCACTAGAAATTTGGAGTTAGTGAGTAAACGTGCTGTCACGTTTATGTGTATTTTGTAAAGTTGTAATCTGACAAGAATGGCATATTAACTCGGCGCCACGCTAACATTAAGTTTTTCGTGCTGACTTCTCAGGTCAGTCATCTTCGTCATTTTTAGATCATAATCATCTCAGCCTATACTTACAATGCTTAAGATAGCCATCCCCCAGTCGCTCTCCAGTGCAACTAGTCAAATACCATCTGTATTTAACGACTTCTTGCGATTCTTACAAGGTCATCGGTCCAACTGGTATGCGGCTGTCCCACACTGCGCTTGCCGGTACGTGTTCTCCACTCTAGAAGTTTTTTGCCCCAACGCCCGTCCGATCATTCCGCTATATGGCCCGCCCATTGCCACTTTAGCTTACTAATCCTATTTATCCTATTCTTGTATACCTAAATTTAATAAATTAACTACTATAAGCAGGAGACGGCCGGATTAAAATCTGATAAATTATCGATGACACACAATTTCCTAAGATGGACCGGTAATCTGGTAAAAAAAACTGATGCATATAGAACAAAACCGGTTATCGTCGCGATATGAAGGGGGGATAATATTTAATAATTAATAAACTTTTGTATGCGAATTGAGTTGTATGTAATAGAAATACATTTAAAATAGCCGTAATGCTCTGAATAATTATTAAATTTTGTTTAATACAGCGAACTGTTAGCTTACATGTGGCAACACCAACAGCGCCATCTTTATTCATATGTCAAACTAAAACTATATAAGATCACACCGAATGACATTTGGCATTCTTGCTCGAGACGACAACACGCTAACATAGTTTATCGTTTACATATAATTATTGAGTGTTTGATTGGTGATAAGTGATTTGTGTTGGTGATAAGCAGTTATACAATGTAAGTAATTATAAAGGTTATCTTTTGATTATACTAAAATACAGAAGTATTTCTTGTTTGTGTGATTCGAGGGTAATAATAAAATTGTAATATTATACAAAGTAACTGATTTTATTTAACGAATTCCCCATTCTGGACTGCTGGCCATCAGTTCAGAAGTGGGATCGCAAGAAAATTCTATAAATTTTCTTTTCACGTCCACAATAAATGCGAATATCACCACGAATAAACACATATTTCGTTAATTTTTAAAAAAAGAAAATGGGATTGCTACCCGCATCGGTTTATTAAGATAAATTATGTATATTCCAATATTAAACGTTTGCATTATGGTATACACCACAACTTGTGACAAAGTTTGAGTGGCAGTACATTATGTCCATTAGTGTAACTTTTGAATTGCATGTGCATCATCTTTTAAAGGTAATCTCAAAAAAAAAAAAAAACTTCTTGGAACTTATAACTATTTTTATGAAAATGTTAAATGTACTTTAGACTGATGAGTGTTGATATAAATCCGTTAAAATCTCTTAAATAATTCTAGTACAGGGACGTTACGATGCAGCGAGTTAAATAATAAGTGTTTGACATGCTGTTATTGATCCCATGTTGCAGAAAGACTTTAGTTGGTTAATAATGACATGAATATTGGTCCAAATTTAGGGTAGTCAATTTTCTTTTAGCGTTTATACAAAATCAATGACTTAAGTTTCAGTTGTTATGTACAAATAAGCCGAATAAATATTTAACCCATTTTTTTATATAATATCACTACCCTAACTCTTGATATAAGGTCACAATAGCTGTCAGACACCTACCTGAATGTCATATTGGAGTCATGCTATCCAGGCTAGATAGAACGAATAGAACGGAGAATGTGATTGCTATCACCCTATTCACCTTGTGCTACTTGCATTTGATATCTAGCATTCAGTTATAAGTGTTTATTATTAAGTTTCAGTTGCAATGGAGACAAATAGACACATCCGCAGTACAGGGCTGTCTTTTACCGACGAGGAACATGTATCACCCAGGTTGAAGGGTGTGGGTGAACCCAGGTGCGAGGGTGTGGGTGAGCCCAGGTTCGAGGGCAGGGGTGAGCCCAGGTTCGAGGGCAGGGGTGAGCCCAGGTTCGAGGGCAGGGGTGAGCCCAGGTTCGAGGGCGAAGAGTTACCCAGGTTCGAGGGTAATGGATCGCTCATTTTAAAAAGCAGAACTCCAAAATCGATAAGGTCACGGTACGAACGGGATTTACAATCATCACGAAATAAGAAAGTGACAGCTGCGATGGATTCTGACGGTTCCACGGGCGATAGGAGATTCCGTGACTACAGACAGAAGTACGGAAAACGGCCACGAGGCGCTAGGCGGGAACCAGGACGGCATCGTAGCATCAGCTCCAGTGATGGTGAGTCAACACAGTCTTCGAATAAGCGTAAGAAAGAAAAAAAAGTATCCGAAAGTAACATCATTTTGGATAATTTTTTGTCGATTTTAAGTAGCGTCAGGGGTTCAGAGAAGTCTAAGCTAACATTTAATACAAATGCAATACCTGAGTTCGATCCTATGAGTAAAGAACAAACTTTTTTAGTATGGATCACCAAAGTCGAAGAGTGTGCCGAAATTTATAGTTGGGAGGAGAAAGAAATAATACATTACGCCCTCCCTAAACTGGTAGGGGTAGCAAAAACTTGGTATCAAGGTTTACCTTCTCTTTTGCATACGTGGGGTGAATGGAAAAAGAGACTAATTGAATCGTTTCCTTGCCGCGAGGACTACGCTGAACTCTTGACAGAAATGTTGGCCAATCGCGTTAAATATGGAGAATCATTGGAGCACTATTACTACGCAAAGCTTATTCTACTAAATAGGTGTAAAATTTATGGGAGACAAGCCGTAGACTGTATTTTATATGGGATTGATGATCGCGCAATAAAAGTAGGTGCCCAGGCAGCACAATTTACTGAACCCTAACAAATTCTTAAATATTTTAGAACAGTTAACATAGGAAACACTAGGGAAGGACGTGATACGATGGTCAAGATAAGATACGATCGTAAGTTCTCTTTCAACACCACTAATCGACACTCTAATTTTAAAGCTGGTCCATCTAGTTCTAATATACGTTGTTTTAATTGTAATGAAATTGGACATCCCAGTTATAAATGCGAAAAACCTATTACTAAATGCTCGTTATGTAGGAGACTGGGTCATCAAGCCTCTAGTTGCTATAAAAATACAATAAATAATGGTTCAGGTAATAATGAGACTCAGACTAACAATAGAAATAAGAAGCAAGTATCCAAACTAGAACTAAGCAATAATCCAAATGATAAGTACGTTTTTGATATTATAATTAATAAAAAGATATTGAAATGTCATATAGACTTTGGGAGTCAATGTTCGTTAATCAGATGTAGTAAAGCCAAGGAACTTGCGCTAAACATTGTAACTACTGCTGAACTACCCATACTTAGAGGCATAGGTGCAAATTTAATTACACCTATAGGCATAGTAACCGCTCCAGTGGAAATACAAGGGATTGGGAAGGTTATAGAACTCTATGTAGTTAATGATTACGTATTAAGTTATCCTGCTCTTATAGAGCACTCATTTACCGAGTCGCCAGATCTTATTATCACTAAAACCCCATCTGAAGTAATCTTTAAAAAAATTGGTAGCTCTAGAATACGGATAACATCTAGTAACAGTGTCTCAATCCCTTAAAATGAAATAAGTGTCATACCTATTAGAACCGAACCGGAATACACCGGGAGGGCTTGCGTGCAAGGAGGATTAAGAGGGAAGGAGGGAAGGGAATATTACCTCCTGCCAGGTGAATATCACATTAAAGATAGTCGCGGTTCTGTGTTAGTATACAATGCGTCTCAAGGCGAATTGACTATTAAGTACAATCAATTACTAACCCGTTCTGTTGATATAAAATATTTAGATTCTTCATTTTTAAATTGTAGCCAAGTTTCTTTAGGTCCCGTTTATACATGTAATGATATAAATTTTGGCGAAAACTTAAATTCCGATGAAAACAACGTCTGCTTAATTTGATAAATAGTCATCAAAGTTGTTTTTCTAAAGGTCTAAATGACTTAGGGTTTACGCAAGCCTCTGTTCAGAGATTCAGAACCCGTTGTTTACAGGCCCTATCGTTTATCTTATGCCGAAAGATCAATGGTTAGCAACATGGTACAAGAAATGATGGATAGTGACATAGTTAGAGAATCGTCTTCTCCTTACGCCAGTCCTATCGTTTTGGTTCAAAAAAAACCGGAGAAAAACGATTATGTGTCGATTATCGAGCCCTTAATAGAAAGACCAAAAAGGATCATTATCCCATCCCACGTATTGACGATCAATTAGACCAATTGGCTGGTAACAAGCTCTTTATGTCCCTTGATCTAGCCTCTGGTTACTACCAAATTCCAATATCTATTGAATCGCGAGATAAGACTGCGTTCGTCTCGCCGGATGGACAATTCGAGTTTAATCGCATGCCATTTGGTCTCGTTAACGCACCTTCTGTCTTCCAAAGGACAATCAATAAAATCCTTCACGATGCGAAAGTTAAATATGCAATCGTTTACATGGATGATATACTCATTCCCTGCAAAGGCGTAGATGAAGGATTAAAAAGACTAGAAGAAGTTTTACAGCTTCTCAAAAAAGGGGGTTTAACGTTGAGACTTTGTAAATGTAACTTTTTTATGAATAATATTGATTTTCTTGGTTTCGAAGCGAATGCAACTGGTATTCGACCAGGTAGAAGAAAAACAGATGCTATTACAAAATTTAAAACTCCTCGTAATCAACACGAAATAAGGCAATTCTTAGGGTTATCAGGGTTTTTTAGGAGATTCATTAAAGATTATGCCATATTGGCATCCCCATTGACCGACCTATTAAAAAAGAATAGACCTTGGACATGGGACCAAGACAAAGACAAGTCTTTCAATCTAATCAAGACTCTACTTACCGAGCGTCCTTAATTGGCCCTATATGATCCCAAAGCCGTCACCCAATTGCATACTGATGCCTGCAAAGACGGGCTGGCAGGTATCTTATTACAGAAAGATCCAGTGTCATATTTTAGTCGTAAAACATCAAATGATGAATGTAAGCTTCACTCGTATGAACTGGAGACGCTCGCAGTAGTGGCATCTTTGAGTAGATTTAGAGTATATTTGTTAGGTATTCCATTTACAATTTATACTGACTGTAACGCCTTAAGATGCACATTTAGTAAACGCGATTTGATTCCGCGTGTCGCACGCTGGTGGGTTCAATTTCAAGAATACGACTGCGTTATTGAGTACCGGCCTGGTTCTCGAATGGCGCATGTTGACGCTTTAGTCGTAGCCCAGTTGAAGCCCCTATTCCTGAGACCCATTTCGTTCTTGACGTCTTAACCATTGAGGATGAGGAACAAAACTGGATTACCACTGTGCAAGAAGCCGATGAGGAAGTACTAAAGATTAAAAATATTCTGATCAATTAAAATACGGGGACGGTCATTGACGTACATAAAAATTATAGGTTAAAAAAATGGTCGTGTTTACCGTGTGATTGGGGATGAGATTAAATGGTTAGTCCCAAAAGGAGTACGTTGGCAGATACTGAGGCGAAATCACGATGATATCGGGCATTACGGTTTTGATAAAACTTTGCAACGAATTAGACAACACTACTGGTTTCCCAAAATACGCCGCTTTGTTAAAAAGTACGTGGAATCATGTCTAGAATGTGCTCATCATAAAGCTCCAGGTGGTAAATTTCAGGGTGGGTTACACCCTATTGAGAAACCCAGCATTCCTTTTCACACTGTGCACGCGGATCACCTAGGTCCTTTTATTAAAAGCAAAAAGGGCAATAGCTACTTATTGGTTCTAGTGGATAGTTTTACAAAATACATCAATATATCTGCTGTCAAAGATACAAAGACTCAAACAAGTATACGAGTATTAAAGGAACACATTAGTTATTTTGGGGCACCATCACGCTTAATAACTGATAAAGGGACTAGCTTTACTAGTGGGAAATTCAAGGAATTTACCTCTTTGTATGGAATAAAGCATATTGTTAACGCCGTTGCAACTCCTCGAGCAAACGGCCAAGTAGAACGTTTTAATAGAACGATTTTAGATGCATTATCCACCTCTACTCATAACAAAGATAACAAATCATGGGATGATTATATTTACGATATCCTAGTAGGCATAAATACAACGATACACAAAGCAACACAAAAAAGCCCCTCTGAATTACTATTTGGGTTTAATATTACGAGTAGAACAGAAGGTATTTTAATCCGGTTATAGCTGATACTACTCATGCAGTAAATTCAGAGAAATTAAACAAAATAAGAGATAAAGCAAGTGAAAGTATAAAAAAAACAACAACGGAAAGATACTGAGAGGTTTAATAGACGAAGGAGATTAGGTAATAAATACAACATAGGAGATTTAGTTCGTGTAGAAAGACAAGTACCTCATGACGGCAAATCCCAAAAGCTTGTGACTAAAGTGCTCCCTAATGAAAGATACTTGATTGAAGACACACCTTTGACTCGCAAAAACAATCGACGCTATGAAGCTATCATAGCAATTGATAAAATACAACCATGGCTAACATTTCGTAGTGACCTAGATAGCAGTGAATCAGAAAGTTATCATACCGACAGTAGTAAGTAGAAAATAATGTAATAATGAGGGTGTATATTTTTTTTATCAAGGTATTGATGTATATAACAGTTAGTTTTTGTTATGAGTTATTTAATTATTATTATTTCAGATTTATTTACAAGCCATTTACATTTTTGTTTACTATTAAATCACTAAAGAATAACAAGCTATTTAATTGCTGTTCAAATCTATTTTTTATTTTATGAAAGAATTAGAATTATGTTTTATATTGTGTAATGAATTAGAATTCAGCGTGAGGACACGCTTTGAGCAGGAAGGCCGAGCTGTTAGCTTACGTGTGGCAACACCAACAGCGCCATCTTTATTCATATGTCAAACTAAAACTATATAAGATCACACCGAATGACATTTGGCATTCTTGCTCGAGACGACAACACGCTAACATAGTTTATCGTTTACATATAATTATTGAGTGTTTGATTGGTGATAAGTGATTTGTGTTGGTGATAAGCAGTTATACAATGTAAGTAATTATAAAGGTTATCTTTTGATTATACTAAAATACTACAATACAGCAATTAAATAGCTTGAGGCGCTCGTAGCGCTGTGCGACCGCGGTGTTCTTAGCGATTACCAAGGTTAAGCAGCGTTCGACTCGGTTGGCCCGAGATGGGTGACCGTTTGTGGCATTTTCAAATTCGAGCGTCTCCGTGCTTCGGAAGGCACGTTAAGCCGTTGGTCCCGGCTACCACTTAATGTGGTAGTCGTTAAGCCGAGTTGGAAGCCTTAAAGGCGGCTTGATAAGTTCCAACAGCAGGTGGCCACAAACCTGCCTCCATCAATCCGCACTGGGTCCGCGTGGTGGAGTATGACCTAATCTCTCTCACCTCGATTAGTGAGAGAAGGCCTTTGTCCAGCAGTGGGCAGTACAGGCTGATATTATATATAAAATACAGAAGTATTCCTTGTTTGTGTGATTCGAGGGTAATAATAAAATTGTAATATTATACAAAGTAACTGATTTTATTTAACGAATTCTGGACTGCTGGCCATCAGAACAGAACGAGTAACCGGATTTTTTGAAAAAAAAAACTAAATTTTTAAAATAGATGGAATCGATTCAGTTGCCGTACTTTAAGGTCTTGCGTTAATTATGTTACACCTTGTATACTTCGGTACATTTTATTCACAGTTGCTAAATATATTTAGTTGTAGATCTATCCATGGACTTGTCTCATATTAGATTGTTAATCCGAATGGGTTTCAGGAACCGTCTATCAGGAAAATACCCTTATTTGGTGAGCGCTAAGGAAATCATAGCAACACAGCGCTACGAGCGCCACAAAGTAGATCCAGTAACCCCAGTTGACTAAGGCTGTGGACAACATACATACCACAAATCCAAAGTAAGCTGTCTTGTTTCCGACAGCACTTCATCCAAAGTGAACCCTCATTCGATGTGGCACCGGATGTAGGTACCGATAGGAAGATCTAGACTTGAGTCTCCCTAACCGGCGAGCGTGTATGAGACGAACTATGAGAGTTGAGGATGCCAGAGATGTATGTTAAGAAAGTACCTGTTGGAACTCTGTACTCACTGCCTACCCCGTAAGGGATCTGGAGTAATGATATACCTAAATAGTTTTTTTTTATTTGTTTATGGCATCACGACGACGCGTATTTTGTAAAACTTGACGTTTTACGACGATATCTATTGATTTATTCCCCGTAGTACTTAATGATAACGATGATTATGAAATTGTTTAAGTGCCCCACCCTAGACAGTAAAGCGATGGACATACCAATTGCGATGGCTATTTTAAGGGAAATCGAACGTTTTATCACTTTGTTACAATTACCTTCACTCATGCATATATAAGAATACATAATAGTTAATATTCCACCAACATTTTAATTCCGGAATTGTAAGAAGAATAAACATAAACAGTCTGAAACCATAATTAAATTACTTGCCTAGATGGAGCATCGCGCGTACGGAAATGGCATAAAATTAATTTACCTATAGGGTAGATACGCACGCGCATGCACACTTTGTCAGCCGTTTAACAAATTGAACACTTGCATAGCGCAGACATAGTGCGTTATAGTCTTCGTAGCACAAGTAGCATTGGAGCCGATAGCGTGTGAAAAGACGCAGGGTCAAACTACAGCGTACATATCTACTTTTTCCATTCCGATCTCGGTCTCCAAACTATTCGCGCCTTTATTAAAAAGGCGACCACCCGATATTTCACGAACGCGTCCAATGATAGGCATCCGCTAATCGCAGCCGCCGCCGATTACGAACATAATTCTCTTCCTATCAGCCGCTACCGCCGTCCGCGGAATATTTTCACCGACCTTCCCGACGCCCTTACATCTCTTCTTTCGGATACAGATACCGCACATAGGATCATACACCGACCTCGCCGGCGAGGTCAGAATCCCTTGCCCGCCGGCCGGTGCAGAGCACCACTGCGAGACGCCTATTATATGCCCTTCCTCCTTGAAGCGCCCTTGAACTAGTTGCCCCCCTGCACTTCTGGCTCGAGCGTAGTGGTTGCATGCTCGCCCTGTTGTCCGGTGAAGCTGTAAAGGCCCCGCGGCCAACAGCGTAGATCATTCACACACACACGCACACAGTGCGTTAATGAAGCCGCTTTTGGTGCCTTTGGTGCATTTTTGTTAGCAATGCTCAGCCTAGACAAGTCTAACACCTGTATCTATAAACCTATGTGTATAGATACAGGTTAGGTTACTGAAATAAAACTAACTACTTTTATTTCAGTATTTACTTAGAACATCACTATTATTCTATAGTTGAGAAACTGTCAAATTGAATGTGATGAACTATTTTATTTTATTTCGTTGACGACTATTGGTCATAAAGCACGTTTTTCATGTGAACATAAATGTTAAAGCGTAGCACATCGAGCCTAACGGGCTCGAAGTACTGCTCCTTTTGTAGACCTGTAGTAGTTGTACTCGTGAACGGGTGCTGCTTGTGGAGACTGGTTCACCCAGAATCCTCTAGATTTTCATTATATCATCATCATCATCATCATCATCTCAGCCTATACTTGTCCACTGCTGAACATAGGCCTCCCCAATCGCTTTCCAGCGTAACCGGTCTGATGCCACCTGCATCCAACGACTTCCTGCGATTTTCACAAGATCGTCGGTCCATCTGGCAGGCGGTCGTCCCACGCTGCGCTTGCCAATACGTGGTCTCCACTCAAGAATCTTTCTGCCCCAACGCCTGTCCGATCTACGCGCTATGTGGCCCGCCCATTGCCACTTGAGCTTGCTAATCTTAACGGCTATGTCGGTGACCTTGGTTCTTCTACGAATCTCCTCATTCCTGATTCGATCGCGTAGAGAAACGCCGAGCATAGCTCTCTCCATAGCTCGCTGAGCAACTCTGAGCTTTTTTATGAGACTTATTGTAAGAGACCACGTCTCTGATCCATATATCATCACTGGTAACACACATTGACTAAAAATCTTAGTCTTAAGGCATTGAGGTATTTTGGATGAGAAGATGTTGCGCAGTTTCCCGAACGCTGCCCAGCCGAGTTGGATTCGTCGATTGACCTCTCTCTCAAAGTTGGACCTACCTAACCGGACTACCTGTCCCAGGTAAATGTATTCGTCGACAACTTCAAGAGTAGAGTTCCCAACGGTGAGTGCGGTGGGTACGACATGGACGTTAGACATTATTTTCGTTTTGTCCATGTTCATTTTAAGACCCACTTGTTGAGATACTATGTTGAAGTCACCGAGCATTCGTCCTAGATCTTCCAGCGACTCCGCCACGACCATTTCATTATAACATATATTTAAAAATATTATTATGTATCTCGCTGAGATTCACGGGCTTTACCCGGACCTTTGAAAGGTTTGCATAGCGACATGGGTCCAACACGTAGAGGCCCTTTGCGAGAAGTTAATGTTATGTAAGCCACCTACTGAGATCACTTGCTGAAAATGAAGAAACATAACCAGCGAACTGACCCCGCCAGGTGCCGGTTTGATGGACAAAAACTGGACTATTTCAAAGGGGACGGACACCGGCCATAATAAATGATACCTAATTACCCGTGGCCGGCGGTGACTCGCCGCTTACTAGATGGGCCCTCAAACGCTCTACCTAGGACAACTGAGGACAACACCAGTGTGAGCGGCTCAGGGGTGTAGAGAGGTGTGCTGCGCTTTCTCCGAAGTTACTCGCGGCGTTATGCCCTTTAACACTTCCACCCCTGGAGTACATCGACGTAGGACCGCATTATCTTCCTTCGTCGAGATAGCTCTCATGGCTCCTCTCTGGACGGCCAATTAAGGCTAGCCAGAGCCGAGAGTCCAGCGGGCACCCTTCGGTTTCCACTCGACCGACGAAGACACGCCGAGTTGGGGGCCCTGACCGACTCTCTGAAGCAATCGGGTCCGTGGTGTCGTTACTCACCAACAGCTCGCCACAAGCTGCCCTGCGGGCTTATATATAATATAAATATAATAATAATTATTATTAGTTTTATATCTCAGTAGTAAGGCATTACAATAGAGCTGGATTGCATTCATGATTTTGTATAATATAAAAATGTATTTATCTACCAAAAAATGATGAAAAAACATGAATGGTGAATTTGACAAAAAACACTTGAGAAATTATTTTATTAAATAAATTTTGCGAAAGTGGAAGGATATGTACCGGGGAAAATCTAGACTTGAGTTTCCCTAACCGGCGAGCGTGTATGACTGTGGAATCTAGGTGTAATAGTGTTTATTTTTTTATTTAAAAAAAAATAAGATTCAATAAATTTTGTTGGAATCAAGTCAGCTATCGATTTAGAACAAACTAGTAGTTAGTTCTAAATCGATAGCTGAATTGATTCCATCCATATTTAATGTATTAAATTTTAAATAAAAAAATAATTACTGTTGCACCTTTATTCCACAATTTTTATTATAGACATGGTTAGTTATCATAGCTATAGCTAGTTTCTATTAGTCTTTTATGTATATCCAGGTTAATCATTGTCTTTGTTTGAAACAGCACTTATTCAAGGTATCTATTACTATCCATTAGTGTTCTAAACCAATACTTTGTTGGTTCAGGTGAGGTAAACAGTGTCCGTGATGGATAAACAACTATTACTAGGTTGTTACAAGTACCTTGATTGTTTTATAAATGTCATGCTATTATAGTTGTTTAGCGAAGAATATTAAAGTAGGTTTCTTGTTTGAACTTTAAGTTGTAGGTTATCGCCGCTCAAGCATCTGAGTTTCAAAATATATTTTAGTGGCGACTCGCTCCGGGTTCACTCTGCTGAATTATATACATAAACCTTCCTCAGAATTACTCCGTATATTGGTGAAAACCATATGAAAATCCGTTCGGTAGCTATTGAGTTTATTGCGTTCAGGCAGACAGACAGACGCGGCGGTGGACTTTGTTTTATAATTTGTAGTAATAGCAATGTAGTGATGCAACATAACTAAAATGTCGGCCAGAAAATTATCATCCCTCACCTGTAAATGTTCACCCCTAAAAGACACTGTCGAAAATTGCCCCAGAACCAACAAATATTTGACCCATGCCATCATTATTTATCAACTTTATCAAAATAATGGCAAATATCCGTATCTAACGGATAATTTGCAATCTAAAACGAATATTTCAAAGTATTGTGACTACTTACATCGAAGTCGCCGACATCTTTACTGAATGTCAACACACGATATAACCTCATATGTATTAATGGCTACTGAATTATTTATAGTTGTTATCTCGTCATGATTGGTTATAATAATATTAGCCCTGTTAACGAACTAACCCACCGAAGGGTACGGGCCTCCTCTCAAACTGAGCGAGCTTAGGCCATAGTCCACCATGCTGGCCTAGTGCGGGTTGGCGAACTTCACACACCTTCGAGAAACTCTTAGGCATGCAGGTTTCCTCACGATGTTTTCCTTCACCGTTAAAGCAAGTGATAATTAATTTTTAATACGCACATGTTTTTGAAAAGACAGAGGTGCGTGCCTGGATTTGAACCCAAGACCTCTGACTTTGCAGTCAAACTATCTAAGTACAAGGCTTTCACTGCTCATATAATGATTGGTTATTATTTGTATTTTAAGCACTTTATGTCGAAAAATGTATTTCGAGTTCATACTCGAAAGACATTTTTCGACATCGTACGTACTTATGTATGAAACCGTTTCGAAATAAGATTGCTACTGGGTCTAAGATATACTGTACTATTATGTTATTGTTGTCGACATAAACAATTTTTTTGTAGTTCTGTTTGTCTGTCTGTAATTCTATCTCGTTAGTCTAGACTAACGAGATAGAATTACAGATAGACAGACACCACTATATGCACATAATACCACTGATGATGATTGATCCAACCGATTTCGGCCATGGCGACGACTTTGACCCCTAGTCTGAGTAATGTCGCTGATGCGCTCGAAGATGGCTTATGTAGCCTATATTCGCGGCGAAACTCCGTGCACTCTGAGGGCACGTGAGTACGCCGTTCTCATAGTTCTATGATATGGCAGCAGGTGGGCGGGCCTTTAACTGATTGAGTTTGGCGTCAAGGTCAGCTTTACGCTGAGCCTCGAACTCGTGTACTTGGCTGTTCATCATCCTGCGCCATTCTGGCCGCTGTGCTGCCAAACGTTCCCAACGAGAGGGCTCTATGTTGCATCTCTTCATATGTCGCTTTTGGACATCCTTGTACCGGAGAAGGGGACCGCCATGATTCCGCTTGCTCTTCTCCAGTTCAGAGTAGAAGATGCGCTTCGCCACTCTTTCCTCCGCCATACGAGACACGTGACCGCACCACCGAAGCTGTCGATGCATTAAATAGGCCTCAATGCCACCAACACTGGCTCGTCGCAGAACTTCGGTATTTCGCACTCTATCGGACCATCTGATCCTCATGATGGTACGGAGGCATTGGTACGGAGGTGGAAGCGATCCAGAGTGCGAATGTGGCGCCGGTATACACACCACGTCTCAGAGGAGTATAGGAGGTTTGGCAGCACGATTGCCATATACACCGATATATTAGTGGGCAACTTAAGGTTATGCGAGCAGAAGACCTTGGTACATAGCTTGCCGAATGCCGCAGCTGCGGTACCCACCCTGCTATTGATCTCAACATCAAGGTCACACTTGGATGTTACAGTGTTCCCCAGATAGCGAAATCTATCCACCTGCTTTAGCACATCCTCACCAAGTTTTATGGTCAGTGTCTCGTGACCGTGTATGTCCAGGGACATCACCTCCGTCTTATTGACACTGATCTTTAAGCCGAACTTACGGCAGGCTTGGTGGAATGCGGACATCAGCTGTTGCAGGCGGTCTAGGGATTCTGATAGGAAGCACAAGTCATCAGCATAAATGATCTCCGTGATCAGTGCGTAAGAGACTTTAGTGCGAGCCTTAAGTCTAGCCAAGTTGAAAAGGCTGCCGTCTGTGCGGAAACGGATGCGGACTCCCTGAGAAACAGTGTGTAAGACCTCTCTAACTACCACCGCAAAGTATAAGGTGAACAGAGTAGGCGCTAAGACACATCCTTGCTTCACCCCACAGGTAACGGGGAAGAAGTCTGTCTGTTCACCGTCTACGGCAACGCAGCATTGCATGTCGTCATGCTGGAGTCTAAGAAGTCTCACAAACTTTTCCGTGCACCCGAGCTTACCTAGCACCAACCATAGAGCTTCCCGAGGCACACTGTCGAAAGCCTTCTCCAGGTCAACAAAGCAAAGGTACAGCTGACAGCCCTGTTCCCTGCTCTTTTCTTGCAGTTGACGCACAGAGAATATAGCTTCGCATGTCCCTCGGTCCGGTCGGAAGCCAAACTGGGTTTCAGGCAAAATCTTTTCAGATAAGTTCTTTAGGCGGTTTAAGAGAACTCTAGCAAAGACCTTTCCGGGGGCTGAAAGGAGCGAAATACCGCGGTAGAAGTTGCAGTCAGATCGGTCACCCTTGTGCTTGTAAAGAGCACTTATGCGCGATATTTAGAGGTATCCGGAACGCGCTCCTCCTCCCACATGCGAACAAATAGTTCCCACACTAACGTGTGCAACTCCTCTCCGCCGTTATCAGCTCTCCCGATATAAGGTCAATGCCAGCCGCCCGTTTGTTTTGTTGCTGTCTGATGGCAGTAACAACCTCGTCACGCAATAGTCTCGTCCAGCTCAAAGGCGAGAGGGAGCTGAGGCATTAAACCGATACTTTGCAGATCAGCTGATCGATCCACATTTAGCAGAATGTTGAAGTGCTCCGCCCAGCGGTTTAGTATATCCTCCTTGCTTGTCAACATGTGACTACCGTCTAGAGACC
Organism: Phalera bucephala; assembly: GCA_905147815.2. NCBI lineage: Eukaryota > Metazoa > Arthropoda > Insecta > Lepidoptera > Notodontidae > Phalera > Phalera bucephala. The sequence goes on along the minus strand of LR990613.1, from coordinate 28,184,506 downwards.
TTAGAGGCACCCGAGCTTGGTAGGATGAACCAATCAGCTTACGTACCTCACTGTAGAACTCACCCAGCTGGTTTGTGTTAATGAGCCATTGCATGTGACTAGCTTTGTCCTGCCACCACTTGTCTTTCATATGTCGAGACAGCTTGCGCAATTCGAGGTCACTAGCTTTAACAACCGCAACGCTTCCTCTCTGCCTTTTGTGCTGTCGCAGGAGATCTCGGTGTTTGTCGAATGCTGCCCGCAGGGTTTCATCATTTCCATAAAACCAGTCTTCGTTGCGACGGATTTTTTTACCCAGTACAGTTGAAGCAGTATCCATGATATGAGATGGCATAGTTCCCCAGGCAGCATCAACATCACCTACCTCATTAGCTGGCATCAGCTTTTCAGACAGGGCTTCAGCGTATTTCTCCCTGACCGCGATATCTTCTAGCTTATCCAAGTTCAAAGAAGCAAGCTTTTTTATAAGAGATCTACGCGGGCGACGGAGGCGGATTCGTAGCTTAGTGACAATAAGTCGGTGGTCAGACCAGCAGTGCGCACCACGCACCACGCATGACGCGGGTGACCTGTACTTGGCTGAAATCTTTTTGTCTCACGATAGCATAGTCAATCAAATGCCAATGCTTAGATCTTGGGTGCATCCATGTTGTCTTGTACTTGGCGGCAAGTCTAAACATAGTGTTCGTAATTGCCAGACCGTATTGAGCACAAAGACTGAGCAGCAACTGACCATTGCTGTTCATGTTGCCAACTCCATGTCTACCCAGAACTCCAGGCCAAGCCTCATAGTCCCGTCCAACCCTGGCATTGAAATCGCCCAGCAATAAAACCTGCTCCCTGGCGTTGAAGCTATCGAGGCAATGTGTCACTTCCTCATAGAACTTTTCCTTGATGTCACCAGACTTGTCTAACGTTGGAGCATAGACACTGATGACATTAAGGTAGTTGTCTTTGTCCAGGTGAAGGCGTAGTGTGGTTACGCGGTCTGAGATATGTACAGGGTACTCCTCTAAATGCTTTGCTAAGTGATTCTTGATGGCAAAACCTACCCCTGATCGTAGAGTTTCGGAGGCAGCGGTACCTTTCCAGAAGAAAGTGTAGCCGCCACCTACTTCCATCAGCTCTCCTTCATCGGGGAGAGGTGTTCTGCTGAGAGCAGCCACATCCACGTTATAGCGATGAAGTTCCCGAGCTACTATGGCAGTCTTACGTTCAGGGCAGGCGTTGACATCTCGATCAAGAAGCGTTCTCACGTTCCACGCGCCGAATGTCATAAAGGTGTTCTTTTTAAATTTCCTTTGCGGCGTCGACCACGATTTGAATGATGCGATGATAGCCGCGGTTACTACCATCTGCCATGTCGGGACGAGCATTTATTTAGGGCACCTTTTCTAGCCCCCTCCCCAGCTGAGCGGGAAAAGCAGTGCCTCCCTAAACATGGCTGCTTTGACATCCCAAGTGCTGCCGAGCCCGTGCTGTCGTCCCAAATGTGCAGCGCGGAAACGACCACGGCGTGTTCTCACGCCCCCGGGACCGCCTGCGTGCAGATATCAGACAAAGCCTAGTTTGCATCAGGCTAGACCTCACTACTTTTACCCATCGCCACAGGACTTTTGCGTACTCGGAGTCCAGTAACGGAAGCGGTCAGATGCGCAGGAAATATTAAGGTGCACAAGTATACGCGCGAGACACAGGTGCACATACTCATCCTTATCCTTCTGGGCCCAGTGGAACGGAGACCGTTACGACCGGAGAAGGACTCAGACAGACGGAGCATTATCACGGTGAGAAAGATACAAGGAGTCAGTATTTTCTCACACTCCCTTAATCGCCTTTTACGATACCCACGGGAAGATATGGGGTGGTGCTATTCTGCTCTGCCGGCACCACTAGTGATATTATGTGCATATAGTGCGATTGGAGATCACTAGATCTAGGGGCTCGATTTCTAGGTCGAATAAAGTGCACTTTTTAATTGAAAATAGAAAACAGCCATAATCTGGAGTGTAAAATCGCGTCCGGAATGATTATATATGTATATGTACACCATGCAATATACTTGTTACTTCTTCTGTGGAATATGAGCGTTACGGTGATTATTTATTTTATTTAGTGCCAGATTCTTTCTACGAATCCAGTTTTGAGAAAAATAAATATTTGAAGTCGGTGCTGGTTGGTGCAGTCGGTTACTTGGCACCGACTTCAAATATTTATTTTTTGCTTTTTGAAGTCGGTTTACCTTTTTTTAAAAGATTTTTATTTTACAATTTTAAGTGACGAGTGAATTATTTACTAATATTTATATACCGATATTATATTATTTTGCTAAGTTGTAAAGTAAGGTACCTACAGGATTAATATAATGACTATAATAACGGAATCTATACATTCGTGCTGATCGCCATTAAGGAGTTCCCTCTTGTATCTTCAAAGTCCAAGGTCCAATACCAATAACAATAAAATAGGACCACCTCAAAACTATACTGAACCAAATGCAAAAAGAATCATCAAAATCGGTTCATAAGCAAAGGAGTTATAAAAAAGGACGAATTATGAACCTCCTTTTTTGAAGTTGGCTAATATACTGCTTAGTTCTATAGTAGGGTACCTATAGCATTGACGTAATACCTATAATATCTCAATTTACACATGCCTATTGTTTGTCGTTAAGGAGTTCCCTGGTGTATCTTCTAAGTCCAAGGTCCAACGCCAATGAAATTAAAATGAAACCACCGCGGAGCTATACTGAACCCAATGCAAAAAAAATCATCAAAATCGGTCCACAATTGACGGAAATATCGCTGAACATACATAAAAAAAAAGCATACATACAACCGAACATAGAACCTCCTCCTTTTTGAAGTCTGTTAAAAATGATTCAGGACTGCGAAGACCAATGTAGGTAATATGATAAAATTATTACAAAATGACTCAGGACTGCGAGTACCAATATAATACAGTAACTGATGTTGATAGGAGAGTCTTCCAAAACTTTTAATTTTTCTTATAAAGTAATACAATTCATTGGAAAATATTTTTTCAAAAATAATGTCAGTGTATTTGAGACTGTCTATTTGGCAAAGTGGCGACAGTTGCTTTAAACAAAATCGTACGCTATTTCACTTTTAGTGTTGTTGGATATTAAGGGGATACGACCAAACTTAGGGCATTACCCTAAAATGTTATAGTATCTCATGTCAATACAAAGTTAGGCGTATAGCCGCTTAAGCGCTTCATTATGATTTGAGTCGCCTTTAAAAATATACTAGAGCGGACAAACATTCGTAGGGTCTCTTTCACCACCCTCGAATAAAGTGCTAGTTAGTTACTTCTCGATGCACGTTACTCGGCAAAGAACGGGCTAGTTTAACCATCGGATAGGGCTACTCAGAGATGGTGAAATTCGCAGAATATTTATATAGATACTTGCAACTTTAATAGTCGATTAGGCTACTTCAGACTAAGTATTTTTTATCATTTCTTTTGCTTGTTCCCGTCTGGTTTTGGTGATGTGGATATGTTTTATGTTACGTTTTTATAATTAAAAATCTTTAAAAGAAAAGGTAAACCGACTTCAAAAAGCAAAAAATAAATATTTGAAGTCGGTGCTGGTTGGTGCAGTCGGTTACTGGGCACGTACTTCAAATATTTATTTTTTTGCTTTTTGAAGTCGGTTTACCTTTCTTTTTAAAAGATTTTTATTTTACGATTTTAAGTGACGAGTGAATTATTTAGTAATATTTATATACTGATATTATATTATTTTGCTAAATTGCAACGTAAGGTACCTACAGGATTAACATAATGACTATAATAACGGAATCTATACATTCGTACTGTTCGCCGTTAAGGAGTTCCCTCTTGTATCTTGAAAGTGCAAGGTCCAATACCAATAACAATAAAAGACGACCACCTCAAAACTATACTGAACCAAATGCAAAAACAATCATCAAAATCGGTTCATAAGCAGAGGAGTTATTAAAAAAAGGATGAATTAAGAACCTCCTTTTTTGAAGTTGGCTAATATACTGCTTAGTTCTATAGTAAGGTACCTATAGGATAGACGTAATACCAATAATATTTCAATTTACACATGCCTATTGTTTGTCGTTAAGGAGTTCCCTGGTGTATCTTCTAAGTCCAAGGTCCAATACCAATGAAAGCATACATACAACCGAACATAGAACCTCCTCCTTTTTGAAGTCGGTTAAAAAGTAAACGGGATTGTTTGTGTTGCGAAAATTACTTTTGTAAATACTTGTTTTGTTAAGTTGAAGTGAAATCGCATTATGAATTCGGAGCGGTAGCAGTATTAGTACTGTGTACTTAATTATTTTCAAAGAAGGTAAAAATTGTAAAGTTTTCTATAAGCGAACTTTATAAGCGATACAATTCTTCTTTTATTATATATACTTTTGAAAAAAAAAATATTATCTCGCTATCTCCATATTAGTTTGCCCTGCAAACGTCCTATATTACGTACTACGTAACTCTAGCATTCTAGTTAATTATTTTACTATATTGTAATCAGCCCCTTAACCATCCCAAGCATCTCTACATTAGGAACAAAAGCGTAATTATTGTCGTTCTTTGCATTAAATCGACGATGAATTACAGTGAGTCAGCTTAAAAGCTATAAAACAGCTGATTTGCCACCGTCGAGTCACGCCACGGCGCCGTCGGGTCGACTGCCACCGATGCAGGAACCCCAAGATCAACCCCCACCCATGTAACTAGATCTTTCACATGCTACAAACTATCCTTTTACAACGGGAAAATGGCAGATACAGAATCTGAGACAGACCTATCTAGGGTGGTCACTTGTGTTTATTTTTATCTCCCGCTTGCATTCGGCCTGTAGGGTAAGTTTTAGGGGAATATTTAAGTTCACGGTACAAAAGAATTATTATAATATATGAAATTGGCGCGGTTATGTCACTTTTCTATGGCAATGTTAAGGAATTACAGAATCTGTGAGTCATATTGTGATCAATAATGAATTTCTTTTAGTTTTTTTTTGGGTGAATACTATTATTTAGTGTGATACTTGGAATCGCATGTTTGTTTCGAAGCTACAATTCAGGTTGATTAAGGATTTATTTAATCATACCTTTATTTGATAGACATTGTCACGTTTAGGTAGCCTTGAATGTAAAACTCAAATATTACGGTTCTTAACAAGAGTGACATCTATCTTACGAAACTAAAAATGTTCAGGTAGGTAGCTCTTACTCATGTGTAATATGCTACCTCACTACTCATCAATCAATGCGGTGACAGGCGAGTGACGGGTATGATTGGCTCGTGTAGTAACTGGGTAGCTTTCAATTAACCCCCGTAACTATACGGCCTAAATCTATCTCTGTCTATGTCAGCATGCCCAATCCCTTACGGGTTAGGCAGATAGCATAGAGTTCAAACAGGTTCTTTCCTAACAAGGATGCACCCAACTCATGCACGCGCCTACGACATGGTGCTGGTCGTCCTCGACCGCACCGAGTCCGGCCGTAGGGTCTTCGACCTGAAGGCCGTGTGCCACATTTCTGGCCTCTCCGTGGAGGCCCCCTACAAACGTGGCACGCCCGGGCAGTGCCACAACTGCCAGCTATACGGGCACTCTGCCCGTAATTGTCACGCGCGCCCTCGATGCGTGAAGTGCATCGGGGACCACGCGACGTCCCAGTGCGCCCATTCGAAGGAGACGGCGGCCGAGCCTCCCAGCTGCGTCCTCTGCGGCACCAAGGGGCACACCGCGAACTATCGCGGTTGCCCCAAGGCCCCGAAGGGGAAGCGCGGCCGGGTGAGGCGCGGCGGCCGCCGCCGCTCCCGCGCGGTTGCCCCCCCCCCCTCTGCGCCCTCAGCGCAACACCTCCCCGCGCCCTCAGCGCACCCTCGTCCGGTGCCTTCAGCGCCGGCGACCTCAGCTCCCCGCGCTCCCGCGCCACTGAAGCTGACCCCCCCTCCCCCGCCGCTCAGGCCGTCTCTTGGCGCCAACGCGTGGGTGAAGCCGCTGCCCTACACCGCGGCCTCCCACCCGTCAGTGAGCCCTGCCCGCCCTCCAAAGCGCGCGCCGGCGATCCCGCCGGCGGCGGCTTGTCCCCCTCCGCCCACTAACGTAAGGCAGGACGTCAACCTCATTATGAGCGTCTCGGCGGTGATAAGCACCGCACTATTCCCCAGAGTCCGCGAACTCGCCCTCCAACTCCGCGCCGCCACCAACTTGGCGGACCAGGTTTTCCTGGCCGCTGAATACAGGGACGTCTATGACGTCCTGGCGTCCCTTAGAACCCAACCCCCCCGCACCCAATAATGGATTTACGACCTCCCCGCCATAAGCCCCACAACCTATCCCTGGCGTTCTTTAACGCCGATGGCCTTCGCTCCCAGCGAGATCAGGTTGCTGATTTCCTCCGAGATCACCAACTTGATATCCTCCTTGTGCAGGAAACCTTCCTCAAGCCCGCACAACGCAATCCTAGGATCGCAAACTATAACCTCGTGCGTAATGACAGAATAGGCTCCCACGGAGGCGGTACTCTCATTTACTACAGGAGGTCCCTTCACTGCATCGCTCTCGATTCCCCCGCGCTCACTAACATCGAAGCCTCGGTCTGTCGCATCTCTCTCACGGGGCACCAGCCCATCGTGATCGCCTCCGTATACCTTTCCCCCCACTAAATCCGTTCTCAGGAGTGACTTTAAAGCACTCCTTAATCTGGGAAGCGCCGTCATTCTGGCGGGCGAATTCAACAGTAAGCACGTGGCCTGGAACGGTCTCGCCACTTCCCCTAACGGTAGGAGCCTTGACGCCCTGGTCGACGTTCTCGACTTTGACGTCATCGCACCTATGCACCCTACCCACTATCCTATCAATCCCAACCACCGACCCGACGTCCTTGACATGGCGCTTCTGAAGGGTGTCACCCTACGGCTGCACTCCTTGGAAGTAGTCCAGGAACTCGACTCTGACCATCGACCTGTAGTCATGAGACTCGTTTCCCCCCCTTCCGCACCTCAGCGACCCAAAAAGACGGTGGTGGATTGGCATGCGCTAAGCACGGCCTTGGCGGATGCCGACCCTCCCCCCTCCCTCTCAGCTCGGACTCCATCCCGTCCCCTCAGGACACCGATCAGGCCGTAGATGCCTTCACCGAACACATCCGATCGGCTGTCAGTCGATCGTCCAAGCAAGTCGAGGCGGAAGATCTCTACCTCAACCGCTTTCGACTGCCGGACGATGTTAGGGATCTCATTCGTTCCAAGAATGCTTCTATCCGAGCGTACGACTCCTACCCCACCGAAGCCAATCGGGCCCGGATGCACGCTTTACAACGAGAGGTAAAGCGTCGTGTCACGGAGGTCCGGGAGGAACGGTGGGGTGACTTCCTAGAGGGCATCGCGCCATCGCATCTGGCCTACTGGCAGCTGGCGCGTAGCCTCAAATCCGACTCCACGACTGACATGCCCCCGCTGTCTCGCCCTTCAGGCGCACCCCCAGCCTTCGACGACGACGAAAAGGCCGAGCTTCTCGCCGACTCCCTCGAGAGCCAGTGCGCCCCCAGCTCTCAGTCCGTCGACCAGTCCCACGTCGACGCGGTCGACAGGGAAGTCGAGCGCAGGGCATCCCTCCCCCCCGTCGATTCCTTACCTCCTATCACCCAAACGGAGGTCGAAGATCTAATTATGGGTCTCAAAACTAAAAAAGCCCCCGGCTTTGACGGCATTTCGAATCGCGTCCTGAAATGCCTGCCCGCCCAACTCATCTGCCTCTTAGTGGCCATATTGAACGCCGCCATGGCGAACTGCAACTTCCCCGCCAAGTGGAAGGAGGCGGACGTCATAGGCATTCCCAAGCCCGGCAAACCTCGCAATTTCCTCGCGAGCTACCGCCCTATCAGTCTCCTCAACTCCCTGGCCAAGATATACGAGCGCCTACTTCTGGCGAGGCTCAAAGACTTCGTAACGTCCAGGGGTATCCTTATCGACGAGCAGTTCAGCTTTCGAGCCAAACACTCTTGCGTCCACCAAGTGCACCGCATCACGGAGCAAATCCTCTCCGGTCTCAATAGACCCAAACCCATCTACACGGGCGCCCTCTTCCTAGATGTCACGAAGGCATTCGACAAAGTCTGGCACAACGGCTTGATCTACAAGCTCTACCAATTGGGTGTGCCGGACAGACTTGTGCTCATCTTACGAGACTTCTTGTCGAATCGCGCCTTCCGTTATCGCGTCGAAATGAGGCGCTCCACTTCCCACTCCATCAGTGCTGGAGTCCCACAGGGCTCAATTCTCTCTCCGCTCCTGTTTAGCCTTTACACGAACGACATTCCTCGTTCGAGTAAGGCGCATCTAGCCCTATTCGCGGATGATACCGCTCTCTACGTCTCTCATAGGAATAAGGGTTTCATTACCAGAAACCTTCAGGCATCCGCCAATTCCCTAGGGAATTTGTTCAGGAAGTGGCGTATTGAGGTGAACCCGGACAAGAGCGCTGCGGTGTTCTTCTCCAGAGGTGCCACCCCGCGCCACTCCCTGCGCCGCCCTAGAAGTAATCTCAGCCAAGTGACCATGTTCGACCGACCCATTCCCTGGGTCAAAGAGGTCAAATATCTAGGGGTCACCCTAAACAGTACCATGTCCTTCGGCCCGCACATCAAGCGGGTCCGTCACCGAGCATCCTTTGTGCTCGGTCGTCTCCATTCATTAATCTGCAAGCGGAGTAAAATGTTCCTTAGAAATAAGGTGACACTTTACAAAACTTGCGTTCGACCCATCATGACTTATGCGTGTGTTGTGTTCGGGCGTTCGGCCCCCTCTCACATCGATAAACTTCAAGTGGTTCAAAACCGCTTCCTCCGTAAAGCCGTAGGAGCCCCCTGGTTCGTACGGAACGTCGACCTCCACTCCGATCTAGGTCTCGAACCTATTCGCGCCTTTATTAAAAAGGCGTCAACACGTCACTTCGCGAACGCATCTACCCATGCGAATCCGTTAATCGTAGCCACCGCCGACTACGATCTCCCCTCCGACCCCTGCCGCCACCGCCGGCCGCGACATGTTCTCACCGACGCCCCCGATGCTTTATCATCCCTTCTTTCTGCTCAGAATACGGGCGACGACGACGACGTAGTAGTAGATCCCCTCCCATAGCCGGCGGTTGACCGGTGCACTTAGTAGTGCACCCGTCCCCCTACAGCGACTGTCCCAACCGAGGGCGCCCTCGAGTATGTCGCCTCTTGCCCTTCTGGCTGGCTAGAGCGTAGTGGTTGCACGCTCGCCTTTAAGCCCGGTGAAGCTGTAAAGGCCTCGCGGCCAACAGCGTACATCATTCACACACACACACACACACACTCATGCACGCTCGCCGTTTACGGAGACTAATGGTATTCCCTTAAGATAAGAAATCTATTTGATCGTGGCCTAGTAGCCTCTTAAATATTTTACGAACTTCATTTTCTTTCTATCTGTGTGTCTACCCACAAGAAACCACCTTACTCTGTATAATAAGGAAAAAAGGGAAACAAATATCAAGGAAAGTAATCGAGTTTCCATAAAACCGACACTTTGAAATGATTCTAGCTCATCCGTGTATCAAAGTCCTATGAGGTGGGTATATTGACAAACATCGTCCTATATAAACATCCAGTGTGATGTTCTGTCCCAACAAACCTTAAATCTAAACGAGCAAGCCTGAGGGGTTATAATTACGTGTATATAATGAGTCAGCAACTCCCGACAGGTTCAACATCACAGTGTGTTGATATTATGTGGTGCGATGACGTAAGCACTGCTATCGTAAGTTAGTTTTGCATCAAGAATTGATATTCTTGCTTGGATGTCGGTTTTGTGACGTCAGTATAAATTTTTTAAGCTAAAATGTATTATATTATATTAAGTATTAAGGAATAAATAAAGATGTCAGCCTATATTATCCCGAGCAAAGACATTCACACATAAGTTGAGGTGAGAGAGATGGGGTTATACTCCACTACACGGACCCAGTGCGGATTGGTGGAGGCAGGTTTGTGACTGCCTACTATTGAAATTTATTAAGCCGCCTGTAAGGCTTCTAGCTTGCCTTAACGACTACAACATAAAGCCCTAAGCAGGACCAACGACTGATCATGCCTTCCTAAGTATGGAGACGCTCAAATATGAATATACCACAAACGGTCACCCATCTCAGACCGACCGAGTCGAACGCTGCTTAACTTAGGTGATCGCTAAGAAAACAGCACAGCACTACGAACGCCACTTAGGTACTTAATAATGTTATTATTATTTTTTCTACTCCTTTCTCATTATTGTTAGTATACACGCTTGACCGAAGCATATAAATGAAAATTTGATTCCAAGAAAACAATGATAATAAAATATCACGGAGTTCCAATTAAGTGGATATCGTATCATCCGTATGGGGACGGATCAAGAATACATTCACCCCACCGCATGCTGGACTAACAGCGGGTCGTAAGACGCCTCTTAGTCCCGGTGTTAGTCCAGCATGCCACCAAATCCAGCAACAAATACCGTAAGTTCAAGCGAGGCAGTACTCTGGTGCCACACCGGAAGAGGGCTAGCTTGGGCTGAGTGTTGCCGGAAGCAGGGCACCACTCTCTGGAATGGCGATACACATGGCGTCCAAAGCCCTAGTTAGTTGGGTTACTGCTAGAAGATCATACCCCACAGGTGCCATAAGAGGTGCCTAAGGGGCTTGTAAGACAAGAGGATGGGCAGCAGCATCCTCTTAATACCTACTAGCGCTATACTGCGATCGCCAACCCACCTGCCATGCGTGGCGATTATGACATCATCTTCCGTATGATTTCTACAAATATCAAACTGCCCCCAGTCCCCGGCGGCCCCGCTAGTCCTGGCCACGGTAGCAGTCACGGCGGGGCGGGGGGTGATAAGAATCCCCGGAAGAGGCATGGCTACTGACAAGGACGACCATTGGCCCTGGCAACCTTTAACACTGCGAACTGACGAAAAGATCGACGAGTTAGATAGTACACTGGGATATCATAGGACTATCTGAAGTTCGAAGAGAGGGTGAGGACTCGATAACACCTAAATCCGGTAACTTGCTGTATTTTCGGGAGGGCGACCATCAGTCTCAGGGTGGTGTCGGGTTTATAGTCCACAGGTCCCTCGTGAACAACGTTATTAAGATCGAGAGTGTGTCGACCAGGGTACCTGACACTCAAAATGACCGAAAGGTACTTACTGAAAATTATACAGGCATATGCACCGACTTCGACACACCCCAACGATGAGGTAGAGGTTATGTATATATCCAGAGCCACACACAAATAACTCTAAAACTCACTACACCGTTGTCACGGGGGCTTTAACGCGAAACTGGGCAGACGAGGCGACGATGAGATGAGAGTGGGAACCTTTGGTACTGGACAAGGAATCCTCGGGGCCAAATGCTGGCTGACTTCATGGAGAAGGAGGTACTCTTCATGATGAACTCCTTTTTCCAGAAGCGGGAAAACGAGATAGACTTCATCATGTCGACGAGGTGGCACATATTCAATGTCTCTGTGATCAACGCAGTTAAAACTGGAAGTGATCACCGACTAGTTAGAGGCACATTGAATATCAATTTCAAGCTTGAAAGGTCTAGACTGATGAAGTCCATACTCCGTCCAGCACCTGTCCAGATACAGGAGTCCGATAGCTTTCAGCACGAATTGCAGAATCGCTTCGAATGTCTAGATGAGTGAATAAACGTGGACGATTGTAGCAACAGGGTAGTGGAAACTGTCCTTAGGGTCGGGCACAAGTTCTTTAAAACCCAGCGTACAAAAAGAACCAACAAGCTCTCAGGCGTTACCCTCAAGCTTATGGAGGAAAGACGCAAGATGATCCTACAATCTCCAGGAGAAGTTTCCGAATTCCAGCGGCTTAATAGGCAGATCTCCAAGTCTCTGACGCGTGATGTACGCGAGGACAATATTTACACTCTCTACAATATCTGTCTATCGAACAGAGCCGGTTGAGTAAGCTGAAAACAGGAGACGGCAGGATTGTATCCTGTACACCGGAAATCTTTAGAAAAGTCGAGAAATTCTATGGCCAGCTATACACATCAGTACAACCACCTGTCTGCATTCCGGCCAAATCTCCAAGAACCAAATTGACCCGACACTACACCGAAGAAATCCCGGACATCAGTCTGTACGAGATTAGTATGGCTCTCAAACAGCTCAAGAACAACAAGGCGCCAGGCGATGACGGTATAACAGCCGAGCTTCTCAAGGCTAGTGGAAAGCGGATATTGAGGGCTCTCCAGAAGCTATTCAATACCGTCATCCTCGAGGGCAAAACACCACAGTCATGGCGTGGAAGTGAGGTGGTTCTTTTCTTTAAAAAGGGTGATAAAACCCTCTTCAGGAATTATAGACCCATCTCACTTCTGAGTCACGTCTATAAACTGTTTTCGAGAGTCATCACGAATCGTCTCGCGCAGACTCGATGACTTCCAGCCTCCCGAACAAGCCGGTTTCCGAAAAGGTTTCAGCTCCATAGACCACATATATACGCTGCGACAGGTCATACAGAAGACTGAAAAGTATAACCTGCTACTATGTTTAGCGTTTGTGGATTATAAGAAGGCCTTCGATTCGATCAAGACTTGGGCTGTACTACAGTGCTGAAGAGTTTGTACGAGAACGCTACCATGTCAGTCCGCCTTCAGGACCGGAGCTCGAAACCTATTCAACTGCAATGTGGTGTGAGACAGGGAGACGTTATATCTCCGAAACTGTTCTCTGCCACGCTGGAAGATGTCTTCAAGCTTCTGGACTGGAGAGGACTAGGTATTAACATCAACGGCGAGTACATCTCTCACCTTCGATTTGCCGATGATATCGTGCTCATGGCTGATAACCTGGAATACCTCAGTACCATGCTCGAAGACCTCAGTAGAGTCTCTTAACAAGTAGGTTTTAAAATAAACATGGACAAGACGAAGATCATGAGAAACGTCCATGTAGTGCCCACTTCTGTAAAGATTGGAGACTCAACGCTCGAAGTTGTTGACGATTATATATACCTGGGACAAAGAATCGAATTAGGTAGGTCCAACTTCAAGAAAGAGGTAAATCGTCGAATCCAGCTCGGCTGGTCGGCGTTCGGGAAGTTACGTAACATCTTCTCGTCCAAAATTCCGCAGTGTCTCAAGACAAAAGTCTTTGAACAGTGTGTGTTGCCAGTGATGACTTAGGGCACTGAGACATGGTCGATTACGATAGGCCTCAAAGGAAGGCTCAAGGTCACCCAAAGGGCAATGGAGAGAGCTATGCTCGGTGTTACCCTGCGGGATCGAATCAGAAACGAGGAGATTCGCAGGAGGACCAAAGGTACAGACATAGCACTCAGAATTGCAAAACTTAAGTGGCAGTGGGCGGGGCACATTGCTCGTAGAACTGACGGCCGTTGGGGCAGAAAGGTTCTCGAGTGGCGACCACGTACCGGAAGACGTGGCGCGAGCAGGCCCCCTACAAGATGGACTGATGACTTGGTGAAGGTCGCGGGTAGAAGTTGGATGCGTACAGCACAAAGCCGGTCGTTGTGGCGGACTTTAGGGGAGGCCTTTGTCCTGCAGTGGACGTCTTTCGGCTGAAGAAGAAGAAGAAGGATATCGTAAATTCAGCAGTAAAATTCGTAACATCAACTGATTATACGAATCTACTTTAAGACCTAAGACTAAATCTAGACCAGACTTATACTCTCGAAATTTAACGAGTTTGAGCATCAAATGCGATCTACGGAAAACAATTTAGCTGCAAAAACGTTAAGGAAAATCAAGTAGGAAATGTAAACTGTATAACAGTATAAGTCGAGAGACAATGTCCTACAAAATTTCGTATCCCGTTACGTGAGTGTGTGAATGATCTGCGCTGTACGGGGCCTTTACAGCTTCACCGGACAAGAGGGCGATCGTGCAAGCACTACGCTCGAGCCAGAAGGGCGAGGGCAACTAGCTCATGGACGCCTCTCTGTGTGCGGTATCTGAAAGAAGGGATTTAAGGGCCTCGGGAGGTTTGGTAAAAACATGCCGCGGACGGCGGTAGCGGCTGATAGGAGGGGAGTTAGGTTTGTAGTCGGCGGCGGCTACGATTAGCGGATTCATATGGTTGGACGCGTTTGCGAAATATTGGGTTGTATAACTCATTACAACCACACCATATGTTGATAAACATATAAAGGTGGTTAATTATCCACTTCAAAATAAGTGAATTACATTATACATTTTTACAATATATCTAAACTGGGATAAATGTTTGAGTGACCACAAAAGTTTGCTCTAAAAAGGTGTTTGTGAATGTGTGCATAATTGTATAACGTACCCATAATACAGGAATGCTTAGTGCAGGTTTTTTTTCAATATTCGAGATTATTTTAGAAGTTTTTATTTAAGAACTAATATAAATCTTGTGGTTTCAAAGGATGCTACGAACAATACCCGATTTTGTGCGTTACGTTGTGTATGGCTATTTACTAACCGTCTTTTATTTTAAATTGGTCTGTGGTGTTACTAATGCATTTTTTCTATCAAAGCCCGACAGTCTAGGCTGGCTATCCGTAGATGGTATCTATGCGGTATCTGCTTCATCTCACAATTATCTTGATGAAATCTCACTGGCAGCACACTGCTAAACTATTTATATCTGGCGCTGTTGATCTTATAATAACATTCTATTAACGTAGAATAAATGAGCACAGACAATAGAAAAGTTTCCTTCAAACAATGAAGGAAAGTTGAAATTTTTTTTCTCCTTATTCTGTAGTTTAGTTATATTCTTTGCAATTTAAACTTCGATCTTGGAAAATAGTCTTTCTTCTTGCTTCTCGTTCTCGTTTCTTTAGTAGGGTGGTAGAAGTGTAATGTGTACATCCACATTTTGCCTACAATTATAGGTCCCATTGTGATAGAGGGTGAGAATATTGCCATTATACGGAGCACAATTTGACTTCAATATGCACATAAACTATAACTATAAAACTGTACAACATAAAGACATGAAACAACAAACGTAAAGACGGTTCAACATTTTTTGCAGATAGTTTTTTTTAAAAGAGGCACGAGTGGTAGCCATCCTGAGTTCTAGGGGCAAAGCATTCCAAAGAAGGACAGTCTGGACAAAGAAGAAAGAGTGAATGAAATCAGTACTATGAAGAAGACCTGTATGCTGTTGCTCGTTTAGTTCCAATTGGAGCGTAAATATTTCACGCCTGTCCAGTGAAACTGTAAAGGCCCCTCGGCCTTAAAACACACAAACATCGGTAGCTACCTACTTTAAGTTGAGGGTCACAGTACTTTTATTATAGTCAGCATACCCTTAACTAAGGAAGATATAAACCAGCAGCAACCATATCGCAATATTGAGCAACATTTTCGTATCCAAATAAATCAAAACCTTTCTTATGAAAATGTCTATTTTTATTAGTTCCATGAAATTGTTAAGCAATATCAGCAGCATCGTTTTTGTTGATGGAAAAAACTCATTGCTTTCGTACCCAATAAATATATTAAAGTTTGACATTTTGTTCTCTGGAGGTGATGGATGAGTTGAACGTTGAAAATGTTAGAACATACAAAAGTTTTAAGTACATTATTACTTTTTCATGGTATCTGTGTTTCGTTATTCTTTGTTAGGTAAATGAATAGTCGATTTACAGGAAAATGTTATGTTATTTCTTAGAAATTATAATGTGGTTTATTCGTAAGTAGCCGTGATTCTTTAGTACATTAAAATTGAAATCGCGGTATTGCTTTAAATTTTGGTTAATACACTGATCAGAAATAGTGATTTATGTACCTAAGAACCGTCAGATCCAACGTGAGATTGAAATAAAAAAGAGAATTCGTAAGGATATAAATGTTATTCTAACTTTGTGACACGTGTCACTACTATATCTACCAAACATATAAAGCTACATATATTCCAACATAACACAAAAAGCGGAAAGGTATATTCTTACGTTAAAACGAAAATTCGTATTAGTGACACCAAAGGACATGAGAAAATGTTAAAAGTAATGCGACACATAAAATATCGCCTTTATCGAACCGGCGCGTTTCGATATAATTCATGGTTTGGTAATGGCCACTTTGGGCATTACCAAACCATGAATGGGCAACTCCACACATATTACGGTCAATTACGGAATCTTTAACAACTGAATGATTAGTAACTATGTGACTCATGAAATATGGAAATTAGGCACTTAGGTTTGGATCAGATATACCGACAGTCCCTAAATGTGAGAAGTTCGTGTTTTGCCCCATCTGTGCTTGGTTGGATATCTGATGTGTTCCAATGCGACAAAACTAGCGATGCGTTACAACCACATAAGAAAAAAACTAGAAGAAGTGCCAAACATACAGTTACCGTTGGGCAGAGTTGGGAAAAAATTAGTTGTCAAAAAAATTAATTTCTATTACAATATCTTAAATTTTATCGCGTATTTTTTTGTTTTTTAAGTTCTCTACACGACGTTTCAACTGCTCTAAAGCACCCATGGTCATGGCTTACGGTGGGCATTTGAGGCGTTTGAAGTCCTAAAGTCATTGTTTTTCCGGAGTACCTAAGGGGGAATAATTTTATTGCAATCGTGATTCCAACTGATTGATCCTACAATTAAAAAAATATTGAATAATACCCAACACTGCCGTTGAGTAGGTGCTAAAGCGCAAAAGCCGGGCGGACACGTACTTACCATAATAATGCAATATGTCTTATTGCACCATATAAGAAGATAAAAGTTATATTAAAACCAAGCATATGGGTAACGAGGGTACAACAGAGTATTAATAAGTTTGGAATTTGTCTTCCGTCCGTCCCGTTTTGTGGTATTTAAGGGCCACTAACTTCGTTTTTGTTCATATCTTTTTGTTCTGTTATTATCACCATATCGCTGGAATCCGCGGTGTGAATTAAGCGGCACGTTTTATGCTTTGCGTTCAGCTATATCCGCATTTATACGGTTAAGTAGACAATTTGTAGTTTTACATACGTTTAATGTGAACGCGGCTTTAGACCTGTTATTAACATTAGATATTCACGGTCAGGTGAACCGCCGGATTATAATTTAATCAAACCTCGGGGCTATTTAAGTTTTCGTGATGTGGGTGCTTAGTTAGTAAACATTATTTGATTAAGTCAATCGAATAAACCAGAGCTTCAAGCGTTATGTTATTTTATATGCTCACATATTCGTCACATATACCACAGTCATATTCTCAAAAATATGTTTGGAATACTGATTTTCACCAAAAATTTCCATTTTTTGAATAGAGGAAATTACGCAAATTCTATTCGTTGTTTCCTCTGGTACGTGTTATAAAAAATATATTGCTCCCAGTAAGTTCAATGGCACTTATCCATAAATAGTGTTGCGTAGTTTAGGAATCATACATAATAAAATCTTTAAAGTTCGCATTGGGCGGAATGGAGGGGCCTTTACAGCTTCACTGGACAAGAGGGCAATCGTACAACAACTACGCTTCAGTTGGGGCAACTAGCTCAAGGGCGCCTAGAAGGAAGGGCCTCGGCTTTGGCTGTCGGTATGAGGAGGGCATACATTAGGTGTCTCGCTGTGGTATTCTGCACCGGTCGGTGCGCAAGGAATTATTTGATCTCACCGGCGAGGTTGGTTTATGCGATATCTCTATCCTAACGGAGGAAAGTAAGTGCATCGTAAGGGTGTTAGCATTGGGCGTTGATTGGCCCATTGTTGTACGTATGCACTATGTAGTTGTTACAACGCTGCGTAGTTCTAGCGTTAAAAAAAAACGTCCTAACCCCTATATTCCCCAAGTGAGCGTGGCAGGTGTACTACGTACGCCCAGTTTTGGCCGACGATGTTAGATGCCATGCCGTATACACATGCCGTACACGATACCAGTATCCTGACAAAAAAATATTCCATTTTGTTCAACCAAACCTTCAAACTAACGCATTAAGCCGTATTAGATAAATAAGACAGTCAAACCTTTTTTTACCAGAATTTTGCTAGTAATTGTAGCAGCGAATACTTACTACCTACGACGCGGTAATGCAGATTCTAAAAATAATGGCCGCCTACACTAGACCAAAGCTTAATGCAAAGAAATTGTCGCATATATGTGTGGTGATATATATTAATTATTTTTGTGACTCATTTTACCTATCTGCTTTTCAACCTGTCCAAAGTCTTTGGTATGCAAAGGGTCTTTCTTGGGAATATTTTATTAATAAAAATTTTGCGTGTTTTTGTGTTCCACTGTATATGTCAATATTTTTATTAAATATTTCATATGATCAATATTTCATGTGTAAGTAATAAACCGAAAAATATCATTAGGTTAATAAAAAACAAGTGCGAAGCTTCATTGCTACGAACATATAAAGAAAATTCAATATCATTTATTACGGAATTGTCGACGGAATCTTTTGAACGGAAAGCTCTTTTACGGTAGCGAAAAAATGATAAAAATACACCTTAGCTGGTAATTCTGAATGTGGTAACCACTTACATCGAAGAAAATTATTTATATCCCCTTATATATGGGATCTTCTTATATTGTGAAGGATTATAGACAAAATATTATAATAGGTTTAATTTATAGGTATGTAAGGAAAGAACCTGTTGGAACTCTGTACTTTATGCCTACCCCGTAAGGGATCTGGCGCGATAATATAGATAGATATATAGGTTTAATATAACAGAGAGAAAGATTATAATAATAATGCTAAAACAAAAAAAGAAAATGGTGATAAGAAATTGGTGGCCGACGGCTGATACAATGTATCAAGGGAGACCAACTATTTCGGTGACAGGGCGCTAAACACATACTTTTTGAATAGTCTGCCAGCGGCTATAAGGAGCGAGGCTATTATAAAAGTTTTTAACAGTAAACTAAAAAAAATATTACCTAAATTTGTGCAGTATTTAATAATATTACCAAAATATTCATTTCGTATCTAGTATGCGAGTCATTTGACCCTACAGTCAAACTGGTAGCATATTTTTGAATGGGATATGATATAGCATTGTGCATTATGTGTTGTTTTTCTAAATAAATAAATAATAATAAAATAACTGTCTGCAAGGAAAGAAGCTTTTGAAAGTTTATATCCTCTGGCTGCCCCGCATGGGATCTCGCGTGATGATATAGTACAATATTTCGCTTATTATCGTATTTTCTGGAAAAACCTTTTGATTTTCCGAGTTTAATACTATACAATATGTTAGCCAATATTTTAAGGTATCCGCATGGAAAGTTTTATTGAAATCCGCCCAGGGCCCTTATTCGCTATGACAATTTAAACACGAAACAAGACGTGTTATCAAACATACGTGTTATTGGCGTGGAATGGAATTCTGTATGCCACTGTCAGATTTGAAAACATGACAAGGCTCGTCACACGCCATGTTTCGAACTGTCAAAATAACACGCTCCGCGCTTGCGTGTTATTGAAAACATGTTAAAAACTTGCTAAGGTAATTCAATGTAAACAAACATTTTTAAATAGTTTTATTGCAATTTAAATGATATATTATGATCATCGCGTCGTCGTCGTAGTAATAAATTATTACTCATAACCAGTGACATTGGAAAATTGTGGTGGCTCATCTATTAAAGTGAACTTCTCAATTTCAACAATAGTGTACACATTTATCTTAAAAATATGGTGTTTTGTTTTAGTTTGTAGTCACAATGAACCGGACGAAAGCTTCTACAGCCCAATTAGCATATTTACCCACCCACAGGTGGAATCTGGGTACATCAATTGTTCTCCTCAAGGAAGGTCATTGAGATATGTGGAAAGACCTAACCTACCAATTAAATGCGTTAGGAGACCCATTTAAAACTGTGCTCATAAAAAACAGGTACATATCTACTAAAATAAATGTGACTTTTGTTATTTTATAAAGACAATTAATTTGTGGTGTGCTACATTATTGATTTTGTGGTGAATTAAATATTTGTATCATTGATTTAGTTATAGGGCATAGGTGGATGATGTTGACCTAAAATAACATAATAGGCTATTTTTCATTATCAATTTTCATTACAAGTAGAATGTAGGGTTATTATAATGCATTTTCTATTAGTGAGTCTTAATTGTTCATCAAATAATGTGTTGCATATATTATGAAGCACTAATTTTGCATCTAAAATCATATCTTTCATATGAAACTTCTTTTACAGAATTGCTGATGGTTGAGAAAATTAGAACACCCAAGTTGACCCCTTCTTGAAGAGGAAGATGTGCGGTGATGTCATGTGTGATGGGAATTTTTATACTAATGAATGAAAGAAAAATGTTTTTATTTCAATTTGTTTTTCAATTATAGCTGCATAATTATGGTGTGGTAACCTTGGTAGCAAAGTGGAATCATTACTGTGTGGTATACCGAACTGTATAATTTTGAATGTTTGTTGTTCAAATCAAATAAAATAGCATTTATTGTAGTCATAGGTTACAAAGATGGTATGTGTTGTTGTTCTGATGAGGACTTACAAGTTTCCATTTGACAATACCAAATGACTTGCATGTGATTATTGATTTGTTATTCATAAATAAAACTTATTGATTTACCAATTACTTTTGTTTCATTTATATACATACCTGCCCCGCAGGGGATCTGGCTTGATGATGTTTTTATTATTTTATTTTCCTTATTAATTCTTTAATTTAGATAGATACATAGATTATGTATCTATCTTTGTATTAGTGTAGATAGATAGCTAGTAAAGATAAAGATACATAGTAAATAAACTAAATAAAAAAGTATACCTTTTAATTCACTGCATGTATATTTGCAAAACAAACTTTAAAATAAAGAATAAACACCGTCTCGCCGGTATTCCCGGAGTGGGGGGCAGAAGGGAATAGGGGCAACTAGGTTCAGGGAGGACCGGCCTCGACTTGGCTCTTGCTATGGGGGAAGGCATACATTAGGTGTCTCGCCGTGGTGAACATGAAAGAAACTTGTCCGCTGGCCAGTGCAGAGATGCACTGGCCAGCGGACAAGGGATTCTTCCACGTCGCCGGCGAGGTCGGTGTCTAATCCTGTGTGTGATATCGGTACCTGATAGGAGGGAAGTAAGGGCATTGTAAGGGTTGCTGAAAATATGGCGCGGGCAGCAATAACGGCTGATAGGAGGCGAGTCAAGTGCATAGGCGGCAGCAGCTAAAAAGGGCTTTTATATAGGTGCGAATAGGTTCAAGGCTGAGATCGAAATGGTGCTAGGTTTAGTCTGGTTTTTCTTTAGTGGCCATTTTTATGAAAAAACATGGTGTGACAACTAAAGACACTAAAGTGGTCGGTTCGGACGAAGAGCAAGGATTGGGGAATTAATGAATGAATAAAATAAACTAATTTTAAACCAATTGTATTGCCTTAAGTTATCACACAATATTTTTATGTAAAATTGACCACTTAAAAAAAACAGACTATATACATGTGTGGGACAAGTCTTTGTTTGTTTAGGTGTGGGTATAGGTTATTGTATTTGACATTCGTACGTTCTAAAACTTGGATCTTTGTTTAATGTTAATTAAAGTTGCCTTTTTTATATCTGGCCCTACTTATTTACTTAGTTTTCAATAGACACATACTTAAAACCATGTTATCAGCACATATAAATATATTTTTACCGAAATTGAATAAGTTGAAACGAATATTCGAAAAACCGACACTTTACCGGAATTAACAGATGTAAGATTATGAACGAATCCAGCGAAGTCTCAAATTAAAAATAAAATTGCCGTAGACAACATTCCTTACGGCATACCGAATACCATTTTGTAATTCCACGCGAAGGCTCGTCAAGGAAGCGTGTTTATGTTTACTGCTTGTTATGACGTCACACGTTACTTGCGGGGAATCTCATGTGGCATAGCGAATAAAGGTCCAGTAGTTTTTGTGTGATGATTGTTCATACCCTCCGACAGACAGACAGACAAACAAACACGAAAGCCAAAAATTGTAAAATTGGCTTCTACGTCGATAGAAGGATACCCCTGGGTTGTTATTTCCTAAAAATATTCCATGTACAGACACGATTTCCTTACAGTTTTATTATGTGTATGTACATAGTATAGATATATCGATAAGGTCTGAACCAAACTTTTTGCACAACGTTTGATAAATAGAGGTGGAATACCATCAGGGCCAGAACCTTTATTCGCATTGAGAGATTGTAGCTTTTGAAGTAACTCATCATAGCTTATGTATACTAAACAGTAACATTCAGACGTTGTAGAATATTGTCTTCACACTAGAATCACACTTTCTCGGCATGTGCTTCTTCAAGCACATACCGAGATGGAGTGTGAATCTACTATATCATGGACATAGGAAGAATAAGGGGCATATAGGTTACGAATTTCCATTCCATCCCTAGATTATAAGTCATTTTAGTGAATTTCTGAAGAATAGCCGCTACTGTTATTTCTTTTAGTTTTTATATAGCCCCGGAAACATTTAGAATTTTCTGCTATGTTTACCTCCATGTTCCTAATATATATATATATATATATATATATATATATATATATATACCACGACAATATACCGTATTGCAAATCACGATCTAAAAAATTTCCGCCATGGGTGAGGTAGAATTTAAACTTAAAAAAACGTACGTCAGCCAATAAGCATTAACATACAGACGCGATAAATGACCCAAGCCGAAGGAGGTTATTAGGCACTCCTTTTTCATATATCCTATATATATATGACGAAGTAATACATTACTTACCAGATATTTCACGTATGGTTTAATGAAGTAATCACAGAATAAGATTATTGTGGCAGGTGTGCGAACATTTGTCATGTTTTCAACGCACCTTATAAAAACGCGAAAAAGTTCCTTCGGAAAGTGACATTACGCCGCGACATAGGAGAGCCGTAGTGATATCTAACTTTGTCTTTGACTGTAGCCAACTTTCGCGTGATGTATGATCCCCTGGTACAAGACCGTCATATATTTTTGTCTGGAATCCTCAAGACTAAAATTCATTCTTACATGACGTGCATAAAGCATTTGAATATTTTATATTATGAACGTTTGTTTTCGCGTTTATCATTTCATTTTTATTCAAATTTATTTCAACACAAACCGCTACTTTGGTAGTATTTCTTGAGGTAGTCGTGTTATTGGCATTAAATGTTGACATGTATTCCGTAAGGCATTTAGTTAAGGGTATATTTCTCTGGAAACGTGGAGTAGATAAGGTGGCCTAATTGTTTTGTGAAGCTTGCGAGCTTAAATGATATCATCTAAGGCCGCGGTTAAAGACTGGATGCATACAGCCTAAAGCAGTATGTCATGTCAATCTTTGGAGTACTTCTTCCTGCAATGCACGTTTTTTGGCTCATGATGTTGATTTCTTTTGCAAGTATAATAAATGAACTTGGAGGTGTTACTCCCCTGGAACTATTTTTTTACACTACAATTTATTCCCGTGTCAAGGGTGCGTATAAAAACCTGAAAATTCACATGCACAAATACCCAGACCAAAACAAATAATTGTGGGTCACTCAAATTTGTCTGGCAATCGAAACCGCGACTATTAGACACACTTGGCGAATTTCAAAATCATCGTCGTCGTGAAATCGTCAATTATCGCAATTATTATTGATAGATTTCGATAGGTACAAAATGTCAGTAAAGCTATATATGGTGTGTTCTTATACGATTTTAATGAGACACTTTAAATTTTTTATCACCAACAATTGAAATAATGTAAAATTATTTAAGTGGGAGTCACGTATCCGGGTTGGAGGCACGTCTGGAAGCGGGTATGACGCTCATTACTTTATTCACAGGCAAAACGCTTCCGTGTACCTTGTTGCTTCCCTGTAAACCGTATTTGTGAATGCGTCTGTATTTTGAAGCTTTAAATAAAATTAACTAGGTCTTGCATGATATATATAACTGTCCATTTCCTTGCGTAAGAGCCTAAATTTAAAAATTTAGTTGGAGCCTGGAAAATGTTGTAAATTCAATTTTTGATCGCTTGGACAATTTGTTGAATTCTTTAATTAAACAATCAATGTGAACGACCGTTTTAATTGTTCTAATATAATTTTTATTGGATTGTAGAATCATAGATTTAAATTTGGCCGGCCGATCATCCCAGTTTTAGTGACAAAGGCCTCGACACATTTAATTCTAAATTAAATCAAAAAAAAAGTGTCGATGTTATTACAGCGCTGTACCTACCTTAATAGCATGTATCCAGATGTATATAACGTTAATTGAATTAAGCCTAAAACTATTTATTGTGCTACATGCTTGAAAAGGGATGCTGTAACTTCGTATGTACGTCGGTTCATGAAGATCTATGAAGAAATATACTCTACTCATTACGGCTAAAGAGATAAACGGGGCTACTATTTACTTACGAAACATTCATCTACGAGGCCCGATAGTATTTACAAAACACTAAAAATGTTACAATAACTAATGTTTAGAATTGTATTAGGCACTACGCATGTGGAATACGGTAACTGCTAAAATAGAAAGGTATTTTATTTATTACACATTCCAACTAATTGTTAGTTCAGAATAGTTAGTCACCTATCTCAAACTGAACAAAATGACCACTGTTTGGTTATCGCAAAAACACAGCGATTATTAAGTTGAAACAATTAATAAAGTCAATTATTTCTTAAGCAGAAAAAATTATATAGTCAAATTAATGAAGGCAAAAGGTTCTCCTAAGTTCACAGTAAAAAGCATCGGTATTATTTTTCCTAGTTACCAAATTCTCTAAATCAGATCGCCATCTTGTTCGTTGGCTATCTACAGGGTCACGGCGTTTGCTTCGTATCAAATATACGAAACGCTTAAGTTAGCGTTTCGCTTGCCAAAAATGCCACTAGGCTGAGGTTTTGCATAAGGAATTATTTTCTCATATGACGTTAGTTTTAACGAATAGAATGAATAACACTCTGCGACCAATTTCAAGTTCGGATCGCTAGATCAAATTACTTATCATAACCTCGTAATATATACTTAATATTCTATTCTTCTAGCTTTCTTGCCACTTGTCTAGGCATACAGGTTTTTTAAACATTATAAAAAGATATCCTTATCCAGAGAGCCTAGACAAGTTGCAAGCATTTTGTTTCTATTCTCTTGTCGCCACCGATAGCGCATTGTTTGGACCACGTGACTTTTCGTTGCAAAATGTCATTCCCATACATTTTTCCGCTTTCTATTAGCGTTAACGACTGTAGATTGTCAACTTGGCTAGCTAGCTAGACGCAGGGCTGATAGTAGACGCCACTTATTTTATATTGTTCTGTCTCTGAACTGATGCAGATCTTATAACACAAACTGGAAAAAATAACAAAATTACTATTCAATGTAGTTGATGTGATGTGATGTAAACTTACATGTAGGCATTAAACAATATAGTTTTATGAAATAATGGTTACCGATTTCAAGCGCATTTTATATTAAAGTACATTTTACTGTTTTATGTTCAATTATACATAGCTATACACATAAGATACAAAGCATAACCAAATTTTACATTTTTCGTATCCAATTATACGATCTAGCAGCCCTGTTTGTAATTCGCAATTAATAAAATTAGACAGTAGGTAGTCGTAACCGTCTCCCACACATTGTTTTTCATACATTATTTACGCACTTCATATTACCGAAGTTGGTTTCTCATTCAAATTTCCATACCCGCAAACTTTGACGCCTGAAATACGGATGAAAATAACGCGAAGAGAAATTACAGCTGCCAGTAACGTTTCAATAGCAGTTAATATAAAACGCGTGATTGTGTCCGCGAGAGCGTGTTCGGAGTAGGAGTGTAAACGGAACTGGTTCGAGATACCTTATTCAAAAACCTACAATAATTCAGGCCGAATCTCATTATGGCACATGAAATTAAATTGGAGGCGTGTGATCATTCGTGCGACCGGCTTCGGGCGTGGGGCGGCTCAATATAGTAATGAGATGGAGTTCGCTTTGCACGCAAGCCGAGCATTTTTAGGGTGCTGTATTTGAATAGATTTATTTGACATAGCCTAAAACACTCAACTTAAAACACTTCATAAGGCAAAAAAAATATTCTATCCATCTATATCATTATAGCTATATTCCTTGCAGAGTAGGCAAAGAGTATAAAGTTCCAACAAGCTCTTTCCTTACAGACCTTTAGTGTTCTCCGCTCTCATAGAAAAAATATTCTAATAAAATATATTTTAAGTATTAGTATGTCCCTCATGGTTGGGCCAAAGTACTACCCACATCAGCTTAATACCAAGCATAAGTGCTTAACGCTACATTTTATCAATAATTTCCTGGAAAAGCATTGAGACCGTCTCAAGATCGCTCATTATTCTCTATCTCTTATTGCTCACAAATGTCAAAACAACTTTGACACCACTTGTCCATGCCCCAGACTGAAAAGCGTCAATAGCATTAAATACCTAGGAATTATAGAAGACAGAAACTTAAATTTTAAAAATCACATTTATTATTATTTATTTATTTATTTACGATCACAACATAATGCACAATATAAAAAACATCGCCCCACAAAACTGTGCAACCAGTTTGACTGTGGGGTCAGTTGAATCTACAAACTTAATATAATGGTAACACTAACTTAACACAAACTTAGGTAATGTTTTTTCAGATTCCTTTTAAATTTTTTTATATTTGTCTCGCCCCTTATGGCCGCCGGCAGACTATTCAAAATGTATGGGATGCGTTTTTTTAGCGCCCTGTCACCGAAGTAGTTGGTCACCCTTGGTACATTGTATCTGCCGTCGGTCACCAAGCGCGTACTGTACACATTGCTTACTGGAGTTAAAAACTCTCTACGGTCACGATTGTTTACAATCAAAAGAAATTTGTGTTTTAAACTGATTGGAAGAATTTTACAAATTTGAAGTAATTTTCTATAGTTATCCTTACAGCTATTTTTAATCTTTCTATTGACAAGTAGTTTTAGAAATCTAATTTGAAGCGTTTCTAATTTATCCAGGTTTGTTTTAAATGTAAGACCGTAACTATCGAGAGCATAACTAAATATCGAATCAACTAAAGACATATATAAACATCTTAGAGTATTAATAGGAACTCTGTAACTAAGATGGTAAAATTTACCTAGTAATATTCTTAATTTATTGCAAACATAGTCTACGTGCTGAGACCAAGAGAAGTTTTCATCAATTTTCATACCTAAATAAGTTATACATTTAACCTGTTCGATAGGTTTACAATTACAGTTTAAAAAATAAATAAATAATAAATAAAATCTTTATTTCTCTTGTATATAATAGTTGGTTAGATTGTTATGCATACATGAATAGTCGTGAGTGAATAAGAGGGGGGGTTCTAAGGATAAGTGTAAATAAGGTGAGTGTATAATCATTAATTTTGTTTTGTCTGCGTTTAACACGATACCATTGTCATGCGACCATTTTACTACTGCATCTATATCTTGTTGCACTAATCTGCAACTGTCATTGATGTCAGTGCCCGCGCGCAGCACGCAAAGATCATCTGCGTACATGAATGCCGAGCAGTGCCTTAGTACACCGCACAAGCTATTCACGTGTATGAGGTAGCAGACAGGCCCACACCCCGATCCCTGTGGTACGCCGCACTGCACTGTCTTACTGTCACTGTACGCCTCGCCCACTTTCACACGATAAGAGCGTGCTGTGAGATAGTCACGGAACCAATGATTGAGCGGCTCTCTCACTCCGCACTCAGCCAATGCACTAAGTAGGGTTTCCGTTTGTAAAGTGTCAAACGCTTTTTTATAATCAAAAAATGTTGCTACTACAAACTTTTTATCACCTAAATAATTATTAATTTCATCTGTGAAATTTGCCAATAAAGTGTTTGTACTTTTGCCCTTTTGAAAACCGTATTGACACTTGTTTAATACATTATTAGCCTTTAGATAGTCCCCTAACTGCTTAACTACACAATGCTCAAATATTTTATCTATGCTTGACAATATAGATATAGGTCTGTAGTTGGATATATTTTTCGGGTCACCTTTTTTATGAACTGGACGAACTATTGCCTCTTTTAACTTCATAGGGAACTCATAATTTTTCACAGATAAATTTACAAGTCTAGCCAGGACTGAGCTAATCTTATCACAAACAAGTTTTAAATCGGACATACGCACTAGATCGCTACCCGGTGACTTGTTAATATCCATGTTTTTAATTGTATTCTTAATATCTAAACTCGTCACTGGTTGCCATCTCATGCTTACGTCAACAGGTTTTACATAAGTTGCTCTAGGTAACCAATTTTCTTTACACTTATGTATTATATTATTAACTTCATCTGAAAAAGTTGTAGCAAAATTATTAGTTATATCTCTGGCGTTTCCTTGCGTTTTCATATTTGACAGAATAAGTGCGTCTATGGTCTGTTTGTTATTTCCTAATATTTCGTTCATTTTTTCCCATACCTGTTTAATGTAATAAACAGGTATGGGATAATAAATTCTTATGACATTCTAATATGCTATTCTGATCATAAACATTTTTACTTTTATTAATAGCTTTCTGGCACTTATTTCTGTATTTAGTGTAAGTAAGACGCTTTATCATATTTTTTGGGTCGTTACTCCATAATTCAAAAAGTCTGTCTTTTTCTCTTACCATATTCTTCAAACTATTATTTATCCATCCTTTGTTATTTCTATTACTAATATTGACAGTTTTATTTGTATAACAATCATTATAAATATCATTAAATAATTGTGTAAAGGAGTTATATAATTTAGTTGGGCAATTAATCGATAAGAACCTCTCAAAGTCTGTATTTAATAATTTGTCTCTGACCATTCTATTGTCTAGAACTCGCTTCGTAATAGCGAATTGTGGCGCAGATGAACGCACAAGTCGGGTCGCATCGGAGTGGGACAGCTGTTTCGGCGGAGTTCGTTTCCATTCTACTACAGCCGAGACGAAATAATGGTCAGATAATTTATGCTTTATTACCGCTGAGTGAATACGTGTGTTACTTGCTCTAACGTAAATGTGGTCTAAACAAGATTGTACTACATTTCCTAATAAAATTTCTCTTCGCGTAACATCTTCAATGCACTTTTGGAATCCGTATTCAGATAATAAATTTTCATAAGTAGTGACGTGATTGTCTTCGTAGTTTAATAAATTAATATTTATATCACCACAGAAGAACACTTTGGAATTTTGTGGTAGATTTTCCAAGAGGCATCGAAATTCAAGTAAAAACTGGCTTACTTTATTTAGATTATTTATTCTTGGCGGTCTATACATAGATATAACATAATTTTTTTCACCATTATAATTAATTATAGTGGAAACGCACTCTGCCGAGCGCATTCCAGTGACCGGCAACAAATCGCACACACATGCTCCTAACGCCTCACGCGTGTACACTAAGACCCCCCCACCGGAACGGCCCGCTCGTGTATAGTTGTTAACATCATAGCCATTTATTTTAAACATTGATAATAATGAGTAATCTATATTAGGTTCTGTTATAACAATAATGTCTAAATGCTTTATACTATCATTTAATATTACAAGTAATTCACTAAAATGTTTTTTTAAACTACGAATGTTTACATGCAAAATGCTCAAAGCTTCTATGTTTCCAAATGTATCCAACCAGTCATTCATGTTATTAAAACTGGTAAAGTTAACATCATTATCAATTATAAAATCAAAAGTAGCGTCCGCCAATTTTAAAAAGTATCATTAACTAAAAAATAGAATAAACAAATAGAAATAAAGTCTTTTAAAAACATAAAGAATATTGAAGTAGTTACAGTATGTGAACGAAATGAAACTACTTTATTTTTAATAAATTAGTTATTTCGCTTTCAGATCGTAACCATATGACTTTGTCTCCTTCATCTTTCTTCGCCAGAACTTTTCCATTTGATATCCATACGTATTTATAAACACCGCGAAGTTGTTTTTTAGCATTCCACAATATAGCTTTTGTAGTCTTTGTAAGATCCTCATTTATATAAATTTTGTGATTCTTTGATCCGCCGGTGATTGTGTTACTTGTGATTTCGTTCAGCTTATGACGTTTGGCGAGCCAGCTATCTCTGCATTCCATACCCGATGTCTTAAAGGCTACGACTATGGAAGGCGGTTTCATTTCTTGCTTTAGTGATCTATTGCGCCGTACCCATTCAATATTGTTAGTGCTTGCACCGATGCAATTGGCAATTTTTGCCACTACCTCCTTTATGTTTTCTGCGGGTAAACATTCAACTCCAACTACCTCCAGATTATGCTGTCGTGACGCCTGCTCCTGGTTAAAAACTTTTTCTTCAAGAGCAAGGTTGCACTTCTCTAAATAGATACACTTATTGTTGATATTACACACATTCTTCTCTAACTTCGATATTTTATCCTTCGCTAGCTCATGTTCTATCGTGTATCGTATTTATCTGAGAGCACACTGATACTTTGTTGAATTGAATCTAAATGCTTTTTTAATACGGGGATTACGCTAACCTTTGTATGAATATCCTTTAAGATTTTTTGCACGTCTTGTACTCCCTCGTAAGGTTCATCCTCATCAGAACCCTCGTCTTCACAGTTATTACAGTAAATCCGATTCTTTCCCGATTTCATGTCCGCCGCGAGTCCTTTTACGCAGGACCTATGAAAGATACCTTGGCATGGTCCTTGACATGAAAAATGTGATCCTTTTTTGGAAAGAACTTTCTTACACTTTTGACATTCCATCACAACAAATTAATTTTGCGAAAATAATAAGAAACTCAACACAGTTCATGCAGAACACCGAGCGACACGTCCGATCCCTGAACGGCCTAGTCTCTCGTCCAATCTTTCCTATTTTTCTTCGTAATTGAATTAATCTTGTTACATCCAGAATCAGGAAATTAATATATGTTTTCAAAAATTTACAACTTGTAGAAGACTCCTCAGTAATTAGGTCAACTTATCTTGCCCTTTGCCAATCCCTATTAACCTACTGTATAACAGTGTGGGCGGTAGTTCAAAAACAACTATGATTACTCTGGAGAGGGCTCGAAGAGCAGTTCTTAAGGTAGGTCATTCTTTGCCATTTTTCCATCCCACCACACAGCTGTATCAATCCTGCAAGGTTCTGTCAGTCAGACAGTTGTATATTTTATACGCTGTTTTAAAAAAGCATTCGGAAACTACGTACAACCCATCAGAACTAAGACGTAAAAGTAATTTTATTTGTCCATCAAAACTCTTGAAAACTAGTCTCTCACACAAATTGTTCTGTTTTCTTGGCTCCTTCTTATATAATAAAATAAATAAAGTCCTAAACATATGCCCTCTACCAAAATCAAAATGTAAGCAGAAAATGTCATTATGGTTACAAGAACTCGATTATGACCAAACTGAACAAATTTTAAAAACTATCACGTAATATCCCAATTACATACAGCGTTTCCCCCTTTTGTATATATAATGTGTATGCATAACTCAAACATTTAGTATTCTCGTATTCTCACATGCTATTAATCTCAAGGAAATAATTTATATATCCATATACACACGCAAACACACATACACACACACACACTCAAACAAACACACACACACACACACACACACACACAAACACACACACAAACACACACACACACACACACGCGAACACAGATATTCAACCACACACGAATATAAACGTAAGTTACACAATATTTCTAGCTTCACTAAGCATTTTGTAACAATGTCATAGTTGGGGGCCTGGTAATCTGTCGGACAGGATAACCTTCCTAGTGCAGTTACCAGTCTCTCACAAAGGTGCTATTTGTATAATTAAGAAATAGACCCGACTTAGATTGTAAGTACCTTTTGTGAAGAGGAATAAATAAACTACTATTATTATTATTATACCTACCTGTCAGCATGTCCTAATGGTGCGATTGGGCTTGCCACTCATAATATCAACCTATACTGTGTCACTGCTGGGGCCTTCTCTTACAAATCCAGATGAGAGAGATAGTCTGGTTTGCACTAGGTATACAAATTTTTTGTGCCTTTTTTCAGGATCGATATTTTCTTAACGTAACCACATAGGGATCTGGCTTTCCCAAGCAACTTTCGACTTGGGAATAAAAATAGTCTCGTGAGTCGCAGTGAGTGGTAACAAGTTTGGATTGCTGTAAAGTTTCGTTCGAGTGTTATGAAATATTCTGTAATGTAGAGATCAAAGTTTTGTTTCCAAGGGAATGTGTTTTATCTCTGTCTCGTTGGTCTATTAGCAAACGAGATCTTGTGTTCGAATCCTAATTTGGTTCGAAGTGTATTTTTTTTAACTACCAGTCGACGTTTAGGGTCTATTTTTGTGCCCAGTATAATAGCTATAGACTCGCCTGCAGTTCTATTGAGACCTAACATCATCGATATAAAAAACATTTTAAAAAAAAGGAAACCGACTTAAAAAAGCAAAAAATAAAGTTTTGAAGTTGGTGCTGGTTGGTGCATTCGGTTACTTGGCACCGACTTCCAAATATTTATTTTTTGCTTTTGGGAGTCGGATTCCCTTTTTTTAAAAAGTTTTTATTTTACAATTTTTAGTGATGAGTGAATTTATTATTCATCATCATCATCATCATCATTTCAGCCTATATTTGTCCACTGCTGAACATAGGCCTCCCCAATCGCTTTCCAGCGTAACCGGTCCGATGCCACCTGCATCCAACGATTTCCTGCGATTTTCACAAGATCGTCGGTCCATCTGGCAGGCGGTCGTCCTACGCTGCGCTTGCCAATACGTGGTCTCCACTCTAGAATCTTTCTGCCCCAACGCCCGTCCGATCTTCGCGCTATGTGGCCAGCCCATTGCCACTTCAGCATGCTAATCCTGAGGGCTATGTCGGTGACCTTGGTTCTTCTACGAATCTCCTCATTCCTGATTCGATCACGTAGAGAAACGCCGAGCATAGCTCTTTCCATAGCTCGCTGAACAACTTTGAGCTTTTTTATGAGACCTATTGTAAGAGACCACGTCTCTGATCCATATGTCATCACTGGTAACACACATTGACTAAAAACTTTAGTCTTTAGGCACTGAGGTATTTTGGATGAGAAGATGTTGCGCAGTTTCCCGAACGCTGCCCTGCCGAGTTGGATTCGTCGATTAACCTCTCTCTCAAAGTTGGACCTACCTAACCGGACTGCCTGTCCCAGGTAAATGTATTCGTCGACAACTTCAAGAGTAGATTTCCCAACGGTGAGTGCGGTGGGTACGACATGCACATTAAACATTATTTTTGTTTTGTCCATATTCATTTTAAGACCCACTTGTTGGGATCCTCTATTGAGGTCACCGAGCATTCGTCCGAGATCTTCCAGCGACTCCGCCATGACCACAATGTCGTCGGCAAATCGAAGGTGAGTGATGTATTCGCCATTGATGTTGATGCCAAGTCCTTGCCATTCCAAGAGCTTGAAGGCGTCCTCTAAGGTGGCCGTAAACAGTTTCGGAGAAATGACGTCTCCCTGTCTTACTCCTCTTTTTATGGGGATCACCTTCGTGCACTGCCCCTGTACTCGGACTGACATGGTGGCGTTATTATACAAGCACTTCAACACTTCGATGTACCTATAGTCAATGCGGCATCGCTGGAGAGATCTAAGAACCGCCCAAGTCTCGATCGAATCAAAGGCTTATTATTATTATTTATTTATTATTATTATTATTATTTATATACCTCCTTTTATTATCCTACTTGTTTATACAGTAAGGTACCTACAAGATTGATATAAAACTCATATTAATTAAATTTTCTCATTCATGCTGTTTGCCGTATGGGAAACCCCTGGTATATCTTCAAAGCCCATTCCAATACCAATAAAATTTAAATTCGACCATCACGGAGCGATACTGAACCTAATGCAAAAAGAATCATCAAAATCAGTTTATAAGCAAAGAAATTACAAAAGAATACAGACGAATTATGAATTTCCTCCTTTTTTGAAGTCTGTTAACATTCTGTTTAGTTCTATAGTAGAGTGCCTATAGGATTGACGTAATATCCTCAATCTATGCATTCGTATTGTTTGTCGTTAAGGAGTTCCCTGGTGTATCTTCAAAGTTCAAGGTCCAATACTAATGAAATTAAAATGAACCACCTTGAAAGTATATTAAATCCAGCGGAAAAATAATAATCCAAATCGGTTTATAAGCAAATAAGTTATAAAAAAACACAGACGAATTATGAGCCTCCTCCTTTTTTGAAGTTGGTTAACATTGTGCTTAATTCTATAGTAGGGTACCTTTAGGATTGACGTAACACTCATATTGTCTCAATTTGCACATTCCTATTGTTTGTTGTTAAGGAGTTCCCTGGTGTATCTCGAAAGCCCGAGGTGCCTTGGAGCTATACTGAACTCAATGCAAAAATAATCATCAAAATCGGTCCATAACTGACGGAAATATCGGTGAAAATACATAAAAAAATACAACTGAACGTAGAACCTCCTCCTTTTTGAAGTCTGTTAAAAATGTGTATGTACGCATTACATCTCTGCTATCCCCGCTTGGGATTTTTATTATTTACCGAAGATGCTGACCATACCATTATGTAATGATCAAATTCATATTATTATTAATAATATTTAAATTTAGCGGAAGATTTGGTGCAGTGGTTAAAAGCTTAAGCCGCTCCGCTATCTGTGTCGAATATTCGCGGGTTTGATTTCCGCACGGGACAAATCTTTGTGACCTACAATTATTTGTTTCGGTTTGGGTATTTGTGTATATGAATTTTAATGTTTGCAGGGCTACGTTTGTTAAAAAACCAAACAAAACCTATTTACCTACAACAACTTCAACAGAGCAGCCATCGGAGCGGATTAAAACATAGACAAAAATAGTAAGAAGGCTGTATTTTTATATTATATTTAATTATTAATATAACTAACAGTTATTGTTATCTAAAAACTAAAACATATCCAGTTCATCCCGCCATCTCCGCCTGGGTCTGCCGCGTTTACTTTTTCCGTTATGGGGGGACCAGTCAGTCAAATATCGCTTGAGTATTATTCCATAATATGCGCCTGTGACAAATTTCATCAAAATTAATTTAGCTGTTTAGACGTGATTGCGTAACAAACACACGCTGGTTATGGTGACTCTTAACTAGAATGTAATATACCTTATACATGCAAGAGTTTACATATAAACTCTTGCATGTATTAGGTATATTATATTATAGTTAAGAGTCACCATAACCGGCGGACGTGTAGGAGACGAACTATAAAAATGGAAAAGTCAGAGAGGGAAGGGGAATCTGTAAGAGAAGAACCTGTTGGAACTCTGCACTCTCGGCCTACTCCGCAAGGAATTTGGCGTAATAATATAGATAGATATTTATAGGTACGTAGTAGAAAGTAGGGTAATATGCTTAGCAGCCAAAATCCATCTCCAAATACCCATCTTTTACTCTGGGGGTAATCGTTGTAGTCAATTTATAACTCTGAACACTCACGTCAGCTGTCAGCGTGCTATACAGCTTGGGAAGCCAATAGTCAAAGCCGTGTCGGCACGTTGCCAAACATACCCACTTTTACTGTCATTTTCATGCTAAAAAGGTTTTTGTATACTTAATTACGTACCTACCTATTTTTAGGTTATGTCGATCCAATTCCTAAAGCCAAATTTATTATTATTATTTCATTCGTGTCTGATTCACTAAATGTATTTCGAACTTCTTAATATTTTTAGAATGTGGATCTATAAATAATTTAAAAAAAACTTTCTAAAAAAAGGAAAACCGACTTCAAAAAGCAAAAAATAAATATTTTTAAGTCGGTGCTGGTTGGTGCAGTCGGTTACTTGTGTCGGTTTTCCTTTTTTTTAAGTTCTTTATTTTACAATTTTTAGTGATGAGTGAATTTATTATTATTATTTATATACCTCCTTTATATTATCCTACTTGTTTATACAGTAAGGTACCTACAAGATTGATATAAAACTCATATTAACTTAATTTTCACATTCATGCTGTTTGCCGTATAAGAAACCCCTGATGTATCTTCGAAGCCCATTGTCCAATACCAATAAAATTTAATTTCGACTATCACGGAGCTATGCCGAACCTAATGCAAAAATAATCATCAAAATCAGTTTATAAGCAAAGAAATTACAAAAAAATACAGACGAATTATGAACTTCCTCCTTTTTTGAAGTCGGTTAACTTTTTTTTTAGTTCTATGGTAGGGTACCTATAGGATTGACCTATAGAATACCCATAATTTCTTAATCTACGCATTCGTATTGTTTATCGTTAAGGAGTTCCCTGGTGTATCTTCCAAGTCCAAGGTCCAATACTGATGAAATTAAAATGGAACTACCTTGGAGCTATACGGAACCCAATGCAAAAGGAATCATCAAAATCGGTCAGTAACTGACGGAAATATCGGTGAACAAACATACAAAAAAAAAGGCATACGTACAACCGAACATAGAACCTCCTTCTTTTTGAAGTCGGTTAATGAACAGGGATCTGTTCATCATGTCCCTGAGGCTTGAAGCTAGTTAATTTAACGTAGCGTCACACTAAAAATTATTCCCGTGCCGAGGATGCAACAAGCATGTAATTCACATCCCAGCGGAAGCGAAAGCGGAGCACACCCAGACGGAAACAAATATTTGTGAGTCACACAAAGATTTTCCCGTGCGGGGGTTGAACCTGCGACTATTTAATAGTGTGGGCGGAGCGGCTTAAGCTCTTCAGCTTTACCACTGGATCAAGCCGTACGTCAATGAATTAGCTATGTATTTTGTGTAGTACTGGTATTTAGCCAGCGCAGTAAAAAATAAACACATCGTATATTTATTATACGTATGTTATAAAAACACAAAATCGAAACAAAAACCTGCATATTAAAAGTTAGTATGATCACGGGCTTGGAATAAACGTACTAACAACAGTTAACAAACCGCGGTATCCCTCAATATGACTTAATAACTGCTTAATATAGAGCTTATTTTACGGCTTATGCCGGTTTTTACGTTTTATAACTCGTCTACCTTATTTGTGCGCTCATTCGATTATGGTCCAGCCTTGAGTCTTGATTACTGCGTGATCATTCGACACGTGGGTATGAAATACCAGGTGGTGTCATATATTCTCGTTTCTCATTTGATACACGTTTAAGTATTATCAAGGCAGATACTTCAATTAGTCTGTAAAGGGATGCATTTAATTCTATTTAAGTCTGTCTAGAATATGTTTTGAATCACCTGCGTCGTTGGTCCAGGGGCCTTTATAGCTTCACCGGGCATGAGGATAAGCGTGCATCATTTACGCTCCAGCTGGATTGTCACGTAGTATGCCACCAAATGAATCGTAAAACGCTTATTTATTTAATAGCAACCGTAAAAAAAATGTACCCTTATTCTCTACCTAAATAATATTATGAAAGGCTAGTAGTCTAAAGTAATCATTAGCCCTTTCATTTTAGACTATTTATAAATAAGTATAAATATTCTTGGTGATTTTGATCAGCTTTAAAATTCGTACCAAAATAACGTTTCTTAAACGACGGTGTTCTGAACACCTCTCTCGTTGGATATGAGAGGAATCAGAGGCAGTTTTTTTTTTATTTATGGTATCACCATATAAAGTTAACATTTAACACTTTACTCTAAGTCCAGTTAATGTTGAGTCATTATATCCGGTTCCTTCGACCTTCTTACATTCGACCTTGGTTCCACGGACATCAAAGCAGCTAAATTAAATAATTCGCAGTCGACATTATAAAGCTAACACATTCGTCGCGTAAATACAATTAACGATTTACACAGAGGGACGGGGAAGCTGTTAAGTTGTAAAAAAAACATTTAACAAACTCGTAAAACGGGCAAATAGATTTCCGCCGTATTTATGCGTTTGAATTAATCGGCAGGCCCGCGTAATGCATACGTGCGTACAAATATCTTCATTAAGATGACCCTGAAGATTTATGGAGGGGCCGGTTTATCCTTCGTTTTCTTTAAGAGAGATCAAATTCAAGGAATTTCTCTCGTTAGTCAGATCCTTCATTACTAAGAATCGTGACTCAGTTGCTACCGGCGTTTGCAAGATTTTCCTCTATCTGCTGTTATTGGTTGCCAGATGAAGCGCCGAGCTGCAAAAAAGTTTACTTCACTACAAACCTACCATACACCTAATCGCAAAATTACCAATGGTCGTATTTGCTTATGTAACGAAATTACACGAATCGACTGCCTCGTTGGTCTAGTGGCAAAGTGCATCGTTTTGTGATCACGACGTCCTAGGTTCAAATCCTAGGTCGGACAAGTGTAGTTTTTCTAACGAAAACTTCCCAGTACGAGTCCGGAGTCTGGAATTGTGCCCGATATATGGCAATAGGCTCGCCCTCCATTACATGGGATCTAACGTCGTCAGCAAAACGTGGGTGTACTCAGTACACCTCTGCCACCCCCGCTTGAGGAATATAGGGGTGCCGGTGTTTAACGGATTACAAAGTGTACCATAATTAATGCAAGACTTTAAAGTAGTTTGTTCCAAATCAACAGCTGAATTGATTACATCAATTTTTAATGTAAATTGTTTTTAAGCGATTCCAGTTCTATATCTAAAATATATTCCTCAACATACACGCAAATTTATACAAACAGGTTTCGTAGTTAATCTGTATATCAAAGTTCATAAGAAAATAGTAATTAGGAGATAAGATTAGAACCGGGCCACAACAATAATTTCTTTCTTAGGGCCTCTTTTATCACCATCGATCAAAATTTGATGTAGACTAATCGACACTTACAGTTGCAAGTAAGTCTATATACGAATTTCACCATCTCTGATTAGCCCTATCGGAAAGTTAAATTAGCCAGATTTAATTGCCGAATAACACTTATCGAAAAGTGACTAACCAACGCTTAACTAGAAAGTGAACCTTCGTAATACTATGAAAATAACGCTTCGTATTTTGAAATAAATTTGAATAAAAAGGAAATGATAAACGCGAAAACAAACGTACATAATATTAAATATTCAAATGCTCTATGCACGGACTTGCAAGTCGTTATAAGTTAATATAGCGTACGATCTCCACATACGCAGTGTCTGCGCGATAAAGACGAAGTGAAGTTACGGAGGACATGCGATACTTACATCTCAGTTTTTGGGATAATAACTATCTGGCAACAGTAAATAGAAAATGTTATTTTAAATGCCTAAATATTCTTCTAGATCTGAAGTTGAGGACTCAGGGATCTTAGATTGACGTCTCAGAGCTCGTATTTTTATTCGGACCATGTGATGTTCTCAATATTTTTAATATATAAAAAATCTTAGTATTTGAAATCTTGGTCGTTACGTAGAAGTTTTTTGATGTAATATGGAAAGAAAAAACAGTCTTGAAGTTACCTATAGGGAAAATGGCTATTTTTTACCCATTTTCTTATGCTCAGCTAGTATATTCCTAATTATTACAAAATAGATATAAATACCTTGAAATCATCCAATAAGATCTCACATACATCACACTTTTCATCCAATAAGCATTAACATACATACATGATAAAATACCCATGCCGAAGGAGGTTGTTAGGTCTTTCACGCACCTTATAAAAACGCGAAAAAATTCCTTTAGAAAGTGACATTAGGCCGCGTCACCGGAGAGCCGTAGTGATATGTAACTTTGTCTCCGACTGTAGCCAACTTTCGCGTGATGTATGATCCCCTGGTACAAGACCGTCATATATTTTTGTCTAGAATCCTCAAGACTAATATTTATTCTTACATACCGTGCATTTGAATATTTTAAATTATGTGCGTTTGTTTTGGCGTTTATCATTTTCCTTTTATTTAATTTATTTCAAGATGCGATGTGCTATTTTGGTAATATTTCTTGAGGTAGTCGTATTATTAGCATTAATGTTGACATGTACCCTGTTAGGCATTTAGATATGGGTATATTTCTCTGGAAACGGAAGACGTGGAGTAGACAGGCCCCCAGAAAGTGCTTGAATGATATCATCTAAGGCCGCGGTTAAAAACTGGATGCATACAGCCTAAAGCAGTATGGCATGGGACGTTTTTCAGCTGATGAGGTTGATATATATTTTTTCTTCTGTTTACCTTGTTGCTTCCCTGTAAACCGTATTTGTGAATGTGTCTGTACCTTCAAGTAGCTTGAAGTAAAATTAACTAGGTCTTGCAAGATGGATATGACCGTCCATTTTAATGCGAATGAGCCTAAATTTAAAATTCTAGTTGGAGCCTGGAAGATGTTGTGAATTCAATTTTAGATCACTTGGACAATTTGTTGAATTCTTTAATTCAACTATCAATGTCAACGACCATTTCAATTGTTCTAATATAATTTTGTCGGATTGTAGAATCATAGACTTCAATTTGGCTGGCCGATCATCCCAATTTTTGTGACAAAGGCCTCGAAACATTTGATTTTAAATTAAATCAAATAAAAAGTGTTGATTTTATTTAAGCGCTGTACCTACCTTAACAGCATGTATCCAGATGACTAAAACATTAATTGCACTATTAAAACTATTTATTGTGCTACATGCTTAAAAAAGGATGCTGTAACTTCGTATGTACGTCGGTTCATGAAGATCTATGAAGAAAAATACTCTACTCATTACGGCTAAAGAGATAAATGGGGCCACCATATACTTACGAAACATTTATCTGCGAGGCCCGACATATTTACGAAGCACTAAAAATGTTACAATAACGAATGTTCAAAATTGTGTTAGGTGCTACGCATTATAGTTTCGAGGTGGTCCCATTTTAATGCAATTGGTATTGAACTTTGGACTTGGAAGATACATCAGAGGACTCCTTAACGGCGAGCAGCACGCATGTATAGATTTCGTTATTATGGTTATGATACCAATCCTTTAGGTACCTTGCTGTACAACTTAGCAAAATAATATAATATAGGTATATAAATATTAGTAAATAATTCACTTGTCACTTAAAATGGTAAAACGAAAAATCTTTTAAAAAAAAGAACCGACTTCAAAAAGCAAAAAATTAATATTTGAAGTCGGTGCCAACTAACCGACTGAACTCACCAGTACCGAAATCAAATATTTATTTTTTGCGTTTTGAAGTAGGTTTTATGTTTTTTAAAAAGATTTTTGTGAATATGTAATCACCCACACAGTTGTTTGGTAAACTAAATTGATCTCTTTCTCTACCTTTATCATCACGCCAGATCCCTTGCGCGGTAGGCAGAGAGTAAAGAGTTCCAACAGGTTCTTTCCTTACATACCTCTCTGGCTTCCTCCACTCTCATAGTTTGTCTCATACACGCTCGCCGGTTACGGAGACTCTTGACTTGTCCTTCAGATAAGACTCGGCCTATTTGGTCATGGTAAAATAGTCTAGGTCTTCCCGGTACCTACATGCTTCCGCTTTCGTATTGTTTATCTGTTTTGTTATTCTTTCTTCAGACATTATTTCTATATGCCCGAACCAACGGAGCATACCCTTTACACCGATAATACCGTAGGCATGAAAGATTTCATGCCTACGCGCTTTCTTATTGCGGATAAGATCGGTCACCTTCACTCCGCACATCTTCCGCAGAGCTCGCATTTCCACCGCATTTATGCTACTTTCATTCTCCTCTACTCTATTCTACTAAATTGATTTTTATTTAATTTAATCTGGCTATCTATCTATATCATCACGTCAGATCTATATCCCCTTGCAGGGTAGGCCAAAAAAATACAGAGTTCTAACAGGTTCTTTCCTTACAGACCTCTCTGGCTTCCTTCACTCTCATAGTTCGTCCCATACATACTCGCCCGTTACGGAGACACTTGACTTGCCCTTCGGATAAGACACTGTCTATTTGGTCATGGTAAGATAGTCTAGGTCTTCCCCGATACCTACATTCTTCTACTTTTACATTGTGTATCTGTTTTGTCTATTTTATTTAATAATTTCTTAAAGTAAGTAAATTTGGCCTATACTGCACCATTGCTGTATGAACATACGATACCAAAGTCATCTCACAAATAGAGTTGGGAGAGAATAGGTCATACTCGATGAAATACGACCCATTTACATAGAACCAGTTCGGATTGGTGGAGCAGTCTTGTGTCAACCCACCAGAATGTTACAAAATTAAGCTTTTAGATTTAATTAGTAAGTATAGAGATTATTCTGTAACTATTTTATAAGAGTTAGGATGTACAAACGTAGAAAAATTACTATTGATTTGAGTGATAATCAACCCATCGCTTATAGGCCGTACCGATTATCACAATTCGAAATAAAAGAAGTTTAGGAAATGGTAAATGAAATGGCGGATATTGGCATTATACAAGAATCTATTTTATCATATGCTAGCCCAATTATTATTGTGCGAAAAAAAACTGGAAAAAGGCTATATCATGATTATAGGGCACTGAATAGAAAAACCGTAAAACAACATTACCTTTTACCTTGTATGGAAGATCAGATGTATAGGTTAGCTGGAAGTAGGTTTTACAGTACTCTAGACCTTGCTAGTGGCTATTATCAGATCCCTGTATCAGTAGAATCAAAACCAAAAACTTCTTTTGTTACTCCTGATGGTCAGTGGGAGTTTAACAGAATGCCATTTGGTTTGGCTAACGCACCTGCTATCTTCTAAAAGACTATTATCAAAGCATAAGGACCATTTAGGTTTGATACTGCCCAAGTTTATATGGATGACGTTTTGCTACCGTCGATTTCAGTAGAAGAAGGCTTAAAGACTTTGGAGTGCATTTTACGTAAATTAAGAGAAACTAAATTACCCTTAAATTATCAAAATGTAATTTCTTTCAAACATCAGTTGAATTTCAAGGTTTGACATATCTTCTGATGGTATCAAACCTGGAGTTAGAAAAATACAAGCAGTTAAAGCTTTTCGTGTCCCTAAGAGCATACACAACGTAAGGCAGTTTATTGGTCATGCAAGTTTCTTTCGAAAATTCGTAAAGGGTTTTGAATTGATTGCTCGTCCATTAACTAAATTGCTTAAGAACGGCGTTCCTTGGGTTTGGGAGGTGGAACAACAGCTAGCGTTTGAAACTATTAGAAACAGATTAATAACTCGGCCTACCTTAGCATTGTATGACTCTTCGTTAAAAACGGAACTACATACGGATAGTAAGTGGGGTGTTGGTGGTATTTTACTGCAACAGCAAGTTTCGGGAGAACTCAGACCTGTCGCCTATTACAGTCGACAGACTTCGCCAGAAGAGCAACGGTACTCCTCCTATGAATTGGAGACCTTAGCAGTTATAGCATCTTTATTAAAATTTAGGTCTTATTTATTTGGTATACCATTCACTGTAGTAACTGATTGAAATTCGCTCCGTGCCACCTTTATGAAAAGGGATATGATACCACGAGTTGCTCGCTGGTGGAGCATGATACAAGAATATAACTGTGATGTAGTTTATAAAACAGGAAAATCAATGGGTCACGTAGATGATCTTAGTAGAAATCCTATTGTAGACGATTCTCCGCAACCAGAGATTTCAGTTGTTTGTCAGGCTAAAAACTGTTCAGTCG
The DNA here is from genome assembly GCA_905147815.2 of Phalera bucephala. Classification (NCBI taxonomy): domain Eukaryota; kingdom Metazoa; phylum Arthropoda; class Insecta; order Lepidoptera; family Notodontidae; genus Phalera; species Phalera bucephala. The sequence goes on along the minus strand of LR990613.1, from coordinate 28,140,920 downwards.
ACAGACGATGAGGTAATCAAAATTAAAAAAGTTTTAGAAGACCCGTGTAGTGATAATATAGTGCACATTAAACAAAATTATTGTATTAAAAATAACAATATTTACAAAATAATAGATAGTGGATATAGGTGGCTCGTGCCAAAGGGAGTCCGGTGGCAAATCTAAAACCAAGCATAACACTGCAAGACCTCAAGACACCGTGAGCTCATTCTGCGTAGATCGGACCAACAAAAACAAAAATAATTAAGAAGTTTGAGGGTACCCCGGAACAACTATGCCTTTTGGACGTCTAACACCTCGGTCCTTCCCGTGACCATGGGTGCTGCAAAGCACTCGAAACGTCGGGAACTTAAAAATCAAAATAAACCGCGATAAAATCCGAAAAAATAGTTTTATTTCATGTGTAATATTCGCGTAAATCTAAGAACTCAGTATTAAAAGCTTGTCACGATAATATTGGGCACTTTTCTTTTGAAAAAAACCTTAGACAAAGTGAGGGAAAAATATTGGTTCCCTAAGATGCGGAGATTTGTAAAAAAATACGTAGGTGCATGTTAAGAATGTGCTCACAGCAAGGCTCCTGCTGGAAAAAACTCCGGTTATCTGCACCCAATACCCAAGGTATCGATACCAGTTGACACAATACATGCTGACCATTTAGGACCTTTCAATCCTAGCAAAAATAAAAATATGTACCTGCTAGTAATTGTTGAAGCATATAGTAAATTTATTATGGTAAAACCAGTAAGAAATACTAAAGCAAATACCACAATTAAAGTATTTAAAGAGTATTTTAGTACATTTGGATCGCCAATTAGGCTCATTACTGATAGGTACTCGTCGTTAACTGGAAAAAAGCTACGCGATTATCTAAAAGATATTGGGGTAAATCATATAAGGAATGCGGTAGCTACTTCTCGCGCAAATGGATAAGTGGAACGTTATAATCGCACGATATTAGATGCACTTACTGCAATAAATCACGGCTTAGATGAGTCGTTATGGGATAGTAAAGTCTTAGATGTACAATGGGGACTAAATAATACCATTAATGAAGGAACGGGTCATACTCGTACAGAAGTTTTATTTGGTTTGCGGCTAACTGGTTTGAATGAAGAAAAATTAACGTCTTCTTTAGAATTAACTGATAATGATAACACCGTTAATTTACAAGAAATACGAGCCGAAGTAGATAACCATATACGAATAAATCAAGATAAACAAAAGATTAGATTTGATAAGTCAAGGTGTCCAGCCAGAACATTTAAATGGGGTGAGTTAGTGAGGGTAGAAAGGAATATTTTGTGTCCTGGAAAAAGTATGAAGTTAGTTTCTAAATGGTCCATACAGGGTAATCAAAGTTATTGACAATGATAGATACTTAGTCGAAGATACCCCTTTAACGAAAAGAAAAGGCAAAGTTATAGTAGAGTTCATCCAGTAGAACGTATTCATCCCTGGTTAAGTTTTGAGGGAGTTTGTGATAGTGATAAGGGTGAGAGTGACAAGAATGATAGTAATAACGAAGATGAAGAAAATGCGAGTGAAATAGCTATAAACGTAAGAACAAATGGATTAAATAACGATGGTTAAATTATAAACATAACTACAAATGAAAATGTAATTATGGAAATACATAATAGCAATTTAAATCGACGGACGATTTAGCGCAGTGGTTAAGAGCTTAAGCCGCTCTGCCCACTGCGTCTAATAGTCGCGGGTTCGAGTCCCGCACGGGACAAATCTTTGTGTGATCCACAATTATTTGTTTCGGTCTGGGTATTTGTGTATGTGAATTTTCATGTTTGTAAACGCACCCACGACACAGGAATAAATCCTAGTGTGGGGCTACGTTTTTAAAAAAAAAAAAATGTTTATACATGTATTATTTCATGTTTATTTATAAATACAAAATATTATAATTATGTTAAAATTTTATTTAGATTTCTACACAACAAAGAAAAGACAACGACTGTTTCCAATTAAAAGGTAGGATAATAAAAAAAAAATAGAGAGCTAGAGTGTATGAATAAAGTTTGTAATTTAATTTCAGTCCTAATTACATGTGGAAGACTACTTTGTTTCAGAAAATATGTATGTTACTCAAACACAGGTACTTGCAACTTAAATTTATTATATAATATAAATATAAAAGCAATATAATTATATTACGGTTATCTATTTTCTAAATAGAAAGTTTGATCACGAGGACGTGACATATTGCCAGGATGGACGAATTTGTTAGCGTTATAAATATTTTAATGAAAACATACATTTTTTGCCGCGTGGTTCCCGGCTTAGAATAGGACCAACCCATCTCATCCCATCGGGTGTCGTACAAGGCGACTAAGGGAAAACTAGGGAATGGGCAGCAGCGTTCCCTTAACACTTCTACCATCAAAAACTGCGCTCGCCAACCCGCCTGCCAAGCGTGGCGAGTATGGCAAACCCCCCCAATTTATTAAAATGGAAGAAAAAGATTAAACCAGGCCCCTAGTCCCCGGCGGTCCTGTTCGTCCTGGCCACGGTAGCAGCTATGGTAACAACAGGACAAGGGGTGCTAAGAATCTCCGGCAGAGATTCGGCTACCACCAACTACGAAAATTGGCCCTGGTGACATACAACGCACGCACGTTAAGGACAGATGAGAAGCTTCTTGAGCTGGAAGAAGAGATAAATAAGTTGCGGTGGAATATTGTTGGTTTATCGGAGGTCCGAAGAAAGGGCGAGGACACGATAACCTTAAAATCCGGCAACTTGTTTTACTACCGGGAGGGCGAACAACAGTCCCAAGGTGGTGTCGGATTTATCGTCCACAAGTCACTCATAGACAACGTTGTGTCCATCACTAGTGTGTCGAGCAGGGTAGCGTACGTGATACTCAGAATATCCAAAAGATATTCGCTGAAGGTCATACAGGTCTACGCACCGACCTCGGCATACTCAGATGATGACGTCGAAGTAATGTATGAGGACATTAGTAGAGCCATACATACTTCCAAAGCACACTTTACAGTGGTTATGGGTGACTTCAATGCGCGGCTGGGCAAACGGGGCGATGATGAATTGAGAGTGGGGCAATTTGGATATGGGCAACGCAACCCCAGGGGTCAGAGGCTGGCCGAATATCTGGAGAAGGAGGGACTCTTTATGATGAACTCTTTCTTCCGGAAGCCGCCTCATAGGAAATGGACCTGGATGAGCCCTGATGGTTCCACAAACAATGAGATAGACTTCATCATGAGCACCAAGCGACAAATATTTAATGATGTCTCCGTGATTCACAGGGTAAAAACCGGCAGTGATCACCGAATGGTCAGAGGCACATTAAATATCAATGTCAAAATGGAAAGATCGCGTCTGATGAAGTCTACGCTCCGACCTTCTAATGCACATATCCAAAACCCCGAGAACTTTCAACTCGAATTGTCAAACCGCTTCGAATTGCTAGACAGCAGCGCATCAGTGGACGAAATCAACAATAGGCTGGTAGAGACTGTCCATACGGTCGGGTCCAAGCATTTTAAGCCCCACCGAAAAATAGGCCTCAAAAGCTATCTGACTACACCCGAAACCTTATGGCTGAGCGACGTACCATGAGACTCCAAACCTCCGATGATGCTAAGTCCTATAGGCAGCTCAATGGACAGATATTGAAGTCCTTGCGACACGATTTACGGTCCTTCAATACAAGACGTATTGAGGAGACCATAGAGCAGAACAAGGGCTCCAAAGTGTTTGCAAAAGACGCGTCTATTGGGCAAAGCCAGTTGACGAAGCTGAAGACGGAGGACGGAAACGTAACGTCGAATGGGTAAGAGGTGCTCAGGGAGATAGAGAGGTTCTATGGGCAGTTGTATACCTCAGTAGCTGAACCTGTGGTTGACTTGGTAAAAGATCCAAGAGCCAAGCTAACCCGACACTACACTGAAGATATCCCGGACATCAGCCTGTACGAGATTAGGATGGCTCTCAAACAACTTAAAAACAACAAAGCGCCGGGTGAAGACGGAATTACCGCAGAGCTTCTGAAAGCGGGCGGATCGCCGGTACTTAAAGTCCTTCAGAGGCTGTTTAATTCCGTCTTGCTCGAAGGAAAAACGCCGGAAGCGTGGAACATGGGTTTGGTGGTACTCTTTTTCAAGAAAGGTGATAACACTTTACTGAAGAATTATAGGCCCATCACCCTGCTGAGCCATGTTTATAAGTTGTTTTCGAGAGTCATCACGAATCGTCTCGAACGAAGGCTTGATGACTTCCAGCCTCCCGAACAAGCCGGTTTCCGGAAAGGCTTTAGTACCATAGACCACATACATACGCTGCGGCAGATTATACAGAAGACCGAGGAGTATAATCGGCCACTATGCTTGGCGTTTGTGGACTATGAGAAAGCCTTCGATTCGATCGAGACTTGGGCGGTTCTTAGATCTCTCCAGCGATGCCGCAGTGACTATCGGTACATTGAAGTGTTGAAGTGCTTGTATAATAACGCCACCATGTCAGTCCGAGTACAGGGGCAGTGCACGAAGGCGATCCCCATAAAAAGAGGAGTAAGGCAGGGAGACGTCATTTCTCCGAAACTGTTTACGGCCACCTTAGAGGACGCCTTCAAGCTCTTGGAATGGCAAGGACTTGGCATCAACATCAATGGCGAATACATCACTCACCTTCGATTTGCCGACGACATTGTGGTCGTGGCGGAGTCGCTGGAAGATCTAGGACGAATGCTCGGTGACCTCAACAGAGTATCTCAACAAGTGGGTCTTAAAATGAACATGGACAAAATGAAAATAATGTCTAACGTCCATGTCGTGCCCACCGCACTCACCGTTGGGAACTCTACTCTTGAAGTTGTCGACGAATACATTTACCTGGGACAGGTAGTCTGGTTAGGTAGGTCCAACTTTGAGAGAGAGGTCAATCGACGAATCCAACTCGGCTGGGCAGCGTTCGGGAAACTGCGCAATATCTTCTCATCCAAAATACCTCAGTGCCTTAAGACTAAAGTTTTTAGTCAATGTGTGTTACCAGTGATGATATATGGATCAGAGACGTGGTCTCTTACAATAGGTCTCATAAAAAAGCTCAGAGTTGTTCAGCGAGCTATGGAGAGAGCTATGCTCGGCGTTTCTCTACGCGATCGAATCAGGAATGAGGAGATTCGTAGAAGAACCAAGGTCACCGACATAGCCGTTAAGATTAGCAAGCTGTAGTGGCAATGGGCGGGCCACATAGCGCGTAGATCGGACGGGCGTTGGGGCAGAAAGATTCTAGAGTGGAGACCACGTATTGGCAAGCGCAGCGTGGGACGACCGCCTGCCAGATGGACCGACGATCTTGTGAAAATCGCAGGAAGTCGTTGGATGCAGGTGGCATCGGACCGGTTACGCTGGAAAGCGATTGGGGAGGCCTATGTTTAGCAGTGGACAAGTATAAGCTGAGATGATGATGATGATACATTTTTAAATCGGGCACCTCTGTGAAATTGTAGCAGTAATTATTTTTGTAAGTTGGCAACATTTTAAAATCGTTACGAGTCGAATCTATAAATAAGCTGTTTTGACAAATTAAGCGGCAGTCTAAAGCTTGATTTTGAACAAGTAAGCACGTGGAACACTGTTGGAAGGAATTATTTTGGATGGAATATTGTTAATTGGAAGGAATATAAAACTTATCTGAAAGGAATTCATGCGGAAGGAATATTTTGTTGATGTTTGGAGTCAATAAAGCAGAAAACAAGTTTGTCTGGGAGTTTATTTTATTAGATAGATCGGCTACAGAATCATTGATAGTAGCTGTACTGATATACATATTATTATGAATGTTTTATGTAAATAATTTAGCTCAGTCCATTAGCAGTTATATTTAATGTTCGGGTAAGATTAATCATAAAAGCATGTAGATTAACCATAAAGGTATGTGCGACAAGGATCTTCAATTTCCAAGAACACGGCACAATTTTCATAGTAAAAAACTACGACTGTCATGAAGTCATATTTCACTTGATGACAGCCTTAGTTTCAGTTTTGTCCGCAGGCCAAAATATCCTTGTACGAATGTACCTACGTGTGATAATTTTTCTTCAAAGGTTTTTATAACTATAATTATGGAATTCAAAATCAGATTTTAATAAACTGATAACACAAATTAAAAATAAATAACACCGTCAAGTCTATATTTCTCTTCCTATGAGGTAGCAGAAGTATACTGTCTACGCCCACATATCGCCTACGTGATTCTGGGAGGTGTGATTTTCTATTTATTAGTTAGTAGAATTATAGTTAAAATACCTAAGTTTGGAACTTAAGATCACGTGATAACCACTATCCGCCACTAGATTAACGAGGCATTACATAAAAGAAAAATATATGAGAATTCAATTGAAATTGCAAATGAAAATCAACCAAGTAATCTGGTTATTTCATAGCATAGCGATGCGTTTTGGCCTTTACTTCGAACGCCGTTAGAAGCTCTCCAACAAACAATAAACCTATTTCTGTCGGGTCAATCACTACTTAGACAACTATTGCGAGCACTTACATCAGACCCAACGGTTCAAAATCCTAGCCCGAGCCAAGCAAGGGTCTTAACGAGCTATTACCCGTATTCTTTTTTAGTAAGTTTTACCACGAAAGGTTTTATTTATGTGAAAGTAAGAAAAATCTACATACATACAGATGGATGTTTAAAAGGATGCTTACATGAACAGTTTGGTGTGGACTTTGAGTCCACGGGGTTCGTACCTATCATACTTTGAGGAACTCTCTTAAAGTCTGGTCGACTCAGCGCCAGCTGACACATATCTCGCATAAAGTCAGCGTTGCTATCCATCGCGGGAATGCTGCCGGTTTCCCGGGCACCGTGCCGAACGCCAGTAATAGGGTACCGTTATGTTCCTATTCGTCGGTCGCGGTGCTCTTACCGCTAGCACTGTGCCACCGGGGTGTTCTCAGCGATCACCAAGGTTAAGCAGCATTTGGCTCGGTAGGCCAGAGATGGGTTATCGTTTGCGGCATTTCATATTCGAGTGACTCCATACTTCGAAAGGCACATTAGGCTGTTAGTCCCAGCTACCACGTAATGTGGGTGTTATTCAGCTAAGTTGGAAGCCTTACAGGCGGTTTGATAAGTTTCAACAGCACGTGGCCCCAAACCTGCCTTTACTAATTTACACTGGGTCCACGTGGTGAAGTATGACCTAATCTGTCTCACCTTGATTTGTGAGAAAAGGCATTAGCCCAGCAGTGGGACAGGACAGTGGTGGTGGATTATTATGTATTACTATTATTTTTTTATTAATGATAAAATTCGCCAGCGCAAGAATATAAGCCGCTACTGTGAGCAGCGAAATAGGCATAATAAATGAGTCGAATGATTCTATAAACTTTATATGCTATCACTGCTCATGCTCATGTTCCATATCCCGCATACTATCACGTGGTCGGGCTAAATAAAAATCAGGGTATAGATTTTGAAAGACTTGGCGGTGTTAGTCGAGGTTTGAGTTTTGAACCCGAAAAGCAAGAAGATAACTTAGCGGTCACTGCGTTTTTGTTTCTTTTATTCAGGCAACTGTTCGTTTTTAAAAGGGTGTCTAATCAGAAGTTAATCAACTTCAAGAAAAAAATCTAATTAAAGTCACAAGTACAGCAAGCGTAAGCTCCAATATTCAGAAAAGCGAATGTGAGCGGAAAGATGTTTCGTAAACATCCTTTAGGATATTTTTATTGACTTACTCCGTTTTGCTTCGCATACTCCGCTTAATTTCTTTAGGCATAGTTAATCTGGAGGGAAATCGAGAAATCTCATATTTCTCTATCCTATATAAACAAGAAGTGGAAAAACGTAACGTGATCGATGTGCAGTAACCGGTATTTGTTATACTGCGGCAGGTATTTGCATGCGCTTACCCATAACTCAACACTATGTCTTTACTCTATTTTTGGTCAAAACATCTCGCCTGCCATGTTGTTTTTTTCTCCCTTTTCCCCTTTTTCCACATTGGCGCATTCTGGAAAGAATGGTTGAAGTGTGCAGTTTACAACTCCGTCTTTTTCTATCTTTTTCTTTAAAACTGCTATAGAGTCAATTATTGCCAATAGCTCCTTGAATATCTTTGTAAGACGTACATACCCACCTAAAAGATTAGCTGTTTGAGACCATTTATGTGAAATTAATGTGCCCTATGGGAATATTTTCATTGTTTCATTGTGTTTCCGAAAGTTATTGAGCACCCTTACTATTTTACACAATTTGTTTTTTGGGGGTTAGTAAAATAGTCCAATATTGCAAAATTGCTAACCTTAGCTTCAAAAAACTGTTATTATCTGATATGATCAAATTCAAAAACAGCGAAGGTTTTGTCGTAAGATATTGCTGCTTCCTAAATAACCTGCTGGCCTTGAATAACTTTGGCTACATCAGTTTGATAAAAAACTTGCTGGCCTTGAATAATTTTGGCTGCATCAGTGTGATACTAGCTACTTCTATTCAAAACTGACTGCAGTAGTAGCCCAAGCACGCGTATATTGACGTTATCGTAACGCTATCGTGTTGATATGCTATCCCTTTCACACTTATTACCTAATAACTTAAATAATTAATAACACATGACAGCACGCGTAACAAAGTTACTATTGTTTTAGTATATGACGTTTCATATCGTTCATATTAAGCCCTCAGATCGAAGTTGACTGCACCAATCAGTCGATATTTTTAACAAGGTATGAACAACAAGACATCGCTCCAAAAATATTTCTATTGAACTTTTCCTTAATGACCTCAAAGATTAAGTACACTCAATAAAACTAACTGCGAACCAATTTATTACATACTTACCCACTTTTTTTTATTCCAGTACAAATAAGATTCGAGATCCTAAGCAAAAAGAAATTAGTGGAATTTATTTCGACATGATTCGACTTGGAAATTACCCTTGACAGTGTGGGGTAGCAATTAAGCCAAGTTATACTTAACATTCAGAGAGTGGTTCGTTTAATGTACACTTTTGGTAATAATAGTGGACTAATAACAGACATTATGAACTTTTAATTAAATAACATGGCCACCGTAAAAAGATAATTAAAATTAAGCCCAACAATTATCGTGTTACTGACGGCCTGTAGCTTAATTGCAGAAAAGGTAATATTTTAAAGGGGTTACTTGCCGCGCCACTGTTAAAATACTGCAGTGTCTAACGATAAAGCTCTTCGACCAGTAAGTGTTGCTATAGATGAATGACAGCATTGAGACATGGTCTCAAAGCGGGCCTCATAAAATTGGTATTCTTGAGCCAAGTTTGTTTCGGTTTGGGTGTTTGTGTATGTGAATTTCATGTTTGTAAACGCATCAATGATACAGGAATAATTACTAGAATGATGCTAAAAAACTGAAAAAAAAAGTTGTAATAGGGAGTGAGCCTATTGTTATTACAAATTTGTTATTTGATAGGAAGAAACACTTTAAAAACATTTTGTCTGACCTATGACCTCGGGATTGCCAGCTGCACCACGCAACTTATTGTTGGCTGATGCTAAACCATTATCAAGAGGAAATAATATACGAAAAAAAACGTATAAACGAAAAAGAAGTTAATGCGACTTCCAGTTACGTTATTTCTACAGAACATCGTTTCCCAATATTTTTATCGACGCACGAAGATGGTACGAAATAATAGTCCCGTACCTACATTAACATCATCATATTACATCGTCACGCCGGTGCCCATCGGGGAATACATAATATGATGTTATGGGAACATAAATGTCCGAGGAATATATACAAGCTCATACGTAATACGTAAGTAAAACAATATACTTTAATTAAAAGGGACCGAAAGAAGGGATAATAATTCCGCACCACTGTCGGTTGGCAGGGTACTAAGAATATAGGTTCTGTTGACTACGTACACGTTTTTCTATCTATACTAATATTATAAAGAGGAAAGATTTGTATTTTTGTATGTTTGTAACAAATAAACTCAAACGGAGTGAAGCTGACCGACCGCATTAGCAACAGCATAGTAAGACAGCGAGTAGGTATGAAAGATAGTATCGGTGTAAAGATGAGAAAGGGCATGCTCCGTTGGTTCGGGCATATAGAAAGAATGCCAGAGGAAAGAATGACAAAACAGATATACAATGTGAAAGTGGAAGGATGCAGGTACCGGGGAAGACCTAGACTATCTTACCACGACCAAATAAACCGAGTCTTATCTGATGGAAAAGTCAAGAGTCTCCGTAACCGGCGAGCGTGTATGAGACGAACTATGAGAGTCGAGGAAGCCAGAGAGGTATGTAAGGAAAGAACCTGTTGGAACTCTGTACTCTCTGCCTACCCCGCAAGGGATCTGGCGTGAGGTTATAGATAGATAGATAGATAGATAAACTCAAAAACTACTAAGCCGATTTCTAAAATTCTTTCACCATTAGAAAGCTACCTTATTCAGAAGTAACATAGGCTATATAACATAGACCCGGTAGTTGGCGCTATTGTCGACCAGGTACGAAGTCGCGGGATATCAATCTCAAATATTGAATCAAGTGCTTCTATGAACACTTAGGTGTATATATGGAATCACAGACCTTTAACCGCCGTGACTCCACAGATACTCTCAAGATTGAGAAACATTAATTTCAAGTACCTACTAAAAATACGAACCTATCCCGCAGACTCATAAAACCGATACCTTGGCAATGTACCGATGTACCGACGATGTACCGATACATTGGCAAAACAAAACGAGAAACTGTACAAAGCCCCTTGAGCCAATCATTGATTGAAGTGATCCGAAACAGGAATAGCAAGTTGGGAAAAAGATCTGCACCACTACTTTTGATGAGGTTAGTTCGCCATTCGTTTCACCAGATTATTTTCGAATTATTTCTGTAACACAGCTGATAGCTTTGTGCTGGGATAATTTTTGGATCGAAGACGATAATATACTTGAAGATTTGATTATCAAATAAGTAAATAAAATATGGTTATTATTAAAACAATGACACCATTACGCCTACATTCCTTAATTGGGGGTAGCAGAAGTGTATGCTCGGCCATATTTTGCCGATGATCTTAAGTTCCATTTTAATTGGGAGCGAGTCTATTGGCGTTATAATGGGGACAATATCAGATTCTGCACTCTATTAAGATTTTTTTTTATAGAAAACCTCCAATGTCTCTTTGTCCAACCTAGGATTAGGAAAAAGGATGAATCTATAGGTCTAGTGGTACAATGCTGGAAATTGTGGTGGATTCGAATAATATGTTTAACCAAGCGTGCTTTTGTTATTAAAAAAATTCAATCAGAGTCCGGAGTCTGTAATGTTGCTGGGTATAGCGAAACTATATACATTAGGACCTACCATTGTCAACAATGTGTGGGTTTACACAGTTATTCGTTTGCCACCCCCTGGTTTGGGAATGTACGTATGACAGTGTCCACCGCGAAGCTAACACGAATTGTAGGTATTTGATTCGAGGTGTCTACATTTCATCAAAGTATCTCAAACAGGTCACGCGATAGCAGGTAAGCCTATTGCCACAGCAGGCACTTTTTACAAGTTTTTATTTAGCTTGCAATGTTTGTTATAGTATTTTTATGTAAGATGGGTAATATGACAGTTCTAAGTGTCATTATACTTTATTCAATGGCAATAAGAGGGCTTTTAACGGGAACTTAAGAAACGAGTCATGACCCATTTCTATAATTAACTATGTTTATGCCTTAACATCATTGAATTAAAGATTTATCTTTTTTATTTTTTTATTTAAGAGTCTTATCTGATGGAAAAGTCAAGAGTCTCCGTAACCGGCGAGCGTGTATGAGACGAACTATGAGAGTCGAGGAAGCCAGAGAGGTATGTAAGGAAAGAACCTGTTGGAACTCTGTACTCTCTGCCTACCCCGCAAGGGATCTGGCGTGAGGTTATAGATAGATAGATAGAATTAAAGATTAATTTCCTTTGACACTAAGTACTGTTACAGTATCCATCTCATGTGAAAAATATTATAGTTTGTTGGTTTAGGTCAAATCTTGCAAGCTGAATTAAAATCACTACCTCTTATCTTACGGAGTTGAAATTTTACATTTTGGTTCAGTTTCAATGACAGTGCATTGTTACGGTAAGCACGACCTGATTATACACACGAGATTGGCTGACCGTTGACGAAGGAATTCGTCAACGGTCAACAGCGTAGACACGAAATTTTGTATACACATTTAATATTGACTGGTCGTTTTAAATTGCATAAGTTGCTTAAAAGCTTGTTCTTAACAAGTATTTTTAAAATAAAATTGTTATAAATATCAATATTTTTCATTATTTGCCTTCTAAAACATCTACATGGATTACTGCTTCTCTTTTTCACGGAACTACGGATCTCCAACACGGGGATTTCGTAAAGAAAATATCCCTACTAAATGATCTACTAAGCTTTAAAACAATAGCCTTCATAAAAGATTAAAGTAATATTCTGAAACTGTAAGATGATTAGTATTAAAGGAGCTAATGATTTGATAAGTCGTAATTGATTTAAGAAGATTCCAAAAACTTCTCATTTCTTAATAGGGTCATAATCTTTTTTGCTTAAGTAGGAGCGAAATTGACGATCAAATTGTATTGTTATATTTAAGGACTAGCTACTACCTGCGTCTTCACACGCGTTTATTTTGTAATTTGACACAAGTAGGTAGGACTTTTTGGGATAGTATTATTCCAAGACTTTAGAGACACCTCCACAATAAGTTTCTTTTAAGTCTGTTCAGCCGTATTAATATGGAGAAATAAAAACAACTATCCCCCAGAAATCTTGCATTTCCCGAGGTAAAAAGTAGTCTTAAACAATCTCTGAAAAATCCTCAATTTTCCAGTGATAGTCTATTTAAAATCGGTTCCGCCGTTCCGGCCATTACGGACAAACAAACATTTGTTTTATTGTGCCCGTATATACGGGCATAATAAAAAATATTTGATAAAATATCTTCTTTATTACAACTTCACAAATGCCAAATCAATACTTCCGTGCGCTGTGCGGGTATCATACCTGCGACTATTTGACAAAGTAAGTTAAGCAGTCTACGTTTTATCGCTTAAACCAAGTCGTCTTCATTTTACAAAAGTATTTATAAAGTCAACTTAAATATGAGTAATTTGCTAGGTCCAGTCACCTGTGAAGAGGAAAAGGGAAATCGAAAGATTGCCAAGCTTCTCTTCAGACAAATTATGATTAATATCTTTGGGCCTTCATGCAGGCCGGTAAAAACCCACCAAATGCATATGGGTGTGATTTTATATACCACTTAGACGGATAACATCGGCATGATCTAGTGTGTAGATAAAGTTATTTATTTGATATTCTTATTTCATGACTCAAGACATTTAACACTATCTTTCAGTCTATATCATCACGTCAAATTCCTTGCAGGGTAGTTAGAGAGTACAGAGTTCCAATAGGTTCTTTCGTCCTTTCGTCTTTCGACCGCCACTACAGTCGACTTTGTACTGTTACGACCCGGACGTACCGATATCTCAAAAACTCTAGAAGGTACTCGCTTTACTATTCGCCGACCACGCGGCGTGTGGCGGCTACTGTTTGATGAACCTGGGCTTTTTTATCGACGTAGTTGGAGGGTCCGAGTCCGTTCTAGAACTGTTATACGAGTATAAAAACAGCTCTCGGCACGGCGACGACCACTCTTCGGAAGCGCCAGCGATCAAATTGATCACAAGTGATCTAAGTGAAATACACCCCGCGACCTTAGCAACGATATACGGATACTATGAGTAACTCAGCGACTTGGAAGCAGTAATCAGGTACTAGCGAGAGTAGTACTAGTGTGTGTATAATACTTGTGCGTACATAAATCCGACGGCCTGTTTTGTGCGTGCACAGCGCCTAATAAAGTACTTCGCACGTTATTCGGCCTTTATTTACCCCGTCAACGTAACAGTACTGTATGCATGCACTTTTTACCTGCGACCTTCACCATCGCTTACGCTCAAGCATTTGAGTTTGCATTTCAATTTCAATTCAATCACCAAACGGTTGCCACTTTTCTAGGCTAACAGTTTAGATAGGAGAAGATCTGCCGAAGAGCCATAGTCAAGACCAAAGACATAGCATTCAGATTTGCTAAACTGGAAAGCTCAAATGTGCTAAAGTGGCAGTAGGCAAGGCCTAACATTCGCAGAAAGATTCTTGAGCGGTGACCTCGTACTGGAAGATCTATTTTGGGCAGGCCCCCTACAAGATGAAAGAATGGCCTAGTGAAGTACTCCTATAACATAGAAATAATTCAAAAAGTGGAGCATCCTTTTTTGTTTTAATTTAAGATGGCGTAGTCGTCTTGCCAGCATAGGCGTTGGCAAAAGCTCGTAAGAATATAAATATGACAAATTCTAGATTCTAGATTAGCCCTGTTAAGAAACTGTCCCACTGTTGGGCACGGGCCTCCTCTCAAACTGAGAGGGCTTAGGCCATAGTCCACCACGCTGGCCCAGTGCGGGTTGGCGAACTTCACACACCTTCGAGAAACTCTTAGGCATGCAGGTTTCCTCACGATGTTTTCCTTCAATTACACACACCATCACGCCTATATGCCAAGCGGGATTAAAAGAGGTGTACTGAGTGTACCCTCTTTTCACCAAAGATGTGAGGTCCTATGTAATAAGGGTGGAGCCTATTGCCATATACCGGACGCAACTCCAGACTCTAGACTCATACTGGGAAGTTTTCGTTAGAAAAACTTCATTTGTCCGACCTAGGATTTGAACCCAGGACCTCGTGATCGCCAAGCGATGTACTTTGCCACTAGACCAACAAGGCAGTCCCTCGCGAGTAATTGAAATACAGTACAGAACGGGGTAGCAGAGGTGTACTGTATACACACACTTTTCACAGACGATGTTAGATCCCATCCATGTAATAGGAGGCCAGACCTTCGTTTAATTGTAGTAAAATGAAATCATTTAGAGAAAAAAATAACAGGACTCATTCTTTAATTAGGACAATAAAAGAAAAAAGTAAGGCACATTCTAGATGGAGGAAGTATAACAATCAGTTAGATTTTGACGAATTTTGCATGCTCCGTAAAAGAGAACACCGTGTTCAAAAGGCATGTTTTCTTAACTTTACAAAAACATGCGAAAATAATATTAAAACTCAACCGAAGGCTTTCTGGAAATATATTAAGGCGTTACGCGGTTGGTATAATTATCCAAGGACATTAAATTTAAATGGCAACAAGTTCTCTTGAGGGCAAACAGATATGTGAAGCTTTTAATACATTTTTTAAAAGTGTATTTGGTATACCGAATGAAGTGGACTTCTTTGATACAGACGGTCCTCTCTAGGATGATGAGCTTGGGTTTAACACTTGTTCAAAAATACAGACGATGATTGAGGAGGTTCGTACATTATTAGCAAAATTAGACATCCGAAAAGGTCCTGGTAGTGATGGAATATCTCCACTGTTTTGGGCTAATTATGTAGACTCTCTTGCTTGTCCACTCACAATAATTGTCAATCGCTCTTTTAAAGAAAGTGTTTACCCCAACATTTGGAAGATAGCTCATATTATTCCCATCCACAAGCAGGGTTCTAAATCTGACATTAAAATTATAGAGGTGTATCTATATCAATATAGATTTTTCCGACAACATTCAAATGTTGTCGGAAAAATACTTGAACGTATAGTATACAATAGAATCTATAATGTAATTTCTCAAAGAGTATCCTCAAACCAACACGGATTTTTGGAACGGGAGCATATTTATTTCAATTATGTAGAAGAACTACTTTGAGACTTCCTTTACTACTGTCAATAAATAGACTTCATTCGTTGAGCTGATAGATCGTCAAACCCATGGATATCAGCAAACCACTCACATTACAGCAATACACAAAATTTTTATCACATGAAAAAAACTGTAATAAGCGTCGTTCTCTCGTGGGATATGTAGACACTCGAACATCTGAGGAAAGGCAATTTTTTTCTTGTAATCTGGATGCTAGTAGCTCAGCATGTTCCTTAGAAAGATCTAAGTCTCTCATGAGGTCATTAAGCTCATTCTGCGAAAATGGCTTAGGATTTGATGTGTTTCCGCAGTATTCGCAGTATAGGTGTTTCAGCTTTTTCCTCCTGAGATTGCTGCACTACCTGGTAAAAAGCTGGTATTGGAACATTTTCTGAATGCGGAGTAGGTCTTTGTGCTGAAGAAATATTAGGGTATTTCCATTTACGGCGATTGTTTTTGTTGATGCCCACTATATTAGTCATACAAAAGTAACAGTTGTTATAATGATTTTTTGTTCTCGCCATATCATAAGCACTCCAAACTTCAAAGACTTACGTGTCCCTTTCTCCCCTTGTCGCAAATGTTCAACGCATAGTTTACATATACTATGAGGCGCCCACACTTTATCTTGGTGTCGAATTTCAATACCGAAGTAAGCAAAATACAGACGATTCACAGTGTCTGTTATCGATTTACGCTGATCTTTTAGTATGTATTCACTACAAACATAACAAAATGTATCAGGATTGTTACCACAACATCTGGAAGTACTAGCCATAATGATATAGTAACACAAACTTTATCGATGTTATTGTAATAATGACTATTTACGAAAAAAACCGAGAATAAAATTAAATGAGGGTAGAAGGTAAACTGGCGCTAAAGAGTAAAAATAACGTATGCGTATACGTATATTGTACATTACCTACTTTATCGTTCATAGGCAAAAACAGAGATGCACCAAAAATTTTTGTTGTGTAGGCCTGTGTTATTATTATTAAAGAAAAAAGTATATTATATGATCGTAGTAATGTAAATAATCGTTACCCTTCGAGTGAATGTTCTAACACCTGTACGCAGGAGGGCTTATGATTGCCTCCGACAATGCATGGCCACGTTGTGAGCCGCTTCTATGTAATTACAGCATGTATTCCGTCGAAACGATAAAATTAATATGTGTAACGATACAACTGTTTGTGTGTTAGTTCTGCTAGTGCTATTCGTTCTATAGTTACACTTACAATAGACATGGCAAACTAGAAGAACATTTCACACTTGCATTGTAAGCGATAAGGAGAAAAGCTGGGGCGCCTTTTCATAACTCCAGAAGTACTGAGCAAACGCTTTTTATTTCCACCTCTAATGGATTAACATTAACGTGACATTCAAAATTAAACTCTATACTGGGCAATACATTTCAAACTATTTTTGCTATGTTTTAATAATAGACTCATCAATACTCATCGATGTCCAAATAAAAGACTCTCAGACTCACTCTTCTCGTGACGAAATTCCTGCATAGAAGCGTAGCGTGCCTTGGAGAAGTTTGCGGGGCATATCGATCTCCACTCCACCAACTAAAACTCCTACGGTGGCCGGTATTGACACTTCGGATGGGCTCCGGGATCTCCGCAAAGAACTCACCCGTGCGATTCTAAGCTACTAATGCTCCAATTTCAATGTGATATCAATGAAAATAATGAGGAACCGTAATAAAAGTTCGAAGGTATTATGAAATAACATTGATATGAACTTTAATTAGCTCAGACGTTCCCATGACCATAAGACTTAGTGCTGGAAAGCACTCGAAACGTTGGGAACATTAAATAAAAAGTAAAATCGGTTGCAAAAATTTTATTTCATACAAAAAGGTGAACATAATAAAGTTAAACAGAAAAAAAAAACAAAAAAAGGTTTCTTTTTTTAATAATTTTATTACGGAAGGAATATATTAATAGACGTTTATTCAGGTCAAAAAGTACAGCAGAATCATCAACTTTGTATTTTAACACCCGAAGGGGTAGCAAGAGGTGTATATAGCACATTTTGTCGAGCTATATTATAAAACATCACCATCATCAGCTTTCTTTAACCCACTGCATTAGCAAAACCTGCATCAGCTGAAAGGTCGTTTTGTGAAATTTTATGCGTCTTTGTACACATTATTTTAAAATCGTTGAAAACCTATCGCGGTACTTCAGGAACATTACGTCACAAGCATACAAGTCAAAAGTTAAGTTTTCATGAAAATATAATTTTAAAATTATTATTAATATAAAAGAACTACTTTCAAATTATCAGTGCAAGTTACAAAAGCTAATTGTCATCTATTATTTCTGCACTTTCCCCAGGCCATACGTAGCTCTCAATCCAGGGCCGGAAATGCTCGACCCTGGTGTACATTCCCGCGGAGCCGAGGACCCCACAGTTCTTGCCGAATGATGTCAAACCAACAACGGTGTAAAGGCATTCGATTTCATTGACCTGTAGAGGGCCGCCACTATCGCCCTGAAAAAAAAACAAAATTGCATTGCCGTGTTCCAAAAGGCTGGATTATAGATATTATTTTGACCTAAATTAAAAAAAAAAGAAACACCGTCACGCTTACTACTCCTCAAGTAGCAGTGGCAGGAAAGTACTGGGTCCACTCACGTTTTGCTGCCGGTTCCTACTTGCTTTTGAAAAGAGTAATCGTGGGATTTTTGGTCAACTTCATAGGAAGGACATTTCGAATGTCAAAGAAAAGGAGACTCATTACTTCGGACTCTACCTAAAGGTTTGGTCAAATAGCCGACGAAGCGTGACGGGAGCGTGACAGAAGCGCTCGTCAACGTTCGGCCGTGACGTTTGCCGTGGCGCCAAGCGGGGCTGTGATGTGTGGCGTGTCCCGTAAATTTTAGTACATTATAATTCCTCAAGCCCCGCCGCCGTCGCGCTTTCGTTTCGCTGCGTCAGCTATGTGGCGAAACCTTAGTTGTTTGACTATTAATCTTCACATTATCCGTAATGTGTTTTATGTATGTTAGGATGTAAAAGAATGTATTTCTAAGTCTTTAGTGATATAAATAATCATTTTAAATAGGTATTTACCATTAACCGGGTGATATTTAAAAAGGCTTACACAAAAAATCTTGTATCCTCTGAAATGTTTATCATTTATAATTTCCTTGTTGTTTTCAGAGATGGGCAAAATGTAATTAGATTAATAATTAACCACCCCCATTTGGGGAATATAGGCGTGATGGTGTATTAATGATTACTGATTACAATTACATTTCGTAATCTTCAACGTTTACGATTACACTTTTAATCTTGAATATTACAAAATGCAATTGTAATTATTAATCTTATTACATTTTGCCCCTCTCTGGTTGTTGTGAACCAAAGTGATAAAAAAGTAAAATATATGTTTTATACCTCGCAAGTGTCTATAATCTGGGAATGGGAACCGTAGCACATCTGTGAGGTATGGTTATACCCGTCCGTCAGGTGTCTATGTGGAATATACATTGTTGCGCATTCCGACTCGTTAAATTCGTTCACGTAGACCTAGAAATAAATAAACCTGCAGTATGATGGATTGTGATATTTTTGGTGGCTTTATAGTTTCTTTTGACATCTAGCAGCTCGTTCTATAGCCGAGTTGGACAAAAATTAATTAAAACATTTATCGCGGTTTATTTTTGGTTTTTAAGTTACCGACGTTTCAAGTGCTCAATAGTACCCATGGCCACGGGAGGGTCTAAGGCATAAGACATCAAGTCATTGTTATTCCGGAGTACTTTAGGGGGATTAATTTAATTGAAATTGAAATCTCTATTGATTGAGCCTACAATTAAAACAATGATGAAATAATGCCCAGCAGTGGTTTATACGGACTGGTCTATTCGGGCTAAACTTTGGACATATAATATTTAATTACATATGACAAAAATGAACAGTACTTAAATACAGTAATAAATATGAAAGACGACTTAGTTAAGAGAATAAGTCGTCCCGCCCACTAGATTGAGTACGTAAATGTCATGTTTGTAAATAAACCCACGGTCTAAATAAACATCATCTAGATGTTAGGTCTCAATAGTATCGTCATTATTATCTTTATCATCATTATCAGCCCAAATTAGTCCAATTCCAATGTGCGCCACACAGCCCGACTCTCGGCTTTATGCAGTTCCGGCCAGCTATCCGACGTAAGTCGTCACTCCATCTTGCGGTCCTACACTGCGTTAGCCAGCTCGTGGTCTCCGCTCTAAAACCTATTTCCTCCAACAACTCCAGTTAATTACAATGTTTGCTCGATGTATAAGTATTCCTGTACAACTTCGAGAGAATTTCCTTCGACTATGGTCTCTCTCGGAGTCGCATGATGATTGAGCATGTCTTTCGTCTTATCCAATTTCATCCTGAGACCGTGACATGTCGAGAGAACTCATATAGGCTGTCCAATATTTCCTGAAGAACCTGCAGGTCATCAGCGATGGCGACAATACAATCGGCAAACCTCATGTGTGAGATATACTCGCTGTTTACGTTTATACACCATTCTTCCCAGTTAAGTGTCTTGAAAACATCTTCTATCAGGTCAGTGAATAGTTAGGGAATATAACATCCCCCTGTCGCGCGCCGCAGTGCAATGGAATATGCCTTGATTTACTAGTCTGTACTTGAACGGTCCTCGTAGCGGAGTTGTACAGTAATCTCAGTATTATAGGGAGAGCCCAGAGTGCCCAGTATACTAGCAATAGCTAGTATACTGGGCACAATTATAAAGAGTGAAAAAAATGCATAAAAAGCATATTTTTTTTGTAATAATTATATAAGATCTTAAAATCTAAATACGTACAACTTGAAGAGTATCCGCTAGACCCTTATTGTGTCCGAGTCTTCCCCAACCTGCGGCTTGAGCTCCATAATCTTTTTTAATTTTTCCCGTGTCCAAGCACGCTGGAAGAATCAATTCGCTAAAATTTATCCTGAAACGACATAAGGGAATTTCACAATTTAGTTTGGGTTTTATACTAAGCAAGTTCCTTACTAACTTGCATACGCGATGCATCTAGTTCAGAACCAAGATTTGAAACATTTGGATTTGGATTCATTCCGAACATTTGGATTTGGATCTTAAGGCGGAATTTGATGGTTTATATTTGCTATTACAATCGATATTTCGTTAATAAAGCATCGTAATTGTGATGAAAATAACTAGCTGCTACTAGATCACTCTGGGATGCAGTGTCCAACGGAGCAGTCTGGATTCAAGAGGTTTAATTGCATTTTTTGCAAAACGAACGAGTGTCAAATGTATTATTGGTCATTTACTACTATATAGATATATGTTAGGTTATACGAGTACACGTGGACTTCATCTAATGGGCAACATAGAAACTGGATCGACTATGTTATGATAGGAGAAAGTTGGAAATATTCAGTGTTGAATGTCAGGACAAAGCCTGATGCGGATTGTGGCAGTGATCA
Organism: Phalera bucephala; assembly: GCA_905147815.2. Lineage (NCBI taxonomy): Eukaryota > Metazoa > Arthropoda > Insecta > Lepidoptera > Notodontidae > Phalera > Phalera bucephala. The sequence goes on along the minus strand of LR990613.1, from coordinate 28,119,648 downwards.
CCAATTATTGGTAGCCCAGGTTAGAATCCGCCTTAAGTCCATCAAAAAAGGGAAGCTAAGAAAGGCGGTGGATCTAGCACATGGTGCACAAGAAGCCTTCAGTAAAACCATCTATGATCAGCTGCGTGATTTTACAGTTGACCCTTTTGACTCCACGAATGTAACCTGAGAGCAGTTGAAACAGGTCACTTTGCAAACGGCTAATGAAATCAATAAAACTCAAACAGCTGGCCGGCCTAAGTCACCTTGGATGTCTGAGGAAGCATAGTCTTTAATATAACAGAGAAAAGCCCGTAAAGAGTTTGGCCTGAGTTCGGAAACAGAGAAGCAGGAATACAAGCCCCTGCACCAAGAAGTTCAAAGGCTGTGCATAAATATCGTTTGCGTCGAAATCCAAAGAGCTTTCGACCATGCTCACACTAAAGACATGTTCCGGAGTTTAAAACTACTGACCAAAGAGTATAAACTGAAAACCTGAAGTATAGACGATGAATATGGTAGTCTCATCGTCGATAAGCAACTTGTGTGGAATAGATGGAGGAGGTACTGCCAACAATTATACTGTGACACCAGTAGTGACACTATTGATGAAAGGATAGCGCTATACCAACATGAGCCCGATATCCTTCTTCAGGAAATTGTTGCAGCAGTTGACAGGCTATAACAAAAAGCATGCGGGGGTGATTGCATTACCGCTCTGATGATCAAGGGCTTGGGTACAGATGACACTAAAGTCATACACGCTATGCCAAAAAGTATGGCGCACAGGAGAGTGGAACTAAAGACTGGACAGAGTCCGTATTGATTCCTCTCCACAAGAAAGGGTCTACTCGTAAATCCATCTCAGTAATGTCGCATGTAACTAAAATTCTCCTACATATCTATACTAATATTATAAATAGGAAAGATTTGTATTTTTGTATGTATGTAACGAATAAACTCAAAAACTCACCATTAGAATGTTACATTATTTATGAGTAACATAGGCTATATTTGTTGCTAGAAAGAATAAGGACCCCTACTAAAACTTCAAAAATGTAACCGAGGGTGTAAAAAAATTTGCCATAATATATCTTTCAACGCATGCGCTGACTATGGATGATAGAACAAAAAAATGTTCTACAATATTTAAGAACATATCAATATCTATAAAAAATCTTTGCAATACCACATTTCTAACTATTCTAGTTACGGCACTATAACCACTTTTTTACATTTTAAAAACTGATAGAAATGCCAAACAAAATCAGACCATGTTATCCATACCTTTGTTTTAATCCTTATCCAAATAAATAATATCATACTAAAGACCGTTTCAATATCAGTAGATTACTTTTTGAATTTTTAAAATCGGACATTCCATTCAAAAGATATTACGAATTTAAAAATGTCAATCTAAACAAAATACTAATAGAAAATTAAACATCGCCGCACAGTGGACCCATGCAGCGCAGGGGGCAACGCGGTGAGGGAGGAGGGACCGAAGTGCAGGAGAGGGGGTGCACATCTATGAAATAAGTAGCCGCGTGTTCCTACGCAGCGAACGCAATATCTACCCATGCGAAGCCGGGACGGGCCGCTAGTCTATACATATAATAAAACTGTGCCACCCCCTCTGGGGAATATAGGCGTGACCGTGTTTTTTTTTTTTTAACTGTAAGGAAGTCGTGTATATATGTATATGTCGTGTGTATATGTGTATATCGAAATATATATGTTAACAATACAGTCTTATATGCAATAACAGTTGAAATTAAAAGACTAACAGAATTTGCTCCATAATTTATTATTTATTTTTTATACCAATATTATAACTATTAGATAATAAATGACCAAAACTGTGTAGCTAACCTTCTACTCTTGCCCGATAAGTGTTATCTCCTCTAAAAATTGAATTGACACTTCCACTATCATAACTATGGAATCACTACAGAACACCATGGCGCACATGTCAGAAATGTTTCACAAAAAAATGTCCAACTTTGAGGCTGAGCTGCAGAAGTCTTCAGGTGGCTCTCCAGGAACCTCCGTGGGCCTCGCTGTAGAATTCTCTTCATTTCAAGCCTTCATAATGCAAGCTCTTAATACCCTTCAGCTGCAGGTGGAAATGTTGGCTCGGACTGTAGACCAGATGGAGATGCGAGGCCGAAAGAAGATCATTCTGCTGCATGGTGTGGCGGAGGAAACTAAAGAAGACGCTGCTCAGGTTGTTGCCGATCTTGTAAAGGACAGTTTGGGACTGACTGACTTCAAAGTAGGTGACATACGTCGGTACCACAGGATGGGTCGCGCTTCCAAAAAATCAAATAGGCCAATCCTCGTTAAAATGAATGACGTATCCACTCGCAATAAGATCTGGTTCTCCAAAATAAAGCTTAAAGGCTCGGGGGCTACGATCTCCGAGTTTTTAACAAAGTCCCGGCACAACTTGTTTGTGGCTGCCAGGTCGCGGTTCGGTATCCGTAACTGCTGGACGAGAGATGGCCAGATATATGTTCTGGGATCGGATGGAACGCGTCACCGCATCGAGTCGCTTCCTGATATGAACAGTATCGCTTTGGAGCCTGTGAAGCAGACTGCATCGAAGACTACGGAGACAGCAACGAGATCCAAACGGCCGCTCAAAAAGTGGTCCTATACATGTATTTCTTGTTACTTTTACTCGTTTTTATGTTGACATGTTTGCTTTCTGCGTATTTTCACCTTCCTTTGCCGATACCCCCATTGTTTTCAACTTTTTATTTACTTCCTGCATGTTTTCTTCTTGATTTTCAATTGTCAAACCAAATACTTATCTCAAATGTCAATGTCAGCCATAGACAACATCCATAGATTTTGCAGAGTAATAGGAATATTTGTCCTTTGCGGACAGGCGAAGGTACAAATCCATACTGCCACATAGAATTTGCAGATCTATGATAGGCAATGCTCCATTCACAGTTCTTTTTTTTTTATTATTATTATTATTTACTGTATAAATTATTAAATACGATTATATAACACTTTCGGTGGGGTTGGCTAGCTATACAATATTATTTGTTTTTACATTTAGTGTTTCAGCTTTTGTTTATTTAAGTATTCATTAATTTATATATATATATATATATATATATATATATATATATATATATATATATATATATATCACACTATTGTGTATATACTTGTATTTTACAATTTTATTATTCTTGGTTTGTTCTAGCTTGTTACATAAAGGTTTTTAATTTATTTTCGAGTTCATCTAGATTCATATTTTACTTAAAATTTAGGGACTTTTTACTCTCTAGGAAGCAGCGACGATAGTTTCATCAGTGTCCTGTCACTTTCTGATACACTCACGTCTACCTTCTCAGATGTCTCTGGGAACTTCAATGTGGTTCATATCAATGCCCAAAGCATTCCGGCTCATTTTCCTGATATACTGGCTAACTTTGACTGTAAGAACATTCACGCTATTCTCGTGTCTGAATCTTGGCTAAAGCCGTGTCTCCCGTCCACACTGTATTCGCTTCCCGGTTTCAATCTCATTAGAAATGATCGATCAGTTGGTAGTGGTGGTGGAGTTGCGATATATTTACGATTAATTATACCGTTTTCCTTACTCGACTTATCTTCGCAACCTCCATTGCCAAATGCCGGTGAGCATCTTTTCATTGAAATCGGACTCCGTCATTCTAAACTGCTTCTTGGTGTATACTATTGTCCTTCCTTACGCGTAGACTTCTTTTCCTCTTTCGAAAATCTTCTAGAGAGTTTGATCCCATCTTACAGTCATAGTATTATAATGGGTGATTTCAACACATGCTTACTTAAAAATGACTCCCGTTCGACAAGTCTTTACAATATTCTTGAATCCTGTAACTTAGTATCTCTTTCGCTTCAAGCTACTCATCATTTCCCTAACTCAACACCGTCTCTACTTGACCTTATCCTTGTTTCTTCAACTGAACATGTCGCTTAGCACGGCCAGTGTTTAGCTGACGCCTTCTCCTATCATGACTTACTCTTCCTATCTTATAAAATTCGGCCACCTAAGGCCAAAGCTAAAATCCTGTTGCAGCGTAATTTTAGTGGCATCAATCTTGAGAAGCTCAAGGAGGACGCGTCTAACATTGATTGGGAGTCTCTGTTAATGTCTGATTTGCTGGATGACAAAGTAAATATTTTCACATCAGCGTTAATTCGATTGTTCGACGTACATGCTCCTATTCGCCCTGTGAAAGTAAAACACCTTCCGGCGCCTTGGCTGACCGATGGCATCAAGTCGCTTATGAGCAGAAAAGTGGCACTAAAATCCAAGTTTAAAACTAGACCCACTGACTGTAACAGGAATAACTATGTTACCATTCGGAATCACTGTAATAAGGTGTGTAGGGATGCTCAACGCCAACATATTCATAGTTGTATACAAAACGGAAATCCAGCAAAAGTCTGGAATTTTCTTCGATCAATTGGAGTCGGAAAATCTCGCCAAGATAACGTCCCTAAAAATGTAGATCTCAATCTTCTCAACAGACATTTTTCTACTTCGTCTAATTTTAATAAGACAACTAAATTAAATACGCTTAACTATCTTTCCTCTATTCCGACGCCAATTTATGCCCCATTTGTCTTTGATCAATTTTCCGCTTGTGATGTTAGGAAGAGCGTAGAATCGATAACGTCTAACGCAGTCGGCAGTGATTGTATCAGCCGTAATATTATTCTTCCAATCCTTGACGAAATCCTACCTATTATTTGCCATATCTTCAACCTTTCAATATCCAGCGGGCAATTTCCATCTTCATGGAAAGAAGCTCAAATAACACCCTTACCGAAAAAATCTAATCCCACCTCCTTTACTGAATATCGTCCTATATCCATACTGCCCTTCCTTTCTAAAGTCCTTGAGCGCCTCGTCCATGATCAAATAAGTATATTCCTTAACAAAAACTCTCTCCTTAACCCTTTTCAGTCCGGTTTCCGTCCTGGTCATAGTACTGTTACTGCTTTGGTGAATATTACGGATGATATAAGATTGGGTATGGTAAACAGTAACCTAACTATACTTACACTGCTCGATTTCAGCAATGCCTTTAATACTGTAGATTTCGATATTTTACTCGGTGTGCTGCGCTCTCTTAACATATCTCCAACGGCAATTGACTGGTTTCGTAACTACCTGTTTGGTCGCCGGCAACGTATTCGCATCGAAGAAACTTACTCTTCTTGGTGTAGTACTAGTGCCGGTGTTCCACAGGGTGGCGTTTTATCTCCTTTACTTTTCGCTGTTTTTATTTACTCTATTTCCAATCAATTAAGTTCTTCTTACCACCTTTATGCAGATGATCTCCAAATATACACTCAAGCTACATTGGCCAAGTTCTCGGAGGCAGTTAATACCATCAATAATGACTTGACTAAAATATGTGAGTGGAGTAAAAGTCACGGTCTCCAAGTTAACCCATCTAAAACGCAAGTCATTGTTGTAGCTAGCTCCAGACTTAGTTCTCGTCTTGATTGGTCACAGCTTCCGCAAATTATGTTCGATGGTGTCACAATACCCATAAGCAAAATTGTAAAAAATCTGGGGATCTATATAGACTCCAATCTTACTTGGGGCCCACAACTGCAGGAACTCAGTCGCAAGATTTTTGCATCGGCAGGATCTTTAAGAAGGCTACGCAATTTTCTGCTAACGGCCACTAAAATTGCACTTGCACAATCCCTTCTCCTTCCTATATTAGATTATGCAGACGCCAGCTATCTTGATCTTACTGAGAGCCAACTTGATAAACTTGAGCGCCTTCAAAATTTTTGTATAAGGTTCATATTTGGTTTACGCAAATATGACCATGTTTCTGAATTTCGTGGAAGACTCAAGTGGCTGCCAATCCGCCATCGCCGGAATGCTAACATACTATCGCTTTTATACAACATTTTATATAATCCGACAACTCCCTCTTACCTTAAAAAACGGTTTGAATTCCTTCATGAAACGCATTCGAGGTTCCTAAGGTCATCAGAGAATCTGAGGCTGAAAACACCAATGCATTCCACAAACTTCTTTCATAAATCCTTCACTAATCAAGCTGTACGCTTGTGGAATGCATTGCCTGTTACGGTCCGACGTGCAAAGACGTTGCATTCTTTTAAAACAATGGTTAAAGATCACTTTTTCCTGGTTGGATAATGTAATAATTGCTGTCATAATTGGATTGAATTAGATTTATATGTTTAGTATATCAAGTCCTGTGTATCAATATGTATGTAGTAGTATTTTATGGAATATATATCTTTATAGTGTACGCCACCAACTGCCCTCTATTTTTATCTGTTGCTTCTTCCAACGTACTGGTTGTCTGGAAGAAATTGCTCTTAGCAATAAGACCGCCAATTGTGCCTCTATCTTAAGTTCGCTAGTGTACAATAAAGAATACTCTATCTATCTATCTATCTATCTAACAGACGTACACAGCATTTATACACAATTTATTCAGCATTACAGAATAGGAAATTAATATCATACTATCGATGTAGAAGTTAATTCTGTAATTTTTGGCTTTCGTGTCTGTTTGTCTGTCGGAGGGTATGAACCAGCATCACGCAAAAACTTTGCATGCGGATACCTTATAATATTGGCTAACATGTTGTATAGTATTTATACTGGAAAATTAAAAGGTTTCTCCAGAAAGGACAAATTGGATTTCTAAAAAGACACTTTACTTTAAATCTGTATGATGGATTTCAATGAAATTTTGTGTAATTGTAGCCTGTACAAAAGATCACAACTCTGTATACTTATATTTTCATAAAATTTAAGTTTCCGAGGAAAGTACAAAAAAGTCGATTTTGATAAATCATTCATTGTTCCAAAACTAGTTTTTAAAAGTCAGTGAAACATAGCACGTAGATATTTCATATGACAGATAATATAGTTAATATTTAAGTTTTCCGGTAACATATAATATACTGTAAGGAAATCATGTCGTTACATGGAATATTTTTAGGAAATAAAAACCCAGGGATATCATTCTATCAATTTAGAAGCCAATTCTACAATTTTGGCTTTCGTGTCTGTTTGTCTGTCTGTCCAAGCCATCCACCATCATCGCGTAAATACTACAAGGTGGATTTTGATTTAACTTTGCATTCAGATACCTTAAAATGTTGGTTAACACGTTATATAGATATTTATAAATATATAAATAAGTTTTCTATAAATAAATAAATAAATAAATAAATTATCCCGAAAAATCAAAAGGTTTTTCCAGAAAAGACGGAAATAAGCGAAACATTGGATTTCTAAAAAGACACTTTATTCCAAACCTGTTTGATGGATTTGAATGAAATTTTGTGTAATTGTAGCCTGTACTAAAGATCACAACTCTGCATACTTATATTTTCGTAAAATCTAACAGTTTTTGAGGACAGAAAAAGAAAGTCGATTTCGATAAATCATTCATTGTTTCTAAATCGACTTACTAGATTGTCGCGGAATAAACCATAAGACTTTATTACTGTTTGTCCCGAACTGCAATGTTACGATGTAAAATATGTGATTTTGCCTTTACATAAATTCGTCTATGAATTGATATTGGACTCTGGTTCGTGTCCTCGCGAAGAACTTTCCAGTGGTTAAAAGCACTCACTCGAAATTGTTCATACATGTTTGATTTAAACACTTAAACATGGTTAACATAATAATCGCGCTCTAGCTTAGTTTATATTTTACAAAGACCATCTGTACGGGCTAAGCGGGGCTAAGCCTGAACCCGGTGATAGAGTTAGTTGATAGAAAAATAAGTCTAGTGGAAGTTGACAAAGTGTATAATATATTCACTACACGGTTCTCCCGGAATAGTTAGTCTCCCTGTTAGTTCTTCATATTAAAATGGCTAAACGAATTTAATTGAAGGTCTTACATAGTCAAATAAATCAGGACACTTTTTATCTCGAAAAATACTTCTGTGGAATACCTATTATTTCTATATACCTATATCATCATGCCAGATCCCTTGCGGGGTAGGCAGAGAGTACAGATTTCCAACAGAGATGTCAGTTTGTTAATTAACATTTTCATTGTAATGACTTGTCTCCACTTCAACGTGAGAAGTAAATTGCTTTATATGAATCAGAATCATAATATTTTTTATTCATGTAAACCATTACAGTATTTATGAATTGCAACAGAGATGTCATTCCTGTGGAGAAGCAGGGAAAAAAACACTCCACGGTTACTCTTTTAAAATAGTAGTTTTACATTTTCTTTTTCCATTTTCATTTTGTTGTGGGGTGTAGGAGAACAATGTAGGCGGGTCTGTCAGGTGGGTCTAAGTTAAATCAAACAAATTATACTATCCATGAGAATGGCTACATGGTTCCCTCATTTACAGAGGTAAAAATGGTTAATTTTTACTAAATTAAGACAGGAAATAATAAAAAATAATATTATCTGAACAAGTTATCCATATTGAAGTGGAGCTGGAACAGCACATATCCAAGTATTTTGTCTGTTAAATAATCATCTGACGTATAATAAGCTCGCTTACTAAGCGTAAGCGTTATTTCCCTTTAGCTTAGTGACGTCAAGAGGAATATTATTATAAAATCTAACATAGTACCCCATGAAAGAAGTGTGAATTTTTGACAGACAAAATTGCGGTTAATGTGATTTACTTCTATGTCGCGTGTTATAGCAATGCCTATCACCTATTGATTAAACAACTGTATATTTTTTCTTGTATACATTATGTTTTCATAAATGTATTGATACATGAACCATTTAATTCCGCCTCCGCCTTCCCCATCAGTTCACTGACATGTCTTCATGTGGCTTTCAATTCAATCCTTTTAGAACATAACTTTAAACAGTGATTTTCAAATTCGTTGTAACGAGTGTACCATTGTACCAAATATCAGCGTGTTAGTGCAACGGTTGGGCCATGAAGACATGCAACTACACAGTAGAGAAATAACATTACTTACTCAGCTTCAGTCTCCAAAAGTGCTATGTCATTATATTTTACTGGTGCTTTATAATCAGGATGTATTATCATTCTCTTTATGTCATAAATATGCCAAAGCTCTTGGGGGTCTGTGCGTTTCAGTATACCCAATGCCGCAAATTTAACGGGTTCTCTGTAAAAAAAAAAAAAACAATTTAATTGCACTTAAAATAACCTTTGAGTCAGATAAACTAGCTAGAATTTTTGAAGGCTAAGCCGACGCCAACTATAATAAATCGTCTGGTTTCATTATTTTTTATTGATATTAGATTATTCTAAGAAAACAACCTGTCTGACCTATCAGACAACAATGTCGTTTTCTTCCTACGGACCTTATTTTTCTCACAGTGTTGTATGTAAATTCTTTTATAGTTAACTGGTTTACCATATATGATAGATATAATATCCAGAGTTACCAGCAGTATACCTGCAAGGTGTGTCCTTGTTTTGTACTTGAAACTTCTCTTTAAGGATATATACTGCAGCTACTGCAAGTATGTGAGTGTAGAGTATCAATTAATTTTAAATTTGAATTCAAAGTAGAATATCAAATTGTTATAATAAAGACACAAGCATTCTTGTGGTTAGTATCCATCCTAAAATATACGTTATCTTTGCGTTTATAAATCGGAAATTTATAGTCACCTTGCTGTGTGATTAATATTTGCAGATAAATTAACATAAACCAACAAAAATTGTTACTTACAAAGGTCTCAGACAAGGTTTGAATTACATTATAAAAATATTGTAGTTGAATTGACATTGTGAAACGCATCTGTCACTGCAGTATTTTATTACTTCTACAAAATACATTTGCATTAAATTTTGTGGTTTTTGTGTCTATTATTTTTGTGTCCTTTATTTGTCTATTTGGATACAGCACAAAACCGATTGTCATGGCGATATTTGGGGAGGCCTTTATTCTGCAGTGGACGTCTTTCGGCTGATAGGAAATGTTGTAAAGCTTAACATTTAAAGAAATGTATTCTCACAAAGTACGGGAGTGTGAACAGTGCGCCGCTGTGATAATAAATCGCTCACTAATTATTGATCCACCGCACAGCCATTCTGCTGATTCTTTGTCTGCACCATATCCAAGTAAAGCCTGCAAAGTAAATAAGCATCTTGAGCCTTTGTAGCAACACTTATGAACTCAGATTGTGAATACTACTGTCGTCAGGCGTTTCTTTATTTTCAGTAATTAACTACGGACATAGGCTGTTGAAAATACCATTCTGCCTACACCAGGTATAAACGAGTTCTTCTCTAATATGGGTATTAAAATACTACCACCTCGCTTGAATTACTACTATTTGTGATAGTTGCTCCTGTATGGGACTTAGAATTTGCTACTTATGCAGCTCTGGGAATCTTCTATCCTTATTTTTAGCAGAGATTCTTTGAAAGTATACTGTAAATAAACTAAGAATGTGTTTTACTCTTAACGCACTGTGTTTGACTAATCTACGTATATTAAATAGTTTTTGTTCCTCATATCACCTAACTGTACTGTGTTACATTCAAGCATTCGGGAAAAGCAAGACCAGGAATTAGAAAATGTATACAGGTAATCAAAAGTGTGCAGGACGATGGAGAACAATAGGACATCTACCTAACGGCGTGCTTAGTCGAGCATGTCGGTCGGGCGACGTCGTCCACTGCGGTTGGGAGAAATGTAGCCCCTCGGATTGGCCGGCCACCGTGCTGTGTCGCGTCCTTTCGAGTTAAGCGTCCCAATTAAAAGAAATGTAGCTCCTTTGATTGATCGACCGATCAGAGGACCTACAGCAAAATTAGAATATAAGGCCGAATAGATGTAAGCGTTTGAGCGTCTTGTCCGGTGAAGCTGTAAGGGCCCCGCGGCCAACAGCGTAGATCATTGACATACACACACACAGCGTTCAGTTCAGTCGCGATTTGTCTATCGTGTTGTAATAAACACAGTGAATTTTCTCGTAGTAAAGATCAAGTAGAAGCCTACAAGTCTTGTCATTTGTTAGAACCAGCCCATAGGTACGGTAATCGAGTGAACAGGAAACTAGCCAGTCAACCAGCCCTTACAGTCCACTGCCTGATCCCGTACAAAAAGCATCTATGAAAACGATACAGGTGAGACTGTATAAAATCGGCCCAAGCTTTCCTACCGACTGAGGGGTTAGGGGTAGGGGGTAGGGGAAGATTTATTCATCAGTTGAAATGACGAATTTGGTTATTTACACGCGCGAAACTTGAGACGCCACATAGCGAGAACGCGCGTCTGATGGATGTTTACGTTATCCAATCACGTAATCACAAACACATTCTACCGACTAATATACATCAACAGAACTTAAATTTTATGCTATACATTTCATTAGAACATCGTCTATGGCTACAATTTAGTGTTAGCCTACAATAAATCGAAAACGCAATCGATTACCGCAACGTGTGAAACCATACGTTCCCGAGTGGAGGTAAGTATACTAAATACAATAGAACCCAAATAATAAAAACTCTTGACACTCTAAATCTAAACCATGCTCAAAGACTAAAGTGGAAATGGGTGAGACATGTAGCGCGATTACAAGATGAGAGATGGTCTAATAATCACCTTCTAGGCACTAGCCTGTTACGTCGTAACATAGTTATAAAAATATAAAATAAAAATAAAAAATCTTTACACACAGACAAACAAAATAACTAGTTGTTACATCGAAGGAAACCGCGCGCCTTAACTAGTGATAGCATCATAATGACCATATAAGGTATTCGTTGGCACCGGAAATCAAATTCCTTCTAGAACACCTAATAAGAAACGCCCACAACATAGAAGGATCTAGAAATAATACAATAGCGAACAACGGGACAATGATCCTATCTCACTCGGTTCGGTTATTGCTAACTTAGTCCCACAAGAATTTTATAAAAAACAGACAATAGTTTAGGGCGTGCCTTGCTTCGGTTGAGCCGTTCTTTCTATATCTCTGTCCTCGTCTCCGACGAAGGATCAAGAGATCTGGGGAGTGCGCACTGTTGCCAGGCAGGAAGTAGGCCGTCCTGGGGGGGCAGTATATAAAAACGAGCTCGCGCAAGAACAACCCTTTTCCGACGCCAGAGCTCGCACGACAACAATTCAGTTCAGTTCGAACAGTGCTTTATTAAAATAAAAAAAAGTAAAAGTTTAAATTAGCAACATTCTTCAACCCCCTTGGTAAGTTTAATATAATTATTCCAATAGTTCTGATTGCTGTTAACTAATTTTTCGTGTCTGGATTAATTCGATTACTATTCAACAAGTGATTTGTTCTACCTTTTAATAGTGTATTTTTCTGTGGCTAAATATATTTCTTAATAGTGGGTAACAACGTAACCAAATGTGACAGCTAGTATCTTAAAAATTGTAAATATAACCTTTTCTATTTAATCATTCGATAAGTTTTGAATATGTTTCACCGCGGTATTTTTCTTCATTTTTATTATCATATTAATTTCGTCCAAATTGATCCAGCCTCCACAAGAAACCAGGAGAGATATGGCCGCGATAATTAATTCCCACTGTGCATTCCACGCGTGTGTTGTTGAACATCGGTGGCTTGTGAATATCTATTTTTCTAAATATTTGTTGTCACAAATTCCGTAATAACTAAATTTCTAACTTCATACATTAAAATAATGAGCTTTTTGTTTTGTTAAACTATTAGAAATTGCCACCGCAAATTGTATAATGTAAACACAAAATTATTCGCTGGATTGATGTCACGAAAGAGGGTTTTCTCAATATACCCGACAAAAAAAAAAATCAATGGTCATTGTTTCGACGTTTTTATAGACCTACCGTCATGTGTAAGAATTAAAATTTTTGTACCTCATAGCGTAGTGGAGTGGTGATAGTCCTAAATATAATGTTGGGGTTTGATTCTGGGTTGGGTAATAAGTTTTTTTTTATATATTTGTTTTTCCTTATATTTAAACCGGACGTATATATCACCACTCCATTTCGTGAATATTTTAATTGCTTCGCGAAAGATGCCGACGCCCACTCCTGGTCTCACCTAGTGCCTGGGGGTCGGATCTTTCGCGCTACATGTGCCCAATTCGGCGCGTTCCAGAAAACTGGGGGTCCACCGTACGGGTTGACAAGTACGGTTTGGGAGACAGCAGGCCTCATTTCTGCCCGTCGACTCCCGCTGACCTCGGCGGCTGAGGGCCTTCTACAGGGCACCTCCAGATTCCTCACCTAGCCGGTGGAGGCTGTTACCGAAGACCCCCCACGCGTCACGGGATCGAGCGGCCTAAAGATAAGTCCCCAGCGCCCATAGGATTTTTTTGTGGACCCGAAAACTCCCCTGTGCCGGGAATTCACGCCCCGTTTTAATATTGATACTTATTCTAATTTTCTGGATTGTGTTTGCGTAATTAAATATATTTTTCCTGATAACAATAAGCAATTGTATTTTTTTTGTAATTGTGTGTTTTATTTGTACCCGCCGTCAGGCGGTCGTAACAGCCTTTTGCGTTTGAGCCTACTAAGGCTCAAAAGCAAATCGCTACAGAGGAAGACTATGCGACATAGCAAGACGACATTACAAGGACAGCAGGCCCGAAATGTACCCAAGTGGCCGAAGACAGGGACAAATGGACCTCTTTGTAGGAGGCCTTCTCCCGAGGAGAGGTTTTTGCAAATTAATCAGTTTTCTTGTTTATCATTATTTATTATGCTTATAAATGTAGCAATAATAATTAGTACACATTACGTTTTTCTTTGCAAGAAATAAAGGGCTTCTTATTTCTATTTTACCTTACACGTTCAGGAAGTAGTAACACGATTCTTTTGCTCATTAATACAGTGTCATTTAAGAGGAGTAAGCAAACCCAGGCCCTGACGATCACCAGGCTGTAAAATTTTAAAGAATAAATACTTTTACTACTTGCCATATGCGGAAATTCCCATCTTTGCGCATCGCGGCCTCCTATAGCTAATAATGAGGAAGACGTAAAACCGTGGCATTTTTTGTCTGCATTCCAGATTTTTTTTACTTCGGTGTTTCCTTTACCAGGGCACGGATATTGAAGCCGTTGTAAATATTCCAAGCATTCTGTAAATTGATATAAAATCACAAATCAAGCATCACAAAACAGGCATACAGACCGAAACAAATATTGTGGCTCTCACAAAGATTTGTCCCGTGCGGGTCTCGAAACGGCAACTTCTCGAACAAGTGGGTAGCTTAAGCTTTTAACCACTGGCCAAAGCTGTTCGTTTTATATGAAGTATGTATATCAACAAAACTCAACTTTATTTACCGACAAACACCGTGGTGTTGCTTGCTTAAAGTTCTGGGTCAGACATGTGAAGTAGCAGCAAGGTATACTATGAGAAAACGCATGTCATGATAACTCTATGTAATGGTATTCTGTATGCCGTTACGCTTCTATCGCTACTATCACGAATATGCTGGCACGAAAAGTAATTTTAATTTTAGCTAAATCAAAGTAGACGATGATTTTTACAAGAAATTTGGGAAATTTATCCAAGCAACTAAGGTGCCAAGTGTTTTCGGGCTTAACTTAACTCCTATAAAATATCGCCAGAGATAAATAATACATGTAAGTCAAAACTGTAACTGTACTGCATAGTTTTAAATAACTTGATCACCTTTATAAAGCTGGTTTAAGTAGCTTGACGGACGGCTTGGCCTAGTTGTTAAGAGTTTGAGTTGCTCCGCCTACTGGATTGAAAAGTCGCGGTTACGATTCCCGCACGAGACAAATCTTTGTGTGACACACAATTATTTGTTTTGGTCTGGGTGTTGAAACAGGAATAATTTCGAGGGTGCTGCTATGTATTATAAGGAAAAAAACATTGTCTAGACTGAGACATTGCTAAAAAAATGGTGCCTAAAGCGGCCTTAGTTATGCACAATGTGTGCGTGATGCCCGTGATCAATCTGTTCAAAAGCTGTCAATGTGCGCTGTAATACGCGCATCAATGCGCGTATTACAGTTCTGTCTGTATACATCTTAGTGCGTGCAATGCTCCATCTAGACATGTTATTCATCTAAGAACTTACTGTTGTATGCCAGCGGGCCTGACTTTGTTGTGGGTACGCCATTAGTTCCTATTGCAGAATTTCTGAACCTTAAAAATATAAATAATAATAAAATCAGCTCATATAGTTCCACTGCTTAGCAAATGCCTTCACTCACGAATTGAGGTGAGAGAAATAGGTCTTAAACTCCACCACGCGGACTCAGTGCAGATTGGTAGAGATAGGTTTGTGGCCGCATGCTGTTGGAATTTATCAAGTTATTATTAGCTAACGCTTCTAATTTGGCTTAACTACTTTAACTGATAACTGAAATTAACGGCATAGATTGTCTTTTGAAGCACAAATTTGCAAAAATATGAAGATGCAACAAACGGTCACCCATCTTAGATTGACCGACCGATCGCAGCCTAACCAAACTGACTGCGGTCGCACAGCGCTACATGGCCTGCCTTTAAATATATAGTGGCTTAGAACAAAGGCATTTCTGGTCTTTAAGATCTCTTAAAGATATATCGTTGCTAAGGTCACCGGTGTATTCCACTTAGATCGCTTGTTCTCCGCGACGCGAACCCTCTAAGTACATCGATAGAAGTACATCGAACAATAGCCGGCGCGGCCCACAAAGTGGTATTATTATATACCTATTTGCACGTGAACAAATAGGTACTTGTATACTGCGCGCGCGCTGGCTATAATTTAAGGGGAGGACGACCTTCTAGACTTTTCAGCACTTAATCGCGGATTCTAGATCTTTCTAGACAGATCGCTAGGGGACCTAAATGTGTGTAATTCATTTTTAACCGACTTCAAAAATGAGGAGGTTCTATGTTCGGTTGTATGTATGCTTTTTTTTTTTTATGTATGTTCAGCGATATTTCTGTCAATTGTGGACCGATTTTGATGATTTTTTTGCATTGAGGACGGCCCCCAGCTAGATGGACCGACGACCTCAAAAAGGTCGCTGGGACAGACTGGATGCGGAAGGCGGAGGACCGTGTGCAATGGCGCGTGTTAGGAGAGACCTATGTCCAGCAGTGGACTGCGATAGGCTGATTGATTGAGTTCAGTATAGCTCCGAGGTGGTCCCATTTTAATTTCATTGGTATTGGTCCTTGGACTTAGAAGATACACCAGGGAACTCATTAACGACAAACAATAGGCATGTGTAAATTGAGATATTATGGGTATTACGTCAATCCTACAGGTACCCTACTATAGAACTAAGCAGTATATTAGCCAACTTCAAAAAAGGAGGTTCATAATTCGTCCTTTTTTATACCTCCTTTGCTTATGAACCGATTTTGATGATTCTTTTTGCATTAGGTTCAGTATAGTTTTGAGGTGGTCCTATTTTAATGTTATTGGTATTAGACCTTGGACTTTGAAGATACAAGAGGGAAGTCCTTAACGGCGAACAGCACGAATGTATAGATTTCGTTAATATAGTCATTATATTAATCCTGTAGATACCTTACTGTACAACTCAGCAAAATAATATAATATCGGTATATAAATATTACTAAATAATGCACTCGTCACTTAAAATGGTAAAACAAAAATCTTTTAAAAAAAAAGGTAAACCGACTTCAAAAAGCAAAAAATAAATATTTGAAGTCGGTGCCAAGTAACCAACTGCACCAAACAGCAGCAGGTGTTTGCGTTTCGGTCATATCGAGTTTTCATTTTAATTTTAATTTTTCAAGCCGTGTTTTTTAACCCTCTTATGCACCTCGTCCAACTGGGTTTGGAGATCACTTACATAATCCGTGACTGGCTTACGACTAGCTGGTGGGGTGCCCGTAGCCAATAAAACCGCTGACGCACTTTAACCAACGTTTTCTTGACTCCAAAATGTCCATCGGAAACGGCGTCATGGTTATGCTGTAAAAGGGGAGCCATTTTGCACTGTGGCACCACCACCTGCATAGTCACTTTTTCACCATCATTGGACCCCCATTTTTGATATAGCACACCATTTTCCAGGACTAAACTGTCCCACTGAACCCAATAGCCCTTAGTAGCGGTACGATAAGCAGATACTTCACCCCATTTGGGCTTGTATCCATTAATCTTCCATTCCAGAATAGGGCACAGATCGCTGTCTTCTTCTTGTGCCTTTTTCATTGTTGTTCCGGTCCATTCATCGTCGAGACCATAAGTTCTTATAAGTCGGACTTCTTTTCGCGACTCATTATTTTGGCAGTGCTTGCAGTCTTCGCACATGGTCTTCGTAATAACGCGTCAGCATTATTGTGTCCTTTGCCACTCCAGTGTTCAATTTCAAAGTTAAATTCCTGTAGTTACTCGAGCCATCTTGCTACTTGACCTTCAGGATTTTTGAACTGTAGCAACCATTTTAACGCAGCATGATCTGTCCTCAGTGTAAACTGTCTTCCTAGCAGATACTTGCTAAAATGTTGCAAGGTCTTTACCACAGCAAGTAATTCACGCCGAGTAACACAGAGTTTCCGGTTTAGAAAGTTCCTTGCTAAAGTACGCTATCACAAGGCTGCGATCTCCCTGAACTTGCGACAATACTCCGCATATACCGGTGGTGCATAATTCAAATGGCATAAAATTGAATTGCCATAATCTATTCCCAATTCCGGTGCTGAACGTTGTCTTCTCTTTGTCCTCCGGGCTTATTTCCACCTGCCAGTAGCCACTTTTCAAATCAATGGTCGAAAGCCACCTCATACAACTAAGCACGTCCAGCATGTTATCGATTCGGGGCAGGGGGTAGCTGTCCTTTTTTGTGATATTATTCAACATCGAATAATCAACACAAAACCTTGTACTGCTGTCCTTCTTCTTTACCAAGACCACTGGTGATGATCATGAACTCGTAGAAGGTTCGATTATTTTGTTGTCAGCCATAGCTCCGATCATTTCAGTTACCTCCGCTTCCCTTGACCATGGTATGCATCGTGGTCTCTGTTTTATAGGACGGGCATCACCTGCATCGATTTGGTGCTTCACAAGTCCCGTCCTTCCGCAGTCACTCGCAGTCGCGAAGATGTCCGTAAATTTTAGCAATAGATCTCTGGCTTGCCGTAGTTCTGAAGGTGATAAATGCTCCTGAGAAGGGTCCAGAAGTTTTTTATGTGATCTTCTTTGGTTTCTGTCATGGCCTGTTTATCCGTAGAACTATTCAGCCGCTTCAGGTGTTTTACTTCTTCGCATCTTCCAACCATACTGTTCTTCTTCAGTTGGATTTTCTCCTTACTCAGGTTAAGAATTCTTACCTTAGTATTTCGTTGGGACATCAATAGTGTTCTAGCTGTAATTACCTTTGGGTGATTTCCAGCATCTTCCACGATGAGACAACTACTTTGCTTGACGTTTGCTGGAAATTTCACTTTCACTAAATTCTCTGATCTTGGCGCTGGTATCTCTTAGGCAATAAAGGGTGCATGGTTGTGATCCTTTTAGACAAACTTCCTGGTCAGGAAACCTTAGCACTCCTTTAGCAATATCCACTACACACTGCTCTTGCCTTAGGAAATCCAGTCCTAAAACGCAATCATTAGTGATACTAGCAGTTAATACTGACTGTAGATACATGCGGTCACTAATTCTGAATTTCACGTTTGTTTCACCGAGGACGGCAACATTTAGTTAAACGGCAGATCTTCTTCTACCTGGGTCTCGAAATGCGCGACCCCTCTCTTCTTTTTAGGGCACTACAGTTTTATGTGCCTTTTTTCTCCACAGCCGTAAGGTGTTGGGCCAAACCTAGGTGTTCTCTCATTGTTCTCAACTTCCCTGACCTTATGTACTTTATTGCTGTTTCGCACAGCTTCCACCTCAAGAGTATGGGCCAGTGCGCTCTTCAATGTTTGGTGGTTGCCCAAGAGGATGGCAGACCTGACGTTAGTCTCCCGTATGCCGTCGATGAAAGCCCCTATAAGTTGGACCTCGATAGTTGCTGGCGTTGAGGCAAAGCTCGACGAACTAGCCTTTCTACCTCCGATGCCTTTCTACTTTCATCAGGCTTCTGGGCTCGGTCCCGGAGGTGGGCTCGATAGACGTGCTCCAAATGACGGACGATTTAGCGCAGTGGTTAAGGGCTTAGCCTGCCCCGCCCACTGTGTCTAATAGTCGCGGGTTCGATTCCCGCACGGGACAAATCTTTGTGTGATCCACAATTATTTGTTCCGGTCTGGGTATTTGTGTATGTGAATTTTCATGTTTGTAAACGCACCCACGACACAGGAATTAATCCTAGTGTGGGGCAAAAAAAAAAAAAAAAAAAAAAAAAAAAAAAAAAAAAATGGTTTTCTCCGTAGCGCGTCTCTAATGCCTCCATGAGTGCCTCGAGTGTCCTGCCTATAGACGGTAGATTCTCCAAAACCGTAAGAGCATACTCCTCGCAAGGCAAGTGTCAGCGCGATGCAAGTTTGCTAATTGCTCCAAGCATTTCCGCTTTCAACCTGAAAACCGACTGACATGACAATGTCCCATCAAAGCGAGGAAGGTCAAATTTGGCTGGTGACGATAAGGCCACTCCAATCGGTTCCCATGATCTAAGCTTTATTATCTCTTTATCGATAAATTGAAAGCGATTGCCATATTCTTCTATTTCAGACGTGACGTCTTATACCCTGCTTCCAGCGTTTCGGTCTTTGAAGTTACACCCTTAACGTCTGCTTCCAGACACATAATTTTTCTCCAAGAACTGTAATGCCGGGATCTATTTTCCCAAAGGCAGCTTCCTGGTTGGCCTGAATCACTTCTTGCAGCTCGTGGCGGCTGGCCTCTTGATTGGCCAGGATCACTTCTTATAGCTCGCGGTGGCTGGCTTCTCGTTCGCGGCGGCTGGCTTCTTGATTGGCCTGGATCGGTTCTTGCAGCTCGCGGCGGCTGGCTTCTTGTTTGCGGCGGCTGGCCTTTTGGTTAGCCTGGATTGCCTGAATGGCAGCCAACAGTGTTGCCATATCCGCCGATTTTCCCCCTGGTGCTGTCGCCACTGTCGTTGAAATACCCGCTTCGGCCTCCTGCTCCTCCTCTTGAAGGCTTCGCTGACGTGCCGCATCCATTTCCACTTGACGTCTCCACGAAGGCGTACCTCTTCTTCACGCGGTAGAATCGGCATTCCGCTTCTAAAACCAATGTTACGTTTGCCGAATAACGTGCGTACTTTATTAGGCGCTGTACACATAAACCAGTACGTCGAATGCAAATATACACGCGATCCAATCACACACTAGTACTACTCTCGTTAGTACCCAAATTCTGCTTCAAAGTCGCTAAGTCACTCGTAGTATCCGTATATCGTTGCTAAGGTCACTGGTATATTCCACTTAGATCGCTTGTTCTACGATTTGATCATTATCGTTTCCGAGAAGAGACTGTGTCCGTCCCCGCGCTCTGCGTTCCTTTTATACTCGTATGAAAGTTCTAGAATGGACGAGAACCCTCTAAGTACATCGATAGAAGTACATCGAGCAAAAGCCGGCGCGGCGCACAAAGCGGTATTATTATTACATACCTATTTGTACATGAACAAATAGGTACTTGTATACCGCGACCGCGCGCTGGCTATAATTAAAGGGGAGGAACCTTCTAGACGTTTCAGCACTTAAGCGCGGATTCTAGATCTTTCTAGACAGTCAATTAATTAATTAATCAAGCAATTATCTCTTTTTTTTTTTTCGAAAACTATAAATTGTTGGTGTGAACTGAGCCGCAACGCAAATTTCCATAGTTAGATCTAACCTTCACATTTTTTTCAAAAAAAGTCTGGGTACCTCTGATATAAACTAAATGTATTAAAAAGCATTGATCTCTACAATGTTTTGTATTCCTGTATACAATCCTAAATTGTTTTCAGTGTATTACAAGTATTCACGTTACTACCTACTTACCTACTTATTTCACGAATATACTTTTTACTAGCTTTTATTTAACTTTCAATGTTCGTATGTCTGTCTGTCTTTCCGGTTTCATTTTTCAAGCACTTGCAGGTATACGATTGAACTGAAATTTGGCATACGTATGTAAAGTCGATGAAGTCCGGTGAAGCTGTAACGGCTCCGCGGCCAACAGCATAGATCAATCATTCACACACACATTATGGTATGTATCATAGAGCTGGTTTGATGATGGAATCAGAAGGTGGCCGTAGGAACATGTGAACTTTACAAGAGTTTAGGCATGTTAGATTGGTATTGACGAGTACTTTACAACCAGATAGTGTTCAGGGTCTGACGATGAAGTCGAAAGTTGGCAAATGGAAACATCTGACTACTTGATATAACCTCACCGTGTTTAGGCTCGTTAGATTTGTATTAACGAGTACTCTACACCCGTGTGGAGCCCAAGGTCTGTTGATTGAGTCGGAAGGAAGCCTCCTCTACTAAGCAAGATATTTTTGTAGTGTTTTTGCTATAAAAGTTTGTTTTTAAAAAGGCTTTTAAATTAAAATTATTTGAATTCTAATAAATTAATTTATCATAATAATTTAATTTAGTAAAATTTATATAGATTCGTCCATGCAATATTGTGATTAATCGGCAAATGAACAGGTGTCTGTGTACACCAGTAAAGGCCACAAATAATCAGTTCTTACCCTTGTTTGTCATCAATCCAACAATCAGTGCAGCACACAATTGGCTCTTGGTTGTCGTAAGAGCATATCTCCGGGAGTGGCGGGACATCATTACCGTCTCCTGCATTCATCTGAAAGAAGACTTACGTTGATTTCAATACTACACGCTCAAACATAAATGTCGGCATTTGTCAGCATCACCTAATGGATATTAATTCAACTTACACTAAAGGACAGAGTGTAACTTGAAAAGGTTTATATATATATTTTCAAGTAAGTACCACCCAAATGTTTATCCCAACAAAATTTTCTTATTGTTAAGTTATATTTGAGACTTTGGATGATATTTTTGGATACATTAATGTTTATCCACTTTTGGCAACCTGTCATTGTAAATACTCAACAGCCGAAACAAACATTTAATATTGTTCAGTGACATTTGTAGCCTATGATGTTAAGATATATTTGGATTTCGCAATGTCCACGTATTTTCTATGTTCGTTTGTATGTATGCTTTTTTTTTTATTTATTTTCAGCGTTATTTCCGTCAATTGTGGACCGATTTTGATATTTTTTTTGCATTGGGTTTAGTATATCTCCAAGGTGGTCCCATATAAATTTTATTGACATTGGACCTTGGACTTAGAAGATACACCAGGGAACTCCTTAACGACAAACAATAGGCATGTGTAAATTGAGATATTATGGGTATTACGTCAATCCTATAGGTACCCTACTATAGAATAATTACTGGTCACTTAAAATTGTAAAATAAAAATCTTTTATAAAAAAAGGTAAACCGACTTCAAAAAGCAAAATATAAATATTTAAATTCGGTGCCAAGTAACTGACTGCACCAACCAGCACCGACTTCAAATATTTATTTTTTTTGCTTTTTGAAGTCGGTTTACCTTTTTTTATAAAAGATTTTCTTCGATCTGGTGTTCCGCTAATATTGACTTTTTAACGTACGGCCAAACCAACGCATCCAGCCGCGTTCGCAATGTCGTCCGCGGTGGCGATCAGTTCCTGTAGTAGTATTTGTATGGACGGGTTCACACCAACGCGTCTCGCGTCCTGCACGCGCAGTGAGTAGAGCGTCTGCACGCGCGATCATAGGGAGGATAGATTAGCAATAAAGTACCAATCAATAAACTATTATCTTGAAAAAATAATGTTATCTCTATGCAGCTAAAATAAAAATAAAATAAAAATGTTTTATTCAGTAACCAAGTAAAAATTACAGTAACAGTGGTTGAAATCCCCTTTTAAGTAAATATTATACTTGTGCTAGGGGATCCCGCTCTCCATTAATAGTGAGTTTAGTTACATGAACAAAATATATTCTAACATGCGATAGTATTTGAAGTAGTAACACTTTAGTTATTTATTCAAGGATAGTAGCTAGATACATTTTTCCTTATAACTAGGTAGGTAGGTACGAACATTAAATTAAAATTAAAAGTGAGCTAATGTGTGGTGTCCCTGCGCGCGCGTGCTTGTATGTGTGTGTGTACATTCTTTTTTTTTTCTTTTTTTTTCAACATTTATACAACATTATATCCTCAGTTTCATCATATGTTTTCGTTTTTAACCAATTAACTATAAGATTTTTAATCTCACGATATGTTTTAGGATAGATATTTAAGTGTTCATTTATGTAATTATATATGTGTGGTGATTGTTTAATGTGTTGTCGCCTGGCAAATACTGACTTCACATTGGGGTTAGGAGCTACGTATGTTTTATTTCTTTTATTCAATACTTTTGGATCATATGGGAGCGACTTGTGAAGTTTTAAAACTATGTGCATTATATATAGTTTACGTACAGTAAGAAGGTCACTTGTAATGTACAGCTGGTGTGTTGGAAATCTATACGGTTTAAAATACATGACCTTTAACAAGGACCTTTGCGCTCTTTCTAGTTCCAGAAACTTTGTTTTGGTGGCTCCTCCCCATATTGCTATACAGTACGTCATAATTGATTGTGTTAATGACGTATATATTTGTTTTAGTATCTGTGATGTAGCTACATGTCTTAGATTTTTGTAGAACCAAATGAATTTTCTAATTCTGTTCATCATAAGTTCTAGATGAAGATGCCAAGATAGGCGTTGGTCTATTATAACTCCCAGGTATTTAGTGTGGGTTACTTTTTCTACTTCTTCACATGTACAGCCAGGGTAATCAAGAGTATTACTGCATGAGTGTATTTTAATGGTAAGTACATATTTCGTAAAACATATGTAGTTACACTTTGAAATATTTAATGTCAATAAATGTGCCATTGTGCAGCTAAACTTATAATTTCTAAATATATTGGCCCCTGCTCCCGAATTTTGAATACGAGAAGACGTTTTTTATGTTACCGTACAATTGTTTTTCTTCAATTTAAATTGCGTTTTTAATCATTTAAATTCAATTAAAAAAAAGGGAGTGCATAACACATAGAAGTATGAAGAGTCTCAAGTGAACACCAAGCTCCACCCCCTGCGCACGACCATCCTGCTGTCTTCCTTGCACGGTTACCCGCCCACACTGACGTCACAGGAAGGTACGAGGCCTCTATCCTGCTTGCTTACAAAAGCTACGCCTATGCATCAAAGCTGTATGGTCGCTACTACTATCTCCGCAGTACCTATGCGCTCCTGATACTTCAATATTTAACTACGGACGCATACTGACGTCTGCCGTAACGTGCTCTCGCACATATATTCTGCTTGTTTACAAAAGCTTTGCCTACGTAACGAAGTAACGTGGTAGCTACTACTATCTCCGCAGTACCTATGCGCTTCTCATACTTCAATATTTACCCACTTACGCATACGGACGTCTGCGGTAACGTACTCTCGCACCTCTATCCTGCTTGTTCACAAAAGCTCCGCCTACGCGTTAAAGCAGCGCGGTCGCTACTATTACCTCCGCAGTGCCTATGCGCTCCTGGTACTTTAATATTTAACTACGTCACTCGCTCCTCAACTTTATTTACTGGCTTTCTTCGTTCCTAATCGCAACTTGAACTGTGATAATCTTATACTCTCGTGGTAATTTGATCGAGCAAAAAATTCAATATCACTATTCCACTAAATCGGACATCCCCTGCTACGTCCCCCGAATTCCCGAAAGCCGAAGCGCCGCTGGTAGTAAAAGGGAAACAACTGACTGTAAGTTTGACTTACGGCAGTTCTCAATAACCTATATATCATTAGCCGCAGTTAGATATCGAAGATAAAAGAAACGGTGTGACTATCTCTTACTGCCGTCTCAATATCGACATTACGTTATGCTTACTTCAGTCTTAGAATAGATAACGCTACCTCTCCTTGTTTAAAGTAGCCCTATAAAGCGTTTTATTTTTGCGTCGCATCTAAAAACGAATACATTTTAAGATAGGATAATATATGTTATTTACATTATTTCTGTATAATTCATATTTTATATACTGATATACGGTTGTTATGTTGTACTGATGAAATTTAATATGTTAAATTATTGATTGAAATATATTCATATGTTAGATTTGATGGATCGGGTGTACGTACGATACGTATAGGAGCGGCATAAAAATCAGTTTAGTAGTAGTAGATCCCCTCCCATAGCCGGCTGCTGACCGGTGCACTTAGTAGTGCACCCGTCCCCCTACAGCGACTGTCCCAACCGAGGGCGCCCTCGAGTATGTCGCCTCTTGCCCTTCTGGCTGGCTAGAGCGTAGTGGTTGCACGCTCGCCTTTAAGTCCAGTGAAGCTGTAAAGGCCTCGCGGCCAACAGCGTACATCATTCACACACACATCACTTCCAACAATGAATATGGAACTCATTATAGATAATGTTTTATATTAAATCTTAATAAGAGCTGTTTATTATCCGCGGATTTTGAAGGATAAGCAAACTGACGTTTATTCTATCTGCAGATAGCTGTGAAAATGTTATTGAAACGCTTCGCTTATTTTTTGTATGAAGATATCTATTCATGGTTACAGATCGACCTCCTAGAAATATAGAAAAATGTTATGGATGATATTTTCTATCTCTCTTTGTTTATTAAAACAGTTTAATGAACAGAAAGTTACTAGAGATAGATATTTTAACTGACAGTAAGCGATCGATAGGTAATTGAGAGCGGCCATTAGTGATTTCCTTCGGCAACATTACGAATCGGCGCCTGATCTTCTTCTACTTATATCAACTCTCACAGAACGAAAGAAACGTGAATTTGATAAAGATGAATGCAATTTGCGCTGAAACCGTATTCGGTTTCAGGAATTAATTAACGCGATTAAAGAACTTAATGTTCAAAATGTTGAATTAAGCATGAGCGTTGAGCTAATGTCATAAAAATTCGAAGAGTTCTTAGTAAAAATATCGTTGCTCGAGACTGAAAGGCTGGAAGATAAAATAAAAACCCAGGAATCCCAGGAGCGTAGGTAGCGTGGAACTGGAATAGAAATACGACATTTACTGAATGTTAATGGAGCAACGAAAGACAACCTATGCAACGATATCATTAAATTTGGCAAAACACTGGACCTTGAAACTGATTGTTCCACAATTAAGGACATTTATAGAACTCCCAAAAAAAGATGGCTCAAATCCTGGTATTATCCAGTTTACCAGCCTTTTAACAAAAGAAAGTATCTTGCGCGGGATAAAAAGCTTCAATAAGTCGAAAAAAAAGGTTTTGGACTTATCCGCTCAATACTGCATAGACTATTATTAGGAAAAGAATGAGGGAATGTAGAGGCGGAATCTTAGACTCGGACTAGTGTAAACGACTTTAGCACGCAAGGTGATCGCCACTGATCGCCACCGCGGACGCCATCGTGCACGCAGATTGGACGCGTTGGTTTGGCCGTACCTTTACAATGTTACGGTGTATAGGAGTTTAGGTAATCTGGATGTGGTCATCGAGTTTTGATGCTGACTTTACTATAAAATAAAATAATGACGGACGATTTAGTGCAGTGGTTAAGAGCTTAATAGTCGCGGGTTCGATTCCTGCACGGGACAAATGTTTGTGTGACCCACAATTATATATTTCGGTCTCGTATGTGAATTCCCATGTTTGTGAACGCACCCAGGACACAGGAATAAATCCTAGTGTAGGGTTACTTTTTAATATAAAAAAATAAAAATAAAATAAATATGGCAAAAATTACTTCCATAAGGAAAATCTCAGGGGACAATTTGAAGGCAAGGATAGCATACAACGATACATACGTAAATATAAGACAAAGCAGCACTGGGACATTTGAAGATGTTATGACACGTGCCGTTCACGCCATCGGTGATGCATTCGGCACCTGAAATAAAATATTAAAAGGTACGTCATATTATTACGATAGATTTCTCTAACAGTAAGCACATAGAACAAAATATAATGTACATAAAAAAATATGAATGTTAAAAAATATGTCTACGGAAGAGGTTATACAGTCTACAAAAGGAAGGGAAACGTTTAAATGTCTTTTATATAGTCAACATAATCATGAGAAGAAGAAAAAAAGGAGTATAACTAAAAAAATACTATTACGCCTATTATTTCCGGTGGATGGCAGAGGAGATACACCCATACTTTTCTCCGAGGCTGTTAGGTCGGGGTCTCGTGCAATAGTGGGCGAGCCACTTGCCATCATGACGGGCATAATGTTAAGCTGCGGACTGATACTGGTATTTTTTTCTATTTATCTATCTATATCATCACGCCAGCTCCCTCGCGGGGTAGGCAAAGAGTACAGAGTTCCAACAGGGTCTTTCCTTACATACCTCTCTGGCTTCCTCCACTCTCATAGTTCGTCTCATACACACTCGCCGGTTACGGAGACTGTTGACTTGCCCTTCAGATAAGACACGGTCTATTTGGTCATGGTAAGATAGTCTAGGTCTTCCCCGGTACCTACATCCTTCCACTTTCGCATTATATATCTGTTTTGCCATTCTTTCTCCTGGCATTCTTTCTATATGCTCGAACCAACGGAGCAAAACCTTATTTTTTTTCTGTCAGTAAATCGCATTTTTGTCCAATCTATGATTTGAAACTCGCGATTGGTACGGAACGCACAGCGGCCTCGTCGGGAACAAAACTAAGGAAATAATTACAGTTTATACATAGTACAAATACCGTGCACAATTTCAAGTTTCTTTTGAATCTAAGATGACATAAGAGTTCTTTTCTTTGGACTTTATTATTGAACTAGTATTTCAATGCCATTCCATTGCCACGGTGTCTCCAGAAAAGATGTCTATAGAAGGTTTGTTAAAAGCCAACAGTTTAAAAATATTTGAATTGTCTAGAAAAAAACGGGTTTTTGCTTAAATATTGTAAGGATTAAACTAAAACTCTTCCCTTATGTAATGCGATGCTTCTAAAAGTATCTTAGTTATGAAATAATAATTAAAGCTTATAAATATATTATATGGCGAGCTAACACTTTTTTATTTTGGTATATGACCTTTATAAGAGTTCACCTTGAGCTGTGCCTTGAACTTATAGTAATAACATGCATACATGCTCTATCAAGGTAACAATTTGAACTTCAACGGACTTCTATCATTTTTTAACCAACCTCAAAAAAGAGGAGGTTCTACGTTCATCTGTATGTATGCTTTTTTTTTCTTTTTTTATATATTTTCACCGATATTTCCGTCAATTGGGTTCAGTATTGCTCCAAGGTGGACCCATTTTAATTTCATCGGTATTGGACCTTGGACTTTGAAGATACACCAGGGGACTCTTTTACGACAAACAACACGAATGTGTAGATTGAGATATTATGGGTATTACGTCAATCCTATAGGTACACTAATATAGAACTAAGCAGAATATTAACTGACTTCAAAAGAGGAGGAGGTTTATAATTCATTTGTGCTTTTTTATGATTTCTTTGCCAATTAACAGATTTTAATGATTATTTTTCCATTGGGCTCAGTATAGCTCCGGGGTAGTAAGATTTTAGTTTTATCAGTATTGAACCTTGGATTTTGAAGGTACACTTCGGGACTCCTTGACCGCATACAGCACAAATGTGTATAATCAGTTACTATGGATATACTATACTATGGGTATCAATCCAGTAAGTGTCTTACTGTAGAACTATGTAGAACAATATAATATAGGTATATAAATATACATAATTAAATAAACTTAAAATTATGAAATAAACAACTTAAAAAAAACAGGAAACCTACTTCAAAAAGCAAAAAATATATTTGAAGTCGGTGCCAAGTAACCGACTTCACCAACCGGCACCGACATCAAATATTTATTGTTTGCTTTTGAAGTCGGTTTCTCTTATTTAAAAAAGCTTTTTAGTTTAGAAATTGTTTGCACTTGGAATTATTTATATTCTTTGAGAACTTTTTGAACGAATTTTAGAGAGACTAAATCTTTGTGCTATTCACAAATATTTGTGTCAGCTTACGAATTCGTCTTTGTGTGATTTATATAAGTAGAATTAAACACCGTCACGCCTATATTCCTCAAGGGGGCGGCAGAGATGTACTGTGTTTACCTACTTTTGTTAGATCCCATGTAATCCAAAATTGTACTGGAAATTGACTTATCAAAAAATTTTAATTTGCTTAACGTAGGATTTGAACCCTATGCGCATTATTCGCAAAATATAATTTTTAGCGCAGTTTCTATCAAAATTATTTTTTACCTTCCATTCTTCATACTTTTCTATCGACAAAGTTAAGTTGTTATCAATATGTATCTATATCACCACACTTGATCCCTTACGAGGAAGGCAGAGAGTACAAAGTTCCAACAAGATTCTTTCCTTACATACCTGTCTGGCTTCCTCGACTCTCTAATTCGTTTCACAGACACACACACGCTGGTTACCTATTTGGTCATGGTAAGTTTATAAAATTAATATTATTATTATATAATATTAGTACCTCATAAAGATTTAATTCAATACACATACCTTCTTCTAATCCAAGATCACTTCTGACACGGCAGAAACAAGTAAACGAAATTATTAAAAATATTTTTTTATAAATCATATTAGCGACACACTTTGCTCGATATCTATTTACATATAAAACTAAAAGTCACGAAGGCGCCTCTTAATAGAGCTAAATCTAGTTTCTAGTTAATACTGAGTGTGACCTCTGTCACCTTCATCTTATAAATATCGTCCTGCTTCTTATATATCTAGTATCTATCAATACAAGGTGCAACATAATAAACGCAAGACCTGAAAGTATTTTGTTCTAGATCGGTAACTGAAATGATTCCAGCAATATTTAATGTATCTTACATTTATTTTTTAAATTTGCAAAAAATGCTTTTACTGCTTCATTGCGCTATAAAACACTAAAATTATTTTTATTCATAGCAATAAGGGGATTTCAAATGCATTCCTAAAAAGTATTTTTCAAAACGCACACACACACTTAAAGTTTCATTGATAATTCGGGTATAAAAGTGCTTAAAAAGGGTAAAAACTTTTAAATATGGAAATTTGGTTTTTGTTTTGAATTTATGAAGCAGTTCTCTAATCGGGGAGCCTAAGGTCTTGCGTTATTTACGTTACACCTTGTATATCTATATCATCCCTTGCCGTGTAGGCAGAGAGTACAGAGTTCCAAAAGGTTCTTTCCTTACAGACCTCTCTGGCTTCCTCCACTCTCATAGTTCGTCTCATACACGCTCGCCGGTTACGAAGACTCATGACTTGCCCTTCAGATATACCTAGTAGTAATAGTAATTCAAGTTACAAACTCGGGCGTACTAGTGATTTTATGAAAACCTACATGTGCGATGTATCCCTTGCAAACGGTAAAAAAAAATCATTAAAATTAAGAAACTTCCACATACACTCTGGGCCCAACATCTAGATCATTTAATGGTACTCTACTGGCATATAGAATATTTACCATTCAGAGAAAACTTTATTACCGTTGACTTTCATAAATCTTGCATTCTGTGCTGCACATATTAGGATCTTGACCATTATAAGAGCATATTTTGGGATTCCTTATTTGTACCCAGCGTAGTACAAAACAATAGTCTGTTTAATGAAGAGGAATAGGAAAAAAAGAAAACAGGAAAATAAGGTATAATCTTATTTATTTCTTCTAAATTTCAAAAACTCTTTTCAAAAGGATCTCATTTATAGTTCTCGCAGGCTGACCAATTGCAGCTGCAACTTAAGCAACGTTTTCATTTGCACCTAATATAATTATCGTTTCTTTAATTTTTATTGATTAAAATATATTTTTCTTATATAAAAAGAAAACTTCTACTAAGTCGTCAATATTCTGCCATTACCCTAGGCCACACAATGCTCTCAATCCAGGGCACGTAATGTTCAACCCTGGTATACATTCCTGCGGAGCCGAGGACTCCGCAGTCCTTGCCGAATGACGTCACTCCAACAACGTTGTAGAGGCATTTGTGATCATCAAGCTGGAGGGGATCACCGCTATCGCCCTAAAAAAATGCAAAAAAGATCGCAGTAACGTTTCAGAGGTATGTATAAAATTACGGTCAGTGTTGGGCATTATTTAATTAATATTTGTAGAATCAATAAACTGAAATCTCAATTACAATAAAATTAATCCTCCTACGGTACTCGGAACAACCATGACTTTTGGAGGCAAAACGCCTCAGTCCCTCCCGTGACCATGAGTGCTGTAGTGTACTTGAAACGTTGGGAACTTAAAAACGAAAACTAAACCGCGATAAAATCCGAATTATTTTAATTTAATTTTTGCACAATTGATTAATACCCAATTCTGTTTACGGTGTCTGATGCCGATCACTTCATATATACGCTTCAGCATCGTCCTAACTTTAAAATTTCATTTTCATTGTGTTAGTATATAGCATATATTCTCACAGTACTTAGTAGTAGTATATAGCATATGTTCTCACAATATATAGTTAGTATTCAATGAAGTTTTATTATTATTATTCAAAAAACCTTTAAGATCATCCATTTAGAAAAATCTAAATGGATGATCTTAAAGGTGTTTTGAATAATAATATGGATAAAAATCCATATTGCATTACACTCGTGAAAGAAAGAAAGAAAGAAAAAAATTTTATTCAGCACAGCACACATAGAAAATATATGAAAGGTAACAAAAGAAAATTAAAAAGGAGGAAAGACAAATAAACTACTGCTGCTTCTTGTGACGTATGCCTCGGTGTGAGCTGTGCCGAAAGGCATTGGGCTCAGCATGTGTTGGAGGGGGACAAAGTCTCCCCCAACGCTGGTTTTCAGCCAAAGCCTCCTCAGCTACTATTTATTATAAGTAAAATATTACCCTTAATGCTGACGCAGTCACCTATACTGCATATTACAAATACAGTAAATACATAATTAAGTAATATAAATGTGTAAATAAAGGACATAAATATTGTATACATATATAATGAAAGAAAAGGTTATAATTTACTATAAGATAAAAAGTTTGTTTATATAGTCACAATATAAAAAAATAGTACGTTGTGCTACCACAGGTGATATATATTTAACTATTGTTATGTCGCGTTGAGCGAGTGAGAATCGTTTCGATTGCGCGAAACCGGTTCTCGGCGCGGCACTCCGGCGCATCTTTGTTGTCGTCACTCCATTCACGGGCACGATGCGCTGTGCTGTTGCGTAACTACGTAATATAATATTAAGTACTTAACAATAAACCCGCAGATTACAGTGATATAAGTAATATAATATTTATAAGTTATGGGTGAAGTGTAAAGAATACAAGTACCATGACTCGATGCACCCGCGAAAAAAAAAAAAATAAAAAAAAAAAGAAGCTAACGGAACCAGGAGGTTAGCACTTGTGGGGATTAGTATCCCTCTCTCCACTATAATAATTTACTAAATGGTTTAACTGAGGATCAATAAACATATGAGGTCGTTAAATTATATATTTATAATTGTATTTTAAAAGTATTTTAATAGAGATTACTTATAGTATTTTATTTTCTCATTGGTCTCCCTCTCAGATTCAGCCCTGATATTGTATACACTGCAAATATGACGGGTGAAAGAAGCCTAAAAGTGAGTGGACCAGACCCTGAGGTAAGTCATTTTTTACTATTTTATTATATTATTATTTATTTATTTATTATTGAAATATTATATTATTATTATTATATTCTAATAAATATTATTTAAAATTATATTATTATTTATTTTTAAATTTCCAGGTCCCCATTATTCAGGCGAGTTACTGAGTGAAAGAGTATATGCCACTTATCAGAAACAGTGGACAGGGACATTTAGCTAGCCATCTAATAGGGTATGTATTATTTATTTATTACAATTTGTGTTATATTATAGATATATCCAGATTAATATTATTGTATTCTCGCTGCACCTCGACCATGTGATTCTTAAGTCTTATCTTAAATTTGTTAATAGATTCCAGGTTTCTGATTGGCGGCGGCAGATTATTCCAACATTTGGAGGCTGCGTACCTGAAACTACCCCGGAACGCGGCAGAACTGTACTGTTCGATGGCAAGTGGTTGTGAACACTGCCTGCGGGCGGAACTTCTTCTGGCTGCTACCCAAGTAAGCTTCTCGTACAAGTATTTTGGAGTTTTGTACTTAAGAACACCGAAAAGAAGACACGCTAAGTGTAGTTTGCGTCGGGACTTCATTTTTAGGCAGTAGTGTTGGTTTAAAAAGGGGGTTATGTGGCTTCTCGGTGGCACAGTGAAACAAAATCTTGCACATGCGTTTTGGACCCTTTGAATCAACCGTTGCGTACGCGCAAGTAGCCTTGGTCCGTATACCGTGTCCGCGTAGTTAAGTTTGGATAAGACTAGTGTCTCAACTAGTTGTGTACGCAATTCTTCCGAGAGGAAAGTTCTAATTTTGTATAGGACCCTTAATCTGTAGAAACAGTTACGTGCGCACTCAGTGATATGTTTCTCGAAACGCAAATCGGCGTCCATACACAGGTCCAAATTGCGAGTCTCATACGAGCGCTCGATAGTCTCGCCCATAAGTCGTATTTCAATAGGAGAGCACAGGTTAGCTAGTTGCTGTTTGGTTCCGAGAAGCATATACTTAGACTTAGTAGAGTTAAGTACGAGGTTATTTCGTTCAGTCCAAGCTGCTATCTCAGTGAGGTCTTCATTTAGATTTTTTATTGCTATTTCCTTGTCACCTGGTCGAAAGGATATATATATTTGTAAATCGTCAGCGTATATATGATATTTGCAATTTTTCGGATAGGTCTTCGTATGTATTTCTATGTATTTATTATTGAAATATCAAATAGACAGCCAATCAAACTTAACTAGCTACTAAGGACCGGTTGAAGTAATCAAAAAGTTATTCTAGACATATTATCTTTATTTTCTTTGTAGTTGTGACTTACTAATCCAAATTTCTTAGAATAAAAAGAAATACGATTGATAAGGTTATTTACCTCGCAAGTGTCTACAATCTGAGAATGGGAACCATAACGCGTTTGTGTGGTATGATTATACCCGCCCTACAGGTGTCTATGTGGGACGTAAATTGTTGCACATTCAGATTCCTTAAATTCGTATAAGTCTACCTAAAAATAGATAAGTTATTTCGTTTGTCGAAGTGTTATACTCTGTTCTCCGTCCGGTCACCTTTTTTGGAGGCACAAAGCCTCAAAGCATCCAATAATGAAGATGCCTAGCATCATTAGACAAACATTTTTTACCAATTTGATATTTGTCTACATACTGTCAGTTAAGAATATAATTTACTAACCGATCAACCAGGTAGATGGCGTGCTTAATCGTTTACTGTGGTTGTTTTTAATTTCAATAAACTATTCATTAAATATTATTTTCTTCTAGTACCAATCTGGAGTCTGGCATTGTGCCCGGTAAAATAGCAAAAGGATCGGCCCCTATTACATGGGATTAAACATCGTCGGCCAAAAGCAGGTGCATATAGTACACCTCTGCCACCCCCGCTTGAGCATTATAGGTGCGACGCTGTTTATTTTTTATTTGATCTATCTATCCATATCATCACGCCAGATCCCTCGCGGGGTAGGCCGATTTTATTTAAGTTCATATTTTAAATAACGTACAACTTGAAGATTATCCGCTAAATTCTTTGTGTCCGAGTCGTCCCCAACCAGCTGCGTTAGCCAACCTATTTTGCTCGTTTTCCCAGTGTCTAAACAAGCTGGCAAAATTGATTTGCTGAAATTTATTCTGTAATAATAGAAGTCAGTTTTACATTATCAATTTGGATTTGATCGTAGGCATGACAAAATATCTTCAATGTTTAGATTTGAGCATTTGAATCTGAATCAGGGCACAGATCAAAAATATTATGTCCTATGAGGGCTCAGCACGAAAACTTTGACGGTAGCAAGTAATCGTGCTGTCAGTTTCATGCTAAATTCTCAGAATATGTGGATCAATGTTACGATTGCACGATTTGTTTACTAATATTAACCATTTGTGCACCGTAAGTAATTCATT
This sequence comes from Phalera bucephala, assembly GCA_905147815.2. Classification (NCBI taxonomy): domain Eukaryota; kingdom Metazoa; phylum Arthropoda; class Insecta; order Lepidoptera; family Notodontidae; genus Phalera; species Phalera bucephala. Next base: position 28,084,634 of record LR990613.1, on the reverse strand, counting down.
TATCATCTCGTTCGAACCATTTGGCATTGCCGTGCTCATTCCTTTGCCAGTTTCTATGTCGGCAACCATCGGCAAATTTGTTTGCAGTAACTGGTAAATGACGATCAAGATCGAATTGATTCGAATCATTTGGATCTTATTAATATTTTAAGTAACAGAAGCGCTTTGCTGAATGTCGACACATGACTGCCTCGATAGCAGTTCCAGCTTCTTAATCATGCAAAAGTTTACAAGACTAGTATAGGCTTTCCACCGCCAGCATACCATTGTCTTAGTTACTAGTATAGTAATAAAACAAATGAGCTATGAGTATGTCACACTATATAATAGAATGATTACTTACTCAGTCTCTGTCTCCAAAAGTGCTGTCATAATATTTTGCTGGCGCTTTATATTCAGGATGTAGTATGATCCTTTTTATGTTGTAAATATTCCATAGCTCTATGGGGTCCGTGCGCTTCAATATAGACTATACCATTAAGGTCTGTAAGGAAAGACTCTGTTGGAACTCCGCAAGAGTCTGTCATAGACGTAGTTTTAATATACAGATATTAAAACTACGTCTATGACAGACTATTGCGGAGTTCCAAAAGAGTCTTTCCTTACAGACCTTTATGGTTTCCTCCACTTTAAAATACGTGGCAGACTGATTTATCAAGATAGATCAGTTTTAAGAAGTCTGTTTTCGCACTTTATAAGATCGATTACCGATCGATCGATCGACGCCGATCCATTTTTTCCCGGTATTTATAATAGTCGTATTACTGCGAATAATTTTCGTGGCTTTAATAAAATCGTTCTCTTTAATTGACATTTCGCCTTTAATATGTTGACGATATAACGCGCCAACAAAAGTTTTGTCCTCCATTGAGCAGGGAACGTCCTTAATTAGCATACGCGGTCTCCGGCCTTTCGGTTTTTCTAAGCGCAATCCCGCGGCTTTAATTGTATCGACTGATTCTATTTTTTTTAACTATTTTTCGTTAGCAACGTGCAGCACTACACCAGATTTCGCGGTTTTTTTAACGCCTACAATTTGAAAGCTTCACTAGGTTTAATCGCGCTCATTAGCGCTTGTTTTATTGCAGACAATGACGCATACTCAGCTGACCGCTCAGCTCTCGGGTAAGTGATAACGCACGGGGCATGCGATGCGTGCGCCTCCACCTGCGGAGCTGCCTTTGATGATAATTCGAATATTTTGGCGTAGGACGGTAGCTTTTTAATTGTCCTAGTTCTTGTTCAGTGTTTGCCAATTTAGTTTCATTATATGACGATTTTATGGACAAAAAAGATACTATTGTGGTAACCCGCTGAGTCATGCCCATAATTTCTGTTTTATTTGCAATATTAATGCGGGAGCCTTGATCATTGAAAAGGTCATTAATTTTCGCCAAAAACGCTTCGGATACTAGGTCGCAATAGTTGGCTCGTCTGGAGTTCCTGATACTTAGCGGCGATACATTTGTCCTAGTAGTTGTTGGTGGCAGAGGCTTTGCGTCGGGTGTAATGTATGAGAGATGCTACCGTGACTTCCTTATGTATACACGCGATAATCTCAAAAACTACTCTGTGAATTCACTGCCTCGATGGTCTAGTGGCGAATTATGCACTTTGTGATCGCACAAGGTCTGGGTTCAAATCCTAGGTCGGACAAATGTAGTTCTTAGACCTAAAATCGTCGGTGAAAACGGAACACCTGTGGTACACTATAGGCGATTGTTAACTTGTTATAATAGGCTGGCAAATCTAAAGGAGAGTATTTTGCTTTATACCAAACACAGTTCCAGTCTCCGAACTACGAATTTTTCGACACTTTTCAAAAAAATTTGCCCAACCTGTGATCTCCAGTCGCATCAGCATCTAAACCAACAAGGCAGTCTAACTTTTCCCAGTATGGTCAGATTTTTCAAAGACATGTTTGATTTTTCAAAATGAATAAACTGGCTGCACTGTTTATAAAATGATTGTTTAAACATTCAATAATATAACAAGAAACAAACAAAGCAGTTCCCGTTGGCAGTTACGCCGTAATTTCTCAGATACATCTCTACGTTACGGTATATTGTGCAATCGTACGCTTGCAGTATCCAAACATAGTGCATAGATTCGTTTATTTAGAGAGAATCGGAAATAGGTAGAATAGCAAAGACAAGTAAATGCATGAAACAATTCTCTGTACTCATACTGAGGCAAAGACCGTTAGAATTAAAACATGTTAAAAAAAAACCAACAACGCATAGCATAAAAACCAACTTCAGTAAAAATCATTTAATCAGGTATAGCAAAAACTAATACATACTGCAATTAATTTGTACGTTTCCATGTTAAAGCTAATCTCGAGAACAATAGGACGTGTTTTGATGTTGTGTTCGCCTCCGTATATAATTCTGTTTGAAGAAGATTTACGCGTGTCCTCCCTCGCTGTGTCACACAATTATTATTTTGACAAAGGCCGCGTGAAATGGATGTGAACAATGAATGAAGCCACAGAAAAATGAGAGCTATTTTTGTATATCTTACTTAAACTTTCATTCGTTCATTTATTAAATATGAGTTTCTATAAAATACAAGCAGTTTTCCGCGGCTTTCCATCCGGTTGACAACAGCGCAACCTGCCTATGTTAATTCTAGGTAATGTAAGGTAAATTAACTAGAAGTAATGAAGAAAGAATTATTAAAACTGTTTAGTAGTTTCAGAGTTTATCTATTACAAACGAACAAACTCAAATCGTTTATTTTGCATAAACCCTGCGGGTGTTCTTATAAATTGTCATATTTACATTTTTTAACTTACCTACTAACCTACCACCGGATCGGAATGCGGTCTCCACTGAGAAGATCCGGCGAGAAATTCAGCGGGCTTGTCTTTTTTGTCGAATTCTCCATTCATTTTGTTCATCATTTTTTGTATAGATACATACATTTTTGTATTATACAAAATCATTAATGCTATCTAGCCGCAGTATGATTCCTTACGACTGAGATATAAGACTAATAATAATATTTATAAATATATGTGTGTTATAATAAAAAGCTAGAGTACTCTTGGTGGACCAATCTCCACAAGCAAAACCTGTTCCCGAGTACGACTACTTGAGCAGCCATCACCTCCCTCGACCATACTATAGGGAAAGAAGTGACCCGCACAAATAGCCATTGCAAGCATAGACTTTTAGTCAGCATACAACAAATCGTACCTCTTTATAATATTAGTATAGATACGTTAAATACAAAATAAAAATATTCTTATATGTTGTTCAATTAAAAAGGGCGTTCCATTGACAGCTAGATCCACGACTCAAGCTACCGGTGGTCAGGGCTCCAGAGTTAGGAGATCCGGAGGTCCTCCTCACGATGCACCCCGTATCCACAAGCACAGCCTTCATCATCAAGGCGATCGCCTAACTGCCTGGCGACAGTTTCTCGAGTTATTTTTATAAAATAATTATTCTGAAACGCTTCTGCTTACAAAAATTCATTAGGTATTTGTGTATTTCCATCGTTATGAGTACTACGAACCTATAAAATTGTTCAAATATCAGGTATAACGTTTATCACTTCTGATATCTGGCACTAAAATTAGTAAAGCATTTTAATTATGTTCCAAAAACATAGGAGGTAAATCTGATATTGAAAGATGCGATGATGAGGTAGTAAGTTTTTCATCAAGAATAATAATTACATAAATACTCATACCACTACCTTCCCAAAAAGTTCAACCATTATGAGTCAAATATTAATATAAATAGTAAAATTTTATCGACAGCAATAAAAATGCCCACTTCAAGCAGCTGATTTATCGGTTATATCAAATTGTGGGCAATTCGGCTTATAGATTGAAAAACTTTTTATTTCCAATACCCCGTCGTAAGTAGGTTTTAAAAAAGTTTTTCACTATTTTACTTCGGTAATTTGGCCAAATGAAAGCGCTCCTTATGACATCAGGCTTAAGTTGATTTTCAATAAACAAACATTTCACTAAGATTGTGCGGACTGAAAAAGCCAAACACTCGCAAACAGTCGACTCTACAAAATTGAATAATGTCAGGGTCGAAACGAATTGTTAGGAATTAGTTAACAGACGGTTTAAATACTTTTTGTTGAGTAAAATACTTTTTTCTTCTTGTATATTTATTTAGATGGAAAAAGTACCTTTTCAATATATTTTCATAAAAAAAACTGCACAAAACTACTTCTGTAGTAATTCTGTGCAGTTTTATAGTCTTGAAAATATTGCATATCTGTACTTTTAAAGTCTAAAAATTTTTATTATTATTATTTTTTTGTTTTTTTAAAACCGTAACCCCACACTAGGATTTATTCCTGTGTCGTGGGTGCGTTTACAAACATGAAAATTCACATACATAAATACCCAGACCGAGGCAAATAATTGTGAGTCACACAAAGATTTGTCTCGTAAGGGAATCGAACCCGCGACTATTAGACACAGTGGTCGGAGCGGCGCAGACTCTTAACCACTGCGCTAAATTATCCGTCAATGTTTTGTTAAAAAGTATCTTTTTTTCTCTTTCTAATGAAACAAGTACATTAAAAATACATTTTTTTTTATTCCCATCATCACATAACCCGAAAGTATGGTGATGATTAAATCATTTGTATTTATCTTGCTTCAGTTCGACTCTGCGCATAATCTTTAAAGGAAATTAAACAACAAAACTCGTCGAGGCAGTACTGTACGACCACTTTCCTCTAGCTGTAAACTGCACGCTAAGCGCACTCCAATTTGGGAGACGTCAGCTAATACAAGGCGCTCACTATGCAACGAACTTTCATACACGGCAGCGTTATACCAACCATTTAGTACGACGCATCGCGAATATACAGTGAAATACCATTTTTTTATTTAACCAGCATCCGAAGGAATGCCCAGGTACTCCTTTTATTACTGTATTAGTTGTTGGTCGTGCGTATTCCTAATAGGTGTGACTGTTAAGTAAGTGCTTTTTTTACATGTAAAAAAAAAATTTACTTGTAAAAATATTACATATTAATTATTTCTCCTTTCCTTTATATTTATTTATTTCGTCATTCAGTTGCGTAATGTATAATAGGTTCTTTTTGTTTTATTTTACTTCTTTTTTTTATGTTATTATATTCATTGTTGCACCTAACCCATTTCCATTTTTTTTTTTAACATCTCTGTCCTCTACCTAAAGGTTGCCTGGAAGAAATCGCTTTAAGCGATAAGGCCGCCTTACTGTACCAACATAACTATGTTCGATCTTGTTCCCTGTCATAATATTTTATGTGCAATAAAGTGTATTATTATTATTATTACATATTAAATTAAAACTAAATCTGGCCGCGAATGAAGTTGCGTACTTACTGGGTTTTTGTAAATTACTTTTGTTTACTAATATGACCTTTGTTGTGCTTTTGGTGAGCTTAATCAACGAGCATTAGTGACCCCGAGGTAATTACTCAGATTTTGACTCGAATTTAAATAATATAATAAAATCCAACCGTATTATTATTTAAGGTCTTAGTTACGACGCGCACTAAGACCGTAAATAATAATACGGTCAGATTTTGGCACTTTATATACTAATTATTAGTGATTAGCTTTGTAAATTTCAAAATAACATTTTATTACTAAATGCATATGAAAGTATATACTAACAAAAACACAATTTTTAAAATTTTTGTCTGTCTGTGTGCCTGTTTGTTACGGCTAATCTCCGAAACAGCTGGACCAACTTTGACGGCACTTTCACTGGCAGGTAGCTGATCAGGCAGATGTTATAAAGAGTAACTTAGGCTACTTTTATTTAAGAAAAATATATTTGTTCAATTCTACGCGGGCGAAGTCGCGGGGTACAGCTAGTCTATACTAAAATAATGAAGAGGAAAAAGGATGTTTATTTGTTTGTGATTGATAAACTCTGAAACTAGTGAACTGATATCATAATTCTTTCATCATTAGAAAGCTAAATTAGCCAGAAGTAACATAGGCTATATTGTATTATAGTAATAATAAGATAATGTATAAAGACATTATAAAATAACCGCGTGTAGCAGCTACTAGTCTATATATTTATTCTGATCAAGAGAGTTTAAAACATTTTTACAATAAATCACAATGTACACACAGCTCGTAAATAGCTTGCCAAATTAGCAAATAAACATAAAAAAAGATTTGCACTAGTTTAAATAATAAGGCTTTCAAAGTTCTAATTTTCATTAAATTTTCTCTGCAACTAAATACCCAATATTAGATTAAAAGCAAACAGAACGGCAATGAGAAACGTCTTCCGCCATCCAAACGGAACAAAGTTTCATTCATGTACAATTTTCGTTTGTACGGAACAAAGTTTCATTCATGTACAAGGAGTTTGACCTCGCCGTCGGCTGGAACACGGTTAAATAACTTTAACTGGTAGCCAATTAATTTCCGGAAAGGTTCTGTAAACAGTTCAGGAAGTGGAAATTTCTTGTTCATCAAGAAATACAAATTATCATCATCAAGTTTACTTTAAGATGCTGTTTTAGCTGCCATATTTATATAATTCTGAATGGTATAAAATTAGGGAAGTTTAAGAGCCGGAAGATTTTGGGTTACCAACTAATTCAAGGCTTAATATAGCTGTCGAAAGATAGAGTTGCTTTAATTTTGCACCTATTTAGACCCGCCGCTATCCGAAAATGGTCCTTCATTATCGATCTGAATGAAATAAGTTAAGAGCACCATAACTGAAATATAGAGATATCTTTTAGATCATTTCAGGGTTATATTTTTAAAGGAGTAATATTTTTGAGGCGCTCTTAGCGCTGGACGATCACGGTGTTCTTAGCGATCTCTAAGGTTAAGCAGCGTGACCGTTTGTGGCATTTTCATATTCGAGCATCTCCATGCTTCGTAAGGCATATTAAGTCGTTGGACTCGGTTACCACAAAATGTGGTAGACGTTTAGCCCAGTTGGAAGCCTTATGGGCGGCTTGATAAATTCCAACAGCAGCTGGCCACAAACCTGCTTCCACCAATCCGCACTGGGTCCGCGTGGTGGAGTATGACCTAATCTCTGTCACCTCGATATGTGGGAGAAGGCCTTTGCCTAGTAGTGGGACACTATAATAAATATTTGAAGTCGTTACCGGTTAGTGCAGTCGGTTACTTGGCACCGACTTATATAAATATTTATTTTTTGCTTTTTGCAGTCGGTTTTTTTTAAAAAGATTTTTATTTTAGAATTTTAAGTGACAAGTATATTATTTATTAATATTTATATACCTATATTATATTATTTTGTTGAGTTGTACTGCAGGGTACCTACAGGATTGATATAATAACCATAATAACGGAATCTATACATTCGTGCTGTTCGCCAGGATTCGAAGATACACCAGGGGACTCCCCCCTGGTGTATCTTCAAAGTCCAAAGTTTAATACCGATTTCATTAAAATGAAACTACCTCGAAACTATACTAAACCCAACGCAAAAAGAATCATCAAAATCAGTTCATAAATAAAGACGTTATAAAAAAAAAAACACAGACGAATTGTCGACCTCCTCCTTTTTTGAAGTCGGTTAATATTCTGATTAGTTCTATGGCAGGGTACCTATGGGATTGACGTAATACCCATAATATCACAATCTACGCATTCGTATTGTTTGTCGTTAAGGAGTTCCCTGGAGTATCTTCCAAATCCAAGGTCCAATACCGATAAAATTGGCCTATAGCCATTTCGGAGCTATACTGAACCAAATGCAAAAAGAATTTTCAAAATCGATTCATAATTGGCGGAATTATCGCGTAACATACATACAAAAAAAAAACATACAGTCGAATTGAGAACCTCCTCCTTTTTAGAAGTCGGTTAAAAAGGAAGAACATTTCATTTGGGTGCCGTCGCCCCGGCATGGCAGTTTACGTAGATTTGTTGCTCATCCAAAGTAATTTATTTATTAATTACAATATGAACTTACAGCTATTTGAACTAATCATATTTTATCACTCTGCCAATTTCAAAATCATGTTCAATTAACCATGTCTACTTCGAATGTTTTGCGGTCTCCTTGTTATCTGTTCGAAGAATAGCACAACTTTCCCCGCTAATTTCGTCAGGAGTCAAACGATGGCAAAATAAATTTGAAGCAGCATGTCATGCATGTTCTCGAATAACTAATATTTATACAAGTTGTGTCAGTCACCGCGATAATACGGTGGATACCTAACGCAAAAGTCAACTTAATGATATTCCTTAACAATGATAATATCACTAACTGCAACGCCAGGTGCGATACAAAATAATAATACACATAGATATGAAGGAAGCACAACGAAGACGAGAGAAAATTACTTACGAAAAGCTACTTAGTATTTACATATCTGTCTATTGAATGTTGTCCAGTTGACAGAACTAGAAATATTAATATGTATGTAGATTGATAAAGCTAATGAGTGCGTAAATATGCGAGTTCTGTGTTACGTCTTCGCCTTCACCGCAGCCCGCGGGAGGCGGGGTTTAGCGACGTTATAAAGTCATCGCCCCACTAGCAAATTGCTTCCATGCGGACTACACACGCGCCTCGCACATTTTTTATACCCTTTAATAATGTTATAACTTTGACTCTTCCTTCTACTTAGTTTCATTTTTATTTAATTTTTACTTCAATATGCAGGCCTCTTAGTCGAAGACCCAACATTCTGCTTGCCATGCGTTTAGATTACTTTACATGAAATTTGTCTTGCAGTGGGGGGGGGGGGGGGCTACCTCCGCTATTCTCTGCGATAACACGACCCCCGAAGTCGCATCACAAATGTGTCATATTTATAGCATCGAAACAGAAGATTGAAAGCCAATAACTAGTCTAATTTAATATTTTCTTTCTTTTTAGAACAATATACGATTAATTCTTTTGGATTACGGTAACATATATCATGTATAAACTTGTATTCTCATGCATTCTGGTAAGATTCAGGCTTATATTAGTGTTAGCTATGCTCGCAGGCGTGCTCTATAGCTTGCATTTGCTGGTGAAGGACTACCAGGCGCTAACAGCTGGCTCAAGACTACGGCGGTTACTATTCAAAAGAGATCTAAGTTCACAAAACCATACAGTAAGTTTTAACAACACAACTAGAACTATCTCGTGGGTCTACAAGCGAATAATGTGCTTTCCAAGCACGAGGTCTGGGTTCAAATCCTAGGTCGGACAAATGTAGTCATTCTATCGAAAAATTCCCAATTTCAGTTCGGAGTCAAGAATTGTGCCCGGTATGTGGCAATAGGCTCGTCTCCTATTACATGAGACCTAAAATCATAAGCGAAAATTAGGTGTACACAGTAGACCTGTCCAATCCCCGCTTGAGGAATATAGGCGTAACGGTGTTTATTTTGTTTATTTATTTGCAACTATATACATCTGTAAGGAACGATCTGGAATTTTGAAATCGCTGCCCACCCCGCATGGGATCCGTGTGACGATATAAATAGATAGAGATAAGAACTACGCAATCACTTGATGTTAATCAGTTATGTAATCCAATTGTGAATTTCAAAAGGGAGAAACTCATCTTACATATATTTTTACTCAATCCACTAATAACGCAAAATCATATGTAAATCTGGATGTATTTTGGATCAAAAGTAGTTATTTCTTTAAGCAATAGATTCCTTATTTTTACACAAAAAAGGCATTATTAGGTTGGCTCATATTCATATAAATTAGTTTTCTTTTTTGTAAACATTCTCAGGAATCATCACAAAAACTTATCTTACTAAGGTAAGGTACCTTTTCTATATATACTCCTCATTAGACAACAAACAAAAAAAAAAAATTAACACCGTCACGCCTATATTCCCCAAGCGGGGGTGGCAGAGGTGAGTGACTGAGTACACCCACTTTTCGTCGACAACGTTAGGTCCTATGTAATAGGGGGCGAGCTTATTGCCATATACCGGGCACAATTCCATACTCCGGACTCATACTGGGAATTTTTCGAAAAAGAAAAACTATATTTGTGCGACCTAGGATTTAAACCCAGGACCTCGTGATCACGATGTGCTTTGCCACTAAACTAACGAGACATCTAAGTTAGACAACAATTTGTGACTATATCTTACTCAACTATGCTTTACTTTACGCGGTGTAATTTTAGTCGTGCTGGAGCGAAAGCCAAGGTAATGTATCCAACGCGTAGTGTTCAATGAAAATGAGAAAATGAGTAAAAAGACCACTTCAGTAAGTCACATCTACCTACCGACCTATCCGAATATCATAGCCAGGATGAAAATCTGGAACACCAAAGATATCTACCGGCCAGCTGACGAGCCGCACCGACCGCCTCTCAATGTCATTTTGCGCTGGTTTAGGTGTTTTAATGCACTAAATTAGTATCGTTATCGAGATATTATTTATAGAAGTGTTCCTTTTTTAATTTTTTTAGTACCAGTTGGTATCGGATTGATCACCTGGGTTTTCGCTACAGTACGACTTAAAATACTCTGTGTATATCTAGTATAAACTTTATATTTTGCTATCTCTATTTTTAGAGACGGAAAAGAAAATGTTTCAAAGCATAATTTGAAAGTAACTCCGTAACGATAACGTAAAAGTTGACCCATTGATCAAGTTTTAAAAAGCCGCATATAACGTATCTTAATATTTTTCTTATAATACATCGATAAGATCGTAATAAATAACTCTAATCCGTAGAGAAATCACCAGAGACTTAATACTTTGTACCTAACTCGCTCTTTCGAGAGATCAAAGGGATTGTTCGCGTTTTATGAACGTCAGAACTTATCATCCTTCTCATCTATTAGACGAGGATTATGAAAAATTCAGCAAGTGTAATATAATGAAATGTTTAGATATAATAATATGTCTGATAACGAGAGACGAAGGTGTAATTTAGTTAAAAAACGTAGCAAATTAGGAATTCTTTCTGCGTCGTGGGTGCTTTACTAACATAAATTTATATCACACTAGTTTCTGCCCGCATTCACTTTAAACAGGAGCCTTACATGTTTCGGAATAAAAAGTATCCTTTGTGTTAATCTAGGTAATAACTTTATAATTGTGTAAAATATACGTAATTTGGATAAAATTTGGTGGTAGATCCACCAAATTTTATCCAAATCCGTTTAGCCATTTTTGCGTGATTTAACATCTAAACATACAACCGTTCACATTTATAACGTTAGTAGGATTATTAGGATACAAAAATAACCTGACCGAAACAAAGTTTGTAGATTGCCCAAAAACTGGTTCCGGTTGACTCACTCTTATCATTAGATCATTCCTTCGACAAAACATACAAACTGATGGCCTAGACAAGTGGAAAGTGTTTTGTTTCAATTCTCTTCTGACAATCGGTAGTACACTGTACGGACCACGTAACTTTTCGTTGCAATTCGTTTTTCGTTTTCTATTAGCGGTAATCACCGTCTAAAAAATTAACCGAATAAAAAATTCACTTGGCAAAATGTTTCCGTCTGTGAAATGTGTCTACAATTTTCATGTTTGTAAATGCACTCACATCACATCATCATCTGAAAGACGTCCACTGCAGGACAAAAATCTTCCCTAAACAACAACGTACTGTACATATCCCATATGCTTTTACCTGCGACCTTCACCAAGTCATCGGTTCTCTCACGTAATGAATGCACTCACGACTCAGAAACAATGACTAGTGTGGAACATAATTTTATTAATAACAGCTTTCTATAACCCTAATGCTGGGCTTAAGCTTCCTTTCTTTTGTAACATTCTTCGCGATCCTGTGCAACTCTATCCCAAATTTGTAGCAACCCTAAACATCACTTGAAAGTTGCGACTACCCACAGATGGCACTGATACTATATTAATTTGTGTATGCAACAGCGCTCTATACATGTCTAGAACGTGATATAAGAGTTAGCTTGACGCTTGACATATATGGAAGCCCTCGTCAACGCATCTTGGCGGGAGAGGCAGGCCCAGTCAGACACAACTCTCGTTTGACTGGAAGATTATCTCTTTGCCAAATCCTGCCGCAACGTGACCAAAAATGAGATAAACATGAGTCATTTTATACTTCCTTTAATCCTATTTTAAAGTCCTTTCTCAAAGATCTAGTAGCATTTCCTCGAAAACTTTTTCTCAGACATTAAAAGCATTCCGTTATATATAAACATTGTAGTTGAATTCTTTTTTGGTTTAAATGGATATCAGCTGTTTGCGCAAACGGACTCGTTGCGCGATGAATGTAGCTGGTGCATTCTTATTAATGGTCTAGTTATGAATAGATGTCTGTCTTATGAGATAATATTTATGCTTTGAAATATAAAATTATGCTAGAATTATGTTTATATACAGATTTTTTTGCCTTGGCGTGACTGTCGTGGGGAAATAAGCGTCTGTTTATTTAAGTGTTGCGCATTATTGTTTGGAGAAAACCATTATACCACCAGCCATAATAACGGGCACAATCCCATCCTCTGGACTGATACTGGATTTTTTTATGGCAAAAAAGTATACTTTTTCCGACCTAGGAGTCGAACCCAAGTCCCAGTGATCACTACGTGCATTATTCTTCACTAGACCAACGAGGCAGTATTCCTTTTATGCGGTATTGTTGGAACTCGCTTTACCGTTCTATTGTACTACTCGTATTAAAAAATTAACAATAATAAATAAGAATAATATTAAATGAGACAGCCTTGTAGGCCTAATAAAATGGTGCGAGTAACGATCACGAGGGCCTGGGTCCAGAAATGTTAAGTATTAATTAAAGTAGTAGTAGTAGTAAGTAATTAAAACCTAACATTGTTAGGAAAATACAGGTGTCCGCAGTATATTTCTCCGACTTCGCTAGAGTCATATAGGCGGTCAGGGTTAAGCTTTTAGTTTTCTTTATCAAAATATTTTTGCTCAGTAAGGTTTAAGAATTGACTGCCTCGTAGGTCTAGTGGCAAAGCGCATCCCTTTGTGATCACAGTCCTGGGTTCAAATCCTAGACAAGTGTAGTTTTTCTTACTATAACTTCCCAGTATGAGTACGGGATCCAGAATTGTGCCTGGTATATGGCAATGGAAGAGTGACACGAAACACTAAGATTACACTTTTTTAATATTAATACTCGCTTATATTGCCGTCGTTAAATACAGTCAGATAGAGCGATACGATTATCGATTTAATACGATTTTATAAGATGAACTATGAGTGTGAAGGAAGCCAGAGAGGTATGTAGGAAAAGAAATTGTGGGAACTCTATACTCTCTGCCTGCCCCGCAAGGGATCTGGCGTGACGATATAGATAGATAGATTAAATACGATTTCTTGTTCCTATAAATGTTTTTGTTTTGTTCTGTTCTTAGAAAAAAACGTCGCCACACGGCCCGAAAGAAAGAAAATCATTTATAATGTAGATTTAAAACTAATATTTGAGTACATAAATCAGTTTTAAAACTAGATTGATGACTGATTTACATTCTTTAACACAGGACTAACATTTATTCCTGTGCTGTGGGTGCGTCTACACACATGAAATCCACATACACAATCACCCAGACTGGAACAATTATTAGCGGTTACACCAAGATTTGTCCCGGGCGGGTATCGAACCCGCGACTATTTGATCCAGTTGGCGGTTTAAGCTTTTAACCACTGCACCAAATTGACAATTTGGTGCAGTCGGTAATATCAGCAAATATCGACAAACAAACCTATGTTTCTTCATTAAAACAGCCTGCCTTCACGCAATAGCGGGCTATTATACGGGTATAATGCATCGCAAAATGCTTATAAAATGTGCTTCTTTAATTTATTTTAGTACCAGAAAACAGTAAGCATTGGATACATCACCTGACGACTAAAATTGCACCTTGTTTATAAACTTATTTTTGGTAATGCGTTGAAATATGGCACTATTTTTGATTTCAAAATATTGAAAGCCCAAAAATCCAGAAACTGTAGCCTATATTAACGAAGATGTATGAGCGATAATCTACTAATTTTGGGAAAATTGCTAGATTATTTAAAGTATATCCAACTACAACTTTGATTTTACAGGACTGTCTCGAAATAAACCTAGAAATAAGCTACTTTGCTGTAACGTACTTTGAAACAAAAACGTGCAGCCGTTTTGGCGTTATTGAGTGACAAAGATTCCAACTTGTTCAAAGCCGACAATATCACGTGCCACGAGACTAACAAAACAGTGATACCTATTAATTATTAGCATCAATATGCGTCTACTACTACAACACAGACACGCTGGGTGTACCCAGTACACCTCTACCACCCCCACTTGGGGAGTATAGGCGTGAAGGTGTTTATTTTTTTTATCCTAACAATTACCGTATTGCAACTATATCCCCATCATTCTTATGGTCTCTCCAATTACTAGAGGTCGGTCTTTTAAACTGGTTATTGATTTATACTGATAAAAAATCCTGACTTTCTTTTTCGTAACATCATTAGAATGTCGAATGAATAAAACATCATCCCAGTTTATCTGATTAAATAAGCATTTCCTTCAGAATGAGAAATTTCCATGAGAAATACTGGAGTTTGTATTATTCGCACGACTCCCAACTTTTGTGGAAGAATTTGCATAGTGCGACCCGAATTACTTTGTACAAGAAGTACTCAGAGTGCGGTCACGTTGGTAGCGTATTATAATTACTTGTTCCAAAATAAATAATGACGTAATATAATATGGTTTATCGAATAAGCCCTCTATTTTAAGTAAAAATCAGTTTGATTTCGTTTGTTTTTACTTTTTGGTTTTGGCACTTCCGTTCAGGAACGTGAACAATTTTTTTCTATTCCTGCTCCAGGAATCATCCATCAAGCTCAGATGCGTTCATAGGAATAATTTAACCCACAAAGACCCGGACTGAAGTGACCATGGTATTTGCAAGGATTTCTACAGTGCAGGGATTAAACCCGTGATTATTCCATCCAGTGAGCTAATCGACCCAAGCCAGACACAGACTCCTAAACCAGCTCACACTATTTGACTGCCCAAGTAGCACAACTGATGCTTGTGAGAGGAAGTAACTGCCCTTTTACAGGTTTAACCTATTTTAGCTTTACACCATTACGTCGCTTTTGTACAGGTAAAGCTAAGAAAGGGTAGTTACTTCCTCTTTTATTAAGTAGTTCTGCTACTTGGACAATCATGTCGTACTTAATGAGCCACAACTAAAAGTTATTCAGTGGGTATATCACACATTTAGCCCAGAAATGAATATATGTGTGACCATGTTTACTCGTGCGCTTAGGTTTTTTTTTATAGAGTAGTAGTTTGAATTTAAATTGTTCATTTATTTATGTAGCAAACGTACGAATGCAATCGATTGTGAAGGAGCTGTGTCACATTCATGTATTGAGATATTAACAATATTTATAACAACAAGAGATTCCTTTGACATCCGTTCACATCGATATTTCAACACAAATATAACACTATCTTCAGCTGGCACAAATCTCGCGGTTCGCGGATTCGCGTCACGCCCGCAGAAGTAATGGGCGGAGAAATAAATTATGTGAGATTTATCAGGTATTCCATTATTGTTCCTTTTGCAACTGAAGTTTCACTCGACTATAAACAATGTGGAAGAGAGTCAGTAAGTCGGAACACCTTCCAAGTATATCTTATTCAATATTCTATTGAATTTCCGCGAGATTTTACGACAAGATGAGCAGCATGATTTCAAAAGGATATTGAATGGGCTCAATGTTTTATTATTGTCTCTCCATCTAAATATATCATCACACCAGATACCTTGCAAGCTAGATAGTGAGATTTATATTAAAATAGTAGCATAAAAACTCTGTATATTATATGAGCTTGCTTTTTCGAATTCGAATAAAAACACCTTTTCATTTTTAAATCGCAGATGCTTTATTAAAATAAATTATGCCTTATGTTTTTTCCTTATTGACGAATTAAAAGAAAAAGCTTCAGTCAGTTCTTATAGGGAACAAAAAGTAAGCTTTGAGAAGTAATGAATGGAGAAAGACGCAAACATCAGCTGCACCGACAAGAGTTTAACTGTTATACCTATTATAATGGTGTTACTTCTAGAAGACCAACCTAACGGCATCATCTGATTTGTTACAAACGGACTGTCTAGGCCGGTAAAAGCGTAACAAATAAATAGACATACAATACAGAAACACACATAATAATATAATAATATTAGCCCTGTTAAGAAACTGTCTCACTGTTGGGCACGGGCCTACTCTCAAACTGAGAGGGTTTAGGCCATAGTCCACCACGCTGGCCCAGTGCGGGTTGGCGAACTTCACACACAGTTGAGAAATTCGTAGACATGCAGGTTTCCTTACGATGTTTTCCTTTACCGTTAAAGCAAGTGATATTTAATTTTTAATACGCACAAACTTTTGAAAAGACAGAGGGGCGTGCCTGGGTTTGAACCCAGGCACGCCCCTCTGTCTTTTTCTTCTTGGCAGTCCAATGGTCAGTCCAATGGTGATCACTGCAAATTCAAGAAACACACATACACTCGAAAAACTTTACCACTAACCTTTAAGGGCAGTGGGTAAAACATATGCATGTTCAAAATAGTACGATTTTGGCACTTACTGCAACTTCCAATTTTAGTAACCCAGTTTGCCTACTCAAAAATTCAAAGTGTCTAATCACTGGCACCACTAGCACCCAATTTGCAATCGTTCTCTGATTGCATACAGTTTACACTAATAAGTAACCGTAGAATTTTCAGTAGCTCCGAACACTCGACCCGTAAACCAACAAGTTTGGGACAAAATTAACGCCGCAGTGTATGCTAACTCGCTTAGTAAAGTACGATTAGTATTTTCCAAGTAATCAGAATTAGACCTTACACAGCAGTAAAATCTGAACTGTAAAGTACACGAGCGATATGTTAGCGTTTTATTGTAAGAATTTGATGTAAGTATTTTATTGCAATAATTTATTATTAATCTGTTTACGTGCTTGCTGAGCGAATTCACGAAAGCCTCATATTTGGTATTATCGTAGAAGATTGTGATTGATTAGGTTGTGATTGATTGATCCGACCGATTTCGGCCATGGCGACCACTTTGACCCCTAGTCGGAGTAATGTCGGAGTAATGAGTTCGCCGTTCTCATAGTTGTATGATATGGCAGCAGGTGGGCGGGCCTTTAACTGATTGCGTTTGGCGTCAAGGTCAGCTTTACGCTGAGCCTCGAACCCGTGTACTTGGCTGTTCACCATCCTGCGCCATTCTGGCCGCTGTGCTGCCAAACGTTCCCAACGAGAGGGCTCTATGTTGCATCTCTTCATATGTCGCTTTTGGACATCCTTGTACCGGAGGAGGG
This sequence comes from Phalera bucephala, assembly GCA_905147815.2. Classification (NCBI taxonomy): domain Eukaryota; kingdom Metazoa; phylum Arthropoda; class Insecta; order Lepidoptera; family Notodontidae; genus Phalera; species Phalera bucephala. Next base: position 28,067,327 of record LR990613.1, on the reverse strand, counting down.
GACTGCCATGATTCCGCTTGCCCTTCTCCAGTTCAGAGTAGAAGATGCGCTTCGCCACTCTTTCCTCCGCCATACGAGATACGTGACCGCACCACCGAAGCTGTCGACGCATTAAATAGGCCTCAATGCCACCAACATTGGCTCGTCGCAGAACTTCGGTATTTCGCACTCTATCGGACCATCTAATCCCCATGATGGTACGGAGGCATTTAAGGTGGAAGCGATCCAGAACGCGAATGTGGCGGCGGTATACACACCACGTCTCAGAGGAGTATAGGAGGTTTGGCAGCACGATTGCCATATACACCGATATCTTAGTGGGCAACTTAAGGTTATGCGAGCAGAAGACCTTGGTACATAGCTTGCCGAATGCCGTAGCTGCGGTACCCACCCTGTTATTGATCTCAGCATCAAGGTCACACTTGGATGTTACAGTGTTCCCCAGATAGCGAAATCTATCCACCTGCTTTAGCACATCTCACCAAGTTTTATGGTCAGTGTCTCGTGACCGTGTATGTCCAGGGACATCACCTCCATCTTATTGACACTGATCTTTAAGCCGAACTTACGGCAGGCTTGGTGGAATGCGGACATCAGCTGTTGCAGGCCGTCTAGGGATTCTGATAGGAAGCAAAAGTCATCAGCATACATGATCTCAGTGATCAGTGCGTAAGAAACTTTAGTGCGAGCCTTAAGTCTAGCCAAGTTGAAAAGGCTGCCGTCTGTGCGGAAACGGATGCGGACTCCCTGAGAAACAGTGTGTACGACCTCTCTAACTACCACCGCAAAGTATAAGGCGAACAGAGTAGGCCCTAAGACACATCCTTGCTTCACCCCACAGGTAACGGGGAAGAAGTCTGTCTGTTCACCGTCTACGGCAACGCAGCATTGCATGTCGTCATGCAGGAGTCTAAGAAGTCTCACAAACTTTTCCGTGCACCCGAGCTTACCTAGCACCAACCATAGAGCTTTCCGAGACACACTGTCGAAAGCCTTCTCCAGGTCAACAAAGCAAAGGTACAGCTGACAGCCCTGTTCCCTGCTCTTTTCTTGCAGTTGACGCACAGAGAATATAGCTTCGCATGTCCCTCGGTCCGGTCGGAAGCCAAACTGGGTTTCAGGCAGAATCTTTTCAGACAAGTTCTTTAGGCGGTTTAAGAGAACTCTAGCAAAGACCTTTCCGGGGGCTGAAAGGAGCGAAATACCGCGGTAGGAGTTGCAGTCAGATCGGTCACCCTTGTGCTTGTAAACAGCACTTATGCGCGATACTTTAAAGGTATCCGGAACGCGCTCCTCCTCCCACATGCGAACAAATAGTTCCCACACTAACGCGTGCAACTCCTCTCCGCCGTATCATATCAGCTCTCCCGGTATAAGGTCAATGCCAGCCGCCCGTTTGTTTTGTTGCTGTCTGATGGCAGTAACAACCTCGTCACGCAATAGAGTCTCGTCCAGCTCAAAGGCGAGAGGGAGCTGAGGCATTAAACCGATACTTTGCAGATCAGCTGATCTATCCACATTTAGCAGAATGTTAAAGTGCTCCTCCCAGCGGTTTAGTATATCCTCCTTGCTTGTCAACATGTGACTACCGTCTAGAGACCTTAAAGGCACCCGAGCTTGGTAGGATGAACCAATCAGCTTACGTACCTCACTGTAGAACTCACCCAGCTGGTTTGTGTCAATGAGCCATTGCATGTGACTAGCTTTGTCCTGCCACCACTTGTCTTTCATATGTCGAGACAGCTTGCGCAATTCAAGGTCACTAGCTTTAACAACCGCAACGCTTCCTCTCTGCCTTTTGTGCTGTCGCAGGAGATCTCGGTGTTTGTCGAATGCTGCCCGCAGGGTTTCATCATTTCCATCAAACCAGTCTTCGTTGCGGATTTTTTGACCCAGTACAGTTGAAGCGGTATCCATGATATGAGATGACATAGTTCCCCAGGCAGCATCAACATCACCTACCTCATTAGCTGGCATCAGCTTTTCAGACAGGGCTTCAGCGTATTTCTCCCTGACCGCGATATCTTCTAGCTTATCCAAGTTCAAAGAAGCAAGCTTTTTTATAAGAGATCTACGCGGGAGACGGAGGCGGATTCGTAGCTTAGTGACAATAAGTCGGTGGTCAGACCAGCAGTGCACACCACGCATGACGCGGGTGACCTGTACTTGGCTGAAATCTTTTTGTCTCACGATAGCATAGTCAATCAAATGCCAATGCTTAGATCTTGGGTGCATCCATGTTGTCTTGTACTTGGCGGCAAGTCTAAACATAGTGTTCGTAATTGCCAGACCGTATTGAGCACAAAGACTGAGCAGCAACTGACCATTGCTGTTCATGTTGCCAACTCCATGTCTACCCAGAACTCCAGGCCAAGCCCCATAGTCCCGTCTAACCCTGGCATTGAAATCGCCCAGCAATAAAACCTGCTCCCTGGCATTGAAGCTATCGAGGCAATGTGTCACTTCCTCATAGAACTTTTCCTTGATGTCATCAGACTTGACTAACGTTGAAGCATAGACACTGATGACATTAAGGTAGTTGTCTTTGTCTAGGTGAAGGCGCAGTGTGGTTACGCGGTCTGAGATATGTACCAGGTACTCCTCTTAATGCTTTGCTAAGTGATTCTTGATGGCAAAACCTACCCCTGATCGTCGAGTTTCGGAGGCAGCGGTAGCTTTCCAGAAGAAAGTGTAGCCGCCACCTACTTCCACCAGCTCTCCTTCATCGGGGAGATGTGTTTCACTGAGAGCAGCCACATTCACGTTATAGCGATGAAGTTCCCGAGCTACTATGGCGGTCTTACTTTCAGGGCAGGCGTTGACATCTCGATCAAGAAGCGTTCTCACGTTCCACGCGCCGAATGTCATAACAGGTGTTCTTTTTAAATTTCCTTTGCGGCGTCGACCACGATTTGAATGATGCGATGATAGCCGTGGTTACTACCATCTGCCATGTCGGGACGAGCATTTTTTTAGGGCTCCTTTTCTAGCCCCCTCCCCAGCTGAGCGGGGAAAGCAGTGCCTCCCTAAACAGGGCTCCTTTGACATCCCAAGTGCTGCCGAGCCCGTGCTGTTGTCCCAAATGTGCATTGCGGAAACGACCACGGCGTGTTCTCACGCCCCCGGTACCGCCTGCGTGCAGATATCAGACAAAGCCTAGTTTGCATCAGGTTAGACCTCTCTACTTTTACCCATCGCCACAGGACTTTTGCGTACTCGGAGTCCAGTAACGGAAGCGGTCAGATGCGCAGGATATATTAAGGTGCACAAGTATACGCGCGAGACACAGGTGCGCATACTCATCCTTATCCTTCTGGGCCCAGTGGAACGGAGACCGTTACGACCGGAGAAGGACTCAGACAGACGGAGTAGTATCACGGTGAGAAAGATACAAAGAATCAGTATTTTCTCACACTCCCTTAATCGCCTTTTACGATACCCACGGGAAGATATGGGGTGGTGCTATTCTGCTCTGCCGGTACCACACGGCCATAGATATTGTATTAGTATTTAGTGACTGTGCTACGCTATTGCATTAGGTTATTACCTGTAAGAATAGTATATTGTTGAGAATAAAATAAATAAAAATCATTTTATTAATTTATCATCATCTTCTTATATTTCGAGAATCCTAAAGAGAAAATTTACATATGCCAAACAAAATAAACGGCATTTGCAACTTTCGTGCCCGTCGATAAGGTTATTTATGCCAATAACGAATCCTGGATTATATGATTTTGTTCGTCGGACACGTCGATTTATTCTTGACGTAATTAAGTAAAGTTTTGCAAAATTGGAAGTACTAAAATTATCAATTTTAGTAACCCCATTCGCTAACTCGCTTAGTTAAGTACGATTAGTGTTTTCAAAATAATTAGAATTCGACCTTACAGAACAAGGGAATCTGAACTGTGGAGTATGCTAATTTTAGTACTTTGTCATATTTACCTGTTTGTTCATTACACTGTTGTTAAACAACATTCTTCAAAAACATATGACCTACATGAAAAATAAAAATGGCTTAGCAGTGTGATGGGCCTATAGTTCTACAAAGAGGAACTATAGGCCCATCACACCTTTCTTGAAAAAAAGTACCACCACACCCCTGTTCCATGCTTCGGGCGTTTTTCTTTCAAGCAGGACGGAATTAAATAGCTTCTGAAGGACTTTAAGTACCGGTGTTCCGCCCGCTTTCAGAAGCTCTGCGGTAATTCCGTCTTCGCCCAGCGCTTTGTTGTTTTTAAGTTGTTTGAGAGCCATCCTTACCTCGTACAGGCTGATGTCCGGGATATCTTCAATATAGTGTTGGGTTACCTTGGGTCTTTTACTACGTCAATAACAGGTTCAGCTACTGAGGTGTACAACTGCCCATAGAACCTCTCTATCTCCCTGAGCACCTCTGACCTATTCGACGTTACGTTTCCTTCCTTCGTGTTCAACTTTGTCAATTGGCTTTGCCCAATAGACGCGATTCTTGCGAACACTTTGGAGCCCTTGTTTTGCTCTATGGTCTCCTCAATACGTCTCGTATTGAAAGACGAGCAAGGACTTCAATATCTGTCCATTGATAGGTCTTAGCATCATCCGAAGTATGGAGCATCATGGAACGTCGCTCAGCCATGAGGTTCCGGGTGTAGTCGGATAGTTTTTAAAGCCTATTTTTACGGTGGGGCTTGAAATATTTAGACCCGACCGTATGGACAGTCTCTACCAGCCTGTTGTTGATATCGTCCACTGATGCGCTACTGTCTAGTAATTGGAAGTGGTTTGGCAATTCGAGTTAAAAGTTCTCGGGGTTTTGGACATGTGCATTACAAGGTCGGAGCGTAAACTTCATCAGACGCGATCTTTTCATTTTGACATTAATATTTAATGGGTCTCTGACCATTCGGTGATCACTGCTGGTTTTTACTCTGTGAATCACAGAGACATCATTAAATATTTGTTGTCTGGTGCTCATGATGAAGTCTATCCCATTTTTAGTGAGACCATTAGGACTCATCCAGGTCCATTTCCAATGAGGCAGCTTCTGGAAGAAAGAGTTCATCATAAAAAGTCCCTTTTTGCTAGAAATTTGGCCAGCCTCTGACCCCAGGGGTTCCGCTGCCCATATCCAAATTGATGCAAACGTTTGCCCAGTCGCACATTGAAGTCATCCATAACTACTGTAATGAGTGCTTTAGAAGTATGTATGGCTCTTCTGATGTCCTCATACATAACTTCGACCTCATCATCTGAGTGTGCCGAAGTCGGTGCGTAGCCCTGTATGATCTTCAAATAATATCTTTTAGATATTCTGAGTGTCAGGTACGCTACTCTGCTCGACGATAAGTGGTGGCCACAACGTTGTTTATGAGTGGCTTGTGGACAATAAACCCGACACCACCTTGGGACTGCTGTTCGCCTTCCCGGTAGTAAAACAAGTTTCCGGATTTTAAGGTTATCGTATCCTCGCCCCCTCTTTGTAAATAATAAGTAAAAAATAGAGCATCGTTACGAAAAGTGAAGAAGAAATAACTTTCTTCTCAACAAACTTTTGATGACAATAATTAATATCAAATATCAATTCTGTACCTACTACATAGTCTAGTAAGTACTAGAAAGAAGGTAGAGCCTACCCTGCAAGATACGTGGTGTGATAATATAGATTTTTAGGCATATAGGTTATTTAATTGGGTCCGTATAGGGACAATTATGTAGAGCTACATGGAATCATTTTTTACTAATCTTTCAATTTTATTTTGATCTAAAATTATAAAAATCCAAAATATCGTTTCCGAAGGCAAAATAAAAGGCTTTTAAGGTGTAATTTTTAAAGAGGAGATGTAAGCGTACTTATATTTTAAACGCGTGTGTTTATGACGATGGCTAGACGTATGGATGTTTGTCACTCTTTCAAAAACTACTGATCGACTTTTGATGAAACTTTATAGTTATATAGCTTACAATACAAAAATACAATTCATAAATATTTTATATAAATATCAATTGCCATCAATTGGATAAAAGCCTCCAACTCAAAAACATGTGTCCTATCCTAACTATGCGAACAGCTCCTTTCACACAAAACACGATAAATTACTACAATGTTTATTATACTGACTGCCAATTTGCGGAATGACTGCTGTGTCCTTATTCCCCATGACCAAACGCAGTGCGTTACGAAAACTTCGTAAAAGGGACTACAAGTCCCTCGTAGTTAGTATTATTAGGGGGAAGAAGTTTCTGAATTAATCAGAGAAGGGGGAAACTTTTTCCCACTTTTTCACACAGAAAGAAAAATCATATCGCTTAGGTTGGGTATCGAAGCCATGTCAGCTGCCTTAGGAGTGACTGCTCATACTAAGGCGGTAAAAGCATTTTTTTCTGTGTAGTCGTGATGTTAAAAAGGCTACAAGCATCGATGTTATTTGTAACAGGCGAAAGCAAAAATGCTGACTTGTAAATCGAGTACTTAGTCCATCAAACGTACGGTCAGCTGGATCAAAACGTCTTTTACCAAGGAGAGCAAGTCAGCGATAAGTCAGCAGTGTGTGTTGCCTTAAAACAGATTGACGTACCGACAGGACCTTGCTCTCCTCGTACAACATTGGTGTAGGGTATCGGTAGGGTCACCTTTAATATAGCTCGCTGTGCCCGCTCCACTTTGATGATACTCGACTTGCCTTATCCGCCCCAAGAAGATATTCAGATTGAAAGTAAAGGCTGGCAGAGTGCATAGTAGACCATCCTTCGTAGACTCTCATCCGCAACATGTCGCAGGGGCTTGAAGATGTAGATCAATATGCGAATCCTTCAGGTAAGTGCATCAATGTATTTATTTTTTTATTTGAAACTGATTCTTCAGTTGCTAGCTATAAGTAAGTAAAGATGCGTAAGTATACCCAAACGAGGCCCTTTTTTGGCCATTAATTTGTTCGTGATCCGTGATATAGTAAATAAATATAATATACCTGGCTACAAGAGACCTCATTCTGTATGACCAAATGTGGCGCGTTAAGATAACTTTGTAAAATGGTATTCAGTATGCCTCTGGAGTACTATTAAACGATCATTTCACGAGGTTAATGTAACGCGCCGCGTTACGTGTTTAATTCATAACAGCAAATAAGGAGTCCTGTAAGTATTCTGGAACGGTGTGCTTAATTCGTTGGAGCCGGTGTTACAAACATTTGCCGCACCTTGAACCGTAATTTTTAAACGATCTATTTCCGTCATTTATATGTTCTTTTCTTCATCCTTCTTACAAAATTAGAATGATTTATAAGGGATTATATGTTATTTATTGTAGGGAATATTCGGTAAAAAAGATCTTTCATGAGCCTACACTCAAAGACCTTCTTAAGTATTATCTTTACCACGCGGAACTAGTGAGAATTTGTAGAAGCAGGTTTATGGTCACCTGATGTTCCTATTTATTATGCTGCCTGTAACGCTTTCAACTTGATTTAACGACTACCATATGAAGTTGTAACTGGGACAAACGTTGAGAATACGTTCTTGACTTACTATACTTTTCCTGCATCCAAATGGATTTTTATGGGATCCAAAAATAATTTTTCAATGGACATCCATGAACCCGAACCCATATGATTACTAGTTGCACTTTGCATCACTACACTAATGAATGCGGTGGTTTAGTTTTCTAACTAAACTTACTTCTTCAACTAAGCTTACTCTTTAGTTAGCTTAAATTAAAAATGAGACTAAAACATATTTATTTTAATTCAAAAAAAAAACGTAGCCTTACACTAAGATTTATCCTGTGTCGTGGGTACGTTTACAAACATGAACATTCACATACACAAATACCCAGACCGAAACAAATAATTGTGGATCACACAAAGATTTGCCCCGTGTGGGCATCGAACCCGCGACTATGAGACACAGTGGGCGGAGCGCCTTAAACTCTGAATCACTGCGCTAAATCGTCGGTAAAATAAATAAACTCCGTCATGCGTCGATCATAGGTATATAGGTAGATACATGCCGCACGAAAAATGGCACCACCAAAAGGCAGGCAAAAGTGGACGGTTTTTTGCAAATACAACTTTAAGTGATACGAATAAGGTAAAATATGCCCTAATTTATGTTTATATTATAACTCTTACTATTCACATGAATTTGGGGACTGTGTATCTTGTTATGATATATTGATGCCGCCTATATTCTCCAAGGGTGGTTGACAGAGGTGTAGATACCACGTACACCCATTGTGCGCTACTTTGTTGTTGCTACCTTGTGTTATTGCCGACGATAATAGGACCTCATGTAAATAGAAGTCGAATCTATTGTCATTGTACCGGTGACAATTCCAGACTCCGGATTAATACTAAAAAGTTATACTTTGTCGGACTTCTTAAACCCCGAAACCAACAAGACAATCATATTATGCCATACTATAATCGAAATGGTACTCTTCATAAGAGTATCATCTTCAATCAGCCTGTATCCCTCCATTGTTGAGTATAGGCCTCTCACCTATCAAGCCATTCGTTCCGATTCATTGCTAGTTTATTCCACCATTTTCCAGATACTCCTACGATAATAACGCTCCATCTATCTGATGATCTACCCTATGGATCTAGATAGGGAGCTATCTTTCTGAACCACCACTCTATCACGGCCTTGGTCCACCTGCCATTTTTTCGTCATATCAAGTGTTTAACCCATCTCCCCTAATCTTGTGATCCATTTTGCCAACATCTTTAGTCAGCCTTCGCATAGAAAGTAATATTTTGGTTATGATTCTGATTTTTAAGGTGTTAAGTTCTGCATACCACTTTAAATCAATAATATTCCATTCATCTTAATTATTTGTCAGAAAACTATGTGAAAGAGATGGTAACGAGGGCTTGGCACAGTGGATAAAAGCTTAAGTAGTTCTGCTCATCGGTTGAAATAATCGTGTGTGACCCGATAATGACTTGTCTCAGTCTGGGTGTTTGTGGAATAGTTCATAGTATAGGGATACGTTTCCTATTTGATGTAAAAACATACAATATACCTACAATATACGTAAAACATACGATACAAGGAATGGTTAATAAAATATACCTGCAAAAATTGGTAACATGTATTTTCATAGAGTGGTTTTATTGACGCGAAAATCTATAAACTCCAATAAACTACGGAAGAGCGGACAAAGTTAAAGCGCGGATTACACAGAAAACAAATACCAGGTACATAAAATACCTACTATATTGTACAGAAAGCATAAAATCATTTTAATTAAAAAATGTACTCAATATTTTTTATACCCTAAAGGCTTAAACACATGCGATACGTTGAGCGAACAACAACTATGACCTAATCAATACTGCTTTTATGCAGCTTTCAGTGTTCGAACGCGCTATCTAAAGCTTCGTAATAATTGGAGAATACCTGTCGCGCGATTTATATCGTCCATATTTATTCAATCGGTTGCAGTATGAAGCTTTTTGTAATAGCTTCTCATGGGTTGCAGCAAACCCGTAGAAGGTAGATACATACATCGTTCGGCCATATAGTTGCGCCAAAAGCAACGTAGTAAACAGGAATAGGTCGCGCAATATTGCTAGACTAGTGGAGTGATATCGCTCAACGTCGCTTGACTTCGCATTTGCTTCAACGGCCAGCCCCATGTGTAACTTTTTGAATTAAATTGAGGCTATGTATTTAATGATAACGACGCGTTTTGCAATTGCTTTAGCTTTCGTAAAGACTAAAACATACTAAGGTTTAAATCTCATTCTCGCCGTCATTAAAGTGTTTTTTAGTTAAGATCTAAAACAACGTGCAACTTGCGTCACGGCTACTTTATTACTCTATGTATATATTGATGCATATACCAATACACGTTTCTTTAATAACCAATATCCGTGTATAGAAAGCAGTCTTTTTTATGTACATGAATGCTCAAATACAGACTCCTACTATCATGGAATATTTTTCCAATAAAAATGTGTATACTAATTGACTCTTTCTTATAGACTTCGCTCTAAAAACGCGCGGTGCTATACGCACTTGTTAATAATTGAGAGCTTAGCACGAACAGTTTGATGTTCGCGTCACGTTGTCAAGAAAGAATACTTTCTTATTTCTGTAGATTGAAAAGGATGGTATTTTAACTCGATAGCGTTACGCTAACGTCAATCTGTTTATGCTAAGCCCTCAACTCTACTGTACATTTTATGCAATATGCTTGGTTGGTAAAATAAATCAAATTGACCTTCCATTTAATGTAACAATAGTCTTAGTATAAAAGAGATCCGATACAAAAGTGGTTGAAAGTATGAAACCTTACACCTTAAACCCCTTTCATGTTCCTTTGAAGCACCAAATAGCCGTTATGGGTCTCAAAAATGTCTCCTATCGATACAAATCGAAGCTCTTTTCACTTACAAGTACGTACTTACACATAACGTAAAATTGACACCAAAGGAAATGAGAAAACGCTGGAAGAAATACGACGTATGAAATATAGCTCTTGTCGACTTTATAGGCGATTGAAAGTAATGATTTTGTGGTTCGGCGTTCTAAAAATGGCTTTTAAGGAACAGTTGTGGAATCTCTATATTAATAATTAGTTGAACTTGACGTCAAAGTTATTGTTTTTTTTTATTATTACATTCATTTTATTGTATTTCCTTGGTTCTTTTGGTGTCAGTTACTCCGAGTTCAGTAAGTTCGGGTATTATTGTATTAATGCACGTTTATTGACCAAAAAAGTAAAGTAAGCACCATAAAAATTTTTCTCCTCCTATTTTAGTTACTGTTGCGTCTGTTCTGAAGAGTCGTCAACCTGTAATTTATTTTGTGCATATAGAGAAGTCACACAAGACATAAAAATTGACCACTTTGTGGTCCACGATATAAGAATATTTCCTAGTGTAACGCTACGGTATTTTTTAATGAAAAAAACAAACATCCTATAAAGGAGTTCATGGCATCTGGCTCTTTTAGCTAACTGAGCCGTAGATGGCACAGCTAAATTGAGGACAATTCCGGAAGATCTGAACGTCAAAAGGCCGCTGACCTAATTATCCGTTCACGACCATGAGTTGGAACTGACTTTAGATCACCGAAAACAATAAATTAGTGATCGAAAGCTTCCTGAAATATGAAAATGCTCTAATCGTCACGTTTTACCTAAATAAGCATTCTATCAACAGCAATATGTGTAGAGACTAAACGAATACCGTCACGCTTTTGTTCCCCAAGCACAGGTGACTGTGCTTATATCCCAGAAGACGAGTCAAACGTTCAGTTTTCTCCTAAATGACGGTATCCACAAAACAAACAAAATTAAAACTAAAGTAGAAAAGCAACATTTTGAAAAAAAATTGATTTAACTGTGAGTGTTTTAACACTCACGACACATTCTTACGTAAACAACTTTTCCGTCCCCAGACTAGCGCCAAAATATTAGATCGTAAAATAAAAGATTAAAAAACGCGGTACGAAACTACTCGTATTATTAGTACTCCTGTGACACACAAACCTTTTAGCGAACATTTTTACTGCTCGCCAAGAAAAATGGGCGACTTAAAAGAAGTAGTTACGACACCCAAATTTCCACTTGTATTCGAGCCGGTACTAAGTCGCACCTGCTGGCAGGATTTACTCCAAATGTTGGTCGGGAAAGAAGTTTTTGGGTCCCCTGTATTATTACCATTTACAGAGTCTGAAGGCCCTTCGATTTGTTCTTTTTTCGGTTCCCATTAGGGACTACAAAGTTTAGTAGTATATTTTAAAATTGAACTCTAAAAATGAATTTAGTGCTGACCTAAGAGTTGAGCATAAAAATATTGACGTCATCGTGACGCTATCAAATTGATATGCCATCTTTTTCACCCTGCAAATATACCAAATTTTGGTGGAAATGACAGAACGTTTTCTTGATAGCTAGAATAACGTCCCATGACTTGTACTTAGCCCTTTGTACGGAGTGGCATGCTTTTTACGCTTATTTTAATATTGATATATATTTACCGGCGAGCGTGTATAAGAGGAACTATGGGAGTGGAGGAAGCCAGAGTTGAGCTGTTGAAACTCTATACTCTCTGCCTAACCCGCTAGGGATCTGGCGTGGTGATATAGATAGATAGGTATTTTTTGCTATGGAAAAGGAGGTAAAGTGGCGTGTACTGAAAATGTGACCTTTGTAAATTATTAGTTTATCTCGTTGGTCTAGTGGTATACTACTATACGAGTGGCGATATTGTGGTCTTAAATTCGAATCCTGGCTAAAAGTATTTTTATAGCAAAAAAAGTTATTAAATATCTCATTTGCCGCCACACACGCCGATAGGCCTACATTCTCAAAGGGGGATGTGCTGTGTACACTCCACTTCATCAACGATGTTACATCAATGAAACAGGAGACGGAAAACGCAGAGGAACGTAATTTATCTATGTAGGTACACATATAAATATATACTAATGCCTCTTATACATCAGTATAACCAGCCACTATGTTTAGCGTTTGTGGACTATGAGAAAACCTTTGATTCGATTGAGACATGGGCTGTGCTAAAGTCTCTCCAGCGATGCCAAATAGAACACCGTTATATCAAAGTGTTAAAGAGTTTGTATAAAACGCCACGATGTCAGTCCATCTCTACGGCCAGAACTCAAACCTCATCCAACTGCAGCGAGGCGTGAGACGTCATCTCTCCAAAACTGTTTTCCGCCGCGCTGGAAGACGTTTTTAAGCTTCTGGACTGGAGAGAACATGACATCAATATCAACGGCGAAAACATCTTTCACCTTCGATGATCACCATGATTTCACCATCGTGGTTATGGCTGAGACCCTGGAAGACCTCGGCACTATGCTCGATAACCTCAGCAGAGTCTCTAAACAAGTGGGTCTTAAAATGAAGGCGAAGATATTCTAAACACACTCTCTCATTTGGATGAAATACGTATCAGCATTTTTATAAAAACGCATACATTTTTAAAAGTTTTTAATTAACTTGTTTTGTTCGCATGTCCGTCTGTCTTTACAATTAAAATTCTGTAATCCATTTGTAATACTTATTGGCTTCCGATTGTGCACAAATTTGGCATAAGTATGTAACTCCGGCGACAATCCAATAATATAGAGCTGGTCTGATGATGGAGCCGCCAAGAAGCCTCCGAAACACGGTAAAAATACAACATAATTTTCTCGTGTTTCGGCTCTTCGATTTGTCTTGATAGTGTTGAGGGTCTGATGATAGAGTCCAAGTGTGGCCACAGGAACTTCTCAACTAAGCAAGATCTCCATCGTGGTTTTGCTATAAAACCTTATTTTTAAAATGTTTTTATTATTAAAATTATTTTAATGCTGATGATTTCCGTAATGGTAATAATTGATCACGTCGGTGGGTACCATGTTTCAATTTTTGTACAGCTGTCCCTTACTGTCTGTATAAGTCAGCCTATACTGTCCCACAGCTGCTGGGCAAAAGCTCTTCACACAAATAGAGATGAGAGAGAGTAACTCATACTACACCACGCAGAATTCAGTGCATATTGATAGAGGCAAGCTTGCGGCCGCCTGCTTTTGAGATGTTATCAAAGCCGCCCTTAAAGAAATCGCCCTATTAAACATTTTCGTAAAACTACCGCCAACAAAAACATGTTTACAGCACATATAAAGTGACTGGATCAGTCAGAATAGCTAGTCCAGAAGAATACAAGTGATGGTCACATATGACATATGATGGAGTTGACATATCCAATAATGAAATAAGCCTCTAAATAAATTTAAGAAAATACAACAAGAATATCGATAGTTGTCACTGAATTAATTTTTAAAAAATGTCTCGTCAAAAAGTTGTTTTGTGTATAGGTACTATGTGCAAAAAGTGGAAATATTTAATCTGCATAAAAAAATCAATCCAATTAGCTGATTTGATCTCATGATTCTGAACCAATAATAAATAAACCGCATGAAAAATCACCAATTAAATATGGATAGGATCGAAATAAAATGTTTGTTTGCGTTTTATTGCGTGTGCCGCGGTTTACTAGTTTTTATTGAATGCTGTATTTTAAAAGCTATGTAAACCAAATTTATATTTACTTGTGAAATTAAAATTTATTAAAAAGATAGAGAGAAGTCTAGCCCACTCCGTGGATCGAGCAGTCGCAGGTTCAGGTAATTAATCTATATTCAAACGATGTTATAGTTAACATCGTATGAATATAGATTAATTACTAACCGATGATCTTCACTTATATATATACTATATTATCATCTCCACCAATATTAACTATTTCTGCATGCTTGATTTTTGAAAATTCATCTCCTTCGGTGCTAATCTATCTTCAGCTGTCGTCCACAGGGCTTAAATTGGGGGTTAAAAATGCCAATGAATATAGTAATAAATAACGATATACACAAGTTTGCAGCGAAATAAAACCTAAACCTTTAAATCAAGACAATGTTGACACCTATAAGATAGAGAGAATATTGAAATCCTGTGGGAACATCAATTTCCATTTTTATCCAGCCCTAACTGTATACCTATATCAATGTTTTGGGTCTGACACGAATAATATAAAGGACTACCCAAATAAATAACTTATATACAGAGTTATTTATTTGAATTATCTAATGACAGCTTGTTCAATCATACTGAAACCCTTTAAGGTTTGGTCAAATAGCTGATGGAGCCCGACGGAAGCGCTTGGCTACGTTCGGTCGTGACGTTTGCCGTCGCGCCGAGCGGGGCTGCGCTGTGGCGTCTTCCGTACATTTCAGTGCATTAAAACTCGTCATGTCACGCCGCCCTTCGCGTTCCCATCACGCTATGTGGCGAAACCTTTATATCATTATTTCACGAACTTATCGTTATCAAACCGCGGCGCGTTTAATCATAGCGGATAAGGACATACAAGTCCCGAGACCAGAATGGTGACCGGTATATTAATAATAAGCTTGCCTTCTATTAGTTTATTGAGATTTAATATCGTCGGCGATAAGTAAGTGTACACAGTACACCTCAATTAACCGCTTAGGGGATATACGCGTGATGGTGTTTATTTTTCAGAAATAAACAGCCAGCAAATAGCTCATGAATTTTTCGAAATTCATGTGCAGTGACGAATGATCCCATCTATCACTGCTTCCGGAGAAGACAAAAATTGGGAGGGATTTCACGAAGAAGATAAATAAAGATCATAATGGTTTTTCAAATGGAATGTGAACCTTGACAAATTGTCGTCTATAAGAATACAAAAAAAAACACATACTTTCTAATTTTAGGTGTAGGTGCACCATGGTTAAATTTAAGTTTTTCTATATCAAGACTTATAATAATAATAATATTAGCTCGGTTAAGAAACTGTCCGACTGTTCGGCACAGGTCTCCTCTCAAACAGAGGGTTTAGGCCATAGTCCACCACGCTGGCTCAGTGCAGGTTGGCGAACTTCACACAGGTTTCCTCACGATGTTTTCCTTCACCGTTAAAGCAAGTGATTAGTTAGTTTATAACAAGCACATATTTTCGAAATGACACAGGTGGCCTGGGTTTGAACCCGAGGCCTCTGACTTTCAAGGCCACAAGGCTAATACTACTGCTTTTTCAATTATATCAAGGATTAATTTTTTTTTTATTTTTACTCAATGGCGAATGATGCAGGTGGCAATCAGGAGGTTCTGGGTTTGAAAATTAGAACAAGGTGCTATTGGGGTTTATCTATCCAAAAAAAATATCACGCCAGATCCCTTATGGGGTAGACAGAGGGTATAGAGCTCCAACAGGTTTCTTCCTTACAAACCTCTCTCCATTCTTTCTTCCGGCATTTCTTTAATAAGCAAAATTATAAGAAGTCCAATGAAGTTCAAAATGTTTGGCAGCCATTCAAATATTTTTTACCAACGACCAGATGGCGAAAATGATAAAGAAATGTGAAATAAGCTTGAATCAACGAAATTCATCGCATCAACTGTGCAATAAAATGTCGGTTCCGTACGGTATTTTTTTTCAATTAATCTAATTTATTTCTTTCTTATTTTGTTGTTTCTGTCAGCATCTGGTGTCGGATTGAAAGGTTTAAAGAGAAAAGAGTTCGGCGATGGGGGATGATAAATAATAACATAAGCCAACTGTTTATGGTTTCAGTTCTCCTGCTAAAGATAGCCTTAGTCGCATTAAGTTCCCTCAATATAAAAACAGGCAGTCCTATGACTGAATTACTTGGTGTTAAATGCGTGGCTTATGCGTCAGACCTAGGAATATTTTTTTTATAGTCTAGGTAGTATTGCAATCTTTTCTATTCTATTGTTTTTCAAGAAATATTTTTTAGTTTGAACCTTACGTAATGAGTACGATTTGTGATAGAAAATAGATTCTAAATATAAGCACATGCGACATGTATTTAAAAATAAAATAATTCCAAACACGTTTTGTGTTTCCTGAATAAACACTTGTATTGCAATTATATTCCTCCCGTATTTTAGCGAAAAAAAGGCAAAAAAAACATCAGACGAAGACCCATCAAAAAGATTACCAACCGTTGTCGCGTTTTTATCGCAGGACCTTAATTATGTTATATATCGTCCAATTTTTCCACATCATGGAGCTAAAGATTATGCAAAATGTCTGAGATAGTCTATCGAAAGATCTACAATAGCATCTGAATCTGGATTTATGCCCATCATTTAGTGGTAGTGACAGTCAGCTTGCCCCCTATTATACTGGGATCTAACATGTCGCCGAAGAAATGTGGGTTTACAGTTTTCCTTTCCCGATTTTGCTTAGAGAATATACGTGTGACGTGATTGTGTGATAATATCAGCTTATACTTAAATCAACATAGCCGACCCCTCGACTGTAGTACAAGGCTTCAAACAGCAACGGCTGGTGAGGTCCTCCATCAACCGAATCCGAACTCCTTGTGACTGTGGAAACTCAGTGCAGACTATCCAGCACATCGTGGAGCACTGTCCCACTCGAATATTCAGCGGCGCATTCGAGGGGATACACTAGCTGACACTAGAGGCTAAAGAATAGCTCCTCTACTCTGACATTAATTTTTGATTGTGGTTCGCATTATTAAAAATACATCGCCATAAGATGATGTTGATGAACTTATACTGCACCACTGCTGGGTGACCTTATGTGAAAAATCGAAGTGAGAGAGATTAGGCCATACTCTACTACGCGGACGCGGCCACTTGCTGTTGGAACTAATCAAGCTCCCTAATACAAGCTATGCCCGCCCTTTACAAGCAAACTTTAACCACTACCACATAAAGTGGTAACCCAAAGATAGATATAATAATAATTAATTCACTCATCATTAAAAATGGTAAAATAAAAATCTTTTAAAAAAAAAGGAAAACCGACTTCAAAAAGCAAAAATTAAAGTCGTTGCCAAGTAACCGACGGCACTAACCAGCACCGACTTCAAATATTAATTTTTTGCTTTTTGAAGTTGGTTTTCTATCTAACTATCTATATCATCACGCCAGCTCCCTCGCGGGGTAGGCCTCTGCCTACCCCGCGTACTCTGTACAGTACTCTCTGTACAGAGTTCTAACAGGTTCTTTCCTTACATACCTCTCTGGCTTCCTCCACTCTCATAGTTCGTCTCATACACGCTCGCCGGTTACGGAGACTCTTGATTTGCCTTTCAGATAAGACACGGTCTTCTTTTTTTTAAGTTTTTTACTGTAGATTACCGAATTCGCAATCTAAAAGAAATCAAATATTAGGCATCACTGAAACTCGATCTCTTATTCTCTACACCCCGTAGCCCTAGCAGTGTAGACAGGTCATTTGCCACTTTTTTTTACCTTACCTTACACTAGGAGTTATTCCTGTATCGTGGGTGCTTTTACAAACATAAAATTCAGATATACACCTAGAACTTGACCAATATTAGTAAGTTATAAAAAGATTTGTTGCATGCGGGGATCGATCCCGTGTCTTTTTTATCTAGTGGGCGCAGTGGCTTAAGCTCTTAATCACTGGAACGTCCGCCTAAAACAATGTTGAACTGGAATTAATATCAATTTTTAAAGTTTCGCCACATTGTAGCCGCATCGCGAGGCGAGCGACGGTAGCGCGGTTTGGGGAGTTGAAATGTACGGGAGACGCCACACAGCGCAGCCCCGCTCGGCGCGACGGCAAACGTCACGACCGAACGAAGACGAGCGCTTCTGTCACGCTCCCATCGCGCTCTGTCGGTTGTATGACCAAACATTAATAAGTACCTAAGTGTGTGCTTGTTAATTGTCTAATTCAAGTAAGAATGTTAGAATTCAAAGTGGATACGTATACGAGTATAGAACGTAAATTCGAGATATCTTTTAATAATACACAATTAATCAAATTCAAATTTTCAATTAAATTATGTATGCGAATAGTGATTTTAAATAAACCATTTTCAAATTATGCTTATCATAATAGTAACAAAAGTCTTTGTTTGCAAAAGAGAGATCTAACAAATAGTATTTGTTTTAAAAGAGATAGATTATTATTAAAATGGAGTTGTATTTAGAATTGTCTTATTCGAAACATCACGACTGCCTCTGAAAGGGTAGTCAGATACGTCTGAAACTGTACTTATAGTAAACAAGCGACCCGCCCCTGCTTCGCACGGGTAAATTATTTACTCAAACCTTCCTCTTGAATCACTCCGTCCATTGGTGGAAACCTTATGAAAGTCCGTTTGGTAGTTATTGAGTTTATCGCGTTCAAACAGACAGACAGACGCGGCGGGTGGACTTTGTTTTATAATATGTAGTGATGCCTATCTAATAACGATGAGAAAATGTGTATGTATATAGCAGTGACAGTGTTTATTTTTTTATATGATCGCAATCCGTATACTCGGACTAAGTATACTAACTTAGTTCGACTACCTGTAAGATCTATATCAAATTGATTTTTATAAAAAATCATCGTCACGCCTAAATTCCCCAAGCGGGGGTGGCAAAGGTGTACTGGGTACACCCAGTTTTCACCGAAGATGTTAGTTCTCATGTAATAGGGGGCGAGCCGATTGCCATATACCGGGCACAATTCCAGACTCCGGACTCATACTGGCAATTTTTCGTTAGAAAAACTACATTTGTCCGACCTAGGATTTGAACCTAGGACCTCGTGATCACAAAGCGATGCGCTGTGCCACCAGACCAACGAGGCAGTCATAATACATTTTCATTAGAAAAAAGTTCCATTTTTATTTACAGTGACTTCACATGTGAAATTATACATGCAAATATTTTTAAATTAGTTAACAGCTAGTTTTTAATTAAGTAGCATCGCACCTCCAACTGTTTGAAAATAAAGTGAACAATGAAATATGATCAATTTGCTAAACAATAACAACGGAACAACATGGGATTTCAAATCAAGTGTGATTTTAACAGCCATGGTATAAAAATATAGCAGATGTACATAAATATAGATTTTCTATCGAAAAATGCCCAGTGTGAGTCCGAAGTCTAAAATTGTGCCCGGTATATGGCAACTGGGTCGCCCCCTATTACATGGGGCCTAACATCGTCGGTGAAACGTAGGTGTACTCAGTTCACCTCTGCCACCCCCTCTGGGGAATATAGGCGTGACGGTGTGTGTAAAATGTATTAATACGTAGAAATTATTTCCATTTCGAATTAGAGCAGTTTTATAGTAATTGTTTGGTGGATTTAAAGCTACCAAATATATAACGATGCGCAGTTTGTTCTGCACAAGCTCAAATTATTTAGTGCGAGGGATTTTCTTTTAGATCTGGCTATATGGATATTTAAAGTAACTAATTGTAGTAATTGGATTGTCAAAATAGAATTTTCGCGTGGACAATGGCGGTGTAATGACAGATGTAGACTATTAGAGGTTTCACGTTTATATAATCATGATGTTTTGTTTTTTTTTTGGAAAATAATGTTTAACGTCATTTGAAGTAGCCTGCCTGGTTTTGACTCATTACATAGGCATTTAAAAGTATAAATAGACTAGTTCTACGAGACACAACATATACCACACACGTGGATAATTTTGGAAAAACGTTTTTGCAGTAGACCTAGCAAGCGAACAACATAGTAAGATTAAACTCTCGCGAGACACAACATATACCATACACGTGGATAATTTTGGAAAAACGTTTTTGCAGTAGACCTAGCAAGCGAACAACATAGTAAGATTAAACTCTCGCGAGACACAACATATACCACACACGTGGATAATTTTGGAAAAACGTTTTTGCAGTAGACCCAGCAAGCGAACAACATAGTAAGATTAAACCCTCGCAAAGAGCCTTTAAGTACTCCTACGCCAAGTTTTTCAAATAACAAGGCGTACCCGTGATCTTTACATAATAATAATGTTGTATCCAACGTTGTTTACGACAAAATTGCTGCTCCATTGAAACGTCAGATAATCACGAAGAGTCCACACTCGTTAGCTGGCTTCTTTACCACGCATCTACGCGAAGAGTCTAACATCGTGGGCGAAATGTGGTTATACAAATTACAGTTCATACATTTTTGAACACTACATTATCGACAAATTTTGGGTGCACACAGTACACCTCTACTATCTTCACTAAGGGATATATTCGCTAACAGTTATTTTTAATTATATTTCGGAACCCACCACCCCCATTTCAGCCTATACTTGTCTAATGCTGAACATAGGGCTTCCCAATCACTCTCCAGCGCAGCCAGTCTTATACCACCTGCATCTAACGACTTCCTGCGGTCCTCACAAGATTGTTGGTCCATCTGGCGGCCGTCCCACGTACCCCTTGCCAATACGTGGTCTCCACTCTAGAATCTTTTTGCCCTAACGCCCGTCCGATCTTCGCGCTATGTGGCCCGCCCATTGGCTTGTTATTCTTTCTCCTCATTCCTGCACGCTATGCTCGGCGTTTCTAGAGAAACGCCGAACATAGCACACTGAGCAACTCTGAGTTTATTTGAGCATATTTTGGAATAAAACCTTGATAATATGTGACATTGAGGTTAATGCTCCCTATTTGCTTAGCGCTGTTCCCAATTTAGTTTCATTGGACGTGAGCGTTCATTCAAAGCATGTTAATTTGTATGCTAATTGATTCACGAATTATTAATAAAACTGTTGTTTGTTTTTCTAAACAAATATTCGCATAATGTTACGCTTATTAAATACGGAAATTATGCGAAGTATGTTCAATTTTTAGTTTTGGCTTTTATATTACTGTACCCCGCGACTTCGGCCGCGTCGAATTTAACAAAAAATATTTTTCCGAAATAAAAGTAGTCTAAGTTATTCCCTATAACATCAGCTATCTGCCAGTGAAACTGCACTTCTGTATCCCTGGATCAATTTATAACTATAGGGACATTATTACGAATGAACATTGCTTCCTAAGACATAGGTATAAACCTAGTTAAGGGGGCAGGGTACTCATTGTTATTGTTTTAGCATATGTTAATTTTAATTGTGCTTCATTATAAATGTATTTTGAAAATATTTGCCAGTAATAAACCATTTGTACGGTGTACATGTATTGCGCAAGGTGGCGCCGTCAGCATTTCCCAGTCGGCGCATCGCTCCACCATAATTTTATATAATTTAAGTTTAGTACGCAATCAACCATCGCGCGCTCATTACCATTTTCATTGTTCACGTATAACCATCGCGTGTGCGTTACCATTTTCATTCATTATTTACCAGTTAATTAGAGTACCAGTTAATAAACCATTATTCTCTCTAATTACTGATCTTCTTATTTTACCATAACTGACATACCACATAAACCAGAACCCTTTACATGGTCCTTCGATCGCGAAGGGGGCCATTCGCGAGTGTTAACGGTGAATCGGGACTTATTCCGTGTGCAAGGATTTAGTACTGTGCCACCTATAACCTCAGTGTAGTGGTTCCTGAACAACCAGCGTAGTGGATAGCACCAGTCCATTACCGGAGTCTACCATACCACCACATCGGAGAGCTGTGGATCAGTGCGATTCTCAGCAGCGTACGTAACCAGCACCTCAAGTAAGGCCTTTTATTTTACCAATAATTACCATCAACCAGTTATGGAGGGTTTACTGCAAACTCAGCAGCAAATCATGGTAGGCATGGACCAACTTCTACAAAATTTCAAGAAGGATGGCCGTGACCGTAAGACACCAGATTATATAAAACGCAGGCTGGAGACACTGGATTCCTACTGGAAGGAATTCCATTCTAACCATGTCCAGTTATGTTCGTTAGGAGACCAGGATTATTCTTATTTTGCGGAGAACGATTATGAGAAAACGAGAGATTTTTATAGCCAAGCAAGGCAGGTTATTGTGAATTATAAACCAGAGGTTAAACCAGATGCTAAACCAACAACACCAATACTCAAACCAGCCACGTTACTTCCAAGTCAAGGCTCAGAACCAGCTCCGGGTACGTCCATGACGGAAGGGACGGAGAGCAAACTTGACGAGATGCTGCGAAAACAGCAAAGTAACTTCAAGGCATTCTCTCGAACTGTTAAGAATATTGATGTTAATAGGCTGACCGACAAATGGGAGTTCGAAGACGCCCTTAGAACTCTTCAATCTCGCTGGTCAGTGATAGATAATTTACATTGGGACATAGATAGCGAATCAAACGGTGACTACGAATCGTATGAATTGATGTATAATAAACACGAAAAAACATACGACGACATGAAAAGAACTATAAACAATAAAATGTGGTCTGTTTCGCACCGGGAGAAGATAACGCCCCAAATGGACATACCATACTTTTCTGGAAGTTACCAGCAGTGGACTTCGTTTAAAGATCTTTTCAAAGAAGCCATACATAACAACCATTCACTGTCCAGTGCCCAGAAATTACAATTTTTGAAAAGTAAGCTGAGGGGAGAGGCTGAAAAATTAATTCAACATCTGGCAATTAGTTCCGAAAACTACCAAATATCGTGGAAGATTCTCAACCACAGATACAGTAACACCAATTTGATATTCACAGCGCATGTCGACACTCTGCTTGATTTACCCGTCATGCAATCTCAGACTGCAGCTCAGATCAAAAGATTGCATGATACTACCAATGAATGTTTACATGCGATTCAGAAGTTGGGAGTGAATACATCGTCATGGGATCCATTATTAGTTCATTTATTGTCCAAAAAACTTGACGCTGAATCTCATAACGACTACGTAACGTCACTAGCAGACCCACGGAAATTACCATCCCTTCAAGATTTTCTTCGTTATCTAGAAACCAAATTTATATCGATAGAGGCGTTTAGAAGAAAACAAAACACGAACAAGACACTAAACCAAGAATTTAACTTCAGGAAACCAGTAACTCAATTTTCCCCGGTCAACCATTACCATAAGAGTTACAGCAAGCCATCACCATCACCATTCAAAACCATGAATGTGACGGCACCGAAATGTCCAGTGTGTAAAGAGAACCATCCATTATTTTATTGCAACAGGTTTCGAGAATTAAGACCGGACATGAAACTAAAAACCATTGCGAAATGTAATTTGTGTTATAATTGTTTTGTTAACCATCAAGGCAAAGAATGCCTGTCTAGCAAAACATGCCGTCATTGCAATGAAAAACACAATTCGTTACTTCACGATGCAATTGCGACACCAGCAAGCAACAATATTAATTTTCAAAGGACTCAGCAAAATTGTCACGTGTCGCAAGAGAACATGGGCGAAATTCTGTTGGCAACCGCTATATTATGCGTAGAGGGAGTCGATGGTAGTCCCTATCGAATGCGTGCCTTGATACACCAAGGTTCCCAAACATCGTTAATTACCGAAAACGCAGCACAACTATTAGGATTACCAAGGAAACGATGCAAGGGGGTTGTATTTGGAGTCGGCGTGAAAGAAAACAACTGCAAAGGCATTCTAACCATCACTCTGTCGTCTTTACATAACGATTTTACCTACACCACAGATGTTTATATAATTAATAACCTTATAAATAGATTACCAAACCGATCTTTTACCAGACCAGAATGGCCCTATTTAACCAATATAGAACTCGCTGATCCTGAATTTAACTTAAGTCGCTCTGTGGATATATTGCTAGGGGCCGACGTCTACTCTGCTATAATACTTGGAGGCATAATCAAACCAGATTCATCTCAACCAGTAGCGCAACAGACGCAATTGGGATGGATTCTGTGCGGAAGCGTAAACCCACTCCAGTGTAATGTCGTCATACATGAACTAGACGACATACAAAGATTTTGGGAAGTAGAGGATGTACCAGAAGATTCATCTTTATCGAGCTGTGATGACCATTGTATCCAGTTTTATAAGGCTACTACCAAAAGACACGAGGACGGGCGATATGACGTCAGACTTCCACTCAAACCAAATTTTGAGGAAAATTTAGGCGCGTCGAAACCAATGGCTATTGCTCAATTTCGTCAATTAGAACGTAGATTTACCAGAAACCAACAAGTAGCTCATGATTATAAGAATTTTATTAATGAATATTTATCTTTAGGCCATATGATACCTGCCGTCGTCGGTAACACGACGCGAGAATGTTATTTGCCACACCATTGCATACATAGGTCAGAATCGACGACTACGTCACTTCGAGTTGTTTTTAATGCGTCAGCTAAGACGTCCAGTGGGTTAAGTGTCAATGACCTTATGGAGGCAGGTCCTAACCTACAAAAGGACTTGCTATCGATGATTCTAAAATGGAGACAATATCGCTATGCCTTTAGCGCAGACATTGTAAAAATGTTCCGCCAAATTTGGGTGAATAAAGATGACCAACAGTTACAAAAAATAGTTTGGCGAGACAACCCTTATTCTGTACTCCAAGAATACCAGCTCGCTACTGTTACTTATGGCACAAAGGCAGTACCATTCCTCGCCATGATGACCTTAAGACAGCTTGCTTCCGATGAAAACCATAATTACACCAAAACCAACGCACCAGAAGTCCTGAGGGAATCAATGTATATGGATGATCTTTTACATGGGGCCCACGGAATACCGTACGCTAAACGACTCCAGTTGGACCTTATCAAACTTCTCAGATCAGGGGGGTTTAATTTGAGAAAGTGGAAATCAAACGCACCAGAATTATTACCTGAGTCTAGTGATAACCAGGAACACTTAGATTTTCGGCAAATGGAGTCCACCAAGACCTTAGGATTAAGATGGGACCCGCAGACAGATAATTTTACTTTTAAGCCTAAAATCGACCAAACAATATCACACCATACTAAACGCACCTTGCTGTCAAATATCTCCAAGATATACGATCCGTTAGGTTGGCTATCGCCGGTTACTACAAAATTAAAATTGTTATTTCGTTCTGTATGGCAGTTACAAACCAATTGGGATGATGAGTTACCAGAACACATTTGTACAAAGTGGAAGAATATTAGGGATGACATAAACCAAATTGAACAGATCCAGATACCAAGGTGGATAGGCACAAGAGAGAAGGACACCATTGAACTCCATGGATTTTGTGATGCCTCAACTAAGGCATATGCAAGTGTGGTGTACTGTAAAACCAATCAGAAGAACCAATCGTCTGTGGTTTTAGTCATAGCCAAGGCTCGACTTGCACCTACCAGCAAGACTGTCAGCTTACCAAGGCTCGAACTCTGTGGAGCACTATTGTTGGCCAGACTAATTACCAAAATCAAAAGATGCCTATCCGATTACCAGATTGAGATTTACGGTTGGATTGACTCTATGGTGGTTTTGGGGTGGATACACGGAGAACCAAACCGTTGGAAACCATTTGTATGCAATAGAGTCAAACAAATCACAGAAACCATGTCACCGTCGTGTTGGAGGTACATAAGGTCTGAGGAAAACCCTGCTGACTGTGCCAGCCGAGGTGTGACCGTTAGGCAACTGAAGCAGCATCCTCTGTGGTGGAACGGTCCACAGTGGTTATCAACTTATAAATCAGGTCCTGATAATAACCAAATAGATTATCACACCGATTTAGAAGCAAAACGATCAAAACAAACGAACGTTGTAATACGATCGAGCGATGACACCATTATTCAACAGCTGATAGCAAGACACGGCACAATTACACGAGTTACCAGAATATTGGCGTGGATTTTACGACTGTTTTCTAGAAATAAAACCAAGAACAATGTCATCAAAAGACCAGTAACCAAATTAGCAGTTTTACCAGTAAACAGCAGTGCACCGGGTGCACCAGATAGTTGTACCCAAAAACCACCGCCGATAAAGGTTCAACGAAATACTATTAAAGGACACTCGTGCAATTTTATGACCATGATGTTGATGTTATTCGTGCTCGTAATCACATCAGTCCAATGCTCCTACACCGTTTTTAATCTACCAACAAACCAAACTATTTACTTTGACCAGATATCAACAATGTACCCTATACGTGATGAGTGGAAACTAGTCGTTTATTATGACATGGAGCCCTATTGG
Source organism: Phalera bucephala (assembly GCA_905147815.2). NCBI lineage: Eukaryota > Metazoa > Arthropoda > Insecta > Lepidoptera > Notodontidae > Phalera > Phalera bucephala. Next base: position 28,040,938 of record LR990613.1, on the reverse strand, counting down.
CAAGGAAATGAGTTGTTTAAAAAATACTTCAAGCACTTAGAGTACACATGTCTCAATGAAAAGATAAAATCCCAATGTGATATTATCATATTACAATTACAGCATGGCTACAGTGAGTGCGCGTATTATAATAAAATGCTGATGGGTCAGCAGTTCACACCGCACTCGCGCCGGCGTCGCGGCCTTGTTAATGGAGTAGGGTATATCGCTCATAGCTTATTTGGGATTTTGGACGAAGATTTCGCAGAACAATACAGAAGTGATAGTCCAAATGTGTTTTGTGTTAGTGTACAGGAAAATAATGCCACTTGTAGTGCGCGTATTGATAAGACTACCTCGCCTTCGCCTCGTAACCAATTTAAGGATACCTTAGCCATGCCTATGGATCCATAGAGACTATAAGTTTTACTAACAACCTATTGGAATCATCTTGTTAATCATCTATTATTGTTGATCATCTTGTATCACCATTGCACCAAACCATCAACTTCTTGCATCTTAATTCCTCATTCACATCTCCATCTTTCTGGCTGGGGAATATGTACGGTGTACATGTATTGCGCAAGGTGGCGCCGTCAGCATTTCCCAGTCGGCGCATCGCTCCACCATAATTTTATATAATTTAAGTTTAGTACGCAATCAACCATCGCGCGCTCATTACCATTTTCATTGTTCACGTATAACCATCGCGTGTGCGTTACCATTTTCATTCATTATTTACCAGTTAATTAGAGTACCAGTTAATAAACCATTATTCTCTCTAATTACTGATCTTCTTATTTTACCATAACTGACATACCACATAAACCAGAACCCTTTACACCATTTATTAATTATTTTTTGAGATAAGCCGGAACAAACACATAGACAGACAAAAATGATAAATTTTGTTTTTGTTATAAGTACCGTATATTCTTTTGTATGCATTTAGTAAAAAAGCTGTTTTTTTTGACATTACGATATAAACAAACACTTCAATTTTTTTTATTGGTATAGACTAGCCGTTACTTGCCACTTCGTCTACGTTAATTGATACTGGGAGTATATTTTTCGTTTAAATACAACTGACCGACTTAGGATTTCAATTCGAATCGAAATAAAGGACCTCATAATTGTTACGCGCATTATTTGCCCCTAGATAAACAAGGCAGTCCGTAATGCGCTTAATTATATAGAACAAAACGCACGTCTCGATTGTATTGTTTTACCATTCAACAGTCAACAGTTATTATGTTGAGTCCTAAGAGTTTAGCATGAACAGGTTGACGTTAGTGTAACGTAACTATCGACTAGATATGCCATCCCATTCACACTACGTTACTAAATAAATATAAATGTGACAGCATGGTTTATCTACAACAATACTATAATGTCAAATGGTTTGTGCTTGGTCTAGGGGTTAGCACGAACAGATTGAAGTTAGCGCGTCGCCCTCGAGTAAGCGTACAGTCACTCACACCTTTATTGATTAATGTTGTAGTATGAACAGGATAGTAAATCCACTCGATAGTGTTAACGTAATGTCAATCTATGCGTGCTAAGGCCTCTTTATAGGGACAAAACTGGGATTTGTTATAGCTATATTTCTTCGTAATGTTTTTACGTCGAGTTATAATCCTCCTTACGTTGAGACTTCTGCGAGCCGTCTTTGTTATATTATTTTAATCATAAGATTCAGTGCTTGTTTATTCGTTGTTTAGAGAGCATTCAGATTCCAGTCGAGGGATTATTTAGTGAACCTAATACAGCTGCATAATGCGTTTGTGTTCTACGGATTGTTCGCGTGAACGCGTCGCTTGCCTGCGCTGTATAACCGAGTTTAGTTCAATGTAATATTTTGTATGTTAATAGTCATGAATAAATAGCATTGCTGTGAGGTATATTTCGAGATGGAGTAAAATAAGCCGTTACAGATGTAAAGTTGCTTACCTAAATTGCCTATTGTCCGTTGACACACCGTCATGCCTATATTCCTCAAGCAGAGGTAACAGAGGTGTACTGAGTGCATCCACTTTTCGCCGAGGATTGTCCGTTGATATATACATAGGTAGGTAAAACTGCACACTAAAACCTAGAACAAAACAAATGATGGGTAACACAAACATACTTCAGGTGCAAAAATCGAACCCGCTACAACTTGATCTAGTAAGCTGAGTGGTGTGTATTAGATACATACACGTCCATTTTCCCGAAGGAGTCCCAAAAATATGAGGCGGTTACCATATGATTATAGATTACATTACTATTCGTTGGATATATTCTCAGAGATCATACTCATTATTTCGATTTTTGTGAATACATTCTAGACATGATATAGCGTCATTATCTAATCATCAAAATATGGGCCTTCGCGAAACATGCTATGCCTAGTGAGGACCAATAGGACTAGCTTGCAATTTCGATATTCTCAGAGATACAAGTTTAATAACCCTTACAAATATTTATTTTTTTAAATAAACTCGTAGTTCGAAACTAGGAATTATTTCTGTGTCGGCCCGTTTACTGACATAAAATTTACACATACACAACTACCCAGACCAAAACAAATATTTGTGAGTCACACAAAAATTTGGCCTATGCGGGGATCGAATCGAAGACGGATGATCTCGAAGACGGACGATTTAGCGCAGTGGTCAAGAGCTTAAGCGGCTCCGCTCACTGTGTCCAATAGTCGCGTGTTTGATTACCGCACGGGACAAATCTTTGTGTGATCCACAATTATTTGTTGCGGTTTGGGTATTTGTGTATGTGAATTTTCATGTTTGTAAACGCACTCACGAGACAGGAATAAATCGAAGAGATGGGAAACGTTTTTAAAAAGAATCTGCGACTCTTTGATCTAGTATATATTTTTGGTAAAGAAAAAGATACATTTTTATTATGATTCGACATATTAAATCGCACCCTCTCCAAGTCTCAACTGTTTGACTGTTTAATGATGACCCAAAAATAACGAACAACATGGTCAGGTGTTCCTTAAATTTACGGAGTCAAGCGGGGGTGGCAAAGGTGTACTGAGTACACCCACTTTTCGTCAATGATGTTAGATCCCATGTAATAGGGGGCGACCCTGTTGCCATATACCGGGCACAATTTTAGACTTCGGACTCATACTGGGCATTTTTCGATAGAAAATCTATATTTGTCCGACGCAGCATTTGAACCCAAAACCTCGTGATTGTAAAGCGATGCGCTTCGTTAGTTTAGTGGTAGCACTAGACCACTTAATTTAATCAGTACTAAAATACCCTTGTATAAATATAGATAGAGGCACAAATGGCGATTCAGTTTGACAAGTATAGATTGGATTCTGGGTTTTGTAATAAGGGGGCAGACTACCAAATAGAAGCCCAGAAATAGGATTAAATAGATTGGGGTAGATATCGGGATGACAGCTTTAATTTCTAAGCAAGATTTCTTTGGCTTTCTGTTTTATCTTTTAATTTATTAGTTCTAGTTGGCAATTTTTGTTTCTTTGTACAAAGTTCAATGCCTTTTAAAAAGTATAGTAGAAGCAAAGAATAAGCATTTTAAAACGATATTTTTATCCATATTTACCATCGGATCGGCGCAGGTTTTGCTGAGAAGATTCGTAAGAAACCCAGTGGGCTCTTTTTTCAAAGTTGGTTTCGTTTACAATAATTTTAGTACGTTACAATGATAGGTATTTCATGCAGGATAAGTACAAGCGCGCGACAAGACAAGACACATGACACGCATTTTGCCGCTCTAGGCGTGAGATGAACGTTTTGTGCTTGCTAACCTGGCGTGTCGTGAAAAGTCGTATTTACATATCCTCCTTCTCCTTCTGCACCGATATCCTCAATGTTGACGGTCGTGACCTCCAAGAACAACGCTATTGCGGGTTATGTACCGCCACCCCGCTCGGTTCTCAGCCGTGTGTATCACCTCAGATATTGTGGTATCCAGCGCGGATCGTATCTGATCGGAAAAATAGGGTCACGACTTCGTGGTCTCTTTCCTTCTACTTTGCCAGTGACTAGTAGCTGATAGACCAGATATTGGCTGAGCTCAAGATCACCGCGATCTGTACTCGAGGGATTTTCTAGTTTTTCGGCCACATAGCCAGCGAAGAGGGCGACAACCTCGAAAAGCTACTGGTTACTGGCAAAATATAGATAAGACTATTTTGACTTGCGTACAAGACTAAGATTCGGGCCGACAAATTTTTGTTCTGCGTGCAAAAAATGCCGCTCGTGTTAGCCCTGCAGATTAGAGCTGCTAAAGTTCAAACTACTATTTTAACTTTGAGATAGTTCAACATTTTATAAATGCTTTTACTGTGTACCTACTGGAATTTTAATAGCCTTCTTAAACATATTAAATAGGCAGGCATGTTTCGTACATCCTTGGAAAGTTTGCTGTAAAATCGTATAAATTATCCCAAGAAAAGATTACTTTGCAATAATCAACTTACCCGTATGATCAGTTGTGCAAAAAAAACTTTCTCTTTACGTGATGAATTTATAACTATAAAACTTCATTATATAACTTGAAAATGAGTTCATGCTTAGACTAATAAATAGCCTTGAAAGTTATTGGAGACAAATGTTACCGTTAAGGTGCGTTCTAATTTTTCACGAGCATTTCCCGAACGTTAACTTCATGGTTTCTACCGGTCGTTGTGACGATTCTTAAGTGAGGTCTATGTCCTACAGTGGATATTCGGCGTATGTCATAGAAGTAGTAATTAACGTGCTTGCAAAGGTTCTATTGGATGCAAAGTATTCCTGTGTAACAGATAACCTTAAAACAATAGACGGTGTTTGCTGGAATATACTTCCCCATGGATCATCGTGGTCGCGTGCGAAGTTTGCTAACACACCGTTCAAAGTACTCCTGCTCGAATTTTCATAGCCTCATGTTTATTACGGACGAATATTCGTGTTTGCGCGTAGTGTATACGCAGCGTTAGAGCTGCATAAATGGAAATAAAGGGAAAAAAGTTCTGACAGTATTCAGTTATTTTTTAAGCACTTTATTAATTAAATTTTATCAAGTCAAGCGAAGTTTTCCTTGCGCAGCTTGGGATTATGTTTAATCTCTATTGTTTGTTTTATATGAACATGAAGATAAGTCGTAGTCACATCTTGTTCAAACGTATATTTAAGAAAGAACCTTCATACTTTTTTAATAATGTATTTTCTTACATTCTTTACGAATTAGAACATAGGTGGACTTACGTTATAATGCATTAACGCAATTTAGTTAATAATAATACGTAAATTGGCCACTTGTTAAACGTGTTATTTTTAATGATTTGTGTAAAGCGCATTAAGGCATTTAATATTAATGAGTGGAGCAGGAGCACTACTATAGTCTTTATGTCTCTTTGTGCGCTAGCAATTTTTTCGCACTTCACCTGGTCATATGAGTGTTCTTTCGACACTTAACGCACATATAGGTCCATCCTCTCCAATTATAAAACAAGAATTATTTATCAATTCACTGTCTATCTAAAACCATATTCCCATTTTTTTGATAAAGTTAACTAAAAGTAAACCCATTTCTTATATTGGAATAAAAAGGCACGGTACAATCAATTTTATTTTACTCAGCTCTTTAAGTATTTTGACCAGCACGCTTTGAACTCACTCAATTTGTCAAAAGGCAACTTATTTCAAAGGGATTTCTAAAATAAAAAAAGAGATACGCCTAAATAAAATCGATGTCTGCACTGATTCGCTGTTCAAATTCTTCACCCACCTGAGGTTAATTACATAAACAGTGTTTTCCTAAATAAGTCACGTTTACAAATAAACAAAATTGCTATCCGCTACCAATAATCCGCTAGTGTCCTTGCCATCCAGTCTTCGTAGATTTATTTCGAGAAGTATAGTATTTCTACTGTACTTATGTAGTTACGAGTAATGGTATGAAAGCATTATTTTATGTTAAAGTAACGTCGGAATTTCTGTGCATGTGAAATTATTTTTTGTAAACGCTCTCTCGATTCCGCAAGGACATATTAGTAAGACAATGTTTTTTTACACAACGTCACCTCTGCCACCTTGGAGAATATAGGCGTGACGGTGTTTTGTGTAATGTTCTTTAAAACAAAAAAAAATTATATTCTATCTTAATCCTTATTTGATTTATCATATGATAATAAATTTTATTCAAAAACGTGATTCGTATGTGGATCATACTGGTACACACTTCTTTCCTTCCATACGTCTGTGATCTCTATAAAGATTACATTTATATATTTTTTTTAAATTGCGTTCCTTTCCAGTTTTGGCGAAGCAAATTATTCAAATTTGGGGAGACGCCAAAAGCTCTAGTCGTTATGTGTAGGACGTTGCTAGGACGAGTGCAGATGGCGTGGTATTTGGTAAAACCACTTTATTCGGTCAAATAACTCGTGATTTCGGGAGCGTGATTGGTTGGATTGTCTGAGCCGAGGCGGAATCGATGTGGAAATCAGTTTCACAGGCGCTACAGACGGGTGGACTGGAAACGGCTGCTAAACGATAGGTTCCGAATAGAATGGGTTTTATCGAGGTCGATTGATACCATTGTATCGATAAAAGACAATAAAATTATTGTTTTAGCCGGACATAGAAAATGTTAGCTAGTGAAAAAAGAGGAAAGCAACGATGAGTCAAGTTAGTTGATTCTGACGATACTAGTATTATTTTTGACGATATATATGCTGCGGTAGTTCAGGCACATAGAAAAAATGTCGGAAAAAAAACCACAAAACAGATATACAATACAAATGTGGGTGAAATTCACCGGGGAAGATTTGCACTATGTTACCATGACCAAGTAGACTGTGTTATATAAGAAGGGCAAGCCAAGTTTCTCGATAACCAGCGCGCGTGTAGAGTGGAGGAAGCCAGAGATATATGTAAGGAAATAGCCCCGCGATTTATCTGGTGAGATAGAAGAATAATAGATATAAGGTCCGAAGTATAAGAAACCATTATATTTTTATGATATCTACGTTATCAGCTATTAGGTATAGCTATAGAAACGATTATTGTACCCTGTGTATTATAAATAGATATTTTATTGCTACTACTTTGCTAGTTATGACCACTGAATGTTTCTGTAGCATTTTTCAACTCATATCCGTCCCGCCAGGTAAAGTGGTGTGGCCTTATATATCTAGCCAGGATTTTTTTTTAATATAATCTCACTGAACTTTCTCTAAGATTCTTAATTTAAAAAAAATCGGTATGGTTTACTAGTTTTCAAACTGGTTTCTAAAGGAATGGCAATGTATAAAACAATCAACTATCCATAATCAATGCATTATCTCACCATAGCCAAACTGATGTTTTCCGTAAAATCAGATTTCAATTTACTTCTCTATCATTATAGTATCTTAAAATTAACATGGACAAAACCAAAATAATGTCTAACGTCCATGTCGTACCCACCGCACTCACCGTTGGGAACTCTACTCTTGAAGTTGTCGACGAATACATTTACCTGGGACAGGTAGTCCGGTTAGGTAGGTCCAACTTTGAGAGAGAGGTCAATCGACGAATCCAACTCGGCTGGGCAGCGTTCGGGAAACTGCGCAATATCTTCTCATCCAAAATACCTCAGTGCCTTAAGACTAAAGTTTTCAGTCAATGTGTGTTACCAGTGATGATATATGGATCAGAGACGTGGTCTCTTACAATAGGTCTCATAAAAAAGCTCAGAGTTGCTCAGCGAGCTATGGAGAGAGCTATGCTCGGCGTTTCTCTACGCGATCGAATCAGGAATGAGGAGATTCGTAGAAGAACCAAGGTTACCGACATAGCCCTTAAGATTAGCAAGCTGAAGTGGCAATGAGCGGGCCACATAGCGCGTAGATTGGACGGGCGTTGGGGCAGAAAGATTCTAGAGTGGCGACCACGTATTGGCAAGCGCAGCGTGGGACGACCGCCTGCCAGATGGACCGACGATCTTGTGAAAATCGCAGGAAGTCGTTGGATGCAGGTGGTATCGGACCGGTTACGCTGGAAAGCGATTGGGGAGGCCTATGTTCAACAGTGGACAAGTATGAGCTGAGATGATGATGATGATGATGATCATTACAGTTAAAAAAAACACTATCACTCCTATCTTTCCCAAGTAGAGATGGCAGACTTCATCCAATTTACATCAACGACGTTAGGCACCAACTAAAAGGGGGTGAGCCATACAGCCTGTGTACCGGGCGCAATGCCAGAATCTGGATTGATACGGGCAATTTTTATTTCGAAAAATTACATTTTAACTAATTCGAACCCAAGAACAACGAGGCAGTCCGGCAAGATCAACAGGGTAGCGGTAGTTCAGATTTTTGACTACCAAAATCCATAGAAAGAATATTCAAGTGTCAATACTACTAGCTCTTCGTACAATCGTTGCTTCATCCCATCTTATCCTCTTTGACATCGGAAAGCTTTCGTATTTGAGAGCGTGGTTCCTCGTAAACATTTCAAATGTTCAGCGAATGTATTAGAGTGTGTTCTGAGAAAGTAGGGAAATTAATTTATTTTGCATGACATTGCGTTTTCGGGATTCGTAAGTCTTAATCGTGCGTGTGTTGCTACACACAAAAAAGAATTTCACGGTGCATACCTTTGATTTTGAATATACGTATATTTAGTAAATAGGTTGTGGTATTTACCTTGAGCTTTGATTTCTATTTGCAATATTCTATCTATCTATATCATCACGCCCGATCGCTTGCGGGGTAGACAGAGAGTGCAGAGTACCAACAGCTTCCTTCTTTACATGCCTCTTTGGCTTCCTCCACTCTCATAGTTAGTCTCATACACGCTCACCAGTTACGAAAACTCTTGACTTGTCCTTCAGATAAGACACGGTCTATTTGGTCGTGGTAAGATAGTCTAGGTCTTACCCGGTACCTACATCCTTCAACACAACGTCAAGCCTATATTCCCCAGAGGGGGTGGCAGAGGTGTACTGAGTACACCCACGTTTCGCCGACGATGTTAGGTCCCATGTAATAGGGGGTGAGCCTATTGCCATATACCGGGCACAATTCCAAACTCCGGACTCATACTGGGAAATTTTCGTTAGAAAAACTACATTTGTCCGACCTAGGATTTGAACCCAGGACCAGGACCTTCAATATTATTTTTTAATAAATCGAGTTCTACGAAACAGAATATTTCGTTCTCGGTATTTTTATTAGTGTTTATGGCACTGACAAAATAGACTTCATAAAGTTTTTGCGGGAAATAGAAGTGATGCTAACAAATTTGTTTCAATTCCCCAAAACTTGTGGTTTGTATTATTAGTACAGTCGTACAAGGATATTGTAGACGGCGGCCAAAATATTCTTGTCACATTATATGTTATGTAAAGTCCGACATGAGCCCGACAACGATCTTTCGGCTTGTGGATGATATTAACAGCGGGGCGTTGTTGTGAAATTAGTGTTACCATTTATCAGAGGACATTGTTCTGCGCCCATACATGATTTGCCCCAGAACCAACAGCAATGAAAAAATACTTGTATCATTTCAAATCACCTATTAATTCTCTTCAGGGATTTATTATTAAATGGACAAGCGGGGCAATCACACAAAAAGTATTCGATTTTGAGGTTATAATTTAGTAGCCTCATACATATGAAGGTATTACATAAGATTAATTATATTTTATAGATGCCTATCGCCACACTAAAGAACTATCTATATAAGTATTTAATCTAACAAACCAAGCAATCTAGATGGCTAATAGGTAGGACTGACATCTTTAATCGTAATTCGATTACAACGTTGATATTCAGTAAAGATGTTGGCGACTTGGATAAAGTACTTACTATACTTTGAAATATTCGTTTCAAATTGAAAATTGTACGTTAGATACGAATATTTGCCATTATTTTAATAAAACAGATAAATAATGATGATATGGGTCAAATGTTTGTTGGTTCTGGGGCAATTTTCGACAATGTCCTTTTCCTCGGGTCCGCACGGTTACTGATTAAAAAAGGACTTGGGTAAATTTCATAGCAAAAAGAAACTCTGTGAAGTGACATTTCACTTGATGACCGCGTTAATTTTGATTTTGACCACGGGCTAATAGATCCTCGTCTCACGGTAGTTAATGTGGGTGAAATAATAAACATTATTCATTTATGTATGTACTTAAGAGGTAACAAAGTAATGACACGTGACTTTTTGATTTTCCCTAAGATGCCAGTCGTAATTGGTCTGGAAATTATCCACCACTTTGCTGATTGGGGTATTTCAACAGTTTCATCATTAAAATTATTTAGATCGGGGGATTAAGTTAAATTAGAATTTAGTTTTGACGGACAGCTTTAAAATGATAGTACCTAAGGCTGTAAAACTATAATAAAAATCCAACTAAACCTAGATTTCATGGATATTTTATGTAAATTTCACATACACATACTCACACGTGCGCGCGCACCTACACACACACACATGCAAGTATGCGGGCGAGCACAATTTATAGCACATTTTATTTAACAGGAAATCTTTAGTTATTTTTAAAGTTGTTTAACATTATGATCTCATTTATGTCAATTTAATCTCAGTAGATTTTATAATATGTATATTTTATGATTATGTGAAAAGGTATTTTAGATATAACTGTATACAGGTATACAGTGTACATGTATACAGTATATATACAGTATGATAATGTTATAGGTAACATCATCATAATACTCTAACTCAAATAGTTTATTGTGTATAAGCCCTGCGGGGATGCTTAATAATAAACATTTTCCATTCACATTTTTAGAAAACTAATTTAACTATTAATCTACCACCAGATCGGAACGCGGCCTCCTCTGAGAAGGTCCGCGAAGAAACTCAGCGGGATTCTATTTTTTATTTACTTCTCTAACACTTTTTTGTTTCCTTTTTTTAATCATATTGTGTAGATACAATGTTTAGGTAACAATTAAATAGTTTACGATCTGGCTCCAGTGAGATGCCTTACGATCGAGATATGAATCTAATGATGTTATCTGTAAAGCGTGTCCAAAGGATTCCAGATCCCCACAAGCAGCACCCGTTCACGAGTATAACTGCTGGACAATATTGGAAGGAAGAACGTCACGTAATTTTTTTTTATCATGTTATTATAATACACCTATGTCTTCACGAGACAGGCTTTGCCTAGTGTGGAAGGCACCAGTACTTCTAGCTTCTCATGCTCCTTTTATCTAATATTTCATTTTTATGGATTTTTATGGACTGTGTCTAATCTTTGGAAATTATTAATATTTATTAATAAATTATTCTATCCTATTCTGATGTAACTAAATGACGGCATTAAATTTTATTTTGAGGAACATTAGCAAACTTTATTTAAAACAAACAAGAGCTTGTTTAAATTTAGAAATCGAGCAAGACTTAAGGTTTGGTCAGATAGCCGACGGAGCGCGACGGGAGCGTGACAGAAGCGCTCGTCTACGTTCGGTCGTGACGTTTGCCGTCGCGGCGAGCGGGGCTATGCCGTGTGGCGTCTCCCGTACATTTTAGCACATTACAACTAACTCCCCAAGCCGCGACACCGTCGCGCTCCCGTCGAGCTGCGTCGACTATGTGGTGAAACCTTTAATGATAAAATGACACACGAACTACATAAAACTTCATTATTCGAAAAAGGTATATTTTATTTTATTTCTGTCATAAACAATAAACTACGAAAGCAAATTAAATAATTGAAAAATATTGACAAGTTCAAATCAGTTTTGTATAAACTTTTAAATGAAAACTGTTATACCTTAACAGATTTTCTGACACGTGGATAATAAATAGAAACTGAATATATATGTATATTTTAGACATTATAAATAGTATAGTTTATATAATTGTAATAGTTTATATCCAACAAGGCGGGTCATACTTCTACCTATGTACCACAATAACATCTATTTGAATTTGAATTTCAGCGAGATAATATTATTAACACATTTTATTGATAACCTCTCTCATAAACATGATGAAATAAACCGTGGAGAGAAAGAAAAATAGTACGCTTTCGGTTTATTATTCTTTACTTTTATCTAACATTATTGAAGCGAGCAAATTCATACCCACATCTGGGCACTTATTCGCTATGACCAAACGCGGTGCGTCACGATAACTTCACGAAATGACCGTGTAATGGTATTCTGTGTGCCGCTGGTGTACTACTGAACTAACATTTCACGAAGTTATTGTAACGCGCCGCGACACGTGTTTATTGTACATAGCGAATAAGGGCCCCGGAAACAGTGAATCTAGGTAGTGTTTGTAATGGCAATATTATAAAAAATACGACTGGATATTGCTTTTTGAATCAGCGGTAGGTAAACATTGAATTTTGAAATTCAACAGGAGCAATTCCTGCTTTATTGTGTGCCGCATTTTGGCCTGTGTTAATCTGTTTATCTATCTATATCATCACACCAACCTCCTTACAGGGTAGGTAGAAAGTACAGAGTACCAACAGGTACTTTCCTTACAGACCTCTGATTTCTTCCCCTCTCATCATCATCATCATCATCTCAGCCTATACTTGTCCACTGCTGAACATAGGCCTCCCCAATCGCTTTCCAGCGTAACCGGTCCGATGCCACCTGCATCCAACGACTTCCTGCGATTTTCACAAGATCGTCGGTCCATCTGGCAGGCGGTCGTCCCACGCTGCGCTTGCCAATACGTGGTCTCCACTCTAGAATCTTTCTGCCCCAACGCCACTCCACTCTCATAGTTTATCTCATACACGCTCGCCGGTTAATAATATTTATTTATACTGACACTCAAAATACTACATACGTAAGCAAATATAAGAAAAAAAATACAACACGAATAAAAGAATGATATAGAAAATATATATAAGCTCATTCTATCAATATTTCCGCAGTCCTTCTAAATTCCGAAAAAATATAACCCTATGCCAGTCGCAAACAGATGGCTAAGCATAAATCATTTGAATTTATCGTAACTTTATCGAGAAAGCGTACGTTCAACTTTATTTAGTAAATAAATGGTGTGAAAAAGATGGCATAATAACTCGATAACGTCACGCTAACATTAATTCTTACGTGCTAAGCCCTCAGGACTACCCCAAAAGGAATGCATTCAATGCAGCAAAGATGCACGTGATTGGAGATCTAGTACAGTTCTGCATCTACATATCCTATCAATATTACAATTCTTACTAATTCTCTCCTGCTATCCTACGAATACTTTAAATTTAAATTAGTATGTTTATGTTTGCATGTTTGTTACTCAATCACGCAAAAACAGCTGAACGGATTTAGATACTGATACTTTGTTACCTGGATTAACACATAGGATACCCTTTATACCGTGAAAATGTTAGGTTCCTGTCTAAAGTCAACGCAGACGAAGTCGCGGGCAGAAGCTAGTATGCTAATATTATAAAGTGGAAAGATTTGTTTCTTCGTTCGTAATCGATAAACTCTGAAACTACTGAACCGCTTTTAATAATTCTTTTACCAATACATTATTCAGAAGTTACATAGATCTATAGCTGGCACTGTTGTCGACCGAAGACGTAGGAAACTGCTAGTCAAATATTCATTACAATCAAAAGCACGTTCTTCAAGTTTCATAGACAATTTATATGGGCTACTACACCATGCCAAAATATTTTATATTTCCTTTGTGATTTGAAAGAGGAATAGGTAGTAGAAGCGCATTCGGTTCTTCTTATGCCTTTTAGATATCAATATATCATAACAATATACACAGTCCTGGTCCAAAGGTACACTAAAATAACTTCCACGTGAGTAGTGATAGTTATGATATAAACATGCATTAGGGCATATTGTACCTTACTCGTACGATATCACTTAAAGATGTATTTGTAGAAAATCGGAAGCCTGTTAATTTTTTAGTACCGTCCACTTTTGGCTGCCTTTTGGTGGTGCCATATTTCGTGCGACGAGCGTGTATTTACCTATATTTGAACGATGCTTTCAAACGTTTATAGTTCACCAAGTTATCCCAAATAATCCACTCAAAATATATAATACCACCTCAGCATGGTTCACAAGGGGTATCCTCCAAAGCTCCTTTGAATTCGGTCTTTGAGATTCGGTCGTCGTCGCCGTAGAAGTTAGATGTAATACGCGGGTTTTTTTTATGAAGTTTGCGGGTATTATAAAGGTGACTAAAAAACATAAACACGGTCAAGACTATATTTCTTAAGCGGAGGTGGCAGAGGTGTACCGCCGCCTCTTTTCGCCGACGATGAAAGGTTCCATTTAGTAGTACACATGACCTCGTGTTACGTGCATTATTCGTGACTAGACCGAGGCAGTCTACTACCAGTCCACTGACTGGTAGGTCACGGCGTCCAAAAATATTCGTTGTATATGGATTTATTTCCGTCATGAAAAACTGCATAACAGTATTTTAATTTAGTCCACTTTTAAAAAATATACCTTAGACTGGTTGCATTCATACAAAGTAGAAAGACTAGCATAAATTTAGCTGTGTCAGCATTATTTGCAAAAAGTTTTTAACATAAATATCATTTAGCTACATGAATGAACACGCTATTGTACTATATTTTCTACTTTCTATTATACTATATTTTCTACTTTAGTTTCAAAGATTGTGTTTTACATATATTGCATTCTTTGAGAGACTTTTATACTCGAGATTTGTATAACGGTTTTTTAAAATTTGGTGCAATGCCAGCAGCTTCCAAAGTTTCACGAAAGAGGTAACATAGACTATCGGTTAAGGGTTTAAGCTACTTCGTTCGTGCTAGTAAGCTAGTCGTGGGTTCGCTCCCCGAACAGGACAAATATTTCTGTGATTTCAAAATGTTTGTTTCGGTGTGAGTTTGTGTAAGCGAATTTCATTTGGTCAGCTCAGGTAACAACAATAATTCTTATTATGGGACTACGTTTATATAATTATAAAATAAAATAACTGTCACGCCTATATTTCCCGAGGAAGGGTGGTAGAGAATACTAGGAATAAAAGAACAATCCATATGTGCTATACTTAGATTAGTCCACGAGAACCCTCTTAGCTCTTTTTCTATTTATCTACATGATCACGCCAGATCCCTTTCGAGGTAGGCAAAGAGTATAGACTTCCAACAGGTTTTTTCCTTACATACCACTCTGGCTTCGTCCACTCTCATAGTTTGCCTCGTACACGTTCGCATGTTATGGAAACTCTTGACTTGCCCTTTAGATTAGACACCGTTTATTATATAATTGGTATGGTATATAATTTCTGTTTCAATTAATAATTGTACTAATATATGAAATGGCGTACAAGCGCCATCGGGCTATGGTTTCTGGTATTTACGTGTTATACAGCTGGTGGTAATAGTGAAGCTTAATAATAATTTGGTCGTAATTGTAGATCCTGAGTGTATTGGGGCTTTATCATGGAGAGTGTAAGGGGTAAATAGTTTTGAAAACTAGAAAGAAAAGAATAATCGTCATCAATAGAGTTAGTATCTAAGTATTATGAGCACTTAAATGATTCAAAATCGTCACGCTTATGCATGCAAAGTATAATAAATCGCTGTCGATGTTCGGTTTTAATGTGATAGGAAATGAGCCTATTGTCAATATACCGAGCCTAATTCTAGGCTCTTGCTTTTTACTGAGAAATTTTAATAGGAAAATGGTTTTTTGTTCGACATGAAACTTCAACTAGTCGAGGACGAATTAGTCCACCTTAAAATAGCCCAGTTCAGAACGTTATAAAGTAGTTTAGGCTCTTTATTTATAGATAAGTTTTACTTTCATCCTTGAACAGGGTATGTACGTGAAAGGGCTAAACCCGATCGATAAGTTTCCAACCAACCCCTAAGTTGAGTGACTTTGCCTTTCAAAAGTAGTTTACCAAGGACATTAAAGTTACCAAACTGAAGCCTTTTATTTATTCTATACATATAATAAAACAGTAAGGAAGTCGAGTCTGTACATGGAATATTTTTAAGAAATAGCAACCCAGGGGTATCATGCTATCGATGTAGAATCCAATTCTGCAATATTTAGCTTTCGTGTCTGTTTGTCTGTCTGTCTGTCGGAGGGTATGAACCGGCATCACGCAAAAACTACCAGGCGGATTTTGATGAAACTTTGCACGGGGATACCTTAAAATATTGACTTTCGTATTGTATAGTATTAATGCCGGAAAATTAAAAGGTTTCTCCAGAAAAAACGAAAATAAGCAAAACATTGGATTTCTAAAAAGACATTTTACTCCAAAGCTGTTTGATTGATTTCAATGAAATTTTGTGTAATTGTAGTTTGTACAAAAGATCACATTTCTGTATACTTATATTTTCGAAAAATTTAACAGTTCCTGAGGAAAGTACAAAAAAGACGATTTTGATAAATCATTCATTGTTCCAAAACTACTTTTTAAAAGTCAGTGAAACTTAGCACGTAGATATTTCATATAACAGATAATATAGTTTATATTTAAGTTTTTAGGAAATAAACGGTTCGTAGGGAAAAGTAAAGAATCTATATCTATACATACTACATATAATAAACTGTAAGGAAGTCGTGTCTGTACATCGACTATTTTTAGGAAATAATAACCTAGGGATATAATTCTATCAATTTAGAAGCCCATTCCACAATTTTGTGATTTTGTGTCTGTTTGTCTGTCAGTCCAAGGGTATGAAGCATCGTCACGTAAAAACTACCGAGTCGATTTTGATGAAACTTTGCATGAGGATACCTTAAAATGTTGGCTAATACGTTAAATACCTATATAACATGTTTACTAACATTTTAAGGTATCAAAAGGTTTTTCTAGAAAAGGCGGAAATAAGCGAAACATTGGATTTTTAAAAAGTCACTTTACTCCAAACCTGTTTGATAGATTTCACTGAAATTTGGTGTAGTTATATCCTGTACTAAAGATCACAACGCTGCATACTTATATTTTCGAAAAATCTAACAGTTTTTGAGAAAAGAATAAAAAAGTCGATTTTGATAAATCATTCATTGTTTCTAAATCAACTTACTAGATTGTCGCGGGATAAACCATAAAATTTTCTGTTTGTCCCGAATTGCAATGTTGCGATGTAAAATATGTGACTTTGCCTACACATGTATTGATATAGGACTCAGGTTCGTTTCCTCACGAAAGACTTTCCAGTGATTAAAAGCACTTACTCGAAATTGTTCCTACAAGTTTTATTTAAACACTCAAACACGGTTTTGTGCATGATCCGATGATGCATCCAGGATTGTTTCTTCTGGAGAGAACTCTAACGATGAATAGGCCGGATACGAAACTGTAATGACGGTTAATATCTTACGAGAAGACTAACACAAAATGTACTGACAACACTTTGCTACATACTTTGCTGGCAATGTACGGTTAGATACTATTACGATAGATTATAATCTTTGACAGGGTAGGTAGAGAAGATTTAAATCAGAAATATTTGACCGATAATTTAAAAATAAATAGATAAACTGATAATCATTATTGGGTGTTGAATCAGATCGCGCTATAGTTTAGTTTATATTTTACAAAGACCACCTGTGCCGGCTAAGCAGGGCTAAGGCTGAACCCGGGGATAGAGTTAGTTGATAGAGAAATGTCTGGTGGAAGTAAACAAAGTATATAATATATTCACTATACGGTTCTCCTGGAATAGTTAGTCTCCCTGTTAGTTCTTCATATTAAAATAGCTAAACGAATTTAATTGAAACATTAACTTTATGAATGTGTCTTACATAGTAAAATAAAACAGAACACATTTTATCTCAAACAATCCTTCTGTGGAATGTCTATTATTTCTTCAAATTAAAACGGCTGTACAGATTATAAAGAAACTTAATATGAAAAAATCCACACAGGTATACAATGCGAAAGTTCACAAATTATATACAATATTTATAATTATATATAGCAACAGCAAAGAATTATTAATAAAAATACGGCAGCATAAAAGAAATATACGTATTTACATAGGGTTAAACGGTTCCATGCCGCTGTCAGATGTTAGCGTACCTAGAACGGATCAAACATATCGGGGACTAGACTATCTTACCATGACCAATGGACCATGTCTTATCCTAAGGGCAAGTCAAGAGTCTATGTAACCGGCGAGCGTGTATACGACGGACTATGAAAGTGGAAAGAGACGGAAAGGTCTGTAAGGAAAGAACCTGCTGGAACTCTGTACCCTCTGCCTACTCCGCAAGGGATCTGACATGATGATATAGATTATTAGTTAGTAGTATCTAAAGTCGTGAAATAATAATTTGAAATAGGTAACTTTATTTGCACACTAGATTAGGCCGATATTATCTATCTAAATGTATATACCATTCACACCAATATGCATTTATTGGGTTTTTACCGGCCTGCATGAAGGCCCGAAGATATTAATCATATCATTTTCTCTTCACATGTGACTGGAAGCCGTGAAGGCTCCTGCTGAAATTGCTCTACAACGAAAATTTTGTAATATTTAAGTTAACTGTTACTGTTAGTTGTAAACTTTTGCAAAACAAAGACGACTTGATTTAAGCGAAAAAAGGTAGACTGCTTAACTTACTTTTTCAAATAGTCGCAGGTATGATCCCCGCACAGCGCACGAAAATATTTATTTGGAATTTGTGATTTTGAAATAAAAAAGATATTTTCTGCGCATACGGGCAAAATAAAAAAAAATTTTTGTCCGTGTTAATTTCCAAAATGGTGGAACCGATTAAATACGCTAACACTGAAAAATGGAGGATTTTTCAGAGGTTGTTTAAGACTACTTTTTAGAACAAGAAGAAAAGAAACTTAATATGAAGGTGTCTCTTAAGTCTCGGAATAATGCTATCGCAAAAAGTCCTACCTACCTATGTCAAATTACAAAATAAACGCGTGCGAAGCCGCGAGAAACAGCTAGTTATAGAATAAATGGATCATGTTTGCATTTTAAATACAATTTGTATTGGATTGTCTACAGGGATATAACCAGTTAGTGGTAGATTGGTTAAGGGTTCAGACGATGTGACATGCAATATTTATGTAGTTCATCGATTTTTTTTTATTAACCTCTTTCGTCCCACTGCTTGGCAAAGGTCTCTCTGATGATTCTCTACTTAACCCGATCCTTGGCCATATCAGACCATCTCTCTTCATAGGCAAGGGCGTCGCGCCTTCTTTTTATACGTCTTCCCTTGCGTCGGTGTCCGTCTGGTCGCCGTTCGGGAGTGATTTTTGCCCACCTATCTGCGCTCATCCTGCTCAAATGACCCGCTTCCTCCTCATCCCCACTTGAGCTTGGCAATCTTGGAACCTACGTCTAAAATGCAGTTTTGCAAAAAAAGATATTTTTAAAGACAAGCTGTCATACAGCAGCAATAGTGTAATTTAAAACGGCCAATCAAAATATGTATATCTATGCTGTTGACCGTTGAAGAATTCCTTCACTGGTCCATACATATACCTGATTCTACACCCATGTAGAATCAAGTCACGCTGACCATAAAATGTATCTGTATATAAGTCATCGAACCTAACCAACATGCCAAATTTCAACTTATTGTTTTTTTTTCTTCTCTTACTTTTTGTTAACATCCATGACGTGACCAAACGGCTCATCAGAAGACCAGCGCTGGTCGCATAAGCAGCCAGCATTATGCTGAGTTGGGTCTGTTTTTGTAGTGAGGTCATGTAACGTCACAGAGTACATTTGTATAATAGGAAACGTATTGTTAGCGCCATCTATTAGCTACATAGGTAATTAGATCGGGGTTTATGTTTCCACCACATCTGTGTCACCACCGCTGCGCGCCATCTGGCGTAGGGCGGCCTAAGCTGCTTCTACCCCCTCCGACGGAGCAGCCCGATCAGTGTGCCTAGATGACTGTGCGACAGCGCATCCTTCTCGTTGGACGTGTTGTTGTGTTGACCCCCGCGCGCACACTCCGAGCATACGAAGAGCCTTTGTCTTCGTATGTCGAAAACGCGAAGAAGGAAGGATTCCGAAAGCTAGCACCGCTTGCGTCCACCCCGGGGTGCCAAACAATCAGCGAGCCGCGTGAGGTCTCCGAGCGCTAGGCCGTCACCTATAGCCAGGCGCACTGGTGGATCTCCAGAGTAAAAGGTACGTGGATTGCATAAGCCCCCAGTCGAATATTTATATAACAGTTACCATCTTCCGCAATACAGTCCACTTTGTGGGCACGGGCGGCGGCCGCTTTCGGGATTGGGAGAACCGCGTCTCCATGGTGTGGTCCTTCGAGCCGGATTGTTGAGGACTATTGTTTGCAGTAGCTGACCGCCGTGGTCACAGTAGTTAGGTTGGTCCCGCGACTAGTTAGTTGCGCCCGCGCTAGCCGGAGTCCGGCTCGAAGGACCAAACCGCGTCTCCATGGTGTGGTCCCCCTCGTCGGATTGTTGAGGACTATTGTTTGCAGTAGCTGACCGCCGTGGTCACAGTAGTTAGGTTGGTCCCGCGACTAGTTAGTTGCGCCCGCGCTAGGTGTTGCCCTACGACGAGAACCGTTCTCGTTGTTATATTTCCTACGGTCTTATTGGGTTTGCCAACTAGTAGTTAGTGTTTAAACCGCATATTCGTAACAATAATAGTAATATTTGTTCTGTTTTTGTTACGTACCATAGGTAGGTACCGTTTGAATATCTTGTTATTTGTGAGATATCGCAATATAATTATAACTTATAGTTACCACCACCTTTGTAACATATAATAATATTTTTTTATATCGTTTGAATAGATTATTATCAGATATTTCGGGAATTAACAAATATTTTTGAATTTGTTAAATTTAATTGTAGGTAGTTCTGTGTATCGCGCCGCGCCGTGCACGACCGGTGCACGGTCATTGCTAAGTAGGTCACAAGTTGTACTTTGAACCTTTGTAGAATCTTCGAGTTTAATATTGGGATTTTAGTAGTTATTAGTTTATTTTATTCAAAATGTCGAAAGGTGAAACCGCTGATTGCGAATTAACTATTTTAGAATGCAAACGTAACGCGATATTTGAATTTTTTCAAGAAATTTATGATTCGATCAAGAAGATAAAAGATAATGATCAACCTGCAAAGGACAGGTTCTTATGTACCGTTTCCAATATAGATAACATGAGAACAGAGTACATCGAGGTATTGGATAGTTATAACAAACGTTTGCTTTCCGTCAATCCAACCGCTAAACCCAATTATAAATGTTTAATCGCATTTGAACAGCTGTATAGCCGTGTCAAGAGCTGTAAGGCACAGTTCTCCACAACTTCTCAGTCGCCAGCGAGTGGTTACTCGCCACTTAAGGGTCGGCCCTCGCTGCCGCCCATTGATTTAGTGTCGTTTGATGGTGATATTCGCTCGTGGCCTTTGTTTTACGCAAGCTTTAAGTCTACCATTCACGATAATCCCTCGCTTACAGACTCGGAAAAGTTATATTATTTATTAGGTAAAATAGGCAGCAAAGCACAAGCAGTTTGTGCTGGCATTACACCCAGCGCAGATAATTACGCACTTATTTTACAAATTTTAATTGATAAGTACGAAGACAAACGTATGCTGGCTTCTACTTACTTGAATCAGTTATTTGATTTTAAGCCTTTAAACTGTGCTTCTGCTGATAATTTTAATTTATTTCTCGATAAGTTTGTAACGTCCGTACGAGCCTTAAGTAATCTTAAATTAGATGATTTGTCAAACTTAATTCTTTTGCAAGTAGCGTTGAAAAAACTTGACCATGAGACTGTTCGTTCTTTTGAGATGAGTGTTAGTTCGACTGCTATACCTACGTTTGAGAACTTGGTTGAGTTTGTAACAAGTCAATCTAAGATTTTACAACGGACTCCCGCGTCAAATTCTACAAGAAAAGTAGAAGGTAGTAGGCACCGCGTTAGTAATCAGCCACCCAAGTTGCATACATTTGTAAACGTTGTCGACGATAAAAAATGTATGTGCATCTCAGTTAAACATTCCCATTTGTATAAATGTCCCGCGTTCAATAAAATGCCGCCAGACACTCGTTTTAAAACTGCAAAACGGCTGTATGCTTGTTTTAATTGTTTAAGTTTGAAACATATGGCTTCAGAATGTCATTCCACTAGTGTTTGTTCGTTATGTAAACGCAGGCATCATAGTTCACTTCATTTTGAAAAACCACCATTCAAAGCGGAATCGAACTCTGACTCCCAAGCGCTCTCCGTGCTAACCACTACGCCATCGGGTCCGTCACCCGTGCGTGCGAGTGAGGCAAGTGGTGTGCGGCCGCCTACAGTGAAACAGCGAACGGACGTGTCGTTATGTACGACATCCATTGCCGCGTCGAACTCGGTACTTGCGCCTGCGCATCATACCGCGGCCGTTAATAGCCAGCAATGTAATGCGAACACAACGGTTTTACTTGCGACCGCGCAAGTAATTATTTTCGATAGTGCAGGTCGTGAACATGTAGTTAGGTGTTTACTTGATAGTGCATCTCAGAGCAATTTCATTACTTCTGAATGCTTAAATCGTTTAGGTATTAGGCCGAGCGATATACCGCGTACCGTAGTTAAGGGGATAGGTGGTTCGGAAAAAATAATTAAGGGTTCCGCAAACTTTGAGATTTATTCACGATTCAAAAGGAACGTGAAATTTGAGATTACCGCGTTGGTATTAGATCGTATCACGGACAACTTGCCGACCGCGTATGTAGATATGTCCGCGCTTCCGCCGATGGAAGATCTGCCGCTCGCAGACAGCACGCTCGGCACGCCCCGCGGTGTGGACGTGCTGCTCGGTGCAGCGGTTTTCCCGCACCTTTTGATGCCAGGCGTCGTCAGAGGGGACGCGTCCGGACTGGTAGCAATAGAAACCGTCTTGGGTTTTGTGGTAATGGGCGCCGTGCCGATTATCAGTGCGTGTGGGCGAGGTGAGTGCGCGACCGCGTGCGCACACCGCGCCTCTTGTACTATTACCGCGTGCTGTTGTTCTGTAGCGCCGGAGCGGCCTATAGACCAGCTAATTAGTAGGTTTTGGGAGCTAGAGGAGCTGAAAATCCCGCAACCTCATCATCCGGCAGATGATGAGTGTGAACAGTTTTACCGCACTACCACTACACGCGATATCGTTAGCGGTAGGTATATTGTGGCATTGCCATTCCGCGATTCGGTTCATATGTTGGGTGAATCATACGAGACAGCTCGTAAGCGCTTTCTTTGTCTAGAAAGAAAGCTCGAGTCTTCACCTACATTGCGGGCCGCTTACGATCAAGTGATTCGCGATCACCTTAATCAAGGTTACTTAAGAGAAGTGACCGATGACGACCCATCCGCTCCGATGTATGTGATCCCACATCACGGAGTTATCCGCAAGGATAAAGTCACAACTAAGTTACGGATTGTCTTAGATGCTAGTTGTAGGACTAGCACAGGAGTGTCACTGAATGACATTTTACATAGCGGACCGAATCTACAGGGTGATCTTTTTAAGATTATTTTAAACTTTAGGTTATTCGCTGTAGCACTGACCGCAGATTGCAAGCAAATGTTCTTACAATTAATCATGCAGGAAAAAGATCGCCGATTCCAGCGTATTTTATACCGGTTTAGCCCAGATGACCCGCTGATTTTATTAGAGTTCAATAGAGTTTGCTTCGGAGTGAAATCAAGTCCATTCCATGCGCTGCGCACCATCGCGCAGTTAGTAAGCGATGCAGGAGACAGGTACCCACGCGCCCGCGCCGCGCTCGCCGCCGACTCGCTTTATATGGACGACGTCGCATTCTCCGTCCCCGCGGACGAAGAAGGCATCGCCGTGGCCACCGAGCTCATCGATTTGTTTGAATCCGCACGAATTGATCTAGTCAAGTGGAACAGCAACACCTTATCTGTTTTAAAAAATTTACCTGGGACACATGTTCTTCGCCGTGACGTCGAATTTGATAAGTCCGACCAATACAAAGTGTTAGGTTTGCGGTGGTCGACAGAAAATGATACTTTTCATTTTATAGTGTCGCCGCTGACAGGTAAGTGTACTAAGCGTTCCATTTTGTCAACCGTAGCCCGCCTCTGGGATTTAATGGGATTCGTGGCCCCCGCAATTCTTTATGCTAAACTGCTGATCAAACAGCTTTGGCAGTTGAATCTCGACTGGGACGAGGAACCGCCACCTCATGTCGTGAGACGATGGAAACAATTTTGTTCAGAGTTACCATCTTTGAACGAACTTAAAATCCCGCGACATTTAGGTGTGCGCAGCGATTGTGTCGTCACGTTGATCGGGTTCTCGGACGCGAGTGAACATGCATATGGAGGTGTTGTGTACATGCATGTTTCTTCCGCGAGCGTCAACACCATCCGCCTGGTGTGCGCTAAATCTAAAGTCGCGCCAATGAAGCCGCTGTCCGTGGCACGACTAGAGCTGTGCGCTGCAGGCCTGCTGGCGCAGCTGCTTCGCACCGTCGTGGACACTTACTCTTCACGCGTTCCCGGCTTGAAAGTATATGCTTTCACAGATTCAAAAGTCGTTCTGTATTGGATAAAAGGTTCCCCCCACCGCTGGCAGACGTTTGTTGCTAATCGCGTTGTGAAGCTAACCGATAACATACCCGCGAGCGATTTCTATCATGTATCCGGAACAGATAATCCAGCGGATTGTCTGTCTCGCGGATTGACGCCTGCTAAGTTGGTTTCACACCCATTGTGGCACCAGGGACCGCCGTGGGCTCTGTTAGACTCTACGCAGTGGCCGTTGAAGGACATCGATTATATACCTGCAGATATCCCTGAGCAGAGGATCCTCGCACATCCTGTAACGTCTTCCGCGCCTCAAGAAGATGGTGATATACTTGCGTTAGCTAACCGCTGCTCATCGTGGAGCAAGTTACTACGAAGTTTAGTTTTGGTGTACCGTGTTTTGAAAGTTTTACCTCGCCGAGAGAATTTGTTTATTACCGCAATTGATTTGGAGTTTGTTGAAAGGAAATTACTACATTTTTTACAGAGGAAGTATTTTTATGATGATTTTATTAATTTACGAAATAATGAGAATTGTTCAGCCGCGTTAATAAAGCTCAGACCATTTGTAGAAGATGAATTGATTCGTGTTGGAGGTCGTCTCGCGAATTCTGATTTAAAATTTTCGTCGAGACACCCTATGGTGTTACCGCGTCGAGGTCACGTCGTAGACTTGCTTATAGATTATTACCATCGCAAGTACTTGCATGCGGGTCCTGAGTTAGTGATGTCTTTGCTTAGGCAAAAATACTGGATTTTGTCTGCGAGACGTATCATTCGACAGCGTATTCATAAGTGCAATGTCTGTTTCAGAATGAAACCCAGACCATCTTTTCCGTTGATGGCAGATCTGCCAGACAGTAGAGTTAAACAGGTAGCTAAAGCTTTTACGCACACCGGTTGTGACTACGCAGGTCCCATCTCTTATACGCCTATCAGACGTCGCGGAGCTAAGGCACTCAAGGCGTACCTTTGCGTATTTACCTGTCTGACCACTCGTGCTGTGCACATTGAGTGTACAACAGATCTTAGTACCGTTAGCTTTCTGGCTGCTCTAAAACGATTTTTGTCACGCCGCGGCCCTGTCAAGGTCTTGTATTCTGACCACGGTACAAACTTTGTAGGCGCTAATTCCTATCTGAAAGAACTGTATAAATTTTTGAATTCGGAGTTTCGCCCGCGTTTTGAAGAAGAGTTGACTGAGAACCGCATTGAGTGGAAATTTATCCCGCCTACTTCACCACACTTTGGAGGCTGTTGGGAGAGTATGGTCAAAATCATTAAAACGCATTTGTTTAAGGTTATCGGTCAACAGCTTCTGTCATATGAAGAGCTTATTACAGTTCTTGCACAAATAGAGTGCATACTCAACTCGCGTCCTCTCACGGTTTTAAGTTCAGATCCAACTGAACCGACCGCGTTAACACCAAGCCATTTTCTGCACACCGCGCCGTTGTGCTCGTTTCCGGCAGCTGAAGTTGAAGCCGTTAGTATACTTCAGCGTTATAGTTTATTAGATATGTTAGTACAGTCATTCTGGAAGCGATGGAGTCTCGAATATTTGCATGCGCTGCAAACCAGAGAGAAGTGGAACACGCCCGCTGTCCCTATAGCTCTTGGCACGGTCGTTATAATTATTGTGGATGCCGCGCCACCTCTCGCCTGGCCACTAGGCGTAGTGGAAAAGCTTCACGCGTCCAAAGATGGTACTGTTCGCGTTGTCTCAGTCCGTACCGCTAAAGGTACGTTTTTGCGTCCGGTTGTACGGTTGTGTCCGTTGCCGAACCAGTAGGCTAATTTATAACCGCGTAGAAATAGTTTTATTAAGTATTCGTGCAGTATTGTATTTCTGCAATATCTGCATAATTTAATTGAGATATCCGCCGCGAATTTAGGATATTGTTTGGTGAATAGGTAACTTTAATGGCAACCCATTAAGGGCGGGGGAAATGTTAGCGCCATCTATTAGCTACATAGGTAATTAGATCGGGGTTTATGTTTCCACCACATCTGTGTCACCACCGCTGCGCGCCATCTGGCGTAGGGCGGCCTAAGCTGCTTCTACCCCCTCCGACGGAGCAGCCCGATCAGTGTGCCTAGATGACTGTGCGACAGCGCATCCTTCTCGTTGGACGTGTTGTTGTGTTGACCCCCGCGCGCACACTCCGAGCATACGAAGAGCCTTTGTCTTCGTATGTCGAAAACGCGAAGAAGGAAGGATTCCGAAAGCTAGCACCGCTTGCGTCCACCCCGGGGTGCCAAACAATCAGCGAGCCGCGTGAGGTCTCCGAGCGCTAGGCCGTCACCTATAGCCAGGCGCACTGGTGGATCTCCAGAGTAAAAGGTACGTGGATTGCATAAGCCCCCAGTCGAATATTTATATAACAGTTACCATCTTCCGCAATACAGTCCACTTTGTGGGCACGGGCGGCGGCCGCTTTCGGGATTGGGAGAACCGCGTCTCCACGTATGTTTGGCGTATGTGTAACATATTTATAAGTACCATCGTTTGTATTGTGCCTACTCGTTGCAAAATAAATTTTATTTTCTTTCTTTATTTCTAAGATAAAAGGAAGTGGTTCTAATTCAGCTTGCAAAATCTGACCGAAACAAACATTGCAAATCAAATAAGTGATTGAAAAAAGTAACATATTATTATTATATTTGTATCTCGCTGAGATTCACGGGCTTTACCCGGACCTTTGTAAGGCTTGCATGGGGACATAAGTCAAACACGTAGAGGCCCTTTGCGTAAAATTAATGTTATGTTAGTCACCTGCTGGAATCTCTTGCTGAAAATGAAGAAAAATAACCATAACATAACCCCGGCAGGTGCAAGGACTATTGTAAATTATGCGAAAAAAACAAGTGCTATATAAATGAGGTTTTATGAACAAAAACTGGACTATTTCAATGGGGACGGTCACCGGCCATAATTCGTGATACCTAACTACGCGTGGCCGGCGGTAACTCGCTCTTACTAGATGGGCCCTAAAACGGTCGTCCTAGTAATATTATTATATTACTCGTATTATTATGGTGCCACCCTGTGGTCTCCAATCTTTAGCAAACATCGTTCCGGTCTTTAGAAAACGTCCTAAGGCTAGGTGGAGATGATCTTTATAGGGCGGCTGGGAGAAATTGGATCAGAGTAGCCGAGAATCGGACTCAGTGGCGTATAATTGGGGTGGTCTTTGTCTTTGTTCAGCAGTGAACTGATGGAGAGATTAGGCAAAATAGAGAGGAAAAGGCCAAGGGGACGCAGCCCCTAAAGGTGGTCGGATCATATATCCAAAAAACTGGAGATATTAGTTACCACGGCACTCCATCTGGCAAGTGATCGCAGCAGATGCAGGGAAATTGTAAAAAAGGCCAGCAACAGAGTTACGATCTTCAGTAATTAGGAAATAATTGGGAGAGGTGTCTTTGTTCAGTAGTGAACTGATATAGGCTGATGATGCTGATATTGTGGTACTATTATAATAGGTAAATAATGTTTTCCGTCATCAGATTTAAATTCATTGCATTAAATGCTGTTCACCGGATTTGTATAAAATGATTGACGCCTAAACTTGTATAAAAATTACCTAAGGCTATAACTGTCCAATATCCATAACACAATGGCTAGGAAGTACCTGCATAAAACGCTCCCCTTTTAATATTTGAAATGCTATATTTCTTATCTAAATTTAATCGCTATAATGTAAAATAGTCAAGTATCTACAAATTTAAAAGCTTAAATAAAGGAGTAAAACATGATCGCCTAAACAAGCCTACTCAAAAGGTTACGTGTATAAAATTACTTCCACAAGCCATAATACCATTAACTTATTTTAGAATGTCCTTCGTTATAAAGCACTTTAAAAATAAAAATAAAAACTAAACACGCCATTCCAAGTTATCCGAGCAAAAAAATTTAACCAGACGTGTTTTTTCGCGAGTTTGAACCGGCATAAAAATTGAAATTTCATGTTAAGTTGTTATTGCTCGGGAAATGGACTCGGGGTTGGCAAATTGCCAGAGTGGATACAAACTGTTGGGAACAAGCCTCAAAGTGTGGATGTGAGGCGACAGGCACGCGGGGCCATTCCCTGCGGCGCTACTAGGTCCTTATTCGCTATGAAGAAACGCGACGCGACACGATAATTTCGCGAAAGGATCGTGTCATATGTCACTGTAGTATAATTAAACGACCATTCAACAAAGTTATCGTATCGTACTTATCTTAAGGTAACGCGCTGCGTTACGTGTTTAATTGGTCATAACGAATAAGGTCCCTGAATGGAATCAAGCGAGGTCGGTTGGAAGCAAGCGAGGCGTTGCGTTGAGACAAACGAGGCGCACCGCACTGAACGTAGCACGCTTCGAAATAATGAGTTTTTAGAATTGGTTCGATGTTGCGTTATACGACTACAATTTTAGTTTACACTATTAAAGCTAGAATAATATTTTTAACGGTTATATTCATTAGAGAAGCAAGAACCTTTTGAAACAGTGAAACAGAAATAGAATGATGGATCATTGGAAAGGTTTTGGTATTGGGCGACTTTTGACCAATCAACATGAAGTAAATACCTACGTTAAACACCTCCGAAGACATCCTATGCAGGACAAAATTACCACGAGGATCGGTTTTGTGCTGATAGCATCAGATATATCATGTAGTATATAATTTTAGGGGTCCGTGCGCAATATACGGGGTCAGATTTTGAAAAATCCTGATGATTGTCTACTTAATATAATTGCTGTTAAACCTACTTTAAGCTACTACCTTCTTTGAAATTTTTCTAACATATTATTCACATCGCCTACATTTTCCACGCGGGGAAGACAAAGGTATACTGTGTATCTTGACGGACGGCTTGAACCAGTGGTTAAGAGCTTAAGTCCTCCGCCCACTGGATTGGAAAGTCGCGGGTCCGATTCCTGCTCGTGACAAATTTTTGAGTGATCCACAAATATTTATTTCGGTCTGGGTGTTTGTGTATGTGAATTTCATGTTTGTGAACGCACCCTCGAGACAGGAATAATTCCTAGTGTGGGGCAATATTTTTTTTTTATATACGCGAATTTTATTGATGTTGTTAGGCCCTTATGTAATAAAAGGACAATCATTATTTCGGGCACAATTCTAGACTACGAATGACTACTCCAAATTTTTGGGGGGTAGTGTTATTCGCGTCCGTAGGAGTGTACCTGCAACAACCCTACACGTGCCCCCTGGGTGGTGCCAAATGAATAACAACGCCGGGTCTTAGGCGGCGGTGAAGTAACCTGACCACTGTGGGCTAGCCACCCACAGCACACTGGCAGAAGGAAATGTCTCCCAGTAATCGGAAACCCGTAGTCATGTCTTACGGGAATGATGACCTTGGCTTAATTGCCTGGGTTACGAGGAAACAAAACCTCTATAAAAAAATCCCAATCCTACGGTGAGAACGCGCTAAGAGGATGAGTGGCTGGTGGGTGACCAGTTCCTAGCGCAAACCTCGGTGTATCGGGCATCACCGTTGTATTTGTGCCTTCTCATAGGGATGGGCGTTACCCTATGAGTGACCTTTTATCGACCCTTCTCGTGGGAACTCAATGGAAAAATCGTTAAATAATGACAGTAATCCTTCAAAAACTCTAAGCCAACAAATATTTCATAAAAGCTTCTTCATTAACCGGCCAAGATCTGGTGCCACTAGTGGGACTATTCAAGCGAACGAATCTACTTTGACAACAGATCTGGAGAAAGAAGAAACACAAACCACAACCCCAGAAGGAAATTGGGAAGAAGTTGCAATACGAAAGAGACATCGTAGTCCTGAAGAACTTTTAGGGACAAACAAACAAAGCAAACTGAACTACTGGTTAGGTGCCCCTGTTCCAGTTAGTAATAGTTTTTCGGGTCTTGAAATAACATCAGACACTACTCCAACTGCACCTAAGACGGCTAAACCACCTTCCTTATTTGTGGATAAGGTTAGTAATATACAACCACTAACTAAAATGCTAAATGACACAGTAAAAGATGATTATGAACTCAAAGTTCTTCGCGGAGAACAAGTAAAAATTCAGCCAAAGACTCCGGAAGCATACTCAAAGATATACAAAGAACTTAAGAAACGGGATACAGAGTTTTATACATACAAACCAAAAGAAGAGAGAAGTTTCCGTGTAGTAATAAAAAATATTCATCACTCCAAAAATATTGATGACATTAAGCTGGCAATAGAGGAACTGGGACATGAAGTTACAAATATTTGGAATATTAAAGACAGAAAGACAAAGAAACAAATCCCCATGCACTACATAGACCTCAAGCCTAATCCAAACAACAAAGACATCTACAAACTTACTTATCTTCTCCATTGCCGTGTCGTTGTTGAACCACCAAAACCAAAAAGGGAAATCCCACAGTGCTCAAACTGTCAACGCTATGGACATACTCGTAGATTCTGCCATCGTCAACCTAGATGTGTGAAATGTGCAGGAGCACATGCTACTACAAACTGCACGAGAAAGGAACGATCAGATGATGTACGATGTATCCTTTGTGACGGAAACCATCCAGCAAATTACAAGGGATGTGAAGTGTATAAAGAATTACAAAAAATCAGATATCCTCCCTTAAGACCAAAGATACAACGTAGTAAAACTTTTGATACTAAAATAACCAACAATGATACGACATATGCCGCAATTACAAGCGGAGTACCTAAACTGCAAACCAAAGAAACACAAATCCTAACAGTCCAAGACCAGCCAAACTCTATACATACTATCAAAGATATGATTCAATCCTTAATGAACCAGATAATGACAATCACTAAAATGCTGGGCGAACTCATGACCGTTATGCAAAATTTGGTGCATTAAAACTATGCATCTGGAATGCTAACGGCCTATCAAACCACTCCGAAGAGTTAAAACTATTCCTGAAAATCCAAAATATTGACGTAATGCTCATTTCAGAAACTCACTTTACCAGCAAGAGTTATTTCAAAATCGCAGGTTACTCATTGTATCACACAATGCATCCCGATGGCAAAGCGCACGGTGGGTCAGCAATTTTAATAAAGACAGCAATCAAACACTACCAGTCAATATCCTTCTCTAGCAATTATCTTCAAGCTACCAGTATTGTTGTGATTGAGCAGAACAATGAATTGACTATCTCAGCCCTATACTGCCCACCGAGGCACAACATCAAACAAGTAAACTTTAAAGATTACTTTGAGTCCCTTGGCCGACGCTTCATAGCTGGTGGTGACTACAATGCTAAACATACTTTCTGGGGTTCCCGACTCATCCTTCCGCGTGGACGGGAACTCTTTAAGTGCATTCAAGCAAATAATTTGAACGTTCTGTCAACAGGAGATCCCACATACTGGCCCACAGACCCCAATAAAATACCAGACGTTATAGATTTCTGTGTAACTAAAGGTATTACCAAAACCTACATCACCTGCAAAAGTTGTTTAGACCTTTCATCGGATCACTCTCCGGTTATTGTGAATATGTCTACTACTCTAACAGAAAAATAACCTAAATGCGTGTTACACAATCGTAAGACAAATTGGACGTTATTTCGGCATCTTATTGATTCAGCATTTGAGAAACCAACAAGACTGAAATCAGAATACGACATTACGGTGGCTGTCGATTACTTTACTAGGACCCTGCAAAAAGCAGCTTGGGATTCTACTCCACTGCCTAAAAACACCAAGGTGAATAACATCTCTATAGAAAACTATCTGATAAAACTTATATCTCATAAAAGAAAACTTCGGAAGCGGTGGCAACAATCGAAATGTCCGCAAGTAAAAACTCGATTAAATCATATTACTAGAGAACTAAAGAATGCACTCGCACGTGATCGCAACAACGAGTTTCAGTCTTATTTAAGAAGGTTGGACTCTACTGCAGCCTCTGGTTACTCTCTTTGGAAGGCCACCAAAAAACTTAAGCGGCCTACAACTGCCTCGTCTCCTCTACGCATGCCAGATGGAACATGGGCTCGGTCAGACACCGAAAAAGCAGAGGTATTCTCTGCTCACCTTCTGTCAGTCTTTAAACCTCACCCAAACGAAAGTCCAGCAGATCATGAAAAAGAAGTCCACGACTTCCTGATTCAAGATATCCCTCAACCATCGATAGAACACGACATTCCCAATTTCACCAAGCAACAAGTTGCATATGCAGTCAAAAAAATTGACCCTAAGAAAGCCCCAGGATATGATCTTATTACAAGTCGTCTCTTAGCAGAATTACCGTACTCTGGATTAATCCTACTTACGTCCATTTACAATTGTATGACTAAACTACAATTCTTTCCGGCTCAATGGAAAGTAGCTAAGATAATGATGATCCCGAAACCGGACAAACAACCAGATGACCCTAAATCTTACAGGCCCATTAGCCTTCTGCCTATAACTGCAAAGGTGTACGAATCACTGCTACTCACTCGCATCCTGCCAATTATTAAGAGTAATCATTTAATACCCGACCATCAATTTGGATTTCGCCATAAACATGCCACTATTGACCAGGTACACCGACTCACAAATGAAATTATGAAATCATTTGAAGACAAAAAATATTGTGCAGCTGTGTTTTTGGATATATCCCAGGCTTTCGATCGTGTGTGGCATGAAGGGTTGTTGTACAAAGTCAAAACAGCTATGCCCCATTACTTGTACATGATTATCAAATCCTTCCTAGCTGAACGGCATTTTGTGGTCCAGTGTGGAAATGAAGTTACAAAACTTAGTCCAATATCGGCAGGCGTCCCCCAAGGAAGTGTGATCGGTCCTGTTCTCTACCTGCTTTACACTTCAGATCTACCCACAAGTACTACAACTATTACCGGTACCTTTGCGGATGACACGGCTATTCTAGCCATTGACAGTCAGCCTGACATTGCAGCAAAAATGTTACAAAACGGCTTAGACAGCGTAGCTGCCTGGATGAAGAAGTGGCGGATCAAGGCTAATGAAAGTAAATCGGTTAATGTCACGTTTACACTAAGAAGAGAATCTTGTCCACCAGTCACGCTAAACAACAAGGCAGTGCCACAAGCTGATCATGTGCGATATCTGGGCCTCCATATGGACAAACGTTTACCCTGGCAGAAGCATATTTTCACTAAAAGAAAACAGCTTAGTCTACAACTCAGAAAACTTTACTGGCTCATTTGTAGAAAATCTCAGCTTTCACTGGATAACAAAATCCTGCTCTACAAGACTACTCTTAAACCGATCTGGACCTATGGTATACAACTATGGGGAACGGCTTCTCACTCCAACATTGAAATAATCCAAAGATTTCAAAACAAAACACTACGGATACTGACAAATGCCCCATGGTTTGTGACTAACGAACAACTACACAAAGATCTCAAAATGCCTACAATCAGAGAGGAAATAGCTAGATATACCAAGTCCTGCAAAGACAGAATTGCAAACCACCCTAATGTACTGGCTCAAAAACTTTTAGACAACAGACAGGGTTTACGTAGACTAAAGCGCAAAATTCCCCAAGATGTGCTTCAGTGAAGGCACATGATTAGTTAAGGATAGGAAGTGGCACTGGTCGCATTCCTGATCACGTCTCCATAACCCCAACAAACCCACGGCTTAATGTTCCATGGCGGTGACAGATTGCTGTGAAAATAAGACAAAAAAAAAAAAAAAAAATATACGCGAATTTTATTGATGTTGTTAGGCCCTTATGTAATAAAAGGACAATCATTATTTCGGGCACAATTCTAGACTACGAATGACTACTCCAAATTTTTCAATAAATTAATCCACGTTCCATCTTCGAACACTTTGCTCGAACTACAATTCAAACTCGGAAACTCGTAATCGTTAGCCAACCATCATTGTTTTTCTAACGCTATCATGAATGCCTCTACTAGTAGAGGCATTCTTAGACCAACGAGCCAGTTCTAACCTCAGGACTTAGTACGAAAACTTTGACGTTAGCGTGACCCTAGCGAGTAAACGTGCTGTCACGTTCATGTTCATTAAGTCAATTTGTAGTTTGATAACCATGGCATATCAACTCGCTAGCGTCACGCTTACCTCAATGTCTTTATGCTAAGCTCTGCACACGGAAAAAACGCTTGTATCCAAATATAATATATTATTTAAGTCCTTTCACGAGGGTTCAAGGATCGAAGAAAGAGGTTTGGTTTTACCTGCAACCTAATGACACCATTCCAGAGCGGTATTCTATTATTCAATACCATAAAATCACCGCAGCATGTGTCCACGGAAACGAAAACGTACACTTTTGTGAGTATTTTTGTGTGTGTGTGAATGACCTTAATACTTAATACGACTAAATACGAGTATGTTCATGCATTTTTTGTGTAGCTTTTCGTTAGACACGCCTTAATCCAGCAAGCGAGGTCGAGCGAGGTATATCTCCGACGATGTTAGGTCGCAATTTAATAGGGGTAAGCCTACTGCCACTATACCGGTGATCATTGCAGACATGACTGTAATTGAGAAATTTTCGATAAAAAACGAGTTAGTGTGTGAACTACACTGTTGGCCGCGGGACCATTACAGCTTCACCTGAGGACGAGCGTGTAACCACTACGCTTAGCCAGAAGAGCAAGGGGCAACTGGCTCAAGGGCGCCTCAAGTAGGAACGGCTTCGGCTTAGGTAGTCGCTATGGGGGAGGGTGTATACTAGGCGCCTTGCCGTGGTGCTCTGCACCGGCCAACGGGCAAGCGATTCTTGGCCTTGCTGGCGAGGTCGGTGTCTGATCCTGTGTGCGGTATTTGTATCCAAAAGAAGGGATGTAAGGGCATCGGGAGGGGCGGTGAGAACATGCCACGGACGGCGGTAGCGGCTGATAGGAAGGGAGTTAGGTTCGTAGTCGTCGGCCGTTACGAATAACGGATTTTTATGGTTGGACGCGTTAGCGAAATATAGGGTTGTCGCCTTTTTTAATAAGGGCGCGAATAGGTTCGAGACCGAGATCGGAATGGTAGAAAAATATTTTGTTCTAACTAATTCGTTATCGCTACCAAGTTTATGGCCTACTAGATCAAGAACGACTTGGTGAAGTTCGCAGGTGTAAGCTGGATGCCTACAGCACAAAGACGGACGGACGATTTAGCGCAGTGGTTAAGAGCTTAAGCTGCTCCGCCCACTGTGTCGAATAGTCGCGAGTTCGATTCCCGCACGGGACAAATCTTTGTGTGATCCACAATTATTTGTTCCGGTCTGGGTATTTGTTTGTGAATTTTCATGTTTGTAAACGCACCCACGACACAGGAATAAATCCTAGTGTGGGGCTACGTTTAAAAAAAAAAAAAAAAAAAGATGGTTGTCGTGGTGATATGATGTAAAAACATGCTTATGTTTTAACTAGGTACATAATAAGCATGTTCTTACATCATATATAAGCGCTGCATTAATCCGAGAGTGTAGAGTAATTAATCATAGTGATCTTTGGATCAGTGGACATCTTTCGGGTGATCATGATCAAGAACGCAGTTATATTTATTTCCTCTGTAGATTGGCAGACAGCACAGTGTTGCAATACAGACACTCGTTGGTTTTGGAGTGAGTGGGCCCATCACAAGGTGGACTGATAACCTGGTAAAGGTCACGGATAAAATCTGTATGCGTACAGTACAAGTCTGGATATTGTGACGATCATTGGGGCATTTCTCCTGCAGTGGACATCTTTTGGGTGATGATGATGAGCAAGAATGCAGTCATTTTTATTTCCTCCGTAGATAGGCATAGAGCACACAGTGGCAATACATTACACACTTGTTGGTTTTGGAGTGAGTGGGCCCACCACAAGGTGGACTTGCGTCGCAGCTGAAAGCTGGATTAGGCATGTGCATACAGTTTTCCAGAATGACCGGATTTATAGTGCCCCAAAAGTCATCCCAAAAGTCTACCACAATGACCGGATTTATAGTGGTATAAATCCCGTCATTGTGGTAAAATTTTGGGGGCCCTTCATTCTACGGTGGATATCTTTCGGCTCATGAATAAGTGGTTTCGGAAACTTTTAATTCTTCTTTAGATTATGTATTTGTTACGTTAGTCAGTAATGA
The DNA here is from genome assembly GCA_905147815.2 of Phalera bucephala. NCBI lineage: Eukaryota > Metazoa > Arthropoda > Insecta > Lepidoptera > Notodontidae > Phalera > Phalera bucephala. Next base: position 28,004,416 of record LR990613.1, on the reverse strand, counting down.
CCAAGATTACGTATTCTTTAAAGGATAATAGAGCAGGAAAAATTATAAAGTAGCATTGTTTAAACATATATTTAGAATTTATAAAGTAGACGGCAATCGATAAGTTAATGTCGCGGATACTTGACTGTCTGAGATTATTTTAGTGAAGGTTAGAGATCTTTAAGAATTTATTGTGTTAAAAAAATGAGTCTAACAATCATACGGGGATATCATTTAGATATTGGTAGTATGAGTTAGTAGTTACATAAGTTACAGTTTAATCAACAGATATCAGCTTATTTATAGCGTTATATAATATAGCGCTATAAATAAGTTTATCCTGTCTGACTGACTGCTGGACGTAAGCTTTCATTTACATATCGCGAAAAGATAAACCTAATACCTATGAAGTATGCTTCATCACCCAGACCTAGTGCGAATTGGTGGGGATAGGTTTGTGGCCACCACAGAAATCATAATAATCGTTATCAAGCATCTTTTTAAAGCCTAGCTTAACGATTGACGTAACATGATCAGTGAAATATAACTATATCCACTCTATCTCTGCCACCTCTGCATGGCAAATATAGACGTGATTCATTCAGAATAATAATATTAATCCAAAAATATACCAACTAACTACTTTAATTTATTATCCAATATAGCGTTGTTAATCTCACTCAAACTAATGATTCAATATTTATGGTATATTTGTGTACGGTACTGTACGAGACCGGAGTCTGGAATTGTGCCCGGTATATGGCATTAGGCTCGCCCCCTATTACATGGGACCTAACATCGTCGGCGAAACGTGGGTGTACTCTATACACCTCTCTCACCCCCGCTTTGGGAATATAGGCGGGACGGTATATTTGTAACTTATCATGTAGTATATCAATACTTGTCATGATTTCGATTTTTTTTTTGCCCCTGTTATGCCCGGTATACAGGAATAGACTTGCCCTCTATTACATGGGACCTATTATTGTCCGCGAAAAGTGGGTGTACGTAGTACACCTCTGCACCCCCGCTTTGGGAATATAGGCGTGACGGTTTTTATTTTTGTTTTGCTTTTCGACTTCAGCGACTTCATTACCATAAAATCATTTTATGATCATAGTTTAACACGTGGCCAAGTTGTAAGAAAGCCTTTGAGGCTTTTAGCCGTACCCCAAACGGTAATCACGCATACCCTCTTCCCTCTTTCTCTATTATATGATGTAACGATGAGTATGACAGAGATATAAATAGCCTTTTAAGCCGTCGCTAGAGGGAAAGGGTTATCCCAAATTGGTTGAAACTAAAACAATAACACTGGTTCTACCGCGTATAACACAAGTGAGCATACTGCATAATTATGTTCACAAACTAATCAATGTCTTAGTTTGGGCCTTACACCATTATTTATCTTCCTGGGTCATTATTCGCTATAACTAAACGCGGCATGTTATAACAACTTCGTGAAATGAGATTGCCCAATATCGGGCTAAAGATGCGTCATAATTCACTGGCACTATTTTCATATAAATTTGAACCATACTAATTTTATAAATGTGAAAGTTTGTATGTTTGGATGTTTGTTACTCAATCACGCAAAAACGGCTACACGGATTTAGATGAAATTTGGCACAAAGAGAGTTTACTCCCTGGATTAACACATAGGATACGTTTTATTCCGAAAAAATGTAAGGTTCCTGTTGAAAGTGGACGCGGACGAAGACGCGCGTAGAAGCTAGTATCGAATAACAAAAACGTTACGACAGTTTTGCCATTACTTAAATATTGTTTTTGTTTTTTTTCGGCGAAAATAGTAGTTTTATCAGTGTTTCTGTAGTTACTTGATATTTTGTTGTCAAGTGCAAGTAAACCTTGTGTACTAATTACGATGTCGTTAAGATTTAATCATAGCCACATACCATGGCGGTGTAGTAACGGTTCGTTGGTTGTGCCACGCCATCAATGAGTTCATTCTATGATTGAACTAATCTAATTCTATGCTTAACGTGTTGACCTCCTGGATTGCACCTGATTTAGTGTTTTTGAACCTAATAATAATAATCTGTCGTTCATCGTAATATTCTACTTTTTTCGAACCAAAATGTTTACAGTTATAGTTTGTTTCAGTTTGAGTCCAGGCAAGCAATATTAGTTTTACAATACTCATATTTTGTCCAGTAAAGAACTTGTGATAATGAAGTTTCTGACCTGAAAACGTTCTTGAAATAGCTTGGCTAACCAAATATCCTATTAAATAGATTTTTTTTATATTTTCATAATGACATACTAGTTACATTACCTACCTTTTAATGACTATTTGGAAGAGACGCAAGATTCGTCGAACTACCATAGAATTTTGGGCGTTGTCCTTTAAAAGAAAGAAGAAAGACAGATATAAAAATGTTTATTTGCAATGCGTTAGTGCATATACAACTTGAAAAGACTTTTTGGCTCTTGATTGATTGCCTCTTGAATATACTTAATTTCTAAAATCGTTACAAAACGGTCCCGAACTTAGCATAATGGAAGCCTTCAACAGCAACCAGCGCTGGTCTTCCATCGGGCCATTAGGTGACGTCACTCACGTTTACAAAAAAAGACAAGACAAAGTTATATAATAAGGAAAATAACAAGTAACTAAATGTATCAAAATGATAACAAAAGAATTACCTAGGTAAAAAGAAATAAGAAAACATAATATAAGTTTTGCCTGCAACGCGAAACAATATAAAAATATAAAATAAAACCAAACAAAAAAAAGAAAAGAAAGAAACTAAAATAATAGAGTAATAATAACAAAAAAAGGTCTAGTATCCAAGACCATAAAAAAAATGTAAAACTTTGAAAATTATTTATTTAAAAATTACACAATTATAAAGCAGTGTGCAATTCAGTGATTTCTGCATCTGATCTGATCAGTTTAACCATATTATCATACACGTGTGTGTCTGTTTATTTGAGTATGTGTGTGTGTGTGTGCGCGCGCGCGCGCGCGTGTGTGTGTGTGTGTGTGTTTGTGTGTGTGTGTGTATTAGCCCTTATATGTTCAAAAAAAGGAATTGGAATTTTCGACGTCCTGTGTAAAATATGTGTGAGATTAAAGTCATGTTTTTATTTTGCGTTTTAAATGAACTGAAATAAAGAAGGTGGGAAATCAACGATGCATGGTGATGGTATTTTGATTTTTTTTGTTGTTTGCATGAACTACGCTGCTGGCCGCGAGGCATTTACAGTCTCACCGGCCAAGAATGGTATTCTGTATGCTACTGGTGTGCCAATTTTCTTTTTAAATTTATATATTAGGATTGTCAACAGGCGTTTCAGTCTTACATGCTAAACATTTATAATTATAACTCTTGGTACTTATATCTAATTGCACACCATTTTACATATAAATACTGCATTCAATTTAAGAGTGTAGATTAAGTCAACGTAGTGTATCTTAAACAGAAAAATGTGTATACATAAATATAGCAGCAATAAAGTTGATAGAGGTTTGCGAAATGTGTAAGGACTATCAATATGGATATTAAATTTATTGCTGTACTTATTATATAGGTTACAAGTAGGCTTTAAAAACCTACTCCCCTCCAGTACGAAAACAATGCTCATGCAGACCTTAATCCTTCCTATATTCGACTATGGTGATGTGTCCTACTACGACCTGAATGCAGATCATCTCAACAAACTCGACCGCCTTCTAAATAACTGCATTCGATTCATATTTAATATACGTAAATTTGACCATGTATCTGAGTATCGTTCCCATCTAAAGTGGTTGCCAATTCGCAAACGCAGGGCTCTACGGGCACTGACAATGTTATTTTCTATTCTTTACTCTCCTGCTTCGCCTGATTATCTTTCCTCCCATTTTCAATTTCTATGTTCTAATCATGATAAACATCTTCGCTCTTGTAATAATCGTCTTCTCCAATGCCCTTCTCACCATTCTAATTTTATACACTCTGCTTTCTCTGTCCAATCCATTTTGCTATGGAACGCACTGCCTCAGGCTAACAGGATGGCCACAAATCGCTCGTCTTTTAATAATAAAGTACAGGTTTATCTTCTCTTTAGCTAAAACTGTAGCAGAATGATCTCAATTTTAGTTTCATTTGTGTTTATGTGTATTTATTATTATATGTATATATTAGTTATATATATATATATATATCTATATATACCATATCTATGTATCTTAATATATTTTTTTTTCTATCTCTTTATTTTTATCTTCTATGGATTTTCACCTACTTCACTAGTTTTTGCATCACCCTAAGGTAATCTACCTAGAGAATGCCTCAGGCATTAAGTCCGCCTTTGTACCTATAGTGCATAAAGAATTAAATAAATAAATAAATAGGTCACACATTCGTGGGATAGGTGAAGAACGGCTCATGACCGTTCGGTAACGAGGCATCGAGATTTCGCGAAGTTATTATAGCGCGTGGCGTTACGTGTGTAATCGGTCATATCGAATAAGAGTCCTCTATGGCTAAAGGCGAGAGGTAAGCTCTAAATCAGTTTTATAGTACTTCCATGTTCCATAATGGTCAAAAATGTAAAATTGATGCTATATACACCCTTGATAAATCAGCCTATTGGTAGATACTATTCTAATGTTGCGGAAAAACATTCTCTCATGTTTTGAGATAAAGTTTCAGACAGTCGGTTTTGTCCGTTTAAGCCTCCGCCCATTGGTTGGGGTAGCCGCGGGTTCGGGACAAATCTATGTGCGACTCACAAGTATTCGTTTCGTTCTGGGTGTTTGTGTATTTGTAAACGCACCCACGTTATAATTCCTACCGTAAGGCTGTTTTAAAAAACATAAAAAAGTGCCCATCATGCAAAGTATGCAAAGTATGGTGGCAAAAAATATTCAAACGTAACCAAATGTGCCCACTATATGTATATTCACGTATCGAGGTGAGAAAGAGATCGTACTCCACCATTCGAATTCAGTCCCGATTGGTGGAAGCAGGTTTGTAACCACTTGCAGTTGGAATTGTACGACTGCCTCGTTGGCCTGGTGGCAAAGCGCATCGCTTTGTGATCACGAGGTCCTGGGTTCAAATCCTAGGTCGGACAAATGTAGTTTTTCTAACGAAAAAATCCCAGTATGAGTCTGGAATTGTGCCCGGTATATGGCAATAGGCTCGCCCCCTATTACATGGGACCTGACATCGTCGGCGAAACGTGAGTGTTCTCAGTACACCTCTGCCACCCCCTCTGGGGAATATAGGCGTGACGGTGTGTGCAGTTGGAACGTATCAAGCCGTCAATAAAGCTTCCAATTTGACTTAAACGACTACCGCGTTATGTAGCAGCCGGGACCAACGGTTTAACGTGACTTTCGAAGCACGGTGACACTCGAAAGTGGAAATGCTAGATTAAAAGATGACTATAGTCGTGACACAAACCCAATGGCAAATTGACGTTTCCTGTTGTCAAGATTTGGTACTTTATAAATAGTGATGTATCACAATATATTTTTTTGTGTGAAAAAAATGTAACTAAATCTTATTTTTCATTACTTTTTTTGGAAAACAATGACGACTTGGTTTAAGTGATAAACCGTAGACCGCCTTACTTACTTTGTCAAATAGTCTCAGGTACGAGCCCCGTACAGCACACGGGAATATTGATTTAGGATTTGTGATTTTAAAATAAAGTGGATGTTTTATGCACATACAGGCAAAATAAAAAAAAAATGTTTGTCCGTGTAAATATCCAGCACGGTAAACCGATTTTAAAGACACTATCAATGGAAAATGTAGGATCTCTCAGAGACTGTTAACTACTATTCACCTTGGGAAATGCAAGATTTCAGGGGATGTTTGTTTTTATTTCTTCATATTAATACGGCTGAACGGATTGAAAAGAAACTAAAATTATTATTCCAAAAAGTCCTACCTATCTATGTCAAATTACAAAATAAACGCGTGCGAAGCCGCAGGAAACAGCTAGTTTCCAATATAATAATTTCACACAGTTACTGTAACGCGCCGCGTTATCAGAAATGTTAGCCCTGTATTTGTAAAACGGGTGCAACGCAAGGCAGCACTTTATGCGTTGTGACGTGCGCTCGTAAGAATCCGCCCGCAGTGACCATTTATTCGCCACACACTGAACTAATGGGCCTTTTATTCTCTACTACAGCCGTTTTTTTACAAACTTTTATTTAACTTGCAATGTTCGTATGTTTGTCTTTTTGGGTTCAAACCATCTGATATATTTTTTTAGGCATTTGCGCACACACAACATTTGCTGTTACATTGTTCTCGTTAACGAATAGTGGATGTACACACTATACTTCTGCTAACCTTCATTGAACAAACACGTGACGGTGCTTATATTTTTTTATGAATCTGACAATTCATTTATTTTATTTACTAACTTTTATTAAGTTTTACCATTGCGTACAGCAACAGAGGGCTTAAAACGCAAAGGTTGACGTTAGTGTGATGCTAGCGAGTTGATATGCCATCCTTGTCATACTACAAATATACTACATAAACATGATCAGGACAGTACGATTATTCGCAAGCGTCACGCTAACCTGAATGTTTTCGAGCTCAGTACATTTCTTCGTACATGCTTGTTAATATTATAAACATGATGTGTGAAACGGGTTTTAAGGGTGAGCATAGCTTACAATATAAGTGTAATAAAAAAAAGAATAGAAAAAGGAATAAGTACCAAAGAGTTTTCAGTGATAGTACAATAATTATTCATTTATAGTAATACAATAGCTTACTACTAACATTGTTCTTGAAACCAGCCAATAATCAACTTTAAGTCTCAACTTAAGCACTTAATCTGTTCTTTTAAGCTAGATTAAGGAATTTAGCATTCAAGACATCGCGTGTCTTAACTAGAAAGTCTCACCCTGTTGCTCTCTCATTTAACTGTGATTAGGGAACAAAAAGTATACACTAGAGCAGAACGCAAATTATTGGATAAATATATGAATTTAAAGAAATAACGGTGAAGGAAAACATCGTGAGGAAACTTGCATGCCTAAGAGTTTCTCGAAGGTGTGTGAAGATCGCCAACGCGCAGAGTGGTGGACTATAACCTAAACCCTCTCAGTTTGAGAGGAGGCCTGTGCCCAACGGTGGGACAGTTTCTGGACAGCCCTGTTAGGGCTATTTTTTTAACTACATAATTATGTATCTCGCTGAGACTCACGGGTTTTACACGGGTCTTTAAAGGCTTGCATGGTGATATAGGTCTAACACTCACGAGGTGTTAATATTATGTAAGTCGCCTGCTGAGATCAATTACCGATAATGTAGATACATAAACAGCAAACTGACTCCAGCAGGTGCAGAGATTATTGTAAATAATGGAAAGGGAACAAAGACTATGTGAATGAGGTTTGATGGAACTGGCTTATTTCAAAGGGCCCTCCCCTTTGAAATTGGCACTGACCATAATTAGTGATACCTAATTACGCGTGGTCCGAGATCCTCAAACGGTTGTCATAAGACAACTGAGCGCAACACTGCCGTGAGCGGCTCAAGGGTGTTGAGAGTTGTGCTGCGCTTTTTCCGTAAAATACATGCTAACTAGATATTATTATTATTAGAAGAGAATTCAGTCGTCTGAATTAAAGTATTTTTCGTATTTTATTGCAGTTTATTTTTAGTGTTTAAGTTCCCGACGTTTCGTGTGCTTTGCAGCACCTTTAGCCACGGGAAAGACTGAGATGTTTGACGTCCAGAAGTCATAGTTTTTTTTTTTTTTTTTTAAATAAACGTTGCCCCACACAGTTATTCCGAGGTACCTACAAACTTCTTCATTATTTTATTGGTCTGATATGCTCAGAATAAGCTCACTATGTCTTGAGATCTTGCAGCATTATTTGGATTGGTTTTAGATTTAATTATATTAATTACAGGCTTTTTCATGACAGAGAGGTATCTAAGGAAGACTTTTCGCAAGGGATTTGGCGTGATGGTATAGATCGAATTAAGTACAGGATTCCAAGTTTCACTGCATCCGCCTAAAAATGTCAGATTTAATAGATCTCAAATGCTCGTGAAAGAACGTCGATTCCTACCAAGATGATTCGCGATGCTATTGAAATAAAAAAACTTCGACTTTGTTTGATGGTAGATAGCTATTTATTTCCTATAAATTGAAATATTATGTACGTTTGGAATGGGTGGATTTTGGGAGTTTAGATCAAAGTTCTAGATTACAGTGGTTAAAGGATATACATAGTACCAACTGTTAGTAATTTCTATAAAGTTACTATTAGTTTGCTCGAACTAAAAGGAACGGTGGCTAACTCCAAAATGTGTTTCAAATATTAGGAAACTTCGTAGACCAAATAGAATATTGAGACCCAAATTAGATTAGATACTACGTACTTAAAATGGAGTAGTCAGAATTTTTCCATTAGTCATTTCCATAAAGAAATCCTGTGTTCGATTCTTAGATCAGTTAAAGTATTATTGAGATTTTACTATTTAAAAAGTTTCAGTAGCGGCCTGAAATCTAAAATTGATTCTGGTGTAATAGTTACATATTTTTTATACACTTATCTCATCTTATTTTGTCACTCGTACTCATCGATATATCATAGTACTAGATGACTTAGTTCGGTCGGTCTGAGATGGGAGACCGTTTGTGAAATTTCATATTTAAGCGTCTCCGTGCTTCGGAAGGCAGGTTATGCCGTTGGTCCCGGTTACTACTTAATATAGTTGTCGGCAAGCCAAATTGGAAGCTTTGTAGGCTTGATAAGTTCCAATAGGCTGCTTTGCCGACACAATCTGGCCACTATCTTTGGGGTTCTGGTTTGGTCATGCTCACTATAATGTCTTTGCTTGCGGTGGCTGTCTGGCGCGGGTCACTCCCTTCCCTCCAATATTGTTGAGGGGAGTAATATCTGTTTTCAGCAGTTATACTCGTGAACGGGTGCTGCTTGTGGGGACTGGTCCATCTGGGATCCTTTAGACACACTTTATGGATAACATCATTACATTCATATCTCGATCATAAGGCATCACAAGTGAAGCTAGATCGTAAACTATTTAATTGTAACTTAAACATTGTATGACTGTGTACTACACAAACATTATGTGACTGAGTACACCCACGTTTGGCCGACGATGTTAGGTCCCATGTAATAGGGGGCGAGCCTATTGCCATATACTGGGCACAATTCCAGACTACGGACTCGTACTGGGAAGTTTTCGTTAGAAAAAGTACACTTGTCCGACCTAGGATTTAAACACAGGACCTCGTGATCACAAAGCAATGCGCTTTGCCACTAGACCAACAAGGCAGTCGAGACCAACGAGGCAGTCTAGTCAGTCGAGAAAGAGAAGTAAATAAAAAAGACAAGCCCATTGAGTTTCTTCGCCGGATCTTCTAAGTTGAGGCCGCGTTAGATAAGTAGTTAAATTAGATTAAAAAATTAAATGATTTGTTTGAGTTTAGGACGTCGCCACAAACCTGCAGCCACTAATCCGCACTGGGTCCGCGTGGCGGTGTATGAGCTAATCACTCGCACCTCGATTTGTAAGAGGAGGCCTTTGCCCAGCAGTGACCCAGTATAGGCTGGTATTCTTATATTATTAGATGAATTAAGTAGGCATACACACTGGATTAGGTAAGCTCAGGTTAGATCCCCGCTCGGGTCTAATGTTTGTGGGACCCACAAATGTTTATTTCGGTTTGTATATGTGAATTTGACGTTCATAAACGCACCCACGATACTGCAATATTTATAGTGTGATACAGATATGGACAGATGAAGTTTTTTATAGTAATAACAATAGAAGCCCTGTTAAGAAACTGTCTCACCGTTGGGCACGGACCTCCTCTCAAACTGAGAGGATTTAGGCCATAGTCCACCACGCTGGCCCAGGGCGGGTTGGCGAACTTCACACACCTTCGAGAAACTCTTAGGCATGCGGGTTTCCTCACAATGTTTTCCTTCACCGTTAATGAGGTTTATTAATTTAGCTTCGACATATTCAATATTGTCTTCATTACAAAATCCAAGATTAAATTAAAGTTACATAAAAGTAAATCGATTTCATCTGAAACACGTAAGTTAAAACGAAATCCCCGTCTCGTTTCTTCGGCAGTTTATTATGCCTACGGCTGATAGGCAGATTACTGAACGAAAATGTAATATGATGCGTCTTGTTTACTAATGAATATATAACCAGAGGGTTTAGCACGAATAGCTCGACGTTAGCGTAAGGCTATCAAGTTAATTTGCCACAATCACGCTACAAATTTATGTGACAGAATGCTTACTCGCTAGCGTAACGCGTAACGTAATGCCAATATTTTTATGCTCAGCACTACGAGGGCTAAGTATAAACCATTTGACATTAAACCTATAAATAATGACCTTGTCGAGAAATTGTGGTGTCACGTTCATCATTATGCAGTTAATTCGTAGTATGAAAAGGATGGCATATCAACTCGAGCCCTTAGAGAGCTTAGCACAAACAGATTGATGTTAGCATGACGCTAGCGAGTTGGAATGCCATCTTTGCCACACTAAGAATTTTCTAACTAGACATGAACGTGTCAGCACGTCACTAGCGTCACTTTGTAATGTCAATCCGCACGTGCTAAGTACTTTGAGGGCAAAGTACAAGTCATTAATTTGGCGTTATAATAACGTTTTTAGAAACTGTCGTGTTCATTTTTAAGCAGTAATTTGAAACAGTAGTATGAAATGGCATATCAACTTGAGCCACCAGAGCGCTTAGCACATGCCGATTGATGTTAGAGTGATGCTAGCGAGTTGATATGCCATCCTTATCACGCTTTAAATTTACTAAATAAACATGAACGTGTCAGAACGCTTACTCGCTTGCGTCACGCTAATGTCAATCTTTTCATGCTAAGTTATCTGCGGGCTATGTACAAACCATTTGGTGTTTAAGTAACGTTACCGAAAAATTGTGGTGTCAACTGTATATTGATGTAGTAAATTCGTGGTATGAAAAGGAAGGCATATAAACTTGAGCCCTCAGATGGGCTTAGCACGAGCAGATTGTTGTTAGAGTGATGCTAGCGAGTTGAAATGGCATCCTTGTCACATTACAAATTTTCTAAATTGACATGAACGTGACAGCACCTTACTCGCTAGTGTCACTTCGTAACGTCAATCTGTACATGCTAATCACTTTGAGGGCTAATTACAAACCATTTAACGTTACACTAACGTTGTTGAGAAATCGGGGTGTCACGTTTATCTTTATGCAGTTAGTTTTATTACTACTTCTACTATATCATCACACCAGAGGCAGAGAGTACAGAGTTCCAACAGGTTCTTTCCTTACATAGAAAGTAATTAATTCGTAGTGGGTAAAAGATGACATTACAACTCGAGCCCTCCGAGGGCTTAGCACGAATAGATTGGCGTTAGCGTAACGCTCTTGAGTTGATCTGCCATCATTTGCATACAAAAAAAATTATACATAAAAACAAACTGTAACGGAGCTGAACCTGTACATTGAATATTTTTTGAAAATTTTATTTGGGGTACTTTTCCTTATCGATAATGAGACCGACATAATTTTTTTTGAATTATTGTCTGTCTCTTTGTGTTTAAATGACGCAAAAATTACTGAACGGATTTCAATGAAATTTGGAATCTTTTTAAAGAACTTTTATCCCGGAAACAAGAACCAATCGGGGGTAATCGCGGGACAAACCATAAAACATATTTAATTATTTTTTTAGTCTTGACCTGCAATGTCCCGTTTAATATGTGATTTTGCCTACACATGACTTCCTTCATGAACTGATATTGGACTTAGATTCATTTCCGCATGAGGACCTCATCGGTGGTTAAAATCATTCATCGAAAATGTACATATACGTTAAATTTAAACACTCAAACATCATTTTGTGCATGAACCAATGATGCATTCAGGATTATTTCTTATGGTGAGAACTCTTTAACGATGAATGACCTGAACACGAAACTTTGTGTATTCATTTATTTAAGATATGTAAACAAGATTTTGATCATGAAAATAAACTGTATATTCTTGCAAGAAGACTGACACGAAATGTACTGACAAAACTTTGTTACCAACTTAGCTCGCAATGTACCTTTTCTAAATATTATTACGCCAGTTTACAATCTTAAGCAGGGTAAGTGGAAAAGGTTTAACATTTTAATAATAATTTTACAATAAATAGATTAACTGGTAATCCTTAATAAAAATAAAGAACACAGGTATTGTATATGTGTTTTTTTATGAGATAGGGTAAGCATTGAATAAGATCGCGCTTTAGAGACCTACCTACCTATGTCAAATTACAAAATAAACGCGTGCGCAGCACCGGGTCACAACTAGTATTTAATAAAGATGAACGTGACAGCACACTTTCACGACAAGCAACGTTATCTACTATAATGACAAATTATTCGTGCTAAGTCCTCTATTTTTTTTTCTCAGCACGCCTTTCATTGATTTGAGTTGCCATAACGCCTTGTTGGTATGGTGGTTGGTCATCATGCGGCTATTATTTGGTTGCAGGTTCGTGTTGTAGGTTGGATAATGTTAGTGAGGTTTTGCTTAACAGCCTTAAGGCTTACTACTAGTAGTTCGGAGTCTGGTATTGTACCAAGTACAATGACAACAGGTTCACCCGCTATTATATTGGGAACTAACAATGACGGCCAAAAGTGGGTGTACACAGAGGTGTACCTCTGCCACCCCTGTTTGGGGAATATAGGCGTAATGGTTTTCAACTTATTTATATTTTATCCTTCACATAAAGTACCTATCAATTTTTCCTATTAATCTTTTTAAGAGATATCAATCTTGATGCACTGGCTAGAACGATTACGATTCTGAAAAATATAAAAATAGTATTTTCACATCATATATTGTATTTTATGGCCTTTTGGTTCAAATATTCCATTATAGTTTATATCTGGCAAGCAAATGCAGACCTTATATATGTTGTAGAAAAGCGAGATAGGGGTTTTATTTGATTAATTTGCTTTTTGTATTAAGATAAGGCCTTAGACTTAATGTACGTATGAATATTTTTATTCAGTAAATAAAAAGTGTATTTTAGCCGTTTGTTCAGGCTCGTGCTGTACAAATTTTGATGGTTTTTTGATGGATTTAAAGAATTTGATTCTTTAAATAGTTTGCTAAAAACGGTATAAATAATTAAAGAGATAACCAAAAGATGAAAAATGGTTTCGATTAGATTTCGTAGGTATTTCTACATATGTAATCAAAATATGATCTAAACTTTTTTTTTATAAATTAGGAACTAGGAATTATTCTTACGAAGTAGGTGCGTTTACAAATACTAAATTCACATGCGTTTTGACCAAAACAAACTTTTGTGGGTCACACAAAGGTTAGTCTCGGGCGGGAATCGAACTTGCGTCTGCTCGATTCAGTGGGCGGAGTAAATTATGCTCTTAAGCTCTGAACCAAGCTGTCGTCTTACTACCGCTCATCATTCGGGTCCGTAACCGAGTAGCCGTTTTGCTCGGCCGTCTTTACCTGTTGATCTGCAAGTGGATAAAAATGTCCTACAGAAATAAGGTGACACTTTACAAAACGCCGCCCGCTCTCATATCGATAGACTACAAACGGTTCAGTTCCCTTTCCTCCGCAAAGCCGTTGGAGCCCCGTGCTTCATACGAAATGGTGATCTCCAATCTGATCTCGGTCTCGGCGGCTACGATTAGCGGATTACTAAATCCGCTAATCATAGCCGCTGCCAACTACGAACCTAACAGCCGCTACCGCCGTCGCGGCATGTCTCACCGACCCTCCCGATGCCCTTATATCCCATCCCTTCTTTCGGATACAGATACACACACACACACAGAATCAGCGGTGTCTGATCGGTGAGGTCGTAGAATCCCTTGCCCGCCGGCCGGTGCAGAGCACCACGGCGAAACACTTAATATTCGCCCTGCCCCTTAGTAACTGCCCAAGCCGAGGCCGTTCCTCCTTGAGACGCCCTTGAGCTAGTTGCCCCCTTGTAGCTTTGAAGGCCCCATGGCAAGCAACGTAGATCACTTATACACACATACACACACACACACACACACATTGTCTAACTTATCTGTCCCAAAGTGCTTTGCAACCTATCTGTTCCATTAGTATTCTTTTCCATACCTGATCAGCATTCTGAGTACAGTACAGTAGTCAGCAGAAGCAGCAAGCATGCAGCAGTTGTGGAAATTGTCGAGAACAAAAACCAAAATGTTTTCAAATTCAATGTCAACATAAAAAATATTTAGAACTATGAGAGTGGAGGAAGCCAGAGAGGCATGTAAGGAAAGAACCTGTTGAAACTCTGCACTCTCTATCTACCCCGCAAGGGATCTATCGTGATGATATGATTGAAGAAAAAGTTTCAGTAAACTTATTGCTAAAGTATTTACTGCTACAAATATACATTTCTGCTTTTAAATAAATATAACGTGGCAATAACTTTTAGTGTTAAACATTTCAAGATCAAAAAATAATACCATTTAAATTTTATTTGCACAGAAATTGAAAAAACATTTCTCATAAACTATAAATGAAAATAAATACAAACAGTTTCGTGCCGTTACCTATGTTAGTTTTTCCTCCCCTACAATTTTCTCTATCGAAGGACCATTTAATAAAATAAAAACCGCAGTGCTAAATCGGTTTAGTAGTTTTCCAATTGACGAACAAACCAGAGGGCTTAGCAGCGATCAGACTAACGTTAGTGTGATGCTGTGGGGTTGATTTGCCATCCTTTTCACACTAGTAAATCTATACAATGCAGTTGAACGTGACAGCACTCTTTTTTGACAACGTTACGATAACGTAAAATGGTTTGTGCTTAGCCATTTACCCAATCAATTGAATCGGAATAGCATTCTAAAAAGAATTGGCAAATTAATTGCACGTATCCTCAACCTTTTGTTATTATTGGTCTGGTAAAAAAGCGATTATGCGCGATAAAAATACTTCTTACAATTTATCCCATTTGAAGAAGTTATTTTTTAAAATATTCGTATACAATTGCCAATAATATAGTATGTACAAACGGTCGGGCATTATATTTAACTTGAATGGTAGAAATAGTAGTTTTGGTTGCTTTTCAGCTTACAGGGATTTTTTTTTCAAAAATCTATTCAGCTAGTGTGGAATGCAATCAAAATTTATATAAAGAAATATAGATTTAAACTGTCTTCCGTACAAACCACTCTTGCTGGACTCGATTCTAAAATAAATAGCACATGTTGTAAACCTTTCGTGAATTTCATTCTATTCAATGTAGTGGCACTTTGTTTGTATTATAAGAGCGATTGTCGGTCGGCGGTTGATCACAATCGCTCTAACAATTCTCTCTCTGATTCTGAGAAACTTTAGTTCTATATGTGATATATACCGCATATACCTTTAATAACATTTGGATAAATGGGCGTGCTTTATTTTACTTGAATGGAAGAAATATCCTTTAAATAAAGTGTACGCAGCCGGTGATACACGCCAGCGAAATACATATATCAAAACAAATATCGTTTTACAATTGACAAACAAACCAGCTCTACTAGAGGCGATTCTAAACAGCATTGGCAAATTGATTGCACATGTCGTAAACCTTTTTTTAATTCTCTTTTATTTAGTGACACTCGTCTGGTTTCTTTTGTAAGAGCGTTCAACCGCACTGATCCGATTCTGAGAAACTCTAATCCTCTTTTATAATATCTGTATACGATTATGAATAACATTTGTACAAACAACTTCCTGTTAGACTTCAATGGCAGACACAGTACCTAGATATAGTGTTACCTTTAAATGCAGGCAAATCATCTTTCAAATCGTTTCCAAGAGGACATGTAGCCAGCGGTACACGCGATCGAAATTTATATGAAAAAATATTCTACCCAATTATGTATACACATCAACAGACAGACCTAAGGTCTTGTTACAGATACAGTTATGTATGTTACAAAATCTAATATAATATTATAAAGCCAGTACATAAATAACAATAGAGACTAATCTTCTCTGACCGTCCTAGGTTTTTGTCAACTTAACAAAAAAGTATTAGCTACTGTCGGGCATAAATAATAGGTACCAAAGCTAAACATTGTTTTAACATTCATCCTAAATTAGATTTCATTTGTAATCCGTTAACGTCCCGCTGACAATTCGCTCGATCATTTGTCCGGTCTCATTGTGAGTCCGTTCTAATTAGAGTATTGAAAATTTCAAATATACGATTGTGATTTGAATTATTTCATTGTTGCAAGTTATCGAATTTTGTTTTTGAATAAATTTATAGGCTACCCGTTGAAAACAATTCAGTACAAAGTAGGGATGTTACGACACCGAATTCGATACTCAAAAATTGCTGGTTTTCGTAGTAAATAATAGAGAAAATATTGCACTTTCTAAACAAAAAATGTTTTGTAGTGTCTACTACTAATAACTAGAATTTAAAAAAACCTAATCATCAATATTCCAAATATCAGTGCTTCTAGGAAGTAGTTGTGGCTTAGATCCAATCTTTGTATGACCCACAATAGTTTACGAGTATTATGGCCAGAGTGCCTGTGTTTGTGGATTTTATGTTTGTTAACCCACTTTTGACGCAGGGATTATTACAAGTGTAAAACAAAGTTATTAAAATACATTTTGAGCTACGGAGGAACTGAGAGTAGCTTGAAATGGTTTGTAAACTATAACACACTGCAGCAGTGTCACCCTATTCTGTGCCAAACTTGGATTGACACACTACTGTGTGTCTAAATACTGCGCAGCAACTCATTTTGATCATTTAGTAAATTGATTTTATTCGACTTAAAGTAATTACATACGCATCGATATGACCACAGAGATATCGTAACATCCCTAGTTTGAAGCAATATTAAGCTTTTTATTATATTAACCTGTTCAATAAATAGTTATGAGTGGGTAATAATTTTGAATTATTTATGATATAATAGTTTGATCAAGTTATTTCCAGCCTGTTTTGATGTTTATTAAATATTTTAATAATGAATTATGATGATTAGTATGGACTTTCAAAGGTCAAATAACCGAATCAAGTAACTCCATAACCAGGCATGTATTAAACAAATAATGAGAGTGGAGGAAGAGAGGTCTGTAAGAAAAGAACTCATTGGATCTGTATTCTCTGCTTACCCCACAAGATAAAAAAGAAGGGGAAATCCTTTCAAACGATGGTCAACTCACTCTCAGGCCATGGTCACCGCTTTGGTATATATTATACCAGTTTAGTTAGTAAATTCAGTGGCTTGAGCAATATTCAGTGTCAAGATGAATTCAAACACAGACTCACCCATATAGTGCTCACGGGGGGATTGGAAGGTAAACTGTTTATACCACATAATCGTATTTTTTTACACCCAAATTTTGCTGAAGATGTATGGTCCCAAAGAAATATGGAGTGAGCCCATTAACATTATGCCGGGCAGAATTCTAGACTCCGAACTACTATTAACAGTATAAACAGACAAAATTAATTCTATATTATGTCTAACACAATTATAGTGTGTGTGTGGTGGTTATGGAGGATTAACCGAAGATTTTTGACCTTATCCCCTGAACCTAGTGATTATCTCAGGAGATAGTGCTGGGTCATGAATATTATTTATAAGTGCTAGCTCTTTGATTTCTTTGTGAGCCACTGTAAGTATATGTTTAGAAATTTTAAAATTAGATCAGATTTATACTGATTCTTTGTGTGTGTGTGTGTGTGTGTGTGTGTGCGTGCGTGTGATTTAGTGTGTGTGTGTGTGATTGTGTGTGTGCCGGTGTGTGATATTTTATTTGTATATATGAGAAAAGTATTTGTCAAAGCACTATTATACATTGAACGTCATCAAGTTTTCAGTATTTTCGTAATCTAGTTGTAGTAACCACTTTTCAGTCGTAACTTTAGTCTCAACTATTGAAATTTTTTGCGTAGACTAGTTGAGTCCTTTGATCCGATCTAGGATTTAAGCCCGGAATCTCGTGATTTTCTGCCTCATTTGATGACAGTTGACCAACGACTAATGGCTGGTTTTAATATTCAGCTGAAGGATAGATTTGTTTACTGTCAGTAGAATTTTGGCAGATTTTCCATACAAATATGTCAAATTTCTATCCGTAGTAGGCAAATCTATACTTGAGTTAAATATTAAAACCGGCGGTTAGTGCTATTTGATGCTATAGATTTATCATTCCATATTATTCATTTTAAGGCGCTCGTATCCGTGCGACCGCGGTGTTTTAAGCGATTACCAAAGTTAAGTCGCGTTCGGTTCAGTTGGCCATGGGTTACCGTTAGTAGGTTTTTCATATTCGTGCATCTTCGTACATTGGAAGGCACGCCAAGCCTTGTTACTAGTTATTATTTAATTTATTAGTCGTTAAGCTAAGTTGGAAGGTGGTTTGATAAGTTTCAACAGCTGCTAGCCATAGCCTCTAGCAATCCACACTAGATTCGATCGGTGGAGCATGAACCTAATCTCTCTCATCTCGATTTGTGAGAGAAGGTCTTTGCCCACTAGTGGGACAGTATAGGCTGACTGACTATGAGTAAATTATTTACTTTATCTCTTAGGGTCTCTTTCACCACTCTCGAGTACAGTCTGAAGTAGAATAATCGAATCGAGTTGAAGTTGCAAGTAGGTTTTTGTACGTATTTCACCATCTATGAGTAGCCCTATCCGACGGTTAAACTAGTCAGTTTTAATTGCTAAGTAACGGTTTAGAGCGGTGGTTACGAGCTAAAGTCGCTCCGCCCACTGTGTCTAATAGTCGCGGGTTCGATTCCCGCACAGGACAAATATTTGTGTGACCCACGATTATTTGTTCCGGTCTGGGTATTTATGTATATGAATTTTCATGTTTGTAAACGCACCCACGACACAGGAATAAATCCTATTGTGGTGCTACGTTTATTTTTTTAATAAAAAAACATGATAGTCGAGAAATAACTAACCAACACTTTACTCGAGGGTAGTGAAAGAGGCCCTAAGGGTTTATTAGTGGTAATTACGAAAATAGATAATTTTAAAATGTAGAGCTAAAATTCCGTAGAGCAGGCAATAATTGTTGCAACTCGCGCAATCGCAGTACAATTGCAATAGTTTAATAGCATTACCCAAATGGCCCAGAAATTGTTCTGGGCCATTTGGGTATGGAATGCCTACTAACGGTCGCAACGGATAGCCGAGGCTTTCGGTGAATCATGGCGATGGGTTAGCTATTCAATTTGTATGATAAAGAGTTATTTTGTATGTTTTTTCTGCGAATTAGTGAATTATAACACGCAGAAAACGCAGTTAGTGTAATTTTTCTTGGTTACTGAATAAAACATTTTCAATTTTATTTTATTTTAGGTATTTTTAGAAAAATCCTTTGTTGCACTACCCTTTTGGTGTAGTTCTATTGATAGATGTTTATGTCATGGGCAATGAATAACTCAGTCATAAATAGTGAGTATTTATTTCAAATTTAACCGTTTGACCGCGTGGTCCGACCGCTTAAGGTACGGCCAAACCAACGGCCGCGGTGGTGTTCTGGCGGCGATCACGGTGGCGATCAGTATTTTCCTATGATTGCGCGTGCAGACGCCGCCCAGATAGCGCGCTCAGGACGCAAGATACGTTAGTGTGAACATTTTCATACAAATATTACAGTAGGAGCTGATCGCCACCGTGCACGCCACGCGGACGCAGCTAAACGCGTTGGTTTGGCCGTACCTTTAGTCCGAGCAATGGGACAGTGTGAACTTTTTTTTTGTTCGTGCGATTCATCAAACAAAGTGCAATCATGATTCTAAGCTGTTTGACAATGGCAGCTCATTTCGCCGATACCTCCGTGAAAGCAAGCAATGAAGTTAAAAGCAAATAGGTAATTGAAATACCATTTTTCTAACTAAACTGCTTCGTTATCCTAGTGGCGATTACTGCCCTTTGCGATCATCCTGGGTTCAAATCCTCAGTGGGATAAATGTAGATTTTCTATAGAAAAATTTCCAGTATCAGTCCGAATTTTTGAATTGTGCCGGGTATATGGAAATAGGCTTGCCCACTATTACAAGGGACCTAACACCATCGGCGAAAAGTGGGGGTACACAGTACACCTTTGCCAACCCCTGCTTGGGGAAAACAGGCGTGACAGTGTTTATTTATTTATTTACCAGTTTTAGCAACCTATACATTTACGGTTTATAATAATAAGGTAATTCTCTGAATTAAGATATTCAATGAAGGATTGTTTCTTTAAGTTCTCATTAGTATCGTGTTTCTGCATTAATTAAATTATATAATTTATATTGTGAGTGAGTATAAACTATTGTCAAGAGATTTTAAAATGAAGGGAGTATTTAATATGATATCTTACTGAGATAATATTTTTAACAGTTAAGTTCTTTAATTTCTTTAGAATTTCAAACAGCTTCGTCACACCTAAATTGCGCAAAGCCTTAATTTATTACGGAACATGAGCCGTTATTTTTTAATGTCTAATAAAATCAAATGAAAATTAAAATTAAGACATGAAATGATAATTACTTGAAAATTGCCAAAGTTACGCGGGGAATTTCTTTATACGTTATACCGAACTTGCTGCATAGTAATTGCGTGAGATATTATGTTCGCCCGGAATTTTACGATCGAAGAAATTACTACGTGAATATTGTTCACATCATTTCGGCAATATTTATACCTTTTGGCATTTGACACTCGGATATATTTGGTTCATTCACATCACGCGTTATGCGTTATATTTATGAAAGACTTCTAGGGTAATGTCTTAAACGATGCCATGATTACACCATGTGTTTCCGCTAGCGTAGTGCTTAGTCTAATGACTGTCGAGCGACTGGGGCTTACTTACACTGGCCACAAAAATACATTTAACCAAGGTCTGGTAAAACTAGAACTCTTTCGACCCAGTCTAGTTGGCGATTCCCCATGTAAATGCCTCTTCTAAAGTTATTCTACACGTTTTGGTAGTAAGTTTGAGCGCGTATTGGACAAAATCGATGTGGAACGACTGGCTAATGTTCCACGTTTGGTAATAAAATTGTTGCGAATGGTTTAGGCGGAATGAACGTGGTCATTTTTGTGTGGAGAGAAACGACCGTCTGGCGCGTAATATATACGAGCAAATTATTCATGAATGACCTACTTCCACATCCAATAATAAGGAGGTTATACGGACGGTGATGAAGCCGTCGCCCTCGGAACTCACATAAAGCGGGCGATTAGACGCGTGCTTATTGAGTTGGGATTGTGATACAAATATATGTGAAGTATGATCATTTTCGTTTTGACTACTTCGTTGGTCTAGTGGCAAAGCGCATCACTTGATGATCACGAGGTATTCAAAGGTTCAAATCCTAGTTCGGACAAATGAAGTTTTTTAACCGACTTTAAAAAGGAGGAGGTTTTATGTTCGGTTGTATGTATGCTGTTTTTTTCTTTTTTTATGTATGTTCAACGATATTTCCGTCAATTGTGGACCAATTTTGATGCTTTTTTCTGCATTTGGTTCAGTATAGCTCCAAGGTAGTCCCATTTCAGTTTCATTGGCATTGGACCTTGGACTTAGAAGATACACCAGGGAACTCCTTAACGACAAATAATAGGAATGTGTAAATTGAGATATTATGGGTATTACGTCTATCCTATAGGTGCCCCACTATAGAACTTAGCAGTATATTAGCCTAAGCCTAACTTCAAAAAAGGAGAAGGTTCATAATTCGTCTGTTTTTATAACTCCTTTGCTTATGAACCGATTTTGATGATTCTTTTTGCAATGGGTTCAGTATAGTTTTGAGGTGGTCCTATTTTAATTTTATTGGTATTGGACCTTGGACTTAGAAGATACACCAGGGAACTCCTTAACGGTAAACAGCATGACTGCATAGATTCCGTTATAATAGTTATTATATTAATCCTGTACAACTCAGCAAAATAATATAAATATTAGTAAATAATTCATTCGTCACTTCAAATAGTAAAATAAAAATATTTTTTCAAAAGGTAAACCGACTTCAAAATGCAAAAAATAAATATTTGAAGTCGGTGCCAAGTAACCGACTGCACCAACCAGCACCGACTTCAAATATTTATTTTTTGAAGTCTGTTTACCTTTTTTAAAAAGATTTTCTATTGAATACTTCGCAGTGAGTCCGGAGTCTTGAATTGTGCCCGGTATATGGCAATAGGCTCGCTCCCTATTACATGCGACCTAACATCGTCGGCGAAAAGTGGGTGTACTTAGTAAATCTATGCCACCCTCGCTTGGGGAATTTAGGCGTGGCGGTGTTTATGATCATTTTTGTTTTGGAGTAATAAAAATAATAAGTACGCTTTATTAATAGGTACCACAAATAACATTTATACATACAAATTACAAATAAAAATTAATGTATCCACATATATTCATACATACTCATAGATATCTATTATGTCAGCTTAGGATAGAGTTATAGAAGGATTAGCACACCTGTGAGTAATACTTTCTTCTTGCTTTATCACTTTTTCTTTTTTAATATTACGTGTTTTAGAAGTTCACTCAAACTGGGTTCGTTGCCATCAAAAACTTTGATGCCATTTTCAGTCTTGCGTGCCTAGTATAATCTTGTTGAGAATGATCTTTATAAATGACTATAGTTAACTTAAAGAATATTAGGACTTTAGATGACGCGGTGAAAGAGATGAAAGAAGTAAGAGAGCTTTGTTGAGAAAGAACCTGTTGGAATTATGCATTTTAAAAACGTAGCTCTACAATTAGAATTTGTCTTGTGTCGTGGGTGTGTTTACAAACATGAAATAAACATACACATACACCCCGACCGAAACCAATATTTGTGGGTCACACAAAGCCTTGTCCCGTACGGGGATCTAACCCGCGGCAAATCGTTCCAGTAAAATCTTACTTGGTGAATCAAGTCGTTCGCCTCTGCCTTTTCCGTAAGGGACCTGGCGTGATAATATAAAAAGATAGATGTTCAATGCAAGAACTTCGAATGGGACTTCTACAATTAGATTACGGATACAGACAGAAGCGAAACAAAGAAATGTTCTGAACACTGAAGGCCAGACTAAACAAAGAAATAGTTAAAACAGAGTACAGCTGAACTACCAACTTACACACGCCGTCACGCCTATATTCCCCAAGCGGGAGTGGCAGAGGTGTACTGAGTACACCCACGTTTCGCCGACGATGTTAGGTCCCATGTAATATGGGGTGGGCCTATTGCCATATACCGGGCACAATTTCAAACTCCGGACTCGTACTGGGGAGTTTTCGTTGGAACAACTACACTTGTCCGTCCTAGGATTTGAACCCAGGACCTCGTGATCACAAAGCGATGCGCTTTGCCAATAGACCAACGAGGCAGTCAACTAAAAGCTGAAAGCCCCGCGGGGGCGTTTACAAATAGTCGATTTACATTTGTTTTTTAAATCTAATTTAACTATTTATCTACCACTGGATCGGAACGTGGCCTCCACGGAGAAGATCCGGTGAGGAAACTCAGCGGGCTTGTCTTTTTTATTTAATTCTCTTTTTTCTTTTCTTATTTTCAATCGTATTATGTGGATACAGTGTTTAGATTACAATTAAATAGTTTACGATCTAGCTCCAGTGTGACAATATGAACTATAAATGTAACGCCTTTAAAGTACTAGAAATCGCACTTTCGAATAAATTCATTTAAATTTGTATTTGTTCTCGAACAACGTGATCGTTATTCTGTAGTTCAGTTGATGCCACTCACGAGGCCCTTATTTGCTATAGCTAATTAAATACGTAACGCGGCGCGTTACGAGAGCTACGTGAGATGATCGTTCGTTGGTACAGTCAGCAACGTAAGTCCCTTAACATTCCCAGTTTTTGAAATCGGTAATAAATACTCATTACTTCAAAGTTGTTAGTAAACATTGTCAAACCCAAATTATTTGCAACATATTCAAATATATTTACACCAATTACACCAACAAAAATTATGCGAATATGACTGCCTCGTTGTTCTAGTGACAAAGCGCATCGCTTTGTGATCACGAAGTTCTGGGTTCAAATCCTAGGTCGGACATATGTAGTTTTTCTAAACTTCGCAGTATAGGTCCGGAGTCTGGAATTGTGCCCAGTATATGGCAATACGCTCACCCCCTATTACAAGGGACATAACATTATCGCCCGCTTGAGGAATATAGGCGTAACGGTATATGCCATCGGAGTACCATTAAAGGATTATTTTATAAAGTGATCATAACGCGTCGCGTTAAGTGTTTATTAAGTGTTAATAAGCCGTTGGTCCTGGTTACTACTACACATGTCGTAGTACCACACGGTGGTTGTTAAGCCACGTTGGAAAACTTATGGGTGGCTTGATAAGTTTCAACAATCGATGCCCACAAGGAAAATCAGCACTGGATTTCATAGAAAGACGGTAATGTGTGTAACACCCTGCTGTAAGAGTGTGACATAATGTTTTTGTTTCTCTCAAAACGCACTTAATAGAGCAAGACAAAAGAAAGTGCACTGGTAGGCTCAGTTTGGAGTTCCTGGAGCCTCCGCAGTTTTTGAAGCTCTGTATTACGATGAAGGACACCTCCATGGTTTATTTTGAGTTTTTTAAAAGTCCCACATATATCAGTGTTTCCCCACAAAAGACTGAGAATCTTTTGGAGATTTTCCCCCTTTAAACACAAAAAAGGTGTCATTGGACTTCACTGTTCTTTTTCGGAGTTTCTCATTACTTTGATCCAAGGTTAGGTAAATGTGGATGGCTAAAATTGCCTCCATATAGTAGACACAATCGTTGAGCTTTAGGTATATTACTAAATTTACTCTAAGAAAAAGATTTTATACCAGTATTGTAACAGTACCTGTCGCAGGTGTATTTCCGGTCGACTTAGAGGTGTATAGGTCAATGTATATTAAGAGAACTCGAACACCGTGTTTTTATTATATATATGACTATTGTAAAATTATTATATTATTTAAACAGAAAACTAGATCTTCTGACTAAATGCTGCCTTTTATGCCACCCGTACGTGAACTTCTGGCAAGAACATCGCTGGAAGCTGACCACTTAGTTTGGCTAAATTTTTTACAGACAATGCCAACTTCTGGTACCTTCACAGTTATGTTAATGTTCCTCGACTGATCCAGCACGTCATGTTCATAGGGAGCGCATGTCTTTACGTTATGTTATACACGGATTTGGTACCAACTCGAGTAAATTTCCGTGCATTAAAGCATTTTGCCGTACTTAGTAATGAACTGTAATCAACTAGTTAACAAATTGTTGTATTAAGCTTAAAAAATCCGTTAAAATATTCCTTGAATTCAAACTATCGTAATAATTACGGATCGCTCAGATCACAATGCTCAATTCTAGTCTTCTTATCGTCTCCGTGAAAAACTAACGTAACAAATAGACGAATAGATGCACCAGTGATCTAATAAGGACTAGACGTTCTTTGTAGTCCTTCAAAGGAACGATCCTTTGAAGGACTACAAAGAACGTCTAGTAGTAATATATGAAAGCTGATTAAACAAATGAGATCGATGATTCCGAGGCAGTGCCTGATGATGCCATGTCTGTATTTTGCTTATACGTACAACGTGTTATTTCTCATTAGTATCCACAGAAGCGGGTCTCACGAAGCACTTCAAATTAGGTTCAATACTCCTACTCTATACTCTACCCTCTACGTGTTATATATTCCGTCGTGTTTACATTATGAAACATCACGACATACCTAATAAATTATGTTGCTAACAAGCTTGTACCGCAGGAGTCAAAATACTTACGAGAAAAAGGTTTATATCAAAATGGAACGCGGCAGCAGCTAAGGATTTTACGTAGACAAAACAGTTTACTTACCTTTATTAAAAACACTCGATCTTCCAGAGAATATAAATTGTTCCATCAATACTATGAAAATTCATGTTCTTTTTCGTACTCTAAATCACTCTGCAAATAGGTACAAGTTAATTTAACAACTGTTTATAATTTCACTCGGAGCTTAAAGATATCAATTCATCTTGTTCTAACTAAAATAATGGATGCGATTTAGCATTTGATATATTGGTGAATATATTTGGACTTTTATTGTGCAATATGATTTATAATAATTATCATAGTTAATTGGTTCTTGGAAGCTGTAATTTATGATTTTAGGTTGGACCAAAATATTTACAAAAATACTATTTAGATACGTTTGTGTAATTTGGTAAAAATCTATGGCACCGCTAAGGTTGAGTAGGAATTGACTCCTTGCACCAACATCGCAAATGAGCCTTCATGGTAGCGAGACCCGAAGGTCGGAAGCCTTTATTGACTCAGAGGAGATCGGCGCATAAATCGTCCCTCACCGCCATGAAGCAACACATCGGATCAGAGGAAAAGCTAGACTAGTTTCCTTCTCGATGACTGGCTCCTTGGAATACGGCACAGAGGAGTTCTTTTGAAGATACCGGCCACCTAGTGGCTTTTATTCGTTAGAAGTCTGAAACGCTACGTTAGTTTCCCAGCGAGGCTCGCGTATGTTCAATGCCGCTTTCTTTATTTAAAAAAAGGACTGCTAAACAAGGAAAAAAGGAATCGACTGTGTGTGAACGTCTAGACTGCAAACATGATTATGACAGGTGGATACCCACTTAATTACTATTAATAATATTGCCATTTAGCTATTAGGTCTGAAGTTGATGTGAAATGGCTCAATTAAATGTATTAGGTTTTATTTAACCGATTTATTGCCCTCTGTCGATGTAATTGAAACCTCCATAAATATTCGGAGTTTGTACAGGTGTGATTGGTTTAAATACAATATTCATTTAACCATTTAAATGTATTAACGTGTTTTAGGTATTGGATAATTTTTTATATATGAAAGTACCCGATGCTTCTTAATATGAAGGGTAAAGCTAGGGTCTCCGTAATCGGCGAGCCTGCATGAGACGAATTTTAAGAGTGGAGGACACCAAAGAGCTCTGTATGGAAAGAATCTGTTGGAAGTCTGTACTCTTGCTATGAAATTTACCCAAGTTCTTTTATTAATTGGCAACTGTGCGGACCTAACCTGCTGACATAACTCCTTGGAAGATGACAATTTTTACTAAATGTTAATTTTATTATTTCACATCAACGTTTATGTCAATGGGATCTATGAGCCAAAAGAACCTTGTCGCACTATAGACAGAGAGACACTTTTTGACAACTTCTATCAAACAGCACTTTTCGTCAGTTTTCTTCTCGCAAATTTTGATGAGGTTTTCACGTGTTTTCTTTTTGTTGCAGGCGCATTATGCCTCCGACACGTCCACGTGATGGTCCCAGAGGCGGTAGAGCGTGGGACCAAGGTAGAGATGAAGTGCCTGTACGACCTCGAGCAAGAGGTACTATACTCCGTGAATTGGTACCTCGGGGACCGGGAGTTTTGCCGGTACGCGCCGAGGGACGTACCCCCGGTCAAGATATTCCGTATACCAGGCATAGAAGTCAACGTAAGTTACAACTTTACACATAATGTTACTAAGTAAAGTATAGTGATGCGAATGCTATCGAGTTTGTGTGAATATGTCAGGAAGACAGAAAAATAGTCGATGCTCTAACATAACGATGGCTTGAACCAGTGGGTAAGAGCTGCCCCGCCCTCTGTTTTGAGTAGTCGTAGGTTTTTAACCTGATCGCTACGGAGACGGACTTGTTTAACAGTACTTTGAGTAAATTTACAAGGATAGCGTTATTTACTATAAGTTATAAAATTAAGCCAACTTATTACTAACAATAAGTTCTAAATTAAGTTTATACACCATCGAATTAGGTAATTCTGTAATGATAGTGTTATTTTTGAAAAAAAAAAAATAAAATCTTCTGGCTTTTTTTTGTTAATTTGGTTTACCAACAATTGTTTACACTAATACCATTCAAAAATACATGCGCCAAGAACATTTTCAGTGCAACAATTACTTAAAGGTAAACACCGTATGCAATAATAAAAAAGTGCAGACAAATAAATTTAAGTTGGTATAAGGTTACAGTTAACATAGGCTTTCCATTAAGGTTATTCAAGATTTAATACATTGTTGAAAATAGACCTTTGTTTCGTTAAAGAATAAAAGTGTAAGTCGATTTTATCACTACACTTGTTCAAAACATTGCACAACCTTGCACAGGGGGAATTGGCACCTAAAACAGTTTTCCTTAACGGTGGACAAAATGGTGTGACGCAGCTCGCGAGGTATTTTCCACGGGACCCGAAAATTAAAAAGGGCCAGTAATTGTGGACAGTCGATTTCGTGATTGAAAACTTTACACGCGAACAGTCCATCATTTATATTCCTACGTTTATTAAGCGTGTTCATATTAAACAATTTTCGTATGAGTGTAATTTATTGAAAAAACAAGGTGCCAAAGGAAACGTTTCTGTACTTGCTCCAAACGCAGTGTGTGTGTCGCATAATGTGGACACCAGATAATAATAATAATATAATATTCATTTTCATATTCGAGCCGTTTGTGGCATTTTCATATTCGAGCGTCTCCGTGCTTCGGAAGGCACGTTAAGCCGTTGGTCCCGGTTACCACTTAATGTGGTAGTTTTTTTTTTTTTTTTTTTTTTTTTTTTTTTTTTTTTTTTTTTTTTTTTTTTTTAAAAAAAACGTAGCCCCACACTAGGATTTATTCCTGTGTCGTGGGTGCGTTTACAAACATGAAAGTTCACACACACAAATACCCAGACCGAAACAAATAATTGTGGATCACACAAAGATTTGTTCCGTGCGGGAATCGAACCCGCGACTATCTTTAATCAGCTTTCATATGTATTTCCTTCATTTAAATTAAGAGTTATCTAGACTGAGCAGTTGCGCATTATTCGATTTGTTCAAAAGCTGTCAACGTGTGCTTGCGCGCGTGTACTACAATTTTATGCCGTTACCACTGCGATGTTCTACCTAGACAAGTAATTCATCTATGCTCCTTTCATTGCCCTTTGGGTTACTTTAGTCAGCCATCCTATCTCTGTGCCGTAGGTTATCACTGACAACGCATACACAGTCAATATTAAGAGACCTATTCAATAAACATTCTTTTTTAACTTGTTATGAGCGTATATTTTTCTATATTGAGTTCTTAGATTTACGCGAATATTACACATGAAATAAAACTATTTTACGGATTTTATCGCGGTTTATTTTTGATTTTTAGATTTTTAGTAGTATAAACAAAAAGACCGGTAAAAACTCGGGCTAAAGAACACATAGCTGACCTAAAATACCATCGCTCAAAAAAGTCTGTAGTCTGTGAACATGTCCTTGTCCTTGTCCCTGTGAACCGCATCCACTTTAACATCAGATTTGATAGACCACAAATCCTCGTGAAAGAACACCGATTCCTACCAAGGATGGTTCGCGAGGCTATTGAAATTAAAAAACATCGTAATTTCAATAGAGAAGATGGCTGGGTGCTTCCATCGTCTTGGGATCCGGTAATTAATATAATCTAATCCAAAACAGTGAGCTCATTCTGCCTAGATCGGACCAGAAACAACAAAAATAATGAAGAAGTTTGAGGGTACTCCGGAACGTTTTGGACGTCTAACACCTCAATCCCTCCCGTGACGATGCGTGCTGCAAAGCACACGAAACGTCGGGAACTAAAAATTATAAAATAAACCGCGATAAAATCCGTAAAATAGTTTTATTTCATGTATATTTACCTTTTCGATTCAAAATTTTTATAAAAAATCATAAACCGGCCGAAACTCAAACAGTACAGAAACAAATCAGTATTTTTATAAAAAAAAACACCCATGTAATAGGGGGCGAGCCTATTGCCATATACCGGGCACAATTCCAGACTCCGGACTCGTACTGGGAAGTTTTCGCTAGAAAAACTACACTTGTCCCACCTAGGATTTCAACCCAAGACCTCGTCATCACAAACGATGCGCTTTGCCACTAGACAAACGAGGCAGTCAGTATTTTTATAAGTTTATTATTTTTATACCCTTACCAATTTGTAATAAGCCTTAGAAGTACGAGTTTTCCAGTAGCCGGGAAGGTTAGACCTATTGCGTTTTGTACATTATTCATTATGCATGAAAAGATTGCAATGCAGCAAGTGAATTAATTTTACATACGATGTACGCAATCCATGTGTTTTGCATACGGGTAAGTAAAGGTGGAATTTGAAATAACTGGCTATCGAGGGAATAATCTTAGTCACAAAGTGCAAGTCTTTTAAAGAAAAATAATATCAAAAGTTACGTAGTTGGGGTCTATAACTGCCTAAAAGTAAATTAAGACAAGGTTTTATATAATGAGGTTTATTTTAAGGAAAAAAGCGCGTAAAAAATTTATTCCATTTGAAGTTATATGGAGAAACTTTGTCAAGCTCTTGTGAATACAGAAGTCATAGAAATACAAAGAATATACGAAACAGTCCAACAGACTCGTCCACTAATGTTTGTATTTCGTGTTTTGTGTTCTGCTTTGGGCCTGAATTATTTGGTAACAAAACAATTGTTGCTAAGTATCGATAAAGTTAATGAACTCAGATCTATTGAAACCTGATGGCAGGAGAATTAATCATATACTTAACTATGGATGCTATAAAGCACTTAAATTGAAAGGACTTAAAGTTCATTAGCCGCGATTAAATCCGTACTCTCCACCTACCCTGCAAGGGACTTGACGTGATCTCATCGTCAACCTTCTGTAGGTCATCGGTCCATCTTGTGGGGGGTCAGTGTTAGTAGCAATGTTTGGGGAGAACTTTTTCCTGCAGTGGACGTCTATTAATCCACACTGAAAATTATAAATTCAAAAAATACTCTGTCTGTCTGTGTATCTTACCTTCTATCCCCAACCCGCTGAACAAATTTTGATCAAATTCGACAAGGATATAAATTTCATCCAGGGGAAGGAAATAGGATGGAAGATTTAGCGCAGTGGCTAAGAGCTTAAGGCGCTCTGGATCTAATAGTATGGGGTTCGCTTCCTGCACATATTTGTTTCAGTCTGAGTATTTGTGTATTTGAATTTTCATGTTTGTAAATGCACAGGACGGCACAGGAATAAATCCTAGGATGGGGTTACGTTTTTTTTGTTAAAACCTTTGTCTCAAAAAAATATAAGGCGTGAAATACACGCCTGAAAATAACGCGAACGAAGTTTCGGGTACAGCTAGTGTGTAATATTTGCGTATAAAAGTCTCATAAGGAGTCCCTATGACGTCATTTTGCTAAGAAAGTAGTGGAAGCATGTTTACTATATTCAGGACCGCAACCCTTCAAGACAAACTTCTTGTTCCAAAGTATCTCACAACGCGCAGTAAATCTTGAACCTTTTCAGTGTAAAGTAACATGTGTCGCCGTTTAGACTTTAAAGCGTACTCTCACGGCCGTTGTAATTTATCATAAAGTGTACACATTGTTGCCGGCATCCTATATTAAGCGTTAAAATTATACGAAGTGTAGTATTTTTCACACTTTTGTGTTTTTGGAGTGCGTTGCCTATTTTCCGCGCTGTTGGTTTTTAACTTGTAAATGTTTGTTTGTAATTTTAATTTACTTCTTGTTTTTAATTTATTTTAAACTTAAGCTTTGGAGGTAGACTGAAATATTATTTGTATTTTAAATTGTGTCTATAAAACAATATGTTATTCTGTTTTCATCTCTTCAATCCCGTAAATCAAATGCGTAAATATGTGTATAAGTAAAATTAATGTCAAATATTTAAACATTTTATTAATTTTATATTTAGAAATGTACATATTTCACTTTACTTTTGAAATTAATAATTAATTTTATTTATTTACTTAGGTGCATGGAAATCATCTCCTCGCTAATGCTACACTAATGGTTCAATATTCCCCTAGGATTTTAGATAATTCTGTCTACAAGACAAATTGAGCTTATTGTCCAATTTTACAATCGCAGTTATGATTCATTGTAGCAAAAAGCGACTTCCAGTAACTCTCTTAGATATAAGAAAAACACATTCTCAGTTTGAAACACTTCATCTCGAACTAATTTCAACTCTAATTACGACTATGACAAGGGCGTGTCTCTATGTATATAGTCCCTTGTTTTACACGTGTAAGGGTTAGAGCGACATGGCACCATATTAGCTAAATAGTTGTGGACTTACATTGTAAACTATTGGAATTCCAGCTCAGCTAGTTCATCTAGTGTAGTGTCTACTTGCTCATAGATTGACGTTTATGTGTGAGTTGACTATCTTCTAATAAGAAGCTAAACTATAAGTATAAACGTCATTAGTTTATATTTTAATAGTACGTACAGCATCAATTAATAGCTCACACTTCTTTTTCGTCGAAAAAAAACCACTATAAGACAGCCTCCCCTAAAAATCGCTTCGACAATCGGTTTTGTGCTGTACATACTCAACATTAAGCCGCGACCTTAACCAGTTCAATGGTTCATCTTGTAGGGACACTCTAATCAATGTAAGAACTTTGATTTTATAGAACAAATGAGCAAACAAAACTGATACTCAATTTTGAGTTATGTTTTTTCGTCATAAGCTGTAACATCAATCAATTTAATGTCATTAAATCTTTGAACCATACATCCTCGCGATAAACACCATTATTCTATGCCGATGCGCCTCTTAAGTCTGGACTAATGCTACTACTATAGTTATAGTTACTGAAAACTTGGTGAAGGTCGCATGTAAAAGCTTTTCAGGTGATGGTTATATTTAATAGTTCGCTAGTCTGATGATGATGATAGTATTTACTATCATCATCATCAGACCGGTAGCCAAACTAACTTCACCCTTATGCTACATACCTATAAAAGTATAGAATAGAAGGCCTAATCGACACGCCTTGTCATTCATAACCCGTGCACAAGGGCACTTAGCGCAGATATTTTTACTTGAATATTTTAGGGTTGCTTTGAATAAAGTGTGGCATAACTTACCTGCTATGAGAGTGAACTTACGACTTAAAAATATAGCTGTGGAGCTAAGTTTCAGTTATTACGGTTTGTGGGTGATGTCGGCACTTAGTGAGTAGTAGTTAGTGGTTTTTATTGTGGATGGTTTTAAGGAGTTAATTTAGATTTGGTCGATGAAGCTTTCTATAGAGCCAGTAGTTTTTTATTTCATGTATACTAGCACAATAATTGAATTTTTGCGTGGTTCTTAAATATTAAACGTTTTTATGGCTTATGGTATACCATTTACTACACGATAGTCTATATCTTTTAGACTATATTCTTGTTTTTCAACTGTTGCCCCGTACTAGAAATAATTTAATAATAGTTAGCATGTGTCACAGTAAGAATTGTTCCTTGCAGGAATCGAATTAAAACTGCGACTATTATATAATTATAATTAGATTAGATTTAGCAATTTTCTTTAAGCTTTTAGAGAAAGTTAAAACCCTTTTAATGTTCGGAGTTCTTAAAATATTACACATGAAATAAAACTAGTTTTTTTCGGATTTTAACGCGGTTAATTTTTTGATTTTTAAACGTAGCAAACTTAAAAATAAACAGCGATAAAATCCAAAACAATTGTTTTATTGCACTTTTAATGTTATCAAATTAAATGTCTGACAATGTTAAAATAATGTTACTAATATTAAAGATACGTTTATATTTGATGGTATACGTAATACCTAAGTATAGTTCAAGTTCAATTAAAAAAAATTAAAACCACTTTAAAAGAGCACCTTTTACACCAACAATTAATTCCATAGCTGTTTTTCTTCAAGCCGTGTACCTAAATCTTCATCGGATCGACGTAACTCTATTTTGTTATTTTTTTATTGTTTACTGTTGTTCTTATTAAATATTCGTAATATACTTTATTTTCCACATTACTATTCAACAACTACATCCACATTTACTCTGATAAACTGTTTGTATTTTTCTTCTTTGTATTGTAATCGCGCGCAGTTACGCTCTCAACTTGAACTGGTATACACGGAAGAACAGGGTCGTGGCACTTGAGTTGCCCGGCATTATGCTGAGTGTGTACCATTTCAGTGCCACATTTAATTTTATTCTATTTTATATTATTTGCTGTGAATTTTGAATAAACTGTCACTGAATAAACGTTTTTCTTTTTTTCTTCTTTCTGTATAATATATATAAGCGGACTCATCCGAGTTATTCAAAAGCTCTTCGTAGGTACTTGCCCTGGTTATTCTTAAATGAGATTCTCAAGAAGTGTCAATATTGATCTACCGGGGCTGGGTATAAGTTTGAATTGTCTTTCCACGAAAACGCCGAGATCCCAGATCCCAGATTTGATCCCCTAAGTCAGGGATGAAACTATTTTGGGCAAGAGACCTCTTTTCCAAAATGAACTAATACCTCAGACCCCAATAGCCAAATTACTTTAAGAATCCTATCTCTAGTTTTTATCCTATTGATAAAAAATGCTTAGCAAGTTAAAATCTTTGCTTTTAAATAATCTTACTTAAATATTAGTCATTCTTATAACAATTTGGTACACGTAATAAAACTTATACATTATCTTGAAAGTTTCAAATAAGAACTTGTGATAATAATAGAGGTCTAATTTTAGACCTTGTCGACCCCCAAAATCAGTTTTCGTTTATGTCGACCCCTGGGAAACCGATATCGCCTAATTTGGGAATCCCTGCCCTAGGGGATCAGTTTTATTTTAAATTATTTTCTATACCGTTGGTATAAGGTGGATCAGATGATACACCTTCCAAAAATGTTCACAAAATATATTTAGTGGATCACAAAGGAATTAAATAATAATACTAAACAGCAAGGGATCGGTTTTGGGGATCGGACCGGAATAACTCGAGCAGGTCAAAGCAAGGCACCCAGGATTTTGATATACTAAAATCCTTAGTGTATTACAAACATAAATTTTAAATGTAAACATTCAAAATGCATCCGAAATCACTCGATTCTGCAAAGACATAACGGAAGACCCCTCTGATCCTATAATATGATCTGAGGACCACGAAGCACGATAACCGTAAGCAATCTCTTATCATTTTAACTTAGAATAAACAGCTTATTTATTATCATCAAGCATTTAACAATCATATTTACTCGCACCTTAAACATCACAAACTGCCCTCAAAGAAACCTCCCTTATCAATCCCAGTTCAACATAATAATTCAAATAAACCTACTGAGTTCTCTCCAACACAGAACAATCGGGAATAATTACAACAGTACCTCCCTCTGTTTAATCGAATCACAAAGAAATCTAACATCGTCGGCGAAAATTGGGTGTATTCAGTATACTCCTGCTTCAGGGATTATAGGCGTGACGGTTTATTAAGAGAAAATGAAGAAGCTTTAATAGTGCTTCAATACTATCTATGAGAAATGAATCAATTAGCAGAATTAATTGGGGGAACTAAGTACAATGCAATTCCCTCAAGGTACCTATACTATACTTATGTTCTTATTATGCTAAATCAGGTCCTGACGAGGGTACAAGTGATTATTAAGAACATTTAAAATTACGAGAGGTTTTTTCTTTATCGCTCAAATTGTCATAAGAGCTGATCGAATGGTCATGTCAAATTTGATATAGGCAGAATATCGTAAATGTTCTCAATGATTGGATTAAATAATTTTAATATTATGGAAATAATAAATAAATTATTTATTACCAAAGTCCGTTTTACGCAATATATTCTCATTGAACAAAAGAGGCAACTTGAAATTGGTTGTTAATTAAATTAATCATACATTCATTAATTGTGAAATTTATCTTATGAATACCAACTGTTAAATACACAAACGCGATAATTATTATTATTATTTATTTCAGATGTCAAGATCCATTACATAATATTATTATTATTTTACTGAGATTCACAGGCTTTACCCGGACCTTTGAAAGGCTTGCATGGGGACATGGGTCCAACACGTAGAGGCCCTTTGCGAGAAGTTAATGTTATGTAAGCCACCTGCTGAGATCACTTGCTGAAAATGAAGAAACATAACCAGCGAACTGACCCCGGCAGGTGCAAGGACTATTGTAAATTATGGAAAGAAAACAAGGGCTATGCAAATGAGGCTTGATGGACAAAAACTGGCTTATTTCAAAGAGGACGGACACCGGCCATAATTAGTTATACCTAAATACCCGTGGCCGGCGGTGACTCACCGCTTACTAGATGGGCCCTCAAACGGTCGTCCTAGGACAACTGAGGGCAACACCGGTGTGAGCGGCTCAGGGGTGTAGAGAGGTGTGCTGCGCTTTCTCCGAAGTTACTCGCGGCGTTATGCCCTTTAACACTTCCACCCCTGGAGTACATCGATGTAGGAACGCATTATCTTCCTACGTCGATATAGCTCTCACGGCTCCTCTCTGGATGGCCAATTAAGGCTAGCCAGAACCGAGAGTCCTGCGGGCACCCTTCGGTTTCCACTCGACCGACGAAGACACGCCGAGTTGGGGGCCCTGACCGACTCTCTGAAGCACTCGGGTCCGTGGTGTCGTTACTCACCAACAGCTCGCCACAAGCTGCCCTGCGGGCAATTATTATTAATACAATGCATTAGTCAGTAAATGAACCATGTTGCAGTGGTTCAAGTACTGATAGTCAAACCTCTCCGCCAATGCGTTAAGGATACTGTTGGGGCTGGCCCGCACCCTGCGCAGCAAGGACGCGCACCGCTTGCGCATGGTTGCAAAAAAGCAGTCCACGTGCGCCTCGGCGAACATTCCCGAAGCGCTACAAAAGCGAGGCAGCCCCAAAAGCACCCGGAACGCATTGTTATATTGGACACGTAAGGCGCCGTACTGTCCCCGCGAATAAGCGACCCACAGACTGCTCGCGTAGAAAGAAGTGCAAAATGCCCTGAATAAGGTTATTTTGACTCCTCTCGAACAGCGAGCGAATCTGCGGGCTATCATATTCGCACGAACAGACAACGCCCTACGTTCCTTTTCAATGTCAACATCGTCTTTCAAGTCCGAGGTTAACACATGACCTAGGTATTTAAATTTGTCGACTCTATTTAGGGGACACCCTTTTAATTTGATGGTCGGTATATTACCCAGACATCTGCCTCGGGCCTGAAAGACCATACACTCGCTTTTTCTCACGTTGTACAACAAGCCGTGATCGTCAGCGTACTTTTCGCAAATGCCAAGCAGCTTCGATAATCCACTCACTGAGGCGCTCAGCAGCACCATGTCATCAGCATAATTAATATTATTAAGGCATGCTCCTCCAATATGACAACCGACATGCGTACTGCTCAGCCTCTCAATCAGCGCATTTACATAGAGGTTGAAAAGTTTAGGTGAGGTTAGCCCCCCTTGCCTCACTCCGCACTCCAACCTATATGAGGTCGAATAGGCCCCCGCCCACCGAACAACGTTGACCTGATTCATGTACCAATATTTAAAAAGACGTATTAAATCCGCCGGCATTGATGTTTGTTGTAGTTTTTGCCACAAGATGTCATAACAAACCAGGTCAAACGCCTTCGATAAGTCGAGGAAGCAAGCAAAAATAGGCGTATTCCTATCGGTATAGTATTTGACAGTTTGCTTTAAACACAATATCGCCATTTCTGTGGAGAGACCTGACTTAAAACCAAATTGGTTGTCGTGTACATGTATGTGTTTTTCAAGCTGAGTGTTAAGCAAACCGTCAAACACTTTCGAGATAATAGTGGCCAGGGAGATGAGTCTATAATTGCTCCTGTCACTAATATCGCCAGTCCTATTCTTCACGACCGGGACAACCACAGTCTTGAGCATCTGCGAAGGTAAGTACGAGTGTCCCACACATAAGGAGTAGAACATCGCCAGCACTCGGGGCAGATGAGTACCTGCATATTTAAGGTGCTCAATGCTCAAGTCGTCATGGCCCGGAGACTTACCCTTCGACATAGATTTAATGACCTCTCTTACTTCTTTTGCCGAAAATCGGGCACTAACCTCCTGGCCACTACAACCAACGCTACATGCATGCTGTGATGGTCCCAGAGGCGATGTTATAGTAAAGTGCTCTTTAAACATCTCAGCTATGCCTACTAAGTCACTAGTCCCGTTGATACTCACAGGTAAACCCGGCTTACTATTTAATTTATTAGTCGATTTCCAAAAGTTTTTGAAATCGCGGCTGGAATGTTGCGAAGCCAAGATATCCATTTTGATTTGGTCTCTATTATTTTGACACCATTGCAAACGCGATTTAAAAATCCTACGACTCGTCTGCATGTTATTCCAAATACATCCCTCCCGCGGCCTACCATTCCAAACCCATAACTCAAACTTTTGCCGGGCCTCTCTGTGCGCATCGCTCACATACCTGTTCCACCCTATAACTGGTTTCTTACGCGTATGAACACTCTGATTGTAACTCACACAAGCTGCCTGGCATAATACATTAATAATGTCATCATACATTTTGTCAATAATATTTCTGTGGTCCAAATTATTACAAACATAATCGCTACATGCACTTAATTCCATTGGAAAGTCAATTAATTTTAAATTACTGTTACAAAATTTTGTATAAATGTCAATTTGCTCCGGTTTTCTTTCCCCCCAACGAATTTTATTATTACGTCGGGTTTTATTAGTTCCGTAAAATTTAGATTTAATATTATCTAACTGACATTGAATAACGAGGGGAAAGTGGTCGGACCACAGAACGTCATACATCACATAAGTGTTTACAATAGTTTCCATAGCTGATTTGGTCACTACGCAATGGTCGAGCCAACGTCTCGCACCATTCGCTTCACTTATGTATGTGTAAGTGTCAGAGTTTAAACCTAGTAATTGGATGTCAGCACACAATAATTCCAATTCCATACAATAACATACCAACTCATTATAAAATTGTTCATTTGGATGCGCGTTAAAGTCCCCGAGTAAATATACAGATTCAGTATTCTCATTTCTTATAATAGCACTCACCAAACCAAGGCAATCCGCGAAATCCGTAAGATTTGCATTATTATCTGTGGGCATGTAAACACTAAACACAAGGAATGATTTTAGATCCATGGTTACTTTTATGGCACACACTCGCGGATTATCACATTGTACAACCGATACATTGTTAAAAACACTTTTCCTCCACAGCAATGCAA
Organism: Phalera bucephala; assembly: GCA_905147815.2. Lineage (NCBI taxonomy): Eukaryota > Metazoa > Arthropoda > Insecta > Lepidoptera > Notodontidae > Phalera > Phalera bucephala. The sequence continues at coordinate 27,965,352 of LR990613.1, read as the reverse complement.
CTCCACCGTACGGCCGCCCTCTCAGCATACCGGCGGCGGTATCAACCGCTGACGTCCCGGTGCAACCGTACTCGTCATCAATATCGCTTAAGAAGTGAATATCGTCTGGCAGTAACCAAGTCTCTTGTAAAGCAATAATGTCTGATTTACGACATAATTGCCTGACACTCTCCACCGAGCGTTTCACACTTTTGCAGTTGAAACTTACTAAATTGTATATAGATTTTGTATCCATTGAATAAGTTTCATTAATGGTTATTTACAGTGCCATTATTTACACCGTTCGCGTTCGGTTTCCGTGCCTTAAACGGAACAAACCGCCTAAATATTATTCCCTCAGGCCATAATTTATTATCAAGGAATAATGACAATTTGTTTTCCTTGATAAAGAATTTGTAGGCTTTGTAGTCTCTGTCATATTTAGACTGTATGTTTTCTAGCGTAATTCTCTCTTTCGTTTATTATATACGTAATCCATTATGTCTTTTTCAGTCGTATCTGTATGCACCTTGGTAATGAAGATAGGCACTTGTTTCAGCACTGCTTTGAACCTTCCATCATTATCCCGAGAAATACCGGTAGTACCTAGATAACGGTACCTCATTGGTTTCTTACTGTAGGAAACACTTTGCCATCCTTCATTATCATCTTTTCGTACCAGCTCGCGTTCAGGAACCGACAAAACTCGAGTGTTCGCAATGTCCTCAACGCCCGCCCGTCTTTTGTTATTATTGCAATCAGCTGATAGTTGCGACGCAGAGGCCTGCCCATGTGACGTCACGGTCAGCTGTCTCGAAACGGTTGGACTCGGCGCGGTGTCTGTAGCCGCAGCGCGAGGCACGAATCCACCGCCACCCATTCGCTGCGATATAGTGCTTTTTTCATTGGCGTTTTGTTCTACTTCTACCGTCATAATTTTTCTCAATCGATGTGCATTATTGTTGTGCCCGTGTACCAAGTTTTCTTCAATATTTTCATCTATTGATGAATTATCATTTATGTTGGATAATCCCATAGGGCCACTATCCATCACCCAAGCACCTCTTTTCATATTTATTTTGCAAGAAGATACTAATTGGTCATTTTGACTTTTTAACATCTCCTCCTTAAGTTCACTCAGCTGTTTCTGCGTAGCGTATGTTTCTTTTACGTCTTTTAGCTCGTTTTGTAGTCTGAGCAGGTCTTTTAGAAGCTTTGTACAGTCCAGATGATCAAACAAGATTGGAGGTAGCCGCTCAAGATCCCTTGCCACAAAAACCGGGAAAAGATCTGATTCCGTTGATTTAAATATATTCACAATATCCCCAAGATCTCGTTGTTCCTTGCCTTTATTTTTCCGCTTGATTTTGGCCTTCAGCGGTATGGAATTGAACAATAGTGATTTTGACTTCTCGATCTCTTCACTAGAAAATGCAGACGTACAAATTCGCACTAGGGTATCTTCATCGATCACCGATAGCTTATTTTGAATGTAGGCTAACATTTCGTCGATAATAATATTGCACGAATTGCATTTCACAACTTTCGACATTTTCAAAACAAAACCTAATTTCCTTCGATAGATAGATAGACACGCCCGCACGGGGGGGAAGCGCACGCGCGACTCATGAGATGAATATTATACTTAATATTCATGAGATGAATATTAAGTACAACCGAGTATTCACGATATTTCGCAGGTCAAATTATTCGTTAACGTACCTACTATGAACAAGGTGTTTTTTTGAAAATACAATATATACAATACATTAACCTATTGTTTAAGTTTAGATTTCCTTCCTTTACACGCGGAGACATAGGTATCCTAACAATCACGTGCAAAAGTATTCCTCTCAAAATTGAACTTTATTTCTGTCACTTAAGCTTAATATTTGAAAGCCGAATATTGCATATTCGTAACCGATTTTGATGGTAAAATGACATGCCTATTTAAAAGCGCGATACGGTGGTGCTAAAATTAATGCTATTTAAGTAGTAAACTTGCTTTCTTGGCTGTTTGTTTGTCTATTATGTACATATTTTGCAATGGATTTTAAGGTAACTTCCCGATAACCTAGAGACAATAATTTTAAGATAGCTTAGAACTGGATAACAATGCAATAATAATATGCATTTTTGAGTGTCGGTCCTTTCAATTCCTGTCAATATAAGGTAGGATTAGTTCAACACCACCAATATTCACTTAACAGTGACATATACACAGGGAATAGACTTTTAGATATATTTATTCGTTTATAGAATAAAATGGCGAGTAAATAAGATACATATTTAATAATTTAACAAATTATTAAATTCTGAACCCACTTATTACAATTATCACCACAACTATAATTTAAAGACTGAGGGTTACTCAACGGAGTTCTCACGATAACCCTCCTTGTTGCTGGATCAAAACGAAATGGCCGAGAGATCGTCGACAACCGACGATCATCCAACATGGCGGTTTCCAGATGGCGACGTTTTGCAGTGTTGCCAGTGTTTAAAAAACGCGACTCCGAATTTTGCCGGCGACAACACTAATATTATAAATGTGAAGGTTTGTATGTTTGTTATTCAATCACGTGAAAATGGCTGAACGAACTTGAATTAAATTTGGAAAACAGATAGTTGGGTACCTAGATTAACACATAGGATACTTTTTCCTGCCTAAGTTATCGCGGGAGATGTCGCGGGCAGAAATAGTACGTTACATACATTTTTAAAATCGATTACAAAATTTCACACAAAAGATTACGAAACAAAAAATATATTTTAATTGTTTAAAAAATATTTGAAATTACATCGAAGCAAATGGAATTGTAAGGAAATGTAAACCCTTAAAAGCGACTAGACCTAGATTTATAGCAATACTTCAAAATAAAATAGGACTGCACACGTTTCGGTCTGTTTTAAAAATGTAGTATATTTTTATTTCGATAATGATCTACAATACATTAACGACAGTTCACTTTTGATGTAACCGCACATTAATTGTTATTGTACCTACGCTCTTATTTTCTATATTATCACGCCAGATCCCTTGTGGGGTAGGCAGAGAGTACAGAGTTCCAACAGGTTCTTCCTCCCTCTGATTTTGTGTTGTCCACGTATCCAACATAATTCCCATTATCCCCCTTGTAAAACACTCAAATATTTCACTCACTACCTAAATTGAGGCGCTCGTAGCGCTGTGCGACGCGGTGTTCTTACCGATCACCAAGGTTAAGCAGCGTTCGGCACGGTCGACCTGAGATGGGTGACCGTTTGTGGTATTTTCATATTCGAGCGTCTCCGTGCTCCGGAAGGCACGCTAAGCCGTTGGTCCCAGTTACCACTTGATATGGTAGTCGTTAAGCCGAGTTGGAAACCTAGTAGGCAGCTTGATTAGCTCCAACGGCAGGGCCACAAACCTGCCTCCGCCAATCCGCACTGGGTCCACGAGGTGGAGTATGACCTAATCTCTCTCACCTCGATTTGTGAGAGAAGGCCTTCGCCCAGCAGTGGGCAGTATAAGCTGATATTATAGTATTATATTATACTCATATTACTTTTAGTTATTTTTCATCAGAATAAATGAAATCTAAAAATGTCTAATAAGAAGTCCAGAGTAGACCTCCGGTCCAGTACCGGAACGGATTAAAGCTTTTACCCGGGCGAGGATATGCCCAGCGAAGCCGGTAGATGTGGCCTTTAGTGAGAGCAACTAATTATACGTGAACTGACTATAAGAAGTGGGCGGCTGTTTCCTTCGTTTAGTATTTATGCTTCGCTAAGGTTTATTTCTGTAAAATAAGTCTTTGTTTTAGTACCGTTTGTTGAGATTTTGGTTTGGCAAAACTACGACGAAAACTAACGAAAAAAAAATGTTCGAAAGACAGTTGACACTTTCTGTAGAAGAGCCTGCAGAGTGCAACATGTCACCGGCGATACATGTTATTTAGTTTATAAGTTTTTATATGTATTGGCCTGTAAGTAGAACAAAAATTTTTTGGAAAATTTCATTTGCCTGAAAATAAATGAGTTATTATTATTATGTTTGCATTTATTATGTATGCGCTCGTAGCGCTATGCGACCGCGGTGTTCTTACCGATTGCCAAGGTTAAGCAGCGTTCGACTCGGTTGGCCCGAGATGGGTGACCGTTTGTGGTTTTTTCATATTCGAGCGTCTTCGTGCTTCGGAAGGCATGTTAAGCCGTTGGTTCCGGCTACCACTTAACGTGTTAGTCGTCAAGCCGAGTTGGAAGCCTTAAAGGCGGCTTGATAAGTTCCAACAGCAAGTGGCCACAAACCTGCCTCCACCAATCCGCACTGGGTCCGCGTGGTGGAGTATGACCTAATCTCTCTCACCTCGATTAGTGAGAGAACGCCTTTGTCCAGCAGTGGGCAATAAAGGCTGATATTTTATGAATTTATTTGCCTGCCCCTTTATTTAACTGCCTCGTTGCTCTAGTGGTAAAGCGCATCGCTTTGTGAGCACGAGGTCCTGGGTTAAAATCCTGGGTCGGACAGGTGTTGTTTTTCTAGCGAAAACTTCCTGGTACAAGTTCGGAGTCTGGAATTGTGCCCGGTATATGGCTCGCCCCCCTATTACATGGGACCTAACATCTTCGGCGAAACCTGGGTGTACTCAGTACACCTCTGCCACCCCCACTTGGGGAAAATAGGCGTGACGGTGTTTATGTATGTGTGCAAGGTCTCGGGTTCAAACCCAGGCACGCTCCTCTGTCTTTCGGAAATCATGTGCGTATTAAAAAAAACTATCACTTACTTTAACGGTGAAGGAAAACATCGCGAGAAACCTGCATGCCTAATAGTTTCTCGAAGGTGTGTTTAGTTTGCCAACCCGCACTGGGCTAGCGTAGTGGGCTATGGCCTAAACCCTCTCAGTTTGAGAGGGGGCCTGTGCCCAAGGGTGGGACAGTTTCTTAACAGGGCTAATATTATATAATTATTATTATTTTTATTTTTTATTAAATTTTCTAGCATTTTCATCCTTCGTTTGGACTTATTCATCGGAGTCTGGGATGGTGGTCAGTGTAATACGAGTAGCAATAAAATCGCCCTCTATTAAATTGGAACCTAACATCGTTGGCGAAAAGTGGGTGTACTTACACAGTAAACGTGGAGGTTTATTGCATACACCCACTGTGTGTGTGTGTGTGTGTGTGTGTGTGTGTGTGTGTGTGTGTGTGTGTGGGTTTATTTGGGGATTATATGGTGTGTGTTATTATCAAGAATTATACGCTGGCCAAGTGTAAAACGGATACAACTCATAAATATGGTTACATTTACATTTTTATTAACAATCCACAACTAATTGTCTTCATTTAAAACCACCGAGTAGAACCTGAGCACGCAAGGGACAGTCAAGACGACAGTCAGGGCAAACGACACCAGGATGTAAAGGTTGTCTTCTAGCACTTGGTTTTTTCACACGTTAATTAAGTTGGCACTCTAATTTCAAAACTAGAAAGCTTAGTTTCCTCCTTTCTTACTTTATTAGTAACGTCCTTATTCTATTCAACCTGAATAAATAGATATCATCAAATACAAATAAAACCAGAAATAGGGCAGACATTATACCCGACAACAAATTGTTTCCCTGATAATCAGGGAGGGAATATCGTATATCCATCCATATTGCTTCCAATACAGTAAATACGCCCTTATTTTCTATGACCAAATAAATATGTAACGTGGCGCGTTACGATAACTTCGTGAAATAGAAAGAAAGAACCTGATGAATTTGGAGCAGAAAGGTTTTCGAGTGGTGACCACGTACCGGAACACGTGTAGAGGGCAGGCCCTCTACATGTTGGGCCGATGACTTCGTGAAGGTCGCAGTTAGAAGATGGATGCGTACAGAGCACAGTTGTGGCGGTTTTTGAGGAGGGAATTTCCAGTTTTTCCAGGAGGCAAATTTCCAGTATCAGCCCAGAGTCTGGCATTATGCCTGGTACAGTAGTAAGCTCCCTCCATTATATTAGACCTAACACAGTAGGCGAAAAGTAGATTTATACCAGTCCCGCTTGAGGAATATAGGCATGACGGTGTTCATAAACACCGTCACGCCTATATTCCCCAAGCGGGGGTAGCAGAAGTGTACTGAGGACACCTACTTTTCGGTGACAATGTTGATGACGAGGCCCCATGTAATAGATGTGGAGCCTGTTGCCATATACCGGGCATAATTCCACGGTGCTCATTTTTTTTAATAATAAAAATAAAATTATAATTTAAATAAGGAATAAATACTAATGTAGTGCTAGCACATTCCTATTTATTCCTGTGTCGTGGGAGCGTTTACAAACATGAAAATTCATAAACACAAATACCCAGACCGGAACAAATAATTGTGGATCACACAAAGATTTTTCCCTTGCGGGAATCGAACCCGCGACTATTAGACACAGTAGGCGAAGCGGCTTAAACTCTTAACTACTGCGCGTAATATATAGAGGACCTATCCAAATTAAGAATGTTTGAAACGTGAAACACTGTTGCTTAAATTGAGTAGAGCTCTTCATTTTTTTAAATATTACTTATGAAACAGACAGTATACTATTATGCGATTATTACGCGAAGATGTCGTAACGTGCCACGTTTGGCCATACCGAATAAGGACCCTGCAAATTAACGTGTTACATTGGTATTAGAACGTATTGAATTAGGTCGCCATTGTATAAGGTAGATTACTCGATACGACATGTTGCTAATTATGTAATTAATTTACTAACTAATCCACCGGGTGTTAATTAAGTCGATTGAACCACAAAACTATCGCGTTTCTATTTACATGTCAAATTTTGAGTACCGTAATTTGTTTATGCAAATGTTTGATTTAAAAACACCGTCACACCTTTTTTGCACGACCGTGGCTGGTAATGGTGTACTGTAGAACAGGATTTCGTCAACAATGTTAGGTTCCGATGTAATAAGGACCGAGCTTATTGTGACTATACCGGCCGCAATTTAAGCCTCTAGTTAATGAGAACATTTCTACAGAAATTACCAATCACATCCACACACACACACACACACACACAAGCGCGCGCGCACGAACACGGACACACACACCTTTATGGTCTCATTTAATACTAAAATACTAATTTAATTTGATCAACGATTTAGCGCAGTGGTTAATAGCTTAAGCCGCTCCGCCCACTGTGTCTAATAGTCGCGGGTTCGATTCCCGCACGGTACAAATCTTTGTGTGATCCACAATGATTTGTCCCGGTCTCGGTATTTGTGTATGTGAATTTTCATGTTTGTAAACGCACCCATGACACAGAAATAAATCCTAGTCTGGGGCTACGTTTCTAATTAAAAAAAAAGATATGAGGACTGAGCTAATGAGAACTTTTGTCTGTATGTCTGTATCATCACGCCAGCTCCCTCGCGGGGTAGGCAGAGAGTACAGAGTTCCAACAGGTTCTTTCCTTACATACCTCTCTGGCTTCCTCCACTCTCATAGTTCGTCTCATACACACTCGCCGGTTACGGATACTCTTGACTTGCCCTTCAGCTAAGACACGGTCTATTTGGTTATGGTAAGATAGTCTAGGTCTTCCCCGGCACCTACATCCTTCCACTTCCGCATTGTATATCTGTTTTGTCATTCTTTCTTCTGGCATTCTTTTCGTCGGAAAAATACCAATCACATCCACATATATAAATAATTCTCATGCCCGTTTTCGCTGAAGGTATAGGTGTAATTTGTACACCAACATTTCGCCGAAGACTTCGTCATACGTCATTTCACATGCTTTTAGAATATTTTTTAGATCCTCTCCGAATGGAGGTTTCCTTACGAAGCTTCTGCCACCGTTAGCGTGCAAGTGACATGTTTTGAATATTGCCGGTGTTACTACGGCATTTATTTGATTTCCAAATACGATTAAGCGTGTCACTACGTCGGGTAAATGAAGAGGCCATTACCAAGAGGCCATTTCTGTATTTACTATCTAGCTAAGAATGACAGACTGACATAAACTACGCCCACCGCGATAACTAACTCAAACTCAAATAATTTATTTTATAATAGCAGTTTCACGTGATTTCGTACCCGATCGACAACAGCGTCACCTACCAGGTATATGTTTTAAAACCTATGTTACTTCTGGACAATGTGGCTTTCTAATAGTGAAAGAAGCATTAAAATCGGTCCAGTAGCTTTTGAATTTATTCGCTACAAACATACAAATCTTTCCTCTTTATTCCTGCGGGGGAGCTTAAATTATAATTTAATACATAACATATTTAAAACATAATATAACATATAACGTCACTATACATAATATTTATTACGTAATATATAACTTTAATAGTTATTATATTTAAAATTTAAATCTAATTTAACTACTAATCTACCACCGGATCGAAAAGCGGCTTCCACTAAGAAAATCCGGCAAAGAAACTCAGCGGGTTTGTCTTCTTTATTTACTTTTCTTTCTCTTTTCTTTTTTTTAATCATATTGTGTGGATACAATGTTTAGGTAACAATTTAATAGTTTACGATCTAGCTCCAGTGTGCCTTACGATCGAGATATGAATGTAATGATATTGATGGAACAGATGGAACAGATGGAACAGACCCCACAAGTATAACTGTTGGACCCCGCTCACGAGTATGAATGTTGGCACAACTATCACTCCCTACGACCATATTGGAGGGAAGGGAGTGACCCGCGCCAGACCGTCACCGCAGACATTATAGTAAGCATGATCAAACCAGTAGCCCAAAGACGGTAGCCAAATTGTGTATACAAAGCACCCCAGGCTTATCAGGCTGAACACGCTACGCTTTAACATTGCCGTAATTACAAGAGAAAAATACATAAAATCACTATTAATAATATGGCACTTCAATCCCACGCGGTCTTATATTCTATGTTATCCGAGATTTTTTAATAAGCTTTCTTAAATAATTTAGCCTTGATTATGGTTTTAAATTTATTAATTGGTAAATCTCGAATATCGTGGGGAAGTTTGTTATAAAAGACGTGCCCATGAACGAATTGCTAATTCTGTGGAGACGCGTTCCATGTACAGCAAGATTATTTTTGCTCCGAGTATTTAAAGTGTGGATATTACAAAATTTTTCAAATTTGTTTTTCTCGTTTAAAACAAATTTTCATATATGAATTGGGAAAGAATGGTTAGAATGTTTATTTCCTTAAACTTATCTTTGAGAGATTCTTTAGGAGCTAGATTGTAGATGGCTCAAATAGCCCTTTTCTGCAGTAAAAATATGGTATTTAGGCCTGCAGAGCACCCTCAAAGCAAGATTCCATAGGACATATTACTTTGGAAATAACTGAAATAAACGATTCTAGTCTGACGTCAGGGCCTTGTAAGAAGACACAGTGTACAGTTTCTTACGCCTCTTTATATATTCTTCTTGGTTACTACTGGTAGTATAGCTGGTAGTAACATGAACAGCAAATGGATGCAAGCTGGGATTAAAATCCTCTTGCGTATCGACTTAGCCTTCAATGTTTCTCTAATAATATATTTTAGAATACACACATTTTTAAATATCAGTTAACTGGCTATAATATTAAACTTATTTATTTATTTGATTCTTTGTACACATACACAAATTGTTACAAGGTAAATTAATGTACAAGGCGAAAACTTAGTATTTTTATGTATAAATTACGTCCATATTTACAAAATATTTCAAAACAAAATTACTTAATGGAGTCAGCGTTATAAGCTCAGTCATTTTAGGTTGCTATTTATTCTGTAAATAATAATAACGGCTTGACAAAATTACTAAGGCTACTCTGCAGCCTTCAATATATTTTAGATTCTAAACCGTCGCTATAATAATGAAAATGTTGAAAAGACCCTTTTGACAAAAGTTCATTGTAATTTAAATGCAAATGACAAAGTTCTACCAAGTCTAAAGTATTAACACGTTTCGAAACTTAAAGTATAACTATTCGTGTTGGTCCATTGGGTAAGAGTTGGTAAAGTCATATTTTTGTGATAGAACATTTCATAGGCATTTGACTGTGTCGTTGGTCAAGTGGCAAATAATGCGGGTTCCGATTTCGAGGTCCTAGATTCAAACCTTAGGTCGGACAAATGTAGTTTTCCTATTGAAAAATTCCCAGTACGAATCCAGAGTCTGAATTGCATGGGACCTAACATTGTAGGCGAAAAGTACACAGTAAACCTCTGCCACTCCGCTTCGGAAATATAGGCGTGACTGTGTTTTTAATACTTTGTCACTGATTATGTGTTTTAGGACATAGTTATTTTTATAATATTATAGTAATGGAGTTGTGGCAGTTGTCCCAAAAACACGCTGATAAAAATCTCCAAGAAAAGTCATTACAATTTGTTTTTACGTTAAAGGCATGTCACTAAGAACCATTTTAGTGTGCACCTTTAAGTAAATTGACTGCTCTATCAGGTGATTTGGGTTGAATCGTACGAACTGGTGCTATTTGAGGTGCTAACGCTAAAGAAATAAGCCGAGAACAAGACTCAGGTGCTGCGTAAGAAAATCAATACTGTGTGACTTAAGTGTGTGAAAAATTTGGTTTGGTTACTTAGAAATTTAATGATGAGGCGCTGGTAGAGGTATGTGAAGTGCTTGTAGGTTTGTGCGAGGCGACCCTGAAGGTTAAGTAGCTTTCGACTCGTTCAGTTAGAAATGGATGACCCTTTCGGGATTTTGCATATGGGAGCACCCATGCGAATCAAAAGGCACGTTAAGTCATTTGTCTCGGCTACCACTTTATAAGTTTTTAAATTAATTAAGTTTTTAAATTAAAAGGCTCTTAGTGAGTTTAATGAGCATTAAGAAAATGTAGTCATAAAACTGCCTCCACCAATCCGCATCTCAATTAGTAATAGAAGGCCTTTGCCAACTGAGATATCAAAAACTAATAACATTCTTCGAGAAATTATAATTAAGAGCATTAGTGGAAAGGAAACGGATGTAGATACCGGGGAAGACCTAGACTATTTTAAACAAATATTTCTGGGTCACGCAAAGATAGTCCCGTGGGGGATCGAACCCGCTACTATACGATCTAGGGGGGGAGCGGCTGAAGCTCTTAACCATTGGATTAACCCGACCGTAATATTCATTTTCATATTTAACCTCCCCAATATTCCATCTGAAAGCAGGAGGTTCTCCACTAATCGATCGCTCTAATTAATTCAGTGTTTCGAGTTCATGTTTGCTTTCGCATAGACGGGGAATCTAATCTATTAAACTAATTGTTTATTGTACCTGAATATGTATTTACATATTCACGATTTTATTTGTACAATGTTAGTGTTATGCTTGTGAAATTGAAGTTAATAATTTTAATTTAAAAGACCTTTATAAAAACAGTAGCAAAAACACAACGAAAATATCTTGCTTAGTTAAGGAGTTCCTATGGCTTCCTTCCGGCTTCATCAGATCCTAGAGACCATCCGAGTCTAAAATACTCGTGATGACAAATCCAACGAGCCAAAACACGACAGGGTTATAAAGATTAGTTGGACGGTTCCAGTGGCCCCCTATCGGCTTCATTATCAGACCTTGAACACTATCTGGTTGTGTACTACTTGTTAATACAAATCTAACAAGCCTAATCACGAAGGTGTAACGTTGTATATTTCACATGTTCCTATGGCAACCTTCCGACTCTATCATCTGCCAAATTATTGTATTGTCACTGAACAAACATCGCATGCCAAACTTCAGCTCAATCGGATACCCGCAAGTGCTTGAAAAATAAATCACTAGATTTGAATTGAAAAGACAGACACACAAACGATATTGCAAGTTAAATAAAAGCTTGTAATAATCAAAGGTTCGCATTTATTGTAGTATTATTATTGGTACATTTATGACACGTGTTAGCGACGTGGTGGCCGGAGCATTGTGAAATGTTGTTATTATTGTAAATGCTTATTATTCATGATTGTGATTTAAACAGTTTACGCAATAGGGGGTGTACGCAATATTATTATGCAAAACTAAGATAATACATAAACGGTTTGACAGACGGCTTGGATCAGTAGTTCAGAGCAGAAGCCGCTCTGCTCGTTGGATTGAATAGTCGCGGGTTCGATCACCGCATTAGAGAAATCTGGTGTGCCCCACAAATATTTGTTTCATAATTCGTTGAAAAAGTATATGTAATAGGGGCTTACTTAATTATAATATACGAAACTAAGATCAATATAAACGTATCTATTAAATATTGAATGCCTCATTAGTCTAGCGCTGAATCGGCCGGTCAGGCAAAGAGTTATTCTACCGAAAAATCTTCAGCGGTCTTGACCTGAAACTATGAATTACGTATAGCTCGCCCTATTGTACAGTTGCGCCTAACATTGTCGGCAAAAAATAGTGTATAAAGTAAACCGAGAGCCGAGGGAGCTATTGCGGGTTTGATCCTTACACGGGATAAATCGGTGTGTGACCTACTGTTGCGGTTTGTGTTAGAATTTTATATTTGTAAATTCAACCATGACACAGGGACTCCTAGTGTGGGGTTATGTTTAAAAAAAACACCCGTTTGTGCCCATTCTCTATCTATGTTATTGGGCCAGATCCCTTGTGGAGTAAATAAACAACACGGAGTTCCAACAGGTTCTGTCTTTACAGAACTCCTATTTTTATTTTATAACTCCCATATATGCCACTTAATTCTGACGAAGCCATGTTATCCACAGCGTGAGGAGAGCGACGCCGAGCGCCTGACCATCCAGGCGGCGACGCAGACCGCGGGCGGTCGCTACACCTGCGAAGTGTCTGCGGACGCGCCGTCCTTTCAGACAGCGCAGGTTCACACGCACATGTATGTCGTCGGTGAGTGGAAAACGAACTCTATTTATAATTAGTTAGAGTACTAATTATAATGGACGTTTTGGTTTTACATACTAATTTGTTTGTAAGTAACTTTAATTATTTGGGTTCTGCCATGCGGACTTAGACTAAAATATTCAATGTCTCACTGTCACGATAAAATAGAGGACTGTTAAATTACGTTTTGTTACGAAAAATATGGAATATTTCGTGAATCTAGGAAATTGCATAATACATTAAAAAATGACGCTGCTAAGGTAGTTCGTGAAGCTCTGTTATTTTCATCTTCATCATAACGCAGCCCCCTGCTGAACATAGCCCTCTTCCAAAACACGCCATGGGGTCCAGTCCTCAGCTCTTCTGTTCTAAATTCTGCTATGTAACTGTCGGCATTGTCCATTACTTAATGGCCATGGCTATGGCCCATATCTATTCGATGGATTAAACGTGAATTATTTACGTCTATAAGAACATCGGCCTCTAATGGATTTTAGATTAAGTACTTACAATTTAGTTCTATATTATAACAAACAGAATATTTACATAATTTAAAATTTGTGATTAGTTAATTGCTTTTCTATTTAGCGCTTAAAGTATAGCACGCATACATTTCTAAGATGTATTTTAAACAATATTAAAATTTATTGTATAAATAAAATTATAATGTCTCAGTTTTATTTAACCGTTCAAGGCGAGCCTGTAGGCAGGCTATTTAAGTAGTACAACAATTTTAATTTAATTATTAATTGATAATACAATAATACGATAATAATGGGTTTACCTAATTTTAACATGATTGAAAATCATAATCTTTTTAGTTATCGAACGCTTCCGTGCTTCGGAAGGCACTTTTAGACGTCGGCTTCGGTTACCATTAAAGATTTGGTCAAATAGCCGACGGAGCGCTACGGGAGCGCGACGGAAGTACTCGGCTACGTTCGTCGCGCGCGAGTGGAGCTGCGCTGTGTGGCGTCTTCCGTACATTTCAGTACATTACAACTCCCCAAGCCGCGCCACTGCCGCGCTCCCGTCGCGCTACGTCGGCTATGTGGCGAAATGTTTAATGTGGTTCCTTAAGTCAAGTTAGAGGCCACCTATAAGCCTTCCAACTGGACTAAACTGTAATATGATATGCCATTGTAGTTGATAAGTTCCAACAGCAGGTGGTCACAAACCTGCTTTTTCTCCTAATCTCCTGTAAATCTCTCTCATCTCGATTTGTGGGAGAAGGCTTTTGGCAAGCCGTAGCACAGTATAGGCTGATTTATTTAATACTAGCCGAACTCGCAACTTGGTTAGCGTTCTTTTCGAGCGTGTATTTTACACCCTTAAGTTTCCTTTTGAAAGAAAAGTTAGCCTATATCCTTTCCCTGGGTTAAATCTATGTCCTAGCCGAATTTGATCAAAATCTATTAAGCGGTGTGGGCGTGAAAAGGTAACAGATAAACAGACAGGAAGACAGACCGAGTTACTGTCGAATTTATAATATTAAGTATGGATTTCATTAAAATAAGTGACACAAAACAACTTCCTTAATTTAATAACCCTATCACTTACGGTCACACACACAAGTCGGAAGGTGCCGATATGTATAAAACCTCGGCTCTAGGTATCGACGCCAACAAAAAATAAAAGGTTTTCCTCAGCTTTATCTCAACAGGACGGCTAAGGCAAGCATCTAGGGTTCGAAGTATACGTGAGTAATGCGATGCGAATAAACCTACAACACGTACACTTTATTGGGAGAGAGAGCAATATGTTTAGTAGAAGAGTGGTTCTGCTTTTGGAGGTTTAGAAACTCAAGCGTATATAATTCAATGAAATGGCACGCAGTAACCTACAACACATTCATGTAAGAGCTTCGTTATAAAAAAAAGTTTTAAATAAGAATATTTAGTTACGTAATCTTGGTTTTACTGCCTCGTTGGTTTAGTGGCAACGCGCATCGCTTTGTGATCACGTGGTCCTGGTTTGGTTGGACAAATGTAGTCTTTCTAACGAAATATTCCCAGTAGGAGTCCCGAGTCTTAAATTGTGCCCGGTATATGGCAATAAGCTCGCCCCCTATTACATGGGACGTAAAATCCTCGCCGAAATGTAGGTGTACTCAGTACACCTCTACCACCCCCGTTTAGGGAATATAGGCGTTATGGTGTAATCTTACTTTGTCACAAGGAAAAGTTTGAAATAACCTCCCAAAAAAGGCCTTTCTCAAATCGAGGTGAAAGAGATCAGGTCATACTCCACGACGCGCACCCAGTGCGGATTGGCGGAGGAAGGTTTGTGGCCACCTGCTGTTGGAACTTATCAAGCCGCCTATAAGGCTTCCAACTCGGCTTAACGACTACCACATTAAGTGGTTATCGGGACCAGCGGCTTAACGTAGCTTCCGAAGCACGAATGCACTCGAATATGAAAATGCCACAACGGTCAAGCCGACCGAGTCAAACGCCGCTTAACCTTGGTGATGGGTAATAATCACCATGGTCGCACAGCGCCCTTTAGCTAATAATTAAACTAAATGATAATCCTAATTTCACACCAACGCCCCTGTCAATGCCAGCCACGGGCGAAACGATCCTTGTAGTACTATAGTAACGACAATGTGACGATGTATGTCCAAGCCTTAACTCTAAATCTCTACTATGCAAATTTCATGAGCTTCGTTATTCTATTTCAGTAAAAAAACAATACTGCCTTTGTAATAAATAATGTAGTAATCGATATTTAAACGAATTTTTGTTTTTATTCAGTGTCATCTATGCCTGACTTTTGAAGGCGGATGCTACCTCTATAAAAATATTATAATTTAGGCCGTTTCTTTTCAGCAATAAGACCTTTTTTAAAAATAAAGCGTGGCCCCACAATAGGATTTATTCCCGTGCCGTGGGTGCGCTTACAAACATGAAATTTCACACAAATACCCAGACCGAAACAAATAATTGTGGGTCAAACAAAGATTTGTCCTGTGCGGGAATCCAACCGGCGTCTATTCAACCGAGTGGGTGACCCAGTGACCTAATCTATCTCAATTTTGCCCAACTATGACAAAATACCGGCTTAGTTATTTAAAAGTTAAAAGTAGAGATTTAAACAATATCTCCTTATTTTCAAAACGTCCAATTTGAGGGTATTGCATTTGCTATTACGAAGGCAGAATAGGCAATATGTATTGATGTAAGCCCACACGATTACGGTGGGTGTTTTTGTTCACTCAACGAACGAATTTTAACTAGTGGCCTTGTCCTATATTACCGTATCGCTCTAAGGCATCTCCATGTTTGCATAATAAACGGATAGAGTATGGGCACCCATCAGCGATCAGCTTTTGTATTTTCTATACACGATCAAAACCTTTCTCGTTCGCTTTAATCCGGAAATTGTTCATCAGAGCCTCGTTGGTCTCACAGTGCATAATACGGGTAACGATTACGAAGACTTAGTTTTTCGAATTCTGGCTCATAAAAATGTGTTTTTTCTTTGGAAAAAATCTAAGGGATCAGTCCGGAGTCTGAAATATTGGTGTATGTGTGCGTGTGTGTGTGTGTGTGTGCGTGCGTGCGTGCGTGCGTGCGTGCGTGCGTGCGTGCGTGCGTGCGTGCGTGGTGCGTGCGTACGTGCATGCGTGTGTGCGTGTGTGTGTGTGTATGAATGATCTACGCTTTAGCGGGCCTTTACAGCTTCACCGGACAAGACGTTTCCAGTGTTTATCAACACCCATTGTCACGGAAAGAAATCCTTTCTCGTGATCATGGATCTACTTAAAGATAGGCTCCTTATATTTTTGATGGATGTTTTTGACGACGGCTTTGTGCGCTCCATAACAATGTATTCTGGTCTGGATGTTTATGCATATAAGATTGATATTTTTCATATCATGTTGTTTTTGTATCAATGTATTAACAGCAAATCGGTAATCTTATTACTAATTACTTCCAGTCACTAGACATATATCTATCTATCTATATCTATATCATCACGCCAAATCCCTTACGGGGAAGGTAGAGGGTACAGAGTTTCAACAGGTTCTTTTCTTACATATCTCTCTGGCTTCCTCCACTCTCATATTTCATCTCATTCACGCCTGCCGGTTACGGAGACTCTTGACTTATCCTTCAGATAAAACACGTTCTTTTGGTCATGGTAAGATAGTCTAGGTCTCCCCCGGTAGCAACATCCTTTCACTGTTGCATAAACATATAGATTATCTATAATATGTATAGCCACGGGAAGCCTTAGTTTAATAATAGGTAATGTTGTCACCAGTGTTGCCCAAATCTGGTCCTTCGATGCACGGCCTAAAGCGGCGGTACAGACCGGGCATGAAGCTAAAAGTGGAGTGCATAAGCCGACACTCTTTGCCTGCCGCCAACCTGTCCTTCTTCATTAACAACGATGCGGTAAGTGCTTTGATACACGTATATATTTTTATAGGCCTTAAGTTACTTTTATGTGATTTAATAACAGGGAGAGTACCTCTTATGTTAGTTAAAATAAGATAGGAACCTTAAGAATAACATAAGGAGATAAAAAAATCATGCATTCCATTTCCTTGCATTGTCTTCATACTATCTATTTGGGCTATAAGCTGCATTGTATAGCTTGTGCTCAGAAATCATAAGATTAAAAAAATAATATCAAATAATGGTAGCTCAGAGTCTGGAATTATGCCCAGTCCTAACTGTATTTCGTAAAACGTGTAGTTTTAGCCTAAGTAATCACAGGGATGATGATGCATACTTAGGATATAGAATATTGTTTTGTTAACAAAATTATTGATAACTACCCTGTTTCTAAGCATATTTGTTATTTTCAATTATGTGTACTTTGGGTAATGGTGCCAATTTTATTTTTGAAAAGATCATTTTAAAGCAATGATAGCCTAGAAGTTAGACCGTTGGACTGCAAAGTCAGAGGTTTCGGGTTCGAACCCAGGTCGTATCTCCGTTTTTACGAAAACATGTGCGTTTTAGAAATTAAGTATCACTTGCTTTAACAGTAAAAGAAAACATCATGAGTAGAGGTTCTCGAAGGTGTGTGAAGTTCGCCAACTTGCACTGGGCTAGCGTGGTGGACTATGGCCTAAACCCTCTCAGTTTGAGGGGAGGCCCGTGCCCAACGGTGGGACAGTTTCTTAACAGGGCTAATATATTATTGGGGTTGCCATATTTGCATCTCAGTTATAAAATAACTACATCGTCGCTTATTGTTTTTAACCGACTTCAAAAAGGAGGAGGTTCTATGTTCGGTTATATGTATGCTTTTTTTTTATGTATGTTCAGCGATATTTCCGTCAATTGTGGACCGATTTTGATAATTTTTTTGCATTGGGTTCAGTATATCTCCAAGGTGGTCCCATATTAATTTTATTGACACTGGACCTTGGACTTAGAAGATACACCAGGGAACTCCTTAACGACAAACAATAGGCATGTGTAAATTGAGATATTATGGGTATTACGTCAATCCTATAGGTACCCTACTATAGAATAATTCACTGGTCACTTAAAATTTTAAAATAAAAACCTTTTATAAAAAAATATATTTGAAGTCGGTGCTGGTTGGTGCAGTCGGTTACTTGGCACCGACTTCAATATTTCTTTTTTTGCTTTTTGAAGTCGGTTTACCTTTTTTTATTAAAGATTTTTATTTTAAAATTTTAAGTGACCAGTGAATTATTCTATAGTAGGGTACCTATAGGATTGACGTAATACCCATAATATCTCAATTTACACACGCCTATTGTTTGTCGTTAAAATTTTTGTATTATGCCCTGCAGTATTTAAGGCCGTTATGAGCAATCTTTAAAATAATTTCAGCTTTTACTTTAAATGCAGTGATAGCCTAGTGGTAAGACCCTTGGACTGCAAAGTCAGAGGTCTCGGGTTCAAACCCAGGCACGCAACTCTGTCTTTTGGAAAGCATTTGCGTTTTAAAAATAAATTAATTATCACTTGCTTTAACGCTGAAGCTAAACATCGTGAGGATACCTGCATATGCCTAAGAGTTTCTCGAAGGTGTGTGAAGTTCGTGAACCCGCACTGGGCCAGCGTGTTGGACTATGGCCTAAACCCTCTTAGTTTGAGAGGAGTCCCGTGCCCAACGGTGGGACAGTTTCTCAATAGGGCTAATATTATTATTGTAATATTATTGGGTTTGCCATATTTGCATCTCAGTTATAAAATATCTAAATCGTCGCATATTGTGTTGTATTATGGTCCGCAGTATTTAAGGCCGTTATGAGCAACCATTGATGTAATTTCAGCTTTTAGTTTAAAAGCATTCAAATGTTTCTGTAAATTATGTCTGGAGGATGCCGCTGCGTCAAGCTTCAGTTACACCGCGCAGTTCCATTCGTGAATTCCATGAATTCGTTCTCTGACCTGCAGTCGCAACAATGTTCAATGAAAAAGAATGAACTAGGTCACCCAAGTCAGGAAATAGCGGAGTCCAACTTTATCTCTTTATTTCAAGCACTATACTCAACTACTGTTCTTTGTCCGATAACTATAGAGGTATTAGTCAACGAAATTAGGAAGAAAAAAAAGAAAATACATTTTATGATAAATTACCTCAAAGAGAACTGATTGATTGTTGATTCTGAAATTCTGATTTTCGTTTTGTTAATTGAACTGTAAGAATGAAAAAAATATCTCGTGGGCTTTTGCCTGCTAGGCCCAAGTTTGTATCTTTATAGTGTATCATATTTTCATGTCATTATCTTGTATTGTTGATAATATTAAACGCTGGGTCTGGATCTGTATCATTGTAGCACTTGTAGCATATAATACAAATAAATAAAATTGACGTTTCTGTTTGTAATGTCAAAATAACAGCTTTTACTAAATATACGGTACTAATACCAAAAATCTCAGTTTTAAAATTTTTGACTTTCTGTCTATCTGTTTGTTCCGGTTAATCTCAGAAACGGCTGGACCGATATTGACGGGATTCTGGTAGATGGCTGATGTTATAAAGAGTAACTAAGGCTGCTTTTATTTTAGAAAAAGAGATTTGTGAAATTCCACGAAGTCAGGGTTTATTTATATATCCGTATCGTATCACTGTCGAGTATCGTGTTTGCTAACTGATCGCTGTTCTTTCTTAAGTAGTAAGTAGGTAGGTATGAACTACTGTGATAGTTTCCAAGAGCGATAACCGTGTGTTCGGTGGTCAGTGACGAATAATGTGCGTAGCGATTGGTCTTGGGTTTAAATTCTAGGTCGACAGTCAAATTTTTCGACTGCAAAATTCGCTATTGTGCCCGATATAATAGTAATATAGTCGCCCCCTGTTATATTGTAACCTTATATCGTTGACCAAAAGTGAGTATTCACAATACACCTCTGCCACACCCACTTGGGGATTATTGGCGACCGTGTTTAATTGTTTCATGACTACCATGTCGTACATAAGCGTAGGAAAAGGCATTTATGTACTTTTACTTTACGGCCTTGCTACTACGCTACTACTACGGTATAGGGGGTGAATAGTTACCCACTAATTTCTCTCCTTCTGCCATCTGTCATTTAACATTCGAAAGAAGAAGGCTTTGTTTAACTGATTATTAGTATAGGGGTTAGTGCATTGAATTTTAAGCTCGATAAATTATACTTTACGTCGTCAGGGCTTTATGGCTCTCTCAAAACGGAGGCTTAAACATTTTGCCAGTCCTGACACCTATTATAATGCGACTGAAGTCAAATTACCCTAGGGTCTACCCACCTACATACGTTATAACTACATTAAGAAAAGTAAGGGGTATGAAGCCTTATTTAAAAATTATTCCAACTAAAACACGGGCCCAAACACACAAACTAAACAAAAAGTTAACAAGTGCTAATATTGTTTTAACTCTAATTGAATTAATCTCTTAACCTGGAACACGTGAAATTTGGGTTATTTGAAGAGTATTTATATTATGGCAACTTATTTTTAGTATAAAAGCTTGAAATAAAGTGGTAAAAAAGGGTTATGAGAATGCGGTGGTTGCTTTGCGTGTGGCTTTTTTAAATTATTGAGATTCTTTTTATTACGTAGAGACAATATGTTTTTATTACTTCTTTTCAATTTCTTCTTTTATAAGTAATATCCAATAGTATCACGTTGATAATCGTATCCCCAGAGATGCTTGAATCTTTCTACTATCATAAGGATAGCCAAATAAAAAAAGGTGAAATACTTTTAGCTGCTTTGTTGATCTAATGGCGTATGGCGCTGCTAATAATAATAAAAATAAAACACTAATGTGTTTATTTCACCACTTAGAAATATTTACATTACATATATGGAACCTTCTATTAAGCTAAAATTATTGCTTGTATTAGGAGGTTCCGCTCTGCTTACGATCACGAGATCCTGGGTTCTTGGTAGGGCAGTGTTATTGGGGTTTTCTATTGCAATATTATCAGTCTGAGATTGTGGTCGGTATAATGGGATTAAAGGTTCGTTTCTTAGTATAATACATTAGGGCCTAACATCGTCGTAGAATGTGGGTATGCATAGTAACCCCACAGCCATCTCCGTTAGAGAATAGTAGACGTAACGAAGTTTATTTTTTGCCATTACTTTCATCACTACATATTGACCACAGAAATCTTAATAAGACACTATTAGATAGTTAGAATACTGTTTATTGTTCACCAAATACATTATTGCTAATAGCAATTTCTACCAGACAACATACTATTAAGATTTCTGTGACACAGCCGATTACACCAAATGAACATTTAATGTGATACAACTCTTAACGTTAGGTTTGATACTGAGTTTTTAGATTTACGCGAATATTACACACACATGAAATAAAACTATTTTTCGGTTTCTATCAAGTGTCATATCCCTCTACAAGATGCAGGAGTATACAAGCTTGATTGTGAATGTGGTTTCTCTTATATAGGACAAACAAACAGACCGGTAAAAACTCGGGTTAAAGAACACATAGCTGGCCTAAAACACCATCGCTCAAAGAAGTCTGCAGTCTGTGAACATGTCTTTGACCGCACCTGCCATAACATCAGATTTGATAGACCACAAATCCTCGTGAAAGATCACCGATTCCTACCATGGATGGTTCGCGAGGCTATTGAAATTAAAAAAAACATCCTAATTTCAATAGAGAAGATGGCTGGGTGCTTCCATCGACTTGGTATCCGGTAATTAATATAATCAAATCCAAAACCAAGCATAACACTACAAGACCTCAAGATATCGTGAGCTCATTCTGCGTAGATCGGACCAACAAAAATAATTAAGAAGTAAGTGAGGGCACCCCGGAACAACTATATATACCTTATAGACGTCAAACACCTCAGTCCCTCCCGTGACCATGGGTGCTGCAAAGCACTCGAAACGTAGAGAAGTTAAAAATCAAAAATAAACCGCGATAAAATCCGAAAAATAGTTTTATTTCATGTTATGTGATGTTAATGGATGGATAAATCACATTGAACTAAGTATAATACGAGGCATGCCTTTTAAGTTTTGTCGTTTGAAGAAAAAAACTCAACTAGAACCTTATAGAACTTTTTATTGTTTTTCAAAGTATTCACCACGTAGATTAATACACTTTTCCATTCGTTCAAACCAGTTATTATAACATTTATTCCACTCTAAAGTGGGGGTGTTCAAAATGGCTGACTTGAAAGCATCGCCTGCTTCTTCATCGGACTGGAACCTTTGACCACGAACACTTTTCTTAATTTTAGGAAACGTAAAGAAATCGTTAGGGCTTAGGTCAGGACTGTATGGAGGATGGTCAAGAATTTCTACTTTTTCCTGCTTCAAATACTCAATCGTTTGACGAGCGCTGTGTGAGCTTGCGTTGTCGTGGTGCAGGATGATGCGTCGCTTTGAGTTAGATTTTCGAAGTTCGGCGATGACTTGTGGTAAACAAACTGTGGTATACCACTCTGCGTTAACCGTTCTACGATCTTCAAGTGCAATAGTCGCAACATGGCCGGTTTTTCCAACGAACGTGGCCACCATCTTCTTTGAAGTGCTTCGAGAACGAACAACTTTAGTCGGCTTTGGCTCGTCTTGAAAGACCCAGATTGTAGATTGTTGTTTGGAATCAGGATCGTAGGCATAGATCCAAGATTCGTCACCACTGATGATGTCGTAGACGTGATTCGACTCTCCTCGGTTGGACCTTTGCAGAGTTTTCTTATACCATCTGACGCGGGCCGCCTTGTGATCGTCGGAAAGCAGATGCGGTATCCAACGGCAAACTAGCTTTCTCACACCAAGCGCTTTATGTAAGATCTTCTGAATGGTTGTCCCTGAGATGCCTAATAGAGCCTCTATCTCTTGATACGTCACATGACGATCTTCGAGAATTAGTTATCTCACAGCAATGATGTTATCTTCAGTGAAGGCGGATTTTGGGCGTCCTTCGCGAGATTTGTCACTAACAATAGTATGTCCACGCTGGAATTCTAAATACCAGCGTTCGACAGTCCGCAGACATGGGGCTTCATCACTGAACACAGATGTTAGCTCTTCAAAACACTGAAGCCGTGTCAGGCCTCTTCTAAAGTTGTAGAAAATTATTGCACGAACATTTTCCTTAGAAAGATTCACTTTCGTACGTAAGCTGACAGATTCCAATCGACGCTGTGACTAAACAATAGCATTAATCTTAATACTGTCAACTATTTTGAGATTCAAAATTTAAACACATTCGAATATAGAACAGTTCCAAATTCAAAATTGCACGGAAATATGGAAACGACAGAACTTAAAAGGCATGCCTTGTACTTATAGTATTCATTTGCATAAAAGCAAATTGTTGAAAATTGAAATTGTTGCAAATGAGTAAATGCACGCTGAATATAAATTGTGGACAATTTTACTGGAAATATCATTTTTGATTTTTCCTTACTTTGGTTAGGTAAATAGTGCGGTTTCCGATTCTTAACTTTATACCGAATAATATGTATTATTTACTTGCGAGAATTTGGGCTTAAATATTTAAATAGAGGTTAAATTTGTGTGTTATATTATAATATGTTTATTTTGTCATAATAACCTTATTATGTTCTATGAAATTGTTATACACTGATGTAAACTTATCTCTCATACGTTTGACCCTGAGTTTGGAATGATTAATTTTAATAAGCTGTTGAATGAACTTAGATAGATAGACAAAAATATAATTATTTTTATTTAACAACAAATTGATTTTCTGATCCTGAAAGTTCATAATAGTGAAGAGTGGATTTTAAATCATGAAGGTTTTGTCTTATGGCCGGTTTCAATATTTAATTCATGGATAAATTTGCTTACTGGCAGTAGAATTTTGACACATTTTCCAAAAAAAATATGTCAAAATTTTATCCGTAGTAGGCAAATCTACCCTTGAGTTGAATAATGAAACCGGCTGTGAGACCATCCCTTTTCGAATTAAGGTTGTGATAATATATCAGTCCATAATTCATAATTAATTATGAACAATTATTTGAGAGAATAAATTTCTAGTCCATTTATCGAAATTGTTCAATATCGGATATAATGTTAGATGGTAGCGGCTATAAACAGACAAAATATGATTATAGTTGTTCGCGCCTAATATTAAAGATATAGTATTATTGGTGAAGCCCCTCTTTTATTTTTATATGATGAATCCGTATTAATGCAGTGCCCACTCCGCATTGACTTTTAGTCAAATGCTTCTAATAAGCCGAAAAGAGATCGCGTTGCGCACCTCATTTGGAAGGACTTGACTGCGTCCTGATTGGCTATGACGTCAAAATCATGACGTTCGATGTGTCCCGTCAGCTCGCTTCCGGCGCGCTTGTTCTGGTTCTGTATTTTTTTGAGGAAGGTCTCATAAATTATCATCCCACACACAATACTTAAACTTTTGCCTAAAATATTGACTTTCCAAATAACTTAATGGTGGCTTCATAACTTAAGTGGCATTTAATACAAAAAGTGTAGTAGCTGCTGTGTGATAAATGTAGATAAAAATTGAAACGCCGACCGGCTAGCCCCAGACATGTTTCTACTGATCCTGCTACGCTGCCAATAGGAGCTCTCCATTGAGATAAGATGAGTGGGCATTTTTATGATACTGCACATCGGTGGTGAATGCGGCGTTTATAATTAAAATATGCGATATATATAAAATGCGCGGCCATATTGGCCATATTTTTCTAGGGAAAGTTACGCGCTCAAACAATTATTATACAAAGAAAGTGCTCAACAATGCTCAGAATAAAGTACAGTTACTATTTTTTCTGTAGCGGCTATGAATCATTATAAATATTCCTTTTGAGTTTTTGTACTTTTTGGGAACAAGAATCGCAATCTCTTCTCCTAGATTTGTGCTTGTAATTGTGATAACAACACAAAAAGACCAACTGACATAAGGCTTCAGGCTTCAGATATAATTAAATCGAGATGTCGGGCTTGTGGTTAGGCATTTACTGTATGTAGTATTTTTTTTTATAAATCAAGATCATACTCTTAAATCTATCTCCACCATGACCAAATAGATCGTGTATTATCTGAATGGCAAGTCAAGAGTCTCCGAAACCGGCGAGCGTGTAAGAGACAAATTATAAGAGTGGAGGAAGCCAGAGAGGTTTTTAAAGAAAGAACTTATGCGAGTTTGGCACTCTATGTCTACCCCTCAAGGTATATGGCGTGATACTATAGATAGATTGTAGAAGCTTTTCACAAATAAAAAAGATGAAAATATTCTAACTTAAATAGAGATTTAAATTAGAATCAAAGCGCTAGAGATGAGATATGCTTATGAAGTATAAAAGTTTTCTCCCCTTACGTAGAATATGATCATTTCGATTTACTTTAAACTTTTGATGGACTTTAAGATATATTCATTGTGCCACATACGGACACGCATCTTAGACCGTCCGAGCCGAACGCTGCTTAAACATGGTGATTAGTTGGATAGCACAGCGCTATAAGCGCCTCAGGAATCTTAAAACTAAAAATATATGAACATTACGATTGTGGCAACAGTCGTGTTTCAGTTCGTCGTGCAGTGGTAGTAATTGGTTTATTGTGAGAATGACATTTAATTTTGTAAATAATAATCTCTAATATCTAATCTAAAATATATAATAAGATACCCGCACAATTACGGAAAGAAAATGATTTGCCAGTATTCAAGAGAAAGTTCCATGACTTTCTACTAGAAAAGTGCTATTACTTCGTAGAAGAATATATGAAGGACAAGTTATAAATGCAGTTAGTTGACTCTGAAATGGTTCAATTTATTTTATAACACTTTTTGCATGTTTCGTTTGTTTATTTTGTTATGCTCTGACTTTTTTGTTTTATTGATTATATTTTATTATGCTATATTAAAGATCAAGTCGTGGGGTGCAGAGTTCTCTGTACTCTCTGCCTACCCCGCAAGGGATCTGGCGTGAGGTTATAGATAGATAGATAGATAGATAAAGATCAAAATATTGTATTTTTTTTGCATAGGTATCGGTGGCATTTTACCTGTAATTTAAAAACCCAATTTTTGACTCATACCATTAATAACGAAACATAGAAATACTTTTGACATGCTCAACAAAATAAAAAAGCAACTACAAAGTGACCAAAAATAGTAAATATAATTTTTGTTGTCACTATTTATGGTCAGCGGTATTTTTTCCAACGATTTTAGTTTATATGAACATTAATATGTTGTAAACTATAACTGAAGGATTTTCGAGTTTATATGCAACAAATAATGTGAAATTATGGAGTTTCATTACTTTACAGAAATACTTACTTGAACAGGTTCAGCTTAACAATTAAGATGAGAACTATCATAATAGTGACCGCTTAAATTTAGGAAGTGATTTCTAAACTTGAAGGTTATAAGAACGACTAATTTACGTCGCTATTAAATCTAGAGTATTTAAAGTCACTTCACGTACGTTGATTATACTTACGATGCATTGGATATTTTTTAGAAATGGAAAGAAAAAAAAAGTACAGTTTCCTTAAACAGTGTAGTGTCGAAAACCAATGTGTCAACCCAGGGTCTTATGAATTAATCACTCTTAAAGCACGAATCAATAGAGTTCCATGCTAAAACTAATTTCCGATGGCAGTTGTGTTGGCAAAATCAATTTCAAGCTAGAATATTTTTAAAAAATCATTGCTGATGGTTAACATCGGCCGATCTTGTGTTTGTATATTATTGAGTACTATTCAGGCTCATTTAAACCAAGTTCAATGCAACAACTAAATTTCTTTAGCACTTATGTCCAACAATTCAAGTTCAAGCTAGCATAGATCGGGTAAATTGTTGCGGATCGAAAGAAGCGGCCGATTTCTAGTTTATATTTTGCTGCTTATTCTTTAGGCTCATTTGAACATTGATCAATGTAGCGACTAAATTTATTCGGCATTTTTGTTCGGCAAGCCGAGTTCAAGCTAGCATGTACAAAAAAAAATTGTTGCTGATCGAAAAAATCGGCTAATTTCTAGTTTCTAGTTTGTCGCTGATTCTTTAGGCTCATTTGAACATTGTTTAATGTAGCAACTAAATTTTTTTGCATTTTTTGTTCAGCAAGTCAAGTTCAAGCTAGCATGGACAAAACAATTGTTGCTAATCGAAAGAGTCAGTCGATTTTTAGTTTCTATTTTGTTGCTGATTCTTTAGGCTCAATTCAACATTGTCCAATGTAGCAACTAAATTTTTTAAGCATTTTTTGTTCAACAAGTCAAGTTCAAGCTAGCATGTACTAGGAAAATTGTTGCTGATCGAAAGAATCGGCCGATTTTTAGTTTCTATTTTGTTGCTGATTCTTTAGGCTCATTTGAACACTGTTCAATGTAGCAACTAAATTTATTCGGCATTTTTTGTTTGGCAAGCCGAGTTCAAGCTAGCATGTACAAAAAAAATTGTTGCTGATCAAAAAAATCGGCTGATTTCTAGTTTCTAGTTTGTCGCTGATTCTTTAGGCTCATTTGAACATTGTTCAATGTAGCAACTAATTTTTTTTAGCATTTTGTGTTCTGCAAGTCAAGTTCAAGCTAGCATGTACTAGGAAAATTGTTGCTGATCGAAAGAATCGGGCGATTTTTAGTTTCTATTTTGTTGCTGATTCTTTACGCTCATTAGAACACTGTTCAATGTAGCAACTAATTTTTTTTAGCATTTTTTGTTTAGCAAGTCATATTCAAGCTAGCTTGTACTAGGAATATTGTTGCTGATCGAAAGAATCGGCCGATTTTTAGTTTCTATTTTGTTGCTGATTCTTTAGGCTCATTTGAACATTGTTCAATGTAGCAACTAAATCTTCTCTTCATTTTTTGTTTAACAAGTCTAGTTCAAGCTAGCATGTGTTAAGAAAGACATTGCTAATATAAAAAAATCGTCCGGTCTTTTTTTTTTAATTTTAAAAATTTTTTTGTGGTGCTTACTTGCAGCAACAAATTAGCAACAAATTCTGGTTCAATAGTTGATTTGATATTTATTGATTTATCAAAATTGTATGCTAGCTTTATATGAATTTAGGGGTAATTGCGATTTTTCGCGAACGGCTCAAGCAACAAAATCGCGGTTTTAGCAACTAAATAGCAACAAAAAAGCCACAAATTTTGCATAATTTTATATTGAATTTTGCTGATTTGACGCTGCTACCTTGATAGAGCTAATATTGTACGCCGTATAGGCTGATCATAGAGAAATAATGTAACTCTTAAACCATATCTATGTAACCTATGATGCACAATAATAAATGAATTTGAATTTGGAAAAAATATTGAAAAAATATGATAGTATAATAAATTGTGGCTAAAAATTTAGATTTTTTTATAAAAAAAAAATCACGTCTCCTCAATATTACGTGAAAAAGTTTAGAATTGTTCTTAGGCTGGGAGTTTTTCAATGCATCAACTGACAGGAATGTAAATCGAATTTTAAGTTTTATCTCAATGCTAAGATTTATTATTATTATTGCTATTTATTTCTTTTCACTTTTATATTTTCTACCAATATCTTGCGAATTTTTTTACTCTGAAATACCTACTCAGTATGTTTTTGAACGACTTTTTAGGGTTTAATACTTAATCTATAATTTACAGTAAAATCGATGTATATAAAATTAAAGCGAAGCCTTTTACGCTATCAGACTTATTTCTCTTTATTCAAAAGGCTTTCACTAAGTAATCATGACCTCGTTAACACCTATCCACCGTTTAACACTTGTACGTACGATTTCAATTAGTGTTCTGGTACAAGAGGCAAAATCTATTACAATAGACAAATTCTATTACAATAGCTAAAATTTAGAATATTTATATTTTGAAAACTTGTCAGAATTTTTTTAGAACTTAAATAATTTATCCGTAACCGGCGAGAGTGTATGAGACGAACTATAGGAGTGGAGGAAGCCATAGAAGTATTTTTTTTAAACACTTGGATTTATTCCTGTATCGTGGGTGCGTTTACAAACATGAAAATTAACATACACAAATACCCAGCCCGAAACAAATAATTGTGGGTCACACAAAGATTTGTCCTGTGCGGGAATCAAACCCGTGACTATAAGACACAGTGGGCGGAGCAGCTCTTAACCACTGCGCCAAATCGTCCGTTCGTCTGTAATGAAAAAACCTGTTGGGACTGTGTACTCCCTGCCTACGATCTGACGTGATCAAATAGATAAAATAATTATATTTTGTTTATTGCCTCATTAGTTTACAACTAGTCGTAAGTGCCCTATTGGAAGCATTGGCAAAGGAACCTCTCCATCCCTCCTATTCTCCGCTATTAGGAGCGACTGAGGACCAATCATTTTCAAAATCCCACCATCTACAACTCAAGATATCGCAATGCCGTTTAAATCTTAGAGGAAACCGTCTGGCGAAGTATTGACGCAAAACTACTTTATTTCATACCTTGGAACATTCTTAGATGAGTTCTTAAATCTTTATTATGCCAATATATAAAATCATACAAAAATCATTACTGAAGTTCAGTCAACGACAAAGTGCGTAGAATAAAAAATATTAACAATAAAAAAATGTCCGAATCATATTTCACGAACCATAATAACTGGACTCTCTTAAATGGCGAATGCATTCGGAGTATTCGAGGGATCAAGTCGGTAATTTTAATTTTGCTGCTCCCGACTCGTAGAAAATAAAATCGGTATTTTCAACATCTGTTGCTTTTCTTTGATTAAATTCTTTGCGGACCCCAAGATAGCTTAATTTCGATCGAGACATTTTGGGGTCTTGGCTTACACGGTATTTGATCATGAGTGTATTTTATAGCTGCGTTTAATGAATACACTGATTATTCTTTCTCCTTCTTTAAGTTATGGTTTTACACTAATCTAAGTGTATTTTACCAGTGTCCAGTGAGATGCTTAATCGTGTTTGAAGTAAAAAAATAATTGTACTCCCCGATAAACTTGATGACAGCGATGATAATGAAATTGATCAAGTACCACAACCTGGATAGTAGAGCGATGGATACTTTACATACCAAATGCGACGGCCGTTTTGAGAAAAATCGCAAAGGCACGTTTTATAACTTTTCTACAATTACTTTCAGTCATGCACATATAAGAATACATAATTGTTAGTATTTTACCAACATTACACATTACTATTCTAAATTACCGAAGTTTTGTAAATTAAAACAAATTGGCGACATTTCTCTTTGACTACCCACCAAAACTCTGACTGTTATTTGTTCGAAATAATGCTTTATTTGTTTTTCTCGTAGAGATTATACATACTAGATATAATGGAAAATATACCACTGTAGCAGAAAGTGAAGTTAGAGACTGGGGGAGTGTCAAACATATAAACCTAGTTTTAGTTTCGAGTTTAATATTTTTGTGTCTAATGTACCTCTTGGCGTATTGGTCTATAATAAAAAAAAAATACTACTCTATAATTAAAAAATATAACTGCCTCGGTGGTCTAGCGGCGAATAAGGCCCATGGCGATTACAGGGTCCAGGGTTCGAATACTAGGTCGAACAAATATAGTATTTCTATCAAAAAATTCCCAAAATCAGTCTGGAGTTTAAAATTGTTCTGGTATATGGCAAAAGGTTCGTCCCCTATTACATGTGACCTAACATTGTCGGCGAAAAGTGGGTGTTAACAGTACACCTCTGCCAACCCGTTTGGGGAATATAGGCCATGCTTACTTGATTTTTCTTATAAATAGGCCGAACATTAATTCTAGATTGAGATTCAACAGATCAGATTAAGTTTATGAACTCTCAAAGCGGGCTATGTATACTTCACTTTGATTTTGTATTTGAAAGTTAAATACTTAAACCGGCTAGCCTTTCCAACAGCACATTAAAAGTTTGGAGGGCAGACGTACTTTGGAAACTAAAAGAAAAATATTTCACGTATAAGATTTTAACATGAACGTATTTGCAACTGCCTTGTTGCTCTAGTGAAGCAGTGCGTGCAGCGATCAAAAGATTTTTGGTTCAAATCCTAAGTCATAAAAAGTGTGTTATTCTTTCGAAAAATCCTCAATGGCAGTACGAAATCCTAAAATGTGTATCAGAATCACAATATTTTTTATTGATGTAAACTATTATAGTATTGATAAATCGACAAATCAGAAAGTAACAAAGACTCTACCACCACTTCGTAATGTCATTTATGTGGAGAAGAAGGGAAAAACTCCACGGTTACTCTTTTAAAATAAAAATGTTACAAACTTTTTGATCAACATTTTGTTGTGGGGTATGGGAGAACAATGTAGGTTGGTCATCAGGTGAGTCTAAGTTAAATAAAGCAAAGTATACTATTTATAAGAATGGCTACATTTACAAAAAAAGTACATGAATAAAATGTTAACTAATAACAGTTTCATAGTTTTAATTACTCAAGTGGAGCTGGAATAGCATCTATCCAAGCATTATACATGTATTGAAGTTAGGTGTGTGTGTACTAGACATGCCTTTTAAGTTGTGTCGTTTCCATATTTCCCGGCAATTTTGAATTTGGAACTGTTCTATATTCCAATGTGTTTAAATTTTGAATCTCAAAACAGTTAAAAGTATTAGGATTAATGCTATTGTTTAGTCACAGCGTCGATTGGAATCTGTCAGCTTACGTACGAAAATAATTATTTCTAAGGAAAATGTTCATGCAATAATTTTCTACAACTTTAGAAGAGGCCTGACACGCCTTCAGTGTTTTGAAGAGCTAACATCTGTGTTCAGTGATGAAGCCCCATGTCTGCGGACTGTCGAACGCTGGTATTTAGAATTTCAGCGTGGGCATACTAGTGTTAGTGACAAATCTCGCGAAGGACGCCCAAAATCCGCCTTCACTGAAGATAACATCATTGCTGTGAGACAACTAATTCTCAAAGATCGTCATGTGACGTATCGAAAGATAGAGGCTCTATTAGGCATCTCAGGGACAACAATTCAGAAGATCTTGCATGAAGCGCTTGGTGTGAGAAAGCTAGTTTGCCGTTTGATACCGCATCTGCTTTCCGACGATCACAAGGCGGCCCGCGTCAGATGGTGTAAAAAAACTCTGCAAAGGTTCAACCGAGGAGAGTCAAATCACGTTTACGACATCATCAGTGGTGACGAATCTTGGATCTATGCCTACGATCCTGATTCCAAACAACAATCTACAATCTGGGTCTTTCAAGACTAGCCAAAGCCGACTAAAGTTGTTCCTTCTCGAAGCACTTCAAAGAAGATGGTGGCCACGTTCGTTGGAAAAACCGGCCATGTTGCGACTATTGCACTTGAAGATCGTAAAACGGTTAACGCAGAGTGGTATACCACAGTTTGTTTACCACAAGTCATCGCCAAACTTCGAAAATCTAACTCAAAGCGACGCATCATCCTGCACCACGACAACGCACACAGTGCCCGTCAAGCGATTGAGTATTTGAAGCAGGAAAAAGTAGAAATTCTTGACCATCCTTCATACAGTCCTGACCTAAGCCCTAACGATTTCTTTATATTTCCTAAAATTAAGAAAGGTCTTCGTGGTCATAGGGTTCCAGTCCGGTGAAGAAGCAGTCGACGCTTTCAAGTCAGCCATTTTAAACACCCCCACTTTCGAGTGGAATAAATGTTATAATAACTGGTTTGAGCGAATAAAAAAGTTTAATAAGCTAAGTGGTGAATACTTTGAAAAACAATAAAAAGTACTATAAGGTTCTAGTTGTGTTTTTTTCTTCAAACGACAAAACATAAAAGGCATGCTTCGTACACCATGAAGCCATAGTCGTCGTAGTCTTTGTCTTTCCGGAAGACTTCTGGCCTGCAGTGGACGTCTTTTGGCTGAAGATAGACGGATAGTCATTGGGCAATAAGTTACCTTTTCATTCTGTACACCCTCTTAGGGGTCTATTTCAAAAGTTTAAGTGGCATTAATGATTGCGGACCTCTACTTTATCGTTTCCATGAAAAGGAATGGTTCACATATTATAATGTATCTGTTTGGACCCGTATATACTTTAGTATCATATACTCGTGTACCTTTTTTACTTTAATACCATATAAAAGTTTATTTTTTAGGCTATAGCAGTCATCTTTCCTTAAAGCGATCGTTTGGATACCTTGCTACTATAACGTAAGGCAGTATATCGGAAATCATTATTTTTTCAGTGAATTTTTGTTATAGGCAATTATAAATCGCTGTCACGCCTATATTTTCCACGCGAGATTGGCAGAGTTTTCTTCTATATAACCGTGTACTATTTTCCGTAATAAACAATGAATACCTAAATGATCATGACCTTGTCGGTTTAGTGGCGCCTGGCGCGGCTGGCAATTACGAGGTTATTGGGGGCTTTCTACCGATAAAAATCATAGTCACGAACCGAAGTTTAGAATAGTGCCTAGAATAATACCAATATATTCGCTTCCTATTACATGGGACCATAGACGGAAATATGTCGGTATACACAGCACACTTTTACACTTGGGCAATGAACACGAGACGGTGTTTATCCTACTAATAATATTATAAATGTGCAAGTTTGTACATTCGGGTGTTGATGTTTGTTACTCAATCACGCGAAAAACGGCTAAAGGGATTTTGATGAAATTTAGCACACAGATAGTTTATTACCTGGATTAATACATAGGATACTTTGTATCTCGAAAAAATGTTAGCTTTCTCTGCAAAGTCAACGCGGATGATGTCGCAGGCAGAAACTAGTTTTAAATAAAAATAAATGTTTGACTAGTTTGCAATAATTCTCGAAGTTATGACGTATTTAGTTAGCAAAGTAGTGCCGTAATCTTTAAAAAGAAATATGTATATTAATGATCGAAGCCTTCCGTACAAAAGGATAAAGAGGGAACCCTGACTGACACACTTATATTACGGGAAAGGCGATCAATCCAGGGCTTAGCCAGAATTCTATCTTAATGTATGAGTAATTATGACATGGTATTCACATGGTTTCCGGCTGCTGTGTTTTCACTCTAAAAAATCATCAGAACGGCGGAAGGCCGTGCGTTTTCGAACCGCCAAAACCATTGACGTGTAATGGCGGCTAAAGCGTCTCGATACACGCAATCAAATTAAGGGCACGACATTTCACTTTATTGCATTAACTCGAATAATAATATATAAATGTACAGTTTGTTGTTTTGTGTTCCCTTGGACGTGGATATTTTAGGGTATTATAGATATCACTTAAATTGACAAAAAGGCGCAAGCCTACGTTCATACATTTCTTCATACATTTCCGTCGATTTAGAGTGCTACGCACTTGACCCTTTTCCAAGACTATTAATTTGGTCATGATAGGTTTTCCTGGAGTGACCTCTTCCAGCGCTTCCACTCACATTTGCTCGATATATTCCTTTCGTTAGCCGCCTGTCACACATCCACTCCACATGCCCATACCAATTCAACATACCTCTTTCAATCCTAGTCACCACGTCATCCTTCAAAACCTCCATCCTTCAACATCGGGTTCTAATCACACTATTCTTCATTCGGTCAGCACGGGTGACTCCACATATGCTCCGAAAAGAGTGCATTTTCACAGAATTTACTGTACTTTCATGCTTCTTTTGCCATACCCAACATTCACTGGCATACATAAGCGTAGGTACCAACACACCATTGTGTATTTATTTAGTGTTTATGTGCTTTCATTGATACTGACATATAATATTAGCCTATACTGCCCACTGCTGGGCAAAGGCCTTTTCTCACAAATCGAGGTGAGAGAGATTAGGTCATACTCCACCACGCACACCCAGTGCGGATTGGTGGAGGCAGATTTGTGGCCACCTGCTGTTGGAGCTTATTAAGTCGCCTTTAACGCTTCCAACTCGGCTTAACGACTACCACATTAAGTGGTAGCCGGGACCAATGGCGGTCCGAAGCACGGAAAGGCTCGAATATGAAAATGCCACAAACGGTCACCCATCTCAGGCCAACCGAGTCGAACTCTGCTTAACCTTGGTAATCAGTAAGAACACCGCGGTCGCACAGCGCTACGAACACCTTGATACTAACATGACGCATAGTACTTAAGTGTATGTATAACAGCTAGACGACGTTTGACCTATACGGTCAGAGTATATACTGCTCCACTCGCTGAATCGACAAGTCGTGGGTTCGATAACCGTACAGGACAGATCTCTGTGAGGTCTCCACCTCCAATCTCTGGCTTATTTATGTGAAATTTATGTCTTTAGACGCATCCACAACATATAAGTATTCTTTAGTTTGGGTCAACCACGGGTTGTTAAAAAGAAAGAAATAATGCGCTGACTAGATCTTGTATTTTTAGCTTTGAGAACTAGCAAGTGGCCAGTACTATATGACTGCATATATACCTTTTCCTACGGTTGCCAGAGCAAATTCGCCATAGACTCGTACCCTTAAGGCATTAAGCATTCAAAGCCTAAGTGTGATATATTTGCGAGTGACAGAAGAATTTTTTTGTTTGAACGCTTGAAGTACTGCGAAAATAATGTTGTACTATGAAAATTATGTCATATTTTGTAATTAATAGCGTAATTGTCTGCCCTGTTCTATTCACAACAAATAAATAAACGAGTAAAGTGCCTTTAGTGGTCTAGTGGCAAATAATGCGCTTTGCCATCACGAGGCCCTGGGTTCAAATTCTAGGTCGGACAAAATTTAATTATTACTCCTCAATCATTAACTCACTGAAAAAAGTATCACTCCGGAGTCTATAATTGTGCCACGTTTATATGGGACCTAACATCTTTGGTGAAAAGTAGGTGTACACAGTACACCTCTGCCAACCCCGCTTGGGGAATATAGGCGTGACGGTGTTTATATTTTTTTTTTTTTAACAAATAATATATAGATCTTACCTCGAAATAAATTAGTCCGTATTCGGCACGTTAAGCCGAAATACGGGGACATCATTTCGACGCTAATGAACCGATGTTGCAGGGTTCTGGATAATGGACGTGGATATTAGTTTATGTGTGTTTGGAACTATTCTTCATGTTGTTTAGTACATACTATGTATTGTATTCTATTTTTGTGTACATGGTATGATATGTTTGTTCCTTATAATAAACAAATAGTTCTGGGTTGAAGGCATTTAGCTTACCGTTGTTGTAGATTATAGGTCGGTGAAATATGAGTTTACACAGTACACCTATATCATCCTCATTTGGAAAATGTAAAATAGAACCTAAGACTGACTGATCGCTAGCGGTACTATACGCTATGAAGACAACGTGGCAGTTATTTTATTCGCGGCTTATATCTATCTTTTATCCATTTCATCGCGCCGGATCTTTTGCAGGGTAGGCTTCTGCCTCTAGTATTTTTCATGAAGGCAGGGTACTGTGACAGTTGTAAGTGTCAAAGTAAATTAAACTTTATTCAGTGGCACTAAGAGGCATGACCTGTTTCTATACTTATGGTGTACTGCCTTAATACCATTGAATTAAATATTAATTTCGTTTGGCACTTAGAACTGTCACTACCTACAGTACAGAGTTCCAATAGATTCTTACCCTTCAGACTTCTACGCTCTTCACTTATAGAAACTTAACTTGCCTTTCAGATATAGTCTCGGAATTGACGAGTTAAAAATTTATTGGTAATTAGGTAATTCTAGTTTTAAGTTTTGTTTTTGATATGTCAGATAGCCTTGTTATTGGGCCCTTCATAAATATGTTATTTACGTATAGGTATTTTAAACCGCCGTTCTTATATCAATAAAAAAGAATTTGATCTTTGACATTGTTCTTTGTTGGTGCAGGTTTTGAACTACAGTCTGAATACTTGGCGAAACTTTCCAAAGTTAACATTTTGAACTATTGCGGTTCTTCAACTATTCTAGCTTTTGCCGGCTTTGTAGCGTCTCGCTTTGAACTATGCTTTATCTTTGTTTATTTGATGAGGTTGCAGAGGATAGATAACTTGCCTAACAACTATTTATCTATCTTTATCATCACGCCTGATCTTTTGCGGGTTAGGCAGAGAGTACAGAGTTCCAACAGGTTCTTTCTTTACAGAACTCTTTGGCTTCCTCACCTCTCATAGTCTGTTCGTCTCATAAACGCTCGCAGGTTACGGTGAATCTTGACTTGCCTCACGGATAAGACACGGTCTATTTGGATTGGATTGGATTTGCATCCTTCACTTTCGCATTGTATGTCTGTTTTGTCAATCCTTCTTCTGACTTTCTTTCTATATGCCCGAACCAACGGAGCATTTCTCAACCTACCAACTAATAAGTACTAATCTAGCTGAAGTATGAATATGACACACCAGAGGGCTTGGTACGAAATGATTAATGTTAGCGTTACGCGAGTAAGCGTGCTGCCATGCTCATATATATTTAGCAAATTAGTAGTGTGACGAAGATGACGTAAAAAATCGCTAGCGTCACGATAACGTCAGCCTTTTCGTGTTAATCCCACAGTTTCACAGAAGTACTTTGGTGGTCCTAGTTTACGTTTTTCGGTATCTGTCGGGAAAATTGTTAAAAGTATATATAAAAATGATCATGAAGTCTTGGGATTGAATTCCAGACAGCTTGATCCACTGGTTAACAGCGTAGGTGGCTCTGGTTACTGTATAGAGTAGTCTGGTGTTCGATTTCCGTACAGAACACATCTTTGTAAGACCCACAAATGTATTTTTTGGGTTTAACTATATGTGTATGTGTATTTCAGGTTTGTAAACGCACCCATGACAAAGCCCATGAACATGGGGACGTGTTGGCCCATAGGTTCACACGCTGTAATGTGCAGGGAAAATTAACACTTTATAGAGCGTACTGCCAAAGCTTTTACACGTGTGCTCTGTGGACCAGCTTCATATCAAGGGCATACCCTTGAGCGCTGTATGCAGCGCTCTGTGGGTCCAGTATAATAACACCTTCAGGGCTGTGTTGAGGCCCCCTTGCTTCTGTACTGCATCTGGCATGTTTGCGGATGCTGGCATAGATGACTTTTAACTACTACTTTTTAGAAGGTTGCGGGGGAGCACCAATGGAATTCTGAAGATGATTGCGAATAGAATGGATGCAGATGTCCTCCAAAGATATGCAGATCTTCATGTCAATACTAATATAGTTCGTAAATCTAAATAATTTACTAACCTAATGATATTTTAAATTTCTAATAAGGACTGTGTTGTCTGAAATAAAATATTTTTATTTATTTTATTAAAGCGATTATTCGTTCATCGTAGCGTAATAAACTGAAGAACTCTTCTTAAATTTATACTCTGACTTATAACTACAAAGCTATGTACATATTTTACGAGAAATCTTGAAAACAATAAAGTGTTAGCCAGTCTTATGATGAAATTCAAATTATATCTTGGAACGATAAAATGGAACCGTAAAAATGCGAATGGCTTTTCCGTAATAACTATGTGAAATATGAATGTACACATCAAAATACAAACAAAACTTACTTATTTGTTGAAGTATATTGAACTTTATAAATGGTGAAAACAAAAAAAAATAATATTATCATCATTATCGTCGTCATCAGTTCACTGCAAAATAAAAGCCTCCTACAAGGATCTACTTAACGACCGGCTTTGTGCTGCCTTAATATCTACATAAATCTATCTATCTATATCATCACGCCAGATCCCTTGCGGGGTAGGCAGAGAGTACAGATTTCCCACAGGTTCTTTCCTTAATTACCTCTAAGGCTTAATCCACTTCGTCTCATGCACGCTCACCGGTTGCGGAGACTCTTGACTCTACATAAATAATAATTAAAAAAACACTGTAATAATTGGCAAATTTTATGAAGCCGAAAGCAATTTAAGTATTAATTTCACAAACTAGTAGCAACGAAAAATATATGGTACGAGAAGGATCTTTCGGCCCGTGGAAGACATGGACAGGGGGGTGCTGGTGTAAAATAAGGGTTAACATTTAGTAAATTTTCCTACTTGCAATGAGATATTTCCATTAGTGGACCGCACGGCTACTTATTAAAAAAAGAACTTGGGTACATTTTATACCAAACGGCAACGGCGGCATCGGCAACTGTCATGTAGTGACATTTCACTTAATGACAGCGTTAGTTCCGATTTTGGCCGCGAGCCAAGAGATGCATGTAGCACTGTGACTGTTGTGTTTTGATATATTTTATTTGATTCTAACGCCCCGTAGAGAAGTTCTTAAATTTAAAGCTGGCTAATCTGTCTTTTTAATGTATAAAGTAAGGATAGATCAGCTTTATTTTTAAATTTAAAGAACGTCTCTGCAGCTCTGTGTAGTAGTTCTGAGGACCAGGCACAAACTGATTGACGTTATCGTAATATTGTCGAGAAAGACGCGTTCATCTTTACTTAGTATATTTTTAGTGTGAAAAGGATCGCATATTCGAATGCGATAAGGTAACATATGTTTGTGCTAACCTCTGTGGAGTAGTGTGAAATGATGGCATATTAATACGAATTCGATAAGGTAACATCTGTTTGTGCTAACCTCTGTGGTGTATTTCAGGATCATACTTTTACACTCATACAATAGAATTAAGCTATATTGTGATTGAATTCCTCACCCCAGAGGACTTAGCATGAATACATTGACGTTAGCGTGACGTCATCACGGCGTCATGTTTACTTTATAAATGGTGGTGTGACAAGGATGGCTTAGCAACTCGCTAGTGTCATGCTAATGTTAAAATGTTTGTGCTAAGCTCGCAGAAACTAAGGGCTTGTCATGAACAGACTGACGTTAGCGAGAAGTTATCGAATTGCCATTCCTTTCGCACTAAAGATTTACTAAATAAAGATGAACGTGACGTCACACTTTCTAGAGAACGTTATGGTGCTGTCAAATGATTTGTGCTTAGCTATAGAAATCGTAAAACAATGACACTAAAAGTCGTCTGCGTCTATTTTTACAAGATTTTATTTTACTTGCAATGATTGTATGTCCGTCTGTCCGGTTCAAATCCTGTGATCCATTTTTTATGCACTTGCGGGTATCCGATTGAGCTGAAATTTGGCAGACTTATTTAAAGACGGTAACAATGCAATAATATGGTACCATGGAGCTGGT
Organism: Phalera bucephala; assembly: GCA_905147815.2. Classification (NCBI taxonomy): domain Eukaryota; kingdom Metazoa; phylum Arthropoda; class Insecta; order Lepidoptera; family Notodontidae; genus Phalera; species Phalera bucephala. The sequence goes on along the minus strand of LR990613.1, from coordinate 27,925,069 downwards.
TTGATAATGGAGTCAGAAGGTGGCCATAGGAACATGTGAACTATACAACGTAGCCCCCTCGTGTTTAGGCTTGTTAAATTGGTATTGACAAGTACTATACAACCAGATAGTGTTAAGGTGATGATGAAGCCGAAAGGTGGCCAATGGAACCCCAAACTACTCAATATAACCCCGCCGGGTTCGGGCTCCTGGCATTTGTCTTGACGAGTACTTTAGACCCGGAAAGTGTCTACGATCTGATGATGGAGCCCGAAGGAAACCATAGGAACTCCTCAACTAATCAAGATATCTTCGTTGCGCTTGTGCTTTAAAAGCTTGTTTTTAAAAAGGCCTTATAATTATAATATTAGCCCTGTTAAGAAACTGTCCCACTGTAGGGAACGGGTTTCCTTTCAAACTGAGAGTGTTTAGGCCATAGTCCACCACGCTGACCCAGTGCGGGTTGGCGAACTTCACCTTCGAAACACACCTTTGAGAAACTACAGGTATGCAGGTTTCCTTACGATGTATTCCTTCACCGTTAAAGCAATTGATTAATATTTTTTTAAAACGCACATGCTTTCGAAAACACAGGTGCAGGCCTGGGTTTGAACCCGAGACCTCTGACTTTGCAGTCCAACGGTCTAACGACTAGGCTATCACTGCTAATTAAAAAAGGTAAATAACAAAGCCATTTTGAAATAAAAATTATTTCTAACTACGCATGTAATGGAAAGCGATGATAGTTGTTTCTAATAAAAGAGTGCGGTATTTCACTTCAGATGTTTTATTTATTATTACAATTTCTGTGGTGCTTAGCCCTTTTAACTGACAGTATCCTTTGATACTACAAACTCAAAGCCATTATCATACTCAACCTTATTAATTCGGTATAAATTGCGGTTAGTTAGCAAGTGAAATTACTCTCTTACTGTAATTACTTTATCTAGGAGCATAGCATGTGAACTAAAATCACAATAAGCCTTCTATCTATCTATCTTTATCAACACGCCGGATCCCTTGCAGGGTAGACAGAGAGTACAGATTTCTAACAGGTTCTTTCCTTACATGCCTCTCTGGCTTCCTCCACTCTTATAGTTCGTCGCATACACGCTCGCCGGTTACGGAGACTCTCGACTTATCCTTCAGATAAGAATCGGTTTATTTGGTCATGGTAAGATAGTCTAGGTCTTTCCCGGTACCTACATCCTTCCACTTTCGCATTGTATATCTGTTTTGTCATTCGTTCTTCTGACATTCTTTGTATATGCCCTATATTAATAAGCCTGCAATAAGTTTAAATGAGATAGATATCAGCCTAATATTAATCAGGACTGCTTCACTGGCCTAGTAGCGCATTACGGGTCGTGATCACAAGGTCCTGAGTTCGAAGCCTAGGTTGGACAAAGCGAAGTCTTAGTCCGCATTTTGGATTTTTTTAAACATATCCCCGCATTAGGATGTATTCCTGTGTCCGTGTGTACGTGTGTTAACAAACATAAAATTTCACATACACAATACTCAGACCGATACAAGTAATTGTGGATCACACAAAGATTTGTCCCGTGTGGGAATCGAACCCGCGACTATTCGACCCAGTGGGTGTGGTGGCTTAAGCTAATAACCACTGCGCCATATCGTCTGCGCAAAATTTGGACCGATTAAAACTTATATAATGACAATGAAATAATAGCAGTGATAGCCTAGTGGTTAGACAGTTGGACTGCTAAGTCAGAGGTCTCGGGTTCAACGCCAGGCACGCACCTCAGTCTTTTCGAAAGCATGTGCGGTTTAAAAATTAACAATCACTTGCTTTAACGGTGAAGAAAAACATCGTGAGGAAACCGGCATGCCTGAGAGTTTCTCTAAGGTGTGTGAAGTTCGCCGACCCGCACTGGGCCAGCGTGGTGGACTATGGCCTAAACCCTCTCAATTTGAGAGGAGGCCCGTGCCCAATGGAGAGACAGTTTCTTAACAGGGCTAATATTATTAATGATACTATTTTTCTATTTTCTTTTTAAGTCAAAGGTAGATAATAATCTTCTTTACTTTTCTTGAGACATTGGTTTATCTATCTACATTTAAACTACATTTCTTTTTAAATATGAAATTGAATTTCTGTGGAATCCGACTTCAAAGACCCAACCGGAGAATAGAAGGTAATTACTCTGTACGTTCGAAGGTAGGAGACAACATCATGTCATTATGTTTAACAAAGAAAACTTGATGAAATAAACTGTTGCTAAATAATTCTGGAATTTGAAGTAGGTACAGCTTAGATTAAAAATATTGAATGAGTGGATCTTACTATCAGGTTTAAGTATCATATATTTAAATATATAATTTTATGTGGCCCAATACCACTAAGCTACACTTTTTAGTGGAGATAAATAAAAAAAGCACTACACCTCCACATCAATATTACGTATTATGACGTCGATCCCTGACCATTACTATTATCATTATCATAAAACAAAATGGAGAGTAAAATATACCGGTCTCCTACTGTTAGGATCATATTATAAAATAGATGGCAAACTTCGCATGAAATAAAACGAAATACGTAGACCCTCTGCGTCTAAGATAAAATACCTTTATGATATGAATGTTAAAGGTGCTGGTCTCAAGTGGCTTATCTGGAGTGTTTTTAAATTGCATTCCTTTTATTGAACTGTAGTAAAACCTCCTTTAATACAGGGGTGAAAAGAGTGAATTAACAGTTTGTATGCTCTCGATATGTTTTGCCTATTTTCCACCAGATGGGAGACCGTTTGTGGTATTTTTATATTTACGTGTCTCTGTGCTTGGGGCATGCTCAGCCGGTGATCGGTGTGAGTTTATGAATGCCTAAAGATTGGAGACTTGTGGTATTATTATTTTGCCCAAGCTAGGATGGTTGAGGTGTATACACCCACATTGCGTTAATATTATTGGGTCCCAATGTAATAAAAATACAAATACAAGGCGAGCAACTCTGGTTTCCCTTCAAAACGCACAAATCTATCGCCTTTGTACAAGGCGAGCATATTTTCATTATCTATCTATGTATATCACCACGCTAGGTTCCTTGCGGGGTAGGCAGAGAGTACAGATTTCCAACAGGCCATTTGCTTACAGGCCGGTCTGGGTTCCTGCCCTCTTATACTCTCATACACGCTCGCCGATTACAGACACTCTCGATTTGCCCTTCAGATAAAACGCGATCTGTTGCCGTTATACCAGACACAATTCTAGATTCAGGAAAGTGACCTAGATTATAGATAAAACTCACTTTATCTTATTTGTCGTTGTAGATGTATGACAGGTTTGTTTATTTATTTTATAAAGCTTTTTTACCGCAAAGGTCTTATGGTTCGTATTACTCTGTCTGTAAAATATGAATAAGTCTTAGATATGTCTTTCCTTACTCTCCCTTCATATATCATCTGATATTCGAACAACGTCGATACATACTTCTGTGTATTGCTAGCTGATGGATTGATGCTATTTAGATTTAGATTTAGGATGCTTGCTACAATTTGTTGAGTTAATTTAGTTCTTTGGCTTCCATCGAGCTTTCGGAGTATAATGTTTAGGTTATAAATAAATTAAAAGTGAACTTTTAATTTATTTGTTTTATAAACTAAGTAAGAAGCGTGTATTCAAAACATACTATTACTACAATAAACGATTTTAAAAGAATTTAAATAAACCTTATTTACGAGTCAATGAGCTTATTTATCACCTTTTGATTGGGACAATGAAAAACCTGATTATTTTCTACAGAAAAAGCCCTTAGGAATCGTCCCGTTTTAACCGACTTCAAAAAAAGGAGGAGGCTCTATGTTTGGTTGTATGTATGCTTGTTTTTTATGTATGTTCAGCGATATTTCCGTCAATTTTGGACCGATGTTGATGATTTTTTTCGCATTGGGTTCGGTATAGCTCCAAGGTGGTCCCATTTTAATTTCATTAATTGGACCTTGGACTTAGAAGATACACCAGGGAACTCCTTAACCACAAACAATAGAATGTGTAAATTGAGATATTACGTCAATTCTATAGGTGCCCCACTATAGAACTAAGCGGTATATTAGCGGACTTCAAAAAAGGAGAAGGTTCATAATTCGTCTGTTTTTTTAAACACCTTTGCTTATGAACCGATTTTGATGATTCTTTTTGCGTTAGGTTCAGTATAGTTTTGAAGTGGTCCTATTTTAATGTTATTGGTATTGGACCTTGGACTTTGAAGATACACCAGGGAACAGCACGAATGTATAGATTCCGTTATTATAGTTATTATATTAATCCTGTAGGTGTACCTTACTGTACAACTCAGCAAAATTAATATAATATCGGTATATAAATATTAGTAAATAATTCACTCGTCACTTAAAATTGTAAAACAAAAATCTGGTTGGTGCAGTCGGTTACTTGGCACCGAATTTAAATATGTCTTTTTTGCTTTTTGAAGTCGATTTACCTTTTTTTAAAAAGATTTTTGAACAGAAGCTTCTCAATTTGGTTAGTGCACATATTACAGTTTTACATTAACGATTATCTTTGGTAAAATTATTAAGAGGCAACACAAGTCTCTGTCATTTTTTAGTACTGTATAAAATATATAGGATTTTGTGTGTATGTGTGTTTGAATGATCATGCCTTTACAGCTTCACTGGCCAAAAGGGGCGAGCGTGCAACCACTACGCTCGAGCCAGAAGGCAAGGGGGCAACTAGCTCAAGGGCGCCTTAAGGAAGAACGGCCTTGGCTTGGGCAGTTGCTATGAATATATATAGGAAAGCAAGTATCGTAGCCATAATTATTTGTATTATATGCGTTATCAAATTAAAGTGTCTAATTGTGCAAAAGAACCCGCTTCAATCCAACATTGGCTCGATGTAGGTTACATTTATAAAGGTTCTATAAGTGGTTGATTTACACTAATAAACTGCCTGTATTGTTATTATGCGCAGATACACTCTCAATTTAAACTGGTATACACGGAAGACCAGCATTGTGGCACTTGAGTTGTGTATACCATTTTAATGACACATTTTTTTTTTCTTTTATGTTATTTGTCGTGTATTTGTGTCTTACTTTCTGCTTAATTCGTGTAATGAGGCGATGTTATCAGTTTTCTTTCAAAAGCCACGGCTTTAAGTAAACAGTGATGACCTGACAAGATGAACCTACCGATTTATCGTCGGTTTGATTATCTATATATATCATCTCTTGCGGGGTAGGCAGAGAGTACAGAGTTCCAACAGGTTTTTTCCTTACATACCTCTCTGGCTTCCTCTACTCTCATAGTTCGTCTCATACACGCTCGCTGGTTACTGAGATTCTTGACTTGTCCTTCAAATAAGAGCCGGTCTATTTGGTCTTAGTAAGATAGTCTAGGTCTTTTCCGGTACCTACATTCTTCCACTTTCGCATTGTATATCTGTTTTGTCATTCTTTCTTCTGACATTCTTTCCATATGCCCGAACCAACGGAGCATACCCGGTTTCATTATTTAACTAATAAATAGCTTTGATTTCTCTTAGTAGGTCTCATTTTGACAGGTTTTCTATCTACAAGATTATGTTACAATAAACGCAAGATCTAAAAGTACTTTGTTCTAAATCGGTAACTGAATTGATTCCAACAATTTTTATTGTAGCTTTCTTTTCTTTTTATCCGACTTTAAAAAGGAGGAGGTTCTATGTTCGGTTGTATGTATGCTTTTTTTTTAAGTATGTTTAGCGATATTTCCGTCAATTGTGGACCGATTATGATGTTTTTTTTGCATTGGGTTCAGTATAGCTCCGCGGTGGTCCCATATTAATTTCATTAGTATTGGACCTTGGACTTAGAAGATACACCAGGGAACTCCTTAACGATAAACAATAGGCATGTGTAAATTGAGATATTATGGGTATTACGTCTATCCTATAGGTACCCTACTATAGAACTAAGCAGTATATTAGCCAACTTCAAAAAGGAGGTTCATAATTCATCCTTTTTTTATAACTTTATATGATGTTCCTCTATACCTTTTATGATTCTTTTTGCATTTGGTTCAGTAAAGTTTTGAGGTGGTCGTATTTTATTGTTAGTGGTATTGGACCTTGGACTTTCAAGATACAAGAGGGAACTCCTTAACGGCGAACAGTACAAATGTATAGATTCCGTTATTATAGTCATTATATTAATCATGTAGGTACCTTACTTTGCAACTTAGCAAAATAATATAATATCGGTATACAAATATTACTAAATAAATTACTCGTCACTTAAAATTGTAAAATAAAAATCTTTTAAAAGAAAAGGTAAACCGACTTCAAAAAGCAAAAAATAAATATTTGAAGTCGGTGCCAAGTAACCGACTGCACCAACCAGCACCGACTTCAAATATTTATTTTTTTCTTTTTGAAGTCGGTTTACCTTCTTTTTAAAAGATTTTTATTTTTAATTTGCAAAATGTGCTGTTATTTCATTAGTGCGCTGCAATAAACTAAAGTCGTTCTTGATTCAAAGCAATGAGGAGATTTCAAATGTATTTCTGAAAGGTATTTCTCAAAACGCACACATATACAATATTTACACTTGTACAAGTTTCATTGTAAATTGGGGTATAAAAGTGCTTAAACAGTAGGTAATAAAAATTAAATTTGGGAATTTGGTTTTCGTATTGAATTTGTGAAGCAATTATCCAGTCGGGGTGTCTGAGGTCTTGCGTTATTTACGATACGGCTTTTAGAATAGTTCAAAATGCTACTGGTAGTTGAAACATCTATCCTTGAGTTAGATATTGAAACCGGCCATAAGTAAACCATATTAGGAGTACATGCGACTGGCACTGGCCTGGCACACAACAAGTCAGTTTTTGTGTTTGTGCCGCCAAGCTGTTTAATTTGAAGTTGTCCGAGTAGGTTACACTGTGTTGCACAGATTATCAGTATGGTCACAATAATGCTTGTTATTCATGTAGAATAAAAAATAATCATGAAAAGACAAGAAAAAAAGGCTAAACGTAAGGCTCTACCACTTGTTTAGAATGTCATTCTTGTAATAAAGGAAGGTATGATATGCCACGGTTATAATATTTATAATATTAGCCATGTCAAGAAACTGTCCCACCGTTGGGCACGGGCCTCCTCTCAAACTGAAAGGGTTTAGGCCATAGTCCACCACGCTGGCCCAGTGCGGGTTGGCGAACTTCACACATCTTCGAGAAACTCTCAGGCATGCAGGTTTCCTCACGATGTTAACTTTACCGTTAAAGCAATTAATAGTTTATGTTTAAAACGTTCATGCTTTCGAAAAGACAGAGGTGCGCTCCTGGTTTTCAATTTGTTACCCCTGACTTTGCAGTCCAACGGTCTAACCACTAGGCTATCACGCCCCGGTTACCTTTTCTTAAAAATGAGTTTTACAGTAAAGAAAGAAGCCATTGGAACTTTGTTCTCTCTGCTTACCCCGCAAGAGATCTGGTATGATGACATTTTTTTATTTACTTTTAAGATTGATATTTTTTGTTAGTTGTATGGGATAGTAACGAGTCAAATAATCGACTAAAATCGAGTCGAGTCAAGTAAAATAATGCATAACGTTTCTATTTTCTTACACATAGTGTGTATTGTTTGAATACTATTCACCTTTAGAAATATATTCTACAAACCGGTTGCATAGTCTGTGTTCCTAAGCCTTTAGATTCCATCCTATTAGGTACACAGAGAGAGTCTCATTGTTATCGAAGTACACTGTTGCACTATAAAGCAGTCTAAATCAGAACAATAGATACTAGTAGTACCTTACAATACGGAACAACATTTTAACCACGTAAATTGTAATAATCTATATTTATACTAATATAGTTATAGTAATAATATTAAATAGAGAAAGGTTTCGATTTTTGTGTGTTTGTTTGTAATGGATAAAGTCTAAAACTACTTAACGATGGCATGAAAACCATCAGTGCCGTAATGCGCAAACATCCACAATGCACTACAAAAACGAGGCAGCCCCATCATTATCCTGAAGATGTTGTTATATTGTACCCTTGATGTTGTTATGTTGCCCTTTTGGTGTGATTGACCCACAGACTCCCCGTATAGAACAACAAGAACAACAACAGATCATCACGCCAGATCTCTTGCGGGGTAGGCAGAGAGTACAGAGTTCCAACAGCTTCTTTGAAATAGTATACGAACTCTGACAATACGCATTAAAGAGCGTAATCTTAACTTAATCAGTACAAAGAGAGAATCTGCGAGCCAGCATGTTACTTCTGACCGCTAAGGTCCTACGCTCCCTCTCAATATCTACATCGTCCCTAAGGCCTTTGATTATAAAATGTCCCAAATATTTAATATTTGAACATGAATAATATTTAGGCCATTTAGGATGATGTTATGTGAATAATCAGGGCATACACCGGCGGCCATAAAGACCATGTATTCACTTTTTCTTACATTATGTATAAGTCTATGAATATTCGCATAGGTCTCGCATCATCGTAGCAACTAAAATAATAAACACTGAGTGATTACTATAAGAATCCGTATAGTGTCATTATTGGCTATAACAAAAAGCGGCGCCTGATCATAACTATGCAAATTATGCCACTGGTGTACAATTAAACGATCATTTCACAATGTGACTGTGGAGACTCAGTACAAACTACCCAGCACATCGTGGAGGACTAACCCTACTAGGAAATTTAGCGGAGGATTCGAAGGGCTACACCAGCTTACACCAGAGGCTAAACAATGGATCCTTCACTCTGACATAAAATTTTAATCGTATGTCGCATTATTAAAGTACATCGCCATACGATGATGATGATCATTTCGCAAAGTTATCGTAACGCGCAACATTACGTGTTTAATAGTTCGAAGCGAATAAGGGCCAACATTGATCAGTAAATATGTGGTAAGGATTACTAATCAGTTTCCTCGTCGGTTAGTGGCAAATAGTAGAAATGGCAATCACGAAGTCCTTCGATAGGACAATTTTAGGCATTCTATCTTAAAAAAAATCAGTTACTGTCCGGAGTGAATTGTGCCCAATTTAATGGTGATAAGTTCACGCCCCCATTATATTGCCCCCTTATTAAATATATCGTCAACAATTCTACTATGATGGTGTAAATAATATAGACAGGTTAGTGTTTCTTCAAACTCTGCGTATGTCAAATTCTTGTAAATATAAGGATAAAGGTGCAAAAATGCAAAAATGCTTCCATGAAATATTTGCAACGTGATTTCAGCAAAGGTATCAGCCGATTCTCTAGTAAAAAAAATAATATTCGGAATACAGTTAATCCGCAGCAGTATAATGGTGGAACCAGGTATTCTCTACCTTATCCGTAAGGGATATGGCGTGATGATATAGGTAGACAGATAGAGAGACGTTTATAATGGTTTTTTCATAACTGAAATAGGTATACCTCTACTTAAGTCAATTTAATAAGCACGTACTTAGCGATGCCATTGTCATGGGGAATGGTTATAGAAAAATGATGAAGAGCATTTTCTTTCGATATTACACTGTCACAGTAACTATGACCTATCATAGTTAATGATCGTTTAACCGTGAATATTGTAGTATGGGCTTAACAGATGAGAACTCGCAACTTGTAGTTACGGCTTTGTAGTTATTCGAAAGTTCAAGCTTGATAACTGATGTCGATGTATGTAACTCAGTAATCGTTATTCATTTTGCAGATACAGTGGGTAAGCAGAAGTATAGTAAATAAATACAATGTTATTTTTTAAGATTCCCTTTTGTAGCCAGATACGAAACATGGTTATAAATTCAGAAAAAATAGTCGGGATTGTTGAAAATATCAAATAAAATTCGTTTTGCGCTGGCTATGGAAATCCAGTTACGAATGTGGACCAAAGTGTGAGAACGAAGTATTTTCGATTCCTAGAAACCGTAATAAACGATTATTATTATTTTTTATCATGATATTTCATCTCAATCGTCTTAACTTTAAAACATAGCAAATAACTGTAGCAAAGTTCTCGTAAAACAGTTTTAGATTTCACAGTGTAGTTGTTTAGAAAATGATAACATTTGTTTCTGCACATACGTCGTTTATTTCCGAGCGCGCGTTCAATATATCCGTCCCTTATTATTAATGTGTAAAGTAATTGCATCACTCTCACTCTCGCGGTCGATATATGGTCGATCGCACTAAGCCCTTTAATAAGTGAGGGAGCTTTTCCAAAATGCTTACTTAGTACGAAAAGACGTTAGCGTGATTCTATCAAATTGATATGTCATCCTTTTCACACAACAAATTTACCAAATATCGATGAACGTGACAGCGTGTTTTCTCGACTACCAACATTACGAAAGTGTCAAATGTTTTGTGTTTATACCTCAGGTAAGAACCGGTCTATATCTTCGTAATTTGTCTTGTCTTTCGAAATTCGAGTCGCTGGCTGCTCAAGTAGTCGAACTCTTAAAAGGGTGCTGCTTGTGGAGACTAGTTCACCCGGAATCCTCTAGTTTTCGTTATAAAATATATTTAAAAAAATAATATTATTAGTCGTAAGACATTACACTGGACCTGGATCGTATAAAATAATTTTGTATAGTGTAAAAATGTATGTATATATACAGATAATGATGAAAAATAATGAATGAAGAATTAGACAAAAAAGACATGCCCGCTGAGTTCCTCACCGGATCTTCTCACTGGAGGCCGCGTTCCGATCCGATGGAAGATTAAAAAAACTAAAATGTAAATGTGCCAATCTCTAAATATCCAAAATATAAACAATTAGAGTTTGAACCTTCAACAGGTTGTCAGTCCACCTCATCAACAATTATGGCAAAAAAATCTAGTTAGTACCCTTGTACTAGTAATTTGTACTTTTTTAAAGGCACGGCCAATCAATACATTGACTCTATATTGCAAAAATGTATAATTTGAAATGTTGACCCATTTTATTGACTCATTAAACTACGCTGTTTAAATTCATTATGTAAAATTGAAGGTTATTAATTAAAACCGAGCGTAGTGTACACATTCGGTTATTTAACAGATTATACAAAATATATTTGCAATTGTATTAAAAACGGCAATATTATTTAATGTATTTATGTCATTAAGTTATGATGTACTAAGTACGGAGAAGCTATTTTCACTAGAAATTGCGAGCAATTCGATGACCGTGGGACACGCGCGGGGTGAGCGCGCGTGTTGGTGTTTTTAAAGATAACTTAGTCGAACGATTTAACGCAGTGATTAAGAGCTTCAGTGCCGCCCACTGTGTCTAATAGTCGATGTTTCGATTGCCGCACGGATCAAATCTTTACGTGACCCACATTTATTTGTTTCGGCCCAGGTATTTGGGTATGTGACTTTTCATGTTTGTAAACGCACCTACGATACAGGAATAAATCCTGGGGTGGGGCTACGTTTTTTTTTTCGAAAACTATTCTACGTAAATCCTGGGTTTGAATCCTAGCCAACAATTATATTCACAATAATCCCCTCAAATTTTCTTGCATAATTCTTTTGATAACAAATTCATCTGTTAAAACGTCTTTCTATTTAATGTATGTAACCCGTTGATAAAAATTGTCCTCATTCAAAACAACCACCAGCAAATAAGATACTGAATAATGAAACAGCATTTTATTCTCTCAAGCAACTAGATCGTAATTTATTCATGAAACATTATGAGTGAACGGTTCAAAGTGAGGTTACTTCGAAGTGTGATGGCGGCAGGACGAACTTAGAAGCCAGTTCCTATTAACTGTCACCGACTAAAAGGATAATGTTGTACTTGAATTAATGTTACTTAACGTTTTACATCGACATTAATTAGTTTTGAAATTAATTTTAATTTATTATGCACTAGCTGTTTCCCGCGGCTTCGCACGCGTTTATTTTATAATTTGAGATTGATAGGTAGGACTTTTTGGAATAATAATTTACCAAGACTTAAGAGACACCTCCATATTAAGTTTTTTTCAATCCGTTAAGCCGTGTTAATATGGAGAAATAAAATCAATTATCCCCTGAAATCTTGCATTTCCCAAGTTAAAAAGTAGTCAACAGTCTCTAAGAAATTCTACATTTTCCAATGATAGCGTATTTAAAATCGGTTCCACCGTTCTGGATATTATCACGGACCAACTTTTTTTTATTGTGCCTGTATGTGCATAAAATAACTTCTTTATTTCAAAATCACAATATTCCCTTGTGCTGTGCAGGGCTCGTGCCTGCGACTAGTTGACAAAGTAAGTTTGTCGCTTAAACCAAGTCGTCTTTGTTTTCCAGAAAAAAAGTATTTATAAAATCGACTTAAATATGAGTAAATTTTCGCTGTAGAACAATTTCAGTAGGTCTTCAGGCTTCCAGTTGCCGATGAAGAGGAAGAGAGAAATCGACGGATTGCCAGGCTTTTCTTTCGACAAAATAAGATTAATATCTTTGGACCTTCATGCAGGCCGGCTAAAACCCACCAAATGCATATAATACAGGATAATATCGACATGATCTAGTGTGTAAACAAAGTTACATATTTCATATTATTATTTCAAGACTTAAGATACTTTAATACTATCTACCTATCTATATCACCAGGTCAGATCCCTTGCGGAGCAGGCAGAGTGAACAGTGTTCCGACAGGTTCTTTCCTTACAGAACTGTCTGGTTTTCTCCACTCTCATAGTTCGTCTTATACACGCTCGCCGGTTACGGGGACTCTTGACTTGCTTTTCGGATAAGACATGGTCTATTAGTCATTGTAAGGTAGTCTAGGTCTTCCCCGATATCTGCGTCCTGTTCTAGGTACTCTACCAACTGACAGCGGCGTGGAACCATTTAAACCTTTGTAAACACGTGTATTTCTTTCTTTACTTCCATTTTTATAGATATTTCTTTGCTGTTTTTTTTATGTAATTGTACATATTGTATATAATTTGTGGAACTATTAATGGTTGTTGTTCTACGTCCTTTCACTTTTAAATTTGTATATCTGTTTGGTTTCTTTCATATTAAGTTTCTTTATAATCCGTTAGGTATGAAAAAATAATAGATATTCCACAGAAGTCGTGCTATCGAGATAAAAAGTATCCATATATATATATATATATATATATATATATATATATATATATATATATATATATATATATATATATATATATATATATATTATTTCGAGACCTAAAACATGTTGAAAGTGTTAGTAAGATCCATTCTGTCATTTTAGTATGAAGAAATAACAGCAAGATATCGCGGGAGAACCTTGTAGTGAATATATTGTATAAGCATTATTCCAAGATTGAAGAGACGCCTCCATATTCAGTTTCTTTTTAATCCGTTCAGCCGTGTTAATATGGAGAAATAAAATCAACTATCCCCTAGAAATATTGCATTTCCCAAGCTAAAAAGTAGTCTTGAATAATCTCTGAAAATGCCTCCATTTTCCAGTAATAGTCTTTTTAAAATCGGTTCCAACGTTTGGGATTAACACGGACAAACAAACATATTTTTTTATTGTGCCCATATGCACTTAAAATATCTTATTTATTTCAAAATCACAAATCCCAAATCAATTTTTTTGTACGCTGTGCGGGGATCGTACCTGGGGCACTATTTGACAAATTTAGTTAAGCAGACTAGGTTTTATTGGTTAAAGTAAGTCATCTTTGTTTTGTAAAAGTATTTTAAATTCAACTTAAAAATTAGTAAATTTTTGTTTTACAACAATTTCAACAGGTCCTCAGACTTCTAGTCTTCTGTGAAGTATAAGAGGAAATCGAAGGATTGCCAGGTTTTTTTTTCTAAATATGATTAGTATCTTTAAGCCTTCATGCAGACTGGTAAAAATCCACCAAATGCATATTAGAGTGATTTTATATACCACTTACACGGATAATATCGGGATGATATAGTGTGTGAACAAAGTTACCTATTTCATATTGCTATTTCACGACTTAAGATACTTCAATACTATCTATCAATCGTTATCATCACGTCAAATCCCTTGCAGGATAGGCAGGGATTTCAGATTTCCAACAGGTTCTTTTCTTACAGACCTTTCTGGCTTTCTCCATTCTCATAGTCCGTCGCGTATATAAACGCTTGCCGGTTACGGAGACTCTTGACTTGCCCTTCTGATAATACACGTTCTATTTGGTTATGGTAAGATAGTCAACCAATACCAACGTTCTTCCACTTGGTCATTTCATATCTCTGGGTTTCTTTCATATTAAGTTTCTTTGTAATCCGGTTTATGCACGAAATCATGTTTGAGTGTTTAAACGTGTATGAACAATTTCCAATGAGTGTTTTTAACTACTGCATAGTTTTTGTGAGGAGCCGAACCTGAGTCAAATATCAATTTATGGAGGAATTCATGTATAGGCAAAATCACATAGTTAACGTCGTAACATTGTAGTTCGGCACAAACAGTAGTAAAGTTTTGCGGAATATCCTGCGACAATCTAGTAGCTTAAGTTGTTTTGGAAAAATTAATCATTTATCAAAATCAACTCTTTTTTTCTTTCTTCAGAAACTATTACATTTCTCGAAAATATAAGTATTACATTTCTCGAAAATATAAGTATACAGAAAATATAAGTTGTGATCCTTAGTACAGGTTACAATTACACAAAATTTCATTGAAATCCATCTAACAGGTTTGGAGTGAAGTGTCTTTTTAGAAATACAATATTTCGCTTATTTTCGTCTTTTCTGGAAAAGCCTTTTGATTTTCCGAGATAAATACTATACAATATGTTAGCCAACATTTTACGGTATCCGCGTGGAAAGTTTTATCAAAATCCGCTCATTAGTTATTGCGTGATGACGGTTCATACCCGACAGACCGACAGACAGACAGACAAACAGACACGAAAGCCAAAAATTGTAGAATTGGCTTCTACGTCGATAGAAGGATACCCCTGGGTTGTTATTTCCTAATAATATTCCATGTACAGACACGACTTCCTTACAGTTTTATTATATGTGTAGTTAATATCCGTTGTATATTTGCCAGTATTTTTCACAAATGTAAAGATCCTGGGGTCCTGGGTCCAAATCCTAGGTCGGATAAATTTAGTTTTTCTAACGAAAAATTTCCAGTATTAGTCGGGAGTCTGGAATTGGGCCCGGTATGCGGTAAAAGGCTCGCCCCCTATTACATGGGACTTAATATCGTCGACAAAACGTGGGTGTACTCAGTACACCTCTGCAACCCCCGCTTTGGCTTGACTTTTAATAGGAACGTTACATCTTCCGAGATAAGTCAAAGCCTAAAATCATTTATTTGTATAGGCTAATACAATAGTTTTTTTTTCAGTCAATGTGTGTTACCAGTGATGATATATGGATCAGAGACGTGGTCTCTTACAATAGGTCTCATAAAAAAGCTCAGAGTTGCTCAGCGAGCTATGGAGAGAGCTATGCTCGGCGTTTCTCTACGCGATCGTATCAGGAATGAGGAGATTTGTAGAAGAACCAAGGTTACCGACATAGCCCTTAAGATTAGCAAGCTGAAGTGGCAATGGGCGGGCCACATAGCGCGTAGATCGGACGGGCGTTGGGGCAGAAATATTCTAGAGTGGCGACGACGTATTTGCAAGCGCAGCGTGGGATGACCGCCTGCCAGATGGACCGACGATCTTGTGAAAATCGCAGGAAGTCGTTGGATGCAGGTGGCATCCGACCGGTTACGCTGGAAAGCGATTGGGGAGGCCTATGTTCAACAGTGGACAAGTATGGGCTGAGATGATGATGATGATGAATACAATAGCACTCACAACAAATATAAATAAAAAGTATCCTATGTGTTAATTTAGGTAATAAACTATTTGTGTGCCAAATTTCATCCAATTTCGTTCAGGCGTTTTTGCGTGATTCAGTAACAAACATCCAAACATCTAAACATACAAATTTCCACATTAATAATATTACAGGATACTTTCTGTACTTCCTGTACTCATTTCGTGTCAACGTGAAATGAGTTAACGTTGACCCGAAGTCGACATTACAAATTAAGTCTCGTAAGTTTTCATGAAAAGAAAAGTAGGTTGAAAGCGAAACGGGCACGCATTTTACGTATTCTAAGGGCGAAAATTTGGTACTTTAATTAATTCGAGAAACGAATTTTTTCTTCAGTTTCATAACTAGACTAGTAATTTGATTATAATGGTTTAAAGAGAATCTCTACACAGAATGTTCCGCTCATTATTTCCTTACTATAATAGGTAGTTCGGAATAATCAAAGGATCTACGTAAAGACGTTGTTTCATCTTTTTCCTTATGGGTGTATTTTGCTGTAATAGTATGTGTTCTAGTTGGTACCCAAAGCATGTTTAGATCGGTTTCGCTGGAAAGAGATTGGGGAGGCCTATGTTCAGCAGTGGATAAGTATAGGCTGAGATGACGATAGCACCCAAGGCATGATTTCTTTTGAGGACAATATGCGTACAGATTTGGCAGAGCCAGTCTGACTCCAGAGACCTTAGTATGAACTGCGTTACCTATATGCCACCCTTTTACCACTACAAATATCCTACTAATCCTACTTCCTTCCTTATAATTTACTTGTTTGAGAGAATAAAATGCTGTTTCATGATTCAGTATCTTATTTGCTGCAGGTTGTTTTGACTGAGGATAATTTTTATCAACGGGTTACATACATATAATAGATACGTTTTATCAGATGAATTTGTTATCAAAAGAAATATGCAAGAAAATTTAAGGGGATTATTGTGAATAAAAAGTATTTGAATTATACAAGGTGTAACATAAATATCGCAAGACCAAAAAGTAGTTAGTTCTTAATCGACAACTGAATCGATTCCAACTATTTTAAAGGATACTTTTCATCCCGGACAAATGTAAGGTTCCTGTCTAAAGTCAACGCGGACGAAGTGGCGGGCAGAAACGGGTATTAAATAAAATTGAACGTGACGAAATGTGAAAGTACGTCAAGTGATTTGTGCTTAGCCCTCAGTTTTAGAGTGGTCTCCGATAGTTTTTTGTTATGAAAAGTGCAGAATTTAGAAATCAATACACATTCTTTTAAGATTATATTATTGCAACATACAAAAACATGCAACATATTCATGAGACGTAAAATACCTACGTAACCTTTATTTAGCCATATTGGTCGACAAGTGATAATATGACATGAAAATATGAATTTTATATCGTTGCAGAGTCTACCATCTACTTATAGCATATTTTTGTTGCCTATTAAATAAGGACACTAAAAGGGTTATTTCCTACCGCCCCAAAACATTTGCTAGGCATTCCAAAATGTTTTTCCACGCGCTCCAAGGAAAACGTCTTTGTATCGGCTATTAGAAGAAAAGTAGTAGGTACATTTTTATTTTATATTAATCCGTGGTGCTCTTAGAAAAAAAAAATATGAAAAATTCTTTTATTCATGATATTTCATGAAAATTATATTCATGAGCTTTTGGAGTCCATGAGAAAGATTTTATAAATTATATTTACTATTAATTTTATTCGTAGAGCCACTTGGAACAAAATGGTGAAGCGGATGGGAATAACCCCATTAAATAACTTAACTTCTTGTTAGTATTATCTATCAACACCTTGAAATTCTCCATTAGACACTAACCCGTTAAACCCAAAATTACGTTAAAAAAGTAATAACGCCCCATTAAACGATAAATAGTCCCGCTTTGTTGACCTTTACATGATCTGATAATAAATACACCCATAACTCACCGTATTATTCCGTAAAAGGTGATTTTCGATGTCATCCGCCATTCTTTTGGCCGCTTGATATTCCGAATGCGCCATTTTGACTGTTTTTTTATTGTCCTAACTTGATAGATGGCTCGCCTATCTTTGGACACATTTTGCACACGCCTCGCTGCCAACGATTATTATTGAAATAGAAACCGCTTAGGAATTTTATTGTCGGTTTCAGAACCAATGAGCTTTGGGGTGAAAAGAAATTAATGTATTTGTAATGTTCGTGTCTGTTTCGCGATTTGTAAGGTGCGGAATGGTTTTGTTTGGAATTGAATGAATTGAGTAGGGACCTAATAAAACATTTGCTGTTTTCATACTGAATTCTTAATTTTACGCGATCATGAAATAAAACTATTCTTCAGATATTATCGCGGATTATTTTTAGGTTTCCGACATTTCAAGTGCTTTGCAGCACTCATGGTCGCGGGAACGACTGAGGTGTTAGACGTCTAAAAGGCGTAGTTGTTCTGGCGTAGCCTCAAAAATCTTAATTATTTTTGTTAGCCCGATCTACGCAGAATCAGCTCACGGTGTCTCATCGTGGTCATGCAGTGTAATGCTTGGTTTTTGATTATTAGGATTTGATTATATTATTTACCGGATTCCAAGTAGACGGAATTACCCAGCCATCTTCTCTATTGAAATTAGGACGTTTTTTAATGTTTCATCATCATCATCATCTCAGCCTATACTAGTCCACTGCTGAACATAGGCCTCCCCAATCGCTTTCCAGCGTAACCGGTCCGATGCCATCTGCATCCAACGACTTCCTGCGATTTTCACAAGATCGTCGGTCCATCTGGCAGGTGGTCGTCCTACGCTGCGCTTGCCAATACGTGGTCTCCACTCTAGAATCTTTCTGCCCCAACGCCCGTCCGATCTTCGCGCTATGTGGCCCGCCCATTGCCACTTCAGCTTGCTAATCTTAAGGGCTATGTCGGTGACCTTGGTTCTTCTACGAATCTCCTCATTCCTGATTCGATCACGTAGAGACACGCCGAGCATAGCTCTCTCCATAGCTCGCTGAGCAACTATGAGCTTTTTTATGAGACCTATAGTAAGAGACCACGTCTCTGATCCATATATCATCACTGGTAACACACATTGACTAAAAACTTTAGTCTTTAGGCACTGAGGTATTTTGGATGAGAAGATGTTGCGCAGTTTCCCGAACGCTGCCCAGCCGAGTTGGATTCGTCGATTGACCTCTCTCTCAAAGTTGGACCTACCTAACCGGACTACCTGTCCCAGATAAATGTATTCGTCGACAACTTCAAGAGTAGAGTTCCCAACGGTGAGTGCGGTGGGTACGACATGGATGTTAAACATTATTATCGTTTTGTCCATGTTCATTTTAAGACCCACTTGTTGAGATACTCTGTTGAGGTCGCCGAGCATTCGTCCTAGATCTTCCAGCGACTCCGCCATGACCACAATGTCGTCGGCAAATCGAAGGTGAGTGATGTATTCGCCATTGATGTTGATGCCAAGTCCTCGCCATTCCAAGAGCTTGAAGGCGTCCTCTAAGGTGGTCGTAAACAGTTTCGGAGAAATGACGTCTCCCTGTCTTACTCCTCTTTTTATGGAGATCGCCTTCGTGCACTGCCCTTGTACTCGGACTGACATGGTGGCGTTATTATACAAGCACTTCAACACTTCGATGTACCGATAGTCAATGCGGCATCGCTGGAGAGATCTAAGAACCGCCCAAGTCTCGATCGAATCGAAGGCTTTCTCATAGTCCACAAACGCCAAGCATAGTGGCCGATTATACTCCTCGGTCTTCTGTATAATCTGCCGCAGCGTATGTATGTGGTCTACGGTACTAAAGCCTTTCCGGAAACCGGCTTGTTCGGGAGGCTGGAAATCATCAAGCCTGCGTTCGAGACGATTCGTGATGACTCTCGAAAACAACTTGTAAACATGGCTCAGCAGTGTGATGGGCCTATAGTTCTTTAATAAAGTATCACCTTTCTTGAAAAAGAGTACCACCACACCCCTGTTCCATGCTTCCGGCGTTTTTCCTTCAAGCAAGACGGAATTAAACAGCCTCTGAAGGACTTTAAGTACCGGCGATCCGCCCGCTTTCAGAAGCTCTGCGGTAATTCCGTCTTCACCCGGCGCTTTGTTGTTTTTAAGTTGGTTGAGAGCCATCCTAATCTCGTACAGGCTGATGTCCGGGATATCTTCAGTGTAGTGTCGGGTTAGCTTGGCTCTTGGGTCTTTTACCAAGTCAACAATAGGTTCAGCTACTGAGGTATACAACTGTCCATAGAACCTCTCTATCTCCCTGAGCACCTCTGACCTATTCGACGTTACGTTTCCGTCCTCCGTCTTCAGCTTCGTCAACTGGCTTTGCCCAATCGACGCGGCTCTTGCGAACACTTTGGAGCCCTTGTTCTGCTCTACGGTCTCCTCAATACGTCTTCTGTTGAAGGACCGTAGATCGTTGCGCAAGGACTTCAATATCTGTCCATTGAGCTGCCTATAGGACTTAGCATCATCGGAGGTTTGGAGTGTGATGGTACGTCGCTCAGCCATAAGGTTTCGGGTGTAGTCAGATAGCTTTTGAGGCCTATTTTTACGGTGGGGCTTAAAATGCTTGGACCCGACCGTATGGACAGTTTCTACCAACCTATTGTTGATTTCGTCCACTGATGCGCTGCTGTCTAGCAATTCGAAGCGGTTTGACAATTCGAGTTGAAAGTTCTCGGGGTTTTGGATATGTGCATAAGAAGGTCGGAGCGTAGACTTCATCAGACGCGATCTTTCCATTTTGACATTAATATTTAATGTGCCTCTGACCATTCGGTGATCACTGCCGGTTTTTACCCTGTGAATCACGGAGACATCATTAAATATTTGTCGCTTGGTGCTCATGATGAAGTCTATCTCATTTTTTGTGAAACCATCAGGGCTCATCCAGGTCCATTTCCTATGAGACGGCTTCTGGAAGAAAGAGTTCATCATAAAGAGTCCCTCCTTCTCCAGAAATTCGGCCAGCCTCTGACCCCTGGGGTTGCGCTGCCCATATCCAAATGGCCCCCCTCTCAACTCATCATCGCCCTGTTTGCCCAGTCGCGCATTGAAGTCACCCATAACTACTGTAAAGTGTGCTTTGGAAGTATGTATGGCTCTACTAATATCCTCATACATAACTTCGACCTCATCATCTGAGTATGCAGAGGTCGGTGCGTAGACCTGTATGACCTTCAGCGAATATCTTTTGGATATTCTGAGTATCAGGTACGCTACCTTGCTCGACACACTAGAGATGGACACAACGTTGTTTATGAGTGACTCGTGGACGATAAATCCGACACCACCTTGGGACTGCTGTTCGCCCTCCCGGTAGTAAAACAAGTTGCCGAATTTTAAGGTTATCGTGTCCTCGCCCTTTCTTCGCACCTCCGATAAACCAACAATATTCCACCGCAACTTGTTTATCTCTTCTTCCAGCTCAACAAGCTTCTCATCTGTCCTTAACGTGCGTGCGTTGTATGTCACCAGGGCCAATTTTCGTAGTTGGTGGTAGCCGAATCTCTGCCGGAGATTCTTAGCACCCCTTGTCCTGTCGTTACCATAGCTGCTACCGTGGCCAGGACGAACAGGACCGCCGGGGACTAGGGGCCTGGTTTTATCTTTTTCTTCCATTTTAATAAATTGGGGGGGTTTGCCATACTCGCCACGCTTGGCAGGCGGGTTGGCGAGCGCAGTTTTTGATGGTAGAAGTGTTAAGGGAACGCTGCTGCCCATTCCCTAGTCTTCCCTTAGTCGCCTTGTACGACACCCGATGGGATGAGATGGGTTGGTCCTATTCTAAGCCGGGAACCACGCGGCTCGCGGCGCGGCGCGGCGCGGTGTTAATGTTTGCAGGTACAGTATAGGGTTGGGGGAACGCAGCATCTAAATTATATAACAATTTGAAATAAAGCAAATTTTAAACTTGCGCGACCACATCTAATAGTTGGTTGTACCACCATAATTTAATGCTCCTTTAACGGAACTAGTGTATTATACACAGCTACATACTGCCATCTTTACTCGTAAGACATTCACACCTGTGGAAATGGCTCTTCAAGACCGCCACGACGACTTTTACCTGAGACCTTCACCGGTTCATGGGTCCTTCTTATATATACAAACTTATGTACACACAATTATAATGAAGGTTCCTACAACGATACAATGATACAAAAATAATGATAGCTTTGCTATTGCTAAAATCCAAATATGAAGTAGAGGGCCCGCCCCATACAAGGTGAAATAATGACCTGAAGGCCAATTCTCGTATTTAATTCACAATGAGACTTTATAATGACAGAATTGAGATTTAATTATGAATTGACTCATATTTCGTATTCTGCTACACTAAAGTATCGATCTGATTTCAGTATCTGGGTCAGTTTCGATATTATGTCAAGTTGTTTTATTTAAAATATATTTTTGATTATGTGTTGATTACATGGTAATCTCAGCTGCCGTGGTCTAAATAAAAATATTTAACAGTAATCTTCAATTTGATATTTGTTATGTATATTTGTTATTCATGTCAGTTCAAAATTTTATTGAAATACCAGTTACATTTTGTTCAACTTACAGTAAGATCTCGATTCAGTCGATGTCGATATTTTACGGGAATACCATTTATGAGATTCATGACATTGAGTGTAGATCGAGACTGGATTTTGAACACTTTTAATTACGAGAATTGGCCTTCTGGTAAAGGTCGCGAGTGAAAGCGTCGCATCCAGTGTACACTGAAGCCGGTTGTCTAGGAGATCTTTGGGGAGGTCTTAGTTCCACAGTGGATATTTTTCGGCTGATGTTGGGATGGTACTGATAATGATGATATATACACCAAAAATAAGTTTTAATCTTTATATTTGTGCAAAATGCCTGCAAATATACAACTGATATTATATTATAAATACGACGTAAAACGTTACTAATAATAATAATAGTAGCCCTGTTAAGAAACTGTTCCACCGTTGGGCACGGACCTCCTCTCAAACTAAGAGGGTTTAGGCCATAGTCCACCACGCTGGTCCAGTGCGGGTTGGTGAACTTCACACACCTTCGAGAAACTCTTAGGTAAGCAGGTTTCCTCGCGATGTTTTCCTTCACCGTTAAAGCAAGTGATAGTTAATTTTTAATACGCACATATTTTTCGAAAAGACAGAGGTACGTGCCTGGGTTTGGACTTGAGACTTTTGACTTCGCAGTCCAACAGTCTAACCACTAGGCTATCACTGCTCTTAAAATGTTAAATAATATTAATTTAAGTACAATATTATTCTTTTAGTCGATGACAGTTAATAGGAACCGGCTGGTTTAAAGTTCGTCCTGCCGCCATCATACTTCGAAGTAATCTCACTATAAACCGTTCACTCATAATGTTTCATGAATAAATTACGAAGTAAGAATAAAATGCTGTTTCATTATTCAGTATCTTATTTGCTGGAGGTTGTTTTGACGGAGGACAATTTTTATCAACGGGTTACACACATAATATAGAAACACGTTTTATCAGATGAATTTGTTATCAAAAGAAACATGCAAGAAAATTTGTCTGGATTATTGAGAATGATAGTATTTGAATTATATATGACTTACTATGAGACTACCTCGTTGGTCTAGTGGTAAAGCGCTTCGCTTTGTTGTCACGAGGTTCTGCGTTCTAATCCTAGGTGGGTGTACTCAGTATACCTCTGCCACCCCCCCCCCCTAGGGAATATAGGCGTGACAGTGTGAATTATATACATAAAGTGAGTTAATTTAATAAAAGTGTGTTGATTTGAATCCTTCATAAGTTAGGATTAAGGAGGATCTCTCGTGATGGAAAGTGATGGTGGGGCCGGAACTATGACTCACTGACTCAGTAATAACTGATTCTAGACTGATGAGACAGAACTTAGGCCGAGTTCCGGTATGATCTGGCTAGTCCCACTTCTCCGTATGTGACAGCAGCAGGTAGCTGCGATCCTTCCTCCATCAATCCACACGATGCCCGCGTAGCGGAGAATGGCTTAATCTCTATCACCCATATTGTGAAAGAAGGCCTTAGCCCTGCAGTGGGATAGTATAGCCTGATTTATTTTGACTTCTAACAATGAATAAGTAGTAATTGTTGTGTTAGGATGTTCATTAGCATTCAAGAGGTTAAAATTACGGCTCATACTTTTGAGTTTTCGTGAACGTATATGTGCTATTGTCAAGTGCAAGTATGAAAGCAAACATCGTGAGAAATTCTCCGTGTTCCAAAAGATATAAAAAGCTTGTCGCGAGATTTAAGTACTCGTATTTACATAGTATGAAAATTTAAAAATTAAAATAAATCAGATCAATTTATTTAATTTACCTACACAAATAAATCTCGCGACAAGCTTTTATATCATATAAATTGTATAATGACGTTATAAGCTGATAGTATAAGTTTTAAAGAAAAAGTATTTAGCGCTATAAATAAAAATTTGTTTTTAAAAAAGTTCATCTCATTCATCTTATCATTCGTAGCAAGTCCTTTCATTTGATACCCACATGGTAGGAAAGCATGAAAAACTTAGTTCGCCATCTTTAGAAGTCCGCCATATTGGATTTAGTGTGACGTCAATTTATTTTTCGAGTTATTCTCAGCAAGCCCTTTCATTTGGTACCCATATTGTAGGAGTGCGTAAAAAAAAATATCTGGTCCGCCATGTTGGGTGTTCCGCCATGTTGGATTTAGAATGATGTCACACAGCTAACCATGCATTGTCATCCAAATTAAACATGTATACAAAATTTCAGCTCAATCGGTTATAGATATCTGCTTCAAAATTGAGTTGCAAGATTCTACCCGTACAAACATAGTTACTTTGCAAGTTAAATAAAAGCTTGTAAAAAGATCCTTAATTTAGAATAGGGCTTTCTCTTCGAAAAAAAGAATTTCAGTTTATGCCAAAACGATTTATATATTTTCAACAACGTTATTTTCGTGAAACTGATTAAACCATTTATCAAAAGCTTAAGTTGAATTAAGTATCATTATCTTCCAGACTATATAAACAAGAAGGGCACCCTTCCAATCAACTTCGTCGTCATAATGCCCAAGCTATATATTTGTCAAAATTATTATTATTAAAACCGCAATAACATTAACAACAGAATTGAAAAACATCGCGTAAAATCTATTCTACTATTTATAGAGTTCTTTATAAGTTGATGAACCTGTATAGTATAATATAGTGTTGCCACATTTATAGATAAAAAAATATAAAAAAAACTATTTCAGAAAAAAAGGTTTGTCCTTTGTAAATGTATTTGGTTTTTAGCATTTTCTTTGATCATATAAATTTGTTGCTTTACATATTTTTAAATCAACGATTTTGTGTTAGTTAGACTTAGGTATTTTTAAAGTACTAATTTAAGTATGTTAAATCCGAAATATGTGAACACAAATACCTTTATCATGTTGCGTTTCTGGTGTTTGTACTATTTGATGTATAATAAAATTTTAGTTTTAAATTATTTTATTGGATTCTTTATAGATAAAACGAACGAAAAAGGGTCTCGAAAGTAATGCGTCTCTTATATTGAAAGTAAAAAATTAAACTGCCTCGTTCGTCTAATGGCAAAATATGTTGTTGAAAATTGAATCTTAGATCAGAAAATTGTGATTTTTTTAAAGTCGCTCGTATATGTCAGGGATCTGGAATTTTTTTTAGGTACAATCACAATATGCTCACCTTATAATCCATTGGGTTCTTATATCTTCGGCGATATTTACACCTGTGCCATCACCGTTTGGGGAACATAGGCGTGATGATGAAGACGAAGCTACATATGCCAGTATTTATATTTGGCTCAATCGATTTGGAGGCTCGTCGAAAACCTCTAGACTGTGTAAATAATATAAAAGTTACTCCTGAGAAAAACGTAGCTAGCAACACCGGGCCAAGAGCAATAATGCACCACCAACACAATATTGGTTTTACTTAACTTAAGTCTTCCTTTAGCGAGGCAGGCAAGAACACCGTAGCCGCACAGTGCTGCGAGCGCCTCATAGTGCCTTGTAGTATTTATGATAAGGTTATTTTGATGTGACTGCCTCGTTGGTCTAGTGGCAAAGCGCATCGCTTTGTGATCACTAGTTCCTGGGTTCAAATCCTAGGTCAGACAAAGGTAGTTATTCTAACGAAAAAAAATCCATAATGGGCCCGGTATATGGCAATAGGCTCGCCCTCTATGGGATCTAACATCGTCGGCGAAAAGTGGGTGTACTCAGTTCACCTCTACTACCCCCTCTTAAGGAATATAGGCGGGACGGTGATATTTAGATTCTGATTCAAAATAAATTAAAACTAAAGGCAACATGTTAATTGTTTTGTATAGGCGCTGTCTCAACACGTTTTGCATCGAGTGGACGGCGAAACGGTGGGCGGGCCCATGACTGCTTACAGCACGATACAGTTCGTTGTACAGAAACACCATTTCGTTAGAGGGAAAATTAAGGTGAGTGTTATGCAAATGGAACTTTCAACGCGGCGCTACTGGGT
Source organism: Phalera bucephala (assembly GCA_905147815.2). Lineage (NCBI taxonomy): Eukaryota > Metazoa > Arthropoda > Insecta > Lepidoptera > Notodontidae > Phalera > Phalera bucephala. The sequence goes on along the minus strand of LR990613.1, from coordinate 27,898,824 downwards.
TAGAATCACGCCTCTATTTTTTATGTTGTATTTGCCTTAGGCTAAAATTTATTAAGTATATTGTTACTAGCTTAGTAAAGAAAGTAGAGAAAAGAGGACAACGGGTCAGTTCAGTTTGAGTCTCAGATTCTTCAAGAAAAAGGATTTTTTATAGAGTGTTCTATAGCAACTAACGAGAAGTCTTAGTCTAAAGCATTCGAAAAGTTGGGCGAACTAATAATAAACCGCGAAAAAATACATATGATAGCTATATTTTGTTATATTTGAGTAAGTCTGATCTAATGATTTCATATCGTTATAATAATAACAATATTAGCCTATACTACCCTCTGCTGGGCAAAGGCGTTTTCTCACAAATCGAGGTGAGAGAGATTTGGTCATACTTCACAACGCGAACCCAGTGCGAATTGGTGGAGGGAGGTTTGTGGCCACCTGCTGTTGAAACTCATCAAGCCACCTAATAAGGCTTCCAACTCGGCTTAACGATAACCACATTAACTGGTACCAACGGCTGAACGTGCTTTTTAAAGCACGGAGACGCTCGAATATAAAAATACCACAAACAGTCACCCATCTCAAGTCAACCGAGTCGAACGCTGCAATCACCAAGGGATCGGTAAGAAAACCGTGGTCTCACAACACTACGAGCGCCTCTAACTTACATAATGTAGTCTATGTATGAAGGGTAAAAATTTATCTCGCCTTGGGTATGTCAGAGTACCAGAAGTGATAGTCGATTGTTTTTTAATCCCTTTCTCTACGGACGATTTAGCGCAGTGGATAAGAGCTTAATCTTCTCCGCCCACTGTGTCTAATAGTCGCGGGTTCGATTCCCGCATGGGACAAATCTTTGTGTAATCAACAATTATTTGTTCCGGTCTGGGTATTTGTGTATGTGAATTTTCATTTTCAACTCACCCACGACACAGGAATACGTCCTATGTGGGGCTACGTTTAAAAGAAAAGAAAAAATAGGTTTTTATTCTATAAAATTAATAACGGATGAAAAGTACACAAAAAGTAGAGTGCGACAAGGATCTTTTGACCAGTGGATGACATTGCCGGATGGGTGTTGGTGTGAAATGGGACTATTTAGTAAAATTTTCCTACTTGCAGGGAAACATTTCAACAGGTGTAACTAACTCGAGAGAAACGCATTTGCTCTACGAATTTAATCAAGCTGCACCATGTGGACGCAGTAAACCAAATTGAATTATAGAAAAAAAAAACTTTTAAGACATTCTTACTTATGAAGAAAAGAACTTGGATAAATTTCATAGCAAACGGCAACTTTGCGACTGCCATGAAATGAAATTTCGCTTGATGACAGCGTTAGTTCCAATTTTGGCCGCGGGCCAAAAGATCCTTCTAGGACTTGTACACACGACAAGACATGAAAGAATACTTTTGTCAGTTAGTTACGAAAATACACATTCCAGCTATAGAATATAAAAAAAAATACTCAATTATTTTTATATTGTGTTAACTCCGACCAATCTCATTTTTATTTTAACGATGACACACGTGTCATCGTTAAAATAAAAATTAAATTGGTTGTACGAGTATGTAATACAAGTACCATGGAATTTAACAATGGCCGAAAAATGTGTGTATAAAGTCAATGGTAAATAAAAAAGAATAACACTGAAACTGAATATTTTCATTCATAATATGAAAGTAAATTGTTTTATTCTTGATGGAAAAGACCAGGCGTTTATTATAACTATTTCAATTTACTTGAGACGAGAAATAAGCAGCCATTATTATTGTGTCACTCATGTCACATATGAAAAAGTGCCGAATCATTTCAACAATATGAACAAAATTATTTAAGTAAGCTTTAATAAAAAGTTCTCGCTGGATTACCTCGTTGGTTTAGTGGCGAATAATGCGCGTAAGGGTCCGGGTTCGAATTCTAGGTTGAACTAAATGTAATTTTTCGAGAACAAAATCGGAGTCTGACCTAGTTCTCGGTATGATGGCAATAGGCTCACCCCCTATGACATGGGACTTAACATCGTCGCCGACGGTGGGTGACCACAGTCTACCTCTGCCACCCCTGCTTGGGAATATAGGCGACACGATGTTTATTTCAAAAAAAGGAATTTAATTTTTATTCATTATGGCGTTAAAATAGGTCATCGAAAGAAAGTCTGACTAATATTTTATCGTTTTAACTTTTTTCTTTTATACACTGAAGCCTTACAAAATATTTAATAAATCCGTACAGTGCTGGATGTATGAATATTTAAATCAGAAAGTAAACCCTTCACTTTAATAATTTAACTTTGGTACCACAAATGCTTTAACAGGTTCTTAAGATATAGATTCGATAAATAAAATACAGACAGGTAGTTAATAAGGTCAGTTATTTATAAATCAAATAACTGGCCAGTAACTTTTGGGTTACGTCTGTGTCTTTCTACCCTTTGTTGATAGAAAACAAGCCTTTATTTTTGTGGATTTCTTTGGAATCAATTTTCTCAAGCGACATACAGGGTACTGTAGTTTATTTTATCGTGACCGAGTTCTTTGTTTTTTAAACAAAACGTAGTTCTATGCTAGGAGTTATATCTGCGCCGTGGGTGATTTTATAAACATAGAATTCACATAAGTAAATACCCTGACCGAAACAAATGAACACGGGTTGCATGGATATTTGTGCCTTAGAATAAAAGTGGAAAAGAACGCGTGGGCTGACCAATGTCTCGGTGGATACATGACGTATCGAGAATTGCAGGAAAAACTTGGGGTAGATTGGCGCAAGACCGCGAATAATTGCATAAAAATGAGGGGACTTAAGGCCTGCAGTGGGTTATTGAAAGCTGATGATAATATTTGTCGCGTGAGGGGTTCGAACCCGCGACTGCTCAATCAAGTGGTTCTCTTGTATTTCTTCATAGATCCGATTTGTTACAGATACGATGTACAGCGAGCATATACTCCATATACCTACAGAGCCTTGAAAAGAGCGCTGAGGAGGAGAGGATACGAACCCCTCCCGTCAGCCTCCCAGAGGTGCACGATGCCGTCGTGTACTCCATACATCGCCTGCCAGAAAGCAGTAAGTCTCCAAAGATTTGTTTCTCCGTAAGCAACGGATAGCGAATTATTTACATGCGATGCATACGATGTTTGAATACTAAAGATGTGCGCAGTGCAAAGAAGATCGTGTCCTGCATTTGTGAAAACATTGCCTTACTCTTTAAGTTCCCGTGTCATGGTCGGTGCAATGCGTATGTTTATATTATCAAAGTCTAGTACATTCTGGAACACACTTCTAGATTTTTCGAAATCTATGTGCCACAGCCAGTGTTGCCATATCTACCAACTTCTTGGTAGATCTACCCATTTTTCCTCTAGTCTACCTATCTACCACTATACCCCTCAAATCTACCTATCTTCCAAAGTAATTACGACACCATAGTGAAGTCGTTTTAAACAAGGTTTGAATGTAACAGAACGATACTGAATCTGATAATTAGGTATTGATAAATCGAAAGCAGTTATTAATATATGATGGCAGTCTAGTTTGTTGAGATGATCCGCATTCAGATCGTAGTAGCACACATCACCATAGTCGAATATAGGAAGGATCAAGGACTGTACGAGCATTGTTTTTGTATGAGAGGGGAGTTAGTTTATAAACCGATAAATGTATCGCAAGGTACTGGTGACTTTTTGACTGCCAACTAAGCGTAGTGTCAATGTGTAATCCGAGATCTTTAACACTGGAATTAGAAGGGATAGCTGAACCATTGAACACAATTGATGGTAGAGTTGCAATATTCAGCTTGTTGATAGTCCTAGAACTCCCCAGAAGAATAGCTTGACACTTAGCCGGGTTAACTGTCACGCCGAATCGGTCAGCCATCGGCCAGATCTTTGTTTAATTTACAGATAGTATCAGATATTCGATTGGCACTATATTTGTACCTAGCCTTCTTTTCATATATGTTTACTGTATTTCTATCGTAAATGTCGTGCAATGACAAATTGGCTACTTGCATTATACGCAATTAGAGAAAACAGTGGGGCCCATCCTCGTGGAGTGAACAAACTCTATTTCATAGCTCACAGCCCCAATTGACCCCAATTCGGTACGTTTCATACCTAAAAGAATAATTAGGTCAGAAAATTTGCTTCTTGAAAATTTTAGATTCTTCCGTTAACCACATTGGGTTGAAATTTGAACCGTATTCCGCGAACGCGACTGCATAATTAGTGAATATCAATTTGTTCTCGTTTGTAGAAATTGTTCGTTTGTTTTATAATAAGGGTTAATTGAATTACCCTTGGTGATGAGACTCGTGGTGAAATTAAATGAAAGTTTATCAGAAAAAAATTCGTCATAATTTTAAGTAAAGAAAGTTTCTGTATCTTTGTAGTAGCAATAGTAAAATCAGACACCGTCTGCGCCAGAGAAGTGGATCTTCTTTGTTTTTTTGAGGTCGAGGGACCCCTTGCCCCCCTACCGGTGCAGGTCATCACGGCAAGACACCTAGTTTATGATATGCTCCATAGTGAGTCACCGAACCCTGGCCGTTCCTTCTTGGTACACCCTTAACACGTTGCTCTTTTTACTCTTCTGGCTTAAGCATAGTTTATACGCTCGTCCTCCTTGCTTGGTAAATCTGTAGGAGCCCTAAGCCAACAGCGTAGTTACTCATTGTAATAAAAATTTAGCTTTGGATATAATAAATACCTCGTTACGTTACGTTCTTGGCTATGGAATCGCAATTCAATAGCAACGGAATACCATTTTTAACCGACTTCAAAATGGAGGAGGTTCTATGTTCGGTTGTATGTATGCTTTTTTTTTTATGTATGTTCAGCGATATTTCCGTCAATTGTGGGCCGATTTTGATGATTTTTTTTTTGCATTGGGTTCAGTATAGCTCCGCGGTGGTCCCATTTTAATTTCATTGGCATTGGACCTTGGACTTAGAAGATACACCAGGGAACTCCTTAACGACAAACAATAGGCATGTGTAAATTGAGATATTATGGGTATTACGTCAATCCTATAGGTACCCTACTATAGAACTAAGCAGTATATTAGCCAACTTCAACAAAGGAGGTTCATAATTCGTGCTTTTTTTATAACTTCTTTGCTTATGAACCGATTTTGATGATTCTTTTTGCATTTGGTTTAGTATAGTTTCGAGGTAGTCCTATTTTAATGTTATTGATATTGGACCTTGGACTTTGAAGATACAAGAGGGAACTCCTTAACGGCGAACAGCACGAATGTATAGATTCTGTTATTATAGTCATTACATTAATTCTGTAGGTACCTTATTTTACAACTTAGCAAAATAATATAATATCGGTATATAAATATTACTAAATAATTCACTCGTCACTTAAAATTGTAAAATAAAATCTTTTAAAAAAAGAGGTAAACCGACTTCAAATAGCAAAAAATTAATATTTGAAGTCGGTGCCAAGTAACCGACTGCACCAACCAGCACCGACTTCAAATATTTATTTTTTGCTTTTTTAAGTCGGTTTACCTTTTTTTTTAAAGATTTTTATATATATTTTCATAGAAATATGGTCAGCGATTGACCCTATCTCATCTGATGGAACTTTTTGGTATATATTAATTACCAAAATTATACTTGTGAATTACAAATATACCTATTTCTAAATTCTTAGCGATTGTCTCTTTGGTTTAGCGATGCATGATAATGCTGACGATTTCGAATTCCCAGGTTCGAGATCTAGCTACGATTTTGTTGCCAAAAAATCCTAGGAGACCGGAGTCTAGAATTATCCATCTATATCATCAGGCCAGATCCCTTGCGGGGTAGACAGAGAGTACAGAGTTTTAACAGGTTATTTCCGTACATACGTCTCTGGTTTCCTCTACTCTCATAGTTCGTCTCATACACGTTCGCTGGTTACGGAGTCTCTTGACTTGACTTGTCCTTCAGATAAGACTCGGTCTATTTGGTCATGGTAAGATAGTCTAGGTCTATCCCGGTACCTACATATTTCCACTAGAATTATGCTGGGTATAATGGTCTTTTGGGATATTGGAACACTGGGACCTAATATTGTTGACAACGTATGAGTGTACAGACGACTCCTTTAAACAAGAACGTGTGAGTGTTTAAAGCTGGACGTTTAGTACAAAACTGGTATTCTTGGCGTTTTTTTGAATATTCTTAGATGACACCTTGGTCTTAGTGTAGACGTCTTTTGGCTGGTCATAATAATAATAAAATGAATGCTTCAAGTTTTCACGAAGTACACAATTGCAGAAACATTCAAAATAGTATCATGTACATTGGGTATTCCACCGCACTCAATGCGGATTGTAGTTTCATACAACTAGAAATTAATTGGGTCACCAATTTGCGATAGGAACTTTAATAGTTGCCATTTATAGGACCTTCCGGAGGCAGTTTATTTTACCCTTGTCTACTAGCAGCATTGACTCAAATTGTCGAATAATTGCATACAGGGTTGAACTGTGATTACTGTTTATTTGACAGTTTTGCTTTAAATTTGAGTTGCGAGACAATGTCAACGGAGAATTTATAGAGCAGTGGTTATAGAGGCACATTAATAATAGATACATAGATCGTGTTTTATCTGACGGGCAAGTCAAGAGTCTTCGTAACCGGCAAGCGGAGGTAGCCAGAGATATCTGTAAGGAATTTTATGTAAAATTCTGAAGCAATTCGCATTAGATCCGCGTGGTGGAGTGTTGTCTAATAAATCTTACTTCGATTTGTGAGTGAATTACGAAAAAAATACTTACAAGTGAAATGTGTTACGAGAATGTCGACCCAAGTAATTTTTGCATGTTAATATACATTACTCAATTTTAAACGTTTTGTTTTAACATAAATAGAGAAAAACTATTAAAATAGCTCTTAAAGTTATGTGAACTTAAGTGTCGTATGAGTGGAACAAGTAACGATGACAATCTAAGGTAAGCTACGCCCACGACGAAGACGTCAAGGCTTTTAGGAATTTCACAGGCTCGCTAGCTTATCCATTCATCCAGGCCATCTCCTCTTCATTGTTATCGTTTGCTTCATGGGTTTACCCACCAGAAAGACATTATAGGCATTTATTATTATTGTTACCATTACTATTTTCTTTTGTATATTATTTGCATCACGTTTATTTTTCTTCTTTTGTTTTAATTTAACACATATAAATACCTACTGTGACCTTTTATATTGGGTTTGGTAGCCCTGCCTGTATCTGGAACCCTGCAATATCTATTTATAGAGTTTCCTTCTACTTACAATTGGTCATGAAGTTTAAATTTGTGTTTTCTGTTTTATTCCCAATAAGTCTGTCCACAAATGTGCTTAGGCTTTATATTCTATTTTCGATTGTATATTCTTTATTTTAAAATCGACTATTTGTGCTTGTATCAAATATTGTACCGTTAATAGAGTTGAATCAAAGACTGAAAAAAGGCAAGATGCGGTTGTTCGGACATTTAGAAAGAGTATCGGAAGAAAGATTGACGGGATAGATATTGTACAATGCGGAAGTGGAAGGTTGTAGGTACCGACGAAGATATACTATCTTACCATGACCAAATAGAGCGCGTTTTATCTGATAAACAAGTCAAAGGTCTCTATAACAGGCGAGCGTGTGTGATACGAACGATGAAAGTAGAGTAGGGAGGAGAAGAAGAAAAAAATGCTGGAACTCAGTAATGTCTCCTTGCTATAGAATGAAAATTATCAATTGAAACTTATAATTGACGGGAATACTAACAGAGGCACTACAATAAAGTCGAAGCGTAGAAACCCATTGTGTTTCCAACAGTATTGGTCATAACAGCTAACGATCGATTTGGTTGCCAAACTAGTTGACGGCTTATCGTTATAGCAAAATTCTATCGACAGTCAAAATATTATGACATGATTATACAATTGAGTCGTATTTTGACTGTAGGTTTTTTCTAGTGATAAAAATCAGTAGCATTCCTGAGTATGGAATAAAGATAATAATTACGTAACACTACTACTCGTTGAAAATGTCATTTTAAGTAGAAAAAACTAGATAGAATAGGAATAGGTCATCATCATTTCAGCCTATACTTGTCCACTGCTGAACATAGGCCTCCCCAATCGCTTTCCAGCGTAACCGGTCCGATGCCACCTGCATCCAACGATTTCCTGCGATTTTCACAAGATCGTCGGTCCATCTGGCAGGCGGTCGTCCTACGCTGCGCTTGCCAATACGTGGTCTCCACTCTAGAATCTTTCTGCCCCAACGCCCGTCCGATCTTCGCGCTATGTGGCCAGCCCATTGCCACTTCAGCATGCTAATCCTGAGGGCTATGTCGGTGACCTTGGTTCTTCTACGTATCTCCTCATTCCTGATTCGATCACGTAGAGAAACGCCGAGCATAGCTCTTTCCATAGCTCGCTGAGCAACCTTGAGCTTTTTTATGAGACCTATTGTAAGAGACCACGTCTCTGATCCATATGTCATCACTGGTAACACACATTGACTAAACACTTTAGTCTTTAGGCACTGAGGTATTTTGGATGAGAAGATGTTGCGCAGTTTCCCGAACGCTGCCCAGCCGAGTTGGATTCGTCGATTGACCTCTCTCTCAAAGTTGGACCTACCTAACCGGACTGCCTGTCCCAGGTAAATGTATTCGTCGACAACTTCAAGAGTAGAGTTCCCAACGGTGAGTGCGGTGGGTACGACATGGACGTTAGACATTATTTTTGTTTTGTCCATATTCATTTTAAGACCCACTTGTTGGGATACTCTGTTGAGGTCACCGAGCATTCGTCCTAGATCTTCCAGCGACTCCGCCATGACCACAATGTCGTCGGCAAATCGAAGGTGAGTGATGTATTCGCCATTGATGTTGATGCCAAGTCCTTGCCATTCCAAGAGCTTGAAGGCGTCCTCTAAGGTGGCCGTAAACAGTTTCGGAGAAATGACGTCACCCTGTCTTACTCCTCTTTTTATGGGGATCACCTTCGTGCACTGCCCCTGTACTCGGACTGACATGGTGGCGTTATTATACAAGCACTTCAACACTTCGATGTACCTATAGTCAATGCGGCATCGCTGGAGAGATCTAAGAACCGCCCAAGTCTCGATCGAATCAAAGGCTTTCTCATAGTCCACAAACGCCAAGCATAGTGGCCGATTATACTCCTCAGTCTTCTGTATAACCTGCCGCAGCGTATGTATGTGGTCTATGGTACTAAAACCTTTCCGGAAACCGGCTTGTTCGGGAGGCTGGAAGTCATCAAGCCTTCGTTCGAGACGATTCGTAATGACTCTCGAAAACAACTTATAAACATGGCTCAGCAGTGTGATGGGCCTATAGTTCTTCAATAAGGTGTTATCACCTTTCTTGAAAAACAGCACCACCACACCCCTGTTCCATGCTTCCGGCGTTTTCCCTTCAAGCAAGACGGAATAGGTAATTACGGAATAGGAATAGGTAATTCTTTTAAAAATGAGATTTTTGCATCCATAGAATATGGAAGAATAATAGGAAAAGCGATATTCTATTATACTACTAATACTTGGTCCTGGTAAGAATCTCTGTAACCAACGAGTATGTATGAGACAAACTATGAGAGTTAAGGAAAAAATCTTGTTGTTCCATCAGACTTAGATAGGTCTGAACCAAAAGAGCCTCATGGAAATTTGTACTCTCTACCTACTTGCCATGATGTAAATAAACTACTTCTCGTATTCAGGAAACACATGGGGAATATTAACCATAACAATAATTAACCCCGATTTTCACATCACCAATTCACGTAATATATCATCCATGTATCATTTGGTAGTGCGTCGGCGTAACGCATGTCATTGATATTAAGCTGATAAACTACGCAATATCATAACAAGGCATTAACTATTTTGGCACTTGACAACTAATTAACTTGAGTTTATGTCAACTACCACGGGGAATTAATATTCATGGGCAATTTCCTACGAACCATGATGAATTGGGAGTCATCAGACTGAAGCGAACATCATGAATGGCGCTCGTTAAATATACGAGTGCTTGTTAAAAATTAAATTTGAAACTTTTACAGAATTCGTATTATGTGATATAAAGAATGCGTCTGTGGGTACAAAAGTCGATAAAATTGTAAAAAGTAAAACAAAATAAACACCTATACGTCTATATTCCCCACGCGGTGATTGCAGATGTGTATTGCGTATCAACTTTTCGTGTTAGGTCTCATGTAACAGGAGGTAAGCCTATCGCCATATATCGGGCACAATTCCCAACTCCGCACTAATACTGGAAATTTTTCTATAGAAAATCTACATTTATCCGACTGAGGATTTGAACCCAGGATGATCGCAAAGGGCAGTAATCGCCACTAGGATAACGAGGCACGATACAAAAGTACATTTGTCCAACCTAGGATTTGAACAGAGGACCTCGTGTTCACAAAGCGCACCATCCGCCACTAGATTAATAAGTCTCGGGGCAGCACAAATATGTATCTAAATTTTATTATTTCATTGTGAAAAACTTAGTGTTTATATATATATATATATACATTATTTGTTTTCTCCAAGATGTGTTCAATCAAGCAAGACACAAGATATTGGGAACGTCTCGATTCGTTGGGAGCTCCTCAAGCGTGTCATAAGAGCCGAGCTTCTCAGTAAAGTAAAAGCCCCGCATAATTATGTACCTTAGTCTTTTTCATAAAAGGGGACTAGTCGAAGATTTTCTACTGCCTTGTAGGTACAGTAGTGCAAAGCGCGGATGACGATTATAGCCTGGCTCCAAATTCTTGGACGGGCAGAGTTTGCTTTTAAATGGAGACATTCTCAGTCGCAGTCCTAGGACTAGAATTGTGTTCGCTTAGTTAGCAATGAGCTCAACCGAAAGAATGACAAAATACATATACAATGCAAAAGAAGAAGAATATAGATACCAGGGAAGACCTAGACTATCTATCTTCCATAACCAAATAGACCGTGTCTTATTTGAAGGACAAGTCAAGAGTCTCCGTGACCAGCGAGCGTATATGAGTCGAACTATGGAGGAAGCCAGAGAGATTTGTAAAAAAACCTGTTTAAACTTTGTACTCTCGGCCTACCCCGTAAGGGATCTGGAGCGATGATATAAGATAGATAGATCATAAAAAATATGTCGTTTTAATATCATAATTGATTGCTCATCAAACTATATTGTTCCATTGCAGCGCAAAGGCCTTCTCTCAAAAATCAAGGTAAAAGAATACCTTATCTATATTTTACTCAGCGAAGATGTGAACGCTTAGAATAAAAATATTGATATTAGCGTGACGCTATATGATCGACTTTCCTTCATTTTCACACTAAAAATTGACTAAATAACGATTTAAGTGACAGCACGCTTTCACGATAACGTCAAATGGATTGTGCGTAGATCTCGTCTAAGATTTAAAGTTTCATTAACATGACTTCATTAATCCGGTTTTAGAGCTATACTTTAATACAGGGGCGGTAAGCGAATGGGGCGTCCCTCAACAAAGGAACACAATAGAGACACTACGGGACACAGACACCGTTAGAGGGGTATGTGTTTTCATTTATAATTAAATACTTTTTAATTTGTTAAGAAAGGGAGCTTATTTTTGCGGCGTTTCCGCGACCGGATAGATATGTTTGTTTCATTTCTTAGGGTGATCCCTATCTCGATGAGATATCTTTTGCGTTGTAAACACACTAATCTCTGCGACGGCTTCGTCCAGGGTGTAAAAACTTAGTCTTTCGTCCATTGGCCGAGTAATCGCGGATTTGATCATCGCGTGGTACAAACGGTAGTTTGACAATATTTATATCGGAGTGGGTATTAGTGTATGCTAATTACATATTTGTAAAGTCACCCACGACCCAAGAACAATTTCTAGTATAGGGGTACGTTTAAAAGAACTTGTATTCGATTGATAAGTACGACTATATATGCATATATCATACATACTCCTCGTTGCAATAGAAATGCGTTATTTTCATAAAACGATATCTCTGTAGTTTATTTTACTTTGAGAATTGAGAATATTTTACGAGACGGCCAAATGTTATTTGATTATTTTGATAGTTGAGATCATTTTTTAAGAGAGAACCAATGAAAATTCGTTTATTGTCACAACTGAATTATTTAAAGGGGATAAAATAAAAGAAAAATCTCTCAGTGGCGTGGTGCAGCCCACATCGCTGTAAGCACTGCGTCGGTGATGGCGGGCTCTTCGGAGCGCGGCACAAGAAAAGCGCTGATACTTTCTATACGGAGATCCTGAAGCCTGCGGTTTTTAGTCTTTAGGTAGGAGTCTGATATGCCCTGCGAGCGAGTAAAAAAGGTCTGAGATGAGTGATCGCTTGTGACATATTCGTTTTCCACCGTATTCGTGCTTTGGAAGGAAAGTTAAGTTGTTAATCCTGCCGCCTGTTGTGGTAGTCGTAGCAAAGTTGGGAACTTTATTGACTTTATAAGTTTCCAATCCAATAATCTGCACTAGCTCTGCGTGATGGAGTATGACCTATGAATAATAAAATAAAAAATGTATTTATTTCAACTGTGTACAGTAGGTACATTAGAAAACAAAGGTTGGAGCCCCCTTTTAAGTAGTACAGACACTTGTGCCAGGAGACGCCGCTCTTCCATAGCCACTATCTTTCAATGTAACACTGCTGAAATATATTATGGAATCTTATAAGCTAGAAAATAAATCCAAGAACAGGTTTGTAAAATAAATCAAAAGGTTTGTGTGTGTGCGCGTGTGCGTGCGCGTGCGTGTATGGGTGTGTGCGCATGTATGTGTGTGTTTATGCGCGTGTGTGTGTGTGTGTGTGCGCATGTGTGTGTGTGTGTGTGTGAATGTGTGTGTGTGTGTGAATACTGCGTATGTGGAAATGCAAGCAAGTTAGTAGTAGTTAACTAAATATGCTTAGTTATATATGTATGTGCTATTAAATTAAGTAACTGATTGTAATAATACCTCCACTTCATCATAATCGAGGGACTTAAGCCACACTGTCGTGGCGTTCTTACAGTCATGTAGCTTCATTGGGTATATATTTAATATCCTATTAATTTTATTATACAGAGAGCTGGATTGTTTTATATATTGGCGATTAGCAAATGTTGTCTTAGCAGAGAAAGTATGAGCCACTTCAATTCTCTTTCTATCCTGACGTATATAGACCTATCTCTAATAGCTTTATGTTCTGTTTATAAAGGAATATAAAAACTCAGACAGACATATTATGTACTAACTGTTACCTGTGGCTGCGCACGCGTTTATTTTGTAATATCTTTATAAATCAGCATTGTTATTCTGAACTATAATATATTACTGTAAAGTTTCACCAAGAAGTTAAAAGTTCCGTTTAGTAGTTTCTGCGAGAAAGAGTAACAAACATTTATACATCCATCTTAACATACTCTTGCGTTTATTATATTAGTATGATATTTTACTAATAAAAACTACTGGATATGTAGGGTTTACTCTCTGACCCTGTCCATCTTCATGTTCGATTCCCTGCTCACTGTTACTTTCTTCCTCACGCTGTCCGTTTTACGTAATAAATAATATAATAAAAATCTTTAAACAAAAAAAAACCGACTTCAAAAAGCAAAAATAAATATTTGAAGCCGGTACCGGTTAGCGCAGTCGGTTACTTGGCACCGAGTTCAAATATTAATTTTTTGCTGTTTGAAGTCGGTTTTATTTTATTTAAAAATGATTTTATTTTACAATTTAAGGTGACAAGTAAATTTTTTACTAATATTTGCATACCCATATTATATTATTTTGCTGAGTTGTACAGCAAGGTACCTACAGGATTGATATAATAACCATAATAACGGAATCTATACATTCGTGCTTTTCGCTTTTAAGGAGTACCCTGGTGTTTCTTTAAAGTCCAAAGTTCAATACCGATTTCATTAAAATGGGACCACCTTGAAATTATACTAAGCCCAACGCAAAAAAATCATCAAAATCAATTCATAAATAAAGACGATATAAAAAAACACAGGCGAATGGTTGACGTCCTCCTTTTTTGAAGTCGGTTAATATTCTGATTAGTTCTATGGCAGGGTACCTATAGGATTGACGTAACACTAATAATATCTCAATCTACGCTTTCGTCTTGTTTGTCGTTAAGGAGTTCCCTGGTGTATCTTCCACGTCCAAGGTCCAATACCGATGAAATTAAAATGGGACCAGCTTAGCTATACCGAACGCAATGCAAAAAGAATTTTCAAAATCGATTCATAATTGGCGGAATGATCGCGTAATATACAAACAAAAAAACATACAGGCGAATTGAGAACCTCCTCCTTTTTAAAAGTCCGTTAAAAATGTATGTTATTTGTCGTATATTTTAAATCTACTTAATATTATAAATGTGAATTTTTGTAAGTGTAATTTTTTTTTACTCCATCATACGAAAACGAATGAACGGATTTGAATGAAATTTGGCACACAGACTTAGGATACTTATTATGCCAGCATAAAAATTTAGGTTCCTGTCTTAAGTCAACACGGACGAAGTCGTGGGCAGAAGCTAGTAGTTAATAATTCCTGCAATAAGACTGAGTGTTGATTTGTTTGTGAATATTAAAGTTGTTTGTGAATATTTATAAGGAGATTTTTGAAGTTAAATTGGCTGCAGTAAAATAGATACACTTCGCAAAGTTCTAATGCGATTATAAGGAAAAATAATGATTAAAATATGTTATTATTTCACAGAAAGGATTTATGTACTCTTAAGAATACTTGATTTGTGAAATTAAAAGGTACTTATCACTATTTAGGTTAAAATAACATTTGAATATTGCAGTCTTGCCATCTTATGTAAGCTGAGCATTATAAATGAGTGTACCTACCTACCTGTAATAAAATCCTTTTCCCGAGTTTTATCGAGCGTAATAATGACGTAGTTAACGCGATTTAATCATGAATAATCCATAATGCTATTGGATCCGCCGAAGCGTGTTAATGTGTAAACAATTACGTTTCAATATAACAGCCGAATTACATACATTAGTGGATTAAGGTTAACTTTCTACTGTAACTTTATTTTCCTGGGGAAAATCCTACATAGGACTTCCCCGAGCCTCGGGGAAGCCCGTAGGGCGTGTCGGATTCCTACTGACTAAAAACACCAGGGTGGCCGACATCAGCACTTAGAAGGGGCTCCAGGATCTCCGTATGGAACGCACCGGTACCCCTTTTGTGCCGCGCTTAGTGTAGGACGTAGGGCTATTGGGTTAGGGAGCCTGGGCGGGCTATGCCTCCGCCTCGGCGCCATCGCCTTCCTTAAGCGGGATCGGCCCTCTCTCGATCCCGTTCAGCCTCCTCCTTCTGGGACATCACAGTTCTACTATAACCTATATCAACTGAAAGACGGCTTCTGCAGAACGCAGGCCACTCCTAATGATCGCCACAATGATCGGTTTTGTCATGTTTTGTGCTCTCCGCATCCAGATTTTTCCCGCTTATTATTTAATGAGTTTTAAGTAGAGTACCATAATTAAGTACTCCTCCTAGTTAGTATTCCGTAAATAACGCGAAAAAAAAAAAGAACAACTAGCATAGTTGTCGGTAAGAAATATTCTATGTTCGCATAAAACGGACAGGAGAGGTAGGTTGCAGTGTTGGGATTTATTTAATTATTTTTTAACTGTAGGATCAATTGAAATTCCAATTGTAATTTAATTAATCCTAGTAAGTTATTCCGGAATCATAATGACTTTTGGACGTCAAACGCCGCGGTGCCTCCCGTGATCATGGGTGCTGTAGGGCACTCGAAACGTTGGCAACTTAGATACCATAAATAAACCGCGATAAAATCCGAAATGTTTTAATATCCATTTAATTGTTTTAACAATTAATTTTGGCACAACTCTGGTAGGGTAGAGAGACGACTGATTATAAAAAATGGTGCAGATAGCTTCTTGCCGCTATTTTCCTTAAATTCTCACATAATGATCACGTATTGATACCTTCATTGCTCTAAAACATATTATCTTTTCTTTTCTCGTCTTAATTCAAACAATAAAATTCTTTGACATTATCATTCCTTTCTTTAACTATTTAGGCAGGTATACATTTTTATTACGGGTCCTATCTCATGTCGGACTCTTAATCTCTTTTATCACATTTTCATTTAGGTACATTTCATTTATTTTGTCGACTTTTCATATTTATTTAACAAGGGTCATAATTTAAGACATACATAGTCTCCAACATTTTTCACAGAGAAATCTCGTTTACACCATGATAAAACTGAGGAACTCAACCCTTACTTTTACCTTTATTTACTCGTATACCTCGTACCTACCTATAAATAATACAGCTTTCAAGCTACTTCCTCAAACAATACCATAATATTTATGCTTTACACTCCTAAATTGAATCCTTTGGTCTATAAGAAATCTGCGTCGCTTTTGGGTGATCAGTCCATTTGCTTGTCAGACCTTATTTACCAAATTATTCCCATCTGCTATTTAACATCACTTCAAACAATCAAAATCATTTTATAAAACAACTCTCTCCGATTCCATATAAGGTTTAACATAACTTACAATCCATCATTTCTATGTATCTTCTCACTTAATAATATAACAGTAACTTCTTGCGCACTAAAGGTCACAAAAGATGTTTAAAAGCACTAATATTTTATCAAAATTATTTTCACCTTGCATATTTACTCATATTTGAAATTTCCACATAACTTTTAAGTAATAATAAACAACAGTTCTAGTACATTATGCATTGTTATAAAAATGCTACAAACGCATCTTTGTATTCTCACACGTTATTGCTGATATAGCTAAAACAAATTGCATGCACCGTTCCAAAGCGGATGGTATCGGTTTCAGATTCTAAAACATTGCCTTTTACGAGGAAGTCGTAACGCTCAACACTATTCAATTATGACATTAAGTCACAGTAATATGAAACAGATAATGACATCATTGTAACAACTTTTTTTTAGTAGAATGCCCGCTATGAACCTATTTAAAATAATTCTTGTTACTTAGTTTAGATTAAGTAGAATAATATTTCAAGAAATTGTACAAGCAGAATATATTTTAAAATTGAAAAAATTTTATTTAAAAAAAATGTGTAAGTGCCTTCCTTAACAAATCTTACAAAATGCTTTCAAGTACATATGATTACATTTAACTCATACGAGATCTAGGACACATATTCCGTAATAAATTGTTAACCATTGTTAACTTATCACCCGGTAAGAAAAATAAGTCTGAATATTTTGAACAAATTATTTCAATTGATTTCTTTTCCTCCATATTTAAATGATTTAATTTTAATAATGACAACAATAATTCAGCTCGGGCAACATTAGCTTTATTTTTGGCAAATGAACAGATCTCGTATTCATTTAAAAAGTTAACTTCTGGAACAAAATTTTCTAGTATTATGTCTTCTTCTTTAACATTCAAAATTTTGATTGGTATCCTACCATTTATAGGTCTTACTATAGCCCCTGCTAAAAAAACATCCTTCTCAATTTCTCTCGCGCAAACAATGCAGTCATCTTTCAAATCACTATGTATATAAACGTAATGTATTGATTCACTACATGCGGACAAAATGATACGATTACTAAAGTCTGGTGTATCAGAAATCTGTAAACATGACCTTCTACCATTAATATTTAAAGTTAAAATATTAGAAGCTAAATCAATATTGCATTTATAATTAGACAGAAAATCTAATCCTAAAATTCCACAAGCTTTTAAAGGTAATTCTGAAAAAGTATGGAACTTCTGAAAAACTATGTCATTATTTTCGGAAATAAGTTTTAAATTTACTTGTCCCGAAGAGCGAATCTGTCCTCCGATGCCATTAATCAATGTATCATTATTATCTATGGGTAAAAAATTTGGAAGGTAATTTTTTCTGATTACGGATATAGATGCACCAGTATCTATTAAAAATACATATTTTCTGTTATATGCATAAAGGGAAACAAATTTGCATTTACCATCACAAGCAAACGCATAGTCCCTAATCACGAAAAAACTGCCTAGATTCATTTCCTGAATTTTCAAGGCAACTTGAATTTTGGGTATTATTTTCGGCGGTTTGCGCTGAAAAAATATTACGACCTCGCCAATTACTACGACGGCTATATCTAGTATTGCTACCTCGATAGTAAAATCTACTTGGTCCACGTTGACCTTGTCCAAAATTATAGTCACGACCCCGTTGACCTTGTCCAAAATTATAGTCACGACCCCGTTGACCTTGTCTGAAATTATATGCGCGGCCTCGGTGGCCTTGAGCCCTAGGTCTCGAACTCGGTTTGTACATACCTCGATTTCCTGAAACCTGCATTACATTCGGTGCAGAAGACGTGGAGGGTGCGGAAAGCTCCTCATCTTTAGCAGCTTGGATCGCATCCTTAAGGCTGCTACAATCACGCGCTGCTATGATGGTGCTCAGCCTTGCGCTTTTCAACCCATCTGCAAATTTCTTAATTGCCATTTTTTCATTTAGTGGCTTTAAAACAGAGTACCTGGCTGAATCTCCCTCGGCTTGAGAGATAGTTAAATCGGTAAAAAGTTTTTCTATATCATTGCCATATTCGTCAATAGATCTCCAGCCTTGATTAATATTTTGAAGGCGAGATTGAATGGCTGTAAAAGACTTTGTGGTTAATAAATGTTTTCTTAAATCCTTAATTAAATTGCTAACGGAAGAATAAGTGTCGGCAAGACGTAATTTGGCATTTTCGGAAAGCCGGCCTTTAAGAACGAATTTAATTAGCAATGTTTTCCCCGGATCATCTAACATATCAGCATACATATCCACAGCATCAATCAATCGTTTGGTCGTGTCCTCACTACCATCTAAAACCGGAATCAAATTACACGCAGTTCGAATGTCGAAATCCATAATTATAGTTTCAGTTTTACTGGTAGTACACATTAATCGAGATATATCCAAAAAAATACTTTCGATTTGATCATAAACAGCGATCAAAGAATTCACTAGTTCTGACTTCTCACTTTGGCCTACATTACTTATAAATAACTGAGATTTCTTATACAAATTTTCGGCCTCACTCAGTTTATATAAAGCGGCAGATTCTCGGTGTCTACTTTGTCCCCTTTTTATCAAATATTTTCGTATCTGCACTAATTCATCATATATTTTAATCAAATCATCGGCCATATTCTATAAATAAAATAATAGGTACGTACATTTTCAACTCTATAAGTTCTCACGGGAAAGCATGAACGCAAATAGGTAGGTAAAGTAATGCACACATAGCAGTATTATATAACAAGCTATCATGTTCGATAAGTCGCGGTGCACATATCATGAGCGCTTTTCAAATACAATGAATGAAATGTGATACTAAGTTGTATTACGCCACATACTGAAAACTTATTTCTATGAACGAAAGAGCTTTAAAATAGAAATACACATACAGTAACAAAAAAAATGTTAATACATAATTAAAATATAAGCAGTATATAGGTACCAAAAATATCTTTCACGTACTAATTACAAACATTTCTGATACAAATAATTAGCGCTATAGTCAAGTGAACGTACACTTATCACATTTTTTATGCAATTATCACGCACTGCACTAAACCTGAGACGCACTAGAATTCTTGAAAACCACGCTGGCCTGGCGACGGCGTAAAGATCGGCGGCTCATCTGCCGGTCCATCCACTTGATATGCATCTTCTTGTACAAATAACAGAATGCGTAAACTGCAGCAACTATCACGACTGCGACAATAACGGTCAGCAGAATGTTTGTGGTGCTGACGCTCGAGTATCCCGTCTCAGCGGTGGCACTATTTTGACCAGCACCGGCAGTGTTTTGTGCGATTATCGTTTCTTCTTTGGTCTGGCTCGAACCCATTTTCGTATAATTTTTACGGAATTATTCATTTATCGCGGCAGCATATATTAAAAAAAAAAATGCGAGGCCATCTTGGCATTATTACGGAATTATGTATTGTCAACAGGCGGTTTATGTATATTATCGATTTCACATATTCAATCCATGTTAAAAATAGAACACTAATAGTACGATTAAACCTCACCTCACTTCACTTAAGGTACGACTCGACTCCCAGCGCTTAGCAAGTCCAAATAATTGCCATTCTTCTTATACATTTTTTCCCAAAATTTTCAATGCTTTATTTCTTTTTATTAAAATCTTCATCCAAAGAGTCTCTTCAATTAATAAAACTCTAGCACAGAGCTGCCCAAAGGCAGCCCTGGCAGGGTCGCCATGCAATGATGTGCTGTATAGGGCGACTGGGTGTGTCGAATGAAACGTGTTGTTGGTGCAATAATGTTTAATATACTGTCCTTAAATCTTATGCGCTACCTTATATATATTAGGGCGGTGCGTAACACACTACAGGTGGCTTTTTGTGCCTCCGTGCTTCGTAAGGCACGATACGCCGTTGGTCCCGGTTACTACTACACATTACGTAGTACCACATGTTGGTTGTTAAGCCACGTTGGAAAACTTACGGGTGGCTTGATAAGTTTCAACAATCGATGCCCACAAAGAAAACCAACACTGGATTTCATAGAAAGACGGCAATGTGAGTAACACCCTGCTGTTGTAAACACTGTAAGAGTGTGACATAATGATTTTGTTTCTCTCAAAATGTACTTAATAGAGCCAGGCAAAAGAAAGGGCACTGGTATGGTCAGTTTGGAGTTCCTGGAGCCTCCGCAGTTCTCGAAGCTCCCTATTACGATGAAGGACACCCCCATGGTTTATTTTGAGTTTTTTAAAAGTCCCACATATATCAGTGTTTCCCCACAGAACAGGTGTCATTGGACTTCACCGTTCTTTTCCGGAGTTTCCCATTTCTTTGATCCAAGGTTAGGTGAATATGGGTGGCTAAAATTGCCTCCATATAATTGACACATTCGTTGAGCTTTAGGTATATTACTAAATTTACTCTAAGAAAAATATTTTATACCAATATTGTAAAAGTACCCAGTCGAAGGTGTATTTCCGGTCGACTTAGAGGTGTAAAGGTCAATGTATATTATGAGAACTCGAACACCGTGTTTTTATTTTATATATGACTATTGTAAAATAATTATATTATTTAAACAGCAAACTAGATCTTCTTACTAAATGGCAGATTAGATGAGATAATCATCAAAGGGCAGTCAGCTCTCCTTTATGCCGCCCGTACGTGAACTTCTGGCAAGAACATGGCTCGAAGCTGACCACTTTGTTTGGCTAAATTTTTTACAGACAATGCCAACTTCTGGTACCTTCACAATTATGTTAATGTTCCTCGACTGATCCAGCACCTCATGTTCATAGGGAGCGCATGTTTTTACGTTATGTTATACACGGATTTTGTACCAACTCGAGTAAATTTCTGTGCATTAAAGCATTTTGCCGTACTTAGTAATGAACTGTAATCAACTAATTTACGAATAGTTGTATTAAGCTTAAAAAGAAAAAAATCCGTTAAAAATATTCCTTGAATTCAAAGTATCGTAATAATTACGGATCGCTCAGATCACAATGCTCAATTCTAGTCTTTTTATCGTCTCCGAGAAAAACTAACGTAACAAATAGACGAATAGACGCACCAGTGATCTAATAAGGATCCCGTTGTTCCCTTGAAGGACTACAAAGAACGTGTAGTAACAAATGAGATCGATGATTCCGAGGCAGTGCCTGATGATGCCATGTCTGTATTTTGCTTATACATACAAACTGTTATTTCTCATTAGTATCCACAGAAGCGGGTCTCACGAAGCACTTCAAATTAGGGTCAATACTCCTACTGTATACTTTACCCTTTACTATGAATATTCCGTCGTGTTTTCATTATGAAATAGCAAGACATACCTAATAAATTATGTTGCTAACAAGCTTGTACCGCAGGAGTCAAAATACTTACGAAAAAAAAGGTTTATATCAAAATGGAACGCGGCAGCAGCTGACGATTTTACGTAGACAAAACAGTTTACTTACCTTAATTAATAAAACTCGATCTACCAGAGAATATAAATTGTTCCATCGATACTATGAAAATTCATTTTCTTTTTCGTTCTCCAAATCTCTCTGCAAATAGGTGCAAGTTAATTTAACAACTGTTTATAATTTCACTCGGAGCTCGAAGATATCTATTTATCTTGTTCTGACTAAAATAATGGATGTGGTTCGGGGACTTAGCATTTGATATATTGGTGAATATATTTGGGCTTTTATTGTGCAATATGATTTATAATAATTATCATAGTTAATTAGTTCTTGGTAGCTGTAATTTATGTTTTTAGTTTGGAGCAAAGTATTTACAAAAATACTAGTTAGATACGTTTGTGTAATTGGGTAAAAATTTATGACACCGCTAAGGTGAGTAGGAATCGACTCCTTGCACCAACATCGCAAATGAGCCTTCATGGTAGCGAGACCCGAAGGTCGGAAGCATTTAGTGACTCAGAGGAGATCGGCGCATAAATCGTCCCTCGCCGCCATGAAGCAACACATCGGTTTAGACGAAAAGCTAGACTAGTTTCCTTCTCGATGACTGGCTCCTTGGAACACGGCACAGAGGGGCACTTTCGAAGATACCGGCCACCTAGTGGTTTTGTTCGCTAGGAGTCTGAAACACTTCGTTAGTTTCCCAGCGAGGCTCGCGTATGTTCAATGCCGTTTTCTTTATTTAAAAAAAGGACCACTAAACAAGGAAAAAAGGAATCCACGTTGTGTGAACGCCTAGGCGTTCACACAACGTCGACTGCAACAAGTCTAGACTGCAAACATGATTGTGACAGGTGGATACCCACTTAATTACCATTAATAATATTGCCGTTTAGCTATTAGGTCTGACGTTGATGTGAAATGGCTCAATTAAATGTATTAGGTTTTATTTAACCGATTGCGTTATTGCCCTCTGCCGATGTAATTGAAACCTTCATAAATATTTAGAGTTTGTACAGGTGTGATTGGTTTAAATACAATATTCATTTAACCATTTAAATGCATTAAGGTGTTTTAGTTATTGGAGTCGCCTAACTACTATCGATATTTTTTTATATATGTAAGTACCCGATGCTCCTTAATAAGACAGTGTCTTATCTGAAGGGTAAAGCTAGGGTCTCCGTAATCGGCGAGCCTGTAAGAGACGAATTTTAAGAGTGGAGGACACCAAAGAGCTTTGTATGGAAAGAATCTGTTGGAAGTCTGTACTCTTGCCATGAAATTTACCCAAGTTCTTTTATTAATTAGCAACCGTGCAGACCTAACCTGTTGACATAACTCCTTGGAAGATGAAAATTTTTACTAAATGTTAACCCTAATTTCACATCAACATTTATGTCAATGGAATCTATGAGCCAAAAGAACCTTGTCGCATTATAGACAGACAAAGACATTTTTTGACAACTTCTATCAAACAGCACTTTTCATCAGTTTTCTTCTCGCAAATTTTGATGAGGTTTTAACGTGTTTTCTTTTTGTTGCAGGCGCATTATGCTTCCGAAATGTCCACGTTATGGTCCCAGAGGCGGTAGAGCGCGGTACCAAGGTAGAGATGAATTGCCTGTACGACCTCGAGCAAGAGGTACTATACTCCGTGAAGTGGTACCGCGGGGACCGGGAGTTTTGCCGGTACTCGCCGAGGGACGTACCCCCGCTCAAGATATTCCGTATACCAGGCATAGAATTCAATGTAAGTTACAACTTTATACATAATGTTACTAAGTAAAGTATAGTGATGCGAATGCTATCGATTATGTGTGAATGTATCAGGAAGAGAGAAAATTAGTCGATGCTCTGACATAACGATGGTTTGAACCAGTGGGTAAGAGCTGCCCCGCCCTCTGTTTTGAGTAGTCGTAGGTTTGATTCCTGCACGGGGAAAATCTTTGTATGGCCCACAAATATCTGTTTTGATGTGGGTGTTTAGGTATTCATGTTTGTAATCGCATCTACAGGAATAACTTCCAGCATGGCGCCACGTTTAATTTCAAAAAATAAAATGACATTTGAAAAACGCCTATTAAAAACGTTAATTTATTAACGCCGATTTCCAATTTTGACAAGAATGTAGGTATACATTCTTTAGAAACAAGATTATTACTACTAATAGGGGTAAAAACGCTTTTGTAATTTCATTACACGAACTATGTTTGAACTATTCCTATTTTATTAGGCCAGCCATGCGTTGTATACCTTTGATTCTCTGATCTAATTATCAATTTTGAAATTCTCCAAATCGATTTGAAATTGGAATACCTAAACTGGGCTGAATGAGTTTTGTGCAGCTTTGCATTTTTTAATGTGCATTTCAGCGAGGCATACCGTATGCGTTCAGTATGAGTGTGTGAAAGTGAACAATGTTTTTTAATTGTGTTTTTTAGACTCTATCAATGTTTTTTTCCGGGCTGGTTGTATTGTATGTATTGGTGGACGATCGTCAAACAAAATAGGTCGCATCGCTCACCCCGAAATAACAACGATTAAAACTATTTAAAGTTATAAAATCATTTATTTCGTGTACATAGGTAGATATAGGCTTAGGTGATGACATTGCAATAGTTCATTCCATGTACTGCCATACAGCATACGAAATTATCAATTGCCAATTATTAATAATAAATTAAGAATATAAAATTATCTATCTATCTATCTATCTATAACCTCACGCCAGATCCCTTGCGGGGTAGGCAGAGAGTACAGAGTTCCAACAGGTTCTTTCCTTACATACCTCTCTGGCTTCCTCGACTCTCATAGTTCGTCTCATACACGCTCGCCGGTTACGGAGACTCTTGACTTTTCCATCAGATAAGACTCGGTTTATTTGGTCGTGGTAAGATAGTCTAGGTCTTCCCCGGTACCTGCATCCTTCCACTTTCACATTGTATATCTGTTTTGTCATTCTTTCCTCTGGCATTCTTTCTATATGCCCGAACCAACGGAGCATGCCCTTTCTCATCTTTACACCGATACTATCTTTCATACCTACTCGCTGTCTTACTATGCTGTTGCTAATGCGGTCGGTCAGCTTCACTCCGCACATCTTCCGCAGAACTCGCATTTCTATGTATATAAAATTATAATGGAATAAAATGAAATATAAGTTCATCATCATCATCATCAGCCTATAGCAGTCCACTGCTGGACATAGGCCTCTCCAAGTGCACGCCACTGGGTACGATCCTCGGCTACTCGCATCCAGTTTCTGCCAGCCGCCCTACGAAGGTCATCGCTCCACCTAGCCTGAGGGCGTCCTGCATTACGTTTGCCAGTCCGCGGTCTCCACTCAAGAACTCGTTTGTCCCAGCGGTTATCGGTTGTTCGGCTAATGTGACCGGCCCATTGCCACTTCAGCTTACTAATCCGGTGGGCTATGTCGATAACTTTGGTTCTCTGTCGAATGACTTCGTTCCGGATTCTATCCTTCAGAGAAACTCCGAGCATAGCCCTTTCCATAGCTCGCTGAGTGACTTTAAATTTATGAACCATTCCAACCGTGAGTGTCCACGTCTCGGCTCCATATGTCATAACGGGCAGGACGCACTGATTAAAGACTTTTGTCTTTAGGCTTTGTGGAATGGGCGATGTAAATACTCGACGTAATTTCCCAAATGCCGCCCAGCCCAGCCGTATTCTTCTGTTGACCTCTTTCTCGAAGTTGTTTTTCCCCAACTGCAGAGTTTGCCCTAGGTAAACATATTCTTGAACAACCTCGAGAATAGCGCCATGTATTACAACAGGTTCCGGTACTACATGTCGGTTAAACATTACCTTGGTCTTGTCCAAGTTCATGCGGAGACCTATTTTTTTGGAAGAATCGGCTAGGCTGGTCAGCATCTGTTGTAAATCCTGCAACGTTTCGGCCATAATGACGATGTCGTCTGCAAATCTCAAGTGTGAGATATGACTGCCATATAAGTTAATGTCATTAAATTAATTTATCTTGTAGAAATCTCAGATTACTTGACTAGCCTGATTATTAAGTGACGGGTCTATGCTGTATATAAAAATGTACATTTTTAAACTGGTTACTCTCTTTAAAAGTTATATCGATTATTGTGTGACTCTTAATTGTGCACCAATAAGATACATCTCAAAATAACAAAAGTAACACAAAGGGCGGCCTTATCGCTAGAAAGCAATCTCTTCCAGGCAACCTCGGGATGGAGAAATAGATTTGTAAGTATTATTGACGGGGGTGCACTTGCTAGAGATCATACATATATATATATATATATATATATATATATATATATATATATATATATATATATATATATATATATATATATATATATATATATTCTTATACCTACATTAGCCGTATAAATTTATCAATTTTAGTTAGTTAGTTAAATAAAACGTAGCCCCATACTTGTATTGATTCCTGTGTCGTGGATGCGTTTACAAACATAAGAATTTACATACACAAACACCCAGACCGAAACAAATAATTGTGGGTCACACAAAGATTTGTTTCGTGCGGGAATCGAACCCGCGACTATTAGACACAGTGGGCGGAGCGGCTTAAGCTCTTAACCACTGCGCTAAGTCCGTCAAATAATTAACTTGTATCCTCATTGATTCCCGGTCTCCCTTTTGTATGTAGTACCAACCTGTTGGTTAGTTGGTAAAATAAGGTTAATGTATTTGGTAATATTAGGCCTTAAATGTCAGCCTTAGTATTTGAGATAATGAGTCCCAAATCGATTCCTAAAAGTATTCGATTCCGTATTCTTGGCGCGTCACTATATACTTAAAGTTTCACGTTAGATAGTAATCAAACTAGTTCTGATAAGTTACGTTTCCGCAGTGGCCTTTGATAGAGTTTGTAATATCTTTAGAAATTTCGACTGGAACTTGCAAGATTACCTCTGAACTTACGAGGAGAATTATCGAGTTTTCGGCGGTGGTAATTAAGTTTATTAGAATATACGTCGGTCTGGTTGGAATGCTTTGTTAGTCTAATGGTGCATAGCGAGTATCGACCAGAGTTAAAGAAAAGAAACTTAGTTGTTGTTTGGAGTCTTGGATTGTGCCTCGTACAATAGCAATAGCCACCCCGACTGGAATGCAACATCGTCAGCGATATGTGAAATACAATAGAAAGAACTAATAACAAAATGACAACCTCGTTGGTCTAGTGGCAAAGCGCATCGCTTTGTGATCACGAGGATCTGGGTTCAAATCCTAGGTCGGATAAGTGTAGTTTTTCTAACGAAAACTTTCCCTTACGAGTCCGGAGTCTAGAATTGTGCCCCGTATATGGCAATAGGTTCGCCCCTATTACATGGGACCTAACATCGTCAGCGAAACGTGGGTGCACTCAGTACACCTCTGCCACCCCCGCTTAGGGAATATAGGCGTGACGGTGTTGTTGTTGTTATAATAAGATAAATCCAATGAGACGGACTAAGTAATTATATCTAATACGACGGACTATTTGGCGCAGTGGTTAAGAGTTTAAGCCGCTCCGCCCACTGGGTCGAATAGTCGCGGGTTCAATTTCCGCACGGTACGAATCTTTGTGTGACCTACAACTATTTGTTTCGGTCTGGGTATTTGTGTTTGTGAATATACATGTTTATAAACGCACTCACGACACAGAAATAAATCCTAGTGTGAGGCTACGTTATTTTTTTGTTAAATTAACATAAATGAAAGTAGACAGATCCTCCAACACTCCTACATCACTTTTTAGAACTAACTTTATGACTTTTATTTTTATTTTAAGGTACTTTTGTATATATGTTTTTGGTATCACGACGACGCGTATTTTGCCAATGTCTAGTATTACGAATATTCAATTCTAAATTAATTCAACTCCCCGATGAACTTAATGATAAAGATAATTATGAAATTGATGAAGTGCCCCACCCTGGATAGTAAAGCGATGGATACTTTACATACCAATGCAACGGCCGTTTTGAGAGAAATCGAAAGGCACGTTTTATCACTTTGTTACAATTACCTTCACTCGTGCACATATGAGAATAAGTAATGGTTAATAGTCCACCTACATTACACATTATAATTCGAAATAACACATGTTTTGGAAATTAAAACAAATTGACAACATCACTCTTCGATTTCCCGCCAAAAAGTCCTTTAAGGTACTTATTTTCTTTCTAGCTCTTGTGCCACAACAGGAACCTATACAAGGTGTAAGATAATAAACGCAAGCCCTGAGAGTAGTTTTTACTAAATCGATAACTGAATTGATTCTATTTTTAAATGAATATATGTTTTTTTTTTAATTTGCATATAATGCTGTTACTTTCTTAGTGCCCTATAATAAACTAAATTTATTCTTGATTCAAAGCAATACGGACATTTCCAATGCATTTCTAAAACGTATTTCTCAATTCGCACACATACACGTACAAGTGTCATTGTTAGTTGGGGTATAGTGAGTAAAAAAGGGGTTAAGAATTTTAAATTTGGAAAATTAGTTTTCGTATGGAATTTGTGAAGCAAATATCTAATCGGGGTGTCTGAGGTCTTGCGTTATTTATGATACACCTTGTATATCTTAATGTATTTATATATTTAGGATTTCAGTCTAGTTCATATTCCTTTGTGCTCTCTCTCTTTTACCTGATTCTTTAATTGTAATCTGTTGTGCTGACAAAATAAAAAATAACATAAAAATTACCTCTATTTATATTATTACGCCGGATCCCGTGCGGGGTATGTAGAGAGTACAGAGTTTTAACAGGTTCTTTACTTACAGACCTCTCTTGCTTCCTCTACTTTTATAGTTTGTCTCATACACGCAATAATTACATGTTCTACAAAAATCTGTCTCTATTCATCGCCGTATTGGTACGTGTAAACAAACAAACACATTTTATTTGAGTTATTTATTAAAAACATCATGGAAATATACCTTGTAAATATTGAAATGGTGCTCCCGAAAAAAATCCGTTTAAGCCCATTTTCATATTAATGTCCGAATATTAAATGTTTTATTTATTCTACTCTCCGTACATCGAAAAAATACAGATAATTTACATGAGAATTTTAACGTACAAATTTTATTCGAGTCAATAAAATTCGTTAAAGTTTTGATTGCACACACAAGAAAAATATTACGAGAATTTCCATTAAAGAGTTGATTTCGCGATAAATATTTAGACACACAGGATTGATATTTACATTTGTTTACAGCGTAATATATAATTTATTTCTTTTCACACTCATCGTGAAAATCAAATTCAAATTGTTTATTGTGCAAATGTAAGTAAATTATTTGATGTAACAGTTTCTATTTATGACGTCGACATATTTTACCCCAAATGCATGCATAATTTGAATTACTGATACTAATCATTCACAATTACTGTAAAATTCATTGCTAAATAACACTCGTAAAGCTGTGCGACCGCGGTATTGTTATCGATCACTAAGGTTAAGCAGTGTACGTTACGGTCAGCCTGAGATAGGTGACCGTTTGTAACATTATCATATTGAAACGTCTCCGTGCTTTGGAAGCATACTTACCACTTAATGTGGTAGTCGTTGATTGTCGCTAATAGTTGTTGGGATAATGGGCTTAATAAGTTCCAACAACAGATAGCCACAAATCTGCTTGCACCAATCCACAATGGATCGTGGTAGAGTACGATCAAATTTGTATCACTTAGATTTGTGAGAGAAGGGCTTTTCAGCAGTGGGACAGAAAAAATGTTTTTTTTTTAAATTATTATTACACTGCTAACGTTCTAGAATTTAAATGCGCACATTTCATATGTACAGACGTGGATTATGAAAGATTAAAAATATACTTTTTTGTAGCCCTGTCACAGTTCGTAACAAATATAAAATAAAAACGATATTCGTAGTACACACCAGTACACACATAGAAGTCCAAAATGATGCGAGTTATATTCAAAACACGACGGCCCACCATTTGAGTGACACACAGAATTCGGTTGCGATGAAAATGAAATTTCCCAGCCATTTTTCTTGTTGCCAACACGAACAAGTATGCAATTAAGTTTGCAAACCTTCTCCTACAGTTGTGTCATACATCTGTGCCTATAAATATGTCTAAGTAATTACTTCTACACAAAGAACCTGTTGAAAGTAAGTATTGTCCAATATCAATCCAATCTAAATCCAGTCCAATAATAAGCCAAGTTTTTACTTGGCTAAGAAAACTTTATTATAGGCCCATATCCATTTTATCAATGTTTGCAAAAGTTTTGAGTCCCTTATCTGTCCCTATATTCAAAATCACCTAAAATTGTATATACAGATTTTAGCAAGGCTTTTGATAGAGTGTCCCATGAAATATTAATTATAAAGTTGCGTGCCTATGGTATCGCTAGCTCCTTGCTACGATGGTTCAACTCTTACTCATCTTGTAGGACGTTTTTCGTTATAGTCAATGGTTATCAACCCACAGTGCAAAATATTCCTCAGGACTCACATTTAGGTTCAATATTATTCTTTATAAATGATATCTTAAACTGATTTTTTGATTGAAATTTTTTGTTGTCTGCTCATGACTCAAATTCAAATAATTTATTTTGTATAGGCTCTGCGGGGGCGCTTACAAATATTCAATATAATTTTTTTTTTAATCTAATTAAACTACTAATCTACCACCGGATCGGAACGCGGCCTCCACTGAGAAGATACGGCGAAGAAACTCAGCGGGCTTGTCTTTTTTATTTACTTCTCTGTCTTTCCTTTTTTTTAATCATATTGTGTGGATACAATGTTTAGGTTACAATTAAATAGTTTTTGACCTAGCTCCAGTGTGATGCTTTACGATCGAGGTATGAATCTAATGTTATCTGTGAAGAGCGTCTAAAGGATTTCAGATGGACCAGCCCCCACAAGCAGCACCTGTTCACGAGTATGACTGCTGAAACAGCCATTATTCCCCTGTACAATATTGGACGGAAGGGAGTGACTCGCGCCAAACAGCCACCGCAAGCAATTGCGTTGTTCACATCGTCATAATTTTGCAATTGTCTCTTAATTTTAAAAAAGAGAGATGTATCATCTGCGAACAAAACAATTTTATTATTGTCCCCTACAAAGTAAGGTAAGTCAATAATGTAAATTCGAAACAGGAATGGTCCAAGGATGGAACCCTGTGGAACGGCCAAAGTGATCACAGATCCATCAGATCTCTTACCGTTATTATCAACCCTCTGAATTCTATTATATAGATAGGATGCCAAGAGATTGAGAGCGCTGTTTCTAATACCGTAGTGGCTTAATTTCCTTAAGAGTGTCGCATGATGCACACAATCAAACGCCTTAGAAAAATCACAGAAAATAGCAAGAGTATCCTGTGACTCTTCCCAGGCATCAAATGCGTACTTTAATAATTTTACTCCCGCATCTACTGTTGAACGGTTTCTTGTAAAACCAAATTGGTTGTTATGGAGTAGATTGTTCTTTGAAAAGTGACCCAACAATTACTTTAAAATGATTTATTCAAATACTTTATATAAGGTGGGTAAGACAGAAATAGGCCGAAAGTTGGAAGGGTCAAGCTACTACTTGATTTAAATAACGGTATTACTTTGCTATCTTTCATGAGAGCAGTAAATATACCACTTGAAATACAACTATTAAATACCGATCCTAATCGCGGAGCAATTACTTCAATTATAGACGAAATGATTTTTACGGATAGCCCCCACAGGTCTGCAGTTTTCTTCATGTCTAAAGCTTTGTGTGCTTAGTGATATCTTTTGCATCGATATAAGAAAATTAGAAATACATGTTACACTCAGAAACGCTTTGTTTTAGTAGCAATTCGGCAGAAGTAGAAGACGAATGTAGTGTTTTAGTTGTAATAATAGGAATATTCGTAAAAAACTTTTCAAACTCAGTCGCCACATCTAAATCCGCTTTAATGTCCAAATCATCAATTTTAAGATGAAAATCATTATTAAGTACTTTATTTCTACCTGTTTCACTATTAATTATGTTCCATATAGTTTTAATTATATTAGAAGCATTTTTTATTTTGTTGTTCAAATAATGAGATTTAGCAACAGAACAGGCTCTCTTAAATATTTTACCATATTTCTTAACATATTCTTTAAAATGAGGACAAGGATTATATGTCTTTTCACTATACAATTCATATAATCTACTTCTACTTTTGTAAATGCCCTAGGTTGCCCACTCACGGAACAATGCCCGGTTTTTAATTGACGATATATCTGCTGTTTAAATACGCAATAAAACTCATCATCAATAAGATTGAATAACAAATTATAACAAGTATTTGGATCGCTGTGAAGTGGTAAGCTAGGCAGTTTGTTTGCTACATTATTTTGGAAGTGCTCAAGGCTACAGGCGGTTATCGGAATAAAACTATATTTCCGTAGTCGTGTGATGATATTGCTTTAAATACGACTAATTGCCCACAGTGATCCGAGTCCAGCTTTTTTATTATTTCCTTGCTCGCCGGTTTCCGATTTGTAAATATATTATCAATGCACGTTGCACTCGTATCATATGACTGTAAAGGAGTTCAAAATCTATTGGTTACTGTATTATTTCCGAGTAAATTTATATTGAAGTCTCCACAGGCAGCAATTGTTTTATTTGAATTAGCTATTTTGAATAATATATGCTCTAATATTTTTTCAAATTCATCATATCGAGCACACGGAGGCCTGTATATTCACAACACTATGAATTGTGCGAGTTCAACGCACGCTATCTCAATTACACGCTTAACAGACAGGCTCACAATATGATTACGTTCTTTGAATTTTATACTGTCATTCAATATTATTAAAGAGCCACCATGAATCAGGTTTACTCTGCTGAACGAGCTAGCAACCTGGTGATTACTAAAATGAAACATCAGTTGTTCACTTTTAAGCCAATCTTCGGTTATACAAAGAATGTCTATATTATTAAAGTTTAAAACAATTCAATTTCCAAATCTCTACTCTTAAGGCCTTGGATGTTTTGATGAACCAGGTTGACATAGGATGAAGGAAAAAGAACTGCATACATCATGACTACTTTATTAAAAACCATAAAATTAAAGCTTTCTTAGGCTTGGTTAGGAGTATTTTAGAATAATGTAGCATTATCTGGCGTCCACATTATTTGACACACACGGCGTTTGGAGCAAGTACAGAAACGTTTCTTTTGGCACCTTTTTTGGCTACAAAATTACACTCATACGAAAAAAGGTTGAAATTGTTTAATATGAACACGCTTAATAAACGTAGGAATATAAATGATGGACTATTCGTGTGTGAAGTTTTCAATCACGAAATCGACTGTCCACAATTATTGGCCCTTTTTAATTTTCGGGTCCCGTGGAAAATACTTCGCGAGCTGCGTCACGCCACTTTGTCCACTGTTAAGGAAAACTGTTTTAGGTGCCAATTCCCCCTGTGCAAGGTTTTTAACAAGTGTAGTGATAAAATCGACTAACACTTTTATTCTTTAACGAAACAAAGGTCTATTTTCAACAATGTATTAAATCTTGAATAACCTTAATGGAAAGCTTATGTTAACTGTAACCTTATACAAACTTAAATTTATTTGTCTGCACTTTTTTTATTATTGCATACGGTGTTTACCTTTAAGTAATTGTTGCACTGAAAATGTTTTTGGCGCATGTATTTTTGAATGGTATTAGTGTAAACAATTGTTGGTAAACCAAATTAACAAAAAGAATCCAGAAGATTTTATTTATTTATTTATTTATGTTTCAAAAATTCACCATCATTACAGAATTACCTAATTCGATGGTGTATAAACTTAATTTAGAACTTATTGTTAGTAAGAAGTTGGCTTAATTTTATAACTTATAGTAAATAACGCTATCCTTGTAAATTCACTCAAAGTACTGTTAAACAAGTCCGTCTCCGTAGCCATCAGGTTAAGAGTGCGAAAGGCACGCGTCAGTGGCACCCCCCTCAGCAGGTAAGTGCGCCCGCGCGGCTCCGCCAGCAGCCGCAGCCGCCGCCGCCGCCACACGTACCGGTCCGGCACGCATAGACAATTTAGCCCCAGTACGTCTGGGTTATGGACCTTACCTCTCAGTACCTTAAACAGGTATGAAACAACTGAGAGTTCCTTTCTAACTCCCAGCTCGTTGTATCCTACCATGCCTAGGATAAACAAGGTTGGATACATAAGCGGATAAAACGGGTAAACTCCATACAGCCTCATGTATAAGTATCTAACAAACTTATTCTGTACTCTTTCCAACATGAGGCTGTATTTAGCTTCATGAGGAGACCATATACTAGCATTACATTCCAGTTGACTTCTCATTAATGCATTATATAAGTCGACTATTGTTTGAATGTTTGTAAAGCCACTAACTATACGCAATGTAAAACCTAAATTCCTGTACGCTTTTTTACAAATTTTCCTGATATGATCCCGGAATGTTAACCCCGTGGTGAGACCCACCCTCAAGTCCCTAACCTCTGTGACCCTTTCCATTGGGACCTTTTCGACTTTATAATTATATTGTATAGGAGATATAAGATGTAATATTACCACATTGCACTGGCAATAGACGGACAGACAGAAACTTTTGGAATTGTTCAAAAGATTCTGAAGTACTGAGTTGTTATTTGATTATAGAATAAGTGATCAAACGAACTTACCTGAAGTGAAGTTCGATCATTATTATACGAAGTCCTTCGTTCGAAGATATAAACATGCAGCTCTCTCTACTCGCTTGGCAAGCCGCTAACTTTTTTAGAAACGTCAACGCCTCCTCTATGGTATCTGTGGACATAACCTCTGCGACCATTCCTTTTAGAAGTAGTACATTTCAACTTTACCAACGGGCAGGGCGGGTTGGGTACTTATATCTTCGAACGAAGGACTTCGTATAATAATGATCGAACTTCACTTTAGGTAAGTTCGTTTGATCACTTATTATACTGTGTCCTTCGTTCTCGATATAAACATGCAGCTGTTTAGAGCTATAAGGGTACAGTTGAAGTATACCACATGAATGTCATTTTTAAGCGTGAGCTCTAAAACATAATATGTCATGAGTACATTTGTATAACACATTCCTGTTGTTTGCATTGCTACACAACACAAATACAACATATATTGTTTCTTACAACCAGTCTGTCTAACATATTCAAAATAAATTTATTTAATCAAATTCTATAACATGTTATGTTATATAGCGTAGATCCATCCCAACAAAATTCTTTAAAGCACCTGTTATAGCAAACCTGTTGTCCATAACTCATTACTACCGGGTAATAATAATCAATCATTACTTATCAGATATCATATCAGTGCATTCTCCATCTGTTATGTCTTCTATATATAGATTTTTTTTTTTTTTTTTTTTTTTTATAGTAGTCTCTTTATATAACGAGAGTTGAGGAATTACCGATCCAGAACTTTGTTTATATGAATTAATCCCTTTATAATAATTCTTGTATCATAGAAAACCCTTCCGAAACGAACTATGAGAGTGGAGGAAGCCAGTAAGTAAAGAATCTGTTGTAACCCCGCACCCCCCTGCCTACCCCGCAAGGGGTCTGGCGTGACGATATAGATAGAGATAGATAGAAAACTCTTACTGTGTACTAGATCTGGAAACAAAGTATGTTAGTACCCAATCTATAACAATATAAGACAAATAAGACAGGGAAACCTGTTTCCCCACTAAAGTGTCTTCCAAGTGGGGCTTTTTTTTTTTTTTTTTATCAAATGATCTCGTTTTTGAGTACAGTACCAGACAAAGGCTACAAATTATATTGGTGATTATAAGGATGCTTTGCTATAATTACTTATTTAATTTATGATAAAGTATTTTCCTTTATGTCAAAGTTCGGTTATATTTAATGTTAGTTATATTTATAATCTTTAAAGATGTACATGTACCAAAATTTAACATTTTTGTACTAGAGGCCTTTGTACTAATGTCCTTATCTAGAGCTATTCCTCACCTAAGGCTATGTACATTAACTATATGATCTCGCCCCCCCCCCTCCCCCATTTTTGGGTTTGGAACGAAGGGCAGTGCTGATGTGTGGTAACCTAATTTAACCTGCCCCACTGTTAAACTATACTACTACTATTATTATATATTTCGAAACTATCCCGGAATCATTTCCATGTCCTGAGTGGCCACCTAAATATTTATGTATCACTTAACAATTCGTTCTTGCGCAATAACGCCCGCGAACATTCATTTTTGGCAATACGATCGGGCCACCCCTGACCCGTTATATTACTGATGAAAATTATACTCAAATTTACTAATTTAGTAATGACTTAAGTAGCGAATAAGTCACAGGCAACTAGACCAAACCACGGACTATAACTTTATGATATTGGGAATCCTATTCATAACTTAACTTTTTCATACCCTTAAATGCCACACTTCCTCTGCTTCTTTGTATGTGGCTGTTTTTTATAAGTAGCAACTGTAATGAGTAACTTTCTAGTAAGTTCTAGATTTCCAACTGTGAGAATTGAGTGTCACTTAACTTATACATGTAGTACCTACGTATCATTCATATTTCATTTAATATCATAATATTTTTTGCGCCCTCGCCTACCCACTTGGGATCTGGCGTGGTCTTATAATTAATAATAAATGAATAATATCAAGTTCCCTAAGACTAAGGTTATTGCAGATACTACCTAATATTTATCATACCTGTGATAAAAATATACTTTTGATTATTCTTGTTTAAGATAATCTATACTTTTAAATATTGTAACTCAATATTTCATCAACTATATCATGTCAACCTAATATCGTTAAATTTTTAAATAGGTATTATTATTAAGTCATTTGCATGACTTTATTTTCTTTTTATATATAGATACATTAATAAGATACATGTAACATGTGGATGTAATAATTTAAATGTAACAATATGAAAAATGCAAATTTTTTGTATGACATTTCCAATTCAATATTTTTACACTGAACCACCTTCAAATAAATTACAGCATGTATAGTGCTCTAAACCCACCTGTTTCCATAATAGTAGCAGGTTGTGTTTGTGTCATATCTCCGATATCCTAACTGTACCAGAACCATCACTGGTGCTCAATATAAATGTGCACATTCAAAACTAAACACAAACCTATTTTTTATAGTTATTAATTACTTGAATAATTTTATTTGATTATATATTATTTATTGATTATCATATTA
The DNA here is from genome assembly GCA_905147815.2 of Phalera bucephala. NCBI lineage: Eukaryota > Metazoa > Arthropoda > Insecta > Lepidoptera > Notodontidae > Phalera > Phalera bucephala. The sequence goes on along the minus strand of LR990613.1, from coordinate 27,861,668 downwards.
TCAAACAAAAGTACAATAAAAACATCTAATTCTTCAATTCATGAATTGATGTATAATCTTTCCTCTGTGTGTCTCAAATTTCTAATGTATTAATTACACTATAAATGATGCAGGACGTAACGAAAAACCAAAACCATTGGACTCATTACCCCATAGAAAGCTGAATAGCTCCTAATAAATTTTTATTAGTATATTTAATATAACTCTAATGTCTATTATTAGCATTGAGTTTCTTTGTGGGATAAGGATTATAGCACCGTTGTGATCATCTATCTTTAATTAAATTCTAATGATAATGGCTATAAATTGTATATCAATTATTAAAAATTATGTTTCTAATAATAATGTTTCTAATTATACCTAGTTTCTAGTTAATTCTCTGCCTACCCCGCGAGGGAGCTGGCGTGATGATATAGATTAGATAGATGTTTCTATACATAATGTTAAATATATGTAGGACCAGATTTTTTAACCTTCACTTGTCTGGATTACTTGCAGTATTTGCACAAAACCCATAAAGTTATGTTTGCCGTTGAAGGCAGACAGACACACATTTTTATTAGTGTCATAGATACATTGTTACATACCAAAGTCAGTGAATACCTTTAGCCTCCAATATTATGGTTTATTTGTAACAGCCATGTTGTATTCCTGAATGTTTAACTGATTTTTTCAGTAACATAAAAAAAAAAAACAAAACAAGCCTTTATGTAAAAAGCCTAGCAAGCTTTTCTTACCTCACATTCTCTGGTAGGAGACTTCCAATGTCCATTGTGATTTGTTTTTGGTGGGCTGATAGGTACACTGTAGGTACATTTATACATACATTTGTGGATAGGTGTACATTTTTACACACCGGATGAGGATTGTTGTTCCATATTGGTTACAACACTGGTGGTTTCTTGAAATTTAAACTACTGCTTATGAATAGATAGTTATAATTCCATCTTGGTACTCCACTATATTAACCTTATTTAATACAAAATATATACTGCTGACCACAAAGGTTCTTATCCCAATCAATGTTTCATGACTGTATTGTTAGGACTCATCTTCCCTGGCTACCCTGCAAGGGGTCTGGGCTGATAATATTGATAATTATTAGTTTTATGTTAACTGGATAGACCAGGTATTTTATATTATATTTTAAGGATGTATGTGTGTAACACAAATTATTGTACAACTTGCCTGTCTCAGCATCGGTAGGCTGTGATATTATATTTGGAATATTTCCACAATTCTGTTGCTTGTCAGTTATAACAGGCATTGTTATAAGTAGAGACTACTTTGGCTCATCTGTTTATAAACCCTGTTCAGGGATAAATATTGCAAGGTTTACCTTTTTAATACAAGTGCTCATAATATTGCACAATTCTTTGTGTAATAAGCTCCACTTTGGGCTATTTTAGGATTATTATACAAGTATGTCTAATAATGAAATCAATGCAAAACATTATGTTTCTGCAAAGGGGTGGCTTATGTTATTAATAATGTATTGTTATTCATAAATTCATAAACAATGTCCCTTTAGTTACCCTTTCAGAAAGTCTCCTTTAAGAGATATAATATCACAAATTGCTTATAGTTTATAGCAATAGTCTTTGTATTTACTGTTTAAGGTATGTATGTTGGGTAACATTTTAGTTTCTTACCATTGTAGAAATGTGAACTGCACAGGAGCACCTCATGGGTGAAACCTATGATTAGTATGACAGCACATATCTCGTATGGGCCCCAAGTCTTGCGGATCACGCCGATGCATCTCGTACACCGCTCGTGTCCTTGAATTACCGTTAAGTCTTGCGGACCACGTCGATGCATCTCGTACATCGCCCGTGTCCTTAAATTGGCATCGATCCTTAACAATCATTATTGATTAATGTCCCCGCTAATTTCTCTCATTAGAGGTTTTTCCTTGCCAATTTATAGACGGTTAATAATTGTTTGCAGGTATATTGCGTGTTAAACTGTTTTTACACGAAGAGGGACATGAGACTTCGTAAGTTTACTTTTCGAGTGAAGACTTTACTTTATAATAAACTCACGTCTCCAAATATTCGATATTATATACATAAACAAGTTAAGCTGAAAACGCCACAAATAAACAACTATCAGTTGATCTTTTTTGAATGTACTCTTTTGTCAAGACGTAAAATATTTCTGAATTTGCCTATACGATGTTTTAAATTTATTTCACTACATCACTTGAGTATATAAAAACTTTTTGTTATATAATTTCACTGCTACGATTATTTGATTAAATTAAATGTCGACCAAAACTTTATTACAAGGCATCGGCTGCCACGCTAAAAGAAAGAATGGTCGCAGAGGTTATGTCCACAGATACCATAGAGGAGGCGTTGACGTTTCTAAAAAAGTTAGCGGCTTGCCAAGCGAGTAGAGAGAGCTGCATGTTTATATCGAGAACGAAGGACACAGTATAATAGGATTTCGGCTGATAGATTTTTTTGCACCTGACATTAATCGGAAGTAAATTGAGACTACGGGTAATACGGGTGTAAAGGTTTCGCTACAAAGCTGACGCAGCGCGACGGGAGCACGACGGTGGCGCGTCTTGGGGTGTTGTAATGTACTAAAATGTACGGGAGACGCCACACAGCGCAGCCGCGCTCGGCTCGATGGCAAACGTCAAGACCGAAAGTAGTCAAACGCTTCCGTCGCGCTCCCTTCGCGCTCCGTCGGCTATTTGACCAAAAGAGTCTTTCCCTGACTCTACAAACGTTTGCTGTGATTTAGTTATAATTGAAGTGAAATGGACTGCCTCGGTGCTCTAGTGGCAAATAATGCGCATTCCGATCACGAGGTTCTGTATTTTAATTCTGGGTTGGACGAAATGTTATTTTTCTATAGAAAAAATCCAGTATTAGTCTGGAGTCGGGCGTTGTGCCCGTTAAAATGGAAATTCCTTGGGGCCTAACATCGTCGGCGAAATGTGAATGTACACAGTGCACCTCTGCCACCCCGCTTAAGGAATATAGTCGTGACAGTGTTTATTTTTTTTTAAAGTTACTTTTTCTAGTATGTTCGTTTTCCGTCTATATCAACACGTCCGATCCCTTGGGGGGTAGGGAGAGAGGTATTTTTCCCATATACGTTTTACGTGAGAAAAATATGTTTTTCACTAAAAATCTACCAAGTGACGTGGTAACATACTAGGATATTTAAAACACACAACATTTTATTATATCACTGAGATGGGTTAAAAGTTCGCATGAACATGAATCCCAGAGCGTACTGCATTTGTGATTTTATTTTTATTTCATTACCCCGGTCTTTGAACTCCTCGTGTTTATGGCGAAACCGCTTTAAAAATGGCACAAAGAAAAATATTTCATCGATGGTTTCTTCAAACCATCTTCGAAAAGCTAATAACGATTTTTATTGTTCAGTTGAATTATGTGAAATCTAATAAAGGGCCGGGATGGAGGTGTATAAAAAATTGTAAAATACACCGTCACGCCTATATATCCCAAGCAGGGGTTGCAGAGGAGTACTGTGTTCACCCACTTTTCTCCGACGATGTTAGATCCCGTGAAGAGGGCGAGCCTATTACCATATACCGGGCACAATTCCAGACTCTGAACTGATACTGGGAATTTTTGACTAAGAACTACATTTGTCTGACCTTGGATTTGAAACTTATACCTCGTGATCGCAACAGGCATCATTCACCACTAGACCAACGAGGCAGTATCAAATTTTGTTTCATGTTTTCAGATAAAGAAATATAATTTATAAATTATTTTTCTTTATCTGAAAATCTGGGTTGGGATAACAAAAAAAATAATTTATATGTCTGTGGAGTTCAGATAACGTGATCAGCACGAACTCGGCGTTTCGTTGGCACAGCAATCACCATTTGTATATATCATGTCTGCATAATTACGAACGGCGTATACATGCAGGATCCTTATTTGATACGTCTAAACGCGGCGCGTTACGATAACTTCATGAAATGATCGTGTACAACAAAATACCATTATTATGTATGCCACTTGGGTGCCAGTAAGGGGGAATTCATAATGTCACACGTTGAGGGGGGGAGGGTGGAGGTTTACAAAGTATGAAATCGTATAATAAAGGGGAAGTTATAAATTTCGTGACTTCACATGCATAAGTCTAAATTATTAATAAATTTAACTTCTAAAGTTACAGCCAACGGGTGCAAAGCATAAAAAATAATCTACAAAATTGTGATTTTTTTTACTGTTTAACCTTGTTTTACCGAAAACAATGAACTTTATAATATAATAAAACTATTGTTTAATTAAGTCATTCAGCCCCATTAAAATCAGCCAATAATAAGAAAAAATTGAACTGTTTTTCTTTCTGAGCTCTCTACTTAAAAGTTACTACTTAACAGTCACTAGTTTGTACATAACATTATGTACTTTGCACCCGTCGATTTGTCAACGCTGATTCTCGTCTTGTAATGTGAATTTTATTAGGAGCTGGATTGGTCAGTGATTAATTACTATACTATCGAAAATCCGCGTTTTGAAATAAGACGGTTATTCATTATTTCTGAGTTTAAAATTGCAAAATATGTGACGTCGCACCACAAGAAGAGTTTCAATAAATGTGACCACTTGTGACAAGTACGAGACGGACTATAAAAATCATGAAATTCGTGTGAGGTAATTTATCGATCGCCCCTAAACGATCATTTCACGAAGTTATCGTAACGTCATTCGATCGACTTCCTTACTGGGCTGGAAGCGAAAGAAAAACTTAGAATGCCCCAGTAGCCTTACTTTTGCTAGGCTGGTGGTAAGAGTCCACCAAAGGTAGTAACGTCATTCGATCAACGACCAGAAAAGGAAAATTTGAAACAAACCCTATACCAACCCGTCTGGCCAGCGTGGTATAGTAGGCCGAAACCTCCTAACATGGTAAGGCACCTAAAACAAAGGCCCCCAGTTCCCGGTAGTCCCGCTGTCCGCTGCCACGGTAGCGGTCGCGGTAACAGCGGGGCAGGGGGTGCGAAGAATCTCCGGGCTACGACACAAGGCTACCAAAAACACCTGACCCTGGCTACGTACAATGGACGCTCTCTACGGCTGGACCAACACCTCACTGAACTCGAGGTAGAACTAGGTCGCATAAACTGGCACATATTGGGGTTATCCGAAGTCCGAAGACAGGGCGAGGACACGATAACCCTTGAGTCAGGCCACCTGTTCTACTTTCGTGAAGGTGATCGGCCCTCTCAGGGCGGTGTCGGTTTCCTGGTCAACAAAGCTCTCACTAACAACGTTGTAGAAGTCAGCAGTGTGTCGACACGGGTAGCGTACCTCATAATTAAAATCACCAACAGGTGCACCCTGAAGGTGGTACAGGTATATGCGCCGACCTCGACATACTGCGACGACATAGTCGAAGCCATGTATGAAGACATAGCCAAGGCATTACATGGCACCACCAAGGCTCACTACAACGTTGTTATGGGGGACTTCAATGCCAAAGTGGGAGTACAAGAACGCGGCGAAACAATAATCGGACCCCACGGCGTGGGGCGCCGAAACCACAGGGGGCAGATGCTGGTCAACTTTCTGGAGTCGCAGGGGCTCTTCTTGATGAATTCGTTCTTTAAGAAGAAGCCTCATAGAAAGTGGACATGGCGAAGCCCCGACACTGTGACGAGGAACGAGATAGACTTCATCATGACTGACAGGAAGTCTATATTTAGAGACGTCTCCGTGATCAACAGGTTTAATACCGGCAGCGATCACCGACTTGTCCGAGGCGCTCTAAATATAAACTTCAGGGCCGAAAGGCGTCGCATGATGAGGGCTACTCTGAGACCTACTGCGCCTCAAATAGCTTTAGGGTTCGAAAAGTTCCAACTGGAGCTTCAAAATCGTTTCGACCTGCTGGAAACCGAAGGCAATGTTGACGAAAAAACCGACACAGTGGTCAAAACGCTACAGGAGGTGTCTCGAAGGGTGTTTCCCGGCAAAAGCGGTAACAGAGAGTCTAAACTCTCGCTCGAGACTCTCGAACTTATGAGGCAGAGACGAGAAATGTCATCCACGCAGGCGTCTTCGCCGGATGGGAGGAACCTCAACCGGAAGATCCGGAAGCTGGTGCGACGTGACCTCCGATGTTCCAACACCCGCGCCATCGCGGCTGCGATTGAACAGAACAGAGGCACCAAAGTCTTCGCTCGCCAGCTAGGTAAATCCCATCTGACGAAACTTAATACTGCAGATGGCAAAACCGTGACCTCCAAGTTCGAGATACTCGAGGAGATTGAGAGTTTCTACAAAGACCTGTACGCATCACGGATGACTAAACCCACGAGACCCAGCGCTGACGACCACAGAGCCCCACTCGCACGCCACAACACGGAAGACATCCCTGATGTCAACCAGGACGAGGTCAGAGTGGCTCTCGAGCAGCTCAAAAACAACAAGTCGCCAGGCGATGACGGAATCACCACTGAGCTCCTAAAAGCAGGCGGGACTCCAATACTGAAAAAGTTAGCGAGCCTCTTTAATTCCGTCATCCACCAGGGCTTAACACCTCAAGCGTGGAGCGGGAGTGCGGTGGTTCTGTTCTTCAAAAAAGGTGACAAAACCTTGCTGAAGAACTACAGACCCATCTCACTCCTGAGCCACGTCTACAAGTTGTTCTCGAGAGTACTCACAAACCGCCTCGCCAGAAGACTTGACGAGTTCCAGCCACCGGAACAAGCTGGGTTTCGAAAAGGCTACAGCACCGTGGACCACATCCATACTGTTCGGCAGATTGTACAGAAGACCGAAGAGTACAATCAGCCGCTGTGTATGGCTTTCGTGGACTACGAGAAAGCCTTCGACTCCATCGAAACCTGGGCGGTTCTGGATGCTCTGCAGCGATGTGGCATCGATTGGCGCTATATCGAGGTGCTGAGATGTCTATATAATACCGCCACAATGACCGTCCAGCTCCAAGACCAAAAGACCAACCCGATCGAGCTGCGTCGAGGTGTAAGACAGGGGGATGTAATATCCCCCAAGCTCTTCACCAATGCACTCGAAGACGTCTTCAAGACGCTGGACTGGACTGGGCGGGGCATTAACATCAACGGCGAATACATCTCACATCTTCGGTTTGCCGATGATATCGTCATCGTGGCAGAGTCACTGGAACAGCTACGCGAAATGCTGCATAGCCTAAATGGAGCCTCTCGAGGTGTCGGTCTCGGCATGAACTTGGATAAAACCAAGATCATGTTTAATGACCATGTCACGCCGGGACCGATCTACGTCGATGGTTCGATGCTCGAAGTTGTTCGGGAGTATGTCTACCTTGGACAAGTTGTCCAATTTGGTAGAAACAACTTCGAGAAAGAAATCAACCGCAGGATCCAATTGGGTTGGGCAGCATTTGGCAAGCTACGTCACGTTTTCTCTTCGCCTATTCCGCAATGCCTGAAGACTAAAGTGTACAACCAATGCGTCCTACCTGTTATGACCTACGGGGCCGAGACGTGGACACTCACAGTGGGACTGGTCCACAAATTTAAAGTCGCACAGCGGGCTATGGAGCGAGCTATGCTCGGCGTCTCTTTGAAGGATAAAATTCGTAACGAGGTAATCCGACAAAGAACCAAAGTTACCGACATAGCTCGCAAACTCAGTAAGCTAAAGTGGCAATGGGCTGGTCACATCTGCAGAAGGACCGACGACCGATGGAGCAAACGTGTCCTAGAGTGGAGACCGCGACTTGGTAAGCGTAAGGTAGGACGGCCCCCAGCTAGATGGACCGACGACCTCAAAAAGGTCGCTGGGACAGACTGGATGCGGAAGGCGGAGGACCGTGTGCAATGGCGCGTGTTAGGAGAGGCCTATGTCCAGCAGTGGACTGCGATAGGCTGATTGATTGATTGATTGATCGTAACGTGCCGAGTTACGTGTTTAATGGTCATGGCGAATAAGGCCCCAGTGCGTGATAACGAAGCGACACATTTATTTGTTTTACCGCCGCCATTTGTGTCAAGAAATTTCTCGTTATAATTACGATGGGCGTCCTTTTTATCGCGGTCTATCAGGGACCAACTATGCGGGTCATTATCATCTTTATCTGCTGACTATTCAAAGCGGGGCAATTCGGTACAACCACAGAAAACGTTATAAGAAACTAGAAGTTGTATAGGCGTATAACTTGTCACCTGTGAGAATATTGTCAGGAAATGCTTCAGAGGGCTAGCGAGTAATCGTGCGGACACGTTCATGTTTATTTTGTAAATTTGTAGTGTGTCAAGGATAGCATACAACTCGGGTCACGCTAACGTCATAAGTTTCGTGCTGAGCCTTCAGGAGCGTGTGGATCAACGATAACGCTAAAGTCGGTATGAGTCTTGCAAAACTTGTACTGTATTTATAAGGTAATTCATTGGAAAACATGTTTTACAGCAATAATGAGTTCATCATCATCATCATCATCTCAGCCTATACTTGTCCACTGCTGAACATAGGCCTCCCCAATCGCTTTCCAGCGTAACCGGTCCGATGCCACCTGCATCCAACGATTTCCTGCGATTTTCACAAGATCGTCGGTCCATCTGGCAGGTGGTCGTCCCACGCTGCGCTTGCCAATACGTGGTCTCCACTCTAGAATCTTTCTGCCCCAACGCCCGTCCGATCTTCGCGCTATGTGGCCCGCCCATTGCCACTTCAGCTTGCTAATCTTAACGGCTATGTCGGTGACCTTGGTTCTTCTACGAATCTCTTCATTCCTGATTCGATCACTTAGAGAAACGCCGAGCATAGCTCTCTCCATAGCTCGCTGAGCAACTCTGAGCTTTTTTATGAGACCTATTGTTAGAGACCACGTCTCTGATCCATATATCATCACTGGTAACACACATTGACTAAAAACTTTAGTCTTTAGGCACTGAGGTATTTTGGATGAGAAGATGTTGCGCAGTTTCCCGAACGCTGCCCAGCCGAGTTGGATTCGTCGATTGACCTCTCTCTCAAAGTTGGACCTACCTAACCGGACTACCTGTCCCAGGTAAATGTATTCGTCGACAACTTCAAGAGTAGAGTTCCCAGCGGTGAGTGCGGTGGGTACGACATGGACGTTACACATTATTTTCGTTTTGTCCATGTTCATTTTAAGACCCACTTGTTGAGATACTCTGTTGAGGTCGCCGAGCATTCGTCCTAGATCTTCCAGCGACTCCGCCATGACCACAATGTCGTCGGCAAATCGAAGGTGAGTGATGTATTCGCCATTGATGTTGATGCCAAGTCCTCGCCATTCCAAGAGCTTGAAGGCGTCCTCTAAGGTGGCCGTAAACAGTTTCGGAGAAATGACGTCTTCCTGTCTTACTCCTCTTTTTATGGAGATCGCCTTCGTGCACTGCCCTTGTACTCGGACTGACATGGTGGCGTTATTATACAAGCACTTCAACACTTCGATGTACCGATAGTCAATGCGGCATCGCTGGAGAGATCTAAGAACCGCCCAAGTCTCGATCGAATCGAAGGCTTTCTCATAGTCCACAAACGCCAAGCATAGTGGCCGATTATACTCCTCGGTCTTCTGTATAATCTGCCGCAGCGTATGTATGTGGTCTATGGTACTAAAGCCTTTCCGGAAACCGGCTTGTTCGGGAGGCTGGAAATCATCAAGCCTGCGTTCGAGACGATTCGTGATGACTCTCGAAAACAACTTGTAAACATGGCTCAGCAGTGTGATGGGCCTATAGTTCTTTAATAAAGTGTTATCACCTTTCTTGAAAAAGAGTACCACCACACCCCTGTTCCATGCTTCCGGCGCTTTTCCTTCGAGCAAGACGGAATTAAACAGCCTCTGAAGGACTTTAAGTACCGGCGATCCGCCCGCTTTCAGAAGCTCTGCAGTAATTCCGTCTTCACCCGGCGCTTTGTTGTTTTTAAGTTGGTTGAGAGCCATCCTAATCTCGTACAGGCTGATGTCCGGGATATCTTCAGTGTAGTGTCGGGTTAGCTTGGCTCTTGGGTCTTTTACCAAGTCAACAATAGGTTCAGCTACTGAGGTATACAACTGTCCATAGAACCTCTCTATCTCCCTGAGCACCTCTGACCTATTCGACGTTACGTTTCCGTCCTCCGTCTTGAGTGATGAGTTACATACTCTTTATTGTGAGTCTGTCTCTATTTACAAGCTTTAACGTGCATTGTTTCAAGCTTAATTTGAAGCGTTTCCTCTGGGGAATATAGGCGTGACGGTGTTTTTTTTTTTTTTTCTTTTTTTTGTTTTCACTTATCCTAAGAAGTTGAATTTTGACGTTTGTTTAATTCCAATGACAACGCATTTTAATGGTGGGTCTAACCAAATTCTACCCAGATTGGCTCCATACGAAGGTACTCCTCAACGGCCAACAGCATAAACACGAAATTTTGCATATAGGTACCTACTTTAATTTTGATTGCTCATTTGAAATTGCACCTTTACCTGACTGCGTATAAGCTGGCTTTTGAAAACGTTTCTTTACTAAAAATTTATTTCAAACTGTGTAAGATGAGAAAGGGTATGCTCCGTTGGATCGGGCATATAGAAAGAATGTCAAAAGAAAGAATGACAAAACAGATACACAATGCGAAAGTTGAAGAATGTAGGCACCGGGAAAGACCTAGACTATCTTACCATGACCAAATAGACCGTGTCTTATTTGAAGGACAGGACAAGTCAAGAGTCTCCGTAACCGGGGAGCGTATATGAGACGAACTATGGGAGTGGAGGAAGCCAGAGAGTTAAGTAAAGAAAGAATTTCTTGGAACTCTGTACTCTCTGCCTATCCTTGCATGATGATATGATGACAGGATTATTTCAAACTGAGCATGTATGGCAAAGCGACGCTGTTTCACTTCTAGTATTTTATTATGACAATTTCTGTGGTAACAATTGTTATGCGGACTGTATCCGAGTACCAACTCATTCGGTGTCCGTATGGGCCACTTAAATTTTATCGCGGGTCGCAACATCCCTTCATTACTGGAAACAGTCTCGTGCTCATTAACGTCCAAAATACATACATTGTGTATGTCCATTAATAAAGTTTTTCATCGTGTAAGGCTATCGTTCAACTGTTCGACGAAACACGATTAAATACAAACGGCCAATTTGGAACGTGGGCTTTGTGTCTCTAACATTTGTGCTATTCAAATATTGACACTGAAATAATGTATGTATACATTGTTTGTATCTGAATAATACTGGTACAATTTTGACTTGTTACGTGTTTTTGCATGGGATGACTAGCTTGGTCAAGTGGTTTAAGCGAAGGCTTCTCGGATCACCATATCAAGTTATCGCACCATATCAAGAAAAGACAAATCTTTTGTGACGTAAAATTAGTTGTCAGTGCGTGTAAAATTCATGTTTGTGAATGCACTTCAAACTCAAACAATAATTCATAGCGTAGGGCAACGTTAAAAAAAGTATTGGATATAGCTAACGGTACAGCAAGGCGGCCTTATCGCTTAAAGCGATTTCTTCCAGGCAACCTTTAGGTAGAGGACAGAGATTAGTTTGCTAACGCACGAATAGACATTAGTGTATAGTAGTCGAGAAACCGTGCTGTCACGTTCATGTTTATTTAGTAAATTTTTAGTGTAAAAAGGATAGCATATCCACTCGGTAGCGTTACGCCAACATCAATCGTTCGTACTTACTGAGACCTAAGCACAAATTATTTAATATTATAGTAACGTATTATTGTCGATAAAATGTGTTGTCTTCAAAGACTGAAAGCGATGAATGAAGGTGTACAAATGGGTGACTTAGTGGTAAACCATCTACTTTATGCAGATGACGCGGTTTTAATAGCGCCAACAGCCACTGATCTGCAAACACTAGTCACAGTTATGAAAGACGACTGCATGATCAATGGCTTACACTTAAATGTGAAGAAAACCAAGATTATGGTTTTTGAAAGGGAAGAAACCAGAACGAATGTAAGGATTGTGGTTGGTAACGATGTGCTGGAGCAAGTGAATGAGTTTGTATATCTTGGATGCGCCTTGCGGGGTAGGCAGAGAGTACAGAGTTCCAACAGGTTCTTTCCTTACATACCTCTCTGGCTTCCTCCACTCTCATAGTTCGTTTCATACACGCTCGCCGGTTACGGAGACGCTTGACTTGTGATACAAATAAGACATACATACCTACATTCGAAATACATCACTCTATTTCTAGGATATTTGGGTAAAATAATATTTACTCAGCTGAAATTAGAATTACGAATACGAAAAGATGCTAAGTTAAATAGTAGTTAGCGGTATATACTCCAAATAAAATCTGTCGTGCAGAATAAAATTACACTTAGACATGTTACTTTTGCACTAGCGTCGGACAACGATCGTAATTAAATGAAGCGGGATCCACGCATGAAATGGAAAAACATCAGTGATAGTGCAAAACCGCGTAACTAACAACAATACTGCGTAAATTAGGTATGGCCAAATTCAATATTAATATTCAATAATAAAAATATTTCCTCTTCTACCTATCGCACCTGTAGTGTCGCCGTCACGCCTATATTTCCCAAGCGGTGGTCAGTGGTGTTCTGTTTATACCTATATATCGCTGACGATAAAACAAAACAATTGACATCACATCGGGCGATTTTTTTATTTTAGATAGAGGATTACTCTTTATTGTACACCAATACATTTACATAGAGAAAAAATGTTGCTCTGTTGATTTTTGGGATGAGGATTTTTTCTATAAAAAACCACACTTTTCCGATTAAAAATTCTAACCTAAGACGTAATGATCACCATCCGCACTACTACACTAATGAAACTGTCAAAAAAAACAATATTTATGTTCAGTAATTTTACTTATTGAATACCCATATCATCTTCCCTTTTCCCTCTTAGTTAATTAAGACATGGATCCACAGATCCGTGTTTCGTACAGACATGCCAATTATGACCAAACAGATTGTACGCAATCGTTCCGTAATTGACAGATTGTCGTTCCCAGCCGAGCCACCCCTAAAGGGCCCACTGGGCTCTGACACTCGATATCCATTGGCCTTTGTTTGGTTATTTCGGTAACAGAGCGCATTTATATTCAATTTCTGTTGATTAAAGCTTTTAGAGATGGGTCACGTTGAAAAATAAATTGCCGCCACGCCTCTATTCCCTTGGCGGTGGTCAGCAGTGTATTCTGTTTACTTACATATTGCCGACTAAAACCCAATGTATATAATATATAACATCAGCCTATACTGCCCACTGCTGGACAAAGGCCTCTCATAAATCGAGGTAGGAGAGATTAGGTCATTATCCACCACGTGGACCCAGTGCGGATTGGTGAGTGGAGGCAAGTTTGGGGCCACCTGCTGTTGGAACTTATCAAGCCGCCTTTAAGACTTCCAACTTGGCTTAACGACCACCACATTGAGTGGTTGCTGGAACCAATGGCTTAACACACCTTGAGACGCTCGAAAATGAAAATGCCACAAACGGTTACCCATCTCAGGCCGACCGAGGCGAACGCTGCTTAATCTTGGTAATCGGTAAGAATACCGCGGTCGTACAGCGGTACGAGCGCCTAACCCCAATGTAGTAAGTTGTTGTTTATTTTATTCTTTGCACACTATTATTTCTTTTTCGGTACACAGATCACCATTTTCTGACCTAGGATTTGAACCGAGGACATCATTATCGCTATCCCCACTATGCGCCACTAAATAAACGGGACAATCAAAATTAAATCCTACAACTAATAAATATACGGCGATGACCTACAGGCATATCTTGTACAAATTCATCAATGTGCCGATTGGGGTGACTGAAGTCAGATATGGCCACTCACTCACTCACATCATGGTTTTATAAGACCTTTACACATCCGTATTTGTTGAAGTATCAAAGGGTATTGAATTAGACAGAAATCGTAATAATAAGACTAAAGTGTGTACTAATAGGTACTAGAAAGAGTAATTAAAATTATGGTAAATTTATTACCGGCCTCCCCAGAAATCACTACAATGAACAGTTTTGTGCAGTACCTATCCAACTTTGATCCGCGGCCTTGACCAAGTTGATTCTCCTTGTGGTGGGCCTGTCTACTCTACGTTTTCGAGTAGGTTTTCACCCCTGGGGAACTATTCTGCCACAATAGCCACTGCGAGCGATGTGACCTCCCCCTTGCCATTGGAGCTGAGCGCTATCTCGACGACTTCGGTTTTCATGTCATTCTGTGGATCGTTTCTTATTCGGTCTCGTACTGCCCTGACCTACTTGTCCTAAACTACCCTGTGGGCATATCTTTAATCAACTTTCATATGTATTTCCTTCATTTAAATTAAGAGTAATCTAGACTGAGCAGTTGCGCATTATTCGATTTGTTCAAAAGCTGTCAACGTGTGCTTGCGCGCGTGTACTTCAATTTTATGCCGTTACCACTGCGATGTTCTACCTAGACAAGTAATTCATCTATGCTCCTTTCATTGCCCTTTGGGTTACTTTAGTCAGCCATCCTATCTCTGTGCCGTAGGTTATCACTGACAACGCATACACAGTCAATATTAAGAGACCTTTTCAATAAACATTATTTTTTAACTTGTTATGAGCGCATATTTTTCTATATTGAGTTCTTAGATTTACGCGAATATTACACATGAAATAAAACTATTTTACGGATTTTATCGCGGTTTATTTTTGATTTTTAGATTTTTTTAAACTGCATAAACAAAAAGACCGGTAACAACTCGGGCTAAAGAACACATAGCTGACCTAAAACACCATCGCTCAATGAAGTCTGTAGTCTGTGAACATGTCCTTGACCGCATCCACTATGACATCAGATTTGTTAGACCACAAATCCTCGTGAAAGAACACCGATTCCTACCAAGGATGGTTCGCAAGGCTATTGAATTAAAAAAACATCCTAATTTCAATAGAGAAGATGGCTGGGTGCTTCCATCGTCTTGGGATCCGGTAATTAATATAATCAAATCCAAAACAGTGAGCTCATTCTGCCTAGATCGGACCAGAGACAACAAAAATAATGAAGAAGTTTGAGGGTACTCCGGATCGTTTTGGACGTCTAACACCTCAATCCCTCCCGTGACGATGGGTGCTGCAAAGCACACGAAACGTCGGGAACTAAAAATCAAAAATAAACCGCGATAAAATCCGTAAAATAGTTTTATTTCATGTATATTTTTCTTTTCGATTCAAAATTTCTGATAAATTCTGCAAGCACTGGTATCTGTTTAAGTTTGAATACCTCTGTAACTTCGATAACAGTGCAGTAATATGGTGACAAGGAGCTGGTCTGATGATGGAGCCGGATAGTGGTCATAAATACCCATTTTAATAAGATAGCGCCGTCATTTTTCGCTATAAAAGTTTGTATTTTTATAAAAAAAAAACACCCATGTAATAGGGGGCGAGCTTATTGCCATATACCGGGCACAATTCCAGACTCCGGACTCGTACTGGAGAGTTTTCGCTAGAAAAACTACACTTGTCCGACCTAGGATTTGAACCCAAGACCTCGTCATCACAAACGATGCGCTTTGCCACTAGACCAACGAGGCAGTCAGTATTTTTATAAGTTTATTATTTTTATACCCTTACCAATTTGTAATAAGTAGGAGTTTTAAGCAATAAGAGCGGGGAAGGTTGGACTTATTGCGTTTTGTACATTATTCATTATGCATGAAAAGATTGCAATGCAGCAGGTGAATTAGTTTTACATACGATGTACGCAATCCACGTGTTTTGCATACGGGTAAGTAAAGGTGGAATTTGAAATAACTGGCTATCGAGTGAATAATCTTAGTCACAAAGTGCAAGTCTTTTAAAGAAAAATAATATCAAAAGTTAGTAGTTGGGGTCTATAACTGCCTAAAAGTAAACTAAGACAAGGTTTTATATAATGAGGTTTATTTTAAGGAAAATAGCGCGTAAAAAATTTATTCCGTTTGAAGTTATATGGAGAAACTTTGTCAAGCTCTTTTGAATACTGAAGTCATAGAAATACAAAGAATATACGAAACAGTCCAACAAACTCGTCCACTAATATTTGTATTTCGTGTTTTGTGTTCTGCTTTGGGCCTGAATTATTTGGTAACAAAACAATTGTTGCTAAGTATCGATAAAGTTAATGAACTCAGATCTATTGAAACCTGATGGCAGGAGAATTAATCATATACTTGACTCTGGATGCTATAAAGCACTTAAATTGAAAGGACTTAAAGATCATTAGCCGCGATTAAATCCGTACTCTCCACCTACCCTGCAAGTGACCTGACGTGATCTCATCGTCAACCTTCTGTAGGTCATCGGTCCATCTTGTGGGGGGTCAGTGTTAGTAGCAATGTTTGGGGAGAACTTTTTCCTGCAGTGGACGTCTATTAATCCACACTGAAAATTATAAATTCAAAAAATACTCTGTCTGTCTGTGTATCTTACCTTCTATCCCCAACCCGCTGAACAGATTTTGATCAAATTCGACAAAGATATAAATTTCATCCATGGGAAGGAAATAGGATGGAAGATTTAGCGCAGTGGCTAAGAGCTTAAGGCGCTCTGGATCTAATAGTATGGGGTTCGATTCCTGCACATATTTGTTTCAGTCTGAGTATTTGTGTATTTGAATTTTCATGTTTGTAAACGCACAGGACGGCACAGGAATAAATCCTAGGATGGGGTTACGTTTTTTTTTTAAACCTTTGTCTCAAAAAAATATAAGGCGTGATATACACGCCTGAAAATAACGCGAACGAAATTTCGGGTACAGCTAGTGTGTATTATTTGCGTAGGAAAGTCTCATAAGAAGTCCCTATGACGTCATTTTATACCTTAATATTCAACCTTTTTATCAATTTTATATTTAGAAATGTACATATTTCACTTTACTTTTGAAATTAATAATTAATTTTATTTATTTACTTAGGTGCATGGAATTCATCTCCTCGCTAATGCTACACTTCAATATTCCCCTAGGATTTTAGATAATTCTATCTACAAGACAAATTAAGCTTATTGTCCAATTTTACAATCGCAGTTATGATTCAATGTAGCAAAAAGCGACTTCCAGTAACTCTCTTAGATATAAGAAAAACACATTCTCAGTTTGAAACACTTCATCTCGAACTAATTTCAACCCTAATTACGACTATAACAAGGGCGTGTCTCTATGTAAATATTCCCTTGTATTACACGTGTAAGGGCTCAGTCAAATTGAAAGCTATTAACGTGGCTATTTAATAGTTCAAGAAGAGCTAAATTGAAATTTGATTTACGGGGTTAGAGCGAAATGGCACCATATTAGCTAAATAGTCGTGGACTTACATTGTAAACTATTGGAATTCCTGCTCAGCTAGTTCATCTAGTGTAGTGTCTACTTGCTCATAGATTGACGTTTATGTGTGAGTTGACTATCTTCTAATAAAAAGCTAAACTATAAGTATAAACGTCATTAGTTTATATTTTAATAGTACGTACAGCATCAATTAATAGCTCACACTTCTTTTTCGTCGAAAAAAACCCACTATAAGACAGCCTCCCCTAAAAATCGCTTCGAAAATCGGTTTTGTGCTGTACATACTCAATATTAAGCCGCGACCTTAACCAGTTCAATGGTTCGTCTTGTAGGGACACTCTAATCGATATAAGAACTTTGATTTTATAGAACAAATGAGCAAACAGAACTGATACTCAATTTTGAGTTATGTTTTTTCGTCATAAGCTGTAACATCAATCAATTTAATGTCATTAAATCTTTGAATTATACATCCTCGCGATAAACACCATTATTCTATGCCGATGCGCCTCTAAAATCTGGATTAATGCCACTACTATAGTTATAGTTACTGAAAACCTGGTGAAGGTCGTATGTAAAAGCTTTTGAGGTGATGGTTATATTTAATAGTTCGCTAGTCTGATGATGATGATAGTATTTACTATGATCATCATCAGACCTGTAGCCAATCTAACTTCGCCCTTATGCTACATACCTATAAATATATAGAATAGAAGGCCTAATCGACACGCCTTGTCATTCATAACCCGTGCAGAAGGGCACTTAGCGCAGATATTTTTACTTGAATATTTTAGGGTTACTTTGAGTAAAGTGTGGCATAACTTACCTACTATTTGAGTGAACTTGCGACTTAATAATATAGCTGTGGAGCTTAGTTTTAGTTATTACGGTTTGTGGGTGATGTCGGCACTTAGTTAACATCTAGTGAGTAGTAGGTAGTGGTTTTTATTGTGAATGGTTTTAAGGAGTTAATTTAGATTTGGTCGATGAAGCTTTCTATAGAGCCAGTAGTTTTTAATTTCATGTATACTAGAACAATAACTGATTTCTCGCGTGGTTCTTAAATATTAAACGTTTTTATGGCTTATGGTATACCATTTACTACACGAAAGTCTATATCTTTTATACTATATTCTTGTTTTTCAACTGTTGCCCCGTACTAGAAATAATTTAATAATAGTTAGCATGTGTCACAGTAAGAATTGTTCCTTGCAGGAATCGAATTAAAACTGCGACTATTATATAATTATAATTAGATTAGATTTAGCAATTTTCTTTAAGCTTTTAGAGAAAGTTAAAACCCTTTTAATGTTCGGAGTTCTTAAAATATTACACATGAAATAAAACTAGTTTTTTTCGGATTTTAACGCGGTTAATTTTTTGATTTTTAAACGTAGCAAACTTAAAAATAAACAGCGATAAAATCCAAAACAATTGTTTTATTGCACTTTTAATGTTATCAAATTAAATGTCTGACAATGTTAAAATGATGTTACTAATATTAAAGATACGTTTATATTTGATGGTATACGTAATACCTAAGTATAGTTCAAGTTCAATTAAAAAAAATTAAAACCACTTTAAAAGAGCACCTTTTACACCAACAATTAATTCCATAGCTGTTTTTCTTCAAGCCGTGTACCTAAATCTTCATCGGATCGACGTAACTCTATTTTGTTATTTTTTTATTGTTTACTGTTGTTCTTATTAAATATTCGTAATATACTTTATTTTCCACATTACTATTCAACAACTACATCCACATTTACTCTGATAAACTGTTTGTATTTTTTTTCTTTGTATTGTAATCGCGCGCAGTTACGCTCTCAACTTGAACTGGTATACACGGAAGAACAGGGTCGTGGCACTTGAGTTGCCCGGCATTATGCTGAGTGTGTACCATTTCAGTGCCACATTTAATTTTATTCTATTTTATATTATTTGCTGTGTATTTTGAATAAACTGTCACTGAATAAACGTTTTTCTTTTTTTCTTCTTTCTGTATAATATATATAAGCGGACTTATCCGAGTTATTCAAAAGCTCTTCGTAGGTACTTGCCCTGGTTATTCTTAAATGAGATTCTCAAGAAGTGTCAATATTGATCTACCGGGGCTGGGTATAAGTTTGAATTGTCTTTCCACGAAAACGCCGAGATCCCAGATCCCAGATTTGATCCCCTAAGTCAGGGATGAAACTATTTTGGGCAAGAGACCTCTTTTCCAAAATGAACTAATACCTCAGACCCCAATAGCCAAATTACTTTAAGAATCCTATCTCTAGTTTTTATCCTATTGATAAAAAATGCTTAGCAAGTTAAAATCTTTGCTCCTTAATAATCTTACTTAAATATTAGTCATTCTTATAACAATTTGGTACACGTAATAAAACTTATACATTATCTTGAAAGTTTCAAATAAGAACTTGTGATAATAATAGAGGTCTAATTTTAGACCTTGTCGACCCCCAAAATCAGTTTTCGTTTATGTCGACCCCTGGGAAACCAATATCGCCTAATTTGGGAATCCCTGCCCTAGGGGATCAGTTTTATTTTAAATTATTTTCTATACCGTTGGTATAAGGTGGATCAGATGATAAACCTTCCAAAAATGTTCACAAAATATATTTAGTGGATCACAAAGGAATTAAATAATAATACTAAACAGTAAGGGATCGGTTTTGGGGATCGGACCGGAATAACTCGAGCAGGTCAAAGCAAGGCACCCAGGATTTTGATATACTAAAATCCTTAGTGTATTACAAACATAAATTTTAAATGTAAACATTCAAAATGCATCCGAAATCACTGGATTCTGCAAAGACATAACGGAAGACCCCTCTGATCCTATAATATGATCTGAGGACCACGAAGCACGATAACCGTAAGCAATCTCTTATCATTTTAACTTAGAATAAACAGCTTATTTATTATCATCAAGCATTTAACAATCATATTTACTCGCACCTTAAACATCACAAACTGCCCTCAAAGAAACCTCCCTTATCAATCCCAGTTCATCATAATAATTCAAATAAACCTACTGAGTTCTCTCCAACACAGAACAATCGGGAATAATTACAACAGTACCTCCCTCTGTTTAATCGAATCACAAAGAAATCTAACATCGTCGGCGAAAATTGGGTGTATTCAGTATACTCCTGCTTCAGGGATTATAGGCGTGACGGTTTATTAAGAGAAAATGAAGAAGCTTTAATAGTGCTTCAATACTATCTATGAGAAATGAATCAATTAGCAGAATTAATTGGGGGAACTAAGTACAATGCAATTCCCTCAAGGTACCTATACTATACTTATGTTCTTATTATGCTAAATCAGGTCCTGACGAGGGTACAAGTGATTATTAAGAACATTTAAAATTACGAGAGGTTTTTTCTTTATCGCTCAAATTGTCATAAGAGCTGATCGAATGGTCATGTCAAATTTGATATAGGCAGAATATCGTAAATGTTCTCAATGATTGGATTAAATAATTTTAATATTATGGAAATAATAAATAAATTATTTATTACCAAAGTCCGTTTTACGCAATATATTCTCATTGAACAAAAGAGGCAACTTGAAATTGGTTGTTAATTAAATTAATCATACATTCATTAATTGTGAAATTTATCTTATGAATACCAACTGTTAAATACACAAACGCGATAATGAGATGAATATTAAGTACAACCGAGTATTCACGATATTTCGCATGTCAAATTATTCGTTAACGTACCTACTATGAACAAGGTGTTTTTTTGAAAATACAATATATACAATACATTAACCTATTGTTTAAGTTTAGATTTCCTTCCTTTACACGCGGAGACATAGGTATCCTAACAATCACGTGCAAAAGTATTCCTCTCAAAATTGAACTTTATTTCTGTCACTTAAGCTTAATATTTGAAAGCCGAATATTGCATATTCGTAACCGATTTTGATGGTAAAATGACATGCCTATTTAAAAGCGCGATACGGTGGTGCTAAAATTAATGCTATTTAAGTAGTAAACTTGCTTTCTTGGCTGTTTGTTTGTCTATTATGTACATATTTTGCAATGGATTTTAAGGTAACTTCCCGATAACCTAGAGACAATAATTTTAAGATAGCTTAGAACTGGATAACAATGCAATAATAATATGCATTTTTGAGTGTCGGTCCTTTCAATTCCTGTCAATATAAGGTAGGATTAGTTCAACACCACCAATATTCACTTAACAGTGACATATACACAGGGAATAGACTTTTAGATATATTTATTCGTTTATAGAATAAAATGGCGAGTAAATAAGATACATATTTAATAATTTAACAAATTATTAAATTCTGAACCCACTTATTACAATTATCACCACAACTATAATTTAAATGACTGAGGGTTACTCAACGGAGTTCTCACGATAACCCTCCTTGTTGCTGGATCAAAACGAAATGGCCGAGAGATCGTCGACAACCGACGATCATCCAACATGGCGGTTTCCAGATGGCGACGTTTTGCAGTGTTGCCAGTATTTAAAAAACGCGACTCCGAATTTTGCCGGCGACAACACTAATATTATAAATGTGAAGGTTTGTATGTTTGTTATTCAATCACGTGAAAATGGCTGAACGAACTTGAATTAAATTTGGAAAACAGATAGTTGGGTACCTAGATTAACACATAGGATACTTTTTCCTGCCTAAGTTATCGCGGGAGATGTCGCGGGCAGAAATAGTACGTTACATACATTTTTAAAATCGATTACAAAATTTCACACAAATGATTACGAAACAAAAAATATATTTTAATTGTTTAAAAAATATTTGAAATTACATCGAAGCAAATGGAATTGTAAGGAAATGTAAACCCTTAAAAGCGACTAGACCTAGATTTATAGCAATACTTCAAAATAAAATAGGACTGCACACGTTTCGGTCTGTTTTAAAAATGTAGTATATTTTTATTTCGATAATGATCTACAATACATTAACGACAGTTCACTTTTGATGTAACCGCACATTAATTGTTATTGTACCTACCCTCTTATTTTCTATATTATCACGCCAGATCCCTTGTGGGGTAGGCAGAGAGTACAGTGTTCCAACAGGTTCTTCCTCCCTCTGATTTTGTGTTGTCCACGTATCCAACATAATTCCCATTATCCCCCTTGTAAAACACTCAAATATTTCACTCTCTACCTATATTGAGGCGCTCGTAGCGCTGTGCGACGCGGTGTTCTTACCGATCACCAAGGTTAAGCAGCGTTCGGCACGGTCGACCTGAGATGGGTGACTGTTTGTGGTATTTTCATATTCGAGCGTCTCCGTGCTCCGGAAGGCACGCTAAGCCGTTGGTCCCAGTTACCACTTGATGTGGTAGTCGTTAAGCCGAGTTGGAAACCTAGTAGGCAGCTTGATTAGCTCCAACGGCAGGGCCACAAACCTGCCTCCGCCAATCCGCACTGGGTCCGCGTGGTGGAGTATGACCTAATCTCTCTCACCTCGATTTGTGAGAGAAGGCCTTCGCCCAGCAGTGGGCAGTATAAGCTGATATTATAGTATTATATTATACTCATATTACTTTTAGTTATTTTTCATCAGAATAAATGAAATCTAAAAATGTCTAATAAGAAGTCCAGAGTAGACCTCCGGTCCAGTACCGGAACGGATTAAAGCTTTTACCCGGGCGGGGATATGCCCAGCGAAGCCGGCAGATGTGCCCTTTAGTGAGAGCAACTAATTATACGTGAACTGACTATAAGAAGTGGGCGGCTGTTTCCTTCGTTTAGTATTTATGCTTCGCTAAGGTTTATTTCTGTAAAATAAGTTTTTGTTTTAGTATTGTATGTAAAGATTTTGTTTTGGCAATACTACGAAGAAAACTAACCAGAAAAAAATATTCAAAAGACAGTTGACACTTTCTGAAGGAGAAGAGCCTGCAGAGTGCAACATGTCGCCGGCGATATATGTTATTTAGTTTATAACTTTTTTTTTTGACCTGTAAGTTTAACGAAAATATTTTTGTAAAATTTCAGTTTCCTGAAAATAAATGAGTTATTTTTATTACTCGTGGTCGCCCGTAGGTCGATATTCGACCTACTCTTTTATCGTTTGCTGGTTATGTTTGACATTCAATAAGACTATAGACAAATAATAGTAAAGACAAATATCAATTTGACGTGTCTTGTGTCAAATACATGGTAGTGTGTGTAATGTTTTTTTCATTAATTTAATGTATGATTAACGCATAATTAAAAAAAAAATTAGAATCCTGCACTCCTTCTCTATATAAACTATAAGTGTGAGAAATTTCATACTCCTCCGCCCGCGCAATTTTCGTAAAAAGGTGTACAAATTTTTGCTTCACGTATTAATATATAGATGTATGCATTTATTTGCCTGCCCCTTTATATGAATGCCTCGTTGCTCTAGTGGCAAAGCGCATCGCTTTGTGAGCACGAGGTCCTGGGATAAAATCCTGGGTCGGACAAGTGTTGTTTTTGTAGCGAAAACTTCCCTGTACAAGTCCGGAGTCTGGAATTGTGCCCAGTATATGGCAATAGGCTCGCCACCCCCCATCACTTAGGACCTAACATCGTCGACGAAACGTGGGTGTACTCAGTACACCTCTGCCACCCCCGCTTGGGAAAAATAGGCGTGACGGTGTTTATGTATGCATTAATTTAATACATTTCTTATAAAACATATATAAAAATACAAATATTCTTAAAAAATGTGCTCCACCGACACCAAGGTCTATGACCCAAGCTACCGGTGGACAGGACTCCAAAGGGAGGAACCTCCTCACAATGCGTGCCGCGGTGCCGAGTCCAATACTACCGCCTTCTGTATCAGGCCCTTCACTCAACTACCTAGCGAGAGCTTCTCGAGGTGTTTATCGAAGCTCTTCGCTATTAGGCCGTTGACTGATACGACTGTCGGAATAATGATAGTTGAATCAACATTCCACATGCCGGTAGCCACATAGGCCAGGTCTAAATATTTAAATAATTTTTCTTTTTCGGCCTTCCCAATGTTCTCATCATGCGGAATGGTGACATCAACTAGCATTACGCGACGCATCGATCGATCTATCATCACAATATCAGGTTTATTGGTTACAATAGTCCTGTCCGTGATAATAGATCGATCCCAGTGAAGCGTGATGTGACCACTTTCGAGAACTGGAAGAGGCTGGGCTTATTATTATCTTTTTTTAACCAAATTATACTTAATATGCTCGCAGCGGTAGTATTATCTTCAAGTTTAACCAGAGTTCAGTTGAATCTGCCCGATGAGATGGTTGATGCCCTATTTGAGCGATTTAAATTTTCAAGAGCAGTAATAGCCTAGTGGTTAGATCGTTGGACTGCAAGGTCTCGGGTTTAAACCCAGGCACGCTCCTCTGTCTTTCGGAAAGCATGTGCGTATTTAAAAAAAACTATCACTTTAACGGTGACGGAAAACATCGTGAGGAAACCTGCATGCCTAAGAGTTTCTCGAAGGTGTGTTTAGTTTGCCAACCTGCACTGGGTTAGCGTAGTGAGCTATGGCCTAAACCCTCTCAGTTTAAAAGGAGGCCCGTGCCCAAGGGTGGGACAGTTTCTTAACAGGGCTAATATTACATAATTATTATTAAATTTTCAAGCATTTTCATCCTTCGTTTGGACTTATTCATCGGAGTCTGGGATGATGGTCAGTGTAATACGAGTAGCAATAACATCACCCTCTATTAAATTGGAACCTAACATCGTTGGCGAAAAGTGGGTGGACTTACACAGTAAACGTGGAGGTTTATTGCGTACACCCACTGTGTGTGTGTGGGTTTATTTTGGGAATATATGATGTGTGTTATTATTAAGAATTATACGCTGGCCAAGTGTAAAACGGATACAACTCATAAATATGGTTACATTTACATTTTTATTAACAATCCACAACTAATTGTCTTCACTTAAAACCACTGAGTAGAACCCGAGCACGCAAGGGACAGTCAAGACGACAGTCAGGGCAAACGTCACCAGGATATAAACGTTTTCTTCTAGCACTCTGTTTTTTTACACGTTAATTAAGTTAGCACTCTAAGTTTAAAACTAGAAAGCTTAATTTCCTCCGTTCTTACTTTATTAGTAACATCCTTATTCTATTCAACCTGAATAAATATATCATCAAATAAGAATAAAACTAGAAATAGGGCAGACATATTATACCCGACAACAAATTGTTTCCCTGATAATCAGGGAGGGAATATCGTATATCCATCCATATTGCTTCTAATACAGTAAATACGCCCTTATTTTCTATGACCAAATAAACATGTAACGTGGGGCGTTACGATAACTTCGAGAAATAGAAAGAAAGAAGGAAAAATTGACCTATACATTACAGAAAACAGCAATTAGGTAAGTACATAGAACCCGATGAATTTGGAGCAGAAAGGTTCTCGAGTGGCGACCACGTATTGGAAGACGTGTAGAGGGCAGGCCCTCTACATGTTAGGCTGATGACTGAGAAGGTGGATGCGTACAGAGCAGCGTTGTGGCGGTTTTTGAGGGAGGGAATTTCCAGTTTTTCCAGGAGGCAAATTTCCAGTATCAGCTCAGAGTCTGGCATTGTGCCTGGTCCAGTAGTAAAGACGGGAGCCTTTACTACTGTCCCTATTATATTAGACCTAACACAGTAGGCTAAAAGTAGATGTATACCAGCCCTGCTTGAGGACTATAGGCAAGACGGTGTTCATAAACACCGTCACGCCTATATTCACCAACCGGGGGTGGCAGAGGTATACTGTGTACACCCACTTTTCGCCGATCACGAGTTCCTGGCTTCAAATCCTAGGTCTGACAAGGCGTGATTTTTCTATAAAAATCTCATTATCAGTCCGAAGTCTGGCATTTTACCCGGTATGATATGAATAGGCTCGCCTCCTATTACACAGGCATCTGACAAAGTCGATGAAAAGTGAACCTCAGCTAGCCCTGCTTGTGGAGAACATAGTCGCGACGGTGTTCATTTAAATTAACTTCAAGGTAATCAGGTCGGTCGGAGCAAGAAAACCATGCTCATGTGGAAACTCACTGACAGCACAAATCTAGAGTGTTTGAGTGGTGCAACCGAAATGATGTCTCACCTTGTATCGTGTCCTGCGTGCCCTAACACCTGCACGCAGCAAGACTTGATATCTGCTTCCGAGAATGCAGTTAGTGTGGCCGCTTTCTGGGTCTCGTCCATATAATTGTATCACGTTTGCCGTCGAAACACTAAGAAGAAGAAGGGTTAGTAAAGGAATACCAGTAAAGCGTAAAACGATCGTAAAACTCTGCTCTATTGATGTCGAATTCTATGACACTTCAACACTTTTAGACTTGAAAAGACTTTAAATTTTCATATCGATATCATCACACCAGATCCCTTGTGGGGTAGGCAGAGAGTACAGAGTTCCGGCATGTTTTTTCCAATCTAATAGGTAGATTTAAAATATGTACGTAGTTTTTGGATGGTATTTAAGTAATAATAATAGTTTAAAAGAAAAAAAATATATAAATAATTCTCATGCCCGTTTTCGCTGAAGGTATAGATGTAATTTGTACACCAACATTTCGCCGAAGACTTCGCCATACATCATTTCACATGCCTTTAGAATATTTTTTAGATACTCTCCGAATTAAGGTTTCCTTACGAAGCTTCTGCCACCATTAGCATGCAAGTGACATGTTTTGAATATTGCCGGTGTTACTACGGCATTTATTTGATTTCCAAATACGATCAAGCGGGTCACTGCGCGGAGTAAATGAAGAGGCCATTACACTCCCGCCATTTCTGTATTTACTATCTAGCTAAGAAAGACAGACTGACATAAACTACGCCCACCACGATGACTAACTCAAACTCAAATAATTTATTTTGTAATAGCAGTTATACACGACTTCGTACCCGGTCGAAAACAGCGTCACTTACCAGGTCTATGTTTTAAAACCTATGTCACTTCTGAATAATGTGGCTTTATAATGTGGCTTTATAATGGTGAAATAATCATTAAAATCGCTCCAGTAGTTTTTGAGTTTATTCGCTGCAAACATACAAATCTTTCTCTCTTTATTATATTAGTGTAGATAAGTCCCGCTTAAATTATAATTTAATACATAACATATTTAATACATAATATATAACTTTAATCTATATCTCTATCTATCTATATCATTACGCCAGATCCCTTACGGGGTAGGCAGAGAGTACAGAGTATATAATAATTATCATATTTAAAATTTAAATCTAATTTAACTACTAATCTACCACCGGATCGAAAAGCGGCTTCCACTGAGAAAATCCGGCAAAGAAACCCAGCGGGTTTGTCTTCTTGATTTAGTTATCTTTTCCATTTTTTTTAATCATATTGTGTGGATACAATATTTAGGTTACAATTTAATAGTTTACGATCTAGCTCCAGTGTAATGTCCTACGATCGAGATATGAATGTAATGATATTATCTGTAAAGAGTGTCTAAAGAATCTCAGATGGGCCAGACCCCACAAGTATGATTGCTGGACCCCGTTCACGAGTGTGAATGCTGACACAACTATCAGTCACTTCGACCATATTGGAGGGACGGGAGTGACCCGCGCCAGACCGTCACCGGAGACATTATAGTGAGCA
Source organism: Phalera bucephala (assembly GCA_905147815.2). Classification (NCBI taxonomy): domain Eukaryota; kingdom Metazoa; phylum Arthropoda; class Insecta; order Lepidoptera; family Notodontidae; genus Phalera; species Phalera bucephala. The sequence goes on along the minus strand of LR990613.1, from coordinate 27,833,749 downwards.
TGATCAAACCAGTAGCTCAAAGAAGGTAGCCAGATTGTGTCTACAAAGCAGCAATACCCCAGGCTCGTCAGGCTAAACACGCTACGCTTTATCATTGCCGTAATTTCAAGAGAAAAATACATAGCATCACTATTAATAATATGACACTTCAATGCCACGCGGTTTTATATTCTATGTAATCCGAGATTTTGTAACAAGCTTTCTTACATAATTTAGCCTTGATTATGGTTTTAAATTTATTAATTGGTAAATCTCGAATATCGTGGGGAAGTTTGTTATAAAAGCATATACACTGGCCCATGAACGAATTGCTAATTCTGTGGAGACGCGTGACATGTACAGCAAGATTATTTTTACTCCGAGAATTTACAGTATGAATATCGCTAAATTTTTCAAATTTGTCGTTCTCGTATATAACAAATTTTCATATATGAATTGGTAAATAATGTTAGAAATTAAAGATGGTTAGAATAATGGTTATTTCCTTAAAGAAATCTTTAAGAGATTCTTTAGGATCCTTTTCTGCAGTATAAATATAGTATTAAGGTCTGCAGAGCACCACTAATAACTGAAATAACCGATTTTAGCTTGACGTCAGGGCCTAGTTAGAAGACACAATGCACAGTTGCTTAAGCCTCTTTATATATTCTTCGTGGTTACTACTGGTAGTACAGCTGGTAGTAACACGAACAACAAATGAATGCAAGCTGGGATTTAAATCCTCTTGAATATAACATGAGCGTTTTATCGACTATACCTTCAATGTTTCTCTAATAATATATTTTAGAATACATACATTTTTAAACAACAGTCAACTTGATATAATATTAAACTTAATATTTTTATGTATAAATTACGTCCATATTTACAAAATATTTCAAAACAAAATTACTTAAAGTAGTCAGCGTTATAAGCTCAGCCATTTTAGGTAGGTATTCATCCTGTAAATAATAATAACGGCTTGATAAAATTACAAAGGCTACTCGGCAGCCTTAAATATATTTTAGATTCTAACCCGTCGCTGTAATAATGAAAAAGTTAAAAAGACCCTTTTGACAAAAGTTTATTGTTATTTAAATGCAAATGATAAAGTTTTACCAAGTCTAAAGTATTAACACGTTTCGAAACTTAAAGTATGACTATTCGTGTTGGTCCACTGGGTAAGGGTTGGTAAAGTCATCTTTTTGTGATAGAACATTTTATAGGCATCTGATTGTATGTACATCTGAGTGTATTGTAGGTTCCAATTTCGAGGTCCTAGATTCAAACCTTTAGTCGGACAAACGTAGTTTTCCTATTGAAAAATTCCCAGTACAAATCCAGAGTCTGAATTGCATGGGACCCAATATTGTCGGCGAAAAATGGAAGTACACAGTAAACCTCTGCCACCCCGCTTGGGAAATATAGGCGTAAATGTGTTTTTAATACTTTGTCACTGATTAATGTATTTGAGGCCATAGTTATTTTTATAATATTAGAGTAATGGAGTTGTGGCAGTTGTCCCAAAAACACGCTGATAAAAATCTCCAAGAAAAGCCATTACTATTTGTTTTTATGTTAAAGTCATGTCACTAAGAACCATTTTAGTGTGCACCTTTTAGTAAATTGACTGCTCTATCAGGTGATTTGGGTTAAATTGTACTAACTGGTCCTATTTGAGGTGCTGACGCTAAAGAAATAAGCCGAGAACAAGACTCAGGTGCTGCGTAAGAAAATCAATACTGTGTGACTTAAGTATGTGAAAAATTTGGTTTGGTTATTTAGAAATGTATTGATGAGGCGCTGGTAGAGGTATGTGAGGTGCTTGTAGGTTTGTGTGAGGCGACCCTGAAGGTTAAGTAGCTTTCGACTCGTTCAGTCAGAAATGGATGACCCTTTCGAGATTTTGCATATGGAAGCACCCATGCGCATCAAAAGGTACGTCAGTCATTTGTCTCGGCTACCACTTTATAAGTTTTTAAGTTAATTTGGACGGCTCCTAGTGAGTTTAATGAGCATTAAGAAAATGTAGTCATAAAACTGCCTCCACCAATCCGCATCTAAATTAGTAATAACATTCTAATAATAATTCTAATAGTAATAACATTCATTCATAATAATAACATTCTTTGAGAAATTATAATCAAGAGCAGAAGCCGCTCTGCTCGTTGGATTGAGTAGTCGCGGGTTCGATCACCGCATTAGACAAATCTTGTGTGCCCGCATTAAAAAAATATTTTTTTCATGAATACTTTAAAAAGTATATGGGGGGCTTACTTAATTATACTATACTAAACTAAGATCAATATAAACGTATCTATTAAATCTTGAATGCCTCATTAGTCGAGCGCTGAATCGGCCGGTCAGGCAAAGAGTTATCGGGGTTATTCTACCGAAAAATCTTCAGCAGTCTGAACCTAGAACTATGAATTACGTAGTAGCTCGCCCTATTGTACAGTTGCGCCTCACATTGTCGGCAAAAAATTAGTGTATAAAGTAAACCGAGAGCCGAGAGAGCCATTGCGGATTCGATCCCTACACGGGATAAATCGTTGTGTGACTTACAATTATTTGTTGCGGTTTGTGTTAGAATTTTATATTTGTAAATTCAACCATGACATAGGAACTTCTAGTGTGGGGTTATGTTTAAAAAACACATCCGTTTGTGCCCATTCTCTGTCTATGTCATTGGGCCAGATCCCTTGCGGAGTAAATGAACAACACGGAGTTCTAACAGATTCTGTCTTTACAGAACTCCTATTTTTATTTTATTTTATAACTTCGCATAACTCCTGACGAAGGCATGTTATCCACATCGTGAGGAGAGCGACGCCGAGCGCCTGACCATCCAGGCGGCGACGCAGACCGAGGGCGGTTGCTACACCTGCGAAGTGTCTGCGGACGCGTCATCCTTTCAGACAGCGCAGGTTCACACGCACATGTATGTCGTCGGTAAGTGGAAAACGAACTTTATTTATAATTATTTAGAGTACTAATTACAATGGACGTTTTGGTTTTACATAGGAATTTGTCTGTAAGTAACTTTAATTATTTAGATTCTGTCATGCGGTCTTAGACTAAAATATTCAATGTCTCACTGTCACGACAAAATAGAGGACTGTTAAATTACGTTTTGTTACGAAAAATTTCGAATTTTTCGTGAATCTAGGAAATTGCATAATACCTTAAAAAAATGACGCTGCTAAGGTAGTTCGTGAAGCTCTGTTATTTATGTTGTTATTTTCATCTTCATCATAACGCAGCCCACTGCTGAACATAACCCTCTTCCAAAGCACGCCATGGGGTCCGGTCCTCAGCTCTTCTATTCCAAATTCTGTTATGTAACTGTCGGCATTGTCCATTATTTAATGGCCATGGTTATGGCCCATATCTATTTGATGGATTAAACGTGAATTATTTACGTCTAAAAGAACATCGGCCTCTAATGGAGTCTAGATTAAGTACTTACAATTTAGGTTTATATTATAACAAACAGGGTATTTACATAATTTAAAATGAGTGATTAGGTAATTGCTTTTCTATTTAGCGCTTAAAGTATAGCACGCATACATTTATAAGATGTATTTTAAACAATATTGAAATTTATTGTATAAATAAAATTATATTGTCTCAGTTTTATTTAACCGTTCTAGGCGAGCCTGTAGGCAGACTATCTAAGTAGTACAACAATTTTAATTGAATAATTAATTGATAATACAATTAATGGATTTAGTTTTCTTTAGTTATCTCACTGTGACCGTTTGTGGCATTTTTATATTCGAACGCTTCCGTGCTTCGGAAGGCATTTTAAGACGTTGGTTTCGGTTACCATTAAAGATTTGGTCAAATAGCCGACGGAGCCCTACGGGAGCGCGACGGCAGTACTCAGCTACGTTCGTCGCGCCGAGTGGGGCTGCGCTGTGTAGCGTCTTCCATACATTTCAGTACAATACAACTTCCCAAGCTGCGCCACTGCCGCGCTCCCGTCGCGTCACGTCGGCTTTTTGGTGAAACCTTTAATGTGGTATTCGTTAAGTCAAGTTGGAGGCCACCTATAAGCCGTCCCACTTGATTGAACTGTAATATGATATGCCATTGTAGTTGATAAGTTCCAACAGCAGGTGGTCACAAACCTGCTTTTTCTCCTAATCTCCTGTAAACCTAATCTCTCTCATCTCGATTTGTTGGAGAAGGCCTTTGGCCAGCCATAGCACAGTATAGGCTGATTTATTTAATACTAGCCGAACCCACAACTTCGTTAGCGTTCTTTTCGAGCGTGTATTTTACACCCTTAAGTTTCCTTTTGAAAGAAAAGATAGCCTATATCCTTTCCCTGGGTTAAATCTATGTCCTAGCCGAATTTGATCAAAATCGATTCAGCGGTTTGGGCGTGAAAAGGTAACAGATAAACAGACAGGAAGACAGACCGAGTTACTTTCGAATTTATAATATTAAGTATGGATTTCATTAAAATAAGTGACACAAAACAACTTCCTTAATTTAATAACCCTATCACTTACGGTCACACACACAAGTCGGAAGGTGCCGAAATGTAAAACCTCGGCTCTAGGTATCGACGCCAACAAAAAATAAAAGGTTTTCCTCAGCTTTATTTCATCAGGACGGCTAAGGTAAGCATCTAGGGTTGCCTACAACACGTACACTTTATTGGGAGAGAGAGCAATATGTTTAGTAGAAAAATGGTTCTGCTTTTGGAGGTTTAGAAACTCAAGCGTATATAATTCAATGAAATGGCACGCAATTACCTACAACACATTCATGTAAGAGCTTCGTTATAAAAAAAGTTTCAAATAAGAATATTTAGTTACGTAATCTTACTTAGTTTTACTGCCTCGTTGGTTTAGTGGCAACGCGCATCGCTTTGTGATCACGTGGTCCTGGTTTCAAATCCTAGGTAGTCTTTCTAACGAAATATTCCCAGTATGTTTCCTCTACCACCCCCGTTTGGGGAATATAGGCGTTATGGTGTAATCTTACTTTGTCACAAGGAAAAGTTTGAAATAACCTCCCAAAAAAGGCCTTTCACAAATCGAGGTGAAAGAGATCAGGTCATACTCCACGACGCGCACCCAGTGCGGATTGGCGGAGGAAGGTTTGTGGCCACCTGCTGTTGGAACTTATCAAGCCGCCTATAAGGCTTCCAACTCGGCTTAACGACTACCACATTAAGTGGTTACCGGGACCAACGGCTTAACGTAGCTTCCGAAGCACGAATGCACTCGATTATGAAAATGCCACAACGGTCAAGCCGACCGAGTCAAACGCCGTTTAACCTTGGTGATGGGTAATAATCACCACGGTCGCACAGCGCTACCAGCGCCCTTTATCTAATAATTAAACTAAATGATAATCCTAATTTCACACCAACGCCCCTGTCAATGTCAGCCACGGGCGAAACGATCCTTGGAGTACTATAGTAACGACAATGTGACGATGTATGTCCAAGCCTCAACTCTGAATCTCTACAATGCAAATTTCATGAGCTTCGTTACTGCATTCTATTTCGGTAAAAAACAATACTGCCTTTGTAATAAATAATGTAGTAATCGATATTTAAACCAATTTTTTTTTTGATTCAGTGTCATCTATGCCTGACTTTTGAAGGCGGATGCTACCTCTATAAAAATAGTGTAATTTAGGCCGTTTCTTTTCAGCAATAAGACCTTTTTTTTAATAAAACGTGGCCCCACAATAGGATTTATTCCCGTACCGTGGGTGCGCTTACAAACATGAAAATTCACACAAATACCCAGACCGAAACAAATAATTGTGGGTCAAACAAAGATTTGTCCTATGCGGGAATCCAACCGGCGTCTATTCAACCGAGTGGGTGACCTAGTGACCTAATCTATCTCAATTTTGCCCAACTATGACAAAATATCGGCTGAGTTATTTAAAAGTTAAAAGTAGAGATTTAAACAATATCTCCTTATTTTCAAAACGTCCAATTTGAGGGTATTGCATTTGCTATTACGAAGGCAGAATAGGCAATATGTATTGATGAAAGCCACACAATTGCGGTGGGTGTTTTTGTTCACTCGACGAACGAATTCCAACTAGTGGCCTTGTCCCATATTACCGTATCGCTCTAAGGCATCTCCATGTTTGCATAATAAACGGATAGAGTATGGGCACCCATCAGCGATCAGCTTTTGTATTTTCTATACACGATCAAAACCTTTCTCGTTCGCTTTAATCCGAAAATTGTTCGTCAGAGCCTCGTTGGTCTTACAGTGCATAATACGGGTAACGATTACGAAGACTTAGTTTCGAATTCAGGCTCATAAAAATGTGTTTTTTCTTTGAAAAACTAAGGGATCAGTTCGGAGTTTGAAATATTGGTGTGTGTGTGTGTGTGTGTGTGTGTGTGTGTGTGTGTGTGTGTGTGTGTGTGTGCGCGTGCGTGTGTGTGTGTATGAATGATCTACGCTTTAGCGGGCCTTTACAGCTTCACCGGACAAGACGTTTCCAGTGTTTATCAACACCCATTGTCACGGAAAGAAATCCTTTCTCGTGATCATGGATCTACTTAAAGATAGGCTCCTTATATTATTGATGGATGTTTTTGACGACGGCTTTGTGCGCTCCATAACAATTTATTCTGGTCTGGATGTTTATGCATATAAGATTTATATTTTTCATATCATGTTGTTTTTGTATCAATGTATTAACAGCAAATCGGTAATATTATAACTAATTACTTCCAGTCACTAGACATATATCTATCTATCTATATCTATATCATCACGCCTAATTCCTTGCGGGGAAGGCAGAGGGTACAGAGTTCCAACAGGTTCTTTTCTTACATATCTCTCTGGCTTCCTCCACTCTCATATTTCATCTCATTCACGCTCACCGGTTACGGAGACTCTTGACTTGTCCTTCAGATAAAACACGTTCTTTTGGTCATGGTAAGATAGTCTAGGTCTCTCCCGGTAGCCACATCCTTCCACTGTTGCATAAACATATAGATTATCTATAATATGTATAGCCACGGGAAGCCTTAGTTTAATAATAGGTAATTTTGTCACCAGTGTTGCCCAAATCTGGTCCTTCGATGCACGGCCTAAAGCGGCGATACAGACCGGGCATGAAGCTAAAAGTGGAGTGCATAAGCCGACACTCTTTGCCTGCAGCCAACCTGTCCTTCTTCATTAACAACGATGCGGTTAGTGCTTTGATACACGTATGTATTTTTATAGGCCTTAAGTTACTTTTATGTGATTTAATAACAGGGAGAGTACCTCTTATGTTAGTTAAAATAAGATAGGAACCTTAAGAATAACATAAGGAGATAAAAAAATCATGCATTCCATTTCCTTGCATCGTCTTTATACTATCTATTTGGGCTATAAGCTGCATTGTATAGCTTGTGCTCAGAAATCATAAGATTAAATAAATAATATCAAATAATGGTAGTTCAGAGTCTGGAATTATGCCCAGTCCTAACTGTATTTCGTAAAACGTGTAGTTTTAGCCTAAGTAATCACAGGGATGATGATGCATACTTAGGATATAGGATATTGTTTTGTTAACAAAATTATTGATAACTACCCTGTTTCTAAGCATATTTGTTATTTTCAATTATGTGTACTTTGGGTAATGGTGCCAATTTTATTTTTAAAATAGATCATTTTAAAGCAATAATAGCCTAGAAGTTAGACCATTGGACTGCAAAGTCAGAGGTCTCGGGTTCGAACCCAGGACGTATCTCCGTCTTTACGAAACATGTGCGTTTTAAAAATTAAGTATCACTTGCTTTAACGGTAAAAGAAAACATCATGAGTAGAGGTTCTCGAAGGTGTGTGAAGTTCGCCAACTTACTCTGGGCTAGCGTGGTGGACTATGGCCTAAACCCTCTCAGTTTGAGGGGAGGCCCGTGCCCAACGGTGAGACAGTTTCTTAACAGGGCTAATATATTATTGGGGTTGCCATATTTGCATCCCAGTTATAAATTATCTACATCGTCGCTTATTGTTTTTAACCGACTTCAAAAAGGAGGAGGTCCTATGTTCGGTTGTATGTATGCATTTTTTTTTTTGTATGTTCAGCGATATTTCCGTCAATTGTGGACCGATTTTGATATTTTTTTTGCATTGGGTTCAGTATATCTCCAAGGTGGTCCCATATTAATTTTATTGACATTGGACCTTGGACTTAAGATACACCAGGGAACTCCTTAACGACAAACAATAGGCATGTGTAAATTGAGATATTATGGGTATTACGTCAATCCTATAGGTACCCTACTATAGAATAATTCACTGGTCACTTAAAATTTTAAAATAAAAATCTTTTATAAAAAAAGGTAAACCGACTTCAAAAAGCAAAAAAATAAATATTTGAAGTCGGTGCCAAGTAACCGACTGCACCAACCAGCACCGACCTCAAATATTTATTTTTTTGCTTTTTGAAGTCGAGGCTATTGAAATTAAAAAACATCCTAATTTCAATAGAGAAGATGGCTGGGTGCTTCCATCGTCTTGGGATCCGGTAATTAATATAATCAAATCCAAAACCAAGCATAACACTGCAAGACCTCAAGACACCGTGAGCTCATTCTGCGTAGATCGGACCAACAACAACAAAAATAATTAAGAAGTTTGAGGGTACCCCGTGAACAACTATGCCTATTGGACGTCTAACACCTCAGTCCCTTCCGTGACCATGGGTGCTGCAAAGCACTCGAAACGACGGGAACTAAAAATAAAAAAATAAAAAAATAAACCGCGATAAAATCCGTAAAATAGTTTTATTTCATGTGTAATATTCGCGTGAATCTAAGAACTCAATATTCTGATTTTCGTTTTGTTAATGGAACTGTAAGAATGAAAAAAATATCTTGTGGGCTTTTGCCTGCTAGGCCCAAGTTTGTATCTTTATAGTGTATCATATTTTCATGTCATTATCGTGTATTGTTGATAATATTAAGCGCTGGGTCTGGATCTGTATCATTGTACCATTTGTAGCATATAATACAAATAAATAAAATTGACGTTTCTGTTTGTAATGTCAAAATAACAGCTTTTACTAAATATACGGTATTAATACCAAAAATCTCAGTTTTAAAATTTTTGACTTTCTGTCTATCTGTTTGTTCCGGTTAATCTCAGAAATGGCTGGACCGATATTGACGGGATTCACTGGCAGATGGCTGATGTTATAAAGAGTAACTAAGGCTGCTTTTACTTTAGAAAATGATTTTTGTGAAATTCCACGAAGGCAGGGTTTATTTATATATCCGTATCGTATCACTGGCGAGTATCGTGTTTGCTAACTGATCGCTGTTCTTTCTTAAGTAGTAAGTAGGTAGGTATGAACTACTGTGACAGTTTCCAAGAGCGATAACCGTGTGTTTATGAAAAAACACTTAGTACTTTACTCGTTCACAGCCTCGGTGGTCAGTGACGAATAATGTGCGTAGCGATTGGTCTTGGGTTTAAATTCTAGGTCGACAGTCTAATTTTTCGACTGCAAAATTCGCTATTGTGCCCGATATAATAGTAATAGAGTCACCCCCTGTTATATTGTAACCTTATATCGTTGACCAAAAGTGGGTATTCACAATACACCTCTGCCACACCCACTTGGGGAGTATTGGCGACCGTGTTTAATTGTTTCATGACTACCATGTCGTACATAAGCGTGGGAAAAGGCATTTATTTACTTTTACTTTACGGCCTTGCTACTACGCCACTACTACGGTATAGGGGGTGAATAGTTACCCACTAATTTCTCTCCTTCTGCCATCTGTAATTTAACATTCGAAAGAAGAAAGCTTTGTTTAACTGATTATTAGTATAGGGGTTAGTGCATTGAATTTTAAGCTCGATAAATTATACTTTACGTCGTCAGGGCTTTATGGCCCTCTCAAAACGGAGGCTTAAACATTTTGCCAGTCCTGTCACCTATTATAATGCGACTGAAGTCAAATTACCCAAGGGTCTACCCACCTACATTCGTTATAACAGCATTAAGAAAAGTAAGGGGTATGAAGCCTTATTTAAAAATTATTTCAACTAAAACACGGGCCCAAACACACAAACTAAACAAAAAGTTAACAAGTGCTTATATTGTTTTAACCCTAATTGAATTAATCTCTTAACCTGGAACACGTGAAATTTGGGTTATTTGAAGAGTATTTATATTATGGCAACTTATTTTGAGTATAAAAGCTTGAAATAAAGTGGTAAAAAAGGGTTATGAAAATGCGGTGGTTGCTTTGCGTGTGGCTTTTTTAAATTATTGAGATTATTTTTATTACGTAGAGACAATATGTTTTTATTACTTCTCTTCAATTTCTTCTTTTATAAGTAATATCCAATAGTATCACGTTGATAATCGTATCCCCAGAGATGCTTGAATCTTTCTACTATCATAAGGATAGCCAAATAAAAAAAGGTGAAATACTTTTAGCTGCTTTGTTGATCTAATGGCATATGGCGCTGCTAATAATAATAAAAATAAACCACTAATGTGTTTATTTCACCACTTAGAAATATTTACATTACATATATGGAACCTTCTATTAACTAAAATTATTGCTTGTATTAGGAGGTTCCGCTCTGCTTACGATCACGAGATCCTGGGTTCTTGGTAGGGCAGTGTTATTGGGGTTTTCTATTGCAACATTATCAGTCTGAGATTGTGGTCGGTATAATGGGATTAAAGGTTCGTTTCTTAGTATAATACATATACTAACCTAACATCGTCGTAGAATGTGGGTATGCATATTAACCCCACAGCCATCTCCGTTAGAGGAAAGTAGACGTAACGAAGTTTATTTTTTGCCATTACTTTCATCACTACATACTGACCACAGAAATCTTAATAAGACACTATTAGATAGTTAGAATACTGTTTATTGTTCACCAAATACATTATTGCTAATAGCAATTTCTACCAGACAACATACTATTAAGATTTCTGTGACACAGCCGATTACACCATCTGAACATTTAATGTGATACAACTCTTAACGTTAGGTTTGATACTGAGTTTTTAGATTTACGCGAATATTACACACACATGAAATAAAACTATTTTTCGGTTTCTTTCAAGTGTCATATCCCTCTACAAGATGCAGGAGTATACAAGCTTGATTGTGAATGTGGTTTCTCTTATATAGGACAAACAAAAATACCGGTAAAAACTCGGGTTAAAGAACACATAGTTGACCTAAAACACCATCGCTCAAAGAAGTCTGCAGTCTGTGAACATGTCCTTGACCGCACCTGCCATAACATCAGATTTGATAGACCACAAATCCTCGTGAAAGATCACCGATTCCTACCATGGATGGTTCGCGAGGCTATTGAAATTAAAAAAAAACATCCTAATTTTAATAGAGAAGATGGCTGGGTGCTTCCATCGACTTAGTATCCGGTAATTAATATAATCAAATCCAAAACCAAGCATAACACTACAAGACCTCAAGATATCGTGAGCTCATTCTGCGTAGATCGGACCAACAAAAATAATTAAGAATTAAGTGAGGGTACCCCGAAACAACTATATATACCTTATGCACGTCAAACACCTCAGTCCCTCTCGTGACCATGGGTGCTGCAAAGCACTCGAAACGTAGGGAAGTTAAAAATCAAAAATAAACCGCGATAAAATTCGAAAAATAGATTTATTTCATGTTAGGTTTCATGTTAATGGATGGATAAATCACATTGAACTAAGTATTATACTGTGTGCTTCGTTCTCGATATATGTATTTACCATGCAGCTTCTTCGTGTCACTCGGCAACTGAACGCAATTTTTAGAGCTGAAACTAAACTTATTAATTTTGTGTTATCTGTGGTCCCTATGTGAACTATCATTCTTTTCGTTAGCGCGGCAACTGTTACGTATTGTGTTAATGTTACGTAGTGGAAAAAAGTGAATATTAATATAGTTGAAACTGGTGTTGGGTGTAATCAAGCCAAGAAATATGCCTAGAAAACGATATGCGGATGATCTTATATATTATTAAGAAAAAATAAGGAAAATCGAAAGGAAGATGAAGCGTAATCGTCCGCGTTGACAGGAAAACAATTCGTCGGATGAAAAAAAATAAAAGGTAAACATCATTTTCTCCCACTCCAAGTACATAAAATATACGATTTATCAGTATACCGGTAAGACTACTGGCTTTTTAGCAGTTAGTCTAAGGAGGATTCGTTTTTTACAACTATACCGGCAGACACGGGTGGTGTACGAGATACATTGACGTGATCTTTAGACTCGGGGCGTATACGGGATATACGCACGGGATCTAGTTATCCTCACGTATAGCCCACGAGGCCTTACTTGAGTCAGTAAACACTTCTGCGCAAGTTGTTCTTTTTTGTGGGGCGGTTTTTTCACTTCTATGTTTTCAAACTGCCAAAATCAAGAAATGACCAACGAAGTCGACTCAGTTTGTTCATCACCAAATAATACGTCGCAACCACGCGACGTGTCACTGCTCTCCACTACAAATCTAGTCGCAGTAGAACCTGTGGTTACAGCAGATCCTTCTAAGGATTTAGAGGCGATTGAACCACTTTAAGCTTTGAGGTACTCCTGGCTTTAGGGGACTTAATGCCTAAAAACCCTCAATATGGACCAGCTATCAATGTAGAATTAACTCGAATTTAGACCAACATCTTAAAAAGTGGCCTCTCACGGGGGATCAACCAAAAATTCAGTGAGCAATTATGGCCACAAAACTGTCCACTACGTAAAGCCCCTAAGCTCAATTCAGAGATGTCTGCATCTGTAAGCAACAAAACCAACTTGGCACAGGATTAATAATAATAAGCAAGGTGCTCTCATCAATCATTACAAACGAAAACATAGACAGGCTACCACTAATAGCGATGCTAACCGATGCAGGCAGGATTTTAACTGATCTACACCATTACCAAACCAAGATAAGAAACTTGATCCTCCCAGTACTTGATAAGAAGTTCCTGGATGTAGTGAAAGATGTTGAGAGAGATGAATATCTCTACGGAAGTAATCTTACAGATAAGATAAAACTATTAAAGACATGTCAAAGACTGGTAAATCTATTAAAAAACCTACTATAAATCCTAACCAGAAGGGAAACTTGCAAGGTCCCCCTCGATACAATCAAAGGACAACCACGAGGTATGGACAGAAAAAGAACTAGTCCTCATCACAGGCTCAGAGACATCTAGGCCAACAATATCAGTACCCAATCAAGAGGGCAAAAATGACTGTAGAGAAGCCACCTACTCAAACCTAGAGGTAAGACATGCCGGCAGGCTAGCCTATTTCTTACCTTGTTAGAAGACAATTTATAGCGATGAGTCTGTATTAAATCATATTAAAGGGTACTGTATACCTTTCTCATGTAAACATTACCAGCATTCAGTGGGGCTTATGCCTGCTGCTAAATTAAGTGATGAAATGGATATGGCTGTTGACAACTTACTAGAATTGGGAGCCATATGCCCTTGTGAAACATCAAATGACCAATTTATCTCTAAATATTTTTTTTTTTTTTGATACCGAAACAGAATGGTACTAATAGGTTTATTTTAAACTTTAAATCCTTAAATAAATTGGTAAAGACATCCCATTTCAAAATGGAAGATTATAGGACTGCAATATCATTACTTTCAGAAGGTGATTATGTGGCAAAAATTGATTTAAAAGAATCATATTTGTTGGTCAATGTGGTCATCATTTTAGGAAATACTTGCGTTTTCAATATGATAAACTATATGAGTTCACGGACCTCCCATAAGGATTATGCACGGCTCCTAATATATTCACAAAACTTATGAATGTGGTAGTGACACATTTAAGAGAAAAAGGATACAAGTCAGTTCAATACGTAGATGACTTATTATGTATTGGCTCTGATTATCAGTCTTGCTTAGATAATGTTAAAGAAACAGTAGCACTCGTGAAGTGTTTGGGATTCATTATAAATTTTGACAAAAGCATTTTAGTACCATCCCAGCCTTGCCAGTTTCTAGGGTTTGTTTTTGACACAAGAAATATGCAAGTACAATTACCAAAAGAAAAATCATCCAACATTAAAAAGTTGGTTGAAAGGTACCTTCACATAGATAGTTGTTGCTTAAGAGATTTAGCCAAGTTAATAGGAACATTAATTGCAGCCTGCCCAGCCTCTAGATATGGTTGGCTTTATACAAAATATTTAGAACATCATAAGTATAAATTTTTAATAATAAGTAAAGGAAATTATGATACAAAAGTATATTTAAATTCAGTGATAAAATTAGATCTGCAGTGGTGTAGTATAGTTAGTAGAAGTATAGCCCATCATAGATATGACATGGAGCTTTTTACTGATGCTTCAATGACTGGATGGGGTGCTGAATATAATGGTAATAGGGGCAATGGGTTTTGGAATGAGAAAGAAAGAACATACCACATAAACTTTTTAGAACTATTGGCAATATTCAAGGCATTACATTTTTTGTGGGTAACAAACAATACATCAACATCTTGTAGCGTGTAGACAATAAAACAGCAATATCTTACATCAAGTGGCAGATGAGGAGTCTCGTAGATTCACCTTGACACAGAATGGGAATTGAATAACAAAGCCTCTCAACGGATAGTTTTGGAATTTGGAAAACCAGATATTGATTTATTTGCATCTCATACAAATGCTAAATGTATGCCTTATATTTCATGGAAACCAGACCTGGGAGCTATTAAGATAGATGCCCCCATTTAGTTTAATACTGCAATGCTTGCAAAAGTAGAAAACATGAAGGATCAACAGGTATAATGGTTATGCCCCATTGGCCTTCTCAAGCCTGGTATCCATGCATGCAGAGTATGTTAGTCTCAAAGTTATTATTTTTTTAAACCTCAGAAATTTTTTTATATTCAGACGGCATCACCCCCCTTCACCGTCAGCTTACCCTGATTGCCAGGATTTTATCAGGCAAGCGTGGCTAAATAGAGCTATTCCACCAATGTCTATAAATGTTATGTTTTCATCTCTTTCAAATAATTAATTGAGACAGTACAATGTTACATATAAAGTTTGGTGGGAATTTTGCCAAAAATATAGTATAAACCCACTAACGCCGTCTGTACCATTTGTTATGGTTTTTTTTTTTGACAAAATTGTTTGATTCTGGTGCAGCCTATGGTACTCTAAATTCCCATAGGTCTGCTCTATCTTGGATAATAGGCTCTAAAGTAGGGGAGGATGATCGTATAAAGCGGTTGTGTGAAGGGTTCTATCGGTCAAAACCACCTATTGCAAAATATCGAATAACATGGGATCCAAATAAGTTTCGTCTGTATTAGAAAAATGGTTTCCTAATATGGAATTAAGCTTGGAGTGTATTTCTATGTGTATATGTATGTGTATCTAGTAAAAACTGGTGGTTTTATTAGCACAAGCACAGCACAAAGGGCACAGACTTTATCACTTATTAAGATATCCAACATAGAAAAATGTGAGAACTCCGTCAGGATTATCATTACTGATATAGTTAAGACATCAGCTATAGGATGGTTTCAGCCAATTATGATTTAGCTTTTTTTTTTTGAAAAGATTGAGATTTGCCCAGCTAAAACACTATGCGATTACATTAGATTTACAGAGGATATAAGAGGAAAAAATGACAATTTAATTATATATTTCCAAAGACCGCACAAATCCGTCACAGCTTCTACCATAGGTAGATGGTTTAAAAATACCCTTAAGACATGCGGTATTGAGACAAATATTTTTTCAGGCCATAGTACACGTCACGCCGCTACTTCTGCTGCTAAGTCTAAAGGGGTCTCATTAGATACTATCAGACAGACTGCAGGCTGGCCACATAATTCCTTAAATTTTGCAAAGTTTTATTATAGGCCAATTCTCAATGATTCAGAAGAATTTGCCCATGCTGTACTTAATGCACTGTAATTGATAAGTGTATTTTATTTTGTTAACATGGTTAACAAGACTGATACTGATAAAAGATTAATTACTAATATGTTAAAGTTACATATAAAGGATTAATTTGTTTTAGTTTAAATAAGGAGGTATTTAAGTTGAGTTAATTGACTTTATGGAGAATGTAAAGTATTATAAATAAAAGGTTTATTGATTTCTTGATAATTAATTATTCAAGGAATTGTATATATGGACGAAAGTTGATCTCAATTTTACTATAGCTCTAAATAACTGCATGGTAAATACATATATCGAGAACGAAGCACACAGTATAATAAGTGATCAAACGAACTTACCTGAAGTGAAGTTCGATCATTATTATACGAAGGGCTTCGTTCGAAGATATATGTACCCGGCCCGACCCAATCCCAGTAAAATTGTGATAGCCAGAATACCTAGTTACTCTAAAAGAATGATAGTTCACATAGGGACCACAGATAACACAAAATTAATAAGTTTAGTTTCAGCTCTAAAAATTGCGTTCAGTTGCCGAGTGTCACGAAGAAGCTGCATGGTAAATACATATATCTTCGAACGATGCCCTTCGTATAATAATGATCGAACTTCACTTCAGGTAAGTTCGTTTGATCACTTATAATACGAGGCATGCCTTTTAAGTTTTGTCGTTTGAAGAAAAAATCTCAACTAGAACCTTTTAGAACTTTTTATTGTTTTTCAAAGTATTCACCACTTAGCTTAATACACTTTTCCATTCGCTCAAACCAGTTATTATAACATTTATTCCACTCTAAAGTGGGGGTGTTCAAAATGGCTGACTTGAAAGCGTCGACTGCTTCTTCACCGGACTGGAGCCTTTGACCACGAAGACCTTTCTTGATTTTAGGAAATATAAAGAAATCGTTAGGGCTTAGGTCAGGACTGTATGGAGGATGGTCAAGAATTTCTACTATTTTCCTGCTTCAAATACTCAATCGTTTGACGAGCGCTGTGTGAGCTTGCGTTGTCGTGGTGCAGGATGATGCGTCGCATTGAGTTAAACTTTTTAAAGTTTGGCGATGACTTGTGGTAAACAAACCGTGGTATAACACTCTGCGTTAACCGTTCTATGATCTTCAAGTGCAATAGTCGCAACATGGCCGGTTTTTCCAACGAAGTTGGCCACCATCTTCTTTGAAGTGCTTCGAGAACGAACAACTTTAGTCGGCTTTGGCTCGTCTTGAAAGACCCAGATTGTAGATTGTTGTTTGGAATCAGGATCGTAGGCATAGATCCAAGATTCGTCACCACTGATGATGTCGTAGACGTGATTCGAGTCTCCTCGGTTGAACCTTTGCAGAGTTTTCTTATACCATCTGACGCGGGCCGCCTTGTGATCGTCGGAAAGCAGATGCGGTATCCAACGGCAAACTAGCTTTCTCACACCAAGCGCTTCATGCAAGATCTTCTGAATGTTTGTCCCTGAGATGCCTATTAGAGCCTCTATCTCTCGATACGTCACATGACGATCTCCGAGAATTAGTTGTCTCACAGCAATGATGTTATCTTCATTGAAGGCGGATTTTGGGCGTCCTTCGCGAGATTTGTCGCTAACACTAGTATGTCCACGCTGAAATTATAAATACCAGCGTTCGACAGTCCGCAGACATGGGGCTTCATCTCTGAACACAGATGTTAGCTCTGCAAAACACTGAAGCCACACGGCATCAGTGGCTTTAGAAGAGGCCTGACACGGCTTCAATGAAGCCGTGTCAGGCCTCTTCTAAAGTTGTAGAAAATTATTGCACGAACATTTTCCTTAGAAAGATTCATTTTCGTACGTAACCTGACAGATTCCAATCGACGCTCTGACTAAACAATAGCATTAATCCTAATACTGTCAACTGTTTTGAGATTCAAAATTTAAACACATTCGAACATAGAACAGTTCCAAATTCAAAATTGCACGGAAATATGGAAACGACAGAACTTAAAAGGCATGCCTTGTACTTATAGTATTCATTTGCATAAAATCAAATTGTTGAAAATTAAACCAATAAATCAATAAAGAAAATTTTACTGGAAGTATCATTTTTGATTTTTCCTTACTTTGGTTAGGTAAATAGTGCGGTTTCAGATTCTTAACTTTATAGCGAATAATATGTATTATTTACTTGCGAGAATTTGGGCTTAAATATTTAAACAGAGGTTAAATTTGTGTGTTATATTATAATATGTTTATTTTGTCATAATAACCTTATTATGTTCTATGAAATTATTATACACTGATGTAAACTTATCTCTCATACGTTTGACCCTGAGTTTGGAATGATAAATTTTAATAAGCTGTTGAATGAACTTAGATAGATAGACAAAAATATAATTATTTTTATTTAACAACAAATTGATTTTCTGATCCTGAAAGTTCATAATAGTGAGGAGTGGATTTTAAATCATGAAGGTTTCGTCTTATGGCCGGTTTCAATATTTAATTCATGGATAGATTTGCTTACTGGCAGTAGAATTTTGACACATTTTCCAAAAAAAATACGTCAAAATTTTATCCGTAGTAGGCAAATCTACCCTTGAGTTGAATATTGAAACCGGATGTGAGACCATCCCTTTTCGAATTAAGGTTGTGATAATATATCAGTCCATAATTCATAATTATTTATGAACAATTATTTGAGAGAATAAATTTCTAGTCCATTTATCGAAATTGTTCAATATCGGATATAATGTTAGATGGTAGAGGCTATAAACAGACAAAATATGATTATAGTTGTTCGCGCCTAATATTAAAGATATAGTATTATTGGTGAAGCGCCCTCTTTTATTTTTATATTATGAATCCGTATTAATGCAGTGCCCACTCCGCATTGACTTTTAGTCAAATGCTTCTAATAAGCCGAAAAGAGATCGCGTTGCGCACCTCATTTGGAAGGACTTGACTGCGTCCTGATTGGCTATGACGTCAAAATCATGACGTTCGATGTGTCCCGTCAGCTCGCTTCTGGTGCGCTTGTTCTGGTTCTGTATTTTTTTGAGGAAGGTCGCATAAATATTCGTCCCACACACATAACTTAAACTTTTGCCTAATATATTGACTTTCCAAATAACTTAATGGTGGCTTCATAACTTAAGTGGCATTAAATACAAAAAGTGTAGTGGCTGCTGTGTGATAAATGTAGATAAAAATTGAAACGCCGACCGGCAAGCCCCAGACATGTTTCTACTAATCCTGCTACGCTGCCAATAGGAGCTCTCCATTGAGATAAGATGAGTGGGCATTTTTATGATACCGCACATCGGTGGTGAATGCGGCGTTTATAATTAAAATATGGGATATATATAAAATGGGCGGCCATATTGGTCATATTTTTCTAGAAAAAGTTACGCGCCCGAACAATTATTATACAGAGAAATTGCTCAACAATGCTCAGAAAAAAGTACAGTTACTATTTTTTCTGTAGCGGCTTTCATCATTATAAATATTCCTTTTGAGTTTTTGTACTTTTTGGAAACAAGAATCGCAATCTCTTATCCTAGATTTACCCAATTTGTGCTTGTAATTGTGATAACAACACAAAAAGACCAACTGACATAAGGCTTCAGGCTTCAGATATAATTAAATCGAGATGTCGGGCTTGTGGTTAGGCATTTACTGTATGTAGTATTTTTTTTATAAATCAAGATCATACTCTTAAATCTATCTCCACCATGACCAAATAGATCGTGTATTATCTGAATGGCAAGTCAAGAGTCTCCGAAACCAGCGAGCGTGTAAGAGACAAATTATAAGAGTGGAGGAAGCCAGAGAGGTCTTTAAAGAAAGAACTTATGCGAGTTTGGCACTCTTTGTCTACCCCTCAAGGTATGTGGCGTGATACTATAGATAGATTGTAGAAGCTTTTTACAAATAAAAAATATGAAAATATTTTTACTTAAATAGAGATTTAAATTAGAATCAAAGCGCTACAGATGAGATATGCTTATGAAGTATAAAAGTTTTCTCCCCTTACGTAGAATATGATCATTTCGATTTACTTTAAACTTTTGTTGGACTTTAAGATACATTCATTGTGCCACATACGGACACGCATCTTAGACCGTCCGAGCCGAACGTTGCTTAAACATGGTGATTAGTTGGATAGCACCGCGGTCGCACAGCGCTATAAGCGCCTCAGGAATCTTAAAACTACAAATATATAAACACTACGCCAAAACATTACGATTGTGGCAACAGTCGTGTTTCAGTTCGTCGTGCAGTGGTGGTAATTGGTTTATTGTGAGAATGACATTTAATTTTGTAAATAATAATATCTAATATTTAATCTAAAATATATAATAAGATACCCGCACAATTACGGAAAGAAAATAATTTGCCAGTGTTCAAGAGGAAGTTCCATGACTTTCTACTATAAAAGTGCTATTACTTCGTAGAAGAATATATGAAGGACAAGTTATAAATGCAGTTAGTTGACTCTGAAATGGTTCAATTTATTTTATAACACTTTTTGCATGTTTCGTTTGTTTATTTTGTTATGCTCTGACTTTTTTGTTTTATTGACTATATTTTATTATGCTATCTATATTGATTATATTTTATTATGCTATATTAAAGATCAAAATATTGTAATTTTTTTGCATAGGTATATAAATAATTTATTAGACATTTTATAATAATATTATTTTTCTGATGATGACATTGATATATAAAATGGAATACAATATAATTTTTTTTGGTATTTTTTTAGATTACTCAGAAATATATGCAATATTGTAAGCTCTATCAAGGTAGCAGCGTCAAATCAGCAAAATTCAATATAAAATTATGCATAATTTGTAGCTTTTTTGTTGCTATTTAGTTGCTAAAACCGCGATTTTGTTGCTTGAGCCGTTCGCGAAAAATCGCAATTACTGCTAAATTCATATAAAGCTAGCATACAATTTTGATAAATCAATAAATATCAAATCAACTATTGAACCAGAATTTGTTGCTAATTTGTTGCTGCAAGTAAGCACTAACGAAAATTAAAAAAAAAGACGGACGAATTTTTTATTAGCAATGATTTTCTTAACACATGCTAGCTTGAACTAGACTTGTTAAACAAAAAATGAAGAGAAGATTTAGTTGCTACATTGAACAATGTTCAAATGAGCCTAAAGAATCAGCAACAAAATAGAAACTAAAAATCGGCCGATTCTTTCGATCAGCAACAATTTTCCTAGTACATGCTAGCTTGAACTTGACTTGCTGAACAAAAAATGCTAAAAAAATTAAGTTGCTGCATTGAACAGTGTTCTAATGAGCGTAAAGAATCGGCAACAAAATAGAAACTAAAAATCGGCCGATTCTTTCGATCAGCAACAATTTTTCTAGTACATGCTAGTTTGATCTCGTCTTGCTGAACAAAAAATGCTAAAAAAAATTAGTTGCTATATTGAACAGTGTTCAAATGAGCGTAAAGAATCAGCAACAAAATAGAAACTAAAAATCGGCTGATTCTTTCGATCAGCAACAATCTCTGTCTGTGCATAGATGTTCAGCATTCTTACAGCTGACTTGTGAATGACGTTTTATGAACCCTTGAAACCACTTAATCCCTGGCACGCAATTTTTGAAATGATTATCAAAGTTTTCATTTTTTACTAACTGTTTTACCGAGTTAATTGAATATTTTTGTTGATGAGAAATCCTATACGACTCATTTCAAATAACGATTTCTAATCGGTATTCAATCTCACTACCAAGCACAGATGGTCCAACTCTTCCAAAAATTTCAAGAGATTTTTTTTTATAGAATAAAGTTGTCCGTGTAACTTGATATAACTTGCTTGCTGTAGCTGTCTTCTCTTCATTTTTGATCATAATAAGAGCATTTTGTTAATCTTCTTTCTACTAGACGAATGTTGTAGATGGTTCTTTTTGTACTCTCTTTTTTGCACCCCACCAGTCTTTATAAATGCATAAGAGTAATTAGTAATTTGAATGCTCGGTGGCATTTTACCTGTAATTTAAAACCCAATTTTTGACTCATACCATTAATAACGAAACATAGAAATACTTTTAACATGCTCAACAAAAAAAAAGCAACTACAAAGTGACCAAAAATAGTAAATATACTTTTCGTTGTCACTATTTATGGTCAGCGGTATTTTTTCCAACGATTTTAGTTTATATGAACATTAATATGTTGTAAACTATAAATGAAGTATTTTGGAGTTTATATGCAACAAATAATGTGAAATTATGGAGCTTCATTACTTTACAGAAATACTTACTTGAACAGGTTCAGCTTAACAATTAAGATGAGAACTATCATAATAGTGACCGCTTAAATTTAGGAAGTGATTTCTAAACTTGAAGGTTATAAGAACGACTAATTTACGTCGCTATTAAATCTAGAGTATTTGAAGTCACTTCACGTACGTTGATTATACTTACGATGCATTGAATATTTTTTAGAAATGGAAAGAAAAAAAAAGTACAGTTTCCTTAAACAGTGTAGTGTCGAAAACCAATGTGTCAACCCAGGGTCTTATGAATTAATCACTCTTAAAGCACGAATCAATAGAGTTCCATGCTAAAACTAATTCCCGATGGCAGTTGTGTTGGCCAAATCAATTTCAAGCTAGAATATTTTTAAAAAATCATTGCTGATGGTGAACATCGGCCGATCTTGTGTTTGTATAATATTGAGTACTATTCAGGCTCATTTAAACCAAGTTCAATGCAACAACTAAATTTCTTTAGCACTTATGTCCAACAATTCAAGTTCAAGCTTGCGTAGATCGGGTAAATTGTTGCGGATCGAAAGAAGCGGCCGATTTCTAGTTTATATTTTGCTGCTTATTCTTTAGGCTCATTTGAACATTGATCAATGTAGCAACTAAATTTTTTTAGCATTTTTTGTTCAGCAAGCCTAGTTCAAGCTAGCATGTACAAAAAAAATTGTTGCTGATCGAAAGAGTCAGTCGATTTTTAGTTTCTATTCTGTTGCTGATTCTTTAGGCTCATTTGAACATTGTTCAATGTAGCAACTAAATTTCTTTAGCATTTTTTGTTCAGCAAGTCAAGTTCAAGCTAGCATGTACTAGAAACATTGTTGCTGATCGAAAAAATCGGCCGATATTTAGTTTCTATTTTGTTGCTGATTCTTTACGCTCATTAGAACACTGTTCAATGTGGCAACTAAATTTTTTTAACAATTTTTGGTTCAGCAAGTTAAGTTCAAGCTAGCATGTACTAGGAAAATTGTTGCTGATCGAAAGAAGCGGCCGATTTTAAGTTTCTATTTTATTGCTGATTCTTTAGGCTCATTTGAACATTGTTCAATGTAGCAACTAAATTTTTTTATCATTTTTAGTTCAGCAAGTTAAGTTCAAGCTAGCATGTACTAGGAAAATTGTTGCTGATCGAAAGAATCAGCCAATTTTTAGTTTCTATTTTTTTGCTGATTCTTTACGCTCATTAGAACACTGTTCAATGTAGCAACTCAATTTGTTTAGCAGTTTTTGTTCAGCAAGTCAAGTTCAAGCTAGCATGTACTAGGAAAATTGTTGCTGAGTGAAAGAATCGGTCGATTTTTAGTTTCTATTTTGTTGCTGGTTCTTTAGGCTCATTTGAACATTGTTCAATGTAGCAACTAAATCTTCTCTTCATTTTTTGTTTAACAAGTCTAGTTCAAGCTAGCATGTGTTAAGAAAGACATTGCTAATATAAACAAATCGTCCGATCTTTTTTTTTAATTTTCGGTGGTGCTTACTTGCAGCAACAAATTAGCAACAAATTCTGGTTCAATAGTTTATTTGATATTTATTGATTTATCAAAATTGTTTGCTAGCTTTATATGAATTTAGCAGTAATTGCGATTTTTCGCGAACGGCTCAAGCAACAAAATCGCGGTTTTAGCAACTAAATAGCAACAAAAAAGCTACAAATTTTGCATAATTTTATATTGAATTTTGCTGATTTGACGCTGCTACCTTGATTGAGCTAATATTGTACGCCGTATAGGCTGATCATAGAGAACTAATGTAACACTTAAACCATATCTATGTAACCTATGATGCACAATAATAAATGAATTTGAATTTGAAAAAAAAAAAAATTGAAAAAGTATGACAGTAAAATAAATTGTGGCTAAATATTTCGATTTTTTTATAAAAAAAAATCACGTCTCCTCAACATTACGTGAAAAAGTTTAGAATAGTTCTTAGGCTGGGAGTTTTTCAATGCATCAACTGACAGGACTATAAATCGAATTTTAAGTTTTATCACAATGCTAAGATTTATTATTATTATTGCTATTTATTTCTTTTCACTTTTATATTTTCTACTAATATCTTGCGAATTTATTTACTCTGAAATACCTACTCAGTATGTTTTTGAACGACTTATTAGGGAATTAATACTTAATCTATAATTTACAGTAAAATCGATGTATATAAAATTAAAGCGAGGCCTTTTACGCGATCAGACTTATTTCTCTTTATTCAAAAGGCTTTCACTAAGTAATCATGACCCCA
This sequence comes from Phalera bucephala, assembly GCA_905147815.2. NCBI lineage: Eukaryota > Metazoa > Arthropoda > Insecta > Lepidoptera > Notodontidae > Phalera > Phalera bucephala. The sequence goes on along the minus strand of LR990613.1, from coordinate 27,809,345 downwards.
GTAACACCTATCCACCGTTTAACACTTGTACGTACGATTTCAATTAGTGTTCTGGTACAAGAGGCAAAATCTATTACAATAGACAAATTCTATTACAATAGCTAAAATCTAGAATATTTATATTTTGAAAACGTGTCAGACTTTTTTTAGAACTTAAAGAATTTATCCGTAACCGGTGAGCGTGTATGAGACGAACTATAGGAGTGGAGGAAGCCATAGAAGTATTTTTTTTAAACACTTGGATTTATTCCTGTATCATGGGTGCGTTTACAAACATGAATATTAACATACACAAATACCCAGCCCGAAACAAATAATTGTGGTACACACACAGATTTGCCCTGTGCGGGAATCAAACCCGTGACTATTAGACACAGTGGGCGGAGCAGCTTAAGCTCTTAACCACTGCGCCAAATCGTCCGTCCGTCTGTAAGGAAAAACCTGTTGGGACTGTGTACTCCCTGCCTACGATCTGACGTGATCAAATAGATAAATAAATTATATTTTGTTTATTGCCTCATTAGTTTACAACTAGTCGTAAGTGCCCTATTGGAAGCATTGGCAAAGGAACCTCTCCATCCCTCCTATTCTCCGCTATTAGGAGCGACTGAGGACCAATCATTTTCAAAATCCCACCATCTACAACTCAAGATATCGCAATGCCGTTTAAATCTTAGAGAAAACCGTCTGGCGAAGTATTGACGCAAAAATACTTTATTTTATATCTTGGAACATTCTTAGATGAGTTCTTAAATCTTTTATTATGCCAATATATAAAATCATACAAAAATCATTACTGAAGTTCAGTCAACGACAAAGTGCGTAGAATAAAAGATATTAACAATAAAAAAATGTCCGAATCATATTTCACGAACCATAATAACTGGACTCTCTTAAATGGCGAATGCATTCGGAGTATTCGAGGGATCAAGTCGGTAATTTTAATTTTGCTGCTCCCGACTCGTAGAAAATAAAATCGGTATTTTCAACATCTGTTGCTTTTCTTTGATTAAATTCTTTGTGGACCCCAAGATAGCTTAATTTCGATCGAGACATTTTGGCGTCTTGGCTTACACGGTATTTGAACATGAGTGTATTTTATAGCTGCGTTTAATGAATAAACTGATTATTCTTTCTTCTTATTTAACTTATGGTTTTACACTAATCTAAGTGTATTTTAGCAGTGTCCAGTGAGACGCTTAATCGTGTTTAAAGTAAAAAAATAATTGTACTCCCCGATAAACTTGATGACAGCGATGATAATGAAATTGATCAAGTACCACACCCTGGATAGTAGAGCGATGGATACTTAACATACCAATTGCGACCGCCGTTTTAAGAGAAATCGCAAAGGCACGTTTCATAACTTTGCTACAATTACTTTCAGTCATGCACATATGAGAATACATAATTGTTAGTATTTTACCAACATTACACATTACTATTCTAAATTACTGAAGTTTTGTAAATTAAAAGAAATTGGCGACATTTCTCTTTGACTTCCCACCAAAACTCTCTGACTGTCATTTGTTCGAAATAATGCTTTATTTGTTTTTCTCGTAGAGATTATACATACTAGATATAATGGAAAATATACTACTGTAGCAGAAAGTGAAGTTAGAGACTGGGGGAGTGTCAAATATATAAACCTAGTTTTAGTTTCGAGTTTAATATTTTTGTGTCTAATGTACCTCTTGGCGTATTGGTCTATAATAAAAAAAATACTATCTAATTAAAAAATATAACTGCCTCGTTGGTCTAGCGGCGAATAAGGCCCATGGCGATTACAGGGTCCAGGGTTCGAATACTAGGTCGGACAAATATAGTTTTTCTATCAAAAAATTCCCAAAATCAGTCTGGAGTTTAAAATTGTTCTGGTATGTGGCAAATGGCTCGTCCCCTATTACATGTGACCTAACATTGTCGGCGAAAAGTGGGTGTTAACAGTACACCTCTGCCAACCCGTTTGGGGAATATAGGCCATGCTTATTTATTTTTTCTTATAAATAAGCCGAACAATAATTCTAGATTTAGATTCAACAGATCAGATTAAGTATATGAACTCTCAAAGCGGGCTATGTATACTTCACTTTAATTTTGTATTTGAAAGTTAAAAACTTAAACCGGCTAGCCTTTCCAACAGCACATTAAAAGTTTGGAGGGCAGAAGTACTTTGGAAACTAAAAGAAAAATATTTCGCGTATACGATTTTAACATGAACTTTCTAATGAAATATAAGAGGACGTACCCACTAAGAGTTGTGGAGTTTTTATTGAGAGCCTTATTAATTCCTGACTCATTTATTGTTTATTAACTCGAAATAAAATTAGTTCTAAGACTTAGCTACCGCAATTCATTTATAAACAGAATTGTGATTAAATCCTTAAGACCTAGATCGTTTCATTTCACGTGTATCTAACACCTATGTATTTGCAACTTCCTCGTTGCTCTAGTGAAGCAGTGCGTGCAGCGATCAAAAGATTTTTGGTTCAAATCCTAAGTCATAAAAAGTGTGTTATTCTTTCGAAAAATCCTCAATGGCAGTACGAAATCTAAAATTGTGTATCAGAATCACAATATTTTTTATTCATGTAAACTATTATAGTATTTATGAATCGACAAATCAGAAAGTAACAAAGACTCTACCATCACTTCGGAATGTCATTCATATGGAGAAGAAGGGCAAAAAATCCACGATTACTCTTTTAAAATGAAAATGTTACAAACTTTTTCATCAACATTTTGTTGTGGGGTATGGGAGAACAATGTAGGTTGGTCATCAGGTGAGTCTTAAGTTAAATAAAGCAAAGTATACTATTTATAAGAATGGCTACATTTACAAAAAAAAGTACATGAATAAAATGTTAACTAATAACAGTTTCATAGTTTTAATTACTCAAGTGGAGCTGGAATAGCATCTATCCAAGCATTATACATGTATTGAAGTTAGGTGTGTGTGTGTACTAGGCATGCCTTTTAAGTTCTGTCGTTTCCATATTTCCCGGCAATTTTGAATTTGGAACTGTTCTATATTCGAATGTGTTTAAATTTTGAATCTCAAAACAGTTGACAGTATTAGGATTAATGCTATTGTTTAGTCACAGCGTCGATTGGAATCTGTCAGCTTACGTACGAAAATAATTCTTTCTAAGGAAAATGTTCGTGCAATAATTTTCTACAACTTTAGAAGAGGCCTGACACGGCTTCAGTGTTTTGAAGAGCTAACATCTGTGTTCAGTGATGAAGCCCCATGTCTGCGGACTGTCGAACGCTGGTATTTAAAATTTCAGCGTGGGCATACTAGTGTTAGTGACAAATCTCGCGAAGGACGCTCAAAATCCGCCTTCACTGAAGATAACATCATTGCTGTGAGACAACTAATTCTCAAAGATCGTCATGTGACGTATCGAGACATAGAGGCTCTATTAGGTATTTCAGGGACAACCATTCAGAAGATCTTGCATGAAGCGCTTGGTGTGAGAAAGCTAGTTTGCCGTTGGATACCGCATCTGCTTTCCGACGATCACAAGGCGGCCCGCGTCAGATGGTGTAAGAAAACTCTGCAAAGGTTCAACCGAGGAGAGTCAAATCACGTCTACGACATCATCAGTGGTGACGAATCTTGGATCTATGCCTACGATCCTGATTCCAAACAACAATCTACAATCTGGGTCTTTCAAAACTAGCCAAAGCCGACTAAGGTTGTTCCTTCTCGAAGCACTTCAAAGAAGATGGTGGCCACGTTCGTTGGAAAAATCGTTGATAGAAATTCTTGACCATCCTTCATACAGTCCTGACCTAAGCCCTAACGATTTCTTTATATTTCCTAAAATTAAGAAAGGTCTTCGTGGTCATAGGGTTCCAGTCCGGTGAAGAAGCAGTCGACGCTTTCAAGTCAGCCATCTTGAACACCCCCACTTTAGAGTGGAATAAATGTTATAATAACTGGTTTGAGCGAATAGAAAAGTTTAATAAGCTAAGTGGTGAATACTTTGAAAAACAATAAAAAGTACTATAAGGTTCTAGTTGTGTTGTTTTCTTCAAACGACAAAACATAAAAGGCATGCTTCGTACACCATGAAGCCATAGTGGTCGTAGTCTTTGTCTTTCCGGAAGACTTTTGGCCTGCAGTGGACGTCTTTTGGCTGAAGATAGACGGATAGTCATTGGGCAATAAGTTACCTTTTCATTCTGTACACCCTCTTAGGGGTCTATTTCAAAAGTTTAAGTGGCATTAACGATTGCGGACCTCTACTTTATCGTTTCCATGAAAAGGAATGGTTCACATATTATAATGTATCTGTTTGGACCCGTATATACTTTAGTATCATATACTCGTGTACCTTTTTTACTTTAATACCATATAAAAGTTTATTTTTTAGGCTATAGCAGTCATCTTTCCTTAAAGCGATCGTTTGGATACCATGCTACTATAACATAAGGCAGTATATCGGAAATCATTATTTTTTCAGTGAATTTTTGTTATAGGCAATTATAAATCGCTGTCACGTCTATATTTTCCACACGAGATTGGCAGAGAGTTTTCTTCTACATAACCGTGTACTATTTTCGGTAATAAACAATGAATACCTAAATGATCATGACCTTGTCGGTTTAGTGGCGCCTGGCGTGGCTGGCAATTACGAGGTTATTGGGCTTTCTACCGAAAAAAATCATAGTCACGAACCGAAGTTTAGAATAGTGCCTAGAATAATAGCAATATATTCGCTTCCTATTACATGGGACCATAGATGGGAATATGTCGGTATACACAGCACACTTTTACACTTGGGCAATGAACACGAGACGGTGTTTATCCTACTAATAATATTATAAATGTGAAAGTTTGTACATTCGGGTATTGATGTTTGTTACTCAATCACGCGAAAAACGGCTAAAGGGATTTTGATGAAATTTAGCACACAGATAGTTTATTACCTGGATTAATACATAGGATACTTTTTATCTCGAAAAAATGTTAGATTTCTCTGCAAAGTCAACGCGGATGATGTCGCAGGCATGAAACTAGTTTTAAATAAAAATAAATGTTTGACTAGCTCGCAATAATTCTCGAAGTTATGACGTATTTAGTTAGCAAATTAGTGCCGTAATCTTTAATAAGTAAATGTATATTAATGATCGAAGCCTTCCGTACAAAAGGATAAAGAGGGAATCCTGACTGACACGCTTATATTACGGGAAAGGCGATCAATCCAGGGCTTAGCCAGAATTCTCTTCAAAACCGGAGGAAATAAAATGCAAATCAATGGATACCAATTTTGCACGAACGCATGTTTCTCGGTGACGTAAGATTATTTGCCCGTGAATGTAGGAAATGTTAATCCTTGTTGGGTTCATGATAAAATGTTTGCTGAACTTAGTGAGAGCTGGAAACCATGTGCCCAACAGAAGGAGTGAAGAAGAGCAACGTCACTCGCTGTTTTCATGTGTTAAAAGCAACTTTTAAGTGGATTTTAATTAATTGTGCTTCTTTCGGGTATAATTACTTTAATTGTTCGATTAAATAGTTCAAGATAAGTTCACCACTAAAACTATAAAAAATGTAAAATATTTAACCTGGCAATTGCCTTTGTAAATAGCTTAAAACAGACTTAAAATCATACGGTTTTCTACTCATAAGCATATAATCCTTTAGAGCAATTTGTAATTCGTTTGAGCTGAAAATATCTTAATGTATGAGTAATTATGACATGGTATTCACATGGTTTCCGGCTGCTGTGTTTTCACTCTAAAAAATCATCAGAACGGCGGAAGGCCGTGCGTTTTCGAACCGCCAAAACCATTGACGTGTAATGGCGGCTAATGCATTTCACTTTATTGTATTAACTCGAATAATAATATATAAATGTACAGTTTGTTGTTTTGTGTTCCCTCGGACGTCGATATTTTAGGGTATTATAGATATCACTTAAATTGACAAAAAGGCGCAAGCCTACGTTCATACATTTCTTCATACATTTCCGTCGATTTAGAGTGCTACGCACTTGACCCTTTTCCAAGACTATTAATTTGGTCATGATAGGTTTTCCTGGAGTGACCTCTTCCGGCGCTTCCACTCACATTTGCTTGATATATTCCTTTCGTTAGCCGCCTGTCACACATCCTCTCCACATGCCCATACCAATTCAACATATCTCTTTCAATCCTAGTCACCACGTCATCCTTCAACACCTCCATCCTTCAACATCGGGTTCTAATCACACTATTCTTCATTCGGTCAGCACGGGTGACTTCACATATGCTCCGAAAAGAGTGCATTTTCACAGAATTTACTGTACTTTCATGCTTCTTTTGCCATACCCAACATTCACTGGCATACATAAGCGTAGGTACCAACACACCATTGTGTATTTATTTTGTGTTTATGTGCTTTCATTGATACTGACATATAATATTAGCCTATACTGCCCACTGCTGGGCAAAGGCCTTCTCTCACAAATCGAGGTAAGAGAGATTAGGTCATACTCCACCACGGACACCCAGTACGGATTGGTGGAGGCAGATTTGTGGCCACCTGCTGTTGGAGCTTATTAAGTCGCCTTTAACGCTTCCAACTCGGCTTAACGACTACCACATGAAGTGGTAGTCGGGACCAATGGCTTAACGTGCGGTCCGAAGCACGGTAAGGCTCGAATATGAAAATGCCACAAACGGTCACCCATCTGAGGCCGACCGAGTCGAACTCTGCTTAACCTTGGTAATCAGTAAGAACACCGCGGTCGAACCAGCGCTACGAACGCCTTGATACTAACATGACGCATAGTACTTAAGTGTATGTATAACAGCTAGACGACGTTTGACCTATACGGTCAGAGTATATACTGCTCCACTCGCCGAATCGACAAGTCGTGGGTTCGATAACCGTACAGGACAGATCTCTGTGAGATCTCCACCTCCAAGCTCTGGCTTATTTATGTGAAATTTATGTCTTTAGACGCATCCACAACATATAAGTATTCTTTAGTTCGGGTCAACCACGGGTTGTTAAAAAGAAAGAAATAATGCACTGACTAGATCTTGTATTTTTAGCTTTAAGAACTAGCAAGTGGCCAGTACGATATGACTGCCTACGGTTGCCAGAGCAAATTGGCCATAGACTCGTACCCTTAAGGCATTAAACAGATTCCTGGATTCAAAGCCTAAGTGTGATACATATGCGAGTCACATAAGAATTTTTTGTTTGAACGCTTGAAGTATTGCGAGAATAATGTTGTACCGTAAAAATTGTGTCATATTTTGTAATTAATAGCGTAAATGGCCTGCCTTGTTCTATTTACAATAAATAAATAAACTGCCTCGTTGGTCTAGTGGCAAATAATGCGCTTTGCCATCACGAGGCCCTGGGTTCAAATCCTAGGTCGGACAAAATTTAATTATTACTCCTCAATCATTAACTCACTGAAAAAAGTATCACTCCGGAGTCTATAATTGTGCCACGTTTACATGGGAGCTAACATCTTTGGTGAAAAGTAGGTGTATACAGTACACCTCTGCCAACCCCGCTTGGGGAATATAGGCGTGACGGTGTTTATATTTTTATTTTTTTTAACAAATAATAAATAGATCTTACCTCGAAATAAATTAGTCCGTATTCGGCACGTTAAGCCGAAATACGAGTACATCATTTCGACGCTAATGAACCGATGTTGCAGGGTTCTGGATAATGGACGTGGATATAAGAATAGTTCCAAACACACATAAACTATTATGTGTGTTTGGAACTATTCTTTATGATGTTTAGTACATACTATGTAATGTGTTCTATTTTGGTGTACATGGAATGATATGTTTGTTCCTTATAATAAACAAATAGTTCTGGGTCGAAGGCATTTAGCTTACCGTTGTTGTAGATTATAGGTCAGTGAAATATCGGTTTACACAGTACACCTATATCATCCTCATTTGGAAAATGTAGAATGGAACCTAGGACTGGCTGATCGCTAGCGGTACTATACGCTATAAAGACTACGTGGCAGTTATTTTATTCGCGGCTTATATCTATCATTTTATCTATTTCATCGCGCCGGATCTATTGCAGGGTAGGCGTCTGCCTATAGTATTTTTCATGAAGGAAAGGTACTGTGACAGTTGTAAGTGTCAAAGAAAATTATATTATTTATTCAGTGGCAATAAGAGGCATGACCTGTTCTATACTTATGGTGTTCTGCCTTAATACCATTGAATTAAATATTAATTTCGTTTGGCACTTAGAACTGTCACTACCTACAGTACAGAGTTCCAATAGATTGTTACCTTTCAGACTTTTACGCTCTTCACTTACAGAAACTTTCCTTGCCTTTCAGATATACTCTCGGAATCGATGAGTTAAAAATTTATTGGTAATTAGGTAATTCTAGTTTTAAGTTTTTTTTTTGTCAGAGTGCCTTGTTATTGGGCCCTTCATAAATATGTTATTTACATCTAGGTACTTTATACCGCCGTTGTTATATCAATAAAAATTATTTGATCTCTGGCATTGTTCTTTGTTGGTGCAGGTTTTGAACTACAGTCTGAATACTTGGCGAAACTTTCCAAAGTTAACATTTTGAACTATTGGGGTTCTTCAACTATTCTAGCTTTTGCCGGCTTTGTAGCGTCTCGCTTTGAACTATGCTTTATCTCTGTTTATTTGTTGAGGTTGTAGAGGATAGATAACTTGCCTAACAACTATTTATCTATCTTTATCATCACGCCTGATCTTTTGCGGGTTAGGCAGAGAGTACAGAGTTCCAGCAGGTTCTTTCTATACAGAACTCTTTGGCTTCCTCACATCTCATAGTCTGCTCGTCTCATAAACGCTCGCAGGTTACGGTGAATCTTGACTTGCCTCACGGATAAGACACGGTCTATTTGGATTGGATTGGATTTGCATCCTTCACTTTCGCATTGTATGTCTGTTTTGTCAATCCTTCTTCTGACTTTCTTTCTATATGCCCGAACCAACGGAGCATTTCTCAACCTACCAACTAATAAGTACTAATCTAGCTGAAGTATGAATATGACACACCAGAGGGCTTGGTACGAAATGATTAATGTTAGCGTTACGCGAGTAAGCGTGCTGCCATGCTCATATATATTTAGCAAATTAGTAGTGTGACGAAGATGACGTAAAAAATCGCTAGCGTCACGATAACGTCAGCCTTTTCGTGTTAATCCTACAGTTTCACAGAAGTACTTTGGTGGTCCTAGTTTACGTCTTTCGGTATCTGACGGGAAAATTATTAAAAGTATATATATAAATGATCATGAAGACTTGGGATTGAATTACAGACAGCTTGATCCACTGGTTAACAGCGTAGGTGGCTCTGGTCACTGTATAGAGTAGTCTGGTGTTCGATTTCCGTACAGAACACATCTTTGTAAGACCCACAAATGTATTTTTTGGTTTAACTATATGTGTATGTATATTTTAGGTTTGTAAACGTACCCATGACAAAGCCCATGAACATGGGGACGTGTTGGCCCATAGGTTCACACGCTGTAATTTGCAGGGAAAATTAACACTTTATAGAGCGTACTGCCAAAGCTTTTACACGTGTGCTCTGTGGACCAGCTTCATATCAAGGGCATATCCTTGAGCGCTGTATGCAGCGCTCTGTGGGTCCAGTATAATAACACCTTCAGGGCTGTTTTGAGGCTCCCTTGCTTCTGTACTGCATCTGGCATGTTTGCGGATGCTGGCATAGATGACTTTTAACTACTACTTTTTAGAAGGTTGCGGGGGAGCACCAATGGAGTTCTGAAGATGATTGCGAATAGAATGGATGCAGATGTCCTCCAAAGATATGCAGATCTTCATGTCAATACTAATATAGTTCGTAAACCTAAATAATTTACTAACCTAATGATATTTTAAATTTCTAATATGGACTGTGTTGTCTAAAATAAAATATTTTTATTTATTTTATTAAAGCGATTATTCGTTCATCGTAGCGTAATAAACTGAAGAACTCTTCTTAAATTTATACTCTGACTTAGAACTACAAAGCTATGTACATATTTTACGAGAAATCTTGAAAACAATACTGTGTTAGCCAGTCTTATGATGAAATTCAAATTATATCTTGAAACGATAAAATGGAACCGTAAAAATGCGAATGGCTTTTCCATAATAACTATGTGAAATATGAATGTACACATCAAAATACAAACAAAACTTACTTATTTGTTGAAGTATATTGAACTTTATAAATGGTGAAAACAAAAAAACATAATATTATCATCATCATCGTCGTCATCAGTTCACTGCAAAATAAAAGCCTCCTACAAGGATCTACTTAACGACCGGCTTTGTGCTGCCTTAATATCTACATAAATCTATCTATCTATCACGCCAGATCCCTTGCGGGGTAGGCAGAGAGTACAGATTTCCCACAGGTTCTTTCCTTAATTACCTCTATGGCTTAATCCACTCGTCTCATGCACGCTCACCGGTTGCGGAGACTCTTGACTCTACATAAATAATAATTAAAAAAACACTGTAATAATTGGCAAATTATATGCAGCCGAAAGCAATTTAAGTATTAATTTAACAAACTAGTAGCAACGAAAAATATATGGTACGAGAAGGATCTTTCGGCCCGTGGAAGACATTGACAGGGGGGTGTTGGTGTAGAATAAGGGTTAACATTTAGTAAATTTTCCTACTTGCAATGAGATATTTCCATTAGTGGACCGCACGGCTACTTATTAAAAAAAGAACTTGGGTACATTTTATACCAAACGGCAACAGCGGCATCGGCAACTGTCATGTAGTGACATTTCACTTAATGACAGCGTTAGTTGCGATTTTGGCCGCGAGCCAAGAGATGCATGTAGCACTGTGACTGTTGTGTTTTGATATATTTTATTTAATTCTAACGCCTACAGGGCGAGAAGTTCTTAAATTTAAAGCTGGCTAATCTGTCTTTTTAATGTATAAAATAAGGATAGATCAGCTTTATTTTTAAATTCAAAGAACGTCTCTGCAGCTCTGTGTAGTAGTTCTGAGGACCAGGCACAAACTGATTGACGTAATCGTAATTTTGTCGAGAAAGCGTTTAGACTTGTTAAATTGTTGTATTGACAAGTACTATACAACCAGACAGTGTTAAGGGTCTGATGATGAAGCCGAAAGGTGGCCAATGGAACCCCCAACTACTCAATATAACCCCGCCGAGTTCGGGCTCCTGGCATTTGTCTTGACGAGTACTTTAGACCCGGAAAGTGTCTACGATCTGATGATGGAGCCCGAAGGAAACCATAGGAACTCTTCAACTAATCAAGATATCTTCGTTGCGCTTGTGCTTTAAAAGCTTGTTTTTAAAAAGGTCTTATAATTATAATATTAGCCCTGTTAAGAAACTGTCACACTGTAGGGAACGGGTTTCCTTTCAAACTGAGAGTGTTTAGGCCATAGTCCACCACGCTGACCCAGTGCGGGTTGGCGAACTTCACCTTCGAAACACACCTTTGAGAAACTACAGGTATGCAGGTTTCCTTACGATGTATTCCTTCACCGTTAAAGCAATTGATTAATATTTTTTAAAACGCACATGCTTTCGAAAACACAGGTGCAGGCCTGAGTTTGAACCCGAGACCTCTGACTTTGCAGTCCAACGGTCTAATGACTAGGCTATCACTGCTAATTAAAAAAGGTAAATAACAAAGGCCTTTTGAAATAAAAATTATTTCTAACTACGCATGTAATGGAAAGCGATGATAGTTGTTTCTAATAAAAGAGTGCGGTATTTCACTTCAGATGTTTTATTTATTATTACAATTTCTGTGGTGCTTAGCCCTTTTAACTGACAGTATCATTTGGTACTACAAACTCAAAGCCATTATCATATTCAACTTATTAATTTGGTGTAAATTGCGGTTAGTTAGCAAGTGAAATTACTCTCTTACTGTAATTACTTTATCTAGGAGCATAGCATGTGAACTAAAATCACAATAAGCCTTCTATCTATCTATCTTTATCAACACGCCGGATCCCTTGCGGGGTAGACAGAGAGTACAGATTTCTAACAGGTTCTTTCCTTACATGCCTCTCTGGCTTCCTCCACTCTCATAGTTCGTCGCATACACGCTCGCCGGTTACGGAGACTCTCGACTTATCCTTCAGATAAGAATCGGTTTATTTGGTCATGGTAAGATAGTCTAGCTCTTCCCCGGTACCTACATCCTTCCACTTTCACATTGTATATCTGTTTTGTCATTCGTTCTTCTGACATTCTTTCTGTATGCCCTATATTAATAAGCCTGCAATAAGTTTAAATGAGATAGATATCAGTCTAATATTAATTAGGACTGCTTCACTGGCCTAGTAGCGCATTACGGGTCGTGATCACAAGGTCCTGAGTTCGAAGCCTATGTCGGACAAAGCGAAGTCTTAGTCCGCATTTTGGATTTTTTTAAACGTATCCCCGCATTAGGATGTATTCCTGTGTCCTAGGTGTGTTAACAAACATAAAATTTCACATACACAATACTCAGACCGATACAAGTAATTGTGGATCACACAAAGATTTGTCCCGTGTGGGAATCGAACCCGCGACTATTCGACCCAGTGGGTGTGGTGGCTTAAGCTAATAACCACTGCGCCATATCGTCCGCGCAAAATTTGGACCGATTAAAACTTATATAATGACAATGAAATAATAGCAGTGATAGCCTAGTGGTTAGACAGTTGGACTGCTAAGTCAGAGGTCTCGGGTTCAACGCCAGGCACGCACCTCAGTCTTTTCGAAAGCATGTGCGGTTTAAAAATTAACGATCACTTGCTTTAACGGTGAAGAAAAACATCGTAAGGAAATCGGCATGCCTGAGAGTTTCTCTAAGGTGTGTGAAGTTCGCCAACCCGCACTGGGCCAGCGTGGTGGACTATGGCCTAAACCCTCTCAATTTGAGAGGAGGCCCGTGCCCAATGGAGAGACAGTTTCTTAACAGGGCTAATATTATTAATGATACTATCTTTCTATTTTCTTTTTAAGTCAAAGGTAGATAATAATCTTCTTTACTATTCTTGAGACATTGGTTTATCTATCTACATTTAAACTAAATTTTTTTTAAATATGAAATTGAATTTCTGTGGAATCCGACTTCAAAGACCCAACCGTAGAATAGAAGGTAATTACTCTGTACGTTCGAAGGTAGGAGACAACATCATGTCATTATGTTTAACAAAGAAAACTTGATGAAATAAACTGTTGCTAAATAATTCTGGAATTTGAAGTAGGTTGAGGTGTATACACCCACATTGCGTTAATATTATTGGGTCCCAATGTAATAAAAATACAAATACAAGGCGAGCAACTCTGGTTTCCCTTCAAAACGCACAAATCTATCGCCTTTTTACAAGGCGAGCATATTTTCATTATCTATCTATGTATATCACCACGCTAGGTTCCTTGCGGGGAAGGCAGAGAGTACCGATTTCCAACAGGTCATTTGCTTACAGGCCGGTCTGGGTTCCTGCCCTCTTATACTCTCATACACGCTCGCCGATTACAGACACTCTCGATTTGCCCTTGAGATAAAACGCGATCTGTTGCCGTTATACCAGACACAATTCTAGATTCAGGAAAGTGACCTAGATTATAGATAAAACTCACTTTATCTTATTTGTCGTTGTAGGTGTATGACAGGTTTGTTTATTTATTTTATAAAGCCTTTTTACCGCAAAGGTCTTATGGTTCGTATTACTCTGTCTGTAAAATATGAATAAGTCTTAGATATGTCTTCCCTTACTCTCCCTTCAAATATCATCTGATATTAGAACAACGTCGATACATACTTCTGTGTATTGCTAGCTGATGGATTGATGCTATTCAGATCTAGATTTAGGATGCTTGCTACAATTTGTTAAGTTTATTTAGTTCTTTGGCTTCCATCGAGCTTTCGGAGTATAATGTTTAGGTTATAAATAAATTAAAAGTGAACTTTTAATTTATTTGTTTTATAAACTAAGTAAGAAGCGCGTATTCAAAACATACTATTACTACAATAAACGATTTAAAAAAAAAAAAAGTAAACCTTATTTACGAGTCAATGAGCTTATTTATCACCATTTGATTGGAACAATGAAAAAACTGATTATTTTCTACAGAAAAAGCCCTTAGGAATCGTCCCATTTTAACCGACTTCAAAAAAAGGAGGAGGCTCTATGTTTGGTTGTATGTATGCTTGTTTTTTATGTATGTTCAGCGATATTTCCGTCAATTTTGGACCGATGTTGATGATTTTTTTCGCATTGGGTTCGGTATAGCTCCAAGGTGGTCCCATTTTAATTTTATTAATTTATTAATTGGACCTTGGACTTAGAAGATACACCAGGGAACTCCTTAAGGACAAACAATAGATTGTGTAAATTGAGATATTACGTCAATCCTATAGGTGCCCCACTATAGAACTAAGCGGTATATTAGCGGACTTCAAAAAAGGAGAAGGTTCATAATTCGTCTGTTTTTTTATAACACCTTTGCTTATGAACCGATTTTGATGATTCTTTTTGCTTTTCAGTATAGTTTTGAAGTGGTCCTATTTTAATGTTATTTGTATTGGACCTTGGACTTTGAAGATACACCAGGGAACTCCGTAATGGCGAACAGCACGAATGTATAGATTCTGTTAATATAGTTATTATATTAATCCTGTAGGTGTACCTTACTGTACAACTCAGCAAAATAATATAATATCGGTATATAAATATTAGTAATTAATTCACTCGTCACTTAAAATTGTAAAATAAAAATCTGGTTGGTGCAGTCGGTTACTTGGCACCGACTTCAAATATGTCTTTCTTGCTTTTTGAAGTCGGTTTACCTTTTTTTAAAAAGATTTTTGAACAGAAGCTTTTCAATTTGGTTAGTGCACATATTACAGTTTTACATTAACGATTATCTTTGGTAAAATTATTAAGAGGCAACACAAGTCCCTGTCATTTTTTAGTACTGTATAAAATATATAGAATTTTGTGTGTATGTGTGTTTGAATGATCATGCCTTTACAGCTTCACTGGCCAAAAGGGGCGAGCGTGCAACCACTACGCTCGAGCCAGAAGGCAAGGGGGCAACTAGCTCAAGGGCGCCTTAAGGAAGAACGGCCTTGGCTTGGGCAGTCGCTATGAATATATATAGGAAAGCAAGTGTCGTAGCCATCATTATTTGTAATATATGCGTTATCAAATTAAAGTGTCTAATTGTGCAAAAGAACCCGCTTCAATCCAACATTGGCTTCGATGTAGGTTACATTTATAAAGGTTCTATTAGTGGTTGATTTACACTAATATACTGCCTGTATTGTTATTATGCGCAGTTACACTCTCAATTTAAACTGGTATACACGGAAGACCAGCATTGTGGCACTTGAGTTGTGTATACCAGTTATACCATTTCAGTACCACATTTTTTTTTCTTTTATGTTATTTGTCGTGTATTTGTCTTACTTTCTGCTTAATTCGTGTAATGAGGCGATGTTATCCGTTTTCTTTCAAAAGCCACGGCTTTAAGTAAACAGTCCAAGATGAACCTACCGATTTATCGTCGGTTTGATTATCTATATATATCATCACGCCAGATCCCTTGCGCACATATACCTACACTTGTACAAGTTTCATTTTCAATTGGGGTATAAAAGTGCTTAAAAAGAGGGTAACAAAAATTAAATTTGGAAATTTGGTTTTCGTATTGAATTTGTGAAGCAATTATCTAGACGGGGTGTCTGTGGTCTTGCGTTATTTACGATACAGATTTTAAAACATGTCAAAATGCTACTGGTAGTAGAAACATCTGTCCTTAAGTTAGATATTGAAACTGGCTATAAGTAAACGATATTAGGAGTCGCATGTACTCCTGGCACTGGCACTGGCCTGGCACACAACAAGTAAGTTTTTGTGTTTGTGCCGCCAAGCTGTTCAATTTGAAGTTGTCCGAGTAGGTTATACTGTGTTTCACAGATTATCAGTATGGTCACAATAATTCTTGTTATTCATGTAAAATAAAAAAATTATTATAGGTTATAATATTTATAATATTAGCCGTCAAGAAACTGTCCCACCGTTGGGCACGGGCCTCCTCTCAAACTGAAAGGGTTTAGGCCATAGTCCACCACGCTGGCCCAGTGCGGGTTGGCGAACTTCACACATCTTCGAGAAACTCTCAGGCATGCAGGTTTCCTCACAATGTTACCTTTACCGTTAAAGCAATTAATAGTTTATGTTTAAAACGTTCATGCTTTCGAAAAGACAGAGGTGCGCTCCTGGTTTTCAATTTGTTACCTCTGACTTTGCAGTCCAACGGTCTAACCACTAGGCTATCACGCCCCGGTTACTACCTTTTCTTAAAAATGAGTCTTACAGTAAAGAAAGAAGCCATTGGAACTTTGTTCTCTCTGCTAACCCCGCAAGAGATCTGGTATGATGACATTTTTTTTCTTTACTTTTAAGATGGATATTTTTTGTTAGTTGTATGGGATAGTAACGAGTCAAATAATCGACTAAAATCGAGTCGAGTCAAGTAAAATAATGCGTAACGTTTCTATTTTCTTACACATAGTGTGTATTGTTTTAATACTATTCACCTTTAGAAATATATTCTACAAACCGGTTGCATAGTCTGTGTTCCTTAGCCTTTAGATTCCATCCTATTAGGTACAAACAGATAGTCCCATTGTTATCGAAGTACACTGTTGCACTATAAAGCAGTCTAAATCAGAACAATAGATACTAGTAGTACCTTAAAATACGGAACAACATTTTAACCACAAAAATTGTAATAATCTATATTTATACTAATACTAATATAGTTATACTAATAATATTAAAAAGAGAAAGGTTTGGATTTTTGTTGTTTTGTTTGTAATGGATAAAGTCTAAAACTACTTAACGATGGCATGAAAACCATCATTGCTGTAATGCGCAAACATCCACGATGCACTACAAAAACGAGGCAGCCCCAACATTATCCTGAAGATGTTGTTATATTGTACCCACAGACTCCCCGTATAGAACAACAAGAACAAGCACAGATCATCACGCCAGATCTCTTGCGGGGTAGGCAGAGAGTACAGAGTTCCAACAGCTTCTTTGAAATAGTATACGAACTCTGACAATACGCATTAAAGAGCGTGATCTTAACTTGATCAGTACAACGGGAGAATCTACGAGCCAGCATGCTACCTCTGACCGCTAAAGTCCTACGCTCCTCAATATCTACATCGTCCCTAAGGCCTTTGATTATAAAATGTCCCAAATATTTAAAATTTGAACATGAATAATATTTCAGCCGTTTAGGATGATGTTATGTGAATAATCAGGCCATACACCGGCGGCCATAAAGACCATGTATTCACTTTTTATTACATTATGTATAAGTCTATGAATTTTCGCATCGTCGTAGCAACTAAAATAATAAACACTGAGTGATTACTATAAGAATCCGTATAATGTCATTATTTGCTATAACAAAATGCGGCGCCTGATCATAACTATGCGAATTATGCCACTGGTGTACAATTAAACAATCATTTCACAATGTGAATGTGGAGACTCAGTACAAACTACCCAGCACATCGTGAAGGACTGCCCTACTACAAAATTAGCGGAGGATTCGAGGGGCTGCACCAGCTGACACCAGAGGCTAAACAATGGATCCTTCACTCTGACATAAAATTTTAATCGTATGTCAAATTATTAAAGTACATCGCCATACGATGATGATGATCATCTCACAAAGTTATCGTAACGCGTAACGTTACGTGTTTAATAGTTCGAAGCGAATAAGGGCCAACATTGATCAGTAAATATGTGGTAAGGATTACTAATCAGTTTCCTCGTCGGTTAGTGGCGCATAGTGGAAATGGCAATCACGAAGTCCTTCGATCGGACAATTTTAAGCCTTCTATCTTAAAAAAAATCAGTCACTGTCCGGAGTTAATTGTGCCCGATTAATGGTGATAAGTTCACATTCCCATTATATTGCCCCCTTATTAAACATATCGTCAAGAATTCTACTATGGTGGTGTAAATAATATAGACAGGACAGTGTTTTTTCAAACTCTGCGTATGTCAAATTCTTGGAAATATCTGTATAAAGGTGCAAAAATGCAAAAGTGCTTCCATTAAATATTTTCAACGTGATTTCAGCAAAGGTATCAGCCGATTCACTGGTTAAAAAAAAATAATATTCTGAATACAGTTAATCCGCTGCAGTATATTGGTTTCATGCAAATACCTTTTATAACTACGAGTATTTATACTCATTTTACGATTGAAGACATAATTTATTTATGGCCTATTATTCTCGTTTTCAGTGGATTAGGTTTTATGAAGAAAATAAACAGGTTTATAAATCAAAAATAATAGAAAAACGTTTACTAATATGTCCTTTTCTATTAATAAAGCTTGCACGAAGCGAGTAACTAGTGCGTGTACAAAAACTGAGAGCTAAACACAAAAAGATTGATATTAGCGTGACGCTAGCGGGTAAGCGTGCTGTCTCGTTCATCTATATTTGGTAAATTTGTTGTGTAAAAAGGATAACATATGAACTCGATAGCGTCACGCTAACGTTAAACTGATTGTGTGAAGCTCTCTTAAGAGCAAGTCAAGAGTCTCCGTAACAGGCGAGACGAAAATAAGAGTAGAGAAAGTCAGAGAGGTCTGTAAGGAAGCACCTGGTCGAACCAGGTATTCTCTGCCTTATCCGTAAGGGATATGGCGTGATGATATAGGTAGACAGATAGAGAGACGGTTATAATAGTTTTTTCATAACTGAAATAGGTATACCTCTACTTAAGTCAATTTAATAAGAACGTACTTAGCGATGCCATTGTCATGGGAAATGGTTATAGAAAAATGATGAAGAGCATTTTCTTTTGATATTACACTGTCACAGTAACTATGACCTATCATAGTTAATGATCGTTTAACCGTGAATATTGTAGTATGGGCTTAACAGATGAGAACTCGCAGCTTGTAGTTACGGCTTTGTAGTTATTCGAAAGTTCAAGCTTGATAACTGATGTCGATGTATGTAACTCAGTAATCGCTATTCATTTTGCGAATACAGTGGGTAAGCTGAAGTATAGTAAATAAATACAATGTTATCTTTTAAGATTTATTCCCTTTTGTAGCCAGCTACGAAACATAGTTATAAATTCAGAAAAAATAGTCGGGATTGTTGAAAATATCAAATAAAATTCGTTTTGCGCTGGCTATGGAAACCCAGTTACGAATGTGGACCAAAGTGTGAGACCGAAGTATTTTCGATTCCTAGAAACCGTAATAAACAATTATTATTATTTTTTATCATGATATTTCATCTCAATCGGATTATCGAACTTAGTTAAAGTCTTGTAAAGCTCTTTCGAAGTTGGGCAACGCCATTTTTTAACGCCTCGAACGTGACACTTGACTGCACGGCAATATATGCAGTATCCACGGCACTAGATTCATAATTAAGAGGCTACCGCGAAAAAACGTGTTTATGTGCTGAAAACATGCACTTCAAGAAGTATATAGATAAGACTTAATATTTAAAAATATGATTTTTGACTGTATATCTTAGAACCTGGAAAAAGGATTAAACAGAGTTTCTCGGTAGAAAAAAAATCGCCATCTCTATTGCTACATATTTTCTGATTCGAACGCGAAACGCTTCAAAACTAGTCTATAGAATTAACTTTAAAACATAGCAAATAACTGTAGCAAAGTTCTCGTAAAACAGTTTTAGATTTCACAGTGTAGTTGTTTAGAAAATGATAACATTTGTTTCTGCACATACGTCGTTTATTTCCGAGCGCGCGCTCAATATATCCCTCCCTTATTATTATTGTGCAAAGTAATTGCATCACTCTCACACTCGCGGTCGATATATGGTCGATCGCGGTAAGCCCTTAAATAAGTGAGGAAGCTTTACCAAAAGGCTTACTTAGTACGAAAAGACGTTAGCGTGATTCTATCAAATTGATATGTCATCCTTTTCACACAACAAATTCACCAAATACAGATGAACGTGACAGCGTGTTTTCTCGACTACCAACATTACGAAAGTGTCAAATGGTTTGTGTCTATACCTCAGGTAAGACACGGTCTATTTCTTCGTAATTTGTCTTGTCTTTCGAAACTTGTTGGTTCATAGGAGCGGTAATGTAGGTATATTACTGCCTCGGTAATCTAGTAGCGAATAGTGGGTTGTACGATCACGCGGTCCTGCGTTCAAATCCTACGGACAAATGTAGTAGCCTGGAATTGCGCCCGGTATATGGTAATAAGGTAGCTCCCTATTATAAAGGACCTAACATCGTCAGCGAAAAGTGGGTGTAAACAGTACACCTCGCCCACCCCCGCTTAGGGAGTATAGTCGTAACGGTGTTCATTTTGTTTATTTTCTAAAACTTCTAATCAGTTAATAATATACAAAACTGTTGCATGACTACTAATTAATTGATATCTAATTGCTATGTGGGCCAAACAAATGTATAGTTCTACTGTGGCTTTATTCCCTTTTCCTAAACGCGGCGCGTTACGATAAATTTGTGAACTTATCGTGTAGTTGTTTTCTGTATGCCAATACACTATTTCTCATGAAGGAAGGGTACTGTGACAATTGTAAGTGTCAAAGAAAATTATATTTTATTCAATGGCAATAAGAGGCATGACCCGTTTCTTTACTTATGGCGTAATGCCTTAATACCATTGAATTAAATATTATTTTGTTCAGCAGTTAGAACTGTCACTACCCATCTTATGTGAAAAATATTATAAAGTAAAATTAAACGATCATTTTACATAGCTATCGTAACACGTCACGTTTCGAGTTTATTTGGTTATAGCGAATAAGAACTCATGCAGTATTTCATTTCCATTAAGGTAAGTCAATTATCACAATTACCGTAATTGCTCGGTCTGGTGTTGGCAATTTTTGTTTTCGTTTTCAATCAAAATTAAAGATGATCTAATCGAAAAATTCGTAACCAAATTTGCTTTGAGAAAAAAAGGATGCCATATGTTTTTACAATATATTATTTCTTCAGTTATCACTTTCAATGTCGGAATGTTCGGTAAAAACATTTTAAATAATTATCACAGAATCTCATCACAATGATATATAAATTTACTGTTAATGAGTCAACTTATTTCGGTCGTCTGCACTAAGGTATATAGTTTAAAAATGCTGTAACAATCACACAATTTAAATTAGGATGCCTTGCTAGGAATTGGTGTTATTTTACGAGGATGCGATCGCGCACAATTTTTTTTTGAACGATAGTGTGTCATTCACGTGTCTTTATCTATCTATCTGTCATCACCCCATATCCCTTGTGGAGTAGGCAGAGAGTATAGAGTTCCAACAGGTCCTTTCCTTACATACCCCTCTGGCTTCCTTTACTCTCATAGTTCATATCATACAGCTCGCCGGTTACGGACACTCTTGAGTTGCCCTCCAGATAGGTCATGGTCTATTTGGGCATTATGATATAGTCTAGGTCTTCCCCGGAACCTACGTCCTATGTTTTTCGCATTGTTTATCTGTTTTGTCATTTTTCTTCTGACATTCCTTCTATATGCCCGAACCAACGGAGCATACCGTTGCGCATACGGTCGTTCAGCTTGACTCCACACCTCTTCCGCAAAGCTCGCATTTATCCTACTCGACTGTAGCTAGTATAAATTCCTACTTTCATTCTCCTTCTTAAATACTCTACTAATACTTAAAGCTCTCGTTGGCATCTAACAGCATTGGGACAAGTACTTCGTTATATATGGGCAGTAGGCAAGTAGCTTTCCCATCACACCATTCACTCTCTTCCCTGCACTCACTCTTCTATCTATGTTAGCGGTGTCATTAAATCACGCTTGAAGATATAGTCAATCTTGCGTAACACCTCTTATGTAAAGTCACAGGGAGACGCTCGGCTGTAGCCGGTTAAGCTCGGCCACTGTGACGTTGGCGTGAAACTGATCACGTTAAACAACTGGTGTTTAACGTGAACCTGGTCCCTCCGGTGACCATGGGTGCTGTAAAGTACTCGAAACGTAGGGAACTTAAAAAGCAAAAATAAAGTCCGATAAAATCCGAAAAAAATCTACCCTGTACTAGGAAATTATACCTGTATCGGTCGTGTATATATTTTGAATTTTACGTGCACAAATATACCAAAACAAATAATTGTGGTGTCTCAAAGCTTAGCCTTCGAAAGAACACTAAACCGAGCGTTGTTATTGAATAATCCCTAAGAAGTTTATCATTTTCTGTTTCTCTGAATCATCTAACTATATCATCAAGCTAGATCCTTTGCGGGGTAGGCCGAGAGTACAGAGTTCCAACAGGTTCTATCCTTTCTCTGAATCATCATCATCATTATCGTTATCATCATCAATAGGCGAATAATATTGGACAAAGACCTCACCAAAAATTGATATAACATGACGTTCGGTTTTGTGCTATACGCACCAACCGCGTAGCGTGTCGTGCCAATCGAGCTCGCAGTACTGCTCGTTTTGTAGACTTTTTTTTACTGCACTATGGGGTCTGGGATTGGGCATGGTCATTTACAAGTCTATGCTTGCAGTGGCTATTTGGTGCAGGTTTTGATAACAAATTCATCTGATAAAACGTCTTTCTATATTATGTATATAACCCGTTGATAAAAATTGTCCTCAGTCAAAACAACCTCCAGCAAATAAGATACTGAATAATAAAACAGCATTATATTCTCTCAATCAACTAGTTCGTAATTTATTCATGAAACATTATGAGTGAACGATTTAAAGTGAGATTACGTCGAAGTGTGATGGCGGCAGGACGAACTTTGAACCAGCCAGTTCCTACTAACTGTCACCGACTAAAAGGATAATGTTGTACTTAAATTAATGTTATTTAACGTTTTACGTCGACATTAATTAATTATGAAATTAATTTAAATTTATTATGTATAATATCAGTTGTATATTTGCCGGTATTTCGCACAAATATAATGGGGTCCTGGGTTCAAATCCTAGGTCGGATAAATGTAGTTATTTTAACGAAAAATTCCCAGTATGAGTCCGGAGTCTCGAATTGTGCCCGGTATGTGGCAATAGGCTCGCCCCCTATTACATGGGACCTAACATCGTCGGCGAAACGTGGGTGTACTCAGTACACCTCTGCCACCCCCGCTTGGGGAATATAGGCGTGACGGTGTTATACATCATCATCAGTACCATCCCATCATCGGCCGAAAGAGATCCACTGCGAAACTAAGACCTTTCCAAAGATCTCCAGGACGACTTGGACGACCGAGTTCATGATGTACGCTGGATGAGACGCTGTTACTCGCGATCCAGGTCATCAGTCCAAATTATGGAGAGCATGTCCAAACCATTCCACTTTATATATAGATTTTAACAATACGAAAACTATCATGATTTTTGTATATCATACGTATTGAAGATAGATATCATAATTATAATTGTCGGTAAATAAGTATGTATGTAAAAGAGTATGTATGTAGTATGTATGTAAGACCGATGACCCAGTGAAGGTCGCGGATGAAGGTCGTCGTGGCGATCTTGGGGAGGGCCTTTGCGCTGCAGTGGACGTCTTTCAGCTAAAGATATAAGTATGTAGATGTGTATAATATACAAGTGCCGTTAAAAGAGTATTTAATTATGGTGGTACTATGTAACTATCAGACCTGGTCGCGCTAATTTAAAATATTCATTGTTTCACTTTTGTTACATAATTTGGATGCTGCGTTCCCCCAATCCTATCCTATACATTGTTCTCTTCCATCCTATACTATACTAGCATTAAAAAACATCCTAATTTCAATAGAGAAGATGGCTGGGTGCTTTTGTCGATTTGGGATCCGGTAGTAAATAAAATGAAATCCAAAACCAAGATTAACACTGCAGTTAAGTCCTGGGTTAAAAATCCTAGGTGTGTGTGTGTGTGAGTGATGTACGCTGTTGGCTGCGAGGCCTTTACAGCTTCACCGGACTTAAGTGCGAGCGTGCAACCACTACGCTCGAGCCAGAAGGGCAAGGGGCGACATACTCAAGGGCGCCCTCGGTTGGGGCAGTCGCTGGTGGAGGACGGGGTGCACTACTAAGTGCACCGGTCAACCGCCGGCTATGGGAGGGGATCTACGACTAGGTCGTCGTCGCCCGTATTCTGAGCAGAAAGAATGGATGACAAAGCATCGGGGGGATCGGTGAGAACATGTCGCGGTCGGCGGTGGCGGCAGGGGTCGGGGGGGGGGATCGTAGTCGGCGGTGGCTACGATTAACGGATTCGCATGGGTAGATGCGTTCGCGAAGTGTCGTGTTGTCGCCTTTTTAATATAGGCGCGAATAGGTTCGAGACCTAGATCGGAGTGGAGATCGACATTCCTTACGAACCATGGGGCTCCTACGGCTTTACGGAGGAAGAGGTTTAGAACCGCTTGGAGTTTATTGATGTGAATAGGACCGAATGCCCGAACACAACACACGCATAAAAAATATCCTAGGGTGTAGAAAGTATGCTTATTGCCGCACGTAGTCGCCGTTCAAAATTTGAAATGGCAATATGCTCGGATTATTACATTGGCTCGAAGTGTTGAAGTGCTTGTATAATAATGCCACCATGTCAGTCCGAGTACAAGGGCAGTGCACGAAGGCGATCTCCATAAAAAGAGGAGTAAGACAGGAAGACGTCATTTCTCCGAAACTGTTTACGACCACCATAGAGGACGCCTTCAAACTCTTGGAATGGCGAGGATTTGGCATCAACATCAATGGCGAATACATCACTCACCTTCGATTTGGCGACGACATTGTGGTCATGGCGGAGTCGCTGAAAGATCTAGGACGAATGCTCGGCGACCTCAACAGAGTATCTCAACAAGTGGGTCTTAAAATGAACATGGACAAAACGAAAATAATGTGTAACGTCCATGTCGTACCCACCGCACTCACCGTTGGGAACTCTACTCTTGAAGTTGTCGACGAATACATTTACCTGGGACAGGTAGTCCGGTTAGGTAGGTCCAACTTTGAGAGAGAGGTCAATCGACGAATCCAACTCGACTGGGCAGCGTTCGGGAACCTGCGCAACATCTTCTCATCCAAAATACCTCAGTGCCTAAAGACTAAAGTTTTTAGTCAATGTGTGTTACCAGTGATGATATATGGATCAGAGACGTGGTCTCTTACTATAGGTCTCATAAAAAAGCTCAGAGTTGCTCAGCGAGCTATGGAGAGAGCTATGCTCGGCGTTTCTCTACGTGATCGAATCAGGAATGAGGAGATTCGTAGAAGAACCAAGGTCACCGACATAGCCCTTAAGAATAGCAAGCTGAAGTGGCAATGGGCGGGCCACATAGCGCGAAGATCGGACGGGCGTTGGGGCAGAAAGATTCTAGAGTGGAGACCACGTATTGGCAAGCGCAGCGTGGGACGACCACCTGCCAGATGGACCGACGATCTTGTGAAAATCGCAGGAAGTCGTTGGATGCAGGTGGCATCGGACCGGTTACGCTGGAAAGCGATTGGGGAGGCCTATGTTCAGCAGTGGACAAGTATAGGCTGAAATGATGATGATGATTACATTGGGATCTAAAATCGTCGGGGATATATGAGTGTTCACAGTATACCTCTGCCACCCCTACTGGGGGAATACTGGCGTGACGGTGTCTTTTATTACTGTAACTGACCACCTCTTCTAGGATTACGGTCGCGATGAATATAATTCTTTTTCAAATTTAAAACTAGTTTCTGCCTCGACTTCGTCCGCGTTTACTTTTAATAGGAAAGTTACATTTTCCGAGTTAAAAAATATCCTATGTGATAATCTAGGTAATAAACTATCTGTGCGTCAAATTTCACTCAATTCCGTTCAGCCGTTTTTGCGTAATTGAGTAACGAACATCCAAACATCTAAACCTACAAATTTTCTCATTTATAATATTACAGGAAGTAGGATTTCTTTAGTGAAATGAGTTCACGTTGACCCGAAGTCGACGTTACAAATTAAGTCTCGTAAGTTTCCATGAAAAAAAAGTAGGTGGAACGTGAAACGGGCACGCATTTTACGTATTCTAAGGGCGAAAACTTGGTACTTTAATTAATTCGAGAAACGAATTTCTTATTCATTCTAATAACTAGACTAGTAATTTGATTATAATGGTTTAAAGAGAATCGGTACAAAGAATGTTTCGCTTATTATTTCCTTACAATTATAGCTAGTTCGGAATAATCAAAGGATCTCCGTAAAGACGTTGTTTCATCTTTTTCCTTATGGGTGTATTTGGCTGTAATATCTTTCTAGTTGGTACCCAAAGCATGTTTGGATCGGTTTCGCTAAAAAGCGATTGGGGAGGCCTATCTTCAGCAGTGGACAAGTATAGGCTGAGATGATGATAGCACCCAAGGCATGATTTCTTTTGAGCAATATGTGCCAGAGCCAGGCTGACTTCAGAAAGCTTAGTATGAACAAATTGATATCAGCGTGACACTACCGATATGCCACCCTTTTCACTTTTCACTAAGGAAGGGTCCTTACAAATTAGTTGTTTGAGAGAATAAAATGCTGTTTCATGATTCAGTATCTTATTTGCTGCAGGTTGTTTTGACTGAGGACAATTTTTATTAACGGGTTTCATACATAATATAGAACGACGTTTTATCAGACGAATTTGTTACCAAAAGAAATATGCAAGAAAATTTAAGGCGATTATTACGAATAAAAAGTATTTAAATGTACAAGGTGTTATATTAATAACGCAAGACCTGAAAGTAGTTTGTTCTAAATCGACAACTGAATCGATTCCAATTCCAAAAAATTTTTAAAGTATGTAACATTTCTGTTTAATTATCTAGAATTCCTGTTACTCGTTCAGTTTGCTGTATTAAACAATATGTAATCACTATTCAAAACAAACAAAACATACGTTAATAAGCAAAAAAGTACAGGTTTCTAGGTTGATTAAGGTACCAATTAGCTTCAAAAAATGGTAAAAAACTCCTTAAAATTGGAAGTTTGACATTCGTATTGAATTCGTAAGGTAATTGGGATGTCTGAGGTCTTGCGTTATATATGATACACCTTGTATATGTTTAGTGAGCTTATTTAATAAAAGTGTATTGACTTGAATTCTTTACAAGTTAGGCTTGGTAATAAATTTTTTTATGCATTAAGGACTGGTCACAGATTGACCCATATCTCGCCTGATGAAAAATGATGGTGGGGCCGGAGATATGGCTCGCGGCAGATGTGACAGAGCCATGCTCACTCCAGAGATCTTAGTATGAACAGATTGATTGATTGATTCACGCTACAAATATCCAACTATAGGATTTTTCATGAAGGAAAGGTACTGTGACAGTTGTAAGTGTCAAAGAAAATTATACTTCATTCAATGGCAATAATGACCTGTTTCTATACTTATGGTTTTATGCCTTAACATTATTGAATTAAACATTAATTTCGTTTGGCACTTAGAACTGTTACTACCCATTTTATGTGAAGAATACTATAATCCTACTACTTACTAATATTATAAATGAAAAAGTTTGTATGTTTGTTACTGAACCATGCTAAAACGACAGAACGGAATTGGAGGATATACTTTTCATCAAATATACAATGCGAATATTATATGTATTTAGTATTTGTTTAGTATATGTATATTATTTATATTTATGTTTATGTATTTTATATATTTTTCTTTTGTTTGAATGGGTGATTGTATAACTACCCTCTTATTTACTGTCTCATCCCTCAACACTCAAAGGTTCGCTGGAAGAGAACTCATATTTTGAGTTAAGCTCGCCTTTGTGTATGACTTGTGAAAATTTCATTTACCTCTCTACTGTATACGTTTAAAGAATAATTAAAAAAACTTTAATAAAAATATATTCTTTGAGCCACTGGGAACAAAATGGTGAAGCGGATGGGAATAAGCCCCTTAAATAACTTTAATTCTTGCTAGTATTATATTACCGCTCGAAATTCTACATTCAACACTAACCCGTCAAACCAAAAATAACGTTAAAAAAGTAATAACGGCCCATTAAACGATAAATAGGCCCGCCTTGTTGACCTTTACATAATCTGACAATAAATACACCCATAACTCACCGTATTATCCCGTAAAAGGTGATTTTCGATGTCACCCGCCGTTCTTTTGGCCGCTTGATATTCGGAATGCGCCGTTTTGGCTGTTTTTTATTGTTCTAACTTGATAGATGGCTCGCCTATCTTTAGACACATTTTGTACACGCCTCACTGCTAACGGTTATTCTTAAATAGAAACCGCTTAGAAGTTTTGTTCGTCGGTTTCAGAATCAGTGAGCTTGGGGGTGAAAAGAAATTAATGTATTTGTAATGTTCGTGCCTGTTACGCACTTTGTAAGGTGCGTAGTTGTTTTGTTTGGAGTTGGATAAATTTAATAGGTGCCTAATAAAACATTTGCTGTTTCATACTGAATTCTTAAATTTACGCGAATATTACACATTAAATAAAACTATTTTTCAGATATTATCGCGGATTATTTTTAAGTTCCCGATGTTTCGAGTGCTTTGCAGCACTCATGGTCGCGGGAAGAACTGAGGTATTAGACGTCTAAAAGGCATAGTTATTCCGGGGTACCCATAAACTTCTTAATTATTATTGTTGGTCCGATCTACGCAGAATGAGCTCACGGTGTATTGTGGTCAGGATTATATTAATTACCGGATCCCAAGTCTACGGAAGCACCCAGCCATCTTCTCTATTGAAATTAGAATGTTATTTAATGTTTGCAGGTACAGTATAGGGTTGGGGGAACGCAGCATCTAAATTATATAACATTTTGAAGTAATGCAAATTTTAAATTAGCGCGACCAGGTCTGATAATTGGTTACGTAGTACCAGCATAATTTAATACTCCTTTAATGGTACTAGTATATTATACACATCTACATACTTCCACCTTTAGTCGTAAGACATCCACACCCGTGGAAATGGATCTTCAAGACCGTCACGACTTTTACCCGAGACCTTCACCGGTTCATCGGTCCTTCTTATACATACAAACTTATGTAC
This sequence comes from Phalera bucephala, assembly GCA_905147815.2. NCBI lineage: Eukaryota > Metazoa > Arthropoda > Insecta > Lepidoptera > Notodontidae > Phalera > Phalera bucephala. The sequence continues at coordinate 27,780,293 of LR990613.1, read as the reverse complement.
AAACAATTCTAATGAAGGTTCCTACAACAATACAATATGATACAAAAATAATGATAGCTTTGCTATTGTTAAAATCCAAATATAAAGGGGAGTGGGCCGGCCCCATAAAAGGTGGAATAATAACCTGAAGGCCAATTCTCGTATTTAATTGACACTGAGACTTAATAAATTGGCTACTGAATTATAACCTCAAAATGTAATACTTTTTGTGCAATATTGCGATTCGCTTGTTCGTTTAATAATAAATACCTTAAGAGAATTTATAGGCGATTTAAAATCATACAAGTATTTTTTCATTACTGTTGGTTCTGGTGCAAATCACGTATGGGCGCAGAACAATGTCCTTTAAGGTCAAAAAAGATAAAAATTTCCTTAATTTAAAATAGGGCTTCCTCTCGAAAAAAGAACTTATGCCAAAACGATGTATATATTTTCAACAACGTTATTTTTGGGAAACTGATTAAACCGTCTGTCTATGACAAGTTTAAGTTGAATCAAGGATATCATTATCTCCCAGACTATGAAAACAAGAAGGGCACCCTTCCAATCAACTTCGTTGTAATAATGCCGAAGTTGCCACGCCCTATATGTCAAAATGAGGATATTATTCCTTTCTCAAAAACATTAAAACTGCAATAACATTAAACAGAAGTGCAAAACATCGCGGAAAATCTATTATACTACTTTTAGAGTTCTTTATAGGTTGATGAATTCGTATTGTATAATATAGTGTTACCACATTTATGGGTAAAAAAAATATCAAAAAGATAAAAAAATCAGATATGGTTTTTAGTATTTTCTTTTATGATATAAATTTGTTGCTTTGCATATTTTTAAGTCAAGGATTTTGTGCGAGTTAACATAGGCACTTTTAAAGTACTTATTTTTAAATGTTAAATCCGAAACATGTGAATATACAATATATACAAATACAAATACCTTAATCATTTTGCTACGAGTATTTTCATGTTTGTGCTATTTAATGAATAATAAAATGTTAGTTATAAATTATTTTATTGGCTTCTTTATGGAATAAACGAACAAAAAAGGGGCTCAAAAGTAATGCGCCTCTTATAATGAAAGTAAAGATGAAACGGCCTTGTTCGTCTAGCGGCAAAATATGCTGTTAATCATCGAATCTTCGATCAGAAAAGTGTGTGTGTGTTTTTTTTAATGTCTCTCGTGTAAGTCAGGGGTCTGGAAATATGGTCAGGTACAATGACAATGTGCTCACCCTATAATCCATTGGGTCCTAATATCTTTGGCGATATTTACATCTGCGCCATCACCGTTTGGGGAATATAGGCGTGATGATGAAGCTACATATGCTAGTATTTATATTTGGCAAAAACGACTTAGAGGCTCGTCGATAACCTCTAGACTGTAAATAATATAATAGTTACCCCTGAGAAAAACGTTGCTGGCAACACCGGGCTAAGAGCAATAACGCTCCACCAACACAGTATTGGTTTTACTTAACCACTCGGTCGGAAAGTTGGAAGTCTTCCTTTAGCGAGGCAGGCTTCTTATCTGTGCTGCCACGCGATCCGTGAGTTAACACGCCGTTATGCTATCTATGCTCATCGCCTGATAACCAAGTTGGTGGAACATATTGCATGCGACGAATGTTTGATATCATGGTTGTTGTTTTGGTGCTTGTTTAGTTCTAAGAATATATTCACTTTCTTGCAGGTGTTTATTATGTAAAAAAATACTGACGTTTATTTACCCAAGCGGGAGTGATAGAGGTGTGTACATCCATATATCCCCGACAATGCTAGGTTCCAATGACATGACCCATATGGTTGAGGCTATTGGTATGATACTTGGCAAAATTCCATATCCCGGGCAGGGACCAGGTATTCGTTACAGCGTAGTAAGAAAGCGAGTAGGTATGAAAGATAGTATCGGTGTAAAGATGAGAAAGGGTATGCTCCGTTGGTGCATACCATGTAAAGAAAGAATGTCAGGAGAAAAAATGACAAAACAGATATACAATGCGAAAGTGGAAGGATGTAAGTACCGGGGAAGACCTAGACTATCTTACCATGACCAAATAGACCGAGTCTTGTCTGAAGGACAAGTCAAGAGTCTCCGTAACCGGTGAGCGTGTATGAGACGAACTATGAGAGTGGAGGAAGCCGGAGAGGTATGTAAGGAAAGAACCTGTTGGAACTCTGTACTCTCTGCCTACCCCGCAAGGGATCTGGTGTGCTGATATAGAATAGAATAGAGTAGACCAGGTATTTTTTTAAAAACAAAATGCACTCTGGCCTAGGATTCGTTGTGCTCACGTGTATCGAGTTAACACTTAATCTGAGTATGAGTAATACTCGGATAACGAAATCAAGTACACTATAACAAACAGAAAAATTTAATTCCTTTGTCATAGTCACGGATGTAACAAATACGCTGGTCTTTTCAAACATGACGTCATTATGACAAAGTACTAAAGTGCATGCACCAAATGTAACATGGCATTTAAATTAATACTCTAACTTTATAACAACAAAATTCAATTTTCAATAGCACATTGTTAATGTATGACACATTTGCTTATATGATTCCATTATTTCTCATGACAGTATAATACCGAATAACTCATGTGACTATATTTTGTGACTAATACTAATTTTTACTACATAACACTGTAAACATATAACGACTCCTCCATTCCCCTCGCTTACGAGAATGCAAAATCCAATTCTACAAGTACACGAATCTTCATGTAGCCGCGTGGGAAGTTTAAAAGCATTCTGTACCAGTGTAAAGTTAAAGTTCCAATTAGACTACTTGTACCGTGCCTGTATAAGAGTACTTCTCAACTGGAACTTAAATAATTTTCTGAAATAGAATATAAACACTACATATTTATCACAACGGTTCGAATCTTGTACTTGCTTATAAAGTACACTATACTATAAAGTGTATTGTCTGTGATATAACAAGGTGGTCCGACATCTGCCTCTCACCTCAAAGAACGATTTGAATTCCTTCACGCAACACATTCAAGGTTTCTAAGGTCATCGGAGAATCTAAAGCGACAACACCAATGTAGTCTACCAACTGATACGATAGATCCTTTTCTAATCAAGCCGTTCGCTTGTGGAATGCATTGCCTGTGACAGTCCGTCGTCCACAGTCGTTGGCATCCTTTAAAAGATGGTTTACCACCACTTTTTAACAGACTTCAAAAAGGAGGAGGTTCAAATATTTATTTTTTATATACACGACTTCAAATATTTATTTTTTGCTTTTTGAAGTCGGTTTGCCTTTTTTTAATTTCATTTATAATCTATCTGCTGCACTCTATCTGTATTGTGTGTAAGATATATTAATATATTTGCATAGTATTATATGTATATGTATATATATATATATATATATATATATATATATATATATATATATATATATATATATATATATATATATATATATATATATATATATATATATATATATCTATATATATATAATTTAATTGAAACTTTAATTTCAATTCTTTTTTATTCCATGTATATAAATAGAAGTACATTATTTAATCGAGAAATGTGTCCTGATTTCCTGGACAAAATGGTAAAAGAATAAGTTTAACACACGTTTACCAAGTATATTTACCAAGTAAATATATATATGGATTTTGGATTTGCGTACGATATTATCTCCTATCAAAAATAAACTTTCAGCTAAAATAGAAGATATGATAAATAAATCGCTTAATGTAAAAAAAAAATTAATAATGAAGAGTAAAAAAAAATAAGAACCGATTATTTAATAATTTCTCAATCCTGAATCTACACAAATTAAATCTTGTTTTTTATTATTGCGATGTGCAATGAAACACTAACGATGACTACGATATATCAATCTTTCGAATTGCAAATCGTCGATATACATCGATGTTTCGATACATCGATATTTATTATAAAAACAATTGCATCAATATTTGCCCAAGATTGGATGTAATTCGTTCGTTCGAGATACTCGAGGAAATTGAGAGTTTCTACAAAGACCTGTACGCATCACGGATGGCTAAACCCTCGAGACCCAGCGCTGACGACCACAGAGCCCCACTAGCACGCCACGATACGGAAGACATCCCTGATGTCAACCAGGACGAGGTCAGAGTGGCTCTCGAGCAGCTCAAAAACAACAAGTCGCCAGGCGATGACGGAATCACCACTGAGCTCCTAAAAGCAGGCGGGACTCCAATCCTGAAAAAGCTAGCGAGTCTCTTTAATTCCGTCATCCACCAGGGCTTAACACCTCAAGCGTAGAGCGGGAGTGCGGTGGTTCTGTTCTTCAAAAAAGGTGACAAAACCTTGCTGAAGAACTACAGACCCATCTCACTCCTGAGCCACGTCTACAAGTTGTTCTCGAGAGTACTCACAAACCGCCTCGCCAGAAGACTTGACGAGTTCCAGCCACCGGAACAAGCCGGGTTTCGAAAAGGCTACAGCACCGTAGACCACATCCATACTGTTCGGCAGATTGTACAGAAGACCGAAGAGTACAATCAGCCGCTGTGTATGGCTTTCGTGGACTACGAGAAAGCCTTCGACTCCATCGAAACCTGGGCGGTTTTGGATGCTCTGCAGCGATGTGGCATCGATTGGCGCTATATCGAGGTGTTGAGATGTCTGTATGATACCGCCACAATGACCGTCCAGCTCCAGGGCCAAAAGATCAACCCGATCGAGCTGCATCGAGGGGTAAGACAGGGGGATGTAATATCCCCCAAGCTCTTCACCAATGCACTCGAAGACGTCTTCAAGGCGCTGGACTGGACTGGGCGGGGCATTAACATCAACGGCGAATACATCTCACACCTTCGGTTTGCCGATGATATCGTCATCGTGGCAGAGTCACTGGAACAGTTGAGCGGAATGCTGCATAGCCTAAATGGAGCCTCTCGAGGTGTCGGTCTCGGCATGAACTTGGATAAAACCAAGATCATGTTTAATGAGCATGTCACGCCGGGACCGATCTACGTCGATGGTTCGATGCTCGAAGTTGTTCGGGAGTATGTCTACCTTGGACAAGTTGTCCAATTTGGTAGGAACAACTTCGAGAAAGAAATCAACCGCAGGATCCAATTGGGTTGGGCAGCATTTGGCAAACTACGTCACGTTTTCGCTTCGCCTATACCGCAATGCCTGAAGACTAAAGTCTTTAACCAATGCGTTCTACCTGTTATGACTTACGGGGCCGAGACGTGGACACTCACAGTGGGACTAGTCCACAAACTCAAAGTCGCACAGCGGGCTATGGAGCGAGCTATGATCGGCGTCTCTTTGAAGGATAAAATTCGTAACGAGGTAATCCGACAAAGAACCAAAGTTACCGACATAGCTCGCAGACTCAGTAAGCTAAAGTGGCAATGGGCTGGTCACATCTGCAGAAGGACCGACGGCCGATGGAGCAAGCGTGTCCTAGAGTGGAGACCGCGACTTGGTAAGCGTAAGGTAGGACGGCCCCCAGCTAGATGGACCGACGACCTCAAGAAGGTCGCTGGGACGGACTGGATGCGGAAGGCGGGGGACCGTGTGCAATGGCGCGTGTTAGGAGAGGCCTATGTCCAGCAGTGGACTACGATAGGCTGATTGATTGATTGATTGATTGGATGTAATTCGAGATAATGTAATCGTTAACGTGGATGCTAAATAGGTTTCATGAAATTGGAAACAAATTAGGTTGTGTAATATCCCCATAAAAAATGGGTAAATTTTGTTACACATGGCAGCCCTTTCATTCACTCACACATACTTGCGCCGCCGCCTTCACTTTTTTGTTTAGCGAAATTATGTCCGCCTTTTTTATACGTTCATGGGTCTGGGTATTTGTGTATGTGAATTTTCATATTTGTGAACGCTCCTACAACACAGGAATAAGTCTTAGAGTGGGGCTAGGTTTTTAAAGAAAAATAAAATACGGCTTAAATGGCTTGAGTATGACAAACTGTACAGGAGAGCCAAAGAACTAAATATTTTCTCTTCTACTCTAACGTTTAATTCAGAGATTTAAAAAAAATTGCATTGCTTACCTCTTTATTAAATAAAAATACGGCACGTATTATATAGGTAGAAGGGAAAATATTTAGCTTTTTGGCTCTCCTGTAAATTTTGCCATACCTAATTTACCCTACATTGTCCGTTGTTAGTTATGCAGTTTTGCACTATTACCGAAGTTATTATGTTTCATGCGTCGATCCCGTTTCAGTTAGTTACGATTATTGTTCAACGCTAGTGTTAAAGTAACGTGTCTAAGTGTAATTCTGCACGACAGATTTTATTTGGAGTATATATCGCTAACTTCTTTTTAACTTAGCACCTTTTCGTATTCTGTCTGGAACTACTAAATTCAGGTGTGTAAATAATTCAGAATATTAGAATATATTTATATATATATATATATATATATAAGACCAATTGTACCTAGCTGTTGTTAATATTTTTTGTATATAATTAATTCTAAATATCACTGGTGTACAATAAAGAGTACTCTATCTATATACAAGGTGTAATATAATAAACGCAAGACCTGAAAGTAATTTGTTCCAAATCGATAACTGAATTGATTCCAAAAATTTTTAATGTTTATTTCATTTTTTTTAATTTGCACTCATGCTATTACTCCTTTAGTGCGCTATAATAAACTAAAATTATTCTTGATTCAAAGCAGTACGAAAGTTTCAAATGCATTATTAAAACGTGTTTCTCAATACGCACACACAGACGAGCAAGTTTGATTGTTAATTGGGGTATAAAAGTGCTTAAAAAAGGGGTTAAAAAATTTAAATTTGGAAAATGGTTTTCGTACTGAATTTGTGAAGTAATTATCTAAAGGATGTGACTGAGGTCTTTGGCGTAATTTACGATAAACCTTGTATAGTGTGTGATTTGGTGTGAGAATATAAATTGATGACCAGGTCTAATCTTAGTCGTCCTGGACCAAAAGCCCAGGTGCTGTATCCAATACCTACTGTTCACTGGTAATAAAAAAAATTAACGTTATGAATCTATCTATCTATATCATCACGCCAGATCCCTTGCGGGGTAGGCAGATGGCACAGGTTTCATCAGGTTCTTTCCTTACATACCTCTTTGGCTTCCTCCACTCTCGTTGTTCGTCTCATACACGCTCGCCGGTTACGGAGACTCTTTAATTTTCCTTCAGATAAGACTCGGTTTATTTGGTCATGATAAGATAGTCTAGGTCTTCCCCGGTACCTACATTCTTCCACTTTCGCATTGATATCTGTTTTGTCATTCTTTCTTCTGACATTCTTTCTATATGCCCGAACCAATGGAGCATACCCTTTCTCATCTTTACACCGATACTATTTTTCATACCTACTCGCTTACTTACTACGCTGTTAGGTATACGATCGGTGGGCTTCACTCCGCAAATCTTCCGCAGAGCTCGCATTTTGACCGCATTTATCCTACTTTCATTCTCCTTATTACATATCCAGCTTTCGCTGCCATATAACAGCGTTGGGACAAACACTCCGTTATGTAACATTCTCTTTTGGCCCTGAAACTCCCTTCAATGAAATGGGCACTTCAATAAATAACATGAACCTACTAACCTATCCGAATATTACAGCTAGGTTAAAAATCCGGAACAAAGAAAGTATCTACCGACCAGCTGACGAACCGCGTCGCCCCTCAATGTCGTTTTGCGCTTGGTATAGGTTAAAAGTTGTTTTTTAATGCACTTAATTAGTAGAGTACTCTTTATTGTACACCAGCATTATTAAAGTAAAGAAATACAAATTGTTTATGGCGATAGGTACAATTGACAGTCTTATTGCTAGAAGCAATTTTTTCCCGTCAACCAGTGCGTTGGAAGAAGCAATAGATAGAATAATATGGGGTAGTTGGTGGCGTATAAAGGCAGACAGTGACTGTACGTCGGACTGTAAAAGGCAATGCATTTCACTGCCCAATCCAGACTCATCCAGACAAAGTTGCAGTCCGGACTGCAACTGAGAATTTTCCACTTATGAACCCTCACCAAAGACCTCATGGTCATTAGGGTAGCGAGCAGCAAGCTAAGGCAAAAATGCTCATATAGGTAATGTTCCTCTTCAATATGGATAACTTGTTTAGCTATTATTAGCTAACTAGTTTCTGCCCGCGACTTCGTCCGTGCTAACTTTAGACTGGAACCTAACAATTTTCTGGGATAAAAAGTATCCTTTATGTTAATTCAGGTAATAAACTATACTGTGTGCCAAATTTCATCAAAATGCGTTATAATAATCTAAAAATACAAACTTGCACATTTATAATATTAGTAGGATATCCTTTTCTTCTATAACCTCACGCCAGATCCCTTGCGGGGTAGGCAGAGAGTACAGAGTTCCAACAGGTTCTTTCCTTACATACCTCTCTGGCTTCCTCGACTCTCATAGTTCGTCTCATACACGCTCGCCGGTTACGGAGACTCTTGACTTTTCCATCAGATAAGACTCGGTTTATTTGGTCGTGGTAAGATAGTCTAGGTCTTCCCCGGTACCTGCATCCTTCCACTTTCACATTGTATATCTGTTTTGTCATTCTTTCCTCTGGCATTCTTTCTATATGCCCGAACCAACGGAGCATGCCCTTTCTCATCTTTACACCGATACTATCTTTCATACCTACTCGCTGTCTTACTATGCTGTTGCTAATGCGGTCGGTCAGCTTCACTCCGCACATCTTCCGCAGAGCTCGCATTTCTACCGCATTTATCCTACTTTCATTCTCCTTCTTACATACCCAGCTCTCGCTACCATATAACAGCGTTGGGACAAGAACTCCGTTATGTATGGCCAGCTGCGCCTTATGGCTTAAGTGCCGGCTCCCGAGTAGCTTTCCCATCGCACCATTCACTCTGTTCCCTGCGCTCACTCTTCTCTCTATGTCAGCGGTGTATTTCCCATCCTTACTGAAGGCGCATCCAAGATATACAAACTCATTCACTTGCTCCAGCACATCGTTACCAACCACAATCCTTGCATTCGTTCTGGTTTCTTCCCTTTCAAAAACCATAATCTTGGTTTTCTTCACATTCAAGTGTAAGCCATTGATCATGCAGTCGTCTTTCATAACTGTGACTAGTGTTTGCAGATCAGTGGCTGTTGGCGCTAATTAAACCGCGTCATCTGCATAAAGTAGATGGTTTACCACTAAGTCACCCATTTGTACACCTTCATTCATCGCTTTCAGTCTTTGGAGACTTTTATCCAGATACACTATAAACAGTCTAGCGGACAACACGCAACCCTGCTTGACGCCGATTTTAACGTCAAACCAGGGTGACCTGTTACCACCCACCCGTACGCATGCCTTGCTGTCCACGTAGGTGGACTGGACGGCTCGCAACAGGGTGCCGTTTATACCATACTCTGGCAAAATGTCCCAAAGTCTCTTTCGCACGACTCTATCAAACGCCTTCTCCAGGTCCACAAAACCGCAGAAAACCTTCCGGCCTACTGCCAGATGCTTTTCTACGATGTTGCGGAGTGAGAAGACTTGATCCGAACATCCTCTTCCAGACCTGAAACCCCCTTGTGCCTCGCACAACATTCCATCGGACTTCACGCGCATTCTCCGTTCAATAATTTTACCGTACACCTTGGCTGCCAAGCTGATCAAACTGATGGCTCTGTAATTGGCGCAGTCATATTGTGAACCCTTGCCTTTATACAAGGGTACAATGACTGCGCGGCGCCAATCTGTAGGGACTCTACCGGTCCTCCAGCAAAGGTTTGCAAGGGCCCGGAAAGCGTCCCGGACGCAAGTTCCACCATATTTGATCATCTCGGCAGATATCATGTCTACTCCCGCAGCTTTACCGTTTTTCATACTTCCTATCGCCCATTCAACTTCTTCCATAGTGATGTCCTCCGTTGATTCTGGTGCCGCAATCTCGCCTTTAGGCACGTCTGCGGCATCAGCATCCGGGTCATCTCCATACATTTCTCCAAAATATTCACTCCACCGGTTTAGCACAGCTTGTGTGTCTGCAAGAATGTCACCATCTTTAGATTTTATCCTTTCCATTCTGGAGCCTGACGAATCACCTCGAGCCTTTCTCACCTTGCTCCAAAAGAGTTTGGTGTTGTTCTCGAAGTTCTTCGCCAGCCTCTCCTCCTCAATCATACTGGCTCTTTCACGCTTTTCTTTCACTAAAGTTTTAGTGGCATTCTTGCATTGCCGGTATATTTCTTTCCTCATCTCTGTCATACTGGCATTCAGGTTCAAAGAAGATACATAGTCCTGCCACGCTTTCTTCTTACTTTCTACGGAGCTTTGCAACTCCGCATCCCACCATGCATCACCTTTTGCTGTAATATGCTTCTTTGAGCAACCACATACTTCTTTCGCGGATTCCACCAAACTCTCTTTCAGGCTATTCCAGCATTCATCTACATTTGAGTCCGAAGAGCCTGCTGTCAAAAGCTTGTACCGGACTCTGTCTTCATACATTCTCCTCACGCTCTCATCTTGCAACTTTTCAACCTTTAATCTTTCAAGGTCTCCGAAGGGGATACGCTCTCGCCAGTGCCTCCACTTCCTGAACAGACCACTAAACCGCGCAACTACGAGATAGTGGTCTGATTCCAGAGTGGGGCCTCTATACGCACGCGTATCTTATAGTTTGCTTCGGAGACGGTTATCAACCAGGATCAGATCTATCATGCTTTTTTGTTCATTCCTTCTCCACGTATACATATGTATGTCCTTGTGCTGGAATATTGTATTAGACACAAGGAGACACCTTTCCAAACAAACATCTACAATGAGCTTACTTGCATCGTTCACTCTCTTATCACCATAAGGACCCAGAGCAGCGTCGCAAGTTTGCCGCCTGGTTCCAACCCATCCGTTCAGATCGCCACACAGAATCACCTTTTCGTTAGCCTCAGCCAAATCCAGAACTTCCCTGACATTATCCCAAAACTTCTCAAGGTCCTGGGGTGTCGACGAGCTTACGGGAGCATACGCTGCGACCAAAAATACTCTAGTGACACCCAGTTTCAAACGGACCCAGAGAAGTCTCGCATCGCACAGGCCATAATCTCTCACTCCAGAGGCCAGGCGACGGGACAGCAAGATACCCACCCCCATGCTGGCACGACTGCTCTGCGGTACCCCAGACCACAGAGCCATCGTTCCATCAGGGAGATCACAGGTTTCACTGCCCCTCCGCTTAGTCTCTGTTACACACAGAGCATCCAGGCGTCTCTCTTTCATCACATCAATCACCACATGCATCTTATCTTCCATACCACCTCTTACATTCCAAGTACCTATTCGGCACTCTGCACCCCACGACTCGCCAGTTCGGGCCCGGCGTGATGGGTGGCGGCCCCCATCGCCGCTTCCACCTATATTCGTACCGACGGGGGCGGGCCGGTACGCGTCGCCTCGGGGGGACGCCCTAGCCCGCACTGCGGTACGTCTTCGGTCCAAGATTGCAGCCATAATGACTGGCAGGGGTCGCGACGAGCACGCTCTTGGACAGACCCCCAATCCTTTTCTTCTTTTTATTAATTTAGTTCCATTGATGTTGTGTTTTCCATTTCATCATGAATAATATATAGTGATTGATTAAACTTAGATCTACCCGAAATATCAAACCGACATTGTTCTTCCATACCACTTAAACAAAATGTAGAGGGATTTTTATAAATTATTTTTTTAAAACCAATCGTGCGGTGCCTTGCCTTCTTCTGCCCGGATAGTCATTCCAAACTGGTGGTAGAGTCTTTGTTACTTCTCTCTAGATTCATAAATACTATAATGCTTTTCATAATTCTTTATTAATGTAAAACATTTTATAGTATTTTTCACATAAGATGATGACAGTTCTAAGTGCCAAACGAAATGAATATTTTATTTAAGGCATACAACCATAAGTATTTAAACAGGTCATGCCTCTTATTGCCATTGAATAAAGTATAATTTTCTTTGACACTTAAAACTGTCACAGTACCCATCCTTCATGGAAAATACTATAATAGTATTTATAATATCAATCTATATTGTCCCACTGTTGGGCAAAGGCCATATTTCATAAATCGACGTGAGAAAGATTAGATCGTACTTCACTACGCGGACCCAGTGCGGATTGGTGGAGGCAGGTTCTTGGCCACCTGCTGTTGGAACTTATCAAGCCGCCTATAAGGCCTCCAACTTGGCTTAACGACTACCAAACTGCGTGGTAACCAGGACCAACTGCTTAACGTACCTTCCGAAACACGGAGACGCTCAAATATGAAAATGCCACAAACGGTCACTCATCTCAGGTCGACCAAGTCGAACGCTGCCTAACCTTGGTGAGAGCTAAGAACACCGCAACCGCACAGTGCGAGCGCCTCATAGTGCCTTGTAGTATTAATGATGAGGTAATTTTGATTTGACTGCCTCGTTGGTCTAGTGGCAAAGCGCATCGCTTTGTGATCACTAGTTCCTGGGTTCAAATCCTAGGTCAGACAAAGGTAGTTATTGTAACGAAAAAAAAATCCATTATAAGCCCAGTATATGGCAATAAGCTCGCCCCCTATGGCACTTAACATCGTCGGCGGAAAGTGGGTGTACTCATTTCACCTCTGCCACCTTCTCTTAAGGAATATAGGCGTGATGGTGATATTATGATTCTGATTTAAAATAAAAAATAAATTAAAAGTAAAGGCAACATGTTATTTGTTTTGTGTAGGCGCTGTCCCAACACGTTTTGCATCGAGTGGACGGCGAAACGGTGGGCGGGCCCATGACTGCTTACAGCACGATACAGTTCGTTGTACAGAAACACCACTTCGTTAGAGGGAAAATTAAAGTGAGTGTTATGCAAATGGAACTTTCAACGCCGCACTACTGGGTTAGAATCACGCTTCTATTTTTTATGTCGTATTTGCATTAGGCTAAAATTGATTAAGTATATTGTTACTAGCTTAGTGAAGAAAGTAGAGGAAAGAGGACAACAGGTCACTTCAGTTTGAGTCTCAGATTCTTCAAGAAAAAGGGTTTTTTATAGAGTGTTCTATAGCAACTAACGAGAAGTCTTAGTCTAAAGCATTCGAAAAGTCGGTCGAACTAATATTAAACCGCGAGAAAATACATATGATAGCTACATTTGATAAGTAATATTTGAGTAAGTCTGATGTAATGATTTTCATATCGTTATAATAATAATAATATCAGCCTATACTGCCCTCTGCTGGGCAAAGGTGTTTTCTCACAAATCGAGGGGAGAGAGATTAGGTCATACTTCACCACGCGAACACAGTGCGCATTGGTGGAGGCAGGTTTGTGGCCACCTGCTGTTGAAACTTATCAAGCCGCCTAATAAGGCTTCCAACTCGGCTTAACGTTACCATATTTACTGGTACCAACGGCTGAACGTACCTTTTAAAGCACGGAGACGCTCGAATATAAAAATACCGCAAACGGTCACCCATCTCAAGCCAACCGAGTCGAACGCTGCTTGACCTTGGTGATCGGTAAGAACACTGTGGTCTCACAACACTACGAGCGCCTCTAACTTACATAATGTAGTCTATGTATGTAGGGTAAAAATGTATCTCGCCCTGGGTATGTGCCAGAGTGCCCTAAGTGATAGTCGATTGCTTTTTAATCCCTTTCTTTATGGACGATTTAGCGCAGTGGTTAAGAAATTAATCTACTCCGCCCACTGTGTTTAATAGTCGTGGGTTCGATTCCCGCACGGGACAAATCTTTGTGTGATCAACCATTATTTGTTCCGGTCTGGGTATTTGTGTATGTAAATTTTCATGTGTGTAAACTCACCTACGACACAGGAATACGTCCTAGTGTGGGGCTATGTTTAAAGGAAAAAAAAAAAATTTTTTATTCTATAAAATTAATTACGGATGAAAAATACACAAAAAGTACAGTGCGACAAGGATCTTTTGGCCAGTGGATGACATAGCCGGAGGGGCGTTGTTGTGAAATGGGACGATTTAGTAAAATTTTCCTACTTGCAGGGAAATAATTCAACAGGTGTAACTAACTCGAGAGAAACGCATTTGCTCTACGAATTTAATCAAGCTGCACCATGAGGACGCAGCAAACTAAATTGAATTATAGGAAAAAAAAAAAATACATTCTTACTTATGAAGCAAAGAACTTGGATAAATTTCATAGCAAACGGCAACATTGCGACGGCCATGAAATAAAATTTCACTCGATGACAGCGTTAGTTCCAATTTTGGCTGCGGGCCAAAAGATCCTTCTAGGACTTGTACACGAGACAAGACATGAAATAATATAAAATATATAGCTTTAGAATATACAAAAAAATACTCAATCATTTTTATATTGAGTTAACTCCGACCAATCTCATTTTTATTTTAACGATGATACACGTGTCATCGGTAAAATAAAAATTAAATTGGTTGTATGTAATACAAGTACAATGGAATTTAACAATGGCCGAAAAATGAGTGTATAAAAGGCAATGGTAAATAAAAAAGAATAACACTGAAATTAAATATTGTCGTTCATAATATGAAAGTGAATTGTTTTATTCTTGATGGAAAAGACCAGGTCTTTATTATAACTATTTCAATTTACTTGAAACGAGAAATAAGCAGCCATTACTCTTGTGTCACTCATGTCACATATGAAAAAGTGCCGAATCATTTTTACGATATGAACAAAATTATTTAGGTGAGCTTTAATAAAAAGTTCTCGTTGGTTTAGTGGCGAATAATGCGCGTAAGGGTCCTGGGTTCGAATTCTAGGTAGAACTAAATGTAATTTTTCGGGACAAAAAATCCATGAAATAAAACTATTTTACGGATTTTATCGCGGTTTATTTTTTTATTTTTAGTTCCCGACGTTTCGAGTGCTTTGCAGCACCCATCGTCACGGGAGGGACTGAGGTGTTAGACGTCCAATAGGCATAGTTGTTCCGGGGTACCCTCAAACTTCTTAATTATTTTTGTTGTTGTTGGTCCGATCTACGCAGAATGAGCTCACGGTGTCTTGAGGTCTTGCAGTGTTATGCTTGGTTTTGGATTTGATTATATTAATTACCGGATCCCAAGACGATGGAAGCACCCAGCCATCTTCTTTATTGAAATTAGGATGTTTTTTAATTTCAATAGCCTCGCGAACCATCCTTGGTGGGAATCGGTGTTCTTTCACGAGGATTTGTGGTCTATCAAATCTGATGTTATGGCGGGTGCGGTCAAGGACATGTTCACAGACTGCAGACTTCTTTGAGCGCTCAAAGAAGTCTGCAGTCTGTGAACATGACCTCAAGACACCGTGAGCTCATTCTGCGTAGATCGGACCAACAACAACAAAAATAATTAAGAAGTTTGAGGGTACCCCGGAACAACTATGCCTATTGGACGTCTAACACCTCAGTCCCTCCCGTGACCATGGGTGCTGCAAAGCACTCGAAACGTCGGGAACTAAAAATAAAAAAATAAACCGCGATAAAATCCGTAAAATAGTTTTATTTCATGTGTAATATTCGCGTAAATCTAAGAACTCGATATGAAAAAAATCCAGTTCAATCCGGAGTCTGACCCAATTCTCGGTATGATGGCAATAGGCTCACCCCCTATTACATGGGACTTAACATCGTCGCCGACGGTGGGTGTACACAGTCTACCTCTGCCTTCCCTGCTTGGGAATATAGGCGAAACGACGTTTATTAAAAAAAAAGGAATTTCATTTTTATTCATAACAGCGTTAAAATAGGTCATCGAAAGAAACTTTAATTGATATTTTATCGTTTTAAGTTTTCTCTTTTATACACTGAAGCCTTACAAAATATTTTATAAATCCGTGCAGTGCTGGACGTACGAATTTTCAATCAGAAATTAAACCCTTCACTGTAATAATTTAACTTTGGTACCACAAATGCTTTAACAGGTTCTTAAGGATTCGATGAATAAAATACATACAAGTAGTTAATAAGTTAAGTTAGTTAAGTCGTTTTTACCAAGGTTTGAATGTAATAAAACGATACTGAAACTGACAATTCATCATCATCATCTCAGCCTATACTTATCCACTCCTGAACATAGGCCTCCCCAATCGCTTTCCAGCGTAACCGGTCCGATGCCACCTGCATCCAACGACTTCCTGCTTCCTTGGCAAGCGCAGCGTGGGACGACCACCTGCCAGATGGACCGACGATCTTGTGAACTGACAATTAGGTATTGATAAATCGAAAGCAGTTATTAAGATAGCGGTCTAGTTTGTTGAGATGATCCGCATTCAGATCGTAGTAGCACACATCACCATAGTCGAATATAGGAAGGATCGGAGGAGGAGAGTAAGTTTTTAAACCGATAATGGTATCGCAAGGTACTGGTGACTTTTTGACTGCCAACTAAGCGTAGTGTCAATGTATAATCCGAGATCTTTAACACAGGAATTAAAAGAGATAGCTGAACCATTGAACACAATTGATAGTAGAGTTGCAATATTCAGCTTGTCCTAGAACTCCCCAGAAGAATAGCTTTACACTTAGCCGGGTTAACTGTCACTCCAAATCGGTCAGCCATCGGCCAGATCTTTGTTTAAATTACAGATAGTGTCAGATATTCAATCGGCACTATATTTATGCTTAGCCTTCTTTTCATATATGTTTACTGTGCTTCTATCGTAAATTTCGTGCTATGACAAATTGGCCACTTGCATTATAAGCAATTACAGAAAACAGTGGGGTACATCCTCGTAGAGAGAACAAGCTCTATTTAATAGCTCATAGCCCCAAATGGCCCCAATTCGGTACATTTCACACCTAAAAGAATAATTAGGTCAGAAAATTTGCATCTTCAAAATTTTAGGTTCTTCCGTTAACCACTTTGGGTTGAAATTTGAACCGTATTCCGCGAACGCGATTGCATAATTCGTGAATATCAATTTGTTCTCGTTTGTTGAAATTGTTCGTATGATTTAAAATAAGGGTTAATTGAATTACCCTTGGTGATGAGACAAGTGGTGAAATTAAATGAAAGTTAATCAGAAAAAAATTCGTCAGAATCAGGCAATCAGAAAAAAACGTTTCTGTATCTTTGTAGTAGCAATAGTAGAATCAGACACTGTCTGCGCCAGAGAAGTGGATCTTCTTTATTTTTTGAGGTCGAGGGACCCTTTGCCCGCCTACCGGTGCAGGTTATCACGGCAAGATACCTAGTTTACGCTATGCTCCATAGTGAGTCACCGAACCCTGGCCGGTCCATCTTGAGACTCCCTTAGCACGTTGCTCTTTTTACTCTTCCGGCTTAAGCATAGATTTCATACGCTCGTCCTCCTTGCCTGGTAAATCTGTAGGAGCCCTAAGCCAACAGCGTAGTTACTCATTGTAATAAAAATTTAGCTTTGGATATAATAATGAACTCTTTGAATTTCCTAAATGTTTTCAACACTTTATATATAGCATTTAAGCGTAACTTATTGTTCTTTACTATGGAATCGCAATTCAATAGCAATGGAATAGCATTTTTATATACATATTTTCATAGAAATATTTGGCTTCAGCTGCCTGTGAGAACAATTTATTGAAGTTACTCCAGTAGACTGAACATGTTACATCCTGTTTCTTTGCAGGGCAACTGACCCTTCCCAGACAGTCATTTCCTGAACTCTGGTCAAATACAGCACAAGCACTCTATTTTATCATCATCATCGATTGTGAATGTGGTCTCTCTTATATAGGACAAACAAAAAACCGATAAAAACTCGAGTTAAAGAACACACAGCTAACCTAAAACTAAAACACCGTCGCTCAAAGAAGTCTGCAGTCTGTGAACCGCAACCGCAACCTTGACCGCACCCGCCATAACATCAGATTTGATAGACCACAAATTCTTGTGAAAGGACACCAATTCCTACTAAGGATGGTTCGCGAGGCTATTGAAATTAAAAATCATCCTAATTTCAATAGAAAAGATGGCTGGGTGCTTCCATCGACTTCGGATCCAATAATTAATATAATCAAATCCAAAACCGAGCATAACACTGCAAGACCTCAAGACACTGTGAGCTCATTCTGCGTAGATCGGACCAACAAACATAATTAAGAAGTTTGAGGGTACCCCGGAACAACTATGCCTTTTGGACGTCTAACACCTCAGTCCCTCCCGTGACCATGGGTGCTGCAACGCACTCGAAACGTCGGGAACTTACAAATCAAAAATAAACCGCGATAAAATCCGAAAAATCGTTTTATTTCATTCAAAATCCTATCATGTGTATTGGGTATTCCACCGCATCCAATGCGGATTGTAGTTTCATACACCTAGAAATTAATTAGGTCAGCAATTTGTGAAAGGAACTTTAATAGTTGTACATTTTATCGCGTGCCATTTATAGGACCTTCCGGTGGCAGTTTATTTTACCCTTATCTACTAGCAGCATTGACTCAAATTGTCGAATAATTGCATACAGGGTTGAACTTATGACTTACATTTACAGTAAAACTGCTAAATGACTGTTTATTTGACAGTTTTGCTTTAAATTTGAGTTGCGAGACAATGTCAACGGAGAATTGATAGAGCAGTGGTTATAGAGGCACATTAATAATAGATACATAGATCGTGTTTTATCTGACGGGCAAGTCAAGAGTCTTCGTAACCGGCAAGCGGAGGAAGCCAGAGATATCTCTAAGGAATTTTATGTAACATTCTGAAGCAATTCGCATTAGATCCGCGTGGTGGAGTGTTGTCTAATTAATCTTACTTCGATTTATGAGTAAATGACGAAAAAAATACTTACATGTGAAATGTGTTACCAGAATGTCGACCCAAGTAATTTTTGCATGTTTTAATATAAATAGAAAAAAGCTATTAAAATAGCTATTAAAGTTATGTGAACTTAAGTGTCGTACAATTGGAGCAAGTAACGATGACAAACTAAGGTAAGCTACGCCCACCACGATGACATCAAGGGTTTTAGGAATTTCACAGGCTCGCTAGCTTATCAATCCATTCAGGCGATCTCCTCTTCATATTTGCTTTATGGGTTTACCCACCAGAAAGACATTAGGCTCATTTATTATTATTGTTACCATAACTACAGTTTTTTTTGTATATTATTTGCATAACGTTTATTTTTCTTTTGGTTTAATTTAACACATATTAATACCTACTGTGACCTTCTATATTGGGTTTGGCAGCCCTGTCTGTATATGGCACCTTGCAATATCTATTTATAGAGTTTCCTTCTACTTACAGTTTGTCATGAAGTTTAAATTTGTGTTTTCTGTTTAATTCACACTAAGTCTGTCCACAACTGTGCTTAAGCTTTATATTCTATTTTCGATTGTATAATATTTGTTTTCAAATCGACTATTTGAACTTGTATCAAATAATGTACCGTTAATAGAGTTGAATCAAAGACTGAAAAAAGGCAAGATGCGGTTGTTCGGACATTTAGAAAGAGTGTCGAAAGAATGAATGACGGAATATATATTGTACAATGCGGAAGTGAAAGGTTGTAGGTACCGATGAAGATATACTATCTTACCATGACCAAATAGAGCGCGTCTTATCTAATAAACAAGTCAAAGGTTTCTGCAACAGGCGAGCGTGTGTGATACGAACAAGGTAAGTAGCCTAGGGAGAAGAAGAAGAAAAAAATGCTGGATCTCAGTAATGTCTCCCTGCTATAGAATTGAAATTATCAAATGAAGCTTATAATTGACGGGAATACTAACAGAGGCACTTCAATAAAGTCGAAGCGTAGAAACCCAATGTGTTTCCAACGGTATTGGTCATAACAGCTAACGATCGATTTGGTTGCCAAACTAGGTGACGGCTTATCTTATAGCAAAATTCTATCGACAGTCAAAATATTATGACTTGATTATACAATTGAGTCGTATTTTGACTGTAGGGTTTTCTAGTGATAAAAATCAGTAGCAGTCCTGAGTATGGATTAAGGATAATAATTACTTAACACTACTTCTCGTTGGAAATGCCATTTTAAGTAGAAAAAACTAGAATGAATAGGAATACGATAGCAACTTTAGTTGTTTTTTTTAACAATTAGATTTTTGTTTCCATAGAATATATAGAAGAATAAATACGAACAGCGACATTCTATTATACTACTAATACTTGAGGCAAACTATGAGTTAGGGAAGACATCTCGTCTTTCCATCAAATCTAGACAGGTCTGTAAGAAAAGAGCCTGATGGAAATCTGTACTCTCTACCTACTTGGCGTGATGTATATTTTATAAACCATTACAATAATTAACCTCGATTTTCGCATCACCAATTCACGTAATATATCATCCACGTTTCATTTGGCAGTGCGTCGGCGTAACACATGTCATTGATATTAAGCTGATAAACTACGCAATATCATAACGGGGCATTAACTATTTTGGCACTTGACAACTAATTAACTTGAGTTTATGTCAACTACCACGGGGAATTAATATTCATGGGCAATAGACTGAATTGAACATCATGAATGGCGCTCGTTAAACATACGAGTGCTTGTTAAAAATTAAATTTTAACTTTTACCGAATTCGTATTATGTAAAGAATGCGGTCGTGGGTGCAAAAGTCGATAAAATTGTAAAAAGTTAAAAAAATATCTATACGTCTATATTCTCCACGCGGTGATTGCAGAATCACATCTGTGCGTACCCACTTTTCGTGTTAGGTCCCATGTAATCATCATCATCATCATTTCAGCCTATACTTGTCCACTGCTGAACATAGGCCTCCCCAATCGCTTTCCAGCGTAACCGGTCCGATGCCACCTGCATCCAACGATTTCCTGCGATTTTCACAAGATCGTCGGTCCATCTGGCAGGCGGTCGTCCTACGCTGCGCTTGCCAATACGTGGTCTCCACTCTAGAATCTTTCTGCCCCAACGCCCGTCCAATCTTCGCGCTATGTGGCCAGCCCATTGCCACTTCAGCATGCTAATCCTGAGGGCTATGTCGGTGACCTTGGTTCTTCTACGAATCTCCTCATTCCTGATTCGATCACGTAGAGAAACGCCGAGCATAGCTCTTTCCATAGCTCGCTGAGCAACTTTGAGCTTTTTTATGAGACCTATTGTAAGAGACCACGTCTCTGATCCATATGTCATCACTGGTAACACACATTGACTAAAAACTTTAGTCTTTAGGCACTGAGGTATTTTGGATGAGAAGATGTTGCGCAGTTTCCCGAACGCTGCCCAGCCGAGTTGGATTCGTCGATTGACCTCTCTCTCAAAGTTGGACCTACCTAACCGGACTGCCTGTCCCAGGTGTGTATTCGTCGACAACTTCAAGAGTAGAGTTCCCAACGGTGAGTGCGGTGGGTACGACATGGACATTAAACATTATTTTTGTTTTGTCCATATTCATTTTAAGACCCACTTGTTGGGATACTCTATTGAGGTCACCGAGCATTCGTCCTAGATCTTCCAGCGACTCCGCCATGACCACAATGTCGTCGGCAAATCGAAGGTGAGTGATGTATTCGCCATTGATGTTGATGCCAAGTCCTTGCCATTCCAAGAGCTTGAAGGCGTCCTCTAAGGTGGCCGTAAACAGTTTCGGAGAAATGACGTCTCCCTGTCTTACTCCTCTTTTTATGGGGATCACCTTCGTGCACTGCCCCTGTACTCGGACTGACATGGTGGCGTTATTATACAAGCACTTCAACACTTCGATGTACCTATAGTCAATGCGACATCGCTGGAGAGATCTAAGAACCGCCCAAGTCTCGATCGAATCAAAGGCTTTCTCATAGTCCACAAACGCCAAGCATAGTGGCCGATTATACTCCTCAGTCTTCTGTATAACCTGCCGCAGCGTATGTATGTGGTCTATGGTACTAAAACCTTTCCGGAAACCGGCTTGTTCGGGAGGCTGGAAGTCATCAAGCCTTCGTTCGAGACGATTCGTAATGACTCTCGTAAACAACTTATAAACATGGCTCAGCAGTGTGATGGGCCTATAGTTCTTCAATAAGGTGTTATCACCTTTCTTGAAAAACAGCACCACCACACCGCTGTTCCATGCTTCCGGCGTTTTCCCTTCAAGCAAGACGGAATTAAATAGCCTCTGAAGGACTTTAAGTACCGGCGATCCGCCCACCTTCAGAAGTTCTGCAGTAATTCCGTCTTCACCCGGCGCTTTGTTGTTTTTTAGTTGTTTGAGAGCCATCCTAATTTCGCACAGGCTGATGTCCGGGATATCTTCAGTGCAGTGTCGGGTTAGCTTGGCTCTTGGGTCTTTTACCAAGTCAACAACAGGTTTAGCTACTGAGGTATATAACTGTCCATAGAACCTCTCTATCTCCCTGAGCACCTCTGACCTATTTGACGTTACGTTTCCGTCCTCCGTCTTCAGCTTCGTCAACTGGCTCTGCCCAATAGACGCGTCTCTTGCGAACACTTTAGAGCCCTTGTTCTGCTCTATGGTCTCCTCAATACGCCTTGCATTGAAGGACCGTAAGTCGTGTCGCAAGGACTTCAATATCTGTCCATTAAGCTGCCTATAGGACTTAGCATCATCGGAGGTTTGGAGCGTCATGGAACGTCGCTCAGCCATGAGGTTTCGGGTGTAGTCAGATAGTTTTTGAGATCTATTTTTACGGTGGGTCTTAAAATACTTGGACCCGACCGTATGAACAGTCTCTACCAGCCTGTTGTTGATTTCGTCCACTGATGCGCTGCTGTGTAGCAATTCGAAGCGGTTTGACAATTCGAGTTGAAAGTTCTCGGGGTTTTGGATATATGCATGAGTAGGTCGGAGCGTAGACTTCATCAGACGCGATCTTTCCATTTTGACATTAATATTTAATGTGCCTCTGACCATTCGGTGATCACTGCCGGTTTTTACCCTATGAATCACGGAGACATCATTAAATATTTGTCGCTTGGTGCTCATGATGAAGTCTATCTCATTTTTTGTGGAACCATCAGGGCTCATCCAGGTCCATTTCCTATGAGGCGGCTTCTGGAAGAAAGAGTTCATCATAAAGAGTCCCTCTTTCTCCAGAAATTCGGCCAGCCTCTGACCCCTGGGGTTGCGCTGCCCATATCCAAATTGCCCCACTCTCAACTCATCATCGCCCCGTTTGCCCAGCCGCGCATTGAAGTCACCCATAACCACTGTAAAGTGTGTTTTGGAAGTATGTATGGCTCTACTAATGTCCTCATACATAACTTCGACGTCATCATCTGAGTATGCCGAGGTCGGTGCGTAGACCTGTATGACCTTCAGCGAATATCTTTTGGATATTCTGAGTATCAGGTACGCTACCCTGCTCGACACACTAGTAATGGACACAACGTTGTTTATGAGTGACTTGTGGACGATAAATCCGACACCACCTTGGGACTGCTGTTCGCCCTCCCGGTAGTAAAACAAGTTGCCGGATTTTAAGGTTATCGTGTCCTCGCCCTCTCTTCGGACCTCCGATAAACCAACAATACTCCACCGCAACTTGTTTAACTCTTCTTCCAGCTCAACTAGCTTCTCATCTGTCCTCAATGTGCGTGCGTTGTATGTCACCAGGGCCAATTTTCGGTTTTGGTGGTAGCCGAATCTCTGCCGGAGATTCTTAGCACCCCTTGTCCTGTCGTTACCATGGCTGCTACCGTGGCCAGGACGAACAGGACCGCCGGGGACTAGGGGCCTGGTTTTCCTACTTTCTTCCATAATTGGGGGTGTTTGCCATACTCGCCACGCTTGGCAGGCGGGTTGGCGAGCGCAGTTATTGGTCGTCGAAGTGTTAAGGGAACGCTGCTGCCCATTCCCTAGTTTTCCCTTAGTCGCCTTGTACGACACCCGATGGGATGAGATGGGTTGGTCCTATTCTAAGCCGGGAACCACGCGGCAAGTAACCCATGTAATAGTGCCCCAATATTAGTACGGAGTTTGGAATTGTGCCCGATATATGGTGATAGGCTTATCTATCACCATATATCGGGCACAATTCCAAACTCCGTACTAATATTGGGAATGTTTCGATAGAAAAAGTACATTCGTTCAACCTAGTATTTAAACGGAGGACCTCATGTTCACAAAGCGCACCATCCGCCACTAGATCAATGAGTCTCAGTCATATATGTACCTAAATTTTATTAATTGGATGCGAAAAAAATATATATATATATATAGAGAGAGAGAGAATTTATTTTCCTCCAAGATGAGTTCAATCAAGCGAGACACAAGATATTGGGAACGTCTCGATTCGTTTGGAACTCCTCAAGCGTGTCATAAGAGCCGAGCTTCTCAGTATATTAAAAGTCCCGCATAATGTACCTTAGTCTTTTTCATAAAAGGGGCATAGTCAAAGATTTTCTACTGCCTTGTAGGTACAGTAGTGTAAAGCGCAAATGACGATTATAGCCTGGCTCCAAATTCTTGGACGGACAGAGTGTGGTTTTAAATGGAAAAATTCCCAGTCGCAGTCGGAGGACTAGAATTATGTTAGCTTAGTTGGCAATGAGCTCAACCGAAAGAATGACAAAACACATATCTAATGCAAAAGAAAAAGAATATAGATACCAAGGAAGACCTAGACTATCTTAACATAACCAAGTAGACCATGTCTTATTTGAAGGGCAAGTCAAGAGTCTCCGTGACCAGCGAGCGTGTATGAGTCGAATTATGGAAAAAGTCAAAGAGTTCTGTAAGAAAAGAACTTGTTGAAACTCTGTACTCTCTGCCTACAACGCAAGGAATCTGACGCGATTATATAAGATAGATAGATCATAAAAAAGATGTCATTAAAATATTACAATTGATTGCTCATCAAACTATATTGTTCCATTGCAGCGCAAAAGCCTTCTCTCACAAATCGAGGTGAAAGAATACCGAGGTGGAAGAATACCTTATCTTACTTTATACAGGAAACATATTAGTTTCCTGTATAAAGTTAACGCGGACGAAGTCGCGGCCATTAAATAGTTAAATAATTAGCGGAAAAAAGCTGGATGGAGAGAGCACAAAACATGACAAAACTGATCGTTGTGGCAATGTTTAGGACCGGCCTATGTTCTGTAGTAGCTGTCTGTATGTTGATGTCGGTAACAGTAGAACCTTATAGATCGTTGTATTTGTTTGACGTGATTGGGTCACCATACACATCGGAACACAATACATATTTTTGTAAATAAAAAAAATATTGGCTTCTGATTTTATAAATATGTACCCAGTATTACTAGTACAGTTATCTACTCTTGTACATTTTGTGGGTGTACAAGACAATATAGGGTTTACAAACTTACATCTTATGTTGCCGATTGACGTACGTCTTACGCTGGCGAGTAAGCGTACTATCACGTTCATGTTCATCTACTAAATTAATAGTGTGACAAGGATGGCATATAATATCAATAGCATCACGCTAACCGCATTTCGTGCTAAGCTCGCAGTAAGGATGTATAACACAACCACTGGGAACCTTAATCCACAAATGTATGTAATTCGGCTGCTATATTGAAACGTAATTGTTTACACGTTAATACGCTTTGGTGGATCCAATAGCATTGTGGATTATTCATGATTGAATCGCTTTAACTACGTTATTATTACGCTCGATATAACTGAGTATAGGTAAGGTACACTCATTTATAATGCTCAGCTTACATAAGGTGGCAGGACTGCAACATTCAAATGTAATTTTTAACCTAAATAGTGATAAGTACCTTTTAGTTTCACAAATCAAGTGTTCTTAACTTATTTTAATCTCTATTTATCCTAAAAACCACATTAGAACTTTGCGAAGTGTATCCATTTTAGCTTAGCATGAAAATATTGACGTTAGAGCGACGCTATATAATTGTGTTTCCTTCAATTTTACACTACAAATTGATTAAATAAAGATGTAAGTCATTGTTGATCGATAACGTTAAATGGTTTGTGCGTAGATCTCGGCTAAGATTATAGAGTTTCATTAACATGACTTCATTAATCAGGTTTTAGAGCTAACTTTATTACCGGGGCGGTAAGCGAATGGGGCGTCCCTCAACAAAGGAACACAATAGAGACACTGCGGTAATGAGTACCTTCGGTGGGTTAACGTTTCGTTAAGAGAGGTTATTTTGTGTTTTCATTTATAATTAAATACTTATTATTTTGCAAAGAAAGGGAGCTCATTTTGGCGGCGTTTCCGCGACCCGAAATATTTGTTTGTTTTAATTGACTGATGACGAACGATTTAGCGCAGCGGTTAAGAGCTTAAGCAGCTCCGCCCACTGTGTCTAATAGTCGCGGGTTCATTTCCCGCACGGGACAAATCTTTGTGTGATCCACAATTATTGGTTCCGGTCTGGGCATTTGTGTATGTGAATTTTCATGTTGGTAAACGCACCCACGACAGGAATAAATACTAGAGCGGGGCTACGTTAAAAAAAATGGGGTGACATGTTTTTTGCAATGTAAACACACTCATTTCTACGACGGTTCGTTTCAGTGGCATGGCACTAACTGTAGTGTGACACACAAGTAGTTGTTTCAGAGTGGGTATTAGTATATCCTAATTACATGTTTGTAAACTCACCCACGACCCAGGAACAATATATAGTATAGGGGTACGTTTAAAAAAAACTTGTATTCGATTGAAAAGTACGACTATATATGCACATATACATATGTCATACATAAGCAAATATGTTTATTAACTCTCTTGATTGCAATAGAAATGCGTTATCAGAAAACGCTATCTCTGTAGTTTATTTTACTTTGAGAATTGAGCGAACAAAATATAAGTTTGTTGAAGTTTCGATAACATTAGAAACAAAATATAGTAAGTAAATGCTTTACAAATATTTTACAAGACGGCCAAATGTTATTTGATTATTTTGATAGATGAGATCATAGTTTAAGAAAGAATCATTGAAAATTCCTTTATTGTCACAACTGAATTATTGAAAGAGGATAAAATAAAAGAAAGATCTCACAGATTATGTTTATTATGCACTGTGATACTGTAGCTATCTCCGCGGTCACCAAGGTTACGCTAAGTCATTCTGAGATCTTCATGAGCGACACCGAGGAGGACGGCGGCGTGGTGTGGCCCACGTCGCTGTGAGCACTGCGTCGGTGCACGGGAGCGTGTTATCAAGTCACCCCCCGATGGCGGGCTCTTCGGAGCGCGGCACAAGAAAAGCGCTGATACGTTCTATACGGAGATCCCGAAGACTGCTGTTTTTAGTCTTTAGATAGCAGTCTGATATGCCCTGCGAGCTTCTTCCGAGGCTCACGGAAGTCGTTTGCATGATTTTCCTCAGGTAAAAAAGGTCAGTCTGAGATGAGTGATCGCTTTTGACATTTTCGTTTTCGTCAATTTTCGTGCATTGGTAGGTAAGTTAAGTTGTTAATCCCAGCTGCCACTTGATGTGGTAGTCGTTAAGCAAAGTTGGGAACTTTATTGATGGCTTTATAAGTTTCAACAGGATGTAGCCGCTAATTTGCATCCAATAATCTGCATTGGGTCTCCGTGATGGAGTAAAACCTATAAATAATAAAAAAAAAATATTTATTTCAACTATATACAGTAGGTATATTAGAAAACAAAGGTAAGACCCCCCTGTGTGTGTGTGCGTGCGCGTGAATGTGCGAATGTGTTAGTAGTAGTTAACTAAATATGCTTTGTTATGTGCTAATAAATTAAGTAACTGATTGTAATAATGCCTCCACTACATCATAATCGAGGGACTTAAGCCACATTGTCATGGCGTTCTTACAGTCATGTAGCTTTATTGAGTTTATTTAATTTCTAATTATGACGAACTATGAGAGTCAAGGAAGCCAGAGAGGTATATAAGGAAAGAACCTGTTGGAACTCTGTACTCTCTGCCTACCCCGCAAGGGATCTGGCGTGATGTTATAGTTAGATAGATAGATAAATCCTATCTATTTTATTATACAGAGAGCTAGATTGCTTTATATTTTGGCGATTAGCAAATGTTGTGTTAACAGAGAAAGTATGAGCCACTTCAATTCTTCTTCTCGTAAGTCTACTAGCGTCTTAAGGTAAGGACCTATCTCTAACAGCTTTGTTTTTTTCTAAAGATATATAAATACTCGGCTATTAAATAGATATTCTTGGTTTAATTGAATAAAACCAACCATAAAACTCCTAACTTTGTGAAAGCTACTTAAAACAATGTTGTTATCATACTTTTAATTGATGCTGTGACGAACTCCCGCGTGGCTTTATGGTTAGATCGTTATGTGGATTTAAACAAAGTTTTTAATTGGGGGTAGCATGACTTCCGCATTTTATATACTTTCATAACCCCTGACATATTATGTACTAGCTGTCACCCGAGGCTGCGCACGCGTTTATTTTGTAATAACTTTGTAAATTAGTAATACTAGTGTAATTCTGAAATATAAGCTATATTACTGTAAAGTTTCACCAAGATCCGTTTTGCAGTTTTTGCGTGAAATAGCAACAAACATCCATACATCCACTTTCACATACTTTTGCGTTTGAATGAAATTTGGCACTCACATAGTTTATTACCAGGATTATCACATTTAAGTTCCTGTCTAATGTCAACGCGAACGAAGCCGTGGGCAGAAGCTGGTTATTTATTAATAACCAGCTAGCAGTTTCCCACGACTTCGTACCCGGTCCACAACAGCGCCACCTATCGGGTCTATGTAACTTCTGGATAAGGTAGTACCGGATATTACCCCGAACATTCAAACTCACAAACTTTACCTCTTTATAATATTAGTATAAATTCCTGCAATGAGATTGAGTTATAAGATGTTTGTTAATAAATAAATAAAAAATAAAATGAAAATAGCCTTTGTTTGCTACTACTGAACATGCAACTTGACCTACCTTAAAAATATTAAAAATGTTTAAAAATATTAGTTCTAGTTCGTAGTAGTTGTCTCTGCGGCGTAGGCCTCTCCTAAACCTTTACATACATCTCTTGCTCGCGCCTTTCGCATCCAATGAGATCCATCTCTGTGACTGAAAATGTCTCTCCATCCTTTATTTGGTCTCGCTTTTCTCCTTTTCGTGTCCCTTAGAACCCACTCTGTTAGACGTTTTGTCAACCTATTTCATCCTACAAGTATGTCCTGCCCAGTGTCATTTGAGTACTCTAATTCTTTTTCGTACATCTATTATTTTTGTTTTACTTCTGATGTTATTGTTGCAAATGTTTTTTTTGTTTGGGAATATTTAAGTATATATATATTAGGTACAAATCATAAAGAAATTTGAAGTTAAGTCAGCTGCAGTAAAATGGATACACTTCGCAAAGTTCTAATGACGTTTTTAGGATAAATAGAGATTAAAATATGTTTATATTTCACAAAGGATCTATGTACTCTTAAAAACACTTGATTTGTGAAACTAAAAGGTACTTATCACTATTTAGGTTAAAAATTACATTTGAATGTTGCAGTCCTGCCATCTTATGTAAGCTGAGCATTATAAATGAGTGTACCTTACCTATACTCAGTTATATCGAGCGTAATAATAACGTAGTTAACGCGATCCAATCATGAATAATCCACAATGCTATTGGATCCACCAAAGCGTGTTAATGTGTAAACAATTACGTTTCAATATAACAGCCGAATTACATACATTTGTGGATTACGGTTCCCAGTGGTTGTGTTATACATACTTACTGCGAGCTTAGCACGAAAAAAATAATGTTACCGTGATGCTATCGAATTTATATGCCATCCTTGTCATACTATTAATTTAGTAGATAAACATGAACGTGATAGTACGCTTACTCGCCAGCGTAAGACGTACGTCAATCGGCAAAATAAGACGTAAGTTTGTAAACCGTATGTTATCTTGTATTCCCACAAAATTTACAAGAGAGATAACTGTGCTAGTAATGCTGGGTACATATTTAAAAAAAGAATCCAATATTTTTTATATTGTATTGTGTTCCAAAGTGTATGGGTAATCACGCGGCCCGAGCAAACAAATACAACGATCTATAAGGTTCTACTATTACCTATATCAACCGACAGACAGCTACTACAGAACATAGGCCGGTCTTAAATATTGCCACAACGATCAGTTTTGTCATGTTTTGTGCTCTCTGCATCCAGCTTTTTGCCGCTTATTATTTAACTAGTTAATGCCCGCGACTTCGTCCGCGTTAACTTTATACAGGAAACTAATATTTTTCCGAGATAAAAAGAATCACCGTCACGCCTATATTCTCCAAGCGGGGGTGACAGAGATGTACTGAGTATACCCACGTTTAGCCGACGATGTTTGGTCCCATGTAATAGGGGGTGAGCCTATTCCCATATACCGGGCACAATTTCAGACTCCGGACTCGTACTGGGAACTTTTCGTTAGAAAGACTAGACTTGTCTGATCTGGGATTTGAACCCACCACCTCGTGATTGCAAAGCGATACGCTTTGCCTCCACCAACGAGGTAGTTAATCCAAAAAGTATTCTTTGTGTTAATCTAGACAGTCAAAATAAAAAGTATCCTTTGTGTTAATCTAGACAGTCAAAATAAAAAGTATCTATCATCACGCCAGCTCCCTCGCGGGGTAGGCAGAGAGTACAGAGTTCCGACAGGTTCTTTTCTTACATACCTCTCTGGCTTCCTCCACTCTCATAGTTCGTCTCATACACACTCGCCGGTTACGGAGACTCTTGACTTGCCCTTCAGCTAAGACACGGTCTATTTGGTCATGGTAAGATAGTCTAGGTCTTCCCCGGTACCTACATCCTTCCACTTTCGCATTGTATATCTGTTTTGTCATTCTTTCTTCTGGCATTCTTTCTATATGCCCGAACCAACGGAGCATACCCTTTCTCATCTTTACACCGATACTATCTTTCATACCTACTCGCTTTCTTACTACGCTGTTGCGAATACGGTCAGTCAGCGTGACTCCGCACATCTTCCGCAGAGATCGCATTTCGACCGCATTTATCCTGCTTTCATTCTCCTTCTTACATACCCAACTCTCACTGCCATATAACAGCGTTGGGACAAGCACTCCGTAATGCATGGCCAGCTGTGCCTTTTGGCTTAAGTGCCGGCTCCCAAGTAGCCTTCCCATCGCACCATTCACTCTATTACCTGCATTCACTCTTCTCTCTATATCAGCGGTGTATTTCCCATCCTTACTGAAGGCGCATCCAAGATATACAAACTCATTCACTTGCTCCAGCACATCGTTACCAACCACAACCCTTGCATTCGTTCTGGTTTCTTCCCGTTCAAAAACCATAATTTTGGTTTTCTTCACATTCAAATGTAAGCCATTGTTCATGCAGTCGTCTCTCATAACTGTGACTAGTGTTTGCAGATCAGTGGCTGTTGGCGCTGTCAAAACCGCGTCATCTGCATACAATAGGTGGTTTACCACTAGATCACCCATTTTTACCCCTTCATTCATCGCATTCAGTCTTTGAAGACTTTTATCCAGATATACAGTCTAGCGGACAACACGTAACCCTGCTTGACGCCGATTTTAACGTCAAACCAGGGTGACATGTTACCACCCACCCGTACGCATGCCTTGCTATCCACATAGGTGGACTGGACGGCTCGCAACAGGGTGCCGTTTATACCATACTCTGGCAAAATGTCCCAAAGTCTCTTTCGCACGACTCTATCAAACGCCTTCTCCAGGTCCACAAAACCGCAGACAACCTTCCCGCCTACTGCCAGATGCTTTTCTACGATGTTGCGGAGGGAGAAAATTTGATCCGAACATCCTCTTCCAGACCTGAAACCTCCCTGTGCCTCGCACAACATTCCATCAGACTTCTCGCGCATTCTCCGTTCAATTATTTTACCATACACCTTAGCTGCCAAGCTGATCAAACTGATGGCCCTGTAATTGGCGCAGTCATATTGTGAGCCCTTGCCTTTATACAAGTACTATCTCTGCGCGTCGCCAATCCGTAGGGACTCTACCGGTCTTTCAGCAAAGATTTGCAAGGACCCAAAAAGCGTCCCGGACGCAAGTTCCACCATATTTAATCATCTCGGCAGATATCATGTCAATTCCCGCAGCTTTACCATTTTTCATACTTCGTATCGCCCATTCAACTTCTTCCATAGTGATGTCCTCTGTGGATTCTGGTGCCGCAAACTCGCCTCTGGGCTCGTCTGTGGCACCAGTATCCGGGGCATTCTCATACATTTCTCCAAAGTATTCACTCCACCGGTTTAGCACAGCTTGTGTGTCTGCAAGAATGTCACCGTCTTTAGATTTTATCTTTTCCATTCTGGAGCCTGACGAATCACCTCGAGCCTTTCTCACCTTGCTCCTAAAGAGTTTGGTGTTGTTCTCGAAGTTCTTCGCCAGCCTCTCCTCCTTAATCACACTAGCTACACTCTTTCACGCTTTTCTTTCACTAAAGTTTTGGTGGCATTCTTGCATTACCGGTATATTTCTTTCTTTATCTCTGTCATACAGTCATTTAGATTCAAAGAAGAAACATAGTCCTGCCACGCTTTCTTCTTACTTTCTACAGAGCTTTTTAACTCTGTGTCCCACCATGCATCCCCTTTTGCTGTGCTATGCTTCTTTGAGCAGCCACATACTTCTTTCGCTGATTCTACCAAACTATCTTTCAGACAATTCCAGCATTCATCTATGTTTGAGTCCGAAGAACCAGCTGTCAAAAGCTTGTCCCGGACTCTGTCTTTAAACGTTCTCCTCACGCTCTCATCTTGCAACTTTTCAACCTTGATTCTTTCAAGGCTTCCGAAGGGGATACGCTCATGCCAGTGCCTCAACTTCCTGAACAAACCACTAAACCGCGCAATTACGAGATAGTGGTCTGATTCAAGAGTGGGGCCTCTATACGCACGGGTATCTTGAAGTTTACTTCGGAGACGGTTATCTACCAGGATCAAATCTATCATGCTTTTCTATTCATTTCTTCTCCACGTATACATATGAATATCCTTGTGTTGGAATATTGTATTGGACACAAGGAGACCTCTTTCCAAACACACATCTACAATAAGCTTACCTGCATCATTCACTCTCTTATCACCATAAGGACCCAGAGCAGCGTCGCAAGTTAGCCGCCTGGTTCCCGTCCCGTCCCGCAACCCATCCGTTCAGGTGGCCACACAATATCACCTTTTCATTGGCATCAGCCAGATCCAGAACTTCCCTGACATTATCCCAAAACTTCTAAAGGTCCTGGGGTGTCGACGAGCTTACGGAAGCGTAGGCTCCAACCAAAAACACTCTAGTGACACCCAGTTTCAAACGGACCCAGAGAAGTCTCGCATCATGCAAGCCATAATCTCTCACTCCAGAAGCCAGGCGACGGGACAACAAGATACCCACCCCCATGCTGGCACGATCGCTCTGTGGCACTCCAGACCACAGAGCCATCATGCCATCAGGGAGATCACAGGTTTCACTGCCCCTTCGCTTTGTCTCTGTTACACACAGAGCATGCAGGCGTCTCTCTTTCATTACATCAATCACCTCATGCATCTTATCTTCCATACCACCTCTTACATTCCAGGTGCCTATTCGGCACTCTGCACTCAACGACTCGCCAGTTCGGGCCCGGCGTGATGGGTGGCGGCCCCCATCGCCGCTTCTGCCTATGTTCGTACTGACAGGGGCGGGCCAGTACGCGTCGCCTCGGGGGGACGCCCTAGCCCGCACTGCGGTACTTGCTCGGTCCAAGATTGCAGCCATAGCGGCTGGCAGGGGTCGCGACGAGTACGCTCTTGGACAGACCCCCGAAGTTAACGGAAACATTTGAAATACCATGTATTCGGAGTAAACGATCTCAAATGAATGAAAAATTCAACAGGATGTTAGAAAATATTAACGGCGCTTGATCGCTGTGTAAAACTAGAACCTTTTGATATTTTATTTTTTTATAATCCGCACGGGTCTGCTGTGTTATTGATAAGTACTGCCCGGGACTTCTTCTGCTTTTAACAGGAA
The DNA here is from genome assembly GCA_905147815.2 of Phalera bucephala. Classification (NCBI taxonomy): domain Eukaryota; kingdom Metazoa; phylum Arthropoda; class Insecta; order Lepidoptera; family Notodontidae; genus Phalera; species Phalera bucephala. The sequence continues at coordinate 27,746,397 of LR990613.1, read as the reverse complement.
GACTTTTAACAGGAACCTATATTTTTTCCGTGATAAAAAGTATCCTATGTGTTAATCCAGGTAACAAGGTATCTGTGTGCCAAATTTTATCCAAATCACAACACAAACTTTCATATTTATAGTATTAATAGGATAAGCTCAGAATTCCTATTATTGATGTTGTTCACCCTATTTATAGCGCTATGAACTTTTGTTCTGGACATATCGAATATAAACAAATCACCCTTCGCACCTTAACGATAACCTATCGCTTTGGCTGCCAAATATTGCAATGTGACATTTCGAAAATTGTTTTGTGTGTACGGTTACTAACTCCGTCTCTATTGGACTTACAATAATATAGCTTGCATTGTAATTTAGTTAACTACTATTCAATATATTATTAACATCTTGTACCTATTTACATCTAAATAACAAATATAAACCCGACTTTAAGTCCCGCATACCCCACAAGTTTACAACCGAAATAATCCCCGTAACTTAGGCGATTATCCCTTATTACATTGTACTTCAGTACCTACTTATTACCTTATTATTACTTAATAACCCTACCACTCACTTAACTCTACTCTTGATCCTTACTTTATTGTACACCCGTCTTTACATATTAATTTATATATCTGAAGCGCGCTTCCGCTTCGCCTTCACTATAATTAGATATACAGCAACAGAGTACTTACAGTTATAATAATATTGATTGCTACCGTTCCGTTATTTTACTAGTATCCACTTTGAGTTTGAGTTTTGAGTTTATAGTATCCATTTTTGGATTTGATAGGGAAGAGATTATTCTGTTATATAAACAATAAAAGGATACGAACGAAGATATTACAGAACGATATTTGCTGTAGCATATCTATTTTTTATTTTATTCTTCATGCACATATGTACGTAAGCGGACTTAATGCCTGAGGCATTTTCTCCCAGTCTACCTTTGGGTGGTGTGAAAACATGCGTGGTAGGTGCGAGGCTAACAATTTTAAGAGAGAAATTAAATATAAAATAATAATAATATAGTATACTATATATACTCGTGTAGTTTTATTTTTAAAGAGAGATAGTTTGTTACCATCCTGAGTTCCTGAGGCAATACATTCCAACGAAGGATGGATTGGATGAAGAAGGAGGAGTGAATACAATCAGAACGATGAGAAGGGCACTGAAGAAAACGATTACATGAGAAGCGAATATTTTTCTCGTGATTGGAGCACAAATACTGAAATTGGGAAGTAAGATAGGTAGACGAGATTGAAGAATGGAGAATTGAAAATAGTGTTGTCAGTGCTCTCAGAGTTCTACGCTGACAAATAGGAAACAACTTTAAGTGAGAACGATGCACTGACACATGGTCATATTTACGTAGGTTGAAGTCGAATCGAATTCAGTTATTGAGAAGGCGGTCTAGTTTGTTAAGGTGATCTGCATTAAGGTTGAAGTAGCACACATCACCATAGTCGATGATAGGGAAGATCAGGGACTGTAAGCATTGCTTTAATATTGGAAGCAATACACCGGTGACCTTTTGACCAACGGCCGTAACTTGAGTCTGCCAGCTTAGCGTCGTGTCAATGTGCAGACCAAGATCTTTGACACTAAAACTTAGAGGAATAACTGTCCCGTTGAATTCAAGTGGAGGTAAAGTTCCAATATTCACCCTGCATATCAATCTAAAGCCCCCCCAAGAATCGCTTGGCACTTGGTAGGATTCACCGTGAGACCGAACCTTTTGGATCAATTCTCGATTGCACCAAGATCCTGATTAACTTTGCTGATAATATCAGGAATTCAACTAGCACTGTCTTGCGAGTATAATTGTAAGTCATCAGCGTACAGATGATACGCACACTGAAGTTCTTGAGTTATCATATGAATAAAAATGGAAATTAAGAACAATAATATTTATTTGTTCCTTCACAAAATAAAAGGGGAGAAAGTATACCGCCTTGGGGAACGCCAGGACCGAGGCAGCGCCAAGCTGTCGACGTTTCATCACACAAAACTGATTGCTGGCGTTCTCGAAGATAAGAAGAAAATCAGTCCACAACTTGAGAGCACAAACGGTTCTATATTAAATAAATAAATAAATCTGCTGGCAAAGGGCTCAGAATTAAAGGGAGAGTGAATAAGTCATTCTTCACTGCACGGACGCAGTGCAGATTGGTGAAGGCAGGTTTATGGCAACTGCTGTTGGAAAGTATAAGGCTTCCGATTTGGCTTAACGACTACCATATCAAAGGACCTTCAGGCACGGATTACTGAAAAATGCTCAATTTTAAGAACACGCAGCGATAATTTACTCCATTTCTTACTCTTGTGTAATATCTACATCATTACATATAACAAGCATCTTTATCACACCAGGAAATTTTAATTTCCTTTATTTTCTTATTCTCGGAACCATATTACTTAACGCTAGATCACGTTTATACACAATACAACGATAATGAGTTACTTTCAAAGTAAAAATAGTACATGATAAATTCTACAGATCTTTAGAAATATTCGATGAAAAATACGATGTCAGATCGTCGTCGATAATACAATAATATGTTCTGGAAACACAAAACCTGAGTATAGATATTATAAAAAGCAACTTAGTTGCATCTACATTACACATGCAGGGGTGGGTGGTAAAGGTGCACTGTGATATTTATGCCGACATAGCATTCTATAATCAAATTTATTAAAAAGAGGTCAAACTGGGCTTTCACACGGGATATAAATCAGTAATTAATCAGTAATAATTTAGCAAGAGGAAGATCGAGTCAATTAATTTTAAAACTGCTGGAGAAGGAAGTTTGCCACCCTCAAATAGTCAACCTCTACAATTATAAATCTTACACGTTGATTGATAATAGAGAAGTTAAATTATATGTGAATTACTTTAAATTGAGTTGTTTACTTACTTTGGTAATAAGTTGAATTTGGTAGACACATTACACAACAAAAACAAAATAGCTGCTTTGTAACTAAATCACTTGCTACTTAAATAACATGCTAACATAGTTTGAACTTAATTTAAGTCAGGCGAGGTTCCACTAAGAAACAATTTGAAGTAAATACAGCTCTTATCTTTTATTTTAAAGGATCCGAACTGAGATTTGCTCGTGATGAAAATCAGTGTAATTTATTAGCGCCATTTGTTGATGATAAATAAAGCGTTATTAAAATATCAAATGAGGTAGGCATAAGTGAAAATGGTACCTTCATGTATCGTCGGGATATTTTTCGGCGCATTGTAACAAGGGACTTGCTACTACATACTTACATACATCATCAGCCCGTGTCAGTCCACTGTTGGACGTAGGCCCCTCCCATGGTACGCCACTGAGCTCGGCCTTTAGCTCTGCTCCTTTAATCCCTGCCAAATTCTATAATTTTAAATTTGAAAATTTGTTAAGTTTACGAAAGTCACTGGACCTTGGTGGTTCCCAAACTTGGGCCTTGTGATTACGAGGTCAAAACAGTGCATGAATAGGGATCTACCTAACATGTAGATAGTTGATGTTGATATATCAATTATTTATTGCATGCGTTTATTGTTTTAAATTATTGGATATTGGTCTATATTTTTAAAAAGTAAGTATTTCTTTATTTAAAAACATATGCTTTTTGGTCTTGTATTGCATTGTCTTCCAGTTCTGACCTATATTCCTTGTTTCAAATCTTACTCATTCAATTCTAATAATATAATATATATAATAAAAAGTAAGTAAACTACTCAATTTCAAATAATTCACATATAATTTAACTTCTCTATTATCAATCAACGTGTAAGATTTATAATTGTAGTGGTTGACTATTTAAGGGTGGCGAACTTCCTTCTCCAGCAGTTTTAAGATTAATTGACTCGATCTTCCTCTTGATATACTCAGGTTTTGTGTTTCCAGAACATATTATTGTATTAAAAAGTACAGTTCTATGGCAAGTGTCACGCAACTGAAATACTGGCATAGTCTGAATCCACCTTCAAATCTATTAAACCCTGTCAAATAACAAAAGACACAAGAGACGTTATTTGATGACCCTCGTATAAAGGCACCATCGCGTCGCCTGCACTCTATATTCTAAGATATCTGATGCCATTAGAGTGGGTGGTGAAGCATCAATACAATGACGTCATCTGACGTCGTATTTTCCATCGGATATTTCTGAAGATTTGTAAAATCTATCATGTACTATTTTTACTTTGAAAGTAATTCAATATCGTTTAATTGTGTGAAACATGACCTAGAGTTAATAAAAATAATGCATAACAATCTTATAACTAAACTTCGTCACACTAAACTTCACAAATATATAATAGAAATAGATAAAAAATAACACCTCTTAACCTACACAATAAAGACACACAACCAAATCAACACATTATCAATAGGCAGCAGAAAATAGATATATGGTTCCAAAAGTCTCTGCACAGGAGGCACTAAGGCGATCTCAAACAAACACATGTCGACAAAAAAGCGTTGAACGAGTGGTTGCGAAGAGAAGAACTCTTCCCCGAAACCAAGGCCTTTATGACACCTATTCAGGATCAGGTTATGAATACACGTAACTACCAAAAGCACATCATTCGCATTCCTAATTTACCTACTAATATATGGCGACGTTGCTATAGTAGCTCGGAGACTTTACAACATATAACAGGAGCCGCGTGGTTCCCAGCTTAGAATAGGACCAACCCATCTTATCCCATCCGTTGTCGTACAAGGCGACTAAGGGAAAACTAGGGAATGGGCAGCAGCGTTCTCTACCTGCATCAATTGTTAATACTTGTAGGATTGTAAGAAAATTCCTATCCCTAGAACATGTTAAACATGTAAAGGGCTCCTTATCTAACTTTATTTAAATATACTTTATCGCGCTATTTTAATCTCCGGTAGTAATTATTAGTTTATATAAATCCTAAATTGGTACGTCCAGTGTTGGTGAGATATTTCCAAAAGAATTCTGCAAAATAGCACGGCACCCCTTTATTTGTAGCGCCCGAATTCAGGTATAACCTTTGTCGTCACATAAGGCGCGTCGAGCGGCTTTTGATGGGGCACTGCGGTGACCTGTCACGTTGCAGAGTAACATCGTCGCTTGCAAGTGCCTTGTGAAATATCAGATTCCATGAGACGTTGGAAAGCTTCCTGTATAACACACACTGATATACAGGACTTTCCATGAAAACATTGACATTAGCGTGACGCTAGCGAGTTTATATGTTATTTTAGTTACGATACAGCTTTACTAAATAAACATAAAGCTAGTAGCGCCACGCTAACCTCATTTTTTTCGTGGTAAGCCCTCAGGTGTCACATAGTATAAAACTGAACATTTTAATGTTAAGGTTAAGGTTTTATCGTATTCACTATGTTCACGAAGTAGTTTCGATCTACGCTTCGAGTGTGTAGCAGTTTTTTCTCTAATTAGGCTGGTCCAAACACTGTTGGTTTTTTAGGAACAGAGAGAGGAGCAGTGTGTTACTAGACTCCGTAAAACCTGGACATTTATTGAGTGTTTAAAGCGAATTAATCTACTATGTTCGCGAAATAATAGTGCTTTACGACCATCTATCCGCTAAAATGGCAATGTGATTTATGAACAAGGTCGTTCCGGAGATGCTACATAGTGTTCATCTGTATATTAAGCGAACTGTTCGTTCGAATACTACAAGTAATACTAACCACCCAAATTAACGTACAGAGAAAATGTTCAGCCGATGCCCATTGGATCAGCCTAGTTGGAGCGCCAACACTTGAAGCGAGAGAATTTATCGAGTAGGAGCGATAGCGGGGCGCTATTAGTTTACAAACAAAGTGAATTTACACCTACACTACAATTTGAACCTTTAGATTCTACTTGAGGTTGGAAAATATGTATAATATGATATGCACGAATATCAAATTTTATGTACTAATCTGTTTTTAAAACAGAAAATCCTTATCTTGATCTGTACACCATATTATTACTTATATGTATGACGGCGTTTCTATACAGCCCGTAATCACAAAAGGTACGTGAAGCAAACACTTAGACGGGCTTTGATGGAGGCCAGAGACCCGTCGCTCGCAGAGAAAGTCAGTCGCTTGCAACTAAGGGCTAAGCACAAACCAGTCTCGTTGTCGTAATGTTGTTTAGAAAGCGTGCTGTCGCTTTCATATCTGTTAAGAACTTTGTAGTGTAAAAAGGATAGCATATCTACTCGATAGCTGTTGACTTCCATCTGTTTGTGCTAAGTCGTCTGTATCGCAGAATATAAGATTCTAGAGGTTGCAGCTAGTGTGCGGTGACGCGCACTGATATTTTGAGCCTTACTGTGATAAGCTATTAAATTCAGCCAACCTGAAACGTAATGCACTTTCTAGCTTAGTAGAAAAGTGCAATTTGTTTTTCCTGTGCGTTTTCACGCATTCTGCACTGGATCCGTGTAGCTCGCTCCGTATACGCGTGTACTATGTTCAGTATATATTCAAAATTAATGAAATGGCCGCATTTTATTTATAAAAATATTTAGAATGCCAAATATATTTTTTTCGTTATTTTGTAAGATTTATCTTTCCGTTTATATTCAGACCTTTAGAAGGCTTGTGCGGGAGCATGTGTCTAATATGAAAGGCCCTTATCAAAAAAGAAAAATATAATGTAAATCACTTGCTGAGATCAATGGCTGAAAATAAAGAATCATAAAAAACCAACTAATTCCAGCATGTATAAGGACCATTGTAATTTTAGCAAGGGTACCTACCTACTGTTATTAGTACCTATCGTTATGTATTAGGTAGGATAACGTGTGCCTAACTTTTGTCTTTACGAGTCCACATTAACATGTTTACATAAGAAAAGCCTTTTATCTTTGTTGAATATGAAAAAAATGTATAAGCTTATAGGCACAAAACATACCGTAGTGCAGGCAGGCGTTTGGCAGGATATTTTTGGCACGGCATTATATTCGTAGCTCTCGTTTTCTACGCAAAGAACTTGCAAAGCTAACATAAAATCGTACATTTTATAGATATGTAGATTAGAACTATAAAATAATAGAACAAAACTCAACACCCAAATGGAATGTAGTCCGCACAAAGAAAAAGATGCCGGACGAAATCGATATTACAGCGGTATTCCGCAAAATATTCACATTTTGCAAGTCACGAATTCGTACGTTTGTACAAACTACGAATGCTAATAACCTCCAAACTTTTTTTTCATAATAAACGAGTCGAGTTTCCTTAATCTTTATTTGCTATGACCAATACACGTGTCGCGGCGCGTTACGATTACTTAGCGAAATGATTGGGAATGATACTCTTGTGCCATGAACCATCACAATACCGTATTTACTATCTAGCTGAAAATTAGAGACTGACGTAAACCACGTCCACCGCGATGACATCAGAAGGTCATTTCTCGTAATTATAAGCGTTAAAAATTCAGTCTCGATCTCATCTCAGTGTTACAAACCTCACAAATGGCATTCTCGTAAAATATGGAATCGGGATCGGACCGAATCGGGATCGGACCGAAAGTTGAAAGAAATGTAAACGGTATTCCGAAAATATTTTGAGCTTTGTTTTAAAAGAAAACGTTGTCCACACTAGGATTTATTCCTGTATCGTGGGTGCGTTTACAAATATGAAAATTCACACACATAAGTACAGACCAGAACAAATAATTGTGGATCACACAAAGATTTGTCCCGTGCGGGAATCGATCCCGAGACTATTAGACACAGTTAAGAGCTTAAGCCGCTCCGGCTTAAGCTCTTAACCACTGCGCTAAATCGTCAACTGACATTGAATAATAAAAAATATCGATAAATTTAGTATTACAGTTAGATATTTTTTATAAAGACTGTGGCACCTGAGATTGCAGAGGTGTGCTGAGTACACCTACTTTGATAATGATATAAATATATTGAAAAATCAAAATCACATTATTTGCGAACCCACGCACACTCTGGGCTTTACCTAAGCGTCTTAGCAAACAACGTAATTTCAACGAAATGTAATACCCACTAAGAATTAATTAGTTCTGCCAACAATAGAGCTTACACTGTATTACATTATGCTTTTGATGTGGAACCGGTATTGTTATGAAATTGTTTTTTTTTTTACAGGGTAGACAATCTTTATCTTTAAATGACGGGTTTCTAGTATTTACTAAGATTTATTTTGCTAGTGGACGGTAAAAAAATAATCCATTACCGTTACGCCAGGTACCTTGCAAGGTAGGCATAGAGTACAAAGCTCCAACAAAATGAGAAAAACTAGAGGAATCTAGAAAGGTTTCTAAGGAAAGATCCTTACCAACCCCTCTGGCTTTCTCCACTCTCATAGTTCGTCACATACACGCTTACCGGTTACGGAGACACTTGACTTGCCCTTCAGATAAAATATTTGTTATGTAGTTCGTCAAAAAAAACTTGCAGCTATAAAAATATATTTAACTCTTATAAAATCTCCGTGTCCGAGGAAACATTACAAACAGTGTGCCCAAAGTATGATGACAGAATCAAAACTTACTATTATTGGTATCAAAATGTATGAATGTATATAATATCTACGTATTAAAATAGCAGATTTATGATTTTTCGTGTCTTGGAAGATGCCATTTATTGACCTTTTCAGAATTACGAACACGTTAGTAATTCTTTCCTTCCCTCCAATATGGCTAAGGGGATGATGGCTGTTCCAGTAGTCATACTGGTGAAAGGATGTTGCTTCTGGAGACGGGTCCATCTGGAATCCTTTAAACCTTTACTTCCTAGAAATAACATCATTAGTCTTATAATTCGGTCGGAAGGCATCACACTGGAGCTAGATCGTAAACTTCTTAAATTGTAGAAAGGAAGATTTTTAAATAAAAAGAGACAAGCCCGCTGAGTTTCTTTGCCGAATCTTCTCAGTAGAGGCCGCGTTCCGGTCGGGTGGTGGATTAGTAGTTAGATTAGATAAAAAAAAATGTAATTTGATAATTTGTAAGTACGGGGGGTACAGGGTTTATATAAAATAAATTATTCGAGTTTGAGTTTCTTTTCGTCCTATCTGACCGATTTGACCAATGTTGATGATTTTTGTATTAATGGGGTCATCTGGATGGTTCTTGGCTTCTTGACTTGGTTGGTGAGTGAGGTGGCGCTGTAGTTGACCAAGTGCGAAGGAATAAAATAATTATACTTTATTTTAGGAAAAAATACGATACAAATTTTCCGGATATACTTAGTTAAGTTGTAAGGCGGACGGTGACGTACAAAGTCACTTTCTTATAGGTACAATTTATTACAGGTAAGGACATTTAACGGCTAATTGAGAAGTGGTTAATTACAGTTTGACTAATCAGACATCTGATCGCGTGTTTGAAGCCCGTTTATATGTTAAAATGTTGGATAGTTTCGATCCTACTTCGTGCAGGAAGCATCTGTATAAATGTAAATGCAAATCGGTTGTAGAAAAAATTATAATAAGCGACAAAGTACGCTTACAATATAACGTTGTTTGAATAATATTTTGACAATGTTTTTTATGTGTTTTACATAATAATTTGACTTCGTTTATTATTTAAGAGGGTAAGGATCGAGTAGTCGAGGGCTCAATACCCGCACCAGAAAAAGTTCCGGTCTGAGTGTGTGTATGTAAATTTCATGTTTGTAAACGTAACCACGATACAGAAATTATTCCTAGTGTGGGGCTTAGTAAATAATTAAAAAAAAAATATCGACCTCCGGGTCCGGATCTTCAAAGACTGAAAGCGATGAATGAAGGTGTACAAATGGGTGACTTAGTGGTAAACCATCTACTTTATGCAGATGACGCGGTTTTAATAGCGCCAACAGCCACTGATCTGCAAACACTAGTCACAGTTATGAAAGACGACTGCATGATCAATGGCTTACACTTGAATGTGAAGAAAACCAAGATTATGGTTTTTGAAAGGGAAGAAACTAGAACGTATGTTAGGATTGTGGTTGGTAACGATGTGCTGGAGCAAGTGAATAAGTTTGTATATCTTGGATGCGCCTTCAGTAAGGATGGGAAATACACCGCTGACATAGAGAGAAGAGTGAGTGCAGGGAACAGAGTGAATGGTGCGATGGGAAAGCTACTCGGGAGCCGGCACTTAAGCCATAAGGCGCAGCTGGCCATACATAACGGAGTTCTTGTCCCAACGCTGTTATATGGTAGCGAGAGCTGGGTATGTAAGAAGGAGAATGAAAGTAGGATAAATGCGGTAGAAATGCGAGCTTTGCGGAAGATGTGCGGAGTGAAGCTGACCGACCGCATTAGCAACAGCATAGTAAGACAGCGAGTAGGTATGAAAGATAGTATCGGTGTAAAGATGAGAAAGGGCATGCTCCGTTGGTTCGGGCATATAGAAAGAATGCCAGAGGAAAGAATGACAAAACAGATATACAATGTGAAAATGGAAGGATGCAGGTACCGGGGAAGACCTAGACTATCTTACCACGACCAAATAAACCGAGTCTTATCTGATGGAAAAGTCAAGAGTCTCCGTAACCGGCGAGCGTGTATGAGACGAACTATGAGAGTCGAGGAAGCCAGAGAGGTATGTAAGGAAAGAACCTGTTGGAACTCTGTACTCTCTGCCTACCCGGCAAGGGATCTGGCGTGAGGTTATAGATAGATAGATAGATAGACCTCCGGGTCTTGTGGTCTTAGCATAAGATGAAATATTTGATTTGCTAGATTAATTATTTGTAGGACTATGCTGCCGCACGAAATATTTTTGATCAAAGACACAAATAATTTGTCTTACAGTAACTCTATTAAGTTGGCATGTTACGGCAGCTCCACTTACACATTTAGCCAATAAAGATGAACGAGACAGAACGATTTCTATATAACGTTACTGTAACGTCAAATTGTCCTCGTTTCGGTCTCAGACATTATTTGTAACCAAGTTTTTTTTGTATAGGTATGGTATGTGATAAAATTTATGCCTTAAATTTACTCGATAGTATCATAAAATCATATGGAATATGGGTTTACATTAAAAAAGTATACCCATCTGTATCGTCACTCCACATTTTTTGTGGGGTCGGCAGATAGTACAGAGTTCCAAAAGGTTCCTTGGTTACTGTTTCGTCAAAAATGTATAGTAATTAAGCGATTTGTCGCTTACGACGCTTTCCTTCTAAAACAACTCTAAAGAATTTATACTGCTTTAACCACATGTTGCTATTTCCTCGCATTTGTCACTCGGAAGCCTTGTCGTCTAGTTGGTAATGTACGACCGGGAGGCATGTAAAACTATAATAGCTAGTGCATTTTATTGTTTTACGTAAATCTTACCTTACAGCAATTACAGGTGTATTTCGTACCTCAGGGCTTAGCACGAAAACTTTGACGTTACTGTGACGCTTGCGAGTTGATATGCAATCTTGCACACTACATTTTAACCAAATAGACATGATAGTGACAGCACGCTTACTCGCTAGAGTCATGCTAACGTTATTTTTTTCGTACCAAGTGTAAAGTGCCAATGACAAGTGATAACAATTAGACAAATTGGTCAATACTTGGCCATACAAAACCGCTATATTAAACAACACTATTTTTCTTCTTTAAAAAAACTTACTCCCACCCTAACAATTATTTCTGTACCGTGGGTACGTTTACAAATAAGACTCACACACAAACACACAGGCCAAAACACATTTGTGGGTCACACAAAGATTTGTCCTGTGCGGGGTCTGTGAATCACACAAAGGTTTTTCTAGTGTGGGGTATGAACCCATGACTACAAGATTCAGTACCTTAAGCTCCGAATGAAGTCCTCTGTCAATTAAATAATAATAAGTTAACCCTGTAACTGGTCTGAATCGTTGTATCAATGTAACAATAAACAAGAGTAAATAGTCATAGACTCAAAGAAATTGAACTAGAATTTTTAGTTTGTTAGTGTAACTAATTTGTTAGTAATAACTTAAATTAGTTTAGCTAAAAGTATGGTTTGAGTGATTACTAAAACTTCATCTTAGTATTCAAATCATAAAAAAATATGAAGTCGTTTTATGCTTAGCTGAACTACAGGGCCCCAAGTCCACTATTTTTACGTGATTTGTATCTATTTATGAAATGCTATAAAATTTGTTCAATTACAATTATGCCTAAAGTCGGTAATCTGCCTAATTCTTTATAGTCTCATTAACAAATAACCAATAATGTTCCAAGTGTATGTATGCCTATGGAGAACCTTAAGGACGTCATTGAATTGATAGATTAACTGTCAAAACCAACGATTATGAAGTCAATGAATAGCAGACTTGGTGCCAGCTAAGTTATTAAGCAATTGCTATAAAAGGTATTTTTAAATATACAAGAATTGTAAAAGAAACGTTATTTTAAAACACATTTCGGGAATATTTATGCACTTTTCGTACTATCGACTGCATTGTTAGTTTATTGGCGAATAATGTGCGTAACAGCCACGAGGTTCTAAGTTTAAAAGCTAGGTCGGACAAAGTTGTTTCAGTTCCATGTACTCCTATTTCCATATACCGGGTACAATTCCAGACTCCGGACTCATACTACATTTGCCCGACCTAGAATTTGAACCCAGGACCTCGTGATCACAATGCGATGCGCGTTACTACTAGACCAAGGAGGCAGTCTGCTAAAAAAACATTGAGTTATTATATATCACATACTAGAGAACAAACTTCAACAAAAATTTTGTAGCATGCTTTAGAGTACATGTTTTGTAGGTTACTTTGTACCAGGTGCTTGCCATAACGTGGCATGTTCGAGTACTAAGTCTTATTCACTCCTATCAGATTTCCTTACTGGGCTGAAAGCGAAAGAAAAACTTAGAATGCCCCAGTAGCCATACTTTTGCTTGGCTGGTGGTAAGAGTCCACCAAAGGTAGTAACGTCATCCGATCAACGACCAGAAAAGGAAAATTTGAAACAAACCCTATACCAACCCGTCTGGCCAGCGTGGTATAGTAGGCCAAAAACCTCTTAATATGTTAAGACACCAAACGCAAAGGCCCCCAGTTCCCGGTAGTCCCGCTGTCCGCTGCCACGGTAGCGGTCGCGGTAACAGCGGGGCAGGGGGTGCGAAGAATCTCCGGGCTACGACACAAGGCTACCAAAAACACCTGACCCTGGCTACGTACAATGGACGCTCTCTACGGCTGGACCAACACCTTACTGAACTCGAGGTAGAACTAGGTCGCATAAACTGGCACATATTGGGGTTATCCGAAGTCCGAAGACAGGGCGAGGACACGATAACCCTTGAGTCAGGCCACCTGTTCTACTTTCGGGAAGGTGATCGGCCCTCTCAGGGCGGTGTCGGTTTCCTGGTCAACAAAGCTCTCACTAACAACGTTGTGGAAGTCAGCAGTGTGTCGACACGGGTAGCGTACCTCATAATTAAAATCACCAACAGGTACACCCTGAAGGTGGTACAGGTATATGCGCCGACCTCGACATACTGCGACGACATAGCCGAAGCCATGTATGAAGACATAGCCAAGGCATTACATGGCACCACCAAGGCTCACTACAACGTTGTTATGGGGGACTTCAATGCCAAAGTGGGAGTACAAGAACGCGGCGAAACGATAATCGGACCCCACGGCGTAGGGCGCCGAAACCACAGGGGGCAGATGCTGGTCAGCTTTTTGGAGTCGCAGGGGCTCTTCTTGATGAATTCGTTCTTTAAGAAGAAGCCTCATAGAAAGTGGACATGGCGAAGCCCCGACACTGTGACGAGGAACGAGATAGACTTCATCATGACTGACGGGAAGTCTATATTTAGAGACGTCTCCGTGATCAACAGGTTTAATACCGGCAGCGATCACCGACTTGTCCGAGGCGCTCTAAATATAGACTTCAAGGCCGAAAGACGTCGCATGATGAGGTCTACTCTCAGACCTACTGCGCCTCAAATAGCTTTAGGGTCCGAAAAGTTCCAACTGGAGCTTCAAAATCGTTTCGACCTGCTGGAAACCGAAGGCAATGTTGACGAGAAAACCGACACAGTGGTCAAAACGCTACAGGATGTGTCTCGAAGGGTGTTTCCCGGCAAAAGCGGTAACAGAGAGTCTAAACTCTCGCTCGAGACTCTCGAACTTATGAGGCAGAGACGGGAAATGTCATCCACGCAGGCGTCTTCGCCGGATGGGAGGAACCTCAACCGGAAGATCCGGAAGCGGGTGCGACGTGACCTCCGATGTTCCAACACCCGCGCCATCGCGGCTGCGATTGAACAGAACAGAGGCACCAAAGTCTTCGCTCGCCAGCTAGGTAGATCCCATCTGACGAAACTTAATACAGCGGATGGCAAAACCGTGACCTCCAGGTTCGAGATACTCTAGGAAATTGAGAGTTTCTACAAAGACCTGTACGCATCACGGATGGCTAAACCCTCGAGACCCAGCGCTGACGACCACAGAGCCCCACTAGCACGCCACGATACGGAAGACATCCCTGATGTCAACCAGGACGAGGTCAGAGTGGCTCTCGAGCAGCTCAAAAATTACAAGTCGCCAGGCGATGACGGAATCACCACTGAGCTCCTAAAAGCAGGCGGGACTCCAATCCTGAAAAAGCTAGCGAGTCTCTTTAATTCCGTCATCCACCAGGGCTTAACACCTCAAGCGTGGAGCGGGAGTGCGGTGGTTCTGTTCTTCAAAAAAGGTGACAAAATCTTGCTGAAGAACTACAGACCCATCTCACTCCTGAGCCACGTCTACAAGTTGTTCTCGAGAGTACTCACAAACCGCCTCGCCAGAAGACTTGACGAGTTCCAGCCACCGGAACAAGCCGGGTTTCGAAAAGGCTACAGCACCTTGGACCACATCCATACTGTTCGGCAGATTGTACAGAAGACCGAAGAGTACAATCAGCCGCTGTGTATGGCTTTCGTGGAATACGAGAAAGCCTTCGACTCCATCGAAACCTGGGCGGTTTTGGATGCTCTGCAGCGATGTGGCATCGATTGGCGCTATATCGAGGTGTTGAGATGTCTGTATGATACCGCCACAATGACCGTCCAGCTCCAGGACCAAAAGACCAACCCGATCGAGCTGCATCGAGGGGTAAGACAGGGGGATGTAATATCCCCCAAGCTCTTCACCAATTCACTCGAAGACGTCTTCAAGACGCTGGACTGGACTGGGCGGGGCATTAACATCAACGGCGAATACATCTCACACCTTCGGTTTGCCGATGATATCGTCATCGTGGCAGAGTCACTGGAACAGTTAAGCGGAATGCTGCATAGCCTAAATGGAGCCTCTCGAGGTGTCGGTCTCGGCATGAACTTGGATAAAACCAAGATCATGTTTAATGAGCATGTCACGCCGGGACCGATCTACGTCGATGGTTCGATGCTCGAAGTTGTTCGGGAGTATGTCTACCTTGGACAAGTTGTCCAATTTGGTAGGAACAACTTCGAGAAAGAAATCAACCGCAGGATCCAATTGGGTTGGGCAGCATTTGGCAAACTACGTCACGTTTTCGCTTCGCCTATACCGCAATGCCTGAAGACTAAAGTCTTTAACCAATGCGTTCTACCTGTTATGACTTACGGGGCCGAGACGTGGACACTCACAGTGGGACTAGTCCACATACTCAAAGTCGCACAGCGGGCTATGGAGCGAGCTATTATCGGCGTCTCTTTGAAGGATAAAATTCGTAACGAGGTAATCCGACAAAGAACCAAAGTTACCGACATAGCTCGCAGACTCAGTAAGCTAAAGTGGCAATGGGCTGGTCACATCTGCAGAAGGACCGACGGCCGATGGAGCAAGCGTGTCCTAGAGTGGAGACCGCGACTTGGTAAGCGTAAGGTAGGACGGCCCCCAGCTAGATGGACCGACGACCTCAAAAAGGTCGCTGGGACAGACTGGATGCGGAAGGCGGAGGACCGTGTGCAATGGCGCGTGTTAGGAGAGGCCTATGTCCAGCAGTGGACTACGATAGGCTGATTGATTGATTGATTGACTCCTATCAGCCTCTACCGCCGTCCGCGGCATGTTCTCACCGGCCCTCCCGATGCCCTTACATCCCTTCTATCGGATACAGATACCGCATACAGGATCAGACACTGACCTCGTGGCGAGGTCTTCTCCCTTGCCCGCCGGCTGGTGCAGAGCACCACGGAGAAACACCTAGAATATGCCCTCCCCCCCATAGCGACTGCCCAAGCCAAGGCTGTTCTTCCTTGAGGCGCCCTTGAGCTAGTTGCCCCCTTGCCCTTCTGGCTCGAGCGTAGTGGCTCCAGACTCGTCCTCTTGTCCGGTGAAGCTGTAACGGCCCCGCGGCCAACAGAGTAGATCAACCACACACACACACACACACACACACGCACGCACTTACGCACGCTCGCACGCACGCACGCACGCACGTACGCACGCACGCACGCACGCACGCACGCACGCACGCACGCACGCACGCACGCACGCACGCACGCACGCAAGCACGCACGCACGCACGCACGCACGCACGCACGCACACAAGCACGCACGCACGCACGCACGCACGCACGCACGCACGCACGCACGCACGCACGCACGCACGCACGCACGCACGCACGCTCGCACGCACGCACGCACGCACGCACGCTCGCACACACACACACACACACACACACACACACACACTTTAAGTCTTATTTCAAATATGTGCACTGTGACACTACTAAAATAACTTGGATTTTAATATCTATGGAAACACAAACATCCCCGATAGCCCCGCGGTCATCAATCGCTTAATTTTTTGTTGGCGTAACTGTGTTTTTCTTTTTTTGGTCTTATGAACTTGTCAAATCATGATGAATGAGTCATTGATGGGACTACAACATTCATATATTATTTGTACTACATTAAAAGTAGAAAAAAAATAATTCAAGAAGACTTTTTTAAATCAAGCTTTTATAGCAAATACACAACGAAGATATCTTGCTTAGTTAAGGAGTTCCTGTAGTTTCCTTCCAGCTCCATCATCAAACCCTGGACACCAACTGGGCCTAAAGTACTCGTTAAGGCAAATCTTATAAATTTATATTGAGTAGTTGGGTGGTTCCATTGGCTACCTTTTGGCTTCATCATCAGACCCTGAACACTATCTTGTTGTATAGTACTTGTCAATACCAATACAATAAGACTAAACACGAGTGGGTTACGTTGTATAGTTCACATGTTCCTATGGCCACCTCCCGACTCCACCATCAAACCAGCTTCAAGGTAGCATAATATTGCATTGTCACCAAACTTACATATGTATCGAGGCGCTCGTAGCGCTGTGCGACCGCGGTGTTCTTACCGATCACCAAGGTTAAGCAGCGTTCGATTCAGTCGACCTGAGATGGGTGACCGTTTGTGGCATTTTCATATTCGAGCGTCCCCGTTATTCGGAAGGCACGTTAAGCCGTTGGTTCCGGTTACCACTTAATGTGGTAGTCGTAAAGCCGAGTTGGAAGGAAGCCGGCTTGATAAGTTCCTCTCACCTCGAATTGTGGCAGAAGGCCTTTGCCCAGCAGTGGGCAGTATAGGCTGATATTATTATATTACATATGTATGCCAAATGTTAGCTCAATCGAATACTCGCAAGTGCTTGAAAAATGAATCATATTATTTAAACCGGAAAGACAGACAGATAGAGACATACGCACATTGCAATAGCTAACATGATTATGTAATAAAATGTTTCCTAAATCTATATATAGCTAAGCTATATATAGGTAAATATCTCAGGTTATTAATAATTTAAATCTAATTTCTACAGGTGCTAACTATGAGTAGGTATGGACGCATAAGTACATATATCATCATCATCATCATCATTTCAGCCTATATTTGTCCACTGCTGAACATAGGCCTCCCCAATCGCTTTCCAGCGTAACCGGTCCGATGCCACCTGCATCCAACGATTTCCTGCGATTTTCACAAGATCGTCGGTCCATCTGGCAGGCGGTCGTCCTACGCTGCGCTTGCCAATACGTGGTCTCCACTCTAGAATCTTTCTGCCCCAACGCCCGTCCGATCTTCGCGCTATGTGGCCAGCCCATTGCCACTTCAGCATGCTAATCCTGAGGGCTATGTCAGTGACCTTGGTTCTTCTACGAATCTCCTCATTCCTGATTCGATCACGTAGAGAAACGCCGAGCATAGCTCTTTCCATAGCTCGCTGAGCAACTCTGAGCTTTTTTATGAGACCTATTGTAAGAGACCACGTCTCTGATCCATATGTCATCACTGGTAACACACATTGACTAAAAACTTTAGTCTTTAGGCACTGAGGTATTTTGGATGAGAAGATGTTGCGCAGTTTCCCGAACGCTGCCCAGCCGAGTTGGATTCGTCGATTGACCTCTCTCTCAAAGTTGGACCTACCTAACCGGACTGCCTGTCCCAGGTAAATGTATTCGTCGACAACTTCAAGAGTAGAGTTCCCAACGGTGAGTGCGGTGGGTACGACATGGACATTAAACATTATTTTTGTTTTGTCCATATTCATACATAGTACATATATACACGGTCATATTTTTCGTGATTCGTAATTGAATGAATAACATATCGATGGGTTATAAATTGTAATTGTAACTAGAACTTGAACTTTAGCACAATAAATACATGTACAGTTTCATCTCATTCTCTCGTCAGGTGATCAATAGAATACTGCCTGACGTTCCCCTCGTGACTGGTGCTATTAGTGGCACATGAAGGACTAACGGTGCGAGAATTGTTCAGCGTTTACATTGCGCTCATTCAGTATTGCCGTTTTGAGAACTTTTTGCAATTATAGGGAAGAATTTTTTTTTCATAGATAAGCTTGAAGGTCTAAATTTTAAGAAATGTATGAAATACCAAAATAATTGCGAGCCTTCTCAGAAGGATCATTGGAAAGCTAACATAAAAATAATTTCGGTATATTTGTATAAAAAAATAAAGGTAAAAAATATTAGAATAATATTTTTAAATATAAGAATAGCGAAAATTAAAAAAAAGTCACCGTAAACATGATACGCTGACTTTTTTAATTTTCGCTTAGTCTCGACATTGTAAAAGTTGCTAGTATTGATAAAACTAAGTTCTATTCCCTGCTTCAGGTATTGCAACCCTATTCCTTACACCTATATATCTTGAAAATATTATTAGTCCCCTTACAATCTTCGGTCCGTTTACAATCCCAATAGATTTACTGTAAGCCATTATAAACTAACGGTGCATACAATTATCCGGGAACGTACAAAGACCTCGTTAACTCGGAGCAACGTAACGTTCACGTTTCACACGTTTGTGAATTATGTTCCTATTATGTATTTTGGCATCATTAGTTCCTTTTCCTTGATAATATCGCTTTGAAAAGATAAGGCGAGTGCTTTGTAAATAAAATTCTGTATATTACGCTTGTTGATGGTCCCTTTTTAGGTTTTTCATATTTATAGCAAGGATTTCTTTTATTACCTGTAATCTCTGACCACCCCACAAGGGGTTCCGCTCGATGCCTCGCATCACGCCATAAATATCTATTATTATTTACGCCTTAATAAGTACAATAGATCCATTTAGAATACCTACTATTTGGTGCTTCATACTATTTTTCCAGAATTATAAACAGAGATGGGCTTACTGGCGTAACTTGATTGCTTTTAACAATTTTGAGTACTGAGGATGTAGTACGAAAACTTCGACGTTCGCGTGACGCTAGGGACTAAGCGTGCTGTGTGTCCATGTTCATTAAGGGTCGTGTGACTAAAATGGCATTTCAACTCGCGTCACACTAACTTCAATCTTAAGGTCTCTGATTTTTTAATCCATCTAATCATCAATAAGTGTAACGTTAGCGAGTTAATATGCGATTCCTGCTATACTTAAAATTTAGTAAATAAACACGTGACAGCACGGTTACTCGTAAGCGTCAACCGTAACGTCAATATTGTCGTGCTAAACCCACAGTATTTTTACGCCACATCAGTCTGTGACCTGCGTCTACTCCACAACCCGTATTCGGGACTATTTAGATAAAATATTTACAAGTCTGACCCACACTGTTACCCCACTGTTTGTAAGGATAATATGTTTCTATGCCATACATATGTAATACTAGTTTTCGCCCGCGCCTTCGTCCGTGTTGACTCGAGACAGGAACCTAACATTTTTCCGGGATAAAAAGTATCAGATTTGTTAATCCAGGTAAACTATATGTGTGCATAATTTCATCCAAATTCATTCAGCCATTTTTGCGTGATTGAGTAACAAACATCCAAACATACATACTTTTACATTTATAATATTAGCAGGATATCAGCCTTTACTGTGCCACTGCTGGACAAAGGCTTTCTCTCACAAATCGAGGTGAGAGAGATTAGGTGATATTCCACGCGGATCCAGTGTGCATTGGTGGAAGCAGGTTGGTGGCCACCTGCTGTTGTTACTTATAAAGCCGCCTATAAGGCTTCCAACTTGGCTTAACGACTGCCACATTAAGTGGTAACCAAGACCAATGCAGTAACGTGCTTTCCAAAGCACGGGGACGCTCAAATATAAAAAATGTCACAATAGGTCACTCATCTCAGACTGACCGCTCCAAACTCTGCTTAACCTTGGCCATCGCTAAAAACAACGCAGTCGCACAGCGCTACGAGCACCTCAATAAACGAATAACAATAAAAGTCTTTAAAAACAGTGTGTTTAACTAGCATTATTTTTTTGAGCGGCCAAATAAAATGAAATTACCGCAACGCCTTTCGGTCCGCAACGGGTCTAAGCCTTTCTAGATGTTCTTTTTATTTTATAAAGAAAATAAAAAGAACATCTAGAAAGGCTTAGACCCGGCAGAGATGCCGCAAATATATATCGTCCTTGTCTAGCGTGACGGAAATGAAAAAATCGTCATGTGCGAGTTGGGCTTATGCAGTGCGGCTTCCGTACCGAAATTTTTCGACTGGCTACTTGTTACAGATGTTTTTCTGCGTAATGGTGTCACATAGAGTGATAAAATTTGCCGAATTGGTGGAGATCAGTGACCCACACATGATCAGGTAGTTTATAAATCACATTTTTGTGTCGGGTATTTTACCCAAGTCAAGTCTGTGTTTATGACAATACAATACGATTGCCGAGATGACTTTTCTCGTGCAAAACTTTTGTAATGGCATCACATGCTAGCACGTAAAACAAACGGTTATCTTACACCTACGGTAACAAAATCCGTGGCATAAATGTATTTTCGCTCCCATCTGTGCTAGCCCTGCTGTAGTAGTTTAGGATATTAAAATTATCCTACTACAGCAGGAACTGAGCAGTGATAGCCTACTGGTTAGATCGTTGGACTGCAAAGTCAGAGGACTTGAGTTCAAACTCAGGCACACACCTCCTTCTTTTCAAAAGAATGCGCGTATTAAAAATTAACCATCACTCGCTTTAACGGTGAAGGAAAACATCGTGGGGAAACCTTCATGCCTAAGAGTTCCTCAAAGGTGTGTGAAGTTCGCCCGCCAACGGGCCAACACGCTGGCCCGCACTGGGCCATCGTGTTGGCCCGTGCCCATCGGTTGAACAGTTTCTTAACAGGGCTTATGTATTATTATTATATAGGGCTTCACAATTCTGAAACATAAATGAATAAATTGGACACCTAAAATTGTTTACTTCCGATTTTCTTTTGGAGATGTGGATCCTCAAAAAGAAACTTGCACTAATAATTTTCCAACGCTGCAGAGTACAAGTTGCAAGCAAAAAGAAATCAAAAGCTTAGAACGTGTTAAAATAAAACAATGTAGGAGACAGCTGGACAATAACAGCGCTTTCTACAAACTGCCCTACGTCATCTTTTGTTAATTTTCTTCAGTCCACTGAATCAATGATAGTCGTTATTTTCTTTGTCGTTTCGAATCATTATCGTGTTGTAAATGTATTTTTAATAAAAAAGGTTCCCTGCATTTTTTTAAGACAAGGAAATCGACAAGGTAAAGTGCAAAATATTAACACTGTCACGACCCCACGTGGGGTGGCACAGGTGTACAGTACACCTTCACACTCACATTTTTGCTATTATATTAGGTCCCAATGTAATAGGGGATGAGCCTGTTAACACTTAGAATATGTAAATTTTTTCCAAAACAGCTAATACTCACTACTAATGTTTTTGAATATTTTTTTATTCTGAAACGACTGTGTTTGGAGCATAGAAAATATTCCACAACGTTCACCACAGAAATAATAAATAAATTATTTAATATACTACTACTACTCTGTACTCTCTCCGCGAGGGAGCTGGCGTGATGATATAGATAGATAGATAGATTATTCAATATAATCCATTTGAAAACAAATTTAAGGTCGATAAGGTCATTGACCGTCCTAGAACTGCAAATAAGTCACGCTTTTATCACTTTATATTACTGTAGACAAATATTTGTTAACCCACCGCGCTACCAAATTGCCAGAACGTAGGTATATCAATATTTGAGTAGCTGATTAAGATAATTTAAATTTGATGACATTATTGTGAAAAATACGCACTACCTTACCGTTAAGTAGTGGCATTATACATTATCCGATTTATTTGCTGCATTTGCATACAATTAATATTTTTGTGGGTGTGTGTTTAGATTTAAGAACGTAGAATTATGAGTGAAGTGCACCTTATGTTATTTCATTAAGTGTAGTTGTTAATTGCCAATTTCGTTTGTCAAAGCTAAATTCTTATTTTGTCTTAAGTGTAGGAGAAACTTATTAACCGCTATTTACGAGTATATTTATTTCATAATCGTCATCACCAATCATTATCTGAAAGAGGTCCAATGTAGAACAGAGGCATTACCCGAAATATTGCAATGACGGCCAGGTGTGTGCTCTTCTGCTCCAGCTATTACATGTGTCCTTCATCAGGCCCTACAGTCTTGACATAGATATTGATCACTATCTTACGATTTCGGTCGATAAGTTTTTACGAACTCATTTTAATGTATTTGGTGCATTTGTTAGTACTTACCGTCAAAATACATCGAATTTTGTTGGTATCATAAATCGATAGCTTTAATAGTAGAGGCTTCTAAACACAGAGATCATAATAATGATTTGTGGATTTATTAGGCGGATGACAAACATTAGACATCCTGGAAGGGATCTGGCGTGATGATATAGATAGATAGACAAACAAATTGATGTCACTTATTGCGGATTAATTTAAGCTATTTTTATAGTGCGTGTTGGACGTTAATGACTATCGTGGACGATAAATCGTGTCGTTTAATGTAATGAAGAATCGACTACAGCTCGACATTACAAGTACACGCGTTACCTAGAGTAAATCTGAACAAGGATTTTGCATGTACAAAATACACACCCTAACTATTGCTAAACATGCGACAATGTTGGTGATTAATAATGTTTATACAATGTGTGATTTAAAGTTCCTTAGAATCGTTAGGAGCAATTTGTCCAATTCTAATTTCGTACAATTTGCTTAAATCACTGTTAATTCAATTCGCGATTGGTCTAACTTGCGGTTCCAAGAAGTACTGAGTACTTCGCCTTAGTCGACGTGACCTTCCAATATGAAGGTGTGACTTTATTTATGATCAACCTTATATTTATCTTACTTTACATAAAATTAATTTTCGCATAGCCGTGTCCATGCACTTAGAAGACTTAAGGATGTTTTTTAGTAAACTAGTACTGTTTTCGAGATAAATTAATGCTTTAAAGAAAAAAAATCAGTGAGTGAAGTTTCACGTAGGCGGTCGTAGCACAGTGCAACCGCGGCTTTCTTACCGATCACCAAGGTTAAGAAGCGTTAAACTCGGTTGACTTGAGACTTTCATATTCGAGCGTCTCCGTGCTTCGGCACGTTAAGCCGTTGGTCCCGGTTACTACGTAATGTGGTATTCGTTAAGCCAAGTTGGAAGCTTTATAGGCGGTTTGATAAGTTCCAACAGCACTCCGCCATTCCGCACTGAGTCCGCGTGGAGTATGACCTAATCTCTCTCACCTCGATTTGTGTGAAAAGGCCTTTTATCAAGCAGTGGGATAGTATAGGCTGATATTATGTTATATTATTAGAAAAGTTTTACTGTTGAAATTAAAATTAGCGTGACAATATACATAGGAAGAAGAGGAATTAAAATGCTCTAGTTTGTTGGTTTTCCTGGGCTCGTTATGACTACTTGCAGTGCAGTAAAGGTATTCTCTATATCATTAAACGATAAGTTCTCAAACTTTTTTTTTAAACTTAGCCCCACACTAGGATTTATTCCTGCGTCGTGGGTGCGTTTACAAACATGAAATTTCACAAACACAAATACCCAGATCGAAACAAATCACACAAATATTTATCTCGTGCGGGAATCGAACCCGCGACTATCCGACCCAGTGAGTGGAGCGACTTAAGCTCTTAACCACTGCGCAAAATCATCCGGCGAACTTATCATAACGCAACGCGTTACATGTTTAATGAATCATAGTGAATAAAGACCAGGAACAATAGTGTCGCAGCTAATTCTGGATAATGCGCAAACACTATTTCTTAGTGCGGAAGTTTTACCGTCACTACTGGGAATAAGCGGTTACGACGTTTTGTTTGAAGTACGAACTTAGGTACCTATGCGCGTCTCTTTTACTATTTATACCATACACTTGTGTAACAGCCGTGTGTAGTCTTTCTGTCTCAATTAGGATTTTATTAACTCTCGTGTTGGTCCGGTTGAGATTTTATCAGCATTTATTTGTAGGACTAGCTTCTGCCTGCGACTTCGTCCGCGTTGACTTTATACAGGAACCTAACATTTTTCTGGATAAAAAGTATCTTATGTGTTATGCCAGGTAATAAACGATCTGAGTGCCCAATCTCATCTAAATCCGTTCAGCCGTTATTGCGTGAATGAGTAACAAACATCCAAACTTACACATTTATAATATTATAGTATGACTAGTTTCTGCCCGGGACTTCCGCGTTGACTTTAGACAGAAACCTTATATTTTTGGGATAAAATGTATTATATGTGTTAATTTAGGTAATAAAATATCTGGGTGCCAAAGGACATCGTCGAAAATGGCCCCAGATCCAACAAACATGTGACCGATACCATAATTAGTTATCTGTTTTATTATAATAGTTGCAAACTTCCATATCCAACGGACAATTTTGCAATCCAAAACGAATATTTCAAAGTACTGTAAGTACTTTAATCAATGCCGCTAACATATTTTCCGAATGCCAATGTTGTTATCGATTTACGGTTGGAGATGTCAATCCTATCAATCGGTTATATTCCATCGTCTACATTCAATTGATTATTGCTAGTGTGTTTTTATATAACGATTTTACAAATGTATTGTTGACTACTAAATTAAAACCTCAAAATCTAATACTTTTTTGCAATAATTTAATTCCTCCGATTGTCCGTTTAATAATAAATGCATGAAGATAATTTGCAGGTAACTCGAAATCATACACGCATTTTTGTATTGCTGTTGGTTCTGGGGCAAATCATGTATGGACGCAGTACAATGTCCTTTTATTTAAATGCGTCCAGCCATTTTTGCGTGATTGAGTAACAAACATCCAAACATCTGAACATACAAACATTCACATCAATATTAGTAGGATGTGTGATAAGGGTGAGTTGGGATAAAAGACCTTTTCTCAGCAGTGGGGAAGAATATGCTGATTTATTAAGACTATGGCCTCTGAGTACTAGTAAGGAAACAGAAGCGGAGATAATAAAAGTATCCCTAGAGTCTAAGATTCATAGTAAATGTTAAGACATTTAACCGGTCTAAGGACCGTTACCCTAAAAATTATTTTTCCTTGACACGTTTGATGTTTTATAACGGTTTTTCTTTTTCAGATGGCTGCAACTCACCTGGGGACGTATCAACTTCACACAACCTATTTATTTTCATCGCATACTTCCTTCCAAACGTTTTAAGATAATTTCTTGTAACTTTTTTAGTTAGCAACAATTTATAATCGCCTATGTTCATTCGACCGTATAGAACCAAAGATCCAGAGTTTCTACGACTGATAATGAAATTATTCTATATTTTCACTGTTGATACTTTGTAGTTGTGCCAACCCGAATTTACGTATTTCATTAAATGGAATACACGAAATATTTGTATTTTTTTTCTTGGGCGTTCATATTCAAAAAACTATAGACGTACATACATATACACGGTTCAAAAGTTTATTAGTGTAAACGACTAAATGGTTAAAAGTCTAAATTTGCGTAAGCAGCGTGCAGAAAATGTCTCTTATTCTGAGGGTTTGACACGAAAAGATTGACGTTAGCGTGACGCTAGTGAGTTAAGAGAAAATATTATTCTTGACACATTACAAATTTACATAATAAACATGAACGTGATAACACGCGTACTCGCTAGCGTCATTTTATCGTCATTCTTTTCGTATTAAGCCTTTAAGATTAGCCTTTCAGTCGGGTCGCTTGCACGATTTTACTTTGCAGCCGTCGATATTTTAAAATAAGTTAGATTATTAAAACTAACGTGTATCTATACACAGGTTTTATATCGGAAAAATGTACAAAAGTTCCATCAACAAATCTAGAAATAGCCCACTCATTTAAAAGTAAAGTGTCTTCAAAGTCGAAGAATGTAATATTATTATTTCAATTTCCCTAATTCTCCGAAGGAATTAACTTCAAAGCTTAAATGTCCTTGTACAAACAAAACGTATGAGAATATAATTATCTCAGAATAATAACAAAATAAATACCCACGTTCAATATTTTGTTTCCATATTATTATTCTGGGAAGCGGATTGCCGTCGACGGCAAATTAATTAATTGTTTTGTCATGGACGTATAAAAAAGATGGAAGGACTCTACCTAAACAAAAAGTGTGGGCTAATAGTAAGTCAATTTGCATGTACGTACGAGCTGAAACGCATACACTTGGACTATATTAAGTCTGTCGGCCACCATTACGCTTGTTTGACACATGGAAATAGGACTTAAAACCATAGAGGGATTATAAACCCAGTTCAGTTGTACACTTTTCGTAGACCCTTGGTACCGTTTAGGTAACTAATTTAAAAATGTTAGTTCCTACATGGTTCGTCCTTCGATTTTATTTAAAATATTATGGCTTGTCATTTGACGTAGGCTCCACGCAACTTTATCGGTTAATATTTGTTTGTCTAGTTCCGTGTACTCGGTGACTTTTTATTTATTTTGTAAAGTAAAGTGTACAAAAGTGTAACTGATTACGATAGATTTGTCCCCTTTCTTATCACCGACATGACATAAGTGTAAGGAGTGCAATTATATAATCTTGTTAATGATGTTTTATGCTTTTAGTACCTGTATGGTTTGACAGAAGTCGTTTTTGTAGTAAGAAAATAAAATGCGTAAGAAGTGTACATACGAAACGCTCTGTGCGTTTCAGCTTGGGGTTCACTTTTTGACCAAGATTCCATCCGCCTCATTTATAAGTCTACGTCTTTCGTTTAATGATTTAGTAAATTGTAAAGCTGCAAGGTGAAACTAACTGAATAAATGTATATAGGTAAGTGTTACTTCATAAATGTATATAATATATCCAGAATTAACTGTTTTTAATAACGATTTAAGTCCTGACTTTTTACTGCGATGGATAAGAATTTTCTGCGAGATATATTTTTTGCAAAACTTTTTTTAGCCTTTAGGTTTTACATAGAGAACTCAAGGAAAAACTTATTCAGCGAAGTTTAACCGTACACAGACTTTATTCACTTCATTTGTAGTTACTCAAGAATTTTTTTGGTATGGTAAAACTTTGCGCAGTATTTTCGCGGCTGCTAATATAATATACAAGAACTAACATACTTGTGACATACATGCTGACATATTTGGATCAACTTTTTATAACTTTTACACTTCTTTACTTGGATACGACGATATATCACTATGTATTGCGACAACCTATCATGCGGGGGCCCTTACAAAGTCAATTTCATATATTTTTTTATGAATATTATCTACATTGTAATCTACCTAGTACTGAATTGGAATGCAACCTCCACTGATAAGACCCAGCGAAAAATAGGGGGCTTGTCATTTTGTTGTAACTCTATTCATTAATTCTATTAAAATTGTACCTACCTTGGAAAGGTTTGCGGTAAAGACTTAATACAATTGGCCCATTATCGAAATTTTCCCAACAGAAGGATACAGAAAAGGCTATTAAAAATGTAGTCTAATAGTTTATAAATTCTGAAATGTTCCATTCAACAGAAAAGAAATTCTGAATATAACCGAAAAACACTTCCTTTGAACAAACTCATCCAAAGCTCTTTGATCATCAACAATACTCTTTATTATCAGAGAAGAGCACCTTACCATATAATTACGAGTGGAAATGTACCTCCCAAAGTGGAAAATCGTGTTACCGACGCAACTTTTCGATCAAATATAATGCTTATACCTAAAAGAATAATGATCACCCCAAAACTTCGTATCGAAGTTATCATCATGTATATTACTTTCAGTAGGGCTAGCACAGGTAGCAAGACTTTTCTGACATGGGAAAAATTTTTGTCGGCCCGTGGTTCGAGTCTTGTATGGTCAGCAACATACCTTGGTTAACATGCTCAGTTTTTTTCAAGTCGCTAGCTTATCTTTTGTAATGCATAAAATCCATTACTTTTTTTCGATCTAAATATATTTGAGTATATTGTTAACTAGCTGTTACCCGCAGCTATGCACGTGTTACGTGTAATATCTTTATTAATTATAGCCTGTGTGACATTCTGAAGTATAAGCTATATCACTAAAGTTTCATCAAAATCCGTTCAATACTATTTGCGTGAAAGAGTGACAGTTTCGCATTTGTAATATTAGTAACATAATTTGGTTTTTACCATTTCGACAAAATCAGTGATATGTCTTGTCGGCCCACCTGTGGTAGCCCTGTCGATCTTATATCTGATAAGTAAAATTAATATGGGTAATTTATAGGAAATATATTTTGGCACGCGGTAATATTAAAAGGGAAAGAAAAAAATAAATACCTAACTTAATGTCTATGAAGTGGAAAACTTGTTCTGTATTTTTTCGTAAATGTGAGAACGTTATAAAACGTACTTGCGTGCGCTACGTTATAAATTGTTCAAACCTTCAAAATATTTGCAATCATGAAGGTATGTTTTGAAGAGTTGTGTGTGTTATGAATTGCGACCTTTAAGGTTTCGCCACATAGCCGACGCAGCGCGACGGAAGCGTTAGCCTTTGTTCGGTTGTGACGTTTGCCGTCGCGCCGAGCGTGGCTGCGCTAGTGGCGTCTACTGTACATTTTAGTACTTTACAACTCTCCAAGCAGAGCTACCGGCCCGCTCGCATCGCGCTGCTCCGTCTTAAGAGGCGAAACCTTTAATGTTTCGAAATATTCTCTTGAATATTTTTATGCGTGTGTCTTTGAATAACTATGATATATGCTACAATGACTCACATACAATCACTCAGCTAATAGTTGCGAAGGACAATTTTATTTACCTCAGCCCTCATTTTTGAACGGTTTCGTTTACACATACAATAGTATTGACAATATTTTTGCGATGAGAATTGAGAGTAATGATTATTTATGTACACCGTCACGCCTACATTCCCCAAGCGGGGGTGGCAGTAGTGTATTGAGTACATATGTTAGGCCCCATTAATAGGGGGCGAGCCTATTGCCATATACCGGGCACAATTCCAGACTCCGGACTTGTACTGGGAAGTTTTCGTTAGAAAAACTACACTTGTCTGACCTAGGATTTGAACCCAGGGCCTGTGATCACAAAGCGATGCGCTTTGCCACTAGACCAACGAGGCAGTCGATGTTTATTTATTTATCCAAACCTAGCACTATCTTTACAGGTTTCCCCAATACAATAGCCCCTGTGGCATTTCTAAATTAAAAAAAATAACAATTAAAACTAATAAACAAAATGTACAAATACCTATATAAAAAAAAACTTCCTAGCCTATAACATAAAGTTTATAATAGTAACTTTTTGAATTCACCCAGAGTACAATAAAATAAATCTATATCATTGGCAATGAGGTTAAGAGTGCGAAGCGCGCGCGTCAGCGGCGCCTGTGACAGTAGGTTGGTGCGCGCGCATGGCTCCGCTAGCAGCTTTGGTCGGCGTATAGACCTATATTCGTCAGTATATCCGGGTTATGTACCGTCCCCCTCATGATTTTAAAAACATACAGCGCAAGTTCTCTCCTGACTCTTAACTCGTTATGTCCTACCATGCCCTTGATTTTCTAATAATGTTATTTAATTCAGCGTAAGTGCATGTATATTCAACTCTTCTTATTTAGTTCAATAGCTTTTAGTGAAGATGCTGTTTTCATTGCTAATATAAATTAATTATAAAATGCTTAGATTTAATTGAAATATTTAGCAGACAGTTCTTAAAATGTGGATAACAAGTTTCTTAGGATATTTCCAACCAAACAAGTAGCAAATTTACCAGTAATACGCGGTTAATGTTATGCATGCCTATAAATAATATTACAGAATTCAGAAATTTCAATTTTGTTATTGTATTCAGTAACAAATCAATATGATAATAGTATTTTGTCAATGTAGCAAGATATTGTAGACAAAGACTTTGAATATGATCAAGGAGGACAAAAGCAAATTTGAATCTGATATTTATGCCACTTGTTAGACTATAACGTTAAAAGACGGAAATAAGCGAAACATTGGATTTCTAAAAAGACACTTTACTCCAAGCCTGTTTCATGAATTTCAATGAAATTTTGTGTAATTGTAGCCTGTACTAAAGATGACAACTCTGTATTCTTATATTTTCGTAAAATCGATCAGTTTTTGAGGGCAGAAAAAGAAAGTCGATTTTGATAAATCATTCATTGTTTCTAAATCAACTTACTACATTGTCGCGCGATAAACCATAAAACTTTATTGCTGTTTGTCCCGAACTGCAACTTTACGATGTAAAATATGTGATTTTGCCTATACATGAATTCGTCCATGAATTGATGTTGGACTCAGGTTTGTCTCCTCACGAAAAATTTTCCAATGGTTAAAAGCACTCTCTCGAAATTATTCACACATGTTTGATTTAAACACTTAAACATGGTTTTGTGCATGAACCGATGATGCATTCAGGATTGTTTCTTCTGGAGAGAACTCTAACGATAAATGGGCCGGATACGAAACTGTAATGAAGATGAATATCTTACGAGAACACTAACACAAAATTTACTGACAACACTTTGCTACATACTTAGCTGGCAATGTACCGTTAGATACTATTAAGCTAGATTATAATCTTTGACAGGGTAGGTAGAGAAGATTTAAATCAGAAATATTTTACCGATAATTTAAAAATAAAAAGAAAACGTATACAATATCTTGCTTTTCAAGAAGGATTATCAGTTCATCTATTTATTTTTAAATTATCGATCTCATAAGACGGCGTTAGTGTTGTATATTGAATAGGATCGCACTATAGTTTAGTTTATATTTTACAAAGACCACTTGTGCGGGCTAAGCGGGGCTAAGACTGAACCCAGTGATAGAGTTAGTCTATAGGGAAATAAGTCTGGTGGAAGTTGACAAAGTATAAAATATATATTTACTACACGGTACTATCGGAATAGTTAGTCTCTGTGTTAGTTCTTCATATTAAAATCGCTAGACAAATTTAATTGAAACTTGATATGAATATCTATTATTCCTATCTATCTATCACATCACACCAGATCCCATGCGGGGTAGGCTAAGAGCACAGAGTTCCATCAGGTTCTTTCCTTACATACCTTTCTGGCTTCCTTCACTCTCATAGTTCGTCTCATACACGCTCGCCGTTATCTATTATTATTTCTTCATACTTAAACGGCTGAACAGATTATAAAGAAACTTAATATGAAAAAATCCATACAGGTATACAATGCGAAAGTGGAAGGACGTAGAACAACAACTATTTATGGTTTCACAAATTATATACAATATGTATAATTATATATAACAACAGCAAAGATTAATAAAAAAACGGTAGCAAAAAAGAAATATACATATTTACACGGCTGAACGGATTTAAAAGAAACTTAATATGTCTCTTAAGTCTTGGAATAATGATATCCCAAAAAGTCCTACCTATCTATGTCAAATTACAAAATAAACGTGTGTGAAGCCGCGGGAAACAGCTAGTAAGATAATATAATTGCACTGTTTACACTTATGTCAGCCATAAGAAAGGGGACAAATCTATAGTAATCAGTAACACTTTTGTACACTTTATTTTGACATTAATTATTTCTTGAAAATCATAATAGTTCAAATAAAAAGGAAGTAGAAACCATATAGTAACAAATATTATTAAATTGGTTACCTAAATGGTATCAAGTGTCCACAAGAAGTATACAGCTGAACTGTGTTTGATCTGAGCAAAATACTAATTTACTTTGAGTGCCTAAGTGGCACTTACCCAGCTTGAACTTAATCGATATTGAGGCCAAGATATCTAGAAGAACTAGGAACGTCAAAATATTTTTCTCATAAATATTAAGGTATATTTAAGAATCCAGACCACTATATAAGTCATCTGGATTCTTAAGTGGACGTTAATATTCTGTCATCGCTATAAAAGCATATTGAAGAGGCAAGACCGAGAGCAAGCACTAAGCAGATACCAGAAAATTTTGAATAAATACATATTTAAAACGACTTCCAAGAGAAAATGTCTGTACTTTATGTGGAAATGGGTATGTAATGGTATTTTCTTGCAGACTGCAGACTCCTGGTCGTCGTTTGTAGACATTTTTATTGCTTCCATTATATTTAGTATAAAGGAGTTGTTTGTACCGCTGTCTGTTACATTTAAATGTGCGGAACTGGCTCTAACGATATTGTATTGCTTTCGAATTATCATAAGACATTTTGTTTCTACGTAAAATATATTAAACTATTTCTTTACATACTAAATCAGCTAAACTGCGCCACTTTTGGGCAAATGTCTTTTTTCAGAAATCGAGTGGAAGAAGTAAAACTCCACCACGCGGACCCAATGTGGATTGGTAGTAGTATTGGAGTTTATGAAGCCGCCCACATGGCTTCGATGTAGGCTTAACGATTACTAAACAAAGTGTTAAACCCTTATCGACCCTTGTAACCCTTACCAACGGTTTTACATGCTTAGTGAAGCAGGCCCGCTAAAAACACCGCAGCCACGTGTCGCTACAAGAGCTTCTTACGTTACTGTTTTCTTTATATTACGAAGTTGTTCCACAAATTTAAGAAATTAAACTTTAGGATTTAGGAATTACTATTGTTGGACAATATACAGACAATCAATAGAAAGTATGCGCCCCACTAGGTGAACGATGACACGGTGAAGATCAGGAGTAAATTCTGGATGCATACAATACAAAGCCGTCTTATTCGTGGCTATCTTTGGGGAAGGTGTCTGTCCTATAGTGGACGACTTTTGGCTGATGACGATCACATAAAACAAGTTATGTTCCTGACTGCCATGATGGTTCACAGTTAGAAGTAATTTATGCTTCAGAAGGACTGGCATTCTGATACAGATTTTACAGCTATTTTGGTGTTTAGATTTTGAGTTTCATCGACAAAAAGATGGACTACAAGGACACTTATACTATGTGAAGTTATTCCGTGCTGTTATTGACTCTAGGCACTTATTTTTAGAGCACGTCCAATACCTTTGGAGAAACCTGGGAAACAGGTATCATGTATAAGATAATACTAGGAACAAGATGAAGATGCAACTTTAGGGACTCATATCTCGTAATAACGGTTCCTTTTTTTACTTACAAGGAATTTTTGTGACGTATTTTTTCACTCTTCTTTGGAGCGGTCAAGACACGTAAAGTTCTTGAAATAGTATAAGAATACTATTCCAAGAACTATAAGAAGAAATATAAGATTGGCACTCGTGAATGTAAAGCTCGGGTTTGCGTAAAGGGGTAGATAATTGTCTAATGCTAACTTTTGGGTACAGATTTTCTTTGGGATGTATGGAATAATTAAGTATGTAACTAAGCTTCAGGATATTTACTAACTTATTTATTTAATACATCATGCACTATTGGTACAACGGAGCTCTTAATGCCTTAGTAATTTTCTATCAGTCTACTTTAGGATAATGCGTAAACAAGTGAAGCGAGAGCAAAACTAAAGGATACTTGTTTTATATTTCTTTTTCTTTTACATTTATTATATTAGTAAACGTAATCAAAAATAAATATTATTTTCGTAGATGAAACTATTTTTTTATATTTGTAGTGAAAATATCCTTGACCGTTTTCCGTCCAGCGTTATTCTGACTCAGTCAACTTCTAAAGCTATTGAATTATGTTAACAGCTAATAGTAGAGAGTTATTAATCCTCGCCCCTTACTTGAAGTTACCTCATGCTTCGCCGAAGTTCTGGTCATTACTTTAGTTCAGGCCAAAAATGTATGAGTAACTTTAAACCTTGTTGGAAACAACTTTTTAATAAAATTATTCCAGCATCGTACTGTCACGGGTGCGATATAAACAAGAATTTCACATACACGAATATCCAAGCTCAAACTCATATTTGCGGCATGTATAAAAATTTGTCTCATGCAGGGTCATCCCTCAATCCAGAAAACGTAGGGACCTACCATGTAGCCATTAAACCAAGTCACCATCAGCGGTTTTTCCTGCAAATGTTGAAGCCTATCAAATGAATACGTCGGTAAGTACAGCTTGTGTGCGCCCCAGTTGCTTACGCCTATGGCTATTAAGCCATAACATAAAGTATGTTTACCTGTATCAAGTAAATCGTTATCGGATACTTGTAGCGTAACTTCCACCTACGTACAATAATATTCTTGGTTACATCAAACTTCCTGCTTTGATCCAGTTGCTTGGTAGAATATATCTTAGTTATAAAGGCTTAAGACTTGAACGTTTAGAATTATGTGATACTATTTATTAAATATCAAACTAAAACTTTTCCAATCTAGATGTTAGGAACTTACTTTAGTCTATTTTATGTAATCCATTTGTCCAAGAGAAAGTTGTTATACACTGAGGAATATTTTTGGGTGCCTTTGCAGACACGGATCTTATATATATGCACAAAAACTGAAATCTGTGAGTAGCACAAAAATTTGTGCGTGAGGTAACCAGCTGGCAGATGACTAGAAGTATAAAAAGTTTTTTACGACCGATATTATCGGTGTAAAGATGAGAAAGGGTACGTCGTAACATAGTTTTAAAAATATAAAATAAAAAAAAAAATCTTTACACACAGACAAACAAAATAACTAGTTGTTACATCGAATGGAAACCGCGCGCCTTAACTAGTGATAGCATCATAATGACCATATAAGGTATTCGTTGGCACCGGAAATCAAATTCCTTCTAGAACACCTAATAAGAAACGCCCACAACATAGAAGGATCTAGAAATAATACAATAGCGAACAACGGGACAATGATCCTATCTCACTCGGTTCGGTTATTGCTAACTTAGTCCCACAAGAATTTTATAAAAAACAGACAATAGTTTAGGGCGTGCCTTGCTTCGGTTGAGCCGTTCTTTCTATATCTCTGTCCTCGTCTCAAACGAAGGATCAAGAGATCTGGGGAGTGCGCACTGTTGCCAGGCAGGAAGTAGGCCGTCCTGGGGGGGCAGTATATAAAAACGAGCTCGCGCAGGAACAACCCTTTTCCGACGCCAGAGCTCGCACGACAACAATTCAGTTCAGTTCGAACAGTGCTTTATTAAAATAAAAAAATAAAAGTTTAAATTAGCAACATTCTTCAACCCCCTTGGTAAGTTTAATATAATTATTCCATTGCTGTTAACTAATTTTTCGTGTCTGGATTAATTCGATTACTATTCAACAAGTGATTTGTTCTACCTTTTAATAGTGTATTTTTCTGTGGCTATATATATTTCTTAATAGTGGGTAACAACGTAACCAAATGTGACAGCTAGTATCTTAAAAATTGTAAAATATAACCTTTTCTATTTAATCATTCGATAAGTTTTGAATATGTTTCACCGCGGTATTTTTCTTCATTTCTATTATCATATTAATTTCGTCCAAATCGATTCAGCCTCCACAAGAAACCAGGAGAGATATAGCCGCGATAATTAATTCCCACTGTGCATTCCACGCGTGTGTTGTTGAACATCGGTGGCTTGTGAATATCTATTTTTCTAAATATTTGTTGTCAAAAATTCCGTAATAACTAAATTTCTAACTTCATACATTAAAATAATGAGCTTTTTGTTTTGTTAAACTATTAGAAATTGCCACCGCAAATTGTATAATGTAAACACAAAATTATTCGCTGGATTGATGCCACGCAAGAGGGTTTTCTCAATATACACGACAAAAAAAAATATCAATGGTCATTGTTTCGACGTTTTTATAGACCTACCGTCATGTGTAAGAATTAAAATTTTTGTACCTCATAGCGTAGTGGAGTGGTGATAGTCCTAAATATAATGTTGGGGTTTGATTCTGGGTTGGGTAATAAGTTTTTTTTTATATTTGTTTTTCCTTATATTTCAACCGGACGTAAATATCACCACTCCATTTCGTGAATATTTTAATTGCTTCGCGAAAGATGCCGACGCCCGCTCCTGGTCTCACCTAGTGCCTGGGGGTCGGATCTTTCGCGCTACATGTGTCCAATTCGGCGCGTTCCAGAAATTGGAGGTCCACCGTACGGGTTGACAAGTACGGTTTGGGAGACAGCAGGCCTCATTTCTGCCCGTCGACTCCCGCTGACCTCGGCGGCTGAGGGCCTTCTACAGGGCACCTCCAAATTCCTCACCTAGCCGGTGGAGGCTGTTACCGAAGACCCCCCACGCGTCACGGGATCGAGCGGCCTAAAGATAAGTCCCCAGCGCCCATAGGTTTTTTTTTTGTGGACCCGAAAACTCGCCTGTGCCGGGAATTCACGCCCCATTTTAATATTATTACTTATTTTAATTTTCTGGATTGTTCTTATTACGATTTTAATTGTTTGCGTAATTAAATATATTTTTCCTGTTAACAATAAACAATTGTATTTATTTTTTATAATTGTGTGTTTTATTTGTACCCGCCGTCAGGCGGTCGTAACAATGCTCTGTTGGTTCGGGGATATAGAAAGAATGTCAGAAGAAAGAATGATAAAACAGATATAAAATGCGCAAGTGATATGCGAATGTAGGTACCGGGGACAACCTAGACTATCTTACCATGACCAAATAGACCGAGCCTTATTTGAAGGACAAGTCAAGAGTCTCCGTATCCGGCGAGCGTGTATAAGACGAACTATAAGAGTGGAGGAAGCCAGAAAGGTATGTTAGGAAAAAACCTGTTGGAACTCTATACTCTCTGCCTACTCCGCAAGGGATCAGGCTTGATGATAAAGATAGATAGATAAGTAGAAGGTACCACAACTTCCTTACATAAATTTCCATGAAAAAATGCACTTAATTTTCGATCCTGGTAGAAATAAATAACTAAATTTTGCATAACTGGAAACATACTTTTTGACAAACCGCATCAATGTTAGAGTGCTTAGCACTAGAAATTTGGAGTTAGTGAGTAAACGTGCTGTCACGTTTATATGTATTTTGTAAAGTTGTAATCTGACAAGACTGGCATATTAACTCGGCGTCACGCTAACATTAAGTTTTTCGTGCTGACTTCTCAGGTCAGTCATCTTCGTCATTTTTAGATCATAATCATCTCAGCCTATACTTACAATGCTGAAGATAGCCATCCCCCAGTCGACTTCTTGCGATTCTTACAAGGTCATCGGTCCAACTGGTATGCGGCTGTCCCACACTGCGCTTGCCGATACGTGTTCTCCACTCTAGAAGTTTTTTGCCCCAACGCCCGTCCGATCATTCCGCTATATGGCCCGCCCATTGCCACTTTAGCTTACTAATCCTATTTATCCTATTCTTGTATACCTAAATTTAATAAATTAACTACTATAAGCAGGAGACGGCCGGATTAAAATCTGATAAATTATCGATGACACACAATTTCCTAAGATGGACCGGTAATCTGGTAAAAAAAACTGATGCATATAGAACAAAACCGGTTATCGTCGCGATATGAAGGGGGGATAATATTTAATAATTAATAAACTTTTGTATGCGAATTGAGTTGTATGTAATAGAAATACATTTAAAATAGCCGTAATGCTCTGAATAATTATTAAATTTTGTTTAATACAGCGAACTGTTAGCTTACATGTGGCAACACCAACAGCGCCATCTTTATTCATATGTCAAACTAAAACTATATAAGATCACACCGAATGACATTTGGCATTCTTGCTCGAGACGACAACACGCTAACATCGTTCATCGTTTACATATAATTATTGAGTGTTTGATTGGTGATAAGTGATTTGTGTTGGTGATAAGCAGTTATACAATGTAAGTAATTATAAAGGTTATCTTTTGATTATACTAAAATACAGAAGTATTTCTTGTTTGTGTGATTCGAGGGTAATAATAAAATTGTAATATTATACAAAGTAACTGATTTTATTTAACGAATTCCCCATTCTGGACTGCTGGCCATCAGTTCAGAAGTGGGATCGCAAGAAAATTCTATAAATTTTCTTTTCACGTCCACAATAAATGCGAATATCACCACGAATAAACACATATTTTGTTAATTTTTAAAAAAAGAAAATGGGATTGCTACCCGCATCGGTTTATTAAGATAAATTATGTATATTCCAATATTAAACGTTTGCATTATGGTATACACCACAACTTGTGACAAAGTTTGAGTGGCAGTACATTCTGTCCATTAGTGTAACTTTTGAATTGCATGTGCATTATCTTTTAAAGGTAATGTCAAAAAAAAAAAACAACTTTTTGGAACTTATAACTATTTTTATGAAAATGTTAAATGTACTTTAGACTGATGAGTGTTGATATAAATCCGTTAAAATCTCTTAAATAATTCTAGTACAGGGACGTTACGATGCAGCGAGTTAAATAATAAGTGTTTGACATGCTGTTATTGATCCCATGTTGCAGAAAGACTTTAGTTGGTTAATAATGACATGAATATTGGTCCAAATTTAGGGTAGTCAATTTTCTTTTAGCGTTTATACAAAATCAATGACTTAAGTTTGAGTTGTTATGTACAAATAAGTCGAATAAATATTTAACCCATTTTTTTATATAATATCACTACCCTAACTCTTGATATAAGGTCACAATAGCTGTCAGACACCTACCTGAATGTCATATTGGAGTCATGCTATCCAGGCTAGATAGAACGAATAGAACTGAGAATGTGATTGCTATCACCCTATTCACCTTGTGCTACTTGCATTTGATATCTAGCATTCAGTTATAAGTGTTTAATATTAAGTTTCAGTTGCAATGGAGACAAATAGACACACCCGCAGTACAGGGCTGTCTTTTACCGACGAGGAACATGTATCACCCAGGTTGGAGGGTGTGGGTGAACCCAGGTGCGAGGGTGTGGGTGAGCCCAGGTGCGAGGGCAGGGGTGAGCCCAGGTTCGAGGGCAGGGGTGAGCCCAGGTTCGAGGGCAGGGGTGAGCCCAGGTTCGAGGGCAGGGGTGAGCCCAGGTTCGAGGGCAGGGGTGAGCCCAGGTTCGAGGGCAGGGGTGAGCCCAGGTTCGAGGGCAGCGGTGAGCCCAGGTTCGAGGGCAGCGGTGAGCCCAGGTTCGAGGGCAGCGGTGAGCCCAGGTTCGAGGGCAGGGGTGAGCCCAGGTTCGAGGGCAGGGGTGAGCCCAGGTTCGAGGGCAGGGGTGAGCCCAGGTTCGAGGGCAGGGGTGAGCCCAGGTTCGAGGGTAGGGGTGAGCCCAGGTTCGAGGGCAGGGGTGAGCCCAGGTTCGAGGGCAGGGGTGAGCCCAGGTTCGAGGGCAGGGGTGAGCCCAGGTTCGAGGGCAGGGGTGAGCCCAGGTTCGAGGGCAGGGGTGAGCCCAGGTTCGAGGGCAGGGGTGAGCCCAGGTTCGAGGGCAGGGGTGAGCCCAGGTTCGAGGGCAGGGGTGAGCCCAGGTTCGAGGGCAGGGGTGAGCCCAGGTTCGAGGGCAGGGGTGAGCCCAGGTTCGAGGGCAGGGGTGAGCCCAGGTTCGAGGGCAGGGGTGAGCCCAGGTTCGAGGGCGAAGAGATACCCAGGTTCGAGGGTAATGGATCGCTCATTTTAAAAAGCAGAACTCCAAAATCGATAAGGTCACGGTACGAACGGGATTTACAATCATCACGAAATAAGAAAGTGACAGCTGCGATGGATTCTGACGGTTCCACGGGCGATAGGAGATTCCGTGACTACAGACAGAAGTACGGAAAACGGCCACGAGGCGCTAGGCGGGAACCAGGACGGCATCGTAGCATCAGCTCCAGTGATGGTGAGTCAACACAGTCTTCGAATAAGCGTAAGAAAGAAAAAAAAAGTATCCGAAAGTAACATCATTTTGGATAATTTTTTGTCGATTTTAAGTAGCGTCAGGGGTTCAGAGAAGTCTAAGCTAACATTTAATACAAATGCAATACCTGAGTTCGATCCTATGAGTAAAGAACAAACTTTTTTAGTATGTATCACCAAAGTCGAAGAATGTGCCGAAATTTATAGTTGGGAGGAGAAAGAAATAATACATTACGCCCTCCCTAAACTGGTAGGGGTAGGAAAAACTTGGTATCAAGGTTTACCTTCTCTTTTGCATACGTGGGGTGAATGGAAAAAGAAACTAATTGAATCGTTTCCTTGCCGCGAGGACTACGCTGAACTCTTGACAGAAATGTTGGCCAAACGCGTTAAATATGGAGAATCATTGGAGCACTATTACTATGCAAAGCTTATTCTACTAAATAGGTGTAAAATTTATGGGAGACAAGCCGTAGACTGTATTTTATATGGGATTGATGATCGCGCAATAAAAGTAGGTGCCCAGGCAGCACAATTTACTGAACCCGAACAAATTCTTAAATATTTTAGAGCAGTTAACATAGGAAACACTAGGGAAGGACGTGATACGATGGTCAAGATAAGACACGATCGTAAGTTCTCTTTCAACACCACTACTCGACACTCTAATTTAAAAGCTGGTCCATCTAGTTCTAATATACGTTTTTTTAATTGTAATGAAATTGGACATCCCAGTTATAAATGCGAAAAACCTATTACTAAATGCTCGTTATGTAGGAGACTGGGTCATCAAGCCTCTAGTTGCTATAAAAATACAATAAATAATGGTTCAGGTAATAATGAGACTCAGACTAACAATAGAAATGAGAAGCAAGTATCCAAACTAGAACTAAGCAATAATCCAAATGATAAGTACGTTTTTGATATTATAATTAATAAAAAGATATTGAAATGTCATATAGACTTTGGGAGTCAATGTTCCTTAATCAGATGTAGTAAAGCCAAGGAACTTGCGCTAAACATTGTAACTACTGCTGAACTACCCATACTTAGAGGCATAGGTGCAAATTTAATTACACCTATAGGCATAGTAACCGCTCCAGTGGAAATACAAGGGATTGGGAAGGTTATAGAACTCTATGTAGTTAATGATTACGTATTAAGTTATCCTGCTCTTATAGGGCACTCATTTACCGAGTCGCCAGATCTTATTATCACTAAAACCCCATCTGAAGTAATCTTTAAAAAAATTGGTAGCTCTAGAATACGGATAACATCTAGTAAGTGTCTCAATCTCTTAAAATGAAATAAGTGTCATACCTATTAGAACCGAACCGGAATACACCGGGAGGGCTTGCGTGCAAGGAGGATTAAGAGGGAAGGAGGGAAGGGAATATTACCTCCTGCCAGGTGAATATCACATTAAAGATAGTCGCGGTTCTGTGTTAGTATACAATGCGTCTCAAGGCGAATTGACTATTAAGTACAATCAATTACTAACCCGTTCTGTTGATATGAAATATTTAGATTCTTCATTTTTAAATTGTAGCCAAGTTTCTTTAGGTCCCGTTTATACATGTAATGATATAAATTTTGGCGAAAACTTAAATTCCGATAAAAACAACGTCTGCTTAATTTGATAAATAGTCATCAAAGTTGTTTTTCTAAAGGTCTAAATGACTTAGGGTTTACGCAAGCCTCTGAAATGGTTATAGAGTTAAAGGATTCAGAACCCGTTGTTTACAGGCCCTATCGTTTATCTCATGCCGAAAGATCAATGGTTAGCAACATGGTACAAGAAATGATGGATAGTGACATAGTTAGAGAATCGTCTTCTCCTTACGCCAGTCCTATCGTTTTGGTTCAAAAAAAACCGGAGAAAAACGATTATGTGTCGATTATCGAGCCCTTAATAGAAAGACCAAAAAGGATCATTATCCCATCCCACGTATTGACGATCAATTAGACCAATTGGCTGGTAACAAGCTCTTTACGTCCCTTGATCTAGCCTCTGGTTACTACCAAATTCCAATATCTATTGAATCGCGAGATAAGACTGCGTTCGTCACGCCGGATGGACAATTCGAGTTTAATCGCATGCCATTTGGTCTCGTTAACGCACCTTCTGTCTTCCAAAGGACAATCAATAAAATCCTTCACGATGCGAAAGTTAAATATGCAATCGTTTACATGGATGATATACTCATTCCCTGCAAAGGCGTAGATGAAGGATTAAAAAGACTAGAAGAAGTTTAACAGCTTCTCAAAAAAGGGGGTTTAACGTTGAGACTTAGTAAATGTAACTTTTTTATGAATAATATTGATTTTCTTGGTTTCGAAGCGAATGCAACTGGTATTCGACCAGGTAGCAGAAAAACAGATGCTATTACAAAATTTAAAACTCCTCGTAATCAACACGAAATAAGGCAATTCTTAGGGTTATCAGGGTTTTTTAGGAGATTCATTAAAGATTATGCCATATTGGCATCCCCATTGACCGACCTATTAAAAAAGAATAGACCTTGGACACCTTGGTCCCACCAAGACAAAGACAAGTCTTTCAATCTAATCAAGAATCTACTTACCGAGCGTCCTTTATTGGTCCTATATGATCCCAAAGCAGTCACCCAATTGCATACTGATGCCTGCAAAGACGGGCTGGCAGGTATCTTATTACAGAAAGATCCAGTGTCATATTTTAGTCGTAAAACATCAAATGATGAATGTAAGCTTCACTCGTATGAACTGGAGACGCTCGCAGTAGTGGCATCTTTGAGTAGATTTAGAGTATATTTGTTAGGTATTCCATTTACAATTTATACTGACTATAACGCCTTAA
This sequence comes from Phalera bucephala, assembly GCA_905147815.2. Classification (NCBI taxonomy): domain Eukaryota; kingdom Metazoa; phylum Arthropoda; class Insecta; order Lepidoptera; family Notodontidae; genus Phalera; species Phalera bucephala. The sequence continues at coordinate 27,703,211 of LR990613.1, read as the reverse complement.
GATGCACATTTAGTAAACGCGATTTGATTCCGCGTGTCGCACGCTGGTGGGTTCAATTTCAAGAATACGACTGCGTTATTCGAGTACCGGCCTGGTTCTCGAATGGCGCATGTTGACGCTTTAGTCGTAGCCCGGTTTAAGCCCCTATTCCTGAGACCCATTTCGTTCTTGACGTCTTAACCATTGAGGATGAGGAACAAAACTGGATTACCACTGTGCAAGAAGCCGATGAGGAAGTACTAAAGATTAAAAATATTCTGACCAATTAAAATACGGGGAAGGTCATTGACGTACATAAAAATTATAGGTTAAAAAATGGTCGTGTTTACCGTGTGATTGGGGATGAGATTAAATGGTTAGTCCCAAAAGGAGTACGTTGGCAGATACTGAGGCGAAATCACGATGATATCGGGCATTACGGTTTTGATAAAACTTTGCAACGAATTAGACAACACTACTGGTTTCCCAAAATACGCCGCTTTGTTAAAAAGTACGTGGAATCATGTCTAGAATGTGCTCATCATAAAGCTCCAGGTGGTAAATTTCAGGGTGGGTTACACCCTATTGAGAAACCCAGCATTCCTTTTCACACTGTGCACGCGGATCACCTAGGTCCTTTTATTAAAAGCAAAAAGGGCAATAGCTACTTATTGGTTCTAGTGGATAGTTTTACAAAATACATCAATATATCTGCTGTCAAAGATACAAAGACTCAAACAAGTATACGAGTATTAAAGGAACACATTAGTTATTTTGGGGCACCATCACGCTTAATAACTGATAAAGGGACTAGCTTTACTAGTGGGAAATTCAAGGAATTTACCTCTTTGTATGGAATAAAGGATATTGTTAACGCCGTTGCAACTCCTCGAGCAAACGGCCAAGTAGAACGTTTTAATAGAACGATTTTAGATGCATTATCCACCTCTACTCATAACAAAGATAACAAATCATGGGATGATTATATTTACGATATCCTAGTAGGCATAAATACAACGATACACAAAGCAACACAAAAAAGCCCCTCTGAATTACTATTTGGGTTTAATATTACGAGTAGAACAGAAGGTATTTTAAATCCGGTTATAGCTGATACTACTTATGCAGTAAATTCAGAGAAATTAAACAAAATAAGAGATAAAGCAAGTGAAAGTATAAAAAAAACAACAACGGAAAGATACTGAGAGGTTTAATAGACGAAGGAGATTAGGTAATAAATACAATATAGGAGATTTAGTTCGTGTAGAAAGACAAGTACCTCATGACGGCAAATCCCAAAAGCTTGTGACTAAATTTCAAGGGCCATATCGTGTGGTGAAAGTGCTCCCTAATGAAAGATACTTGATTGAAGACACACTTTTGACTCGCAAAAACAATCGACGCTATGAAGCTATCATAGCAATTGATAAAATACAACCATGGCTAACATTTCGTAGAGACCTAGATAGCAGTGAATCAGAAAGTTATCATACCGACAGTAGTAAGTAGAAAATAATGTAATAATGAGGGTGTATATTTTTTTTATCAAGGTATTGATGTATATAACAGCTAGTTTTTGTTATGAGTTATTTAATTGTTATTATTTCAGATTTATTTAAAAGCCATTTACATTTTTGTTTACTATTAAATCACTAAAGAATAACAAGCTATTTAATTGCTGTTCAAATCTATTTTTTATTTTATGAAAGAATTAGAATTATGTTTTATATTGTGTAATGAATTAGAATTCAGCGTGAGGACACGCTTTGAGCAGGAAGGCCAAGCTGTTAGCTTACGTGTGGCAACACCAACAGCGCCATCTTTATTCATATGTCAAACTAAAACTATATAAGATCACACCGAATGACATTTGGCATTCTTGCTCGAGACGACAACACGCTAACATCGTTCATCGTTTACATATAATTATTGAGTGTTTGATTGGTGATAAGTGATTTGTGTTGGTGATAAGCAGTTATACAATGTAAGTAATTATAAAGATAATCTTTTGATTATACTAAAATACAGAAGTATTCCTTGTTTGTGTGATTCGAGGGTAATAATAAAATTGTAATATTATACAAAGTAACTGATTTTATTTAACGAATTCTGGACTGCTGGCCATCAGAACAGAACGAGTAACCGGATTTTTTGAAAAAAAAAAACTGATAGAGTAGTGCGAAAGAGACTTTGGGACATTTTGCCAGAGTATGGTATAAACGGCACCCTGTTGCGAGCCGTCCAGTCCACCTACGTGGACAGCAAGGCATGCGTACGGGTGGGTGGTAACATGTCACCTTGGTTTGACGTTAAAATCGGTGTCAAGCAGGGTTGCGTGTTGTCCGCTAGACTGTTTATAGTGTATCTGGATAAAAGTCTTCAAAGACTGTGTGCGATGACTGAAGGGGAAAAAATGGGTGATCTAGTGATAAACCACCTATTGTATGCAGATGACGCGGTTTTGTTAGCGCCAACAGCCACTGATCAGCAAACACTAGTCACAGTTATGAGAGACGACTGCATGAATAATGGCTTACATTTGAATGTGAAGAAAACCAAAATTATGGTTTTTGAACGGGAAGAAACCAGAACGAATGCAAGGATTGTGGTTGGTAACGATGTGCTGGAGCAAGTGAATGAGTTTGTATATCTTGGATGCGCCTTCAGTAAGGATGGGAAATACACCGCTGATATAGAGAGAAGAGTGAATGCAGGTAATAGAGTGAATGGTGCGATGGGAAGGCTACTTGGGAGCCGGCACTTAAGCCAAAAGGCGCAGCTGGCCATGCATAACGGAGTGCTTGTCCCAACGCTGTTATATGGCAGTGAGAGTTGGGTATGTAAGAAAGAGAAAGAAAGCAGGATAAATGCGGTCGAAATGCGATCTCTGCGGAAGATGTGCGGAGTCACGCTGACCGACCGTATTCGCAACAGCGTAGTAAGAAAGCGAGTAGGTATGAAAGATAGTATCGGTGTAAAGATGAGAAAGGGCATGCTCCGTTGGTTCGGGCATATAGAAAGGATGCCAGAAGAAAGAATGACAAAACAGATATACAATGCGAAAGTGGAAGGATGTAGGTGCCGGGGAAGACCTAGACTATCTTACCATGACCAAATAGACCGTGTCTTATCTGAAGGGCAAGTCAAGAGTCTCCGTAACCGGCGAGTGTGTATGAGACGAACTATGAGAGTGGAGGAAGCCAGAGAGGTATGAAAGGAAAGAACCTGTTGGAACTCTGTACTCTCTGCCTACCCCGCGAGGGAGCTGGCGTGATGATATAGATAGAGATAGATAGAAAAAAACTAATTTTTTAAAATAGATGGAATCGATTCAGTTGCCGTACTTTAAGGTCTTGCGTTAATTATGTTACACCTTGTATACTTCGGTAAATTTTATTCACAGTTGCTAAATATATTTAGTTGTAGATCTATCCATGGACTTGTCTCCGATTAGATTGTTAATCCGAATGGGTTTCAGGAACCGTCTATCAGGAAAATACCCTTATTTGGTGAGCGCTAAGGAAATCATAGCAACACAGCGCTACGAGCGCCACAAAGTAGATCCAGTAACCCCAGTTGACTAAGGCTGTGGACAACATACATACCACAAATCCAAAGTAAGCTGTCTTGTTTCCGACAGCACTTCATCCAAAGTGAACCCTCATTCGATGTGGCACCGGATGTAGGTACCGATAGGAAGATCTAGACTTGAGTCTCCCTAACCGGCGAGCGTGTATGAGACGAACTATGAGAGTGGAGGATGCCAGAGATGTATGTTAAGAAAGTACCTGTTGGAACTCTGTACTCACTGCCTACCCCGTAAGGGATCTGGAGTAATGATATACCTAAATAGTTTTTTTTTATTTGTTTATGGCATCACGACGACGCGTATTTTGTAAAACTTGACGTTTTACGACTATATCTATTGATTTATTCCCCGTAGTACTTAATGATAACGATGATTATGAAATTGTTTAAGTGCCCCACCCTAGACAGTAAAGCGATGGACATACCAATTGCGATGGCTATTTTAAGGGAAATCGAAAAGGCACGTTTTATCACTTTGTTACAATTACCTTCACTCATGCATATATAAGAATACATAATAGTTAATATTCCACCAACATTTTAATTCCGGAATTGTAAGAAGAATAAACATAAACAGTCTGAAACCATAATTAAATTACTTGCCTAGATGGAGCATCGCGCGTACGGAAATGGCATAAAATTAATTTACCTATAGGGTAGATACGCACGCGCATGCACACATTGTCAGCCGTTTAACAAATTGAACACTTGCATAGCGCAGACATAGTGCGTTATAGTCTTCGTAGCACAAGTAGCATTGGAGCCGATAGCGTGTGAAAAGACGCAGGGTCAAACTACAGCGTACATATCTACTTTTTCCATTCCGATCTCGGTCTCCAAACTATTCGGGCCTTTATTAAAAAGGCGACCACCCGATATTTCACGAACGCGTCCAATGATAGGCATCCGCTAATCGCAGCCGCCGCCGATTACGAACATAATTCTCTTCCTATCAGCCGCTACCGCCGTCCGCGGAATATTTTCACCGACCTTCCCGATGCCCTTACATCTCTTCTTTCGGATACAGATACCGCACATAGGATCATACACCGACCTCGCCGGCGAGGTCAGAATCCCTTGCCCGCCGGCCGGTGCAGAGCACCACGGCGAGACGCCTATTATATGCCATTCCTCCTTGAAGCGCCCTTGAACTAGTTGCCCCCCTGCACTTCTGGCTCGAGCGTAGTGGTTGCATGCTCGCCCTGTTGTCCGGTGAAGCTGTAAAGGCCCTGCGGCCAACAGCGTAGATCATTCACACACACACGCACACAGTGCGTTAATGAAGCCGCTTTTGGTGCCTTTGGTGCATTTTTGTTAGCAATGCTCAGCCTAGACAAGTCTAACACCTGTATCTATAAACCTATGTGTATAGATACAGGTTAGGTTACTGAAATAAAACTAACTACTTTTATTTCAGTATTTACTTAGAACATCACTATTATTCTATAGTTGAGAAACTGTCAAATTGAATGTGATGAATTATTTTATTTTATTTCGTTGACGACTATTGGTCATAAAGCACGTTTTTCATGTGAACATAAATGTTAAAGCGTAGCACATCGAGCCTAACGGGCTCGAAGTACTGCTCCTTTTGTAGACCTGTAGTAGTTGTACTCGTGAACGGGTGCTGCTTGTGGAGACTGGCTCACCCAGAATACTCTAGATTTTCATTATATCATCATCATCATCATCTCAGCCTATACTTGTCCACTGCTGAACATAGGCCTCCCCAATCGCTTTCCAGCGTAACCGGTCCGATGCCACCTGCATCCAACGATTTCCTGCGATTTTCACAAGATCGTCGGTCCATCTGGCAGGCGGTCGTCCTACGCTGCGCTTGCCAATACGTGGTCTCCACTCTAGAATCTTTCTGCCCCAACGCCCGTCCGATCTTCGCGCTATGTGGCCAGCCCATTGCCACTTCAGCATGCTAATCCTGAGGGCTATGTCGGTGACCTTGGTTCTTCTACGAATCTCCTCATTCCTGATTCGATCACGTAGAGAAACGCCGAGCATAGCTCTTTCCATAGCTCGCTGAGCAACTTTGAGCTTTTTTATGAGACCTATTGTAAGAGACCACGTCTCTGATCCATATGTCATCACTGGTAACACACATTGACTAAAAACTTTAGTCTTTAGGCACTGAGGTATTTTGGATGAGAAGATGTTGCGCAGTTTCCCGAACGCTGCCCAGCCGAGTTGGATTCGTCGATTGACCTCTCTCTCAAAGTTGGACCTACCTAACCGGACTACCTGTCACAGGTAAATGTATTCGTCGACAACTTCAAGAGTAGAGTTCCCAACGGTGAGTGCGGTGGGTACGACATGGACGTTAGACATTATCTTCGTTTTGTCCATGTTCATTTTAAGACCCACTTGTTGAGATACTCTGTTGAGGTCACCGAGCATTCGTCCTAGATCTTCCAGCGACTCCGCCACGACCATTTCATATATGTATCTCGCTGAGATTCACGGGCTTTACCCGGACCTTTGAAAGGCTTGCATAGCGACATGGGTCCAACACGTAGAGGCCCTTTGCGAGAAGTTAATGTTATGTAAGCCACCTACTGAGATCACTTGCTGAAAATGAAGAAACATAACCAGCGAACTGACCCCGGCAGGTGCCGGTTTGATGGACAAAAACTGGACTATTTCAAAGGGGACGGACACCGGCCATAATAAATGATACCTAATTACCCGTGGCCGGCGGTGACTCGCCGCTTGCTAGATGGGCCCTCAAACGGTCTACCTAGGACAACTGAGGACAACACCAGTGTGAGCGGCTCAGGGGTGTAGAGAGGTGTGCTGCGCTTTCTCCGAAGTTACTCGCGGCGTTATGCCCTTTAACACTTCCACCCCTGGAGTACATCGACGTAGGACCGCATTATCTTCCTTCGTCGAGATAGCTCTCATGGCTCCTCTCTGGACGGCCAATTAAGGCTAGCCAGAGCCGAGAGTCCAGCGGGCACCCTTCGGTTTCCACTCGACCGACGAAGACACGCCGAGTTGGGGGCCCTGACCGACTCTCTGAAGCAATCGGGTCCGTGGTGTCGTTACTCACCAACAGCTCGCCACAAGCTGCCCTGCGGGCTTATATATAATATAAATATAATAATAATTATTATTAGTTTTATATCTCAGTAGTAAGGCATTACAATAGAGCTGGATTGCATTCATGATTTTGTATAATATAAAAATGTATTTATCTACCAAAAAATGATGAAAAAACATGAATGGTGAATTTGACAAAAAACACTTGAGAAATTATTTTATTAAATAAATTTTGCGAAAGTGGAAGGATGTAGGTACCGGGGAAAATCTAGACTTGAGTTTCCCTAACCGGCGAGCGTGTATGACTGTGGAATCTAGGTGTAATAGGGTTTAAATAAGATTCAATAAATTTTGTTGGAATCAATTCAGCTATCGATTTAGAACAAACTAGTAGTTAGTTCTAAATTGATAGCTGAATTGATTCCATCCATATTTAATGTATTAAATTTTAAATAAAAAAATAATTACTGTCGCACCTTTATTCCACAATTTTTATTATAGACATGGTTAGTTATCATAGCTATAGCTAGTTTCTATTAGTCTTTTATATATATCCAGGTTAATCATTGTCTTTGTTTGAAACAGCACTTATTCAAGGTATCTATTACTATCCATTAGTGTTCTAAACCAATACTTTGTCGGTTCAGGTGAGGTAAACAGTGTCCGTGATGGATAAACAACTATTACTAGGTTGTTACAAGTACCTTGATTGTTTTATAAATGTCATGCTATTATAGTTGTTTAGCGAAGAATATTAAAGTAGGTTTCTTGTTTGAACTTTAAGTTGTAGGTTATCGCCGCTCAAGCATCTGAGTTTCAAAATATATTTTAGTGGCGACTCGCTCCGGGTTCACTCGGCTGAATTATATACACAAACCTTCCTCAGAATTACTCCGTATATTGGTGAAAACCATATGAAAATCCGTTCGGTAGCTATTGAGTTTATCGCGTTCAGGCAGACAGACAGACGCGGCGGTAGACTTTGTTTTATAATTTGTAGTAATAGCAATGTAGTGATGCAACATAACTAAAATGTCGGCCAGAAAATTATCATCCCTCACCTGTAAATTTTCACCCCTAAAAGACACTGTCGAAAATTGCCCCAGAACCAACAAATATTTGACCCATGCCATCATTATTTATCAACTTTATCAAAATAATGGCAAATATCCGTATCTAACGGATAATTTGCAATCTAAAACGAATATTTCAAAGTATTGTGACTACTTACATCGAAGTCGCCGACATCTTTACTGAATGTCAACACACGATATAACCTCATATGTATTAATGGCTACTGAATTATTTATAGTTGTTATCTCGTCATGATTGGTTATAATAATATTAGCCCTGTTAACGAACTAACCCACCGAAGGGTACGGGCCTCCTCTCAAACTGAGCGAGCTTAGGCCATAGTCCACCATGCTGGCCTAGTGCGGGTTGGCGAACTTCACACACCTTCGAGAAACTCTTAGGCATGCAGGTTTCCTCACGATGTTTTCCTTCGCCGTTAAAGCAAGTGATAATTAATTTTTAATACGCACATGTTTTTGAAAAGACAGAGGTGCGTGCCTGGATTTGAACCCGAGACCTCTGACTTTGCAGTCAAACTATCTAAGTACAAGGCTTTCACTGCTCATATAATGATTGGTTATTATTTGTATTTTAAGCACTTTATGTCGAAAAATGTATTTCGAGTTCATACTCGAAAGACATTTTTCGACATCGTACGTACTTATGTATGAAACCGTTTCGAAATAAGATTGCTACTGGGTCTAAGATATACTGTACTATTATGTTATTGTTGTCGACATAAACAATTTTTTTGTAGTTCTGTTTGTCTGTCTGTAATTCTATCTCGTTAGTCTAGACTAACGAGATAGAATTACAGACAGACAGACACCACTATATGCACATAATACCACTGATGATGATTGATCCAACCGATTTCGGCCATGGCGACCACTTTGACCCCTAGTCTGAGTAATGTCGCTGATGCGCTCGAAGATGGCTTATGTAGCCTATATTCGCGGCGAAACTCCGTGCACTCTGAGGGCACGTGAGTACGCCGTTCTCATAGTTCTATGATATGGCAGCAGGTGGGCGGGCCTTTAACTGATTGAGTTTGGCGTCAAGGTCAGCTTTACGCTGAGCCTCGAACTCGTGTACTTGGCTGTTATCATCCTGTACGTGTTATCATCCTGCGCCATTCTGGCCGCTGTGCTGCCAAACGTTCCCAACGAGAGGGCTCTATGTTGCATCTCTTCATATGTCGCTTTTGGACATCCTTGTACCGGAGAAGGGGACCGCCATGATTCCGCTTGTCCTTCTCCAGTTCAGAGTAGAAGATGCGCTTCGCCACTCTTTCCTCCGCCATACGAGACACGTGACCGCACCACCGAAGCTGTCGACGCATTAAATAGGCCTCAATGCCACCAACATTGGCTCGTCGCAGAACTTCGGTATTTCGCACTCTATCGGACCATCTGATCCTCATGATGGTACGGAGGCATTGATACGGAGGTGGAAGCGATCCAGAGTGCGAATGTGGCGCCGGTATACACACCACGTCTCAGAGGAGTATAGGAGGTTTGGCAGCACGATTGCCATATACACCGATATATTAGTGGGCAACTTAAGGTTATGCGAGCAGAAGACCTTGGTACATAGCTTGCCGAATGCCGCAGCTGCGGTACCCACCCTGCTATTGATCTCAACATCAAGGTCACACTTGGATGTTACAGTGTTCCCCAGATAGCGAAATCTATCCACCTGCTTTAGCACATCCTCACCAAGTTTTATGGTCAGTGTCTCGTGACCGTGTATGTCCAGGGACATCACCTCCGTCTTATTGACACTGATCTTTAAGCCGAACTTACGGCAGGCTTGGTGGAATGCGGACATCAGCTGTTGCAGGCGGTCTAGGGATTCTGATAGGAAGCACAAGTCATCAGCATACATTTAAAAAAAAAAAAGAAAAAAGAAGAATACATGATCTCCGTGATCAGTGCGTAAGAGACTTTAGTGCGAGCCTTAAGTCTAGCCAAGTTGAAAAGGCTGCCGTCTGTGCGGAAACGGATGCGGACTCCCTGAGAAACAGTGTGTAAGACCTCTCTAACTACCACCGCAAAGTATAAGGCGAACAGAGTAGGCGCTAAGACACATCCTTGCTTCACCCCACAGGTAACGGGGAAGAAGTCTGTCTGTTCACCGTCTACGGCAACGCAGCATTGCATGTCGTCATGCTGGAGTCTAAGAAGTCTCACAAACTTTTCCGTGCACCCGAGCTTACCTAGCACCAACCATAGAGCTTCCCGAGGCACACTGTCGAAAGCCTTCTCCAGGTCAACAAAGCAAAGGTACAGCTGACAGCCCTGTTCCCTGCTCTTTTCTTGCAGTTGACGCACAGAGAATATAGCTTCGCATGACCCTCGGTCCGGTCGGAAGCCAAACTGGGTTTCAGGCAGAATCTTTTCAGACAAGTTCTTTAGGCGGTTTAAGAGAACTCTAGCAAAGACCTTTCCGGGGGCTGAAAGGAGCGAAATACCGCGGTAGAAGTTGCAGTCAGATCGGTCACCCTTGTGCTTGTAAAGAGCACTTATGCGCGATACTTTAGAGGTATCCGGAACGCGCTCCTCCTCCCACATGCGAACAAATAGTTCCCACACTAACGTGTGCAACTCCTCTCCGCCGTATCTTATCAGCTCTCCCGATATAAGGTCAATGCCAGCCGCCCGTTTGTTTTGTTGCTGTCTGATGGCAGTAACAACCTCGTCACGCAATAGAGTCTCGTCCAGCTCAAAGGCGAGAGGGAGCTGAGGCATTAAACCGATACTTTGCAGATCAGCTGATCGATCCACATTTAGCAGAATGTTGAAGTGCTCCGCCCAGCGGTTTAGTATATCCTCCTTGCTTGTCAACATGTGACTACCGTCTAGAGACCTTAGAGGCACCCGAGCTTGGTAGGATGAACCAATCAGCTTACGTACCTCACTGTAGAACTCACCCAGCTGGTTTGTGTTAATGAGCCATTGCATGTGACTAGCTTTGTCCTGCCACCACTTGTCTTTCATATGTCGAGACAGCTTGCGCAATTCGAGGTCACTAGCTTTAACAACCGCAACGCTTCCTCTCTGCCTTTTGTGCTGTCGCAGGAGATCTCGGTGTTTGTCGAATGCTGCCCGCAGGGTTTCATCATTTCCATCAAACCAGTCTTCGTTGCGACGGATTTTTTTACCCAGTACAGTTGAAGCAGTATCCATGATATGAGATGGCATAGTTCCCCAGGCAGCATCAACATCACCTACCTCATTAGCTGGCATCAGCTTTTCAGACAGGGCTTCAGCGTATTTCTCCCTGACCGCGATATCTTCTAGCTTATCCAAGTTCAAAGAAGCAAGCTTTTTTATAAGAGATCTACGTGGGCGACGGAGGCGGATTCGTAGCTTAGTGACAATAAGTCGGTGGTCAGACCAGCAGTGCGCACCACGCATGACGCGGGTGACCTGTACTTGGCTGAAATCTTTTTGTCTCACGATAGCATAGTCAATCAAATGCCAATGCTTAGATCTTGGGTGCATCCATGTTGTCTTGTACTTGGCGGCAAGTCTAAACATAGTGTTCGTAATTGCCAGACCGTATTGAGCACAAAGACTGAGCAGCAACTGACCATTGCTGTTCATGTTGCCAACTCCATGTCTACCCAGAACTCCAGGCCAAGCCTCATAGTCCCGTCCAACCCTGGCATTGAAATCGCCCAGCAATAAAACCTGCTCCCTGGCGTTGAAGCTAACGAGGCAATGTGTCACTTCCTCATAGAACTTTTCCTTGATGTCATCAGACTTGTCTAACGTTGGAGCATAGACACTGATGACATTAAGGTAGTTGTCTTTGTCCAGGTGAAGGCGCAGTGTGGTTACGCGGTCTGAGATATGTACAGGGTACTCCTCTAAATGCTTTGCTAAGTGATTCTTGATGGCAAAACCTACCCCTGATCGTCGAGTTTCGGAGGCAGCGGTACCTTTCCAGAAGAAAGTGTAGCCGCCACCTACTTCCATCAGCTCTCCTTCATCGGGGAGAGGTGTTCTGCTGAGAGCAGCCACATCCACGTTATAGCGATGAAGTTCCCGAGCTACTATGGCAGTCTTACGTTCAGGGCAGGCGTTGACATCTCGATCAAGAAGCGTTCTCACGTTCCACGCGCCGAATGTCATAAAGGTGTTCTTTTTAAATTTCCTTTGCGGCGTCGACCACGATTTGAATGATGCGATGATAGCCGCGGTTACTACCATCTGCCATGTCGGGACGAGCATTTATTTAGGGCACCTTTTCTAGCCCCCTCCCCAGCTGAGCGGGAAAAGCAGTGCCTCCCTAAACATGGCTGCTTTGACATCCCAAGTGCTGCCGAGCCCGTGCTGTCGTCCCAAATGTGCAGCGCGGAAACGACCACGGCGTGTTCTCACGCCCCCGGGACCGCCTGCGTGCAGATATCAGACAAAGCCTAGTTTGCATCAGGCTAGACCTCACTACTTTTACCCATCGCCACAGGACTTTTGCGTACTCGGAGTCCAGTAACGGAAGCGGTCAGATGCGCAGGAAATATTAAGGTGCACAAGTATACGCGCGAGACACAGGTGCACATACTCATCCTTATCCTTCTGGGCCCAGTGGAACGGAGACCGTTACGACCGGAGAAGGACTCAGACAGCCGGAGCATTATCACGGTGAGAAAGATACAAGGAGTCAGTATTTTCTCACACTCCCTTAATCGCCTTTTACGATACCCACGGGAAGATATGGGGTGGTGCTGTTCTGCTCTGCCGGCACCACTAGTGATATTATGTGCATATAGTGCGATTGGAGATCACTAGATCTAGGGGCTCGATTTCTAGGTCGAATAAAGTGCACTTTTTAATTGAAAATAGAAAACAGCCATAATCTGGAGTGTAAAATCGCGTCCGGAATGATTATATATGTATATGTACACCATGCAATATACTTGTTACTTCTTCTGTGGAATATGAGCGTTACGGTGATTATTTATTTTATTTAGTGCCAGATTCTTTCTACGAATCCAATTTTGTGAAAAATAAATATTTGAAGTCTGTGCTGGTTGGTGCAGTCGGTTACTTGGCACCGACTTCAAATATTTATTTTTTGCTTTTTGAAGTCGGTTTACCTTTTTTTAAAAGATTTTTATTTTACAATTTTAAGTGACTAGTGAATTATTTAGTAATATTTATATACCGATATTATATTATTTTGCTAAGTTGTAAAGTAAGGTACCTACAGGATTAATATAATGACTATAATAACGGAATCTATACTTTCGTGCTGATCGCCATTAAGGAGTTCCCTCTTGTATCTTCAAAGTCCAAGGTCCAATACCAATAACAATAAAATAGGACCACCTCAAAACTATACTGAACCAAATGCAAAAAGAATCATCAAAATCGGTTCATAAGCAAAGGAGTTATAAAAAAGGACGAATTATGAACCTCCTTTTTTGAAGTTGGCTAATATACTGCTTAGTTCTATAGTAGGGTACCTATAGCATTGACGTAATACCTATAATATCTCAATTTACACATGCCTATTGTTTGTCGTTAAGGAGTTCCCTGGTGTATCTTCTAAGTCCAAGGTCCAACGCCAATGAAATTAAAATGAAACCACCGTGGAGCTATACTGAACCCAATGCAAAAAAATCATCAAAATCGGTCCACAATTGACGGAAATATCGCTGAACATACATAAAAAAAAAGCATACATACAACCGAACATAGAACCTCCTCCTTTTTGAAGTCGGTTAAAAATGATTCAGGACTGCGAAGACCAATGTAGGTAATATGATGAAATTATTATAAAATGACTCAGGACTGCGAGTTCCAATATAATACAGTAACTGATGTTGATAGGAGAGTCTTCCAAAACTTTTAATTTTTCTTATAAAGTAATACAATTCATTGGAAAATATTTTTTCAAAAATGTCAGTGTATTTGAGACTGTCTATTTGGCAAAGTGGCGACAGTTGCTTTAAACAAAATCGCACGCTATTTCACTTTTAGTGTTGTTGGATGTTAAGGGGATACGACCAAACTTAGGGCATTACCCTAAAATGTTATAGTATCTCATGTCAATACAAAGTTAGGCGTATAGCCGCTTAAGCGCTTCATTATAATTTGAGTCGCCTTTAAAAATATACTAGAGCGGACAAACATTCGTAGGGTCTCTTTCACCACCCTCGAATAAAGTGCTAGTTAGTTACTTCTCGATGCACGTTACTCGGCAAAGAACGGGCTAGTTTAACCATCGGATAGGGCTACTTAGAGATGGTGAAATTCGCAGAATATTTATATAGATACTTGCAACTTTAATAGTCGATTAGGCTACTTCAGACTAAGTATTTTTTATCATTTCTTTTGCTTGTTCCCGTCTGGTTTTGGTGATGTGGATATGTTTTATGTTACGTTTTTATAATTAATAATATTAGCCCTGTTAAGAAACTGTCCCACTGCTGGGCATAGGCCTCCTCTTCAACTGAGAGGGTTTAGGCCATAGTCCACCACGCTGGCCCAGTGCGGGTTGGCGATCTTCATACACCTTCGAGAAACTCTTAGGCATGCAGGTTTCCTCACGATGTTTTCCTTCACCGTTAAAGCAAGTGATAATTAATTTTAAATACGCACATGCTTTCGAAAAGACAGAGGTGCGTGCCTGGGTTTGAACCCGAGACCTCTGACTTTGCAGTCCAACGGTCTAACCACTAGGCTATCACTGCTAAATTATTGCTATGCTATATATATGCTAATGCTAAATAATTAAAAATCTTTAAAAGAAAAGGTAAACCGACTTCAAAAAGCAAAAAATAAATATTTGAAGTCGGTGCTGGTTGGTGCAGTCGGTTACTGGGCACCGACTTCAAATATTTATTTTTTTGCTTTTTGAAGTCGGTTTACCTTTCTTTTTAAAAGATTTTTATTTTACGATTTTAAGTGACGAGTGAATTATTTAGTAATATTTATATACTGATATTATATTATTTTGCTAAATTGCAAAGTAAGGTACCTACAGGATTAATATAATGACTATAATAACGGAATCTATACATTCGTACTGTTCGCCGTTAAGGAGTTCCCTCTTGTATCTTGAAAGTGCAAGGTCCAATACCAATGACAATAAAAGACGACCACCTCAAAACTATACTGAACCAAATGCAAAAACAATCATTAAAATCGGTTCATAAGCAGAGGAGTTATAAAAAAAGGATGAATTAAGAACCTCCTTTTTTGAAGTTGGCTAATATACTGTTTAGTTCTATAGTAAGGTACCTATAGGATAGACGTAATACCAATAATATCTCAATTTACACATGCCTATTGTTTGTCGTTAAGGAGTTCCCTGGTGTATCTTCTAAATCCAAGGTCCAATACCAATGAAAGCATACATACAACCGAACATAGAACCTCCTCCTTTTTGAAGTCGGTTAAAAAGTAAACGGGATTGTTTGTGTTGCGAAAATTACTTTTGTAAATACTTGTTTTGTTAAGTTGAATTGAAATCGCATTATGAATTCGGAGCGGTAGCAGTATTAGTACTGTGTACTTAATTATTTTCAAAGAAGGTGAAAATTGTAAAGTTTTCTAAAAGCGAACTTTATAAGCGATACAATTCTTTTTTTATTATATATACTTTTGAAAAAAAAAATATTATCTCGCTATCTCCATATTAGTTTGCCCTGCAAACGTCCTATCTTACGTACTACGTAACTCTAGCATTCTAGTTAATTATTTTACTATATTGTAATCAGCCCCTTAACCATCCCAAGCATCTCTACATTAGGAACAAAAGCGTAATTATTGTCGTTCTTTGCATTAAATCGACGATGAATTACAGTGAGTCAGCTTAAAAGCTATAAAACAGCTGATTTTCCACCGTCGAGTCACGCCACGGCGCCGTCGGGTCGACTGCCGCCGATGCAGGAACCCCAAGATCAACCCCCACCCATGTAACTAGATCTTTCACACGTTGACGTTCATAAATTAAATACTAGAAATAAACATAAACTGGTATTACCAATTGTTAGGCTTAAAAAAGTATTTACTTCCTTCGTAGGAGTCGGTATTCGCTGCTTCAATAAGATACCAAAGCCCATGTTAGAGTTGCCACTTGACAGATTTAAAAAGTATATTAAATCTTCACTAATGAGTAAAGGATATTATACACTAAATGATTTTTTAAATGATAAAAATGCCTTTACACAAGTTAACTGAAATCTAGAAGAATATAATGTTAAGTGCAGCGTGTCCTGCCTAGCGAGCGTTCATTGATTTTAAATATTATTCTCGAACGATGTCGACAGGGTCGTGGATTGGTCATGCTCACTAAAATGTCTTTGCTAGTGGCGGCTCTGTGGAGCGGGTCATTCTCTTCCCTCTAAAATGGTTGAGGAGAGTGATGGCTGCTTCTCAGGTCATACTCGTGAACGGGTGCTTCTGGTGGGGACTGGTCCGTCCCCTGCCCTTTGTCTGACTGAACGTGTACCATAATGCTGATGAATTTTGTCTCGTTCGGCATCACACTGGAGCTATGACCAGTTGTTTTGTACGCGCTCTTTACATATTTTATAGTAACACTTTCTCTTACTATTATTATTATGCTTTTTATTATATACCTCTACAACATCTCTATTTTGTAAATGAGAGGACTATGTAGACACTGACCAATATCATGAATCTAAGTACACTTATGATTAATCTATACTTAAGCACATCTATTTAGCTCGTTCTGCATTGTTCTCCCATACTCCATAAATGCAATGTATACAAAAAGAATTGTAAACCTCATTTTTAAAAAAGAGTAACCGTGGAGTTTCTTGCCCTTCTTCTCCACAGGAATGACTTTCCGAACGGGTGGTAGAGTCTTAAGTAATAATAATTTTCTGTTTTTGACTATTCATAAGTGCCTTTTGGTCTACATGAATAAAAAACTTTTGATTTTGATTTTGATTTTGACATGCTACAAACTATCCTTTTACAACGGGAAAATGGCAGATACAGAATCTGAGACAGACCTATCTAGGGTGGTCACTTGTGTTTATTTTTATCTCCCGCTTGTATTCGGCCTGTGGGGATAAGTTTTAGGGGAATATTTAAGTTCACGGTACAAAAGAATGATTATAATATATGAAGTCGGCGCGGTTATGTCACTTTTCTATGGCAATGTTAAGGAATTACAGAATCTGTGAGTCATATTGTGATCAATAATGAATTTCTTTTAGTTTTTTTTGGGTGAATACTATTACTTAGTGTGATACTTGGAATCGCATGTTTGTTTCGAAGCTACAATTCAGGTTGATTAAGGATTTATTTAATCATACCTTTATTTGATAGACATTGTCACGTTTAGGTAGCCTTGAATGTAAAACTCAAATATTACGGTTCTTAACAAGAGTGACATCTATCTTACGTAACTAAAAATGTTCAGGTAGGTAGCTCTTACTCATGTGTAATATGCTACCTCACTACTCATCAATCAATGCGGTGACAGGCGAGTGACGGGTATGATTGGCTCGTGTAGTAACTGGGTAGCTTTCAATTAACCCCCGTAACTATACGGCCTAAATCTATCTCTGTCTATGTCAGCATGCCCAATCCCTTACGGGTTAGGCAGACAGCATAGAGTTCAAACAGGTTCTTTCCTAACAAGGATGCACCCAACTCATGCACGCGCCTACGACATGGTGCTGGTCGTCCTCGACCGCACCGAGTCCGGCCGTAGGGTCTTCGACCTGAAAACCGTGGGCCACATTTCTGGCCTCTCCGTGGAGGCCCCCTACAAACGTGGCACGCCCGGGCAGTGCCACAACTGCCAGCTATACGGGCACTCTGCCCGTAATTGTCACGCGCGCCCTCGATGCGTGAAGTGCATCGGGGACCACGCGACGTCCCAGTGCGCCCATTCGAAGGAGACGGCGGCCGAGCCCCCCAGCTGCGTCCTCTGCGGCACCAAGGGGCACACCGCGAACTATCGCGGTTGCCCACAGGCCCCGAAGGGGAAGCGCGGCCGCCCCCGCGCGGTTGCCCCCCCCCCCTCTGCGCCCTCAGCGCAACACCTCCCCGCGCCCTCAGCGCACCCTCGTCCGGTGCCTTCAGCGCCGGCGACCTCAGCTCCCCGCGCTCCCGCGCCACTGAAGCTGACCCCCCCTCCCCTGCCGCTCAGCCCGTCTCTTGGTGTCAACGCGTGGGTGAAGCCGCTGCCCTACACCGCGGCCTCCCACCCGTCAGTGAGCCCTGCCCGCCCTCCAAAGCGCGCGCCGGCGATCCCGCCGGCGGCGGTTTGTCCCCCTCCGCCCACTAACGTAAGTCAGGACGTCAACCTCATTATGAGCGTCTCGGCGGTGATAAGCACCGCACTATTCCCCAGAGTCCGCGAACTCGCCCTCCAACTCCGCGCCGCCACCAACTTGGCGGACCAGGTTTTCCTGGCCGCTGAATACAGGGACGTCTATGACGTCCTGGCGTCCCTTAGAACCCAACCCCCCCGCACCCAATAATGGATTTACGACCTCCCCGCCATAAGCCCCACAACCTATCCCTGGCGTTCTTTAACGCCGATGGCCTTCGCTCCCAGCGAGATCAGGTTGCTGATTTCCTCCGAGATCACCAACTTGATATCCTCCTTGTGCAGGAAACCTTCCTCAAGCCCGCACAACGCAATCCTAGGATCGCAAACTATAACCTCGTGCGTAATGACAGAATTGGCTCCCACGGAGGCGGTACTCTCATTTACTACAGGAGGTCCCTTCACTGCATCGCTCTCGATCCCCCCGCGCTCTGTCGCATCTCTCTCACGGGGCACCAGCCCATCGTGATCGCCTCCGTATACCTTTCCCCCACTAAATCCGTTATCAGGAGTGACTTTTAAGCACTCCTTAATCTGGGAAGCGCCGTCATTCTGGCGGGTGACTTCAACAGTAAGCACGTGGCCTGGAACGGTCTCGCCACTTCCCCTAACGGTAGGAGCCTTGACGCCCTGGTCGACGTTCTCGACTTTGACGTCATCGCACCTATGCACCCTACCCACTATCCTATCAATCCCAACCACCGACCCGACGTCCTTGACATGGCGCTTCTGAAGGGTGTCACCCTACGGCTGCACTCCTTGGAAGTAGTCCAGGAACTCGACTCTGACCATCGACCTGTAGTCATGAGACTCTGTTCCCCCCCTTCCGCCCCTCAGCGACCCAAAAAGACGGTGGTGGATTGGCATGCGCTAAGCACGGCCTTGGCGGATGCCGACCCTCCCCCCTCCCTCTCAGCTCGGACTCCATCCCGTCCCCTCAGGACACCGATCAGGCCGTAGATGCCTTCACCGTACACATCCGATCGGCTGTCAGTCGATCGTCCAAGCAAGTCGAGGCGGAAGATCTCTACCTCAACCGCTTTCGACTGCCGGACGATGTTAGGGATCTCATTCGTTCCAAGAATGCTTCTATCCGAACGTACGACTCCTACCCCACCGAAGTCAATCGGGCCCGGATGCGCGCTTTACAACGAGAGGTAAAGCGTCGTGTCACGGAGGTCCGGTAGGAACGGTGGGGTGACTTCCTAGAGGGCATCGCGCCATCGCATCTGGCCTACTGGCAGCTGGCGCGTAGCCTCAAATCCGACTCCACGACTGACATGCCCCCGCTGTCCCGCCCTTCAGGCGCACCCCCAGCCTTCGACGATGACGAAAAGGCCGAGCTTCTCGCCGACTCCCTCGAGAGCCAGTGCGCCCCCAGCTCTCAGTCCGTCGACCAGTCCCACGTCGACGCAGTCGACAGGGAAGTCGAGCGCAGGGCATCCCTCCCCCCCGTCGATTCCTTACCTCCTATCACCCAAACGGAGGTCGAAGATCTAATTATGGGTCTCAAAACTAAAAAAGCCCCCGGCTTTGACGGCATTTCGAATCGCGTCCTGAAATGCCTGCCCGCCCAACTTATCTGCCTCTAAGTGGCCATATTGAACGCCGCCGTAACTCACCGTACAAAAAGAACCAACAAGCTCTCAGGCGTTACCCTCAAGCTTATGGAGGAAAGACGCAAGATGATCCTACAATCTCCAGGAGAAGTTTCCGAATTCCAGCGGCTTAATAGGCAGATCTCCAAGTCTCTGACGCGTGATGTACGCGCGGACAATATTTACACTCTCTACAATATCTGTCTATCGAACAGAGCCGGTTGAGTAAGCTGAAAACAGGAGACGGCAGGATTGTATCCTGTACACCGGAAATCTTTAGAAAAGTCGAGAAATTCTATGGCCAGCTATACACATCAGTACAACCACCTGTCTGCATTCCGGCCAAATCTCCAAGAGCCAAATTGACCCGACACTACACCGAAGAAATCCCGGACATCAGTCTGTACGAGATTAGTATGGCTCTCAAACAGCTCAAGAACAACAAGGCGCCAGGCGATGACGGTATAACAGCCGAGCTTCTCAAGGCTAGTGGAAAGCGGATATTGAGGGCTCTCCAGAAGCTATTCAATACCGTCATCCTCGAGGGCAAAACACCACAGTCATGGCGTGGAAGTGAGGTGGTTCTTTTCTTTAAAAAGGGTGATAAAACCCTCTTCAGGAATTATAGACCCATCTCACTTCTGAGTCACGTCTATAAACTGTTTTCGAGAGTCACCACGAATCGTCTCGCGCAGACTCGATGACTTTCAGCCTCCCGAACAAGCCGGTTTCCGAAAAGGTTTCAGCTCCATAGACCACATATATACGCTGCGACAGGTCATACAGAAGACTGAAAAGTATAACCTGCTACTATGTTTAGCGTTTGTGGATTATAAGAAGGCCTTCGATTCGATCAAGACTTGGGCTGTACTACAGTGCTGAAGAGTTTGTACGAGAACGCTACCATGTCAGTCCGCCTTCAGGACCGGAGCTCGAAACCTATTCAACTGCAATGTGGTGTGAGACAGGGAGACGTTATATCTCCGAAACTGTTCTCTGCCACGCTGGAAGATGTCTTCAAGCTTCTGGACTGGAGAGGACTAGGTATTAACATCAACGGCGAGTACATCTCTCACCTTCGATTTGCCGATGATATCGTGCTCATGGCTGATAACCTGGAATACCTCAGTACCATGCTCGAAGACCTCAGTAGAGTCTCTTAACAAGTAGGTTTTAAAATAAACATGGACAAGACGAAGATCATGAGAAACGTCCATGTAGTGCCCACTTCTGTAAAGATTGGAGACTCAACGCTCGAAGTTGTTGACGATTATATATACCTGGGACAAAGAATCGAATTAGGTAGGTCCAACTTCAAGAAAGAGGTCAATCGTCAAATCCAGCTCGGCTGGTCGGCGTTCGGGAAGTTACGTAACATCTTCTCGTCCAAAATTCCGCAGTGTCTCAAGACAAAAGTCTTTGAACAGTGTGTGTTGCCAGTGATGACTTAGGGCACTGAGACATGGTCGCCTCAAAGGAAGGCTCAAGGTCACCCAAAGGGCAATGGAGAGAGCTATGCTCGGTGTTACCCTGCGGGATCGAATCAGAAACGAGGAGATTCGCAGGAGGACCAAAGGTA
Organism: Phalera bucephala; assembly: GCA_905147815.2. NCBI lineage: Eukaryota > Metazoa > Arthropoda > Insecta > Lepidoptera > Notodontidae > Phalera > Phalera bucephala. The sequence continues at coordinate 27,682,016 of LR990613.1, read as the reverse complement.
CAGACATAGCACTCAGAATTGCAAAACTTAAGTGGCAGTGGGCGGGGCACATTGCTCGTAGAACTGACGGCCGTTGGGGCAGAAAGGTTCTCGAGTGGCGACCACGTACCGGAAGACGTGGCGCGAGCAGGCCCCCTACAAGATGGACTGATGACTTGGTGAAGGTCGCGGGTAGAAGTTGGATGCGTACAGCACAAAGCCGGTCGTTGTGGCGGACTTTAGGGGAGGCCTTTGTCCTGCAGTGGACGTCTTTCGGCTGAAGAAGAAGAAGAAGAAGAAGGATATCGTAAATTCAGCGGTAAAATTCGTAACATCAACTGATTATACGAATCTAGTCTAAGACCTAAGACTAAATCTAGACCAGACTTATACTCTCGAAACTTAACGAGTTTGAGCATCAAATGCGATCTACGGAAAACAATTTAGCTGCAAAAACGTTAAGGAAAATCAAGTAGGAAATGTAAACTGTATAACAGTATAAGTCGAGAGACAATGACCTACAAAATTTCGTATCCCGTTACGTGAGTGTGTGAATGATCTACGCTGTACGGGGCCTTTACAGCTTCACCGGACAAGAGGGCGATCGTGCAAGCACTACGCTCGAGCCAGTAGGGCGAGGGGCAACTAGCTCATGGACGCCTCTCTGTGTGCGGTATCTGAAAGAAGGGATTTAAGGGCATCGGTAGGTTTGGTAAAAACATGCCGCGGACGGCGGTAGCGGCTGATAGGAGGGGAGTTAGGTTTGTAGTCGGCGGCGGCTACGATTAGCGGATTCATATGGTTGGACGCGTTCGCGAAATATTGGATTGTATAACTCGTTACAACCACACCATATGTTGATAAACATATAAAGGTGGTTAATTATCCACTTCAAAATAAGTGAATTACATTATACATTTTTACAATATATCTAAACCGGGATAAATGTTTGAGTGACCACAAAAGTTTGCTCTAAAAAGGTGTTTGTGAACGTGTGCATATTGTATAACGTACCCATAACGTACAGGAATGCTTAGTGCAGGTTTTTTTTCAATATTCGAGATTATTTTAGAAGTTTTTATTTAAGAACTAATATAAATCATGTGGTTTCAAAGGATGCTACGAACAATACCCGATTTTGTGCGTTACGTTGTGTATGGCTATTTACTAACCGTCTTTTAATTTAAATTGGTCTGTGGTGTTACTAATGCATTTTTTCTATCAAAGCCCGACAGTCTAGGCTGGCTATCCGTAGATGGTATCTATGCGGTATCTGCTTCATCTCACAATTATATTGATGAAATCTCACTGGCAGCACACTGCTAAACTATTTATATCTGGCGCTGTTGATCTTATAATAACATTCTATTAACGTAGAATAAATGAGCACAGACAATAGAAAAGTTTCCTTCAAACAATGAAGGAAAGTTGAAATTTTTTTTTCTCCTTATTCTGTAGTTTAGTTATATTCTTTGCAATTTAAACTTCGATCTTGGAAAATAGTCTCTTTCTCCTTGCTTCTCGTTCTCGTTTCTTTAGTAGGGTGGTAGAAGTGTAATGTGTACATCCACATTTTGCCTACAATTATAGGTCCCATTGTGATAGAGGGTGAGAATATTGCCATTATACGGAGCACAATTTGACTTCAATATGCACATAAACTATAACTGTAAAACTGTACAACATAAAGACATGAAACAACAAACGTAAAGACGGTTCAACATTTTGTGCAGATAGTCTTGCAGACTTTTTTTAAAAGAGGCACGAGTGGTAGCCATCCTGAGTTCTAGGGGCAAAGCATTCCAAAGAAGGACAGTCTGGACAAAGAAGAAAGAGTGAATGAAATCAGTACTATGAAGAAGACCTGTATGCTGTTGCTCGTTTAGTTCCAATTGGAGCGTAAATATTTCACGCCTGTCCAGTGAAACTGTATAGGCCCCTCGGCCTTAAAACACACAAACATCGGTACCTACCTACTTCAAGTTGAGGGTCACAGTACTTTTATTATAGTCAGCATACCCTTAACTAAGGAAGATATAAACCAGCAGCAACCATATCGCAATATTGAGCAACATTTTCGTATCCAAATAAATCAAAACCTTTCTTATGAAAATGTCTATTTTTATTAGTTCCATGAAATTGTTAAGCAATATCAGCAGCATCGTTTTTGTTAATGGAAAAAACTCATTGCTTTCGTACCCAATAAATATATTAAAGTTTGACATTTTGTTCTCTGGAGGTGATGGATGAGTTGAACGTTGAAAATGTTAGAACATACAAAAGTTTTAAGTACATTATTACTTTTTCATGGTATCTGTGTTTCGTTATTCTTTGTTAGGTAAATGAATAGTCGATTTACAGGAAAATGTTATGTTATTTCTTAGAAATTATAATGTGGTTTATTCGTAAGTAGCCGTGATTCTTTAGTACATTAAAATTGAAATTGCGGTATTGCTTTAAATTTTGGTTAATACACTGATCAGAAATAGTGATTTATGTACCTAAGAACCGTCAGATCCAACGTGAGATTGAAATAAAAAAGAGAATTCGTAAGGATATAAATGTTATTCTAACTTTGTGACACGTGTCACTACTATATCTACCAAACATATAAAGCTACATATATTCCAACATAACACAAAAAGCGGAAAGGTATATTCTTACGTTAAAACGAAAATTCGTATTAGTGACACCAAAGGACATGAGAAAATGTTAAAAGTAATGCGACACATAAAATATCGCCTTTATCGATCCGGCGCGTTTCGATATAATTCATGGTTTGGTAATGGCCACTTTGGGCATTACCAAACCATGAATGGGCAACTCCACACATATTACGGTCAATTACGGAATCTTTAACAACTGAATGATTGGTAACTATGTGACTCATGAAATATGGAAATTAGGCACTTAGGTTTGGATCAGATATACCGACAGTCCCTAAATGTGAGAAGTTCGTGTTTTGCCCCATCTGTGCTTGGTTGGATATCTGATGTGTTCCAATGCGACAAAACTAGCGATGCGTTACAACCACATAAGAAAAAAACTAGAAGAAGTGCCAAACATACAGTTACCGTTGGGCAGAGTTGGGAAAAAATTAATTGTCAAAAAAATTAATTTCTATTACAATATCTTAAATTTTATCGCGTATTTTTTTGTTTTTTAAGTTCTCTACACGACGTTTCAACTGCTCTAAAGCACCCATGGTCATGGCTTACGGTGGGCATTTGAGGCGTTTAAAGTCCTAAAGTCATTGTTTTTCCGGAGTACCTAAGGGGGAATAATTTTATTGCAATCGTGATTCCAACTGATTGATCCTACAATTAAAAAAATATTGAATAATACCCAACACTGCCGTTGAGTAGGTGCTAAAGCGCAAAAGCCGGGCGGACACGTACTTACCATAATAATGCAATATGTCTTATTGCACCATATAAGAAGATAAAAGTTATATTAAAACCAAGCATATGGGTAACGAGGGTACAACAGAGTATTAATAAGTTTGGAATTTGTCTTCCGTCCGTCCCGTATTGTGGTATTTAAGGGCCACTAACTTCGTTTTTGTTCATATCTTTTTGTTCTGTTATTATCACCATATCGCTGGAATCCGCGGTGTGAATTAAGCGGCACGTTTTATGCTTTGCGTTCAGCTATATCCGCATTTATACGGTTAAGTAGACAATTTGTAGTTTTACATACGTTTAATGTGAACGCGGCTTTAGACCTGTTATTAACATTAGATATTCACGGTCAGGTGAACCGCCGGATTATAATTTAATCAAACCTCGGGGCTATTTTAGTTTTCGTGATGTGGGTGCTTAGTTAGTAAACATTATTTGATTAAGTCAATCGAATAAACCAGAGCTTCAAGCGTTATGTTATTTTATATGCTCACATATTCGTCACATATACCACAGTCATATTCTCAAAAATATGTTTGGAATACTGATTTTCACCAAAAATTTCCATTTTTTGAATAGAGGAAATTACGCAAATTCTATTCGTTGTTTCCTCTGGTACGTGTTATAAAAAATATATTGCTCCCAGTAAGTTCAATGGCACTTATCCATAAATAGTGTTGCGTAGTTTAGGAATCATACATAATAAAATCTCTAAAGTTCGCATTGGGCGGAATGGAGGGGCCTTTACAGCTTCACTGGACAAGATGGCAATCGTACAACAACTACGCTTCAGTTGGGGCAACTAGCTCAAGGGCGCCTAGAAGGAAGGGCCTCGGCTTTGGCTGTCGGTATGAGGAGGGCATACATTAGGTGTCTCGCTGTGGTATTCTGCACCGGTCGGTGCGCAAGGAATTATTTGATCTCACCGGCGAGGTCGGTTTATGCGATATCTCTATCCTAACGGAGGAAAGTAAGAGCATCGTAAGGGTGTTAGCATTGGGCGTTGATTGGCCCATTGTTGTACGTATGCACTATGTAGTTGTTACAACGCTGCGTAGTTCTAGCGTTAAAAAAAACCGTCCTAACCCCTATATTCCCCAAGTGAGCGTGGCAGGTGTACTACGTACGCCCAGTTTTGGCCGACGATGTTAGATGCCATGCCGTATACACATGCCGTACACGATACCAGTATCCTGACAAAAAAATATTCCATTTTGTTCAGCCAAACCTTCAAACTAACGCATTAAGCCGTATTAGATAAATAAGACAGTCAAAGCTTTTTTTCACCAGAATTTTGCTAGTAATTGTAGCAGCGAATACTTACTACCTACGACGCGGTAATGCAGATTCTAAAAATAATGGCCGCCTACACTAGACCAAAGCTTAATGCAAAGAAATTGTCGCATATATGTGTGGTGATATATATTAATTATTTTTGTGACTCATTTTACCTATCTGCTTTTCAACCTGTCCAAAGTCTTTGGTATTCAAAGGGTCTTTCTTGGGAATATTTTATTAATAAAAATTTTGCGTGTTTTTGTGTTCCACTGTATATGTCAATATTTTTATTAAATATTTCATATGATCAGTATAGTAAGTAATAAACCGAAAAATATCATTAGGTTAATAAAAAACAAGTGCGAAGCTTCATTGCTACGAACATATAAAGAAAATTCAATATCATTTATTACGGAATTGTCGACGGAATCTTTTGAACGGAAAGCTCTTTTACGGTAGCGAAAAAATGATAAAAATACACCTTAGCTGGTAATTCTGAATGTGGTAACCACTTACATCGAAGAAAATTATTTATATCCCCTTATATATGGGATCTTCTTATATTGTGAAGGATTATAGACAAAATATTATAATAGGTTTAATTTATAGGTTTGTAAGGAAAGAACCTGTTGGAACTCTGTACTTTATGCCTACCCCGTAAGGGATCTGGCGCGATAATATAGATAGATAGATAGGTTTAAAATAACAGAGAGAAAGATTATAATAATAATGCTATAACAAAAAAAGAAAATGGTGATAAGAAATTGGTGGCCGACGGCTGATACAATGTACCAAGGGAGACCAACTATTTCGGTGACAGGGCGCTAAACACATACTTTTTGAATAGTCTGCCAGCGGCTATAAGGAGCGAGGCTATTATAAAAGTTTTTAACAGTAAACTAAAAAAAATATTACCTAAATTTGTGCAGTATTTAATAATATTACCAAAATATTCATTTCGTATCTAGTATGCGAGTCATTTGACCCTACAGTCAAACTGGTAGCATATTTTTGAATGGGATATGATATAGCATTGTGCATTGTGTTGTTTTTCTAAATAAATAAATAATAATTAAATAACTGTCTGCAAGGAAAGAAGCTTTTGAAAGTTTATATCCTCTGGCTGCCCCGCATGGGATCTCGCGTGATGATATAGTACAATATTTCGCTTATTATCGTATTTTCTGGAAAAACCTTTTGATTTTCCGAGTTTAATACTATACAATATGTTAGCCAATATTTTAAGGTATCCGCATGGAAAGTTTTATTGAAATCCGCCCAGGGCCCTTATTCGCTATGACAATTTAAACACGAAACAAGACGTGTTATCAAACATACGTGTTATTGGCGTGGAATGGAATTCTGTATGCCACTGTCAGATTTGAAAACATGACAAGGCTTGTCACACGCCATGTTTCGAACTGTCAAAATAACACGCTCCGCGCTTGCGTGTTATTGAAAACATGTTAAAAACTTGCTAAGGTAGTTCAATGTAAACAAACATTTTTAAATAGTTTTATTGCAATTTAAATGATATATTATGATCATCGCGTCGTCGTTGTACTAATAAATTATTACTCATAACCAGTGACATTGGAAAATTGTGGTGGCTCATCTATTAAAGTGAACTTCTCAATTTCAACAATAGTGTACACATTTATCTTAAAAATATGGTGTTTTGTTTTAGTTTGTAGTCACAATGAACCGGACGAAAGCTTCTACAGCCCAATTAGCATATTTACCCACCCACAGGTGGAATCTGGGTACATCAATTGTTCTCCTCAAGGAAGGTCATCGAGAAATGTGGAAAGACCTAACCTACCAATTAAATGCGTTAGGAGGCACATTTAAAACTGTGATCATAAAAAACAGGTACGTATCTACTAAAATAAATGTGACTTTTGTTATTTTATAAAGACACATAATTTGTGGTGTGCTACATTATTGATTTTGTGGTGAATTAAATATTTGTATCATTGATTTAATTAGGGCATAGGTGGGCATAGGTGGATGATGTTGACCTAAAATATCATAATAGGCTATTTTTCATTATCAATTTTCATTACAAGTAGAATGTAGGGTTATTATAATGCATTTTCTATTAGTGTGGTAACCTTGGTAGCAAAGTGGAACCATTACTGTGTGGTATACCAAACTGTATTATTTTGAATGTTTGTTCTTAAAATCAAATAAAATAGCATTTATTGTGGTCATACGTTACAAAGATGGTATGTGTTGTTGTTCTGATGAAGACTAACAAGTTTCCATTTAACAATACCAAATGACTTGCATGTGATTATTGATTTGTTATTCATAAATAAAAGTTATTGATTTACCAATTACTTTTGTTTCATTTATATACATACCTGCCCCGCAGGGGATCTGGCTTGATGATGTTTTTATTATTTTATTTATTAATTCTTTAATTTAGATAGATACATAGATTATGTATCTATCTTTGTATTAGTGTAGATAGATAGCTAGTAAAGATAAAGATACATAGTAAATAAACTAAATAAAAAAGTATACCTTTTAATTCACTGCATGTATATTTGCAAAACAAACTTTAAAATAAAGAATAAACACCGTCTCGCCGGTATTCCCGGAGTGGGGGGCAGAAGGGAATAGGGGCAACTAGGTTCAGGGAGGACCGGCCTCGACTTGGCTCTTGCTATGGGGGAAGGCATACATTAGGTGTCTCGCCGTGGTGAACATGAAAGAAACTTGTCCGCTGGCCAGTGCAGAGATGCACTGGCCAGCGGACAAGGGATTCTTCCACGTCGCCGGCGAGGTCGGTATCTAATCCTGTGTGTGATATCGGTACCTGATAGGAGGGAAGTAAGGGCATTGTAAGGGTTGCTGAAAATATGGCGCGGGCAGCAATAACGGCTGATAGGAGGCGAGTCAAGTGCATAGGCTGCAGCAGCTAAAAAGGGCTTTTATATAGGTGCGAATAGGTTTAAGGCTGAGATCGAAATGGTGCTAGGTTTAGTCTGGTTTTTCTTTAGTAGCCATTTTTATGAAAAAACATGGTGTGACAACTAAAGACACTAAAGTGGTCGGTTCGGACGAAGAGCAAGGATTGGGGAATTAATGAATGAATAAAATAAACTAATTTTGAACCAATTGTATTGCCTTAAGTTATCACACAATATTTTTATGTAAAAATGACCACTTAAAAAAAACAGACTATATACATGTGTGGGACAAGTTTTTGTTTGTTTAGGTGTGGGTATAGGTTATTGTATTTGACATTCGTACGTTCTAAAACTTGGATCTTTGTTTAATGTTAATTAAAGTTGCCTTTTTTATATCTGGCCCTACTTATTTACTTAGTTTTCAATAGACACATACGTAAAACCATGTTATCAGCACATATAAATATATTTTTACCGAAATTGAATAAGTTGAAACGAATATTCAAAAAACAGACACTTTACCGGAATTAACAGATGTAAGATTATAAACGAATCCAGCGAAGTCTCAAATTAAAAATAAAATTGCCGTAGACAACATTCCTTACGGCATACCGAATACCATTTTGTAATTCCACGCGAAGGCTCGTCAAGGAAGCGTGTTTATGTTTACTGCTTGTTATGACGTCACACGTTACTTGCGGGGAATCTCATGTGGCATAGCGAATAAAGGTCCAGTAGTTTTTGTGTGATGATTGTTCATACCCTCCGACAGACAGACAGACAAACAAACACGAAAGCCAAAAATTGTAAAATTGGCTTCTACGTCGATAGAAGGATACCCCTGGGTTGTTATTTCCTAAAAATATTCCATGTACAGACACGACTTCCTTACAGTTTTATTATGTGTATGTACATAGTATAGATATATCGATAAGGTCTGAACCAAACTTTTTGCACAACGTTTGATAAATAGAGGTGGAATACCATCAGGGCCAGAACCTTTATTCGCACTGAGAGATTGTAGCTTTTGAAGTAACTCATCATAGCTTATGTATACTAAACAGTAACATTCAGACGTTGTAGAATATTGTCTTCACACTAGAATCACACTTTCTCGGCATGTGCTTCTTCAAGCACATACCGAGATGGAGTGTGAATCTACTATATCATGGACAGAGGAAGAATAAGGGGCATATAGGTTACGAACTTCCATTCCATCCCTAGATTATAAGTCATTTTAGTGAATTTCTGAAGAATAGCCGCTACTGTTATTTCCTTTAGTTTTTATATAGCCCCGGAAACATTTAGAATTTTCTGCTATGTTTACCTCCATGTTCCTAATATATATATATATATATATATATATATATATATTGTAGCAATCAAGTATTTGTTTATCACTACATTTTTTTAAGAGTTTAAATTCTACCTAATCGCGGGGTTTATTATATTTTTCTTAATAATCTTCTCTTTTTTTCTCTAAGTTGGCTTATTAATTTGGGTGAGTACCATGGCGGAAATCTTTTAGATCGTGATTTGCAATACGGTATATTGTCGTGGATTATGTTGTTTATTGTGTCTTGAAACCACTGAACCATTTCATTGATAGTATTATAATTAGCAAGGTTAGACGACTAGCTACCGTAAAAAATTTACCCTTGTCTACATGAATAATATTCTAAACGGTTAGTAGAGTCTAAAGTAATCATTAGCTTTTTCATTTTTGACTATTTATAAATACTTTTTGTTGATTTAGATTGTCTTTCAAATTCGAATCAAAATATAAATATGTTTCTTAAACGTCGCTGTTTTGAACACCCCTCTCTTTGGATATAAGAGAAACCAGAGTTAATTTTTGTTTTATTTATGTGATACCATATAAAGTTGACATTTAACACTTTAATCTTAGTCCACTTAATGTTGAGTTGTTATATTCGGTTCGCTAATTACATAAGGGTGTTATTCTGTCCGTATTCCTCAAAAACCTTCAACCTTGGTTCCATGGACATCAAAGCAGCTAAATTGAATAATTCGCAGTCGACATCATTAAGCTAACGATATGCGTCGGGTACTTGTAAATACGATTTACGATTTACACAGAGAGACGGGATAGCTATTAAGTTGTAAAAAAACATTCAAAAGACTCGTAAAATTACAAAGTGTACCATAATTATTGCAAAACTTGAAAGTAGTTCGTTCCAAATCCAAACCTGAATTGATTACAAATAAATATTAATGTGATTATTTAAATTATTTTTTAATAATTCTAATACTTAAGTTCGCTGTATTAAACAAAATTTAACAACAATTCAAAGGTATAGGCGATTCCAGTTCTATTTCTGAAACAACAACATACACGTATATTTATACATACAGGTTTCGTAGTTAATTTGTATATCAAAGTTCATAAGATAATAGTAATTAACCTTTAAAACTGAAAGTTTGCTTTTCGTGTTGAATTCGTAAAGCAGTAATCTAAAGAGGGGGGGGGGGGGGCTTAGTTTTTACATTATTCACGTTACACACCTTACATATTACATACATACCATCTATTATTCCAGAATTTGGAGCAATACATTTTTTGGACAGTTATGAAAATTTTATGACGTCTTGATCTACGACCTTTGGATCAGGAATGAGGCATGGACGTACCATCCAGGATTTGGCATTGACTGAGTCAGAGCTTGGAAAGGATCTTCCTTTGGACTTGCGCTCACAGTGGTCACAGTGGGCCTCGGGAGATTGCTGGTGAAGATTACGACCACGGCCACCACTGATTGTAGAAACTGAATATTATACTGGACATCTAATTGTTAGACTAAGATGGTAGAGAATTATTTCTGTTGTATAACAGAGTAGTAGAAACAAAGCTTTGTATGACACAAATGTTTAGTGAGTGAGTGTATTGACAATTTCATTTTTGTAAACACAATGTTCGTCGGACGATTTGGCGCAGTAGTTAAGAGCTTAAGCCACTCCGCCCACTGGGCTGAATAGTCGCGGGTTTGATTTCCGCCCGGGACAAATATTTGATCTGGGTATTTGTTTTTGTGAATTTTAATTTTTGTAAACGCACCCACGACACAGAAATAAATCTTAGAGTGGAGCTACGTTTTTTAATGAAAAAAAATGTTTTGTTCGTATTTATAAACATGTAATCCTTACACTAATATCTTATTTTAAATACAATTAAATTAATGAGTATTGTAAATATAATTAAAACAACAGCTACAAAAAGAAGATAATGTTTGAAAAAAAAAAACACCGTACGCCTATATTCTCCAAGCGGGGGTAGCAGAGGTGTACTGAGTACACCTACGTTTCGCCGATGTTAGGTCCGATGTAATAGAGGGCGAGACTATGACATATACCGGGCACAATTCCAGACTCCGGACTCATACTGGCAAGTTTTTTCGTTAGGAAAACTTTATTTGTCCGACCTAGGATTTCGTGATCACCAAATGATGCGCTTTGCCACTAGACCAACGAGGCAGTCAGTAATATTGACTGCCTCGTTGGTCTGTGACTTAAATAGCCGTGTAATAGGGTTTACTGTCATAATCAATCAATCAATCAAATCAGCCTATTGCAGTCCACTGCTGGACATAGGCCTCTCCCAATTTGCGCCACAATACACGGTCCTCCGCCTTCCGCATCCAGTCCCACCCTGCGACCTTCTTCAGGTCGTCGGTCCACCTAGCTGGGGGGCACCCTACCTTACGTTTGACGAGTCGTGGTCTCCACTCTAAAACTCGTCTGCTCCATCGGCCATCGGTTCTTCAACAGACATGGCCAGCCCACTGCCACTTTAGCGAGCTCACTCTGCGGGCTATGTCAACTACTTTGGTTCTTTGACGGATAACTTCATTTCGGAGTTTATTTCTCAATGAGACTCCAAACATAGCCCTCTCCATAGCTCGCTGCGCGACTTTGAGCCTATGGACTAGCCCTACTGTAAGTGTCCACGTCTCGGCACCGTATGTCATGACTGGTAGAACGCACTGGTTGTAGACTTTCGTCTTCAGGCATTGCGGTAAAGGCGAAGAGAAAACCCGACGTAGTTTGCTGAATGCCGCCCAGCCCAACTGGATCTTTCTGTCGACTTCTTTCTCGAAGTTGTTCCTACCAAGCTGGATAATCTGCCCAAGGTAGGTGTATTCTCGAACAACTTCGAGCGTCGATTCTTCGACGTAGACTGGTCTCGGCGTGACATGTTCATTGAACATGATCTTGGTTTTATCCAAATTCATGCGGAGACCAACACGTCGAGAGGCTACATTTAGGCTGTGCAGCATCTCGCTTAACTGTTCCAGCGTCTCTGCTATTATGACGATGTCGTCGGCAAACCGAAGACGCGAGATGCACTCACCGTCTATATTCACGCACCGTCCCGCCCAGTTCAGCGTCTTAAAGACGTCTTCAAGCGCGTTGGTGAAAAGCTTAGGGGATATTACATCCCCCTGTCTCACCCCTCTGCGCAGCTCAATGGGGTTGGTTTTTTGTTCCTGGAGCCGAACGGTCATAGTGGCAGTATCATATAAACATCTCAGCACTTCGATATAACGCCAGTCAATACGACATCGTTACAGAGTATCCAGAACTGCCCAGGTTTCGATGGAGTCGAAGGCTTTTTCATAGTCCACGAAAGCCATACACGGCGGCTGATTGTACTCTTCAGTTTTCTGTACAATCTGCCGAACAGTATGGATGTAGTCTACGGTGCTGAAAACCTTTTCGAAACCCCGCTTGCTCTGGTGGCTGAAACTCGACGAGTTTTCTGGCGAGGCGGTTGTGACTACTCTCGAGAACAGCTTGTATACATGGCTCAGAAGTGAGACGGGTCTGTAGTTCTTCAGCAAGGCTTTATCGCCTTTTTTGAAGAACAGAGCCACCGCACTCCCGCTCCACGCTTTAGGTGTTAGGCCCTAGTGAATGATGGAATTAAAAAGGCTTGCCAGCTCTTTGAGAACCGGAGTCCCACCAGCTTTGAGGAGGTCGGTAGTAATTCCATCATCACCAGGAGATTTATTGTTCTTAAGTTGCTCGAGAGCCGCCTTGACCTCGCCCTGATCAACATCTGGGATGTCTTCCGTGTAATGGCGCGTAAGTGGGGCTCTGTGGTCATCATCGCTGGATCTCGTAGGCTTACCTGTCCGTGATGCAAACAGTTCTCCATAGAAGCACTCGATTTCCTCGAGAATCTCGAACTTAGAGGTCACGGTTTTGCCATCCGCAGTTTTGAGTTTCGTCAGACGGGGACGTCAGAGCTGTTGGGCGAAGACCTTAGTGCCCTTATTCTGTTCGATCGCAGCCTCGACGATACGGGTGTTGAAGCGTCTGAGGTCGCGCCGAATCAGCTTTCGGATTCTAAGGTTTAAGTTTTTCCGATCTGACGAAGATATCTGCGTAGGTGGCATTTCTCGTCTACCTCTCATAAGTTCGAGAGTCTCGGCCGAGAGTTTAGAGTCCCTGTTTTTGCTTTTTCCGTACAGAAACTTTCGACACACGTCCTGTAGCATTCTGACCACTGTGTCGGTTTTCTCGTCAATATCGCCAATGGTTTCCAGCAAGTCAAAACGGTTTTGAAGTTCCAATTGGAACTTTTCGGAACCCAAGGCTGTTTGGAGCGCAGTAGGTCGGAGAGTAGGCTTCACCATTCGGGCCCTTTCGGCTTGAAAGTCTATATTTAGGGTGCCTCGGACGAGTCGGTGATCGTGGCCAGTATTGAACCTGTTGATCACAGAGACGTCCCTAAATATATACTTCTTATCCGTCATGATGAAGTCTATCTCGTTCTTTGTCACGTTGTCGGGGCTTCGCCAAGTCCACTTTCTATGGGGCTTCTTCTTAAAGAAGGAGTTCATTAACGACTCGAGAAAGTTTACTAGCATTTGCCCCCTGTTATTTCTGCGCCCCACACCGAAGGGTCCGATTTTCGTTTCGCCGCGTTCTTGTACTCCCACTTTGGCGTTGAAGTCCCCCATAACAACGCTGTAGTGAGCCTTTGGAGTGCCGTGTAGTGCTTTCGCAATGTCTTCGTACACGGCTTCGGCTATTTCGTCAGCGTATGTCGAGGTCGGCGCATATACCTGTACCACCTTAAGGGAGTACCTATCGCTGAGCTTCAGTATAAGGTACGCTACCCGTGTCGACACACTGCTGACTTCCACAACGCTGCTAACGAGGTCCTTATTGACCAGAAAACCGACACCACCCTGGGAGAGCTGATCACCTTCTCGGAAGTAGAACAAGTTACCTGACTCAAGGGTTATCGCGTCCTCCCCCTTTCTTCGGACCTCACATAACCCCAAAATATGCCATTTTATGCGACCCAGTTCTACCTCGAGTTCGGTGAGGTGGTGGTCCAGCCGTAGTGTGCATCCATTATACGTCGCGAGGGTCAGTTCTTTATGGTAGCCTCTCGTAGCCCGGAGATTCTGAGCACCCCCTCTCCCGCTGTCGCCCCGACCGCTACCGTGATCGGGAACAGCGGGAGTACCGGGAACTGGGGGCCGGTTAAATTGTTGTGCTTTCATGGGAGGTAGATTAGCCTACTATACCACGCTGGCCAGACGGGTTGGTATAGGGTTTGATTTCAAGTTTTCCTTCTCTACGCACTGGGTCGTTTGCGCGAGTGTGTTCCCTTTGTCGGCTTTTACGACACCTACGGGAGGATAGGGGGTGATGACACATGTATTCTTTCCCGTCACCACACGGGTACTGTCATAATAAGCTAAATCAAAGTAAATCGGATTTTCTCTATGATCTCCATGATAAACATCCATCTGTATATACGGCTTAATACTAGAACCGGGCAACAACAATGATTTCTCTCTTAGGGCCTCTTTCACCACCATCGATCAAAGTCTGATGTAGACTAATCGACACTTACAGTTGCAAGTATGTCTATATACGAATTTCACCATCTCTGAGTAGCCACATAGGAAGGTTAAATTAGCCAGTTTCAATTGCCGAGTAACGCTTATCGAGAAGTGACTAACCAACGCTTACCTAGAAAGTGAACCTGCGTAATATTTCTGATAATAAAATACCAGATAAGTTAATGTAGCGTACAATATCCACACACGACGTGTCTGCGCGATAAAGGCGTAGTGAAGTCATGGAGGACATTCGATCCTTACATTTCAGTTTCAGTGATAATAATTTGACGGACGATTTAGCGCAGTGGTTAAGAGCTTGAGCTGCTCCACCCACTGTGTCGAATAGTCGCGGGTTCGATTCCCGCACGGGACAAATCTTTGTGTGATCCACAATTATTTGTTCCGGTCTGGGTATTTGTTTGTGAATTTTCATGTTTGTAAACGCACCCACGACACAGGAATAAATCCTAGTGTGGGGCTAAGTTTTTAAAAAAAAAAAGAAAAAAGAAAATTATCTGGCGACAGTAAAGAGAAAATGTTATTTTAAATGCCGAAATATTCTTCTAGATCTTAAGTAAATACATATCGTCTTTGTCAAATGAATATCTGCTATGTGCAAAAAGTATAACTTAGAGATAGTGAATAAAAACATTCTCCTGTAAAATTTTATATGAAGCTAATTTTTGATGCATATTTTTAGCGGCCAGTTCACCGAATATTGCTTAGTCACATAGCAGGCTTTTTATAGAAAAAAATGGTTAGTAATCCAGTCATATTAGTCACAATATCGAAATATCCAAAAAGTGCACATAGCAGATATTCATTTGACAAAGAAGATGTGTATCTTTAGTTGGTTGACGATCGGCCTCAAATTTTAATTCGGACAATGTGATGGCCTCAATATTCTTCAATAAAAAATTCTTAGAAGAAATTTGAAATCTTTGTCATTCTATTTCGTTAAGTAGAAGTTTTTTGATGTAATAAAGGAAGAAAAAACAGTCTTGAAGTTACCTATATAGAAAATAGCAATTTATTTTCGGCAACACATACTAATTAGTACTAGGTAAATGGCTATTTTTTTTTAGAATACCTACTCATTTCCTTATGCTCTTAATTATTACACTATAACTATAGCAATACCCAGAAATCATCTAATGTCACACACACCACAATTTTCAGCCAATAAGCATTAACATACAGACGCGACAAATGACCCAAGCCGAAGGAGGTTATTAGGCACTCCCTTTTCATATATCCTATATATATATATGACGAAGTAATACATCACTTACCAGATATTTCACGTATTGTTTAATGAAGTAATCACAGAATAAGATTATTGTGGCAGGTGTGCGAACATTTGTCATGTTTTCAACGCACCTTATAAAAACGCGAAAAAGTTCCTTCGGAAAGTGACATTACGCCGCGACATAGGAGAGCCGTAGTGATATCTAACTTTGTCTTTGACTGTAGCCAACTTTCGCGTGATGTATGATCCCCTGGTACAAGACCGTCATATATTTTTGTCTGGAATCCTCAAGACTAAAATTCATTCTTACATGACGTGCATAAAGCATTTGAATATTTTATATTATGAACGTTTGTTTTCGCGTTTATCATTTCATTTTAATTCAAATTTATTTCAACACAAACTGCTACTTTGGTAGTATTTCTTGAGGTAGTCGTGTTATTGGCATTAAATGTTGACATGTATTCCGTAAGGCATTTAGTTAAGGGTATATTTCTCTGGAAACGTGGAGTAGATAAGGTGGCCTAATTGTTTTGTGAAGCTTGCGAGCTTAAATGATATCATCTAAGGCCGCGGTTAAAGACTGGATGCATACAGCCTAAAGCAGTATGTCATGTCAATCTTTGGAGTACTTCTTCCTGCAATGCACGTTTTTGGCTCATGATGTTGATTTCTTTTGCAGGTATTATAAATGAACTTGGAGGTGTTACTCCCCTGGAACTATTTTTTTACACTACAATTTATTCCCGTGTCAAGGGTGCGTATAAAAACCTGAAAATTCACATGCACAAATACCCAGACCAAAACAAATAATTGTGGGTCACTCAAATTTGTCTGGCAATCGAAACCGCGACTATTAGACACACTTGGCGAATTTCAAAATCATCGTCGTCGTGAAATCGTCAATTATCGCAATTATTATTGATAGATTTCGATAGGTACAAAATGTCAGTAAAGCTATATATGGTGTGTTCTTATACGATTTTAATGAGACACTTTAAATTTTTTATCACCAACAATTGAAATAATGTAAAATTATTTAAGTGGGAGTCACGTATCCGGGTTGGAGGCACGTCTGGAAGCGGGTATGACGCTCATTACTTTATTCACAGGCAAAACGCTTCCGTGTACCTTGTTGCTTCCCTGTAAACCGTATTTGTGAATGCGTCTGTATTTTGAAGCTTTAAATAAAATTAACTAGGTCTTGCATGATATATATAACTGTCCATTTCCTTGCGTATGTGCCTAAATTTAAAAATTTAGTTAGAGCCTGGAAGATGTTGTAAATTCAATTTTTGATCGCTTGGACAATTTGTTGAATTCTTTAATTAAACAATCAATGTGAACGAGCATTTTAATTGTTCTAATATAATTTTTATTGGATGTTGAATCATAGATTTAAATTTGGCCGGCCGATCATCCCAATTTTAGTGACAAAGGCCTCGAAACATTTAATTCTAAATTAAATCAAATAAAAAAGTATTGATGTTATTTCAGCGCTGTACCTACCTTAATAGCATATATCCAGATGTATATAACGTTAATTGAACTATAAAACCTAATGGCTTAAAACTATTTATTGTGCTTCATGCTTGAAAAGGGATGCTGTAACTTTGTATGTACGTCGGTTTATGAAGATCTATGAAGAAAAATACTCTACTCATTACGGCTAAAGAGATAAATGGGGCCACCATTTACTTACGAAACATTAATCTGCGAGGCCCGACAGTATTTACAAAGCACTAAAAATGTTACAATAACGAATGTTTAGAATTGTATTATGCGCTACGCATGTGGAATACGGTAACTGCTAAAGTAGAAAGGTATTTTATTTATTACACATTCCAAATAATTGTAATTTGCCTGGAGGAGGGCACAAACACAAAAGCCTAACTATTTTGAACGTAATAATTTTACTTAATAAAAGGTGAATTGAGCAAACTCGAGTGTTAAGTGCAACTGGCCGAGCGGTTACATTTTCTGTGTACAGTAAAATACAAATAAAATTAAACATAGGCCTCGAAACGTTTGAACACTGAACAGTTTAAACAATCATCACCGATTTTGTGAATATGTAATCACTCACACACAGTTGTTTGGTAAACTAAATTGATTTTATTTAATCACTTTTTAGTATATTTAGCCTATACTGCACTTTTTGTTACTTTCTTTCATTGTTAGAAAAAGGTAGAAAGACCTTTACTACCACTAATAGAGTTGGGAGAGTTGGTGGGAGAGTTGGAATGGGCCATACTCGATCGAGTATGGCCCATTCACGCGGAATCAGTGCAGATTGGTGGAACAGGTTTGTGCCCACCCGCTGTTGGAACTTATTAAGCCGCCTATAAGGTCGCCGCGAAGCATGAACTCGCTCAAAAATCAAAATGCCACAAACCGTCACCTATTTCAAACTAAAGAAAATGACCACTGTTTGGTTATCGCAAAAAAACACAGCGACTATTAAGTGGAAACAATTAATAAAGTCAATTATTTCTTAAGCAGAAAAATTCATATAGTCAAATGAATGAAGGCAAAATGTTCTCCTAAGTTCACAGTAAGAAGAATCGGTATTATTTTTCCTAGTAACCAAATTCTCCAAATGAGATCGCCATCTTGTTCGTTGGCTATCTACAGGGTCACGGCGTTTGCTTCGTATCGAATATACGAAACGCGTAAGTTAGCGATTCGCTTGTCAAAAATGCCACTTGGCTGCGGTTTTGTATAAGGAATTCGTTCCTCATCTGACGTTTAGTTTTAACGAATAGAATTATTAACACTGCTACCAATTCAAGTTCGGATCGCTAGATCAAATTGCTTATCGTAACCTCCTGTTAATCCCATACACTTAAGATTCTATTCTTCTAGCGTTTTTGCCACTTGTCTAGGCATACAGGTTTTTTAAACATTATAAAAAGATATCCTTATAATCAGGGCTGATAGTAGACGCCACTTATTTTATATTGTTCTGTCTCTGAACTGATACAAATCTTATTACACAAACTGGAAAAAATAACAAAATTACTATTCAATGTAGTAGATGAGATGTGATGTAAACTTACATATAAGCATCAAACAAAATAATTTTATGAAATAATGGTTACCGATTTCACGCGCATTTTATATTAAAGTTACGTTAACATTTTACCGTTTTATGTTAAATTTTATTTCGCGGCGATCTGAAATATAATTATATTATACAAGGTAGTATCTTTTCCGCACTCAATTGACATCGCGTTTGTTTAGGAAGTAAAATAAATTTAAAAAGTTAGCTGTCACATTGACTTACGTGTACTGGGCCCTTATTCGCTATGACAATTTAAACACGAAACAAGACGTGTTATCAAACATACGTGTTATTGGCGTGGAATGGAATTCTGTATGCCACTGTCAGATTTGAAAACATGACAAGGCTCGTCACACGCCATGTTTCGAACTGTCAAAATAACACGCTCCGCGCTTGCGTGTTATTGAAACATGTTAAAAACTTGCTAAGGTAATTCAATGTAAACAAACATTTTTAAATAGGTTTATTGCAATTTAAATGATATATTATGATCATCGCGTCGTCGTCGTAGTAATAAATTATTACTCATAACCAGTGACATTGGAAAATTGTGGTGGCTCATCTATTAAAGTGAACTTCTCAATTTCAACAATAGTGTACACATTTATCTTAAAAATATGGTGTTTTGTTTTAGTTTGTAGTCACAATGAACCGGACGAAAGCTTCTACAACCCAATTAGCATATTTACCCACCCACAGGTGGAATCTGGGTACATCAATTGTTCTCCTCAAGGAAGGTCATCGAGAAATGTGGAAAGACCTAACCTACCAATTAAATGCGTTAGGAGGCCCATTTAAAACTGTGATCATAAAAAACAGGTACGTATCTACTAAAATAAATGTGACTTTTGTTATTTTATAAAGACAAATAATTTGTGGTGTGCTACATTATTGATTTTGTGGTGAATTAAATATTTGTATCATTGATTTAATTATAGGGCATAGGTGGATGATGTTGACCTAAAATAACATAAAAGGCTATTTTTCATTATCAATTTTCATTACAAGTAGAATGTAGGGTTATTATAATGCATTTTCTATTAGTGAGTCTTAATTGTTCATCAAATAATGTGTTGCATATATTATGAAGCACTAATTTTGCATCTAAAATCATATCTTTCATATGAAACTTCTTTTACAGAATTGCTGATGGTTGAGAAAATTTGAACACCCAAGTTGACCCATTCTTGTAGAGGAAGATGTGCGGTGATGTCATCTGTGGTGGGAATTTTTATACTAATGAATGAAAGAAAAATGTTTTCATTTCAATTTGTTTTTCAATTATAGCTGCATAATTATGGTGTGGTAACCTTGGTAGCAAAGTGGAACCAATACTGTGTGGTATACCAAACTGTATAATTTTGAATGTTTGTTGTTCAAATCAAATAAAATAGCATTTATTGTGGTCATAGGTTACAAAGAGGGTATGTGTTGTTGTTCTGATGAGGACTTACAAGTTTCCATTTAACAATACCAAATGACTTGCATGTGATTATTGATTTGTTATTCATAAATAAAACTTGTTGATTTACCAATTACTTTTGTTTCATTTATATACATACCTGCCCGGCAGGGGATCTGGCTTGATGATGTTTTTATTATTTGTTTTCTTTATTAATTCTTTAATATAGATAGATACATAGAATATGTATATATCTATGTATCTGTGTAGATAGATAGCTAGTAAAGATAAAGATACATAGTAAATAAACTAAATAAAAAAGTATACCTTTTGATTCACTGTATGTATATTTGCAAAACAAACTTTAAAATAAAAAATAAACACCGTCACGCCGGTATTCCCGGAGTGGGGGGCAGAAGGACATAGGGGCAACTAGGTTCAGGGAGGACCGGCCTCGACTTGGGCTGTTGCTATGGGGGAAGGCATACATTAGGTGTCTCGCCGTGGTGAACATGAAAGAAAATCCCTTGTCCGCTGGCTTGGGATTCTTCCACGTCGCCGGCGAGGTCGGTGTCTAATCCTGTGTGTGATATCGGTATCTGATAGGAGAGAAGTAAGGGCATTGTAAGGGTTGCTGAAAATATGGCGCGGGCAGCAATAACGGCTGATAGGAGGCGAGTCAAGTGCGTAGGCGGCAGCAGCTAAAAAGGGCTTTTATATAGGTGCGAATAGGTTCAAGGCTGAGATCGGAATGGTGCTAGGTTTTTTTTTTAAGTGGCCAATTTTATGAAAAAACATGGTGTGACAACTAAAGACACTAAAGTGGTCGGTTCGGACGAAGAGCAAGGATTGGGGAATTAATGAATGTTTAAAATAAACTAATTTTGAACCAATTGTATTGCCTTAAGTTATCACACAATATTTTTATGTAAAATTGACCACTTAAAAAAAACAGACTATATATATGTGTGGGACAAGTCTTTGTTTGTTTAGGTGTGGGTATAGGTTATTGTTTTTGACATTCGTACGTTCTAAAACTTGGATCTTTGTTTAATGTTAATTAAAGTCGCCTTTTTTATATCTGGCCCTACCTATTTACTTAGTTTTCAATAGACACATACTTAAAACCATGTTATCAGCACATATAAATATATTTTTACCGAAATTAAATAAGTTGAAACGAATATTCGAAAAACCGATACTTTACCGAAATTAACAGATGTAAGATTATGAACGAATCCAGCGAAATCTCAAATTAAAAATAAAATTGCCGTAGACAACATTCCTTACGGCATACCGAATACCATTTTGTAATTCCACGCGAAGGCTCGTCAAGGAAGCGTGTTTACGTTTACTGCTTGTTATGACGTCACACGTTACTTGCGGGGAATCTCATGTGGCATAGCGAATAAAGGCCCTGGCAACCTCAAATGTCACTTTTTTTTCGCGTGCCTACGACATCGCAAGTAAAACGATTTTTGCTGAAAGAAAACTATTTAAAGTGTATTTAACCACATTTAACGAAATACCTAGTAAGAGAAAACTTATTGAGTGTATGTTAAACGTTTTGGAGAAAAATCGTAAGCGTAAACGCAGCCGCCGTCGCCGTCGAAATCGGGAAAGCAGGTCGCGCTCGCGCAGCTCGAGTTCCAGGCGTTCCTCACATTCGCCTGAATACAAAAGTAGGACTCCTAGTCCTAACCATGAAGATGTAAGCCCTGAACCTCCCCCAGTCGTGGAATTGGATAATCCAGGTAAACCACACAATATATATTACCTACCCTCATAGGTTAAATATATTTTGAAAATTTCGGCGATCATCTCGTCAAGCATTTCTCAATACCAGTGAGCACGAGATGCTCTTAGCGACATTTCTATGTCGCTAGCTGGCATTGAAGGTACCTTACCAGCGAGCACGAGATGCTCTTAGTGACATTTATATGTCGCTAGCTGGCATTATAACTCATAAGTGGGCACGCGATGCTCTTAGCAACATTTCTATATTGCTAGCTGGTTTAGACACGTATGTTGACATGTTCGGGGGTAACAATGGCCATGAACAGTAGTTTTGAATTTTCAGATACAATCGAAACTGACCCCGAACCTTTAAATCCATATAAAGCGGCTCTAGGTATGGACTATGAAGAACCCAAACAATTCCTGGGCCAAATCCACGAAGATATATCAAAGAGATTTAACCACATTCTCACAGCAGGTCTGACTAAAGAAGAAAGAGATATAATTTCCAAAATACACACTGTGCCAGAAAATTGTACATTACTTGACGCCCCTCAACTAAATTCCGAAATAAAGGCAATTTTAACTGAAAACTCTAAACTGAGGGACCAAGGGATTGAGATATCCCAAAGACAAGTCGGACTGGCTACTTCTATAGTAACTAAAACCATGACTGACCTCATACAGAATGAGAATATGGACAAACACAAACTTCTGTCTGAATTAGCTGATGCTACCAAAATATTAACAGATGTACACTATCACCAAACGAAAACCAGAATAAAACTCATTTCACCATTAATGGACAAAAATTTTAACCAAATAACATCCAAGTCAAAAAGAGACTGCCTACTTTATGGTGAAAACTTACTAGAACTTTTAAAAAATGCAAAGCAACTGCAACAGACAGCAGCTCTAATCAAAAAACCAACTCCTGCTGCACCACTGAATAATCGCCCATTTACAAACACCAACTTCCAACGCCCCGCCCCGGAAAACAGGAATGGCCCACCACGGAAAATAGCCAAGGGGAATGCTCGTGGTGGGCCAGCAAGGAAGGGTCAACCCTCCAACCAACAACGCTATCGCTTATTGAGTTCTTAGATTTACGCGAATATTACACATGAAATAAAACTATTTTACGGATTTTATCGCGGTTTATTTTTATTTATTTTTTTATTTTTAGTTCCCGACGTTTCGAGTGCTTTGCAGCACCCATGGTCACGGGAGGGACTGAGGTGTTAGACGTCCAATAGGCATAGTTGTTCACGGGGTACCCTCAAACTTCTTAATTATTTTTGTTGTTGTTGGTCCGACCTACGCAGAATGAGCTCACAGTGTCTTGAGGTCTTGCAGTGTTATGCTTGGTTTTGGATTTGATTATATTAATTACCGGATCCCAAGACGATGGAAGCACCCAGCCATCTTCTCTATTGAAATTAGGATGTTTTTTAATTTCAATAGCCTCGCGAACCATCCTTGGTAGGAATCGGTGTTCTTTCACGAGGATTTGTGGTCTATCAAATCTGATGTTATGGCGGGTGCGGTCAAGGACATGTTCACAGACTGCAGACTTCTTTGAGCGACAGTGTTTTAGGTCAGCTATGTGTTCTTTAACCCGTGTTTTCACCGGTCATTTTGTTTGTCCTATATAAGAGAGACCACATTCACAATCAAGCTTGTAAACTCCTGCATCTTGTAGAGCGATCTGACACTTGACAGATGGTAAAAATTGATTGATCTTCTTCGGCGGCTTATAAAATGTTTTAATCGAAGCACGCTTCAAGATGTAGCCAATCTTGTCCGTGACTCCTCTCATGTAAGGTAGTACAGCAGGGAGACGCTCAACTGTGGCTGGTTTCACTCGGTCACTGTGACGTTGGCATGGGACTCGAAGCTTATTGTCGTGCAGGACTTGCTTGACGCTCGGCAGCCAGATGTTTCTTGTCACAGATCCCTTGTGCTCTCTGAAACAAAGATTTACCCACGGTAGCTAACTGTGTTGGATGGTGGTGAGATTCACCGTTTAAGTACCTATCAGTATGGGTCTGTTTACGATAAACCGTATGGCTTAAGGTGTTGTTGGGGTTGCGGATTACTAACACATCTAGGAAAGCTAGGGAATTGTTTGCCTCCAACTCCATTGTAAACTGAATTTTAGGGTTAATGGAGTTAAGATGATTTAGGAATACATGAATTTTGTCAGATGGTAATATTGTGAAAGTATCATCTACGTACCGCTTGTAGAAACTTGGCTTTACAGGTGAGGTACGAAGGGCTGTCTCCTCAAAGTCTTCCATGAATATATCGGCAACAATGGGAGATACAGGGGAGCCCATCGCCACGCCATCTACTTGCTTGTAGAACTGCTCCTTCCACAATAAGTAGCCAGATGTAAGGCAGTGTGTCAATAGTTCTAAGTATTCCGCTGGCATGTTGTTCTCCGCTAGTTTCCTTTCTACAATTTCGACACAGTCTTGTACAGGTAGGCATGTGAATAGTGACTGGACATCGAAACTGACCATAGTTTCATTGTCAGTAAGATGTAGATTTTTGATCTCACTAACAAAATGGTATGAATCCTTAACATGTGCTCTGGTGTGTCCTTTGAGTGCCGAGAGCACTTTCGCTACGTGCTGAGCCAATCTGTAGGTTGGTGTGTCGATTTGGCTAACGATTGGACGTAGGGGAGCATTCGGTTTATGTATTTTTGGGAGCCCATACAACTGTGGCGGTTTTGCGCACGATTTGACGTCCAGATTCAATGTTTCGGAGTACTTCTTTATTAAATCACTCGTTTGTTTTAAAATATTGGTGGTTGGGTCTGTCTTGACCTTTTTGTATGTATTTTCATGCGATAAAAGTTCTTGTATTTTGACATTGTAATCTGACGTATCCATAATGACCGTAGCATTTCCTTTATCCGCGCGGAGAACAGTAATATCCTTTCTATTGCGTAAGGTTTTCAACGCTAAATATTGATTTTTAGGAAAATTTAGTTTGGGCACTGAACTTCGACGTAACATGGATGAGACATCCTGACGTATTGCCTCCGAATCTTCCCTTCCTATGGAATCGCTATCGCTCCCATCATCAACATCACAGGAATACAAAAACACATCGGACTGCATCCAAACAGTAATTAATCAGGTACATGCTGGCAATTTATCTAATTATGTTAATTGCTGGGAAAAGGTTACAGATGACCCAATCATCTTACAGTGTAATAATTTTTCACAATTAGAAACAATGGAAGTGAACAAGTCAATTACAGACTTGTTAGAATTAGGTTCTATAACACCCTGCCAGCACACCAATGGAGAATTCATTAGTAAAATCTTTCTCCGGCCAAAACCAAATGGCAAATTGAGATTCATTCTGAATCTAAAGCCATTAAATAAATTTATCACTGCAAAACACTTCAAAATGGAAGATATTAGAACGGCCATCAGACTTGTAGATAAAAATTACTACATGGGCTCGATTGATCTGAAAGAATCATATTTTTTAGTTCCTATCTCCCAAAAACATAGTAAGTATTTACGATTCATTCACTTAGTTCAACTCTATGAATTCACAGCTATGCCCTATGGCTTATCCACCGCCCCCAGTGTATTTACTAAGTTAATGAAACCAGTGATATCACACCTAAGAACCCAAGGCTTTCTGTCAACCATATATCTTGATGATTGTTTATGTATAGGTCAAACTTACCAGGAATGCATTCAAAATATAAATGCTACCATAGGTCTATTTAAATGTTTAGGTTTGATCATTAACTTTCAAAAGAGTCAACTAACACCCAGTAAAGAATGTAAATTTCTAGGTTTCATAATTAACACTCAAAGTATGTGCCTAGAACTACCTACAGAAAAGAAAGTACATAATAATAATAAATAAGAAAGTACATATCACAGATCTAGTCCAAAAGTTCCTAAAATTAAACAATTGCTATATCAAAGATTTAGCTAAGTTATTAGGAACCCTAATAGCAGCCAGCCCTGCTATCCCCTATGGAATGATGCACACAAAATTAATGGAAAGATAAAAATATTTAGCTCTAATAGATTCCAATGATGACTACAACACGAAAATTATATTATCTAGAAACATACTACCTGATTTCGAATGGTGGTTAGGAAATTTAACTAATTCCAAAAAATTACAGGATCCACCTTTTTCATTTGAAATATTTTCAGATGCATCATTGACCGGGTGGGGAGCATATTGTGATGGCGAACGTATTGGTGGTTTATGGTCAGAACAAGAACAAGATTACCACATAAATCATCTTGAATTAATTGCAGCATATTTCGCATTAAAATCATTGGCTCATCAGGTACATAATGCATCTATTCTGTTAAGGATCGACAATACGACCGCCATCGCATGTATCAATAAAATGGGAAGTGTACAATTTCCTCACTTAAACGATGTAACCCGAAATATATGGATGTGGTGTCAGGAGAGAGAGGTTCACATCTATACTTCATATATAAAATCGAAAGACAACTCAATAGCGGATCAAGAATCCAAAAACACTAACATTGATACAGAATGGGAACTATCACTCAATGCTTTTAATTTAATCTGCTCTCAACTTGGTCAGCCAAAGATTGACTTATTTGCCAGTAGAATCAATCACAAATGTGAGGAATATGTATCATGGAGGAAAGACCCTTATGCATTTGACATAGATGCTTTCACTCTGAATTGGTCCAAATATTTCTTTTACGCTTTCCCCCCTTTCGCCCTTCTCACAAGATGCCTGCAAAAGATAAAAAATGACAAAGCTAAAGGCATACTAGTTTACCCTCTGTAGACCTCCCAACCATGGTACCCCTTAGCCAAATCACTTGAAATATCAGACTACCTCATATTCCATCCTAATGATAATCTTTTACTATCACCTTTCAGGACCAAACATCCGCTGAGCTCGACACTTACCCTGATTGCAGCAGTCTTCTGCGGCAAACATTCCGACAGAGAGGTCTGCCAACTAAGTCACTAGATATAATGTTATCATCGCTTTCCCCAGGTACGCTTAAACAATACAATATCACATATAAAGCGTGGTGGAATTATTGTAAAATTTACAAATTAAGCGTCCACACTGCATCTGTTCCACAAATAATACAATTCCTCACCGAGAGATTTGAGGCTAATGCCGGTTACAGTAGCCTTAACTCGGATAGGTCGGCCTTATCAACGTTGATTAGTTCAAACGTTGGTTTTTTTTTTTTTTTTTTTTTTTTATTATCTTGTTCTTATAGGAGCTTTTGAACATTAGTTCATGCCAGCTCCATCGTATCCTAAGTACAGGGTTGTCCTTAATTATTTCTTATTATACACCTATTTAATTATAACTAAGTTTTTTTTTTTTTGCGTAAGACCTGCGATCAGTCGCCTAGACTATAATCAGGTGTGTTACAAGAAGTAGGTATTTAGAGAGTTAGAGCCATCGCTCCTTCTCTCCTCAGTAAGTCAGCACATCAGCTCTCTTGAGTCGTCTATTTCGGTTAGGCTGTAAGAGCAAGCTTGATAGTGGGTTCGGGTGAGTTGACAAGCGATTCCTGTAGTTGGCCGAGTATCTTTTAACTTCATCCTGGATGAATGGAATCTCAAGGTACTCATGGATTTCCGAGTTGCGAGCATACCAAGGAGCCGATGAAAGAGTCCTTAGAATATTGTTTTGAGTTCTCTGCAGGTACATGATGTGAGATTTACTGGCCGAAGACCACAGTTGAAGACCGTACGTCCAGATCGGTTTTATTATGGAGCAATAGACCCTTAGCTTGTTCGACAGGGATAAAGCAGATTGTCTACCGAGGAGCCAAAGTAGGCTTTTAAATCTGAGGTTTATCTCATTTCGCTTAGTTTTTATGTGGTCTTTCCATGTCATCCTTCGGTCCAGGTGGAATCCGAGGTATTTAACACAGGTTGATTGAGGCAGTGTATCGGGGCCTAGTTGTACTGAAGGACAGGTATCGTGTCTCAGGGTAAATGTAATGTGGTGAGATTTCAGAGCGCTTGCTTTTATGCGCCACTTGGTCAGCCAGCCATTAGTAGCATTAAGTTGGGATTGCAACAGTTCGCTCGCTGTATTAGGGAATTATAACTAAGTTATATAACATTTTTGCTTCATCCGACAATGGTTCCGCGAGGAAGCTTAAAAATGATCCTATTTGAGTCCCATTTATTTTTAAAATATTTATTATGTTATTTCTTTCAGCTTGGTTCTTTACGCATTCCACCAAAATATGCTGCACATCATCCACCGTCCCACAAACTTCACAATTAGGGGAATTAATCTTTTTCATAAGAAATGCGAACACCTTTAGTGGCATGTGTCCAGAACGCAACCTGAAAGCTGTTACTAACAGATTACGACTAAATTTGCCATTAATAAACCACGGCACCCGAGGAGGCCTTTCCTGAATTACTCTATACCAAATGCCCTTTGTTTGTGATTTTTCGTTAAAATATGATGTCCAATCATCCTTGCATAAAATTTCTGACCCCAAAGTAGAAGCAATTTTTGCAAGTCGATCAGCCTCCTCGTTACCCTGTAGTCCAATGTGCGCCGGTATCCACTGTAGTACTAATTTAATATTTTTGTTTAAGCACTCTTGAACTTTCCTCCATATAGTATAGGCTATCGCTGTACCTCTGTAACCAGAGGAACATCGAGCCAAATGTTGGAGGGCACTCTTACTGTCTGTGAATATAACAACATTTATCTGCTGCTGTAAATTAGTGACATAGGATAGTGCCTCACAAATAGCCAACAACTCTGCCGTCATGATTGATACATTTGACGTAATTCTATAACATTAGCCAACCTTTTTCACTGGATCGTAGTATGCAGCACCCAACGCAGTACTCTTTGAACCATCAGTAAACAATTTATACCATCCAATATATTTAGTATTTATTTCTTCTAAAATGCAATTTTTTGATGAGTTTATTTCATAATCGTTTTTTGGCCTACTAACATACTCTAATTTTTCTCTAATTATAGAATCGATTCTTATTCTCGTATGCCATACATCTAATTTAAACATTGGTAAAGGATTGGATGAATATATTTTTTCTTGATTAACTAAATTATATACTGTCATTAAAATAGGCTTCTTTTTATTTTTCCAATATCTGTTGGCACAAAGAGCACCTAGCTGGGATAACATGTTAACCGTCACACCGTTAGTCCAAGATTTAGATTTTAAACAATATTTAAAAGCCAAAAATTTCCTCCTAAGCTGTAATGGTGCCAACTGAGTTCGCTTTCCATTACATGAATAGGGGTAGACTTTATAAAGCCCCCCGCGATTCTTAACGCCTGATTTTGAACTTTATCTATTTTATATAATCGATTTTTTGCACTACAGTCATATAAGAAACTGCCATAATCAATACGACTTCTGATCACTGCTATATACAGACGCCTCAAATGCAATGGATGCATTCCCCAACCGGAACCCGCTAAAACCCTCATTAAATTTAAAAACCGTTGTGTCTTTTCATAAAGTTCATTAATATGTTTTCCCCATCGTAGCGACTGATCTAGCCATAGTCCCAAGTATTTTACATTTTCTGTGAAATTTAAATTCACCCCACTGATTTTTAATTGTAAGTCTTGAAGTCTACGTTTATGTCCCTTACTAAATAGGCAACACTTGGATTTTTGTGCTGAGATTTCTAGCCCAATATGCAAAAGAATTTCAACTATTGCATTTAAGGCGTTCTGCATATTATACACACTATCTTCCAATTTGGTGCAACTTACAAAAATTGCGAAGTCGTCGGCGTATTGACATATCTGTACAATCTTATTTTGGCATATTACATCCACAGTAACAATATTAAACAGTAAAGGAGAACTCGGATCTCCCTGTGCTAATCCCCTGTTAGCCCATCTCACAATATCACCCCCGCCCTCCGACTCATCGTTTATTATCAGATGCCTCTCACTCAAAAATTCCCACAAATAGTTACATATTTTGTAACCAACATTTAGACTATCTAATTTATATATAGTCTTGTCAACTAAGACATTATTATACGCGTTTTCTATATCCAGGAAGCAGGCTAATGTCGATATATTCTTTGCAAAGTTAATTTGAACTGTAGTGACAAGTTGAGTGAGAGCATCCAAGCATGATTGACCCCTTCTAAATCCTGATGTGCTCGGAGACAGTACTTTATTATGTTCTATATACCATTCTAATCTCTTAGTTACCATCAAATGAAAAATTTTGCAAATGCATGAAATCAATGAAATCGGCCTAAGTTTCGTATTTGAATTATTACCAGCCTTCGGGATTGGAATTATTTTGATGTTACGCCATTGATATGGTATATACCCCGAATCCAAAATTCTGTTGTAAATATACAGTAAAAGCGATTTTCCTACACCCGGGAGATTAAATACCATAGAATAAGTTATACCGTCCTCACCAGGTGAGGTATCCTTCTTCTTAATACATGCATTGAGTTCTTGTAGAGTAAATTCGGACTCAAGCAGAGGGTTAGACGAAACTAATGAAGGTTTCACAGTTTGTACTGAATCTGGGGCTAAGTTGCGAATTAGTTCTTCTTTTTTTTAAATGATACGTAACTTTTAGTGCGTTTATAGCCTTTGATCAATCTCATTTTTTTCCACATATCGGAAACTGATGTAGCCTCATCAATAGAATTACAAAATTGTTGCCAATTATCCGATTTGGCTTTTTTTATTTTATCTTTGGCTTTTAAGGTCTTGTCCTCTAGCACGGTGAGGTTACCAGGAGTAGGATTATGTCTGAATTGACTTAAAGCTAATCTTCTTTCAGCGACTACTTTAGACAGATCTGTGCTCCAATAAGGCTTGGGCTTAAAATCCCTTTGAGGGTCGTTACAAAACTTTATGGTGGGTATATTAGCGTCCGCTGATTTATTTAAAGTATCTAAAAAAAAATCATACATATACTGAATATTATTTGATGTGGTTGATTCAGTACACGCTGATTCGAAATCTTTGCGATATGATGCCCAATTAGCTTTCTTAAAATTACGAATTTTACTTAAATGTAGATTATCTTGGTAGTTTACTTTTATTTGTATTATTAAATGGTCACTACCTAAATTTTCACTCAACACCTGCCAAATACAACTAATGGCTACGTCGGTTGAAGCAAAGGTGATATCAGGAGATGTTTGTTGAAGGTAATTATTAACATATTTAACCCTAGTTGCACATCCGCTATTTATTGACATAAATCCGTATTCTAATGCTGAGTCCATAATTTGGGTTCCTCTAGGATCATTTTTATAGGACCAATTGCTATGATGTCCATTGAAATCACCCGCTATTATAGTTTTATTTGTCCCAATCCGAAGGCGTTGTTCGGACCGAAGGCGGACAGTAAACGGCACTTAAATTTTTAATATTTTTACAATTTAAAATCTTTACGCATATAATCTCAATACCCGTATTATTCATACTAATATTACATATTTCCGCTTTTATGGACTTGTGTATTACGAACGCTACTCCGCCATACGAATCAAATCGATCTTTTCGATACACATCGTATTTTGGTATTGATACACAAATATCTTCGTTTAGCCAGATCTCACTAATTATTCCGACATGAATATTTTTTTGAAATAAAAGGGACTCAAACTCAATAAGCTTTGGTCTGAGACTTTGAGCATTCCATTGTAATATGTTTAAAATCATATTCTTTGTTTTATCTTTATCCATTTTTGATACCGGATAATAGTTTTTGTATAATTCCACTATTTGTTATAAAATCCAAAATAAAATTATAAATTTCTTCAAATATTATAGCACAAAAGCTTTTTATCATGTCCTCAAATGATTTTTCAGGCAGTACTAATTCCTTAATCTTCTGCATCAATCTTCTTAAATCAAATATACTTTTTCTTTCAACTTGTTTTTCTCTTTCATTAACTTTTGCTCTTAAATCTTGATTTTCCCGCGACTCATACTCCTTTTCCTGTATATTAAATTCCATATTATTTTGTTTGTTCTGCTTTTTGGTGACTTTCTTATTTTTTTTGGGATGGTTTGGTACATTTTCGTTATTTTCGCTGTCCAACTCAGTCTGATTTTCGTCTTCTAGATTAATAGAAGTCATATTGATATTTCTATCATTATGTGCCTGGGACAAGGATGGTTGCTCAGGAAGCCCTCTATGATCATCAGTTTCTTGTGTCCGATCTTGGTTCATTAAGTACACAGAAAGGGCTTTTCGATACGTTAAATTTTCTCTGGACATTATAGCACGGACCTGTTTCTCTTTAAGGAAAACTGGACAAGATTTATCTAAAACTAGATGAGAGCCTTTGCAATTAACGCAGTTATAACTGGTCGTCTCACAATTTGTATGACCCAGACCACATTTAGGACAAATCGTCTTTTTTGATGGGCAAAACTTTTTCAAATGACCATATTTCCAACAGCCTGAACACTGAGAGACTGGAAAAGTATAGGGTTCCACCCTAAACCGGCAACCGTATCCATGAACATACGGTGGAAGGGTTGGATTTTGAAAGCATATTCGGATGGTCTCACTGTCGACCCATATACCTTCATCATTTTGGCGCTTAAGTCTTTTTGCCGAAATTATGTTGTAATCGCATTTTAAGGCATCCTTTATCTCGTCTATATCTATTTCCATGTCCATTTGTCTCAGTATTCCGTATGATAGATTTATTTCTGATGTTAATTGGCATCTCAGTCCTAAATCTGCTATTTCTTTGCATTTAAGTAACTTTTCAGCTTTTTCTTTAGAATCAAATAAGACAAGAACTTTGTATCTACTTTTGTATTTAATTCTATTTATATCTTGAATATCGTGTTGTCTTAATAATTTTGCCATAGCAATTTGTTTTGGTAGCGGTTCCAAAGAAGTAATACATACTTCATTGTTATTTTCCTGAGAAATTACTTCATTTCTATTAGAATAATCACGCAACTCATTACTTCTTGATTTTTTCAATCTTTTAGCTTTTATGTTCATCACTATAGTATATCCTTTCTCGTCTAAATACCCGTCACATCCACTACTTTCATTTCTCATTCTTTTACTTCGATTCAACTCGATTACTATGTTATCTCTTGCGTCTAATATTTCTTGATCCTGTCCAATCTCAGCTTCATTTTCACTATGATCACTTAAAACTTTCGGTACACTAGAGGCAAAACTTCTGCTACTTTCACTCATTATTAAAATCAAATAAGGTGGGTAGATATATAAAGTTAAATATCATTGCGATATGGAGCGGTGTAACTGACGCGTGTATATAGGTCACCGGCTCGCGCGCAACTGCAAACGTTGGTAATGATGACAGAAGTACAAGATTCCTGAGGGGAGTATATAGACTCAGACCAGCACTGCCACGATACTCTCGATCATGGAATCCAACAAAAATATTCGACTTTCTATCTTCCTGGCCTGATAACTCAGAATTAAATTTAGAAAACCTAACAAAGAAGTTGGCCGTCCTCCTAGCCCTTACATCAGCTCAGCGGATACAGACATTATCATTAATTAAGTTACCGAACATAATTGTAAGTAATGATAAAATAATCATTGACGTAACCGATCTGATTAAGACTTCAGTTGTAACTAAGACTCAACCAATCATCCACCTGCCTTTCTTCACACAAAATACAAAAATTTGCCCGGCTAAAACTCTAACAGATTATATTTCACTTACTGAAACTTTAAGAAATGACGAGACCAATTTTTGGCTTACTTTCAAAAAACCACATAAACAAGCTACCAGTCAAACTATCAGTAGATGGATAAAAAATATAATGAAGGAAAGTGGTATTGATATTTCACAATACACGCCTCACAGTACACAGACACACCGCAACGTCATCTGTAAACAGAGCGGGTGTAAATATAGATATAATAAGAAAGGCAGCCGGATGGACAAAAAACTCAAAGATTTTTGCTAAATATTACAACTTACCTTTAAGTGAACAGTCTGCTCAAGAAGAATTTGCATTGTCTGTTCTTAGCAGTGAATAATTAAGAATATACCTAGTAAGTTAGAATATTATTTTGAGTTTATACGATTTATTACTGATTGTTGAATGATGCAGTTCACTTATTAATGATTGAATTATTGATCAGCAATATCTATACAGTAAAAGATGTAAAGATTAAGGAAAATAAAACCAATAAACCAAAATAAATTATAGTTTCTTGACTAGACTTGTCGCAGCTAACTCTAAACATCTACCTTGTATAATATAATTATATTTCAGATCGCCGCGAAATAAAATTGGGAATCAAACGAGCTTACCTGTTAAGCGAAGTCTTGATTCTAATTTTATGAGCGGCGATCTGAAATATAATTACCCACCCACTACTAACAGCCCCTTACCTGCAACGATAAATATTCAGTTAACAAACACTGCGAAGGCAGGTACGTAGAACTGCCTTTTCCAGAAGACAAGATTTGTTCCCCATACCTGCTCTCATCTCTAAAACCAGTGACATTTGAGGTTGCCTGTACACGTAAGTCAATGTGACAGCTAACTTTTTAAATTTATTTTACTTCCTAAACAAACGCGATGCCAATTGAGTGCGGAAAAGATACTACCTTGTATAATATAATTATATTTCAGATCGCCGCTCATAAAATTAGAATCAAGACTTCGCTTAACAGGTAAGCTCGTTTGATTCCCAATTATACATAGCATACACATAAGATACAAAAGATAACCAAATTCTACATTTTTCGTATCCAATTATACGATCTAGCAGCCCTGTTTGTAATTAATAAAATTAGACAGTAGGTAGTCGTAACCGTCTCCCACACATTGTTTCCATACATTATTTACGCACTTCATATTAACGAAGTTGTTTTCTCATTCAAATTTCCATACCCGCAAACTTTGACGTCTGAAATACGGATGAAAATAACGCGAAGAGAAATTACAGCTGCCAGTAACGTTTCAATAGCAGTTAATATAAAACGCGGGATTGTGTTTGCGAGAGCGTGTTCGGAGGAGGCGTGTAAACAGGACTGGTGCGAGATATTTTATTCAAAAATCTATATATTAATTCAGGCGTGTGATCATTCGTGCGACCGACTTTAGGCGTGCGGAGGCTCTATACAGTAATGAGATAGAGTTCGCTTTGCACTCAAACCGAACATTTTCAGGGTTCTGTATTTAAATAGATTTGTTCGACATAGTCTAAAAACACTCAACTTAAAACATTCATAAGGCAAAAAAATATTCTATCCGTCTATATCATTACAGCTATATTCCTTGCGGGGTAGGCAAAGAGTATAAAGTTCTAACAGGTTCTTTCCTTACAGACCTTTAGTGTTCTCCGTCCTCATAGAAAAAATATTCTAATACAATATATTTTAAGTATTAGTATGTCCCTCATGGTTGGGCCAAAATACTATCCACATAAGCTTAATACTAAGCATAAGTGCTTAACGCTACATTTTATCAGGACTTTTCTGGAAAAGCATTGAGACCGTCTAAAGATCGCTCATTATACCTATTTGTCAGCATGTCCTAATGGCGCCATTGGGCTTGCCAGTCACTTATAATATCAGCCTATACTGTGTCACTGCTGGGGCCTTCTTTTACAAATCGAGGTGAGAGAGAGTAGGTCGTACTCCACCACGCGCATTATGTACGGGTTGATGGAGACAGGTTTGTGGCCAACTGCTGTTGGAACTTATCAAGCTACCTATAAGGCTTCCATCTTGAATAAACTACTACCACGTTGCGTAGTAACCGGGACCAATGGCTTAGCGTGCCTTCTAAAGTACGGAAATGCTCGAATATGAAAATGCCACGAACGGTGCCATCTTTGGCCAACAGGGTCGAGCGCTGTTTAATCTTGGTGTTTACTAAGAACACCGCGGTCGTACAGCGATACGACCGCCTCACTAAGCGGGACAAATAAGAACCATTGACATGAAAAGAATAAGAAAAAGCATGACCAAATACTATTTTGATTAGTATGAATGGAATGTGTGTGACCGAGCGTATTGAATCTATATAAAACACACAGACTCCGAACCCCAAATACTAAACACAAAAGTCTTAGTTTCCGGGCACCTAAAACCATTTAGGTGAGTTTTGTAGTTCTACTGACATACCGAATTTGTAGGAAGTTTCTCGATCAGCAATCCCAAAACATACTGATGAAAAACAATATGAAAAAATATTAAACTAAAAGGTTAGACGAGTAAAACTAACATCGTCGCGCCTATATTCCCCAAGCAGGGCTGGCAAAGGTGTACTGTGTAAAAGGGGGCGAGCCTATTGCCATATATCCGGCACAATTCCAGACTCCGGAGAACCTTTTTTTGAAAGTCTGACTTGTACTAGGTATACAAATTTTATGTGCCTATTTTTTTCAAGATACGATATTTTCTTTACGCAACCACATAGGGATCTGGCTTTTCCAAGCAACTTTCGACTTGGGAATAAAAAATTGAAATAGTCTCGTGTGTCGTAGTGAGTGTCAACAAGTTTGGACTGCTGTAAAGTTTCGTTCGAGTCTTATGAAATATTCTGTAATGTACAGATCAAAATTTTATTTCCAAGGGAATAATTTATGTGTTTTATCTGTCTCGTTGGTCTATTAGCAAACGAGATCTTGTGTTCGAATCCTAATTTGGTTCAAATTGCATTTTTTTTTAACTATCAGTCGACGTTTAGGTTCTAGATTTGTGCCCTGTATAATGACTATAGACTCGCCTGCAGTTCTATTGAGACCTAACGTCATCGATATAAAAACTTTTCGAAAAAGGGAAACCGACTTCAAAAAGCTAAAAATAAATATTTGAAGTCGGTGCTGGTTGGTGCAGTCGGTTACTTGGCACCGACTTGAAATATTTATTTTTTGCTTTTGGAAGTCGGTTTCCCTTTTCTAAAAAAAAAATTTTATTTTACAATTTTTAGTGATGAGTGAATTTATTATTATTATTTATATACCTCCTTTATATTATCTTACTTGTTTATACAGTGTGAGGTACCTACAAGATTGATATAAAACTCATAATAACTAAATTTTCACATTCATTCTGTTTGCCGTATAGGAAACCACTGGTGTATCTTCAAAGCCCATTGTCCAATACCAATAAAATTTAAATTCGACCATCACGGAGCTATACTAAACCTAATGCAAAAAGAATCATCAAAATCAGTTTATACGCAAAGAAATTACAAAAGAATACAGACGAATTATGAACCTCCTCCTTTTTTGAAGTTGGTGTTAATCAACTGTTTAGTTCTATAGTAGAGTACCTATAGGATTGACGTAACACTCATATTATCTCAATTTACACATTCCTGTTGTTTATTATTAAGGAGTTCCCTGGTGTATCTTGAAAGTCCGAGGTCCAATACCAATGAAGTTAAAATAGGACCACTTTGAAGATGCTGAACCTAATGCAAAAAGAATAATCAAAATCGGTCCATAACTCAGGAAAATATCGGTGAAAAAACATAAAAAAAATACAACTGAACATAGAACCTCCTCCTTTTTGAAGTCGGTTAAAAATATATATGTACCCATTACATCTCTGCTATCCCCGCTTGGGATATTTTTTATTTACCGAAGATGCTGACCATACTATTATGTAATGATCAAATTCATATTATTATTAATAATATTTAAATTTAGCGGACGATTTGGTGCAGTGGTTAAGAGCTTAAGCCGCTCCGCTATCTGGGTCGAATAGTCGCGAGTTCGATTTCCGCACGGGACAAATATTTATGTGACCTACAATTATTTGTTTCGGTTTGGGTATTTGTGTATGTGAATTTTCATGTTTGTAAACGCACCCACGTCACCGGAATAATTTATATTTCTATTATTTACGTTTGTTAAAAAAACCAAACAAAACCTATTTAACTACAACCAACTTCAACAGACGAGCCAACGGTGCGGATTAAAACATAGACAAAAATAGTGAGAAGGCTGTATTTTTAAACTGTGTTTAATAATTAATATAACTAACAGTTATTGTTATCTAAGGCCAGTTCTTTAAAACACATCCAGTTCATCCCGCTATCTCCGTCTGGGTCTGCCGCGTTGCCTTTTTACGTTATGGGGGGACCAGTCAGTCAAATATAGCTTGAGTATTATTCCATAATATGCGCCTCTGACTAATTCCATCTAAATTTATTCAGCTGTTTAGAAGTGATTGGGTAACAGCCAAAATCCATTGCCAAATACCCATCTTTTACTCGAGGGGTAAACGTTGTAGTTAATTTATAACTCTCAACACTCACGTCAAGTGTCAGCGGGCTATGTAGCTTGGGAAGCCAATAGCCAAAGCCGTGTCGGCACGTTGGCAAACATACCCTGCATTTTTACTGAATGCTGCTGGGTCAAAGCCATTTCCATGCTAAAAAGTTTTTTGTATACTTAATTACGTACCTACCTATTTTTAGGTTATTTCGATCCAATTCCCAAAGCCAAATTTGTTATTATTATTTCATTCCTGTCTGATTCACTAAATATAGTTCGCATTTTTGATCGAATTTCTTAATATTTTTAGAATGTCGAACTATAAATAATTTAAAAATGAATCCCCATAGGATCAAAATCTGGGCTTTTTCTCGATTCATATACTTCATTATCAGTCAGATGTCCGCCACTGTAGGCTAAAGGCCTCCCTCAAAGATCATCATGACGTCTAGCTTTGTGCTGTATGTATCTAGCTTGTACCAGCCCCTCACCTTGTAGGAGTGACTGCATTCCACGTCTGATCACCCTCTCAGCAATGACCTAGAAGATATAATATCAATCTTGTGTTTTTATTTAAGAAGGGTTTAAGTCCTAATTCCACGGGAAGCTCTTTTTACAAGATTTTATTTAACTTGCTATGTTTGTATGTCTGTCTGTGTTTCCGGTTTAAATCTTGTGATCCATATGTCAAGCACTTGCTGGTATCCAATTAAGTTGAAATTTGACATACGTATGTATAGTCGGTAAAAAAAGTCGGGAACATGCTGTCATGGAGCTGGTCTTATGATGGAGTCGAAAGGTGGCCATAGGAACATGTGAACTATACAACATAATTCCTCCGTATTTAGGCTTGTTAGATTGGTACTGACAAGTACTATACACCTAGATCGTGTTCAGGGTCCGATGATGAAGCTGAGAAATGCCCAATGGAACCACACAACTACTCAATATAACCCCGTCTCGTTTGGGCTGGTTGGATTTGTCTTGACGAATACTTTAGACCCTGATGGTGTCCAACGTCCGATGATGGAGGCGGAAGGAAGTCAAAGTCAAGCCATAGTCAAAATGTTTTATTTGTATAGGCCAACAAGAGCGCTTACAAGCGTAAAAAAATATTACATTTTATACAACTAACACTGAATCGGATCGCGACCTCACACTGAGAAGATCCGGCGAGAAACTCAGCGGGTTAGTCTTTTAACTTAATTGGACTGGCATTTCTGTTTATCATTATTTTGTGACTATGCCGTATTTTAATAACAAAGTATTTTACAAACTATATTTAGGAGTTGCCGAATGAGGAGCTGCTCAAACCCAATCACTTTTGTCGTCAAAATAGCCTTTTAAACTTATTAATAGGCATATTTCGGAGAGCTAAGGAAAATTTGATAGCATAAAGCTAACACATTCGTCGGGTAAATACAAATTACGATTTACACAAAGAGACGGGGAAGCTGTTAAGTTGTAAAAAAAACATTCAACAAACTCGTAAAACGGACAAATAGATTACTACCGTATTTATGCGTTTTAATTCATCGGCAGGCCCGCGTTAAATACATACGTACGTACAAATTTCTTCAATAAGGTGGCCCTGAAGATTTATGGAGGTGCCGGTTTATCCTTCGGTTTTTTTTCAGAAAGTTCAACTTCAAAGAAGTTCTCTCTTCAGTACCTAAAGATCCCTCATTACTGAGGATGTGACTCCGTTGCTGCTTGCGTTTTAATGATTTTCCTCTATCTACTGCGTTTGCCTGCTAGATTGAGCGCTGTGCTTCAAAAAAGTTCACTTCACTGCAAATCTACCGTACACCTAATCGTAAAATAACCAATGATCGTATTTGTGTATGTGTTATATTGTTGATTTGTTTACATGGATTTATGTGAATTAGAATAGGGTACTTTTCTACTTTGTTAATTAATAATGTGGATTAAGTGGGTAGGAAAATAAGATAATGGCATACGCACTTTTGTACAATGGCTACCTAGCAAAATACATGATTTACATTGAGTTGGTGTTTTACTAAAGTTCAGGACTTAATAGTGGCGACGTTTGGTGAAAAGTGGTCAAAATGAACAGTAAAGCAGTGAAATTTGATGAGTTTAATCCGCAAACGGACAATTGGGACATTTATTTCGATCGTTTACAATTTTGTTTTGAGGCAAATGGCGTCGTTTTGGATGCTGACAAGCGAGCCAATTTCTTTACAGTGTGTGGATCGCGAGTATTCGAAACATTCCTTGCATTAATTACACCAAAGAAAGCTAGTGAAGTGACATTTAATGAAATACATAAGATTCTTACAAAACATTTT
Organism: Phalera bucephala; assembly: GCA_905147815.2. Taxonomy (NCBI): domain Eukaryota; kingdom Metazoa; phylum Arthropoda; class Insecta; order Lepidoptera; family Notodontidae; genus Phalera; species Phalera bucephala. Next base: position 27,641,545 of record LR990613.1, on the reverse strand, counting down.
AGCCCAAAGCCAAATGAAATATCAGTGTCCTTTCAGTTTTATAAACGAGATCAAAAACGTGACGAGTGTGCAACGGACTATATAGCACAACTCCGAAAGTTAACTTCCGGTTGCAATTTTATAGACTTAGAGCGAATGTTACGTGACCGATTAGTTTGTGGTATGAGGGACGAAATACTACAGTACGAACTGTTGAAGAGGGACCGTATAACGTATCAAGACGTCGTGGACGCTATGTTGTCAGCTGAAAGTGCGGGGCGGGATGTTCGTATGATCCAGCAAGCGGCCGGCGGGTTGTCGTCGGGGCTATCACAGCCGTTCTTATCGGGGTGTACTAATACGGGACCGCCCGCAGATATCGAGCCGATGGATGTTAATGCTGTTCAAACGAAGAATTTTTATAGTCGTTTATGCTACCGTTGCGGGAATCGACACGGCGGAGAGTGTCGTTTTGCAAATACTATATGTCGCTATTGTAAAAAGAAGGGACACTTGGAAAAAATATGTTTAAGCAAGAAGAAGAACGTAAACAGAGACGTCAAATACGCTGCAGATGCGGATGATCGTTTAAATGGAATTTATTGGGTACCGGGTGTAATCACCCATCGAACCAGCCGCATACCGCCCTACGAAGTGGCGGTAGCTCTTGCGGGGGTATCGGTCAACATGCAGGTGGACACGGGTGCTAGTTGTTCGATCATTAATGAACGCACATGGCACTCGATTCGCTTTCGTCTACCACGTGATGCTCTGCATCCTATCGAACTGTCGCTTCGAACATGGACAGAGACTCCCGTACGTCTTTTGGGACAAGTTTGGTTGCCAGTACAATACAATGAGGTGATCCGAGATCTTTGCGTCATCGTCGCTAGAGGAACTGGACCAAATCTTCTAGGTCGTGATTGGTTTAGCCCGCTAAACATCTCACTAAATATTAACTTTATTGAAGATGGTGTTGAAATCGATAGATTGATGAATAAACACAAAGAAGTATTTCAGGATGGACTCGGTACCTACCGTGGACAGCAAGTGACAATACATCTCAAAGCGAACGCTGTACCTAAATTTTTAAAAGCCAGACCTGTTCCATTTGCAATCAAGGAGAGGGTAGAACAAGAGATAGACAGACTAGTAGAAGAAGGAGTACTACAACCGACGTCCTATTCTGAATGGGCTACGCCCGTTGTTCCGATAATAAAGAAAACCGGAGAAATAAGATTGTGTGGTGACTATCGCAGCACAGTCAACGAAGCAACTGAATCAGATACGTATCCTTTGCCTACCGCAAATGAAATTTTCGCCACTGTTGCAGGTGGAAAATTTTTTTCAACTATAGATCTGGACCGTGCATATACACAGGTGGTTGTCAACGAAGACACCTCGAAACTGTTAACTTTGAATACCTGTAAAGGTCTTTACACTGTACATCGATTGGCTTTTGGCGTCAAGGCAAGTCCGGGGATTTTTCAGCGTTTGATGACATCTTTGCTGGCTGATATTCCGGGAATAGCTGTCCTAATTGACGATATTATTATTAGTGGCAGGTCTAAACAAGAATTGCAGGACAGACTGGACACTGTTTTGGGACGGATAGATCGAGCTGGCCTTCGCCTTAATAAGAATAAGTGCAAATTCTTTCAAGAAAGGGTCGAATTCCTTGGATTTGTCGTAGATGCGGAGGGAATACATCCCGCAAAAAGTAAAGTAGAGGCAATCGTAAACACTCCGAAGCCTAAGAACAAGCAGGAACTGCAGGCATTTCTCGGTCTGTACAACTTTTATGAAAGATTTATACCACACAAGGCTACTATACTAGAGCCACTACATAGGTTATTAGAAAAATCGCAGGCATGGAGGTGGACAGAGCGTGAGCAAGACGCATTCGACACAGCGAAACGTCTTATTACCTTTGACTTAGCACTGGAGCATTATGACTTACGAAAACCACTTGTACTTACGTGTGATAGCTCAGAATACGGTGTTGGTGCAGTATTGTCTCATGAGACTCATAATGGACAGGAACGTCCCATAGCTATGGCGTCAAGAACATTACATTCACACGAAAGACGTTATTCGCAACTGGACAAAGAGGCGGCATCTATAATGTTTGGTATCACCAAGTTCCATAATTACCTGATGGGAAGACATTTTCGATTAGTGACTGATCACAAACCGCTACTGGGTTTATTTGATCCAAAGAAACCTATGCCTAATATGTTGTCACCTCGATTAACTAGGATTGCCATCGCTTTAACGTCTCACAGCTATGAAATAGTTTATAAACCAGGTGCGCAAATTGGATTCGCAGACAATTTAAGTCGTTGGCCACAACCAGTTCCAGAGGAACCGGAACAACAGCTCGGTGAAATATTGTTGATGGCCGAGTCACCAGAAGATTTTCCCTATGATGTTGAGCAGATAGCGTCGGAAACGAGACGTGATAACACATTGTCACGAGTCATCTACTATATACAACGCGGTTGGCCCGTTAGAGTCAATGACAACAATTTACGTCCATTCTGGTTGAATCGTATAGAATTGTCGCTTCAGGACGACTGCATATTGTTGGGTTGTCGAGTGGTCGTACCAAAGTCCATTCGCCAAGCAGTGTTGAAGGCGTTGCACAAAACACATTCAGGAATCGTACAAACGAAAGCTCTAGCTAGAAGCTATGTTTGGTGGCCACGCCTCAATGAAGACATCGAAGACCTAGTCAGCACGTGTACTAAATGTTTGGAACATCGACACATGCCACCAAAGACCTATCATAAGTGGATTACACCGTCAAGGCCTTGGTCCAGAATACATATGGATTTCGCTGGACCATTTTACAATAAGTATTTTTTGATTATCGTGGATGCTTACTCCCGATGGCCTGAACTATTTATGGTCAATAACACCACTTCGGCTACAGTCATTAAACTATTAAGGACGGTATTTGCTACACATGGGCTATGTGATACAATAGTGTCGGATAACGGCACATGTTTCGTATCTAATGAAATAGAGAAATTTTTCACTGCTAATAACATTCGTCATGTGACTACAGCCCCATATCACCCAGCTACAAATGGGTTGGCCGAACGAATGATACAGACAATTAAGGATAAATTAAGGAAAATGGATGACTTGGCATGGGACAGTAGAATTCCAAATATACTGCTAGGACTTCGGGTCACACCATGCACTACAACAAAGAAGACACCTGCAGAACTGCTCATGAATAGACGGCTACGTACTTTATTGGATACTATACACCCAGATAATCTACAACATAAACGGACTGAGAAACAGATTGATGTCAACAGGGAGAATAAAACGAGAGAAACAAATGTAGGTCAGAACATTATGTACCGCAACTATAATGCTATGGGCCCAAGATGGTTACCAGGTCAGATATATGATAAGAACGGTCCATCTAACTACAAGATTTGTACTGAGAATGAAGCTCTAATCACCCGTCACATTGATCAGTTAATAAAAAAAACATCTACAAAATCCGGGCCAGAGGAGGGAGAGAGAGTAGCTGATGATTTAGCGAGTGATGAACCGGTACGAACAGAGAATCCAGACTCTCAGGATTTGGATAAAATTATTGAGATTCCGGATGCGGATAAATGGGCAGAGATATTGGGTATACCTCCATCAGATAGCCCCTTAGTTTCATCGGCACCAGGAAAAGTAAAAAATAAAATAGATCTGCATTCTAAAACTCCATATGACAGACATAGAGATAATCACTATATGTCATAGATGCCTTTTGTGACAGCTTAATTATGTATTGGCATTTGGTCACATAATCGTTGTTCATTTGTTTTATTTATTATACTTAGGGGGGAGGTATGTTATATTGTTGATTTGTTTACATGGATTTATGTGAATTAGAATAGGGTACTTTTCTACTTTGTTAATTAATAATGTGGATTAAGTGGGTAGGAAAATAAGATAATGGCATACGCACTTTTGTACAATGGCTACCTAGCAAAATACATGATTTACATTGAGTTGGTGTTTTACTAAAGTTCAGGACTTAATAGTATGTAACAAAGTTACAAAGTGTACCATAATTAATGTTAGACTTGAAAGTTATTGTTCCAAATCCAAAGCTGAATTGATTACTAAAATTATAATATAATTGTGTAAATTGTTTTTTAATAAGCTATAATTCCACGTTAAGTTTCCAACTTAAGTTCGCTGTATTAAACAAAATTTAACAACAATTCAAAGGTATAGGCGATTCCAGTTCTATTTCTTAAACATTCAGGCATATCTCAAAATACACGTAAATATATACATACAGGTTTCGTAGATAATTTGTATATCAAAGTTCATAAGATAATAGTAATGAACCTCTAGAACTGAAAGTTTGGTTTTCGTGTTGAATTCGTAAAACATTTGTCTAATAACAGGGGTGGGGGGGGGGCTTAGTTTTTGCATTATGAACGTTATATCTTACATATTACATACATACCATCTATTAAGTAAGGCAATTCAGAGAGCTATATCGATGACTTTGGTTCTCCTGCAGATCTCCAGAGATGTTTAGTATATATAATTAAAATTACAATTGCCAATAAACTATAATAATTGAGATTATTTAAATAGCCGTGTAATAGGGTTTACTGTCTTAATAGGCTAAATCAAAGTAAAACAGATTTTTTCTATAATCTCTATGAGTGGATTAATTTTAAAACCGGGTAACACAATGATGTCACTCTTAGGGCCTCTTTCACCAACATGGGTCAAATTCTGATGTGGACTAATTGTTACTTACAGTTGCAAGTAAGTCTATATACGAATTTCACTATCTCTGAGTAGCCATATCGGAAGGTTAAATTAGCCAGTTTTAATTGCCGATTTACGCTTATTGCGAAATGACTAACCAGCACTAAACTAGAAAATAAATCTTCGTAACATATCTGATACTAAAATACCAGATACTTTTCACCTAGGTAGCAAAGTTTCGTCGAGAAACGTAATATCAGATTTCTAAGCGAACGACTTGCAAATCGTTATAAGTTAATGTAGCGTACAATCTCCACATACAACGTGTCTGCGTGATAAAGATGAAGTGAAGTCATGGAGGACATGCGATACTTACATCTCAGTTTCAGTGATAATAATTATCTGACGACAGTAAATAGAAAATGTGATTTTAAATGCCTAAATATTCTTCTAGATCTTAAGTTGAGGACTCAGGGATCTTAGATTGACGTCTCAGAGCTCGTATTTTTATTCGGACAGTGTGATGTTCTCAATATTTTTAATATATAAAAAATCTTAGTCATTGTTTGAAATCTTGGTCGTTAAGTAGAAGTTTTTTGATCTAATATGGAAAGAAAAAACAGTCTTGAAGTTACCTATAGGGAAAATGGCTATTTTTTACCCATTTCCTGGTGCTCAGCTAGTATATTCCTAATTATTACAAAATAGATATAAATACCTTGAAATCATCCAATAAGATGAAATAAAACTACTTTACGGATTTTATCGCGGTTTATTTTTTTTTTTATTTTTAGTTCCCGACGTTTCGAGTGCTTTGCAGCACCCATGGTCACGGGAGGGACTGAGGTGTTAGACGTCCAAAAGGCATAGTTGTTCCGGGGTACCCTCATGTTCACAGACTGCAGACTTCTTTGAGCGACGCTCAAAGAAGTCTGCAGTCTGTGAACATGTCCTTGACCGCACCCGCCATAACATCAGATTTGATAGACCACAAATCCTCGTGAAAGAACACCGATTCCTACCAAGGATGGTTCGCGAGGCTATTGAAATTAAAAAACATCCTAATTTCAATAGAGAAGATGGCTGGGTGTTTCCATCGTCTTGGGATCCGGTAATTAATATAATCAAATCCAAAACCAAGCATAACACTGCAAGACCTCAAGACACCGTGAGCTCATTCTGCGTAGATCGGACCAACAACAATAAAAATAATTAAGAAGTTTGAGGGTACCCCGGAACAACTATGCCTTTTGGACGTCTAACACCTCAGTCCCTCCCGTGACCATGGGTGCTGCAAAGCACTCGAAACGTCGGGAACTAAAAAAAAAAAAAAAAAAACTGCCATAAAATCCGTAAAGTAGTTTTATTTCATGTGTAATATTCGCGTAAATCTAAGAACTCAATATATCATCCAATAAGATCTCACATACATCACACTTTTCATCCAATAAGCATTAACATACTGTGATGTTTCCTCAGGATAGAAATCAAACCCCAGTTTTCCGTGGCATCATTTATTAGCGGAATCACATCCGTCACCCACAACTCATCGTTCCATAAATCGTGTCGTGACCATAAAGGTCGCTATACTACACTCCTCCCCACTAAAACGCTAACTACACTCCTCCCCACTAAAATGGGAACAACCCAACTCTGTGGAGAGACCAGCAGGAACCAACTCTATTTCGGTAACTTATTTAGTCTACACTTCCGAATGGGTCGCGGCTGGGGCGGTACAGGCGTGGCTGGTAGCGTTGTGTATTCCTCTTCCGGGTGCTCAAGTCGCCGCCCCTCGGGCGATGAAATCGTTACGAGCCCCGTTTCCGGACGCGGCCCCGTCGTGCGGGCGTCTGTTAACTCTGCCTGCCCTGGTTGGGCCTCTAGAGGATCCACGCTCGGTGCAACCCCGTGCGATCGATTACGAATTGTGGGGATCACAAGTAAATTCGCATCCCTACGCCTTAACTGATCAATATGCCTATGTATGTGGTTATCTTTTCCATCCGAAACCTGAAAATCCTTAGCCCCTGAGGTGCTAGCCACTGTACCTGGTAGCCATTTCTCTTTCTTTAAAAACTGGCGATACCAAACATCGTCACCAACTCTCACTACCCTATCCACACCTCCCGCGGCATCTACTTGAGTCCTTTGCATCCCCCGCACCTTAGCTTCCCTATCCGGCTTGATTGCGTCTAAACGCGTTCGTAAGCGCCTACCCATAAGCAATAACGATGGAGTTTCACCTGTCGTACAATGTTCGGTGTTACGGTAGTGGAGCAAAAACCTATTTAACGCAAATTCCACACACTCTCTTCCTAATAACGCTTTTCTAATCACTCTTTTTAGAGTCTTAACAGCATTTTCAGCCGCACCATTCGAAGCCGGGTGATAGGGAGCCGAAAAAACATGCTCAATTCCCTCCCTCTCCAAAAATGTCGCAAATTCCTTACTAGTGAAAGGCGGTCCATTATCTGTTACCACTTGTTTAGGGATGCCAAACCTACTCCATAGCTCGTTCAGCTTAGAAACAGTTCCACGCGCCGCCGTATTTGGCAATGGAAAAACCTCCAGCCACTTGGACATAGCGTCCACTACGACCAAGAAAATTTTCCCTTCCACCGGACCCATAAAATCCAAGTGGAGTCTGGTCCACGGCCGGCCCGGCCAGGCCCAAGGGCGTGGCGTCGACCGCGGCGGCGCGTCCGCATACGCCGCACATGTCACACATGCGCGGCACTCCCGTTCTACCGCCTCATCGATACCAGGCCACCACACATAGCTGCGAGCTATGGCCTTTGATTTGACTATGCCCATGTGTGGCTCGTGAATCATATTCAACACTCTCCCTCGACAACTCTCCGGAACTACCACTCTGTGCCCCCACATAATACACCCCAATTCCTCGTATAGCTGGAATTTCCTATTAAAGTATGGCCCCATTCCTGCTAAGTCACAGGAATCCGGCCAACCATCCCGAACATAAGCTAATACTCGACTTAAAATGGGATCTTTTAACGTTAAATACTTAATTTCCCTGTAGTCCAGCAACAGAGCGTCCTGTGCAAAATGTAAATATGTTTGCTCCGGCATCGAGTCTTTAGACTGGGTATATTCGTCGGTCCGCGGTAATCTAGATAAACTATCGGCACAGTTGTCACTAGTTTTAATATACTCAATATCATAGTCATATGCCGATAAGATCACTGCCCAACGCTGCATTCTACTCGCAGTCATAGTCGGTATGCCAGCGTTGGGCCCTAATATGGACACTAACGGCTTATGATCAGTACGCAAAATGAACTTGCGACCGTACAGGTACTGATGGAACTTTTTAATACTAAATATGATCGCTAAAGCTTCTCGGTGAATCTGAGAATAATTTTTCTCAGCTGTTGTGAGCGTCCGCGACGCGTAAGCAACCGGACGCTCCCCGCGCGCTCCGGGCTGCGATAACACGGCGCCCACCCCCCGCGCGCTCGCGTCGCACGTCACCGTTAGGGCTTTCTTCGGATCATAATGAGCTAAAACCTCACTACCCACCAACGCACGTTTGATCTTCTCAAAGGAATGCTCGCAATCCCTGTCCCATGCCCAAGAAACCCCTTTATGCAATAACCTAAGCAAAGGTCCCAATAGTGAACTAAAATTCTTGACGAACCTACCAAAGAAATTCACCATACCGAGAAACGACCGCAATTCCGTGATATTCAAAGGCGGACTAATTTTTAAAATGGCCTCAATCTTAGACGTATCAGCCTTTATTCCGTCTTTCGTGACAATAAACCCTAAATATTTAACTTCGTCTACCAGGAAAACACATTTGCTTTTTTTCAGTTTTAACCCATTATCGGCCATTCTCTTGAAAACTGCTTCAAGAGCCTGTAAGTGTTCTGTTTTTGTCCTACCGCCAATTATGATGTCATCGAGAAACCCCTGTACATGAGGTATACCCTGCAACAATTTCATCATAATTCTCTGAAAAATACCTACGCTTGACGATAGCCCGAAAACTAGCCTATTATAACGGAATAAGCCCTTATGAGTATTTATAACAGTGAATTTTTTAGAGTCATCTAGTTCTATTTGGTTGTATGCGTTAGATAAATCAATTTTACTAAAATATTGTGCACCATTAAGACCTACAAGCACCTCATCAATCTTTGGCAGAGGGTAACGATCGATCAGTAAGGCGGGGTTCAACGTTGACTTGTAATCCACACAAATCCGTAGCGTACCGTCCGCTTTATTAACAGGGACCAAGGGTGAGGCCCAATCTGAGCAATCTACTGGCTCGATGACGCCGGAGCGCAGCATCGCGTCCAGCTCCGCATCGACGCGCTCGCGCAGCGCGTACGGCAGTGGCCGCGCCCGGTGGAATACTGGCTCCGCGCCCTCGCGCACGCGCAAAGTCGCCTTGCCACCTGTGTACCGTCCCAGGCCGTCACCGAACACTTCTTTATACCTGTTGAGTAATTTACATATTTCTTCGTCAATGTGCAAACCCTTTTTTATAAAATTACATCTAAATTTAGGTACATCGATTTGTAATTCAGCTAACCACTGCCTGCCGATCAAAGAAGTAGTACCCTTATCAATAATAAATAACTCTAAACACTTCTCCACGTTATTAAAACGTACCGTGGGCTTAATAACACCTACCGGCTTAATTTTTGTGCCGTCATAAAATTTCAAAACGGTGCTATCTTTTTCAATTGGTAAATTACTAAAAAGATTCTCATACACAATATTACTAATGCATGATATCGCCGTACCGGTATCAATTTCCATCTCGAGTAAAACGTTATCAACCGTGATGAGTAAACTTACGGCTTTATAGTTATTTAATGCCAGTAGATTCATGTGTTCGATATCATCCTCTTCCTCCTCCTCGCTCGATTTCTGACCGGCGTGACCGTAATGGAAACCTCGCCTCACAGCTTTATCGCCACGACGTTCATGCCACTCCCGCAGGCTCCGGTCATGTATAGACGGACACACCCTTCGCAAATGACCAACCCGCTGGCACTTGCTACATACAAACTTGCGAAACCGACAGGTCTTGAAGCAATGGTTGTTAGCACCACAAGCTGAACAGCTGTCTCCTGACAATTCCGTCGAACATTGTACTCTTGTTAAAGTCCGTGAGGATGACGACAACTTGCCGCCGGCAGGCGGCTGGGCGCTTGCCCGAGCATTGTTCGCTGCCGGCACGCCCGCGCCGCTGCGCCCAGCGCACCCGGGAGCCTGCCCGGCGCGCCACGCACACGATGACAAAGCATGCACTGGCCAAGTGCCACTGCCAGTTGCTTCAGAATCCCCTTTCGCACCTTCGACCACCGCTGCGTCCCGCTTCGCCGCTTCTAAAGAACAAGCTAACTTGACAGCATCCGCAAACGTCATCGAATCGTTCTCCGCGAATAGCCGCTGTCTAATTACTTCGCTTCTGATCCCGCAGATAAATTGGTCCCGCAAATTTTCATTCAAACTTGAATCAAATTTACAATTACGTGATAATTTCTTCAATTCCGCCACAAAACTTGCGATATTCTCTCCTGAGTTTTGACGCTTTTGACGAAAACGGTATCTCTCGGCGAGACAACAAGGCGCCGGTTGCAAATGTTGACGCATAAGATTATCGACTTGCACATATGTCAACTCAGAAGGCTTGTTTGGGCTAGCGAGATTTACTAGTAATTCGTAAGCCTCGTCCCCCATGCTAGCAATCAAAGTCGGTAGCTTTAAATCTTCTACCACTTTATTCACTTTAAAGTACATATCTAGTCTATCAACATATGATGACCACATACCAGACTGTACATCAAATTCATTCAATTTTCCGATCGACATTTTTATGTATGATAATTACTTCGTTAAACACACCAAACACACGTAATTTAACTCGTCGCCACTGTGATGTTTCCTCAGGATAGAAATCAAACCCCAGTTTTCCGTGGCATCATTTATTAGCGGAATCACATCCGTCACCCACAACTCATCGTTCCATAAATCGTGTCGTGACCATAAAGGTCGCTATACTACACATACATACATGATAAAATACTCATGCCGAAGGAGGTTGTTAGGCACTCTTTTTTCACATATCCTATTCGAAGTAATATATTACCTATCAAGATATCCCACGCATTGTTTATCATATTATGAAATTCATCATGTCTTTCACGCACCTTATAAAAACGCGAAAAAGTTCCTTTAGAAAGTGACATTAGGCTGCGTCACTGGATAGCCGTAGTGATATGTAACTTTGTCTCCGACTGTAGCAAACTTTCGCGTGATGTATGATCCCCTGGTACAAGACCGTCATATATTATTGTCTAGAATCCTCAAGACTAATATTTATTCTTACATACTGTTCTTAAAGTATTTGAATATTTTATATTATGTGTGTTTGTTTTCGCGTTTATCATTTCCCTTTTATTTAAATTTATTTCAAGATACGATGTGATATTTTGGTAATATTTCTTGAGGTAGTCGTATTATTAGCATTAATGTTGACATGTATCCTGTAAGGCATTTAGTTATGGGTATATTTTTCTGGAAACGGAAGACGTGGAGTAGACAGGCCCCCACAAAGTGCTTGAATGTTATCATCTAAGGCCGTGGTTAAAAACTGGATGCATACAGCCTAAAGCAGTATGGCATGGGACGTTTTTCAACTGATGAGGTTGATATATATTTTTTTCTAAGGTATAAAAAATTAACTTGGTGGTGTAACTCCCTTGGAACTATTTTTTTACATTACGATTTATTCCTGTGTCGTGGATGCGTTTACAAGCATGAAAATTCATACACAAATATAGTATGGTCTTATATGACTTTAATGTGACCCTTCAAATTTTTTATTACCTGCAATTGAAATAATGCAGGATAATTTAAGTGTGAGGCACGTCTGGAAGCGGGTATGACGCGCATTACTATATTCACGGGCAAAACGCTTCTGTTTACCTTGTTGCTTCCCTGTAAACCGTATTTGTGAATGCGTCTGTACCTTCAAGCAGCTTGAAGTAAAATGAGGTCTTGCAAGATAGATATGTCCGTCCATTTTAATGCAAATGAGCCTAAATTTAAAATTCTAGGTGGAGCCTGGAAGATGTTGTAAATTCAATTTTAGATCACTTGGATAATTTGTTGAATTCTTTAATTCAACTATCAATGTCAACGACCATTTCAATTGTTCTAATATAATTTTTGTCGGATTGTAGAATCATAGATTTCAATTTGGCTGGCCGATCGTCCTAATTTTTGTGACAAAGGCCTCGAAACTTTTGATTATAAATTAAATCAAATAAAAAGTGTTGATTTTATTTAGGCGCTGTACCTAAGGTAGGCTAACAGCGTGTATCCAGATGTCTATTTATTGTGCTACATGCTTAAAAAGGGATGCTGTAACTTCGTATGTACGTCGGTTCATGAAGATCTATGAAGAAAAATACTCTACTCATTACGGCTAAAGAGATAAATGGGGCCACCATTTACTTACGAAACATTTATCTGCGAGGCCCGACAGTATTTACAAAGCACTAAAAATGTTACAATAACGAATGTTCAAAATTGTGTTAGGCGCTGCGCGTTATAGTTTCGAGGTGGTCCCATTTTAATAAAATTGGTATTGAACTTTGGACTTTGAAGATACATCAGAGGAATCCTTAACGGCGAGCAGCACGCATGTATAGATTTCGTTATTATGGTTATGATACCAATCCTTTAGGTACCTTGCTGTACAACTCAGCAAAATAATATAATATAGGTATATAAATATTAGTAAAAAATTCACTTGTCACTTAAAATGGTGAAACGAAAAACCTTATTTAAAAAAAAAACCGACTTCAAAAAGCAGAAAATAAATATTTGAAGTCGGTGCCAACTAACCGACTAAACTAACCGGTACCGACTTCAAATATTTATTTTTTGCGTTTTAAAATAGGTTTTATGTTTTTTTAAAAAGATTTTTGTGAATATGTAATCACCCACACAGTTTGGTAAACTAAATTGATCTCTTTCTCTATCTTTATCATCACGCCAGATCCCTTGTGAGGTAGGCAGAGAGTAAAGAGTTCCAACAGGTTCTTTCCTTACAGACCTCTCTGGCTTCCTCCACTCTCATAGTTTGTCTCATACACGCTCGCCGGTTACGGAGACTCTTGACTTGTCCTTCAGATAAGACTCGGCCTATTTGGTCATGGTAAAATAGTCTAGGTCTACCCGGTACCTACATCCTTCCGCTTTCGTATTGTTTATCTGTTTTGTTATTCTTTCTTCAGACATTATTTCTGTATGCCCGAACCAACGGAGCATACCCTTTACACCGATACTATCTTTCATGCCTACGCGCTTTCTTATTACGCTATTGGGAATACGATCGGTCAGCGTGACTCCGCACATCTTCCGCAGAGATCGCATTTCGACCGCATTTATCCTGCTTTCGTTCTCTTTCTTACATACCCAACTCTCACTGCCATATAACAGCGTTGGGACAAGCACTCCGTTATGTATGGCCAGCTGCGCCTTTTGGTTTAAGTGCCGGCTCCCAAGTAGCCTTCCCATCGCACCATTCACTCTATTACCTGCATTCACTCTTCTCTCTATATCAGCGGTGTATTTCCCATCCTTACTGAAGGCGCATCCAAGATATACAAACTCATTCACTTGCTCCAGCACATCGTTACCAACCACAATCCTTGCATTCGTTGTGAAATGTCGCAAATAAAAATGTAATTATGAAAATACATAATAGCAATTTAAATGTTTATACATGTATATTTTATGTATTATTTCATGTTTATTTTTAAGTACAAAATATTATAATTATGTTAAAATTTTATTTAGATTTCTACACAACAAAGAAAAGACAACGATTGTTTGCAACTTAAAAAGTAGGGTAATAAAATAAATAGAGAGCTAGAGTTATAGTATATGTATGAATAAAGTTTGTAATTTAATTTCAGTCCCAATTACATGTGGAAGACTACTTTGTTTCAGAAAATATGTATGTTACTCAAACACAGGTACTTGCAACTTAAATTTATTATATAATATAAGTATAAAAGCAATATCATTATATTACGGTTATCTATTTTCTAAATAGAAAGTTTGATCACGAGGACGTGACATATTGCCAGGATGGACGAATTTGTTAGCGTTATAAATATTATAATGAAAATTTAAATTTTTAAATCGGGCACCTCTGTGAAATTGTAGCAGTAATTATTTTTGTAAGTTGGCAACACTTTAAAATCGTTACGAGTCGAATCTATAAATAAGCTGTTTTGACAAATTAAGCGGCAGTCTAAAGCTTGTTTTTGAACAAGTAAGCACGTGGAACACTGTTGGAAGGAATTATTTTGGAAGGAATATTGTTAATTGGAAGGAATATAGAACTTATCTGAAAGGAATTCATGTGGAAGGAATATTTTGTTGATGTTTGGAGACAATAAAGCAGAAAACAAGTTTGTCTGGGAGTTTATTTTATCGGATCAGCTACAGAATCATTGATAGTAGCTGTACTGATTTACATATTATTATGAATGTTTTATGTAAATAATTTAGCTCAGTCCATTAGCAGTTATATTTAATGTACGGGTAAGATTAATCATAAAAGCATGTAGATTAACCATAAAGGTATGTGCGACAAGGATCTTCAATTTCCAAGAACACGGCACAATTTTCATAGTAAAAAACTACGACTGTCATGAAGTCATATTTCACTTGATGACAGCCTTAGTTTCAGTTTTGGCCGCGGGCCAAAATATCCTTGTACGAATGTGCCTACGTACGTAATAAACTAATAACACAAATTAAAAATAAATAACACCGTCAAGTCTATATTTCTCTTCCTATGAGGTAGCAGAAGTATATTGTCTACGCCCACATATCGCCTACGTGATTCTGGGAGGTGTGGTTTTCTATTTATTAGTTAGTAGAATTATAGTTAAAACACCTAAGTTTGGAACTTAAGATCACGTGATAACCACTCGCATTATCCGCCACTAGATGAACGAGGCATTACATAAAAAAAAAAATGAGAATTCAATTGAAATTGCAAATGAAAATCAACCAAGTAATCCGGTTATTTCATAGCATAGCGATGCGTTTTGGCCTTTACTTCGAACGCCGTTAGAAGCTCTCCAACAAACAATAAACCTATTTCTGTCGGGTCAATCACTACTTAGACAACTATTGCGAGCACTTACATCGGACCCAACGGTTCAAAATCCTAGCCCGAGCCAAGCAAGGGTCTTAACGAGCTATTACCCGTATTCTTCTTTAGTAAGTTTTATCACGAAAGGTTTTATTTATGTGAAAGTAAGAAAAACCTACATACGACCAGATGGATGTTTAAAAGGATGCTTACATGAACAGTTTGGTGTGGACTTTGAGTCCACGGGGTTCGTACCTATCATACTTTGAGGAACTCTCTTAAAGTCTGGTCGACTCAGCGCCAGCTGACACATATCTCGCATAAAGTCAGCGTTGCTATCCATCGCGGGAATGCTGCCGGTTTCCCGGGCACCGTGCCGAACGCCAGTAATATGGTACCGTTATGTTCCTATTCGTCGGTCGTGGTGCTCTTACCGCTAGCACTGTGCCACCGGGGTGTTCTCAGCGATCACCAAGGTTAACCAGCATTTGGCTCGGTAGGCCAGAGATGGGTGATGGTTTGCGGCATTTCATATTCGAGCGACTGCATGCTTCAAAAGGCACATTAGGCCGTTAGGCCCAGCTACCACGTAATGTGGGTGTTATTCAGCTAAGTTGGAAGCCTTACAGGCGGTTTGATAAGTTCCAACAGCACGTGGCCCCAAACCTGCCTTTACTAATTTGCACTGGGTCCACGTGGTGAAATATGACCTAATCTGTCTCACCTTGATTTGTGAGAAAAGGCATTAGCCCAGCAGTGGGACAGGACAGTGGTGGTGGATTATTATGTATTACTATTATTTTTTTATTTATGATAATATTTGCCAGCGCAAGAATATAAGCCGCAACTGTGAGCAGCGAATTAGGCATACAAAATGAGTCGAATGATTCTATATACTTTATATGCTATCACTGCTCATGCTCATGTTCCATATCCCGCATACTATCACGACCGGGTTAAATAAAAATCAGGGTATAGATTTCGAAAGACTTGGCGGTGTTAGTCGAGGTTTGAGTTTTAAACCCGAAAAGCAAGAAGATAACTTAGCGATCACTGCGTTTTTGTTTCTTTTATTCAGGCAACTGTTCGTTTTTAAAAGGGTGTCTGATTAACTACAAGAAAAAAAATCTAACTAAAGTCACAAGTACAGCAAGCGTAAGCTCCAATATTCAGAAAACTGAATGTGAGCGGAAAGATGTTTCGTAAACATCCTATAGGATATTTTTATTGACTTACTCCGTTTTGCTTCGCATACTCCGCTTAATTTCTTTAGGCATATTTTATCTGGAGGGAAATCGAGAAATCTCATATTTCTCTGTCCTATATGAACAAGAAGTGGAAAAACGTAACGTGATCGATGTGCAGTAACCGGTATTGGTTATACTGCGGCAGGTATTTGCATGCGCTTACCCATAACTCAACACTATGTCTTTGCTCTATTTTTGGTCAAAACATCTCGCCGGCCATGTTGTTTTTTTTCTCCCTTTTCCCCTTTTTCCCCTTTTTCCACATTGGCGCAATCTGGAAAGAATGGTTGAAGTGTGCAGTTTCCAACTCCGTCTTTTTCTATCTTTGTCTTTAAAACTGCTATAGAGTCAATTATTGCCAATAGCTCCTTGAATGTCTTTGTAAGACGTACATACCCACCTAAAAGATTAGCTGTTTGAGACCATTTATGTGAAATTAATGTGCCCTATGTGAATATTTTCATTGTTTCTTTGTGTTTCCGAAAGTTATTGAGCACCCTTACTATTTTACACTATTTGTTTTTTGGGGGCTAGTAAACTAATCCAATATTGCAAAATTGCTAACCTTAGCTTCAAAAAAGTGTTATTATCTGATATGATCAAATTCCAAAACAGCGAAGGTTTTGTTGTAAGATATTGCTGCTTCCTAAACAACCTGCGGGCCTTGAATAACTTTGGCTACATCAGTTTGATAAACAACTTGCTGGCCTTGAATAATTTTGGCTGCATCAGATGTAGCTAGTATCAATACTAGCTACATCTATTCAAAACCAACTGCAGTAGTAGCCCAAGCACGCGTATATTAAGTGATCAAACGAACTTACCTGAAGTGAAGTTCGATCATTATTATACGAAGTCCTTCGTTCGAAGATATAAACTATATTAGCAGCTCTCTCGAGTCGCTTGGCAACCGCGCGTCATTTAGCCAATTGAAAAGTCAACGCCGCCTCTATGGTATCTGTGGACATAACCTCTGCAAGCATTCCTTTTAGAAGTAGTACATTTCAACTTTACCAACGGGCAGGGCGGGTTGGGTACTTATATCTTCGAACGAAGGACTTCGTATAATAATGATCGAACTTCACTTCAGGTAAGTTCGTTTGATCACTTATTATACTGTGTCCTTCGTTCTCGATATAAACTATATTAGCAGCTGTTTAGAGCTATAAGGGTAAAGTTGAAGTATACCACATAAAGGTTTTTTTTTTTTTTTTTTTGAGCGTGACCTCTAAAAAATAACATATCATTAGTATATTTGTACTATAACACATTCCCGTTCTTTGTTTTGCCATACAACACAAACAACAAATATATACACATATATTGTTTCTTACAACCAGTCTGTCTAACTTATTTAAAATAAATTTATATAATTAAATTCTATAACATATTATGTTATGTAGTGTAGATCCATCCCAACAAAACCTTTAAAGCACCTGTTATATACCTTTATACCACACCTGTTGTCCAAAATTCATTAATACCGGGTAATATTAATCAATCATTACTTATCAGATATCAGTGCAGTCTCTATCTGTTATGTCTTCTATAGAGATGTTTCTTCTATAGATATCTTCTATATAACAAGAGTTGAGGAATTGCCCATCTAGAGTTTTGTTTATATAAAATTAAATCCTTTATAATAATTCTTGTATCATTGACAACCATTATGAGACGAACTATGAGAGTGAAGAAAGCCAGGCAGGCATGCAAGGAAAGAACCCGTTGGAACCTTGCACTTTCTGCCCACCCCGCAAGAGATCTGGCGTCATAATATGGATAGAGATAGATAGATAGCTAGAAACCCTTACTGTGTACTAGACCTGAAAACAAAGTCTGTTAGTACCCAATCTATAACAATATGATACAAATATAACAGGGAAACCTATTTCCCCACTAATGTGTCTACCAACTGTTTTTTGTCAAATGATCTCCTTTTGAGTACGGTACCAAACGAAGGCTACGAATTAACTTGGTGATTATAAGAATGGTTTTGCTATCATTACATATTTAATTTATGTTTTTTTTTTTTTTTTTTGTACTAGAGGCCTTTGTACTAATGAACTTATATGGAATTAAGTCCGGTGAAGCTGTAAAGGCCTCGCGGCCATCAGCGTACATCACACTCACACACACACCTTATCTGGAGATATTCCTCCCATAAGGCTATGTGCTTTACCTATATTATCTCGCGCCCCCCCCCCCCAATTTTAGAGTCTGGAACGAAGGGCAGTACTAATGCGTGGTAAACAAACATAACCTACCCCAGTGTTATTACTATACCACTATTATTAATTCAATTTAAATTTCGAAACTATCCCGGAATCATTTCCATGTTCTGAGTGTGCGCCGACAAATAAATCCTTGGCTACATAAATATTTATGTATTACTTAACGATTCGTTCTTGCGCAATAACGCCCGCGAACGTTCGTTTTGGCAATACGATTGGACCACTCCTGAACCAATTACATTACTGATACTAAAAATACTAAAAAATACTCTCCTAATTTAGTAATAACTTAAGAAGAGAATAAGTTACAGTCGACTAAACCGAACCATGGGTTACAACTGTATCATATTGGGAATCCTATTCATAACTGAATTATTTCATACCATGAAATTTTCATTTCATACCACACTTCCTTTGCTTCTTTGTATGTGACTGTATTTATAAGTAAAAACAAAAATTGCAATGGGTAACTTTCTAGTTAGTTCTAGATGTCCAACCGAGAGAATTGAGTGTTACTCAACTTATTATTATGTATCCCCCATTAATAATAAATAAATAATATCAAGTTCCTTAGGACTTAGATTATTGCTGATACTACATAATATTTATTATACCTGTGATAAGAATATACTTTTGATTATTCTTGTTTAAGATAATCCATACTTTCAAATACTGTAACTCAATATTTCATCCACCGTAGCTTGTGAACATAATATCATTAAATTTTCAAATGGATATTATTATCAAGTCATTTGCATGCCTTTATTTTCTTTTTATATATAGATACCTATTTATAAGATACATGTAACATGTGGATGTAATAATTTAAGTATAACAATACCAAAATTGCAAATTTTTGTATGATATCTCAATCCAATATTTTTTACTGAAACACCTTTAAATAAATTACAACATATATAGTGCTCTAAAACCAACTTGTTACTTTAATGGTAGCAGTTTGTACTTGTGTTATCATAACTATACCAGAAAACATCACTGGTGTTCAAAATAACTGTACACCTTCCAAACTAATTACAAAACTATTTTTTATAGTTATTAATTTCTTAAATAATCTTATTTAATTACATATTATTTATTGATTATCATATGATCAAACAAAAATACAGTAAAAACATCTAATTCTCCAAATCATGAATTGATGTATAGCTTTCCATTGTGTGCCTCAAATTTCTAATATTATTAAGTACACTATAATTGATGCAGGAAATAATCAAGAACCCAAAACCATTGAACTCATTACATGATAGAAAACTGAATAGGTACTAATAAATTTTTTATTAGTATATTTATTATGACTGTAAGGTCTGACGTGTTAGCATTAAGTTTTTATTTATAGCTATTTTTAATAAAAATAGCTATAAATTATATTTCAAATTATTAAACAATAGTGTTTCTAATAATAATGTTTCTATACATAATGTTAAACATATGTAGGACAAGATTCACTTGTCTGAAGTGCAAGTACTTGCACAAAAACCAATAAAATTATGTTTGTCGTTGAAGGCATTATTAGTGTCATAGATACATACCACCGTCAGTGAATACCTTTAGCCTCCAATATTATGGCTTCTTTGTAAAACCCATGTTGTATTCCTGATAGTTTTTCTGAATTTTTCAGCAACTTAAAAACCAAGTCCTTGTGTAAAATGCCTATCATGCTTTTTGTACCTCACTTTCTTTGGTAGGAGATTTCCAATGTCCAACGTGATGTTGTTTTTGGTGAACTGATAGGTACACTGTGACTTAATATTTCCATACCCAGGATGAGGATTGTTGTTCTATATTGGTTACAACGGTGGTCGTTTTATGAAATTTTAACTACTGGCTATGACTAGCTAGTTAATAATTCCATATTGATAATCCACTATATTAACACTCCTTTTATGCAAAATATATACTGCTGACCTTAAAGGTTCTTATCTCAATAAAGGTTTCATGACTGTATTGTTAGGATTAATCTTTTCTGGCTACCCTGCAAGGAGTCTAGGTTGATAATATTGATAGATAATTATTAGTTCTATGTTAACTGGATAGACCAGGTATTTTATATTATCTTTTAAGTATCTTTGTGCATAACACAAATTATCCCACAACCTGCCTGCCGCAGCATCGGTAGGATAAGATATTATATTTGGAATGTATCCACAGTCCTGTTGCTTGTCAGTTACAACAGGCATTGCCATTAGTATATTACTTGGCTTATTTGGTTATAAACCCTGTTCAGGAATAAGTATTGCTGGATTTAACTTTTTTAATACAAGTACTCATAATTTTGCACAATTCTTTGTGTAATAAGCTCCAGTTTGGGCTATTTCAGTATTATTATACAAGTATGTCTAATAATGAAATCAATAAAAACACTATGTTTCTGCAAAGGAGTGACTTTTGTTATTAATAATGTATTGTTATACATAAACAATGTCACTTTAATTACCCTTTCAGTAAGTCTCCTTTCGGAGATATAATATGACAAATTGCTTATAGCTTATAGCAATAGTCTTTGTATTTACTGTTTTAGACATGTTTCAATCAATCAATCAATCAGCCTATCGTAGTCCACTGCTGGACATAGGCCTCTCCTAACACGCGCCATTGCACACGGTCCCCCGCCTTCCGCATCCAGTCCGTCCCAGCGACCTTCTTGAAGTCGTCGGTCCATCTAGCTGGGGGCCGTCCTACCTTACGCTTACCAAGTCGCGGTCTCCACTCTAGGACACGCTTGCTCCATCGGCCGTCAGTCCTTCTGCAGATGTGACCAGCCCATTGCCACTTTAGCTTACTGAGTCTGCGAGCTATGTCGGTAACTTTGGTTCTTTGTCGGATTACCTCGTTACGAATTTTATCCTTCAAAGAAACGCCGATCATAGCTCGCTCCATAGCCCGCTGTGCGACTTTGAGTTTGTGGACTAGTCCCACTGTGAGTGTCCACGTCTCGGCCCCGTAAGTCATAACAGGTAGAACGCATTGGTTAAAGACTTTAGTCTTCAGGCATTGCGGTATAGGCGAAGCGAAAACGTGACGTAGTTTGCCAAATGCTGCCCAACCCAATTGGATCCTGCGGTTGATTTCTTTCTCGAAGTTGTTCCTACCAAATTGGACAACTTGTCCAAGGTAGACATACTCCCGAACAACTTCGAGCATCGAACCATCGACGTAGATCGGTCCCGGCGTGACATGCTCATTAAACATGATCTTGGTTTTATCCAAGTTCATGCCGAGACCGACACCTCGAGAGGCTCCATTTAGGCTATGCAGCATTCCGCTCAACTGTTCCAGTGACTCTGCCACGATGACGATATCATCGGCAAACCGAAGGTGTGAGATGTATTCGCCGTTGATGTTAATGCCCCGCCCAGTCCAGTCCAGCGTCTTGAAGACGTCTTCGAGTGCATTGGTGAAGAGCTTGGGGGATATTACATCCCCCTGTCTTACCCCTCGATGCAGCTCGATCGGGTTGGTCTTTTGGTCCTGGAGCTGGACGGTCATTGTGGCGGTATCATACAGACATCTCAACACCTCGATATAGCGCCAATCGATGCCACATCGCTGCAGAGCATCCAAAACCGCCCAGGTTTCGATGGAGTCGAAGGCTTTCTCGTAGTCCACGAAAGCCATACACAGCGGCTGATTGTACTCTTCGGTCTTCTGTACAATCTGCCGAACAGTATGGATGTGGTCTACGGTGCTGTAGCCTTTTCGAAACCCGGCTTGTTCCGGTGGCTGGAACTCGTCAAGTCTTCTGGCGAGGCGGTTTGTGAGTACTCTCGAGAACAACTTGTAGACGTGGCTCAGGAGTGAGATGGGTCTGTAGTTCTTCAGCAAGGTTTTGTCACCTTTTTTGAAGAACAGAACCACCGCACTCCCGCTCCACGCTTGAGGTGTTAAGCCCTGGTGGATGACGGAATTAAAGAGACTCGCTAGCTTTTTCAGGATTGGAGTCCCGCCTGCTTTTAGGAGCTCAGTGGTGATTCCGTCATCGCCTGGCGACTTGTTGTTTTTGAGCTGCTCGAGAGCCACTCTGACCTCGTCCTGGTTGACATCAGGGATGTCTTCCGTATCGTGGCGTGCTAGTGGGGCTCTGTGGTCGTCAGCGCTGGGTCTCGAGGGTTTAGCCATCCGTGATGCGTACAGGTCTTTGTAGAAACTCTCAATTTCCTCGAGTATCTCGAACTTGGAGGTCACGGTTTTGCCATCCGCTGTATTAAGTTTCGTCAGATGGGATCTACCTAGCTGGCGAGCGAAGACTTTGGTGCCTCTGTTCTGTTCAATCGCAGCCGCGATGGCGCGGGTGTTGGAACATCGGAGGTCACGTCGCACCCGCTTCCGGATCTTCCGGTTGAGGTTCCTCCCATCCGGCGAAGACGCCTGCGTGGATGACATTTCCCGTCTCTGCCTCATAAGTTCGAGAGTCTCGAGCGAGAGTTTAGACTCTCTGTTACCGCTTTTGCCGGGAAACACCCTTCGAGACACATCCTGTAGCGTTTTGACCACTGTGTCGGTTTTCTCGTCAACATTGCCTTCGGTTTCCAGCAGGTCGAAACGATTTTGAAGCTCCAGTTGGAACTTTTCGGACCCTAAAGCTATTTGAGGCGCAGTAGGTCTGAGAGTAGACCTCATCATGCGACGTCTTTCGGCCTTGAAGTCTATATTTAGAGCGCCTCGGACAAGTCGGTGATCGCTGCCGGTATTAAACCTGTTGATCACGGAGACGTCTCTAAATATAGACTTCCTGTCAGTCATGATGAAGTCTATCTCGTTCCTCGTCACAGTGTCGGGGCTTCGCCATGTCCACTTTCTATGAGGCTTCTTCTTAAAGAACGAATTCATCAAGAAGAGCCCCTGCGACTCCAGAAAGTTGACCAGCATCTGCCCCCTGTGGTTTCGGCGCCCCACGCCGTGGGGTCCGATTATCGTTTCGCCGCGTTCTTGTACTCCCACTTTGGCATTGAAGTCCCCCATAACAACGTTGTAGTGAGCCTTGGTGGTGCCATGTAATGCCTTGGCTATGTCTTCATACATGGCTTCGGCTATGTCGTCGCAGTATGTCGAGGTCGGCGCATATACCTGTACCACCTTCAGGGTGTACCTGTTGGTGATTTTAATTATGAGGTACGCTACCCGTGTCGACACACTGCTGACTTCCACAACGTTGTTAGTGAGAGCTTTGTTGACCAGGAAACCGACACCGCCCTGAGAGGGCCGATCACCTTCCCGAAAGTAAAACAGGTGGCCTGACTCAAGGGTTATCGTGTCCTCGCCCTGTCTTCGGACTTCGGATAACCCCAATATGTGCCAGTTTATGCGACCTAGTTCTACCTCGAGTTCAGCGAGGTGTTGGTCCAGCCGTAGAGAGCGTCCATTGTACGTAGCCAGGGTCAGGTGTTTTTGGTAGCCTTGTGTCGTAGCCCGGAGATTCTTCGCACCCCCTGCCCCGCTGTTACCGCGACCGCTACCGTGGCAGCGGACAGCGGGACTACCGGGAACTGGGGGCCTTTGCGTTTGGTGTCTTAACATATTAAGAGGTTTTTGGCCTACTATACCACGCTGGCCAGACGGGTTGGTATAGGGTTTGTTTCAAATTTTCCTTTTCTGGTCGTTGATCGGATGACGTTACTACCTTTGGTGGACTCTTACCACCAGCCAAGCAAAAGTATGGCTACTGGGGCATTCTAAGTTTTTCTTTCGCTTCCAGCCCAGTAAGGAAGAAGACATGTTTAAGGTATGTATTTTAGGTAACATTTTTGATTCTTACCATTGTAGAAATGTGAACTGCACAGGAACACCTCATGGATGAAACCTATGAGTAGTATGACCTTCAGCACATATCTCGTATGGGCCCCAAGTCTTGCGGATCACGCCGATGTATCTTGTACACCACTCGTGTCCTTGAATTATCGTCAAGTCTTGCGGACCACGTCGATGTATCTCGTACATCACCCGTGTCCTTAAAATGCCATCGATCCTGAACAATCATCATAATTGATGAACGTCCCTCTAATTTCTCTTATTGGAGGTATAACATTGCCAATTTATAGACGGTTAATAATCGTTTTCAGGTATATTTCGTGTTAAACTGTTTGTACACGAATAGGGACGTCGACTTCATAAGTTTACTTTTCGGACGACGAAGCTTTCCCAAATTTTAATATGACGAAACTCACGTCCCCAAATATTAGATATTATATAAATAAACAAGTTAAGCTGAAAAACACCACAAATAAACAACTATCGGTTGATCTTTTATAGAATGTACTTCTTTGCCAGGACGTAAATTTTTCTAAATTTGCCTATACGATGTTTTAAATTTATTTCACAAGGTCACTTGAGTATATTACAACCATTTTGTTATATAATTTCAGTGCCATAACACGTTATTAAATTAAATGTCGACCAAAAACTTTATTACAAAGCGTCGGCTGCCGCGCTTTCAAAAGAATGCTTGCAGAGGTTATGTCCACAGATACCATAGAGGCGGCGTTGACTTTTCAATTGGCTAAATGACGCGCGGTTGCCAAGCGACTCGAGAGAGCTGCTAATATAGTTTATATCGAGAACGAAGGACACAGTATAATGACGTTATCGTAACGCTATCGTGTTGATATTCTATCCCTTTCACACTTATTACCTAATAACTTAAATAATTATTAACACATGATAGCACGCGTAACAAAGTTACTATCGTTTTAGTATATGGCGTTTCACATCGTTCATATTAAGCCCTCAGTTCGAAGTTGACTGCACCAATCAGTCGATATTTTTAACAAGGTATGAACAACGAGACATCGCTCCAAAAATATTTCTATTGAACTTTTCCTTAATGACCTCAAAGATTAAGTACACGCAATAAAACTAACTGCGAACCAATTTATTACACACTTACCCACTTTTCATTTTATTTCAGTACAAATAAGATTCGAGATCCATGACATGATTCGACTTGGAAATTACCCTTGATAGTGTGGGGTAGCTATTAAGCCAATTACCTTAAGTTATACTTAACATCCAGAGAGTGGTTCGTTTAATGTACACTTTTGGTAATAATAGTGGACTAATAACAGACATTATGAACTTTTAATTAAATGGCCACCGTAAAAAGATAATTAAAATTAGCCCAACAATTATCGTGTTACTTACGGCCTGTAGCTTGTTACTAGTAACTGCAGAAAAGGTAATATTTTAAAGGGGTTACTTGCCGCGCCACTATTAAAATACTGCAGTGTCTAATGATAAAGCTCTTCGACCAGTAAGTGTTGCTATAGATGAATGACAGCATTGAGACATGGTCTCAAGGCGGGCCTCATAAAATTGGTATTCTTGAGCCAAGTTTGTTTCGGTTTGGGTGTTTGTGTATGTGAATTTCATGTTTGTAAACGCATCAATGATACAGGAATAATTACTAGAATGATGCTAAAAAACTGAAAAAAAATGTTCTAATAGGGAGTGAGCCTATTGTTATTACAAATTTGTTATTTGATAGGAAGTAACACTTTAAAAACATTTTGTCTGACCTAGAATTGAACCTATGACCTCGGGATTGCCAGCTGCACCACGCAACTTATTGTTGGCTGATGCTAAACCATTATCAAGAGGAAATAATATTGTTGTATAAACGAAAAAGAAGTTAATGCGACTTTCAGTTACGTTATTTCTACAGAACATCGTTTGCCAATATTTTTATCGACGCACGAAGATGGTACGAAATAATAGTCACGTACCTACATTAACATCATCATATTACATCGTCACGCCGGTGCCCATCAGGGAATACATAATATGATGTTATAGGAACATAAATGTCCGAGGAATATAAGCTCATCACTGATCAATGGTCATACTCAGGCAGAAAAAACTTGGAGTAGAGTCGATGTAATACGTAAGTAAAACAAAATACTTTAATTAAAAAGGACCGAAAGTAGGGATAATAATTCCGCACCACTGTCGGTTGACAGGGTACTAAGAATATAGGTTCTGTTGACTACGTACACGTTTTTTCTATCTATACTAATATTATAAAGAGGAAAGATTTGTATTTTTGTATGTTTGTAACAAATAAACTCAAAAACTACTAAGCCGATTTCTAAAATTCTTTCACCATTAGAGAGCTACCTTATTCAGAAGTAACATAGGCTATATAACATAGACCCGGTAGTTGGCACTATTGTCGACCAGGTACGAAGTCGCGGGATATCAATCTCAAATATTGAATCAAGTGCTTCTATGAACACTTAGGTGTATATATGGAATCACAGACCTTTAACCGCCGTGACTCCACAGATACTCTCAAGATTGAGAAACATTAGTTTCAAGTACCTACTATAAATACGAACCTATCCCGCAGACTCATAAAACTCGGTACATTGGCAAAACAAAACGAGAAACTGTACAAAGCCCCTTAAGCCAATCATTGATTGAAGTGATCCGAAACAGGAATAGCAAGTTGGGAAAAAGATCTGCACCACTACTTTTGATGAGGTTAGTTCGCCATTCGTTTCACCAGATTATTTTCGAATTCTTTCTGTAACACAGCTGATACCTTAGTGCTGGGATAATTTTTGGATCGAAAACGATAATATACTTGAAGATTTGATTATCAAATAAGTAAATAAAATATGCTTATTATTAAAACAATGACACCATTACGCCTACATTCCTTAATTGGGGGTAGCAGAAGTGTATGCTCGGCAATATTTTGCCGACGATCTTAAGTTCCATTTTAATTGGGAGCGAGTCTATTGCCGTTATAATGGGGACAATATCAGATTCTGCACTCTATTAAGATTGTTTTTTATAGAAAACCTCCAATCACTCTTTGTCCAACCTAGGATTAGGAACAAGGATGAATCTATAGGTCTAGTGGTACAATGCTGGAAATTGTGGTGGTTTCGAATAATATGTTTAACCAAGCGTGCTTTTGTTATTAAAAAAATTCAATCAGAGTCCGGAGTCTGTAATGTTGCTGGGTATAGCGAAACTATATACATTGGGACCTAACATTGTCAACGATGTGTTGGTGTACACAGTTATTCGTCTGCCACCCCCTCTTTTGGGAATGTACGTATGACAGTGTCCACCGCGAAGCTAACACGAATTGTAGGTATTTGATTCGAGGTGTCTACATTTCATCAAAGGATCTCAAACAGGTCACGCGATAGCAGGTAAGCCTATTGCCACAGCAGGGAATTTTTACAAGTTTTTATTTAGCTTGTAATGTTTGTTATAGTATTTTTATGTAAGATGGGTAATATGACAGTTCTAAGTGTCATTATACTTTATTCAATGGCAATAAGAGGGCTTTTAACGGGAACTTAAGAAACGAGTCATGACCCATTTCTATAATTAACTATGTTTATGCCTTAACATCATTGAATTAAAGATTAATTTCCTTTGACACTAAGTACTGTTACAGTATCCATCTCATGTGAAAAATATTATAGTTTGTTGGTTTAGGTCAAATCTTGCAAGCTGAATTAAAACCACTACCTCTTATCCTACGGAGTTGAAATTTTTCATTTTGGTTCAGTTTCAATGACAATGCATTCTTACGGTAAGCACGACCTGAATATACACTCAAGATTGGCTCCAGACGAAGGAATTCGTCAACGGTCAACAGCGTAGACACGAAATTTTGTATACACATTTAATATTGACTGGTCGTTTTAAATTGCATAAGTTGCTTAAAAGCTTGTTCTTAACAAGTATTTTTAAAATAAAATTGTTATAAATATCAACATTTTTCATTATTTGCCTTCTAAAATATCTACATGGATTACTGTTTCTCTTTTTCACGTAACTACAGATTTCCAACACGGGGATTTCGTAACGAAAATATCCCTACTAAATGATCTACTAAGCTTTAAAACAATAGCCTTCATAAAAGATTAAAGTAATATTCTGAAACTGTAAGATGATTAGTATTAAAGGTGCTAACGATATGATTTGATAATTCGTAATTGATTTAAGAAGATTCCAAAAACTTCTCATTTCTTAATAGGGTCATAATCTTTTTTGCTTAAGTAGGAGCGAAATTGACGATCAAATTGTATTGTTATATGTAAGGACTAGCTGCTACCCGCGTCTTCACACGCGTTTATTTTGTAATTTGACATAAGTAGGTAGGACTTTTGGGATAGTATTATTCCAAGACTTTAGAGACACCTATACGGGCATAATAAAAAAATATTTGATAAAATATCTTCTTTATTACAACTTCACAAATGCCAAATCAATACTTCCGTGCGCTGTGCGGGGATCATACCTGCGACTATTTGACAAAGTAAGTTAAGCAGTCTACGTTTTATCGCTTAAACCAAGTCGTCTTCATTTTACAAAAGTATTTATAAGGTCAACTTAAATATGAGTAATTTGCCAGGTCCAGTCACCTGTGAAGAGGAAAAGGGAAATCGAAAGATTGCCAAGCTTCTCTTCAGACAAATTATGATTAATATCTTTGGGCCTTCATGCAGGCCGGTAAAAACCCACCAAATGCATATTGGTGTGATTTTATATACCACTTAGACGGATAACATCGGCATGATCTAGTGTTTATATATTATAAAGTTATTTATTTCATATTATTATTTCACGACTCAATACATTTAACACTATCTTTCAGTCTTTATCATCACGTCACATTCCTTGCGGGGTAGTTAGAGAGTACAGAGTTCCAATAGGTTCTTTCGTCCTTTCGTCTTTCGACCGCCACTACAGTCGACTTTGTACTGTTACGACCCGGACGTACCGATATCTCAAAAACTCTAGAAGGTACTCGCTTTTCTATTCGCCGACCACGCGGCGTGTGGCGGCTACTGTTTGATGAACCTGGGCTTTTTTATCGACGTACTTGGAGGGTGCGAGTCCGTTCTAGAACTGTTATACGAGTATAAAAACAGCTCTCGGCGCGGCGACGACCACTCTTCGGAAGCGCCAGCGATCAAATTGATCACAAGTGATCTAAGTGAAATACACCCCGCGACCTTAGCAACGATATACGGATACTACGAGTGACTCAGCGACTTGGAAGCAGTAATCGGGTACTAGCGAGAGTAGTACACGTGTGTGTATAATACTTGTGCGTACATAAATCCGACGGCCTGTTTTATACGTGCACAGCGCCTAATAAAGTACTTCGCACGTTATTCGGCCTTTATTTACCCCGTAAACGTAACAGTACTGTATGCATGCACTTTTTACCTGCGACCTTCACCATCGCTTACGCTCAAGCATTTGAGTTTGCATTTCAATTTCAATTCAATCACCAAACGGTTGCCACTTTTCTAGGCTAACAGTTTAGATAGGAGAAGATCTGCCGAAGAGCCATAGTCAAGACCAAAGACATAGCATTCAGAATTGCTAAACTGGAAAGCTCAAATGTGCTAAAGTGGCAGTAGGCAAGCCCTAACATTCGCAGAAAGATTCTTGAGCGGTGACCTCGTACTGGAAGATCTATTTTGGGCAGGCCCCCTACAAGATGAAAGAATAGCCTAGTGAAGTACTCCTATAACATAGAAATAATTCAAAAAGAGGAGCATCCTTTTTTGTTTTAATTTAAGATGGCGTAGTCGTCTTGCCAGCATAGGCTTTGGCAAAAGCTCGTAAGAATATAAATACGACAAATTGTCTGACCCAAATACTCGGGCCACATTTAAGTGTCTTGTAATAATGTGAAGTCACCGTCGTAAATAACTTTGCTAGGCCTCATGGACCAGGCTCCAATTCTACAAACAAACAAAAATTCGCCAAACTAAAACTAAGCGCTGTCAATGAAGAGCGTTCAGCTCATTTCGGATACTAGTAGGATAAAATTCACTTCGTTACAAAATTCGGTACAAACAGAACTAGGCTTATTGTTGACTTACAGTTTAGAAAAAGCTGATGATGGCAATGATTTTAGAGGTGGAGATACTTATATACGGAGATATTTGGCAAAGATTCATTACATTATTTGGTAACTAACGCTCTCTTCTGACTTCTAATTTCTCGAGTAATTACACACACCATCACGCCTATATTGCCAAGCGGGATTAAAAGAGGTGTACTGAGTGCACCCTCTTTTCACCGAAGATGTGAGGTCCTATGTAATAAGGGTGGAGCCATATACCGGACGCAACTCCAGACTCTGGACTCTCGAGTAATTGAAATACTAATTACCGTGCCATACCATGTTTATTTGAAGCGACCTGACTAGTCGGCACGAATGCCGAGTGATAACTGGCTGGCATTGTGCCTTATTAAAATGTTGATGAAGCAGATTACGCCGTTGGTCAGCAAAGGTTAAGTTTCAGTTTTGAAGAGTTTTTATTACTATAATTGGCGCTCAAAAGGTAGCACAGACTTAATCTGTCGACCCGTTGTTTTACGATGAACAAACACATTAAAAAAGAAATTACGTTTCAATAGAAAAAGAAATTCTATAGTTGCTGTGTTCTGTTATAACAGCGATAGAAAAGCGTTTACCGTTTGTTAAAAAAACTGATCACCGTCACGTTCATGCTCAGGGGTAGCAGAGGTGTACTGTGTACACACACTTTTCACAGATGATGTTAGATCCCATCCATGTAATAGGAGGCCAGACCTTCGTTTAATTGTAGTAAAATGAAATCATTTAGAGAAAAAAATAACATGACTCATTTTTTAATTAGGATAATAAAAGAAAAAAGTAAGGCACATTCTAGATGGAGGAAATATAACAATCAGTTAGATTATGACGAATTTTGCATGCTCCGTAAAAGAGAACACCATGTTCAAAAGGCATGTTTTCTTAACTTTACAAAAACATGCGAAAATAATATTAAAACTCAACCGAAGGCTTTCTGGAAATATATTAAGGCATTACGCGGTGGGTCTAATTATCCAAGGACATTAAATTTAAATGGCAACAAGTTCTCTTGAGGGCAAACAGATATGTGAAGCTTTCAATACATTTTTTAAAAGTGTATTTGGTATACCGAATGAAGTGGACTTCTTTGATACAGACGGTCCTCTCGAGGATGATGAGCTTGGGTTTAACACTTGTTCAAAAATACAGACGATGATTGAGGAGGTTCGTACATTATTAGCAAAATTAGACATCCGAAAAGGTCCTGGTAGTGATGGAATATCTCCACTGTTTTGGGCTAATTGTGTAGACTCTCTTGCTTGTCCACTCACAATAATTTTCAATCGCTCTTTTAAAGAAAGTGTTTACCCCAACATTTGGAAGATAGCTCATATTATTCCCATCCACAAGAAGGGTTCTAAATCTGACATTAAAAATTATAGAGGTGTATCTATATTGAATGTTGTCGGAAAAATACTTGAACGTATAGTATACAATAGAATCTATAATGTAATTTCTCAAAGAGTATCCCCAAACCAACACGGATTTTTGAAACGAAGATCAATTATCTCTAACCTAGCAACTTTCACGGCATTTGTCTTAGAAAACATGGACCATGGTGGTCAGGTGGACGTGATCTACACTGATTTCGAGAAGGCCTTCGATCGTGTAGATCACGTCACTCTTTTAAGGAAACTCTACAAGCTTGGAATTCACGGCGTTCTTCTCCGTTGGATAAAATCGTACCTGTCAAATCGATCACAAGCTGTGGTAATAGGTGGTTATAGGTCAAATTTCGTTTCAGTGCCTACAGGAGTCCCTCAAGGATCGCATTTTGGCCCATTATTCTACAAAACGTACTTATATGACATTGGATCTTGCTTTAAATATTCTAATTATCTGATGTACGTAGATGACAAAAAGATTTTTTTGAAAATAAAGTCCATCAACGACAGCATGTTACTACAAGAAGACCTGGATAGATTGTTCTATTATTATACAAATAATAGAATTACCGTGAATGCCCAAAAATGCCAGTACATAAGTTTTACTCGTAAGGTGAAACCAGTGTCATATAGCTATAATTTTAATGGGATAGTTATCCAGAACACTAACATTGTTCGCGATTTAGGTGTAATCCTCGACCATAAATTGACATTCTCAGAGCACATTGACAACATATCGGATAAAGCTTATCGTAATCTCGGGTTTGTGTTGCGAGCATGTGAGGTGTTCTCGGATATCTCTGCTCTAAAGGCAGTATACTTTGCGTACGTGCGTAGTATACTTGAATATGGTAGCCCCATTTGGTCACGTTAATCATAAAGAAAGAATCGAAAGAGTCCAAAAATTATTTGTTAAACATCTTAATTACCGCAGCCACAAAACGATTAAAACATACGAGGAAGGCTGCGAGTAATATGGTTTATTAAGTCTAGATGACAGGCGTACTGTGTTGGACATGTGCCTTTTGTATGATATTCTTAGTGGTAATTTGGATAGTTCCGAACTACTGGCTGGGATTTGGTTCAGGACACCGTTTACGCGGACGCGACACACTACTATGTTACACGTATCACACCACCATAGTAGATATGTAGATAATGCTGTCTTGGCTCGTGTCTCCCGAGAATATAACAGGCGCTTCAGTCATATCGCTCATTTTATATATTCCAAAAATAAATTTAAAACGGTAGTTATAAGAACCATTACAAATCACAAGTAGATAGTCGACTAGGTATGGGTACCTCAGTACAAATCCATGTGAATCAGTAGGTGTGTATAGTAATAGTAATTATGTATGTGTATTTCTCTCTATATCTCTCTATATATCTATCTATCTATCTATATATATATATATATATATATATATATATATATATATATATATATATATACATATAAGTATTCTCTCTATATATTTACGTACAAATGTGTATTAGGTATGTTTGATTTGTGATTTAAGCTTTCAGCTACATTATATTTAATTTAATTTAGAAAAACCTGTTATTGGTCTTACTTAATTTTATCTTTAGTTTCTTTTTATTAATATTCTTTTTCTTTTTCTACATAAACGAAGCCCTACACTAGGATTTATTCCTGTGTCGTGGGTGCGTTTACAAACATGAAAATTCACAAACAAATTATACTATTGTAACGCTGTTGGTTTTTTCAATAAATAAATAAATAAACAAATGAGGCAAGCTGCCACGACATGTTGCTTTGCATTTAGACTGATATTTTAGGGTTTCCTTAAGGTTCTATAATTATTATTTTGAAAAATTCTTAGTTACAGTCTGAAATCTGGTAATGTTACTGAACAATGTCAATATGGCTCGTCCTTTATAGGGGCATATCGACGTCAGTGACAAGTAAGTGTACACAATAGGCCTTTGCCAACCCGCTTGGGAAATATAGACATAAGAGACTTTTATTGTTTTTACTCTGGTAGATTATCTCTATAATTATATGACAATTACGAAAACAAAACAAGCGCTATTTATAATCCCGATGATTACAAGAGACGACTACTTTATGATGATGTTAAACATATTCACTCCATTTTGTGAACAAACAAAATATCCGGTAAAGGGTTTAGCACTAATAGATTGACGTTAGGGTAACGCAATCGAGTTAATACGCTATCCTTTTCACTCTACACATTTAGTAAATTTAGTCTACAGTTTAGTGTACTGCATGTACATGAACGTGCAAGCACGTTTTCTCGACAACGATACGCTACGTCTATCTGAGGGCTGAGCTTGATTCCCATTCATGCTTAGCACAAAAAGATTATATCGTGACGCTACTGAGCGAGCTTGCTGTCACGTTAATGTTTATTCAATAAATTGTAGTATGACAAGGATGGCATATCAACTCCCTAGAGTTAGGTTAATGTTAATATTTTCATACTAACCCCCTACTTTCGTACTATAAACAGATTATCGTCACCGAAATGTTGCTGTCTCGTAGCTGTTACGTTCGTGTTTATGAAATAAATTTTTGCTATGAAAAGGATGGCACACTATGTCGAAAGCGTGATGGTAACATAAGTCTGTTCATGCTTGGTCTTTTGGTGACCATTTCCCAAAGTCGTCTTAGAAAAATGAGTCCTGTTTGTTACAGGATATTGCATTGATGGTTCAATCAGCTGAACGGCAAGATCCCTTCATTCAAACGGCGGATATCTTCTCGTTTTTGGTCTGAAGTAGAACGCTATAAATTGTTTTCTCGCTCGATCTAAATAAACTAGTAGTCGACATGAATACATTTGAATCTTTTGTTTTTAGCACCCAGTTTTTTTCATCGTGAATTTTTTTATCTGTGATACATAGACGGTCCAGATATATATTGTATTGAAGGTCGGTAGATTTTATTTTGGTGTAAATTACTATTCCCAACTACCTATGTTTATCTATATAATCACGTCAGATTCCTTGCGGGGTAGGCAGAAAATACAAAGTTCCAAGAGGTTTTTTCTTACAGGTTTCTCTAGCATCCTCTACTCTAACCGTTCATCTCAAACAAGCTTACCGATTATGAAGACTTAATTTGCCCTTCAGATAAGACACGGAATACTAACATAAAGTTAAAAAATAATGTCACTTTTATTACAAGTTTTTATTTATCTGAAACTGGCGTATAGTTGTTGCACGCTCTCTTTTATTCGGAAAAGCTGTAATGGCCCCACCAGTGTTTTTTGTTACACACACAACAAAAAAATCTATTTCAGTTTATATTAAATAGGTCCAAATTAAGTGGAGGTGACACACACTTGGTTGAAAACACTCAGTTAGCACTCACTCCGTTCAATCAAAGCCGGCTAATTCCTGCGGCAGCGCGGTCATTTCGCCGCCCGGCATCGCCGCCACACGAAATCGCATGATTAGAGCTTTTGAACTATAGGGCAAGCACACAAGACAGACTTCGAACAACCAATGTATTTTTTTTACCCATTAAGTTTACGTACAAGAGAACGTATGTTTAACAAAAAGTGTCTTGACGGTCTAGTGGCAAAGCGCATCGCTTTGTGACTACGACGTCCTGGATTCAAATCCTAGGTCGGATAAATATAGTTTTACTAACGAAAAATTCTCAGTATGATTCCGGAGTCTAGAATTGTGCCCGGTATATAGCAATAGGCTCGCTCCCTATGACATGGGACTTAACATCGTCAGGAAAAAGTGGGTGTACTCAGTACACCTCTGCCACCCCCGCTTGACGAGTATAGACGTAACGGTGTGTATTTATTACTATTTTTACAAAAAATGGTGCGCAACTTGATGACCGCGGGGTAAACGGGCATGGCTGCGTTAGCTGGAGTTGTTGAAACAGTATCCCAATGCATATGAAAGCATATTTTTAAAATAAAACTTTAAGTTGATCTTGCCACGTTGCAGGAAGCAAAGGGAACTAAAGTCTATGCACTCTAACTTTTGCTACAAGAAACATATTTGAGGTGTCTCCTAAGTAGGACATAACTCAACCACCAACCCATCGACGGTCATATTCTTGAATGAAATGTAAAATGGAATCATCATCAGCTGAAAGGCCTCCCCAAATCAGTGGCGTGCATTGTATATAGGCAATTAAGCAGTGCCTAACTTATAACAATGCAATTAGACTACTGTTTAATATAACTACATAAAAAAAAATGTCAATCGTCATCCTTACCTAATTATAGTAATAAATATCAGTGGAAGGATGTAGGTACCGGGGAAGAACTCTAGGTCTAACTAAGATCGTCTACTATCTTACCATGATCAAATAGACAGAGTCTTATCTGAAGGACAAGTGAAGAGTCTCCGTAACCGGATCGTGTAGACGAACTATAAGAGTGGAGGAAGCCAGAGAGGTATGTAAGGAAAGAACCTGTTGGAACTCTATACCCTCTGCCTACCCCGCGAGGGAACTGGCGTGATGATATAGATAGAATAATATATACCTACACTCAGTATTTCATACTGAGTTAGGCACTGCCTAATTACCTATATGCAATGCACGCCACTGCCCGAAATATCACTAAGACGTCCGCATGGTGGCCGAACATAAAGGAAATCTTGAGCTAACACTGGGGTCGCGCCCGGCGCTTAAGTTACATCCATGTAAGTGCAGTGCCACTGCAGTGAGGTTAGCTGCTGCGCGATACGTCCGAGCGCTTGCCCCGTTGCTAATAGACTAACAACGCAACGCCGTCCGCCATCTTATATCGACTTTCTGTCATCGGTGATTTGTCATCTGAAAGATGTCATCTGCCATCGCTTCACAACTAAACACACTCGAGCAATCATAGAGTATGTCTATGACAAGATTACAATGTTACTAAAATGAAAATAACTGCTCGCCATTCCATTAACTGATTTTCAAATAATAGGATACGACATGTATATTAATAAATATGTATATTAGTCTGTAAGATATATATTATAGGGGCCTGTAAATTTTACAATTTCTGATGCCTGATATAAATAAATAATTATTGTATATATGACAACACACTATAACTTAGGAATATGTATAACATTAGATTACAGTTTGAAATAAGTCAAACAGAAATGGAAACCATTAGTGCTTCTACTCATATTAAGAGTATACTCTTGTGGGTTACATTTACTTCTGAATATTTATTACTTTACAGTAAAATCAGACAACTTACTTGCTTAGTTGCATACTTAGACGAAGTTAATATATACTCCACTAGTAATCCATTCGACAGCCTCCTTGGTTGAATAGGATAGTTCGCGTAGGCGCTGGGTTCGAATCTTAGTACGAACAAAGTGCAATTTTTCGTTAGAAAAATTCCCAGTATCAGTCTCAAGTTTGGGATTATGCCCAGTATAATGAACGAATTTAGGGAAAATTGCGGGTATACATAGTACACCACTGCCACTCCTGCTTAGGGAATGCTTGCAATGTTTGTTAGTATATATCAAATCGTGCTAGCTGTATTAGAATCACTTTCTCTTATCCTACGGAGTTGAAATTTGACATGTTGATTCAGTTCCGATGACAATGCATTTTAATGGCAAGCATGACTTGATTCTACACCCAGGATTAGCTCCAGATAAAAGAACTCCTTAATGTAAATTACACCTTAATTTGGCTGTGTAAAAGTTTTTAAAAATGTTTTAACTATTATTTTATTTTTTAGTAACACCATCATACATAACTGAAAGAAGTTGCCAAAAATATTTCTTGCGTAAAATGAAAATGTAAACACAATTGTGTATTGGCCTTTACAACGTATAAAAAGAACTAGCTAATGGACGTAATAGATTTAGAACAAAATGTAACGATACGGATCTACGAACATCATAAAACAGATTACATACTATATTTTTGTGTATTGCTTTGCCGTGTTATGACTTTATAGCCGTGTATTATTTTTAAAGGTTCCCGTGTAATGGCCGGATCGATTAATGTTTATAAATGAATAATTCCACTTATACCAGAAGGGATCAAAAAGTAGTGAGAACGACATACTTCTTGGTAAAAAAAATAAAAAAATACTGGCAGGCATAGCTCAGATACATATTTGTAATATTAATAAAAAAAAATCTTCGATTCTCTTTTGTTTTTTTCTGAATGTAGTCATTTGTTTGCTTCGTGTCGGAACGTGTTCTCGAAAATGGAGAAAAACGAAGTGCGAGCCGTTATGTAATACCTCTGTTTAAAAAAGTTAACGACGCAAGAGATTCATTGCGATTTGAAGGCAACGTTAGGAGAGTCTGCTCCGCCGTATTCCACTGTCGCAAGGTGGGCTTTTCAATTTCGATTAGGGAGAACGAGCACTGAAGACGAACATCGTTGCGGCTGTCCATCGACGTCAGTCACCCAAGAAAATGTTGCGAAAGTCGAGAAAATTGTATTGAGCGATCGATGAGTTACCATCCGATACTTAATTCAAGAAACGGGCATTTTATATGGAAGTATTCAATCCATATTGAAACAATCTTTGAATATGAGAAAAGTCTCCGCAAGATGGGTGCCGAGAAAGTTAACTGACAGTCAGAAACAAAATCGACTTGACATTTCGAAGATATTGTTGGACAAGTTTCAAGAAGATTCTGAAAACTTTTTGTCTCGTTTCGTAACAATGGACGAAACATGGGTCCATCATTTTAATCCCGAGACAAAACAGCAATCTTCGCAATAGAAATGGCCATCATCACCGACCCCGAAGAAGTTTCGTGTCGTGGCATCGGCTGACAAGGTTATGGCCTCAATATTTTGTTGAAAGAATATTGTTGATTGATTACCTGGAGCGTGGAACCACTATTACAGGCCAATATTATGCAGCTTTAATTCCCAAGTTGAGGAATGCCATCAAAGAGAAAAGGAGAGGGAATCTTCGAAGGGGCGTGCTGTTTCATCACGACAACTACTTGCACCGCACCCGCGCACAGGTCGGCAGTTGCGATGGCTGCCAT
Source organism: Phalera bucephala (assembly GCA_905147815.2). Classification (NCBI taxonomy): domain Eukaryota; kingdom Metazoa; phylum Arthropoda; class Insecta; order Lepidoptera; family Notodontidae; genus Phalera; species Phalera bucephala. Next base: position 27,602,921 of record LR990613.1, on the reverse strand, counting down.
TCAGCAAGCTGGCTTCGAATTGGTTGACCACCCCCCTTTTTCACCAGATCTGGCGACTAGCAATTTTTATCTGTTCCCCAAATTGAAAAATACTTAAGGGGAAACAGGCACGAAGACGATAACGAGGTAATGGATGCCGTGGAGAGCTTTTTGCAGGACCAAGACAAAACTTTTTTTGTGAAAGGGATTGAAGCCTTGGAAAAGCGCTGGACTCGGTATGTAGAGAGACTCGGAAACTATGTAGAAAAATAAATTATTAAGTTATCAATAGTCATTATATTCTATCTCATTCTCACTACTTTTTTATCCCTCCTCGTATGTAGATAAAATGACATTTTTGGTGCCGGAGATTTTAGACCTGATTTTAAGTATGTCTTACATGGTGATATCAAAAATGTTACCGGTTTTTTTCTATCAACTCGAGTTCCTTAGATATTAAAAATACAGTTTTCAGAAAAAAATAATATTTTATTGGTATTAAACATCAAGTAATTGCCTTTTAAGTGATTTTCTAGAATGAGACTGACGTGCGCTATCTCGCATGATTCCCCAGCAATAGTCGGCCATCATACGGGTGTCCCACCTTCCTTGATATCTATTCTCCATCATCTTTATGTCTTGGTGGAAACGTTCTCTTTGTTCTTCGCTTAAATCTACTAAACTGTGTTGAAATTGATCTAGATGACTATTGAGATAGTGTAAATTTATACTAATTTTATAGACTTAATTTTTGAAACGAACCAGCATTTCTTCAACTAATTCTACATAGTTATCAGCTTTATGATTTCCGAGGAAATTTTGTGCAACTGCTACAAAGATTGTGACAAAAGATTTCTATGCAAGTCTTTCCAGATCATTCATAGAAGTCTCAAAATTAGTGGTGTCTTTCATTAACTGACGTATTTGAGGTCCATCAAAGATACCTGCTTTTAGTTTTTCAGTACTTAAACCAGGAAATTTCTGTGAAATAAACTGAAAACATTGACCATTTCTGTCGAGAGCCTTAACAAACTGTTGCATCAGCCCTAATTGTATATGCAATGGCGGAAGAATGATTTTTTCTCTTGAAACTAAGGGTTCATTTATAACATTTCTTTCTCCGACAACAAGAGCATCTCTCACAGGCCAATTTTATTGAGTCCAATGGTGTGATTTGGCTCGACTGTCCCAGAGACAAATAAAGCATGGGTATTTAGTATAAACACTCTGTTGACCCAATAAAAAATTAACCATTTTCAACTCGACGCAGATCACCCAGTTATGTTCAAAATATTTTATTTTCTGTAAAAGAATTGAAATTACCTCATATTCTTCTTTCACAGATGTTGAGTGAACAATTGGAACGGGAGCATATTTATTTCAATTATGTAGAAGAACTACTTTGAGACTTTGTTTACTACTGTCAATAAACAGACTCCATTCATTGAGCTGATAGATCGTCAAACCCATGGATATCAGCAAACCACTCACATTACAGCAATACACAAAATTTTTATCACATGAAAAAACTGTAATAAGCTTCGTTCTCTCGTGGGATATGTAGACACTCGAACGTCTGAGGAAAGGCAATTTTTTTCTTTTAATCTGGATGCTAGTAGCTCAGCATGTTCCTTAGAAAGATCTAAGTCTCTGATTTTAGCTTTTTCCTCCTGAGATTGCTGCACTACCTGGTAAAAAGCTGGTATTGGAACATTTTCTGAATGCGGAGTAGGTCTTTGTGCTGAAGAAATATTAGGGTATTTCCATTTACGGCGATTGTTTTTGTTGATGCCCACTATATTAGTCATACAAAAGTAACAGTTGTTATAGTGATTTTTTGTTCTCGCCATATCATAGGCACTCCAAACTTCAAAGACTTACGTGTCCCTTTCTCCCCTTGTCGCAAATGTTCAACGCATAGTTTACATACACTATGAGGCGCCCACACTTTATCTTGGTGTCGAATTTCAATACCGAAGTAAGCAAAATACAGACGATTCACAGTATCTGTTATCGATTTACGCAAATCTTTTAGTATGTATGCACTACAAACATAACAAAATGTATCAGGATTGTTAACACAACATCTGGAAGTACTAGCCATAATGATATAGTAACACAAACTTTATCGATGTTATTGTAATAATGACTATTTACGAAAAAGACCGAGAATAAAATTAAATGAGGGTAGAAGGTAAACTAGCGCTAAAGAGTAAAAATAACGTATGCCAATATATTGTACATTACCTACTTTATCGTTCATAGGCAAAAACAGAGATGCACCAAAAAAATTTTGTTTTGTGGGCCTGTGTTATTATTATTAAAGAAAAAAGTATATTATATGATCGTAGTAATGTAAATAATCGCTACCCTTCGAGTGAATGATCTAACACCTGTACGCAGGAGGGCTTATGATTGCCTTCGACAATGCATGGCCACGTTGTGAGCCGCTTCTATATAATTACAGCATGTATTCCGTCGAAACGATAAAAATAATATGTGTAACGATACAACTGTTTGTGTGTTAGTTCTGCTAGTGTATTCGTTCTATAGTTACACTTACAATAGAAATGGCAAACTAGAAAAACATTTCACACTTGCATTGTAAGCGATAAGGAGAAAAGCTGGGGCACCTTTTCATAAATCCAGAAGTACTGAGCAAACGCTTTTTATTTCCACCTCTAATGGATTAACATTAACGTGACATTCAAAATTAAACTCTATACTGGGCAATACATTTCAAACTATTTTTGCAATGTTTTAATAGACTCATCAATACTCATCGATGTTCAAATAAAAGACTCTCAGACTCAGACTCTTCTCGTGACGAAATTCCTGCATAGAAGCGTAGCGTGCCTTGGAGAAGTTTGCGGGGCATATCAATCTCCACTCCACCAACTAAAACTCCTACGGTGGCCGGTATTGACACTTCGGATGGGCTCCGGGATCTCCGCAAAGAACTCACCCGTGCGATTCTAAGCTACTTATGCTCCAATTTCAATGTGATATCAATGAAAATAATGAGGAACCGTAATAAAAGTTTGAAGGTATTATGAAATAACATTGATATGAACTTTAATTAGCTCAGACGTTCCCATGACCATAAGACTTAGTGCTGTAAAGCACTCGAAACGTTGGGAACATTAAATAAAAAGTAAAATCGGTTGCAAAAATTTTATTTCATACAAAAAGGTGAACAGAATAAAGTTAAACAGAAAAAAAAAAACAAAAAAAGGTTTCTTTTTTTAATAATTTTATTACGGAAGAAATATATTAATAGACGTTTATTCAGGTCAAAAAGTACAGCAGAATCATCAACTTTGTATTTTAACACCCGAAGGGGTAGCAAGAGGTGTATATAGCACATTTTGTCGAGCTATATTATAAAACATCACCATCATCAGCTTTCTTTAACCCACTGCATTAGCAAAACCTGCATCAGCTGAAAGGTTGTTTTGTGAAATTTTACGCGTCTTTGTACACATTATTTTAAAATCGTTGAAAACCTATCGCGGTACTTCAGGAACATTACGTCACAAGCATACAAGTCAAAAGTTAAGTTTTCATGAAAATATAATTTTAAAATTATTATTAATATAAAAGAACTACTTTCAAATTATCAGTGCAAGTTACAAAAGCTAATTGTCATGTATTATTTCTGCACTTTCCCCAGGCCATACGTAGCTTTCAATCCAGGGCCGGAAATGCTCGACCCTGGTGTACATTCCCGCGGAGCCGAGGACCCCACAATTCTTGCCGAATGATGTCAAACCAACAATGGTGTAAAGGCATTCGTTTTCATTGACCTGTAGAGGGCCGCCGCTGTCGCCCTGCAAAAAAAAACCAAATTGCATTGCCGTGTTCCAAAAGGCTGGATTATAGCTATTATTTTGACCTAAATTTAAAAAAAAGAAACACCGTCACGCTTAGTACGCCTCAAGTAGAAGTGGCAGGAAAGTACTGGGTCCACCCACATTTTGCTGCCGGTTGCTACTAGCTTTTGAAAAGAGTAATCGTGGGATTTTTGGTCAACTTCTTCATAGGAAGGACATTTCGAATCTCAAAGAAAAGGAGACTCATTACTTCGGACTCTACCTAAAGGTTTGGTCAAATAGCCGACGAAGCGTGACGGGAGCATTACAGAAGCGCTCGTCTACGTTCGGCCGTGACGTTTGCCGTCGCGCCAAGGACATTTTAGTACATTACAATTCCTCAAGCCGCGCCACCGTCGCGCTTTCGTTGCGCTGCGTCAGCTATGTGGCGAAACCTTAGTAGTATCAGATAATCAATATATTTATCTACTTTGACTATTAATCTTCACATTATCCGTAATGTGTTTTATGTATGTTAGGATGTAAAATAATGTATTTCTAAGTCTTTATTAGTAAAATTTATAAAAATCATTTTAAATAGCTACTTACCATTAACCGAATGATATTTAAAAAGCTTACACAAAAAATCTTGTATCCTCTGAAATGTTTATCATTTATTATTTCCTTGTTGTTTTCAGAGATGGGCAAAATGTAATTAGATTAATAATTAACCACCCCCACTTGGGGAATATAGGCATGATAGTGTATTAATGACTACTGATTACAATTACATTTCGTAATCTTCAACGTTTACGATTACGTTAATTTTGAATATCACAAAATGCAATTGTAATTATTAATCTGATTACATTTTTCCCCTCTCTGGTTGTTGTGAACCAACGTGATAAAAACGTAAAATATATGTTTTATACCTCGCAAGTGTCTATAATCTGGGAATCGGAACCGTAGCATATCTGTGAGGTATGGTTATACCCGTCCGTCAGGTGTCTATGTGGAATGTACATTGTAGCGCATTCAGACTCGTTAAATTCGTTCAAGTAGACCTAGAAATAAATAAAGCTGCAGTATAAGAGATTGTGATATTTTTGGTAGCGTTATAGTTTCTTTTGACGAGCATCATCTAGCAGCTTGTTCTATAGCCGAGTTGATCAAAAATTAATTAAAACATTTCGGAATTCGCCGCGGTTTATTTTTGGTTTTTAAGTTACTGATGTTTCAAGTGCTCAATAGTACCCATGGCCACGGGAAGGTCTAAGGCATTAGACATCAATTCATTGTTATTCTGGAGTACTTTAGAGGGAGGGTACTTTACTGAGAAAGGGTATGCTCTGTTGGTTCGGGCATATAGAAAGAATGCCAGAATAAAGAGTGACAAAACAGATATACAATGCGAAAGTGGAGGGACGTAGGTGCCGGGGAAGACCTAGACTATCTTACTATGACCAAATAGACCGTGTCTTAGCTGAAGGGCAAGTCAAGAGTCTCCGTAACCGGCGAGTGTGTATGAGACGAACTATGAGAGTGGAGGAAGCCAGAGAGGTATGTAAGGAAAGAACCTGTTGGAACTCTGTACTCTCTGCCTACCCCGCGAGGGAGCTGGCGTGATGATATAGATAGATAGATAGAGACTTTAGGGGGATTAATTTAATTGCAATTGAAATTTCTATAGATTGATCCTACGATTAAAACAATTTTTGAATAATGCCCAGCACTGGTTTATACGGACTGGTATGTTCGGGCTAAACTTTGGACATACAATATTTAATTACGTAAGAAAAAATTAACAGTGCTTAAATACAGTAATAAATATGACAGACGTCTTAGTTAAGAGCATAAGAAGCCCCGCCCACTAGATTGAGTATGTAAATGTCATGTTTGTAAATAAACCCACGGTCTAAATAAACATCATATAGATGGCTGGTCTCAATAGTATCGTCATCATCATCTTCATCATCATTATCAGCCCAAATTAGTCCAATTCCAATGTGCGCCACACAGCCCGATCCTCGGCTTTATGCAATTCCGGCCGGCTATCTGACGTAAGTCGTCACTCCATCTCGCGGTCCTACACTGCGTTTGCCAGCTCGTGGTATCCGCTCTAAAACCTATTTGCTCCAACAACTCCAGTTAATTACAATGTTTGCTCGATGTGTAAGTATTCCATTACAACTTCGAGAGAGATTCCTTCGACTATGGTCGGTCTCGGAGTCGCATGACGATTGAACATGTCTTTCGTCTTATCCAATTTCATCCTGAGACCAGCATGTCGAGAGTACTCATTTAGGCTGTCCAACATTTCCTGAAGATCCTGCAGGGCATCAGCGATAGCGACAATATAATCGGCAAACCTCATGTGTGAGATGTACTCGCCGTTTACGTTTATACCCCATTTTTCCCAGTTATGTGTCTCGAAAAATAGAACATTCTATTACGTCAGTGAACAGTTAGGGAATATAACATCCCCGTGTCGCACGCCGCTGTTCAATGAAATATGCCTTGATTTACTAGTTTGTACTTGAACGGCCATCGTTGCGGAGTTGTATAGTAATATTATAGGGAGAGCCTATTGCTAGTATACTGGGCACAATTATAAAGAGTGAAAAAAATGCTTAAAAAAAGCTTATTTTTTGTAATAATTATATAAGATCTCAAAATCTAAATACGTACAACTTGAAGAGTATCCGCTAGACCCTTATTATGTCCGAGTCTTCCCCAACCTGCGGCTTGAGCTCCATAATCTTTTTTTATTTTCCCCGTGTCCAAGCACGCTGGAAGAATCAATTCGCTAAAATTTATCCTGAAACGACATAAATGAATTTTGCAATTTGGTTTGGGTTTTATACTAAGCAAGTTCCTTACTAACTTGCATACGCAATGCATCTGGTTCAGAACCAAGATCTGAAACATTTGGATTCATTCCGAACATTTGGATTTGGATCGTAAGGCGGAATTTGACGGTTTATATTTGCTATTATAATCGATATTTCGTTAACAAACCATCGTAATTGTGATGAAAATAACTAGCTGCTACTAGATCATTCTGGGATGCTGTGTCCAATGGAGCAGTTTGGATTCAAGAGGTTTAATTGCATATTTTTGCAAAACGAACGAGTGTCAAATGTATTATTGGTCATATACTACTATATAGATATATGTTAGGTTATACACGTGGACTTCACCTAATGGGCAACATAGAAACTAGATCGACTACGTTATGATAGGAGAATGATGGAAATCTTCAGTGTTGCATGTCAAGACAAAGCCTGGTGCGGATTGTGGCAATGATCACCAATTATTGGTGGCCCAGGTTAGAATCCGCCTTAAGTCCATCAAAAAAGGGAAGCTAAGAAAGGCGGTGGATCTACCACGTGGTGCACAAGAAGCCTTCAGCAAAAACCATCTATGATCAGCTGCGTGAAGACTATTTGCATAAAAGGCCGGATTCTCCTCAATGTTAGTTGTTCCATCTCGTTATCTCGCACAGTTCTAGTTCATGTATGTATTGTATGGCTATATATGTATGTATTTATTTGTGGTATATATAAATATATATTATGTATATGTATCGTTATATATAATATGTATTAACTAAGTGTTATAAATAGGTGATTATTTGTTATTTATATTTATTAATTTAACTTTTTTCCACTTGTATAATCTCGCACCTACCACACTTGTCTCACACCACCCGAAGGTAGACTGGCAGAAAATGCCGTAGGCATTAAGTCCGCCTATGTACATTAGTGCATTAAGTATAAATAAATAAACAAGATCGCATATCACACTTACACCCTGGAGGAGGAAAGGGAGCTCAGGGTAGTAATCCGTGGTGTCCCTAGGGAGCTGGACACCGCCGTCATCAAAGCCGACCTCCAGTCCCAGGACCTTCCTGTGCGCCAGGTGCACAGAATGGTCAATGGGCGCTCCAAGGAGGCCTACGACATGGTGCTGGTCGTCCTCGACCGCACCGAGTCCGGCCGTAGGGTCTTCGACCTGAAGGTCGTGTGCCATATCTCTGGCCTCTCCGTGGAGTCCCCCCACAAACGTGGCACGCCCGGGCAGTGCCACAACTGCCAGCTATACGGGCACTCTGCCCGTAATTGTCACGCGCGCCCTCGATGCGTGAAGTGCATCGGGGACCACGCGATGCGCCCAGTGCGCCAGTGACCCAGTGCGCCCGTTCGAAGGAGACGGCGGCCGAGCCCCCCAGCTGCGTCCTCTGCGGCACCAAGGGGCACACCGCGAACTATCGCGGTTGCCCCAAGGCCCCGAAGGGGAAGCGCGGCCGGGCGAGGCGCGGCGGCCGCCGCCGCCCCCGCGCGGTTGCCCCCCCCCCTCTGCGCCCTCAGCGCAACAACCCCCCGCGCCCTCAGTGCACCCTCGTCCGGTGCCTTCTGCCCCAGCGACCACAGCTCCCCGCGCTCCCAAGCCACTGAAGCTGACCCCCCCTTCCCCGCCGCTCAGGCCGTCCCTTGGCGCCAACGCGTGGGTGAAGCCGCTGCCCTACACCGCGGCCTCCCACCCATCAGTGGGCCATGCCCGCCCCCCGAAGCGCGCGCCGGCGATCCCGCCGGTGGCGGCTTGTCCCCCTCCGCCCACTAACGTAAGTCAGGACGTCAACCTCATTATGAGCGTCTCGGCGGTGATAAGCCCCGCACTATTCCCCATAGTCCGTGAACTCGCCCTCCAACTCCGCGCCGCCACCAACTTGGCGGACCAGGTTCTCCTGGCCGCGGAATACAAGGACGTCTATGACGTCCTGGCGTCCCTTAGAACCCAACCCCCCCGCACCCAATAATGGATTTACAACCTCCCCGCCATAAGCCCCACAACCTATCCCTGGCGTTCTTTAACGCCGATGGCCTTCGCTCCCAGTGAGATCACGTTGCTGATTTCCTCCGAGATCACCAACTTGATATCCTCCTTGTGCAGGAAACCTTCCTCAAGCCCGCACAACGCGATCCTAGGATCGCAAACTATAACCTCGTGCGTAATGACAGAATCGGCTCCCGCGGAGGCGGTACTCTCATTTACTACAGGAGGTCCCTTCACTGCATCCCTCTCGATCCCCCCGCGCTCACCAACATCGAAGCCTCGGTCTGTCGCATCTCTCTCACGGGGCACCAGCCCATCGTGATCGCCTCCGTATACCTTTCCGCCACTAAATCCGTTCTCAGGAGTGACTTTGAAGCACTCCTTAATCTGGGAAGCGCCGTCATTCTGGCGGGCGACTTCAACAGTAAGCACGTGGCCTGGAACGGTCTCACCACTTCCCCTAACAGTATGAGCCTTGACGCCCTGGTCGACGTTCTCGACTTTGACGTCATCGCACCTATGCACCCTACCCACTATCCTATCAATCCCAACCACCGACCCGACGTCCTGGACATGGCGCTTCTGAAGAGTGTCACCCTACGGCTGCACTCCTTGGAAGTAGTCCAGGAACTCGACTCTGACCATCGACCTGTAGTCATGAGACTCGGTTCCCCCCCTTCCGCCCCTCAGCGACCCAAAAAGACGGTGGTGGATTGGCATGCGCTAAGCACGGCCTTGGCGGATGCCGACCCTCCCCCCCTCCCTCTCAGCTCGGACTCCATCCCGTCCCCTCAGGACACCGATCAGGCCGTAGATGCCTTCACCGAACACATCCGATCGGCTGTCAGTCGATCGTCCAAGCAAGTCGAGGCGGAAGATCTCTACCTCAACCGCTTTCAACTGCCGGACGATGTTAGGGATCTCATTCGTTCCAAGAATGCTTCTATCCGAGCGTACGACTCCTACCCCACCGAAGCCAATCGGGCCCGGATGCGCGCTTTACAACGAGAGGTAAAGCGCGCATCCGCGAGGTCGTGTCGCGGAGGTCCGAGAGGAACGGTGGGGTGACTTCCTAGAGGGCATCGCGCCATAGCATCTGGCCTACTGGCAGCTAGCGCGTAGCCTCAAATCCGACTCCACGACTGACATGCCCCCGCTGTCCCGCCCTTTAGGCGCACCCCCAGCCTTCGACGACGACGAAAAGGCCGAGCTTCTCGCCGACTCCCTCGAGAGCCAGTGCGCCCCCAGCTCTCAGTCCGTCGACCAGTCCCACGTCGACGCGGTCGACAGGGAAGTCGAGCGCAGGGCATCCCTCCCCCCCGTCGATTCCTTACCTCCTATCACCCAAACCGAGGTCGAAGATCTAATTATGGGTCTCAAAACTAAAAAAGCCCCCGGCTCTGACGGCATTTCGAATCGCGTTCTGAAATGCCTGCCCGCCCAACTCATCTGCCTCTTAGTAGCCATATTGAACGCCGCCATGGCGAACTACACCTTCCCCGCTAAGTGGAAGGAGGCGGACGTCATAGGCATTCCCAAGCCCGGCAAACCTCGCAATCTCCCCGCGAGCTACCGCCCTATCAGTCTCCTCAACTCCCTGGCCAAGATCTACGAGCGCCTACTTCTGGCGAGGCTCAAAGACTTCGTAACGTCCAGGGGTATCCTTATCGACGAGCAGTTTGGCTTTCGAGCCAAACACTCTTGCGTCCACCAAGTGCACCGCATCACGGAGCACATCCTCTCCGGTCTCAATAGACCCAAACCCGTCTACACGGGCGCCCTCTTCCTGGATGTCGCGAACGTATTCGACAAAGTCTGGCACAACGGCTTGATCTACAAACTCTACCAATTGGGTGTGCCGGACAGACTCGTGCTCATCTTACGAGACTTCTTGTCGAATCGCACCTTCCGTTATCGCGTCGAAATGACACGCTCCACTTCCCACTCCATCAGTGCTGGAGTCCCACAGGGCTCAGTTCTCTCTCCGCTCCTGTTTAGCCTTTACACGAACGACATTCCTCGTTCGAGTAAGGCGCATCTAGCCCTATTCGCGGATGATACCGCTCTCTACGTCTCGCATGGGAATAAGGGTTTCCAGACATCTTCAGGCATCCGCCAATTCCCTAGGGAATTGGTTCAGGAAGTGGCGTATTGAGGTGAACCCGGACAAGAGCGCTGCGGTGTTCTTCTCCAGAGGTGCTACCCCGCGCCACTGCCTGCGCCGCCCTAGAAGTAATCTCGGCCAAGTGACCATGTTCGACCGACCCATTCCCTGGGTCAAAGAGGTCAAATATCTAGGGGTCACCCTAAACAGTACCATGTCCTTCGGCCCGCAGATCAAGCGGGTCCGTCACCGAGCATCATTTGTGCTCGGTCGTCTCCATTCATTAATCTGCAAGCGGAGTAAAATGTCCCTTAGAAATAAGGTGACACTTTACAAAACTTGCGTTCGACCCATCATGACTTATGCGTGTGTTGTGTTCGGGCATTCGGCCCCCTCTCACATCGATAAACTCCAAGTGGTTCAAAATCGCTTCCTCCGTAAAGCCGTAGGAGCCCCCTGGTTCGTACGGAACGTCGACCTCCACTCCGATCTAGGTCTCGAAACTATTCGCGCCTTTATTAAAAAGGCGTCAACACGTCACTTCGCGAACGCATCTACCCATGCGAATCCGTTAATCGTAGCCACCGCCGACTACGATCTCTCCCCCGACCCCTGCCGCCACCGCCGGCCGCGACATGTTCTCACCGACCCCCCCGATGCTTTGTCATCCCTTCTTTCCGCTCAGAATACGGGCGACGACGACGACGTAGTCGTAGATCCCCTCCCATAGCCGGCGGTTGACCGGTGCACTTAGTAGTGCACCCGTCCCCCTACAGCGACTGTCCCAACCGAGGGCGCCTCGCGGCCAACAGCGTACATCATTCACACACACACACACGCGATTGATGCTATCGGAGATGTTTGTGTTTTCATAGGTAATAAAATCCAAGGTATTTAAGTAGTACCAGAGTGCACATTTTTGAAATAAGACTCAGTGTGTGTGTAGGTGTATGAATGATCTACGCTGTTGGCCGCGGGGCCGTTACAGCTTCCCCGGTCAAGAGGGCGAGCGTTCAACCACTACGCTCGAGCCAAAAACGCACAGGGGCAACTAGCTCAAGGCCGCCCCAAGGAGGAACGGCCTCGGCTTGGGCAGCCGCTATGAGGGAGGGCATATACTAGGTGTCTCTCCGTGGTGCTCTGCACCAGCCAGCTGGCAAGGGATTCTTCGACCTCGCCGCGAGGTCAGTGTCTGATCCTGTGTGCGGTATCTGTATCCGATAGAAGGGATGTAAGGGCAACGGAAGGGCCGGTGAGAACATGCCGCGGACGGCGGTAGTGTTACGTCGTAACAAAGTTTTAAAAAATATAAAATAAATAAAAAAAAAATTACACACAAACAAACAAAATAACTAGTTGTTACATCGAATGGAAACCGCGCGCACCTTAACTAGTGATAGCATCATAATGACCATATAAGGTATTAGTTGGTACCGGAAACCAAATTTTTTCTAGAACATGTGATAAGAAACGCCCACAACATAGAAATATCTAGAAATATAAAAAAAATACAATAACGAACAACGGAACAATGATCCCATCTCGCTCGGTTCGATTATTGCTATCTTAGTCCCACAAGAATTTAATAAAATATAGACAATAGTTTAGGGCATGAATAGCTTCGGTTGAGCCGTTCTTTCCATATCTCTGTCCTCGTTTCATACGAAGGATCTAGAAATCTGGGCAGTGCGCACTGTTGCCTCAGGCAGGAAGTAGGCCGTCCCGATATAGTATATAAAAACGAATTCGCGCAGGAACAGAGAATTTTATTTTTCGACGCCAGAGTTCGCACGACATCGATTCGTGATTATTTTTTCGCAAAACCAGTGCTATACTAAAATAAGAAAGAAAATTGGAACCGGTTAGCATCATTTTTCAACCCCCTTGGAAACTGGGGGTCCACCGTACGGATTGCAAAGTACGGTTTGGAAGATAATAGGCCACACTTCTGCCCGTCGACTCCAGCTGACCTCTGCGGCTGAGGGCCTTCCCTAGGGCACCTTCGAGTACCCCACTAAGCTGTTGGAAGCTTCTCACCGAAGACCCCCACGCGTCACGGGATCGAACAGCCGTAGTTAAGTCCCCAGCGCACATAATATTTTTTTTGACCAGAAGGCTTCCCTGTGCCGCGAATTCACACCTCGGGTGTAGTAAAATTATTTATTTTAATTTTTTTTTTCTTCGTTTTTTTTGAGATTTTTTTTTATTTATTATTTTTTTTTTTCAATAAACCATTGTATCGCTATAGTTGTGTTTTTATTTGGTCGTAACAGTAGCGGCTGATAGGAAGGAATAAGACTTAGTCCTCGAACATGCCACGTTACGGCAAGCACCTGGCACAAAGTAACCTACAGAACATGTACTCTAAAGCATGCTAGAAAATTTTTGTTGAGGTGTCTTTTGATACGTATGTGATATATAATAACTCAATGTCTTTCAGCAGACTGCCTTTAGTAAACTTGTTTGCCTTTGTGACGTCACTTTGTTGCGGTCACGTGCCGCTGTGAAACCTAGGTAACGACAGCAACATAAGCATCTCAACATTCACGGTTTTTTAAAACAGTGATACTCTTTGCTTTACCAGCTTAGGTGATCTTTGTCATAACTAAATTATTAGCAACATATTAAAATCAACAAAAATAATAATCAAGTTTTCGTAACGGGCGAGAGCGTATTGGTTGCACTTTAGGAATGGAGGAAGCCAGAAAAGGAAAAGGAAATGTCTCTAAGAAAAGAACCTGTTAGAACTCTGTACTCTCCGCCTACCCCACAAGGGAGCTGGCATATATATATATATATATAGAACGGATTTGTTGAAAAAACAAAGTGTGAACGCGATTTGAAAAACTGAGAATGTTAAGCGAGTTTTATTGCTGACAATACCACAGGTCCGTTGCTTTTTAAAATTAAATATTCAAGCACAATTTATAATAAAGGACCAGCAGCCAGTTTAAGTATTTTGACCTCGCTCCTGTACTGAAATGTTGGTTTATGGTATGTTTGTTTCGGCCATATTACTGGTCATTTGCTAGAAAAGGCATTGCTTTTTAAGTTAAACAATATCACGCCTATACTTCCCAATTGCAGGTGGCAGTGTACTGTGTACGCACACTTTACATCTACAAAGTTAACTCCCATATCAATTGGGGTGAGCTTAATTTTTTATTTAAATAGCCCGTGCGGGGACCCAGTGGACGGAGCGGCTTAAGATCATAAACACTGCGCCAAATCGTCCATCTTGCTAGTATAACGGCCACAATGCCCAACTTCGTTGTTTGAATAATATTGTCAAAATATTATTCAAACAACGTTATATTGTAAGCGTACTTTGTCGCTTATGATCTTTTTTTCTACAACCGATTTGCATTTACATTTATACAGATGCTTCCTGCACGAAGTAGGGTCGAAACTATCCAACATTTTAACATATAAACGGGCTTCAAACACGCGATCAGATGTCTGATTAGTCAAACTGTAATTAACCACTTCTCAATTAACCGTTAAATGTCCTTACCTGTAATAAATTGTACCTGTAAGAAAGTGATTTTGTACGTCACCGTCCGCCTTACAACTTAACTAAGTATATTCGGAAAATTTGTATCGTATTTTTTCCTAAAATAAAGTATAATTATTTTATTCCTTCGCACCTGGTCAACTACAGCGCCACTTCACGCACCAACTGTAGCCAAGAACCATCCAGATGACCCCATTAATACAAAAATCATCAACATTGGCCAAATCGGTCAGATAGGATGAAAAGAAACTCAAACTCGAATAATTTATTTTATATAAACCCTGCGGGGTACTTACAAATTATCAAATAACATTTTTTTTATCTAATCTAACTACCACCCGATCGGAACGCGGCCTCTACTGAGAAGATTCGGTAAAGAAACTCAGCGGGCTTGTCTCTTTTTATTTAAAAATATTCTTCTTTTTTCCTTTCTACAATTTAAGAAGTTTACGATCTAGCTCCAGTGTGATGCCTTCCGACCGAATTATAAGACTACTGATGTTATTTCTAGGAAGTAAAGGTTTAAAGGATTCCAAATGGACCCGTCCCCACAAGCAGCATCCTTTCACCAGTATGACTACTGGAACAGCCATCACTCCCCTCAGCCATATTGGAGGGAAGGGAAGAATTACTAACGTGTTCGGTTAAAACTAACAATACCGGTTCTACTTAAAAAGCATAATGTCATACAGTCTAAGCTCTATTGTTGGCACAACTAATTAATTCTAAGTGGATATTACATTTCGTTAAAATTGCGTTGTTTGCTAAGACGCTTAGGTAAAGCCCAGAGTGAGCGTGGGTTGGCAAATAATGTAATTTTGATTTTTCAATATATTTATATCATTATCAAAGTAGGTGTGTCACACCTCTGCTACCCCCGCTTAGGAAATATAGGCGAGACAGTGCATATATCATTACGCCAAACCCCTTGAGGGGTAGGCCGAGATTGTAAAGATGCAACAGGTTCTTTCCTTACAGACTTGTCTTGATTTTTGAAAGTGAAATGGTGTGATTTTTAGAAGGATGAGGTCAAAGCTTATATATTTTATCTCTTTTTATTATTTTCTTAACAACGATATAATAACCAGCATCACGCCTATTTCCCCAAGCGAGTATGTTGTTTACACGTATATATCGACATTAATATTTAATCCCTAATCTATGAGAGTCGAGGAAGCCAGAGAGGTATGTAAGGAAAGAACCTGTTGGAACTCTGTACTCTCTGCCTACCCCGCAAGGGATCTGGCGTGAGGTTATAGATAGATAGATAGAATATTTAATCCCAATTCCAGATTTCCGATGAAAACCACACTTTCACACGATTTTAACCCAAAACCTTCTGATATATTTTGATATATAGATACTTAGTCAGTGTATGCCAGTCTAGATATCGGTGGTTGAGCAAAAATGGCATAACTAAATAATCAAAAACAAAAGAAATCGAGCTTTTTGGTGTTAAAATTAAAGTCCTCATTCAATTAATCAAATTTTCGATTTGTATCATTATTTCATTCAGCCAGCGATATTTAAGTATCCTTAATACACAAACCATAGATTTGATACTTTCCCATTAAAATCCAACATGACTAAGCTCCTGTCAGGGCCCTTATATGCTGTGTCCAATCGCGGCGCGTTACGATTACTTCGTGAAATTATCGGTCAATAGTATTTATAAAAAGGAGTTGGCCTAAGCAACTGTGCACTGTGTCTTCTAATTATGCCCAGAAAGCCAATTCTCGTATTAAATTGACAATGATACTGAATATTTACTGAACTGAGATTTAATTATGAATTAACTCACATTTGGTATTCTGCTCCACTAAAGTATCGATTCGATTTCAATATCATCTCAGTCTAATTTCGATATCATGTCAAGTTGTTTAATTTAAAATATATTGTTGATCGTATGTTTATCTTAGCTGCCACAGTCTTAATAATAAATATCTAATTGAAACAATAAATTTATCGATGTTTTTTATTATTCAATGTCAGTTGACGATTTAGCGCAGTTGTTAAGAGCTTAAGCCGCTCCGCCCACTGTGTCTAATAGTCGCGGGTTCGATTCCCGCACGGGACAAATCTTTGTGTGATTCACAATTATTAGTTCCGGTCTGAGTACTTGTGAATGTGAATTTTCATATTTGTAAACGCACCAACGATACAGGTATAAATACAAGCGTGGGCCCGTTTTTTTTAAAAAACAAAGCTAAACAAAATTTCGGAGTACCGTTTACATTTCGTTCAACTTTCGGGCCGAACCCGATTCGGTCGATGTTCCATATTTTACGAGAATACCATTTGTGAAGTTTGTGAGACTGAATTATTAACGCTTATTATTACGAGAAATGACCTTCTGACGTCATCGCGGTGGACGTGGTGTCCGTCAGTCTCTAAGTTTCAGCTAGATGACCATCACACTGCTGTATGGTAAATACAGTAGTGTGATGGTTCATGCCACAAGAGTATCATTCACAATTATTTCACTAAGTTATCGTAACGCGCCGCGACACGTGTATTGGTCATAGCAAATAAACGCTAAGGAAACTCGACTCATTAATTATGAAAAAAAAGTTTGGAGCACAAACAGATTGACGTCAACAGCTATCGAGTAGATATGTCATCGTTTTTACACTACAAAGTTCTTAACAGATATGAAGGCGACAGCACCCTTTCTTGACAACATTACGACAACGAGAATGGTTTGTGCTTAGCCCTTAGTTGCAAGCGACTGACTTTCTCTGCGAGCGACGGGCCTCTGGCCTCCATCAAAGCCTGTCTAAGTGTTTGCTTCACGTGCGGTTTGTGATGACGGGATGTATAGAAACGCCGTCATACATATACGTAATAATATGGTATACAAATCAAGATTAAGATTTTCTGTTTTAAAAACAGATTAGTACATAAAATTTGATATTCGTGCATATCATATTATACAGGAGTTTTCCAACCTCAAGTAGAATCTGAAGGTGCGTATCCACTTTGTATGTAAACTAATAGCGTCCCGCTATCGCTCCTACTAGATAAATTCTCGCGCTTCAAGTGTGTAGCATTTGGCGCTCCAACTAGTCTGATCCAATGGGCATCGGCTGACCTGAACATTTTGTCTATACGTTAATTTGTGTGGTTAGTGTTACTTGTAGTATTCGAACAAATAGTTCGCTTTATATACAGATGAACACTATGTAGGATCTCCGGAACGACCTTGTTCATAAATCACATTGCCATTTTAGCGGATACATGGTCGTATTATCTATTGTTCGGTCGTCTATTGTTTCGTGAACATAGTAGATAAATTCGCTTTGAACACTCAATAAATGTCCAGGTTTTACGGAGTCTAGTAACACACTGCTCCCCTTTCTGTTCCTAAAAAACCAACAGCGTTCGGATCAGCCTAATTAGAGAAAAAACTGCTACACACTCGAAGCGCAAAAAAGTATCACTTGGAACGATCGCAGAGCGTAACTACTTCGTAAAGATGGTGAATACGCACCTTGAAATTAAAATGTTCAGTTGTATACTAGGTGATGCCACCTTACCACGAAAAACTTGGGGTTAGCGTGGCGATAGCTTCATGTTTATTTATTTATTTGGTGGAAGACCTACAGCTAATACAGTAATATAAAAACCTAAAATAACAACGGAAAGCCAATTACTGATCTTCACGGATAGTAAAGCTGAAGTGTAACAAAAAATGGCATATAAACTCGCTATCGTTAAGCTAACGTCAATCTTTTCATTGGAAGTCCTCTGATATCAGAGCTCGTTATACAGAAAGTTTTCCAACGTCTACTGGAATCTGATATTTCACAATGCACTTGCAAGCGACGGAGTTTCTCTGCGACTTGACAGGTCACCATAGCGCCCTATTAAAGGCCGCTCGACGCGCCTTTTGTGACGACAAGGTTTATACCTGAATTCAGGGCGCTACAAATAAAGAGGTGCCGTGCCGTACACTTGTGTGGAAATATGACTTATATTTGAAATAATTCTCTTTAGATACGATTCTCGGAATGTGCAGCGAAAAGTAGACCTTTAGAAAAAAAGAAAAAGAAGCAGAACGGAATATATTAGTTTCGATATGTAATAATGCAGTTTGGTATTTGAAGGTTGTTGAAATAATATTATGCCAAAAATTGTTTCTCTGCTATGGACGCAACAGATCACCGCAGCGCCGGGTGGTCGCTCGACGCACTTTTTATAAGGACAAGTTTCGTACCTGAAATCGGGGCGCTACAAGTAAAGAGATGCCATTATGTGTAAATACGACTCATATTTGGAATAAAGTGAAATTTATTGGTACACATTTATTCTCGGCACATGAAGAGAGAAATAGACCCTAAAAATCTCAATAGTTCTTTTTGATCTGTTTCAATGCCTTTTGGTATTTCAAAGTTCTTGAAATAATATTATGCCACAATTTTCTAAATGTAATTTTTACAATGGATCTGCAAGCGACAGAGTTACTCTAAGATGGACGCAACAGGTCACTGTAGCGCCCATCAAAGGGTAGTAGTCGCTCGACGCGCCTTTTGTTACAAGGTTTTTATTTGAACTCGGGGCGTTACAGTTATGTATAAATATGAACCATATTTAAAACTCTTAGTACGGTTCTCGGCGCGTAAAATAGACCCTTTTATAATATTTTCATTGTGACACCACGATTTTTTTAAGGATGTTAAATTTACATTCTCCAGGTAAAGGTGGCAGAGGTGTAACGTCCCTTTTGCCGACCATGTTAAGAGAAGTAATTGCTATTGTAGACCAGGCAGAATTCCGGACTCCGGTATGTTCCGGAGAATACAAAAGCCAAATAACAATTTTTCAGACCTAGGATTCAAACAATAGACTTCGTATTCGCCACCTGCACTAGTCGCATATACTAGACTAACAAAATTTTATGATTACGTGTTATTCAAGCTTATATTCTATCTCTTTGCTGATTTTTACTGTAACATGAAATGCTTAAAGCACACGTTATGTCAAGTTTCCTCGAAAAGACAGTGCTATAAAAGATTTTGTTGCCGTCGGTGCTAGTGCAATTGGTCGTTTTGGAACTTTGTTTTGGTTTACTGACTCACGCTATATCAAACACTTCAACACATATCGTAAAAGAAATAAAGCAGGACTTGCAATGTCCTATCTAATACGTACTAGATTGAGCAAGTCAACCTTTGCTTTGTTGTTTGTATGTTTAGTATAAATTTTGCAATTGATGAGTCAGATTTGAAACTTAAAATGTAGGTCAGAACTGGATGACTGGATGCAATACAAAACTAAAAAGCATTTTTTTTAAATAAACGAAATACTATCGTTTTTAAAATATGGACCAATAATTCAAAACAAACGCATGCAATAGATAATTGATGTATCAACATTAACTATCAATATATGTTAGGTAGATCCCTATACATGCACTGACTTAACTTTGCTTTGTAATCACAAGGTCTAAGGTTCGAAACCACCAAGGTTCAGTGACTTGCGTAAACTTAACAAATTTTCAAATATAAAATTATAGAATTTGCCATGGGAGAGGCCTACGTTAAGCAGTATATGTATGTAATAGCAAGTCTATTGTTAAATTGCGTCGAAAAATATCCCGGTGATATATGAATGTACCATTGTCACTTATGCCTACCTCCTTTGTTATAACATGCTTGAAGGATATTTTAATAACGCCTTATTCATCATTATCAAATGGCGCTAAAAATTACATTGTTTTCATCACGAGAAAATCTCAGTTCGGATCTCTTAAAATAAAAGATGAACGCTGTATTTACTTCAAATTGTTTCTTAGTGGAACCTCGCCTGACTTAAATTAAGTTCGGACTATGTTAGCATGTTAAGTACCAAGGAATTTAGTTGCTAAACAGCTGTTTTGTTTTTGTTGTGTAATGTGTTTACCAAATTCAACTTATTACCAAAGTAAGTAAACTACTCAATTAAAAGTAATTCATATATAAATTAACTTTTCTATTATCAACCCAAGTAAGTAAGATTAATAATTGTAGTGGTTGTCTATTTGAGGGTCGCATACTTCCGTCTCCAACAGTTTTAAAATTCTTTGACTCGATCTTCCTCTTGCTAAATTATTACTGATTAATTACCGGATTTTATCCAGTGTAAATTTTTTTTGAATAAATTTGGTAATAGCATTGTCGGCATAAATACCACAGTGCATCTTTACGGGCTAGTCACTATCTCACCCGACAAATCTCATCCCACGCGGGTCAGTTGGTTAAACTTCATATTATCAATTTAATTCTTTCCTCAACTGCACCCGCGAAGATTTTTAGTGATAACCTACACAGGTCAACATGGTAAAATTTAAAATAAATTACTTTTTGCCTTCATCAACCCATTCCACTCTTAGTTTTCGTCTAAAAAGTACAGTCAGATGAAAATACTTCAAGTGATTTAATATCAGTCAAATGTGTCTGCTTAATTGTTTGATGATTTTAGACAAGGCGCGTCTAATTTTTTAAATATTTATTAATAGTACAAAAACTAAATGCAACCTTGATTTTGTGGAAAATAACTTTTAAATAGTTCATAATTTCACTGGAATAATACAGTAAAAGATAAAATATACAAATTTTAGCTTTTTGCCTGATGTTATGTGACCTGACTGAAGATAGAACACAGTGAAATGTTTAATCCTAAAACAGTAATAATAGCTACAGTTCATATTCATATTAACTGCTCGCCTAATATTCTAATATAGGATAACTTTAGCATTAATCATAATGAGGCACTATTCCACTGAGCGCGCTAACCAAAACGCACCAGACGGTATTTCAAATTGCGCACCACGTTAATGCATTAAATAATATATTTATTATTTCAAAGTTGGTTTCATTTTACAGTACCAGGAAAGTAAAAATTACCAGCAGCCAAAGGTTCCTCTCTTCTATCTATCTATCTATCTATAACCTCACGCCAGATCCCTTTCGGGGTAGGCAGAGAGTACAGAGTTCCAACAGGTTCTTTCCTTACATACCTCTCTGGCTTCCTCGACTCTCATAGTTCGTCTCATACACGCTCGCCGGTTACGGAGACTCTTGACTTTTCCATCAGATAAGACTCGGTTTATTTGGTCGTGGTAAGATAGTCTAGGTCTTCCCCGGTACCTGCATCCTTCCACTTTCACATTGTATATCTGTTTTGTCATTCTTTCCTCTGGCATTCTTTCTATCTATCAAATTGCGCACCACGTTAATGCATTAAATAATATATTTATTATTTCAAAGTTGGTTTCATTTTACAGTACCAGGAAAGTATAAATTAGCAGCAGCCAAAGGTTCCTCTCTTGCTGCCGGTATTGTTTCGTTAAACTAATCCGGATGGAAGCTGAGGAGGGTGGTTTTTGCCTAATGGTGCGACGATAATGGCTGATTGGAAAATAATGTTTCGTTGTACAGGACAAACTTTGTAACTATCTTTAATTTCTTTTTCATCTCTAATATTTCAGTTTTGTTCAAATTTTCTTGCCATAAGCACAACCTTTTTATAGTGTTTTCACCTGACTGTACTTTTTGGACGAAAACTAAGAGTGGGATGAGTTGATGAAAGCAAAAAGTAATTTATTTTAAATATTTCCATCTCGACCCGTATAAGTTTTCCCAAAAAACCTTCGTGGGTGTACCCGCGACAACTGTAGTTGAAGAAAGAATTAATTAAATAATATGAAGTTTAACCAACTGACTCGCGTGAGTGCGACTAACTCATCTTTACCACTCACGCCGCATGTGGAATGTACACATAACTAAGTTGCTTTTCCTAATAACTATACTTAGGTTTTATGTGGCCAGCACAGCTATGGCAAGTAACACGAACTAAAATACTGGCATAGTTTAAACCCACCTTCAAATCTATCAAACCTGTCAAATAACAAAAGACACGAGAGACGTTCTTTGATGGCACTACAGTGACCCTCGTATGAAGGCACCGTCGCGTCGCCTGCACTCTATATCCTGAGATATCTGATGCCATTAGAGTGGGTGGTGAAGCTTCAATACGATGACGTCATCTGATATCGCATTTTTCATCGGATTTTTCTGAAGATCTGTAGAACCTATCATGTACTATTTTTACTTTTTACAGTGGAGGAAGTCAAAGAGGTATGTAAGGTAAGAACCTATTGGAACTCTGTACGCTCTGCCTACCCCGCAAGGAATCCGGCGTGATGATATAGATTACTTTTAAAGGAACTTAATATCGTTGTATTGTGTATAAACGTGATCTAGGGTTAAGTAATCCGGTACCGAGAATAAGAAAGCAAAGGGAATGTTGGGTTACTGAAAATTTTCTGCTGAAATAAAGATACTAGTTACATGTAATATAGGATATAGGACAAAAGAGTAAGAAATTAAGAAAAATAAATATACGAGAAATTACCGCTGCATGTTGTTAATATTGAGCTCGATCAGCCTAAGATAGGTGATAGATTTTAGATTTTGCATATTTGAGTGGTCCGTGCATGAAGGCTTCTTAATATGATAGTTGTTTAGCCAAGTCAAGGGAGGAAGTTGAAGCCCTGTGAGCGGCTTGATTACTTCCAAAAGCAGGTGGCCACAAACCTGCCTCAAGGTTTTTTCCAGCAGTGAAATAATGGATTTCTGATTTATATATATCCATCTATATCACGCCAGATCTCTTCCAGGGAAGGCAGATAGTACAGAGTTGCCAACAACTGATTCGTTTATACTTAATATTTTGAAGAATATAGATACAAGTTGTTAATAATAAATTCTTTCTTTTGTTTCCTTTTAAATAAAACGTAGGCCTACACTAGCATTTACACAAACACAAATACCCAGACCGGAACAAATAATTGTAAATCACACAAAGATTTGTCCCGTGCAGGAATCGAACCCGCGTCAATTAGACACAGTGGGCGGAGCGACTTAAGCTCTTAACCACTGCGCTAAATAGTCTGTCATCGTTGTCGTCGTCGTCATATAAATAGTAGTTAACTAAAATACAATGAAAGCTATATTATCGTAAGTCCAAACCGAGAAGGAGTTATACTATTTTTCACATAGGATGGGTAGCGACAGTTCTAAGTGCGAAACGAAATTAATATTTAATGGTATTAAGGCATAAATATAGAAACGGTATATCTATACCATAAGTATAGAAACGGATCATGCCACTTATTGCCATTGAATAAAGCATTTTTTTTGACACTTACAACAGTTACAGTACCCATCTTACATGAAAAATACTATAGTATTGTGTACGTTACACACAAAACAATTTTCGAAATGTCATATTGCAATATTCGGCAGCCAAAGCCATAGGTTATTATTAAGGTGCGAAGGGTGATTCAGTCATATTCGATACGTCAAGAGCAAAAGTTCATAGCGCTATTAATTTCTAAGCTTATCCTATTAAGACTATAAATGTGAAAGTTTGTGTGTTTGGATTTGGATAAAATTTAGCACAAACATACTTTGTTACTTGGATTAACACATAGGATACTTTTTATCCTGGAAAAATGTTACGTTCCTGTCTAAAGTCAACGCAGATGAAGTCGCGGGCGGACACTATTATACTTATAAATAACACAGCAGACCCGTGCGTATTATGCTTAGAAAAATATCAAAAGGTTCTAGTTTCACACATCTATCAAGCGCCGTTAATATTTGCTGACAACCTGTTAAATTTTTTATTCATTTGATATCGTTTACTCCGAATACATGGCATTTCAAATATTTTTGTTAACTTTTTCAAAAAATGTAATGGAAACTTAGTCTTACTAAAGTAGAAAAATTAATAACTGTAGTCTTATAAGATTACAGTGTGATGGAGCGCATTTTTATAATCTGCCGACTCTCTATCCTACCAAAGTTAGGCCAATATTAGTTGTTAAAACAATAAAATTGAAATTAAAACATTTCGGATTTTATCGCGGTGTATTTATAATATCTAAGTTGCCAACGTTTAGAGTACTCTACAGTACCCATGAGTCAGTACTCTACAGTATCCAGTCAAAAGGATTGGTGCCACCTCACGGGAGGCACCAATCCTTTTGACGTCCAAAAGTCATTATTATTCCGGAATAACTTACTGGGATTAGTTTAATTACAATTGGAATTTCAATTGATCCTACAGTTAAAAAATATTAAATAAAGCCCAACACTGCAACCTACCTCTCCTGTCCGTTTTATGAGAACATAGACTATTTCTTGCCGACCAACTATGCTAGTTTTTTTATTTTGTTTTTTTAAAAACGTAGCCCCACTAGGATTGATTCCTGTGTCGTGGGTGCGTTTACAAACATGAAATTTCACATACACAAATACCCAGACCGGAACAAATAATTGTGGATCACACAAAGATTTGTCCCGTGCGGGGCTCGAACCCGCGACTATTAGACGCAGTGGGCAGAGCGGCTTAAGCTCTTAACCACTGCGCTAAATTGTCCGTCAATTTGTCGTCAGTTGTTTGTATATGTACATATATATATATATATATATATATATATATATATATATATATATATATATATATATATATATATATATATATATATATATATATATATATATGTATTATACTTAATTATTCTACTCTACTTAAAACTTATATTTAATAAGCGTGAAAAAGCTGGATGCGGAGAGCATAAAACATGACAAAACCAATCGTTGTAGCGATCATTAGGAGTAGCCTATGTTCTGCAGAAGCCGTCTTTCTTTTTATATTGGTTATAGTAGAACTGTGATGTCCCAGAAGGAGGAGACCGAACGGGATCTGGAGACGGCCGATCCTGCTCGACGAAGGTGACGGCGCCGAGGCGAAGGCATAGCCCGCCCAGGCCCCTCAGCCCAAAAGCCCGAGACTTAAGACTGCGAGCTAACTGACGTCCGTTCGTCCCTGTAATATCTGGTGGGGGGACCCCCCCCCTGCCGAGAGCCATGAGGATCCTTCACGAGAGTCACCGAGGAGGACGGCGGCGTTGTGTGGTCCATGTCGCCGTGAGCACCGGAGGGTCGGTGCAAGGGGGAGCGTGTCATCAAGTCTCCCGATGGGCTCTTCAGAGCGCGGTACATGAGGGGCACCGGTGCGTTCCATACGGAGATCCTGGAGCCCCTCCAAAGTGCTGACGTCGGCCACCCTGGGGTTTTTAGTCGGTAGAAATCCGACACCCCACGGGCTTCCCCGAGGCTCGAGGATGTCCTATACAGGATTTTCCCCGGGAAAATATAGTTATAGTAGAAAGTTAAAGACCGTTGAGTTTGTTTGCTTGGGCCGCGTAGTCGGGTCACCATACACTTGGGGACACAATACATATTTTTGTAAATATAAAAACCATAAATAAATATTGGCTTCTTTTTTTATAAATATGTACTCAGTATTACTAGTACAGTTACCTACTCTTGTAAATTTTGTGGGGATACAAGACAATAGCATAAAAATATTGACGTACATGCTAATGTCTTACGTTGACGATTGACGTACGTCTTACGCTAGCGAGTAAGTGTACTATTACATTCATGTTCATCTACTAAATTAATAGTGTGACAAGGATGGCATATAAATTAACCTTAATCTTTTCGTGCTAAGCTTGCAGTAAGTATGTATAACACAACCACTGGGAACCTTGAATCCACAAATGTATGTATTGCAGCTGCTATATTGAAACGTAATTGTTGACACATCAACACGCTTTGGTGGATCCAATAGCATTATGGATTATTCATGGTTGAATCGCGTTAACGATGTTATTATCTATCTATCTATCTATCTATAACCTCACGCCAGATCCCTTGCGGGGTAGGCAGAGAGTACAGAGTTCCAACATGTTATTATTACGCTCGATATAACTGAGGAAAAGGATTTTATTAGATTCACGCACGAAATACAGGTAGGTTGGCAAGACTGCAAAATTCAAATGTTATTTTTAACCTAAATAGTGATAAATACCTAGTTTTACAAATCGAGTATTTTTAAATGTACATAGATCCTTTTTGTAAAATATTAACATATTTTAATCATTATTTATCTTAAAAACCACATTAGGACCTTGCGAAGTGTTTCCATTTTACTGCAGCTGACTTAACTTCAAAAATCTCTTTATTCACAAACAACTCAAAACTCAGTCTTATTGCAGGAATTAAACATTAATAGCTTCTACCCACGACTTCGTCCGTGTTGACTTTAGACAAGAACCTAATTTTTTTCTGGCATAATAAGTATCTTATGTGTTAATTAAGGTAATAAACTGTCTGTGGGCCAGATTTCATTCAAATTAAATAATAATTTATAAAGATATTACAAAATGAACGCGTGCGCAGCCGTGGGCAACAGCTTGTACATAATATGTCAAGGGTTATGTAAGTATATTATATGCAGAAGCCATGCCACCCCGTCATCAAAACCTTGTTTAAGTCCACATAACGATCTAACCATAAAGCCACGCGGGAGCTCGTCACAGCATCAATTAAAAGTATAATAACAACATTGTTTTAAGTAGCTTTCACAAAGTAAGGAGTTTTATGGTTGGTTTTATTCAATTAAACAAAGAATATATATTTAATAGCAGAGTATTTATATTTCTTTAGAAAAAAAATGTTAGAGATAGGTAGTACCTTAAGACGCTAGTAGACTTTCGAGAAGAAGAATTGAAGTGGCTCATACTTTCTCTGCTAACACAACATTTGCTAATCGCCAAAATATAAAGCAATCTAGCGTTCTGTATAATAAAATAAATAAAATATTAAATATATATCCAATAAAGCTACATGACTGTAAGGACGCCACGACAGTGTAGCTTAAGTCCCTCGATTATGATGCAGTGGAGGCATTATTACAATCAGTTACTTAATTTATTAGCATATACATATATAACAAAGCATATTTAGTTAACTACTACTAACTAATACGCACATTCACGCGCACGCACACACACACACCTGTTGTTGGATTTATTTTCTGGCTTATAAGATTCCATAATTTATTTCAGCAGTGTCACATTAAAAGATAATGGCTATGGAAGAACTCTCCTGGCACAAGTATTATACTTAAAAGAGGTCTCTTACCTTTGTTTTCTAATGTTCCTACTGTATCCAGTTGAAATAAATATATATTTTTTTATTATTTATAGGTTTTACTCCATCACGGAGACTCAATGCAGATTATTGGATGCAAATTAGCGGCTACATCCTGTTGAAACTTATAAAGCCGTCAATAAAGTTCTCAACTTTGCTTAACGACTACCACATCAAGTGGCAGGTGGGATTAACAACTTAACTTACCTTCCAATGCACGAAAATGGTCGAAAACGAAAATGTCACAAGCGATCACTCATCTCAGACTGACCTTTTTTACCTGGGGAAAATCATGCGAAGGACTTCCGCGAGCCTCGGAGGAAGCTCGCAGGGCATATCAGACTGCTACCTAAAGACTAAAAACAGCAGTCTTCGGGATCTCCGTGTAGAACGTATCAGCGCTTTTTTTGTGCCGCGCTCCGAAGAGCCCGCCATTGGGGGGTGACTTGATAACACGCTCCCGTGCACCGACGCAGTGCTCACAGCGACGTGGGCCACACCACGCCGCCGTCCTCCTCGGGGTCGCTCATGAAGATCTCAGAATGACTTAGCGTAGCCTTGGTGACCGCGGAGATAGCTACAGTATCACAGTGCATAATAAACATAATCTGTGAGATGTTTCTTTTATTTTATCCTCTTTCAATAATTCAGTTGTGACAATAAAGGAATTTTCATTGATTCTTTCTTAAACTATGATCCCATTTATCAAAATAATCAAATAACATTTGGCCGTCTTGTAAAATATTTGTAAAGCATTTACTATTTTTTGTTTCTAATGTTATCGAAACTTCAACAAACTTATATTTTGTTCGCTCAATCCTCAAAGTAAAATAAACTACAGAGATATCGTTTTCTGATAACGCATTTCTATTGCAATCAAGAGAGTTAATAAACATATTTACTTATGTATGACATATGTATATATGCATATAAAGTCGTACTTTTCAATCGAATACAAGTTTTTTTTAAACGTACCCCTATACTATATATTGTTCCTGGGTCGTGGGTGAGTTTACAAACATGTAATTAGGATATACTAATACCCACTCCGAAACAAATACTTGTGTGTCCCACTACAGTTAGTGCCATGCCACTGAAACGAACCGTCGTAGAAATGAGTGTGTTTACATTGCAAAAAACATGTCACCCCATTTTTTTTAAACGTAGCCCCGCTCTAGTATTTATTCCTGTCGTGGGTGCGTTTACCAACATGAAAATTCACATACACAAATACCCAGACCGGAACCAATAATTGTGGATCACACAAAGATTTGTCCCGTGCGGGAAACGAACCCGCGACTATTAGACACAGTGGGCGGAGCTGCTTAAGCTCTTAACCACTGCGCTAAATCGTTCGTCATCAGTCAATTAAAACAAACAAATATTTCGGGTCGCGGAAACGCCGCCAAAATGAGCTCCCTTTCTTTGCAAAATAATAAGTATTTAATTATAAATGAAAACACAAAATAACCTCTCTTAACGAAACGTTAACCCACCGAAGGTACTCATTACCCGCAGTGTCTCTATTGTGTTCCTTTGTTGAGGGACGCCCCATTCGCTTACCGCTCCGGTAATAAAGTATAGCTCTAAAACCTGATTAATGAAGTCATGTTAATGAAACTCTATAATCTTAGCCGAGATCTACGCACAAACCATTTAACGTTATCGATCAACATTGACTTACATCTTTATTTAATCAATTTGTAGTGTAAAAATGAAGGAAACACAATTATATAGCATCGCTCGAACGTCAATATTTTCATGCTAAGCTCTCATATATTCGCCGCATAAAATATAGATAAGGTATTCTTCCACCTCGGTATTCTTTCACCTCGATTTGTGAGAGAAGGCTTTTGCGCTGCAATGGAACAATATAGTTTGATGAGCAATCAATTATGATGTTATAAGTACATCTTTTTTATGATCTATCTATCTTATATAATCGCGTCAGATCCCTTGCGGGGTAGGCAGAGAGTACAGAGTTTCAACAGGTTCTTTTCTTACAGAACTCTTTGACTTTTTTCATAATTCGGCTCATACACGCTCGTTGGTCACGGAGACTATTGACTTGCCCTTCAAATAAGACATGGTCTATTTGGTTATGTTAAGATAGTCTAGGTCTTCCCTGGTATCTATATTCTTTTTCTTTTGCATTATATATGTGTTTTGTCATTCACGGTTGAGCTCATTGCCAACTAAGCTAACATAATTCTAGTCCTCCGACTGCGACTGGGAATTTTTCCATTTAAAACCACACTCTGTCCGTCCAAGAATTTGGAGCCAGGCTATAATCGTCATTTGCGCTTTACACTACTGTACCTACAAGGCAGTAGAAAATCTTTGACTATGCCCCTTTTATGAAAAAGACTAAGGTACATAATTATGCGGGACTTTTAATATACTGAGAAGCTCGGCTCTTATGACACGCTTGAGGAGCTCCAAACGAATCGAGACGTTCCCAATATCTTGTCTCGCTTGATTGAACACATCTTGGAGGAAAAAAAATTCTCTATATATATATATATATACATACATATATATATATATATATATATATATATATATATATATATATATATATATATATATATATATATATATATATATATATATATATATATATATATATATATATATATATATATATATATATATATATATGTGTATATCCTCTATATCATGATACACTAAGACATCCATGTAAACTATGGGTCACCCATCACCCACGTTTTTCGCATCCAATTAATAAAATTTAGGTACATATATGTGCTGCCCTGAGACTCATTGATCTAGTGGCGGATGGTGGCTATAAGGTACACATTTACATAGGTAAGCCTATCACCATATATCGGGCACAATTCCAAACTCCGTACTAATATTGGGACACTATTACATGGGACCTAACACGAAAAGTGGGTACGCACAGATGTGATTCTGCAATCACCGCGTGGAGAATATAGACGTATAGGTATTTTTTTAACTTTTTACAATTTTATCGATTTTTGCACCCACGGCCGCATTCTCTACATAATACGAATTCGGTAAAAGTTAAAATTTAATTTTTAACAAGCACTCGTATGTTTAACGAGCGCCATTCATGATGTTCAATTCAGTCTATTGCCCATGAATATTAATTCCCCGTGGTAGTTGACATAAACTCAAGTTAATTAGTTGTCAAGTGCTAAAATAGTTAATGCCCCGTTATGATATTGCGTAGTTTATCAGCTTAATATCAATGACATGCGTTACGCCGACGCACTGCCAAATGAAACGTGGATGATATATTACGTGAATTGGTGATGCGAAAATCGAGGTTAATTATTGTAATGGTTTATAAAATATACATCACGCCAAGTAGGTAGAGAGTACAGATTTCCATCAGGCTCTTTTCTTACAGACCTGTCTAGATTTGATGGAAAGACGAGATGTCTTCCCTAACTCTCATAGTTTGCCTCAAGTATTAGTAGTATAATAGAATGTCGCTGCTCGTATTTATTCTTCTATATATTCTATGGAATCAAAAATCTAATTGTTAAAAAAAACAACTAAAGTTGCTATCGTATTCCTATTCATTCTAGTTTTTTCTACTTAAAATGGCATTTCCAACGAGTAGTACTGTTAAGTAATTATTATCCTTAATCCATACTCAAGACTGCTACTGATTTTTATCACTAGAAAAACCTACAGTCAAAATACGACTCAATTGTATAATCAAGTCATAATATTTTGACTGTCGATAGAATTTTGCTATAACGATAAGCCGTCAACTAGTTTGGCAACCAAATCGATCGTTAGCTGTTATGACCAATACCGTTGGAAGCACATTGGGTTTCTACGCTTCGACTTTATTGTAGTGCCTCTGTTAGTATTCCCGTCAATTATAAGCTTCATTGGATAATTTCAATTCTATAGCAGGGAGACATTACTGAGATCTATCATTTTTTTCTTCTTCTCCTCCCTAGTCTACTTTCATAGTTCGTATCACACACGCTCACCTGTTGCAGAAACCTTTGACTTGTTTATTAGATAAGACGCGCTCTATTTGGTCATGGTAAGATTCTTAGGATATCTTCGTCGGTACCTACAACCTTCCACTTCCGCATTGTACAATATATATTCCGTCATTCTTTCTTTCGACACTCTTTCTAAATGTCCGAACAACCGCATCTTGCCTTTTTTCAGTCTTTGATTCAACTCTATTAACGGTATATTATTTGATACAAACACAAACAGTCGATTTGAAAACAAAGAATATACAATCGAAAATAGAATATATAGCTTAAGCACAGTTGTGGACAGAATTAGTGTGAATTAAACAGAAAACACAAATTTATACTTCATGACAAACAGTAAGTAGAAGGAAACTCTATAAATAGATATTGCAAGGTTCCATATACAGACAGGGCTGCCAAACCCAATATAGAAGGTCACAGTACGTATTAATATGTGTTAAATTAAACCAAAAGAAAAATAAACGTTATGCAAATAATATACAAAAGAAAATCTGTAGTTATGGTAACAATAATAATAAATGAGCCTAATGTCTTTCTGGTGGGTAAACCCATGAAGCAAATATGTAGAGGAGATGGCCTGAATGAATGGATAAGCTAGCGAGCCTGTGAAATTCCTAAAACCCTTGATGTCATCGTAGTGGGCGTAGCTTACCTTAGTTTGTCATCGTTACTTGCTCCATTCGTACGACACTTAAGTTCACATAACTTTAATAGCTATTTTAATAGTTTTTCACTATTTATGTTAAAACAAAACGTTTAAAATTGAGTCTATCTATCTATCTATCTATAACCTCACGCCAGATCCCTTGCGGGGTAGGCAGAGAGTACAGAGCTCCAAAAGGCTCTTTCCTTACATACCTCTCTGGCTTCCTCGACTCTCATAGTTCGTCTCATACACGCTCGCCGGTTACGGAGACTCTTGAATTTTCCATCAGATAAGACTCGGTTTATTTGGTCGTGGTAAGATAGTCTAGGTCTTCCCCGGTACCTGCATCCTTCCACTTTCACATTGTATATCTGTTTTGTCATTTCTGTCCTCTGGCATTCTTTCTATATGCCCGAACCAACGGAGCATGCCCTTTCTCATCTTTACACCGATACTATCTTTCATACCTACTCGCTGTCTTACTATGCTGTTGCTCATGCGGTTGGTCAGCTTCACTCCGCACATCTTCCGCAGAGCTCGCATTTCTACCGCATTTATCCTACTTTCATTCTCCTTCTTACATACCCAGCTCTCGCTACCATATAACAGCGTTGGGACAAGAACTCCGTTATGTATGGCCAGCTGCGCCTTATGGCTTAAGTGCCAGCTCCCGAGTAGCTTTCCCATCGCACCATTTACTCTGTTCCCTGCACTCACTCTTCTCTCTATGTCAGCGGTGTATTTCCCATCCTTACTGAAGGCGCATCCAAGATATACAAACTCATTCACTTGCTCCACCACATCGTTACCAACCACAATCCTTACATTCGTTCTGGTTTCTTCCCTTTCAAAAACCATAATCTTGGTTTTCTTCACATTCAAGTGTAAGCCATTGATCATGCAGTCGTCTTTCATAACTGTGACTAGTGTTTGCAGATCAGTGGCTGTTGGCGCTATTAAAACCGCGTCATCTGCATAAAGTAGATGGTTTACCACTAAGTCACCCATTTGTACACCTTCATTCATCGCTTTCAGTCTTTGAAGACTTTTGTCCAGATATATTATAAACAGTCTAGCGGACAACACGCAACCCTGCTTGACGCCGATTTTAACGTCAAACCAGGGTGACCTGTTACCACCCACCCGTACGCATGCCTTGCAGTCCACATAAGTGGACTGGACGGCCCGCAACAGAGTGCCATCTATACCATACTCTGGCAAAATGTCCCAAAGTCTCTTTCGCACAACTCTGTCAAAAGCCTTCTCCAGATCTACAAAACCGCAGAAAACCCTCCGGCCCACTGCCAGATGCTTCTCTACGATATTGCGGAGTGAGAAGACTTGATCCGAACATCCTCTTCCAGACCTGAAACCCCCTTGTGTCTCGCACAACATTCCATCGGACTTCACGCGCATTCTCCGTTCAGTAATTTTACCGTACACCTTGGCTGCCAAGCTGATCAAACTGATGGCTCTGTAATTGGCGCAGTCATATTATGAACCCTTGCCTTTATACAAGGGTACTATGACTGCGCGGCGCCAATCTGTAGGGAATCTACCGGTCCTCCAGCAAAGGTTTGCAAGGGCCCGGAAAGCGTCCCGGACGCAAGTTCCACCATATTTGATCATCTCGGCAGATATCATGTCTACTCCCGCAGCTTTACCGTTTTTCATACTTCCTATCGCCCATTCAACTTCTTCCATAGTGATGTCCTCCGTTGATTCTGGTGCCGCAATCTCGCCTTTAGGCACGTCTGCGGCATCAGCATCCGGGTCATACCATACATTTCTCCAAAATATTCACTCCACCGGTTTAGCACAGCTTGTGTGTCTGCAAGAATGTCACCATCTTTAGATTTTATCCTTTCCATTCTGGAGCCTGACGAATCACCTCGAGCCTTTCTCACCTTACTCCAAAAGAAATTGGTGTTGTTCTTGAAGTTCTTCGCCAGCCTCTCCTCCGCAATCATACTGGCTCTTTCACGCTTTTCTTTCACTAAAGTTTTAGTGGCATTCTTGCATTGCCGGTATATTTCTTTCCTCATCTCTGTCATACTGGCATTCAGGTTCAAAGAAGATACATAGTCCTGCCACGCTTTCTTCTTACTTTCTACGGAGCTTTGCAACTCCGCATCCCACCATGCATCACCTTTTGCTGTAATATGCTTCTTTGAGCAACCACATACTTCTTTCGCGGATTCCACCAAACTCTCTTTCAGGCTATTCCAGCATTCATCTACATTTGAGTCCGAAGAGCCTGCTGTCAAAAGCTTGTCCCGGACTCTGTCTTCATACATTCTCCTCACGCTCTCGTCTTGCAACTTTTCAACCTTTAATCTTTCAAGGTCTCTGAAGGGAATACGCTCTCGCCAGTGCCTCCACTTCCTGAACAGACCACTAAACCGCGCAACTACGAGATAGTGGTCTGATTCCAGAGTGGGGCCTCTATACGCACGCGTATCTTGTAGTTTGCTTCGGAGACGGTTATCAACCAGGATCAGATCTATCATGCTTTTTTGTTCATTCCTTCTCCACGTATACATATGTATGTCCTTATGCTGGAATATCGTATGAGATACAAGGAGACCCCTTTCCAAACAAACATCTACAATGAGCTTACCTGCATCGTTCACTCTCTTATCACCATAAGGACCCAGAGCAGCGTCGCAAGTTTGCCGCCTGGTTCCTACCCATCCGTTCAGATCGCCACACAGAATCACCTTCTCGTTAGCCTCAGCCAAATCCAGAACTTCCCTGACATTATCCCAAAACTTCTCAAGGTCCTGGGGTGTCGACGAGCTTACGGGAGCATACGCTGCGACCAAAAATACTCTAGTGACACCCAGTTTTAAACGGACCCAGAGAAGTCTCGCATCGCACAGGCCATAATCTCTCACTAAAATTGAGTAAAGTATATTAACATGCAAAAATTACTTATGTCGACATTCTGGTAACACATTTCACTTGTAAGTATTTTTTTCGTAATTCACTCACAAATTGAAGTAAGATTAATTAGACAACAAAATTCCTTACAGATATCTCTGGCTACCTTCGCTTGCCGGTTACGAAGACTCTTGACTTGCCCGTCAGATAAAACACGATCTATGTATCTATTATTAATGTGCCTCTATAACCACTGCTCTATAAATTATCCGTTGACATTGTCTCGCAACTCAAATTTAAAGCAAAACTGTCAAATAAACAGTCATTTAGCAGTTTTACTTTAAATGTAAGTCATAAGTTCAACCCTGTGTGCATTTATTCGACAATTTGAGTCAATGCTGCTAGAAGACAAGGCTAAAATAAACTGCCTCCGAAAGGTCCTATAAATGGCACACGATAAAATTTACAACTATTAAAGTTCCTATCGCAAATTGCTGACCTAATTAATTTCTAGATGTATGAAACTACAATCCGCATTGAGTGCGATGGAATACCCAATGTACTTGATACGATTTTGAATGTTTCTGCAATTGTGTACTTCGTGAAAGCTTGAAGCATTCATTATTATTATTATTATGACCAGCCAAAAGACGTCTACACTAAGACCAAGGTGTCATCTAAAAATATTCAAAACACGCCAAGAAGACCAGTTTTGTATTAAACGTCCAGCTTTAAACACTCTCACGTTCCTGTATGAAGGAGTCGTCTGTACACTCATATGCTGTCAACAATGTTAGGTCCCAGTGTTTCAAAATCCCAAAAGACCATTATACCCAGCATAATTCTAGTGGAAAGATGTAGGTACCGGGGTAGACCTAGACTATCTTACCATGACCAAACAGACCGAGTCTTATCTGAAGGACAAGTCAAGAGTCTCCGTAACCAGCGAGCGTGTATGAGACGAACTATGAGAGTAGAGGAAGCAAGAGACGTATGTAAGGAAAGAACCTGTTGAAACTCTGTACTATCTGTCTACCCCGCAAGGGATCTGGCGTGATGATATAGATGGATAATTCTAGACTCCGGTCTCCTAGGATTTTTTGGCAACAAAATCGTAGCTAGATTTTGGACCTGGGAATTCGAAATCGTCAGCATTATCATGCATCGCTAAACCAAAGAGACAATCGCTAAGAATTTAGAAATAGGTATATTTGTAATTCACACGTATAATTTTGGTAAGTAATATATACCAAAAAGTTCCATCAGATGAGATAGAGTCAATCGCTGAACAGTCCCCACCGATAATAAGCTTATAAAGTAGAGTCGTCGTCGGAAGAACTTGGGGTAGATTAGTTCTGGAGCGTGAAGAATGGTACAAAAGGAGGCTATGCTCTGCAGCGAATCAAAGAAAGCTGATGATGATATCTATCTATCTATATCAACAAGCCAGATCTTTAGCGGGGTTGGTAAAGAGTACAGTGTTCCAACAGGGCCCTTCGTTACAGACCTCTCTGGCTTCCTCCACTCATGGTGATGATAATAAAATAGAGTGCTTGTGCTGTGACTCACTATGGAGCATAGCATAAACTAGGTGTCTTGCCGTGATGACCAGCACCTACCGGTCCTGAGGGCAAGGGGGGCAAGGGGTCCTTCAACCTCAAAAAATAAAGAAGATCCACTTCTCTGGTGCAGACGGTGTCTGATTCTACTATTGCTACTACAAAGATACAGAAACGTTTTTTCTGAGTGACTGATTCTGACGAATTTTTTTCTGATAAACTTACATTTAATTTTACCACGAGTCTCATCACCAAGGGTAATTCAATTAACCCTTATTATAAAACAAACGAACAATTTCTATAAACGAGAACAAATTGATATTCACTAAAGAAGCAGTCGCGTTCGCGGAATATGGTTCAAATTTCAACCCAAAGTGGTTAACGGAAGAATCTAAAATTTTCAAGAAGCAAATTTTCTGACCTAATTATTCTTTTAGGTATGAAACGTACCGAATTGGGGCCAATTGGAGCTGTGAGCTATTAAATAGAGCTTGTTCACTCCACGAGGATGTGCCCCACTGTTTTCTCTAATTGCTTATAATGCAAGTGGCCAATTTGTCATTGCACGAAATTTACGATAGGAGCACAGTAAACATATATGAAAAGAAGGCTAGGTACAAATATAGTGCCGATCGAATATCTGACACTATCTGTAAATTAAACAAAGATCTGGCCGATGGCTGACCGATTCGGCGTGACAGTTAACCCAGCTAAGTGTCAAGCTATTCTTCTGGGGAGTTCTAGGACTATCAACAAGCTGAATATTGCAACTCTACCATCAATTGTGTTCAATGGTTCAGCTATCTCTTTTAATTCCAGTGTTAAAGATCTCGGATTACACATTGACACTACGCTTAGTTGGCAGTCAAAAAGTCACCAGTACCTTGCGATACCTTTATCGGTTCAAAAACTTACTCCCCTCTCATACAAAAACAATGCTCGTGCAGTCCTTGATCCTTCCTATATTCGACTATGGTGATGTGTGCTACTACGATCTGAATGCGGATCATCTCAACAAACTGGACCGCCATCTTAATAACTGCTTTCGATTTATCAATACCTAATTTTCAGGTTCAGTATCGTTCTGTTACATTCAAACCTTGGTAAAAACGACTTCACTATGGTGTCGCAATTACTTTGGAAGATAGGTGAATTTGAGGGGTATGGTGGTAGATAGGTAGACTAGAGGTAAAATGGGTAGATCTACCAAGAAGTTGGGAGATATGGCAACACTGGCTGTGGCACATAGATTTCGAAAAATCTAGAAGTGTGTTCCAGAATGTACTAGACTTTGATAATATAAACATATGCATTCTACCGACCATGATACAGGAACTTAAAGAGTAAGGCACTGTTTTCACAAATGCAGGACACGATTTTCTTTGCACTGCGCATATCTTCGTTATTGAAACATCGTATGCATCGCATGTAAATAATTCGCTATCCGTTGCTTACGGAGAAAAAATCTTTGGAGACTTACTGCTTTCTGGCAGGCGATGTATGGAGTACACGACGGCTTCGTGCACCTCTGGGAGGCTGACGGGAGTGGTTCGTATCCTCTCCTCCTCAGCGCTCTTTTCAAGGCTCTGTAGGTATATGGAGTATATGCTCGCTGTACATAGTATCTGTAACAAATCGGATCTGTGAATATAAGAAATACAAGAGAACCAGCCCACTTGAATGAGCAGTCGCGGGTTCGAACCCCTCACGCGACAAATATTATCATCGGCTTTCAATAAACCACTGCAGGTCATAAGTCCCCTCATTTTTATTCAATTCTTCGCGGTCTTGCGCCAACCTACCCCAAGTTCTTCCTGCAATTCTCGATACGTCATGTATCCACCGAGACATTGGTCTGCCCACGCGTTCTTTTCCACTTCTATTCTAAGGCTCAAATATCCATGCAACCCGCATTCATTTGTTTCGGTCTGGGTATTTACCTATGGGAATTCTATGTTTGTAAAATCACCCACGACGCAGAAATAACTCTTAGCATAGAACTACGTTTTGCTTAAAAAACAAACAACTCGGTCACGATAAAATAAACTACAGTACCCTGTAAGTCACTTGAGAAAATTGATTCCAAAGAAATCTACAAAAATAAAGGCTTGTTTTCTGTCAACAAAGGGTAGAAAGACACAGACGTAGCCCAAAAGTTACCGGATTATTTGATTTATAAATACCTGACCTTATTTACTACCTGTCTGTATTTTATTCATCGAATCTATATCTTAGGAACCTGTTAAAGCATTTGTGGTACCCGAGTTAAATTATTAAAGTGAAGGGTTTACTTTCTGATTTAAAAATTCATACATCTAGCACTGTACGAATTTATTAAATATTTTGTAAGGCTTCAGTGTACAAAAGAGAAAAGTTAAAACGATAAAATATTATTTAGAGTTTCTTTCGATGACCTATTTTACGGCTGTAATGAATAAAAATTAAATTCCTTTTTTTAAACAAACATCGTGTCGCCTATATTCCCAAGCAGGGGTGGCAGAGGTGGACTGTGGTCACCCACCGTCGGCGACGATGTTAAGTCCCATGTAATAGGGAGTGAGCCTATTTTATTCTCGAAAAATTACAATTAGTTCAACCTTGAATTCGAACCCGGACCCTTACGCGCATTATTCGCCACTAAACCAACGAGGCAGTCCAGCGAGAACTTTTTTAAAAGCTCACTAAAATAATTTTGTTCATATTGTTGAAATGATACGGCACTTTTTCATATGTGACATGAGTGACACAATAATAATGGCTGCTTATTTCTCGTTTCAAGTGAATTGACATAGTTGTAATAAACGCCTGGTCTTTTCCATTAAGAATAAAACAATTCACTTTCATATTATGAATGAAAATATTCAGTTTCAGTGTTATTCTTTTTTATTTACCATTGACCTTATTCACACATTTTTCGGCCATTGTTAAATTCCATGGTACTTGTATTACATACTCGTACAACCAATTTAATTTTTATTTTAACGATGACACGTGTGTCATCGTTAAAATAAAAATGAGATTGGTCGGAGTTAACACAATATAAAAATAATTGAGTATTTTTTTTATATTCTATAGCTGGAATGTGTATTTTCGTAACTAACTGACAAAAGTATTCTTTCATGTCTTGTCGTGTGTACAAGTCCTAGAAGGATCTTTTGGCCCGCGGCCAAAATTGGAACTAACGCTGTCATCAAGCGAAATTTCATTTCATGGCAGTCGCAAAGTTGCCGTTTGCTATGAAATTTATCCAAGTTCTTTTCTTCATAAGTAAGAATGTCTTAAAAGTTTTTTTTTTTCTATAATTCATTTTGGTTTACTGCGTCCACATGGTGCAGCTTGATTAAATTCGTAGAGGAAATGCGTTTCTCTCGAGTTAGTTACACCTGTTGAAATATTTCACTGCAAGTAGGAAAATTTCTCACTAAATAGTCCCATTTCACACCAACGCCCCTCCGGCAATGGCATCCACTGGCCAAAAGATCCTTGTCGCACTGTACTTTTTGTGTATTTTTAATCCGTTATTAATTTTATAAAATAAAAAACTTTTTTTTCTTTTCTTTTAAACCTAGCCCCACATAGGACGTATTCCTGTGTCGTGGGTAAGTTGAAAATGAAAATTCACATACACAAATACCCAGACCGGAACAAATAATTGTTGATCACACAAAGATTAGTCCCGTGCGGGAAACGAACCCGCGACTATTAGACACAGTGGGCGGAGTAGATTAAGTTTTTAACCACTGCGCTAAATCGTCCGTAGAGAAAGGGATTAAAAAACAATCGACTATCACTTCTGGCACCCTGGCACATACCCAGGGCGAGATAATTTTTTACCCTACATACATAGACTACATTATGTAGGTTAGAGGCGCTTGTAGTGTTGTGAGACCACGGTGTTCTTACCGATCACCATGGATAAGCAGCGTTCGACTCGGTTGGCTTGAGATGGGTGACCGTTTGTGGTATTTTTATATTCGAGCGTCTCCGTGCTTTAAAAGGTACGTTTAGCCGTTGGTACCGGTTAATGTGGTTATCGTTAAGCCGAGTTGGAAGCCTTATTAGGCGGCTTGATAAGTTTCAACAGCAGGTGGCCACAAACCTGCCTCCACCAATCCGCACTGGTCCGCGTAGTGAAGTACGATCTAATCTTTCTCACGTCGATTTGTGAAGGATGGCCTTTGCCTAACAGTGGGACAATATGGACTGATATTATAAATACTATAGTATTTACCATGAACGATGGGTACTGTGACAGTTCTAAGTGTCAAACAAAATTATACTTTATTCAATGGCAATAAGAGGCATGACCAGTTTATATACTTATGGTTTTATGCCTTAATATCATTGCATGAAATATTAATTTTGTTTGGCACTTAGAACTGTCATCATCTTATGTGAAAAATACTATATAATGTTTTACATTAATAAAGAATTATGTAAATCATGATAAAGTCAGTCTCTACGCTAGGTAGCGGTTAGACGTGTTATACTCATCGCGCAGTGCATCTGTTAAATCTGCGATCTCCATTAACTGTGATTGGCTACCCGTAGAACTTTTGAATTCTTTATCACTCTTGTAGTGCTTTTACCTGTGGTGTACGCCCAGTGGGAGGAGCTGAAGCAGGATAGCATATGTTAGTGAGCTCGTGCTTCTATTATTCTTAAAAATTCAATTCTACATAATTATTATAGTCCTTAAAAAGAAGTCCTTGTTGGTGGGACGCGATCTGGCATCGTTGCGGTGGCAGGCTCGTAGCTTGCGCATTACACCAACTGATCAACTGCTCGCCCGCGCTAATTTGCTATATACCATCTACTCTTCGTGGCTGCTTGGCGCTTTTGTCACTTGATTGCTATTGTATATATAACGACATATAACGACAATGCCACGTATTATGTATTCACCCCCTAAGAGTTCGCCAAAAAATCGAACGCTTCAGGAAACACAGTCCGAGCCGGACATTTCAATGGCGGGTGCGACCTCAGTAGCGTCTCTGACCCAGTGAACGTATCGATTAGACCAGGTAAGCGTTTTCGGGGAGATGACGCTTACCCAGATTCCGACAAATTTGATCAGCTCAAGAATATGCTAGAGTCTTGGAAGAAAGATCAGGATATTATCCTTAACAAATTAGTCACAGAAGTATCGGAGTTAAAAAAACAGAACACTGCAATCCAAAATACAAAC
Source organism: Phalera bucephala (assembly GCA_905147815.2). Classification (NCBI taxonomy): domain Eukaryota; kingdom Metazoa; phylum Arthropoda; class Insecta; order Lepidoptera; family Notodontidae; genus Phalera; species Phalera bucephala. The sequence continues at coordinate 27,561,338 of LR990613.1, read as the reverse complement.
TTGGAAATAGAAAAATCAATTACATATATAAATAAAGGTTATGAAGACATGAGAAGCCGGCTCGAAGCGTTGGAGAAGAATCAAAAAGATCACGAAGAACGCTTGTGCGTTATCATAACAGTGGCCAAGCTTGAAGCAAAGATTGACTTGATGGAGCAACAGGCACGTCAGTGTAATCTCGAGATCTGTAACCTGCCCGAAAAAAGAAATGAAAACTTGATTTGTGTCGCCAAATGATATTATATCTATACACAGAGTCCCGCATGCACAGCAACGCGATAGCCAGCCGAAGAATATTATAGTCAAACTGAAATCAAGAATTTTACGGGATAACTTGATTAGCGCCTATCGAAAAACAAAGAATATTAAGTCAGACCAACTAGGAATCTCAGGCGCTTCCGTATATGTTTATTTAAATGAACATCTTACATTGAAAAAAAAAACGTTATTTCGTAAGAGTCGAGAATTTGCTCGTAAAAATGGATATAAATATATATGGATCAAAGATGCGACAATACTGGCACGAAAACACGAAGGGTCTCCGGCTTTTGCTATTCGTTCTGACGATGACCTTAACAAATTTATCAGTAACCAAAAAGACGGCGCATCAACTCAATATACCTGAGAATTCTCCGACATCACGTACTGTTATATTTGGCCTATCGATATGTGTTGCTAATGGAATGCATTTATGTTTATGTCATATTTATTTATTTCCGGACTATTTAAATGTATTTAAATTCATACACCTTATTTTCTTAATATTTTTTAATTTTAATAGTTGTAAGGGTACTTTACGAACTTTGATACTTTGTCGTATTATATCACATAAATCTCCAATATACTATGTTATCGATGAACTACATTTGATTCACTCAGTGGGATTCCATATTGTAATGTTTACATCGTATTTTACATTTTTAATATTTTTCAATCAAATGCATATTTATTGCTCATTCATTATCAATGTCGTTTAACAGCATTGTAATGTATTATCAAAATTGTAGAGGGCTTCGCACAAAATTACAAACATTATATATGAATATCCTGAAGAACTCGTATGACATCTTAATACTAACGGAAACCTGGCTCATTCCTGACATCCAGGATAACGAGTTCATTGACGATCGTTACCTGGTTTTCAGATGCGATCGTGACAGGTCCGCTACAAATAAAAGCGATGGAGGGGGTGTTCTAGTAGCGGTCCGTCGTGAGCTGCAACCGGACAAGGTGACAATGCAATTTAATCATTCCATTATAGAACAAACTATGGTGCAACTGCCCGCATCTCAATCTCATAAACATCACATCATTTGTGCCAAGTATATCCCACCCCGCACTCCTGTTGAAATATATATCCAATATTTAGATACCTTGCAGAATATTGCCACCGATCCTACAACTGATTCGTTTTTTATTGCTGGTGATTTCAACATACCTGATATTGACTGGTTGGACCGTGGGAATTATGCTTTGGCCTGTTCTAATTCTTCTGTCACTAATTCAGTTAGTCGAGTTTTACTTAATTTTATATCTTTTATCAATAGGGTGCAATACAATACCATTAATAACACTTTAGATAGGATATTGGATTTGTTCATTTCTAACGTTGACTGTGCGGCAGTGTCTAACAGTGCATTATTAGACCCGGATAATCATCATCCCCTGTTCTCCATAATAAGTTGTTTACCCACACACTTCATACCCATGAAGCGTAATTCTGTCCTACGACATAACTACCATAAAGCCAATTATGACAATATCAATGATGAACTTAGCAAAGTGGACTGGTGCAAGACACTTTCTCACCTCTCTGCTGAACAGGCAGTCAATGTCTTTTATAATACTTTATATGGAGTAATAAGGATGCATGTACCAATAACTCGTTCGAAAAGGTCGCGTTTTCCCATCTGGTTTTCCTCCTCTTTAATTCGTATTTTTAAAAATAAAGAGCGCGCGTGGCTTAAATGGAAAACTTATAGAAACTTCACCGACTATGAGCACTTTTCTAGTTATCGTAAGTTATTGAATAGAGAACTGACTATATGTTTTCGCCATTACGTGCACTCAGTTGAAGAGAGTATACCCAAGAATATGAAGTATTTCTGGTCTTACATATCTAATAAGAAAAGTAACGCCAATTTTCCTAATACGATGTATTTTAAAGACATTTCGTCTGATAATCCTACAGATATATGTAATTTGTCTTCTGCTTTCTTCTGCTCAGTGTACGAATCTTCTAACCTGGATCCTGAGACTTGGCAACCTACCAGTCACCACTCAGATAGTTCCACCTCCATACCTGATCTTTATCTCTCTGATCACTCTATTCATAAAGCCATAGAATCGCTAGATACATCTAAGGGAGCTGGCCCCGATGGCTTACCACCCTACTTTTTTGTAAGAACATCTGACAAAATCTATCCAGCATTATATATTATATTTAATAAGTGCTTACACGAGAGCGTCTTTCCCACGGTTTTTAAGCATGCGTATATAACACCTATTTATAAGAGTGGTGACAAAAATAACATCGAAAATTACCGCCCGATATCAATTCTATCTACCTTGTCGAAGCTTTTTGAGAGACTTGTGCGCGGCTCCCTGTATCCTCTGCTCCATCAACTTATAATACCCCAACAACATGGTTTTGTCAAGCGACGATCAACGAGTACTAATCTAATGACTTTTGTCAATCACTTTTTTTTTTTTTTAAAAAACGTAGCCCCCCACTAGGATTTATTCCTGTGTCGTGGGTGCGTTTACAAACATGAAAATTCACAAACAAATACCCAGACCGGAACAAATAATTGTGGATCACACAAAGATTTGTCCCGTGCGGGAATCGAACCCGCGACTATTCGACACAGTGGGCGGAGCCGCTCAAGCTCTTAACCACTGCGCTAAATCGTCCGTCCATTCTTTTTCAAGAATATGGATCAACGGGTGCAAGTAGATGCCGTGTATACTGATTTTCAAAAAGCGTTCGACAAGGTGGATCACGCGCTACTTTTAGACAAGATTGCATTTAATTGAATACGAGGTAATCTGTTGCGCTGGTTTGTATCATACATTTTCAACAGGACTCAAAGAGTTGTGATAAATGGTTTGAAATCTGACTCTGTAGTTGTTAAATCCGGCGTTACACAGGGATCAATATTGGGTCCTCTTCTTTTTATTATATTTATCAACGACATAAAACAGTGCTTCATACACACGAACTTTCTATTATATGCTGATGACGTAAAAATTTACAAGCCCTGTAAATCTATTCAAGATTGTATACTTATACAAGATGACCTTAATAGACTCTATAATTACAGTAAGCATAATAAGCTATTCTTAAGCCTTCCTAAGTGTCATACAATTTCTTTTACAAAAAAACAAAAATAAAATTCACTTTAATTATTCCATTAATAATGTAGTACTCAATAATTTAGTTAGCGACTTGGGTGTAATGTTAGATTCCTCTTTACACTTCGATAAACACATTGACACTATAATTAACAAGGCCTACCGGATGTATGGCTTTGTCATAAGATCCACTAGTGATTTTGTGCGACCCTCTACACTCTTAACGTTATATAAAACCTTAATAAGATCCCAATTGGAATACGCTATATCAATTTGGAATCCTCTCTATGCCAAGTATACTCATAGACTAGAGATAGTACAAAAAAAGTTTTTACGTACCATACAATATAAAAGCAATCTACCTAAAATTCCTTATGCACAGTTGTTAAAACAATATAATATCCTAAGTTTAGAATCACGTCGTTCACTTCTAGATGTAATGTTGCTTCATGGTATATGTAACAACAGATTTGATTGTACAGAAATTACTAACGAATTTTGTCTTACAGTACCTAGAGCTGTCTATCGACGGGGGGTGCGCGTACCTCGGCTATTCCACACAGGCACCTGCAAGACCAACGCCGGGATCCGCGCACCTCTTCATTGCCTTGTAGACACTTATAACACACGGTTCACCGACGTTGACATTTTCGCCCTTTCCAACCGACAATTCAAGAATCAGGTCAGTAAAATACTATGTGCTGAGACGTAATACAAGTATGACCCTAACTTCTTGTATGAAACCTTATACTAAAATGTAACTTTTTAACTATAGTCTAACTTAGAATTTTTGATTTTTATGTCAGTCAATCCGTGAACAATGGTGTGGGTTACATGTTTATTAACTCATAAAGATAATTATACTGTAAAATCAATAATATGTAACTGTTTTTTGTTCCATATAAATAAAATAAAATAAAAATAAAGAATCTAGAGAGAAGTAACAAAGACTCTACCACCAGTTCGGAATGACTATCCGGGGAGAAAAAGGAAAGGTTCTGCACGATTTCTTTTTAAAAAATTAATTTTAAAACAATCCTTCTACATTTTGTTAAGAGGTATAAAAGAACAATGTCGGTTTGATTAATTTGGGTAGATCTAAGTTAAATCAATCATTATATATTATTCATGATGAAATGGAAAACACAACATCAATGGAACTAAATTAATAAAAAGAAGAAAAGGATATCCTACTCATATTATAAATGTGCATGTTTGTTTTTTTAGACCTTTATTACTTAATCACGCAGAAACAGCTTAATGCATTTTGATAACATTTGGCACACATGATAGTTTATTACCTGAATTAACTTAAAGAATACTTTTTATGCCGGAAAATTGTTAGGTTCCTGTCTAAAGTTAGCGCGGACGAAGTCGCGGGCAGAAACTAGTTAACTAATAATAGCTGAACAAGTTATCCATATTGAAGGGGAACATTACCTATATGATCATTTTTGTCTTAGCTTGCTGCTCGCTACCCTAATGATCATGAGGTCTTTGGTGAAGGTTCATAAGTGGAAAATTCTCAGTTGCAGTCCGGAGTCTGGATTGGGCACAATAAAATAGCTATATTCTCGCTCCTACTATTGTAATCACCCATTATATTGTGACTTCACAATTTCGGCGATATGTGGATGTACATAGTACACCTCTGCCACACACAATTACAGGTAAAAATTTTAAAAATTTGTACTCCAGTATTTTACCAAATATACACGGTGTCGTCATAGAGCAAAAGCCCAAGCGATGCACCCAAATCCTACTGTTCAATGGTACTAAAAAATATAAAAAAGAACATTTCAATAAGTAACAATACTTCTCCATAACAATACTAATTACAGGATTCTGTTTAATACTAAAAGTCCCTCTTGCCTTAAAGAACGATTTGAATTCCTTCACGAAACACATTCGAGGTTCCTAAGGTCATCGGAGAATATAAGGCTAAAAACACCAATAAATTCCACAAACTTCTTTCACAAATCCTTTACTATTTGAGCTGTTCGCTTGTGAAATGCATTGCCTTTTACATTCCGACGTACAAAGTCACCGGCTGCCTTTATACGCCACCAACTGCACTATATTATTCTATCTATTGCTTCTTCTAACACACTGGTTTCAACGCACACTCTTAAACTAATTGTATGTCTTTACTGTAATTATGCTGGTGTACAAAAAAAAAGTACTCTACTAATTAAGTGCATTAAAAAAACAACTTTTAACCTATACCAAGCGCAAAATGACATTGAGGGGCGACGCGGTTCGTCAGCTGGTCGGTATTTTTAAACAAGCTATAATATTCGGAAAGGTTAGTAGGTAAATGTTACTTATTGAAATGCTCATTTCATTGAAGAGGGTTTCAGGGCCAAAAGAGGATGTTACATAACGCAGTGCTTGTCCCAACGCTGTTATATGGCAGCGAGAGCTGGATATGTAAGAAGGAGAATGAAAGTAGGATAAATGCGGTCGAAATGCGAGCTCTGCGAAAGATGTGCAGAGTGAAGCCTACCGACCGTATTTGCAACAGCGTAGTAAAAAAGCGAGTAGGTATGAAAGATAGTATCGGTGTAAAGATGAGAAAGGGTATGCTCTGTTGGTTCGGGCATATAGAAAGAATGTCAGAAGAAAGAATAACAAAACAGATATCAATGCGAAAGTGGAAGGATGTAGGTACCGGGGAAGACCTAGACTATCTTACCATAACCAAATAGACCGAGTCTTATCTGAAGGACAATTTAAGAGTCTCCGTTACCGGCGAGCGTTTATAAGACGAACTATGAGAGTGGAGGAAGCCAGAGAGGTATGTAAGGAAAGAACCTGTTGAAACTCTGTTCCATCTGCCTACCCCGCAAAGGATCTGCCGTGATGATATAGATAGATAGATTTATTACGTTCATTTTTTTATTACCAGTGAACAGTAGGCATTGGACACAGCACCTGGGCTTTTGGTCCAGGACGATTAAGATTAGACGTTGTCATCAATTTATATTATCATACCAAGTCACACACTATACAAGGTTTATCGCAAATAACGCCAAAGACGTCAGACACACCGATTAGATAATTACTTCACAAATTCAGTACGAAAACAAGTTTTCCAAATTTAAATTTTTTAACCCCTTTTATAAGCACGTTAATGCCCCAATTAACAATCAAACTTATTCGTGTATGTGTGTGAGAATGACGTTTCAGAAATGCATTTGAAATTTCCGTAGTGCTTTGAATCAAGAATAATTTTAGTTTATTATAGCGCACTAAAGAAGTAACAGCATTTTTTGCATATTAAAAATAAATGTTATAATTAAAAATTGATGGAATCAATTCAGTCATCGATTTGGAACAAATTACTTTCAGGTCTTGCGTTTAATATATTACACCTTGTATATAAAGATAGAGTACTCTTTATTGTACACCAGTGATATTTACAATGAATTATATACAAAAAATATTTACAACAGCTAGGTACAATTGGCGGTCTTATATATATATACATTTCTTCCAGACAACCAATGTATTGGAAGAAGCAACATAAGGAATAGGGCAGTCTTGGTGGCGTACACCATAAACCTAGATAAAACAGATTGTCATCATATTATATACATACACATATAATACAATGCAAATATATAAATATATCTTAAACACAATACAGACAGTGTGCAGTAGAGAGATTATAAATGAAAAAAGTTGTGGTAAACCATCTTTTAAAAGACGCCAACGACTGTGTACTACGGACTGTCACAGGCAATGCATTGACACAAGCGAACGGCTTGATTGGAAAGGATTTATCGAAGTAGTTGGTATAATGCATTGGTGTTTTCAGCTTTAGATTCTCCGATGACCTTAGAAACCTTGAATGTGTTACGTGAAGGAATTCAAATCGTTCTTGTCGGATGTCAGACCGCCACAAACAATACACTACACTTTATAGTATATTGTACTTTATAAGCGAGGACAAGATTCGAACCCTTGTAATAAATATGTAGTGTTTATATTCTATCTCAGAAAGTCATTTAAGTTACAAATGAGGCGTATTCTCATACATGCACGGTACAAGTAATCTTATTGGAACTTTAACTTCACACTGGCACTGAATGCTTTAAACTTTCCACGCGGCTACATGAAGATTCGTGTACTTGTAGAATTAGATTTTACATTCTCGTAAGCGAGAGGAATGGAGGAGTCGTTATATGCTTAGTGTTATCAATAAATGAGTATTAGACACAAAATTTAGTCACATGAGTTAAATGGTATTGTACTGTCACAAGAAATTATGGACACATATAAGTAATAACATATCATACAATGTGCTACTAAAATTGAATTATGTTGTTATAATGTTAGAGTATTAATTTAAATGACACGTTACATTTGGTTGACATATTGTTGCTTATTCGTGTTCTAGTATGAACCCTACTTTGTCATAATGACGTCATGTTTGAAAAGGCCGGCGTATTTATTGCAGCTGTAACTATGACAAAGGAATTAAATCATTATGTTTGTTATAGTGTACTTGATTTTGTTATCCGATGCTATTACTCATACTCAGAATAACTGTTATCTCGTTACACATGAGCACATTATCCTGTGGCTATATAATGGCACATAGTGCGAGTGGCGATAACGAAGGCCTGAGTTCGAATCCTAGGCCAGACAGAGTGCATTTTGTTTTAAAAAAAATACCTGGTACGTTCTATTCTATTCTATATCATCACGCCAGATCCCTTGCGGGGTAGACAGAGAGTAAAAAGTTCCAACAGGTTCTTTCCTTACATACTTCTCTGGCTTCCCCCACTCTCATTGTCTCGTATACGCTCGCCGGTTACGGAAACTCTTGACTTGTCCTTCAGATAAGTCTCGGTCTTTTTGGTCATATTAAGAAAGTCTAGGTCTTCCTCAGTACCTACATCCTTCCACTTTCGCATTGTATATCTGTTTTGTTATCCTTTCTACTGACATTCTTGCTATATGCCCGAACAAGGGAGCATACCCTTTCTCTACCCCGATACTATCTTTCATACCTACTCGCTTTCTTACTACGCTGTTGCGAATATCTGGTCCCTGTCCGGAATATGGATTTTTTGCCAAATATCCATACCAATAAGCTGACCCACATGGGTCATGTCGTTGAAACCTAGCATCGTCGGCTATATATGGCTGTACACAGCTCTACCAGCCCCGCTTGGGTAGATAGACAGAGTTTTTTTTTTATAATAAACACGTACAATAAAGTGAATATATTATTAGAACTAACTACCAAAACAAACAACAACCAACAAACGCTGGGTATCAAACATTCGTCTAATACAATATGTTCCACCAATTTGGTTATCAGGCAATGAGCATAGCATTACGGCGTGTTAACTCACGGATCGCGTGACAGCGCAGATAAGAAGCTTGCCTCGCTAAAGGAAGACTTCCAACTTTCCGACCGAGTGGTTTAGTAAAACCAATATTGTGTTTGTGGATCGTTATTGCTCTAGGCCCGGTGTTGCTAGCAACGTTTTTCTCAGGGGTAACTATTATATTATTTACACAGTCTAGAGGTTATCGACGAGCCTCCAAGTCGATTTTGCCAAATATAAATACTGGCATATGTAGCTTCGTCTTCATCATCATGCCTATATTCCACAAACGGTGATGGCTCAGATGTAAATATCGCCGAAGATATTAGGACTTAATGAATTATAGGGTGAGCACATTGTCATTGTACCTGCCCATATTTCTAGACCCCTGACTTATACGAGATACTTTAAAGAAAAACCACACTTTTCTGATCTAAGATTCGATTTTCAACAGCATATTTTGCCGCTAGACGAACGAGGCTGTTTCATCTTTATTTTCATTAAAAGTAACGCATTACTTTTGAGTCCCTTTTTTGTTCGTTTTAGCTATAAAGAAGCCAATGCAATAATTAAAAACTAAAATTTTATTATACATCAAATAGCACAACCACCAAAATAGCAAAATGGTTAAGGTATTTGGATTTACATACTTCGAATTTAACATTTAAAAATAAATTCTTTTAAAGTGCCTATGTTAACTCACACAAAATCCTTGACTGCAAAATATGCAATGCAACAAATTTAGATGATCAAAGAAAATACTAAAAACGAAATACATTTCTCAAATGGTTCTTTTTGATATATTTTTACCCATAAATGTGGTAACACTACATTATACAATACGGGTCCATCAACCTATAAAGAACTCTAAAAATAGTATAATAAATTTTACGCGTTGTTTTCGACTTCTGTTTAATGTTATTGCAGTTTTAATGTTTCTGAGCAAGGAATAATATCCTCATTTTGACAAATATATAGCGTGGCAACTTCGGCATTATGACGAGTAGATCGGAACGGTCTTCTTGTTTTTATAGTCTGGAAGATATTGATATCCTTAATTCAACTTAAACTATTGATAGACAGACGGTTTAATCAGTTTCACAAAAATAACGTTGTCGTTTTGGCATAAGTCGAGTTCTAATTTTTTTTGAAAAGAATCCTTTTATCCTTACTTAATACAGTTACTAACATAATTTAACATGACTTTATTTTGTTTTATATCTTTTAAAACACGGAGAATTTCTCACAATGTTTGCTTTCTTCACAAGCACTTGAGAATCGCACAGATAGGCTTTGAAAAACTCAAAAGTGTGAGCAGTGATTTTAACCTCTTGAATGCTAATCGACCATTCTGCCGCTGAGTTATAACTACTTATCCATTGTTAGAGGTCAAATAAATCTGCCTATTCTATCCCACTCCTGGGCATAGGCCTTCTCTCACAATATGGATGATAGGGATTAAGCCATTCTTCGCCACGCGGGCCTTGTGTGGATAGGTGGAGACAGAATCGCGGCTACCTGTTGTCGTCACGTACGGAGAAATGGAACTAGCCCGATCATACCGGAACTCAGCCTAAATTCTGTCTCATCCGTCTAGAACCAGTTATTACTGACTCAGGAGCCATAGTTTCAGCCCCATAATCACTTTCCATCACGAGAGATAGGGACCAACGTAAATACAAAAAAAAATCAAACCGTACTAATGAAGGATTCAAATCAACACAATTTTATTAAATAAGTTTACTTTACATATATAATTTACACTGTCACGCCTATATTCCCTAAGCGGAGGTGGCAGAGGTATACTGAGTACACCCACCTAGTATTTGAAGCCAGGACCTCGTGATAAAGCGATGCGCTTTGCCACTAGACCAACTAGCAGTCTCATAGTCAGTCATATATAATTCAAATATTTATATTCACAATAATCCCCTCAAAGTATCTTGCATATTTCTTTTGATAACAAATTCATGTGATAAAACGTCTTTCTATATTATGTGTGTAACCCGTTGATAAAAATTGTCCTTAGTCAAAACAACCTCCAGCAAATAAGATACTGAATAATGAAACAGCATTTTATTCTCTCAAACAACTAGTTCGTAATTTATTTATGAAACATTATGAGTAAACGGTTGAAAGTGAGATTACTTCGAAGTATGATGGCGGCAGGATTAACTTTGAACCAGTCAGTTCCTATTAACTGTCGACAACTAAAAGGATAATTGTGTACTTAAATTAATGTTATCTAACGTTTAAAGAGCATTGATAGCCTGGTGGCTAGACCGTAGGACTAAAAAGTCAAAAGTCTCGGGCCCAAATCCAGGCAGGCACCTCTATCTTCTCGGAAAATATGTGTGTATTAAAAATTAACTATCACTTGCTTTAACGGTGAAGAAAAACATCGTGAGGAAACCTGCATTCCTGAGAGTTTCTCGAAAGTGTGTGAAGTTCGCCAACCCGCAGTAGGTCAACGTGGTGGACTATGGCCTAAACCCTCTCAGTTTGAGAGGAGGCACAGGACAGTTTCTTAACAGGGCAACTATTATTATTATTAGTAACGTTTTACGTCGTAATTATTATATATAATATCAGTTGTAAATTTGCAGGCATTTTGCACGTATATTTTTTTTTGGTTTGTATGTCATCACCATCAGCAGTATCCCATCATCAGCCAAAAGATATCCACTGCGGAACTAAGACGAATCGAAACTAGACCGAGATGATACTGAAATCAGATCCATACTTTAGTGGAGCAGAATACGAAATATGAGTCAATTCATAATTAAATCTCAATTCCGTCAGTATTAAGTCTCAGTATCAATTAAATACGAGAATTGGCCTTCAGGTCATTATTCCCCCTTGTATGGGGCGGGCCCATTCCCCTCTACTTTATATTTGGATTTTAACAATAGCAAAGCTATCATAATTTTTGTATCATATTGTATTGTTGTAGTTTTTGTATCATATTGTATTGTTGTAGGAACCTTCATCATAATTGTCTGTACATAAGTTTGTATCTATAAGAAGGACCCATGAACCGGTGAAGGGTAATTTAGGTGCTGCGTTCCCTCATCCCTATACTATACCTGCAAATATTAAAAGTCATACTAATTTTAATAGAGAAGATGACTGGGTTCTTTCGTCGACTTGGGATCCGGTTATTAATATAATCACAAGACACCGTGAGCTCATTCTGCGTAGATCGGATTAATAAAAATAATTAAGAAGTTTGAGGATATGTTTTTTAGACGCCTAATACCTCAGTCCTTTCCGCGAACTTGAGCGCTGTAAAGCACTCGAAATGTCGGGAACTTAAAAATAAAAAATAGTCCGCGATAATATCTAAAGAATAGTTTTATTTCATGTGTAATATTCGCGTAAATTTAAGAAATTAGTATGAAAACAGCAAATGATTTATTAGGTACCTACTCAATTCATCCAATTCTAAACAAAACAATTCCGCACCTTACAAAACGCGAAACAGACACGAACATTATAAATACATTAATTTCTTTTCACCCCAAAGCTCACTGATTCTGAAACCGACGAACAAAACTCCTAAGCGGTTTCTATTTCAAAAATAATCGTTGGCAGCGAGGCGTGTACAAAATGTGTCCAAAGATAGGCGAGCCATCTATCAAGTTAGGACAATAAAAAACGGCCAAAACGGTGCATTCCGAATCTCAAGCGGCAAAAGAACGGCGGTCGACATCGAAAATCACCTTTTACGGGATAATACGGTGAGTTATGGGTGTATTTATTGTCAGATTATGTAAAGGTCAACAAGGCGGGCCTATTTATCGTTTAATGGGCCGTTATTACTTTTTTAACGTAATTTTGGGTTTGGTGGGTTAGTGTCGAACGGAAAATTTCAAGGTGTTGATAGATAATAACAACAAGAAATTAAGTTATTTAGTGGGATTATTCCCATCCGCTTCACCATTTTGTTCCCAGTGGCTCTACGAATAAAATTAATAGTAAATATAATTTATAAAATCTTTCTCATTGACTCCAAAAGCTCATAAATATAAGCGGATTATATAAAATAAAAATGTACCTACTACTTGTCTTCTAATACCGATACAAAGACGTTTTCCTTGGAGCGGGTGGGAAAACTTTTCGAATGCCTAGTAAATGTTTTGGAGCGGTAGGAAATAACGCTTTTAGGGCCCTAATTTAATAGGCAACAAAAATATGCTATAAGTAGATGGTAGACTCTGCAACGATAAAAATTCTTATAACTACTGCTAAATATACATATTTTCAAGTCATTCACTTGCCGACCAATACGGCTTAAAAAAAAATGTTACCTAGGTATTTTACATCTGTTACATATGTTGCATGTTTTTGTATGTTGCAGTAATATAATCTTAAAAGAATGTGTATTAATTTCTTTGTTTTGTATTAAGACGCGTAATTCTGCACTTTTCATAACAAAAAAAACTATCATAGACCACTCTAAAACTGAGGGCTAAGGGGCCATAGGGCTAAGGGCTCATTTGACGTAATTTCACATTTCGTCACGTTCATTTGTATTTAATACCCGTTTCTACCCGCGACTTCGTCCGCGTTGACTTTAGACAGGAACCTTACATTTTTCCGGGATGAAAAGTATCTTTAAAAATTGTTGGAATCGATTCAGTTGTCGATTTAGAACTAACTACTTTTAGGTCTTGCGTTATTTATGTTACACCTTGTATAATTCAAATACTTTTTATTCACAAGAATCCTCTCAAATTTTCTTGCATATTTCTTTTGATAACAAATTCATCTGATTAAACGTCTTTCTATATAATGTATGTAACCCGTAAAAATTATCCTCAGTCAAAACAACCTGCAGCAAATAAGATACTGAATCATGAAACAGCATTTTATTCTCTCAAACAAGTAAATTATAAGAAAGGAAGTAGGATTAGTAGGATATTTGTAGTGGTAAAAGGGTGGCATATAGGTAACGCGGTTCATACTAAAGTCTCTGGAGTCAGCCTGGCTCTGTCAAATCTGACGCATATTGTCCTCAAAAGAAATCATGCCTTGGGTGCTATCGTCATCTCAGCCTATATTTATCCACTGCTGAACATAGGCCTCTCCAATCGCTTTCCAGCGAAACCGATCCAAACATGCTTTGGATACCAACTAGAAACATATTACAGCAAAATACATCCATAAGGAAAAAGATGAAACAACGTCTTTACGTAGATCCTTTGATTATTCCTAACTACCTATTATAGTAAGGAAATAATAAGCGGAACATTCTGTGTAGAGATTCTCTTTAAACCATTATAATCAAATTACTAGTCTAGTTATGAAACTGAATAAAAAATTCGTTTCTCGAATTAATTAAAGTACCAAGTTTTCGCCCTTAGAATACGTAAAATGCGTGCCCGTTTCGCTTTCAACCTACTTTTCTTTTCATGAAAACTTACGAGACTTAATTTGTAATGTCGACTTCGGGTCAACGTGAACTCATTTCACTGCAGAAATCCAGTAGGAATTCTTCAGTGAAATGAGTACAGAAAGTACAGAAAGTATCCTGTAATATTATTAATGTGGAAATTTGTATGTTTAAATGTTTGGATGTCTGTTACTCAATCACGCAAAAACGGAAAGGAATTGGATGAAATTTGGCACGCAAATAGTTTCTTACCTAAGTTAACACATGGGATACTTTTTATTTATATTTGTAAGTGCTATTGTATAGGCCTATACAAATAAATAATTTTTGACTTTCACTTTGACTTATCTCGGAACATGTAAGGTTCTTATTAAAATTAAAGCCAAAGCGGGGGTGGCAGAGATGTACTGAGTCCACCCACGTTTTGCCGACGATATTAGGTTCCATGTAATAGGGGGTGAGCCTATTGCCACATAGAGGGCACAATTCCAGACTCCGGACTCATACTGGAAATTTTTCGTTAGAAAAACTAAATTTATCCGACCTAGGATTTGAATTCAGGACCCCAGGATCTTTACATTTGTGCAAAATACTGGCAAATATACAACTGATATTATACATAAATAATTTAAATTAATTTCAAAACTAATTAATGTCGACGTAAAACGTTAATAACATTAATTTAAGTACAACATAACCCTTTAGTCGGTGACAGTTAATAGGAAATGGCTGGTTCAAAGTTCGTCCTGCCGCCATCACACTTCGACGAAATCTAACTTTAAATCGTTCACTCTCAATGTTTTATGAATAAATTACGAACTAGTTGCTTGAGAGAATAAAATGCTGTTTCATTATTCAGTATCTTATTTGCTGGAGGTTGTTTGACTGAGGACAATTTTTATCAACGGGTTACATACATTATATAGAAAGCCGTTTTATCAGATGAATTTGTTCCCCGCGCGGTTGCCCCCCCCTCTGCGCCCTCAGCGCAACACCCCCCCCCCCCCTCAGCGCACCCTCGTCCGGTGCCTTCAGCGCCAGCGACCTCAGCTTCCCGCGCTCCCGCGCCACTGAAGCTGTCCCCCCTCCCCCGCCGCTCAGGCCGTCTCTTGGCGCCAACGCGTGGGTGAAGCCGCTGCCCTTCACCGCGGCCTCCCACCCGTCAGTGGGCCCTGCCCGCCCCCCAAAGCGCGCGCCGGCGATCCCGCCGGCGACGGCTTGTCCCCCTCCGCCCACTAACGTCAGTCAGGACGTCAACCTGATTATGAACGTCTCGGCGGTGATAAGCCCCGCGCTAATCCCCAGAGTCCGTGAACTCGCCCTCCAACTCCACGCCACCACCAACTTGGTGGACCAGGTTCTCCTGGCCGCGGAATACAGGGACGTCTATGACGTCCTGGGGTCCCTTAGAACCCAACCCCCCCGCACCCAATAATGGATTTACGACCTTCCCGCCATAAGCCCCACAACCTATCCCTGGCGTTCTTTAACGCCGATGGCCTTCGCTCCCAGCGATATCAGGTTGCTGATTTCCTCCGAGATCACCAACTTGATATCCTCCTTGTGCAGGAAACCTTCCTCAAACCCGCACAACGCGATCCTAGGATCGCAAACTATAACCTCATGCGTAATGACAGAATCGGCTCCCGCGGAGGCGATACTCTCATTTACTACAGGAGGTCCCTTCACTGCATCCCTCTCGATCCCCCCGCGCTCACCAACATCGAAGCCTCGGTCTGTCGCATCTCTCCCACTGGGCCAGCCCATTGTGATTGCCTCCGTATACCTCTCCCCCGCTAGACTTGTTCTCAGGAGTGACTTTGAAGCACTCCTCAATCTGGGAAGCGCCGTCATTCTGGCGGGCGACTTCAACAGTAAGCACGTGGCCTGGAACGGTCTCACCACTTCCCCTAACGGTAGGAGCCTTGACGCCCTGGTCGACGTTCTCGACTTTGACGTCATCGCACCTATGCACCCTACCCACTATCCCAACAATCCCAACCACCGACCCGACGTCCTGGACATGGCACTTCTGAAGGGTGTCACCTTACGGCTGCACTCCTTTGGAAGTAGTCCAGGAACGCGACTCTGACCATCGACCTGTAGTCATGAGACTCGGTTCCCCCCCTTCCGCCCCTCAGCGACCCAAAAAGACGGTGGTGGATTGGCATGCGCTAAGTACGGCCTTGTCGGATGCCGACCCTCCCCCCTCCCTCTCAGCTCGGACTCCATTCCGTCCCCTCAGGACACCGATCAGGCCGTAGATGCCTTCACCGAACACATCCGATCGGCTGTCAGTCGATCGTCCAAGCAAGTCGAGGCGGAAGATCTCTACCTCAACCGCTTTCGACTGCCGGAGGATGTTAGGGATCTCATTCGTTCCAAGAATGCCTCTATCCGAGCGTACGACTCTTACCCCACCGAAGCCAATCGGGCCCGGATGCGCGCTTTACAACGAGAGGTAAAGCGTCGTGTCGTGGAGGTCCGGGAGGAACGGTGGGGTGACTTCCTAGAGGGCATCGCGCCATCGCGCATCTGGCCTACTGGCAGCTGGCGCGTAGCCTCAAATCCGACTCCACGACTGGCATGCCCCCGCTGTCCCGCCCTTCAGGCACACCCCCAGCCTTCGACGACGACGAAAAGGCCGAGCTTCTCGCCGACTCCCTCGAGAGCCAGTGCGCCCCCAGCTCTCAGTCCGTCGACCAGTCCTACGTCGACGCGGTCGACAGGGAAATCGAGCGCAGGGCATCCCTCCCCCCCCCGTCGATTCCTTACCTCCTATCACCCAAACGGAGGTCGAAGATCTAATTATGGGTCTGAAAACTAAAAAAGCCCCCGGTTCTGACAGCATTTCGAATCTCGTTCTGAAATGCCTGCCCGCCCAACTCATCGTGGCCCTACTGAACGCCGCCATGATGAACTGCACCTTCCCCGCTAAGTGGAAGGAGGCGGACGTCATAGGCATTCCCAAGCCCGGCAAACCTCGCAATCTCCCCGCGAGCTACCGCCCTATCAGTCTCCTCAACTCCCCTGGCCAAGATCTACGAGCGCCTACTTCTGGCGCGGCTCAAAGACTTCGTAACGGCCAGGGGTATCCTTATCGATGAGCAGTTCAGATTTCGAGCCAAACACTCTTGCGTCCACCAAGTGCACCGCATCACGGAGCACATCCTCTCCGGTCTCAATAGACCCAAACCCGTCTACACGGGCGCCCTCTTCCTGGATGTCGCGAAGGCATTCGACAAAGTCTGGCACAACGGCTTGATCTACAAGCTCTACCAATTGGGTGTGCCGGACAGACTCGTGCTCATCTTACGAGACTTCTTGTCGAATCGCACCTTCCGTTATCGCGTCGAAATGACACGCTCCACTTCCCACTCCATCAGTACTGGAGTCCCACAGGGCTCAGTTCTCTCTCCGCTCCTGTTTAGCCTTTACACGAACGACATTCCTCGTTCGAGTAAGGCGCATCTAGCGCTATTCGCGGATGATACCGCTCTCTACGTCTCGCATAGGAATAAGGGTTTCATTACCAGAAACCTTCAGGCATCCGCCAATTTCCTAGGGAATTGGTTCAGGAAGTGGCGTATTAAGGTGAACCCGGACAAGAGCGCTGCGGTGTTCTTCTCCAGAGGTGCCACCCCGCGCTACTCTCTGCGCCGCCCTAGAAGTAATCTCGGCCAAGTGACCATGTTCGACCGACCCATTCCTTGGGTCAAAGAGGTCAAATATCTAGGGGTCACCCTAAACAGTACCATGTCCTTCGGCCTGCACATGAAGCGGGTCCGTCACCGAGCATCCTTTGTGCTCGGTCGTCTCCATTTGTTAATCTGCAAACGGAGTAAAATGTCCCTTAAAAATAAGGTGACACTTTACAAAACTTGCGTTCGACCCATCATGACTTATGCGTGTGTTGTGTTCGGGCATTCGGTCCCCTCTCACATCGATAAACTCCAAGTGGTTCAAAACCGCCCCCTTTTTCGTACGGAACGTCGACCCCCACTCCGATCTAGGCCTCGAACCTATTCGCGCCTTTATTAAAAAGGCGTCAACACGTCACTTCGCGAACGCATCTACCTATGCGTCATAACTTTGGTAAGTTTCGCCAAGTATTCAGACTGTAGTTTAAAACCTGCACCAACAGAGAACAATGTCAAAGATCTAATTCTTTTTCATTGATATAGCAACTGCGGTATAAAATACCTAGACGTAACTAATATAGTTATGAAGGGCTCAATAACAAGGCTATCTGACATAAAAAAAAACTTTAAACTAGAATCACCGATAAATATTTAACTCGTCTATTCCAAGACTAGAATATCTTACCATAACCAAGCAGACCTTGTTTTATCTAAAAGGCAAGTCAAGTTTCTATAACTGGATAGCTTAGAAGTCTGAAAGGTAAGAATATATTGGAACTCTGTACTAGAGAGTAACTATAAAACTACCCATGTTATGTGAAAAATATTTCACATAACATGGGTAGTGGCAGTTCTAAGTGCCAAATGAAATTAATATTTAATTTAATGGTATTAAGGCATAACACCATAAGTATAGAAACAGGTCATGCCTCTTATTGCCATTGAATAAAGTATAATTTTCTATGACACTTAAAACTGTCACAGTACCTTTCCTTCATAAAAAAGTATTATAGGCAGAGGCCTACTCTGCAAAAGATCTGGCGCGATGAAATGGATAGAAAGATATATATAAGCTGTGAAAAAAATAACTGCTACGTTGTATTAATAGCGTATAGTACTGCTAGTGATCAGCACGTCCTAGTTTCCATTCTATATTCTCCAATTGAGGATGATGTACGTGACCGTTTCACTGACCTAAAATCTACAACCATGGTAGGCTAAATGCCTTCCACCTAGGACTATTTGTTTATTATAAGGAACAAACATATCATACCATGTACACAGAAATACAACACATTACATAGTATGCACTACGCAAATAGATAAACTTAAAGAATAGTTCCAAACACACATAAACTAATACCCACGTCCATTATCCGGAACCCCGCAACTCCGGTTCATTAGCGTCGAAATGAAGTACTCGTATTTCGGCTTAACGTACCGAATACAGACTAATTTATTTCGAGCATAGATATCATATAAATCTATTTATTGAAAAAAAACTCCACCGTCACGCCCATATTCCCCAAGCGGGGTTGGCAGAGGTGTACTGTATACACCTACTTTTCGCCAACGATGTTAGGTCCTATTTAAACCGGGCACAATTATAGACTCGGGACTGATACTTTTTTGATAGATATAATTAAATTTTGTTCGGCCTAGGATTTGAACCCAGGACCTCGTGATGGCAAAGCGCATTATTTGCCACTAGACCAACGACCAACCATTTATTTATTGGGAATAGAACAGGACAGGCCAATTACGCTATTAATTACAAAACTATGACATGGTTTTCATCGTTCACCATCATTCTCGCAGTACTTCAAGCTTTCTAACAAAAATTTTCTTATGTCTCTCGAAAACGGACGAATTAGCGCAGTGGTTAAGAGCATAAGCCGCTTCACCCACTATGTCTTGTAGTCGCGGGTTCGATTCCCGCACGGGACAAATCTTTGTGTGATCCACAATTATTTGTTCCGGTTTGGGTTTTTGTGTATGTAAACTTTCATGTTTGTAAACGCACCCACGACACAGGAATAAATCCTAGTGTAAGTGTACTACGGTTTTAAAAAAAAAAACAAATAAGAAACATATCACACTCAGTCTTTGAGTCCAGGAATCTGTTTAATGCCTTGAGGGTTCAAATCAATGGCGAATTTGCTCTGGCTACCGTAGGCAAAGGTGTGTGTGTAAATGATCTACGCTGTTAGCCGCGGGGCCTTTACAGCTTCACCAGACAAGAGGGCGAGCGTGCAACCACTATGCTCGAGCCAGAAAGGCAAGGGGGCAACTAGCTCAAGGGCGCCTCAAGGAGGAACGGTCTCGGCTTGGGCAGTCCCTATGGAGGAGGGCGTATACTAGGTGTCTCGCCGTGGTGCTCTGCACCGGCCGGCGGGCAAGGGATTCTTCAATGTCGCCGGCGAGGTCGGTGTCTGATCCTGTGTGCGGTATCTGTATCCGAGAGAAGGGATGTAAGGGCAAAGGTATAGATGCAGTCATAGCGTACGAGCCACTTGCTAGTTCTTATAGCTAAAAATACAAGATCTAGTCAGTGCATTATTTTTTTTCTTTAACAAAACGTGGTAGATCTATACATAATGTATAAAGACATAAATTTCATATATAGAATCCAGAGATTGTAGGTGGAGGCTTAAATACTATGCGTCATGAAAACATCAAGACGGTCGTAGCGTTGTGGGACCGCGGTGTTCTTACCGATTACCAAGGTTAAGCGGCGTTCGATTCGGCCGACTTGAGTTCATTTGAGACCATTTTCATTGTCGAGCGTCTTCGTGCTTTAGAAGACACTTTAAGCCGTGGGTCCCGGCTACTACTAAATGTGGTTGTCGTCAAGCCGAGTTGGAAGCCTTAAAGGCTCGATAAGTTCCAACAGCAGGTGGCCACAAACCTACCTCCACCAATCCGCACTAGGTCCGCGTGGTGGAGTATGATCTAATCTCTCTCACCTCGATTTGTGAGCGAAGGCCTTTGCCCAGCAGTGGGCAGTATATGCTGATATTATATGTCAGTACCCATGAAAGCACATACACACTAAGTATGCATAAGTAGAGTGCAAAAGCATGAAAGTAGAGTGAATGCTGTGGAAATTCGCTCTTTTCGGAGTATATGTGGAGTCACCCGTGCTGACCGAATGAAGAATAGTGTGATTAAAACCCGATGTAAGTTGAAGAATGACGTGAAGACTAGGATTGAAAGAGGTATGTTGAATTGGTATGGGCATGTGGAGAGGATGTGTGACAGGCGGCTAATGAAAGGAATATATAGAGCAAATATGAGTGGAAGCGTCGGAAGAGGTCGCCCAAGGAAAACCTATCACGATTAAATTAATAGTCTCTTGGAAAAGGGTCAAGTGCGTAGCACTCTAAATCGACGGAAATGTATGAAGAGATGTATGAACGTAAATGAAGCGAAAGAGGTGTGTCAGAAGCGTAGTATGTGGCAAACTGTAGTATCTGCCTACTTTAGTGGGATAAAGGCGTGAGTGTATGTATGTATGTAAACACATATACGGAGGTAGACCTCCAGGCGGTAAATGGGCTTGCGGTTTTGTGTCAATTTAAGTGATATCTATAATACCCTAAAAATATCGACGTCCGAGGGAATACAAAACAACAAAGTGACAACAAACAAGTGGTGAAATAACCTTGAACTACTTAATCAAACGATTAAATTAATTATTCCCAAAAGAAGCACCATTAAATAAAGCAACTAAACAGCGAGTAACGTTGCTCTTCTTAACTCCTTCTAAGCACATGGTTTCCAGCACTCAGTAATTTCAACAAACATTTTGATCATGAACCCAACAAGGATTAACATTTCCTACATTTACAGGCAAATACTCTTACGTCACCGAGAAACATTCGTTTGTGCAAAATTGGTATCCATTGATTTGCATTTTATTTCTTTCGGCTTGGAAGAGAATTCTGGTTAAGCCCTGGATTGATCGCCTTACCCGTAATATAAGTGTGTCAGTCAGGATTCCCTCTTCATCCTCTTGTACGGAAGGCTTCGATCATTAATGTACATGTTTATTTTTAAAGTTTACCGTAATACTTTGCTTACTAAATATGTCATGACTTCAAGTTTTATTGAGAGCTAGTCAAACATTTATTTTTTATTTTGAACTAGTTTCTGCCCGCGATTTCGTCCGCGTTGACTTTGGAGAGAGACCTAACATTTTTCAGGAATAAAAAGTGTATTCCTATGTGTTAATTCAGGTAATAAGCTATCTGTGTGCCAAATTTTATCAAAATCCGTTCAGCCGTTTTTGCGTGATTGAGTAACAGACATCAAAGCACCTAAATATACAAACTTTCACATTTATAATATTAGTGGGATAAACACCGTCTCGTGCTCTTTTCCCAAGTGGAAAGGTGTGCTGTGTATACCCACATATTCCCGTCGATGGTCCCATGTAATAGGAAGCGAATATATTGCCATTATACTAGGCACAATTCTAAACTTCGCTTCGATACTATGATTTTTTTCGGTAGAAAGACCCAAGTAACCTTGTAATTGCTAGCCGCACCAGACGCCACTAAACCCACAAGGTAGTAATAATTTAAGTATTCATTGTTTATTAAGAAAAATAACGAATAACACCAATACACCCGCGTGCAAAATATAGGCGGGACAGTGATTTTTATTCAATTGCCTATACCAAAAATATACTGCCTTACGCTATAGTAGCAAGGTATCCAAACGATCGCTTTAAGGAAAGATGACTGCTTTAACCTAAAAAAAAAAACTTTTATATGATATTAAAGTATATCAAGTATATACGGGTTCAAACAGATATATCTATCTATCTATATCATCACGCCAGCTCCCTCGCGGGGTAGGCAGAGAGTACAGAGTTCCAACAGGTTCTTTCCTTACATACCTCTCTGGCTTCCTCCACTCTCATAGTTCGTCTCATACACACTCGCCGGTTACGGAGACTCTTGACTTGCCCTTCAGCTAAGACACGGTCTATTTGGTCATGGTAAGATAGTCTAGGTCTTCCCCGGCACCTACATCCTTCCACTTTCGCATTGTATATCTGTTTTGTCATTCTTTCTTCTGGCATCCTTTCTATATGCCCGAACCAACGGAGCATACCCTTTCTCATCTTTACACCGATACTATCTTTCATACCTACTCGCTTTCTTACTACGCTGTTGCGAATACAGTCGGTCAGCGTGACTCCGCACATCTTCCGCAGAGATCGCATTTCGACCGCATTTATCCTGCTTTCGTTCTCCTTCTTACATACCCAACTCTCACTGCCATATAACAGCGTTGGGACAAGCACTCCGTTATGCATGGCCAGCTGCGCCTTTTGGCTTAAGTGCCGGCTCCCAAGTAGCCTTCCCATCGCACCATTCACTCTATTACCTGCATTCACTCTTCTCTCTATATCAGCGGTGTATTTCCCATCCTTACTGAAGGCGCATCCAAGATATACAAACTCATTCACTTGCTCCAGCACATCGTTACCAACCACAATCCTTGCATTCGTTCTGGGTTCTTCCCGTTCAAAAACCATAATTTTGGTTTTCTTCACATTCAAATGTAAGCCATTATTCATGCAGTCGTCTCTCATAACTGTGACTAGTGTTTGCAGATCAGTGGCTGTTGGCGCTATCAAAACCGCGTCATCTGCATACAATAGGTGGTTTATCACTAGATCACCCATTTTTACCCCTTCAGTCATCGCACACAGTCTTTGAAGACTTTTATCCAGATACACTATAAACAGTCTAGCGGACAACACGCAACCCTGCTTGACACCGATTTTAACGTCAAACCAAGGTGACATGTTACCACCCACCCGTACGCATGCCTTGCTGTCCACGTAGGTGGACTGGACGGCTCGCAACAGGGTGCCGTTTATACCATACTCTGGCAAAATGTCCCAAAGTCTCTTTCGCACTACTCTATCAAACGCCTTCTCCAGGTCCACAAAACCGCAGAAAACCTTCCGGCCTACTGCCAGATGCTTTTCTACGATGTTGCGGAGGGAGAAAACTTGATCCGAATATCCTCTTCCAGACCTGAAACCTCCCTGTGCCTCACACAACACTCCATCGGACTTCTCGCGCATTCTCCGTTCAATAATTTTACCATACACCTTAGCTGCCAAGCTGATCAAACTGATGGCCCTGTAATTGGCGCAGTCATATTGTGAGCCCTTGCCTTTATACAAGGGTACTATGACTGCGCGGCGCCAATCTGTAGGGACTCTACCGGTCTTCCAGCAAACATTTGCGAGGACCCAAAAAGCGTCCCGGACGCAAGTTCCACCATATTTAATCATCTCGGCAGATATCATGTCTATTCCCGCAGCTTTACCATTTTTCATACTTCGTATCGCCCATTCAACTTCTTCCATAGTGATGTCCTCTGTGGATTCTGGTGCCGCAAGCTCGCCTCTGGGCTCGTCTGTGGCACCAGCATCCGGGGCATTCTCATACATTTCTCCAAAGTATTCACTCCACCGGTTTAGCACAGCTTGTGTGTCTGCAAGAATGTCACCATCCTTAGATTTTATCTTTTCCATTCTGGAGCCTGACGAATCACCTCGAGCCTTTCTCACCTTGCTCCAAAAGAGTTTGGTGTTATTCTCGAAGTTCTTCGTCAGCCTCTCCTCCTCAATCACACTAGCTCTTTCACGCTTTTCTTTCACTAAAGTTTTGGTGGCATTCTTGCATTGCCGGTATATTTCTTTCTTCATCTCCGTCATACTGTCATTTAGATTCAAAGAAGAGACATAGTCCTGCCACGCTTTCTTCTTTCTTTCTACAGAGCTTTTTAACTCTGTGTCCCACCATGCATCCCCTTTTGCTGTGATATGCTTCTTTGAGCAGCCACATACTTCTTTCGCTGATTCTACCAAACTCTCTTTCAGACAATTCCAGCATTCATCTATGTTTGAGTCCGAAGAACCAGCTGTCAAAAGCTTGTCCTGGACTCTGTCTTCATACGTTCTCCTCACGCTCTCATCTTGCAACCTTTCAACCTTGATTCTTTCAAGGCCTCCGAAGGGGATACGCTCTCGCCAGTGCCTCCACTTCCTGAACAAACCACTGAACCGCGCAATTACGAGATAGTGGTCCGATTCAAGAGTGGGGCCTCTATATGCACGGGTATCTTGAAGTTTACTTCGGAGACGGTTATCTACCAGGATCAAATCTATCATGCTTTTCTGTTCATTTCTTCTCCACGTATACATATGAATATCCTTGTGTTGGAATATTGTTTTGGACACAAGGAGACCTCTTTCCAAATACACATCTACAATAAGCTTACCTGCATCATTCACTCTCTTATCACCATAAGGACCCAGAGCAGCGTCGCAAGTTTGCCGCCTGGTTCCCACCCATCCGTTCAGGTCGCCACACAAAATCACCTTTTCATTCGCATCAGCCAGATCCAGAACTTCCCTGACATTATCCCAAAACTTCTCCAGGTCCGAGGGTGTCGACGAGCTTACAGGAGCGTAGGCTCCAACCAAAAACACTCTAGTGACACCCAGTTTCAAGCGGACCCAGAGAAGTCTCGCATCATGCAGGCCATAATCTCTCACTCCAGAGGCCAGGCGACGGGACAACAAGATACCCACCCCCATGCTGGCACGATCGCTCTGTGGCACTCCAGACCACAGAGCCATCATGCCGTCAGGGAGATCACAGGCTTCACTGCCCCTTCGCTTAGTCTCTGTTACACACAGAGCATCCAAGCGTCTCTCTTTCATTATATCAATCACCTCATGCATCTTATCTTCCATACCACCTCTTACATTCCAGGTGCCTATTCGGCATTCTGCACCCCACGACTCGCCAGTTTGGGCCCGGCGTGATGGGTGGCGGCCCCCATCGCCGCTTCCACCTATGTTCGTACCGACGGGGGCGGGCCGGTACGCGTCGCCTCGGGGGGACGCCCTAGCCCGCACTGCGGTACTTGTTCGGTCCAAGATTGCAGCCGAACAGATATATAATAATATGTTATCCATTTCTTTACATGGAAACGATAAAGTAGAGGTTCGCAATCGTTAATGCCACTTAAACTTTCGATATAGACCCCGGAGAGGGCATACAGAATAAAAAGGTAACTTAGACGCTGGAGATTCGTTATAAGCCTTGTACACAAAGTAGCAGAGTCTCTATTTTAGTAAAAAATAACTCCCGACAGTTGAAAGTTGACCTTAAAATTGCTGATAATCTGTTTCCCTATGACTATCCACCTGTCTTCAACCAATAATCGTCTAGTTCAGTCCAAAAGTCTTCCCGAAAGACAAAAACCACCACGACGATGGCTTCATGGTGAACACATACACCTAACTACAATACATGTATAATGCTTGGATAGATGCAATTCCAGCTCCACTTGAGTAATGAAAACCTATTTAACTGTTATTAGTTAACATTCCCTTTCTTCTTCATTTAACATAATGACAATTTTTTGTGTACTTTTTTTTTAGTAAGGGACCTTGTAGCCACAAATAATAAGTTTACACGTAAATAGCATTATTTGCTTTATTTAATTTAGACTCACATGATGACCAACCTACATTGTTCTCCGATACCTCACAACAACATCAAAAAGTTTGTAATTTTTTTTTAAAGAGTAACCATGGAGCTTTTGCCCTTCTTTTCCACATGAACGACATTCTGAAGTGGTGGTAGAGTCTTTGTTACTTTTCTGACGATTCATAAATACTTTAATGTTTTACATGTATGAAAAATATTCTGATTCTGACATTCAATTTTAGATTTCGTACTGCCATTGAGGATTTTTCTAAAGAAAAACACACTGGTTATGATTTATGATTTTAACAAAAACCTTTTGATCGCTGCACGCACTGCTTCACTAGACCAGTCTTAGAACTAATTTTATTTCGAGTAAATAAACAATAAATGAGTCAAAAATTAATAAGGCTCTTAATAAAATAAAAACTCGTAGTGGGTACGTCCCCTTAAATTTAATTAGAAAGTTCATGTTAAAATCTCAAACGCGAAATATTTTTCTTTTAGTTACCAAAGTACTTGAGCCCTCCACCCTTTTAATGCGGTGTTGGAAAGGCTAGCCTGTTTAAGTTTTTAACTTTCGAATACAAAGTTAAAATGCGTATCAAGTATACATAGCCCCCTTTGGGAGTTCATAAACTTAATCTGATCTTTTTGCTGTTGAATCTCTGAACCAGAAGCAAAGCAAAGCAAAGAATTCAATCAAAGAAAAGCAACAGATGTAGAAAATGCTGATTTTATTTTCTACGAGGCGGGAGCAGCAAAATTAAAATTACCGACTGATCCCTCGAATACTCCGAATGCATTCGCTATTCAATAGAATCCAGTTATTATCCTTCGTTAAATATGAATCGGATTTTTTTATTGTTAATATCTCTTATTCTACGCACTTGTTCGTTGACTGAACTTCGATAATTATTTTCGTACGATTTTATATATTTGGATAATAAAAGATTTAAGAACTCATCTAAGAATGTTCCAAGATATGAAGTAACATATTTTGGAGCCAATACTTCGCCAGATGGTTCCCTCTAAATTTTAAACGACATTGCGTTATCTCCAGTTCGAGATGGAGACATTTTTCAAACGATTGGTCCTTAGTCGCTTCTAATAGAGGAGAATAGGAGGGATGCAGAGAGTCCTTTGCCCGGCAATTACTAGTCTAGGTGTAAACTAAAATGTAATATTAGCCCAGTTAAGAAACTGTCCTAACCTTGGGCACGGGCCTCCTCTAAAACTGAGAGGGCTTAGGGCATAGTCCACTACGCTGGCCCAGTGCGGGCTGGAGAACTTCACACACCTACGAGAAACTCTGAGGCATGCAGGTTTCCTTACGATGTTTTCCTTCACCGTTAAAGCAAGTGTTAATTATTTTTTGAATACGCACATGCTTTCGAAAAGACAGAGGTGCGTGCCTAGGTTTGAATCCAAGACCTCTGACTTTGCAGTCTAACGGTCTAACCACTAGGCTATCACTGCTCTCCTCGATTCTCGCCAAATTATTTAAGATCTAAAAAAAAGACTGACGGAGTTTTCAAAATAGATTTTAGTTATTGTCATAGTATTTGTCTTTCGTAATAGATTTTGGCTCTTGTAATAGTGTTCTGGCTTATCCCAAGTACGGAGAAGCCAGAACACCACTAGAAATAGTACGTTCAAGCGTTAAACGGTGTATAGTTGTTAACGGGGGCATGATTACTGAGTGAAAGCCTTTCAAATTAAAAATAAAAAAGTCTGATAGCGTAATGAGCCTCGCTTTATTTTATCTACATCGATTTTATTGTGAATTATAGAATAAGTGTTAAGTCCAAAAAGTCGTTCAAAAACTTATTTAGTATTTCAGAGCAAATAAATTCGCAAGATATTAGTAGAAAATATAAAAGTAAATAGAAATAAATAGCCAATAATAAATCTTAGCATTGAGATAAAACTTAAATTGGATTTATACACCTGTTAGTTGATGCATTGAAAAACTCCCAGCCTAAGAACTATTCTAAACTTTTCTATGTAATATTGACGAGACGTAATTTATTTTTTATCAAACGAATAGAAATAATATTTAGCAACAATTTAATTTACTGTCACATTTCGAAAATTAAATGTCATTCCCACAATAAACCAATAACCACCACTGCATTAGTTTAAGACAGGGATTATTTTTGTGAAACACGACTGTTACCACAATCATATTGGTTTGGCGTATCAATTATATATTTTTTATTTTAAGATTTCTGAGGCGCTCATAGCGCGGTTAAACCGCGGTGCTATTACCAATAACCAAGCTTAAGCTGTGTTCGGCTCGGATGGTCTAAGATGGGTTGACCGTATGTAGCATTTTCATATTCGAGCGTCTCCGTGCTTCGCAAGGCACGTTAATCCGTCGGTCCGGATTAACACTTCTTGCCGATCACCAAGGTTAAACAGCGTTCGACTCAGTCGGCTTGAAATGGGTAACCGTTTGTGGTATTTTTATATACGAACGTCTCCGTGCTTTGGAAGGCACGTTAAGCCGTTAGTCCCGGTTACCACTTAATATGGTAGTCGTTAAGCCGAGTTGAAATCCTTAGGCGGCTCGACAAGATTCAATAGCAGGTGGCCACAAAATTGTGTCCGCCAATTCGCACTCGGCCGCTTGGTGGAGTATGACCTCTCTCACCTCGATTTGAGAGAGAAGACTTTCACCCAGCAGTGTGACTATATACGTTGGTAATATCTATCTACCTCTATCTATATCATCACGCCAGATTCCTTGCGGAGTAGGCAGAGAGTACAGAGTTCCAACAGGTTCTTTCCTTACAGGCCTCTGGCTTCCTCCACTCTCATAGTTCGTCTCATACACATTCGCCGGTTACGAAGACTCTTGACTTGTCCTTCAGATAAGATTCGGTCTATTTGTTCGTGGTAAGATTGTCTATGTCTTCCCCGGTACCTACATCCTTCCACTTTTGCATTTTA
Source organism: Phalera bucephala (assembly GCA_905147815.2). NCBI lineage: Eukaryota > Metazoa > Arthropoda > Insecta > Lepidoptera > Notodontidae > Phalera > Phalera bucephala. The sequence goes on along the minus strand of LR990613.1, from coordinate 27,532,123 downwards.
TATCTTTTTGTCATTCTTTCTTCGGACATTCTTTCTATATGCCCGAACCAACGAAGCATACCCTTTCTTATCTTTACACCAATACTATCTTTGATACCTACTCGCTTTCATACTACGCTGTTGCGAATACGGTGGGTTAGCTTCACTCCGCACATCTTCCGCATAGCTCGCATTTCCACAACATTAGTAATATTAATATGATAAATTCATTTATGTCGTTTACTACAGTTACTACTAGTTTATCTACAGTTAAGTTATAATTTTATTCATAAATTCAGGATTCTTTGGTATAAATTTTTTTAACTCAAACTTATTTAGTTCTAAAAGAAGTGTACGAGTATCTTAAAGTCCAACAGAAGTTTAGAGTAAATCGAAATGATTATTCTCTCGTTAAGGTAGAAAACTTTTATACTTCATAAGCATATCTCATGTCTAGCGCGTTGATTCTAATTTAAATCTCTATTTAAGTTAGAAATTTTTTATCTTTTTTATTTTTAAAAGGCTTCTACAATCTTCTATCTATAGTATCACGCCACATGCCTTGAGGGGTAGACAGAGAGTACCAAGTCCTTTCTTTAAAGACCTCTCTGGCTGCCCCCACTCTTATAGTTCGTCTCTTACACGCTCGCCGGTTTCGGAGACTCTTCACTTGCCCTTCAGATAAGGCACGATCTATTTGGTCATGGTGAAGATAGATTTAAGAGTATAATCGTGATTTATAAAAAAAAATACTACATACAGTTAATGCCTAGCCACAAGCCCCACATCTCGACATAATTATATCTGAAGCCTGAAGCCTTATGTCAGTTGGTCTTTTTGTATTGTTATCACAATTACAAGCACAAATTGGGTAAATCTGGGATAATAGATTGCGATTCTTGTTCCCAAAAAATACAAAAACTCAAAAGGAATATTTATAATGATTCATAGACGCTACAGAAAGAAATAGTAACTGTACTTTTTTCTGCTCATTGTTGAGCACTTTTTTTATATAATAATTGCTCGGGCGCGTAACTTTTCCCAGAAAAATATGGCCAATATGGCCGGCATTTTAATATATAAAATTTAATGAAAAATGAATGATTCATTCAATATATAAAATTTCGAATTTAATTGCAAACGCCGCATTCACCACCTACGTGCAGTATCATAAAATAGCTCACTCATTTTATCTCAATGGAGAGCTCCTATTGGCAGCGTAGCAGGATTAGCAGAAACGTGTCTGGGACAGCCGGCCGGCGTTTCAATTTTTATCCGCATTTATCACACAGCAGCCACTACACTTTTTGTATTAAATGCCACTAAAGTTATTAAGCCACCATTAAGTTATTTGGAAAGTGTGTGGACCGATAATTTATGCGACCTTCCTCAAGAATACAGAAACAGAAAAAGCGTGCCGAAAGCAAGTTGAAGGGACACATCGAAAGTCATGATTGTGACGGGACGGCCAATCAATATGCAATTAAGTCCTTCTAAATGAGGTGCGCTCTTTTTGGCTTATTAAAAGCATTTGACTAAAAGTCATTGCGGAGTGGGCACTGCACTAATACGGGTCCATATCATTTAAAAATAAAAGAGGGCGCTTCATCAATAATTGTATACCTTTAATGTCAGGCGCCAACAACTATAATCATATTTTGTTTGTTTTAATTCTCTACCATCTTACATTTATATACAATATTAACTATTTCGATAAATGGACTAGAGATTTATTGTCTATTATAATTATGGTCATAAATAATTACGAATTATGGAATGATATATTATCACAACCTTAATTCTAAAAGAGATGGTCTCACAGCCGGTTTCAATATTCAACTCAAGGATAGAATTGGCTACTTTTGTATGGAAAATGTGTCAAAATTCTACTGGCAGTAAGCAAATCTATCCATGAGTTAAATATTGAAATCGGCCATAAGACGAAACCTACATGATTTAAAATCCACTCTTCACTATTATGACCTTTCAGGACCAGAAAGTCAATTTGTTAAAAATAATTATAGTTTCTGTGTATCTAAGTTCATTCAACTGACCTTATTAACATAAAATTGATGGTTCCAGAACTCAGGGTCAAACGTTTAAGAGATAAGTTTACATCAGTTTATAACAATTTCATAGAACAAAATAAGGTTAATAGGACAAAATAAACATATTATAATATAACACCCAAATTTAACCTCTATTTAAATAATTGAAATCAATTTCTCGCATGTATTAACACATATTATTCGGTATAAAGGTAACAATCGGAACCCGCAATGTCTGCCTAACCAAAGTAATCAAAAATTATATTTCCAGTTAAATTGTCCACAATTTATATTCATCATGCATTTGCTTTATTGATGCATACGCTTTAATGGTCCACAATTTGCTTTTAATTGCAAATGTGAACCGCTGTAACATAAGTATTATACTTAGTTCAGTGTGATTTATCCATCCGTTAACAACAACCCTACCATTAAGTGTTGTATCACATTAAATGTTCAGATGGTGTAATCGGCTGTGTCACAGAAATCTTAATAGTATGTTGTCTGGTAGAAATTGCTATTAGCAATAAGACCGCCAATTGTACCTAATGGTGTTTTCAAATTACCACTTTGTAATGTATTTGGTGTACAGTAAAAAATAATCTATATATCTAATAGTGTATTATCCAATAGTATCACATTGACAATCGTATCCCCAGAGATGCTTGAATCTTTCTACTATTTTGCTTTTGTTTTTGACAAAACTACACAGATAGTAATAAGGATATCAAAATAAAAAAACAAGATGTTATACTGTTAGCTGCTTTTTTGGTCTAATGGTGTATGGTGCTGCTAAATAATCCATCTATATCATCACGCCAGATCCCTTTTGGGGTAGGCAGAGAGTACAGAGTTTTAACAGGTTCTTTCCTTACATACCTCTCGGCTTCTTCAACTCTCGTAGTTCGTCTCATACACGCTCACCGGTTACGGGGACTCTTAACTTGTCCTTCAGATAAGACTCGGTTTATTTGGTCGTGGTAAGATAGTCTAGGTCTTCTTTTAGGAAATTCTTGGAAAATGCTGTCCATTGAACTTGACATACATATTTCGATAATTATTTAATGATACAAAACTTCTCTGTAAACGATGTTTTTTGTAAAAACTCTTTCATCGTTTGCTGGCTATGTTTGACATTCAGTAAAACAAATAATATTAATCTATTTTCAATTTGAAGTGTATTGTGTCAAATACATGGTAGTGGGTGGAATGTTTTTTTTATTAAATTTAATTTTAATTTATTTAATTTTTATCAGACAACAATATGGTCCATTATCAGTTAGTAGGCTTAAGGTCTCAGTGTTAGTAACATACAATTAAAATTAAATATAGAATCTATTATCACAATACAAATATAAATCCAAATCAGATACCCTTACCTGATCAGTTCAGCTTGTATATAACCGTCCTCTAATTTATATATGTGATGAGTGGAGAGTTCACCCTCTTTACTAACCTGCCCACTATAAAGGAGTCGTATTGTTCAACTATTACTTTTAGAATACTATTATTGCTGCCACGAATGCGATTCAATAAGTAGGAAACTCGTTTTCTCCAGATAGCATCAAAACCATCTACCCTCGCTTCAGCGAACATAGCTGATGCACTGCAACATCGCGGCAACCCCATCAGCATCCTAAAAGCATTACTGTATTGTACGCGCTGGAAATTTAGCGATTTCAATGTCCAGCTAACCTGGACCCGCTAACAGACTCCCGGTGTAGAGGGTCTGACAAAATGCCTTGAACAAGGTGATTTGGAACCGTATCCGAGTTTTTTCCAACGGCCTTAAAGACCAAATATTCACTTTTGTTGACATTGTATAACAATCTATGACTCATTGCGTAGTTCTGGCAGAAAAGCAATAATTTCCTGAGAGCCCTAATTGTTGGTGCCAGCAGAACCATATCATCTGCATAACTCAGGTTATTAAAACACACATTGTTTATGTAACATCCGACATGTACGTTGCTGAGACCAACAATTAGGTCATTCATATATAAATTAAAGAGTTTGGGTGATGCAAGAACCCCCTGTCGCACTCCGCAGTCCAAGCTTTACTCATCAGATAAGGCATCAGCCCATCGTACACTATTTACCTGGTTACTGTACCAAAATCAAAAGACTCCTACCAAAGCATCCGATATACCTCTTTCCCTCATTTTCCTCTGTAACGCGTCATATGACACGAGGTCAAAAGCCTTTAAAAGGTCTAAAAAACAAGCAATCACAGGAGTCCTTCGATCCGTATAATAACGAGCAGTATGTTTAAGAGCCAAGATTGCAGTATCCGTTGAAAGGCTTGTTTGAAAACCAAATTGTGCATCATGTAGATGTAAGTACTTGTCTAGACACGAATCCAACAAACTGTCAAAGACTTTCGCTAAAACTGTTGCCAGCGAGATAGGTCGATAATTACATTTGTCCGCTATATCTCCAGTCTTATTCTTAACTACTGGTACAACAATGGTTTTCATTAGCTCATGTGGTAGGTACGAATGAGTCATGCACAGTGAGAAAAACATGGATAAGATTCGTGGCAAATGTGGTCCTGCCTGTTTAAGGTGTTCGATGCTTAAACCATCATGGCCCATGATGGCATGATCCCCTTTTCATTTTTAGCATTACATGCGCAATTTCTTTTGAAGAGAATCGAATTTCACCAGGTTCACAACAGGTCTCGAAATCATCTATCCCTCCTACTGTCCCAAAGGGCTACCTTAAATTGATTTAATGTATTTTTTATGCATTATTTAAAAAAAAATTAAAATAATGCTAAAAAAATACATTAAATCAATTCCTTCTCTATGTAAACTATAAGTGTGGGAAATTTCATACTCCTCCGTCCGCGCAATTTTCGTAAAAAGGGGTACAAAGTTTTTGCTTCACGTATTAATATAATGATAAAAATAAAATGTTTATATCACCACTTTAAAATGTTTACATTGCATATATGGAACCTCTTATTAAGCTAAACTTATTGCTTGTATTAGGAGGTTCCGCTCTGGTTACGATCACGAGATCCTGGCTTCTTGGTAGGGCAGTGTTATTGAGGTTTTCTATTGCAACATTATCAGTCTGAGATTGTGCTTGGTATCATAGCATAAAAGGTTAGTTCCTTAGTATAATATATTAGGAACATCGTCACTAAATGTATGTAATGTAATGGGTATGCATAGTAACCTCACAGCTACCTCCGTTAGAGGAAAGTAGACGTAACGGAGTTTACTTTCTTGCCATTCTTTTCATCACTACGTACTGCCCGCCGAAATCTTAATATTACCTATAAAAGAACAAATTAAAGAGAAGTAATAAAACATACTTTACATACAACCCATTCAGCAAAGTTAATTTAAAAAAGTCACACTCAGAGCAACCACCACATTTTTATAACCCTATTTTACCACTTTATTTCAAGCTTTAAAACTAAAAATTAGTTGTCATAATATGTATATACTTCAAATAACCCAAATTTGTTCCAGGTTAAGAGATTAATTCAATTAAGGTTAAAACAATATTAGCACTTGTTAACTTTTTATTCAGTTTGTGTGTTTAGGCCCGTGTTTTAGTTGGAATAATTTTCAAATAAGGCTTCATACCCCTTACTTTTCTTAATGCAGTTATAACGTATGTAGGTGAGTAGACCCTAGGGTAATTTGACTTCAGTGGCATTATAATAGGGTGACAGGACTGGCAAAATACCAAAGCCTCCGGTTTGAGAGAGCCAAAAAGCCCTGACGACGTAAAGTATAATTTATCGAGCTTAAACTTTAATGCACTAACCCCTATACTAATGATCAGTTACACAAAGCTTTCTTCTTTCGAATAATAAATGACAGATGACAGAAGGAGAGAAATTAGTGGGTAACTATTCACCCCCTATACCGTAGTAGCAGCGTAGTAGCAAGGCCGTAAAGTACAAGTACATAAATGCCTTTTCCTACGCTTAGGTACGACAAGGTAGTCATAAAAAAAATTAAACACGGTTGCCAATACTCCCCAAGTGGGTGTGGCAGAGGTGTACTGTGTATACCCACTTTTGGTCAACGATATAAGGTTACAATATAACAGGGGGTGACTCTATTACTATTATATCGGGCACAATAGCGAATTTTGCAGTCGAAAAATTAGACTGTCGATCTAGAATTTAAACCCAAGACCAATCGCTACACACATTATTCGTCACTGACCACCGAGGCTGTGTACGAGTAAAGTACTAAGTGTTTTTTCATAAACACACGGTTTTCGCTCTTGGAAACTGTCATAGTAGGTTATACCTACCTACTTACTACTTAAGAAAGAACAGTGATCAGTTAGCAAACACGATACTCGCCAGTGATACGATACGGATATATAAATAACCCGCGACTTCGCCCGCGTGGAATATAACAAAAATCTTTTTCTAAAATAAAAGCAGCCTTAGTTACTCTTTATAACATCAGCCATCTGCCAGTGAATCCCATCAATATCGTTCCAGCCGTTTCTGAGATTATCCGGAACAAACAGATAGCCAGAAAGTCAAAAATTTTAAAAACTGGGTTTTGGTATGAGTACCGTTATTTAGTAAAAGCTGTTATTTTGACATTACAAACAGAGACTTCTATTTTATTTATTTATATTATATGCTACAAATGCTACAATGATACAGATCCAGACCCAGCGTTTAATATTATCAACAACACACGATAATGATATGAATATATGATACACTCTAAAGATACAAACTTGGACCTAGCAGGCAAAACTTAGTGTAAACTCTGATACCCATACCTTTGTCAGTGAGGTTCATGGGTGCAAACGGTGGTTGGATCACTGCATGGTGAGTGAATCTGCTTGGCTTACTATATCTAGTGTTAAAGTTCTTTATAACACATACTGGTCTGATCACTACCCATTGCAGGTTGAATGTTACTTAGGATTAATAAGGAATAATTAATAATTATATAATTTGGGGAACTAGAAATGATTACGAAATAAATAAATATAATGAATGTTGTAATAATAAATTGAAACTTATAAATTTTCCAGCGACATTTAATAAATGTGCCGACAAAGCATTCTGTCACTTAAGCACACTGTTAACTACTACATCAAAAGAAAAACGCCAATTTATGCATGTTTCTTTGATTTATCTAAGGCGTTCGATCTAGTATCTTATGATTTACTCTGGACTAAGTTAAGAAAAGAAGGCTTCGCGCCAGAAGTATTAGATATTTTTGCATATTGGTACAGTAACCAGAAAAACCTTGTAAAATGGGCAAATTTGTATTCTGAGGAGTACACACTGAAGTCGGGTGTGAGACAAGGGGGGTTAACATCCTCAAGGTTATTCAACCTCTATGTTAGTGGACTAATTGAGGGGCTGAGCAACATGCATGTCGGCTGCCGCTTAGATGGTGTTAGTATCAACAACTTGAGCTACGCTGACGACATGGTGTTGCTGAGCCTGTCAATTGGAGGCTCGTAAATAAGTGTGTGACTTATGCTGAGCAACACGGCTTAAAGTATAATGAGAAAAAAAGTGAATTTATGACTTTTGTGGGCAACAATAAGAGACCTGACAGTGTTCCACCTGTGTTCCTAAACGGAATACAGTTAAACCGTGTTGCTCAGGTTAAATATCTTGGTTATATTCTGACCGAGAACTCAAGGGATGACCAATATATAGAGAGAGAACGGAGGGCATTGTCAGTTCGCGGGAACATGTTAGCACACAGATTTGCTAGGTGTACTGTTGATGTTAAAATAACTCTATTTAGAGCGTTTTGTCAGAGTTTTTACACCAGCGGTCTGTGGTTCACGTTTACGCAAAAGGCCTACAATGCCCTCAGAGTTCAATATAATAACATTTTCAGGATTCTGCTGCGGCTTTTCCGTTACTGCAGTGCATCAGGCATGTTTGCAGATGGACATGTGGAGGACTTTTACGCAATCATGCGTAAGAAGTCCGCATCTATTATGCGTGCAGTGCGGGGAAGCGGGAACGGTATCCTGAAGATGATATCGGATAGGTTGGACTCAGTGGTACTCAGTCGAGTCATTAGGTTACATGTGAGAGATGTGGGCTGATGAATCGATTGTGTAGGTTTATTTTATTTTATATTCACTAACATAGTTAATAAGTTATTTTTGTTACTAACATACTGTGGGCTTTTTTGTCTGATAATAAATGATTTTTATTTATTTTATTAAAACTCCACGAGATAATTTTTTTTTCATTTTTACAGTTCAATTAAAAAAACGTAAATCAGAAATTCAGAATCAACAACCAATCAGTTATCTTTAAGGTAATTTATCATAAAATGTATTTTCTTTTTTTCTTCCTCATTTTGTTGGTTAATGCCTCTATAGTTACCGGACAAAGAACAGTAGTTGAGTATAGTGCTTGAAATATAGAGATAAAGTTGGACTTCGCTATTTCCTCACTTGGGTGACCTAGTTCATTCTTTTTTATTGAAAATTTGGCCTTAACCCTCTCAAACTGAGAGGGTTAAGGCCATAATCCACCACGCTGGCCCAGTGCAGGTTCGCGAATTTCACACACCTTCGAGAAACTCTTAGGCATATGCAGGTTTCCTCACTATGTTTACCTTCACTGTTAAAGCAAGTCCTAATTAATTTATTTTTAAAACGCACATTGCTTCGAAAAGATAGAGGTGCGTTCCTGGGTTTGAATCCGAGACCTCTAACTTTGCAGACCAACGGTCCAACCACTAGGCTATCACTCTATTTAAAGTAAAAGCTGAAATTATTTCAAAGATTGCTCATAACGACCTTAAATACTGAAGTCCATGATACAAAACAATAAGCGATGATTTTGATCTTTTATAACTGAGATGCAAATATGGCAAACCCAATAATATATTAGCTCTGTTAAGAAACTATCTCACCGTTGGGCACGGGTCTGCCCTCAAACTGAGAGGGTTTAGGCCATAGTCCACCACGCTGGCCTAGTGCAAGTTGGCGAACTTCTCACACCTTCGAGAAACTCTCCTCATGATGTCTTATTTCACCGTTAAAGCAAGTGATATTTAGTTTTTAAAACGCACATGTTTTCGAAAAGACAGAGGTGCGTCCTGGGTTCGAACTCGAGACCTCTGACTTTGTAGTCCACGATCTAACCACTAGGCTATTACTACTGCTTTAAAATTATCATTTCAAAAATTAAATTGGCACCATTACCCAAAGTACACACAATAGAAAATAAAAAATATGCTTAGAAACAGGGTAGTTATCAATAAATAATTTTGTTTACAAATCACTATCCTATATCCTAAGTATGCATCATCACCCCTGTGATAACTTAGGCTGAAACTACACGTTTCACGAAATACAGTTAGGACTGGGCATAATTCCAGACTCCGAACTACCACTGAGATTTTTATTTCAGTTATGATTTGTGAGCACAAGCTATACAGTGCAGCTTATAGCCCAAAGAGATAGTAAGAAAACGATGCAAGGAAATGGAATGCATGATTTTTTTATCTCCTTATGTTATTCTTAACGTTCCTATCTTATTTTTACTAACATAAGAGGTATTATCCCTGTTAGTAAATAATAAGTGATCAAACGAACTTACCTGAAGTGAAGTTCGATCATTATTATACGAAGTCCTTCGTTCGAAGATATAAACATGCAGCTCTCTCTACTCGCTTGGCAAGCCGCTAAATTTTTTAGAAACGTCAACGCCTCCTCTATGGTATCTGTGGACATAACCTCTGCGACCATTCCTTTTAGAAGTAGTACATTTCAACTTTACCAACGGGCAGGGCGGGTTGGGTACTTATATCTTCGAACGAAGGACTTCGTATAATAATGATCGAACTTCACTTCAGGTAAGTTCGTTTGATCACTTATTATACTGTGTCCTTCGTTCTCGATATAAACATGCAGCTGTTTAGAGCTATAAGGGTAAAGTTGAAGTATACCACATGAATGTCATTTTTAAGCGTGAGCTCTAAAACATAATATGTCATGAGTACATTTGTATAACACATTCCCGTTGTTTGCATTGCTATACAACACAAATACAACATATATATATATATATATATATACAGACGAGTATATATACACCTATATTGTTTCTTACAACCAGTCTGTCTAACTTATTCAAAATAAATTTATTTAATCAAATTCTATAACATGTTATGTTATATAGCGTAGATCCATCCCAACAAAATTCTTTAAAGCACCTGTTATAGCACACCTGTTGTCCTTAACTCATTACTACCGGGTAATAATAATCAATCATTACTTATCAAGATATCAGTGCATTCTCCATCTGTTATGTCTTCTATATAAAGATTTTTTTTTTTTTTATAGATGTCCCTTTATATAACGAGAGTTGAGGAATTACCGATCCAGAACTTTGTTTATATGAAATTAATCCCTTTATAATAATTCTTGTATCATAGAAAACCCTTCCGAAACGAACTATGAGAGTGGAGGAAGCCAGTAAGTAAAGAACCTGTTGGAACCCCGCACCCCCCCGCCTACCCCGCAAGGGGTCTGGCGTGACGATATAGATAGAGATCGATAGAAAACTCTTACTGTGTACTAGATCTAGAAACAAACTATATTAGGACCCAATCTATAACAATATAAGACAAATAAGACAGGGAAACCTGTTTCCCCACTAACGTGTCTTCCAAGTGGCATGTGGGGATTTATGTTTTTTTTTTTTTTTTTTTTTTTTTGTCAAATGTTCTCTTTTGTGAGTACAGTACCAGACAAAGGCTACCAATTCTATTGGTGATTATAAGGATGCTTTGCTATAATTACTTATTTAATTTATGATAAAGTATTTTCCTTTATGTCAAAGTTCGGTTATATTTAATGTTAGTTATATTTATAATCTTTAAAGATGCACATATACCAAAATTTAACATTTTTGTACTAGAGGCCTTTGTACTAATGTCCTTATCTAGAGCTATTCCTCACATAAGGCTATGTACCTTAACTATATGATCTCGCCCGCCCCCCCCCCCCTCCCCCATTTTTGGGTTTGGAACGAAGGGCAGTGCTGATGTGTGGTAACCTAATTTAACCTGCCCCACTGTTAAACTATACTACTATTATTATTATATATTCCGAAACTATCCCGGATATCATTTTTATGTCCACCTAAATATTTATGTATCACTTAACAATTCGTTCTTGCGCAATAACGCCCGCGAACATTCATTTTTGGCAATACGATCGGGCCACCCCTGACCCGTTATATTGCTGATGAAAATTACACTCAAATTTACTAATTTAGTAATGACTTAAGTAGCGAATAAGTCACAGGCAACTAGACCAAACCACGGACTATAACTTTATGATATTGGGAATCCTATTCATAACTTAACTTTTTCATACCCTTAAATGCCACACTTCCTCTGCTTCTTTGTATGTGGTTGTTTTTTATAAGTAGCAACTGTAGTGAGTAACTTTTTAGTTAGTTCTAGATTTCCAACCGTGAGGATTGAGTGTCACTTAACTTATACATGTAGTACCTACGTATCATTCATATTTCATTTAATATCATAATAATATGTTTTGCGCCCTCGCCTACCCACTTGGGATCTGGCGTGGTCTTATAATTATTAATAAATAAATAATATCAAGTTCCCTAAGACTAAGGTTATTGCTGATACTACCTAATATTTATCATACCTGTGATAAAAATATACTTTTGATTATTCTTGTTTAAGATAATCTATACTTTTAAATATTGTAACTCAATATTTCATCAACTTCATCAACAATTTTTAAATAGGTATTATTATTAAGTCATTTGCATGACTTTATTTTCTTTTTATATATAGATACATTAATAAGATACATGTAACATGTGGATGTAATAATTTAAATGTAACAATATGAAAAATGCAAATTTTTTGTATGACATTTCCAATTCAATACTTTTACACTGAACCACCTTTAAATAAATTACAGCATGTATAGTGCTCTAAAACCACCTGTTTCCATAATAGTAGCAGGTTGTGTTTGTGTCATATCTCCGATATCCTAACTGTACCAGAAACATCACTGGTGCTCAATATAAATGTGCACATTCAAAACTAAACACAAACCTATTTTTTATAGTTATTAATTACTTGAATAATTTTATTTGATTATATATTATTAATTGATTAAAATATTATCAAACAAAAGTACAATAAAAACATCTAATTCTTCAATTCATGAATTGATGTATAATCTTTCCTCTGTGTGTCACAAATTTCTAATGTATTAATTACACTATAAATGATGCAGGACGCAACCAAAAACCAAAACTATTGGACTCATTACCCAATAGAAAGCTGAATAGCTCCTAATAAATTTTTTATTAGTATATTTAATATGACTCTAATGTCTATTATTAGCATTGAGTTTCTTTGTGGGATAAGGATTATAGCACAGTTGTGATCATCCATCTTTAATTAAATTCTAATGAGAATGGCTATAAATTGTATATCAATTATTAAAAATTATGTTTCTAATAATAATGTTTCTATACATAATGTTAAATATATGTAGGACCAGATTTATTTAACCTTCACTTGTCTGGATTACTTGCAGTATTTGCACAAAACCCATAAAGTTATGTTTGCCGTTGAAGGCAGACAGACACACATTTTTATTAGTGTCATAGATACATTGTTACATACCAAAGACAGTGAATACCTTTAGCCTCCAATATTATGGTTTATTTGTAACAGCCATGTTGTATTCCTGAATGTTTAACTGATTTTTTCAGTAACATAAAAAAAACAAAACAAGCCTTTATGTAAAAAGCCTAGCAAGCTTTTCTTACCTCCCATTCTCTGGTAGGAGACTTCCAATGTCCATTGTGATTTGTTTTTGGTGGGCTGATAGGTACACTGTAGGTACATTTATACATACATTTGTGGATAGATGTACATTTTTACACACCGGATGAGGATTGTTGTTCCATATTGGTCACAACACTGGTGGTTTCTTGAAATTTAAACTACTGCTTATGAATAGCTAGTTATAATTCCATCTTGGTACTCCACTATATTAACCTTATTTAATACAAAATATATACTGCTGACCACAAAGGTTCTTATCCCAATCAATGTTTCATGACTGTATTGTTAGGACTCATCTTCCCTGGCTACCCTGCAAGGGGTCTGGGCTGATAATATTGATAATTATTAGTTTTATGTTAACTGGATAGACCAGGTATTTTATATTATATTTTAAGGATGTATGTGTGTAACACAAATTATTGTACAACTTGCCTGTCTCAGCATCGGTAGACTGTGATATTATATTTGGAATATTTCCACAATTCTGTTGCTTGTCAGTTATAACAGGCATTGTTATAAGTAGAGACTACTTTGGCTCATCTGTTTATAAACCCTGTTCAGGGATAAATATTGCAAGGTTTACCTTTTTAATACAAGTGCTCATAATATTGCACAATTCTTTGTGTAATAAGCTCCACTTTGGGCTATTTTAGGATTATTATACAAGTATGTCTAATAATGAAATCAATGCAAAACATTATGTTTCTGCAAAGGGGTGGCTTATGTTATTAATAATGTATTGTTATTCATAAATTCATAAACAATGTCCCTTTAGTTACCCTTTCAGAAAGTCTCCTTTAGGAGATATAATATCACAAATTGCTTATAGTTTATAGCAATAGTCTTTGTATTTACTGTTTAAGGTATGTATGTTGGGTAACATTTTAGTTTCTTACCATTGTAGAAATGTGAACTGCACAGGAGCACCTCATGGGTGAAACCTATGAGTAGTATGACCTTCAGCACATATCTCGTATGGGCCCCAAGTCTTGCGGATCACGCCGATGCATCTCGTACACCGCTCGTGTCCTTGAATTACCGTTAAGTCTTGCGGACCACGTCGATGCATCTCGTACATCGCCCGTGTCCTTAAATTGGCATCGATCCTTAACAATCATTATTGATTAATGTCCCCGCTAATTTCTCTCATTAGAGGTTTTTCCTTGCCAATTTATAGACGGTTAATAATTGTTTGCAGGTATATTGCGTGTTAAACTGTTTTTACACGAAGAGGGACATGAGACTTCGTAAGTTTACTTTTCGAGTGAAGACTTTACTTTATAATAAACTCACGTCTCCAAATATTCGATATTATTATACATAAACATGTTAAGCTGAAAACGCCACAATTAAACAACTATCAGTTGATCTTTTTGGAATGTACTTTTTTGTCAAGACGTAAATTATTTCTGAATTTGCCTATACGATGTTTTAAATTTATTTCACAACATCACTTGAGTATATAAAAACCTTTTGTTATATAATTTCACTGCTACGATTATTTGATTAAATTAAATGTCGACCAAAACTTTATTACAAGGCATCGGCTGCCACGCTAAAAGAAAGAATGGTCGCAGAGGTTATGTCCACAGATACCATAGAGGAGGCGTTGACGTTTCTAAAAAATTTAGCGGCTTGCCAAGCGAGTAGAGAGAGCTGCATGTTTATATCGAGAACGAAGGACACAGTATAATATACTAGTAACTACAAGTCTATAATAATACATACTTATATAGAAGCACTTACCGCATCGTTGTTAATGAAGAAGGACAAGTTGGCGGCAGGCAAAGAGTGTCGGCTTATGCACTCCACTTTTAGCTTCATACCCGGCCTGTACCGCCGCTTCAGGCCGTGCATCGAAGGACCAGATTTGGGCAACACTGGTAACAAAATTACCTATTATTAAACTGAGGCTTACCGTGGCTATACATATTATAGATAATCTATATGTTTATGCGAAAGTGGAAGGATGTAGGTATAAATCTTTTATGCATAAACATCCAGACCAGTATAAATTGTTATGGAGCGCAGAAAGCCATCGTCAAAAACATCCATCAATAATATAAGGAGTCTATCTTTAAGTAGATCTATGATCACGAGAAGGGATTTCTTTCCGTGACTATGGGTGTTGATAAACACTTGAAACGTCTTGTCCGGTGAAGCTGTAAAGGCGCCGCTGTCAACAGCGTAGATCATTCATACACACACGCACGCACACACTCACGAACGCACGCACGCATGCACGCACGCACACTTTTTATTGATCTAAATATATTTGAATCTGTTGCTAATTATTTGGTTTAAAAAATATTCACCAACGATAATAAACTAAAGAGTAATACTATCTATCTATCTATAACCTCACGCCAGATCCCTTGCGGGGTAGGCAGAGAGTACAGAGTTCCAACAGGTTCTTTCCTTACATACCTGTCCAAGAGTAATACTGCTTTGATAAACTGAAATGTTGAACTACTTCCGTTGCTGCTCTAAAACTACAGCTCGTTTTCATTAAAATTGGCTTAAGTGGACCCGAAATGTGCTTAACTTATGAATAAATAACGCCAGAACTGCCGCAATAGAACAGAATATACTACACAGACTTTATAACTGTAAAAAGAGACGAAATAAAAATGTGGCTGTATGTTAATTATTAAGTTATCATGGAGATGGGCAAAATTTATTTTAATTTATTAAGATTCATGATTACAATTGCATTTTGTAATATTCAACAATGATTTAAGATTAAAAGTGTAATCGCAATCGTTGAAGATTACAAAATGTGATTGTAATCTTTAACCATTAATATACCATCACGCCTATATTCCCTAAGCGGGGGTGGTTAATCATTAATCTGATTACATTTTGTTCATCTCTATCCATAATTAAGGGCTGTGGACTTCGATTAATAAATAAATAAACATTATCATCCCTACCCCGCAAGGGATCTGGCGTGATGATGATATAGATCATGCCGATATTCCCCAGGCGTAGTGGTCAAAGCTGTATTATGTACATACACATAATCACCGACGATGTTGAATCCCAGTGTAATAGGAAGTGACTCTATTGCCATTGAAAAGATCTCAGAAACTCAGGAACTCAGCAATATAAGCCACTTAACATTACCAGATTTTGAAGTCAGCAATACTCTATATTTTTCACATTTCTCTTTAACATTGTCAAATCCAAATTATTAGGAACGTATTTGAAATTGTTAGGATCAGCAAAAATAATAGATTCCATACAAAACTGTGCTAACGATTTGAAAAACTATGCATGTTAAGCGACTTATGTCACTGACCGTACCAATATTTCAGACTCCAGAGTCTAAAATCTAAGGGATAAGCCCGGACTATCCCTTAGAATTTTTCCATAGAAAGAACACATTTTTATGAGCCAGGATTCGAAACTAAGTCTTCGTAATCGTTACCCGTATTATGCACTATACGACCAACGAGGCTCTGACGAACAATTTCCGGATTAAAGCGAACGAGAAAGGTTTTGATCGTGTATAGAAAATACAAAAGCTGATCGCTGATAGGTGCCCATACTCTATCCGTTTATTATGCAAACCTGGAGATGCCTTAGAGCGATACGGTAATATAGGACAAGGCCACTAGTTGGAATTCGTTCGTCGAGTGAACAAAAACACCCACCGTAATCGTGTGGGCTTACATCAATACATGTCGCCTATTCTGCCTTCGTAATAGCAAATGCAATACCCTCAAATTGGACGTTTCGAAAATAAGGAAATATTATTTAAATCTCTACTTTTAACTGTTCAATAACTCAGCCGACATTTTCTCATAGTTGGGCAAAATTGAGAAAGATTAGGTCACTGGGTCACCCATTCGGTTGAATAACCGCAGGTTCGATTCCCGCACGGGACAAATCTTTGTGTCACCCACAATTATTTGTTTCGGTCTGGGTATTTGTGTGAATTTTCATGTTTGTAAGCGCACCCATGACACGGGAATAAATCCTTCTGTGCCACGTTTTATTAAAAAAAAAATTCTTATTACTGAAAAGGAACGGCCTACATTACACTATTTTTTATAGAGGTAGCATTCGCCTTCAAAAGTCAGGCATAGATGACAGGCATGATAATGATGTTTAAATATCGATTACTTCATTATTGATTACAAAGGCAGTACTGTTTTTTACCTAAAATAGAATGCAGTAACGAAGCTCATGAACTTTGCATTGTAGAGATTTAGAGTTGAGGTTTGCGACATACATCGTCACATTGTCGTTACTATAGTGCTACAAGGATCGTTTGGGCTGTGGCTGACATTGACGGGGCGTTTAAATTATAAGCTGAAGGGCGCTGTGCTGTGCGACCGTGGTTATTATTACCCATCACCAAGGTTAAGCAGCGTTCGACTCAGTCGGCTTGAGATGGGTGACCGTTGTGGCATTTTCATATTCGAGCGCATTCGTGCTTCGGAAGCTACGTTAAGCCGTTGGTCCCGGTAACCACTTAATGTGGTAGTCGTTAAGCCGAGTTGGAAGCCTTATAGGCGGCTTGAAAATTTCCAACAGCAGGTGGCCACAAACCTTCCTCCGCCAATCCGCACTGGGTGCGCGTGGTGGAGTATGACCTAGATCAGGTCTCAGATCTCACCTCGGTTTGTGAAAGAGGGCCTTTGCCCAGCAGTGGGCAGTATAGGTTGTCAACATTATTGTCTTGCTTTCTTGTGGAAAATATGGCATTCGTAGGCTTGCCTTGATGCATGTTCAACCTTATATTGTCAATCTCATATAATGTTACCTTCGACATTAAGGTTGGAGCTCCTTCACACTTCAATATTACTTCTTGTGAATAAAATAACCTCATCACCCTTTAACTATCATGGGCGGTGTGGAAATCATTAAATCGGCTCCGCACACAGGTAGGTAGATGCAGGCAAAATCTGTGTACGTGGGGATTCATAGATCCAAATTTAACAGCCTGTGACTGGGGTGCGACCTCACAGATTATGTTCGCACCTGCTAATCTGCCCTTTATGCCCCACCAACTGTACAAGGGAAGAGCTGAGCGCGACCACAGACGGCGCGATCAATCTAGCTACTCACTTAGCGGGACAAATACAAACTATTGACACGAAAAGAAGAAGAAGAAGAACCTTGAATTTAAACGTTTCTGGGAGGTTATTTCAAACTTTTGCATGTGTCAAAGTAAGATTACACCATAACGCCTATATTCCCCAAAGGGGGGTGGTAGAGGTGTACTAAGTACACCTACTTTTTGGCGAGGATGTTACGTCCCATGTAATAGGGGGCGAGCTTATTGCCATATACCAGGCACAATTTAAGACTCCGAACTCATACTGGGAATGTTTCGTTAGAAAGACTGCATTTGTCCGACCTAGGATTTGAAACCAGGACCACGTGATCACAAAGCGATGCGCGTTGCCACTAGACCAACGAGGCAGTAAAACCAAGTAAGATTACGTAACTAAATATTCTTATTTGAAACTTTTTTTTATACCGTAGCTCTTACATGAATGTGTTGTAGGTAATTGCGTGCCATTTCATTGAATTATATACCCTTGAGTTTCTGAACCTCCAAAAGCAGAACCACTTTTCTACTAAACATATTGCTCTCTCCCAATAAAGTGTACGTGTTGTAGGTTTCGCATCGCATTACTCACGTATACTTCGAACCCTAGATGCTTGCCTTAGCCGTCCTGTTGAGATAAAGCCAAAGAAAACCTTTTATTTTTTGTTGGCGTTGATACCTAGAGTCGAGGTTTTATACATTTCGGCACATTCCGACTTGTGTGTGTGACCGTGAGTGATAAGGTTGTTAAATTTAGAAAGTGTTTTTTTGTCACTTCTTTTAATGAAACCCTTACTTAATATTATAAATTCGAAAGTAACTCGGTCTGTCTTCCTGTCTGTTTATCTGTTACCTTTTCACGCCCAAACCGCTGAATAGATTTTGATCAAATTCGGCTAGGACATATGTTTAACCCAGGGAAAGGATATAGGCTAACTTTTCTTTCAAAAGGAAACTTAAGTGTGTAAAATACACGCTCGAAAAGAACGCTAACGAAGTTGTGGGTTCGGCTAGTATTAAATAAATCAGACTATACTGTGCTACGGTTGGCCAAAGGCCTTCTCCCACAAATCTAGATGAGAGAGATTAGGTTTACAGGAGATTAGGAGAAAAAGCAGGTTTGTGGCCACCTGCTGTTGGAACTTATCAACTACAATGGCATATCATATTACAGTTCAGTCAAGTTGGAAGGCTTATAGGTGGCCTCCAACTTGACTTAACGAATACCACATTAAAGGTTTCACAACATAGCCGACGTAGCGCGACGGGAGCGGCAGTAGCGCTGCTTGGGGAGTTGTAATGTACTGAAATGTATGGAAGACGCCACACAGCGCAGCCCCACTCGGCGCGACGAACGTAGCTGAGTATTTCCGTTGCGCTCCCGTAGCGCTCCGTTGGCTATTTGACCACATCTTTAATGGTCAAAATGGAAACCAACGTCTTAAAGTGCCTTCCGAAGCACGGAAGCGATTGAATATAAAAATGCCACAAACGGTCACAGTAAAATAACTAAAAAGATTATGATTATAAATCATGTTAAAATTAGGTAAATCCATTAATTGTATTATCAATTAATTATTCAATTAAAATTGTTGTACTACTTAGATAGCCTGCTTACAGGCTCGCCTAGAACGGTTTGATAAAACTGAGACAATATAATTTTATTTATACAATACATTTTAATATTGTTTAAAATACATCTTAGAAATGTAAGCGTGCTATACTTTAAGCGCTAAATAGAAAAGCAATTACCTAATCACTAATTTTAAATTATGTAAATACCCTGTTTGTTATAATATACAACTAAATTGTAAGTACTTAATTTAAATTCCATTAGAGGCCGATGTTCTCTTAGACGTAAATAATTCACGTTTAATTCATCGAATAGATATGGGCCATAGCCATGGCCAATAAATAATGGACAATGCAGACAGTTACATAATAGAATTTAGAAGAGAACAGCTGAGGACCGGACCCCATTGCGTGCTTTGGAAGAGGGCTATGTTCAGCAGTGGGCTGCGTTATGATGAAGATGAAAATAACAGAGCTTCACGAACTACCTTATCAGCGTCATTTCTTTAATGTATTATACAATATCCTAGAATCACGAAAAATTCACAATTAAACAAGCCTACATGTTTCGTGACGAAGCTTAATTAATATTTCGGTCTAAGAACGCATGACAAAACCCAAATAATTAAAGTTACTTACAAACAAATTCGTATGTAAAACCCAAACGTCCATTGTAATTAGTACTCTAAATAATTATAAATAGAGTTCGTTTTTCACTCACTGACAACATACATGTGCGTGTGAACCTGCGCTGTCTGAAAGGACGGCGCGTCCGCAGACACTTCGCAGGTGTAGCGACCGCCCGCGGTCTGCGTCGCCGCCTGGATGTATGCGGAGTTATAAAATAAAATAAAAATAGGAGTTCTAAGCCCCTATTACATATACTTTTTTAACGAATTATGAAACAAATGTTTGTGGGGCACACAAGATTTGTCTAATGCGGTGATCGAACCCGCGACTATTTAATCCAACGAGCAGAGCGGCTTCTGCTCTAAACTACTGATCCAAGCCGTCTGTTAAAACGTTTATGTATTATCTTAGTTTTGTATAATAGTATTGCGTACACTCCCTATTGCGTAGACTGTATAAATCACACTCATGAATAATAAGCATTTACAATAATAACAAAATTTCAAAATGCTCCGGCCACCACGTCGCTAACACGAGTCATAAATGTACCAATAATAACACTTCAATAAATGCATACCTTTGATTATTACAAGCTTTTATTTAACTTGCAATATCGTTTGTCTATTTAGGCTTATTAGATTGGTATTAACAAGTAGTACACAACCAGATAGTGTTCAAGGTCTGATAATGAAGCTGAAAGGCGGCCAATGAAACCTTCCAACTAATCTTTATAACCCTGTCGTGTTTTGGCTCGTTGGATTTGTCTTCACGGGTATTTTAGACTCGGACGGTCTCTAGGATCTGAAGAAGCCGGAAGGAAGCCATAGGAACTCCTTAACTAAGCAAATTATCTTCGTTGTGTTTGTGCTCCTGTTTTTAAAAAGGTCTTTTAAATTAAAATTATTAACTTCAATTTTACAAGCATAACACTAACATTGTACAAATAAAATCGTGAATATGTAGATTTAAATGCGTATTCAGGTACGGGGAACAATAAACAATTAATTTAATAGATTATCTAATCTATTAAATTAATTGTTTATTGTTCCCCCGTCTATACGAAAGCAAACATAAACTCGAAACACTGAATTAATTAGAGCGATCGATTAGTGGAGAACCTCCTGCTTTCAGATGGAATATTGGGCAGGTTAAATATAAAAATGAATATTACGGTCGGGTTAATCCAATGGTTAAGAGCTTCAGCCGCTCAAGATCGTATAGTAGCGGGTTCGATCCCCCACGGGACTATGTTTGCGTGACCCAGAAATATTTGTTTCGGTCTAGGTGTTTATCGCTGTGAGATACGATACGCAGTTGCGATACAGGAATAATTCCTAATGTGGAGCAACATTTTTTTTTTCAAAACATCTGTGGTAGAAATGAAGACTAGCTTATTGAAAACATGCTTTATAAGTACCAGGTTTTACGTCTAAATTTCGACTACTGCTACCTATGTCATCACGCCATATCCCTTGCGGGGTAGGCAGAGAGTACAGAGTTCCAACAGGTTCTTTCCTTACATGTCTCTCTGGCTTCCTCCACTCTCATACTTCGTCACATGTACGCTCGCCAGCTACGGAGACTCTTGACCTGACCTTCAGATAAGACTCGGTCTATTTGGTCGTGGTAAGATAGATTAGGTCTTCCCCGGTACCTACATCCTTTCCTTTTCCACTAATGCTCCTGATTATAATTTCTCAAAGAATGTTATTAGTTTTTGAAATCTCCGTTGGCAAAAGCCTTCTATTACTAATTAAGATGCGGATTGGTGGAAGCAGTTTTATGACTACATTTTCTTAATGCTCATTAAACCTACTAGGAGCCGTCCAAATTAACTTTAAAACTTATAAAGTGGTAGCCGAGACAAATGACTTAACATGCCTTTTCATGCGCATGGGTGCTCCCATATGCTCCCGAAAGGGTCATCCATTTCTGACTGAACGAGTCGAAAGCTACTTAACCTTCAGGGTCCCCTCACACAAACCTACAAGCACCTCACATACCTCTACCAGCGCCTCATCATTACATTTCTAAATAACCAAACCAAATTTTTCACATACTTAAGTCACACCGTATTCATTTTCTTACGCTCATGTAATATTCAAGAGGATTTAAATCCCAGCTTGCATCCATTTATTGGTCGTGTTACTACCAGCTGTACTACCAGTAGTAACCACGAAGAATATATAAAGAGACTTAAGCAACTGTGCACTGTTTCTTCTAACTAGGCCCTGAGATCAGGCTAAAATTGTTTATTTCAATTATTTCCATAGTATTTTGACCTATGGAATCTTGCTTTGGGGGTGCTCTGCAGACCTTAATACCATATTTATACTGCAGAAAAGGGCTATTAAAACCATTTACAATCTAGCTCCTAAAGAATCTCTCAAAGATAAGTTTAAGGAAATAAACATTCTAACCATTATTTCCCATTCTAACCATTATATATATTTAATTCATATATGAAAATTTGTTATATACCAGAAATGGCAAATTTGAAAAATTGAGTGATATCCACACTAAATACTCGGAGTAAAAATAATCTTGCTGTACATGTCACGCGGGCCAGTGTATACGCTTTTAACTTTCCCACGATATTCGAGATTTACCAATTAATACATTTAAAACCATAATCAAGGCTAAATTATGTAATAAAGCTTGTTACAAAATCTCGGATTATATAGAATATAAGACCGCGTGCTATTAAAGTGCCATATTGTTAATAGTGATGCTATGTATTTTTCTCTTGTAATTACGGCAATGTTAAAGCGTAGCGTGTTCAGCCTGACGAGCCTGGGGTATTGCTGCTTTGTAGACACAGTCTGGCTACTGTCTTTGGGCTAATGTCTGCGGTGACGGTCTGGCGCGGGTCACTCCCTTCCCTCCAATATGGTCGAAGGGAGTGATAGTTGTGCCAGCATTCATACTCGTGAACGTGGTCCAGCAGTCATACTGGTGAGGTCTGGTCCATCTGGGATCCTTTAGACACTCTTTTCAGATAATATCATTACAAGGTGAGACATCGTTTCAGTTGCACCACTCAAACTCTCTAGATTTGTGCTGTCAGTGAGTTTCCACATGAGCATGGTTTTCTTGCTCCAACCGACCTGATTACCTTGAATTTAATTTAAATGAACACCGTCGCGCCTATGTTCTCCCCAAGTGGGGCTGGCAGAGGTTCACTTTTCACCGACTTTGTTAGATGCCAGTGTAATAGGAGGCGAGCCTATTCATATCATACCGGGTAAAATGCCGGACTTCGGACTGATAATGAGATTTTTTATAGAAAAATCATGCCTTGTCAGAGCTAGGATTTGAAGCCAGGAACTCGCGATCGAGGTCACCCTCAGGCTAGGTAGAGCGATGAACTTCGTAGGGCGGAGGATCGTACCCAGTGGCGTGCACTTGGAGAGACCTATGTCCAGCAGTGGACTGCTATAGGCTGATGATGATGATGAACTCGTGATCGATACGCGCATTAGGTGCAGTGGCACCGACGACGCAGTTTGATTTAAGTAAACATGATTGAGTAAACAAACAACTACTTTCATTGACTGTTGGCGCATGATGTAGTCGACAAACTCGAAGTCTTGGGTTCGAATCCAATGTTGGACGCTGTTTCTTCACAAAGGTAATTTGTTTTTTCACAAAAGTTACAAGGTCTTAAATGTTAGTACGTACAGCATGCTCAATCTAAACTCCTTTGCGAGAGGCTGGAGCCTGCACTAGATCACCTGTGTTACAAGGAACCAGGCTCTCACCATTTTAACGAAAACTGCATGAATAAATGGCAACTTGTAACAATTATAAGGAACATTCTCTTAATAAGAGTAAACTAATCTTAAAATTAGAACGATAATTGAATTAGTATCTATCTATATAATAATAATATAATAATAGTATCTGAGCTGGCGTGATGATATAGATAGATAGATAGATAGTATCTATATATCTATGTTATCACGCCAGATCCCATGCGGGGTAGGCAGAGAGTACAGAGTTCCAACAGGTTCTTTCCTTACATACCTATCTGGCTTCCTTCACTCTCATAGTTCGTCTCATACACGCTCGTCGGTTACGGAGACTCTTGACTTGTCCTTCAGATAAGACTCGGTCTATTTGGTAGTGGTAAAATAGTCTAGGTCTTCTTTGTCACTTTCGCATTGTATACCTGTTTTGTCGTTCTTTCTTCTGACATTATTTCTATATGCCCGAAACGACGAAGCATACCCTTTCTCATCTTTACATCGATACTATCTTTCATACCTACTCACTTTCTTAATACGCTGTTGCAAATACGGTCAGTCAGCTTTAGTCCGCACATCTTCCGCAGAGCTTGCATTTCCTCCGCATTTATCCTACTTTCATTCTGCGTTGGGACTCCGTTATGAACTCCGTTATGTATGGCCCGCTGCGTCTTTTGGCTTAAGTGCCGGCTCCGAAGTAGCTTTCCCATTGCACCATTACTGTTTCCTGCACTCACTCTTTTCTCTGCATTAGTATTTTAGTATTAAATGAGATCAGGAAGGTGATGTGTGTGTGTAGGTGTGTGTTTAGCATGTGTTTGTTCTATAGGAACATTTAGATGTGATTGGTATTTTTCGTCGAAAAGTTCTCCTTAGCTAGAGTCTAAAATTTTGGCCGGTATAATCACAATAAGTTCCTTATTACATCGGAACCTAACATTGTTGGCGAAATCCTGTTGTACACAGTACACCTTTACGAGCCCCGCTCGTGCAAAATAGGTGTGACGGTTTATTTAAATCAAACATTTGTATAAACTAATTACGGTACTCAAAATTGGACATGAAAATAGAAACTAAATAATTTGGTGGTTCAATCAACTTAATTAACTCCAGGTGGATTAATTCGTAAATTAATTACATACTTAGCAACCTGTCGTATCAAGTAATCTATTTTATACAATGGCGACCAAATTCAATACGATCTAATACCAATGGAACACGTCAATTTGCAATGTCCTTATTCGCTATGGCCAAACGTGGGGCGTTACGATATTTTCGCGGAATGATTGCATAATGGTATTCTACCTATACATTACAGTCTGTTTCATAAGTAAATACTGCTCAACTATCTGGTCACCGGTATATAACATACACATTAACCGTATCAAAACTGTTCAATCGCGCTTTTTACGAATGATATGTACCAAATTTGGATTGAGACGGCAATTGCAGGAACATGGCGATAGATTAAACAGGTTCAATCTAAAAAGCCTCCAACATCGTGACGGTGTTTATGAACACCGTCTTGCCTATATTCCTCAAGCGGGGCTGGTATACATCTATTTTTCGCCTACTGTGTTAGATCTAATATAATAGGGAGGGAGCCTTTACTACTGTACCAGGCACAATGCCAGACTCTGGGCTGATACTGGAAATTTGCCTCCTGGAAAAACTGGAAATTCCCTCCCTCAAAAACCGCTACAACGCTGCTCTGCACGCATCCACCTTCTAACTGCGACCTTAATAAAGTCATCGCGCCTGTCCTCTACACGTCTTCCGGTACGTGGTCGCCCCTTGAGAACCTTTCTGCTCCAAATTCATCAGGTTCTATGTACTTACCTAATTGCTGTTATCTGCAATATGTAGGTCACTTTTTCCTTCTTTCTTTCTATTTCATGAAGTTATCGTTACGCGCCACGTTACATGTTAAATTGGTCATAGAGGATAAGGGCGTATTTAGTGTATTGGAAGCAATATGGATGGATATACGATATTACCTCCCTGATTATCAGCTGCCGTATTTCTGGTTTTATTCGTATTTGATAATATATATTTATTCAGGTTGAATAGAATAAAGACGTTACTAATAAAGTAAGAAAGAAGAAAATTAAGGTTTCTATTTTTGAACTTAGAGTGCTAACTTAATTAACTTGTGAAAAAACCAAGTGCTAGAAGAAAACCTTTATATCCTGGTGTCGTTTGCCCTGACTGTCGTCTTGACTGTCCCTTGCGTGCTCGGGGTTCGGTGGTTTTAAGTAAAGAAAATTAGCTGTGGATTGTTAATAAAATGAAAATGTAACCTTAATTATTATATATACCATGACCAAATAGACCGGGTCTTATCTGAAGGACAAGTCAGGAGTCTCCGTAACCGGTGAGCGTGTATGAGACGAACTATAACAGTAGAGGAACACAGGGAGGTATGTAAAGAAAGAACCTGTTGGAACTCTGTACTCTCTGCCTACCCTGTAAGGGATCTGGCGTGATGATATAGATAGATAGATAGATATTTAAGAGTTGTATCCGTTTTACACTTGGCCAGCGTATAATTCTTGATAATAACACACACCATATATTCCCTAAATAAACCCACACACACACAGTGGGTATATGCAATAAACGTTTACTGTGTAAGTACACCCACTTGTCGCCAACGATGTTCAATTTAATAGAGGGCGATTTTATTGCTACTCGTATTACACTGACCATCATCCCAGACTCCGATGAATAGGTAAAAATTTAATAATAATTATATAATATTAGCCCTGTTAAGAAACTGCCCCGCCCTTGAGCACGGGCCTACGCTAGCCCAGTGCGGGTTGGCAAACTTCACACACCTTCGAGAAACTCTTGGGCATGCAAGTTTCTTCACGATGTTTTCCTTCACCGTTAAAGTAAGTGATAGTTTTTTTTTAATACGCACATGCTTTCCGAAAGACAGAGGAGCGTGCCTGGGTTTGAACCCGAGACCTTGCAGTCCAACGATCTAGCCACTAGGCTATTCCTGCTCTTGAAAATTTAAATCGCCCTGTAGCACCCATCTCGGGCAGATTCAACTGAACGCTGGTTAAACTTGAAGATAATACTACCGCTGCGAGCATATTAAGTATAATATGGTTAGAAAATGATAATAAAAAGCCCAGCCTCTTCCAGTTCTCGAAAGTGTTCACATCACGCTCCACTGGGATCGATCTATTAACACAGACAGGAATATTGTAGCCAATAAACCTAATATTGTGATAATAGATCGATCGATGCGTCGTGTAATGCTAGTTGATGTCACCATTCCGCATGATGAGAACATTGGGAAGGCCGAAAAAGAAGAATTATCTAAATATTTGGACCTGGCCCATGAGGTTACCGCCATGTGGAATGTTGATTCAACTATCATTATTCCGATAGTCGTATCAGTCAAGGGCCTAATAGCGAAGAGCTTCGATAAACACCTCGAGAAGCTCTCGCTAGGTAGTTGAGTGAAGGGCCTGATACAGAAAGCGGTAGTATTGGACTCGGCACGCATTGTGCGGAGGTTCCTCCCTTTGGTTCCTCTCATATATATGTATATATATATATATATATATATATATATATATATATATATATATATATATATATATATATATATATAAGAATGTATTAAATTAATGCATACATAAACACCGTCACGCGTTTTCCCCAAGCGGGGGTGGCAGAGGTGTACTGAGTACACCCACGTTTCGCCGACGATGTTAGGTCCCATGTAATGGAGGGGCGAGCCTATTGCCATATACTGGGCACAATTCCAGACTCCGGACTTGTGCAGGAAAGTTTTCGTTACAAAAACAACACATGTCCGACCCAGGATTTTATCCCAGGACCTCGTGCTCATAAAGCGATGCGCTTTGCCACTAGAGCAACGAGGCAGTCAAATAAAGGGGCAGGCAAATAAATGCATACATCCATATCTTAAAACGTGAAGCAAAAACTTTGTACACCTTTTTACGAAAATTGCGCGGGCGGAGTATGAAATTTCCCACACTTATAGATTATATAGAGAAGGAGTGCAGAATTCTAATATTTTTTTTTTAAATTATTCATAAAACATAAATTAAATCAATGAAAAAGACATTCTTCTTCTTCTTATTTTAATTAATGGCCCACACTTTATCAGTGTATTTCGCCAATGTCAAGTAATAATAGAGTATAACAGTAAATTATAAAAATTGGCTTCTTGTCGCCATTACGGCAAAAAACAAAAGCCTTTACGAAAAAAACATTACACACACTACCATGTATTTGACACAATACACGTCAAATTGATGTTTGTCTTTAATATTATTTGTCTATAGTCTTACTGAATGTCAAACATAACCAGCAAACGATGAAAGAGTAGGTCGAATATCGACCTATGGGCGACCACTAGTAATAATAATAACTCATTTGTTTTCAGGCAACTGAAATTTTACAAAAATATTTTTGTTCAACTTACAGGTCAATACATAAAAAAACTTATAAACTAAATAACATATATCGCCGGCGACATGTTGCACTCTGCAGGCTCTTCTCCTTCAGAAAGTGTCAACTGTCATTCGAATATTTTTTTCTGGTTAGTTTTCTTCGTAGTTTTGCCAAAACAAAATCTCTACAAACAATACTAAAACAAAGACTTATTTTACAGAAATAAACCTTACCAAAAATACTAAACGAAGGAAACAGCCTTTCACTTCTTATAGTGAGTTCACGTATAATTAGTTGCTCTCACTAAAGGGCACATCTGCCGGCTTCGCTGCATATCCCCGCCCGGGTAAAAGCTTTAATCCGTTCCGGTACTGGACCGGAGGTCTACTCTGGACTTCTTATTAGACATTTTAGATTTCATTTATTCTGATGAAAAATAACTAAAAGTAATATGAGTATAATATAATACTATAATATCAGCTTATACTGCCCACACTGGGCACCTTCTCTCACAAATCGAGGTGAGAAAGATTAGGTCATACTCCACCACGCGGACCCAGCGCGGATTGGTGGAGGCAGGTTTGTGGCCCTGCCGTTGGAGCTAATCAAGCTGCCTACTAGGTTTTCAACTCGGCTTAACGACTACCACATCAAGTGGTAACTGGGACCAACGGCTTAGCGTGCCTTCCGGAGCACGGAGACGCTCGAATATGAAAATACTACAAACGGTCACCCATCTCAGGTCAACCGTGCCGAACGCTGCTTAACCTAGGTGATCGGTAAGAACACCGCGTCGCACAGCGCTACGAGCGCCTCAATATAGGTAGTGAGTGAAATATTTGAGTGTTTTATAAGGGGGATAATGGGAATTATGTTGGATACGTGGACAACACAAAATCAGAGGGAGGAAGAACCTGTTGGAACTCTGTACTCTCTGCCTACCCCACAAGGGATCTGGCGTGATAATATACAAAATAAGAGGGTAGGTACAATAACAATTAATGTGCGGTTATATCAAAAGTGAACTGTCGTTAATGTATTGTAGATCATTATCGAAATAAAAATATACTACAATTTTAAAACAGACCGAAACGTGTGCAGTCCTATTTTATTTTGAAGTATTGCTATAAATCTGGGTCTAGGAGAAATTATTTAAGGGTTTACATTTCCTTACAATTCCATTTGTTTCGATGTAAAAAAAACCTTCACATTTATAATATTAGTGTTGTCGCCGGCAAAATTCGGAGTCGCGTTTTTTAAATACTGGCAACACTGCAAAACGTCGCCATCTGGAAACCGCCATGTTGGGTGATCGTCGGTTGTCGACGATCTTTCGGCCATTTCGTTTTGATCCAGCAACAAGGAGGGTTATCGTGGGAACTCCGTTGAGTAAAATCTACCCTTAGTCTTTTAAATTATAGTTGTGGTGATAATTGTAATAAGTGGGTTCAGAATTTAATAATTTGTTAAATGATTAAATATGTATCTTATTTACTCGCCATTTTATTCTATAAACGAATAAATATATCTAAAAGTCTATTCCCTGTGTATATGTCACTGTTAAGTGAATATTGGTGGTGTTGAACTGATTCTACCTTATATTGACAGGAATTGGAAGGACCGACACTCAAAATATTATTATTGCATTGTTATCCACTTCTAAGCTATCTTAAAATTATTGTCTCTAGGTTATCGGGAAGTTACCTTAAAATTCATTGCAAAATATGTACCTAATAGACAAACAAACAGCCAAGAAAGCAAGTTTACTACTTAAATAGCATTAATTTTATCGCGCATTAATATTATAATATATAATCGCGCTTTTAAATGGCATGTCATTTTACCATCAAAATCGGTTACGAATATGCAATATTCGGCTTTAAAATATTAAGCTTAAGTGACAGAAATAAAGTTCAATTTTGAGAGGAATACTTTTGCACGTGATTGTTAGGATACCTATGTCACCGCGTGTAAAGGAAGGAAATCTAAACTTAAACTATTAGTAATAAAGTTCAATTTTCAAAGAAACACGTTGTTCATAGTAGGTACGTTAACGAATAATTTGACCTGCGAAATATCGTGAATACTCGGTTGTACTTAATATTCATCTCATTATCGCGTTTGTGTATTTAACAGTTGGTATTCATAAGATAAATTTCACAATTAATGAATGTATGATTAATTTAATTAACAACCAATTTCAAGTTGCCTCTTTTGTTCAATGAGAATATATTGCGTAAAACGGACTTTGGTAATAAATAATTTATTTAATATTTCCATAATATTACAGTTATGAAAGCAATTAAAATTATTTAATCCAATCATTGAGAACATTTACAATATTCTGCCTATATTAAATTTGACATGGCCATTCGATCAGCTCTTATGACAATTTGAGCGATTAAGAAAAAACCTCTCGTAATTTTTAAATGTTCTTAATAATCACTTGTACCCTCGTTAGGACCTAATTTAGCATAATAAGAACATAAGTATAGTATAGGTACCTTGAGGGAATTGCATTGTACTTAGTTCCCCCAATTAATTCCGCTAATTGATTAATTTCTCATAGATAGTATTGAAGCACTATTAAAGCTTCTTTATTTTCTCTTAATAGACCGTCACGCCTATAATCCCTGAAGCAGGGGTATACTGAATACACCCAATTTTCGCCGACGATGTTAGATCCCATGTAATACTCGTAGGGCGAGTCTATTGCTATATACCGCGCACAATTCCAGACTCCGGACTCATACTGGGAAGTTTTCGTAAGAAGAACTTCATTTGTCCAACATAGGATTTGAGCCCAGGACCTCGTGACCACCAAGCGATGCGGTTTGCCCCTAGACCAACGAGGCAGTTACATTCTTAATACGAAATACAAGAGCCTTCTTAAAGAGCGAACTACTTCGTTATTACCAGTACAAAATCCCTCTTTCGACAGAATCCTTTGCTAGTATTTCGATTTTCCAACATCTTACTCGTTACATCTCGTCCGAGGCCTTACTGTCACAATTTTTCGAGAAACATAAGTAGGCCTCGGGAATTGCAAGACTAGGACCAAAGGAGGCAATTAGTCACGTTTGTGCGGACACAAATAGCGTTTTCCTCAACTTAGCCCTTATTTGATACGACCAAACGTAGCACGTTACGATAATTTTGTGAAATGATCGGATAGTAGTATTCTATATGCCACTATATAAAGTGTGTGCCAGTGATAGCCTACTGGTTAGACCGTTGGACTTCAAAGTCAAAGGTTTTGGGTTCAAACCCAGGCATGCACCTCTGTCTTTACGAAAGCATGTGCGTATTTAAAATTGACTATCACTTGCTTTAACGGTGAAGGAAAACATCGAAAGGAAACCTTCAACCTAGTTTCTCGAAGGTGTGTGAAGTTCGCCAACCCGCACTGGGGCAGCGTGGTGGACTATGGCCTAAACCCCTTTCAGTTTGAGAGAAGGCCCGTGCCCAACGGTGGGACAGTTTCTTAACAGGGCTAATATTATTATGCCACTAGACTGTTTGGTTCAGTAGTTAAGGTTCGATCCCCGTAGAGGCAAATCTTTGTGTGACACACAAATATTTCTTTCGGTCTTGTTGTTTGAGTAAGTGAGTTTCGTGTTTGTAAACGCACCCTGGACACAGTATGACTCCTAGAGTGTGGCCACATTTTTTTAATATAACCATTCAATAAACAAGAGAACATTTTTTCTAGGTTGTTTGACTGTCTCACTCCTGAGTAAGGGCCTCCCGTTTATATTCGGGCCACGAAATAATTTCAATATATTATCGTAACATGCCGCGTTACCTGTTTGGTCATAGCGAATAACCCTAACATAATCATCTGCAAACTTAAGTTTTGGTTCTTTGTGATTCGATTAAACAGAAGAGAACTCAGTAGGTTTATTTGAATTATTATGATGAACTGGGATTGATAAGGGAGGTTTCTTTGAGGGCAGTTTGTGATGTTTAAGGTGCGAGTAAATATGATTGTTAAATGCTTGATGATAATAAATAAGCTGTTTATTCTAAGTTAAAATGATAAGAGATTGCTTACGGTTATCGTGCTTCGTGGTCCTCAGATCATATTATAGGATCAGAGGGGTCTTCCGTTATGTCTTTGCTGAATCGAGTGATTTCGGAAGCATTTTGAATGTTTACATTTAAAATTTATGTTTGTAATACACTAAGGATTTTAGTATATCAAAATCCTGGGTGCCTTGATTTGACCTGCTCGAGTCATTCCGGTCCGATCCCCAAAACCAATTCCTTGCTGTTTATTATTATTATTTAATTCCTTTGTGATCAACTAAATATATTTTGCGTTTCTGATCGTCTCCCGTAACATTTTTGGAAGGTGTATCATCTGATCCACCTTATACCACCGGTATAGAAAATAATTTAAAATAAAACTGATCCCCTAGGGCAGGGATTCCCAAAGTAGGCGATATCGGTTTCCCAGGGGTCGACATAACCGAAAACTGATTTTAGGGGTTGACAAGGTCTAAAATTAGACCTCTATTAATTATCACAAGTTCTTATTTGAAACTTTCAAGATAATGTATAAGTTTTATTACGTGTACCAAATTGTTATAAGAATGACTAATATTTAAGTCAGATTATTTAAGATTTTATTGAACGGAGAATGCGCGAGAAGTCCGATGGAGTGTTGTGTGAGGCACAGGGAGGTTTCAGGTCTGGAAGAGGATGTTCGGATCAAGTTTTCTCCCTCCGCAACATCGTAGAAAAGCATCTGGCAGTAGGCCGGAAGGTTTTCTGCGGTTTTGTGGACCTGGAGAAGGCGTTTGATAGAGTCGTGCGAAAGAGACTTTGGGACATTTTGCCAGAGTATGGTATAAACGGCACCCTGTTGCGAGCCGTCCAGTCCACCTACGTGGACAGCAAAGCATGCGTACGGGTGGGTGGTAACATGTCACCTTGGTTTGACGTTAAAATCGGCGTCAAGCAGGGTTGCGTGTTGTCCGCTAGACTGTTTATAATGTATCTGGATAAAAGTCTTCAAAGACTGAATGCGATGACTGAAGGGGTAAAAATGGGTGATCTAGTGATAAACCACCTATTGTATGCAGATGACGCGGTTTTGATAGCGCCAACAGCCACTGATCTGCAAACACTAGTCACAGTTATGAGAGACGACTGCATGAACAATGGCTTACATTTGAATGTGAAGAAAACCAAAATTATGGTTTTTGAACGGGAAGAAACCAGAACGAATGCAAGGATTGTGGTTGGTAACGATGTGCTGGAGCAAGTGAATGAGTTTGTATATCTTGGATGCGCCTTCAGTGAGGATGGGAAATACACCGCTGATATAGAGAGAAGAGTGAATGCAGGTAATAGAGTGAATGGTGCGATGGGAAGGCTACTTAGGAGCCGGTACTTAAGCCAAAAGGCGCAGCTGGCCATGCATAACGGAGTGCTTGTCCCAACGCTGTTATATGGCAGTGAGAGTTGGGTATGTAAGAAGGAGAACGAAAGCAGGATAAATGCGGTCGAAATGCGATCTCTGCGGAAGATGTGCGGAGTCACGCTGACCGACCGTATTCGCAACAGCGTAGTAAGAAAGCGAGTAGGTATGAAAGATAGTATCGGTGTAAAGATGAGAAAGGGTATGCTCCGTTGGTTCGGGCATATAGAAAGAATGCCAGAAGAAAGAATGACAAAACAGATATACAATGCGAAAGTGGAAGGATGTAGGTGCCGGGGAAGACCTAGACTATCTTACCATGACCAAATAGACCGTGTCTTAGCTGAAGGGCAAGTCAAGAGTCTCCGTAACCGGCGAGTGTGTATGAGTCGAACTATGAGAGTGGAGGAAGCCAGAGAGGTATGTAAGGAAAGAACCTGTTGGAACTCTGTACTCTCTGCCTACCTCGCGAGGGAGCTGGCGTGATGATATAGATAGATAGAGATAGAAAGATTTTAATTAGCTAAGCATTTTTTATCAATAGGATAAAAACTAGAGATAGGATTCTTAAAGTAATTTGGCTATTGGGGTCTGAGGTATTAGTTCATTTTGGAAAAGAGGTCTCTTGCCCAAAATAGTTTCATCCCTGACCTAGGGGATCAAATCTGGGATCTGGGATCTCGGCGTTTTCGTGGAAAGACAATTCAAACTTATACCCAGCCCCGGTAGATCAATATTGACACTTCTTGAGAATCTCATTTAAGAATAACCAGGGCAAGTACCTACGAAGAGCTTTTGAATAACTCGGATGAGTCCGCTTATATATATATTATACAGAAAGAAGAAAAAAAGAAAAACGTTTATTCAGTGACAGTTTATTTAAAATACACAGCAAATAATATAAAATAGAATAAAATTAAATGTGGCACTGAAATGGTACACACTCAGCATAATGCCGGGCAACTCAAGTGCCACGACCCTGTTCGTCCGTGTATACCAGTTCAAGTTGAGAGCGTAACTGCGCGCGATTACAATACAAAGAAAAAAAATACAGTTTATCAGAGTAAATGTGGATGTAGTTGTTGAATAGTAATGTGGAAAATAAAGTATATTACGAATAATTAATAAGAACAACAGTAAACAATAAAAAAATAACAAAATAGAGTTAAGTCGATCCGGTTTTAATTTTTTTAAATTGAACTTGAACTATACTTAGGTATTACGTATACCATCAAATATAAATGTATCTTTAATATTAGTAACATCATTTTAACATTGTCAGACATTTAATTTGATAACATTAAAAGTGCAATAAAACAATTGTTTTGGATTTTATCGCTGTTTATTTTTAAGTTTGCAACGTTTTAAAATAAAAAAATTAACCGCGTTAAAATCCGAAAAAAACTAGTTTTATTTCATGTGTAATATTTTAAGAACTCCGAACATTAAAAGGGTTTTAACTTTCTCTAAAAGCTTAAAGAAAATTGCTAAATCTAATCTAATTATAATTATATAATAGTCGCAGTTTTAATTCGATTCCTGCAAGGAACAATTCTAACTGTGACACATGCTAACTATTATTAAATTATTGCTAGTACGGGGCAACAGTTGAGAAACAAGAATATAGTCTAAAAGATATAGACTTTCGTGTAGTAAATGGTATACCATAAGCCATAAAAACGTTTAATATTTAAGAACCACGCGAGAATTCAATTATTGTGCTAGTATACATGAAATTAAAAACTACTGGCTCTATAGAAAGCTTCACCGACCAAATCTAAATTAACTCCTTAAAACCATCCACAATAAAAACCACTACCTACTACTCACTAGATGTTAACTAAGTGCCGACATCACTCACAAACCGTAATAACTAAAACTAAGCTCCACAGCTATATTATTAAGTCGTAAGTTCATTCAAATAGTAGGTAAGTTATGCCACACTTTACTCAAAGTAACCCTAAAATATTCAAGTAAAAATATCTGCGCTAAGTGCCCTTCTGCACGGGTTATGAATGACAAGGCGTGTCGATTAGGCCTTCTATTCTATATATTTATAGGTATGTAGCATAAGGGCGAAGTTAGATTGGCTACAGGTCTGATGATGATGATAGTAAATACTATCATCATCATCAGACTAGCGAACTATTAAATATAACCATCACCTGAAAAGCTTTTACATGCGACCTTCACCAGGTTTTCAGTAACTATAACTATAGTAGTGGTATTAGTCCAGACTTAAGAGGCGCATCGGCATAGAATAATGGTGTTTATCGCGAGGATGTATAATTCAAAGATTTAATGACATTAAATTGATTGATGTTACAGCTTATGACGAAAAAACATAACTCAAAATTGAGTATCAGTTTTGTTTGCTCATTTGTTCTATAAAATCAAAGTTCTTATATCGATTAGAGTGTCCCTACAAGATGAACCATTGAACTGGTTAAGGTCGCGGCTTAATGTTGAGTATGTACAGCACAAAACCGATTTTTGAAGCGATTTTTAGGGGAGGCTGTCTTATAGTGGGTATTTTCGACGAAAAAGAAGTGTGAGCTATTAATTGATGCTGTACGTACTATTAAAATATAAACTAATGACGTTTATACTTATAGTTTAGCTTCTTATTAGAAGATAGTCAACTCACACATAAACGTCAATCTATGAGCAAGTAGACACTACACTAGATGAACTAGCTGAGCAGGAATTCCAATAGTTTACAATGTAAGCCCACGACTATTTAACTAATATAGTGCCATTTCGCTCTAACCCCGTAAATCAAATTTCAATTTAGCTCTTCTTGAACTGTTAAATAGCCACGTTAGTAGCTTTCAATTTGACTGAGCCCTTACACGTGTAAGACAAGGGAATATTTACATAGAGACACGCCCTTGTTATAGTCGTAATTAGGGTTGAAATTAGTTCGAGATGAAGTGTTTCAAACTGAGAATGTGTTTTTCTTATATCTAAGAGAGTTACTGGAAGTCGCTTTTTGCTACAATGAATCATAACTGCGATTGTAAAATTGGACAATAAGCTTAATTTGTCTTGTAGATAGAATTATCTAAAATCCTAGGGGAATATTGAACCATTAGTGTAGCATTAGCGAGGAGATGATTTCCATGCACCTAAGTAAATAAATAAAATTAATTATTAATTTCAAAAGTAAAGTGAAATATGTACATTTCTAAATATAAAATTAATAAAAAGGTTAAATATTTGACATTAATTTTACTTATACGCATATTTACGCATTTGATTTACGGGATAGACGAGATGAAAACAGAATAACAAATTGTTTTAGAGACACAATTTAAAATACAAATAATATTTCAGTCTACCTCCAAAGCTTAAGTTTAAAATAAATTAAAAACAAGAAGTAAATTAAAATTACAAACAAACATTTACAAGTTAAAAACCAACAGCGCGGAAAATAGGCAACGCACTCCAAAAACACAAAAGTGTGAAAAATACTACACTTCGTATAATTTTAACGCTTAATATAGGATGCCGGCAACAATGTGTACACTTTATGATAAATTACAACGGCCGTGAGAGTACGCTTTAAAGTCTAAACGGCAACACATGTTACTTTACACTGAAAAGGTTCAAGATTTACTGCGCGTTGTGAGATACTTTGAAACAAGAAGTTTGTCTTGAAGGGTTGCGGTCCTGAATATAGTAAACATGCTTCCACTACTTTCTTAACAAAATGACGTCATAGGGACTTCTTATGAGACTTTCCTACACAAATATTACACACTAGCTGTACCCGAAACTTCGTTCGCGTTATTTTCAGTCGTGTATATTCACGCCTTATATTTTTTTGAGACAAAGGTTTAAAAAAAAAAACGTACCCCATCCTAGGATTTATTCCTGTGCCGTCCTGTGCGTTTACAAACATGAAAATTCAAATACACAAATACTCAGACTGAAACAAATATGTGCAGGAATCGAACCCCATACTATTAGATCCAGAGCGCCTTAAACTCTTAGCCACTGCGCTAAATCTTCCATCCTATTTCCTTCCCCTGGATGAAATTTATATCTTTGTCGAATTTGATCAAAATCTGTTCAGCGGGTTGGGGATAGAAGGTAAGATACACAAAAAGACAGAGTATTTTTTGAATTTATAATTTTCAGTGTGGATTAATAGACGTCCACTGCAGGAAAAAGTTCTCCCCAAATATTGCTACTAACACTGACCCCCCACAAGATGGGCCGATGACCTACAGAAGGTTGACGATGAGATCACGTCAGGTCACTTGCAGGGTAGGTGGAGAGTACGGATTTAATCGCGGCTAATGATCTTTAAGTCCTTTCAATTTAAGTGCTTTATAGCATCCAGAGTCAAGTATATGATTAATTCTCCTGCCATCAGGTTTCAATAGATCTGAGTTCATTAACTTTATCGATACTTAGCAACAATTGTTTTGTTACCAAATAATTCAGGCCCAAAGCAGAACACAAAACACGAAATACAAATATTAGTGGACGAGTTTGTTGGACTGTTTCGTATATTCTTTGTATTTCTATGACTTCTGTATTCACAAGAGCTTGACAAAGTTTCTCCATATAACTTCA
Source organism: Phalera bucephala (assembly GCA_905147815.2). Lineage (NCBI taxonomy): Eukaryota > Metazoa > Arthropoda > Insecta > Lepidoptera > Notodontidae > Phalera > Phalera bucephala. The sequence continues at coordinate 27,493,817 of LR990613.1, read as the reverse complement.
AATGGAATAAATTTTTTACGCGCTTTTTTCCTTAAAATAAACCTCATTATATAAAACCTTGTCTTAATTTACTTTTAGGCAGTTATAGACCCCAACTACGTAACTTTTGATATTATTTTTCTTTAAAAGACTTGCACTTTGTGACTAAGATTATTCCCTCGATAGCCAGTTATTTCAAATTCCACCTTTACTTACCCGTATGCAAAACACATGGATTGCGTACATCGTATGTAAAATTAATTCATTTGCTGCATTGCAATCTTTTCATGCATAATGAATAATGTACAAAACGCAATAGGTCTAACCTTCCCCGCTACTGGAAAACTCGTACTTCTAAGGCTTATTACAAATTGGTAAGGGTATAAAAATAATAAACTTATAAAAATACTGACTGCCTCGTTTGTCTAGTGGCAAAGCGCATCGTTTGTGATGACGAGGTCTTGGGTTGAAATCCTAGGTCGGACAAGTGTAGTTTTTCTAGCGAAAACTTCCCAGTACGAGTCCGGAGTCTGGAATTGTGCCCGGTATATGGCAATAGGCTCGCCCCCTATTACATGGGTGTTTTTTTTTTATAAAAATACAAATTTTTATAGCGAAAAACGACGGCGCTATCTTATTAAAATGGGTATTTATGACCACTATCCGGCTCCATCATCAGACCAGCTCCTTGTCACCATATTACTGCACTGTTATCGAAGTTACAGAGGTATTCAAACTTAAACAGATACCAGTGCTTGCAGAATTTATCAGAAATTTTGAATCGAAAAGGTAAATATACATGAAATAAAACTATTTTACGGATTTTATCGCGGTTTATTTTATAATTTTTAGTTCCCGACGTTTCGTGTGCTTTGCAGCACGCATCGTCACGGGAGGGATTGAGGTGTTAGACGTCCAAAACGTTCCGGAGTACCCTCAAACTTCTTCATTATTTTTGTTGTTTCTGGTCCGATCTAGGCAGAATGAGCTCACTGTTTTGGATTAGATTATATTAATTACCGGATCCCAAGACGATGGAAGCACCCAGCCATCTTCTCTATTGAAATTACGATGTTTTTTAATTTCAATAGCCTCGCGAACCATACTTGGTAGGAATCGGTGTTCTTTCACGAGGATTTGTGGTCTATCAAATCTGATGTTAAAGTGGATGCGGTTCACAGGGACAAGGACAAGGACATGTTCACAGACTACAGACTTTTTTGAGCGACGGTATTTTAGGTCAGCTATGTGTTCTTTAGCCCAAGTTTTTACCGGTCTTTTTGTTTATACTACTAAAAATCTAAAAATCAAAAATAAACCGCGATAAAATCCGTAAAATAGTTTTATTTCATGTGTAATATTCGCGTAAATCTAAGAACTCAATATAGAAAAATATACGCTCATAACATTGCGCGCGCGCTGCCGTGCACGGACGCGTTCAGTGTGTATACGGTGATTTCTCGCTGTGTGCAATGGCCTCGAAGACTGTGAAGTGCCCTAGTTGCAACGTTGTGATAAACGAACTGTTAGCTTTTTTACGAAATGTGATGGATTTTATGGACGAAGAGAGTATCCATCAATTGTGTACTACATCCTTCTCAGCAGAAGATATTGTAACAGCTAAATGTCTGCTGTTTGAGTCTTTACCCAGCGGGAAAAAGATGCCAGTTAGACGGAAGGACGGAAAGAAGAAAATGTCACGAGACCTTGATGATATTATCGGTCTTATGAAGAATACCTTACCTGAAATGTTCCCCATATTCGTGGCCAAGGAATTGCATAGGCTTCCCCCCGTCACCTTCGATCATGTGGATGTGACGCGCCTTTTAAAGGACATACTAAAGCTACAAAATCAAGTAAATGTACTAGAAGAAAAAATCGTTACAGTAGACAAATTTGATATGCTCAAAATGGAGGTAGACAACATAAAACACGCATCGTTATTAGGCAATTTTACACCTAACATTAATGTGAATAGAAGACGTGGGGCCTGTACACTCACCAGCCCTTTAAATAGCGGCCCTATAGGCCTCCAGTATGTACCTATGACGGAGACACATTTATCAGAAGACACAGGATCTAACGGCACTGATTCATACAAAAAAAATACGTCGCTCTTAGCAAACAACGAGGACAATGCTATCTCATTTCCACTAGAACGAAATGACGCGACGGAAGATTCAGTGCAGCGGGAGGAGCGCGCGGCTACCGTGGTTTCGGACAGTGTGAAGGAGACGAATTGCGAAAACAGCCAGGGACGACACAATCAACAAGGAGTAAGAAAGACGGATCAACAAAAGAGGCGAGTGGACGCCGCCCTGCGCACTGCGGTTTCGAACAAAGCCGTTATTGCATCGGGTACCGATGCGCAAGCGACGACGGCAACGGCAACGGTTGGCTCCCCTACTACTGGTGAGTGTGAATCAGTTATCACGCGGGCAGCGGCGGTCGTACAAAACGTCAATACGAGCGAGCTAGCGAGGGATTTGAGTCGGCGAGAATCGAACCCGGTATGTGATCATGTAGTAGCGGAATCAAACACTGAATGGACGGTAGTGCGAAGTCAGCTAAACGATATAAGCTTATCGGACAAAAGGGCTTAGCCTCTATTGCACCGGGCGATAAATTTAGGGCCGCGGATATTAAAGTGCCCATATTTATTTCTAACGTTTGCAAAGAAACCTGTGTTGATGATATAATTAGCTATATAAAAGAAAAGACTAATGAAAGTGTTACCTTAAAATTGATAAATATGAAAACAGAGAAAAATTATAATGCCTATAAATTATTTGTTCCTAAGCACAAATTAAACCTGTTTTTAAATGATCAGCTGTGGCCCGATGGCATAACATTCAGGCGTTTTGTGCGTTTTATGTATCGAACAAAACCGATAAGTCCGAAGGTTAAAGCTAATTAAACTGTTATTATGTATAAAGATAAAGATTATGAATATAAGACCAGCAATAGTAAATTCACCAGCTTTAATTGTAAATCAATTAAACGGTCTATTGATTGTGTTCGTAGTATTTGTGCTATGTCTGACTTAGTAGCCCTACAAGAGACATGGCTACTCCCTCACGACATTCCATTTTTAGGAACTATAAGTGAAGACTATGAATACACAGGTAAGTCGGCTGTAGATACATCCGCAGGTGTACTGGTAGGAAGGCCGTATGGAGGAGTAGCCATTCTTTGGAGAAAGGGCATTTTTGATACCGTTTCAATTTTAGAATGCACCAATTCGCGTCTTGTGGCCATTAAGGCAACCATAGGAAGACGTTCTATTATTGTGATCTCAGTGTACATGCCAACGGATGCGCACGATAACCTACCTGAGTTTGCTGAAGTCCTAGGAGAGATAAGTGCCATTGAAGCGAGCAATGATGTTGAAAGCGTTTTTATATTGGGTGATTTTAATGCTCACCCTCACGAATTATTTTTCAATCAACTTTTAAATTTTTGCACAGATCAATCCTGGATTTGTGCAGACATAGAACTTTTGGGGATGGAATCGGACAACTACACATTTTTAAGTGAAGCCCATGGATGTAGGAGATGGTTGGACCACTGTGTGGTCTCTCAATCTGCCTGGAAGACGGTTGTAAAGGCGGGTATTGAGGAAAATGTGTATGTGTCCGATCATCTACCTTTATTTATTGTGTGTAATCTGGAAATTGTTAGACAAAAATTGCTGATGCATAGTGAACCATGTAATGGAGTCATCTGGGGAGAGAGGAGCCAATCACAGATCAATCGTTATCATGATATCTGTCATAATATTTTGCGTGATGTTGATTTCCCTCGGGAGTTCATGAAGTGTAGCTACGGGCCATGTAGCCTGTCCCATCACAGAACTATACTTGATGAACTATACAGCACTATTGTACAAACTTTATGTGAGGCCGCAAAAGACACAAAACCGAGAGGTGGAAATTGGCCAAGACATGCCAGGGTAGTATGCGGGTGGAATAAACATGTACGAGACGCACATCGGGAGGCTGGGCTTAGATTTAGTATCTGGGTACTGGATGGACGGCCGACGGCAGGAGCATCATATAACCAAATGTGTGAGGCTCGCAAAATTTTTAAAAGTCGTTTGAGATGGTGTCAGAAAAACCAAGAACAAGTTAAAATGGATATGATAGCTGAACAAAGAGCCACAAAAAATTTCAGAAAATTCTGGAAGTCCACTGGTAAACTAGATGTCAGGCCCAGTCTCCCGGTGAGTGTGGGAGGAAAGAATGACTCCACGGAGATTGCAAATATGTTCATGGAGCACTTTAAAATTAGGTCTCCGTTGGGCCCACCGACTCTAAACACTGTGGCTGAGACGGACTGTCCAGGAAAGGAGCTACCATTACTTTTCTCAGCCAAACAAGTTAAGGAAGCTATAAATTACATGAGTCGTGGCAAATCTCCTGGACATGACGGGCTCAGTATCGAGCATTTTAAATTTGCGGGAGTTCACCTCCCGAGACTCCTGTCCCTGCTTTTCACGATGTGCGTTAGTCATTCATACCTTCCAACGGAATTAATGAAAACTGTAGTGGTACCCATTGTGAAGAATAGAACAGGGGATATCTCGGACACGGGAAATTACCGACCGATCTCCCTTGCGACGACAACTGCCAAGATATTGGACAGTTTGCTTGATGGTTATTTGTCAAAACATCTCAGCTTGCACGATGCACAGTTCGGTTTTCAGCCGGAACTGTCAACTGAAAGTGCTATCTTAGGCCTCAAGCATACTGTCCAATACTACATTGACAGGAGGACGCCTGTGTACGCCTGCTTCCTTGATCTGTCCAGGGCCTTCGACCTTGTATCGTACGATGTACTCTGGAAGAAGCTCAGGGACGGGCGTCTACCGGCACCGATCCTCAATATTATTAAATATTGGTATTCGAACCAGACTAATAACGTAAAGTGGTCGAATGCACTTTCGGAGTCGTATAAGTTGGAGTGCGGTGTAAGGCAGGGGGGGCTGACGTCTCCTAAGCTCTTCAACTTATACGTTAATGACCTGATTGTTGAGCTCAGCAGTATGCGTGTCGGATGCCATGTACACGGCGTGCCTGTCAATAACATGAGCTATGCGGATGACATGGTGCTGCTGAGCCCAACAGCGGCAGGTATTCGAGAAATGTTGAAGGTATGTGAGTCTTATGCGGCCTCACATGGATTAATATATAACTGTAGAAAGAGCGAGTTCATGGTCTTTAAGGCCGCCGGTAAATGCCCAGAAACAACACCTGACATTACCCTAAATGGCGTGAACATAAACAGAGTCCATAAATTTAAGTATTTGGGGCATTTCCTCACTGACGACCTTAAGGACGATGATGACATTGAGAGGGAGCGCAGGGCTTTGGCGATCCGAGGTAACATGCTGGCCCGCAGGTTCTCCCGCTGTACCGATCAGGTCAAAATCACCCTTTTTAAAGCCTACTGCCAGGGTATGTACACGGGAAGCTTGTGGGTCCAGTACACCAAAAGGTCGTTGAGTAACCTGCGCACGCAGTATAATAACATTTTCAGGATATTGTTGGGGCTGCCCCGCTTTTGCAGTGCCTCAGAGATGTTTGCGAGAGCGGACACTGATGGCTTTGCCGCCATCATGCGTAAGAAAACTGCATCACTGCTGCGCAGGGTGCGGGGCAGCCGTAACAGCATTCTGGAGATGGTGGCGGAGAGTGTGTCTTCTCGTATCCTTAAGCAGATGGTGTGGAGGACGATCAATTAGGACCGTTATTTGTTATTTTAGTTATTTGTATTGTTTTCGTTTTCTCCTTTTACTAACACTAGGCATAAGTCGTCTGTATACTAACACTTTGGATCAATGTTGTCCGTAAATAAAGAATTTATTATTATTATTATTATTATTATTATAACAAGTTAAAAAAGAATGTTTATTGAATAGGTCTCTTAATATTGACTGTGTATGCGTTGTCAGTGATAACCTACGGCACAGAGATAGGATGGCTGACTAAAGTAACCCAAAGGGCAATGAAAGGAGCATAGATGAATTACTTGTCTAGGTAGAACATCGCAGTGGTAACGGCATAAAATTGAAGTACACGCGCGCATGCACACGTTGACAGCTTTCGAATAAATCGAATAATGCGCAACTGTTCAGTCTAGATAACTCTTAATTTAAATGAAGGAAATACATATGAAAGCTGATTAAAGATATGCCCACAGGGCAGTTTAGGACAAGTAGGTCAGGGCAGTACGAGACCGAATAAGAAACGATCCACAGAATGACATGAAAACCGAAGTCGTCGAGATAGCGCTCAGCTCCAATGGCAAGGGGGAGATCACATCGCTCGCAGAACTGATGGCTATTGTGGCAGGATAGTTCCTCAGGGGTGAAAACGTACTCGAAAACGTAGAGTAGACAGGCCCACCACAAGGAGGGTCAACTTGGTCAAGGCCGCGGATCAAAGTTGGATAGGTACTGCACAAAACTGTTCATTGTAGTGATTTCTGGGGAGGCTGGTAATAAATTTACCATAATTTTAATTACTCTTTCTAGTACCTATTAGTACACACTTTAGTCTTATTATTACGATTTCTGTCTAATTCAATACCCTTTGATACTTCAACAAATACGGATGTGTAAAGGTCTTATAAACCTCTTGCAAACCACTCCAGCATGATGTGAGTGAGTGAGTGGCCATATCTGACTTCAGTCACCCCAATCGGCACATTGATGAATTTGTACAAGATATGCCTGTAGGTCATCGCCGTATATTTATTAGTTGTAGGATTTAATTTTGATTGTCCCGTTTATTTAGTGGCGCATAGTGGGGATAGCGATAATGATGTCCTCGGTTCAAATCCTAGGTCAGAAAAATGGTGATCTGTGTACCGAAAAAGAAATAATAGTGTGCAAAGAATAAAAGAAACAACAACTTACTACATTGGGGTTAGGCGCTTGTACCGCTGTACGACCGCGGTATTCTTACCGATTACCAAGATTAAGCAGCGTTCGCCTCGGTCGGCCTGAGATGGGTAACCGTTTGTGGCATTTTCATTTTCGAACGTCTCAAGGTGTGTTAAGCCGTTGGTTCCAGCAACCACTCAATGTGGTGGTCGTTAAGCCAAGTTGGAAGTCTTAAAGGCGGCTTGATAAGTTCCAACAGCAGGTGGCCCCAAACTTGCCTCCACTCACCAATGCGCACTGGGTCCACGTAGTGGATAATGACCTAATGTCTCCTACCTCGATTTATGAGAGGCCTTTGTCCAGCAGTGGGCAGTATAGGCTGATGTTATATATTATATACATTGGGTTTTAGTCGGCAATATGTACGTAAACAGAATACACTGCTGACCACCGCCAAGGGAATAGAGGCGTGGCGGCAATTTATCTTTCAACGTGACCCATCTCTAAAAGCTTTAATCAATAGAAATTGAATATAAATGCGCTCTGTTACCGAAATAACCAAACAAAGGCCAATGGATATCGAGTGTCAGAGCCCAGTGGGCCCTTTAGGGGTGGCTCGGCTGGGAACGACAATCTGTCAATTACGGAACGATTGCGTACAATCTGTTTGGTCATAATTGGCATGTCTGTACGAAACACGGATCTGTGGTACCATGTCTTAATTAACTAAGAGGGAAAAGGAAAAGATGATATGGGTATTCAATAAGTAAAATTACTGAACATAAATATTGTTTTTTTTTGACAGTTTCATTAGTGTAGTAGTGCGGATGGTGATCATTACGTCTTAGATTAGAATTCTTAATCGGAAAAGTGTTTTTTTTTATAGAAAAAATCCTATCAACAGTGCAACATTTTTTCTCTATGTAAATGTATTGGTGTACAATAAAGAGTAATCCTCTATCTAAAATAAAAAATTCGCCCGATGTGATGTCAATTGTTTTGTTTTATCGTCAGCGATATATAGGTATAAACAGAACACCACTGACCACCGCTTGGGAAATATAGGCGTGACGGCGACACTACAGGTGCGATAGGTAGAAGAGGAAATATTTAGTTTTTTGGCTCTCCTGTGAATTTGGCCATACCTAATTTACGCAGTATTGTTGTTAGTTACGCGGTTTTGCACTATCACCGATGTTTTTCCATTTCATGCGTGGATCCCGTTTCATTTAGTTACGATCGTTGTGCGACGCTAGTGTAAAAGTAACATGTCTAAGTGTAATTTTATTCTGCACGACAGATTTTATTTGGAGTATTTACCGCTAACTACTTTTTAACTTAGCATCTTTTCGTAAACTGTCTAAAATTCTAATTTCAGGTGAGTAAATATTATTTTACCCAAATATCCTAGAAATAGAGTGATGTATTTCGAATGTAGGTATGTATGTCTTATTTGTATCACAAGTCAAGAGTCTCCGTAACCGGCGAGCGTGTATGAAACGAACTATGAGAGTGGAGAAAGCCAGAGAGGTATGTAAGGAAAGAACCTGTTGGAACTCTGTACTCTCTGCCTACCCCGCAAGGGATCTGGCGTGATAATATACATAGATAAAAAAAGTCGTGCGAAGTAAAACTACAGAGCATGAACAGATTGACGTTAACGTAACCCTATCGAGTTTATATGTCATACATTTCACACTAAAAGTTTACTTCATGAAGATGAACGTGACAACACATTTTATCGACAATAATACGTTACTATAATATTAAATAATTTGTGCTTAGGTCTCAGTAAGTACGAACGATTGATGTTAGCGTAACGCTACCGAGTGGATATGCTATCCTTTTTACACTAAAAATTTACTAAATAAACATGAACGTAACAGCACGGTTTCTCGACTACTATACACTAATGTCTATTCGTGCGTTAGCAAACTAATCTCTGTCCTCTACCTAAAGGTTGCCTGGAAGAAATCGCTTTAAGCGATAAGGCCGCCTTGCTGTACCGTTAGCTATATCCAATACTTTTCTTTCGTTCTGTTATTTTTTTTCGTGTGAAATACGTTAGACATGTTATTGCAAAACTAGCGTTGAACAACAATGGTAACTGAGTGCTTAGTAGGAAAGGTTTTTTTAACGTTGCCCTACGCTATGAGTTTTGTCGGTTCCTGAACGCGAGCTGGTACGAAAAGATGATAATGAAGGATGGCAAAGTGTTTCCTACAGTAAGAAACCAATGAGGTACCGTTATCTAGGTACTACCGGTATTTCTCGGGATAATGATGGAAGGTTCAAAGCAGTGCTGAAACAAGTACCTATCTTCATTACCAAGGTGCATACAGATACGACTGAAAAAGACATAATGGATTACGTATATAAAAAAACGAAAGATAGAATTACGCTAGAAAACATACAGTCTAAATATGACAGAGACTACAAAGCCTACAAATTCTTTATCAAGGAAAACAAATTGTCATTATTCCTTGATAACAAATTATGGCCCGAGGGAATAATATTTAGGCGATTTGTTCCGTTTAAGGCACGGAAACCGAACGCGAACGGTGTAAATAATGGCACTGTAAATGACCATTAATGAAACTTATTCAATGGATACAAAATCTATATACAATTTAGTTAGTTTCAACTGCAAAAGTGTGAAACGCTCGGTGGAGAGTGTCAGGCAATTATGTCGTAAATCAGAAATTATTGCTTTACAAGAGACTTGGTTACTGCCAGACGATATTCACTTCTCAAGCGATATTGATAACGAGTACGGTTGCACCGGGACGTCAGCGGTTGATACCGCCGCCGGTATGCTGAGAGGGCGGCCGTACGGTGGAGTTGCATTGCTGTGAAGGAAAAGTGTTTTTAACAATGTATCGGTTGTACAATGTGATAATCCCCGAGTGTGTGCCATAAAAGTAACCATGGATCTAAAATCATTCCTTGTGTTTAGTGTTTACATGCCCACAGATAATAATGCAAATCTTACGGATTTCGCGGACTGCCTTGGTTTGGTGAGTGCTATTATAAGAAATGAGAATACTGAATCTGTATATTTACTCGGGGACTTTAACGCGCATCCAAATGAACAATTTTATAATGAGTTGGTATGTTATTGTATGGAATTGGAATTATTGTGTGCTGACATCCAATTACTAGGTTTAAACTCTGACACTTACACATACATAAGTGAAGCGAATGGTGCGAGACGTTGGCTTGACCATTGCGTAGTGACCAAATCAGCTATGGAAACTATTGTAAACACTTATGTGATGTATGACGTTCTGTGGTCCGACCACTTTCCCCTCGTTATTCAATGTCAGTTAGATAATATTAAATCTAAATTTTACGGAACTAATAAAACCTGACGTAATAATAAAATTCGTTGGGGGGAAAGAAAACCGGAGCAAATTGACATTTATACAAAATTTTGTAACAGTAATTTAAAATTAATTGACTTTCCAATGGAATTAAGTGCATGTAGCGATTATTTTTGTAATAATTTGGACCACAGAAATATTATTGACAAAATTTATGATGACATTATTAATTTATTATGCCAGGCAGCTTGTGTGAGTTACAATCAGAGTGTTCATATGCGTAAGAAACTGGTTATAGGGTGGAACAGGTATGTGAGCGATGCACACAGAGAGGCCCGGCAAAAGTTTGAGTTTTGGGTTTGGAATGGTAGGCCGCGGGAGGGATGTATTTGGAATAACATGCAGACGAGTCGCAGAATTTTTAAATCGCGTTTGCAATGGTGTCAAAATAATAGAGACCAAATCAAAATGGATATCTTGGCTTCGCAACATTCCAGCCGCGATTTCAAAAACTTTTGGAAAACGACTTTTAAATTAAATAGTAAGCCGGGTTTACCTGTGAGTATCAACGCGACTAGTGACTTGGTAGGCATAGCTGAGATGTTTAAAGAGCACTTTACTGTAACATCGCCTCTGGGACCATCACAGCATGCATGTAGCGTTGGTTGTAGTGGCCAGGAGGTTAGTGCCCGATTTTCGGCAAAAGAAGTAAGAGAGGTCATTAAATCTATGTCGAAGGGTAAGTCTCCGGGCCATGACGACTTGAGCATTGAGCACCTAAATATGCAGGTACTCATCTGCCCCGAGTGCTGGCGATGTTCTACTCCTTATGTGTGGGACACTCGTACTTACCTTCGCAGATGCTCAAGACTGTGGTTGTCCCGGTCGTGAAGAATAGGACTGGCGATATTAGTGACAGGAGCAATTATAGACCCATCTCCCTGGCCACTATTATCTCGAAAGTGCTTGACGGTTTGCTTAACACTCAGCTTGAAAAACACATACATATACACGACAACCAATTTGGTTTTAAGTCAGGTCTCTCCACAGAAATGGCGATATTGTGTTTAAAGCAAACTGTCAGATACTATACCGATAGGAGTACGCCTATTTTTGCTTGCTTCCTCGACCTATCGAAGGCGTTTGACCTGGTTTGCTATGACATCTTGTGGCAAAAACTACAACAAACATCAATGCCAGCGGATTTAATACGTCTTTTTAAATATTGGTACATGAATCAGGTCAACGTTGTTCGGTGGGCGGGGGCCTATTCGACCTCATATAGGTTGGAGTGCGGAGTGAGGCAAGGGGGGCTAACCGCACCTAAACTTTTCAACCTCTATGTAAATGCGCTGATTGAGAGGCTGAGCAGTACGCATGTCGGTTGTCATATTGGAGGAGCATGCCTTAATAATATTAGTTATGCTGATGACATCAGCACCATGTCTGAGCGCCTCAGTGAGTGGATTATCGAAGCTGCTTGGCATTTGCGAAAAGTACGCTGACGATCACGGCTTGTTGTACAACGTGAGAAAAAGCGAGTGTATGGTCTTTCAGGCCCGAGGCAGATGTCTGGGTAATATACCGACCATCAAATTAAAAGGGTGTCCCCTAAATAGAGCCGACAAATTTAAATACCTAGGTCATGTGTTAACCTCGGACTTGAAAGACGATGTTGAAATAGAAATGGAACGTAGGGCGTTGTCTGTTCGTGCGAATATGATAGCCCGCAGATTTGCTCGCTGTTCGAGAGGAGTCAAAATAACCTTATTCAGGGCATTTTGCACTTCTTTCTACGCGAGCAGTCTGTGGGTCGCTTATTCGCGGGGACAGTACGGCGCCTTACGTGTCCAATATAACAATGCGTTCCGGGTGCTTTTGGGGCTGCCTTGCTTTTGTAGCGCTTCGGGAATGTTCGCCGAGGCGCACGTGGACTGCTTTTTTGCAACCATGCGCAAGCGGTGCGCATCCTTGCTGCGCAGGGTGCGGGCCAGCCGCAACAGTATCCTTAACGCATTGGCGGAGAGGTTTGACTATCAGTACTTGAACCACTGCAACATGGTTCATTTACTGACTAATGCATTGTATTAATATTATGTAATGGATCAGGAATGAGGAGATTCGTAGAAGAACCAAGGTCACCGACATAGCCGTTAAGATTAGCAAGCTGAAGTGGCAATGGGCGGGCCACATAGCGCGTAGATCGGACGGGCGTTGGGGCAGAAAGATTCTAGAGTGGAGACCACGTATTGGCAAGCGCAGCGTGGGACGACCGCCTGCCAGATGGACCGACGATCTTGTGAAAATCGCAGGAAGTCGTTGGATGCAGGTGGCATCGGACCGGGTACGCTGGAAAGCAATTGGGGAGGCCTATGTTCAACAGTGGACAAGTATGGGCTGAGATGATGATGATGATGATGAATGGATCTTGACATCTGAAAATAAATAAATAATAAAAATAACTCTCTGGCTTCCTCCACTCCCATAGTTCGTCTCATATACGCTCCCCGGTTACGGAGACTCTTGACTTGTCCTGTCCTTCAAATAAGACACGGTCTATTTGGTCATGGTAAGATAGTCTAGGTCTTCCCCGGTACCTACATTCTTCAACTTTCGCATTGTGTATCTGTTTAGTCATTCTTTCTTTTGACATTCTTTCTATATGCCCGATCCAACGCAGCATACCCTTTCTCATCTTACACAGTTTGAAATAAATTTTTAGTAAAGAAACGTTTTCAAAAGCCAGCTTATACGCAGTCAGGTAAAGGTGCAATTTCAAATGAGCAATCAAAATTAAAGTAGGTACCTATATGCAAAATTTCGTGTTTGTGCTGTTGGCCGTTGAGGAGTACCTTCGTATGAAGCCAATTCTGGGTAGAATTTGGTTAGACCCACCATTAAAATGCATTGTCATTGGAATTAAACAAAGGTCAAAATTCAACTTCCTAGGATAAGAGAAAACGCTTCAAATTAAGCTTGAAACAATGCAAGTTAAAGCTTGTAAATAGAGACAGACTCACATACATACTCATTATTGCTGTAAAACATGTTTTCCAATGAATTACCTTATAAATACAGTACAAGTTTTGCAAGACTCATACCGACTTTAGCGTTACCGTTGATCCACACGGTCCTGAAGGGTCAGCAAGAAACTTATGACGTTAGCGTGACCCGAGTTGTATGCTATCCTTGACACACTACAAATTTACAAAATAAACATGAACGTGGCCGCACGATTACTCGCTATCCCTCTGAAGCATTTCCTGACAATATTCTCACATGTGAGGTGACAAGTTATACGCCTATACAACTTCTAGTTTCTTATAACGTTTTCTGTGGTTGTACCAAATTGCCCCGCTTTGAATAGTCAGCAGATAAAGATGATAATGACCCGCATAGTTGGTCCCTGATAGACCGCGATAAAAAGGACGACCATCGTAATTATAACGAGAAATTTCTTGACACAAATGGCGGCGGTAAAACAAATAAATGTGTCGCTTCGTTATCACGCACTGGGGCCTTATTCGACATGACCATTAAACACGTAACTCGGCACGTTACGATAACTTTGTGAAATGATCGTTTAGGGGCGATCGATAAATTACCTCACACAAATTTCATGATTTTTATAGTCCGTCTCGTACTTGTCACAAGTGGTCACATTTATTTAAACTCTTCTTGTGGTGTGACGTTACATATTTTGCAATTTTAAACTCAGAAATAATGCATAACCGTCTTATTTCAAAACGCGGATTTTCGATAGTATAGTAATTAATCACTGACCAATCCAGCTCCTAAGAAAATTCACATTACAAGACGAGAATCAGCGGTGACAAATCGACGGGTGCAAAGTGCATAATGTTATGTACAAACTAGTGACTGTTACGTAGTAACTTTTAAGTAGAGAGCTTAGAAAGAAAAACAGTTCAATTTTTTTCTTATTATTGGCTGATTTAATGGGGCAGAATGACTTAATTAAAAAGTAATTTTATTATATTATAAAGTTAATTGTATTTAGTAAAACAAGGTTAAACAGTAAAAAAATCACAATTTTGTAGAACATTTTTTATGCTTTGCACCCGTTTGGCTGTAACTTTAGAATTTAAATTTATTAATATTTTAGACTTATGCATGTGAAGTCACGAAACTTCCCCTTTGTCATACGATGTCATACTTTGTTAACCTCCACCCTCCCCCCCTCAACGTGTGACATTATGAATTCCCCCTTACTGGCACCCAAGTGGCATACATAATAATGATATTTTGTTGTACACGATCATTTCATGAAGTTATCGTAACGCGCCGCGTTTAGACGTATCAAATAAGGTCCTGCATGTATACGCCGTTCGTAATTATGCAGACATGATATATACAAATGGTGACTGCTGTGCCAATGAAACGCCGAGTTCGTGCTGGTCACGTTATCTGAACTGCACAGACATATAAATTATTTTTTTTGTTATCCCAACCCAGATTTTCAGATAAAGGAAAATAATTTATAAATTATATTTCTTTATCTGAAAACATGAAACAAAATTTGATACTGCCTCGTTGGTCTAGTGGTGAATGATGCCTGTTGCGGTCACGAGGTATAAGTTTCAAATCCAAGGTCGGACAAATGTAGTTCTTAGTCAAAAATTCCCAGTATCAGTTCAGAGTCTGGAATTGTGCCCGGTATATGGCAATAGGCTCGCCCACTTCACGGGATCTAACATCGTCGGAGAAAAGTGGGTGAACACAGTACTCATCTGCAACCCCTGCTTGGGATATATAGGCGTGACGGTGTATTTTACAATTTGTTATACACCTCCATCCCGGCCCTTTATTAGATTTCACATAATTCAACTGAACAGTAACAATCGTTATTATCTTTTCCTTCAAACCATCGATGAAATATTTTTCTGTGTGCCATTTTTAAAGCGGTTTCGCCATAAACACGAGGAGTTCAAAGACCGGGGTAATGAAATTAAAATCACAAACGGAGTACGCTCTGGGATTCATGTTCATGCGAATTTTTAACCCATCTAAATGATATAATAAAATATTGTGTGTTTTAAATATCCTAGTATGTTACCACGTCACCTGGTAGATTTTTAGTGATAAACATATTTTTCTCACGTAAAACGTATATGGGAAAAATACCTCTCTCCCTACCCCCCAAGGGATCGGACGTGTTGATACAGACGGAAAACGAACATACTAGAAAATGTAACTTTAAAAAAAAATAAACACTGTCACGACTATATTCCTTAAGCGGGGTGGCAGAGGTGCACTGTGTACATTCACATTTTGCCGACGATGTTAGGCGCCAAGGAATTTCCATTTTAACGGGCAAAACGCCCGACTCCAGACTAATACTGGATTTTTTCTATAGAAAAATAACATTTCGTCCAACCCAGAATTAAAATACAGAACCTCGTGATCGGAATGCGCATTATTCGCCACTAGAGCACCGAGGCATTTCACTTGAATTATAACTAAATCACAGCAAACGTTTGTAGAGTCAGGGAAAGACTCTTTTGGTCAAATAGCCGACGGAGCGCGAAGGGAGCGCGACGGAAGCGTTTGACTACTTTCGGTCGTGACGTTTGCCATCGCGCCGAGCGCGGCTGCGCTGTGTGGCGTCTCCCGTACATTTTAGTACATTACAACACCCCAAGACGCGCCACCGTCGCGCTCCCGTCGCGCTGCGTCAGCTATGTTGCGAAACCTTTACACCCGTATTACCCGTACTCTCAATTTACTTCCGATTAATGTCATTTGCGAAAAAATCTATCAGTCGAAATCCTATTCTATAATCAAATAACAACTCAGTACTTCAGAATCTTTTGGACAATTCCAAAAGATTCTGTCTGCCCGTCTATTGCCAGTGCAATGTGGTAATATTACATCTTATATCTCCTATACAATATTATTATAACGTCGAAAAGGTCCCAATGGAAAGGGTTACAGAGGTTAGGGGCTTGAGGGTGACTCTCACCACGGGGTTAACATTCCGGGGTCATATCAGGAAAATTTGTAAAAAAGCGTACAGGAATTTAGGTTTTACATTGCGTATAGTTAGTGGCTTTACAAACATTCAAACAATAGTCGCGTATAATGCATTAGTGAGAAGTCAACTGGAATGTAATGCTAGTATATGGTCTCCTCATGAAGCTAAATACAGCCTCATGTTGGAAAGAGTACAGAATAAGTTTGTTAGATACTTATACATGAGGCTGTATGGAGTTTACCCGTTTTATCCGCTTATGTATCCAACCTTGTTTATCCTAGGCATGGTAGGATACAACGAGCTGGGAGTTAGAAGGGAACTCTCAGTTGTTTCATACCTGTTTAAGGTACTGAGAGGTAAGGTCCATAGCCCAGACGTACTGGGGCTAATTTGTCTATGCGTGCCGGCCGGTACGTGTAGCGGCGGCGGCGGCTGCGGCTGCTGGCGGAGCCGCGCGGGCGCACTTACCTGCTGAGGGGGGCGCCGCTGACGCGTGCCATTCGCACTCTTAACCTGATCGCTACGGAGACGGACTTGTTTAACAGTACTTTGAGTAAATTTACGAGGATAGCGTTATTTACTATAAGTTATAAAATTAAGCCAACTTCTTACTAACAATAAGTTCTAAATTAAGTTTATACACCATCGAATTAGGTAATTCTGTAATGATGGTGTTATTTTTGAAAAATAAATAAAAATAAATAAATAAAATCTTCTGGCTTTTTTTGTTAATTTGGTTTACCAACAATTGTTTACACTAATACCATTCAAAAATACATGCGCCAAGACCATTTTCAGTGCAACAATTACTTAAAGGTAAACACCGTATGCAATAATAAAAAAGTGCAGACAAATTTAAGTTGGTATAAGGTTACAGTTAACATAGGCTTTCCCTGGCCGAGTGTGGGTTCTGTCCCACGGTCCGCTCGGCCACCGTCTCAGGGCTCTCTGGACCGAGTGCTTCAGACAGGGCCGGTTTCCTCAGCTTTGGAAGTTGGGGAAACTGGTCCTGATCAGGAAGGAGGGGCGCCCGGCAGACTCGCCGTCCGCCTACCGCCCCATTGTGTTGCTCGACGAGATCTGCAAACTCTACGAGAGAGTGATTGCGGACAGACTCGTCGAGCACCTCTCGCAGACGGGGCCGGACTTGCACGAGTGCCAATATGGGTTCAGGCGGGGCAGGTCCACAGTGGACGCAGTCAGGCGGGTCCAAGCCATGGCGGAGGAAGCCGTGGAGCAGCGGGAGGTAATACTGGCGGTGTCCTTGGACATCGCCAACGCGTTCAACTCCGTCCCCTATCCCTCCATACTCGCGGCTCTCCGATATCACGGCGTCCCCGAATACCTCCACTCGACCATTTCGGATTACCTTGTGGACCGGCGGGTAGTTTACCCCGGGCCGTCGCGGTGGCAGGAGCGGAACGTCGGGTGCGGGGTTCCGCAGGGGTCGGTCCTCGGACCGCTCCTGTGGAACATCGCCTACGATTGGGTCCTGCGTGGCACGTTGCTGCCGGGTCTGGCAGTGACGTGCTACGCGGACGACACTCTTGTCACCGCGAGGGCTCGGAGCCACAGGGAGGCGGCGTTGTTGGCCACAGCTGGCGTGGCACAGGTAGTGGGCCGCATACGGCGGCTCGGCCTGGAGGTGGCCCTCAACAAGACCGAGGCCGTAACGTTCCACGGCCCCAGAAACCGGCCCCCCCCTGACGCTCACATCATTGTCGGGGGGCAGCGCATTAACATCTCCGCCCAAATCAAATATTTGGGCCTACTCTTGGACGGGCGCTGGTCCTTTAGGGCTCATTTTGCCGCTCTTGCGCCAAAATTACTGGCGACTGCAGGGGCCCTCTCGAGGCTGTTGCCGAACTTGGGCGGACCAGAGGCCTCGGCGAGGAGGCTGTATACGGGGGTGGTGCGGTCCCAGGCCCTATACGGGTCCCCCATCTGGGCGGGCGCCCTGACGGCCCGAAACGTGGTGCTGCTGCACCGCGCGCAGCGAATCATGGCCGTCAGAGTCGTTCGAGGATACCGCACCATCAGTTTCGAAGCGGCGACACTACTGGCCGGTACGCCTCCCTGGGAGCTGGAGGCCCAGGCGCTCTCTGAGCTTTATGCCTGGCGTAGGGATCCCAACAACATCCGGGATCCCGGCGCCCCGAGAGCGAGGCGCACAGAGTTGCACCGAGCTGCGCTGGAGAGATGGCGGTGTAAGCTCGCCCATCCCACTGCCGGTCACGCCGTCATCGCTGCGCTGCTGCCTGTCTTCTGGGAGTGGCTGGGGCGACGACACGGCGTCCTCACGTACCGTCTGACGCAGGTACTGTCCGGGCACGGTTGCTTCGGGCGGTATCTGTGGCGGATCGGTCGTGAGGAGGCGGAGCGCTGCCACCATTGTGCGGCCCCAGAAGACACGGCGGCGCACACGATGCTGGTGTGCCCGGCATGGGATGCCGAGCGGCGCCGGCTCGCCGGAGCGCTCGGTGCAGGGGTACAGGCGCTATCGCTCCCGACCGTGTTATCATCCATGGTTGGGAGCGAGAGCGCCTGGGCGGCAATGGCGGCCTTCTGCGAGGCCGTCATGTCCGCGAAGGAGGAGGCAGAGCGGTTGAGGGAGGAGACGTCCTCCAATCCCGCTCGCAGACGGCGCGTTGGGCGAAGACGCAGGGAATACGCCCGGAACAACCTTCGCCCACCGTAATCTCGGCCTGCAGGCGTCGGGGAGGGCACCCCGGCGCCCTAGCACTTAGCAGGCCCGTGCCGAAGTAGCGCTGCGTCCGCGCAGCCTCCAATAGGCGGTAGGGGGAGACCGAACTCCCCCCTACATTTGTCGAGGTCCGCGCCTATCTGCGGACCGAGCCCGCCGGTGCCACAGAGGTCATGCCAGTGACGATTCCTGTGGCCCGGCAAAAGGGCAGTAGGACGCCGGGGGGTTTTAGTGGGTGCGAGCCCCACATAACCACCCGGGCCGTGCCCTCGGCCCGGGGGTATGCGCTAGGCATTTCCCCCAGTAAAAAAAAAAAAAAAAAAAGTCTTTCCATTAAGGTTATTCAAGATTTAATACATTGTTGAAAATAGACCTTTGTTTCGTTAAAGAATAAAAGTGTAAGTCGATTTTATCACTACACTTGTTCAAAACATTGCACAACCTTGCACAGGGGGAATTGGCACCTAAAACAGTTTTCCTTAACGGTGAACAAAATGGCGTGACGCAGCTCACGAGGTATTTTCCACGGGACCCGAAAATTAAAAAGGGCCAGTAATTGTGGACAGTCGATTTCGTGATTGAAAACTTTACACGCAAACAGTCCATCATTTATATTCCTACGTTTATTAAGCGTGTTCACATTAAACAATTTCAACCTTTTTCGTATGAGTGTAATTTTGTAGCCTTACCTATTGAAAAAACAAGGTGCCAAAGGAAACGTTTCTGTAGTTGCTCCAAACTCAGTGTGTGTGTCGCATAATGTGGACGCCAGATAATGCTACATTATTCTAAAATACTCCTAACCAAGCTGTTATAAAGTAATATTTTTGTTGTACTATGACGAAATTCTTTACAATTTCTTAAGAGAAATCCTAACATTTTTGGAGCTTTTTTTGTAGTAATGTCTATGCTAGGAAAAAAGATAAGTTTTCTGTCAAAAATTACTCCAAGGTCACGAATATTGTTCTTAACTTTTTTAATTTTATGGTTTTAAAAAAGTAGTCATGATGTATGCAGTTCTTTTTCCTTCATCCTATGTCAACCTGGTTCATCAAAACATCCAAGGCCTTAAGAGTAAAGATTTGGAAATTGAATTGTTTTTAAACTTAAATAATATAGACATTCTTTGTATAACCGAAGATTGGCTTAAAAGTGAACAACTGATGTTTCATTTTAGTAATCACCAGGTTGCTAGCTCGTTCAGTAGAGTAAACCTGATTCATGGTGGCTCTTTAATAATATTGAATAACAGTATAAAATTCAAAGAACGTAATCATATTGTGAGCCTATCTGTTAAGCGTGTAATTGAGATAGCGTGCGTTGAACTCGCACAATTCATAGTGTTGTGAATATACAGGCCTCCGTGTGCTCCATATGATGAATTTGAAAAAAAATTAGAGCATATATTATTCAAAATTGCTAATTCAAATAAAACAATTGCTACCTGTGGAGACTTCAATATAAATTTACTCGGAAAATAATACAGTAACCAATAGATTTTTAACTCTTTTACAGTCATATGATTTGCTAAACACTTTTATTGAGCCTACTAGGATAACAGCTACGAGTGCAACGTGCATTGATAATATATTTACAAATCGGAAACCGGCGAGCAAGGAAATAATAAATAAGCTGGACTCGGATCACTGTGGGCAATTAGTCGTATTTAAAGCAATATCATCACGCGACTATGGAAATATAGTTTTATTCCGATAACCGCCTGTCGCCTCGAGCACTTCCAAAATAATGTAGCAAACAAACTGCCTAGCTTACCACTTTACAGCGATCCAAATATTTGTTATAATTTGTTATTCAATCTTACTGATGATGAGTTTTATTGCGTACTTAAACAAAAGATATATCGTCAATTAAAAACCGAGCATCGTTTCGTGAGTGAGCAACCGAGGGCATTTACAAAAGTAGAAGTAGATTATATGAATTGTATTGTGAAAGGACATATAATCCTCGTCCTCAGTTTAAAGAATATGTTAAGAAATATAGTAAAATATTTAAGAGAGCCTGTTCTGTTGCTAAATCACATTATTTGAAAAACAAAATAAAAAATGCTTCTAATATAATTAAAACTATATGGAACATAATTAATAGTGAAACAGGTAGAAATACAGTACTTAATAATGATTTTCATCTTAAAATTGATAATTTGGACATAAAAGCGGATTTAAATGTGGCGACTGAGTTTGAAAAGTGTTTTACGAATATTCCTATTATTACAACTAAAACACTACATTCGTCTTCTACTTCTGTCGAATTGCTAATAAAACAAAGCATTTCTGAGTGTAACATGTGTGTCGAATTTTCTTATATCGATGCAAAAGATATCACTAATACATTTAAAGCTTTAGACATGAAGAAATCTGCGGACCTGTGGGGGCTATCCGTAAAAATCATTTCGTCTATAATTGAAGTAATTGTTCCGCGATTAGCATTGGTATTTAATAGTTGTATTTCAAATGGTATATTTACTGCTCTCATGAAAGATAGCAAAGTAATACCGTTATTTAAATCAGGTAGTAGTTTTGACCCTTCCAACTTTCGGCCTATTTCTGTCCTACCCACCTTAAATAAAGTATTTGAAAAGATCATTTTAAAGCAATTGTTCGGTCACTTTTCAAAGAACAATCTACTCCATAACAACCAATTCGGTTTTACAAGAAACCGTTCAACAGTAGATGCGGGAGTAGAATTATTAAAGTACATATTTGATGCCTGGGAAGAGTCACAGGATGTTCTTGCTATATTCTGTGATTTATCTAAGGCGTTTGATTGGGTGCATCATGCGACACTCTTAAGGAAATTAAGCCACTACGGCATTAGTAACAGCGCTCTCAATCTCTTGGCATCCTACCTAGATAAAATAATTCAGAGGGTTGATAATAACGGTAAGAGATCTGATGGATCTGTGATCACTTTGGCCATTCCACAGGGTTTCATCCTTGGACCATTCCTGTTTTGAATTTACATTAATGACTAACCTTACTTTGTAGGGGACAATAATAAAATTGTTTTGTTCGCAGATAATACATCTCTCTTTTTTAAAATTAAAAGACAATTGCAAAATTATGACGATGTGAACAACGCTATTGCTTGCGGTGGCTGTCTGGCGCGAGTCACTCCCTTCCCTCCAATATGGTACAGGGGAATGATGGCTGTTCCAGCAGTCATACTCGTGAACAGGTGCTGCTTGTGGGGACTAGTCCATCTGGAATCCTTTAGACGCTCTTTACAGATAACATTAGATTCCTACCTCGATCGTAAGGCATCACACTGGAGCTAGGTCAAAAACTATTTAATTGTATCCACACAATATGATTAAAAAAAAGGAAAGACAGAGAAGTAAATAAAAAAGACAAGCCCGCTGAGTTTCTTCGCCGGATCTTCTCAGTGGAGGCCGCGTTCCGATCCGGTGGTAGATTAGTAGGTTAATTAGATTTAAAAAAAATGTAAATTGAATATCTGTAAGCGCCCCCGCAGAGCTTATACAAAATAAATTATTTGAGTTTGAGTCATGAGCAGACAACAAAAAATTTCAATCAAAAAATCAGTTTGGGATATCATTTATAAAGAAATTGAATAAGACTGAACCTAAATGTGAGTCCTGAGGTATATTTTGCACTGTGAGTTGATAACCATTGACTACAACGAAAAACGTCCTACAAGATAAGTAAGAGTTGAACCATCGTAGCAAGGAGCCACTGATACCATAGACACGCAACTTTATAATTAATATTTCATGGGACACTCTATCAAAAGTGCAGTTTTCTTATATAAGTAAAAACTTGGCTTATTATTGGACTGGAATTGGATTGGATTGATATTGGACAATACTTACTTTTGACAGGTTTTCAACTATAGAATAAAAATGACGTAATAAGTATATCTTTGAGTAGAAGTAATTACTTAGACATGTTTATAGGCACAGGTGTATGACACAACTGTAGGAGAAGGTTTGCAAACTTAATTGCATACTTGTTCGTGTTGGCAACAAGAGAAATGGCTGGGAAATTTCATTTTCATCGCAACCGAATTCTGTGTGTCACTAAAATGGTGGGCCGTCGTGTTTTGAATATAACTCGCATCATTTTGGACTTCTATGTGTGTACTGGTGTGTACTACGAATACCGTTTTTATTTTATATTTGTTAGAAACTGTGACAGGGCTACAAAAAAGGATATTTTTAATCTTTCATATTCCACGTCTGTACATATGAAATGTGCGCATTTAAATTCTAGAACGTTAGCAGTGTAATAATAATTAAAAACATTTTATCTGTCCCACTGCTAAAAAGGCCTTCTCTCACAAATCTAAGTGATACAAATTTGATCGTACTCTACCACGATCCATTGTGGATTGGTGCAAGCAGATTTGTGGCTACCTGTTGTTGGAACTTATTAAGCCCATTATCCCAACAACTATTAGCGACCATCAACGACTACCACATGAAGGGGTAAGTATGCTTCCAAAGCACGGAGACGTTTCAATATGATAATGTCACAAACGGTTACCCATCTCAGGCTGATCGTAACGTACACTGCTTAACCTTAGTAATCGATAACAATACCGCGGTCGCACAGCTTTACGAGTGTTATTTAGCAATGTATTTTAGCAGTAATTTTGAATGATTAGTATCAGTAATTCAAATTATGCATGCATTTGGGGTAAAATATGGTGAAAACGTCATAAATAAAAACTGTTACATTAAATAATGTACTTACATTTTCATAATAAACAATTTGAATTTGATTTTCACGATGAGTGTGAAAAGAAATAAATTATATATTACGCTGTAAACAAATGTAAATATCAATCTGTGTGTCTAAATATTTATCGAGAAATCAACTCTTTAATGGAAATTCTCGTAATATTTTTCTTGTGTGTGCAATCAAAACTTTAACGAATTTTATTGACTCGAATAAAATTTGTACGTTAAAATTTTCATGTAAATTATCTGTATTTTTTCGATGTACGGAGAGTAGAATAAATAAAACATTGAATGTTTGGACATTCATATGAAAATGGGCTTAAACGGATTTTTTTCGGGAGCATCATTTCAATATTTACAAGGTATATTTCCATGATGTATTTAATAAATGGCTCAAATAAAATTTGTTTGTTTGCTTACTCGTACCGATACGGCGATGAATAGAGACAGGTTTTTGTAGAACATGTAATTATTGCGTGTATGAGACAAACTATGAAAGTAGAGGAAGCAAGAGAGGTCTGTAAGTAAAGAACCTGTTGAAACTCTATACTCTCTGCATACCCCGCAAGGGATCTGCCGTGATAATATAGATAGAGGTAATTTTTATTTTATTTTTATTTGGTCATCACAACAGATTACAATCAAAGAATCAGGTAAGAGAGAGAGAGCGCAAAGGAATATGAACTAGACTGAAATCCTAAATATATTAATAAATTAAGATATACAAGGTGTATCATAAATAAAGCAAGACCTCAGACACCCCGATTAGATATTTGCTTCACAAATTCCATACGAACACTAATTTTCCTAATTTAAAATTTTTAACCCCTTTTTTACTTACTTTTATACCCCAACTAACAATGAAACTTGTATGTGTATGTGGGCGAATTGAGAAAAACGTTATAGAAATGCATTTGAAATGTCCGTATTGCTTTGAATCAAGAATAAAATTAGTTTATTATTTATTACAGCATTTTATGCAAATTAAAAAAAAAATTTCATTCAACTGAATCAATTCAGTTATCGATTTATAAAAACTACTTTCAGGGCTTGCGTTTATTATCTTACACCTTGTATAGGTTCCTGTTGTGACACAAGAGCTAGAAAGTAAATAAGTACCTTAAAATAAAAAGAAAAGTCATAAATTTAGTTCTAAGAAGTGATGTAGGAGTGTTGGAGGATCTGTCTACTATAATTTATGTTAATTTAAAAAAAATAACAGTGCGTTTATAAACATGTATATTCACATACACAAATACCCAGACCGAAACAAATAGTTGTGGGTCACACAAAGATTCGTTCCGTACGGGACTCAAACCCGCGACTATTCGACCCAGTGGGCGGAGCGGCTTAAGCTCTTAACCACTGCGCCAAATAGTTCGTTGTATTAGATATAATTACAAGCAATTCTCAAACAAGCATTTCAACCAGACCGACGTATATTCTAATAAACTTAACCATCACCGCCGAAAACTCGGTAATTCTCCTCATAAGTTCAGAGGTAATCTTGCAAGTTCCAGTCGAAATTTCTAAAGATATTACAAACTCTATCAAAGGCCACTGCGGAAACGTAGCTTATCAGAACAAGATTGATTACTATCTAACGTGAATCTTTAATTATAGAGTGATGCGACAAGAATTCGGAATCGAATACTTTTTTTTTATCTCAAATACTAAGGCTGAAATTTAAGGCCTAATATTACTAAATACATTAACTTTATTTTACCAACGAACCAAGAGATTGGTACTACATCATTGAAAAGGGAGACCCGGAATCAATGAGGATACAAATTTATTATTTGACGGATTTAGCGCAGCGGTTAAGAGCTTAAGCCGCTCCGCCCACTGTGTCTTATAGTCGCGGGTTCGATTCCCGCACGAAAAAAATCTTTGTGTAACCCACTATTATTTGTTTCGGTCTGGGTGTTTGTGTATGTACATTTTTATTTTTGTAAACGCACCCACGACACAGGAATCAATCCTAGTGCGCGGCTACGTTTTATTTAACTAACTAACTAAAATTATAAAATTATGAATGAATGATAACTTTTAACGAGAGTAACCAGTTTAAAAATGTACTGAACAGCATAGACCCGTCACTTAATAATCAGGCTGGTCGAGTAATCAGAGATTTCTAAGGGAAGAATTAATTTAATGACATTTACTAATATTTTATTTTATTCTATTATAATTTTATATTCTTAATTTATTGTTAATAATTGCCAATTGATAATTTCATATGCTGTACAGCAGCACATGGAATGAACTATTGTAATGTTAACACCTAAGCCTATATCTACCTATGTACACGAAATTAGCGATTTGATTTGATTACTTTTTAAATAATTTTAATCGTTGTTATTTCAGGGCTAGCTAATGCGACCTATCTTTATTTTTGACATTCCTCCACCTATACACACAATACAACTAGTCCGGTAAAAAGCATTGATAGAGTCTAATAAACACAATTAAAAAACATTGTTCACTTTCACACACTCATACTAAACGCATACGGTATGCCTCGCTGAAATGCACATTAAAAATTGCAAAGCTACAC
This sequence comes from Phalera bucephala, assembly GCA_905147815.2. Classification (NCBI taxonomy): domain Eukaryota; kingdom Metazoa; phylum Arthropoda; class Insecta; order Lepidoptera; family Notodontidae; genus Phalera; species Phalera bucephala. The sequence continues at coordinate 27,467,656 of LR990613.1, read as the reverse complement.
AAAACTCATTCAGCCCAGTTTATGTATTCCAATTTCAAATCGATTTGGAGAATTTAAAAATAGATAATTGGATCAGAGAATCAAAGGTTGTATACTGGCCTAATAAAATAGGAACAGTTCAAACATGGTTCGTGTAATGAAATTGCAAAAGCGTTTTTACCCCTATTAGTAGTAATAATCTTGTTTCTACAGAATGTAGGTATGTCAAAATTGGAAATCGGCGTCAATAAATTAACGTTTTTAATAGGCTTTTTTCAAATTTCATATTGTTTTTTTAAAATTAAACGTGGCGCCACACTGGAAGTTATTTCTGTAGATGCGATTACAAACATGAATACCCAAACACCCACATCAAAACAAATATTTGTGGGCCACACAAAGATTTTCCCCGTGCAGGAATCAAACCTACGACTACTCAAAACAGAGGGCGGGGCAGCTCTTACCCACTGGTTCAAGCCATCGTTATGTTAGAGCATCGACTATTTTTCTCTCTTCCTGACATATTCACACAAACTCGATAGCATTCGCATCACTATACTTTACTTAGTAACATTATGTGTAAAGTTGTAACTTACATTGACTTCTATGCCTGGTTTACGGAATATCTTGACCGGGGGTACGTCCCTCGGCGCGTACCGGCAAAACTCCCGGTCCCCGCGGTACCAATTCACGGAGTATAGTACCTCTTGCTCGAGGTACCTTGCTTCTACCTTGGTACCACGCTCTACCGCCTCTGGGACCATCACGTGGACGTTTCGGAGGCATAATGCGCCTGCAAAAAACAGAAAACACGTTAAAACCTCATCAAAATTTGCGAGAAGAAAACTGACGAAACGTGCTGTTTGATAGAAGTTGTCAAAAAGTGTCTGTCTGTCTATAGTGCGACAAGGTTCTTTTGGCTCATAGATCCCATTGACATAAACGTTGATGTGAAATTAGGGTTAACATTTAGTAAAAATTATCATCTTCCAAGGAGTTATGTCAGCAGGTTAGGTCCGCACAGTTGCTAATTAATAAAAGAACTTGGGTAAATTTCATAGCAAGAAATTCTTTCCATACAGAGCTCTTTGGTGTCCTCCACTACCTAAAACACGTTAATACATTTTACATGGTTAAATGAATATTGTATTTAAACCAATCACACCTGTACAAACTCGAAATATTTATCGAGGTTTCAATTACATCGACAGAGGGCAATAAATCGGTTAAATAAAACCTAATACATTTAATTGAGCCATTTCACATCAACGTCAGACCTAATAGCTAAATGGCAATATTATTAATAGTAATTAAGTGGGTATCCACCTGTCATAATCATGTTTGCAGTCTAGGCGTTCACACACAGTCGATTCCTTTTTTCCTTGTTTAGTGGTCCTTTCTTTAAATAAAGAAAGCGGCATTGAACATACGCGAGCCTCGCTGGGAAACTAACGAAGTGTTTCAGACTCCTAACGAATAAAAACCAAAGGGTGGCCGGTATCTTCGAAAGTGCCCCTCTGTGCCGTATTCCAAGGAGCCAGTCATCGAGAAGGAAACTAGTCTAGCTTTTCCTCTGATCCGATGTGTTGCTTCATGGCGGTGAGGGACGATTTATGCGCCGATCTCCTCTGAGTCACTAAAGGCTTCCGACCTTCGGGTCTCGCTACCATGAAGGCTCATTTGCGATGTTGGTGCAAGGAGTCAATTCCTACTCAACCTTAGCGGTGCCATAGATTTTTACCCAACAACACAAACGTATCTTAATAATATTTTTGTAAATATTTTGGTCCAACTTAAAAACATAAATTACAGCTACCAAGAACTAATTAACTATGATAATTATTATAAATCATATTGCACAATAAAAATCCAAATATATTCACCAATATATCAAATGCTAAATCCCCGAATCGCATCCATTATTTTAGTTAGAACAAGATAAATTGATATCTTCGAGCTCCGAGTGAAATTATAAACAGTTGTTAAATTAACTTGTACTTATTTGCAGAGAGATTTAGAGTACGAAAAAGAAAATGAATTTTCATAGTATTGATGGAACAATTTATATTCTCTGGAAGATCGAGTGTTTTTAATAAAGGTAAGTAAACTGTTTTGTCTACGTAAAATCTTCAGCTGCTGCCGCGTTCCATTTTGATATAAACCTTTTTTTCGTAAGTATTTTGACTCCTGCGGTACAAGCTTGTTAGCAACATAATTTATTAGGTATTTCGTGATGTTTCATAATGAAAACACGACGGAATATATAACACGTAAAGGGTAGAGTATAGAGTAGGAGTATTGAACCTAATTTGAAGTGCTTCGTGAGACCCGCTTCTGTGGATACTAATGAGAAATAACACGTTGTACGTATAAGCAAAATACAGACATGGCATCATCAGGCACTGCCTCGGAATCATCGATCTCATTTGTTACTAGACGTTCTTTGTAGTCCTTCAAAGGATCGTTCCTTTGAAGGACTACAAAGAACGTCTAGTCCTTATTAGATCACTGGTGCGTCTATTCGTCTATTTGTTACGTTAGTTTTTCACGGAGACGATAAGAAGACTAGAATTGAGCATTGTGATCTGAGCGATCCGTAATTATTACGATAGTTTGAATTCAAGGAATATTTTTAACGGAATTTTTAAGCTTAATACAACAATTTGTAACGTAGTTGATTTCAGTTCATTACTAAGTACGGCAAAATGCTTTAATGCACGGAAATTTACTCGAGTTGGTACCAAATCCATGTATAACATAACGTAAAGACATGCGCTCCCTAAAAACATGACGTGCTGGATCAGTCGAGGAACATTAACATAACTGTGAAGGTACCAGAAGTTGGCATTGTCTGTGAAAAATTTAGCCAAACAAGGTGGTCAGCTTCCAGCCATGTTCTTGCCAGAAGTTCACGTACGGGCGGCATAAAAGGCAGCATTTAGTCAGAAGATCTAGTTTTCTGTTTAAATAATATAATAATTTTACAATAGTAATATATAAAATAAAAACACGGTGTTCGAGTTCTCTTAATATACATTGACCTTTACACCTCTAAGTCGACCGGAAATACACCTGCGACAGGGTACTGTTACAATACTGGTATAAAATCTTTTTCTTAGAGTAAATTATACCTTAAGCTCAACGATTGTGTCTACTACATGGAGGCAATTTTAGCCATCCACATTAACCTAACCTTGGATCAAAGTAATTGGAAACTCCGAAAGAGAACAGTGAAGTCCAATGACAACTTTTTTTGTGTTTAAAGGGGGAAAATCTCCAAAAGATTCTCAGTGTTTTGTGGGGAAACACTGATATATGTGGGACTTTTAAAAAACTCAAAATAAACTATGGAGGTGTCCTTCATCGTAATAGGGAGCTAAAAAAACTGCGGAGGCTCCAGGTACTCCAAACTGAGCCTACCAGTGCCCTTTCTTTTGTTTTGCTCTATTAAGTGCGTTTTGAGAGAAACAAAAACATTTTTCTTTTTTTTTTTTCTTTTCTTTTTAAAAAAAAACGTAGCCCCACACTAGGATTTATTCCTGTGTCGTGGGTGCGTTTACAAACATGAAAATTCACAAACAAATACCCAGACCGGAACAAATAATTGTGGATCACACAAAGATTTGTCCCGTGCGGGAATCGAAACATTATCTCACACTCTTATAGTGTTTACAACAGCAGGGTGTTACACACATTGCCGTCTTTCTATGAAATCCAGTGCTGGTTTTCGTTGTGGGCTCGATTGTTGAAACTTATCAAGCCACCTATAAGTTTTCAAACGTGGCTTAACAACCACCGTGTGGTACTACGACATGTGTAGTAGTAACCAGGACCAACGGCTTATCGTGCCTTCCGAAGCACGGAGGCACAAAAAGCCACCCATCTTAGAATACTGCTTAGACTTAGTGGTCGCTAAGAACACCGGAGTCATATAGTGCTAAGAGCGTTTAACGAGATTTAACAAGCACTAAGGTCTTATTGTGAAAACAAATAACCCCTAAAAACGAAAAAAAAATAACACCGTCTCGCCTACATTCCCCTAGCGAGGATGGCGGAGATGTAGTGTGCTTTTCGCTGACGACGTTGTCCAACGTAATAGGGGGCGATCTTATTGCCCACAATTCCAAACTCTTGACTGACACTGACTCTTGTAGGGTTCTTTCCTCACAAACCTCTTTCGCGTCCTCCATGCTCATAGTTCGTCACAAATACGCTCGCTGGTCATGGAGACTCTTGACTTGCCCATCAAAAAATACACGATCTCTTACACTATTCCAATAAAATCCAGATACTGTCAAGTACGCCTAATAATTCTCTTATTATGAATTATTCCGTATTCCCAATTCACATGTAGATCCATAAAATATTGTACAAAGACCTTTGATGGTCCTATCTGTGCCAAATAAATAATGAGCCGGAATATGGAACAGACCGTATGTAGACGAAGATTTCCTTAGCCCGGCTTCAATTTTATTCCTCAAATGTAGATGGAATCTTCAGTGATCTTGGGTTTGTTACTAATGAGTATCTTTGAGAGTAATGAGCTCTGGGGCCTAAATCGCTATGACCAATAAACTTATAAAATAATCCTTTAATGGTACTCCAATGGCATACACCGTCACGCCTATATTCCCCAAGAGGGCGTGGCAGAGGTAACCCCATTTGAGTATACCCATTTATTCGACCACGATGTTAGGCCCCATGTGATAGCCTATTGCCATATACTGGGCACAATTCCAGATTCCTGAGTCATACTGCATATTTTACGTTAGAAAAACTACATTTGTCCGACCTAGGATTTGAACCCATGACCGCGTGATCACAAAGCAATACGCTTAGCCTCTAGTACCACGAGGCTGTCAATGGCATACAAAATACCAATACATGATCATTTCACGGAGTTATCATAACGCGCCGCGTTTGTTCACAGCGAATAAGGGCCTTAGTAAGTAATATATCAAATCTAGCCTTGTTTCTCGATATTTTATATCTTGAAGTAATGACTTGTACATACTGATAGGTTTTTGGTGTCAGCAACCTAGTTTGGCTTCGAGTGCTCAGCAAAGTATTTAATTAGCTGTAGCAAATAATTGCCTCGTGCATCAACTAAACTACAGAATAACGATGACGTTGTTCGAGTACAAATACAAATTCAAATTAATTTATCCAAAAGTGTGATTTCTAGTACTACGAAGGCATTACATTCTAACTATCTATCTCTATCATCACGCCAGATCCCTTGCGGGGTAGGCAGAGAGTACAGAGCTCCCACAGGTTCTTTCCTTACATACCTCTCTGGCTTCCTCCACTCTCATAGTTCGTCTAATACACGCTCGCCGGTTACTGAGACTCTTGACTTGTCCTTCAGATAACACACAGTCTATTTGGTCATGGTAAGATAGTCTAAGTCTTTCCCGGTACCTACATCTGTCCACTTTCGCATTGTATATCTGTTAATTAATTGTTCATATTGTTATGTTTGCCGGGTAATTAAATGCCGAATATCGTCCGAAGTACTTTATTAGGCGCTGTACACACAAAACAGTACGTCGTATGCAGATACACACGCGAACTAATCTCACACTAGTACTACTCTCGTTAGTACCCAAATACTGCCTCCGAGTCGCTAAGTCGGAGTCACTCGAAGTACCCGTATATCGATACTAAAGTCGCCGGTGTATTCCACTTAGATCGCTTGTTCTCCCATTTGATCACTATCGCTTCCGAGAAGAGACTGTCTCGTCCCCGCGTTCTGTGTTCCTTTTATACTTGTTTGAAAGTACTAGAACGGACGCGAACCCTCCAAGTACATCGATAGAAGTATATAAAGCGGTATTATTATTACATACCTACTCGTATTTGCCCGTGAACAAATAGGTACTTGTATACCGCAACCGCGCGCCGGCGATAACTAAAGGGGTGGAACCTTCTAGACGTTTACGGTATTTTCGGGTCGTAACAATATTATCTTTAAAATCTGCCGTATATAATAATCATCAGCCCAAAGACGTCCAGCCCCGAACAAAGGCCTTCTCCAAAAGATCGATACGATGACTGGCTTTGTACTCATCCAGCTTTTACCTGTAACCTTCACCAGGTCTTCCACCTTTTAGAGGGCCTGTCCACTCCATGAAACCACTTTACAGGTACATAATCTTAAACAAATATACAGGTACATAAGTCAAACAGTGATAAAATAACCAAGTTGGTAGTTCAGCCGTACTCTCTTTTAACTATTTCTTTGTTTAGTCTGGCCTTCAGTGTTCAGAACATTTCTTTGTTTCGCTTCTGTCTGTATCCGTAATCTAATTGTAGAAGTCCCATTCGACGTTCTTGTATTGAACATCTATCTTTTTATATTATCACGCCAGGTCCCTTACGGAAAAGGCAGAGGCGAACGACTTGATTCACCAAGTAAGATTTTACTGGATCGATTTGCAGCGGGTTAGATCCCCGTACGGGACAAGGCTTTGTGTGACCCACAAATATTGGTTTCAGTCGGGGTGTATGTGTATGTTTATTTCATGTTTGTAAACACACCCACGACACAAGAATAATTCCAATTGTAGGGCTACGTTTTTAAAATGCATAATTCCAACAGGTTCTTTCTCAACAAAGCTCTTAACTATAGTCATTTATGAAGATCATTCTCAACAAGATTTTATTATATACGCATGACTGAAAATGGCATAAAATTTTTTGATGGCAACGAACCCAGTTTGAGTGACCTCCTAAAACACGTAATATTAAAAAAGAAAATGTAATAAAGCAAGAAGAAAGTATTACTTACAGGTGTGCTAATCCTTCTATAACTCTATCCTAAGCTGACATAATAGATATCTATTAGTATGTATGAATATATGTGGACACGTTAATTTTTATTTGTAATTTGTATGTATTAATGTTATTTGTGGTACCTATTAATACAGCGTACTTATTAGTTTTATTACTCCAAAACAAAAATGATCATAAACACCGTCACGCCTATATTTCTCAAGCGAGGGTGGCATAGATCTACTGAGTACACCCACTTTTGCCGACGATGTTAGGTCCCATGTAATAGGGAGCGAGCCTATTTTCATATACCGGGCACAATTCCAGACTCCGGACTCATACCGCGAAGTATTCATTACAAAAACTTCATTTGTCCGACCTAGGATTTGAACCCAGTACCTCGTGATCACCAAGTGATGCGCTTTGCCACTAGACCAACAAAGTAGTCGAAACGAAAATGATCATACTTCACATTTATTCGTATCACATTCTCAACTCAATAAGCACGCGTCTAATCGCCCGATTTATGTGATTTCCGAGGGCGACGGCTTCGTCATCGTCCGTATAACCTCCTTATTATTGGATAAGGAAGTAGGTCATTCATGAATAATTGGCACGTACACATTACGCGCCAGACGGTCCTTTCTCTCCACACAAAAATGGCCACGTTCATTCCGCCTAAACCATTTGCAACAATTTTATTTCCAAACGTGGAACATTAACCATTCATTCCACATCGATTTTGTCCAATATGCGCTCAAACTTGCTACCAAAACGTGTAGAATAACTTTAGAAGAGGCATTTACATGGGGAATCGCCAACTAGACTGTATCAAAAGAGTTCTTATTATACCAGATGGTTAAATGATTTTTTGTGGCCAGTTTAAGTAAGCCCCAGTCGCTCGACAGTCATTAGACCCTTACACAGTCATTACCCTAGAAGTCTTTCATAAATGTAATATACCGCATAACGCGTGATATGAATGAACCAAATATATCCGAGTGTCAAATGCCAAAAGGACTAATATTGCCGAAATGACGTGAACAATATTCGCGGAGTAATTTCGTCGATCGTAAAATTCCGGGCGAACATAATATCTCACGCTATTACTATGCAGCAAGTTCGGTATAACGTATAAAGAAATTCCCCGCGTAACATTGGCAACTTTCAAGTTATTATCATTTCATGACTTAACGCTTTGTTTTAATTAGACATTAAAAAATAACGGCTCATGTTCCGTAATGAATTAAGGCTTTGCGCAATTTAGGTGTGAAGAAGCTGTTTGATATTCTCAAGAAGTCAAAATATTATCTCCGTGAGATATCATATTAAATACTCCCTTCATTTTAAAATCTCTTGACAGTAGTTTATACTCACTCACAATATAAATTATATAATTTAATTAATGCACAAACACGATACTAATGAGAACTTAAAGAAACAATCCTTCATTGAACATCTTTATTCAGAGAACTACCTTATTATTATAAACCGTAAATGTATAGGTTGCTAAAACTGGTAAAAACTGGTAAATAAATAAATAAACACTGTCACACCTGTATTTCCCAAGCAGGGGTTGGAAAAGGTGTACTGTGTACCCCCACTTTTCGCCGATGGTGTTAGGTCCCATGTAATAGTGAGTAAGCCTATTTCCATATGCCCGGAACAATTCCAAAATTCGGACTGATACTGGGAATTTTTCTAGTTTATAGAAAAACTACATTTATCCGACCAAGGATTTGAACCCAGGATGATCGCAAAGCGCAGTAATCGCCACTAGGGTAACGAGGCAGTTATGTTAGAAAAATAGTATTTCAATTACCTATTTGCTTTTAACTTCATTGCTTGCTTTCACGGAGGTATCGGCAAAATGAGCTGCGATTTTCAAACAGCTTAGAGTTATGATTTCACTTTGTTCGATGAATAACACGAACAAAAAAAAGTTCACACTGTCCCATTGCTCGGACTAAAGGTACGGCCATACCAACGCGTTTAGCTGCGTCCGCGTGGCGTGCACGGTGGCGATCAGCTCCTACAGTAATATTTGTATGAAAATGTTCACACTAATGCATCTTGCATCCTACGCGCACTATCAGGGCGGCGTCTGCACGCGCAATCATTGGAAAATACTAATCACCATGATCGCCGCCAGAGACACCATCGCGGCCGCGGCTGAACGCGTTGGTTTGACCGTACCTTAAGCAGTCGGATCACGCGATCAAAGGGTTAAATTTGAAATAAATACTCACTCTATTTATGGCTGAGTTATTCATTGCCCATGACAAAAACATCTATCAATAGAACTACACCAAAAGGGTAGTACAACAAAGTTTTTGCTGCGTATTATAATTCACTAATTCGCAGAAAAAACATACTAAATAACTCTTTATCATACAAATTGAATAGCTAGCCCGTCGCCATGATTCACCGAAAGCCTCGGCTATCCGTTGCGACCATTAGTAGGTATTCCATACCCATTGTGCTGGGCAATTGTACCGCGATTGTGCGAGTAACAACAGTTATTGCCTGCTCTACGGAATTTCTACGACCTCATCGGCGAGGTCGTAGAAATTTAGCTCTACATTAAAAAAAAATCTATTTTCGTAATTACCGCTAATACACCCTTAGGGCCTCTAACTAACCAGCACTTTACTCGAGGGTAGTGAAGGATCACTATGCTGGTTAGTTACTTCTCGGCCATCATATTTTTATTAAAAAATCAAACGTAGAACCACAATAGAATTTATTCCTGTGTCGTGGGTGCGTTTACAAACATGAAAATTCACATACACAAATACCCAGACCGAAACAAATAATCGTAGGTCACACAAATATCTGTCCCGTGCGGGAATCGAACCCGCGAGTGCGAGACACAGTGGGTGGAGCGGCTTAATATCTTAACCGCCGCTCTAAATCGTTACTACTACGTTAATAATCATTCAGCCTATACTGTCCCACTGGTGGGCAAAGGCCTTCCCTCACAAATCGAGATGAGAGAGATTAGGTTCATGCTCCACCGATCGAATCAAGTGTGCATTGCTAGAGGCTATGGCTACCAGCTGTTGAAACTTATCAAACCACCTTCCAACTTAGCTTAACGACTAATAAATTAAATAATAACCAGGAACAAGGCTTGGCGTGCCTTCCAATGTACGAACACGAATATGAAAATGCTACTAACGGTAACCCATTTTTTTTTTTTTTCTGGGGGGGAAATGCCTGCCGCATACTGCCACATCCTGGGCTTGGTGATGTGGCAGTTATGTGGGGCTCGCACCCACTAAAGCACCCCCGGCGTCCGTCTCTTGCCCGATTGCCGTACCGCAGGAATTGCCAGTGGTAGAACATCTGCGGCACGGGCGGGCCTGGTCTATTTCCACAGACCTCTCCTTCATGCCTTGTGCATTCTTTGTGAGGGTGCGCAGGACGCAGCGCACTTCCGTCACAGGCCTGTTACTGGTCAGGCGACAAGCTGCCCGCGCTCGGCGCCCGCAGGCCACTTTTCAAGGTGGGCCGAGGTCATTAGCGGCATACGCTCTACGCCTCCGCCCAACTCGCCTCCTACGAGCGGAATTCACGCTAGTCTCCTCCCGTTCCCGTTCTGCCGCCTCTTTTGCCGCCATTACGGTCCCGCAGAATGCGACCATAGCCACCCAGGTGCTCTCCCTCTCGACCATGGCCGATACCACAGCCGGGAGTAAGAGCGTCGTCCCTCCGATCTCAGCGGCCAATTGCTGCCGTTCCACACCCCAAGCCGGACACACCAGTAGGATATGCGAGGCTGTGTCCTCCGGATCACCGCAATGGTGGCACTCCGCCGTCTCCTCCCGACGACACAGATACCGCCCGAAGCAGCCGTGCCCAGACAGCACCTGTGTTAGTCGATAGGCAAGTACCCCGTGCCGCCTCTCAACCCATTGCCAGAATATCGGAAAGATATTAGTGATGGTGGCGTGTACAGCACTGGGTTGGCTCAACAGCCCGCGCCACTCCTCCAGGACCGCTCTCTGGAGCTCCTTCCGCCGAGCTCCTAAAGCTCTAGGCTCCGGATTTTCGTCCCTGCGCCAGCGGTGAGCGGTGGCTAGGGCCCTCGCCTCAATGTACCATGGTGGCATTCCAGCTAGCAGGGTGGCTACCTCATAAGCGATCGTACGGTACCCACTAACGGTAACCCATGGCCAACTAGGCCGATCGCGACTTAACCTTGGTAATCGCTTAAAACACCGCGGTCACACAGATACGAGCGCCTGAAAATAAATAACATGGAATGATAAATCAATTGGATCAAATAGCACTAAGGGCCGGTTTCAATATTTAACTCAAGGATAGATTTGCCTACTACGGATAGAAATTTGACATATTTTGTATGGAAAATCTGCCAAAATTCTACTGACAGTAAACAAATCTATCCTTGAGTTGAATATTGAAACCAGCCATTAGTCGTTGGTCAACTGTGATCAAGTGAGGCGGGCAATCACGAGATCCTGGGTTTAAATCGTCCACGTTCAATGTATAATAGTGCTTTGACAAATACTATTCTTATACATACAAATATAATATCACACGCACGCACACACCCACACACACACACGCACACACCCGCACATATACACGCACACACACGCACATATATAACGCACACACACACACACAGACGCACACACGCACATATGCACGCACACACACAAGGAAAAAGTATAAATCTGATCTAATTTTAAAATTTCTAACCATATACTAACAGTGGCTCACAAAGAAATCAAGGAGCTAGTTACTTATAAATAATATTCATGACCGAGCACTATCTCCTGAGGTAATCACTAGGTTTAGGGGATAAGGGCAAAAATATTCGTTTAATCCTCCATAACCACCACACACACTGTAATTGTGTTAGACATATTATAGAATGAATGTTGTTTGTTTATACTGTTAATAGTACTTCGGAGTCTAGAATTCGGCCCGGCATAATGTTAATGGGCTCATTCCCTATTTCTTTGGGGCCTAACATCGTCAGCAAAATTTAGGTGTGCAAATATACGATTGTGTGGTGTAAGAGGTTTACCTTGCAATCCCCCCGTGAGCAATATAGGCGAGTCTGTGTTTGAATTCAGCTTGACACTGAATATTGCTCAAGCCACTGAATTTACTAACTAAACTGATATAATATATACCAAAGCGGTGACTATGGCCTGAGAGTGAGTTTGAAAGGATTACCCCTTCTCCTTTATCTTTTTCTCTCCTTTATCTTGTGGGGTAGGCAGAGAATACAGATTCAATGAGTTCTTTCCTTACAGACCTCTCTTCTTCCACTCTCATTATTTGTTTCATACACGCCCGGTTATGGAGTTACTTGATTCGGTTATTTGACCTTTGAAAGTCCTTACTTATCATCATAATTCATTATTAAAATATTAAATAAACATCAGAGCAGGCTGGAAATAACGTAATCAAACTATTATATCATAAATAATTCAAAACTATTACCCACTCATAATTATTTAATAAACAGGTTAATATAATAAATAGCTTAATATTGCTTCAAACTAGGGATGTAACGATATCTCTGTTCTCATATCGATGCGTATATAATTACTTAAAGTCGAATAAAATCTATTTACTAAATGTTCAAAATGAGTTGATGCGCAGTATTTAGACACACAGTAGTGTGTAAATCCAAGTTTGGCACAGAATAGGGTGACACTGCTGCAATGTGTTAAAGTTTACGAACCTTTTCAAGCTACTCTCAGTCCCTCTGTAACTCAAAATGTATTTTAATAACTTTGTTTTACACTTGTTATTATCCCTGCGTAAAAAGTGTGTTAACAAACATAAAATCCACAAACAAAGGGACTCAGGCCAAAATACTCTTAAGTTATAATGGGTCATACAAAGATTGGATCGAAGCCACAACTACTTCCTAGGATCTTACTGATATTTGACATATTGATGATTAGGTTTTTTGAAATATTAGTTATTAGTAGTAGACACTACAGGACATTTTTTGTTTAGAAAATGCAATATTTTCTCTATTATTTACTACGACAACCAGCAATTTTTGATTATCGAAATCGGTGTCGTTACATCCCTACTTTGTACGGAATTGTTTTCAACGGGTAGCCTACAAATTTACTTAAAAACATAATTCGATAACTTGCAACAATGAAATGGAAATAATTCAAATTCAAATCGTATATTTGAAATTTTCAATACCCTAATTAGTACGGACTCACAATGAGACCGGACAAATGATCGAGCGAATTGTCAGCGGGACGTTAACGGATTACAAATGAAATCAAATATAGGATGAATGTTAAAACAATGTTTAGCTTTGGTACCTATTATTTATGCCCGACAGTAGCTAATACTTTTTTTTTAAGTTGTCCACAAACCTGGGACGGTTAGAGAAGATCAGTAACTTTTGTTTTTTATGTGCTGGCTTTATAATATAATATTAGATTTTGTAACTTACATATTTATATCTTTAATAAGACCTTAGGTCAGTCTGTTTATATGTATACATAATAATATCAGCCTATACTGCCCACTGCTGGGCAAAGGCCTTCTCTCACAAATGGAGGTGAGAGAGATTAGGTCATACTCCACCACGCGGACCCAGTGCGGATTGGTGGAGGCAGGTTTGTGGCCACCTGCTGTTGGAACTTATCAAGCCGACTTTTAAGGCTTCCAACTCGGCTTAACGACTAACACATTAAGTGGTAGCCGGGACCAACGGCTTCACGTGCCTTCCGAAGCACGGAGACGCTCGAATATGAAAATTCCACAAACGGTCACCCATCTCAGGCCGACCGAGTCGAACGCTTCTTAACCTTTGTGATCGGTAAGAACACCGCGGTCGCACAGCGTATACATAATTGTGTAAAATATTTTTTTCATATAATATTTACTCGCGTGTTACGCTGGCTACATGTCCTCTTGCAAACGATTTGAAAGATGATTTCCCTGTATTTAAAAGTAACAATATATCTAGGTACTATATCTGCCATTAAAGTCTAACAGGAAGTTGTTTGTACAAATGTTATACACAATCGTATACAGATATTATAAAAGAGGATTCGAGTTTCTCAGAATCGGATCAGTGCGGTTGAACGCTCTTACAAAAGAAACCAGAGGAGTGTCACTACATTAAAGAGAATAAATATAGCAAAAGATTTACGACATGTGGCATAAATTGGCCAATACTTTGTAGAATCCCTTCCAATAGGGCTAGTTTGTTTGTCAATTGAAAAACAAAATTTGATAATTTATATAAACGTCGGTCATCTGTAACACCAGCCGGCGTTACTGACGACCGTACTTTTGTAAAAAAAACTATAAATCATAATACAACTATACAACAGTCAAATATAAAGCGCCGCCGCACGTATAAATGTTATCGACAATCGTATACGGATATTTTAAAATCCCACCTAAATTTCTCAGAATCGGATCAACCGCACAATCGCTCTTGCAAAAGAAACCAGACCGGTGTAACTAAATAAAAGAGAATTAAAAAAAAGGTTTACGACATGTGCAATCAGTTTGACAATGCTGTTTAGAATCGCCTCTAGTAGAGCTGGTTTGTTTGTCAATTGTAAACCGATATTTGTTTAGATATATGTATTACGCTGGCGTTTATCACCGGCTGCGTATACTTTATTTAAAGGATATTTCCCTTGAATTTTGAAAAGTAAGCAGAACTACTATTTCTTCCATTCAAGTAAAATAAAGCACGGTCGTTTATCCAAATGTTATTGAAGGTGTATGCGGATATCACATATAGAACTAAAGTTTCTCAGAATCAGAGAGAGAATTGTTAGAGCGATTGTGATCAACCGCCGACAATCGCTCTTACAATACAAACAAAGTGTCACTACATTGAATAGAATGAAATTCACGAAAGCCTTATAACATGTGCTATTTATTTTAGAATCGAGTCCAGCAAGAGTGGTTTGTGCGGACGACAGTTTAAATCTATATTTCTTTATATAAATTTCGATTGCATGTCACATTAGCTGAATACATTTTTGAAAAAAAAACCCTGTATGCTGAAAAGCAACCAAAACTACTATTTCTACCATTCAAGTTAAATATAATGCCCGACCGTTTGTACATACTATATTATTGACAATTGTATACGGATATTTTAAAAATATAAAAAAAAAGTGTAAAGATATCGGTGTAAAGATGAGAAAGGGTATGCTCCGTTGGTTCGGGCATATAGAAAGAATGTCCGAAGAAAAAATGACAAAACTGATATACAACGCGAAAGTGGAAGGATGTAGGTACCGGGGAAGACCTAGACTATCTTACCATGACCAAATAGACCGGGTCTTATCTGAAGGACAAGTCAGGAGTCTCCGTAACCGGCGCGCGTGTATGAGACGAATTATGAGAGTAGAGGAAGCCAGAGAGGTATGTAAGGAAAGAGCCTGTTGGAACTCTGTACTCTCTGCCTACCCCGTAAGGGATCTGGCGTGATGATATATATAGATAAAAAAAAAAAAAAAATTATTGAACGGAGAATGCGCGTGAAGTCCGATGGAATGTTGTGCGAGGTACAAGGGGGTTTCAGGTCTGGAAGAGGATGTTCGGATCAAGTCTTCTCACTCCGCAACATCGTGGAGAAGCATCTGGCAGTGGGCCGGAAGGTTTTCTGCGGTTTTGTAGATCTGGAGAAGGCATTTGACAGAGTTGTGCGAAAGAGACTTTGGGACATTTTGCCAGAGTATGGTATAGATAGCACTCTGTTGCGAGCCGTCCAGTCCACTTATGTGGACTGCAAGCCATGCGTACGGGTGGGTGGTAACAGGTCACCCTGGTTTGACGTTAAAATCGGTGTCAAGCGGGGTTGCGTGTTGTCCGCTAGACTGTTTATAATATATCTGGACAAAAGTCTTCAAAGACTGAAAGCGATGAATGAAGGTGTACAAATGGGTGACTTAGTGGTAAACCATCTACTTTATGCAGATGACGCGGTTTTAATAGCGCCAACAGCCACTGATCTGCAAACACTAGTCACAGTTATGAAAGACGACTGCATGATCAATGGCTTACACTTGAATGTGAAGAAAACCAAGATTATGGTTTTTGAAAGGGAAGAAACCAGAACGAATGTAAGGATTGTGGTTGGTAACGATGTGCTGGAGCAAGTGAATGAGTTTGTATATCTTGGATGCGCCTTCAGTCAGGATGGGAAATACACCGCTGACATAGAGAGAAGAGTGAGTGCAGGGAACAGAGTGAATGGTGCGATGGGAAAGCTACTCGGGAGCCGGCACTTAAGCCATAAGGCGCAGCTGGCCATACATAACGGAGTTCTTGTCCCAACGCTGTTATATGGTAGCGAGAGCTGGGTATGTAAGAAGGAGAATGAAAGTAGGATTAATGCGGTAGAAATGCGAGCTCTGCGGAAGATGTGCGGAGTGAAGCTGACCGACCGCATTAGCAACAGCATAGTAAGACAGCGAGTAGGTATGAAAGATAGTATCGGTGTAAAGATGAGAAAGGGCATGCTCCGTTGGTTCGGGCATATAGAAAGAATGCCAGAGGAAAGAATGACAAAACAGATATACAATGTGAAAGTGGAAGGATGCAGGTACCGGGGAAGACCTAGACTATCTTACCACGACCAAATAAACCGAGTCTTATCTGATGCGTGTATGAGACGAACTATGAGAGTCGAGGAAGCCAGAGAGGTATGTAAGGAAAGAACCTGTTGGAACTCTGTACTCTCTGCCTACCCCGCAAGGGATCTGGCGTGATGTTATAGATAGATAGATAGATATTTTAAAAAGGACTTCTTAGAATGGGATAAATTCTAAGAAGTCCTTTTTATCGCACGTAATCGCTTTTTTACCAGACCAATAATAACAAAGGGTTTAGGATATGTGCAATCAATTTGCCAATTCTTTTTAGAATTCCATTCAGATTCAATTGGTTGGGTAAATGGCTGAGCACAAACCATTTTACGTTATCGTAACGTTGTCGAAAAAGAGTGCTGTCACGTTCAACTGCATTGTATAGATTTACTAGTGTGAAAAGGATGGCACATCAACCCCATAGCATTACACTAACGTTGGTCTGATCGCTGCTAAGCTCTCTGGTTTTGTCGTCAATTGGAAAACTACTAAATCGATTAAGCACTGCGGTTTTTATTTTATTGAATGGTTCTTCGATAGAGGAAATTGGAGGGGAGGAAAAAATAACATAAGTAACGGCACGAAACTGTTCGTATTTACTTTCATTTATAGTTTATAAGAATTTTTTTTCAATTTCTGTGCAAATACGATAAAATTTTAATGGTATTATTCTTTGATCGCTGAAACGTTTAACATTAAATGTTATTGCCACGTATTATTTATTTAAAAGCAGAAATGTATATTTGTAGCAGTAAATACTTTAGCAACAAGTTTACTGAAACTTTTTCTTCAATTATATCATCACGATAGATCCCTTGCGGGGTAGATAGAGAGTGCAGAGTTTCAACAAGTTCTTTCCTTACATGCCTCTCTGGCTTCCTCCACTCTCATAGTTGTAAATATTTTTTTATGTTGACATTGAATTTGAAAACATTTTGGTTTTTGTTCTCGACAATTTCCACAACTGTATGCTTGCTGCTTCTGCTGACTACTGTACTGTACTCAGAATGCTGATCAGGTATGGAAAAGAATACTAATGGAACAGATAGGTTGCAAAGCACTTTGGGACAGATAAGTTAGACAATGTGTGTGTGTGTGTGTGTATGTGTGTATAAGTGATCTACGTTGTTTGCCATGGGGCCTTCAAAGCTACAAGGGGGCAACTAGCTCAAGGGCGCCTCAAGGAGGAACGGCCTCGGCTTGGGCAGTTGCTAAGGGGGAGGGCGAATATTAAGTGTTTCGCCGTGGTGCTCTGCACCGCCTGGCGGGCAAGGGATTCTATGACCTCACCGATGGGGTCGGTGGCTGATTCTGTGTCTGGTATCTTTATCCGAAAAGATGTAAGGGCATCGGGAGGGTCGGTGAGAACATGCCGCGGACGGCGGTAGCGGCTGTTAGGTTCGTGTCGGCGGCGGCTACGATTAGCGGATTACTATGGTTGGACGCGTTCGCGAAATATCGAGTTGTCGCCTTTTTAATAAAGGCGCGAATAGATTTAAGACCGAGATCGGAATGGAGATCGACATTCCATATCAACCACGGGGCTCCCACGCCTTTGCGGAGGAAACGGGATTTAACCGTTAGGAGTCTATCGATATGAGAGCGGGCGGCATGCCCGAACACCTGACATGCGTACGTTATGATGGGTCGTACACAAGTTTTGTAAAGTGTCACCCTGTTTCTAAGAGACATTTTTCTCTGCTTTCAGATCAACGGGTAAAGACGGCCGAGCAAAAAGGCTGCTCGGTTGCGGACACTGATTGCTTCGCCCACTAAATCACTCGAAACCAACCTTTAGTGACCCATAAAAGTTTGTATCGGTCAAGACGCATATGAATTTCGTATTTGTAAACGTACCTACGACATAGAAATAATTCCTAGTACCTAATTAAAAAAAAAAAACGTTTAGATCATATTTTGGTACCATTTTTTAACTTTTGGTTATCTCTTTAATTGCATATACCGTTTTTAGCAAATTATTAAAATATTTTTGAAATAAACAAAATGTCTATTACACGAAAGAGCCTGCACAAACGGCTAAAATACCCTATTTAATTAATACTGAATAAAAATATAGATACGTACATTAAGTCTAAGACCCTATCTTGACATAAAAAGCGAATAAATTAAATAAAAACCCTATCTCGTTTTTCTACAATTTATAAGGTCTGCATTTGCTTGCTAGATATGAACTATAATGGAATATTTGAACCAAAAGGCCATAAAATAAAATATATGATGTGAAAATACTATTTTTATATTTTTCAGAATCGTAATCGTTCTAGCCAGTGCATCAAGATTGATATCTCTTAAAAAGATTAATAGGAAAGATTTATAGGTACTTTATGTGAAGTAAAATAAATAGTTGAAAACCATAACGCCGGGGGTGGCAGAGGTGTACTGTATACACCTACATTTCGCCGTCAATGTAAGTTCCCAATGTAATACCGGGCGAACCTATTGTCAATGTGCTTGGTACAATACTAGACTCCGAACTACCAGTAGTAAGCCCTAAGGCTTTTAAGAAATTCTCACTAACATTATCCAACCGGCGACTCGATTCTGCAACCACATAATATCCGCATGATGCACTGCCATACCAAGGCGTTATGGCGAATATAATCAAGTAAACGCGTGCTAAGAAAGAAATAGAGGACTTAGCATAACAATTTGTCGTTATAGTAGATAACGTTGTTTGTCGTGAAGGTGTGCTGCCACGTTCATTTTTATTCAGAACTAGCTGATACTCGCAGCTGCGCACGCGTTTTTCTTGTAATTTGACATAGGTGAGTACGTCTCTAAAGCGCGATCTTATTCAATTCTCTAATCTACAGCGCGATTGAATTCAGCGCTAATGCCGCCTCATAAAAAACACATATACAATAACTGTGTACTTTCTTTTTAATATGGGTCATCAGTTTCGTTTCGTTTATTCGTTTTATTATTCGTTTTTATAGAAACGTTGCCCCACACTAGGATTAATTCCTGTGTCGTGGGTGCGTTTACAAACATGAAAATTCACATACACAAATACCCAGACCGGAACAAATAATTGTGGATCACACAAAGATTTGTCCCGTGCGGGAATCGAACCCGCGACTATTAGACACAGTGGGTGGGGCGGACTAAGCCCTTAACCACTGCGCTAAATCGTCCGTCAAAGTTTATCTATTTATTATAAAATTATTGATAAAATTATTGATTGTGGTTGGTAACGATGTGCTGGAGCAAGTGAATGAGTTTGTATATCTTTGATGCGCCTTCAGTAAAGATGGGAAATACACCGCTGACATAGAGAGAAGAGTGAGTGTAGGGAACAGAGGGAATGGTGCGATGGGAAAGCTACTCGGGAGCCGGCACTTAAGCCATAAGGCGCAGCTGGCCACACATAACGGAGTTCTTGTCCCAACGCTGTTATATGGTAGCGAGAGCTGGGTATGTAAGAAGGAGAATGAAAGTAGGATAAATGCGGTAGAAATGCGAGCTCTGCGGAAGATGTGCGGAGTGAAGCTGACCGACCGCATTAGCAACAGCATAGTAAGACAGCGAGTAGGTATGAAAGATAGTATCGGTGTAAAGATGAGAAAGGGCATGCTCCGTTGGTTCGGGCATATAGAAAGAATTCCAGAAGAAAGAATGTCAAAACAGATATACAATGCAAAAGTGGAGGGATGTAGGTGCCGGGGAAGACCTAGACTATCTTACCATGACCAAATAGACCGTATCTTAGCTGAAGGGCAAGTCAAGAGTCTCCGTAACCGGCGAGTGTGTATGAGACGAACTATGAGAGTGGAGGAAGCCAGAGAGGTATGTAAGGAAAAAACCTGTTGGAACTCTGTACTCTCTGCCTACCCCGCGAGGGAGCTGGCGTGATGATATAGATAGATAGATAGATAGGTATATTGCGGACAAAGTATGTAACAAAGTTTACATCGTGTTTCGTTCAGTCTGTTTCGTGTCAGTCTTCTAGCAAGAATATACAGTTTATTTTCATAATCAAAATCTTGTTTAAGTATCTTAAATAAATGAATACACAAAGTTTCGTGTTTAGGTCCTTCATCGTTAAGGAGTTCTCTCCAGAAGAAATAATCCTGAATGCATCATCGGTTCATGCACAAAATCATGTTTGAGTGTTTAAATTAAACGTATATGCACAATTTCCGATGAGTGCTTTTAACCACCAAAGAGGTCCTCATGAGGAAATGAACCTGAGTTCAATATCAGTTCATGAAGTAAGTCATGTGTTGGCAAAATCACACATTTAACGTGACATTGCAGCTCGAGACTAATAAAAATAAAAATGTTTTATGGATTGTCCCGCGATTATCCCCGATTGGTTCTTGTTTCTGGGATAAAAAGTTCTTAAAAAATATTCCAAATATCACTGAAATCCTTTCAGTAATTTTTGCGTGATTAAAACACAAAGGGACAGACAGACAGACAATAATTCCAAAAAAAATTGATTCGGTCTCTTTATCGATAAGGAAATGTACCCCAAATAAAATTAAAAAAAAATATTCTATGTACAGGTTCAGGTCAGTTACAGTTTTATTATATGTATAGATTTTTTTGTATGCAAATGATGGCAAATTAACTCAAAAGCGTTGCCCTAACACCAATCTATTTATGCTAAGCCCTCGTAGGGCTCAAGTTGTAATGCCATCTTTTTCACACTACGAATTGACGATTGACGTTACAAAGTGACGCTAGCGAGTAACGTGCTGTCACGTTCATGTCTATTTAGAAAATTCTTAGTGTGACAAGGATGGCATTGCAACTCGCTAGCGTCATGCTAACATTAATCTGTTTGTGTTAAGCCCTCTAAGGGCTCGAGTTTCATACTACGAATTAACTGCATAATGATGAACGTGACACCACAATTTCTCGACAAGGTCATTATTTATAGGTATAATATCAAATGGTTTATACTTAGCCCTCGTAGTGCGCGTTACGCTAGCCAGTAAGCATTCTATCACGTAAATTTGTAGCGTGATTGTGGTATATTAACTTGATAGCCTTACGCTAACGGCGAGCTATTCATGCTAAACCCTCTGATTATACATTCAATAGTAAACAAGACGCACCATATTACATTTTCGTTCAGCAATCTGCCTATCCGCCGTAGGCATAATAAACTGCAGAAGAAATGAGACGGGGATTTCGTTCTAAATTACGTGTTTCAGATGAAATCGATTTACTTTTATGTAAGTGTAATTTAATGTTGGATTTTGTAATGAAGGGAATATTGAATTTGTCGAAGCCAAATTTTAGAATTCTAGCTTAGTTACATTATGGCTATTACAAAACGGCGGCCTTTCATACAACCATATTAAAATCGCTCTAAACATTGTTTTGCCATTTTACAATCTGGCTCCTTATTTTTAAAACAATACACTTCAGATAAATAGATAACGTTGTTTGATTTTTTTTCCTTTTCCTTATTTTTTTTAAACTTTTCTTAAATTAATAAACCTCATTAATGAAAAATGAAAACATCGTGAGGAATCCCGCATGCCTAAGAGTTTCTCGAAAGTGTGTGAAGTTCACCAACTCGCACTGGGCCGGCGTGGTGGACTATGGCCTAAACCCTCTCAGTTTGAGGGGAGGCCCGTAATAAATGGTGAGACAGTTTCTTAAAAGGGCTAATATTATTATTAAAAACCATATCTGTCTCACACTATAAATATTGCTGTATCGTGGGTGCGTTTATAAACATCAAATTCACGTATACAAACCGAAATTAACATTTGTGGGCCCCACAAACATTAGACCCAAGCGGGGATCGAACCCGAGCTTACTTAATCCAGTGCTTATGCCTACTTAATTCATCTAATAATATAAGAATACCAGCCTATACTGGGTCACTGCTGGGCAAAGGCCTTCTCTTACAAATCGAGGTGAGAGTGATTAGCTCATACACTGCCACGCGGACCCAGTGCGGATTAGTCGCGGCAGGTTTGTGCCGACGTCCTAAACTCAAACTTAAATCATTTAATTTTTTAATCTAATTTAACTACTAATCTACCACCCAATCGGAACGCGGCCTCAACTGAGAAGATCCGGCGACTAGACTGCCTCGTTGGTCTCGACTGCCTCGTTGGTCTAGTGGCAAAGCGCATTGCTTTGTGGTCACGAGGTCTTGGGTTCAAATCCTAGGTCGGACAAGTGAGTTTTTGTAACGAATCGTGACCGGTATATGGCAATAGGCTCGCCCCCTATTACATGGAACCTAACATCGTCGGCCAAACGAGGGTGTACTCAGTAAACCTCTGCCATCCCCGCTTGGGGAATATAGGCATGACTGCTCTTTATCTTTTTTCTTTTTTTTTCAAACTTTGTGTGGATACAATGTTTAAGTTACAATTCAATAGTTTACGATCTAGCTTCAGTGTGATGCCTTACGATCGAGATATGAATCAAATGATGTTATCCATAAAGAGTATCCAAGGGATTCCAGATGGGCCAGCCCCTACAAGCTGCACCCGTTCACAAGTATAACTGCTGAAAACAGACATCACTCCCCTCGACCATATTGGAGGGAAGGGAGTGATCCGCGCCAGATAGCTACCGCTAGCAAAGACATTATAGTGAGCATGACCAAACCAGAACCCCAAAGATGGTAGCCAGATTGTGTCAGCAAAGCAGCCTATTGGAACTTATCAAGCCCACAAAGCTTCCAATTTGGCTTGCCGAAAACCATAGTAAGTAGTAACCGGGACCAACGGCTCAACGTGCCTTCCGAAGCACGGAGACGCTCAAATATGAAAATGTCACAAACGGTCTCCCATCTCAGGCCGACCGAACTAAGTCATCTAATACGATAAAATATCGATGAGTACGAGTGACAAAATAAGACTGTATAAAAAATATGTAACCATTATACCAGAATCAATTTTAGATTTCAGGCCGTACTGAAACTTTTTAAATAGTAAAATCTCAATAAACCTTTAACTGATCTAAGAATCGAACATTGTGACGCTCTGACTGCGCGGCGAATGATGCTACTGGGATTGGCCTATCCAAACGCAGAGGAACTACGGCTCTGCCCCCCTGCTGGAATCTACAGCCTGATACAGGGAGTATTTGATCCTTCAAGTACGTAAGAGCATTAGGGCGAGGACAGCACAAAAGATCCCATTGGGTCGAAGTGCGCCTGAGGTCTCCTCGGTCCGTTAAGCCAACAATAAGACAAGATTAGATTAAGAAGAATCGAACTTAGGATTTCTTGATGGAAATGGCTAATGGAAACATTTCGACTACCCCATTTTTAACTAATCTAATTTGTAGTAGTATCTAATCTAATTTGGCTCTCAATATTATATTGGATCTTTGAAGTTTCGTAATATTTGAAACACATTTTGGAGTTAGCCACCGTTCCTTTTAGTTCGAGCAAACTAATAGTAACTTTATAGAAATTACTAACAGTTGGTACTATGTATATCCTTTAACCACTGTAATCTAGAACTTTGATCTAAACTCCGAAAATCCACCTATTCCAAACGTACATAATATTTCAATTAATAGGAAATAAATAGCTATCTACCATCAAACAAAATCGATGGCACAACCCAGCCATCTTTTTCATTAAAATTAGGATGTTTTTTTATTAAAATAGCATCGCAAATCATCTTGGTAGGAATCGACGTTCTTTCACGAGCATTTAAGATCTATTAAATCTGACGTTTTAGGCGGATGCGGTAAAACTTGGAATCCTGTACTTAATTAGATCTATATCATCACGCCAAATTCCTTGCGGGGAGTCTTTCCTTATATCTCCATATCTCTCTGTCATGAAAACCCCTGTAATTAATATAATTAAATCTAAAACCAATCAAAATAATGCTGCAAGACCTCAAGACATAGTGAGCTCATTCTGCGCATATCGGACTAGTTTGCCGTTGGATACCGCATCTGCTTTCCGACGATCACAAGGCGGCCCGCGTTAGATGGTGTAAGAAAACTCTGCAAAGGTTCAACCAAGGAGAGTCAAATCACGTTTACGACATTATCAGTGGTGACGAATCTTGGATCTATACCTACGATCCTGATTCCAAACAACAATCTACAATCTGGGTCTTTCAAGTCGAGCCAAGGCGACTAAAGATATTCGTTCTCGAAGCACTTCAAAGAAGATGGTGGCCACGTTCGTTGGAAAAACCGGCCATGTTGCGACTATTGCACTTGAAGATCGTAGAACGGTTAACGCAGAGTGGTGTATACCACAGTTTGTTTACCACAAGTCATCGCCGAACTTCAAAAATCTAACTCAAAGCGACACATCATCCTTCACTACGACAACGCAAGCTCACACAGCGCTCGTCAAACGATTGAGTATTTGAAGCAAGAAAAAGTAGAAATTCTTGACCATCCTCCATACAGTCCCTAAGCCCTAAAGATTTCTTTACATTTCCTAAAACTAAGAAAAGTCTTCGTGGTCAAAGGTTCCAGTCCGGTGAAGAAGCAGTCGACGCTTTCAAATCAGCCATTTTGAACACCCCCACTTTAGAGTGGAATAAATGTTATAATAACTGGTTTGAGCGTATGGAAAAGTCTATTAAGCTACGTGGTGAATACTTTGAAAAACAATAAAAAGTACTATAAGGTTCTAGTTGTGTTTTTTTCTTCAAACGACAAAACTTAAAAGGCATGCCTCGTACCTCAGAATAACTATGCCTTCTGGACGTCGAACATCTCAGTCTCTCCCGTGACTAAAGGTGCTGCAAAGCACACGAAACGTCGGGAATTTAAACACCAAAAATAAACTGCGACAAAATACAAAAAATACTTTGATTCAGAAGACCGAATTATCTCCTAATAATAATAATATCTAGTTAGTATGTAGTTCACGGAAAAAGCGCAGCACCCCTCTCGATACCCTTGAGGCGCTCACAGCAGTGTTGCGCTCAGTTGTTTTATGACAATCGTTTGAGGATCTCGGACCACGCGTAATTAGATATCACTAATTATGGTCAGTGCCAATTTCAAAAGGGAGGAAATAGACCAGTTCCATCAAACCTCATTCACATAGTCTTTGTCCTCTTTCCATTATTTACAATAATCTCTGCACCTGCTGGAGTTAGTTCGCTGTTTATGTATCTACATTATCGGTAATTGATCTCAGCAGGTGACTTACATAATATTAACACCTCTTAGACCTATGTCCACATGCAAGTCTTTAAAAACCCGGATAAAACCCGTAAACCTTAGCGAGATACATAAATAAGTAGTTAAAAAAAAATCCCTGTTAAGGAACTGTCCTACCGTTGGGCACGGGCCTCCTCTCAAACTGAGAGGGTTTAGGCCATAGTCCACCACGCTGGCTCAATGCGGGTTGGCGAACTTTACACAACTTCGAAAAACTGTTAGGCATGCAAGTTTCCTCACGATGTTTTCCTTCACCGTTATTTAGTTAAATTCATATATTTATCCAATAATTTGCGTTTTGCTCTCGTGTATCCTCTTTGTTCCCTAATCACAGTTAAATGGGAGAGCAACAGGGTGAGACTTCCCAGTTAAGACAGGCGATATCTTGAATGCTAAATTCCTTAATCTAGCTTAAGAGAACAGTTTAAGTGCTTAAGTCGAGACTTAAAGTTGATTATTGGCTGGTTTATGTTTATGTTAGTAGTAAACTATTGTATTACTATACGTGAGTAACTATTGTACTATCACTGAAAACTCTTTAGTACTTATTCCTTTTTCTATTCTTTTTTTTATTACACTCTTATAATGTAAGCTATGCTCACCTTTAAAAGGTTGCACATCATGTTTATAATATTAACAACCATGTACGAAGAAATGTACTGAGGGCTTAGCTCGAAAACATTCGCTTGCGAATAATCGTACTGTCCCATTCATGTTTAGGTAGTAAATTTGTAGTATGACAAGGATAGCATATCAACTCGCTAGCAGCACGCTAACGTCAAGCTTTGCGTATTAAGCCCTCTGTTGCTGTACCCAATGGTAAAACTGAATATAAGATAATAAATAAAATAAATGAATTGTCAGATTCATAAAAAAAAGATAAGCACCATCACGTGTTTGCTCAACGGAGGTTCGCAGAAGTGTAGTGTGTACATCCACTATTCGTTAACGAGAACAATGTAACAGCAAATGTCGTGTGTGCGCAAATGCCTAAAAAAATATATCAGACGATTTGAACCGTGAAGTTAAAGTTAAATAAAAGCTTGTATTAAAAACGGCTGTAGTAGGAAATGAGAAAGCCCATTAGTTCAGTGTGTGGCGAATAAATGGTCACTGCGGGTGGATTCTTACGAGCGCACGTCACAACGCATAAAGTGCTGCCTTGCGTTGCACCGGTTTTATAGATACAGGGCTAAAATTTCTGTGATAACGCGGCGCGTTACGATAACTGTGTGAAATTATTATATTGGAAATAAATAACGATTCTGCTTAAGATTTTTTTAAGTCATTCTGATGCTGAATAAAATATTAACGATATCTTTTTAAGGCAAAATATATAGTATTAACCTCAAAAAATTAATGAACAATAATATTTTAGTTACATTTTATTTTCACACAAAAAATACTTTGTGATACATCAATATGAAAAAAGTACCTAACAAAACAAAACGTCAATTTGTCATTGGATTTGTGACACGACTATAGTCACCTTTCAATCTAGCATTTCCACTTTCGAGTATCACCGTGCTTCGGAAGACACGTTAAACCGTTGGTCCCGGCTGCTACATAACGCAATCGTCGTCAAGTTGGAAGCTTTATTGACGGCTTGATATGTTGAGTATGGCCTCTCGCTCACCTCGATACGTGAATATACATACTGTGGGGACATTTGGTTACGTTTGAATGCTTTTTTGCCACCATACTTTGCATAATGGGCACATTATATGCAGATACCGCACACACAATCAGACAGATCGAAGAATCCCTTGCCCGCCGGCCGGTGCAGAGCACCACGGCGCGACACCTAGTATACGCCCTCCCCCACAGCGACTGCCCAAGCCGAGGCCGTTCCTCCTTAAGGCGCCCTTGAGCTAGTTGCCCCCTTGCCTTTTTGGCTCGAGCGTAGTGGTTGCACGCTCGCCCTTTTGTCCGGTGAAGCTGTGAAGGCCCCGCGGCCAACAGCGTAGATCATTCACACACACACACATACACACACACACATACACATACACACACACAAACACACGAAAGGGCACATTTATTTTTGTTTTTTTTAACATACGGTAACTTTATTGCTGTCATATGTATTTATACACATTTTTCTGTTTAAGATGCACTACGTAAACTTAAGTGGTGGAAGCCAGAGAGGTATGTAACGAAAAAACCTGTTGGAACTCTGTACTTTATACCTACCCCGCAAGGGATCTGGCGTTATGATATAGATAGACAGATAAATTCTTAGAGATCTCCAATCTTTATTAAAATAATCTCAGACTTACAAGTATCCGCGACATTAACTTATCGATTGCCGTTTTCGCAATCTACTTGATAGATGCTAAATATATTTTGAAATAATGCTACATTGCAATGCTTTCTTTATAGAACAAGTAGCCGTGATTATCTTAGCTTTACTAAAAACGTGTTGGTTAGTAATTAATTGAAATAAAATGCATTCATACGTTCATACGTTGGGCGCCAGGTACCCACGTTTTTAACAAATAAATAATATTTTGTTGTTTGTAATTAATTGTAATATTGCGCGAGCGAGCGAGCGCGCGGACGTGTCGTTAGCTGCGAGAGCATATATTTGACTTAATTACATAAGAAAGTACTCTTATTCAAGACCTAAATGGATACAAAATATAACGGTTGTAGGGCTGTTATTTATGATATTTCATACATGGAATGTTCGGAAGACTCATGCAAGAAATTGTATCATCTAAAATGCTTGGCATTATCAACACAGCAGTTCGAAGGTTTCACACAAGAATATAAGGACAACTGGAAGTGTCCGAAATGCGTATGTACTATACCGAAAAAATATAATTCTGAAAAATCAGTACGAGGAAATACAGATATGAATAGAACGTTTACCCCTAACACCTATGTGAATATGGAACGTGGTAGTCGTCTTAATCAAAATGACCAACCTTTGATTTTAAATGAAGAAGTTGGTGATATACTGCAAGAAATACGTGCGTTTCGTCTAGAGTTGAGAGCTCGTATTAATGAACAAACAACAGAGTACACACTACTACAAAATAGATTCTATAAAACAGAAAACGAGTTACAAGACTTAAAAAAAATATAGACGGTAGTTCAGAAAAAAACCGATAAAGCTGATTTGTTAGAAACTCGCGTTAAAGTCTTAACAGAAAAAATCAGTGTCTTGAAACTTGCCTGAGTAAGCAAATATCAGGAAAGAGAATATCCAAAAGCAACAAGAGCCAAAAGAAAATGTCTCATTTGCAAATGCCGTTAAATAAAATAAAATTCAGGTAGTTGAAAAGAAGTGTAATAATGAACCTATAAAGGATTGTCTGGCCACTAAACCGGCAAACATAATTGAAAACAATAATAATAGACAGCTCACATTTAACAAGAGTTCTACAATGGTGGTTTGTGAGCAGGATGGAAAAAGAAAGGATATAGAAGAAATGGAGCATGAAGATAACACAACACAAGCGAATTGGACAACGGTGAATAGGAAAAGAAATCGATATCTTAGTAGCGGTGTAAAAAGAGGGGGAAGTACTAGTGCATCTGTTATACAAGGAATGGAGCGAAAAAAAAATATTTACATGTCTGGCGTTTACAGAAAGAAACAACAAAAGAAAATTTGGAAAGTCATGTTCGGAATATATGTGGAAAAAAAATACCAGTAATAGTAGAAAGAATTAATCATAAGACAGCGCGGGATTATGCCTCCTTTATCATAGGAGTTCCAGAAAGCAAGTACGAAGAATTATGTGGTCCAAAAAACTGGTCAGTTAATATCGAGTTTGCAGAATGGGTGTGGTTTCGTAAATCAACCAAAAAAACAAAGACGCCGGAATAAATACGTTGAAATATATTATCAGGTTGTAAGGGGTCTTCGAACAAAATTAGAAGAATTTAGCTTAGGGGTTTCCTCCGCAAGTTCAGATTTATTCGCGATAACAGAAACCAGCTGTAGTGAATCAATTAAAAATGCTGAACTGATTCCTCCTGGATACACTATATTCTGATGCGATCGGGCAGATGGGCGGAAACAAGGCGGAGCGTGTCTCGTGGCCACACCGCGTCTGGAATTAAGACAAGTATGCAGCGACGTAAATATCGATGATCATATGTTCGAACTAGTTTGTGCTACTGTGTATTCGCGAAATAGATTACAATTTTTACTGTGGGTTGTATATATTCCACCAAACAGTAGTGAGAATGAATATATGTTGTTATTTGGAAAAGTAGAAAAATATTGTAATAGAAACAGTGACGTGTTAGTTCTTGGAGATTTTAATTTACATTTTTGTCCTGTAAGTATTACTAATTACTTTGAATGTTTTTAACGACATGTGGATCCACTCAAAGTAACAGAATACGTAATTGCAATGATAGACAGTTAGACCTAGTGTTAGAGAGGGAGTCAGTGTACAGGTGGTACGCGCGGCAGGATTACCGATCGTGCCTGTGGATGCATACCATCCGCCGCTTGAGGTTACCGTCGGCTTGCTCCACCGCGATCTGCCTATACCTGATAATTGTGTTGAGCCAAATACGCACAAATCTTCAACTACGGGGTGGAATTTTAATAAAGCCGATTTTACGTCTTTATATATATTTTATATATATAAAGACTGGACTCCGTTGTATAAATTAGATTTAGAGTTAAGTTTAAATTATTTATATTAAACGATTAATTCTATTATAAATAATTATGTACCAATGAAAAAGAGAATCAGCTTAAGTTCGAGGTATGTGTATCCCCAGTGGTACACCTCGGAAATAATCCATCATATTAAACTCAAAGCTTCTCTTCATAAGCGATATAAATCGACAGGGTCGAAGGCAGCTTACGAACCGTTTGCTCGGTGTAGGACAAAGGTTAAGAATATGATAGCGTTCGCAGAAAAGCAGTACAGGCATCGTATTCAAATTCAATTTTTAAAAGATCCTATATCTTTTTGGAACTATGCTAAGTCTAAACGGGGTAGCAGAAATACACTTAAGATTTTAAAGAACGGCGAATTTTTATCCAACGAACAATGTGCTATAGAGTTTGCTAATTTTTTCCAGTCTGTGTACAGTCCAGAGCGAGCGCATTTATCCGTGGATGCAACTGTAGCTAAAGCAGGTAGTGATAACGGTGCAGTCTGAGTTTGTGTGGACAGACAGACGAAAGACGTGCAGCGCGCACTTCAACAACTTAAGAAAAAGAAGTCGTGTGGCCCGGATCGTATTCCACCACTCCTATTTAAGGACTGCAGAACAGTCCTGGCTGAACCGTTACATCACATGTTCAATTTATGCCTTAAACAAGCAATATATCCGGGGAGATGGAAGCTAACTAAGGTCGTTCCAGTTCTAAAAGGACGTGTGAGCGATAAGGTGGAGGGATACAGACCGGTGGCAATATTATCTACTCCCGCCAAATTATTTGAGTCAGCTTTGCATAAGAGCATATTAACGCAAGTCAGCGGGCAACTCGCAGATGCTCAACATGGGTTCCGACCAGCCAGGAGTACTACAAGTAATCTTCTCAATTATATGGCGGACATTGTGCCAACCGTAGACAGTGGAGGACAGACTGATGCTGCTTACTTTGATTTCAAAAAAGCATTCGACCTTGTCGTCAACGACGTGTTGCTTACAAAGTTAGCAGTAACCGGTTTTACTCCCCATCTGCTGCCCTTTTTTTGCAAATTATATGAGAGATAGACAACAATACGTAGAATATGCAGGAATCGTGTCGGAACCTTATTTTACGCGATTTGGCGTAAGTCAAGGTAGCAACCTTGGACCTTTGGAATTTATAATAATGGTGAACGATTTGCCAAAGGTTGTTAGATATGTCAAATTTTTACTGGTTGCTGACGACTTAAAGCTATCTCTCACTATTAAAAGTAGGGATTTATTTTATTTTATTAGGTTTACCAACAGTTATTACATTAATACAAGGTATCAAATACAAAGATATACAACGCGAAAGTGGAAGGATGTAGGTACCGGGGAAGACCTAGACTATCTTACCATGACCAAATAGACCGGGTCTTATCTGAAGGACAAGTCATGAGTCTCCGTAACCGGCGAGCGTGTATAAGACGAATTATGAGAGTAGAGGAAGCCAGAGAGGTATGTAAGGAAAGAGCCTGTTGGAACTCTGTACTCTCTGCCTACCCCGTAAGGGATCTGGCGTGATGATATATATATAGATAGATAGATAGATCAAATACAAATATTGTTCTTCTTGGGTCTAATGCACAACTAATTACAGGTAAACACAGCTTGCAATGTAAGCGTCGTATTGATAATAATAAAGTGCATATATACATATATCTAGTGTAAATAACAAAACACAAAAAGAAAAAAGAGACATCGTTATTGTTCCTGGCCAGTTTAACTAACTATCGACCATTTATCGACAATCGACTATGGATAACAATATTGTGCTGTATACTATCTGCCACCCTCCAACACACCATTTCGAAAACTAGTCAGGGATTGAGCGAAAATATCCAGATTAGGGTTGTCGTTATGAAGCCTGCACAAGCGAGGTATTGGCGAATTAGAACCAAAGGCGGTTCTACGAAATGGTGGCGCAAGTATTCTAATGTGGTATCGAAGACTCCTACGAGGCACATTTAAAGGTACCTTTTGCAATAGCTCAGGGCAGTCTATTTTGTTTCTTAATAGTTTGTATAGGAATTGTAGATCGAGCAAATCCCTTCGTTTCGAAAGTGAGTTTATTTTGAAATAACAGAGCCGCTCATTATAAGAAAGGTGCCGGATGGCTTGTCCAGACAGTCGTGCCAGGTTCCATAGGAACCGTTTCTGTACCCTTTCTAATCTAAGGTTATGCGTAGCAAAGTGGGGGCGCCATACTATACTACAGTACTCTAAAGCGCTGCGCACAAGTGTGCAGTAAAGCAATATTTTCGTTTCGGTTTGGCGAAATACTTTACCGTTTCTGATTATGAAACAGAGCATTTTAGAGGATTTTTTTATAGTGGACTCCAAATGTGGCACGAAAGTTAGTTTCCTATCAAATAAGACCCCTAAATCTTTAATGCAATCAACTTCCTCAACACGTTCCCCAAGAATATAATACGAAGAGAGTAAGAAAACATTTCGAGATCAAATCACACAAATATGTAAAAAAGCATATAGAAATTTAGGATTTGTACTTCGCATGTCTCAAAGCTTAACAAATATTAAAGCTATTGGAGCCCTATTTAATGCACTGGTTAGGAGCCAACTTGAATGCAACGCAGTTATTTGGGCCCCGCATGAGACCAAGTACACTGTCATGTTGAAAAAAGTGCAAAATAAATTTATATATACATGAGACAGCACGGGGTGTACCCGTTTTATCTATTAACGTATCCGACTTTATTTATATTAGGTATGGTCGGGTACAACGAATTGAGGGTTAGGAGGGGCCTCGCACTCGTCTCATATATTTTTAAAATTTTGAGAGGCAAGATTGAAAATGGTGACATGTTGGAAAACATGAAGCTGTGTGTCCCGGATAGGTATGTGTGGCGACGCCGGCGGCCGCCGCTAGTGGCTGTGCCGCGCGCGCGCACCAACCAGCTGCAGCAGGCTCCGCTGACGCGCGCGTCATCATCATCATCACCCGAAAGATGTCCACTGCAGAACAAATGCCCCAAAGATCATTACAATGTCCTGTCTTGTACTGTTGGCATCCAGATTTTACCCGTGACCTTCACCAGGTTAGCAGTCCACCTTGTAAGAATACTCACTCCTAAACCAAGGAGTGTGTAACGTATTACCACTGTGTGCTATGTGCCTATATATGCAGGAAATAAATATAACTGCGTTCTTGCTCATCGTCATCACCCGAAACACGTCAACTTATCCAAAGATCACTATGATTTATTACTCTACACTCTCGGATCAATACAGCGGTTATATATGATGTAAGAACATGCTTATTATGTACCTAGTTAATACATAATAAGGATGTTCTTACATCATATCACCACGACAACCGTCTTTGTGCTGTAGGCGTCCAGTTTTTACCTGCGAACTTCGGCAAGTCGTTCTTGATATAGTAGTCCATAAAGTAGGTAGCGATAACGAATTAAAATTACGACAACATGTTTTTCTACCATTCCGGTCTTGGTCTCGGACCTATTGGCGCCTTTATTAAAAAGGCGACAACCTGATATTTTGCGAACGCGTCCAATCATAGAAATCCGCTAATCTTAGCCGCCGCCGACTACGAACCTAACTGCCCTACTATCAGGCGCTACCGCCGTCCGCGGCATGTTCTCACCGACCCTCCCAATCTCTTCTTTGGGATACAGAACCCGCACACAGGATCAGACACCGACCTCGCCAGCGAGGTCGAAGATCCCTTTCCCGCCGGCCGGTGCAGAGCACCACCGCGAGACACCTACACCAGGTATGCGCCCTCCCCCATAGTGACTGCCCAAGCCGAGGCCGTTTCTCCTTGAGGCGCCCTTTAGCTAATTGCCCCCTGCTCTTTTGGCTCGAGCGTAGTGGTTGCACGCTCGCCCGCTTGTCCGGTGAAGCTGTAAAGGTCCCGCGGCCAACAGCGTAGATCATTACCCTAACATATGTATTTAAGTTATAGAAAGATATTAAATAAACAAATAAATTCACACACACACACATGTTTTTCTATCGAGAAATTCTCAAATACAGTCCAAAGTCTGCAATGATCACCGGTATAGTGGCAATACTTACTTACTCCTATTAAATTGCGACCTAACATCGTCAGAGATATATGTACACACAGTACTTCTACCGACCTCGCTTCCTGGATTAAGGCGTGACGGTGTCTAACGAAGAACTACACAAAAAATGCATGAAAATACTCGTATTATGTCTTCTATACATACTCACAAAAGTGAACGCTTTCGCTTCCATGCACACATGCTGCGGCGATTTTATCGTATTGAATAATAGAATACCGCTCTGGGATGGTGTCATTAGGTTGCAGGTAAAACAAAACCTCTTTTTCCGATCGTTGAACCCTCGTGCGATGACTTAAATAATATATTATACATGAAATAAAACTATTTTACGGATTTTATCGCGGTTTATTTTTTTATTTTTAGTTCCCGACGTTTCGAGTGCTTTGCAGCACCCATGGTCACAGACTGCAGACTTCTTTGAGCGACGTCTGCAGTCTGTGAACATGTCCTTTACCGCACCCGCCATAACATCAGATTTGATAGACCACAAATCCTCGTGAAAGAACACCGATTCCTACCAAGGATGGTTCGCGAGGCTATTGAACTTAAAAAACATCCTAATTTCAATAGAGAAGATGGCTGGGTGCTTCCATCGTCTTGGGATCCGGTAATTAATATAATCAAATCCAAAACCAAGCATAACACTGCAAGACCTCAAGACACCGTGAGCTCATTCTGCGTAGATCGGATCAACAAAAATAATTTGAGGGTACCCCGGAACAACTATGCCTTTTGGACGTCTAACACCTCAGTCCCTCCCGTGACCATGGGTGCTGCAAAGCACTCGAAACGTCGGGAACTAAAAATAAAAAATAAACCGCGATAAAATCCGTAAAATAGTTTTATTTCATGTGTAATATTCGCGTAAATCTAAGATCTCAATAATATATTATATTTGGATAAAAGCGTTTTATCCGTGTGCAGAGCTTTGCATAAAGATATTGAGGTAAGCGTGACGCTAGCGAGTTGATATGCCATGCTTATTAAACTACAAATTGACTTAATGAACATGAACGTGACTGCACGTTTACTCGCTAGGGTACCGCTACTGTCAAAATTTTCGTACCAAGTCCTCAGGTTAGAACTGCCTCGTTGGTCTAAGAATGCCTCTACTATCATGACTTGCTCGTAATCGTTAGAAAAACAATGATGGTTGGTTAACGATTACGAGTTCCTGAGTTTGAATTGTAGTTATAACAAAATGTTCGAAGGTGGAACGTCAATTTATTGAAAAATTTTGAGTAGTCATTCGTAGTCTAGAACTGTGCCCGAAATAATGTAGACTGTTCTTAACATAAGGGCCTAACATCATCGATAAAATTCGCGTATTTAATAAAAAATAAACATTGCCCCACACTAGGATTTTCTTATCTTTTTTTTTTTTACATAGGCCCATACTTTGATTTATTCCCGTGAAGTGGGTGTGTTTACAATCATGAAAATTCACATACATAAACACCCAGACTGAAACAAATATTTGTGGGTCACATAAAGATTTATCACGTGTTGAACCCATGACTTCTCAATCCAGGTTTAAGCTCTTAACCACTGGACCAAGCCGTCCTTCAAGATACACAGTATACCTTTGTCATCCCCGATTACAAAAGTAGGCGATACGGTGTTGCAAAAATTGCAAAGAAGGTAGTAGCTTAAAGTAATAGTAGGTTTCAACAGCAATTACGAGTATAATTAGGTAGACAGTCTTCAGGATTTTTTAAAATCCAACCACGTTTAATGCGTACAGACCCCTGAATTTATAAACTATGTGATATATTTGATGCTATCAACACAAAACCGATCCTCGTGATGATTTTGTCCTGCATAGGATGTCATCGGAGGTGTTTAATGTAGGTATTTACTTCATGTTCATTGTCAAAAGTCGTAGACACAACTGCCCAATACCAAAACATTTCGAATGATCCATCATTCTATTTCTGTTTCAAAAGGTTCTTGCTTCTCTCATGAATATAACCGTTAAAAATATTATTGTAGCTTTAATAATGTACACTAAATTTGTACTTATAACGTAACATTGAACCAATTCTAAAATTTCATTATTTCGAAGCGTGCTACGTTCGGTGCGGTGCGCCTCAATTGATTCAACGCAACGCCTCGCTTGCTTCCAACCGACCTCGCTTGATTCCAGTCAAGGAAGTGAACTCCTTATTCGTTATGGCCAATTAAACACGTAACACAACGTGTTACGATAACTTCGTGGGATAATCGTTTAATGTCACTATAGTCTTGTGGTACCCGACCCGTTCAAGCTCAAACTCAAATTATTTATTTTGAATAAATCCTGTGGGGTACTTACAAATGGTGATATTTAATTTTTTTTAACTTACTAATTTACAACTAGTTCGGAACGCGGCCTTCACTGAAAAGATCCAGCGAGAAACTTAGCGGCTTTGTCTTTTTCGTATAATTCTCTAGTCATCTTTTTTTTAAAGGGTTTTTTCATAATTTTCTGTATAGATACCTTTCTTTTTATATAAGACAAAATTAAGCATGCAATTCCACTCCAGTTTAATGCTTTACGACTGAGATATAAGACTAATAATAATATTTTATAAAGAATGATAAGCTTAAGGATTATTCGTGGACCAGTCTCCATAAGCAGCACCCGTTCACGAGTATGAATACTTGAGTTGTTGGCACTCGAATGTTCATTTCACGAAATTATCGTGACCTTCCAAGTTTAGTCATATCGAATGACGGCCCAGTAGTGCCGCAGAGAATGGCCTCGCTTGCCTGTCGCCTCACATCCACACTTTAAGGTTCGTTCCCAACTGTTTGTATCCACTCTGGCAATTTGCCAACCCCGAGTCCATTTCCCGAGCAATCACAACTTAACATGAAATTTCAATTTTTATGCCGGTTAGAACTCGCGAAAAAACACGTCTGGTTAAATGTTGTTGCTCAGATAACTTGGAAAGGCGTGTTGGATTTTTTATTTTATTTTTATAGTGCTTTATAACGAAGGACGTTTTAAAACATGTTAATGGTATGGGCTTGTGGTGGTAATTTTATAACATGTAAACTTTTGAGTAGGCTTGTTTAGGCGATCGTGTTTTACTCCTTCATTTGAAACGGTTTCATAACATGACTACATACTATTTAAGCTTATAAATTTGTAGATACTTAACTATTTTACATTATAGCGATTAAATTTAGATAAGAAATATAACATTTAACGTGCTACACTAAAATGGAATTCTGTCAGATTACAATTGTTAAAGGGGAAGCGTTTTATGTAAGTACTTCTTATGGACATTGGATAGTTATAGCCTAAGGTAATTTTTATACATGCTCAGGCGTCAATCATTTTATACAAACGCTGTCAACAACTCTAAATGCAACGAAACTTTAATCTGATGATGAAGAACGTAATTTACCAATTATAATAGTATTACAATATTAGCATCATCAGTCTATATCAGTTTACTGCTGAACAAAGACATCTTCCTCTTCAATCGTTCCCTCATTATTGAGGATCTTAACTCCATTGCTGGCATTTTTTTACAATTTCCCTCCATCTGCTGCGATTACCTGCCAGATGGAGTGCCGTGCTAACTGATATCTCCAGTTGTTTGAATATCTAATCCGAAAGTCTTTTGGGGCTGCGCCCCCTTGGCCTCTTCCTCTCTATTTTACCTATATCAGTTCACTGCTGAACAAAGATATAGACCACCCCAATTATACGCCACTGTGTCCGATCCTCGGCTACTCTGATCCAATTTCTCCCAGCCGCTCTATAAAGATCATCTCCACCTAGCCTTAGGATGTTTTCTAAAGACCTGAACTTTATTTGCTAAAAATTGGGGACTACAGGCACCATAATAATAATAGTACGACCGTTTGAGGCCCCATCTAGTAAGCGGCGAGTCACCGCCGATCGCAGGTAGTTAAGTATCACTAATTATGGCTGGTAACCGTCCCTTTTGAAAGAGTCTAGTGTTTGTCCATCATATTTATATAGCACTTGTTTTCTTTCCATAATATACAATAGTCCTTGCACCTGCCGGGGTCAGTTCGCTGGTTATGTTTCTTCATTTTCAGCAAGTGATTTCAGCAGGTGATAAACATGACATTACCTTCTCGCAAAGGGTATCTATGTGTTGGACCCATGTTCCCATGCAAACCTTTCCCCGTAAAGCCCGTGAATCTCAGCGAGATACAAATATAATAATAATATGTTACTTTTTACAAGCTCTTATTTGATTTGCAATGTTTGTTTCGGTCAGATCTTGCAAGCTGAATTAGAACCACTTCCTCTTATCCTACGGAGTTGTAATTTGACATGTTGGTTCAGGTTCGATGACAATAGGACGCTAGAGCAGGAGCCCTAAGAGCCATTTACGCGTGAACCCGAGGAGAACGTTGGTGTTGTGGCCCACGCCGCCGTGAGCACCAGGGGGGAAAACAAGCTACAAATTTCCCCTTCCAAGGCGGGCTCTTCAGAGCACTACATAAGGGGGGTACGGGTACGATCCACTTAGAGATCCCTGGGTCCCTCTGACACATGCCAGTGCCGGCCACAGTGGGGTTTTAGTTGGTGGGAGTCCGACATGCCCCGCCAGCTTCCCCTGAGGCTCGTGGAAGTCCATGAGAATTTCCCCACGTAAATAAAAAGGCTCGATGATATATATACAGATACATTTTATGGTCTATGGAAGGACTGGCTCCAAACAAAGGAATTCCTCAAGGGTCAACAGCAAAGACATACATATTTTGATTAGCCGTTTTAAATTGCACAATTACCTGGCTGCATAAAAGCTTGTTTCTTAAAAATGTATTTTTTTTCAAAACTGGCATTTTAGAAATGGGCTACAAAACAGCCAAGCTGAAGTGGGGACGGGCGGGTCATTTGAGCAGAATAAGCCCAGATAGGTGGATAAAAATCACTACCAAATAGCGACTTAATGGACATCGACGCCGCGGAAGACCTAGAAAACGATGGCGCGACGACCTTATCGCCTATGAGGAGAGCTGGTCTGATAAGGCCAAGGATCGGGTTAAGTGGAGAATCATGGGAGAGATCTTTGTGTGGCAGTGAAACGAAAGAGGTTAATAAAAAAAACTATTAATTTATTACGATGAACTACATAAATATAAATGTCACAACTTCTGAACTCTTAACCAATCTACCACTAACTTGTTATATCCCTGTAGACAATCCAATCCAAATTGTATTTAAAATGCAAACATGATCCATTTATTCTATGAAGGACTTTAGTTTGGTAATTTTAAAGGCTTTTTTTAAAAAAAACCGTAGTCCCTCACTAGTATTTATTCGCGTGTCGTGGGTGCGTTTACAAACATGAAAATTCACAAACAAATACCCTGTCCGGAACAAATAATTGTGGATCACACAAAGATTTGTCCCGTGCGGGAATCGAACCCGAGACTATTCGACACAGTGGGCGGAGCAGCTCAAGCTCTTAACCATTGCGCTGAATAGCCTTGGTAAACTACTTTTGAAAGGCAAAGTCACTCAACTTAGGGGTTGGTTGGAAACTTATCGATCGGGTTCAGCCCTTTCACGTACCTGTCCTGTTCAAGGGTGAAAGTAAAACTTATCTATAAATAAAGAGCTTAAACTACTTTATAACGTTCTGAACTGGGCTATTTTTAGGGTGGACTAATTCATCTTTAATTGTTAAATTTCCCTCATTGGTCTAATGTTGTATAGTGTTCGTAAGGATGATGAAGTTTTGAGATGAAGTTCTAGGTCGAACAAAAAGCCGTCTTTATATTAAAATTAGCAAGAGTCTAGAATTGGGCTTAGTATATTGATAATACGCTCGTTTCCTATTACATTAAAACCTAACATCGTCAGCGATCATTGGGTGTTTATTATACTTTGCATAAGCGTGACGATTTTGAATCACTTAAGTGTTCATAATACTTAGATACTAACTCTATTGATGACGATTATTCTTTTTTTTCTAGTTTCCAAAACTTTATTTACCCCTTACACTCTCCATGATAAAGCCCCCATACACTTAGAATCCACAATTACGACCAAATAATTATAAAGCGTCACTATTACCACCAGCTGTATAACACGTAAATTCCAGAAACCATAGCCAGATCCGATGGCGCTTGTACGCCATTTCATGTATTAGTACAATTATTAATTGAAACAGAAATTATATACCATACCAATTATATAATAAACGATGTCTAATCTAAAAGGCAAGTCAAGAGTCTCCATAACATGCGAACGTGTATGAGGCAAACTATGAGAGTGGAGGAAGCCAGAGTGGTCTGTAACCTGTTGGAAGTCTACATTCTTTGCCTACCTCGAAAGGGATCTGGCGTGATCATATAGATAAATAGAAAGAAAGCTAAGAGGGTTCTTGTGGACTAATCTAAGTATAGCACACATGGATTGTTCTTTTATTTCTAGTATTACACTAAAGCCTTTTCAAAACTCGGACCCGTCTGGGTATATTACAGGGAATTATTCTATCCATTGTTTGGTACCCTGCTTAACCCTACTATAATTAACAACCACACGATTAGCTTATTTTCATAACTACTTTAATCGTTCCAGTTTTAGGTTTTCAATGAACTTACTGCTTGGTCTAGTGGTAGAAGATGCGTTTTGCGACCAAGAGGTCCCTGGTTCAAATCCTAGGTCGGACAAATGTAGTTTTTCTATCGAAATTTTTCAGTATCAGTCCGGAGTCTGGAATTGTGGCCGGTATATAATAACAGGTTCGGCCTCCTATTACATGGGATCTAACATTGTCGGCAAAAAGTGGGTGTACACAGTACACCTCTGCCACCCTCACTCGGGGAATATAGGCGTGACAGTTATATTATTTTATAATTATATAAACGTAGTCCCATAAGAACCTAGCAAGAACGAAGTAGTTTAAACCCTTAACCAATAGTCTATGTTACCTCCTTCGCGAAACTTTGGAAGCTGCTGGCATTGCATCAAATTTTAATAAACCGTTATACAAATCTCGAACACAAAAGTTTCTCTAAGAATACATTATATGTAAAACACAATTTTTGAAACTAAAGTAGAAAATATAGTACAAAAGCGTGTTTATTCATGTAGCTAAATGATATTTATGCTGAAAACTTGTTGCAAATAATGCTAACATAGCAAATTTATGCTAGCCTTTCTACTTCGCATACATGCAACCAGTCTAGGGTATATTTTCTAAAAGTAGACTAAATTTAAATACTGTTATGCAGTTTTTCAAGACGGAAATAAATCCATATATAACCAATATTTTGGAAGCTTTGACCTACCACAGTACACTGGTAGTAGACTGCCTCGGTCTAGTGACGAATAATGCACGTAACACGAGGTCATGTGTACTACTAAATGGAACCTTTCGTCGTCGGCGAAAAGAGGCGGCGGTGCACCTCTGCCACCTCCGCTTAAGAAATATAGTCTTGACCGTGTTTATTTTTTTAAGTCACCTTTATAATATCCACAAACTTCATAAAGAAACCCGCGGATTACATCTAACTTCTAACGACCGAATCCCCAGATGCATCCATTTACATCTTCTAAGGAGCTTTGGGATTTCCGCAAAGGATACCCCTTGTGAACCATGCTGAGGTGGTATTATATATTTTGAGTGGATTATTTGGGATAACTTGGTGACCTATAAACGTTTGAAAGCATCGTTCAAATATAGGTAGATACACGCTCGACGCACGAAATATGGCACCACCAAAAGGCAGCCAAAAGTGGACGGTACTAAAAAATTAACAGGCTTCTGATTTTTTACAAATACATCTTTAAGTGATACGAGTAAGGTACAATATGCCTTAATGCATGTTTATATCATAACTATCACTACTCACGTGGACGTTATTTAGTGTATCTTTTGAACAGGACTGCGTATCTTGTTATGATATATTGATATCTGAAAGGCATAAGAAGAACCGAATGCGCTTCTACTAACTATTCCTCTTTCAAATTACAAGGGAAATGTGAAATATTTTGGCATGGTGTAGTAACACAGATAAATTGTCCATGAAACTTGCTGAACGTGCTTTTGAATTTAATGATTGTAATATAATTTGACTAGCAGTTTCCTATGTCTTCGGTCGACAACAGTGCCAGCTATAGATCTATGTTCTATCTATCTATCTATAACCTCACGCCAGA
The DNA here is from genome assembly GCA_905147815.2 of Phalera bucephala. Classification (NCBI taxonomy): domain Eukaryota; kingdom Metazoa; phylum Arthropoda; class Insecta; order Lepidoptera; family Notodontidae; genus Phalera; species Phalera bucephala. The sequence continues at coordinate 27,425,258 of LR990613.1, read as the reverse complement.
TCCCTTGCGGGGTAGGCAGAGAGTACAGAGTTCCAACAGGTTCTTTCCTTACATACCTCTCTGGCTTCCTCGACTCTCATAGTTCTACCAATACCAATCTATGTTACTTCTGAATAATGTAATGGTGAAATATAATTAAAATCGGTTCAGTAGTTTCAGAGTTTATCGATTACGAACGAACAAACAAATCTTTCCTCTTTATAATATTAGTATACTAGCTTCTGCCCGTGACTTCGTCTGCGTTGACTTTAGACAGAAACCTAACATTTTTACGGTATAAAGAATATCCTATGTGTTAATCCAGGTAACAAACTATCAGTATCTAAATCTGTTTAGCCGTTTTTGCATGATTGAGTTACAAACATGCAAACATAAACATACAAATTCAAATTTAAAGTCTAAGTAGGATAGTAGGAGAGAATGAGTAGGAATTGTAATTTGATAGGATATGTAGATGCAGAGCTGTACTAGATCCCCAATCACGTGCTTCTTCGCTGCACTAAATGCATTCCTTGAGAGTAGTCCTGAGGGCTTAGGACGTAAACATTAATGTTCGCGTGACGTTATCGAGTTATTATGCCATCTTTTTCACACCATATATTTATTAAATAAAGATGAACGTGACAGTACGCTTTCTCGATAAAGTTACGATAACTTCAAATGATTTATGCTTAGCCATCTGTTTGCAGCTGGCATAGAGTTATATTTTTTCGGAATTTAAAAGTACTGCGGGAATATTGAAAGAATGAGCTTCTATATCTTTCTTTTATACTTGTTGTATTTTTTCTTACATTTGCTAACGTAAGTAGTATTTTGCGTGTCGGTAAAAATAAATATTATTAACCGGCGAGCGTGTATGAGATGAACTATGAGAGTGGAAGAAACCAGAGGTCTGTAAGGAAAGTACCTGTTGGTACTCTGTACTCTCTACTTACCCTGTAACGGGGTTGGTGTGATGATATAGATAGATAAACAGATTAACACAGGCCTAAATGCGGCATACAATAAAGCAGGAATTGCTCCTTTTGAATTTCAAAATTCAATGTTTACCTACCGCTGATTAAAAAAACAATTTACAGGCGTATTTTTTATAATATTGGCATAACAAACACTGCCTGGATTCACTGTTTCCAGGACCCTTATTTGCTATGTACAATAAACACGTAACGCGGCGCGGTACGAAAATCTCGTGAAATGATCGTTCAATAGTACACAGAATACAATTACATGATCATTTCGTGAAGTTATCGTGAAACATCCCGTTTGGTCATAGGTCTTGCGTTATTTACGTTACACCGCGTACAAACTATATTATTTAAGTTTAAAAAATAACAAATACCACCACTAAATAGACCGAGTCTTATCAGAAGGACAAGTCAAGAATCTCCATAACCGGCGAGCGTGTATGAGACGAACTATGAGAGTGGAGGAAGCCAGAGAGGTATGGAAAGAAACTGTTGGAACTCTGTACTCTCTGCCTACCCTGCAAGAGGTCTGACGTGATGATATAGATAGATAAAATATACATACATATTCAATTTCTATTTATTATCCACATTAGTCAGATAATCTGAATCTGTTAAGGTATAATAACAATTTTCATTTAAAAATTTATACGAAACTGATTTGATTTTGTAATGTACTAAAACGTACGGGAGACGCCACACAGCGCAGCCCCGCTCGCCGACGGAACGTAGATGAGCGCTTCTGTCACGCTCCCGTCGCACTCCGTCGGCTATCTGACCAAACCTTATCTTATCTTATTGTTGGCTTATCGGACCGAGGAGACCTCAGGCGCACTTCAACTCGATGGGATCTTTTGTGCTGTCCTTGCCCTGATGCTCTTACGTACCTGAAGGATCAAATACTTCCTGTATCAGGCTGTATATTCCAGTAGGGGGGCAGAGCCGTAGTTCCTCTGGATTTGGATAGGCCACTCTCAGCAGCTTAATTCACCGCGCAGCCAGAGCGTCGTAGTGGCAGAGGACGTGCTTCATGGTTTCAGTCTCTTTACCACAGTTCCTGCATACCACGTCGCTGCATAGGTTCATCTTGTGTAGATGTTTTTTTGTGCCTTAGTGGCCTGTAAATGCTCCAATAAGTTGCCTTAGTTGTAGTCTACTGTGTTTTAGTAGTCTCTTACTGTCGCTGTCACACCATGTGGAGAGAAATCCCTTGGAGTGTCTTAGCCCTGTATTTGTTTCCCACTCTTTCCTGTATTGTTCTTGTGCCATCTGGTATGCCTATGACTAGACCAACAAGTTTCTCCATTGCTCCCTTTCTGGCTAAGTCATCCGTACACTCATTGCAATCAACCCCCATGTGCCCAGGGACCCAGACTAACCTGACTGTGTTGCGCGCTCCACATCTTTCAAGAAGGTATGCACACTCCACAGCCAGTGCTGAGTTTAGCTCGTAGGAGTTGATGGCTTTGAGGGCAGCCTGACTGTCACTACAGATGTAGATTCTCTTGACTGTAATTCGTTTGTCCAATATCTCTTTTGCACAAATATTTCGCATAGGTCTCTGCTTGGAATATTTACGCAAATCTGCCCATGCCTTGCCTTAGGCTGTATCCTTCTGTGTATACACCGGCTCCCGTTCCAGACTTGGTTTTGGATCCATCAGTGTACCATATCATTAGTTCCTTGCCTTGTTTAATTAGACTACTTTTCCATTGTTCCCAGGTAGAGATGTGGGTGCTAAATCTTTTGTTGAACATGTACGTGGACAAGGTCTTGTTGTCTTGTTCTCATGTTCTTTATGTCATCTAGTTCCTTGTCTGGCGCTAGCTTGGTGTGTTCAAGGCTTGGCGCTGTTACGCTCCATAGTCCAGTTTTCTATAGCCTATAGAGTGCCTTCCTCGCCTCAGTCTGAATGACGATGAGATTGTGCAAGCACTCCATAGCTGCTGTCGGTGTTATTTTGAATGCACCTGTAATGGCCAGGCAGGCTGCCCTCTGTAGTTTTATTAGAGCGTCCCTGCAAGTTTGTGTTTTAGTTTTAGGCCACCACATGATGCATCCATACGTTAATATCGGTTTACCATAATTTTATATACCCAATGCATTATTTTGGGCTGTAGGCCCCATGTCTTTCCATATGCTGACCTACACATATTCAGTACTCTCAATGCTTTAGCAATGGTTTGGTTAACATGTAAGGTTCGGTGTATGCAATAAAAGATGTTTACTGTTCAGTGCATAAGTTTATTCTAAGTCCTATAGTATGGGTGGCAACAGTATTTATATTGACCCTAGCTACTACACTACACCTACCCCCTTAAAATAAAAAAAAAATAAAACAATAGGATTTTTTTTACCTAGTACATACTTAACAAATACAATATTTCAAATAAGTATCGTGGTAATAATTGATTGTTACATTTTTTTTTTCTTCTTTCCCATGTTAATTACCAGTCACATATAAATTTTGACTCTTTTACAAAAGTTTTAATTATTACAATTTCATCAGGAATATTAAAATATTTTTTCTTTTATCAAACAACATAATACATTTTCATTATAAATCACCTTAGATTTTATTTTGGATAATATTAAATGTAGGTATTTTTATAGATTGTTATTATTATTATAGTATATTATTATAGTATAGACAAAATTATAATATAAAAATTAAGGTTATAAGTGTAAATTTCAGTTATAAAAAAAAATAAGTCTAACCTTACTTAAGCTTACATACACAGTGTAGAAACTAATAAGTACTATAATATATGTGTTTATAAATATGTTTAAAATAATTCTTATCTAAAAGTGGGCCCCTATATCTATATAAACATTAACTATATCGATGTTGTTATAGTTGTAATCATAGGTAAGCATGATTAATATTCTAGGTATATCCTCTATAGTCACAGAATTCATGACTAATAAAATTTATTTATGTTCGTGACGTCACCTTTCATCCTTGTGAAAATATCCTTTTTGCAATTAAACTTCTGCAATGTCGTTTTACTTCCTATATACGGTTTTACACCTTTTTAAGTACAAGACTGTACTAGTTTCTTCAAGGTACACATTTTATATTTGATTGGTAGGCCTACCATTTATTTATTTTCATTCATTTTATTATGCAGGATACAAGGAAATATTTATTACATTATTGTGCGCACATTCCTCATAAAACAAACAATTATTTTTACTAATTCAGGCAGTTCATTTAACACTTCCTTTTTTTTAAATCATACCATGTGTCCAAGTTAACTTCACAAGTGGTAGCTCGACCGAATTATGATCAGATTAACAAGGATTCCGTGTACCTTGCTATCATTGGGGCTAGCTCGCTCAACAGTGCCTCTCGGGCTACTGTTTATAGCGATTGCTATTGCCCTACTCCCCATATATTATTATTATCAAATTCCATCAATATATAAAATACCTATCAGTTCCTTACAATAATCTCAACCCTATTGAATTCTATGGCGCTTATAAGGATATCAAAAAAATTACTTAGGTGATCAGGCTAAGCTTTCGTTGATACCTTATAGGCTTATTATCCATAAGAATCCCCATCAAAACGTATATGCATTCTAAAATCTATCTTTGCCACCTCTTAAGATAACCTTTCCATTATTCCATATCTCCTAAATCCATTCCTTCCCAGTCACATTTTTATTCAAACTATTCATGTCATTCCAATTCAAACTTCAACCAAACTACCTAAACCAGCAAATACAACATTATACTGTGTCCTTCGTTCTCGATATAAACTATATTAGCAGCTCTCTCGAGTCGCTTGGCAACCGCGCGTCATTTAGCCAATTAAAAAGTCAACGCCGCCTCTATGGTATCTGTGGACATAACCTCTGCAAGCATTCTTTTGAAAGCGCGGCAGCCGACGCTTTGTAATAAAGTTTTTGGTCGACATTTAATTTAATAACTTGTAATGGCACTGAAATTATATAACAAAAAGGTTGTAATATACTCAAGTGACCTTGTGAAATAAATTTAAAACATCGTATAGGCAAATTTAGAAAAGTTTACGTCCTGGCAAAGAAGTACATTCTAAAAAGATCAACCGATAGTTGTTTATTTGTGGTGTTTTTCAGCTTAACTTGTTTATTTATATAATATCTAATATTTGGGGACGTGAGTTTCGTCATATTAAAATTTGGGAAAGCTTCGTCGTCCGAAAAGTAAACTTATGAAGTCTACGTCCCTATTCGTGTACAAACAGTTTAACACGAAATATACCTGAAAACGATTATTAACCGTCTATAAAGTGGCAATGTTATACCTCCAATAAGAGAAATTAGGGGGACGTTCATCAATTATGATGATTGTTCAGGATCGATGGCATTTTAAGGACACGGGTGATGTACGAGATACATCGACGTGGTCCGCAAGACTTGACGATAATTCAAGGACACGAGTGGTGTACGAGATACATCGGCGTGATCCGCAAGACTTGGGGCCCATACGAGATATGTGCTGAAGGTCATACTACTCATAGGTTTCATCCATGAGGTGTTCCTGTGCAGTTCACATTTCTACAATGGTAAGAATCAAAAATGTTACCTAAAATACATACCTTAAACATGTCTAAAACAGTAAATACAAAGACTATTGCTATAAACTATAAGCAATTTGTCATATTATATTTCCAAAAGGAGACTTACTGAAAGGGTAATTAAAGTGACATTGTTTAAGTATAACAATACATTATTAATAACAAAAGTCACTCCTTTGCAGAAACATAGTGTTTTTATTGATTTCATTATTAGACATACTTGTATAATAATACTGAAATAGCCCAAACTGGAGCTTATTACACAAAGAATTGTGCAAAATTATGAGTACTTGTATTAAAAAAGTTAAATCCAGCAATACTTATTCCTGAACAGGGTTTATAACCAAATAAGCCAAAGTAATATACGAAGACTAAAGTCTTTAACCAATGCGTTCTACCTGTTATGACTTACGGGGCCGAGACGTGGACACTCACAGTGGGACTAGTCCACAAACTCAAAGTCGCACAGCGGGCTATGGAGCGAGCTATGATCGGCGTTTCTTTGAAGGATAAAATTCGTAACGAGGTAATCCGAGAAAGAACCAAAGTTACCGACATAGCTCGCAGACTCAGTAAGCTAAAGTGGCAATGGGCTGGTCACATCTGCAGAAGGACCGACGGCCGATGGAGCAAGCGTGTCCTAGAGTGGAGACCGCGACTTGGTAAGCGTAAGGTAGGACGGCCCCCAGCTAGATGGACCGACGACCTCAAGAAGGTCGCTGGGACGGACTGGATGCGGAAGGCGGGGGACCGTGTGCAATGGCGCGTGTTAGGAGAGGCCTATGTCCAGCAGTGGACTACGATAGGCTGATTGATGATGATGATGATATACTAATGGCAATGCCTGTTGTAACTGACAAGCAACAGGACTGTGGATACATTCCAAATATAATATCTTATCCTACCGATGCTGCGGCAGGCAGGTTGTGGGATAATTTGTGTTATGCACAAAGATACTTAAAAGATAATATAAAATACCTGGTCTATCCAGTTAACATAGAACTAATAATTATCTATCAATATTATCAACCTAGACTCCTTGCAGGGTAGCCAGAAAAGATTAATCCTAACAATACAGTCATGAAACCTTTATTGAGAAAGAACCTTTAAGGTCAGCAGTATATATTTTGCATAAAAGGAGTGTTAATATAGTGGATTATCAATATGGAATTATTAACTAGCTAGTCATAGCCAGTAGTTAAAATTTCATAAAACGACCACCGTTGTAACCAATATAGAACAACAATCCTCATCCTGGGTATGGAAATATTAAGTCACAGTGTACCTATCAGTTCACCAAAAACAACATCACGTTGGACATTGGAAATCTCCTACCAAAGAAAGTGAGGTACAAAAAGCATGATAGGCATTTTACACAAGGACTTGGTTTTTAAGTTGCTGAAAAATTCAGAAAAACTATCAGGAATACAACATGGGTTTTACAAAGAAGCCATAATATTGGAGGCTAAAGGTATTCACTGACGGTGGTATGTATCTATGACACTAATAATGCCTTCAACGACAAACATAATTTTATTGGTTTTTGTGCAAGTACTTGCACTTCAGACAAGTGAATCTTGTCCTACATATGTTTAACATTATGTATAGAAACATTATTATTAGAAACACTATTGTTTAATAATTTGAAATATAATTTATAGCTATTTTTATTAAAAATAAAAACTTAATGCTAACACGTCAGACCTTACAGTCATAATAAATATACTAATAGAAAATTTATTAGTACCTATTCAGTTTTCTATCATGTAATGAGTTCAATGGTTTTGGGTTCTTGATTATTTCCTGCATCAATTATAGTGTACTTAATAATATTAGAAATTTGAGGCACACACAATGGAAAGCTATACATCAATTCATCATTGGGAGAATTCGATGTTTTTACTGTATTTTTGTTTGATCATATGATAATCAATAAATAATATGTAATTAAATAAGATTATTCAAGAAATAAATAACTATAAAAAATAGTTTTGTAATTAGTTTGGAATGTGTACAGTTATTTTGAACACCAATGATGTTTTCTTGTATAGTTATGATAACACAAGTACAAACTGCTACCATTAAAGTAACAAGTTGGTTTTAGAGCACTATATATGTTGTAATTTATTTAAAGGTGTTTCAGTAAAAAATATTGGATTGAGATATCATACAAAAATTTGCAATTTTGGTATTGTTATACTTAAATTATTACATCCACATGTTACATGTATCTTATAAATAGGTATCTATATATAAAAAGAAAATAAAGGCATGCAAATGACTTGATAATAATATCCATTTGAAAATTTAATGATATTATGTTGACAAGCTACGGTGGATGAAATATTGAGTTACAGTATTTGAAAGTATGGATTATCTTAAACGAGTATAATCAAAAGTATATTCTTATCACAGGTATGATAAATATTATGTAGTATCAGCAATAATCTAAGTCCTAAGGAACTTGATATTATTTATTTATTATTAATGGGGGATACATAATAATAAGTTGAGTAACACTCAAATTTCTCGGTTGGACATCTAGAACTAACTAGAAAGTTACCCATTGCAATTTTTGTTTTTACTTATAAATACAGTCACATACAAAGAAGCAAAGGAAGTGTGGTATGAAATGAAAATTTCATGGTATGAAATAATTCAGTTATGAATAGGATTCCCAATATGATACAGTTGTAACCCATGGTTCGGTTTAGTCGACTGTAACTTATTCGCTTAAGTTATTACTAAATTAGGAGTGTATTTTTTAGTATTTTTAGTATCAGTAATGTAATTGGTTCAGGAGTGGTCCAATCGTATTGCCAAAACGAACGTTCGCGGGCGTTATTGCGCAAGAACGAATCGTTAAGTAATACATAAATATTTATGTAGCCAAGGATTTATTTGTCGGCGCACACTCAGAACATGGAAATGATTCCGGGATAGTTTCGAAATTTAAATTGAATTAATAATAGTGGTATAGTAATAACACTGGGGTAGGTTATGTTTGTTTACCACGCATTAGTACTGCCCTTCGTTCCAGACTCTAAAATTGGGGGGGGGGGGGGGGCGCGAGATAATATAGGTAAAACACATAGCCTTATGGGAGGAATATCTCCAGATAAGGTGTGTGTGTGAGTGATGTACGCTGATGGCCGCGAGGCCTTTACAGCTTCACCGGACTTAATTCCATATAAGTTCATTAGTACAAAGGCCTCTAGTACAAAAAAAAAAAAAAAAATTTAAATTTTGATATATGTACATCTTTAAAGATTAAAAATATAACTAACATTAAATATAGCCGAATGTTGATATTAAAAAAAAAAAAAAAAAAAAAAAAAAAATCATAAATTAAATATGTAATGATAGCAAAACCATTCTTATAATCACCAAGTTAATTCGTAGCCTTCGTTTGGTACCGTACTCAAAAGGAGATCATTTGACAAAAAACAGTTGGAAGACACATTAGTGGGGAAATAGGTTTCCCTGTTATATTTGTATCATATTGTTATAGATTGGGTACTAACAGACTTTGTTTTCAGGTCTAGTACACAGTAAGGGTTCCTAGCTATCTATCTATCTCTATCCATATTATGACGCCAGATCTCTTGCGGGGTGGGCAGAAAGGGCAAGGTTCCGACGGGTTCTTTCCTTGCATGCCTGCTTGGCTTTCTTCACTCTCATAGTTCGTCTCATAATGGTTGTCAATGATACAAGAATTATTATAAAGGATTTAATTTTATATAAACAAAACTCTAGATGGGCAATTCCTCAACTCTTGTTATATAGAAGATATCTATAGAAGAAACATCTCTATAGAAGACATAACAGATAGAGACTGCACTGATATCTGATAAGTAATGATTGATTAATATTACCCGGTATTAATGAATTTTGGACAACAGGTGTGGTATAAAGGTATATAACAGGTGCTTTAAAGGTTTTGTTGGGATGGATCTACACTACATAACATAATATGTTATAGAATTTAATTATATAAATTTATTTTAAATAAGTTAGACAGACTGGTTGTAAGAAACAATATATGTGTATATATTTGTTGTTTGTGTTGTATGGCAAAACAAAGAACGGGAATGTGTTATAGTACAAATATACTAATGATATGTTATTTTTTAGAGGTCACGCTCAAAAAAAAAAAAAAAAACCTTTATGTGGTATACTTCAACTTTACCCTTATAGCTCTAAACAGCTGCTAATATAGTTTATATCGAGAACGAAGGACACAGTATAATAAGTGATCAAACGAACTTACCTGAAGTGAAGTTCGATCATTATTATACGAAGTCCTTCGTTCGAAGATATAAGTACCCAACCCGCCCTGCCCGTTGGTAAAGTTGAAATGTACTACTTCTAAAAGGAATGCTTGCAGAGGTTATGTCCACAGATACCATAGAGGCGGCGTTGACTTTTTAATTGGCTAAATGACGCGCGGTTGCCAAGCGACTCGAGAGAGCTGCTAATATAGTTTATATCTTCGAACGAAGGACTTCGTATAATATTGATCGAACTTCACTTCAGGTAAGTTCGTTTGATCACTTATTATACCAACACCTTACTTACAATATCAAATCCAAAACCTATCAACCATCTACTCTTATAGTAGACAAACCTTCCGATTACATATAAGTAACATTATTCATTACGTCATTACATAACTATTGCTATACATGGTCCTTTTACTTGAGAAGTACATTCAGAGAAACTACCACATAATACTCAGTACTTTTCCGACATAATTATTTAATAGTAATTGAAATAAGCATAAAAATATATCTAAGTTTAATATTTCGTTATAATTGCAACTAGTTTTAAAATACATGAAGCTTGTGTATGCATTCCAATCCTGTTATGGTTATCGTCAAATAAACAAACCTACCTCATGAAATTGACCACACACGATTATTGTAACGTGCCTTAAATGGAATGGAATGTTTGAACGTCTCAATTTCCTTATACTTTGCGCTAGATGAGACACCCGTATCAACTAACGAATGATCTAAGTTATTATTTACGGATAACTGCATTGTATAATAAAAATTATTTCATTTTTATATTTACGAACCAAATTTGACTTGAAAGTTCAGGTCTTTATGATAGTGTTGTTTGTTTAATTTGAAAACAAAGGGCTTTGAGGCATAATTAATTTTTCCTCTAAAAGCATGTTAATATATTATAGACATCTGAATTATTATAAACGTATCTACTAGTAATGCGACTTTAAAGAATGGATTCAATTGTGACGTTGAGTAACGTTTTCGAATTGGAAACTTCTAAGCTGCGCCTATAGTCAAGTTGACAATCTACAGTCGTTAACGCTAATAGAAAGCGGAAAAATGTATGGGAATGACATTTTGCAACGAAAAGTCACGTGGTCAAAACAATGAGCTATCGATTGCGACAAGAGAATAGAAACAAAACGTTTGCAACTTGTCTAGGCCCTCTGTACACTGAACAAAAAAGACTTAAGTTTATATAATTACAAACACAAAAAATATGCAAGTTTTTATACCACTGATCAATTAGATTACTAAAAATTCTGTACCAACCGCTAAATGTATTTTTTTTTTCGTGTAATGATCATTTCCATTATACTTAATTAGTACCGAATACTCGCATTACTCTTCAGGTGTATTTATAACAAAATAGCTCATAGCTTATAAGACCTTGCCTAATTCTGACCGCAATTTTTTTTCTGTTTACATATTTCAAACGTTTTAAAATGTTTGTAAGTCATACAATTTACCAACAATATTGGACATGTCTAAATGGCTGAAATAGAAGATCCGCATCTGAATAGCTCAAATCGTAAACTAACGCTTAAGAATAGCTTAAAGAGAAAGTAGTACATAGAACAAATAGTAATGATATACAAGAAATAGCAGCACTCAGATCTTCTTATAAGAATTCATCAAGTAATTATTGTGTGCCTGTAGGTAGCGACAATGAATAAAATAAGCGACTGTTATATAATTTTTCCATATTATATTAGCTATATGAGATAACGTATATATTGACTCGCCAAAAAAAAAACAAATACTTATAATTTGACACGTATGGTAAAAATAAATTAAGCGAGAAAAGTGTCGTGGAATGAAAATATTACAATCAAAAGTATGCGAAAGAACTTTCCTTGGTAACTGTAACTGCTAATGGACATTCTGAGTGAAGGATGATTATATTTCTTCTTAAAAAACTGTAATAAACTAAATGTTTATACATGTCACGCCTTGATAAACTAATGGAAATCACAACCGGGAAGATCGTGCTCTTTGCATATCATGCCAAGGTTGCATCTGTATACTAAATTTTGGCATATTATTATGGGTAATCAACAATAATTTTCACATAATTGCCTCTTAGACATTTTGCAGAATCTTACCGAAGAACATAAAATTCAAACACTGCCCCATATGTAGTATGCCCCAATATTTTGTTAATGAAAACAAGTAAATAACTAAAATAATACTCGCAAAATTATTGCACCTATAGTTCCGAAAACTCTCAAAGTAAAATGTGACAAAATTACTAAATGTGAAAGGATCAGTAGTTCCATTAGAATTAATAAAAAAAATTTGATACTCTGAATTCTTTAAATTTATATCTTGATATTTGATTGGACATGGCATTTTGAGTTTATGCTGAGATGTTTATAGCAGTATTATGACAAAACTTGAAAAACATAATCCAATTCGTTACGATTATTCTTTTTTTTTTTATTAAATAAAATACATTATGTAATAGTAAAATAAAAGATAATTTTGCATAACTATTATGTTAACCTTGCGGAACATTGTGTTGATTGCAAGTAAGTAATATAGATATAATATTCCTGTAATCGAAAGTAATTAATTCCATGATTTCTTTACAAAAAATACGACATACCTGTTACGCTATCATCCTTATAAGCATTAAAAAGTACCCTTTTTTGTAACACAGAAAACATGTGTAGATTATAAGCAAAATAACACTAAGAAAAGGGCATCCACATCTTGCTCTTTTCGAAATTTGAATAAACAAAATGCAAAATAAAACATGCAATTTTCCTTTCACACCGAGTAGTTTTACCTCATCAAAATCGAAAGCCTTACATTAAATTTCATTTGAACCATACTATGGATTATTAATAAGGATTAATTTCTGAATCGAATACAACACAAGCATTTTTGTAATTCGTTGGTACTTAACATTTTTCTAACCATATTATAAAATTCAAGATACACATTTATAAAATGGGCAAAATCGATCAATAATAAAAAAAAAAAATATGTTGCGCTTACATAGATGCGTTAAATGGCTTAACTGCTCAAAATATAACTACAATACTCCATGTTATATATTATACCTACCTAAACATACTACGGCTATATTTCCACTAATCACTATTTCCTCTACACTACACTTAGCACTCCGGGTCCACACAAATATCGTCCGGGACTTTCACTACTAGCGCCGGAACCAACTGCCTGATGCTGGCACCACATAGCTTGAACTTCTCGATCATCACCGTTATCAATATCGCCTTTTTCTTTTAAACAGATTATTTTTTTTCTGCTAGTCACAAAATCGTGCTGACTCTGAGCAGGGGCTGACTCTTGTTCTATCTCGCATGACCCCTCAGCTTATAAACTTTTGTCCGCATGTCTTCTGTTGGAAACTCTTGAACATTCTTCATATGTTTCGACTTTTTTTTTTGTTCAGTTTTCTTTATTTGATTTAATTACACTTCAGCGCAACGGTACAAATAAATCAATCAGTCCTTTTAAGGCAAAAGAATTTGCACTCCATGGTCGCTACCCGACACCTTAAGACGCCCGCGTCGGCGGCGCCTGCCTGGCATGGTCGCCATGTAAGGTTCGGTGTATGCAATAAAAGATGTTTACTGTTCAGTGCATAAGTTTATTCTAAGTCCTATAGTATGGGTGGCAACAGTATTTATATTGACCCTAGCTACTACACTACAAACATGTGCATGCCACCGTAGTTGCTTGTCTAGAGTCACTCCCAGATATTTAACTTCAATGGTCCATTTAATTTTATTACCGTACATATGAAGGCTTTGTAGGCATGTTAGTACCTTTTCCGTGTGTACATTAGTTTTCTTCGGGTTGACCGAGAGGCTATTTGTCGTGCACCAATTCGTTATTTATCTAGAGCTTCCTGCATCAGTGTCGACACTGTGTTTGGAAACTTCCCATTGATTGCTATCACTATATCGTCAGCATATCCTACTCCGTAGAACGGACCTTTGTTGATTATCTTCAAGAGACAGTCCACTACCTGGCTCCACAGAGTCGCCAATAAGACACCTCCTTGCGGGAATCCTTTAGTCGTTTTTAAGGATAGTCCTTCTCCTAATATAGTAGACTGGATTACCCTGTTCTTTAGCATATTTTTTATCCATCTGACTAAATTTGTTTCTATCCCATGCCCTATAGCAGCTATTTCAATGGATGAGAATGTTGTGCGATCATAAGCACCCTCGATATCCAGAAAAGCTACAGCACAGATTTCCTTTTGCTGCCATCTCTGCGCGATTCATTACCAAACCTTAAGTTTTACTCGATTTCTAAATTTAAACAAGCTGTTGTTTGTTTTTTATAAAGTTTGCTCATGTTCCTCAAAGAAAAATTTAATGCCTTGCCACTTGCAAATCCATAAAAACTAAACATTCGATAAAGGGAGCATGTGAAGCTAGAAGTACTGGTGCCTTCCACACTAGGAAAGCATGTCTCGTGGAGACGTAGGTGTATTATAATAACATGATAAAAAATAATTACCTTACGTCCTTCCCTCTAATATGGTCGAGGGGAGTAATGGCTGTTCCAGCAGTCATACTCGTGAACGGGTGCTGCTTGTGGGGACTAGGCCATCTGGAATCTCTTAGACAGTCTTTACAGATAACATTATTAGATTCATATCTCGAGCATCACACTGGAGCTAGATCGTAATTATTTAATTGTTATCTAAACATTGTATCCACACAATATGATTGAAAAAAAAAGCAAATACAATACAGAAAGAGAAGTAAATAAAAAAGACAAGCCCGCTGAGTTTCTTAACTGGATCTTCTCAGAGGAGGTCACGTTCCCGTTCGGTGGTAGATTAGTAGTTAAATAAGATTTAAAAAAAAATGTAAATTGACTATTTGCAAGCGTCCCCGCAGGGCTTATACGAATAAACTGTTTGAGTTTGAGTATTATGATAATGTTATAGGTATACAGTAATATCTACATACCTCTTTACATAAACTAGACAAATTTAACAAGAAATCAAGTATGATAGTGTTATAAAATATACGTATTATAAAATCTAGTGAAATTAAATTAACATAAATGAGATCATGATGTGAAACAACTTTAAAAATAACTAAGGAATTCCTGTTAAATAAAATGTGCTGTAAATTGTGTTCGCCCGCATACATGCATATGTGTGTGTGTGTGTGTGCACGTGTATGTGTATGTGAAATTTACATAAAAATATATGTATATGAAATCTAGGATGTTATAATTTTTATTATATTTTTACGACCTTAGGTACTATCATTTTAAAGCTATCCGTCCAAACTAAAATCTAATTTATCTTAATCCCCCGATGAAAATATTTTTAAGGATGAAACTGTTGAAATATCCCAATCAGCAAAGTGGTGGATAATTTGCAGACCAATTACGACTGGCGTCTTGGGGGAAATCGGAAAGTCACGTTTCATTACTTTGTTACCTTCACTCAAGCACATACATAAATGAATAATGTTTATTATTTGACCAACATTAACTACCGTGGGGCAAGGATCTTTTTGCTCGTGGTCTAAATTGGAACTAACGCGGTCATCAAGTGAATGTCACTCCATGACAGTCACAGAGTTGCCGTTTGCTATGAAATTTGACCGAGTCCTTTTTTTAATCAGTAACCGTGCGGTGGGTCCCCACCTGTTGAAATATCTTCTTAGAAGTAGCAAAATTGTACCAAATTGTAACAAAAATTTACACCAACGCCCCGCTGTTAATATCATCCACGAGCCAGAAGATCGTTTTCATGCACATGTCAATGTACACACACTGTAAAATAACAGTTTCTTAGGTATAGCTGATAACGGAGATAGCATAAAAATATATTGGTTTCTTATACTTCGGATCTTCTATATTATCTCACCAGATCAATCGCGGGGATAGTTCCTGACATTTATTTCTGAATTCCTCCACTCTCATACACGCGCGCTGGTTACGAAGAAAGTTGGGTTGCCTTTCATATATACCCTTAACACAGTTTACTTGGTCATGGTAACATCGTGCAAATATTCCCCGGTGAAATTCATCCACATTCGTATTGTATATCTGTTTTGTGGTTCTTTCTTCCGACATTTTTTTTATGTGCCTGAATAACTAACTACCGCAGCATAATACTAGTATCGTCAGAATAAACTAACATGACTCACTTTCGCATTCTCTTTTTTCGCTAGCTAACATTTTCCATGTCCAACTAAAACAATAATGTTATCGTCTTTTATCGATACAATGGTATCAATCGACATCGATAAAACCCATTCTATTCGAAACCTATCGGTTAGCAGCCGTTTCCAGTCCGCCCGTCTGTATTGCTTGTGAAACTGATTTGCACATCGATTCCACCTCGGCTCAGACAGTCTCACCAATCACGCTCCCGAAATCACGAGTTATTTGACCGAATAAAGTGGTTTTATCAAAGCCCACGCCATCTGTACTCGTCCTAGCAACGCCTTACATATAACGACTAGAGCTTTTGGCGTCTCCCCAAATTTGAATAATTTGCTTCGACGAAACTGAAACGGAACGCAATTTAAAAAAATACAAATATAATCTTTGTAGAGATCACTGACGTATGGAAGGAAAGTAGTAATACCGGTGTGATCTACTTAAAAAACATGCTTCGGATTAAAAGTTATTATCATATTATAATCAAATGGGCATTAGGATAAAATATAACATTTATTGTTTCAGAAATTATTAAACAACCCACCGTCACCCCTATATTCCCCAAGTGGAGGTGGCAGAGGTGTCGTTGTGTAAAAACCTTGTCTCACTAATACGTCCTTGTGGGAGTAAGCGACCGTTAACAAAAAATATGTTCACATGCACAGACATTCAGACGTAACTTTTACATAGAATAATGCTTTCATACTATCTATCTATCTATATCATCACGCCAGCTCCCTCGCGGGGTAGGCAGAGAGTACAGAGTTCCAACAGGTTCTTTCCTTACATACCTCTCTGGCTTCCCCCACTCTCATAGTTCGTCTCATACACACTCGCCGGTTACGGAGACTCTTGACTTGCCCTTCAGCTAAGACACGGTCTATTTGGTCATGGTAAGATAGTCTAGGTCTTCCCCGGCACCTACATCCTTCCACTTTCGCATTGTATATCTGTTTTGTCATTCTTTCTTCTGGCATCCTTTCTATATGCCCGAACCAACGGAGCATACCCTTTCTCATCTTTACACCGATACTATCTTTCATACCTACTCGCTTTCTTACTACGCTGTTGCGAATACGGTCGGTCAGCGTGACTCCGCACATCTTCCGCAGAGATCGCATTTCGACCGCATTTATCCTGCTTTCGTTCTCCTTCTTACATACCCAACTCTCACTGCCATATAACAGCGTTGGGACAAGAACTCCGTTATACATGGCCAGCTGCGCCTTTTGGCTTAAGTGCCGGCTCCCAAGTAGCCTTCCTATCGCACCATTTACTCTATTACCTGCATTCACTCTTCTCTCTATATCAGCGGTGTATTTCCCATCCTTACTGAACACAAGACTTACAAGATATACAAACTCATTCACTTGCTCCAGCACATCGTTACCAACCACAATCATTGCATTCGTTCTGGTTTCTTTCATACTATTTCTCATATCTGCATAAGTACAGTAGAAAAATATACTACTTGAAATAAATCTTCGTAGACTAGCTGGCAAGGAGACTAGCGGAAGCAATTTTGTTTATTTAACCTCAGGTGGGTAAAGAATTTGAACAGCTAATCAGTGCAGTCATCGATTTTATTCGGGCGTCTTTCTCTCTTTTTTATTTTAGAATTCTCTGTAAAATAAGTTTCTTTTTGACAAATTGAGTTAGTTCAAAGCGTGCTGGTCAAAATACATAAAGAGCTGACTAAAACAACATTTATTGTACCATACCTTTTTATTCAAATATAAGAAATTGGTTTACTTTTAGTTAAGTTTATTAAAATAATGTGAATATAGTTTTAGATAGACAGTGAATCAATACCTATTTTTTTTTTTATTATTGGCGTGGATGGGCCTTTGTATGTGGGTTAAGTGTCGAGAGAACACTCATATGACCAGGTGAAGTGCGAAAAAATAGCTAGCGCACGAAGAGACATAGAGACTATAGTAGTACTCCTGCTCCACTCATTAATATTAAATGCCTGAATGTTACAGTGCATTAAAATAACATGTTTAATAAGTAGCCAATTTACGCATTAAAATTGTAGCTTCATTGCGTTGATGCATTATAACGTAGATCCACCTACGTTATAATTCGTAAAGAATATTAGCAAATATATTATTAAAAAGTATGAAGGTTCTTTTTTAAATAGAATTTTGAACAAGATTTGACACTGACTTGTCTTCATGTTTGTACAAAACAAACAATAGAGATTAAACATAATTCCAAGATGCGCAAGGAGAACTTCGCTTGACTTGATAAAATTTCATTAACAAAGTGCTTAAAAAAGAACTGAATACTGTCAGAACTTTTTTCCCCTTATTTACATTTATGCAGCTCTAAAGCTGCGTATACACTACGCGCAAATTCGAGCATTCGCCCGTAATAAACATGAGGCAATGAAAATTCGAGCATGAGTACTTTGAAAGGTGTGTTAGCCAACTTCGCACACGACCACGACGATCCATGGAGAAAGTGTATTCCAGCAAACACCGTCTGTTGTTTTAAGGTTATCGGTCACACAGGAATGCTTTGCATCCAATAGAACATTTGCAAGCCCATTAATTACTCCTTCTATTACATACGCCGAATATCTACTGTAGGACAAAGGCTTCTCTCAAACATCGCCAAAACGATCGGTAGGAACCATGACGTTATCGTTCGGGAAATGCTCGTGAAAAATTGGGACGCACCTTAATGATAACATTTGTCTCCAATTACTTTCAAGGCTAAGCATGAACTCATTTCCAAGTTATATTATGAAGTTTTATAGTTATAAGTTCATCACGTTTACAACGTAATAGTAGATAGTTTTTTTGCACAACTTTGATTATACGGGTAAGTTTATTATTGCAAAGTAATCTTTTCTTGGGGTAATTTATACGCTTCAACAGCAAACTTTCTAAGGATGTACGAAGAATGCCTACCTTTTTAATATGTTTAAGAAGGCTATTTAAATTCCAGTAGGTACACAGTAAAGGAATTTATAAAATGTTGAACTATCTCAAAGTTAAAATAGTAGTTTGAATTTTAGCAGCTAATCTGCATGGCTAACACGGGCGGCATTTTTTACACGCAGAACAAAAATTTGTCGACCGGGATAAAATCTTGTATGCAAGTCAAAATAGTCTTGTGTATATTTTGCCAGTAACCAGTAGCTTTTCGAGGTTGTCGCCCTCTTCGCTGGCTATGAGGCCGAAAAATTCGAAAATCCCTCGAGTACAGATGGTTGTGATCTTGAGCTCAGCCACTATCTGATCTATTACCTACTGGTCACTAGCAAAGTAGAAGAAAAGAGACCAAAAAGTCGTAACCCTATGCATTGGTCCGATCAGATACGATCTGGACACCACAATATCTAAGGCGATACACACGGCTGAGAACGGAGCTGGTTGGCGGAACATAATCCGCGATATCGTTGTTCCTCGAAGTCACGACCCTCAACATTGAGGATATCGACGCAAGGAGGAGAAGGAGGATACTTCAATACGAGTTTTCTCGTGTCAAACTGTTCACGACACGCCAGGCTAGCACGCACTAAACGGTCATCTTACGCTTTGAGTGGCAAAATGCGTGACATGTGTCTTGTCTTGTCGCCCGCTTGTACTAATCCTGCAGGAAAACCGTACAAACATCTTCAAAAAAAAGCAACTTTGAAAAAAAGGCCCACTGGGTGTCTCTACGAATCTTCTTAGTTGAACCTATGATCCGTACCGATGGTAAATGTGAAAAAAAAATATTGCTTGAAAGTGCTATTTCTTTGCTTCTGCTATACTTTTTAAAAGGCATTGAACTTTGTACAAAGAAACAAACATTTCCAACATGAAATAATAAATTAAAAGATAAAACAGAAAGCCAAAGAAATCTTGTTTAGAAATTAAAGCTGTCATCTCGATATCTACCCCAATCCATTTAATCCTAATTCTGTAATTCTAATTGGTAGCCTGCCCCCTTATTACAAAACCCAGAATTCAATCTATACTTGTCAAACCGACTCGCCATTTTGTGCCTCTATGTATATTTATACAAGGGTGTATTAGTTCTGATTAAATTAAGTGGTTGCTTTAATTAAAAAATATAAATTAGAAATACCGAGTTCTTAGATTTACGCGAATATTACACATGAAATAAAACTATTTTTTCGGATTTTATCGCGGTTTATTTTTATTTTTTACCTAAAACACCGTCGCTCAAAGAAGTCTGCAGTCTGTGAACATGTCCTTGACCGCACCCGCCATAACATCAGATTTGATAGACCACAAATCCTCGTGAAAGATCACCGATTCCTACCAAGGATGGTTCGCGAGGCCATTGAAATTAAAAAAATAGGATGCTAATTTCAATAGAGAAGATGGCTGGGAGCTTCCATCGACTTGGGATCCGGTAATTAATATAATCAAATTCAAAACCAAGAGTAACACTGCAAGACCTCAAGACCCCGTGAGCTCATTCTGCGTAGATCGGACCAACAAAAAGAATTAAGAAGTTTGAGGGTACCCCGGAACAACTATGCCTTTTGGACGTCTAACACCTCAGTCCTTCCCGTAACCATGCACTCGAAACGTCGGTAATTTAAAAATCAAAAATACACCGCGATAAAATCCGAAAAAATTGTTTTATTTCAGATAAATTAGAAATTTAGTCTTATCTGAAGGACAAGTCAAGAGTCTCCGTAACCGTTGAGCGTGTATGAGACGAACTTTGAGAGTGGAGGAAGCCAGAGGTATGTAAGGAAAATACCTGTTGAAACTTTGTACTGTCTGCCTACCTCGCAAGGGATCTGGCGTGACGATATAGATAGAAATTTAAAGAGTGTCTCGTTAGTCTAGTGGCAAAACGCATCGCTTTGTGATCACGAGGTTCTGGATTCAAATGCTAGGTCGGACAAATATAGATTTTCTAACGAAAAATTCCCAGTATAAGTCCGGAGTCTGAAATTGCTCCCGGTATATAACAATAGGTTTGCCCCCTATTACATGGGATCTTACATGATCGACGAAAAGTGGCTGTACTCAGTACACCTCTGCCTCCCCCGCTTGAGCCCGTAAATTTAAGAAACACCTGACCGTGTTGTTCGTTATTTTCTGGTCATCATTAAACAGCCAATCGGACGATTTAGCGCAGTGGTTAAGAGTGTAGCGTGTCAACATTTATTATAATACATATAAACACACACATACATATATATTATACTTATGTTAAACTAACTACATACTATATTTACAAAATAATATTTATAATTATTATGTTGATATCGATATCGTCGAAATTTATCGACTCAACCACATCACTAGTCTGATCCAGCACATAACCCTTATGTACGTCTCGCGGACTGCGCCCGCGCACCACGGGCATTTGAATGTCACGGCCAGTCAGGACCTTGCTACGACGCGAAGCGCATGTCTTTATTTTCTACGCTAACGTACACGCGGCTAGATTATATTTGCTTATTTAGATGTTTCATCTTACATCTTCGCTTTCCCTTTCACGCTATCGTAATAAAGACTGTTTGCTGTTATCCTTGAACATTTATGTGCTGTGCTTTTCGTTTGTGCTTGTGCTTCTATCCTACTGTGCCTTCTGACTGTTATGTGTTACGATTATTGGAACAATATAATCTAAAACTGTAAGTGTGTTACTTATTTCACTAACTCCAAAAAGAAGATCCCAACTTTGGTACTTAAATAACCAAACTGGTGACCCCTAGAAGAACATGGAGAAGGATTCATATACCGATGCACAATCGGCCGCATCACCCGGTACTAGTGATGCGAACAAAGAGCACGAGGTATATAAGGACACACAATCGCCCTCACTACCCGGCCTTAGTGATGGGAACATATCGATGAGTCGCTGCGATGTTTTTAATGTTGGCTTGCGAGTGCCACCGTTCTGGGCGGAGGAACCAGAGACTTGGTTCGCGCAGCTCCAAGCGCAATTTACCCTAGCTGGAATTACCAGGGATTCCACAAAGTTCAATTATGTCATTGGGCACCTAGAAAATCAATATTGCAGAGAAGTCAAGGACATTATAGTGAACCCACCAGCTACAGGGAAATACGAGAAGCTCAAGACGGAATTAGTGAAGAGGTTGACCGCGTCAAAAGAGAAGAAGATCAAGCAGTTGTTGATGCACGAGGAGCTTGGAGACCGAAAGCCATCTCAATTTCTGCGCCACTTGAAAGGTCTAGCAAGTGCTGACGTTCCAGACGACTTCCTGAAGACAATTTGGACCAGTCGTCTTCCGCACGGTATCCAGACCGTTCTCGCAGGTCAGCCAATTACAGCTTCCTTAGAGGATCTTGCTGACTTAGCAGACCGAGTAGCCGACCTCACTTTACCTTCACCTCTAGTCGCCTCGGTCAATGATGCAGTGCCTAGCTCTTCCCTCAGCGATCTCACTAAGGAAGTAGCCGAGCTTCGGAAGCAACTACAGCAACTGACGACAGACCGAAACAGTAGGCCACGTTTCCGTTCCTCTCGAAGTAGCCGCAACACATCAAGACAGCGGTCCCAATCCAGCTATCGAAAGTTCCCGCTTTGCTGGTACCACTTCAAGTTTGGAGAGAACGCAAGGAAATGCATCCGCCCCTGTGACTACAAGGCGGAAAACTTAAAGGGCGGTCGATAATGGCGACAAACGATTGCCCTTCATCTGTTACTGGTCGCCTGTTCGTCACCGACCGCAGCTCCAAGACACAGTTCCTGGTCGACACTGGTAGCGACCTCTGCGTCTTTCCACGGTCAGCGCTGCGTGATCGTCGTACACGGACGGAGCACTCGTTGTGTGCCGCTAATGGGTCTGGTATAGCTACGTACGGCTACGTAAATTTAAATTTAGATTTTGGCTTACGTAGAACTTTTGTTTGGCGTTTTGTTGTTGCCGACGTAACAAAACCAATCAATGGCGTAGATTTTCTAAATTTCTATAACATTGTCGTAGATTGCCGTAATAAACGTCTAATTGATAACCTTACTTCTCTTACAGCTATTGCTACCGTAGCTAATTGTAAAGATGTATCGTCTGTAAAAGTCGTGACTGGCGAGACAAAGTACCACAGAATTCTCGACGAATTTCCCGAGATAACACGACCGGCGGGTACACATCAGACCACACCTCACAACACATTTCACCACATACGCACGACACCAGGCCCTCCAGTATCTTCTCCTCCTCGTCGATTGGCCCCAGATAAGCTCAAAATTGCGCAAAAAGAGTTTGAGTCTATGCTAGCCAATGGCACAGCTAAACCTTCAGAGAGTCCATGGTCATCTCCTTTGCATTTAGCGCCGAAGAAGAACAACGGCTGGCGTCCATGTGGCGATTACCGCAAGCTAAACGCCCGTACAGTGCCTGACAGATATCCGATTAAACACATACATGACTTCAGCCACAATATCGCTGGCTGTAAAGTTTTTAGCACTTTAGACTTAGAAAAAGCGTATAATCAGATACCTGTCAGCCCAGAAGACATCCCTAAGACGGCCATCACGACTCCGTTTGGACTGTTTGAATTCCCGTTTATGACATTCGGTCTCCGAAATGCGGGTCAAACATTCCAACGGTTTGTGGATGAGGTCACTAGGGGTCTCGATTTCGTATATTGTTACCTTGACGATTTTTTGATTTTCTCTAGGAACGAATCGGAGCACGAGGAGCATTTACGCTCGGTATTTCGCAGGCTTAAACAGTACGGTATGTTGGTGAATACATCCAAGTGTGTTTTTGGTGTTAAAGAGGTTACTTTTTTAGGTTATTTAATCTCTGTGACTGGAACTAAGCTATTAGATTCAAAAGTGCAGGCTGTACGCGATTTTACTGCCCCCACCAACATACGTCAGTTACGAGGCTTTCTTGGAATGATTAATTTTTATAGGAGGTTTCTTCCCAAAGCAGCTCAAATTCAGGCTCCCTTGCACGCTTTGTTGACAGGATCGGTAAAAGGATCGCAACCAATCCAGCTCACGGGAGATACCTTAGCAGCGTTCGAGGCATGCAAAGATAGCTTGTCCAATGCTGCTTTGTTAGCTCACCCTGATTGCACTGCACAACTTGCCGTGGTAACCGATGCATCAGATAAGGCCATCGGCGCGGTTTTGCAGCAATTTAAGGACTATTCTTGGCAGCCTTTATCTTTTTTCTCCCGAAAATTAAGCCCATCACAGACTAAATACTCTCCTTATGATAGGGAATTATTAGCTATTTACGAAGCCATTAAATATTTTAGGCACATGCTCGAGGCTCGTCACTTTGTCGTCTATACTGACCATAAGCCGATCAGTTTCGCATTCCATGAACGGAAGAACAACTGTTCGCCAAGGCAATTTAGGCATCTTGACTTTATCTCCCAATTCACTACTGATATCCGTCATATTTCCGGAAAAGATAACGTGGTGGCGGATACATTATCCCGAGTTGAGGAACTGGCAGTTCCAGTAGACCTTGAAGCATTAGCTCAAATTCAAGCTTCCGACCCTGAGCTCCAAAAACTTCTAAGTGAAGCGTCATCTTTGCAGCTCCAAAAACTTAGTATTCCCGGAAGTCAAGTTACTTTGTATTGCGACGTCAGTACTCCGACTTCTAGGCCATACGTCCCAAAGTCTTTTCGGAAACAGGTTTTCGACAGCTTACATTCCCTAAGCCACCCTGGCGCAAACGCTTCTTCCAGATTAGTAGCTGAACGATTTGTCTGGCCAGGTGTAAGGAAGGATTGCAGGGACTGGGCGCGCTTTTGTCAGGCATGTCAGAGAGCGAAAGTGAACCGTCACGTGTTCACACCCCTCGGCACCTATAAATTGCCGCGCGCTCGCTTCAAAGAGATCCATATCGATCTGATCGGACCACTCCCCATTTCGCAAGGCTTTCGTTATTGCCTAACAGCCATAGATCGCTTCACTCGATGGCCAGAAGCAACGCCCATCGAAGACATTAGAGCGGAAACCGTTGCAAAGGCATTACTGTCGTCCTGGATATCGCGATTCGGTTGTCCGACAGACATAACAACTGACCGCGGTCGTCAATTTGAATCCGATTTGTTCAAATGTCTTTCTAAGCTAACCGGATTTGTACACAAACGGACGACAGCTTATCACCCGGCTTGCAATGGAATGGTTGAACGATTTCATCGACAACTTAAAGCGGCAATAGTTTGTCATGCGAATGACAGATGGACTGAGTCGTTGCCGTGGGTCCTATTAGGCATCAGAACTTCCTTCAAGGAAGATCTAAAAACTTCTTCTGCAGAGTTGGTCTATGGAGAGCCGCTTAGACTACCCGGTGAATTGTTTGAGCCTACCGTAACCGGCACATCAGATATCACAGAATTTTCTGCTAGGCTCCGAAATTTCACCGAGAAGTTAAGGCCCGTAGCAGCTTCACGTCATTCCAAGGACAAAGTATTCATTTACAAAGAACTTCCAACTTGTGAGTACGTATTCCTTCGGGATGACGCGGTACGGGGTGCTCTCACACCTGCCTATTCTGGACCATACAAAGTACTACAGCGAAGTGATAAAGTATTTAAGATTTTATATAATAGCAAAGATGTGACAGTATCCATTGACCGACTCAAGCCGGCTTTTATTCTGTCACCACCAACTAAAGAACGGCCACCGGAAATTCCACAAAATTTTGTGAGTCGGTCGGGTCGCCGAGTACGGTTTCCCGATTATTATCGCCCGTGACGGTCTCTGGAGGGGGGTGGTGTAGCGTGTCAACATTTATTATAATACATATAAACACACACATACATATATATTATACTTATGTTAAACTAACTACATACTATATTTACAAAATAATATTTATAATTATTATGTTGATATCGATATCGTCGAAATTTATCGACTCAACCACATCACTAGTCTGATCCAGCACATAACCCTTATGTACGTCTCGCGGACTGCGCCCGCGCACCACGGGCATTTGAATGTCACGGCCAGTCAGGACCTTGCTACGACGCGAAGCGCATGTCTTTATTTTCTACGCTAACGTACACGCGGCTAGATTATATTTGCTTATTTAGATGTTTCATCTTACATCTTCGCTTTCCCTTTCACGCTATCGTAATAAAGACTGTTTGCTGTTATCCTTGAACATTTATGTGCTGTGCTTTTCGTTTGTGCTTGTGCTTCTATCCTACTGTGCCTTCTGACTGTTATGTGTTACGATTATTGGAACAATATAATCTAAAACTGTAAGTGTGTTACTTATTTCACTAACTCCAAAAAGAAGATCCCAACTTTGGTACTTAAATAACCAAAAGAGCTTGAGTCACTTCGCCCACTGTGTCTAATAGCCGCGGGTTCGATTCCCGCATGGGACAAATCTTTGTGTGATCCACAATTATTTGGTCCGGTCTGGGTATTTGTGTATGTGAATTTTCATGTTTGTAAACGCACCCACGATACAGGAATAAATCCTAGGGTGGGGCCAGTGTTGGGCAAAAATCAATTGATTAAACAATTGACAATTAACAATTGATCAACTGTAATTGCAGTGTTATGCAATTAACAATTGATCAATTGTAATTGCAATGTTTTGCAATTAATAATTGATCAATTGTAATTGCAAAACAACGCAATTACAATTGATCAATTGTTAATCGTTTTATGCACATTTACGATTAAACAATTAACAATTAATCATCAAAAAAAAGCACACCTAACGTTGGCGCAATGTGGGAGTATACAATGTACACTTCTGTCTGGTGTTGTAAGGCTTGAATCGGGAGTACGAAGCTTGAGTGAATGCTTGCCTTCTAAAAAGACTTAAGACAAAAGAAGACATAATCATCTATGAGATTTTAGGAGATGCTGATAACGAAAAATGGCGTTTATTTTTGGATCAAAGATGGCGTCGCGACTTCTTATGAATAATCAATATCGTTTTTGGGTTTTAAGGGTACGCAAATTAAACACTATGTTCTTTATCGGCATTCGCAAAAACCCCAAAAATGATATCCATATTAATTTAACACCAATATCAATCTACTT
The DNA here is from genome assembly GCA_905147815.2 of Phalera bucephala. Classification (NCBI taxonomy): domain Eukaryota; kingdom Metazoa; phylum Arthropoda; class Insecta; order Lepidoptera; family Notodontidae; genus Phalera; species Phalera bucephala. Next base: position 27,398,277 of record LR990613.1, on the reverse strand, counting down.
GTACTTGTGAATATCAAACTAACCAACCTAAACACGAGGGGATTATGTTGTCCAGTTCACATGTTTCTATGGCCACCTTCCAACTTCATCATCAGACCATCCCCATGGTACCATATTATTGTATTGTCACCAAACTTACATACGTATGCCAATTTCAGCTGAATCGGATACCGTAAGTGCTTGAGAAAAGGATCAGAAGAGTTGAACCGGAAAGACAGACAGACATATGAACAGTGCAAGTTAAATAAAAGTAACACCGTCACGCCTATATTCCCCAGAGGGATTGGCAGAGGTGTACTGAGTACACTCACGTTTCGCCGACGATGTTAGGTCCCATGTAATAGGGGGCGAGCCTATTGCCATATACCGGGCACAATTCCAGACTCCGGACTGCTACTGGGAATTTTTCGTTAGAAAAACTACATTTGTCTGACCTACGATTTGAACCCAGGACCTCGTGATCACAAAGCGATGCGCTTTGCCACCAGACCAACGAGGTAGAAAGCAGTAGTAAGGCAGGGAGCAAATAAAAGCTTGTAAAAATTAAGTATTCTATTTTGTCCATATAAAAATGGAATATTTTAATATAAGTTCCAGTTCCATAAAGCATTCAAAATTCGGCCAATACACTGCACCCCTCTGCCAACCCCCCGTGGTAACCAAATGTTTGTTTATAAAAAGGTACCTAGTTATGTGTACTAGACCAGTACACAGCTCAGTGCAAGTACTTTAAAAGATGATGCAATATAAACAGACTATTGCTCATAGAATATAATTCCAAGTACTGTTTTGCTTAATCAGCTTAACTTGCCTCAGCTGCGTATTTATCATGTAAACAGATATCAGGTTACTTGTTTAGTCTCAGTCCAATTCTCATAACTGTTTTGCTAAATAAGCAGATATCAATTAATAAGACGTATAACGCGTGGGTTCATTCTAGAAAGAGTTGTTTACTTGACGATGCCTATAAAAGCCATCGCCAAGCAAAGTACATTTAATATCGACTCAGCTCTCTTACCGTTCGCACTAACGTTAAGTAATATTAATTGACTGCATTAATATTTTGAGTATCTATTATTAATTTGTATTGTGAAATAAATATATTTTTATAAAGTCACAGCGGCCTTTATATTTGACTACCTAAACTTTAAAGAAGCGCGCGCGCACTTCGCCTTTCGGCAGTGTCACGAGCCGACAAGTGCGCGCGCGTCACTAGTAGGGTTGCCACCTTTTATTTGAGCAAATTAAGTACATTGGTTTTTAAAAGTAGGCAAAAAAGTACATTGTATCAAAATAAAGTATTATTTATTTCACTTTGTTATTTTGTTTAAAAACATATTTATTATTACTTTTAGAACTTTTCAGTCATTGTTATCATTGCTAAACACCTTCACAGCATGTTGACAGTCAATAATAACTTGAATAGATTAGTAAGAATTAAGAAGTGCTTATAGTTTTTACTATTTTCTTTAAGTTAGATGTAATAATGATTTTTTCTTAAATCTAGTACCATAGATTCGGATTTTAACACCAGACATCATCTACTTTGTGTATAATGAATCTTAAAAGTACTTTACAGTTCTCATAATGTACAAGATATACTTACCCTAAATAACGCACGATACGTACTTTATAATAAACTACGGGTAGCAACCCTAGTTACTCGTCGCCTTTCGGCACCGGCACAAGACGACAAAGGGCACGTGCGTAGGTAACTAGAGTCGGTCGGTAATGCCACAGTATCTATCTATCCAGTAACTTATCAAAGCCGTTTTAGTGGTATAATTACCAACACTCCCCGTCAGAACGTTGTTAGCACCTTTTTTTTTCATTTATTAAAACTTATTTACTGCAGTGGTTATAAGCCTGTATTTTTTCGTATGAGTGCAGCATAATACAATTTACCACAGGGACTGTGTAAAAACAGCATAATGAAAACGTTTATAATTTTAATGTTTAGGCTTAAATATTATTTACCTTTATTGCAATTTTTTCGTTTTTTTTTTTAAACTTATCCCCACACTAGGATTTATTCCTGTGTCGTGGGTGCGTTTACAAACATGAATATTCACACACACAAATACCCAGACCGGAACAAATAATTGTGGATCACACAAAGATTTCTCCCGTGCGGGAATCGAACCCGCAACTATTAGACACAGTGGGCGGAGCGGCTAAAGCTCTTAACCACTGCGCTAAATCGTTCGTCTTTCAAAAATTGTTTCAAGAAACCTGTTTTCTCATTTTACGTATAAGTATTCTCATTATATATAAGTATTCTCGAATCTCATAGTTATTGAGAGTGTTTATGATAGATTACTCGGAAATTGTATATAAGTATATTTGTTAAAAACCACATGAGTTACTAAATATCAATAGAACTATCGACGTGTAGAGCGCGCGTCTGTGTGCGTGAGTTTAATTCGGACCATAAGTACTAAGATGTTTTAGTGTATTATATTACACTGTGGTAGGGTACACCACATACCCCGCGCACTGAGATCCCGCGTTTCTCTGTTCATTCGGCCTGAGGATTTAGGACGAAAATATTGTCATAACTTTTTTGCGGAGCGCAAAGTATCGCGTATATTTCGACACGATCTCACTTCAGGGTACTTTTGTGTGTGTACTTTTAGTAGCAGTTGTTTAAACTAAACTAATTTCCACAAACATAGAGAAAGTGAGTGTGAATCGTGCGCACACAGGAATATTGTAGGAGCTTAAATTCATTTCTATTAAGTATATTCGCATATTTCAACGAATAATTCCACACTTTTTGGACATTATAGTCATTATGGATGAAGAGGAATATAGTTATATGTCAGTTAACACGTTGGACACGGACATCAATGAACAGTTAGATCGAGATGGGCAGTCTTCAGGGCCGAGCTCAATCACGTCTATATCTTCACCCCCGCGTCTTGCACTACTTGACGGTACATTTTACAAATATTTACCAGAAGAATCAACAGCACATATAATCACAGCTCTGTGTACTAAATGCTCGCCCGTCACTACTAAAATCAGAGGATTCGACAACTGTACATCCAATTTTCTGAGTCACCTCAAACGGAAACATGGACAAGATTATGTAAATGAATATAAAAGATACATAAAAACAAAGAAAAATATTAAAAAAGGTGCAAACATTTAAAAAAAATACCGACTAGGGGCTTAAGAAAAGTTGAAGAGGTCCAGCCATATACACCAGAAAAATTTGCACAAAATATGATAAACTTCTTGATTGATTCTATGATCCCATTGGGGGCTATAGAAAACCTATATTTATTAGAGATGTTTAGCAACTTGAAGATATCCGATAAGAATTTGAAAGTTGTAACCGTCGAAGTTTGAGTCGCCGTATAAATATATATTATGAAGAAAAATGTCTGCCATAAAATCTGAACTAAAGGCTGTTGATTTCGTGTGCACTACAACTGATATCTGGTCGGGAAAGAAGAGAAGCTTCTTAGGTATGACTGCACATTGGATCACAAAAGATTTGAAACGTGTTTCAGTAGCATTAGCATGTCAGCGGTTCAAAGGCATTCATAGTTACGATCGTATTACTAATTTAATTAAACAAATTTATACAGAATTTGGCTTAAACGGTAATAAGGTAGTCGCAACCATTACTGACAACGGCAGTAATTATTTAAAAGCATTTCGCGCTTTTGGCGTGGAACTTACAAACATCAGTTGTGACAAAACCAGTCATCCAGAAGATTCTTTGTTTGAAGAAATAGATGTGGAATCTGACTCAAGTCTGGACGAAGAAGAATCCGAAGATTTTATTTGCGTGCCCATCTAAGATGCTGTGCGCATACATTAAGCTTATGTGCTACCGTTGATGCGTTTTAAATGACATAGGTACTCCATTATCTCATATACATACCACCGCATTAAAAAAATGCAACTCTTTATGGAATGCAGCTGGTCGTCCAAAAACAGCTGAAATTATACAAGATTTATTACAACACACATTAAGTCGACCGGGTGAAACCAGATGGAATAGCCTATATGATTCACTTCAACAAATTTTATCAATACAAGAAAAAAAAAATCAGCTTCATAGAGCTTTAAATATTAGTAATCCCATAAAAGATGTTGAATTTGATTACTTGAAAGAATATTTGACATGTGCTGCACCAGTAGCAGAAGCACTAGAAATTATGCAAAGTAAAACCAATGCCTATTATGGCATTTTATTGCCATGTCTGTTTGCATTGATAAGAAAAATACAAAAAATTGAAAGGAGAGGCAATTTGATGTACTATGCACCTTTAATCGAGGCGTATAGAATAAACGTTGAAACGAGATTTAAACAGTTTTTTAACCTTAACACTGCTGAGGCAGAACATGCAGCAATAGCTGCTGTATCGTATCCCTGTTTTAAAAATAAGTGGCTTTCTCGCTTAGATAATCAAGACCAAACTAGGGTACAGAATCTTTTTAAAACCCTTATTTCAAAAGAACTCAATGAAGAGCCTCAACAAATTATAGCAACTAAAAGTTGTAATGAAAAATTTTTTGAATCTGATGCTGACTCAGATAGTAATATTAATGTGTCACCTACAGCGGCTGCCAGTACTAACATGCCTATAACAAAGGCTGAGCTATTAATGCTACACTTTTTTGCTGAAGAAAGTGAAGAACTAAGTCTGCTGAACAAATACCCAGAAATAAAAAGAGTCTTTATAAAATTTAATACGCTATTACCAGCTTCCGCAGCAGTTGAAAGATTGTTTTCTTTTGCTACTATGACCAATTCACCAAACAGTCATAGATTATCAGATCAAATGTTTCAAAAGAGAGTCGTGTTGAAGTGCAACTTAACCTATTCAAAGAATATACAGAAAACATGTTAATTATGTGTCATTAAATCGGAACATTGATTTAAATAAAAATTGATTTTTAATATTTTTCGTTGTATATTTATTTAACACTATTGTTGCTCCTTGTTTGCTATTGTTTATCTTGAATTCTTATGACAAATTCAATTTGGCATATTGCGGGTCGAAAAAACTAGACCAACATGTCTCGGTTGGTTCGAGATTTAGAAACTCCGTCGTGTTTTAGATCGTTAGATTTGTCTTGACCAGTACTTTAAACTCAGATGGCGGCCACGTCCTGATGATGGATCCGGAAGGTGGCCAACGGAACTCCTAGGGTCTATAGTACTCGTCATAACCAATCAAACGGGGTAAGATTGTCTAGATATTTCCCGGTACCTACATCCTTCCATTTTCGCATTTGATATCTGTTTTGTCATTCTTTCTTCCGAAATTCTTTATGCCCGAACCAACGGAGCATACCCTTTTGCATCTTTACACTAATATTATCATTCATACCTACAAGCTTTCTTACTATGCTATTGCGAATACGGTCAATCACGGCACATCTTCCGCAGTGCTCGAATTTCGACCGCATTTATCCTGCTTTCATTCTTCTTCTTATATACCCAACCGTCACTGCCATATAACAGCCTTAGGACAAGCACTCCTTAATGCATGGCTTTCTAAGCCTTTTGGCTTAAGCCTGACGAATCACCTCGAGCCTTTCTTCTCCAATCGCCTTTCTTCTCTTTCAAACATTTCTTTCACTAAAGTTTTGGTGGCACTCTTGCATTGCCGTATATTTATTTCTTCAGCTCTGTCATACTGTCATTTACATTCAAAGGAGAAACACAGTCCTGTCACGTTTTCTTCTTACTTTGTACGAAGCTTTGTAACTCTCCGTCCCAACTTCCGCTGTGCTTTGCTTTTTTGAGCAACCACATACTTCTTTCGCGGATTCTAACAAACTCTCTTTTAGGCTATTTCAGCATTCATTTATATTCGAGTCCGAAGTACCTGCTGTCAAAAGCTTCTCCCGAACCAGAGTATGTATGAACAGATCTTTATACATTCTTCTCACTCTTGCAACTTTTCAATTATAATTCTTTTATGGCCTCGAAAGGGTATATGCTCTCGCCATTACCTCTTCTTCTAAACAAACCACTAAACCACGTAACTATGAGATAGTGTTCCGATTCAAGAGTGGGACCTCTATATGCACGGATATCTTAAAGTTTGCTCTGGAGACGGTTATCTACTAGGATCAAATCTATCATGCTTTTCTGTTCATTTCTTCTCCACGTAATATAAATCGCTTTATGTTGGAATATCGTATTTGACACAAGAAGGCCTCTTTCCAAACATGCATCTACAATGAGCTTACCCGCATCATTTACTCTCTTATCACCATAAGGACCTAGAGCAACGTCGTAAGATTGCCACCTGGTTCCCACCCATTTATTCAGGTCGTCGCACAAAATCACCTTTTCATTTGCACATCAGTCAGATTCAAAAGTTCCCTGACATTATCCCAAAACTTTTCAAGCTCCTGGTGTGTCGACAAGCTTACGGAAGCGTATGCTGCATCCAAAAATACCCTAGTGAGACTTAGGATTTAAACGGACTCAGAGAATCTTGCATAGTACAGGCCATAGTCTCTCACTCCAGAAGCCAGGCGATGGGACAGCAAGATACCCACCCCCTTGCTGGCACGACCACTCAGTGGTTCCCTAGACTACATGCGTCGCCTCGGGGAGACGACCCAGCCTAGATGGCTGGCAGGGGTCGCAACGAGCACGCTCTTGGACATAACCCCCGAAATGACATACCCACATTGATGTTACTTCGAAAGTCGCATCCGCCATCTTGGATTTCAAAATTAACGCTATATTCTTTATCAGCTTCCCCCAAACCCCAAAAATGACACCCATACTGATTTTACTTCAAAAGTCACGTTCGCCATCTTGGATTCCAATATGAACGTTATATTCGTTATCAGAATCTCCTAAAACCCCAAAAATGAAACTCATATCGAATTTTACAAAAAAAGGTCACAACCGCCATCTTGGATCCAGAAACTAACGCCATATTCGTAATCAGCATGCCCTAAACCCCCGATATCGATACCCATATCGATTTTCATAAAAAGTCGCGCCCGCCATCTTGGATTTCAAAATTAACGTTATATTTGTTATCAGCATCCCCTAAAACCCCAAAAATAAAACCCATATCGATTTTACTTCAAAAGTCGCGTCCGCCATCTTGGATCTTTAAATTAACGTTATATTTGTACTCAACATCCCTTAAAACCCTAAAAGTGACACCTATATTGATTTTACTTCAAAAGTCATGTCCTCCATGTGGATCCAGAAACTAACGCCATATTCGTAATCAGCATCCCCTAGAACCCCGAAATCGATACCCATATCGATTTTCATAAAAAGTCGCGCCTGCCATCTTGGATTTCAAAATTAACGTTATATTTGTTATCAGCATCCCTTAAAACCCCAAAAATAAAACCCATATCGATTTAACTCCAAAAGTCTCGTCCGCCATCTTGGTTCCAAAAGTTAACGCCATATTCGTTATCAGCATCCCCTAAAACCCAGAAAGTGACACCCATATTGATTTTACATCAAATGTCGCGTCCGCTATCTTGTTTCCAGAAACTAACGCCATATTCGTAATCAGCATCGCCTGAAATCCCGAAATCTATACCCATATTGATTTTAATAAAAAGTTGCGCCCACCTTCTTGATTTCAAAATTAACGTTATATTTGTTATCAGCATCCCCTAAAACCCCAAAAATAAAACCCATATCGATTTTACTTCAAAAGTCGCGTCCGCCATCTTGGATCTTTAAATTAACGTTATATTTTTACTCTGCATCCCTTAAAACCCTAAAAGTGACACCTATATTGATTTTACTTCAAAAGTCATGTCCTCCATCTTGGATCCAGAAACTAACGCCATATTCGTAATCAGCATCCGCTAATACCCTGAAATCGTTACCCATATCGATTTTCATAAAAAGTCGCGTCCGCCATGCTGGATTTTAAAATTAACGTTATATTTGTTATCAACATTCCCTAAACCTTAAAATCGATACCCATATCGATTTTCATCAAAAGTCGCTTCCGCCATCTTGGATCCAGAAACTAACGCCATATTCGTAATCAGCATCTCATAACGTTGTATTTGTTATCAGCATCCCCTAAAACCCCAAAAATAAAACCCATATCGATTTTACTTCAAAAGTCGCGTCCGCCATCTTAGATCTTTAAATTAACGTTATATTTTTACTCAGCATCCCTCAAACCCTAAAAGTGACACCTATATTGAATTTACTTCAAAAGTCATGTCCGCCATCTTGGATCCAGAAACTAACGCACTATTCGTAATCAGCATCCCCTTATACCCTGAAATCGTTACCCATATCGATTTTCATAAAAAGTCGCGTCCGCCATCTTGAATTTTATAATTAACGTTATATTTGTTACCAACAATTCCTAAGCCTTGAAATCGATACCCATATAGATTTTCATAAAAAGTCGCGTCTGCCATCTTGGATCCAGAAACTAACGTCATATTCGTAATCAGCATCTCATAAAACCCCGAAATCAATACCCATCTCGATTTTTATAAAAAGTCGCGTCTGCCATCTTGGATTTTAAAATTAACATTATATTCGTTATCAACTTCTTTCAAAACCATAAAAGTGACATGCATATTGATTTTGTTACAAAAGTCACATCCACCATCTTAGATCCAGAAATTAACGTCATATTCGTAATCAGCATCCCCTAATATCAAAAATGTGACTCCCATATGGATTTTACTTCAAAAGTCTTATCGTCGTATTTTACTTAGATCCAAAAATTCACGCCATATTTGCAATCAGTATTCCCCGAAACCCCAAAAATGACACCCATTTTACTTCAAAGGTCACGTCCGCCATTTTGGATGTGTTTAAAATATATTGTCCTGTGTTTAATTGTTAATTGTTTAATCGTAAACATGCAAAAAACGATTAACAATTGATCAATGGTAATTGCAACGTTTTACAATTACCATTGATCAATTGTTAATTGTGAACCCTACAATTAACAATTAATTTTTCAATCGTCAATTGCAATTGATTTTTTCTGCGATTGAAATTTCAATTGTTTGGTCCTACAATTGAACAATTAAACAATTAGTGCCCAACACTGGGTGGGGCTACGTTTAAAAAAAAAGAAACTTACTTAATATGTCGAATCATAATAAAAATGTATCTTTTTTTTCTTTGCCAAAAATATATACGGATATGGATCAAGAAGTCGCAGATTGTTTTTTTTTTTTAAATACTATTTAATACATTCTAGACAAGATATAGCCTCATTATCTAAATAATGAGGCTATATCTTGTCTAGAATGTATTCACAAAAATTGTTATAATGAGTACGATTTCTGAGAATATATCTAAAGAAGAGTAATGTAATCTATAATCATACGGTAACCGCCTTATATTTTTGGGACTCCTTCGGGAAAAAGGACGTGTATATATCTATTTGCACCCGAAGTATGTGTTACCCATAAATCATTTGTTTTGATCTGGGTTTTAGTGTGCGGTTTTACCTATGCAAAAAATTTATATATTATCGGACGGACGGGCTTTTATTGTTTTTTTTACAGCATTAATTCAAGCAACCTAAAATTTTTTTTTTATTTTTTTTTAAAGTAAAAATGTAGCCCCACACTAGGATTCAATCCTGTGTCGTAGGTGCGTTTTACAAACATTAAAATTCACATACACAAATACCCAGACTGGAACAAATAATTGTGGATCTCACAAAGATTTGTCCCGTGCGGGAATCGAACCTGCGACTCTTAATCACTACGCTAAATAGTCCGTCAGATCTGTTACTGTACTAAAATCTGTAACGGCTCCCTGGCTTATTATACTCCATCTCGAAACATACCTCAACGCTATGCTATTTATTCATGACTATTTACATACAAAACATTACACAGAACTAAACTCGGTCATACAGCGCAGGCAAGCGACGCGTTCACACGAATAATCCGTAGAACACAAACGCATTAGGCAGCTGTATTAAGTTCAGTAAATAGCCCCTCGACTGGAACTAATCTGAATGCGAATAAACAAGCATTGAATCTTATGATTCACATAATATAACAAAGACGCCTCGCAGAAGGCTCAACGTAACGACGATTATAATTCGACGTAAAAACATCACGAAAAAAATATAGCTATAACAAATCCCAGTTTATTCCGTATAAAGAGGCCTGAGCACGAATAGGTTGACAGTATCTTAACGCTATCAAGTTGATTTGCCATCCTGTTCATACTACAAATTTAATCAATAAATATGAGAGTGATAGTACGCTTTCTCGAGGACGATACGCTAACTTCGATCTGTTCGTGCTAAGCCCTCGACTAAGCCCAAACTATTTGACATTATAGTATCGTTGTCGATAAATTGTGCTGTCACATTCATCTTCATTTTGTAATGTAGTGTGAAAAGGATGGCATATGCACTCGATAGTTACGTTAGGCTAACGTCAATCCGTTCATGCTAAACTCTCAGGACTTTGTTTTACCATTCAACATAATAACTGTTGATGATGATGATTGATCCAACCGATTTCGGCCATGGCGACCACTTTGACCCCTAATCGGAGTAATGCCGCTGATGCGCTCGATGATGGCTTATGTAGCCTATCTTCGCGGCGAAACTCCGTGCACACTGAGGGCACGTGAGTACGCCGTTCTCATAATTGTATGATATGGCAGCAGGTGGGCGAGCCTTTAACTGATTGCGTTTGGCGTCAAGGTCAGCTTTACGCTGAGCCTCGAACTCGTGTACTTGGCTGTTCACCATCCTGCGCCATTCTGGCTGCTGTGCTGCCAAACGTTCCCAACGAGAGGGCTCTATGTTGCATCTCCTCATATGTCGCTTTTGGACATCCTTGTACCGGAGGAGGGGACCGCCATGATTCCGCTTGCCCTTCTCCAGTTCAGAGTAGAAGATGCGCTTCGCCCCTCTTTCCTCCGCTATACGAGACCGTGACCGTACCACCGAAGCTGTCGACACATTGAATAGGCCTCAATGCCACCAACATTGGCTCGTCGCAGAACTTCGGTATTTCGCACTCTATCGGACCATCTGATCCTCATGATGGTACGAAGGCATTTAAGGTGGAAGCGATCCAGAGTGCGAATGTGGCGGCGGTATACACACCATGTCTCAGAGGAGTATAGGAGGTTTGGCAGCACGATTGCCATATACACCGATATCTTAGTGGGATATTAATAACTGTTGAATGGTAAAACAAAACAATAGGGATAATGCGCGTAACAATTATGAGGTTCATTTTTCGATTCGGATTCGAATCCTAAGTCGGTCAGTTGTATAACTGACCGACCTATGATTCAAATAAACAAAAAATATACTCCCTGTATCAATGAATGCAGACAAAGTAGCAAGTAACGGCTAGTCTATACAAATAAATAAAATGGAAGTGTCTGTTTGTAATGTCAAAAAAACACCTTTTTACTAAATACATATGATATACTCTGGAATCAGACCACTATCTCGTAGTTGCGCGGTTTAGTGGTCTGTTCAGGAAGTGGAGGCACTGGCGAGAGCGTATCCCCTTCGGAGACCTTGAAAGATTAAAGGTTGAAAAGTTGCAAGATGAGAGCGTGAGGAGAATGTATGAAGACAGAGTCCGGGACAAGCTTTTGACAGCAGGCTCTTCGGACTCAAATGTAGATGAATGCTGGAATAGCCTGAAAGAGAGTTTGGTGGAATCCGCGAAAGAAGTATGTGGTTGCTCAAAGAAGCATATTACAGCAAAAGGTGATGCATGGTGGGATGCGGAGTTGCAAAGCTCCGTAGAAAGTAAGAAGAAAGCGTGGCAGGACTATGTATCTTCTTTGAACCTGAATGCCAGTATGACAGAGATGAAGAAAGAAATATACCGGCAATGCAAGAATGCCACTAAAACTTTAGTGAAAGAAAAGCGTGAAAGAGCCAGTATGATTGAGGAGGAGAGGCTGGCGAAGAACTTCGAGAACAACACCAAACTCTTTTGGAGCAAGGTGAGAAAGGCTCGAGGTGATTCGTCAGGCTCCAGAATGGAAAGGATAAAATCTAAAGATGGTGACATTCTTGCAGACACACAAGCTGTGCTAAACCGGTGGAGTGAATATTTTGGAGAAATGTATGGAGATGACCCGGATGCTGATGCCGCAGACGTGCCTAAAGGCGAGATTGCGGCACCAGAATCAACGGAGGACAGCACTATGGAAGAAGTTGAATGGGCGATAGGAAGTATGAAAAACGGTAAAGCTGCGGGAGTAGACATGATATCTGCCGAGATGATCAAATATGGTGGAACTTGCGTCCGGGACGCTTTCCGGGCCCTTGCAAACCTTTGCTGGAGGACCGGTAGAGTCACTACAGATTGGCGCCGCGCAGTCATAGTACCCTTGTATAAAGGCAAGGGTTCACAATATGACTGCGCCAATTACAGAGCCATCAGTTTGATCAGCTTGGCAGCCAAGGTGTACGGTAAAATTATTGAACGGAGAATGCGCGTGAAGTCCGATGGAATGTTGTGCGAGGCACAAGGGGGTTTCAGGTCTGGAAGAGGATGTTCGGATCAAGTCTTCTCACTCCGCAACATCGTAGAGAAGCATCTGGCAGTGGGCCGGAAGGTTTTCTGCGGTTTTGTAGATCTGGAGAAGGCATTTGACAGAGTTGTGCGAAAGAGACTTTGGGACATTTTGCCAGAGTATGGTATAGATGGCACTCTGTTGCGAGCCGTCCAGTCCACTTATGTGGACTGCAAGGCATGCGTACGGGTGGGTGGTAACAGGTCACCCTGGTTTGACGTTAAAATCGGCGTCAAGCAGGGTTGCGTGTTGTCCGCTAGACTGTTTATAATATATCTGGACAAAAGTCTCCAAAGACTGAAAGCGATGAATGAAGGTGTACAAATGGGTGACTTAGTGGTAAACCATCTACTTTATGCAGATGACGCGGTTTTAATAGCGCCAACAGCCACTGATCTGCAAACACTAGTCACAGTTATGAAAGACGACTGCATGATCAATGGCTTACACTTGAATGTGAAGAAAACCAAGATTATGGTTTTTGAAAGGGATGAAACCAGAACGAATGTAAGGATTGTGGTTGGTAACGATGTACTGGAGCAAGTGAATGAGTTTGTATATCTTGGATGCGCCTTCAGTAAGGATGGGAAATACACCGCTGACATAGAGAGAAGAGTGAGTGCAGGGAACAGAGTGAATGGTGCGATGGGAAAGCTACTCGGGAGCCGGCACTTAAGCCATAAGGCGCAGCTGGCCATACATAACGGAGTTCTTGTCCCAACGCTGTTATATGGTAGCGAGAGCTGGGTATGTAAGAAGGAGAATGAAAGTAGGATAAATGCGGTAGAAATGCGAGCTCTGCGGAAGATGTGCGGAGTGAAGCTGACCGACCGCATTAGCAACAGCATAGTAAGACAGCGAGTAGGTATGAAAGATAGTATCGGTGTAAAGATGAGAAAGGGCATGCTCCGTTGGTTCGGGCATATAGAAAGAATGCCAGAGGAAAGAATGACAAAACAGATATACAATGTGAAAGTGGAAGGATGCAGGTACCGGGGAAGACCTAGACTATCTTACCACGACCAAATAAACCGAGTCTTATCTGATGGAAAAGTCAAGAGTCTCCGTAACCGGCCAGCGTGTATGAGACGAACTATGAGAGTCGAGGAAGCCAGAGAGGTATGTAAGGAAAGAACCTGTTGGAACTCTGTACTCTCTGCCTACCCCGCAAGGGATCTGGCGTGAGGTTATAGATAGATAGATAGATAGACATATGATATACGGTGCTTATAACAAAGACACGATTTTAAATTTTTTGTCTGTTTGTCTGCTTTTTTTGGTGAATCTTCGGAACGGCTGGACCGATTTTGACGAGACTTTCACTGGCAGATAGGTGATGTTATACGGAGTAAATTTATTTAAATAAAAGATTTTTGTTAAATTCTACGCGTGCTAAATCGCGGGGTACAGCTACTGTAATATAAAAGCTAAAACTACAAACTGAACATATTTCACATACTTTCCGTATTTAATAAGCGTAACATTATGTGAATATTTGTTCAGGAAAACAAACAACAGTTTAATTATAATTCATGAATGAATTAGCATATAAATTAACATGCTTTGCTGCGCTCACGTCCAATGAAACTAAATTGGAAACAGCGCTAAGCAAAAAGGGAGTATTAACCTAAATCAATGTCACATATTATAATGGCTTAATTCCAAAATATGCTCAAATATACTCAGAGTTGCTTAGCGTGCTATGCTCGGCGTTTCTCTACGTGATCGAATCAGAATTGAGTAGATTCAAAGAACAACAAGGCAATAGGCGGCCCAAATAGCGCAAAAATCGGACGGGCAAAGAGGCAGAAAGATTCTAGAGCAGAGACCACGTTTCGGCAAGCGGTGCGCGGGACGACCGCCTACCAGATGGACCGACGATCTCGTGAGGTGAACAGGAAGTCGTTGGACGCAGGTGGCATCAGACCGGCTGCGCTGGAGAGCGATTGGGGAGGCCTATGTTCAGCAATGGACAAGTATAGGTTGAAATGGTGGTGGTGGGTTCCAAAATATAATTTAATAAACTCTTAGCGAATATATCCCTTAGTAAAGTTAGTAGAGGTGTACTGTGTGCACCCAAATTTTGTCGATGTTGTGTTTAAAAATATATGAAGTGTACTTTGTACAACCACATTTCGCCAACGAGTTTAGGTCCACTCTTTGCGTAGATGCGTGGTATAGAAGCAGCTAACGAGTGTAGTCTCTTCGTGATTATCTGACGTTCCAATAGAGCAGCAATTTTGTCGTACGGAACGTTGCATACAACATTATTCTTATGTAAAGATCACGGATAAGCCTAGTCATTTAAAAAACTTGGCGTAGGGGTACTTAAAGGCTCTTTGCGAAAGTTTAATGTTACTATGTAGTTTGCTTGCCGGGTCTACTCCTAATACATTTTTCCAAAATCATCCACGTGTGTGTTATATGTTGTGTCCCGTAGAACCAGTCTATTTATACTTTTAATTGCCTATGTAATAACTCGAAATCGTTGCAGCAATGACAGGCTACTTCAAATGACGTTAAAATTTAACATAAACGTGACAACTCTAAAAGTATACATCTGTAAAAACACCGGCATTGTCCCCGCGAAAATTCTAATTCGACAATCCAATTACTAAAATTAGTTACTTTAACTATCCATATAATCAAATCTAAAAGAAAATCCTTCGCTCTGAATAATTTGCCCTTGTGCAAAACAAACTACGCATCGTTATATATTTGGTAGCTTTAAATCGACCAAAAAATTACTATAAAACTGCTCTAATTCTAAATATAGAAATAATTTCTACGTTTTACTACATTTTCATTTGAAAAAAGTTCGATTTTTTTCACATTGACTTCACATGTGAAATTACACATGCTAAACAATATCATCGGAACATGAGATTTAGCAGCCATTGTATAAAAATATAGTAAGAGCAACAAATGAAAAAAATCATAATATTTTTCACCGTTTTCAGTAATTAAAGTGGAATACCACTTTAATTAACTGGGTGATAAAGGGCGACCAATTAGTATAGTACTTAAATATTAATTATATATAATTAAGTATCCAATACAGAATCTAATCACCCGGTGATTTTATACTACTCGTTTGTTTCTCGTTTTTGTTATGCTATCTGTAAATTTTTCGAGCCAATCAAACGCGCTAAATGGTCATTCAAATAATGTGACCGACACTGAAAATATTTCGTCAGTAAGTACTGCGCTGCGAACTTTTTCATCTGTTCAATGTGAAGTTATAACAACACGTAGTAAAGTTTAACATGGTGGTAAAACGTTAGGTGTATTAACTACAATTACCGTGATGTAACTTTTTGTGAAGGTTTTGTAACTATATGTAAAAGATAGGTTGATTCCGTAGTGGGACCAGTCAGAGATCCAATTTTAACAGCCTGCGATTGTGTTGCTACCTCGCAGACTATGTCGCACCTACTGGGCTACCCCTTATGCCCCACCACCTGTACAATAGAAGAGCTGAGCGCGGCCACAAATGGCGCAAATTAGCTAGCCACTCACTTAGCGGAACAAATATGAATCATTGACACCAAGACTATCTTACCATGACCAAATAGTCCGTGTCTTATCTGAAGGGCAAGTCAAGAGTCTCCGTAACCGGCGAGCGTGAATGAGACGAACTATGAGAGTGAAGGAAGCCAGAGAGGTCTGCAAGGAAAGAACCTGTTGAAACTCTGTACGCTCTGCCTACCCCGCAAGGGAACTAGTTTGATGATATAGATAGATAGATAGACACGAACATAAGAAGAAATGACATTGCAGTTCTTTGTCAAAGTGAATAATCAATATTAAGGTCATAACATCTTACCATGCCCAAATATACCGTCTCTTATCTTAAAGGAAAGTCAAAAATCTCCGTCACTGACGAGCGTGTATGAGATGAATTATGAAATTAGAGAAAGCTAAGAAAATAACCTGTTGAAACTCTGTACTGTTCTGGCGTGATGATATAGATAGATAGACTTCATAAATTTATGCGATTATTAACAAATCTAAATCTATTGTTACGGATTTTATAGCGGCTTATTTTTAATTTTAAGTTTCCGACATTTGGCCTTATTTACCTATGGTTACGAGAAATACCTCAAATGATTGTTTTGTTTGACATATTTATTCCGGAGATGTTCAATCTTCTGAGTTATTATTATAAAACATTACTATATAATATTACACTAAAAAAAGTATTCATAGCTTAACTAAAAACTAAACTAGATTTTATAAAAATTTAGTTAAATTTGCCGCTACCGTCACAGGGTAGGATAATAAATAAGTTACATTAAATAGGTGGTCATAAAATAGGGTTAAAGGAGTAAAAACTAACTACGACGGTTTATCCTTTTTGGGCATGGACATTCTCTTCACACGAAGAGCCGGCTGAGTCCAATATTAAAATATCTAAATATTCATATTATGACCTAATACCGCCACACAAGCCAGCATACAACATTCTTATTTAATGCATATCGAGTTTGTTTAAATACCATAGTGATTCTAGATAGAAAGATAAATTCATCGCTTCAGATGAGATTCAGACACACGTAATCCGCCAAGCCGGAGATACCACTCTGACCATTTAGCTTACAGAAATCATAATTATTAATAATTAATAAAATGTTGAGCTTGAATAACTTTTAAACTCGTCGGTTTATAGAAAAACGATACGAGACATTTTTTTAGAGCGTTCAATTTCCTACAAAAATATAATCGCGCAATGGAATCCGTTAATTGGCTTGTGAGCTGACAATTTAAAAAAAAACCCCGTGTTATTATTTAAATGGGAAATAGAAATCCACGATGAGCGACCCCTAAATATTAATATTAAGAGCTCCGCTTCTAACAGGCTTCTTTATCATCCCTTTGACAGTATTTAGGTATCGAAAAAAAAGTAGATTTTTTTTGAACTGGTCTAATACATTTATTTACAGGAAGAATTTACAAATTCAAGACCACACTTGGCTACATCGATATACCTACTGTCAATGTTTTGAATTATTTTATTTTAATGCGCGTCGCATTTGGTTTTGAATAGTTATTCTAAATTGAAATAAATCTTCAACGATGAATTTTCATTTAATTTATATACACTATTCCACTGATTTAGTTAAAATAAACAGAGCGAAACTTCTATTTTTAACGAAAATGAATCTGCAATTTACTTCCTTATCTCAAAACCTCTACAACCGAATGACTAATTTCTGTTAGTAAATGGGGACGAGCAAATACTCTCTGTGACCGCATAAAAAATGTGGTCACATTCACGGCACGCACGGAGATATCCCATCTGAAATATGAAAAGTATTCGCACCACATCAGCTTTCAATGTATTTGTCACAGTGCATTCATTATATTTTGAAGCAAAAATACCAATTTATTAGTAACAAGATCTCGTTAAAAATGACCAACGACCGTCAACAATGGCAATGACCGATACAGTGGCAGGACAAGGCAAGTCAACAAAAATACAACAACACAGCTTTTCACAAATTTGTAGAGATATGTGCTTTAATTAATTTTTTACAGCATCAAAATACTGTTGAAAAAATAGAATTACCAAACAAAGGTCATACCAACATCTGAATCATTAGGTAATAATAGGATTGGCAAAGGAAAAAGTAACCTGTAACTGTAAGAAAACAACTACGAAATATATGCAGAAAAATATTAAAATTGTTTTTTGTCGCTTGGTAGATTTTATGTTGAATACTGTACTATCACTGTTTTTTTCTTTAAAAAAAAGCTGTGATGGCCACTAGTCTGTGGACAATGACCTAAGGCCTTTGTTTGAGAGGAGGTCCGTGCCCAACCATCCCACGGTTGGGCACAGTTTCTTAACAGGGTTAAATTATAATTTTTATTATACTGTACTATATCTTTATTTATGAACTGTAAATGTTGTCTTCTTTTATTTAATATGCCACTCGATCATATATCAAATAAAAAATTAGAGACCTCTACTTTTTTGGATGTATCTAACATCCGTTAAAATAATTTTGTTCATATATAATGAAACGGCTTGGTCAAGTGATAAGACCTTAACCCGCTTAGCCCACTGAATCGAGAAGTCACCAGTTTGATTTCCGCACGAAATAAATCTGTTTCTGTGTTGTGTGTTTTCCATAAAATCTTTGTTTCGGCCTGGGTGTTTGCGCATGTAAATTTCGTATTTGTAAACCACCCACGGCACAAGAATTATTCCTAGTGTGGGGCTTTATATAAAAAAAATGTGTTACCCAGACCATGTAACGAACCGATTGCCATCTCATTGAATAAATTGGGTTGAGTAGCTTAGGTGCTACGGTGGATCACGTAAAAACAAACATAAATGCATGGACTCCTAAAAATATAACCCTTATTATTTACTTTACTATAATCGGATAAATAGAATAAGGATCCTCCTCACGCGCATACTAAAAGGTACATAATAGTTAAAACAGAATGCTTATAGACATTACTCTGACCTCGTTTTTCCACAAGCCTCGAAATAGGCGCAGCGGGGCGTGTCGGAACCTTAGCGACTAAAAAGTCATGGTGGTCGACACCTACACCTCAGAGGGGCTGTGCTGGACCCCGAACAGTCCGCCTTTATGGGAGGAAAGGACATCTTTACCCGTCCCCCTCACCCCGTACCAACAAGATAGCATATGAAGCACACTTAGAGCTAGATATTATTTTTTTTATTATTAAGGACTAGTCAGCGATTGGCCCCTATCATACCTGATCGAAAGTAACGATGGGTCGAAGATGTGGCTTATTAATAAATAAATCGACCTAATAATAGCCTATTCACTCTGAAATAGGCTAAAGAGAAGTAGACTCGGTATGATCGGGCTGGACCCGTATCTTCGCTTGCTTTAAGAAGCCTCCGCGCAACATGCTGGAACATTACTAGGTCGCATGACTTTGATTGTCCTCCTGTTGGTGACTAGCCATGGCCCTAACCTACCACCGGCGAAAGTACTGCATGTTTAGCACTGCCCAGGGACAACGTATAATGCGAGTAAATCCTACAAACGCGAGTAGATTCGGCCCCCGAAACTCTAACCTATCCTAACTCTAATTTTAATCTTACGGCCTCCACACAGAACATAACTTTATAGTATAGTTTACAACTCCTCAAACCTCTCCTAGACCTTAGAGTTAGCAAACCTAACAAAACTAAATTCAGTCGACATCTACGAATACGAGTAGCCGACGCATTTGCGAGTACTGGGAAATAAACCTGGTTTACAAATTATGGAGCAGTTTTGAGTCCACTGAACAATTACTGCTAATGAACGTAGCTAGTGTTTAAGGCTGACAAAGCGGTCTGGATTTTAAGTTTTTTTTTCATAGTGACTTTGATTCGGTTTTCTAAAATCCATTTTTTTCTTTGATACGGTATCGATAATATCAACTGTGGGCATAATGAGACCTGAGCTTAGCACAAAAACTTTGATTATAACTTTTTTGTGTGTGTGTGTGTGTGTGAATGATCTACGCTGCTGGCCGCGGGGCCTTGATGCTAGCGTGGCGCTAGCGAGTAATAGTGCTGTCACGTTAATCTTTTTTTCAAAGTTGTAATGTGTCAAGGGTGGCATATCAAACGTTACAACATTTTAAACCAAACATTACATTTTACATCAAAAGCTATTATTGACACCTTCTAATGACAAAGCTGATGATCTATTAGGAGCTACGATTAAGTTTACATGCACACATTTATCTATCTATATCATGACACCAGATCCCTTGCGGGGTACGCAGAGAGTACAAAATTCCACATTTAATTATATGAAATATTAAATATGAGTAGCGCTATTGCAATTCTACAGTGTGACTCTATACGACTTCCAGTCTTTACACAACACCATCTTGTTGGTCTAGACCAATCCTTTGCTACTACAAGTAGTTTATGATGTGGGTGACGATCACGAGGCCCCAGTTTTATATTCTATGTGGAAGTGTTGTTTAGGTTTTCTATTAAAAATACATATAACATTGCGATCACATAACATTTTTGGCAACCACACTTAGGGAATTAATAGTCTCTAGATAAATATACTACCCTTGCTAAAATAGCTATTATGAAATACCAAGCTACAAATTCTTGCCACACACAGCATAATAGATGTGGTTGACTGTCGCATTTCCTCGAATTGTATAACAAATCTACTACTATTAACCAACTGAAAAATTGCCATAACAGAAATTCTCCTGTTTATTTCCTCGGCGCCGGGGCAGCATGGCCGCCGGCCGCCGTTATGAAATTATTACACTCGGCACTAAATAAATTCCTTTCATAAGCCCGTGTGGTTGCTGGAACTTATATAATTACTGAATAGGATATCGTTGCTCCTTCTTCCTGTGTGTTTCTTAACCTTAAAAGTAAAAAATCATTTACGTATACGCAAGTAACAGTCAAGATGATTTGAAATTTTATAAACAGTCCAGGTTAAATATCTATGGGCAATACTTTGCAAATGCGTATACTTCAACACATGAAAAAATTAATCATTCTGTAGAGACGTGTAGCATGTGCAGTAAGATCTTTTTTTGTGTATTAATGTGATAAATGTCCCTATATTTGTTTAATTCACTCTCACGACATTCAGCGAGAAGATATGTGGGCATGATACTGGCCAGCGCGAGAATATAAACTGGGGCAGTAAAGACAAGTAAACATAAAATGAGTACGGTAATGTTGAAATTATACACTCATGCTGATAGTTTTTATGTCCACCTCCCAACATTTGGGGCTGAATTTATATGCAGCCCGAGCAGTGTACTGCAGTGAACCAGCGATAAGATAAGATACCACCGAAAATAAACGAATGAAATAATAAAATTAAAAAAAAAAATTGTAAATTTAGTTCGTCTAGTGGCTAAGCGCTTTGTGATCACGAGGTCCTGGGTTCAAATCCTAGGTCGGACAAATGAAGTTTCTCTAACGAATAAATTTCCCAGTGTGAGTCCGGAGTCTGGAATTGTGCCCGGTATATGGCAATAGGCTCGCCCCCTTGGACATGGACCCAAACATCGTTAGCAAAAAGTAGGTGTACCCAGTACACCTTTGCCATCCCCGCTTGGGAAATATAGGCGTGACGGTGTATTTTTTATAAAAAAACAATTTGATTTTGATCATATAGTCTAAGTTATTATACATAATCCGATACGGATTAAGATCATATAAAAAAATAAACACTGTCTCAACTATATTCTAAGCAGGGGCAGCGGATGCGTAGGTACTGTGTACAAACACATTTTCTCAACTTTGATAGATACATATTATAAAACAAATTACCCCCGCCGCGTCTGTCTGTCTGTTTGAACGCGATAAACTCAATAACTACCAAACGGATTTTCTACGGTTTCCACCCATGGACGGAGTGATTCAAGAGGAAGATTTGAGTATATAATTCACCCGTGCAAACCCGGGGCGGGTTGCTTGTATGATATAAGTACAGTTTCAGACGTATCTGACTACCCTTTCAGAGGCAGTCGTGATGTTTTGCACTAAATAATTCCAAATACAACTCCATTTTAATAATAATCTATCTCTTTTAAAATAAATACTATTTGTTAGATCTGTTTGCAAACAAAGAATTTTATATATTATATAAGCATAATTTGAAAATGGTTTATTCAAAATCACTTTTCGCATACATAAGTTAACTGAAAATTTGAATTTCATGAATTGTGTATACTTAAAAGATATCTCGAATTTACAATCTAGATAGGTATCCACTTAGAATTTTAACATTCTTACTTGAATTAGACAATTAACAAGCACACACTTAGGTACTTATTAAGTACTTTGGTCAAATAGCCGACGGAAGCCGACGGGAGCGTGGCTAAGAATAATATATCCAGAAGCCACGTCCAATCGTAATTGCACGTGAAGCCAAAAGATTAACAACACTGCATTTTCCACCCGTGTAATGTTGGCAACCCGGAAAGATGAGATTAGACTTTTTGGGGTAAATGTTGATGAAATTAGTGTAGATGATAATACAACAATTGTTGCGGTAACGTGTATTTTAATCCATATTAAATTCAAGAAATAGATAAAGAAGAAGAATAGTAATTCAATGTTGGGAAAATATATTTTCATAATCTTAACTAAATATTGAAACCGTGTTCTAGTTAACTATATTCGTACCATCTAATACTAGAACTTATAAAGTCCTTACCAAAAAAAATTTGAGACAAATAAAATTGTTTTACTAGCAACACTAACAAAATGGACGTGGCTTTCACTATGACACTTACAGATGGAATAATTGATTCGATATTTAAAAAATGCGGCACCCGAATGCGCTAGTTACGTATGAAATGTGACCCTAACATCTTTCGTTAGGCGGAAACGACACAAGACGGTATAATTCAATTTGATTTGACCCGCGCAGATCACGTTATTTTGCACGACGGTCACAGAGTCACTACTCGCGTGAACTACTTGTGTGGCTACTTGCTTTGCAGGTAGTAAATGTTGCTTCAATTCGGTGCGCGCTCGCGGCTTCTAGATTATATTTATTCTAAGGAGCGTGGCAGAAGCGCTCGTCTACGTTCGGTCGTGGCATTTGCCATAGCGTCGAGCGCGGCTGCGCTATGTGGCGTCTCCTGTACATTTTAGTACATTACAACTCCCCAAGCCGCGCCACCGTCGCGCTCCCGTCGCGATGCGTCTGCTATTTGGCGAAACCTTTAAAATTGATAATAATGCGAGTAAAACATTTGTTTTAGACGAACGGCTTGGTCCAGTAATTAAGAGCTTAAATCGCTCCGCCTACAAGATCGAATAGTCGCGGGATCGATCCCAGCATGGAACAATTTTTTTTATAACCTGCAAATTAGCGCAGGGTTTAAAAGCTTAACCCGCTCCGCCCACTATGCCTAATAGTCACGAGTCGATTCCCGCACGGGACAAATCTTTGTGTGTACCACAATTATTTGTTTCAGTCTGGGTATTTGGTATGTGAATTTTCATATTTGTAAACGCACCCACGATACAGGAATAACTCCTAGTGTAAGGTGAGATTAAAACAAGTAGCAAATGATCTACCTACACAGCAAGGGCTATGGGGTGTAGAGAATAAGAGTTCAAGTTTTAGTGATGCCTAATATGTGATTTCTTTTAGATTGAGAAATCGGTAATCTACAATAAAAATTAGGCGCACGTAGTGCTGTGTGACCGCGGTGTTTTTAGTGATCACGAAGGTTAAGCAGCGTTCAACTTGGTCCGTCTAACATGGGTGACTGTTTATGGCATTTTCATATTCGAACGCCTTCGTGCTTTTAAAGGCACGCTAAGCCGTTGGGCCCGGTTACCACTTCATGTGGTAATTGTTTAATCAAGTTTTAAGTCTTATAGGGGGCTTGATTAGTTCCAACAGCAAGTGGCCGCGTCCGCCATCCGGAGTATGACCTAATCTCTTTCACTTCGATTTGTGATAGAACGTATCTGCTCAGCAGTAGCACAGTATAGGCTGATTGTATCACATAGTCACGACACACCTATATTCTCTATGCAAAAGCGGGAAAGGCAAACTGTAGCCACCCACATTTCTTCGGCGAAATGTAAGATCCCATGATTGAAGGCGAGCTGACTGTCACTTTAACACTAAACGACTGGCACAATTCTAGAATTAGATGCTATTGAAAATATTTTAATAGAATAACTACTTGTACAATAACATTTGTCCATCTTAAGATTCATATCCTGAAACTTGATAGCCATCCGTACTATACTAGCGAGGCAAAGGCCACGTATACTCACCAAATATTAAATAAACAGTCCTTAAAATCAATTATTAATTAGTTCAACCCCTTTCAATTAAAAGCTTTGGACTAAAAGCGCAGAAAGGGAAACGCTTTCTTATGAATATTATACTTACTTAATGTCGAGGAAATAAAGCCATTACACTTATTAAAGATTCCACTATTTTGCATAATCTTCAGCTCGATGATGTGGAAAAATTGGGTGATATATAACATAATTAGGGTCCTGCGATAAAAATGCGACAACGGTTGGTAATGTTTTTAATGGGCCTTCGTCTAATGTTCTTTTGACTTTTTTACTAAAATACGCGAGGAATATATTTTGGATACAACTTTTTATTCGGGCAACACAAAACATGTTTGGAGTTATTTTATATCTTTATACATGTCTGATGTACTCATTATGCAAGGTTCAAACTAAACAATATTTCTTGAATTACAATAAAATAGAAAAGATCGCAAGACCGCCTAGACTATAAAAAAGATGATTTGTATTTTGTAAAGGAATCGAACCTACACCAAACTTAGTTAATTTCTAGGCCTGACGCATAGACTACGCATTTAACACCAAGTAATTCAGTATTATCCTTAGTTGCATTAAGTTCCCTCAATATAAAAGCAGGAGAACTGAAACCATAAACAGTTGCTATGTTATTATTTATTATCATCCCTTTTCGCCGAACCCTTTTCTCTTTAAACCTTTCAATCCGACACCAGATTCTGGCAGAAACAACAAAATAAGTAAGAAATAAAATAGATTAAGTATAAAAAATACACCGTACGGAACCAACATTTTATTGCACAGTTGATGCGATGAATTTCGTTAATTCAACCTGATTTCTATTTTCTTTATCATTTTCGCCATCTGGTCGTTGGTAAAAAATATTTGACTGGCTGCCAGACATTTTGACCTTCACTGGACTTCTTATAATTTTGCTAATTAAAGAAATGGCGGAAGAAAGAACGGAGAGAATTTTGTAAGGAAGGAACCTGTTGGAACTCTGTACCCTCTGCCTACCCCGTAGGGGAACTGGCGTAATATTTTTTTTTGGATAGAAAAACTCCAAGAGCACCTTGCTCTACTTTTCAAACCCAGAACTCCTAATTGCCATGTGCATCATTCGCCACTGGATCAATATTTTTTTTTA
This sequence comes from Phalera bucephala, assembly GCA_905147815.2. NCBI lineage: Eukaryota > Metazoa > Arthropoda > Insecta > Lepidoptera > Notodontidae > Phalera > Phalera bucephala. The sequence goes on along the minus strand of LR990613.1, from coordinate 27,372,834 downwards.
AACGAATCTTATTAGTCAAAATAAAAAAAGTATGTTAATCCTTGATATGATTGAAATAGAAGTGATAGCCTTGTGGTTAGATCGTTGGACTTTAAAGTCAGAGGCCTCAGGTTCAAACCCAGGCACGCACCTTTGTCATTTCGAAAACATGTGCTTGTTAAAAATTAACTAATCACTTGCTTTAACGGTGAAGGAAAACATCGTGAGGAAACCTACATGCCTAAGAATTTCTCGAAGGTGTGTGAAGTTCGCCAACCTGCGCTGGGCCAGCATGGTGGACTATGGCCTAACCCCTCTCAGTTGGAGAGGAGACCTATGCCGAACGGTCGGACAGTTTCTTAACAGAGCTAATATTATTATTATTATACGCTTTGATATAGAGAAACTTAAATTTATCCATGGTGCACCTACACCTAAAATTAGGAAGTATGTAGTTTTTTTTGTATTCTTATAGACGACAATTTATCAAGGTTCACATTTCATTTGAAAAACCATTATGATCTTCATTTATCTTCTTCGTAAAATCCCTCCCAATCTTTGTCTTCTCCGGAAGCAGTGATAGATGGGATCATTCGACACTGCACATGAATTTCGAAAAACTCATGAGCTGTTTGCTCGCCGTATATTTCTGAAAAATAAACACCATCACGCGTATATCCCCTAAGCGGGTTAGTTGAGGTGTACTGTGTACACCTACTTATCGCCGACGATATTATTTCTCAATATAACTAATAGAAGGAGAGCTTATTATCAATATACCGGTCACCATTCCGGTCTCTAGAATTCTATGCCCTTATCCGCTATGATCAAACACGCCGCGTTTTGATAACGATAGGTTCGTGAAATAATGGTATTAAGGTTTAGCCACATAACCACGTAGCGTGACGGGAACGCAAAGGTGGCGTGACATGGAGAGTTGTAATGTACTGAAATGTACGGGAGACGCCACAGCGCAGCCCCGCTCAGCGCGATGGCAAACGTCACGACCGAACGTAGCCAAGCGCTTCCGTCCCGCTCCGTCAGCTATTTGACAATATCTTAAAGGGTTTCAGTATGATTAAACCATAATTTCTTATATTTAACGTAACATGCCGCGTTACGTTTGAAAATTAGTCATAGGGAATAAGGGCTCTGTTGAATTTTTTTTGATAGGAACACCACACTTTGTCCGAACTAGTTTTCGACTTGAACCTCGGGATTACTAGTCGCACACTTTGCTCCACCAAACCAACAAAGCAGTCCCTTTTATTTCTTAAACGAATATTTAATCGACTTACCTGTTATTAGATAATTCAAATAAATAATTCAATCCTTTATATTATTCGTGTCAGCCCCAAAACAACAATATAGGTATGCAGTTAGTTAGGGCTGGATAAAAATGAAAATTGATGTTCCCGACGGGATTTCGATATTCTCTCTATCTTATAGGTATCAACATTGTCTTGATTTAAAGGTTTAGGTTTTATTTCGATGCAGACTTGTGTATATCGCTATTTATTACTATATTCATTGGCATTTTTAACCCCCTATTTAAGCCCTGTGGACGACAGCTGAAGATAGATTAGCACCGAACTGATGAACTTCCAAAAATCCTTTTTAGTGCTCCTGTATTATGTAAGAATTATCTGCAATATTTCATGATTCAAACCCACTGATTTAAGCTGTGCGTTAACTAGTCAGTGCTAGAGTTTTATTACCTGAAGTCCCTCTGATACGTGCCAGTACTAAATACCAGATAATCAACAACTTTTGTTCTGATGTTTTTAATACGTTCTTATTAGCTTGACCTGCAACTATGTGTCTAGTATGTAATAGAATCTTTCAACGTGATTTTCACCAACTTCAAGGGACGCTTCTCCATTCCGATCTCAGTCCTAATCGCGCGTTCATTAAAACAGCGACAACACGATATTTCGCTAACGCGTCCAATCATAGGAATCCGCTAATCGTAGACGCCGCCGGCTACGAAGCTATCTGGCTGCAAGCGTAGTGGTTACACGCACGCACGCACGCACGCACGAACAAAATTTGAAGGGGTTATTTATCTGCCAATCACTGCTTATTCAGGGTTGCTGAATAATCTGCACAAAGGCGAGTTTTACCATCTTGCTTTAAAACTGGGACGATTGGACAAGCATAGTCCGAAAAAGGAACGGGTTCCATAATACCTAACCCTAAAAGTCTGTCTATATCCTTGTCTAACTTTAGTCTGAGCGCAAAGGTCACCGAACGTGCTTTTAAATAAATTGTTGAGGACTCTGGTTTTCAATTAAGTTTTACTTCCAGACCCTTACAGCACCATAACTCTTGCGAAAATAACCTGGGGTATTTTTTTCAAAATGTTTTACCCCTTTATGTACTATTTCACACGTATTTACCTGACAAACTTGAAGTTTAAATTTGGCTATAAAATCCCGACCGAGTAATGAGGGACCGCCATTCTTTACCGCAAATACATGTAATATTTCTGTTTTAGAACAGAAACTAAAAGGTAAGTAATAGTTCCCAAAGTTTGTTTCAAACTACTATTATAACTCCGTAACAACCTTCCACTATTACATAACTCGTACTTTCAAAAAGATTAAATACATTGAATCCGAAATAACGGTTACCGCTGAACCGGTATCAATTTCAAAACTCAAGGAAATATTATCCACGATCACGAACTCCTGCAAGGGTTCCGTATACGAATGAATATTAAAAAGTAATTGTTTACCATCGTCCTCATCCGAACAACGCTGTAAAAATCTGAGATTTTTCGAATCGTTCTTTTTATCTTCACACACGCGCTTTAAATGCTCTTTTTTAGCACACTAAGCAGACGCATTTTTAAAATGACACTTATTTTTCAAATGCCCGAAATAACCACACATTTCACATTGTTGAAAAGAGCCTGAAGACCCAGCCTCTGGATCACGGCGAGACCTGGCGTCCCCAGTAGCTGAGCAGCCCCGGCTACGTGCCGCCATTTTGAACACGTCGAGTGTTGGGGCCACCGGCGCCTGGCTGCCACGACGAGCTCCCTTCCTGGCCCACCGGACGCTGTCTGCCATCTGCACCGTTTTCTGCAGGGTTAGCTCGTCCATGGGCTCGGTGAATAAGCGGTGTCGCTCTGGTCCGCTAACCATTCCTAAGACGCACCGGTCACGCAGGATATCGCCTGATGTCGAATCCGGGAAACCACAATCCTTGGCTAGCCCGTGCACTCGCGCAGACCACTCCGCAAACGATTCATTTGTTGTTTGCGCGACAGTGTGACACTTATAACGTTCCGCAAAAGTACAAGTTTTACTTTTGAAATGATCGTCAAACAGTGAGGTAACCTCTTCATAACTTAGAACTCCGACGTTTTGAGGAAGTGCCAGATGAGTCTGTAAGTTGTTTCTTCTAAACAACTGAGTAGAATCGCCCGACGTTTAGCTCCTGATTTATCTTCCGCATCTGTAATTCCATTAGGTCGAAACCATTATTCCAACCGCCCCTTGTACATTCCCCAATCTTGAACTACATGGTTAAAAACTTTTAACACTCCCACTGACAATACCTGCAATTGCTATAATTCATTCCAGCTATTGCTCAGTTTTCTCTATCAACAAAACTTAACCATAATTTAAACCAATACGAATATTTTAGTGGAACTTCACATATCTTTAACATATCTTCAATACACATACGCGACCTTCACCAGGTCATCGCTCCACCTTGTGGTCTTCCAGTACGAGGTCGCCACTCGAGGTTTCTGCCCCACCGGCCGTCAGTTCTACGAGAGATGTGCCCCGCCCACTGCCACTTGAGTTTGGCAATTCTGAGAGCTATATCGGTGACTTTGGTTCTCCCGCGGATCTCCTCATTTGTGATTCGATCTCGCAGAGAAACTCCGAACATAGCTCTTTCCATTGCCCTCTGGGCGACCTTGAGCCTTCTTATGAGGCCCATGGCACTGGTGACACACACTGGTCAAACACTTTTGGCTTGACACACTGCGGTATTTGGGACGAGAAGATATTACGTAGCTTCCTAAACGCTGCCCAGCCGAGTTGGATTCGACGATCGACCTCTTTCTCGAAGTTGGACCTCCAAATTGGACTTTGTCCCAGGTATACATAATGGTCTACGACTTTGAGTGCTGAGTCTCCAAACTTCACAGGAGTGGGTACGACATGGGTGTTTGACAGGACTTTCGTTTTATCCATGTTCATTTTAAGACCCACTTGTTGAGAGACTCTGCAGAGGTTATCGAGCATAGTGCCGAGGTCTTCCAGGGTCTTAGCCATGACCACGATATCGTCGGCAATTCGAATGTGAGAGATGTACTCGCCGTTGATATTGTTGCCATGTTCTCTCCAGTCCAGAAGCTTAAAAACGTCTTCCAGCGCGGCGGAAAACAGTTTTGGGGACATGACGTCTCCCTGTCTCACTCCTCGCTGCCGTTGGATGGGCTTTGCGTTCCGGCCGTAGAGACGGATTGACATCGTGGCGTTTTCATACAACCTCTTCAACACTTCGATATAACAGTGGTCTACTCGGCACCGCTGAAGAGACTGTAGCACAGTCCATGTCTTAATCGAATCAAAGGCTTTTTCATAGTCCACAAACGCTAAACATAGTGGCTGGTTATACTGATATATAAGAGGCATTAGTATACATATATATGGGTACCTACATAGATAAATTACGTTCCTCTGGGTTTTCCGTCTCCTGTTACATTGATGTAACATCGTTGGCGAAGTGGAGTGTACACAGCACATCCCCCTTTGGGAATGTAGGCCTATCGGTGTGTGTGGCGGCAACTGAGATATTTAACAATTTTTTTTGCTATAAAAGCACTTCTAGTCCGACCCAGGATTCGAATTTAAAACCACAAGAACGCCACGTATAGTAGTACCATTAGACCAACGAGATAAACTAATAATTCAAAAAAGTCACATTTTTAGTACACGCCACTTTACCTCCTTTTCCATAGCAAAAAATATCTATCTATCTATCTATCCATATCACTATGCCAGATCCCTTGCGGCTTAGGCAGAGAGTACAGATTTTCAACAGGTTCTTTCCTTACATACCTTTCTGGCTTCCTCCACTCTCATAGTTCGTCTTATACACGCTCGCCGGTAAATATATATCAATATTAAAATAAGCGTAAAAGCATGCCACTCCGTTACAGAGGGCTAAGTGCAAGTCATGGGACGTTATTCTAGCTATCGAGAAAACGTGCTGTCATTTCCACTAAAATTTTTTATATTTGCAGGGTGAAAAAGATGGCATATCAACTTGATAGCGTCACGTTGACGTCAATATTTTTACGCTAAACTCTGAGTTCAGCACTAAATTCATTTTTAGAGTTCAATTTAAAAATATACTACAAAACTTTGTTGTCACTAATGGGAACCGAAAAAATAACAAATCGAAGGGCCTTCAGATGCTGTAGGTAAGAGGTAAGGTAAAAGGTAATAATAAAGGGGACCCAAAAACTTCTTTCTCAACCAAAATTTGGAGTAAATCCTGCCAGCAAGTGCGACTTACTGCCGGCTCGAATACAAGTGGAATTTTGGGTGTCGTAACGACTTCTTTGAAGTTGCCCATTTTTCTTGGCGAGCGGTAAAAACGTTCGCTAATGGTTTGTGTGTCACAGGAGTACTAATAATAGTTTCGTACCGCGTTTTTTAATCTTTTATTTTACGATCTAATATTTTGGCGCTAGTCTGGGGACGGAAAAGTTGTTTATGTAAGAGTGTGTCGTGAGTGGTAAAACACTCACAGTTAAATTGTTTTTTTTTTTAAATTGTTGCTTTTATACTTTAGTTTTAATTTTGTTTGTTATGTGGATATAGTCATTTAGGAGAAAACTGGACGTTTGAATCGTCTTCTGGGATATAAGCAAAAGTCACCTGTGCTTGGGGAATAAAGGCGTGACGGTATTCGTTTAGTCTCTACACATATTGCTGTTGATAGAATGCTTATTTAGGAAGAACGTGATGTACGATTAGAGCATTTTCATATTTCAGGAAACTTTCGATCTTCAATTAATTGTTTTCGGTTATTTGAAGTCAGTTCCAACTCATGCTAGTGGACGGATAATCAGGTCAGCGGCCTTTTGACGTTCAGATCTTCCGGAATTGTCCTCCAGTTAGCTGTGCCATATACGGCTCAGTTAGGTTTTCCATATTGCTAACCGTTAAAAGAGCCAGATGCCATGAATCCTTTATAGGGTGTTTGTTTTTTTCATTAAAAAAACCGTAGCCTCACACTAGGAAATATTCTTATATCGTGGACCACACAGTGGTCAATTTTTATATCGTGTGTGGCTTCTCTATATGCACAAAATAAATTAAATGATCACTTAACAGAACAGACGGAACAGTAACTAAAATAGGAGGAGAAAAAAATTGTATGGTGATTAGGTGCTTACTTTACTTTTTTGGTCAATAAACGTGCGTTAATACAATACCCGAACTCACTAAACTCAGGGTAACTGACACCAAATGAACCAAGGAAATACAATAAAATGAATGAAATAATAAAAAAAGCAATTACTTTGACGTCAAGTTCAACTAAATTATTCATATAGAGCTTCCGCAACTGTTCCTTAAAAGCCATTTTCAGAACGTCGAACCACAAAATGATTACTTTGAATCGCCTGTAAAATCGCTAAAAGCTATATTTCATACGTCGTATTTCTTCCAGCTTTTTCTCATTTACTTTGGTGTCGATTTTTCGTTATGTGTAAGTACGTACTTGTAAGTGAAAAGAGCTTCGAGTTGTATCGATAGGAGACATTTTTGAGACCCATAACGGCTATTTGGTGCTTCAAAGGAACATGAAGGTTTAAGGTGTAAGGTTTCATACTTTCAACCACTTTTGTATCGGATCTCTTTTATACTAAGACTGTTGTTACATTAAATGGAAGGTCAATTTAATGTATTTTACCAACCAAGCATATTGCATAAAATGTACTGTAGACGTAGTCACTAATTATTAGCTGTGCAGTGAGTTGAGGGCTTAGCATAAACAGATTGACGTTAGCGTAACGCTATCGAGTTAAATTACCATCCTTTTCAATCTACAGAAATAAGAAAGTAGTCTTTCTTGACAACGTGACGCGAACGTCAAACTGTTCGTGGTAAGCTCTCAATTATTAACAAGTGCGTATAACACCGCGCGTTTTTAGAGCGAAATCTATAAGAAAGAGTCAATTAGTATACAATTTTTTATTCGAAAAATATTCCATAGTAGTAGGAGTCTTTATTTGAGGATTCATGTACATAAAAAAGACTGCTTTCTATATACGGATATTGGTTATTTAAGAAACGTGTATTAGTATATGCATTAATATATACATAGAATAATAAAGTAGCCGTGACGCAAGTTGCACGTTGTTTCATTTTTTAACTAAACAACACTTTACTGACGACGAGAATGAGATTTAAACCTTAGTATGTTTTAGCTTTTACGAAAGCTAAAGCACGCGTCGTTATCATTAAATATATAGCCTCAATTCAATTCAAACAGTTACACATGGGGCTGGCCGTTGAACCAAATGCCTCTCTTATAGTATTTTCGTCTCTATTTGTATTAAAATGAGTCAATGTTTTGTTATTAAAAAACTGACCAAGCATGCTTAAGGAATCTTATCGACGCTGACCCTTCCATGCGATTTAAGCCATTTAATTTATTAGGTGACAAATTTCCCGCGACAAGTATCGCTTGCAATGTGGCGCAAAGTCGAGCGACGTTCAGCGATATCATCCCACTAGTCTGGCAATATTGCGCGACCTACTCCTGTTTACTGCATCGCTTTCGGCGCAAGTATATGGCCGAACGATGAATCTATGTACCTTCTTCGGGTTTGCTGCAACCCATAAAGCTATTACAAAAAGCTTCATGCTGAAACCGATTGAATAAATATGGACGATATAAGTCGCGCGACAGGTATCCTCCAATTATTACGATTCAGCGTTAGCTGAAAGCTGCATAAACGCAGTATTGATTAGGTCATAGTTATTGTTCGCTCAACGTATCGCATGGGTTTCAGCCCGTAGGATATAAAAAAAATATCTGTATATTTTTGAATAAAATGATGAACGCGCGAATTAGCTTTGACTGTTTAAAATAGTCTCTATTTTATGCGTTCTGTACAATGTATTAGGTATTTTGTGTACCTGGTTTTTTTTTTCTATATAATCCGGGTTTTCATGTTGTCCGCTCATCCGTTTTTTATTGGAGTATCTATTTTTCCACGTCAGTAAAACGACTCGATGAAAATACATGTTACCAATTTTTGCAGGAATTATTCCACAAACACCCAGACTGAGACAAGTCATTGTCGGGTCACACGCAATTATTTGAACCGATGAGCAGATCTTCTTTAGCTTTTAGCCGCTGTGCCAAGCCCTCGTTACCATCTATTTCACATAGTGTTCTGACAAAAAATATAGATGAATAGAATTATTGAGGGAAAACGGTATACAGAACTTCAACCTCAAAAATCGGAAGCAATACAAATATAATATTTTCTATCCGAAGGCGGAGTAAAGCATAATATGTTGGTAAACGGTTGTAATCCATTTACCAACATATTTTGCTTTGCTTTTCTGATTAGTAGTCGAACACTTGATGAGACGGTAGAATGGCTGGTGGACCAAAGCCGTGACAGGGTGGTGGTTAAAACCGAGAAGAGGACCATCAAATATTGGAAGGTTGGCAGGCAAATGATGAAATAGACGACGATTTAGCGCAGTGGTTAAGAGCTTGAGCTGCTCCGCCCACTGTGTCTAATAGTCGCGGGTTCGATTCCCGCACGGGACAAATCTTTGTGTGATCCACAATTATTTGTTCCAGTCTGGGTATTTGTGTTAGTGAATTTTCATGTTTGTAAACGCACCCACGACACAGGAATAAATCCTAGTGTGGGGCTACGTTAAAAAAAAAAACCACATGGTAATCGGAACGGATGGCGTGATGTAGGAGAGACCTACACTAAACAGTGGGTAAATACAGGCTGATTGATGATGACGATGGTACTTCTATCTAGAGTATCATTTAAATTTTAGTGGGACATAGTGCGACTCTCTCGTTGGTTTAGTGGTGATTAAAGTGTGTGATGATCACGAGGACTTTGGTTCAAAAGGTCGGACAAAGTGTAATTTTTCTATCTAATAATTCCTGATATTGGTCTGGAGTCTGGAATTGTGCCCCATATCACATCAACAGGATTATATCCTAATTGCATTAGGATTTAGCATCATGTGCGATAAGTTGGTATACCCAGTACACCAGTGCTACTCCTGCTTGGGGAATATAGGCGTGAAGGAGTTCTTTTTTTTTAATTTATATTTTTAGTGCGTTCTTGTTGGATTCAACTAACTAAAAAGAAAGCTTAGTTAAAGAAGTTTAGTTAGAGAAATAATAGTTGCTTCTACCTGCCTGTTTTGTTAATTTAGTGATTTATAGTACAACAGGTAATCATGAGGTTTCGAGTTCACATCTATTTCTACCAAGAATGCCATAATTTGTAACTCTATTACCTGCTACTAATTTTCCATAAAATAAAATAGCCTTTGCATTATTGACGTAAGTATGTAATCCTTTTTTTAATCGTAGCCCCACTTTAGAAACAGTCCTGTGTCGTGGGTATGTTTACAAATGCGAAATTTACATACATAAACACCCAGGCTGAAACAAACATTTGTAGGTCACACAAAGATCAATTCTGATTCTGATTCATCTCTTAAGCACAGGAAAACAATAATTGATTTGAATTCGAATTATTGAACAATATTTCTGGGTCACATTAAGACTTTTCCTGCATTCATCTGCATCTCCGTGTTCTCAACGTTTGTCCAAGTGACCGCTTTATGTGATATTTGTTAAGCCAAGTTGGAAGCGTTACCATAAGCTTAAGAAATAGTAACACTAGGTGACCACAAACCTGCTTCCACCAATACTCACTAGTTCCGCGTGGTGCAGACAACCTTTTCATTCTCTCTTCGATTTGTAAAAGGTCTTCTAGTGTAGGTTCATGAAATAACTTTTTTACCTAATATTCCCTACCATACTTAAGATGGATGAGGGATTATCCTCATAAATTATTCTAATTTTGTAAGAAGAATAAAGAAAAGAATATATAAATAACGTTATAGATAATTTAAAAAAATACGGTTCGAGGTGCGGTAAATGTTTGTAACACCGGCTCCAACAAATTAAGCTTACCGTTCTAGAATACCTACAGGACTCCTTATTCGCTGTAATCATTTAGGCACGTAACGCGGTGCGTTACGTTAACTTCGTGAAATGATCGTTTAATAGTACTCCAGTGGCATACTGAATATCATTTTACAAGGTTATGTTAACACGCCACGTTTGGTCATACAGAATAAGGACTCTTGTAGTCATCGATATATTATATTTATTTAATATACCACTGATCACGAACAAAATAATGGCCAAAAAACGTTTGGGTATACTTAAGCAACTGAAGAAATCAGATCTTCTTCTTTAAATTATGGCTTTACACTGATTTTAAGTGTTTTTTGTCGGTGTCCAATGAGATGCATAATCATGTTTCATGCATTAATTAATTGTACTCCCCGATGACCTTAATGACAACGATGATAATGAAATTGATGAAGTACCCCACCCTGGATAGTACAGCGATGGATACTTTACATACCAATTGCGACGGCCGTTTTGAGGCAAATCGAAAAGGCACGTTTTATCACTTTTCACAATTAGCTTCAATACATAATCGAAAAATTCCACCATCTTTACATATTATTATTCGAAATATCACGTTTTGGAAATTAAAACAAATTGACGACATCACTCTTTGATTTTTTTTTTTTTTAAACGTAGCCCCACACTAGGATTTATTCCTGTGTCGTGGGTCCGTTTACAAACATGAAACTTCACATATACAAATACCCAGACCGAAACAAATAATTGTGGATCACACAAAGATTTGTCCCGTGCGGGAATCGAACCCGCGACTATTGGACACAGTGGGTGGAGCGGCTTAAGCTCTTAACCACTGCGCTAAATCGTCCCCCCAAAACAACACCAGTATGGTAGTTCTAGCAAACTGTAGCATTTTAACGCGTCCTCACGTTGGCTATGGTTTTTTTTATCTTCTGTCTATCATTTGCTTTTACAGCGAAGGAAAATATCGTCAGGAAACTTGCATGCCTCAGAATTTCTCGAATGTGTGTGAAGTTCGCCAACCCGCACTGGGCCAGCGTGGTGGACTATGGCCTAAACCCTCTCAGTTTGAGAGGAGGCCCGTGCCCAACAGTGGTTATGGTTGGATCGAACTAATTCGAAATCAGATCACACCTATACTTGTGCTCTTATGTTTTGGGACCTGTTTCGAACTGTCACCCTAGTACCATATCGATGCTTGTAGCCTTTCTAACATTACGGCTACGCAGAAAAAAAAACAGCTTTTACCGCCATAGCATGAGTGGTCATCCCTGAGGCAGCTGATATGGCTTCGATACCCAACCAAAACGATATGATTTTTCTTTCTGCTTAATACAGAGATAGTAACTTTTTCCCACTAAAACATACTAACTGCGATTACACGTCCATTTCACGAAGTTTTCGTAACGCACCGCGTTCGGTCATAGCAAATAAGGGCGCAGCACTCATTCCGCGAAATGGCAGTCAGTATAATAAGCATTGTAGTAATTTATCGTGTTTTGTGTGAAATGAGCTGTTTGCATAGGTATTTACATTTCTGAGAAATTAGGTTGGTTCAGAGGACAGGACACTTGTTTTTCAGATGGAGGCTTTCCTATCTATCTATATCATCACGCCAGACCCCTTGCAGGGTAGGCAGAGAGTACAGAGTTCTAACAGGTTATTTCCTTACATACCTCTCTGGCTTCCTCTACTCTCATAGAGTTAGAAGAGTTGGAGGCTTTTATAATGAATAATGCGCATCCTATCAAAGTACTAATATAGAAACGTTTTATTAAGCTGTAGCTGTTACACGGGGCTGCGCACATTTTTATTTCGTAATAAATAACCCTGTGAACTTCGTACTACCTAAAATTGACTATATTGTGACTCTTCAAAATAACGTCATCTATTGAAAGTAATTGGCAGTAGCAATTCCCATACAAAAGAACCAAACACAAAAAAAAAACAAATCAATCATTTTTTTTTTTTTTTTTTTTTTTTTTTTTTTTTTTTTTTTTTTTTTTTTTTTTTTTTTTTTTTTTTTTTTTTTTTTTTTTGCGGGTGGTTGTAGTAATAACACGTAATTATTATAGCTCCATATTTTAATTATTAATTTTAATAGTAATACTACTTCATTAAGGTACACAATAAGTTCAATGCTTAACTAACCTTATATACCTGCTGAATAAGTGTTTTCTCCAGTTTCTCCAGTACAGCACACTTAATTTTTTACATTTCGGTTGCAATGGACTCACTTCAAGAGAGCATGTCACAATTGTCAGGCATGTTTTTAAAAAAAATGGAAGACTATGATGGCTCAAACCATTGATGCAATGGAGACACGAAGCCGGAGAAAGATCCTTCTGCTACATGGTGTGGCCGAGGACAGCAAGGAGAACACACCGCTAGCTGTAGTGAGCATCATCCGGGGTCGTCTGGGCCTGAGTGACTTTGACACCGTCAATATACGCCGATGCCACAGAATGGGGCGGCCTTCACAAAATAGTAGGCCAATCCTTGTAAAATTCGTGGATGTCGCTGTTCGCAGTAGAGTGTGGTTCGCCAAGACAAAACTGAAAGGCTCGGGGGTGACAATCTCCGAGTTTCTCACTAAGACGCGGCATAACTTGTTTCTCGCTGCGAGGGCGAAATTTGGCGTAACGAAGAGTTGGTCAAAAGATGGAGAAGTGTATGTCCTTAATTCTGATGGGGCACAGGCCCGTGTGCGGTCTATAGCAGATATAAGCGCTATCACACAAGACCCTGTTAAACCGGCTGCTGTTAAGACCGGCACAGTACCGAAGTCCAAACGGGTGAAAAAGTGATTGTTGTTTTTTGTGCGTGTGTGTGTGAACAGCAGTGTCATTCGCAAGACGATTTTCTTTAATATAACATTTCCTGTTCCTCTTTTTGATTGATATGGTTGTTTTAAACACCCACATTTTGTTACACATTTTACTTTTTATCTGTCACTGTGTTGTTTGTTTATGTTTAAAATTTTTCTAAACGTCAATAATGCCAAGATTGTCAATGTCAGCGGCGTTCCGTTTTGTTAAATTATTAATGCGTTCCGTATCTCGGCATTAACTTCATGCAAAATGCAATTGCATCACAGTTGATTATTTTGTTTTTTGTTTTTATTTCCATTTTATCATCCATATATATTTTGTTGTTTTTTTCTTTTTTTAATCCTAAAACATAATTTTTTATTTTTTTTTTTCTTATTTATAGAAAATGTTTTTGCATTGTTAATTTAGGTGTAATTTCATTTTATTTCTTTTAGCTTATTTTCTTTTGTTATAACACGTTCGGCAGGTGGACGAATTTATATACGTATAGTTGAAATTAGTTGTAGTATATAGTATCCTATTTATATTTACTTATTTCTTTTTGTCATATAGAGTCATATTATATAATTATTTAGTAAACACAATATATATTTTAAATACTACATATACATTACATAGCTATTTAAATAGTAATTTATTATTATTAGTGTATATGCAAAATTATGTCTGATCATAACAGTTGCAGCGATTCGGAATCGTTTTTTTCTGTGGAAAGTGGCGATGAAAGTTTTGTTAGTGTCCCATCTCTTGCTGACACTCTCACATCGACGTTCTCTGATGTCATTAGAAACTTTAATGTCGTTCATATTAATGCTCAGAGTATTCCGGCTCATTATTCCGATATGCTGGCCAGCTTTGACTGTAAAAATATCCACGCTATACTCGTTTCTGAATCTTGGTTGAAGTCGTGTCTCCCATCTACACTCTATTCACTTCCGGGCTTTAATCTCATTAGGAACGACCGCTCATCGGGCGGTGGCGGTGGTGTGGCGATATATCTCCGATCTAATATTCCCTTTTCTTTAATTGAACTATCGACACAACCCCCACCACCAAATGCTGGTGAGCATCTTTTCATTGAGATCGAGCTTCATCATTCTAAATTACTTCTCGGTGTCTATTACTGTCCTTTGTCAAGTATAGACTATTTTTCTTCTTTTGAAAATTTGTTAGAAAATTTGGTTCCTTCTTACAGTCATAGCATTATTATGGGAGATTTCAACACATGTCTGCTCAAAAATAACTCCCGCTCTTCTAATCTTCACTCAGTTCTTGGCTCCTGTAACCTATCCGTGCTTCCGCTTCAGGCCACCCATCATTTTCCGAACTCAACTCCGTCACTTCTTGATCTTATCTTTGTTTCTTCAACTGAACACGTTGCTAAGCATGGGCAGTGCTCAGCTGACGCATTTTCTTATCACGATTTAGTTTTCCTATCCTATAAAGTCCGGCCACCTAAGGCTAAAGCTAAAATTCTTATGCAGCGCAATTTTAGTGACATTAACCTTAAGATGCTTCGTGAAGATGCTGCAAACATTGACTGGGATTCTTTGTTTATGTCGGACTCGTTGGATGATAAAGTTAACATTTTCGCATCCACCTTAATACGGTTATTCGATGTCCATGCGCCTATTCGCTCTATTAGAGTAAAACATCTTCCGGCTCCTTGGCTGACTGATGATATCAAGTTGTTAATGAGCAAAAAAGTGGCAACTAAATCCAAATACAAAGCTAGAACCACTGATTCCAATTGGAATAAATATGTTGCCATTAGAAATCATTGCAATAAGGTGTGTAGGGATGCTCAACGCCAACATATTCACACTTCTGTACAAAACGGAAATCCAGCAAAAGTCTGGAAATTTCTTAAATCAATGGGTGTCGGCAAGTCGCGCCAAAACAACATTTCTAAAGACTTAGATATTAATCTCCTAAATCAACATTTCTCTGTTTCGTCTCACATGGATAAGACATTAAAATCAAATACTCTTAATTTTCTTTTATCCATACCGGCGCCCGATTATTCTCCATTTGTTTTTAGTCAATTCCCTGCTTGTGATGTTAAAAAGAGCATAGAATCGATTACATCCAGTGCAGTCGGCAGTGACTGTATCAGCCGTAATATTATCCTACCTATCCTTGATGAAATCCTTCCTGTCATTTGCCATATCTGTAACCATTCCATATCCAGCGGCCACTTTCCATCTTCTTGGAAAGAAGCCCAAATAACGCCTCTCCCGAAAAAATGCAATCCCACGTCCTTCTCTGAATATCGTCCCATATCTATATTACCTTTTCTATCAAAGGTTCTCGAGCGCCTCGTCCACGATCAACTTAGTCAATTCCTTAATAAAAATTCCCTTCTTAATCCTTTCCAGTCTGGCTTCCGTCCTGGTCACAGTACCGTTACTGCGTTGGTGAATATTACGGATGATATAAGGTCAGGAATGGAAAATAGTAATTTAACAATACTTGCACTGCTTGACTATAGCAATGCTTTTAATACTGTGGACTTTGATGTTCTACTTGGGATTCTTCGCTCCATTAACATATCTCCAACAGCGATTGACTGGTTTCGTAACTACCTGTTTGGGCGTCGGCAACGTGTTCGCATTGAAGAAAACTACTCTTCTTGGTGCAACACTAATGCCGGTGTTCCACAGGGTGGCGTTCTCTCTCCTTTACTCTTCGCTGTTTTTATTAACTCTATTCCCAACCAACTACAATCTTCATACCACCTTTATGCTGACGATCTGCAAATCTACACTCAAGCTCTGTTAGTCAGGTTGCCGGAAGCTGTTAACACTATTAATGATGATCTATCCAAAATAAGTACTTGGAGTAAGGAATTTGGTCTCAAAGTCAACCCAACTAAGACACAGGTTATTATTATTGGTAGCTCTAGAATGACTTCCCGGATTGATTGGTCACAATTACCCCAAATTAAGTTTGACGATATTACCATACCAATAAGCAAAATTGTTAAAAATTTGGGGGTTTATATTGACAGAAATCTCACTTGGGGCCCGCAACTTCAAGAAGTTAGTCGCAAAGTTTTTGCTTCTGCAGGGTCCTTGAGAAGACTGCGCAATTTTCTCCCTACTGCCACTAAAATTGCTCTCGCACATTCCCTTCTACTCCCTATAGTCGATTATGCAGACGCCAGCTATCTTGATCTCACAGAGAACCAATATAACAAGCTTGAGCGACTTCAAAATTTTTGCATTAGATTCATATTTGGCCTTCGCAAATATGATCACATTTCTGAATTTCGTTTAAGACTCAAGTGGTTACCAATTCGCCTTCGCCGGAATGCTCACATATTATCTCTTCTTTATAATATCTTATTTAATCCAACATCTCCCACTTACCTCAAAGAACGATTTGAATTCCTTCACGACACACATTCAAGGTTTCTAAGGTCATCGGAGAACCTAAGGCTGAAAACACCGATGCATTCTACCAACTACTTCGATAAATCCTTTTCTAATCAAGCCGTTCGCTTGTGGAATGCATTGCCTGTAACAGTCCGTCGTGCACAGTCGTTGGCGTCCTTTAAAAATATGGTTCACCGCCACTTTCTTCATTTATAAATTTTTCATTGCACACTCTCTGTATTGTGTGTAAGATATATTTATATATTTGCATAGTATTATATGTGTATATATGTATGTATATAATGTTGTATTATAACTATGATATGTATGTAAGTAAAATGATAACAGTATGTATTATTGAGGTTTATAGTGTACGCCACCATAACTGCCCTATTCCGTATGTTGCTTCTTCCAATACATTGGTTGTCTGGAAGAAATTGCTTTTAGCGATAAGACCGCCAATTGTACCAATTTTTTTTTTTTTTTTTCTTGTATGTAATTAATAAATTAATTGTTAATATCACTGGTGTACAATAAAGAGTACTCTCTATCTATCTATCTATCAATCGAGCCATTTTCGAAATTTTGCGAGACTAACGCACGGCAATTGATATTTATATAATATATAGATATATTTATGAATTATGGCCTTTATTTTATGCTCATATATTAGCTATATAACTGTAAAGTGTCATCAAAACTCGATCAGCAGTTTTTGAAAGAGTGGCAAATATCCATACGTCCAGCCATCGTCATAAACTTACGCGTTGATAATATTAGAACGATAATATTTCCTGCCTCGTTGGTCTGGTGGCAAAGCGCATCGCTTTGTGATCACGAGGTCCTGGGTTCAAATCCTAGGTCGGACAAATGTAGTTTTTCTAACGAAAAATTCCCAGTACGAGTCCGGAGTCTAGAATTATGCCCGGTATATGGCAATAGGCTCGCCCCCTATTACATGGGACCTAACATCGTCGGCGAAACGTGGGTGTACTCAGTACACCTCTGCCACCCCCTCTGGGGAATATAGGCGTGACGGTGTGTGTATAATATTTCCTCTTTAAACATTACACGTAACAAGCCTTTTATTTTGTCTTCGGAAACGATATTTTGCATTTTTATAATTTTAGATCAAAATGAAATTGAAAGATTAGTGAAAAATGATTCTACGTAGCCCTACATAATTGTCCCTTTACGGACCCAATTAAGTAACCTACAATGCCTAAAAATCTTTGTTATTACACCACAAACCTTGTAGGGTAGGCTCTACCGTACTTTCTCTCTAATATATACTCGACATACCTCTGTACTAGGTACAGAATTGATGTTTGACATTAATTATTGTCATCACAAGTTCGTTGATAATAAAGATATCTTACACTTTTCGTAACGATGTTCTAATTTTTACTTTAAGACATTACCGTCATGCCATAGAGACCTCAAATGCATGCAATTCTGACGTATCAACTATCCAAGATTCAGTTTGACTTTTGAATATTCTCTTTTTCTCTAAATGGCAAGCATAAAAACAAAATTAATAACTCCAAAGAATACCCATGAAATTGAATTACATCCTTACAATTTTAGAGTAAAATTCCTTTCTGTTAGCCACAATCCCCAAAATACCATTGCATTCAAATCTTTTCTATAAAATGTATGTACAGCTGCGTCTCCATTGCGCACATACACGCTTTATGAACATTCGGCTAAGTATAGGAACTGTGAATACGTTAAAATAATCATATTCGAGGGGTTAGCATGAAGACATTGATGTAACCGTGACATTATTGCGTTGATATTCTAGCCTTTTCACACGGTAAATTTATTAAATACTGATGAAACTAACATCACGATTTCCCAATAGCATTAAGTTAATGTTAATGTCTTCATGTTAAGCTCGCTGAAGTTTGTTTGCGAATTCGTATGAGATTCGCAAGTGGTTCTTTTGGTGACTACGTTCAAATGAATACCACCCATTGGTTTTAAGTCACCGCTCACAACTATCTACTTAGTTTAGTGGCGCGTAGTACTTGTGCGGATAACGAGATCCTGGGCTTAAATCTTAGTTCGAATAAAATATGCTTTTTTTTCAAAAAGTGCTCAATTGTCTTTCAAAAAGTGCTCATTTAATATTTCTAAAATTTGTTATGATAATATGATCATCCCTGTTACATTGAAAATTAAAATCATCGGCGATATGTGGGCACATAGTGCACGCCTGCCACCCCACTTGGGAAATTTATGCGAGACGAATTGCAAATTTTGTAATTATTTGCAACCACGATAACACTCACGAAGAAAATCTCGCAAAGAATTGCTCGCGAACCGAACTCGCAGTGGACACGTGCCTTTTGACAAAGAATCTCAAACGTGAATATAAATTATACCAGTGTAGGAATAACAATATACATATTATGAAATCCTTTATTGTCGTCTGGTTATGGTGAAACAAAGGCCACTTTCTGTATTATACTCGTATTAAACGGCAGGTCGGGGTCCAAACTTAATGCCGACGCCACTGTGAATGCTCGGGAATGCGTGCTCAATTTATGGCATGCCATTTCGAATTTTGTTCGTACTTTTGTCGTTTCTGGGTTGTACTTTTTAAGGTGTAGAATATTATATTAGCATCTTTATTTGTAAGGGGAATGGAGACGACTTATCTCAGCACAAATAGTAAAGATAGAGGCTAGAGAAGTATGTAAGTTGCATACTTATACTATGCGCTCGGTAAATGCCGGCGCTACTGTGAATGCTTTTGAATGCGTTTGACTCAATTTACGGCATGTCACTTCGATTTTGATTGTACTTTTTAAGGTATTGAATATTATCGGCTTATTATTTTAGGGGGCTGGAGACTATTTTGGATGGCACTATATGTGCAAGTAGAGGCCAGAAAAAGTATGTTAGGCGCTTTCGTCTAATGCCGATGCCGTTGTGAATGCTTCGGACTGCGTGCTCAATTTCTGGCATGCCACTACGAATTTTGGTTGCCCTTTAATCGTTTCTGAGTTGTACTTTTTAAGGTGTAGAATGTGATATTTGTGTCTTCATTTGTATGAGGATTGGAGACGGTTTTTCTTAGCACAAGACGGAAGCTAGAGAAGTATGTAATGTGCTTATTGATTACTATGCTTATTATATATCTCAACAGAAACCAGTGATCTGATGAGGGTGTTCTTTTAGATAGATACGTTTGGAAGACGATGAATAAAGATGTGTGGAAGAGATATAAGTCAAACATAAACAAACATCCCAATTACAATGCTCAAACGCCTCAAGCAGGTATGTCCTTGCTTGAGCGTGATTTATTTGAGCATTTGACACTTTATTAATAAACAACAACAGATGAGCAACAATAGATGAGGGTGCGGCCCCCACACGAGACAAATCCCCAAATGTTTGTATTTGGTAAGGTGTTTTTTCTTAATAAGTTGCATAGGTGTAGATTGCAGTAACAGGCGTAATAGCGTCAAATCGTAACCAATCATGCCAGAAGTTAATGTCACATTTTGTACAATACACAGACGATATCTAAAGTTGCTGATAAAAAGGACAGTTTGTTGTTGTTCATATAACCTCATATAACATTTTTATAATGTCATAAAACGCAGATATCGCGAGCCTGTCCCCTTGTTTTATGCTTTAAGTCCACACATAGGCATGTAAAATGGACGTTTTATTTACGAAATAAAATATAGGTACTGTTTTAGTATTGATAAATGTAATGATTAGGTTCATTTCGGAAAGTAGTTGAAGGAGAAAGAATCATTGTCCTGCGTAAGCTTTACAAGAAGCGTTGTGGCGCATTTTGGTGCCGCACGTAAAATCTATGATCCATATATTATTTATGTTTTATATTTATTTCCTTTAACCTATTGTTTTTGCTACTTGAAGCTCTTTAAAATACGCATAAAATTTTAGCACCACCTAATAAAGAAGACGACGCTGACTCCTGAAACACAGGTATGGTATCTGGGGTCAGGGCCTATTTTTAACTGAACTGTAATATTTTATGCCAATAAAGAATTATCTTATTATTCTATTTAAAAGACGATTAAATCTTATGATGCCTCTACATCGTGTGCCTGTCGATGTCGTGTAGACCGTAAAGTAAACTATGGAAGTAGCTGAACTCTCTCAATTCTTCAAAGCTGTGTGAGGAACTCTTTAGTTTACAAACATTGTCAAAAGCAAATATTAGTAACATATTTGAATATTATTCGGATAAATAAAAGTTTTGATGCAGGACAAAAATGTGCACCTGATTTGAAAAACTGAGTATGTTTAGAAACTTTTGTCGCTAACTGCACACTGTATAGTTTACATACTGAGTTCTTAGATTTACGCGAATATTACACATGAAATAAAACTATTTTTTCGGATTTTATCGCGGTTTATTTTTTGTTTTTTAAGTTCCCGACGTTTCGAGTGCTTTGCAGCACCCATGGTCATGGGAAGGACTGAGGTGGTAGACGTCCAAAAGGTATAGTTGTTCCGGGGTACCCTCAAACTTCTTAATTATTTTTGTTGGTCCGATCTACGCAGAATGAGCTCACGGTGTCTTGAGGTCTTGCAGTGTTATGCTTGGTTTTGGATTTGATTATATTAATTACTGGATCCCAAGTCGATGGAAGCACCCAGCCATCTTCTCTATTAAAATTAGGATGTTTTTTAATTTCAATAGCCTCGCGAACCATCCTTGGTAGGAATCGGTGTTCTTTCACGAGGATTTGTGGTCTATCAAATCTGATGTTATGGCGGGTACGGTCAAGGACATGTTCATAGACTGCAGACTTCGCTCAAAGAAGACACTGCAAGACCTCAAAACACCGTGAGCTCATTCTGCGTAGATCGGACCAACAAAAATAATTAAGAAGTTTGAGGGTACCCCGGAACAACTATACCTTTTGGACGTCTACCACCTCAGTCCTTCCCGTGACCATGGGTGCTGCAAAGCACTCGAAACGTCGGGAACTTAAAAAACAAAAAATAAACCGCGATAAAATCCGAAAAAAATAGTTTTATTTCAACTGTATAGTTTATTCGCATCAGAATGTGTCAATTTACTCCGCTTATGTAAGACAAGGGAAAACTTGTCGTCTCTTACTGTCGCTTTCAATATTCAACTCAAGGATTGATTTGCCTACTACAAATAGAATTGACATATTTTGCATAGAAATTCTGTCAAAATCCAACTGACAGTAGGCAAATCTGTCCTTGAATTGAATATTGAAACTTGCCATTAGACCCTAAACATACGCAATACTTTTAGAAGCAGCGATCAATGATTTCGCTACTGCATCAACGTTTAACGAGTGTTGACTTTCTGCTTTTGCTGTTTCGCATTTTAGCTACTGTTTTGATGCCATTTTAGATTTTGGCAGTGGAATGCCACAAATGCCACTCAAGCATCGGAAAAGCCATCAAATCAGCAATCGCCAAGTATCGTGTGCTCTGTAGACCTTGTTACATCGACCGTAAGGAATATTCTCTCACGATGTGTATTCAGTAACTACAAGGTTCTCGCCACCACATGCTTTATATCAATTGAAAAATTAACTTTATTTTTCATAAAACATGTTTTTTTTCGTTTCACCGTAAGCTTTATTCAGACAGGTGTTCTTTGCTTGCCTTCGTCTTCTCCTTTGTCAGAAGAGCCTTATAACAATATAACTACTTGGGGCCAAATCCGGAACTAATGCAGTCCTTGTTATTAGCTGTCAACTTGTCTATCGAATAAAGGATTTGCCTTTTATAAATAACTAGTTTTGCTCGTTTATCAAAGGATGCTTTTTATTTGACATTATTCTAAATAGGTTCATAATTGTATGAATATTGTGCAGAAAATTTTCATCTGAATACTAGACTTTTCAAGCCGTATCATTATTATCCATCGTCAAAATTCGCAGGACTTGTGGAAAACTTGCTTAGGAACATGAGGCCAACACGTATAGGTCATTAAAGAGCATATTGTGATTAGTCAACAAAAATTAAGACAGCAACAAAAAGCTGGCTCAATCAATTTATTAGAAGTGACTGTTTAGGTTAACATACACCTTTGTTTTGGTCTTATCGCGTATTACCTATATAATTTGTACGACCTTGCACATATTTATCTGAACACACGTGTGTTTACTCGACACTTTTGTTAATTCATACAACCTTATGTCATATTAAAGATAAATTTATTCAAAAATTCCTTTCATAGCCCAAAGGCCACTTAAGCGTGAACTCCGCAAAAAACATCGAAAGAAATGGTTTCATAAAAAGTTAGGAGCAACTATCTTTTGATTTGTACTGCCGGCAGCGTATGCTGGTCTATGGAAGTTTATTTCGATCAATTCAGACGACCCACTTTATATTCAGATGGTTATTGAGTCTGGTAAACTTTTGAATGCGTAGGAACGCCTCAGAAGAAACTTTACTAACTTTAGCTCTGAAAATATTCTAGGCGTTTTTATCCGCGGACATAAGAGGGTAAATATCCGAAAATGCGTTAACTAAATTTATTGTCCCATTCAAAATTTACCTTTGATCCTAACACAATAGAATTAAATTACGGAATTTTTATCAAAACGTAACAAATAATTATGCTGAAATACTTTCGATATCGTCCAACGGGTCCCTCATAAAACTTGATACTTAGCTTTTTATTAGCGTATTCACCTACACGTTGCACGTTAAAATTGTACAACGCTAATGCAACATTAAATAAACTGTGAAGGATACGCCATTACAGTCATTGATTTGACTCTGAAATATATTGGTACTTAAACCTCAGTATAACCAAAGGGCCGTTCAGACCCGAGGGCAGACCCAAGTGACAAGGGCTTCGTTTCTATTTTCTTGCTACAATCGATAGCGCTTTATTCTGACCGAGCGAAGTTTCATTGAAAATGTCATTCTCGTAAATTTTATAGATTTCCATTAGCTTTAGCGACTGCTAAAAGTCCACTTAACTAAAGACTCCGATCATCCTAGTAATTAAGCATTGAAATTAATAGCAAGTATCGTCATATTCACATTTTAAAGAGACGCTTCGAACACCTTCATAAATTTTACCTTCTTTATTTCACCATTTCATGTATTCATTCTTATCAAAAAAAATCTAGATTGCATAGCCCTCGTTATATGTTTTGATAAACTAAGTTCGATAAACTGCTTAATCAGTTTGGTGACTGGAATTGTTTCTATCTATCTATCTATATCATCACGCCAGCTCCCTCGCGGGGTAGGCAGAGAGTACAGAGTTCCAACAGGTTCTTTCCTTACATACCTCTCTGGCTTCCTATACTCTCATAGTTCGTCTCATACACACTCGCCGGTTACGGAGACTTTTGACTTGCCCTTCAGCTAAGACACGGTCTATTTGGTCATGGTAAGATAGTCTAGGTCTTTCCCGGTACCTACATCCTTCCACTTTCGCATTGTATATCTGTTTTGTCATTCTTTCTTCTGGCATTCTTTCTATATGCCCGAACCAACGGAGCCTTTCCATATACCCTTTCTCATCTTTACACCGATACTATCTTTCATACCTACTCGCTTTCTTACTACGTGTTGCGAATACGGTCGGTCAGCGTGACTCCGCACATCTTCCGCAGAGATCGCATTTATCTTGCTTTCGTTCTCCTTCTTACATACCCAACTCTCACTGCCATATAACAGCGTTGGGACAAGCACTCTGTTATGCATGGCCTGCTGCGCCTTTTGGCTTAAGTGCCGGCTCCCAAATAGCCTTCCCATCGCACCATTCACTCTCATCTGCATTCACTCTTCTCTCTATATCAGCGGTGTATTTCCCATCCTTACTGAAGGCGCATCCAAGATATACAAACTCATTCACTTGCTCCAGCACATCGTTACCAACCACAATCCTTGCATTCGTTCTGGTTTTTTCCCGGTCAAAAACCACAATTTTGGTTTTCTTTGGAATTGTTTCCGGTATGATAAACATGCTCACCTCCAATTACATTGGCACCTAATATCCTCGGCGATATGTGAATGTACACGGTACACCTCTGTTACCCCAGCTTGAGGTACATAGGAGTGTTCAGGGGCTATCGCGAAAATAACGCGTTTTGTACTCCATGCACTTCAAGAAGTATATAGATTAGAGACTTAATATTACGAAATATGATTTATGACTTTTTATTTTAGAATCTGGTAAAAGGAATACGCTTAAATAAAATTTTCTCTATAGGAAAAAATCTAAAGACATCTCTATTGCTTTAAGTTTTCTGTTGCCAACGTGAAATGCTTAAAAATATAGCAAATAATTCTAGCGAAGTTCTTGTAAAGCAGTTTTTTATTTCATAGTGTAAAATTTTTATGAAATGATAAAAAATGTTTTTGTACATACGTTATTTATTTCCGAGCACGCGCTCAGTATATCTACCCCTTATTATTATTTTGTAAAGTCTTTGCATCCCTGTCACTCTCCCGGTCGATAAATGGTCGATCGTGGTGGGCTATTAAGTTTTCGTCACATAGCCGATGCAGCGCGACAGGAGTACGACGGTGGCGCGGCTTGGGGAGTTGTAATGTAAGGGAGACGCCACACAGTGCAGCCCCGCTTGGCGCGATATAAACGTCACGAACGAACATAGCCGAGCGCTTCGGTCGCGCTCCCTTGGCTATTTGACCAAACCTTTAAGTTAATTCATCAGCAGATAAAAGACGTCCGCTGTCGAACAAAAGTCTTCCTTAAATATCGCCCCAACAACCAGCTTGGTATAGCACGCATCCAGCTTTTATTTGCAACTAATGAGTGCACAAAATTACGTGTTATATTACTATACAGTGTGCAACAAAATTACATTTAGTTTTATTGCAACCTTTGCAACCAGTGTAATGTAGTGATATATCTATCTAAACAAAACACTGGCTCTGGCCCTAGAGCACCCTTCACACGTCGAATGACCGCAAGGGTTTTAGTGTGGTAAAGTACATACATCATCTTTCCCACAGAGAACTGAATTTTTCCTCCACCAGAAACAAAAAAAAATGCCTATCGCTACAAATGTTACCGTTTCTTGGACTATTAATGGCATAGGACATTTCACATTACTTCCATTACATGCAGTGTCTTACACTACATGTAGGAATCGAACGAGATAAGAAAGAGGCACAGAAGCATCCAGCACATACAAACGAAAACCTAAATTGAGAGCCTTGGAGCCCATGGACTAAGAAACTACTTTCAGCAAAAACAAAGAAATGCCTATCACTATAAAACGTGCATATAGAAATAACGGTATGCAATAGAGCTAGACGCCTCCTACACCTACAAACGAAACATTGGTAACGAGCAAGACAAGAGAAAGAGAGAAAGAAAGAGAGACCACCACCGAAGTTTCCACCACCTACAAACGGAACACTGGTTACAAGCGATATGAGAAAGAGAAAGAGAGAGAGGCACTGAAGCCTCCAGCACCAACAAACTGAAAACTGGTTATGAGCGAAGCAAGAGACAGAGGGAGAGAGAGAGAGAGAGAAAGCCAGAGGCAGGCATCGAAAACTCCAGCACCTACAAACAACACACTGGCTAGGAGAGAGAGAGAGAGAGAGACGGGCACCGAAGCGTCCAAAACCTACAAACAGAACACTGGTTACGAGCGAGAAAAGAGAGAGAGAAAGAGATAGGCAATGAAGCCTCCAGCACCTACAATCGGAACACTGGTTTGAGTTTACCAAAATTCGAAGGATCGCGAGATTTTTTTAGTGTGTGGTAGTAAGTACTCCATAACTCAATCTTCCTCACAGATGACTAAGAATCTTTTACTACCAAAAAACTGCCTATTGTAACAAAACGTGCGTAAAAAATAGCGGTATACGATAAAGCTATAGATGTCAACCGTTTATTGGTATAGGACATTACGCGTCACTTCCATTACGTGTAATGTTTGACGGACGATTTAGTGCAGTGGTTAAGAGCTTAAGCCGCTCCGCCCACTGTGTCTAATAGTCGCGGGTTTGATTCCCGCACGGGACAAATCTTTGTGTGATCCACAATTATTTGTTCTGGTCTGGGTATTTGTGTATGTGAATTTTCATGTTTGTAAACGCACCCACGACACAGGAATAAATCCTAGTGTGGGGCTACGTTTTTTTTAAAAAAAAGAAAAAAAAGAAGGAAAAAAAAAGAATGTGACTGCATGGTGTTTTTGTGAACGGCGCCAAATAAAATGGTAATTCGTTGAACTGGGGCGTCGTTGGCATGACGTGATATTTTAATTTTTATAGGCTCATTTAGATACCAAAATGGTGCGTATTACTGAGGTATTAAAAAAATGTTTACGTTACTTTGGAAGCTGCTTTGTGAGAATTGAGGTATGTAATGTCCTTTTTTATCCGATAGTGGTACGTTGACTTCAAGACGTGACGTAGACACTAGTTCCATTTTTGATTTTATAATCAAGTTAACTCAATTTAAATCATTTTTTTATACTTTATATGATTCAAAATAATAATGTTAAAGTCACCGCGGCTTAAAATTGACCTAAGCTCTAGAGAATTTTAATATTAAGTTCCTACAATTCTATGTATGCCTATGATGACAACGAAATGATTTTGATGTGACTTTAAATCATTGGCTTACTACTAGGTGTATGGTTTTATTTTGGCCTAGTATTATATTTAACATAAAACCATGTTAAAATGAGCCTACGAAATGGTGTATCAATTCCAATATGTATTTTCTTGTATCTTGTAAACAGTGGCTTGTTTTTTCCACGAACACTAAGATAAACACGAGCCTGTGACCGGACCTCCATACATTTCTATTTGGTGTGATCCCAACAGCTTCTGAGGCAAACTATGTTTTGTAACGCCTGGCTTTAGTGCTCTGGTAAGAGTCTTGGACAATCCCACTATTCTAACTTATAATACTTCTGGATTTCCTTATTCGTAATGACTAAGTAAACACGTAATGTGGCACGTTACGATAACTTAGTAAAATGACCATTTTATGGTACTGTAGTGGCATGCAGAATACTTCAGCTCCTCAACAGGTCTCAGAGAATTACTACCCGCTAAAACCTACCGAGCAGCCGCGTACGTAAGTGTATGCGTGATTCTCGTCGTACCGCTGATATAGTGCGACAAGGATCTTTTGGCACTCAGATGTTATTTTCAGGGGGGGGGGGGGTTAAAGGTGTGATGTTAGGGTTACAATTTAGTAAAATTATCTTACATCTAGTGAAATATGTTAACAGGCGGATCCGCACAGTCTAACTCGAGAGAGTTGACGCACTTGCGTAACGAAATTAATCAAGTTGTACCATGTGGACGTAGTAAACTAAATGAAATTACATAACAAAATAAAAAAAAATCTTTTAAACCCTTTCTACTAATAAAAACTAAAAGAAAACTTGGGTAAATTTCATAGCCAACGGCAACTCAGCGATAGCAAGCAAGTGACATTTCACTCGATGACGGCGCTAGTTCCGATTTTGTCCACGTGCCAAAAGATCCTTTTCGCTATACTAAGATGCTCAACTGAGAGCTTAGATTAAGACATTGACGTAACCGTGACGTTTTCGAGACGATGCAAATTACTGCAAATTAACCAAATAGAGAAAAATGTGACAGCACGATTTCTCGATAGCGTTGCTCTAATGTCATTGTCTTATGCTTAGCCCTCTATTCATTTTTGTCAACTGTTGTAGAGCTCTGCCATCCTAGAATCAAATTTGCTTAAACACCAGAAAATTATTTACTTACTACTTGATGACCGCTTACAGGCATTGTAAGCGAAGGAGAAAAGGTGTAATCCATTTTATCTAAACCATAACTTCAAAGAACATTTCTGAATACGCTATTTCACTAAATCGAGTTTTTGCCAAATGTTATTAAGAAGCGTCTTATGTCCCTAATTACGATATTTAAAGTAATTAATGACTTAGGAATAAATTGGGACTTTTTTCTTTTCAACTTATTTGGCTTTTGCTCCTTTCGCAATAAGATAAAGATGGAAGATATCATTTTAATATTTGATCCGATATTTTTCAGCTTTTGTCTCCATTGAAATGTAGGTATGGTGATATTAATCATTATTTGTCAGGCGCATAGGCATCTCTTGTTGTGTTATGTGATAGGTATGTTAAACATACATCACACCGCGGAGGGATTTCACATTTCACCAAAATGTTTTTCAACTGTTCATCTAGGGTAAGTCATGGCTATTTGATGTCTTTTAAGTACCTAGGTACTTAAGAGACTAACATTTTTAAATATTAAGTCGTTATTTGTTTTATAATATATGCGGACAATAATTTTACTAAGCTATATACAATACCTTCTTGATAATTTCAATAGTCAATGTTGTTCTGACCAAAATGTGCTTCTAAATCCACCACGCTGATCCAGGGCATATTGGTATAGGTAGATTGTGGCCACCTGCTGTTGAAACTTATCAAACTCCTGTAAGGCATCCAATTCGCCTTAACGACTACGTCTGTCACATGTAGTGGCAGCCGGGACCAACAGCTTAGTGTGCTTTCTGAGGCACGGGGGCGCTAGACAAAGGAAACGCCTTAAACCGTCACCCATCTCTGACCGACCGCGCTAAAGTCTGCTTATGACCCACCGATTGGTAGAGGTAGTTTTTGTCCACCTGCTGCCTACAGCAGGTGGACAAAAAGTTCCTAAGCTTATCAAGCAGCCTATCAAGTATCCAACTTGGCTTAGCTACCACATCAAGTAAAAGGGGCCTTACTTGGGAATGAAATAATTAGAAACGGCCACCCATCTCAAATCGAATGCTCTTTGGTGATTGCTAAGAACATTGCGGCTTCGCATCGCACCGACAGGTTACGTTATAAAAACGGGAGGTAGCAATAATAAAACAAAATATCTTATTTTAATATCTAATACTGCTTTTCAACGAGTTATATTGAAAAAATATTTCCAAGAAAAGGAAGACCAATGTAGACGGGTGGGCTATTACTCGAGATGTCTTTTGTTCATGAAATCAATATGGGCCGTGATGATAAATCGCGCTGATTTATGTAGAGATATTCAACGTTCTAATTTTCTTAAAGTAGGTGAGTAGATAAATCTTCCTTGGAAATTTGGGGTTAGTTCAGGTTATCGTTAACATGCTATAATGCCATCGTCTGCTTGATAGTTCCAATAAAGTTACAGTGATAATATAATACCGATACTTCTTAGATGTTGTAAAGGACCATTTGTGAACCAACTTATACTGTATAGTGGTAGTTAAAAACCTGTTGTAAATCGAAGTAATAAAGAATGGGTCAACATACTTATACTCCATCACGTGGAACCAGAACGAATTGGTGGAAACAGTTTTATAGCCACCTTTTGTGAGTTAATAACCACCAAAAGTTAACAACTTAGCTAACTTTTCTAGCATAATAACTTGTACTTTAACTTGACAGGCGTGACCGTGGTCGTGGCTTAAGGTACCTGTTGAAGTACGAAATACTACAAACAATCATTGATCTCTAACTAATCAAGCCGAACGAAGTTTAAACTTTGTATTCGCTATTTCTGCTAAATGTGGACTATTGTAATATTAAAGTGTACCAAAAATTTCGTTTCGCCCTTTTTGGTTTGACGGTCGTAATGGTATATCAAACCGCTTCATCCAAAATACCGTCTCGTGTATGCACAGAATATAAAACGTCAAACGCCACCGCAAGCGATATTCACGGTAAACATAAAACAATCTTATGAAATTATTTTTCATTCGTCACACCTTCCATTCAAAAACCTTCCTCAAAGATCGTCATGACGAACAGCTTTCGGATTTACGGATCTAGATTTTTTACCTGCGTCTTATTATTGAAAATGAATAATAGAAGCAATCATTTTCATGCCTAAATTGCGGGGCTTCCAATTTTTCATTGCCCACCTGATATAAATTCACGAGCGATGTTGAACAACGGACAGTGGTTGTTGTAATGTGTTGAGTAAAAGAACTTCGTGCTCACGTCCGAAGTTTACTAATCCAACATACTCTCTGTTTGAATTATCAAGGCCGTATTTGCAATATGTATGCTTGCAGTAGAGATGCACGCCAAGAAAACTTTCAAGGTAGTTTAGTTAGTTTATTCGCTTCATAAGTACCTAAGACTGATATAATTTCAAATATTTACTCTAGACTAAGGAATAGAAAACCAAGGTCACTGACATAGCCCATAGGATTAGTAAGCATAAATGGCAATGGGCGGGCCACATAGCGCAAAAATCGGACGGCCGTTAGGGCAGAAAGATTCTAGAGTGGAGACCACATATTGGCAAGCGCAGCGGGGGATGGCCACCTACCAGATGGACCGACGATCTTGTGAGGATCGCAGGAAGTCGTTGGATGCAAGTGGCATCGGACTGGCTGCGCTGGAGAGCGATTGGGGAGGCCTATGTTCAGCAGTGGACAAATATAGGCTAATATGATAATTATCCTGTTAAACGATTTGCGACTTTATTTTATTTTCCTGTTCATCTGTCTTGAGCTATTTTAGTATCCATTGCGCCTTTATAAACAACACAGCTATACAAATATTCTAAATCTTTCCGATTAGTGTATACTCAGTGCGTACCTTCCCTAAAACTTTGCCCGTATTTTGGCGGCGGTCGTAGCTCTGTGTAACTGCGGTGTTCGTAGCGATTACCAAGGTTAAGCAGCGTTGGGCTCGGTCAGTCTGAGATGGGTGACCGCTTGTAGTTTTATGTCTCCGTGCTCCAGGAAGTACATCAAGCCATTGGTCCTGGATACCGTAAAATATGGAAGTCTTTAAGCTAAGTTGAAAGACTTATAGGCGGCTTGATAAGTTCCAACAGCAGGTTGCCACAAACCTGCCTCCACCGATCTGCACTTGGGCCGCTTGGTAAAGTATACCTTAATCTGTTTCACCTCGATTTCTACAGGCTGTAACATAATTAACGCAAGACCTGAAAGTAGTTTAATCTAAATCGGTAACTAAATTGGTTGCAATTTTTGATGTATCTCTTATTTTACTCCTTCAGTGTGCTATAAAAAAACTAAATTTATTCTTGAATCATAGCAATAAGGAGATTTTAAATGGATTTCTAAAACTTATTTCTCAATACACACACATACACGTACAAGTTTTATTGTTAATTTGGGTATAAACGTGCTTGAAAAAGGGTATAAAACTTTAATTTGGAAATTTGATTTCCGTCTTAAATTCGTGAAGCAATTATCTAATCGCGGTGTCTGAGGTCTTGCGTTATTTACGATATACCTTGTATATAAGCCGATTTCTCAATATTCTTTTTTATCCATATTTTGATAAACAGAATTATGTTTATCTTGTTGCCATCTTAATCTGCAGATTACATTAACAAGGGATGAAGGACGCTTTAACGGCCCGGATTTATGTTGAAACAATGAAGTAATGTAGTATTTTCATCAATTACTTAATTCAATCACGCACTGTATATTTAGGCATAGTTTGCTTGTAAACACTAGAGTGCCAAGCACATACCATTTGACGTTATCCTGACGTTGTCGAGAATGCATGCTGTCACGTTCATCTTAATTCTGTATATTCGTAGTGTGAAATGATGGCATATCAACTTGATGCCGTTACGCAAACGTCAATTTGTTTGTGCAAAGCCTCCAGAGAGAATCCGCTGACACTTGCTACGCTATTTTGCAATTACTTAGTACAGAGAGCTAAGCGCGAAAAGATTGACATATACGTGACGTTAGCGAGTGAGCCGTAATAAGCCGACACGCCACAGTTCAACAGGTCATACACAACACCACGTAAAACTGATACATTAACGTTCCAAACCTTACCGTTTATCTCTTTTTACAACGTTTGTTCTGAGGGCTTAGCACGAAAATAATGATGTTAGTGTGACGCTATGATTGATATGTCATTCCTGTCACACTACAAATATACTAAATAAACTTGAAAGTGACGGCACGATTACTAGCTAGCGTCACGCTAATGTCAAAGAGTTTTCGTGCGAAGCCCTCAGATAAGTAGGAATAGTGAGCTAGATATTGTAAGGGTTCGTTTTGAAACTACAAAAAAATATTAACTGTTATGTGATTTAATGCATGTTGGATTTATTTAGTACGACTGCTTATGTCGTTGCCCTACAGTAGACATCTTTCGACTGAACATAGATATGACAGATTTGCATATAGTGAATACGATACAGTTGATTGGTTCAGCTGGTCGGTGTAAAAGGCAATATTCTAAACTGAAAGAATAGCTTATCGCTTCGAGTTGGAACATTAGAATTCATACAAAAAGGAAAATTGCTTCAACTATCTGCTTTAATCGTTCAGCATGTTGCAATGGCGAATTACATTAGATTTTTTCTTGAAGTTATAGGTTTTTCTTTCTAATATAAATCAGTATTCTATTAAGAATATTAGTGGTAGGTTAAAATAATGGTCCACTTTAGAGTACTCAGTAAATAGATCAAGACAAATTCGGGAAGTCAAAGACATTCGCATCACTATTTGGATACCAAACGTCCACAATTCGTCAAAATCATCACAAATAATGTATTTAATACGGTGTCAGTGACAGGCTAGAGTCATGATAGGCATTCAATTCGTCATAGTTCCTTCTAATTAGTTTATATGGTACTATCTAGTAGATTTTCGTGGCTATCCGTACTATGGATTTAATTCATAGACAATCCATCTTTAGATAACCAAATGCATGATTCAGATTAGATTAGATAATAATTTGAGAGTTATCCATTAGCGCTTACCACTTTTCATATTGCAAAAACACGTTAATTCGCGTCAAATCAACGTGCCAAAACATGCTGAAGCCCACACTTCAGAAATTAAAAGTATTTTATTCCTTTTATGACGATCATCAAGGTAAAATAGCGTTCGACACAATAATTCTGAAATCTATTCTCAAGCGTCTCTGTGCTTATTAACTAGGTCCAACTTGGCTTGACACACTCAGGTTCTAAGCTCAGGTTATATATAGGCTTCTGAAAGATCTATTTTGGAATAGTACTGAGAGCCACTTAAACGAACAATTAAATCCTCGATCCTAGGCAAAGGGTATCTATCTATATCTAAAACCGGATTTAAAGTAGCTTTGTAATCAGCACAAATTCTGAAAGAACCCGCTTCATTTACTAAAGGCGAAGCCCAGTCGGAGCAGTCGACTGGCTCAATAATGCCGTCGCGCAGCATGGCGTCACGCTCTGCGTCCACGCGCTCGCGCAGCGCGTACGGCAATGGTCTCGCGCGGTGAAATACAGGCGTAGACCCGTCATATACCTTCAATGTTGCCTTGCCTCCCGTGTACCGCCCGAGACCGCCACTGAATAACTCCTTATATCTGTTAAACAATTGCTTTAGTTCAAAATCCATTGAATCTTTAATTAAAATATTATGACAGCTAAATACAGGTATCTTTATTTGTAATTCCGTTAACCATTGTCGACCTAGCAGAGAGGTCGTACCCCCATTGATAACAAACAATTCTAACCTCTTTTTGATATCACCGTAACACACATTCGGTCTTATTAAACCTAATGGTTTTAGCCTAGATCCATCATAAAAGTTTAAGTTGACATCAGTAGGTTCTATTTTTCCTACTACAAAAATATTGTTTATATGTCTGATGACTTAACCATGAGACAGCTGATCCAGTATCTAGCTCCATGTTAATAGTGATATTATCAATGGAAACTGGCAAACTCACCGCCTTATAGTCGTTCAAACATAGATGGTGGAAATTTTCTTGATAACGGACTTCATCTTCAACATCTGATGCCTCCGCGTCCCCATAGTGTAGGGATACGCCCCTGCTGCCCTGACGGCCTCGTGTGCCCTGCTTCAGACACACCCGCCGTAAATGACCAGTGCGCTTGCATCTGCTACAAACGTACTCACGAAACCGGCAAGCTTCATAATTATGGCCGGTTGCCCCGCAACCCCCACAGTTGCAAGACCGAGTGCCGCCTTCAGTAATTCTAACTGTGTTTTTCTCTCGAGCTGCTCGAACCATGCGGTCTCCGCGCACTCCGCGCCCGCCACGGCTCACAGACCGCAGCCCCCGAACATCACCTGTTGGAGCTAGCGAGTGTACCCCCGCCAGACTATTTCCGCTGCTCGCTACACCGGCAGGTGTATCCACAGCCGCTGCATCCCACTCCGCCGCTTCTAACGAGCTAGCCAGCTTAACCGCGTTGGTGAAAATTAAGGAGTCATCCTCCGCGAACAGCTGCTGACGAATAACGTCACTTTTCAGGCCGCAGACAAACTGATCTCGTAGATTCAGCAGAGAGCAGTTTGCAATGCCTTGTTAAGTTTTTTAACTCCGCCACGTAACTAGCTATATTTTCGTCCGCCGCTTGCCTTCTCTGCCTGAATCGAAATAAAAGTAAAAGTCGACGGTGACGGTTGCAAATGGTTGCGTAGTAACTCAACTACCTTGTCATAGGTCAACTCCACCGGTTTATTGGGGCTAGCCAAATTAACTAAAAGTTCGTACGCCTCGTCCCCCATAACGGCTATCAATATAGGCAGTTTTAGATCACTCTTAACACTGTTGACTATAAAGTACATTTCGAGTCTTTCAACGTATGACGACCACGCTCCCGACTTAATGTCGAATTCGCTCACTTTTCCGATCGACATAATTTATCATATTTTCAACGTCACAACACTCTTGTAACAGTTCGTAGAACGTCCTGATTTATTCCAAGGGTTTAGTTATGGATCAGCAGAGAAACACACCGTTCGTGACAAGATTTTATTGCGCACTGACATACCCACTTACATTATATTTATACAACTTAAAGCTACCCTTACCATAATAATAAATACATTACAGATACATAATTATTTCAAATAATACGGATGCGTTGAAAGGACACATTTGGAACTTGATTCTACACTGATCTAGCACAAGACCGGAGCGATAAAAGTAGCTCATAGGTCTGTAATGAACAGTGGGCACAGATAGGTTGAAATATGATAATAACTATGGTAATGATGATAGTACTAAGGATGATAATGACTTCTGTCCAAAACCGAGAATTCTCTGAATGCTGTATATGCATGTTTGTCTTCATCCCGGGGTTCTAGCCTGGAAATAAAACAATCGTTATTGGATGGTATTTTTGTAAAAAAACAAAACACCGTCATCCCTGTATTCCTCAGTTGTTGGTGACAGAGGTTTATGCAATACACCGTAACATGTACACCTCATCATCATCATCATCAGCCCGTGTCAGTCCACTGCTGGACGTAGGCCTCTCCCATGGCACGCCACTGAGCTCGATCTTCAGCTCTCCTTCTCCAATCCCTGCCCGCTGCCGTACGAATATCGTCGCCCCACCTAGCTACAGGGCGCCCTACACTACGTTTGCCGACACGCGGTCTCCACTTAAGAACCAGTCTGCCCCAACGGCCATCGGTTCTGCGGCATATGTGACCTGCCCACTGCCACTTCAGCTTGCTAATTCGCTGAGCTATGTCGGTAACCTTGGTTCTCTGACGAATAACTTCGTT
Organism: Phalera bucephala; assembly: GCA_905147815.2. Taxonomy (NCBI): domain Eukaryota; kingdom Metazoa; phylum Arthropoda; class Insecta; order Lepidoptera; family Notodontidae; genus Phalera; species Phalera bucephala. The sequence goes on along the minus strand of LR990613.1, from coordinate 27,336,934 downwards.
CCGGATTCGATCCCTAAGAGAAACTCCGAGCATAGCTCTTTCCATAGCTCGTTGAGCGATCTTGAACTGGTGGACAAGCCGCACAGTGAGTGGCCACGTTTCGGCTCCGTATGTCATTACAGGTAGGACGCACTGATTAAAAACTTTCGTTTTTAGGCATTGGGGTATGGGCGATAAGAAGACTCGACGGAGTTTTCCAAATGCTGCCCAGCCCAGCTGTATCCGTCTCTTAACTTCCTTGTCGAACTTGTTTTTACCTAGTTGGAGCACCTGCCCTAGGTATACGTACTCAGAAACAACTTCGAGGGGGGCTCCGTTTACGGCGATCGGTCCCGGGTCAACATGCTTGTTGATCATAACTTTAGTTTTATCTAAGTTCATCCGGAGACCGATTCGCTGAGACGAATTAGCAAGGCTGTCCAGCATCTATTGTAGGTCTTGCAACGTTTCAGCCATGACGACGATGTCGTCTGCAAATCGCAGGTGAGAGATGTATGCGTTCACATATGCGTTTACATTTATATTGATGCCGCGACCTTTCCAGTCCAGCGTCTTGAACATATCCTCCAGTGCATTGGTGAACAGTTTTGGTGATATGACATCACCTTAGCGCACTCCGCGGCGCAGGTGGATATGTTCAGTCCGCTGGTTCTGTACTTGGACGGTCATCGTTGCAGCTTCAAAAAGGCATCTCATCACCTCGATGTATCGCCAATCAACTTGGCATCGTTGCAAGGAGTCCAGAACTGACCAGGTCTCGACAGTGTCAAAGGCCTTCTCATAGTCCACGAAGGCTAGACATAGGGGCAGATTATACTCTGCAGTCTTCTGTATAATCTGCCGCACTGTGTGGATGTGTTCTATGCTGCCGTAACCACTTCGAAACCCGGCCTGCTCCGGGTGTTGAAACTCGTCTAGCCTTCGCGCAAGACGGTTCGTGACGTACGTTCATGTACACCTATATTTTACAAATGATGTAAGGATCCAACAGGGGATCTTATTGGCACTACATCGGGCACAATCCCAGATTTCAAAGTGCTGCTAAGAAGTTATCTATACGTATAATAAAACTAACCGAGCCAAATATACAAGGTATTACATAATAAATGCAAGTCCTGAAGGTAGTTTGTTCTAAGTCGATAACTGAATTGATTCCGATTATTTTTAAAATGTATCTTACATCTTTTAAATTAACAAACAATGCTGTTACATTTAGCGCGCTATCTATCTATGCATATAATAAAACTGTAGCCGAGCTGAATCTGTACATTGAATATTTTTCGAAAATTTTTTTGTGGTACTTTGCCTGATTGATATAGAGGCCGAAACAAGTTTTTTTGGAATTATTGTCCGTCTGTCTGTATGCCTGCCTGTCTGTCTCTTGGTATCTTTGTTGTATTGTTCTTTCAATCACACAAAAAATACCGAACAGATTTCAATTAAATTTGGTATGGTAATAAAGTTATTACCATAGCAAATTTGATTGAAATCTGTTCTATTATTTTAAATTATGTATTTATTATTTAAATTAGGGTATAAGTATAACCAAATTTAAAATAATAAATACTTTTTATCCCGGAAACAACAATCAATCCAGGATAATCGCGGGATAAACTATAAAAAAATATTATTTTTATTATTGTTAGTCTCGAGCTGCAATGTTGCGTTAAAATGCGTGATTTTGCCTACACATGAATTCCCCCATGAACTGAAATCGGACTCAGATTCGTCTCCTCACGAGAAACTTTTCGGTGGTCGACAATGGACTCGGGTTCGTCCCCTTATGAAAAAACTCTTTAGTGTTATGGTTACAAATATGATGATCCATAATCCATTGAAGCAGTCACGTTTGTCTCTTCGTAAGTGAACTATTAAACGATGAATGATCCGGACACAAAACTTTGCATATTTGTTTGTTTAAGGAAAAAACGCACGATTCTTGCGGGACAGTTTTTATTTCTCCATACTATCACAGCTGTACGGATTTTAAAGATACTTCGTATGGAGGTATCCTAAGTTAGTACAGGATCACTGCAATCCCGGAAAGATCGGTCTACCTATGTCAAATTACAAAATAAACGCGTGCGTAGCTGCGGCAAACAGCTAGTTTTTAATATTTATAAAACAAGAAGTTTTTATTTTTATCGAAAGACCCCCAATTATAGGTCAGCAAATATTTGCTGACCTAGAATTCGAACCCAGAACCTCAATTGACAGCAACATCATACGCCACTGGACCATCAAGGCATTAGTATACTTATGATCTCGTTATTGTATCAAAGTACTCTAAAATGAATGGATTAAGTGTTCCAAATGAATAATGCTAGCGGGGTTGTAAGGCGAGTTGAGAAAATAACTAAGAATTGTTCAGTAAGTTAACATGGTAATTAAGATTTCTGTTATGTCTTAATTGAGTCTTAACATTTGTGTCGTTTGGTTTGAGTGCTTGTTACACTTGAGGTGTTAATATTCAAACAAGTATAACATCGTTAACGTTCGATAAAAATTGCACTTTTCAATAAATAAGTGAAACAAAAAATATCCCATCTGTATGAAAAATAGTTAACTGAGTTGAGTACAATGTTATTAATTGTCTCTCCCTCTAAATATATCATCACACCAGATACCTTGCAGGCTAAATAGTGAGATTTATATTAAAATAGTTGCTACTATTTTAATATAAATCACAGGCTTTTTATGCTTAAAAAGCCTGTATATTATCTGAGTTTTTTTTTTTTGTATTCAAATAAAAACCCCTGTTTTTCAAATTACAGATGCTGTATTCAAATAAAATATGCCCTATGTTTTTGTAATTGATAAATTAAAAGAAAAAGCTTCTATCAGGTCTTATAGGGAACAAAACTTAAGCTTTGAGAAGTAATGAATAGAGAAAGACGCAAACATCAGTTGCACTGACAAGAGTTTAACTCTTATACCTATTATAATGGTGTTATTTCTAGAAGACCAACCTAACGGCATCATCTGATATGTTACAAACGCATCAAGCTGTCTAGGCTGGTCAAAGCGTAACAAATAAATAGAAATACAATACAGAAACATACATATAATAATATTAGCCCTGGTAAGAAACTGTCTCACTGTTGGGCATGGGCCTACTCTTAAACTAAGAGGGTTTAGGCCATAGTCCACCACGCTGGCCCAGTGCGGTTTGGCAAACTTCACACACCTTCGAGAAACTCTCAGGCATGCAGGTTTCCTTACAATGTTTTCCTTCACCGTTAAAGCAAGTGATAATTAATTTTTAATACGTACATACTTTTGAAAAGACAGAGGTGCGTGCCTGGGTTTGAACCCGAGACCTCTGACTTGGCAGTCCAACGGTCTAACCACTAGGCTATCAGTGCCAATTCAAGAAATACACATATACTCGAAAAACTTAAGTAGGTAAAATATATGCATGTTCAAAATAGTATGATTTTTGCACTTTCTGCAACTTCCAATTTCAGTAACCCAATTTTAATACTCAAAAATTCAAAACGACTAGTCACTAGCACCACTAGCACCCAATTTGCATTCGTTCTCTGATTGCATACAGTTCACACTAATAAGTAACCGTGAAATTTTCAGTTGCCCCGAACACTCGACCCGTAAACCAGCAAGTTTGGAACCAAATTAACGCCGCGGTGTAAGCTAACTCGCTTAGTAAAGTACGATTAGTATTTTCCAAGTAATCAGAATTAGACCTTACACAGCAGTGAAATCTGAACTGTAAAGTACACGAGCGATATGTTAGCGTTTTATTGTAAGAATTTTAATGTAAGTATTTTATTTTTTATTTATTTAATCCTTTATTGTATACAGTACATTTACAGTTGTAATTTCACAGGTGATATACAAAGGCGAGCTTAACTCAAAATATGAGTTCTCTTCCAGCGAACCTTTAAGTGTTGAGAGATGAGAATGTTAATAAGAGGGCAGTTATACAATTACACATTAAAACATACAATAAAATAAACATAAATATAAATAAAATACATACTATACAAAACTAAATATATATAATTTATAAAATATACATACATAAAAATACACATAGTATATTATATTACAAATGTGTATCAACAATCAGATAGGAAATGTTCCCTGAAAAAGTATTTCATTGCAATCATTTATTATTAAGAATAATTTTACTAATTTATCATCACCTTCTTATATTTCGACGATCCGTAGAGAAAAGTTACATATACCAAACAAAATAAATGGCATTTGCAACTTTCGTGCCCGTCGATACGTCGATACGTCGATTTATTTTGACGTAATTTTGGATCTTATACAGCTAATATGAGTTTGATTTTTACAGAATAAAAAAACGCAAATTGCATATATATAGTAATATGAGTTTTGCAAAATTGGAAGTACTAAAATTATCAATTTTACTAACTCAATAAATACGTACTCAATAAATATATACACTGGGAAATACACCGCTGACATAGAGAGAAGAGTGAGTGCAGGGAACAGAGTGAATGGTGCGATGGGAAAGCTACTCGGGAGCCGGCACTTAAGCCATAAGGCGCAGCTGGCCATACATAACGGAGTTCTTGTCCCAACGCTGTTATATGGTAGCGAGAGCTGGGTATGTAAGAAGGAGAATGAAAGTAGGATAAATGCGGTAGAAATGCGAGCTCTGCGGAAGATGTGCGGAGTGAAGCTGACCGACCGCATTAGCAACAGCATAGTAAGACAGCGAGTAGGTATGAAAGATAGTATCGGTGTAAAGATGAGAAAGGGCATGCTCCGTTGGTTCGGGCATATAGAAAGAATGCCAGAGGAAAGAATGACAAAACAGATATACAATGTGAAAGTGGAAGGATGCAGGTACCGGGGAAGACCTAGACTATCTTACCACGACCAAATAAACCGAGTCTTATCTGATGGAAAAGTCAAGAGTCTCCGTAACCGGCGAGCGTGTATGAGACGAACTATGAGAGTCGAGGAAGCCAGAGAGGTATGTAAGGAAAGAACCTGTTGGAGCTCTGTACTCTCAGCCTACCCCGCAAGGGATCTGGCGTGAGGTTATAGATAGATAGATAGACTAACTCAATTCACTTACTCAAAAATTCAAAGTGCCTTTGGCACCTTTTGGCCTTTGGCACCAGCTTCAAATTAGCAATCATTGTCTGACAGCATACAGTTCGCACTAATAAGTAACCGTAGAATTGCCAGTTGCTTCGAATATTCGACCCGCCAACTCGCAAGTTCGGAACAAAATAATGCCGCGGTGTACGCTAACTCGCTTAGTTAAGTACGATTAGTCTTTTCAAAGTAATCAGAATTAGACCTTACAGAAAAAGGAAATCTAAACTGCAGAGTATGCTAATTTTAGTACTTTGGCATAGTCAACTGTTTGTTCTTTACACTGTTGTTAAACAACATTGTTTGACTACATATGACCCCCATGAATATCTTTTAAAAAACGTAGAAAAGATTTGAAACGATTTGAAGAACGTTTGCAACACAACTTTATTTAGTTTTTCACATCGCTTTTTCTGCTATCAAGGTGGTAATCTCTATAGTAAAATAAATAAAGTATTATCAATTTATCCACTATACACAAAAAAAAAGTACATCCTTAAAGAATGGATATAAAACTGGATTATGCTGGGACAGAAAAACTGCTACACTCATCGGCAAAATAACACATAAAATCACACAAAAATACATATAAGCACACACACACAGATGCGCGCAAATCATGAACTGACACATTAATTCTCCGTTATCACCTACCATTAGCAACAATCAACATATTGTAACTTGACATAAAAACTTGTAATCTCATTCCGTTGGGTGAGTTATGTATCCTACTTTAGACATCAGCTCCTTACATTTAGTATAGACTAGTAAACAAGAGTTATGTGTAAGCAGTATAATGTACGAACCTACATATTTTAAGGTCTGCTTTTTGTAAGGAGAAATAAACTATTATTATTATAGTAACTGTATTAAAAGCGCAGGTTTTTAATACCTTCATGTTACCGTAAGATCTAAAATTCTTACTGTTACTTGCAGTACAAAAAACAATTTGGGCAATGACTTACAGACACCAAACAACCCCACTATTACCATATCCACTCGTGCTTCGAAGAAGCATAGTATTGAAAAAATAATGATAGAAGTAGGTACCTATAATCTATATCAATAAAATAATTTTGCTGCATCAGTAAAAACATATGAAAATATGAAGGTAACTTGTCCATTCTTGTTATCGTAACCAGAAGAAAAGGTGTTCTTTTTTCTTTATTACCGTAAGAACATTTAGAATAGAAGGAAGAGATAAAAAATAAGAATAACTCTGAATTGGCAATGTGTAGCCAAAACGTCTTTAGTTGAACAAATGAGGGCGTAGCTAAGTGGCAAGCATTTTGTTTTTATTCTCTTTCCGCAATCAATAACAATGTGCTGACCACATAATTTTTCATTGTAAAATGTCATACCAGTACATTTTTTTCGTTTTGTATTACCAAAATAGTTTTTTAAAGCACTCTTATAGTAACACTCCGGTATCTGCACTGCAGGTTTGTCCTAGCGAAAAACTACCTTAAGACAAAGAGAAACTTATCAATAATTTAGCTTTGAGAATGCTAAAAAATATTCACGTTTGAATTATGAAGCAACTCTAGATTTTCCAGTTACTTGACGGCCCTCATAATCCGGGTAGTTGTAATCGGATTAAGGTAGTTTATATTTATTCTGATCAAGAGAGTTTAAAACATTTTTACAATAAATCACCAGTACCCAGTGCGGATTGGTGGAAGCAGGTTTGTGGCCACCTGCTGTTGGAACTTATCAAGCCGCCCATAAGGCTTCCAACTGGGCTAAACGACTACCACATTTTATGGTAACCGAGTCCAACGACTTAATATGCCTTACGAAGCACGGAGATGCTCGAATATGTAAAATGCCACAAACGGTCACCCATCTCAGGCTGACCGAGCCAAACGCTGCTTAACCTTAGAGATCGCTAAGAACACCGTAATCGTCCAGCGCTACGAGCGCCTCAAAAATATTACTCCTTTAAAAATATAACCCCAAAATTATTTAAAAGATATCTCTATATTTCAGTTATGGTGCTCTTAACCTATTTCATTCAGATCGATAATAAAGGACCATTTTCGGACAGCGGCGGGTCTAAATAGGTGCAAAATTAAAGCAACTCTATGATTCAACAGCTATATTAGGCCTTGAATTAGTTGGTAACCCAAAATCTTCCGGCTCTTAAACTTCCCTAATTTTATACCATTCAGAATTATATAAATATGGCAGCTAAAATAGCATCTTAAATTAAACTTGATGATGATAATTAGAATTTCTTGATGAACAAGAAATTTCCACTTCCTGAACTGTTTACAGAACCATTCCGGAAATTAATTGGCTACCAGTTAAAGTTATTTAACCGTGTTCCAGCCGACGGCGAGGTCAAACTCCCAGATATTTTGCAAAATTGTACATGAATGAAACTTTGTTCCGTTTGGATTGCGGAAGACGTTTCTCATTGCCGTTCTGTTTGCGTTTAATCTAATATTGGGTATTTAGTTGCAGAAAAAATTTTGAAATACTTATTAATATTATATATTAATACTTATTATTCAAACTAGTGCAAATCTTTTTTAACTTTTATTTCCTGATTTGGCAAGCTATTTACGATCTATGTGTACATTGTGATTTATTGTAAAAATGTTTTAAACTCTCTTGATCAGAATGAATATATAGACTAGTAGCTGCCACACGCGGCTGCGCACGCGGTTATTTTATAAGGTCTTTATACATTATCTTATTATTACTATAATACAATATAGCCTATCTTACTTCTACTTTACTTGTTAGCTTTCTAATGATGAATGAATTATGATATCAGTTCAGTAGTTTCAGAGTTTATCGATCACAAACATATAAACATTTTTTTCCCTCTTCATGATTTTAGTATATACTAGCTGTACCCCGCGACTTCGCCGCGTATAAAAAATCGCTTGAACAAAAATCTTTTTCTTAAATAAAAGTAGCCTCAGTTACTCTTTATAACATCAGCTATCTGGCAGTGAAAGTGCCGTCAAAATTGGTCCAGCTGTTTCGGAGATTAGCCGGAACAAACAGGCAGACAGACAGACAAAATTTTTAAAAATTGTGTTTTGTTATAATATTTCATATGCATTTAGTAATTTTATTGTATAAATAGTATAGAAAACATCCAACTCATAAAAATACAAAATTTTCGAAGCTAATCACTAATAATTAGTATACTCGTATAAAGTGCTATAAATCTGACCTTATTATTGTTTACGGTCTTAATTCGCGTCGTAACTAAGACCGTAAACAAAAATACGGTTGGATTTTATTATATTATTTAAATTTGAGTCAAAATATGAGTAATTACCTCGGGGTCACTAATGCTCGTTTATTAAGCACACCCGCAAACAAAAGTAATTCACAAAAACACAGTAAGTACGCAACTTCATTCGAGACACACCCATTAGGAATACACACGACCAAGAACTAATATAGTAATAAAAGGAGTACATGGGCATTCCTTCGGATGCTAGTTAAATTAAAAAATGGTATTTCTGCAGTGAAATACCATTTTTTAATTTAACCATTTATTTGCGACGCTTCGTACTAAATGGTTGGTATAACGCCGCCGTGTATGGAAGTTCGTTGCATAGTGAGCGCTTTGTATTAGCTGAGGTCTCCCAAATTGGAGTGCGCTAAGCGTGCAGTTTGCGACTAGAGGAAAGTGGTCGTACAATACTGCCTCGACGAATTTTGTTGTTTAATTTCCTTTAAAGATTATGCGAGCGCAGAGTCGAACTGAAGCAAGATAAATACAAATGATTTATTCATCACCATACTTTCAGCTTATGTGATGATGGGAATAAAAAAAATATATTTTGAATGTACTCGTTGCATTAAAAAGAGAAAAAAGATACTTTTTAACAAAACATTGACGGACGATTTGGCGCAGTGGTTAAAAGCTTGCGCCGCTCCGCTTACTGTGTCTAATAGTCGCGGGTTCGATGCCCGCACGGGACAAATCTTTGTGTGACCCAAAATTATTTGTCTCGGTCAAGGTATTTATGTATGTGAATTTTCATGTTTGTAACCGTACCCACGACACAGGAATAAATCCTAGTTTTACGGTTTTTTAAAAGAAAAATAATAATAATAAACATTTTTAGATCTTAAAAGTACAGATATGCAATATTTTCAAGACTATAAAACTACACAGAATTACTACAGAACTAATTTTGTGCAGTCTTTTTTATGAAAATATATCGAAAAGGTACTTTTTCCATCTAAATCAATATACAAGAAAAAAAAAATATCTGTATTCAACAAAAAGTACTTGAGCCGTCTGTTAACTAATTTCTAACATTTCGTTTCGACTTCAATATTATTCAATTTTGTAGAGTCGACTGTTTGCGAGTGTTCGGCTTTTTCAGTCCGCACAATCTAAATGAAATGTTTGTTTATTGAAAATCAACTTAAGCCTGATGTCAGAAGGAGCGCTTTCACTTGGCGAAATTACCGAAGTAAAATAGTAAAAAAGTTTTTTAAAAACCATCTTACGACGGGGTATTGGAAATAAAAAGTTTTTCAATCTGTACACAGAAGTTACTTGACCGAGTCGGTTTGCCCACAATTTGATATAACCGATAAATCAGCTGCTTGAAGTGAGCATTTTTATTGCTGTTGATAACATTTTACTATTTATATTTGACTCTTAATGGTCGAACTGTTTTGGAAAGCGACGAGTATTTATATAATTATGATTCTTGATGAAAAACTTACTACCTCATCATCGCATCTTCCAATATCAGATTAACCTCTTATGTTTTTGGAACATAATTAAAATGGTTTACTAATTTTAGTGCCAGATATTAGAAGTGCCAGAAGATTGGCCATGGAAAATAAGCTTCTTACAATTCTGGTTCTGCTGGACTTTAGCAGTGCCTTCAATTCTGTCGATTTCGACATCCCAGGAGGATGTCGAAATCGACAGAAGTACCCTCTCTTCCCTGAATGTATCTCCCTCTGTAACTGCCTGGTTCAATTCATATCTTCGCGGTCGCTCGCAGTCGGTCCGTTCTAATGAGAACTCCTCAGAATGGTGTGATCTCTCAGCGGGCGTACCGCAGGGTGGCGTACTCTCTCCTCTTCTTTTCTCGATATTTATCGACGCAATCACTAAGGTTATAACATCACACTATCATCTCTATGCAGATGACTTGCAGCTTTATCGTCACTTCAAGGTCGAAGAATTGTCTCAAGCCATTGATGCCATCAATAGTGATCTTGGAAACATCAGTCAGTGGGCTAAGAGTTTTGGGCTTTTAGTCAATCCAACAAAATCTCAAGCTCTCATTATTGGTGGCAGATATTTCTACAATCTTTTGGACCATCAGTCTATCCCCCCGATTATTCTTGATTCAGTCCCTATACCGTATTCGACAAGTGCGAAAAATTTAGGCGTGTACATAAACTGCAATCTTTCCTGGAGCATTCACATTGCGGAAATCAGCAGGAGAGTATATTGTTCGTTTCAATCTCTCAAACGTCTCCAGAAATTTCTACCCTTTCAAACTAGAGTAGTTCTAGCTCAGTCTTTTCTTCTTTCACTTCTAGACTACGCCGATGTCTGCTTTCTGGATGCTACAGAGGAACATCTTAACAAACTCGAACGACTGCAAAATTTAGGTATCCGCTTCGTCTTTGGTCTACGTAAATACGACCACATCTCTGAATACCGAAAAAAACTCAAGTGGCTACCTATTAGACGACGACGGGACTTACATGTTCTCTCTCTTCTATATTCTGTTCTTCACAACCCTAACTCGCCTGCATATCTTCGCGAACGTTTCGATTTTCTTATTCCCAGAGACAAAACGTGTCGTACGGCTACCTCTCTCCTTCTCCGAACTCCGCTTCATACTTCTAGTCTTTACGATAGTTCCTTTGCTGTACATGCGGTGAAAACTTGGAATTCTCATCCGCATTCCCTACGTGATGGCTGTTCTTTAGATGTATTTAGAAGAAGAGTTAAAGAGCATTTCCTCTCTATGTGTATAAATGTATAAATATGTATATTTTTATTTATATATGTACTTTGTATTATTGTGTCATGTTAATATAATGTACTTATTTCTTTATAAATCTAAAATTGTTGTACAATAAAGAATAAATATAAAGATAAAGACTATTGGAATTATCAAGAAGGTATTGTATATAGCTTGGTAAAATTATTTTCCGCGTATATTATAAAAAAAAAACAATTTAATATTTAAAACGGTGAGCCTCTTAAGTAGCCTAGGTACTTAAAAGACATCAAATAGCCTGCCATGGCTACCATGGCAAACTTACCCTAGATGAACAGTTGAAAAACATTTTGGTGAAACGTGAAATCCCTCCGCGGTGTGATGTATGTTTAACATACTTATCACAGAACACAGCAAAGGATGCCTATGCGCCTGATAAATAATGATTAATATCACCATACCTACATTTCAATGGAGACAAAAGCTGAAAAATATCAGATCAATTATTAAAATGATATCTTCCATCCTTATCTTATTGCGAAAGGAGCAAAAGCCAAATAAGTCGAAAAGAAAAAAAGTCCCAATTTATTCCGACGTCATTAATCACTTTAAATATCGTAATTAGCGACATCAGACGCTTCTTGATAATATTTGGCAAAAACGCGATTTTGCGAAATAGCGTATTCAGAAATGTTCTTTGAAGTTATGGTTTAGATATAAAAATATTTTAAAAAAAGAAATAAAATCGACTTCAAAAATCAAGAAATAAATATTTGAAATCGGTACCGGTTAGTGCAGTCGGTTACTTGGCACCGACTTCAAATATTTATTTCTTTATTTTTTTAAGACGGTTTATTTTATTAAAAAGATTTATATTTTACAATTTTAAGTGACAAGTGAATTATTTACTAATATTTATATACCTATATTATATTATTTTGCTGAGTTGTACTGGTACAAGGAATCTATACATTCGTGCTATTCGCCGTTAAGGAGTCCCCTGGTGTATCTTCAAAGTCCAAAGTTCAATACCGATTTCATTAAAATGGGACCACCTCGAAACTATACTAAACTCAACGCAAAAAGAATCATCAAAATCAGTTCATAAATAAAGACGTTACAAAAAAACACTGATGGATTGTCGACGTTCTCCTTTTTTGAAGTCGGTTAATATTCTGATTAGTTCTATGGCAGGGTACCTATAGGATTGACGTAATAACCATAATATCTCAATCTACGCATTCGTATTGTTTGTCGTTAAGGAGTTCCCTGGTGTATCTTCCAAGTCCAAGGTCCAATACCGATTAAATTAAAATAGGACCACCCTGGAGCTATACTGAACCCAATGCAAAAAATAATTTTCAAAATCGATTCATAATTGGCGGAATGATCGCGTAACACACATATAAAAGAAAAGAAAACATACAGTCAAATTGAGAACCTCCTCCTTTTTAGAAGTCGGTTAAAAATAGAATACACCTTTTCTCCTTCTTTTGCAATGCCTGTAAGAGGTATTTAAGTAGTAAGTAAATATTTTTCTGGTGTTTAAGTAAATTTTATTCTAGGATAGCAGAGCTCTACAACAGTTGACGAAAATTAATAGAGGGCTTAGCATGAAGACATTGACATTAGAACAACGCTATCGAGAAATCGTTCTGTCACATTCATCTCTATTTAGTTAATTTGTTGTATGAACAGAATGTCACATCGTCTCAAAAACGTCGCGGTAACGTCAAATAAAAGTCTTAATCTAAGCTCTCAGTTGAGCATCTTAGTATAGCGAAAAGGATCTTTTGGCACGTAGACAAAATCGGAACTAGCGCCCTAAACCGCCCTTAAGCTAGTTGCCCCTACGCCATTCTGGCCCCCACTTGGGGAATACCGGCGTGATGGCATTTATTTTAAATTCGGTTTGTAAATATACTTACAATTAAGTAAAAGGTATACTGTTTTTACACATAAATGAAACAAATGTATTTGGTAAATCAACAAGTTTTATTTATGAATAACAAATCAATAATCACATGCAAGTCATTTGGTATTGTTAAATGGAAATTTGTAAGGAGTCTGATGAGGATCAGAACAACGATCATTCTATATGTGGTATACACCATGTGGTATACCACATGGTAATGGTTCCACTTTGAAAGGTACAACACCATAATTATATAGGTAACACAGTATTTAATAAACAATTAAGACTCACTATAGAAGATGCATTATAATAACGCTACGTTTCACTTATAATGAAAAAGGATAGTGAAAAGTAGCATACTATGTTATTTTAGGTTATAATCATCTACCTCTTCCCCTAAAACTAAATCAATGATACAAATATTTGATTCACCACATAATCAATAATGAAGCACACCACAAATTAATTGTTTTTGTAAAATAACAATAGTGTCACTTATTTTAGTGGATACGTACCTGTGTTCTATGCTCACAGTTTTAATTGGGCCTCCTAACGCATTTCATTGGTACTCAATATCCATCTGAATATAAAGTGGGTCGTCTGAATTGATCGAAGGAAACTTCCATAGACCAGCATACGCTGCCGGCAATACAAATCAAAAAATAGTTGCTCTTAACTTTTTATGAAACCATTTCTTTCGATGAAATAAAACTATTTTTTCGGATTTTATCGCGGTTTATTTTGATTTTTAAGTTCCCGACGTTTCGAGTGCTTTGCAGCACCCATGGTCACGGGAAGGACTGAGGTGTTAGACGTCCAAAAGGCATAGTTGTTCCGGGGTACCCTCAAACTTCTTAATTATTTTTGTTTTTGTTGGTCCGATCTACGCAGAATGTGCTCACGGTGTCTTGAGGTCTTGCAGTGTTATGCTTGGTTTTAGATTTGATTATATTAATTACTGGATCCCAAGACGATGGAAGCACCCAGCCATCTTCTCTATTGAAATTAGGATGTTTTTTAATTTCAATAGCCTCGCGAACCATCCTTGGTAGGAATCGGTGTTCTTTCACGAGGATTTGTGGTCTATCAAATCTGATGTTATGGCGGGTGCGGTCAAGGATATGTTCACAGACTGCAGACTTCTTTGAGCGACGGTGTTTTAGGTCAGCTATGTGTTCTTTAACCCGAGTTTTTACTGGTCTTTTTGTTTGTCCTATGTAAGAGAGACCACATTCACAATCAATCTTGTATACTCCTGCATCTTGAAGAGGGATGTGACACTTGACAGATGGTAAAAACTGACTGATCTTCTTTGGTGGCTTATAAAATGTTTTAATTGAAGCACGCTTCAGGATGTAGCCAATCTTGTCTGTGACTCCTCTTATGTAAGGTAGTACAGCAGGGAGACGCTCGACTGTGGCTGGTTTCACTCGGTCACTGTGACGTTGGCGTGGGACTCGAAGCTTATTGTCGTGCAGGACTTGCTTGACATGTTGAAGCTCGGCAGCCAGATGTTTCTTGTCACAGATCCCTTGTGCTCTCTGAAACAAAGATTTACCCACAGTAGCTAACTGCGATGGATGGTGGTGAGATTCACCGTTTAAGTACCTATCAGTATGGGTCTTTTTTCTATAAACCGTATGGCTTAAGGTGTTGTTGGGGTTACGGATTACTGAAACATCTAGGAAAGCTAGGGAATTGTTTGCCTCCAACTCCATTGTAAACTTACTTTAGGGTTAATGGAGTTAAGATGATTAAGGAATACATTAATTTTGTCAGATGGTAATATTGTGAAAGTATCATCTACGTACCGCTTGTAGAAACTTGGCTTTACAGGTGAGGTACGAAGGGCTGTCTCCTCAAAGTCTTCCATGAATATATCGGCAACAATGGGAGATACAGGGGAGCCCATCGCCACACCATCTACTTGCTTGTAGAACTGCTCCTTCCACAGTAGGTAGCCAGATGTAAGGCAGTGTCTCAATAGTTCTGAGTATTCCGCTGGCATGTTGTTCTCCGCTAGTTTCCTTTCTACAATTTCGACACAGTCTTGTACAGGTAAACATGTGAATAGTGACTGGACATCGAAACTGACCATAGTTTCATTGTCAGTGAGATGTAGATTTTTGATCTCACTAACAAAATGGTATGAATCTTTAACATGTGCTCTTGTGTGTCCTCTGAGTGGCGAGAGCACTTTCGCTACGTGCTGAGTCAATCTGTAGGTTGGTGTGTCGATTTGGCTAACAATTGGACGTAGGGGAGCATTCGGTTTATGAATTTTTGGGAGCCCATACAACTGTGGTGGTTTTGCGCACGAAGGTATTAGTGATTTGACGTCCAGATTCTATGTTTCGGAGTGTTTCTTTATTAAATCATTAGATTGTTTTAATATACTGGTGGTTGGGTCTGTCTTGACCTTTTTGTATGTGTTTGCATCCGATAAAAGTTCTTGTATTTTGACATTGTAATCTGACGTATCCATTATGACCGTAGCATTACCTTTATCCGCGCGGAGAATAGTGATATCCTTCCTATTCCTATTCGTGACCATGGGTGCTGCAAAGCACTCGAAACGTCGGGAACTTAAAAATCAAAATAGACCGCGATAAAATCCGAAAAAATAGTTTTATTTCATGTGTAATATTCGCGTAAATCTAAGAACTCAATTTCTTTCGATGTCTATTGCGGAGTTCACGCTTAAGTGGCCTTTGGGCTATGGAAGGAAGTTTTGAATAAAGTTATCTTAAATATGACATAAGGTTCTATGTTTTAAAAAAAGTGTCGAGTGAACACATGTGTGTTCAGATGAATATGTGCAAGGTCGTACAAAAAATATAGGAAATACGCAATAAGACCATAACAGAGGTATATGTTAACCTAAACAGTCACTTCTAATAAAGGCCTTAAAATTGATTGACTCAGCTTTTTGTTTCTGTCTTAATTTTTATTGACTAATTACAATATACTCCTTAATGATCAAAAAGTTCTAGCCTAATGTTTCTAAGCAAGTTTACCACATGTCCTGAAAATTTTTAGGATGGATAATAATGATACGGCTTGAAATGTCTAGTATTCAGATGAAAATTTTCTGTAAAATATTCCTACAATAGGATCATACCCAGTGGCGTGTAGTTGGAGAGGCCTATGTCCAGCAGTGGACTGCTATAGGCTGATGTCGATGATGATGATTCCTACAATTACGAACCTATTTAGAATAGTGTCAAATAAAAAGCATCCTTCGACAAACGAGGAAAAATAGTGATTTATAAAAGGCAAATCCTTTATTCGATAGACAAGTTGACAGCTAATAATAAGGACTGCATTAGTTCCGGCTCCAAGTAGGTATATTGTTATAAGGCTCATCTGATAAAGGATAGAATAACGGCAAGCAAAGAACACCTATCTGAATAAAGCTTACGGTGAAACGAAAAATAAACATGATCTATGAAAAATCATGTTTATATTTCAATTGATATATAGCATATGGTGGCGAGAACCTTGTAGTTACTGAACACACTTCGTGAGAGAATATTCCTAACGGTTGACGTAATAAGGTCTACAGTGCACACGATTGCTGATTTGATGGCTTTTCCGATGCTTGAGTGGTATTTGTGGCATTCCGCCGCCAAAATCTAATATGGCATCAAAACAGTAGCTAAAACGCAAAAATCAAAAGCAGAAAGGCAACACTCGCTAAGCGTTGATGCTGTAGCGAAATCATTGATCGCTGCTTCTAAAAGTATTGCGTATGTTTAGGCTCTAATGGCCAGTTTCAATATTCAATTCAAGGATAGATTTGCTTACTGTCAGTAGGATTATGACAGATTTTTCATACAAAATATGTCAAAATTCTATTCGTAGTAGGCAGAGCCCCAGAGCCCAGAGCTAGGTTTACTATACCTGTGTTTCAGGAGTCAGTGCCGTCTTCCAGCAAAAACAATAAATTAAAGTAAATATATATATATATATATATATATATATAAAACATAAATAATAGAGGGATGATTGATTTTTACGTGTTGCATCAAAATACGTCACAACGCTTCATGGAAAGCTTACGCAGGACAACAGGTTTAATGATACTTGCTCCTTCAACTACTTCCCGCAACGAACCTAATCGTTTTAGAGTTATCAATACTAAAACAGTACCTATATTTTATTTCATAAATAAAATGTCCATTTTACATGCCTATGTGTGGACTTCAATCATAAAACAAGGGGACTCGCTCGCGATATCTGCGTTTTATGGCATTATAAAAATGTTATGTAAGGTTATATGAACAACAACAAATTGTCATTTTATCAGCAACTTTAGATATCGTCCGCGTATTGCACGGAATGTGACGTTAACTTTTGGCGTGATTGGTTACGATTTGATGCGATTTCGCCTGTTACTGCAATTTACGCCTGTTTTAACTTATTAAGTAAAATAACCTAACCACGCACAAATATATGTGGATATGTCTCCTATGGGGATCGCACCCTCGTCTGTTGTTGAATTATTAATAAAGTGTCAAATGCTCAAAAGCAGGTACTGACTTGCTTGAGGCATCTGAGCATCGTAATTAGGATGTTAGTTTATGTTTGAATTATATCTCTTTAATTCATCTTTATTCATCGTCTTCTAAAAGTATCTATCTAAAAACACACCCTCATCCGATCACTGGTTCCTGTTGAGATATAATAAGCATACTAATCAATAAGCACCTAAAATAATTCTCTAGCTTCCGTCTCTACAACTTGTACTACAAAAAATCGTAACTAATCCTCGTACAAACCAAGACACAAATATCGTATACTACATCTTATAAAGTACAACCCAGAAACGATTAAAGGTCAACCAACATTTGTAGTCATGCCAAAAATTGAGCATGCAGTCCGAAGCATTCACAATGGCGTCGGCATTAAACGAAAGCGCCTTACATACTTTTTTAGACTCTACTTTCATATACATATATTGCCATACAAAATTGTCTCCAACCCCCCAAAAAAATAAGCCGCTAATATTCGACTCCTTGAAACGTACAACCGACAATCGAAGTGGCATGCCATTAATGGTACGCATTCAGAAGCATTTACTGCAGCGCAGGCATTTAGCGAAAGCATAGTATAACTATGCACCTTACATACTTCTCTAGCTTCCGTCTTGACAACTTGTGGAAAAATCGTCTCCATTCCCCTTACAAATACAGGCACTAATATAATATTCTATACTTTAAAAAGCACAACCCAGAAACGACAAAAGTACAACCAAAATTCAAAGTGGCATGCCATAAATTAAGCACGCATTCCCAAGCATTCACGGTGGTGCCGGCACTAAGGATGGGCCCCGACCTGCCGTTTAATATAAGTATAATACAGAAAGTGGCCTTTGTTTCAACAAAACCCGCCGACAATAAAGGATTTCATAATATGTTTATTGTTATTCCTACACTGTTACAATTTATATTCACGTTTGAGATTCTTTGTTAAAGGGTACGTGCCCACTGCGAGTTCGGTTTGCGAGATTTTCTTTGTATGTATTGACGTGGTTGCAAATTAATACAAAATTTGCAATTTGTTTCGCATATATTTCCCAAGCGGGGTGGCAGACATGCACTATATACCCACATATGGTATTTCTAATGTAACAGGGATGGACATATTAAGAAATACTATTCTCTGGAATACCATTGAGAATATTTTTAATAAATTAAACATTATATCCGAACAAAGACTTGAGCCAAGGATCTCGTTATCGACACAAGTACTACGCGGCACTAAACTAACTAGGTAGTTGCGAGCGATGACTTAAAATCAATGGGTGGTGTTCATTCATACGTAGTCACCAAAAGAACCTTTTGCGAACCTCATACGAATTCACGAATAAACTTCAGCGAGCTTAACATGAAACCATTAACGCTTTTGGGAAATCGTGGTGTTACTTTCATCTGTATCTAATAAATTTGCTGTATGAAAAGGCTGGCATATAAACGCGATAAGGTCACGGTAAGCTCTCGGATATACTTATTTCAAGGTATTCACAGCCCGAATTTTATATTTAGCCGAATGTTTATAAAGCGTGTATGTGCGCAGTGGAGACGCAGCTGTACGTATACATTTTATACGAGAAACTTGAATGCAACGGTATTAAGGGAATTGCGGTTAACAGAAAGGAATTTTACTCTGAAATTGTAAGGATGTAATTAAATTTAATGAGTATTCTTTGGATTAATTAATTTAGTTTTTTTGTGTACCATTTAGAGGTGAAGAGAGATTATTTCAAAGTCAAACTGAATCTTAGATCTTGGGAACGGTGTTAATGTCTTAATGTAAAAAATAGAGCATCGTTGCGAAAAGTGAAGAATAAATAACTTTCTTCTCAACAAACTTGTGATCACAATAATTAATCATCATCTCAGCCTATACTTGTCCACTGCTGAACATAGGCCTCCCCAATCGCTTTCCAGCGTAACCGGTCCGATGCCACCTACATCCAACGACTTCCTGCGATTTTCACAAGATCGTCGGTCCATCTTGCAGGCGGTCGTCCCACGCTGCGCTTGCCAATACGTGGTCTCCACTCATCATCAACATCTTTCTGCCCCAACGCCCGTCCAATCTACGCGCTATGTGGCCCGCCCATTGCCACTTCAGCTTGCTAATCTTAACGGCTATGTCGGTGACCTTGGTTCTTCTACGAATCTCCTCATTCCTGATTCGATCGCGTAGAGAAACGCCGAGCATAGCTCTCTCCATAGCTCGCTGAGCAACTCTGAGCTTTTTTATGAGACCTATTGTAAGAGACCACGTCTCTGATCCATATATCATCACTGGTAACACACATTGACTAAAAACTTTAGTCTTTAGGCACTGAGGTATTTTGGATGAGAAGATGTTGCGCAGTTTCCCGAACGCTGCCCAGCCGAGTTGGATTCGTCGATTGACCTCTCTCTCAAAGTTGGACCTACCTAACCGGACTACCTGTCCCAGGTAAATGTATTCGTCGACAACTTCAAGAGTAGAGTTCCCAACGGTGAGTGCGGTGGGTACGACATGGACGTTAGACATTATTTTCGTTTTGTCCATGTTCATTTTAAGACCCACTTGTTGAGATACTCTGTTGAGGTCACCGAGCATTTGTCCTAGATCTTTCAGCGACTCTGCCACGACCACAATGTCGTCGGCAGAGTTAAAATTTATGTCGTCGGCAATAATTAATATTATATTATATATTTATATTACATTAATTAATAATATATATTCTGTACCTAGTATATAGTCTAGTAGGTACTAGAAAAGAAGGTAGAGCCTACCCTGCAAGGTATGTGGTGTGATAATATAGATTTTTAGTAAAAAAGGACTATATATAAATTTTAAGTAAAACTTCGTAAAAGGATTACAAGTCTCTCATCATCAGCCTATAGCAGTCCACTGCTGGACATAGGCCTCTCCAAGTGCACGCCACTGGGTACGATCCTCGGCTACTCGCATCCAGTTTCTGCCAGCCACCCTACGAAGGTCATCGCTCCACCTAGCCTGAGGGCGTCCTGCATTGCGTTTGCCAGTCCGCGGTCTCCACTCAAGAACTCGTTTGTCGCAGCGGTTATCGGTTGTTCGGCTAATGTGACCGGCCCATTGCCACTTCAGCTTACTAATCCGGTGGGCTATGTCGAGTACTTTGGTTCTCTGTCGAATGACTTCGTTCCGGATTCTATCCTTCAGAGAAACTCCGAGCATAGCCCTTTCCATAGCTCGCTGAGTGACTTTAAATTTATGAACCATTCCAACCGTGAGTATCCACGTCTCGGCTCCATATGTCATAACGGGCAGGACGCACTGATTAAAGACTTTTGTCTTTAGGCTTTGTGGAATGGGCGATGTAAATACTCGACGTAATTTCCCAAATGCCACCCAGCCCAGCCGTATTCTTCTGTTGACCTCTTTCTCAAAGTTGTTTTTCCCTAACTGCAGAGTTTGCCCTAGGTAAACATATTCTTGAACAACCTCGATAATAGCGCCATGTATTGCAACAGGTTCCGGTACTACATGTCGGTTAAACATTACCTTGGTCTTGTCCAAGTTCATGCGGAGACCTATTTGTTTGGAAGAATCAGCTAGGCTGGTCAGCATCTGTTGTAAATCCTGCAACGTTTCGGCCATAATGACGATGTCGTCTGCAAATATCAAGTGTGAGATATGACTGCCATTTATGTTTATGCCCTGACCTTCCCAGTCCAGCATCTTAAACATATCCTCCAATGCATTTGTG
This sequence comes from Phalera bucephala, assembly GCA_905147815.2. Taxonomy (NCBI): domain Eukaryota; kingdom Metazoa; phylum Arthropoda; class Insecta; order Lepidoptera; family Notodontidae; genus Phalera; species Phalera bucephala. Next base: position 27,315,714 of record LR990613.1, on the reverse strand, counting down.
AACAATTTGGGGAAGATAACGTCCCCTTGTCTGACTCCTCGATGCATTGAGATAAGGTTGGTCTGCTGGTTTTGTAACTGGATGGTCATGGTCGCGGCGTTATAGAGACTTCTTAACACTTGGATGTATCGCCAGTCGACTTGGCATCGTTGCAAGGATATCAGAACTGACCAGGTCTCGATCGAGTCAAAGGCCTTCTCATAGTCTACGAATGCTAAGCACAGGGGCCGATTATACTCTTCGGTCTTCTGTATAATCTGCCGTATAGTGTGGATGTGGTCTATGGTTCCATACCCTCTTCGAAACCCGGCCTGTTCCGGGGGTTGAAATTCGTCGAGCCTTCGCGCAAGACGATTCGTGATAACTCTTGAAAACAGCTTATAAATGTGGCTCAGGAGCGAAATAGGGCGGTAGTTCTTCAGTTGGGTCTTATCACCCTTTTTGAAAAACAATACGACCACGCTCCTACCCCAAGCCTCTGGAGTTCTCCCATTAAAGAGGACAGAGTTAAAGATATTTAAGAGCTCCTTTAGCACGGGTTTACCTCCTGCTTTTCATAGTTCAGTTATAACTCCGTCCTCTCCAGGGGCTTTTCCATTCCTTAGCTGCTTTACAGCCATCACGATTTCGTTTAGGCTGATTTCGGGCAGGTCTTCCGTAAAGTGGCGGCTTAATGGTTCTCTAGGATCCTCATTTCCGGGATCAGGACGAGATGTATGCGAGGCGTATAGTCGGCTGTAGAAGTCTTCTACTTCCAAAAGAATCTCTGGCTTAGAAGTGATGACGTCCCCACTGGCTTTGGACAACTTCGTCAGATGGCTCCTCCCCAAAGACTGAACGAAAACTTTCGACCCCCGATTTTGCTCGATTGCTTTTTCAATAGCGCGTCGGAAGTCATGTCGTACCAGTTTGTTAATTCGTTTGTTGAGTGCCCGTTGCTCTAACGAAGTGTTGGGTGGGTTTACACGTCGTTCCTTGATAAGCTGCAGTATCTCCTCCGAAAGCTTCGTTTTCTTACTTATACGTCGCGTTTCACAAAATCTCGTACCTTCCTCCCTGAGGATTTTAACTACATTTGTGAGGGCCTGGTCTACATCATTTGTGGTTTCCATGGTAACGAATCGGTTCTCCAGATTTGACTGGAACGCTTCAGATCCTACTACGGTTTGGAGGTGGTTGGGCCGGAGCCTGGCCTTCATCAAACGGACTCGCTCGAGCTTAAAGTTGATATTCAGTGAGCCTCTGACAAGTCGGTGATCGCTTCCGGTATTAAACCTGTTGATCACTGAGACATCTCTGAATATGTGCTTCTTGTCCGTTATGATGAAGTCAATCTCATCTTTAGTGCTAGTGTCGGGGCTTTGCCATGCCCACTTTCTTTGGGGCCGTTTCTTAAAGAAAGAGTTCATCAAGAAAAGCCCCTCTTTCTCAAGAAAGTTGACAAGCATTTGCCCCCTATGATTCCTGCTACCGTAACCGTGAGATCCTACTACCGATTCGCTGCAAATTTGTGCTCCCACTTTAGCGTTGAAGTCGTCCCCCATGACAACGTTGTAGTAGGCCTTAGTGGTGGAGTGTAAGGCCTTCGATATGTCCTCGTACATATCTTCAACTTCATTGTCAGAGTGTGCCGAAGTCAGTGCGTAAACCTGCACAACCTTTAGGTTATACCTATCGGTTAACTTAATAACAAGATACGCTACCCTGTTCGACACACTAGACATTTCTACAACGTTATCAGAGAGGGTTTTATTGACCACGAACCCTACGCCGCCCTGGGATAGCTGATCGCCCTCTCGGAAGTACAAAAGGTGGCCGGATTCTACGGTAACGGTGTCCTCTCCCTTTCTTCGGACTTCACACAGTCCCAGAACGTGCCACCTTATCCCTTCGAGTTCGGATTCTAATTGCGCCATGTGCTCGTCAAGCCGTAACGTGCGTCCATTAAACGTCGCCAAGGTCAGTTGATTTTGGCGGTCTCTCGTAGCCCGGGGATTCTTCGCACCCCCTACCCTGCCGTTACCGTGACCGCCGCCGTGATCCGGAATAGCAGGGCGGCCGGGAACTGGGGGCCGTGGTTTGTTTTGGCTTGCCATTTGGAGGGTTTGCCCATAATCGCCACGCTGGGCAGGCGGGTTGGCGATCGCAGTGCGTAACTCTTCGCATCGGTGCCGCTGCTGCCCGTCACCGATCTGCGGTATTTAGTCACGCAGGTTTTTTTTTTTTTGTTATTGTTATACCGCCATTTTTCGGTCGTCAGAGCCTCGTTCGTTGATTAGCAGGATGTACCACGTGCAGGTGAGGATGACTTGGAGCCATATGATGGTATTTGACTCCCTCGCAGTTAGTATTATTATTGGAAAGAAGTTTCTGAATTAATCAGAGAACGTGGAAACTTTTTCCCACTTTTTGACAGACAAAGAAAAATCATATCGCTTAGGTTGGGTATCAGCTGCCTTAGGAGTGACCGCTCATACTAAGGTGGTAAAAGCAGTTTTTTTTTCTGTGTAGTCGTAATGTCAGAAAGGCTACAAGCATCGATGTTATTTGTACAAGACGAAAGCAAAAATGCTGACTTGCGAATCGAGTACTTATTCCATCATACGTACGGTCAACTAGATCAAAGCGTCTTTTACCAAGGAGATCAAGTCGGCGATAAGTCAGTAGTGTGTGTTGCCTTAAAACAGAGTGACGTACTGACAGGACCTTGCTCTCCTCGTACTGCATGATGTAGGGTATCGGTGAGGTTACCTTTAATAAAGCTCGCTGTGCCCGCTCCACTTTGATGATACTCGACTTGCCTTATCCGCCCCAAGAAGATATTCAGTTTGAAAGTAAAGGCTGGCAGAGTGCATCGTAGACAATCCTACGCAGACTCTCATCCGCAACATATAGCAGGCGCTTAAAGATGTAGATAAACATGCGAATCCTTGAGTTAAGTGCATCAAAGTATTTTTTTTTTTATTTAAAACTGCTTTCTTCAGTTGCTAGCTATAAGTAAGTAAAGATGCGTAAGTATACCCAAACGCGGCCGTTTTTGACCATTAATTGGTTCGTGATCCGTGATATAGTAAATAAATATAATATATCGATGGCTATAAAAGACCTCATTCTGTATGACAAAAACGTGGCGCGTTAAGATAACTTTGTAAAATGGTATTCAGTATGCCACTGGAGTACTATTAAAAGATCATTTCACGAGGTTAACGTAACGCGCCGCGTTACGTGTTTAATTCATAACAGCAAATAAGGAGTCCTGTAAGTATTCTGGAACGGTGAGCTTAATTCGTTGGAGCCGGTGTTACAAACATTTGCCGCACCTTGAACCGAACCCGCGACTATTAGACACAGTGGGGGAGCGCCTTAAGCTCGCGCTAAATCGTCCGTAAAATAAATAAACACCGTCATGCGTCGATCATATATAGGTAGATACATGCCGCACGAAAAATGGCACCACCAAAAGGCAGGCAAAAGTGGACGGCTTTTGCAAATACAACTTTAAGTGATACGAATAAGGTAAAATATGCCCTAATTTATGTTTATATTATAACTATTACTCTTTACATGGATTTGGGGACTGTGTATCTTATTATAATATATCGATGCCGTCACGGCTATATTCTCCAAGCGTGGTTTACAGAGGTGTAGATACTGTGCACACCCATTGTGTGCTACTTTGTAGTTGCTACCTTGTGTTATTGCCGACAATAATAGGACCTAATGTAAATAGAAATCGAATCTATTGCCATTATACCGGTGACAATTTCAGACTCTGGATTAATACTGAAAAATTATACTTTGTCGGACTTCTTAAACCCCTAAACCAATGAGACAATCTATGCCATACTAAAATCGAAATGATAATCTTGATAAGAGAATCATCTTCAATCAGCTTGTATCTCTCCATTGTTGAGTATAGGCCTCTCACCTATCAAGCCATTAGTTCCGATTCATTGCTAGTTTATTTCACCATTTTCCAGCTACTCCCACGATAATAACGGTCAATATATCTGACGATCCACCTATGGGTCTCCCTATCTTTCTGAACCACCACTCTAACACGGGCTTGGTCCACCTGCCATATCAAGTGTTTAACCCATCTCCCCCAATCTTGTGATCCATTTTGCCAACATCTTTAGTCAGCCTTCGCATAGAAAGTAATATTCTGGTTATGATTCCGATTTTTGAGGTGGCAAGTTCTGCATACCACTTAAAATCAATAATATTCCATTCATCTTAATTTTTTGTCAGAAAACTTTGTGAAAGAGATGGTAACGAGGGCTTGGCACAGCGGATAAAAGCTTAAGTAGTTCTGCTCATCGGTTAAAATAATCGTGTGTGACCCGATTTAAGACAATCACTTGTCTCAGTCTGGGTGTTTGTGGAATAGTTCATAGTATAGGGATACGTTTCCTATTTGATGTAAAAACATACAATATACCATACATAAAAACATACAATACACGGAATGGTCGATAAAATATACCTGCAAAAATTGGTAACATGTATTTTCATAGAGTCGTTTTATTGACGCGAAAATCTATAAACTCCAATAAGAAACGGATGAGCGGACAAAGTTAAAGCGCGGATTACACAAAAAACAAATACCAGATACACAAAATACTATATTGTACAGTAAGCATAAAATAGAGACTACTTTTAAACAGTCTAAGGTAATTCGCACGTTCATCATTTTATTGAAAAAATGTACTCATTATTTTTTATACTCTAAAGGTAAACACATGCGATACGTTGAGCGAACAACAACTACGACCTAATCAATACTGCGTTTATGCAGCTTTCAGAGTTCAAACGCAGTATCTAAAGCTTCGTAATAATTGGAGTATACCTGTCCCGCGACTTATATCGTCCATATTTATTCAATCGGTTGCAGCATGAAGCTTTTTGTAACAGCTTCATGGGTTGCAGCAAACCGGAATAATGTACATACATACATCGTTCGGCCATATAGTTGCGCCAAAAGCGACGCAGTAAATTCGCGCAATATTGTTAGACTAGTGGGGTGATATCGCTCAACGTCGCTCGACTTCGCGCCACATTGCAAGCGATACTTGTCGCGGGACATTTGTCACCTTATAAATTAAATGGCTTTAATCGCATGGAAGGGTCAGCGTCGATAAGATTCCTTAAGCATGCTTGGTCAGTTTCTCAATAACAAAACATTGACTCATTTTAATACAAATAGAGATGAAAATACTATAAGAGAGGCATTTGCTGCAACGGCCAGCCCCATGTGTAACTGTTTGAATTAAATTGAGGCTATATATTTAATGATAACGACGCGTGCTTTAGCTTTCGTAAAAACTAAAACATACTAAGGTTTAAATCTCATTCTGGTCGTCAGTAAAGTGTTTTTTAGATAAGAAATGAAACAACGTGCAACTTGCGTCACGGCTACTTTATTACTCTATGTATATATTGATGCATATACCAATACACGTTTCTTGAATAACCAATATCCTTATATAGAAAGCAGTCTTTTTTATGTTCATGAATCCTCAAATAAAGTCTCCTACTATTATGGAATATTTTTCGAATAAAAATGTGTATACTAATTGACACTTTCTTAAAGACTTCGCTCTAAAAACGCGCGGTGTTATACGCACTTGTTAATAATTGACAGCTTAGCACGAACAGTTTGACCTTCGCGTCACGTTGTCAAGACAGAATACTTTCTTATTTCTGTAGATTGAGAAGGATGGTTCTTTAACTCGATAGCGTTACGCTAACATGAATCTGTTTATGCCAAGCCCTCAACTCACTGCACAGCTAATAATTTGTGACTACGTCTACTGTACATTTTATGCAATATGCTTGGTTGGTAAAATAAATCAAATTGACCTTCCATTTAATGTAACAACAGTCTTAGTATAAAAGAGATTCGATACAAATGTAGTTGAAAGTATGAAACCTTACACCTTAAACCCCTTTCAAGTTTCTTTGAAGCACCAAATAGCCGTTATGGGTCTCAAAAATTTCTCCTATCGATACAACTCGAAGCTTTTTTCACTTACAAGTACGTACTAACACATAACGAAAAATCGACATCAAAGGAAATGAGAAAACACTGGAAGAAATACAACGTCTGAAATATAGCTTTTATCGATTTTACAGGCGAATCAAAGTAATCATTTTGTGGTTCGACGTTCTAAAAATGGCTTTTAAGGAACAGTTGTGGAAGCTCTATATGAATAATTTAGTTGAACTTGACGTCAAAATAATTGTTTTCTTTTATTATTTCATTCATTTTATTGTATTTTCTTGTTTTTTTGGTGTCAGTTACCCCGAGTTCAGTAAGTTCGGGTATTGTATTAACGCACGTTTATTGACCAAAAAAGTAAAGTAAGCACCTAATCACCATTCAATTTTTTCTCCTCCTATTTTTGTTACTGTTGCGTCGGTTCTGATAAGTCGTCAACCTGTAATTTATTTTGTGCATATAGAGAAGTCACACAAGACATAAAAATTGACCATTGTGTGGTCCACGATATAAAAATATTTCCTAGTGTAACGCTACGGTCTTTTTTAATGAAAAAAAACAAACACCCTATAAAGGAGTTCATGGCATCTGGCTCTTCTGGCTTTTTTTTGTGATAGAAGGCCCTTATCAAAAGTAGGACAATGCAGGCTGATTTATTTAACCCACAAGATTTGTCCTGTGCGGAGACTGAACCTGCGACTGCTCGATCCACTGAGTGGGCTAGACCTCCCGCTAACTTTTTAATAAATTTTAAATTTACAAGTAAATTTCATTATTATAAGTTTGGTTTACATAGCTTTTAAAATCCAGCATTCAATGAAACTAGTAAACCGCGGCACACGCAATAAAGAGCAAACAATAATTTTATTCCGATCCTATCCATATTAAATTGGGGATTTTTCATGCGGTTTATTTATTATTGGTGCAGAATTGTGAAAACAAATCAGCTAATTGGATTGATTTTTTTATGCAGATTAAATCCATACGTTAGCGTTCTCACTATTTCCACTTTTTGCACATAGTACCTAAACACAACACAACTTTTTGACCTCTCTGGCTTCCTCCACTCTCATAGTTCGTCTCATACACGCTCGCCGGATACGGATACTCTTGACTTTTCCTTCAGATAAGACTCGGTTTATTTGGTTGTGGTAAGATAGTCTAGGTCTTCCCCGGTACCTGCATCCTTCCACTTTCACATTGTATATCTGTTTTATCTTTCTTTCATCTGGCATTCTTTCTATATGCCCGAACCAACAGAGCATGCCCTTTCTCATCTTTACACCGATACTATCTTTCATACCATACCAGTGATCGATATTTTTCAAGTTTACCTATTAATACGGAATACCCGAAAAAGGTACGACCAAATAAACAGAGCCTTATCTGAAGGAAAAGTCAAGAGTCTCCGTAACCAGCGAGCGTGTATGTTACATACGTAAGGAAAGAACCTGTTGGAACTCTGTACTCTCTGCCTACCCCGCAAGGGATCTGGCGTGATGATATAGATAGAGATAGACTTTAGAGCATTTTTGTAAAAACGCATATATTTTTAAAAGTTTTTATTTAACTTGCTTTGTTCGCATGTCCGTCTGCCTTTACAATTCAAATTGTGTACTCCATTTCCTAATACTTGTTGTCGTCCGATTGTGCACAAATTTGGCATAAGTATGTAACTCCGGCGACAATCCAATAATATAGAGCTGGTCTGATGATGGAGCCGCCAAGAAGCCTCCGAAACACGGTAAAAATACAACATAATTTTCTCGTGTTTCGGCTTTTCGATTTGTCTTGATAGTGTTTAGGGTCTGATGATAGAGTCCAAATGTGACCACAGGAACTTCTCAAATAAGCAAGATCTCCATCGTGGTTTTGCTATAAAACCTTATTTTTAAAATGTTTTTATTATTAAAATTATTTTAATGCTGATGATTGTCGTAATGGTAATAATTGATTACGTCGGTGGGTACTATGTTTCAATTTTTGTACAGCTGTCCCTTACTGTCTGTATAAGTCAGCCTATACTGTCCCACAGCTGCTGGGCAAAAGCTCTACACACAAATAGAGATGAGAGAGAGTAACTCATACTACACCACGCAGAATTCAGTGCATATTGATAGAGACAAGCTTGCGGCCGCCTGCTTTTGAGATGTTATCAAAGCCGCCCTTAAAGAAATCGCCCTATTAAACATTTTCTTAAAACTACCGCCAACAAAAACATGTTTACAGCACATATAAAGTGACTGGATCAGTCAGAATAGATAGTCCAGGAGAATACAAGTGATGGTCACATATGACATATGATGGAGTTGACATATCCAATAATGAAAAAAGCCTCTAAATAAATTTAAGAAAATAAAACAAGAACATCGATAGTTGTCACAGAATTAATTTTTAAAAAATGTCTCGTCAAAAAGTTGTGTTGTGAATAGGTACTATGTGCAAAAAGTGGAAATAGTGAGTATGCTAACGTATGGATTTAATCTGCATAAAAAAATCAATCCAATTAGCTGATATGATCTCACAATTCTGAACCAATAATAAATAAACCTCATGAAAAATCACCAATTTAATATGGATAGGATCGAAATAAAATTTTTGTTTGCTCTTTATTGCGTGTGCCGCGGTTTACTAGTCTTTATTGAATGCAGGATTTTAAAAGCTATGTAAACTAAATTTATAATAATGAAATTTACTTGTGAAATTAAAATTTATTAAAAAGATAGAGAGAAGTCTAGCCCACTCCGTGGATCGAGCAGTCGCAGGTTCAGGTAATTAATCTATATTCAAACGATGTTATAGTTAACATCTTCTGAATATACATTAATTACTAACCGATGATCTTCACTTATATTTATACTATATTATCATCTCCACCAATATTTACTATTTCTGCATGCTTGATTTTTGAAAATTCATCTCCTTCGGTGCTAATCTATCTTCAGCTGTCGTCCACAGGGCTTAAATTGGGGGTTAAAAATGCCAATGAATATAGTAATAATAACGCTATACACAAGTTTGCAGCGAAATAAAACCTAAACCTTTAAATCAAGACAATGTTGACACCTATAAGATAGAGAGAATATTGAAATCCTGTGGGAACATCAATTTCCATTTTTATCCAGCCCTAACTGTATACCTATATCATTGTTTTGGGTCTGAGACGAATAATATAAAGGACTACCCAAATAAATAACTTATATACAGAGTTATTTATTTGAATTATCTAATGACAGCTGAGTTGAATATTCGTTAAATAAATAAAAGGGACTGCCTTGTTGGTCTGGTGGAGCAAAGTGTGCGACTAGTAATCACGAGGTTCAAGTCGAAAACTAGTTCGGACAAAGCGTGGTGTCCCTATCAAAAATAAAGTCCCTATCAAACCTAAATAAGAACCTAAGTGTGTGCTTGTTAATTGTCTTATTCAAGTAAGAATGTTAGAATTCCAAATTGATACCTATCTAGAATGTAAATTCAAGATTGCTTTTAATAATACACAATAAATTAAATTAAATTTTCGATTAAATTATGTATGCGAATAGTGATTTTGAATAAACCATTTTCAAATTATGCTTATCATAATAATAATAAAAGTCTTTGTTTGCAAAAGACATATCTAACAAATAGTATTAGTTTTAAAAGAGATAAAGTATTATTAAAATGGGGTTGTATTTGGAATTGTTAAATTCGAAACATCACGACTGCCTCTGAAAGGGTAGTCAGATACGTCTCGTCTGAAACTGTACCTATATCAAACAAGCGACCCGCCCCGGCTTCGCACGAGTGAATTATACACATAAACCTTCCTCTTGAATCACTCCGTCCACTGGTGACATCCGTATGAAAATATATTTGGTAGTTATTGAGTTTATCACGTTCAAACAGACAAACAGACGCGGCAGGGTGACTTTGTTTTATAATATGTAGTGATGTCTATCTAATAACGTTGAGAACTTAGAATATAGCAGTCACAGTGTTTATTTTTTATATGATCGCAATCCGTATACTCAGACTAAGTATACTAACTTAGTTAGACTAACTATATGATCTATATCAAATAGATTTTTATAAAAAGTAAATTTTCGTCACGACTACATTTCCCAAGCGGGGGTGGCAAAGGTGTACTGGGTACACCCACTTTTTGCTGCCGATGTTAGGTCCCATGTAATAGGGGCGAGCCTGTTGCCATGTACCGGGCACAATTCCAGACACCGGACTCATACTGAGAATTATGTCCGACCTATAATTTGAACCCAGGACCTCGTAATCATAAACCGAAGCGCTTTGCCACTAAACAAACGAGGCAGTCAAAATTGATTTTTTTATTTATTATTTCTAGTGGTCGCCCATTGGTCGAAATTCGACCATAATTAATTTAAATTTTAAGTTTGAACATTATGAAGGTTCTATTGTTAAAGACTATACTTCTATAATATAATATAATACACTTTTACTTCTATAATATAATACACTATTAATTTGCCTATTTTTATAAAAACAAATTTTATGAAATTTAAAAAAAAATATTCTATGTAAGAAAAGAACCTGTTGGAACTCTGTACTCTTTGCCTACCCCCACAAAGGATCTGGCGTGATGATATAGATAGATAAATAGAATACCTTTTTTTTTTATTGTAACAAAAATCCATGCGGTGAAGAAAATGCTGTCTATTGAACTTGCCATACATATTTCGATACTTTAATTAATGATACAAAACTTCTTTGTTAGCGATGTTTTTTTGTAAAAACTCTCATCGTTTGCTGGTTATGTTTGACATTCAGTAAGACTATAGACAAATAATATTAAAGACAAACATCAGTTTGACGTGTGCCAAGAGAATATAATCACTACGGTAGTGTGTGTAATGTTTTTTTCATTGATTTAATGTATGATTTATGCATAATTAAAAAAAAATATTAGCATTCTGCACTCCTTCTCTGTATAAACTATAAGTGTGGGAAATTTCATACTCCTCCGTCCGCGCAATTTTCGTAAAAATGTGTACAAAGTTTTTGATTCACGTATTAATGTATAGATTTCATTCATTTTATTTTTGCTGGTAAAATACCAGGTAATGTATTCATGTCCACTGTACACTTCTGGGGCTGTATATAAATTCAGCACCAAATGTTGAGCGGTGGACATAAAAACAATCAACACGAGTGTGTAAATTTAACAATACCGTGCTCATGTTTATGTTTACTTGACTGCTGCCCCAGTTTATATACTCGCGCTGGCCAGTTTCATTTCCACTTCTCTTCTCGCTGAATGCCGTAAAAGTGAGTTAAACAAATATCAGAACATTCATCATGTTAATACACGGAACAAAAATGGTCTTATTGCACATTCTAAATTTCTACAAAATAAGAATTATTTAATTGGACAAAGTATACGCAATTACAAAGTATTGGCCATAGATATCTAGCCTGGACCATGTATAAATATTATTACAAAATTTCAAATTATCTTGACAATTGGGGTCTGGGCAGCTTTTATAATGGCCTATACGTAAATGAATTTTGACTTTTATGGTTAAGAAATACATTAGAAGAAGGAGCAACGATATTCTATTCAGTAATACAAGTTTCAGCAACCATACGGGGTTATGAAAGGAATTTATTTACCGCCGAGTGAGATAATTTCATAAGGGCGGCCGGCGGCCATAATGCCCCGGCGCCGAGGAAATACACAGAAGAATTTCTGTTGCGGCAATTGTTCAGTTGGTTAATAGGTGCTAAAGGTGTGCAGTTGTAAATTTGTTTTACAATTCGAGGAAATGCGACAGTCAACTACATCTATTATGCTGTGTGTGGCAAGAATTTGTAGCTTGGTATTTGATAGTAGGTATTTTAGCAAATAGCAATTAGATAAATGTGTGCGTGAAGACTGAATCGTAGCTCCTCGGTCAACAGGTCATTCAACTCGTCAACAGGTCGACGGATTTTTCATTAGAAGGTGTCAGTCAAAATTTACAACCAACTACCGCATGAGATTAGAAACCTTAATGATATTAAAACATTTAAAATAAAACTACAAAGTTTCTTGATCGAAAAATGCTATTACTGTGTATACGAGTATCTTTCTGATAAAATATGACTACCTAAAACCTGCCGGAACCATGTTATAATTTGACAAATTAATATAAATTAGACATATGACTATAATTTAGACCTAATTTTTATTCCTTTATTTTATTTTTAATGATGACATGTAAGTTTAATTATATAGACGACATTTCTGTAATCTCCAACTATCATATATATATTGTATAACATTCACATGCCTTAATCAGGCCAAATAGATATAAGTACCTACCTATAATGTAACACCTTACCTGCTCTATTTAGTGTGAATAAAGAATTGAATTGAATTGAATTGAATAATAGCTTTTGATGTAAAATGTAACGTTTGATGTAAAATGTTGTATCGTTTGATATGCCATCCTTATAACATTATCACTTTAAAAAAAACATAAACGTGACAGCGCTATTACTCGCAAGCGTCACACTAACATCAAGGCCCCGAAGTCAACAACGTAGTTCCGCGGCATGTTCTCACCGACCCTCTTGATGCCCTTACATCCCTTCTTTTGGATACAGATACCGCACACAGGATGAGATACCGACCTCGCCGGCAGGTCGAAGAATCCTTTACCCGCCGGCCGGTGCAGAGCACTACAGCGAGACACCTAGTATATGCCCTCTCCTATAGCAACTGCCCAAGCCGAGGTCGTTTCTCCTCAAAGGCGCCCTTGAGCTGGTTGCCCCCTTGCCCTTCTGTATCGAGCGTAGTGTTGCTCGCCTGCTTGACGGTGAAGCTGTAAAGGCCCCGCGGCCAACAGCGTAGATCATTCACATACACATTACCGATACCTACGTGTTATAGAAAAAATAGCGTTTTGGAAAACCGAATCAAAGTGATTATGAAAATAAGAGACTAAAATGCAGACCGCTTTGTCATTCTTCAAAACACTAGCTTCGTTCACCTGCAGTAATTGTTCAGTGGACTGGAAACTGCTCCGCAAATTGTACGCCAGGTTTATTTCCCAGTACTCGCAAACACGTCGGCTATTCGTAGTTGTCGACTGAATTTAGTTTTGTTAGGTTTGCTCACTCTGACGTCCAGGAGAGGTCTGAGGAGTTGTAGGCTATACTATAAAGTTATGTTCTGTGTGGGGGCCGTAAACTTGAAATTAGAGTCAGAATAGGTTAGATTTCGGGGGCCGAATCTACTCACGTTTGTGGGATTTTTTTACTTTTACTCTCATTATACGTTGTCCCTGAGCAGTGCTAAACAAGCAGTACTTTCGCCGGTGGTAGGTTAGTGCCATGGCTAGTCACCAACCTCCAATCAAAATCATGCGACCCAGTCGTGTTCCAGCATGTTGCGCGGATTTGCTTTACGAAGAGACGGGTCTAGTTTAGAGTGAATAGGCTGTTATAAAGTCAGACTTACTTATTACTAAGCCATATCTTCGGCCTTATCGTTACTTTTCATCAGGTGAGATAGAAGCCAATCGCTGACCAGTCCTGAATAATAAGAAATAATAATATCTAGCTCTACAGCGCCAAGCCTTGAACACACCAAGCTAGCGCCACACAAGGAACTAGATGAAATTAGGAACATGAGATGTGACAAGATCTTTACCACGTACATGTTCAACAAAAGATTTAGCACCCACATCCCTACCAGGGAACAATGGAAAAGTGGTCTAAACAAGCAAGGTAAAGAACAAATGATATGGTACACGGATGGATCCAAAACCAAGTCTGGAACAGGAGCCGGTGTATATACAGAAGGATACAATCTAAGCCAAAGCATGGGTAGGTTTGCATCAATATTCCAAGCAGAGACCTATGCGATAAATGTTTGTGCAAAAGAGATATTGGACAGACGAATTACAGGCAAGAGAATCTACATTTGTAGTGACAGTCAGGCTGCCCTCAAAGCCATCAGCTCCTATGAGCTAAACTCGGCACTGGCCGTGGAGTGCGCATACCTTCTTGACAGATGTGGAGCGCGCAACACGATTAGATTAGTCTGGGTCCCTGGGCACACGGGGGTTGATGGCAATGAGCGTGCGGATGACTTAGCCAAAAAGGGAGCAATGGAGAAATTTGTTGGTCCAGAACCGTTCATAGGCATACCAGATGGTGCCTACAGAGGAGCGCTGTTCAAATATGCCCAAGAACAACACGGGAGAGAATGGGAAACTAAAACAGGGCTGAGACACTCCAAGGATTTCCTTTCCACATGGTGTGACAGCGACAGCGAGAGACTGCTAAAACATAGCAGACTACAATTAAGGCAACTAATCGGAGCTTATACTGGCCATTATGGCACAAAAGAACATCTACATAAGATGAACCTTTGCAGCGACGTGGCATGCAGGAACTGTGGGACAGAAGCTGAAACCATGAAGCACGTTCTATGCCACTGCGATGCTCTGGCGGCGCGGCGAATGAAGCTACTGGGAGTGGCCTATCCAAACCCAGAGGAATTTCGGCTCTTTCCTCCTGCTGGAATCTGCAGCCTGGTACAGGGAGTATTCGATTCTACAGGTATGTAAGAGCGTTAGGGCAAGGACAGCACAAAAGATCCCAACGGGTCGAAGTGCGCCTGAGGTCTCCTCGGTCCGATAAGCCAATGACAAGATAAGATAAGATAAGATCTAGCTCTAAGTGTGCTTCATAAGATATCTTATTGGTATGGGGTGAGGGGGACAGGAATGATGACCTTTCCTCCCATAAAGTTGGACTCTTCGGAGTCCAGCACATCCCCTCTGAAGTGTAGATGTCGACCACCATGACATTTTAGTCGGTAAGGTTCCGACACGCCCCGCTGCGCCTATCTCGAGGCTTGCGGAAAAACGAGGTCAGAGTAATGTCTTCAAGCATTCTGTTTTAACAATTACGTACCTTTAAGTATGTGCGTGAAGAGAATCCTTATTCTCTCTAACCGATTATAGAAAAGTGAAAAATAAGGGTTATATTTTTAGGAGTCCATGCATTTATATTTGTATTTACGTGATCCACCGTAGCACCTAAACTACTCAACTCAATTTGTTGAATGCGATGGCAATCGAAGGACGTACTTTTTTTAAAAAAAAGCTCCTCACTAGGATTAATTCCTGTGCCGTGGGTATTTACAAACACCAAATTCACATGCGCAAACACCCAGGCCGAAACAAACATTTGTGGGTCACACAAAGATTAATTTTTTGTGGAAATCAAACTGGTGACTTTTTGATTCAGTGGGCTGAACGGGTTAAGTTCTTATCCACTTCACCAAACCGTCTCATTATATATGAACAAATTTAATGTAACGGATGTTAGATCGTAGACTGCCTCGTTGGTCTAGTGGTAAAGCGATTGTGATTACGAGGTCCTGGGTTCAAATCCTAGGTGGGACAAATGTAGTTTTTCTAACGTTAAATTCCCAATATAAGTCCGAAATCTGGAATTGGCCAGGTATATGGCAATAGGCTCGCCCCCTATTACATGGGACCTAATATCGTCGGCAAAAAGTGGGTGTACTCAGTACACATGTGCCACCCCCGCTTGAAGAATATAGGCGTGATGGAGGTTATATACGTCCAAAAAAGTGGAGGTCTCTAATTTTTTCTTTATATAATATCGCGTGGGATGCCATATGAAAAAAAGAAAATTTACAGTTCATAAACGAAGATATAGTACAGTGTCAACATAAACTCTATCAAGCGACTAAAAACAATTTAGCTATTTTTTAGCGTATATTTCGGAGACGCGTTACTGGTTACTTTTTTCCCCTGCTAATCCAATTATTACGCAATGATTCGGATGTTGGTATGGCATTTGTTTGATCATCATCTTATCTGTATTTTGATGCCGTAAAATTTAATATAAGCATATATTTCTACAAATTGTATTGTTGTATTTTTGTCCAGTGGACGAAATCAACAACAGGCTGGTAGAGACTGTTCATACGGTCGGGTCCAAGTATTTTAAGACCCACCGTAAAAATAGGCCTCAAAAACTATCTGACTACACCCGAAACCTCATGGCTGAGCGACGTTCCATGACGCTCCAAACCTCCGATGATGCTAAGTCCTATAGGCAGCTTAATGGACAGATATTGAAGTCCTTGCGACACGACTTACGGTCCTTCAATGCAAGGCGTATTGAGGAGACCATAGAGCAGAACAAGGGCTCTAAAGTGTTCGCAAGAGACGCGTCTATTGGGCAGAGCCAGTTGACGAAGCTGAAGACGGAGGACGGAAACGTAACGTCAAATAGGTCAGAGGTGCTCAGGGAGATAGAGAGGTTCTATGGGCAGTTGTATACCTCAGTAGCTAAACCTGTTGTTGACTTGGTAAAAGACCCAAGAGCCAAGCTAACCCGACACTGCACTGAAGATATCCCGGACATCAGCCTGTGCGAGATTAGGATGGCTCTCAAACAACTAAAAAACAACAAAGCGCCGGGTGAAGACGGAATTACTGCAGAACTTCTGAAGGCAGGCGGATCGCCGGTACTTAAAGTCCTTCAGAGGCTATTTAATTCCGTCTTGCTTGAAGGGAAAACGCCGGAAGCATGGAACAGGGGTGTGGTGGTGCTGTTTTTCAAGAAAGGTGATAACACCTTATTGAAGAACTATAGGCCCATCACACTGCTGAGCCATGTTTATAAGTTGTTTTCGAGAGTCATTACAAATCGTCTCGAACGAAGGCTTGATGACTTCCAGCCTCCCGAACAAGCCGGTTTCCGGAAAGGTTTTAGTACCATAGACCACATACATACGCTGCGGCAGGTTATACAGAAGACTGAGGAGTATAATCGGCCACTATGCTTGGCGTTTGTGGACTATGAGAAAGCCTTTGATTCGATCGAGACTTGGGCGGTTCTTAGATCTCTCCAGCGATGCCGCATTGACAATAGGTACATCGAAGTGTTGAAGTGCTTGTATAATAACGCCACCATGTCAGTCCGAGTACAGGGGCAGTGCACGAAGGTGATCCCCATAAAAAGAGGAGTAAGACAGGGAGACGTCATTTCTCCGAAACTGTTTACGGCCACCTTAGAGGACGCCTTCAAGCTCTTGGAATGGCAAGGACTTGGCATCAACATCAATGGCGAATACATCACTCACCTTCGATTTGCCGACGACATTGTGGTCATGGCGGAGTCGCTGGAAGATCTAGGACGAATGCTCGGTGACCTCAATAGAGTATCCCAACAAGTGGGTCTTAAAATGAATATGGACAAAACAAAAATAATGTCTAACGTCCATGTCGTACCCACCGCACTCACCGTTGGGAACTCTACTCTTGAAGTTGTCGACGAATACATTTACCTGGGACAGGCAGTCCGGTTAGGTAGGTCCAACTTTGAGAGAGAGGTCAATCGACGAATCCAACTCGGCTGGGCAGCGTTCGGGAAACTGCGCAACATCTTCTCATCCAAAATACCTCAGTGCCTAAAGACTAAAGTGTTTAGTCAATGTGTGTTACCAGTGATGACATATGGATCAGAGACGTGGTCTCTTACAATAGGTCTCATAAAAAAGCTCAAGGTTGCTCAGCGAGCTATGGAAAGAGCTATGCTCGGCGTTTCTCTACGTGATCGAATCAGGAATGAGGAGATTCGTAGAAGAACCAAGGTCACCGACATAGCCCTCAGGATTAGTATGCTGAAGTGGCAATGGGCTGGCCACATAGCGCGAAGATCGGACGGGCGTTGGGGCAGAAAGATTCTAGAGTGGAGACCACGTATTGGCAAGCGCAGCGTAGGACGACCGCCTGCCAGATGGACCGACGATCTTGTGAAAATCGCAGGAAATCGTTGGATGCAGGTGGCATCGGACCGGTTACGCTGGAAAGCGATTGGGGAGGCCTATGTTCAGCAGTGGACAAGTATAGGCTGAAATGATGATGATGATTTTTGTTAACCTGCCTTGTCCTGCTACTGTATCGGTCATTGCTATTGTTGACGGGCGTTGGTCATTTTTACCGAGATCTTGTTACTAATAAATTGGTGTTTTTGCTTCAAAATATAACAATTGTTATGTACATATCGAGTGATATGTACATTTTAGTGACGAAAGCCGATGTGGCGCGAATACTTTTCATATTTCAGATGGGATAGCGATCTCCGTGCGTGCCGTAAATGTGAACATATTTTATGCGGTCACACAGAGTATTGGATCGTCCAAATTTACTAAAGAAATTTGTTAAAGAAATTCGTCAGTCGGTCGTAGAGGTTTTGAGATAAGATTGTAAATTACAGATTTATTTTCGTTAAAAATACAAGTTTCGCTCCGTTTATTTTAACTAAAGCAGTGGAATAGTGTTCCTAAATAAAATGAAAATTCATCTTTAAAGTTTTATTTCAATTTAGAATAACTATTCTGAACCAAACGTGACATGCATTAAATTGATATAATTCAAAACATTGATAGTATATCGATGAAGCCAAGTGTTATCTTGAATTTGTAAATTCTTCCTGTAAAGGATGATTACAAAGTCGACAAGAATGTAAATACAGATGGTAAATTGCACCTCATCGGGGTTCTAATAATATTATCATATGAAAATAATAATCTAGATTATAGCTACCTGCTTCGGTAGCTCAGTGGTCAGAGCGGTCTCCCCGGCATAGCGGATTACGTGTGTCTGAATCTCATCCGAAGCGATGAATTTATCTTTCTATCTAAAATCACTATGGTATGTAAGCAAATTCGATATGCATTAAATCAGAATGTTGTATGCTGGCTTGCGTGGCGGTATTTAGTCATAATATGAATATGAATATTTAGATATTTTAAAATTGGACCAAGCCAGGCGAAGAAGGGAAATTGAAAAGTACGTAGCAATGAAACGACCGTTTAACTCGGGAGCAGGTTTATTACTGAGTTACCCACACGTAAATTAAAATTTTAATAATTATACATATCAGAAAGCCCATGCCCAAAGGTTTATCCGTCGTAGCTAGTTTTGACTTCTTTAACCGTATTTTATGACTACCTAATTAATGTAACTAATTTATAATTCTACCCCGCGACGGTAGCGGCAACTTTAATTAGGTTTTTATGAAGTCTAGTTTAGTTTTTAGTTAAGCTATTAATATTTCTTTGGTTTGATATTATATATGAGTGTTTTTATGATATTTATAATAATAATTCAGAACATTGAAGGTCTCCGCAATAAATAGGTCAAACAACAATCATTTTAGGTCTTTTTCGTAACCATAGTTACTATAAGGCCAAATGTCAAAAACTTATAATTAAAAATAAGACGCTTAAAATCCGTAACAATAGATTTAGATTTGTTAATTATCGTATAAATTTATGAACTCTACCTATCTATGTCATCACGCCAGAACAGTACAGAATTTTAACAGGTTCTTTTCCAATCGGCCTCTCTAACTTTCTCTAATTTCATAATTCATCTCATACACGCGTGCCACCTACGGAGATTTTTGACTTTTCCTTCAGATAAGAGACGGTATATTTGGTCATGGTAAGATCTTATGACCTTAATATTTATTATTCACTTTGACAACGATGTGCAACACCACTTCTTCTCCTTTTCGTGTCTATCTATCTATCTATCTATTTAATCCCGCCAGTTCCTTTGCGGGGTAGGCAGAGTGTACAGATTTCCAACAGGTTCTTTCCTTGCAGACCTCTGCGGCCTCCTCCACTTTCATAGTTCGTCTCATACACGCTCGCCATTTACGAACACTCTTGACTTGCCTTTCAGATAAGATACGGCCTATTTGGTCATGGTAAGATAGTCTTTTCGTGTCAATGGTTCATATCTGTCCCGCTAAGTGAGTGCTAGCTTAATTGCGGCATTAGTGACCGCATTCAGCTCTTCTATTGTACAGATGGTGGGGCATAAGGGGAAGACCAGTAGGTACGACATAATCTGTGAGGTCGCACCACCATCGCAAGCTGTTAAAATTAGACCACTGATGAACCCACTATGGAATCAACGTAACTTTTACATATAGTTACAAAACCCTTACAAAAAGTCACATCACGTTAATTGTAGTTGATATACCTAACTTTTTACAACCATATTAAACTTTACTATGTGTTATTATAACTTCAAATTAAACAGATGCAAAAGTTGGCAGCGCAGTACTTACTCACGAAATATTTTTAGTGTTGTTCACATTATTTGAATGACCATTTAGCGCGTTTGATAGGCACGAAAAATTTACAGATAGCATAACAAAAACGAGAAACAAACGAGTGGTATAAAATCACCCGGGTGATTAGTCGCTGTGTCATCACTGGTCGCCCTTTATCACCCAGTTAATTAAAGTGGTATATTCACTTTAATTCACGAAAACGGTGAAAAATCATATATTTTTTTTCATTTATATACATCTGCTATATTTTTATACAATGGCTGCTAAAATCACACTTGATATGAAATCCCATATTGTTCCGATGTTATTGTTTAGCAAATTGATCATATTTCATTGTTCACTTTATTAGCAAACAGTTGGAGGTGCGATGCTACTTAATTAAAAACTAGCTATTAACTAATTTACAAATATTTGAAAGTATAATTTCACATGTGAAGTCACTGTAAATAAAAATAGAACTTTTTTCTAATGAAATTGTATGTATTAATGTATTAATACGTAGAAATTATTTCCATTTATAATTAGAGCAGTTTTATAGTAATTGTTTTGTTGATTTAAAGCTACCAAATATATAACGATGCGCAGTTTGTTCTGCACAAGCGCAAATTATTTAGTGCGAGGGATTTTCTTTCAGATTTGGCTATATTGATATTTAAAGTAACTTATTGTATTGTAATTGGATTGTCGAAATAGAATTTTCGCATGGACAATGACGGTGTATTGACAGATGTAGACTATTAGAGTTGTCACGTTTATATAATAATGCTGTTTTGTTATTTTTTTGGAAAATAATGTTTAACGTCATTTGAAGTAGCCTGTCATTGCTGCTACGATTTCGACTCATTACATAGGCAAGTAAAAGTATAAATATACTGGTTCTACGAGACACAACATATACCACACACGTGGATGATTTTGGAAAAACGTTTTTAGCAGTAGACCCGGGAAGCGAACAACATAGTAAGATTAAACCCTCGCAAAGAACCTTTAAGTACCCCTACGCCAAGTTTTTGAAATGAAGAGGTTTACCCGTGATCTTTATATAATAATAATGTTGTATGCAACGTTGTGTACGACAAGATTGCTGCTCCATTAAAACGACAGATAATCACGAAGAGTCCACACTCGTTGGCTGGCTTCTATACCATGCATCTACGCAAAGAGTAGGCCTAACATCGTGGGCGAAATGTGGTTATACAAATTACAGTTCATACATTTTTAAACACTATATTATCGACAAATTTTGGGTGCACACTACACCTCTACTATCTTCACTAAGGGATATATTCGCTAACAGTTATTTTTAATTATATTTCGGAACCCACCACCCCCATTTCAGCCTATACTTGTCTATTGCTGAACATAGGGCTTCCCAATCACTTTCCAGCGCAGCCAGTCCTATACCACCTGCATCCAACGACTTCCTGCGGTCCTCACAAGATCGTTGGTCCATCTGGCGGCCGTCCCATGTACTTCTTGCCAATACGTGGTCTCCACTCTAGAATCTTTTTGCCCCAACGCCCGTCCGATCTTCGCGCTATGTGGCCCGCCTATTGGCTTGTTATTCTTCGAATCTCCTTATTCCTGCATGCTATGCTCGGCATTTCTCTAGAGACGCCGAGCATAGCACACTGAGCAACTCGGAGTTTATTTGAGCATATTTTGGAATTAAACCTTGATAATATGTGACATTGAGGTTAATAATCCTTATTTGCTTAGCGCTGTTCCCAATTTAGTTTCATTGGACGTGAGCGTTCCTTCAAAGCATGTTAATTTGTATGCTAATTCACGAATTATATTAAAACTGTTGTTTGTTTTCTAAACAAATATTCGCATAATGTTACGCTTATTAAATACGAAAAGTATGTGAAATATGTTCAATTTTTAGTTTTAGCTTTTATATTACTGTACCCCGCGACTTCGCCCGCGTCGAATTTAACAAAAAATATTTTTCATAAATAAAATTAGCCTAAGTAATTCCCTATAATATCAGCTATCTGCCAGTGTAACTGCACTTCTGTATACCTGGATCAATTTATAACTATAGGCAAATTATTACGAATGAACACTGCTTCCTAAGACATAGGTATAAACCTAGTTAAGGGGGCAGGGTACTCATTGTTATTGTTTTAGAATATGTTAATTTTAATTTTGCTTCATTATAAATGTATTTTGAAAATATTTGCAAGTAATAAATCATTTATATATTATTTTTTGAGATTAGCCGGAACAAACACATAGACAGACGAAAATGATAAATTTTGTTTTTGTTTAAAGTACCGTATATTCTTTTATTTGCATTTAGTAAAAAGCTGTTTTTTTGACATTACGATACAAACAAACACTTCAATTTTATTTATTTGTATAGACTAGCCGTTACTTGCCACTTCGTCTACGTTAATTGATACTGGGAGTCTATTTTTCGTTTAAATAAAACTGACCGATTTAGGATTCCAATTCGAATCGAAATAAAGGACCTCATAATTGTTACGCGCATTATTTGCCCCTAGACAAACAAGACAATCCGTAATGCGCTTAATTATATAGAATAAAACGCACGTCTTCATTTTATTGTTTTACCATTCAACAGTCAACAGTTGTTATGTTGAGTCCTAAGAGTTTAGCATGAACAGGTTGACGTTAGTGTAACGTAACTATCGACTAGATATGCCATCCCTTTCACACTACATTACTAAATAAATACAAATGTGACAACATGGTTTATCGACAACAATACTATAATGTCAAATGGTTTGTGCTTGGTCTAGGGGTTAGCACGAACAGATTGAAGTTAGCGCGTCGCCCTCGAGTAAGCGTACAGTCACTCACACCTTTATTGATTAAATTTGTAGTATGAACAGGATAGTAAATCAACTCGATAGCGTTACCGTAATGTCAATCTATGCGTGCTAAGGCCTATGTGCTTTATATGGAAAAAACTGGGATTTGTTATAGCTATATTTTTTCGTAATCTTTTTACGTCGAGTTATAATCGTCGTTACGTTGAGGCTTCTGCGAGCTGTCTTGTTATATTATTTTAATCATTAGATTCAGTGCTTGTTTAGAGAGCATTCAGATTCCAGTCGAGGGATTATTTAGTGAACTTAATACAGCTGCACAATGCGTTTGTGCCTACGGATTGTTCGCGTGAACGCGTCGCTGGCCCGCGCTGTATGACTGAGTTTAGTTCTGTGTAATGTTTTGTATGTTAATAGTCATGAATAAATAGCATAGCTGTGAGGTATGTTTCGAGATGGAGTAAAATTAGCCGTTACAGATGTAAAGTTGCTTACCGAAATTGCCTATTGTCCGTTGACACACCGTCACGCCTATATTCCTCAAGCAGGGGTGGCAGAGGTGTACTGAGTGCATCCACTTTTCACCGACGATTGTCCGTTGATATATACATAGGTAGGTAAAACTGCACACTAAAACCTAGATCAAAACAAATGATGGGTAACACAAACATACTTCAGGTGCGAAAATCGAACCCGCTACAACTTGATCTAGTAAGCTGAGTGGTATGTATTAGATACATACACGTCTTTTTTCCCGAAGGAGTCACAAAAATATGAGGCGGTTACCATATGATTATAGATTACATTACTATTCGTTGGATATATTCTCAGAGATCATACTCATTATTTCGATTTTTGTGAATACATTCTAGACATGATATAGCGTCATTATCTAATCATCAAAATATGGGCCTTCGCGAAACATGCTATGCCTAGTGAGGACCAATAGGACTAGCTTGCAATTTCGATATTCTCAGAGATACAAGTTTAATAACTCTTACAAATTTTTATTTTTTTAAACAAACACGTAGTTCGAAACTAGGAATTATTTCTGTGTCGGCCCGTTTACTGACATAAAATTTACACATACACAACTACCCAGACCAAAACAAATATTCGTGAGTCACACAATAATTTGGCCTATGCGGGGATGGAATCGAAGACGGATGATCTCGAAGACGGACGATTTAGCGCAGTGGTCAAGAGCTTAAGCCGCTCCGCCCACTGTGTCCAATAGTCGCGTGTTTGATTCCCGCACGGGACAAATCTTTGTGTGATCCACAATTATTTGTTGCGGTTTGGGTATTTGTGTATGTGAATTTTCATGTTTGTAAACGCACCCACGAGACAGGAATAAATCGAAGAGATGGGAAACGTTTTTAAAAAGAATCTGCGACTCTTTGATCTAGTATATATTTTTGGCAAAGAAAAAGATACATTTTTATTATGATTCGACATATTAAATCGCACCCTCTCCAAGTCTCAACTGTTTGACTGTTTAATGATGACCCAATAATAACGAACAACATGGTCAGGTGTTCCTTAAATTTACGGAGTCAAGCGGGGGTGGCAAAGGTGTACTGAGTACACCCACTTTTCGTCAATGATGTTAGATCCCATGTAATAGGGGGCGACCCTGTTGCCATATACCGGGCACAATTTTAGACTTCGGACTCATACTGGGCATTTTTCGATAGAAAATCTATATTTGTCCGACGCAGCATTTGAACCCAAAACCTCGTGATTGTAAAGCGATGCGCTTCGTTAGTTTAGTTGTAGCACTAGACCACTTAATTTAATCAGTACTAAAATACCCTTGTATAAATATAGATAGAGGCACAAATGGCGATTCAGTTTGACAAGTATAGATTGGATTCTGGGTTTTGTAATAAGGGGGCAGACTACCAATTAGAAGCCCAGAAATAGGATTAAATAGATTGGGGTAGATATCGGGATGACAGCTTTAATTTCTAAGCAAGATTTCTTTGGCTTTCTGTTTTATCTTTTAATTTATTAGTTCTAGTTGGCAATTTTTGTTTCTTTGTACAAAGTTCAATGCCTTTTAAAAAGTATAGTAGAAGCAAAGAATAAGCACTTTAAAACGATATTTTTATCCATATTTACCATCGGATCGGGTCGCAGGTTTTGCTGAGAAGATTCGTAAGAAACCCAGTGGGCTCTTTTTTCAAAGTTGGTTTCGTTTACAATAATTTTAGTACGTAACAATGATAGGTATTTCATGCAGGATAAGTACAAGCGCGCGACAAGACAAGACACATGACACGCATTTTGCCGCTCTAGGCGTGAGATGAACGTTTTGTGCTTGCTAACCTGGCGTGTCGTGAAAAGTCGTATTTACATATCCTCCTTCTCCTTCTGCACCGATATCCTCAATGTTGACGGTCGTGACCTCCAAGAACAACGCTATTGCGGGTTATGTACCGCCACCCCCCTCGGTTCTCAGCCGTGTGTATCACCTCAGATATTGTGGTATCCAGCGCGGATCGTATCTGATCGGAAAAATAGGGTCACGACTTCGTGGTCTCTTTCCTTCTACTTTGCCAGTGACTAGTAGCTGATAGACCAGATATTGGCTGAGCTCAAGATCACCGCGATCTGTACTCGAGGGATTTTCTAGTTTTTCGGCCACATAGCCAGCGAAGAGGGCGACAACCTCGAAAAGCTACTGGTTACTGGCAAAATATAGATAAGACTATTTTGACTTGCGTACAAGACTAAGATCCGGGCCGACAAATTTTTGTTCTGCGTGCAAAAAATGCCGCTCGTGTTAGCCCTGCAGATTAGAGCTGCTAAAGTTCAAACTACTATTTTAACTTTGAGATAGTTCAACATTTTATAAATGCTTTTACTGTGTACCTACTGGAATTTTAATAGCCTTCTTAAACATATTAAATAGGCAGGCATGTTTCGTACATCTTTGGAAAGTTTGCTGTAAAATCGTATAAATTATCCCAAGAAAAGATTACTTTGCAATAATCAACTTACCCGTATGATCAGTTGTGCAAAAAAAACTTTCTCTTTACGTGATGAATTTATAACTATAAAACTTCATTATATAACTTGAAAATGAGTTCATGCTTAGACTAATAAATAGCCTTGAAAGTTATTGGAGACAAATGTTACCGTTAATGTGCGTTCTAATTTTTCACGAGCATTTCCCGAACGTTAACTTCATGGTTTCTACCGGTCGTTGTGACGATTCTTAAGTGAGGTCTATGTCCTACAGTGGATATTTGGCGTATGTCATAGAAGTAGTAATTAACGTGCTTGCAAAGGTTCTATTGGATGCAAAGTATTCCTGTGTAACAGATAACCTTAAAACAATAGACGGTGTTTGCTGGAATATACTTCCCCATGGATCATCGTGGTCGCGTGCGAAGTTTGCTAACACACCGTTCAAAGTACTCCTGCTCGAATTTTCATAGCCTTATGTTTATTACGGACGAATGCTCGTGTTTGCGCGTAGTGTATACGCAGCGTTAGAGCTGCATAAATGGAAATAAAGGGATAAAAGTTCTGACAATATTCAGTTATTTTTTAAGCACTTTGTTAATTAAATTTTATCAAGTCAAGCGAAGTTTTCCTTGCGCAGCTTGGGATTATGTTTAATCTCTATTGTTTGTTTTGTACGAACATGAAGATAAGTCGTTGTCACATCTTGTTCAAAAGTATATTTAAGAAAGAACCTTCATACTTTTTTAATAATTGTTCATGTGAAAACCCCTTCGATAGCTCAGTTGCTGGTCCTGAGTTTTCTATCGGTTAGATTTGGGAGTCCAGGCACCGCAATCCCCAAATACAAGGTGAACCACTCACCTTGACTCGTCTCCCGAAGGTAGCTCCGCCGTGCACGGCTGCCTGGTTGTTTCAATCCTTTTATATTGATGTCTTTAGCATACCACCTTATTGTCCGAAATCTCACAAGTTGTTTTGCACAAATAAACCGACGAATAATGTAGTAATTTAAATATTTCCGGTAATCGATCAACACCCTTGCACCCGAATTCAATGTTGTAGTTTTCCAACTACCCTCATATTCCGAGTCGCAGTTTTTGCGGTCCACCCACATAATTGGTGAATCACAATGCCCGAACATCCCCCCGCCTAACCAAGACCCGTCTTGGTTCCTAATTATCTATGGGTAACCTACACAATTTAGAAATGGGCCTCATCAGGACACCGTTTTGAGTTTTCACTTCTGCAACCCGTACAACCCCGTCTTTACCTGGTAAAAGTTTGACTAACCGTCCGCGTTTCCAATGTAAAGGAGCTAAATTATCTTCTTTAATCAAAACCAAGTCATTGAGTTTAGGAGGTTCCGTCTGTGAGGTCCATTTGAACCGCTGTTGAAGAGTGTGTAGGTATTCATTTTTCCACCGAGACCAAAAGTGTTGAGACATCTTTTGAATTTGTTGAAACCGAGACAGCCGGTGCACACTGACATCGGTGTAAGGGTATTCAGGGAGAGCCACCAGTGGTTGTCCAATCAAAAAGTGCCCCGGAGTTAATACATCCAGATCCGCCGGATCCGTACTAAGCGGATATAACGGGCGAGAGTTCATGACGGCCTCCACCTTGGTGAAGAACGTGGTGAGCCCTTCGAACGTTAAACGTGCTTCGCCGAGCACACGCTTGACGTGTGTTTTTGCAGATTTAACCGCCGCCTCAAATAAACCGCCGTGGTTTGGACTCGAGGGCGCATTAAATAGCCATTTAATGTGATTCTTCGTCAAGTTCCGTTCAATTTCAGATTGGTTGTCCCGCAAGAAAACATACAATTCTTTTAAATATTTATCCGTGCCCGTATAATTTGTGCCACAATCCGACCGCACTAGTGAGGGTAGTCCTCGACGAGAAATAAATCGCGTAAACGCCGCTATAAAGGCTTCAACCGATAGTTGACTGACTACTTCCAAATGAACACATTTAGTACTTAAACATACGAAAATGCACAAAAAACATTTTTCTATCTTCGCGTTCCGTAGCGAGCTAGATTTAATATAAAATGGTCCGGCAAAGTCCGTACCGACTCCGAGAAACGGACGAACACCCTGTACACGATCTGCGGGCAGATCCGCCATGAAGGGTTGGACAGGTCGCGCCCGGGACCGGTAGCACTGTACGCATTTAAAGGTGATATGACGCGTCACGCGTCGAGCCGAAACAATCCAATAGGTCCGAGATAAAATGGCCGAAAGTGTATTTGCACCGACGTGACAAAATATTTTATGATAACGAGTTACCAATAGTTCCGTGAAGCGACCTTTGCCCGGTAGTAAAACAGGATGCCGCGCAGCGTACGGCAGCTCCGACGCACCTATTCTGCCGCCGACACGAAGCAACTGATCGTTATCAATGAATAAATTCAACCGCCGAAGTGAGCCCTTAATTGATTTCTTTGACTGAAGGGCCGAAATTTCTTCGTGAAAATATGTATTTTGTACAATTCGTATTAAATGTATGGTCGCGTTTCTACGTTCCGCAACTGAGAGATTACCGCCGAGTTTACATGTATTTTTACAATTATTAGCGAACCGTAGTGTGTACGCCGTTACATTTATTAATTTATCGTACGAACTGTACCGATCCAATAAATCGAATTCTGAATCGACGGTATTAAGGTTAACAACTTTAGCTTTCATGCCCGGTAACATGTCCGCCGGAAAGTCCGAGCACTCGCCGGGCCACCGGGCCGGGGGGTCCCGCAACCAGCGCGGCCCCCACCACAGCGGGTGCTGCAGCAGCTCGTCGGCTGTCGCGCCGCGCGACGCCACGTCCGCGCAGTTCATCTCGCCGGGGACATGTCTCCATAAAATATCTACTTTAGATGAAATAATTTGAGATACCCGATTTCCTTCAAACACTTGTAATTTATGTGGTGATGTTTTTAGCCACGCCAATACAATGGTACTATCACACCAACACACGACATCATCAATCGCAATGTCACTCTGCAGGGAGGGGACTATGTGGTTGATAAGCGTAGTCAATAGGGTCGCACCACTCAGCTCTAACTTAGGGATGGTCCGCTTTGTGTTTAATGGTGCCACCCGAGACTTAGCCATAAGCAACCGCATAAAGACATTACCGGCCTCATCCACCGACCGCAAATATACGACCGCAGAAAATCCTACCGATGATCCGTCACAAAACCCATGAACCGAATAACTGCTATTTTTATCCGGTTTCAGACATCTAGGTATTGTAATCTTTTGTAGATTAGGCAAATCCGAAACGATATCGCGCCACGCTCGCACTATATCCTGCGGCGCGGGAGCGTCCCAGTCTACCTTCCGTGAATTATCACCAGTGCTAAGCAATCGTTGTAGTAATAATTTAATTTTGAAAACAACCGGACACACCCATCCGAGAGGGTCGTAAAGGCGAGCCGTCAATGATAAAATACTGCGCCGAGTGACAGTAGTGTCCGTTGGTAGATTCAACTTATACGAAAAACTGTCTGACCTTCATAAATTCCGATCCGTCTGTATCCATGTTAAATGACTGAGCCGTCTCCAAATGATCCGCCGGCAAGTCGTCCAACAGTTCCGGTGCGTTCGACGACCACTTCCTGAGCTCGTAGCCCGCCGTGTGCATGAGCGCCACGAGCTCGTCCTTCAGATGCCGCGCGTCGCGCAGCGTGTCCGCGCCGCCGTTCAGATCGTCCACGTAACTGTTGTGACGCAGCAGCCGGGCCGCCCGCGGGAACCGGTGCTCCTCGTCACTCGCCAACTGATGTAAACACCGTATAGCGACGAATGGACTGGACTTTAACCCGTATGTGTTTGTGGTCAGCTCATAAACTACCAACGGTTCATCGGGTGACGAGCGCCAATATATTAATTGGTATTTCCGATCGTCCGGATGTATCCAGGTTTGCCGGAACATCATTTTCACATCCGTAGTGAACACAAACAGAGGCAACCGAAAATTAATTATAATTTGTGTGATGTCATTTTGAAGTCGTTCACCCGTGAACAAACAATCGTTGATGGACGCACCGGTGCTGGTGGGTACACTTCCGTCGAAAACTACCCGAATTTTTCCGACGTCGCCTAATTTTTTAAAAACACCGTGATGCGCAAGAAAATAATGTTCCTGTCCTGACGAAACATCAAATTTGGAAACCGTCATATGACCGAGTCTTAAATATTCCGACATAAATTCCACATATTTTTTTTTAAATTCTGGTAGCCGTTTCATTTTTCGTTCTAAGGCCGTAAATCGACGCAGGGCCGTCTCCTTAGATTCTCCCAACCGCTGTCGATCTGGCAACAGTGGTAATCTGACAACATATTTTCCGTCCGAGCCGCGTGAGGTAGTTGTAGAAAACAAATGTTCACATTCTAAGTCCGCCGGGTCCTTGATTTTCAGCCTGGGTTGTTCTTCCGATCGCCAAAATCTCTCGACCGCTTCAATTAATGTAACACCAACATTAACATTTGATTCCGAGTTATCATTTTTTAATGGTTGCGCCGGACCGAAAATCGCAAAATCAAAAATGGTGCCTAAAGCATACGGTCCATCAGTACCGAAATTCACCTTTTCACCATTTAAAATTTGACCTAATATGTCACATCCGAAAATTATGTCAACATTTGACATATTAAATGAACCGTCATCCGAAAATTTTATATGAGCAATTTGTTTACTAAACCTACGCGCTAAATATGAAGTTGGTTTCTTCAAAACCACCGCCGTAACCGATAACAAATAACTCGAATTTACCGGTTTAAAATAAAATTTAACAACATGACAACATTCATTGTTATTAAATCCGCCGACGCCTGTTAACGGTGTTTGGTTGTAATGTCGCCTTAAACCCAAACATGCTACCAAATCACTCTTAATTATAGTGACTTGACTACCCAGGTCTAGCAGGCCTCTGGATTTGATAAAATCCCCCCGATTGGATTTTACTTCTACAATGACCGTGGGTAAGATGACATTATCCGCTAGCCGAGGTACCGAGGCGACATTACACGACTGTAATTGCTATTCCTGTGGCACACGCGGCACCACAGGACTCGACTGCCGCCCACCCCAATCAGTCCGCTCCCGGCGGTGTCGGGTCTCCCAGTCCCGCTGTTCCCGTGGGTCCGAATCACGCCCGTAACCATCCTTTAACTCGCGTACCCGGTCCATAGATCCCGCGGAACTATCACCACGCCGTGGATAACGCGAGTCTCGAACCGACGACCTAGGAGACGCGTGCCGTGACCGCCGCGACTGAGTAATAGGTGAGCGCCGCCGACCGCCCGTCGCTCTATCGCATTGCGCCGTAACAAATGCGCGCCGTGTATACGGCTCGCCGTCCGCCGGTGAGTCAGAGCGCGCAATGGACGTTGTACAAATTAGTTTGTTATGTCCGATATTTCCGCACCGACTGCATGGTACCTTGCGGGTACACGATGCCGCCAAATGAGTACCGAAGCACCGAAAGCATAAGAATTGTCTTTTAACCCAATCCTTACGTTTAGACCTGGACATGTCAGCAAATTTATAACAGCTGTCTATACCGTGCCCCGACCTCTGACAATAGCCACAGTCTTTAATACGGCCGTAGTTGTTCGCCCGTTCCCGCTGGTCCTGTGCTGGTGGTTCCGTCACAATATTATGCACCCTGCGCTCGGGCCTGTTGTGAGTGCGATCCGCGTAATAAGAAACCGGTTCCGCAGTGGCCGTGTCTATAAGTCTACATTCATGTTGTAGGAATTCTATGAGCTGATCAAAAGTGGGTAAACTTATATTATTGCCACCGTGTTTTTGCTCAAACCGTGTTCTGACGTCAATTGGTAATTTTTGTAGACTTACATGCAATAAAATGTAGCTCCACTCGTTAATTGGAAAACCTAAATTAGCTAATGCCCGCGAAGATTCCAATAACGGGTTCAATATTTTAGTTCGAAGCCCAGCACACTTATTCAACACCGGCAAATGTAAAATCCGCGCAATCAGTGAATCCGCCAACAATCTTTTATTTTCATACCGGCCTTTTAGGATATCCAATGCCGTGTCTAACGACCCGTCCACCATCGGCAGATGTTTAATAAGTGCTTTAGGCTCCTTTTCCACGTGCGAAATAAGATAATGAAATTTTTCCGTTTTAGTGATATCTTTCCGTGTTAAAACCAATGATGTAAACAGACTAATGAAGCTACACCATGAAAAAACGTCCCCGTCAAACGTACTAGGCACAATCCGCGGTAGCCGCGGCGTTGACGCGCCCTCCGTGGGCATGTGGGTGCCGTCAAGGTTCGGATAGGCCGCCGAGACCGCATCCAACTGGTTGTATAACTCCGTGGCCTCTTTGTATTTTACCTCATATCTACCGATTATTTCTTCATCTTCTGAAGAAGTATTGGTCAGTATGCCCTCGTATGACTCCGTTAAAACATTGAAATAGTCATGCAGTTTTTTGAACCGAGCTGATAAAACACCCGAACTACAAGTTTTACTATTTACAAATTTTGACGAATCTACAAACCAGTCGTATTTAATTTTAAATTTGCTTTCAAAAGATTTTGCCATCTTTGGAAAACAATAGAACCTCTAAACACAATGCCTATTACAATTTAAATAATTATTTCTATGCCAAAAGTAGGTACCCCGTTTGTAACCGTTATAAATAAATGAAACCCCTATCTAACCAACTAATTTACGAAAACCCAATCCGGCTCGGGGACCAAAATTATGTTCATGTGAAAACCCCTTCGATAGCTCAGTTGCTGGTCCTGAGTTTTCTATCGGTTAGATTTGGGAGTACAGGCACCGCAATCCCCAAATACAAGGTGAACCACTCACCTTGACTCGTCTCCCGAAGGTAGCTCCGCCGTGCACGGCTGCCTGGTTGTTTCAATCCTTTTATATTGATGTCTTTAGCATACCACCTTATTGTCCGAAATCTCACAAGTTGTTTTGCACAAATAAACCGACGAATAATGTAGTAATTTAAATATTTCCGGTAATCGATCAACACCCTTGCACCCGAATTCAATGTTGTAGTTTTCCAACTACCCTCATATTCCGAGTCGCAGTTTTTGCGGTCCACCCACATAATTGGTGAATCACAATGCCCGAACAATAATGTATTTTCTTATATTCTTTACGAATTATAACATAGGTGGACTTACGTTATAATGCATTAACGCAATTTAGTTAATAGTAATACGTAAATTGGCCACTTGTTAAACGTGTTATTTTTAATGATTTGCGTAAAGCGCATTCAGGCGTTTAATATTAATGAGCGGAGCAGGAGCACTACTATAGTCTTTATGTCTCTTTGTGCGCTAGCAATTTTTTCGCACTTCACCTGGTCATATGAGTGTTCTTTCGACACTTAACGCACATATAGGTCCATCCTCTCCAATTATAAAACAAGAATTATTTATCAATTCACTATCTATCTATCTATCTATCTATAACCTCACGCCAGATCCCTTGCGGGGTAGGCAGAGAGTACAGAGTTCCAACAGGTTCTTTCCTTACATACCTCTCTGGCTTCCTCGACTCTCATAGTTCGTCTCATACACGCTCGCCGGTTACGGAGACTCTTGACTTTTCCATCTGACAAGACTCGGTTTATTTGGTCGTGGTAAGATAGTCTAGGTCTTCCCCGGTACCTGCATCCTTCCACTTTCACATTGTATATCTGTTTTGTCATTCTTTCCTCTGGCATTCTTTCTATATGCCCGAACCAACGGAGCATGCCCTTTCTCATCTTTACACCGATACTATCTTTCATACCTACTCGCTGTCTTACTATGCTATTGCTAATGCGGTCGGTCAGCTTCACTCCGCACATCTTCCGCAGAGCTCGCATTTCTACCGCATTTATCCTACTTTCATTCTCCTTCTTACATACCCAGCTCTCGCTACCATATAACAGCGTTGGGACAAGAACTCCGTTATGTATGGCCAGCTGCGCCTTATGGCTTAAGTGCCGGCTCCCGAGTAGCTTTCCCATCGCACCATTCACTCTGTTCCCTGCACTCACTCTTCTCTCTATGTCAGCGGTGTATTTCCCATCCTTACTGAAGGCGCATCCAAGATATATAAACTCATTCACTTGCTCCAGCACATCGTTACCAACCACAATCCTTACATTCGTTCTGGTTTCTTCCCTTTCAAAAACCATAATCTTGGTTTTCTTCACATTCAAGTGTAAGCCATTGATCATGCAGTCGTCTTTCATAACTGTGACTAGTGTTTGCAGATCAGTGGCTGTTGGCGCTATTAAAACCGCGTCATCTGCATAAAGTAGATGGTTTACCACTAAGTCACCCATTTGTACACCTTCATTCATCGCTTTCAGTCTTTGAAGACTTTTGTCCAGATATATCATAAACAGTCTAGCGGACAACACGCAACCCTGCTTGACGCCGATTTTAACGTCAAACCAGGGTGACCTGTTACCACCCACCCGTACGCATGCCTTGCAGTCCACATAAGTGGACTGGACGGCTCGCAACAGAGTGCCATCTATACCATACTCTGGCAAAATGTCCCAAAGTCTCTTTCGCACAACTCTGTCAAATGCCTTCTCCAGATCTACAAACCCGCAGAAAACCTTCCGGCCCACTGCCAGATGCTTCTCTACGATGTTGCGGAGTGAGAAGACTTGATCCGAACATCCTCTTCCAGACCTGAAACCCCCTTGTGCCTCGCACAACATTCCATCGGACTTCACGCGCATTCTCCGTTCAATAATTTTACCGTACATCTTGGCTGCCAAGCTGATCAAACTGATGGCTCTGTAATTGGCGCAGTCATATTGTGAACCCTTGCCTTTATACAAGGGTACTATGACTGCGCGGCGCCAATCTGTAGGGACTCTACCGGTCCTCCAGCAAAGGTTTGCAAGGGCCCGGAAAGCGTCCCGGACGCAAGTTCCACCATATTTGATCATCTCGGCAGATATCATGTCTACTCCCGCAGCTTTACCGTTTTTCATACTTCCTATCGCCCATTCAACTTCTTCCATAGTGATGTCCTCCGTTGATTCTGGTGCCGCAATCTCGCCTTTAGGCACGTCTGCGGCATCAGCATCCGGGTCATCTCCATACATTTCTCCAAAATATTCACTCCACCGGTTTAGCACAGCTTGTGTGTCTGCAAGAATGTCACCATCTTTAGATTTTATCCTTTCCATTCTGGAGCCTGACGAATCACCTCGAGCCTTTCTCACCTTGCTCCAAAAGAGTTTGGTGTTGTTCTCGAAGTTCTTCGCCAGCCTCTCCTCCTCAATCATACTGGCTCTTTCACGCTTTTCTTTCACTAAAGTTTTAGTGGCATTCTTGCATTGCCGGTATATTTCTTTCCTCATATCTGTCATACTGGCATTCAGGTTCAAAGAAGATACATAGTCCTGCCACGCTTTCTTCTTACTTTCTACGGAGCTTTACAACTCCGCATCCCACCATGCATCACCTTTTGCTGTAATATGCTTCTTTGAGCAACCACATACTTCTTTCGCGGATTCCACCAAACTCTCTTTCAGGCTATTCCAGCATTCATCTACATTTGAGTCCGAAGAGCCTGCTGTCAAAAGCTTGTCCCGGACTCTGTCTTCATACATTCTCCTCACGCTCTCATCTTGCAACTTTTCAACCTTTAATCTTTCAAGGTCTCCGAAGGGGATACGCTCTCGCGAGTGCCTCCACTTCCTGAACAGACCACTAAACCGCGCAACTACGAGATAGTGCTCTGATTCCAGAGTGGGGCCTCTATACGCACGCGTATCTTGTAGTTTGCTTCGGAGACGGTTATCAACCAGGATCAGATCTATCATGCTTTTTTGTTCATTCCTTCTCCACGTATACATATGTATGTCCTTATGCTGGAATATCGTATTAGACACAAGGAGACCCCTTTCCAAACAAACATCTACAATGAGCTTACCTGCATCGTTCACTCTCTTATCACCATAAGGACCCAGAGCAGCGTCGCAAGTTTGCCGCCTGGTTCCTACCCATCCGTTCAGATCGCCACACAGAATCACCTTTTCGTTAGCCTCAGCCAAATCCAGAACTTCCCTGACATTATCCCAAAACTTCTCAAGGTCCTGGGGTGTCGACGAGCTTACGGGAGCATATGCTGCGACCAAAAATACTCTAGTGACACCCAGTTTTAAACGGACCCAGAGAAGTCTCGCATCGCACAGGCCATAATCTCTCACTCCAGAGGCCAGGCGACGGGACAGCAAGATACCCACCCCCATGCTGGCACGACTGCTCTGCGGTACACCAGACCACAGAGCCATCGTTCCATCAGGCAGATCACAGGTTTCACTGCCCCTCCGCTTAGTCTGTGTTACACACAGAGCATCCAGGCGTCTCTCTTTCATTACATCAATCACCTCATGCATCTTATCTTCCATACCACCTCTTACATTCCAAGTGCCTATTCGGCACTCTGCACCCCACGACTCGCCAGTTCGGGCCCGGCGTGATGGGTGGCGGCCCCCATCGCCGCTTCCACCTATATTCGTACCGACGGGGGCGGGCCGGTACGCGTCGCCTCGGGGGGACGCCCTAGCCCGCACTGCGGTACGTCTTCGGTCCAAGATTGCAGCCATAATGACTGGCAGGGATCGCGACGAGCACGCTCTTGGACAGACCTATATCAATTCACTGTCTATCTAAAACCATATTCCCATTTTTTTAATAAAGTTAACTAAAAGTAAACCAATTTCTTATATTGGAATAAAAAGGCACGGTACAATCAATTTTATTTTACTCAGCTCTTTAAGTATTTTGACCAGCACGCTTTGAACTCACTCAATTTGTCAAAAGGCAACTTATTTCAAAGGGATTTCTAAATAAAAAAAGAGATACGC
Source organism: Phalera bucephala (assembly GCA_905147815.2). Lineage (NCBI taxonomy): Eukaryota > Metazoa > Arthropoda > Insecta > Lepidoptera > Notodontidae > Phalera > Phalera bucephala. The sequence continues at coordinate 27,278,921 of LR990613.1, read as the reverse complement.
CTAAATAAAATCGATGTCTGCACTGAATCACTGTTCAAATTCTTCACCCACCTGAGGTTAATTACATAAACAGTGGTTTCCTAAATAAGTCACGTTTACAAATAAACAAAATTGCTATCCGCTACCAATAATCCGCTAGTGTCCTTGCCATCCAGTCTTCGTAGATTTACTTCGAGAAGTATAGTATTTGTACTGTACTTATGTAGTTAGGAGTAATGGTATGAAAGCATTATTTTATGTTAAAGTAACGTCTGAATTTCTGTGCATGTGAAATTATTTTTTGTAAACGCTCTCTCGATTCCGCAAGGACATATTAGTAAGACAATGTTTTTTACACAACGTTACCTCTGCCACCTTGGGGAATATAGGCGTGACGGTGTTTTGTGTAATGTTCTTTAAAACAAAAAAATGTTATATTCTATCTTAATCCTCATTTGATTTATCATATGATAATAAATTTTATTCGAAAACGTGATTCGTATGTGGATCATACTCATATCACACACATATCACACATTTCTTTCCTTCCATACGTCTGTGATCTCTATAAAGATTACATTTATATATTTTTTTAAATTGCGTTCCTTTACAGTTTCGGCGAAGCAAATTATTCAAATTTGGGGAGACGCCAAAAGCTCTAGTCGTTATGTGTAGGGCGTTGCTAGGACGAGTGCAGATGGCGTGGTCTTTGGTAAAACCACTTTATTCGGTCAAATAACTCGTGATTTCGGGAGCGTGATTGGTTGGATTGTCTGAGCCGAGGCGGAATCGATGTGGAAATCAGTTTCACAGGCGCTACAGACGGGTGGACTGGAGACGGCTGCTAAACGATAGGTTCCGAATGGAATGGGTTTTATCGATGTCGATTGATACCATTGTATCGATAAAAGACAATAAAATTATTGTTTTAGCCGGACATGGAAAATGTTAGCTAGTGAAAAAAGAGGAAAGCAACGATGAGTCAAGTTAGTTGATTCTGACGATACTAGTATTATTTTTGACGATATATATGCTGCGGTAGTTCAGGCACATAGAAAAAATGTCGGAAGAAAGAACCACAAAACAGATATACAATACAAATGTGGGGAAGATTTGCGCTATGTTACCATGACCAAGTAGACTGTATTATATATGAAGGGCAAACCAAGTTTCTGGGTAACCAGCGCGCGTGTATGAGAGTGGAAGAAGCTAGAGATATATGTAAGGAAATATCCCCGCGATTGATCTGGTGAGATAGAAGGTCCAAAGTATAACCATTATATTTTTATGATATCTACGTTATCAGCTATACATAAGAAACGATAATTGTACCGTGTGTATTATTGCTGTTTCTTTGCTAGTTATGAACACTGAATGTTTCTGTAGCATTTTTCAACTCATATCCGTCCCGCCAGGTAAAGTGGTGTAGCCTTATATATCTAGCCAGGATTTTTTTTTAATATAATCTCACTGAACTTCCTCTAAGAGATTCTTAATTTAAAAAAAGTCGGTTTGGTTTACTAGTTTTCAAACTGTTTTCTGAAGGAATGACAATGTATAAAACAATTAACTATCCATAATCAATGCATTATCACACCATAACCAAACTGATGTTTTCCGTAAAATCAGATTTCAATTTACTTCTCTATCATTACAGTTAAAAAAAACACTTTCACTCCTATCTTTCCCAAGTAGGGATGGCAGAGTTCATCCAATTTCATCAACGACGTTAGGTACCAACTAAAAGGGGGCGAGCCATATAGCCTGTGTACCGGGCGCAATGCCAGAATCTGGATTGATAATGGCAATTTTTATTCCGAAAAATTACATTTTAACTAATTCGAACCCTAGACCAACGAGGCAGTCCGGCAAGATCAACAGGGCAGCGGTAGTTCAGATTTTTGACTACCAAAATCCATAGAAAGAATATTCAAGTGTCAATACTACTGGCTCTTTGTACAATCGTTGCTTCATCCCATCTTATCCTCTTTGACATCGGACAGCTTTCGTATTTGAGAGCGTGATTCCTCGTAAACATTTCAAATGTTCAGCGAATGTATTAAGGTGTGTTCTGAGAAAGTAGGGAAATTAATTTATTTTGCATGACATTGCGTTTTCGGGATTCGTAAGTCTTAATCGTGCGTGTGTTGCTACACACAAAAAAGAATTTCACGGTGCATACCTATGATTTTGAATATACGTATATTTAGTAAATAGGTTGTGGTATTTACCTTGAGCTTTGATTTCTATTTTCAATATTCTATCTATCTATATCATCACGCCCGATCGCTTGCGGGGTAGGCAGAGAGTGCAGAGTACCAACAGCTTCCTTCTTTACATGCCTCTTTAGCTTCCTCCACTCTCATAGTTAGTCTCATACACGCTCACCAGTTACAAAAAGTCTTGACTTGTCCTTCAGATAAGACACGGTCTATTTGGTCGTGGTAAAATAGTCTAGGTCTTACCCGGTACCTACATCCTTCAATATTATTTTTTAATAAATCGAGTACTACGATACAAAATTTTTTTATTTGTGTTTATGGCACTGACAACATAGACTTCATAAAGTTTTTGCGGGAAATAGAAGTGATGCTAACAAATTTGTTTCAATTCCCCAAAACTTGTGGTTTGTATTATAAGTACAGTCGTACAAGAATATTGTGGCCCGCGGCCAAAATATTCTTGTCGTGTAAAGTCCGACATGAGCCCGACAACGATCTTTTGGCTTGTGGATGATATTAACAGCGGGGCGTTGGTGTGAAATTAGTATTACCATTAATTAAAGGACATTGTTCTGCGCCCATACATGATTTGCCCCAGAACCAACAGCAATGAACTTGTATCATTTCAAGTCACCCATAAATTATCTTCAGGGATTTATTATTAAATGGACAAGCGGGACAATCACACAAAAAGTATTTGATTTTAAGGTTATAATTTAGTAGCCTAATACATATGAGGTTATATGGTGTAGTCAAAAATCTATTGAGTAGACTTAAAGATTAAATATATTTTATAGATGCCTATCGCCACACTAAAGAACTATCTATATAAGTATTTAATCTAACAAAACAAGCAATATAGATGGCTAATAGGTAGGATTGACATCTTTAATCGTAATTCGATTACAACGTTGACATTCAGTAAAGATGTCGGCGACTTCGATAAAGTACTTACAATATTTTGAAATATTTTTTTTTAAATTGAAAATTGTCCGTTAGATACGAATATTTGCCATTATTTTAGTAAAATAGATAAAGAATGATGATATGGGTCAAATTTTTGTTGGTTCTGGGGCAATTTACGGCAATGTCCGTTTCCTACTTCCAAGGAACTATTTCCACAGGTGGGTCCGCACGGTTAGTGATTAAAAAAGGACTTGGGTAAATTTCATAGCAAACAGAAACTCTGTGACTGTCATGAAGTGACATTTCACTTGATGACAGCGTTAGTTTTGGTTTTGACCACGGGCTAAAAGATCCTTGTCTCACGGTAGTTAATGTTGGTGAAATACTAAACATTATTCATTTATGTATGTGCTCGAGTGAAGGTAACGAAGTAATGAAACGTGACTTTCCGATTTCCCCCAAGACGCCAGTTGTAATTGGTCTATAAATTATCCACCACTTTGCTGATTGGGGTATTTCAACAGTTTCATCATTAAAATTACTTTCATCGGGAGATCAAGTTAAATTAGAATTTAGTTTTGACGAATAGCTTTAAAATGATAATACCGAGGGCTGTAAAAATATAATAAAAATTTAACAAAACCTAGATTTCATAAATATTTTTATGTAAATTTCACATACACACACACGCGCGCGCGTACGCGTAAACTTACATGCACGTATGCGGGCGAGCAAAATTTACAGCACATTTAATTTACCAGGAATTCCTTAGTTATTTTTAGAGTTGTTTCACATCATGATCTCGTGCTGCGTCGACTATGTGGCGAAACCTTTATTGATAAAATGACACACCTATCTATCTATCTATCTATATCATCACGCCAGATCCCTTACGGGGTAGGCAGAGAGTACAGAGTTCCAACAGGCTCTTTCCTTACATATCTCTCTGACTTCCTCTATTCTCATAGTTCGTCTCATACACGCTCGGCGGTTACGGAGACTCCTGACTTGTCTTTCAGATAAGACCCGGTCTATTTGGTCATGGTAAGATAGTCTAGGTCTTCTCTGGTACCTACATCCTTCCACTTTCGCATTGTATATCAGTTTTGTCATTCTTTCTTAGGAAATTCTTTCTATATGCCCGAATCAACGGAGCATACCCTTTCTCATCTTTACACCGATACTCTCTTTCATACCTGAAGAAGATGTGCGGAGTGAAGCTGACCGACCGTATCCGCAACAGCGTAGTAAGAAAGCAAATAGGTATGAAAATGACACACGAACCACATAAAACTGAATTATTCGAAACAAGTATTTATTATTTCATTCCTGTCATAAACAATAAACTACTTACGCAAATTAAAGAATTCAAAAATATTGACAAGTTCAAATCAGTTTTGTACAAATTTTTAAATGAAAAATGTTATTATACCTTAACAGATTATCTGACACGTGGATAATAAATAGAAACATTATAAATAGTATAGTTTATATAATTGTAATAGTTTATATCCAACAAGGCGGGTAATCATACTTCTACCTATGTACCACAATAAAATCTATTTGAATTTGAATTTCAGCGAGCTAATATTATTAACACATTTTATTGATAACTTCTCTCATAAACATAATGAAATAAACCGTGGAAAAAAAGAAAAATAGTACGCTTACGGTTTATTATTCTTTACTTTTATCTAACATAATAGAAGCGAGCATACTGATACCCACATCTGGGCACTTATTCGCTATGACTAAACGCGATGCATCACGATCACTTCACGAAAGGATCATGTAATTGTATTCTGTGTACTATTGAACGATCATTTCACGAAGTTTTCGTAACATAAGAGCCCTGGAAACAGTGAATCCAGTCAGTGTTTGTAATGGCAATATTATAAAAAATACGACTAGAAATTGCTTTTTTAATCAGCGGTAGATAAACATTGAGTTTTAAAATTCAAAAGGAGCACTGGCTGCTTTGGTGTATGCTACAAAGGACTTTGGCCGGAGTTAATATATCTTACTATCTTAGAATAAATAAAATCTCTTTTAAGCTATCTATATCATCATATCAGACCCCTTACAGGGTTAGCAGAGAGTACAGAGTTCCAACAGGTTCTTGTCTCTCTGGCTTCTTCCACTTTCATAGCTTATCTCATACACGCTCGTCGGGTAATAATATTTATTTATTTACTGATTAGCAAAATACTACTAACGTTAGCAAATATAAGAAAAAAATACAACAAGAATAAAATAATGATATAGAAAATATATATAAGCTCATTCTTTCAATATTCTCGCAGTACTTCTAAAATTCCGTAAAATTATCCCTCTATACCAACCGCAAACAGATGGCTAAGCATAAATCATTTAAATTTATCGTAACTTTATCCAGAAAGCGTACTATCACGTTCATCTTTATTTAGTAAATAAATGGTGTGAAACTCGAACACGTCACGCTAACAACAATTTTCATGTGCTAAGCCCTCAGGACTACCCTCAAGGAACACATTCAGTACAGCGAAGATGCACGTGATTGGAGATCTAGTACAATTCTGCATCTACATATCCTATCAATATTATCATCATCATCATCATCATCTCAGCCTCAGCTCAGCTTGTCCACTGTTGAACATAGGCCTCCTCAATCACTTTCCAGCGTAACCGGTCCGATGCCACCTGCATCCAACGACTTCCTGCGATTTTCACAAGATCGTCGGTGCATCTGGCAGGCGGTCGTCCCACGCTGCGCTTGCCAATACGTGGTCGCCACTCTAGAATCTTTTGGCCCCAACGCCCGTCCGATCTACGCGCTATGTGGCCCGCCCATTGCCACTTCAGCTTGCTAATCTTAAGGGATATGTCGGTAACCTTGGTTCTTCTACGAATCCCCTCATTCCTGTTTCGATCGCGTAGAGAAACGCCGAGCATAGCTCGCTGAGCAACTCTGAGCTTTTTTATGAGACCTATTGTAAGAGACCACGTCTCTGATCCATATATCATCACTGGTAACACACATTGACTGAAAACTTTAGTCTTAAGGCACTGAGGTATTTTGGATGAGAAGATATTGCGCAGTTTCCCGAACGCTGCCCAGCCGAGTTGGATTCGTCGATTGACCTCTCTCTCAAAGTTGGACCTACCTAACCGGACTACCTGTCCCAGGTAAATGTATTCGTCGACAACTTCAAGAGTAGAGTTCCCAACGGTGAGTGCGGTGGGCACGACATGGACGTTAGACATTATTTTGGTTTTGTCCATGTTCATTTTAAGACCCACTTGTTGAGACACTCTGTTGAGGTCACCGAGCATTCGTTCTAGATCTTCCAGCGACTCCGCCACGACCACAATGTCGTCGGCAAATCGAAGGTGAGTGATGTATTCGCCATTGATGTTGATGCCAAGTCCTTGCCATTCCAAAAGCTTGAAGGCGTCCTCTATGTTGGCCGTAAACAGTTTCGGAGAAATGACGTCTCCCTGTCTTACTCCTCTTTTTATGGGGATTGCCTTCGTGCACTGCCCCTGTACTCGGACTGACATGGTGGCGTTATTATACAAGCCCTTCAACACTTCGATGTACCGATAGTCAATGCGGCATCGCTGGAGAGATCTAAGACCCGCCCAAGTCTCGATCGAATCGAAGGCTTTCTCATAGTCCACAAACGCCAAGCATAGTGGCCGATTATACTCCTCAGTCTTCTGTATAATCTGCCGCAGCGTATGTATGAGGTCTACGGTACTAAAGCCTTTCCGGAAACCGGCTTGTTCGGGAGGCTGGAAGTCATCAAGCCTGCGTTCGAGACGATTCGTAATGACTCTCGAAAACAACTTATAAACATGGCTCAGCAGTGTGATGGGCCTATAATTCTTCAGTAAAGTGTTATCACCTTTCTTGAAAAACAGTACCACCGCACCCCTGTTCCATGCTTCCGGCGTTTTCTCTTCAAACAAGACAGAATTAAACAGCCTCTGAAGGACTTTAAGTACCGGCGTTCCGCCCGCTTTCAGAAGCTCTACGGTAATTCCGTCTTTGCCCGGCGCTTTGTTATTTTTGAGTTGTTTGAGAGCCATCCTAATCTCGTACAGGCTGATGTCCGGGATATCTTCAGTGTAGTGTCGGGTTAGCTTGGCTCTTGGGTCTTTTACCAAGTCAACAACAGGTTCAGCTACTGAGGTATACAACTGCCCATAGAACCTCTTTATCTCCCTGAGCACCTCCGACCTATTTGACGTTACGTTTCCGTCCTCCATCTTCAGCTTCGTCAACTGGCTTTGCCCAATGGACGCGTCTCTTGCGAACACTTTAGAGCCCTTGTTCTGTGCTATGGTCTCCTTAATATGCCTTGTATTGAAGGACCGTAAATCGTGTCGCAAGGACTTCAATATCTGTCCATTGAGCTGCCTATAGGACTTAGCATCATCGGAGGTTTGGAGCGTCATGGAACGTCGCTCAGCCATGAAGTTTCGGGTGTAGTTGGATAGTTTTTGAGGTCTATTTTTACGGTGGGGCTTAAAATACTTGGACCCGACCGTATGGACAGTCTCTACCAGCCTGTTGTTGATTTCGTCCACTGATGCGCTGCTGTCTAGCAATTCGAAGCGGTTTCCCAATTCGAGTTGAAAGTTCTCGGGGTTTTGGATATGTGCATTACAAGGTCGGAGCGTAGACTTCATCAGACGCGATCTCTCCATTTTGACATTAATATTTAATGTGCCTCTGACCATTCAGTGATCACTGCCGGTTTTTACCCTGTGGATCACGGAGACATCATTAAATATTTGTCGCTTGGTGCTCATTATGAAGTCTATTTCATTTTTGGTGGAACCATCAGGGCTCATCCAGGTCCATTTCCTATGAGGCGGCTTCTGGAAGAAAGAGTTCATCATAAAGAGTCCCTCCTTCTCCAGGAATTCGGCCAGCCTCTGACCCCTGGGGTTGCGCTGCCCATATCCAATGTCCCCACTCTCAACTTATCATCGCCCCGTTTGCCCAGCCGCGCATCAATATTATAATTCCTACTTATTCTATCCTGCTATCCTACTAATACTTTAAATTTGAATTTGTATGTTTATGTTTGTATGTTTGTAACTCAACCACGTTAAAACGGCTGAACGGATTTAGATACTGATAGTTTGTTATCTGGATTAACACCAAGGATACTCTTTATACCGTAAAAATGTTAGGTTCCTGTCTAAAGTCAACGCAGACGAAGTCGCGGGCAGAAGCTATTATACTAATATTATAAAGAGAAAGGATTTGTTTGTTCGTTCGTAATCAATAAACTCTGAAACTACTGAACCGATTTTAATTATATTTCACCATTACATTATTCAGATGTAACATAGATCTATAGCTAGCACTGTTGTCGACCAAAGACGTGGGAAACTGCTAGTCAAAAATTACAATCAAAAGCACGTTCTTCAAGTTTCATGGACAATTTATCTGGGCTACTACACCATGCCAAAACATTTCATATTTCCTTTGTGATTTGAAAGAGGAATAGTTAGTAGAAGCGCATTCGGGTTTTTTTTATGCCTTTCATATATCAATATATCATAACAAGATACACAGTCCTGTTCAAAAGATACACTAAATAACGTCCACGTGAATAGTTATAGTTATGATATAAACATACATAAGGGCATACAGTACCTTACTCGTATCACTTATAGATGTATTTGCAAAAATTCGGAAGCCTGTTAATTTTTTAGTACCGTCTACTTTTGGCTGCCTTTTGGTGGTGCCATATTTCGTGCGACGAGCGTGTATTTACCTATATTTGAACGATGCTCTTAAACGTCTATAGGTCACCAAGTTATCCCAAATAACCCACGCAAAATATATTATACCGCCTCAGCAAGGTTCACAAGGCGCCCCGTATCCTTTGCGGAAATCCCAAAGCTCCTTTGAAAGTGTAAATGGATGCATCTTGGGATTCGGTCGTTAGAAGTTAAATGTAATCCGCGAGTTTTATAAAGGTCTGGTATTATATAGGTGACATAAAAAATAAACACGGTCAAGACTATATTTCTTAAGTGGAGGTGGCAGAGGTGTACCGCCGCCTCTTTTCGCCGACGATGATAGGTACCATTTTGTAGTACACATGACCTCGTGTTACGTGCATTATTCGTCACTAGACCGAGGCAGTCTACTACCAGTCTACTGACTGGTAGGTCAAGGCGTCCGACTTCCGGCGGCGGTCTGGCGAAAAACTGCATAACAGTATTCAAATGTAGTCTACTTTTAAAAAATATACCCTAGACCGGTTGCATTCATGCAACGTAGAAAGGCTAGTATAAATTTCGCTGTGTTTATTATTTGCAACAAGTTTCCAGCATAAATATCATTTAGCTACATGAATGAACACGCTATTGCTATATACTATATTCACTATATTTTCTATTTTAGTTTCAAAAATTTTGTTTTACATCTATTGCATTCTTAGAGAAACTTTTGTGTTCGAGATTTTTATAACGGTTTATTAAAATTTGGTGCAATGCCAGCAGCTTTCAAAGTTTCGCGAAAGAGGTAACATAGTCTAGTGGTTAAGGGTTTAAGCTACTTCGTTCGTAGTCGTGGGTTCGATTCCCGCACAGGACAAATATTTCTGTGATTTCCAAATGTTTGTTTCGGTGTGAGATTGTGTATGTAAATTTCAATTTGGTCAACGTACTAACGTCACGAGAATAATTCATAGTATTGGATTATATGCCCCAAGCGAGGGTGGCAGAGGTGTACTGTGTTCACCCACTTTTTGCCGACGATGTTGGATCCCATGTTATAGGGAAGCGAGCCTATTGGCATATACCGGGTACATTTCCAGACTCCGGACCGATAATCAATCATTTTGATAGAAAAAACTACATTTGTCCGACCTAGGATTGGAACCCGGGACCTCGTGGTCGCAAACCACATAATTCGAGTTATTACACCATCGATGCAGTTTATTGAAAATCAAAAACTGCAAAGATTAATATAATCATGAAACTAAGCTAATCGGTAGCGCTAAGCGAGGTACCAAACAATAGATAGAATTATTTCCTGTAAACGCTTTTTCCAAACTCTGATCCGTCTGAGTATATACTCAGACAGATCCGAGTTTTGAAAAAGCGTTTATCTTCTGTCTAATACTAGGAATAAAAGAACAATCCATGGGTGCTATACTTAGGTTAGTCGACGAGGACTCCCTTAGCTCTCTTTCTATCTATCTATATGATCACGCTAGACCCCTTGCGAGGTAGGCAACGAGTCCAGACTTCCAACAGGTTCTTTCCTTACAGACCGCTCTGGCTTCCTCTACTCTCATAGTTCGCCTCATACACGTTCGCATGTAATGGAGACTCTTGACTTGCCCTTCAGATAAGACACCGTTTATTATTTAATTGGTATGGTATATAATTTCTGTTTTAATTAAGATTTTTACTAATACGTGAGATGGCGTACAAGCGCCATCGGATCTGGTTATGGTTTCTGGTATTTACGTGGTAGACAGCTGGTGGTAATAGTGAAGCTTTATAATTATTTGGTCGTAATTGTGGATTCTAAGTGTATGGGGGCTTTTCATGGAGAGTGTAAGGAGTAAATAGAGTTTAGGAAATTAAAAAAAACGAAGAATCGTCATCAATGAAGTTAGTATCTAAGTATAATTCGCACATAAGTGATTCAAAATCGTCATGCAAAGTATAATAAACACCCAATTATCGCTAACGATGTTAGGTTTTAATGTGATAGGAAACGAGCCTAGTGTCAATATACCAAGCCCAATTCTAGACTCTTGCATATTATTGAGAAATTTTAATAGAAAAACGGCTTTTTGTTCGTCCTGGAATTTCAACTCAGAACTTCATCATCCCTAATAATACTATACAGCATTAGACCAATGAGGGAAATTTAACAATTAAAGATGAATTAGTCCACCCTAAAAATAGCTCAGTTCAGAACGTTATAAAGCCTAAACTATTAGGCTTTTTATTTATAGATAAGTTTTACTTTCATCCTTGAACAAGGATGACGACACGTGCCTAACGTGAAAGGGTTGAACCCGATCGATAAGTTTCTAACCAACCCCTAAGTTGAGTGACTTTGCCTTTCAAAGGTAGTTTACCAAGGATATTAAAGTTACCAAACTAAAGTCGTTTATAGAATAAATGGATCATGTTTGCATTTTAAATACAATTTGGATTGGATTGTCTAAGGGGATATAACAAGTTGGTGGTAGATTTTTAAGGCTTCAGAAGTTGTGAGATGTGTTGTGCACAATGTTTATGTAGTTCATCGCAATAAATTAATAGGTTTTTAATAACCTATTTTCCTGAAAGGTCTCTCCTATGATTCTCCACTTAACCTGATCCTTGGCCTAATTAGACCATCTCTCCTCATAGGCGTCAAGGTCGTTGTGCCATCTTTTTCTAGGTCTTCCGCGGCGTCGATGTCCATTTAGTCGCTATTCGGTAGTGATTTTTGCCACCTATCTGGGTTCATTCTGCTTAAATGACCCGCCCATCCCCACTTGAGCTTGACAGTCTTGTAGCCCACGTCTAATATGCAGTTTTGGAAAAAAATACATTTTATGCAGCCTGGTAATAGTGCAATTTAAAACGGCCAATCAAAATATATATGTCTATGCTGTTGACCGTTAAGGAATTCCTTTGTTTGGAGCCAGCCCTTCCATAGACCATAAAATGTATCTGTATATATGTCATCGAACTTTTTTTTTTCGTGGGGAAATCCTCATGGACTTCTGGAAGCTGGCGGGGCATGTCAGACTCTTACCGACTAAAACCCCACGGTGGCAGACACTGGCACGTGTCAGAGGGACTCCGGGATGATCCGTGCCCCCTTTGTGCCGCGCTTCGAAGAGCCCGCCTTGGGAGGGGAAATTTGTAGCTTGTTTCCCCCCCTGGTGCTCACGGCGGCGTGGGCCACACCACCGCCATCCTCCTCGGGTTCGCGCGTAAATGACTCTTAGGGCTCACGCCCGAGCGTCCCAATGTCATTGAACCTGAACCAACATGTCAAATTTCAACTTTCAACTATAATTCAGCTTGCGGTCAGATCTTACCGAAACAAACTAAATAAGAGCTTGTAAAAAATAACATTTTATTATTATGTTTGTATCTCGCTGAGATTCAAGGGCTCTAGCCGGACCTTTGAAAGGCTTGCACGGGGACATGGGTCCAACACGTTGAGGCCCTTTGCGAGAAATTAATGTTATATAAGTCACCTGCTGAGATCACTTGTTGAAAATGAAGAAACATCACCAGCGAACTGACCCCGGCAGGTGCAAGGACTATTGTAAATTATGGAAAGAAGACAAGTGCTGTATACTTGAGGTTGGATGGACAAAAACTGGACTAGTTCAAAGGGGACGGTCACCAGTTATAATTAGTGATACCTAACTAACCGTGGCCGGCGGTAACTCGTCGCTTACTAAATGGGCCCTTAAACGGTCGTCCTATTATTCTTAAATTATTATTATGGTGTTACTCTGTGGTCTCCAGTCTTTAGCAAATATAGTTCAGGTCTTTAGGAAACGTCCTTAGGCTGGGTGGAGATGATCTTTATAGGGCGGCTGGGAGAAATTGGATCAGAGTAGCCGAGGATCGGACTCAGTGGCGTATAATTAGGGTTAATGGTTAATTAAATAATAAAAATACATCTTGTAATATGAGATGTTTTATTCCTCGCACAACGTATTACAGAGACCCATAGACAAAATGAATAGACACAACACATACTAAAACAACATTAAGTCACACCAAATAAATAAATGTAATTACATTGCTATATTGTAACAGGGTGGTCTAGGTCTTTATTCAGAAGTGAGCTGATAAAGGCAAAATAGAGTGGAAGAGGCCAAGGGGACGCAGCCCCAAGAGATGGTCAAATCAGATATCCGAACAACTGGACATATCAGTCAGCACGGCATTCTATCTGGCAAGTGATCGCAGAAGATTAAGGGAATTTATAAAAAAACGTCCAGCAACGGAGTCACGATCCTCAGTAATGAGGGAACATTTGAAAAGAGATATCTTTGTTCAGCAGTGAACTGATATAAGTACTAACTATTGCGGTATTACTATAATAGGTAAATTACGTTTTCCCTCATCGAATAATAATAAAAATTCATTGCGTTGAGTGCTATTTACCGCATTTTTATAAAATGATTGACGCCTGAACTTGTATAAAAATTACCTAAGGCTATAACTGTCCAATATCCATAATGGCAATTGCTAAGAAGTATTTATATAAAACGCTACCCCTTTAACATTTGTAATAGGACAGAATTCAATTTTTAGTGTAGCACGAAATGTTATTTTTCTTATCTAAATTTAATCGCTATATTGTGAAATAGTTAAGTATCTACAAATTTAAAGCTTAAATAGTGAATCATGTTATGAAACTGTCTCAAATAAAGGAGTAAAACACGATCGCCTAAACAAGCCTACTCAAAAGTTAACATGTTATAAAATTACCTCCACAAGCCCATATCAGTAACATATTTTAAAACGTCCTTCGTTATAAAGCACTTAAAAAATAAAATAAAAAATCCAACACGCCATTCCAAGTTATCCGAGCAACAAAATTTAACCAGACGTGTTCGTGACGAGTTCTAAGCGGCATAAAAATTGAAATTGCATGTTAAGTTGTGATTGCTCGGGAAATGGACTTGGGGTTGGCAGATTGCCAGAGTGGATACAAACTGTTGGGAACGAGCCTTAAAGTGTGGATGTGAGGCGACAGGCAAGCGAAGCCATTCTCTGCGGCGCTACTGGGTCCTTATTCGCTATGAAAAAACGCGACGCGTCACAATAATTTCGCGAAATGAACGTGTCGTATGCCACTGTAGTACAATTAAATGACCATTCCACGAAGTTATCATATCGTACATATCGTAAGGGTAACGTGCTGCGTTAAGTATTTAATTGGTCATAACGAGTAAGGTCCCTGAATGGAATCAAGCGACATCGGTTGGAAGCAAGCGAAGCGTTGCGTTGAATCAAACGAGGCGCACCGCACTGAACGTAGCATGCTTTGAAATAATGAGATTTTAGAATTGGTTCGATGTTACGTTATACGAGTACAATGTTAGTGTACACTATTAAAGCTACAATAATATTTTTAACGGTTATATTTATTAGAGAAGCAAGAAACTTTTGAAACAGAAATAGAATGATGGATCATTGGATATGTTTTGGTATTGGGCAGTTGTGTGTACGACTTTTAACCAATGAACATGAAGTAAATACCTACATTAAATACCTCCGTAGACATCCTATGCAGGACAAAATCACTACGAGGATCGTTTTTGTGATGATAGCGTCAGATATATCACATAGTACATAATTTCAGGGGTCCGTATGCATTAAACGTGGTTAGTTTTTGAAATATACTGATGATTGTCTACCTAATATAATTGCAGTTAAAACCTACTATTACTTTTAGCTACTACGTTCTTTTCAATTTTTGTAACACCGTATCGCCTACATTTTCTAAGCCGGGCTGACAAAGGTATACTGTGTATCTTGACGGCCGGCTTGATCCAGTGGTTAAGAGCTTAAGCCTCTCCACCCACTGGATTGGAAAGTCGCGGGTCCGATCCCCGCTCGTGACTAATTTTTGAGTGACCCACAAATATTTGTTTCGGTCTGCGTGTTTGTGTATGTTAATTTCATGTTTGTGAACGCACCCACGAGACAGGAATAATTCCTAGTGTGAGGCAATATTTTTTTTTATATACCGAATTTTATTGATGATGTTAGGCCCTTATGTAACAAAAGGATAGTCTACATTATTTCGAGTCCAATTCTAGACTACAAATGACTACTCAAAATTTTTCAATAATTACTACTACAATTCAAACTCAGGAACCCGTAATTGTTAACCTGCGGACATAGTACGAAAACTTTGACGTTAGCGTGACCCTAGCGAGTAAACGTGCTGTCACGTTCATGTTCCTTAAGTCAATTTGTAGTTTGATAACCATGGCATATCAACTCGCTAGCGTCACGCTTACCTCAATGTCTTTATGCTTATGCACACGGAAAAAACGCTTTTGTCCAAATATAATATATTATTTAAGTCCTCTCACGAGGGTTCAAGGATCGAAGAAAGAGGTTTTGTTTTACCTGCAACCTAATAACACCATCCCAGAGCGGTATTCTATTATTCAATACCATAAAATCACCGCAGCATGTGTGCACGTAGCGAAAGCGTACATATTTGTGAGTATGTATAAGAGACTTAATCCGAGTATGTTCATGCATTTTTTGTGTAGTTCTTCGTTAGACACCGTCACGCCCTTATCCAGCAAGTGAGGTTGGTAGAGGTACTGTGTGTACATATATCGCCGAAGATGTTAGGTCGCAATTTAATAGGGGTAAGCCTATTGCCACTATACCGATGATCATTGCAGACTTTAGACTGTATTTGAAAATTCGATAGAAAAACATGTATGTGTGTGAATGATCTACGCTGTTGGCCGCGGGGCCTTTACAGCTTCAGTCGGACAAGAGGGCAAGCGTGCAATCACTACGCTTGAGCCAAAAGAGCAAGGGAGCTACTAGCTCAAGGGCGCCTCTAGGAGGAACGGCAGTCGCTATTGGGGAGGGCGTATACTAGGTGGTTCGCCGTGGTGCTCTGCACCGGCCGGCGGGCAAGGGATTCTTCGACCTCTCCGCCGAGCTCGGTTTCTGATCCTGTGTGCGGTATCTGTATCCGGAAGAAGGGATGTAAGGGCATCGGGAGGGTTGGTGAGAACATGCAGCGGACGGCGGTAGCGGCTGATAGGAGGAGAGTTAGGTTCGTAGTCAGCGGCGGCTACGATTAGCGGATTCCTATTATTGGACGCGTTCGCGAAATATCGGGTTGTCGCCTTTTTAATAAAGGCGCTCCTAGACTTTTCAAATCTAACAGGATTGCTTTGCAGCCAGCATCGTACACAAACCATGTATTGTACGATAATACTTCTACCTCAGGTTCTACATACTACGGGGTATGTCATATTTATAAATACGATAGTTAGAGTGCTGCCGTATACTGTATTTCGATAACTAGTTATGACACTTGAATGCCGGCAATTGCTGTATCAAAACAAGCCGCGGACGGCGGTAGCGGTGGATAGGAAGGGAGTTAGGTTCGTATTCGGTGGCGGCTACGATTAGCGGATTTCTATGAGGACGCGTTCGCGAAATATCAGGTAGTCACCTTTTTTTATAAAGGCGCGATTAGGTTCCAGACCGACATCGGAATGGTAGAAATACATGTTGTCCTAACTCTAATTCATTATAGCTACCCACTTTATAGCCAACTAGATCAAGAACAACCTAGTGAAGTTCGCAGGTATAAGCTGGACGCTTACAGCACAAAGACGGTTGTCGTGGTGATATGATGTAAGAACATCCTTATTATGTATTAACTAGGTACGTAATAAGCATGTATATAACCGCTGTATTAATCCGAGAGTGTAGAGTAACGGACGTCTTTCGGGTGATGATGATGACCAATAGCACAGTTATATTAGATAGGAAAGACGACTGCATGATCAATGGCTTACACTTGAATGTGAAGAAAACCAAGATTATGGTTTTTGAAAGGGAAGAAACCAGAACGAATGTAAGGATTGTGGTTAGTAACGATGTGCTGGAGCAAGTGAATGAGTTTGTATATCTTGGATGCGCCTTCAGTAAGGATGGAAAATACACCGCTGACATAGAGAGAAGAGTGGGTGCAGGAAACAGAGTGAATGGTGCGATGGGAAAGCTACTCGGGAGCCGGCACTTAAGCCATAAGGCGCAGCTGGCCATACATAACGGAGTTCTTGTCCCAACGCTGTTATATGGTAGCGAGAGCTGGGTATGTAAAAAGGAGAATGAAAGTAGGATAAATGCGAGCTCTGCGGAAGATGTGCGGAGTGAAGCTGACCGACCGCATTAGCAACAGCATAGTAAGACAGCGAGTACGTATGAAAGATAGTATCGGTGTAAAGATGAGAAAGTGCATGCTCCGTTGGTTCGGGCATATAGAAAGAATGCCAGAGGAAAGAATGACAAAACAGATATACAATGTGAAAGTGGAAGGATGCAGGTACCGGGGAAGACCTAGACTATCTTACCACGACCAAATAAACCGAGTCTTATCTGATGGAAAAGTCAAGAGTCTGCGTAACCGGCGAGCGTGTATGAGACGAACTATGAGAGTCGAGGAAGCCAGAGAGGTATGTAAGGAAAGAACCTGTTGGAACTCTGTACTGTCTGCCTACCCCGCAAGGGATCTGGCGTGAGGTTATAGATAGATAGATAGATATTAGATAGGCAGACTGCACACAGTGGCAATACACACACTCGTTGGTTTTGGAGTGAGTGGGCCCACGACAAGGTGAACTTGCAATAATGAAGTGTAATTTAACCTGAAAATTTTATTAAAAAAGCTTGGTTACCCAAATATCCTATTAAAGATTTTTTTTATGTTTTATTAATGACATACGAGTTACATTACCTACATTTTAATGACTATTTGGAAGAGACGCAAGATTAGCCGAACTTCCCTAGGATTTTGAGCATTGTCCTTTGAAAATTATTTATTTCAAAATTACACAACATGTCACGCCTATATTTCTCAAGCGGGGATGGCAGAGGTGTACTGAGTACGCCTACGTTTCGCCGACGATGTTAGGTCCCATGTAATAGGGGGCGAGCCTTTTGACATATACTGGTTCACAATTCCAGACTCGGGACTCGTATCGGGAAGTTTTCGTTAGAAAAACTACACTTGTCCTACCTAGGATTTTAACCCAGTTAAAAATTACAAAGTTATAAAGCAAATTGTGTGTGTTTTGTATTTGTGTATGTGTGTGTGTGTAAATATTAGCCCTTATATGTTCGAAAAAAGTAAATTTTCGGTGTACTGTGTAAAATATGTTTGAGATTAAAGTCAGGTCATTTTGCATTTTAACTGGTAAAGAAATCATCTTTGGTGGTGGTATTCTGTTTTTGTTGTTATTTGAGTGATCTAAGGTGCTGGTCGTGGGGCCTTTATAGTGTTACCGGACTAAAATGGTAGTCTGTATGTCATTGGTGTGCCAATTTTTTTTATATTTTTATTAGGTTTATCAACAATAACACAGGTTTATAAACGACTACCGCGTTATGTAGCAGCCGGCACCAACGATTTAACGTGTCTTTCAAAGCACGGTGATACTCGAAAGTGGAAATGCTAGATTGAAAGATGACTATAGTCGTGTCACTAATCCAACGACAAATTGACGTTTCCCGTTGTCAGGATTTAGTACTTTATAAATAGTGATGTATCACAATATATTTTTAGTGTAAAAAAAATGTAACTAAATCTTATCTTTCATTATTTTTTTTGGAAAACAATGACGACTTGGTTTAAGTGATAAACCGGAGACCGCCTTACTTACTTTGTCAAATAGTACGAGTACGAGCCCCGTACAGCACACGGGAATATTGATTTAGAATTTGTGATTTTAAAATAAAGAAGATATTTTATGCATACAGGCAAAATTAAAAAAAATGTTTGTCCGTGTTAATATCCAGAACGGTGGAACCGATTTTAAAGACACTATCATTGGAAAATGCAGGATCTCTCAGAAACTGTGGACTACTTTTTAACTTGGGAAATGCAAGATTTCAGGGGATATTTGTTTTTATTTCTCCATATTAATACGGCTGAACGGATTGAAAAGAAACTTAATATTGAGGAGTCTCTTAAGTCTTGCAAAATTATTATTCCAAAAAGTCCTACCTATCTATGTCAAATTACAAAATAAACGCGTGCGAAGCCGCGGGAAACAGCTAGTTTCCAATATAATCATTTCACACAGTTATCGTAACGCGCCGCGTTATCACAGAAATTTTAGCCCTGTATCTGTAAAACGGGTGCAACGCAAGGCAGCACTTTATGCGTTGTGACGTGCGCTCGTAAGAATCCACCCGCAGTGACCATTTATTCGCCACACACTAATGGGCCTTTTCATTTCCTGCTACAGCCGTTTTTATTACAAGCTTTTATTTAACTTGCAATGTTCGTAAGTTTGTCTGTCTTTTTGGTTCAAATCTTCTGATATATTTTTTAGGCATTTGCGCACACACAACATTTGTTGTTACATTGTTCTTGTTATCAAATAGTGGATGTACACACTACACTTCTGCTAACCTTCATTGAACAAACACGTGACGGTGCTTATATTTTTTTATGAATCTGACAATTCATTTATTAACTTTTATTAAGTTTACCTTTGGGTAAAGCAACAGAGGGCTTAACACGCAATGGTTGACGTGAGCGTGATGCTAGCGAGTTAATAGGTCATCCTTGTCATACTACAAATTTACTAACATGATCGGGACAGTACGATTATTCGCAAGCGTCAACGCTAACCTGAATGTTTGCGAGCTAAGCCCTCAGTACATTTCTTCGTACATGCATGTTAATATTATAAACACGATGTGCAACCTTTTAAAGGTGAGCATAGCTAACATTATAAGAGTGTAATAAAAAAAGAATAGAAAAAGGAATAAGTACTAAAGAGTTTTTAGTGATAGTACAATAATTATTCATGTATAGTAATACATTAGCTTTCTACTAACATTGTTCTTGAAACCAGCCAATAATCAACTTTAAGTCTTAACTTAAGCACTTAATCTGTTCGAAAAAGCTTGATTATGGAGTTCAGCATTCAAGACATCGCGTGTCCTAACTAGAAAGTCTCAACCTGTTGCTCTCCCATTTAACTGTGATTAGGAAACAAAGAGTATACACGAGAGCAGAACGCAAATTCGATAAATATATGAATTTAACGAAATAACGGTGAAGGAAAACATCGTTAGGAAACTTGTATGCCTAAGAGTTTCTCAAAGGTGTGTGAAGTTCGCCAACCCGCAGCGTGGTGGACTATGGCCTAAACCCTCTCAGTTTCAGAGGAGGCCTGTGCCCAACGGTGGGACAGTTTCTGGACAGCCCTGTTAGGGCTATTTTTTTAACTACATAATTATGTATCTCGCTGAGATTCACGGGCTTTACACGGGTCTTTAAAGGCTTGCATGGTGATATAGGTCTAACACCCACGAGGTGTTAATATTATGTAAGTCGCCTGCTGAAATCAATTACTGATAATGTAGATACATAAACAGCGAATTGACTCCAGCAGGTGCCGAGATTATTGTGAATAGTGAAAAGAGAATGAAGACTATGTGAATGAGGTTTGATGGAACTGGCCTATTTCAAAGGGAATTTCACCTTTGAAATTGGCACTGACCATAATTAGTGATACGTAATAACGCGTGGTCCGAGATCCTCAAACGGTTGTCATAAGATAACAACACTGCTATGAGCGGCTCAAGGGTGTTGAGAGGGGTGCTGCGCTTTTTCCGTGAACTACATACTAAATAGATATTATTATTATTAGGAGAGAATTCAGTCGTCTAAATCAAAGATTTTTTTATATTTTATCGCAGTTTATTTTTGGTGTTTAAGTTCCCGACGTTTCCTGTGCTTTGCAACACCTTTAGTCACGGGAGAGACTGAGATGTTCGACATCCAGAAGTCATGGTTATTCCGAGGTACCTACAAACTTCTTCATTATTTTGTTGGTCTGATATGCGCAGAATGAGCTCACTATGTCTTGAGGTCTTGCAGCATTATTTAGATTGGTTTTAGATTTAATTATATTAATTACAAGTTTTTTCCTGACAGAAAGGTGTCTAAGGAAGACTCCACGCAAGGGATTTGGCGTGATGATATAGATCGAATTAAGTACAGGATTCCAAGTTTTACTGCATCCACCTAAAACGACAGATTTGATAGATCTCAAATGCTCGTGAAAGAACGTCGATTCCTACCAAGATGATTCGCGATGCTATTGAAATAAAAAAAAACATCCTAATTTTAATGAAGAAGATGGCTGGGTGATACCATCGACTTTGTTTGATGGTAGATAGCTATTTATTTTCTATTAATTGAAATATTATGTACGTTTGAAATGGGTGGATTTTGGGAGTTTAGATCAAAGTTCTAGATTACAGTGGTTAAAGGATATACATAGTACCAACTGTTAGTAATTTCTATAAAGTTTCTATTAGTTTGCTCGAACTAAAAGGAACGGTGGCTAACTCCAAAATGTGTTTCAAATATTAAGAAACTTCGTAGACCAAATAGAATATTGAGAGCCAAATTAGATTAGATACTACTTACTTACAAATAGGGTAGTCGGCATGTTTCCATTAGCCATTTCCATCAAGAAAGGAGACCTCAGGCGTACTTCGACCCGATGGGATCTTTTGTGCTGTCCTCGCCCTAAAGCTCTTACGTACCTGAAGGATCAAATACTCCCTGTATCAGGCTGTAGATTCCAGCAAGGGGTAGAGCCGTAGTTCCTCTGCGTTTGGATGGGCCAATCCCAGTAACTTCATTTGCCGCGCAGCCAGAGCGTCGCAATGTTCGATTCTTAGATCAGTTAAAGTTTCATTGAGATTTTACTATTTAAACAGTTTCAGTAGCGGCCTGAAATCTAAAATTGATTCTGGTATAATGGTTACATATTTTTTATACATTCTTATTTTGTCACTCGTACTCATCGATATATTATCGTACTAAACGAATTAGTTCGGTTGGTCTGAGATGGGAGACCGTTTGTGAAATTTTCATATTTGAGCATCTCCGTGCTTCGGAGGGCACGTTAAGCCGTTGGTCCCGGTCACTACTTAATATGGTTGTCGGCAAACCAAATTGGAAGCTTTGTAGGCTTGATAAGTTCCAATAGGCTGCTTTGCAGACACAATCTGGCTACCATCTTTGGGGTTCTGGTTTGGTCATGCTCACTATAATGTCTTTGCTTGCGGTGGCTGTCTGGCGCGGGTCATTCCCTTCCCTCCAATATGGTCGAGGGGAGTGATGGCCGTTTCAGCAGTTATACTCGTGAACGGGTGCTGCTTGTTGGGACTAACCCATCTGGAATCCTTTAGACAATATTTATGGATAACCTCATTAGATTCATATCTCGATCGTAAGGCATCACACTGAAGCTAGATCGTAAACTATTTAATTGTAACTTAAACATTGTATCCACACAATATGATTGAAAAAAAGGCAAAAGAGAAGTCATGCCTATATTTCCCAAGCGGGGGTGGCAGAGGTGTACTGAGTACACCCACGTTTCGCCGATGCTAGGTCCCATGTTATAGGAGGCGAGCCTATTACCATATACTGGGCACAATTCCAGACTCCGGACTCGTACTGGGAAGTTTTAGTTAGAAAAACTACACTTGTCCGACCTAGGATTTGAACCCTTGAGGACCTCGTGATCACAAAGCAATGCGCTTTTCCACTAGACCAACGAGACAGTCAAGACCAACGAGGCAGTCTAGCTAGTCAAGAAAGAGAAGTAAATAAAATTTACAAGCCCATTGAGTTTCTTCGCCGGATCTTCTCAGATGAGGCCGCGTTCCGTAAATTAGATTAAAACATTAAATGATTTAAGTTTGAGTTTAGGATGTCGCCACAAACCTGCCGCCACTAATCCGCACTGGGTCCGCGTGGCGGTGTATGAGCTAATCACTCTCACCTCGATTTGTAAGAGGAGGCCTTTGCCCAGCAGTGACCCAGTTTAGGCTGATATTCTTATATTATTAGATGAATTAAGTAGACATACAAACTGGATTAGGAAAGCTTGGGTTCGATCCGGGCTCGGGTCTAATGTTTGTTGGACCCACAAATGTTTATTTCGGTTTGTATATGTAAATATGATGTTTATAAACGCACCCACGATACAGCAATATTTATAGTGTGATACAGATATGGACAGATGAGGTTTTTAATAGTATTAACAATAGTAGCCCTGTTAAGAAACTGTCTCACTGTTGAGCACGGGCCTCCTCTCAAACTGAGAGGGTTTAAGCCATAGTCCACCACGCTGACCCAGTGCGGGTTGGCGAACTTTACACGCCTTCGAGAAACTCTTAGGCATGCGGGTTTCCTCACGATGTTTTCCTTTGCCGTTAATGAGGTTTATTAAAATAAGAAAAGTTTAAAAAAATTAAGGAAAAGAAAGAAAAAAATCAAACAACGTTATCTTTTTATCTTTTAATTCTTTAATTCTTTATTGTACACACAGAAAATGTTACAAAATAAAAATAATAATAAAATAAAATGTACAAAGGCGAGCTTAACTCAAAATTGAGTTCTCTGACAGCAAACCTTTGAGTGACAAAGAGACAAAACATTAAAACAAGGATAGAAATGAGTGTACAACACGAAGGAAATAGTTTTAGATAATAAAATGATAGAATACATATAGATAGAATATACACCTATAAATATACTACACACTATACGATAACATAAAATATACTACTTGATATAATACATACATACATATAACTTACATAGATAGGAAATGTTCTTTAATTCTTTTCCCTTGAAAATCTGCGGAGTGGAACTATCGCGTATGGAGTGTGGAAGAGAATTCCACAAGCACACTGCACGTACAGTGAATGAGCTATGATACCGGCTCGATGTATGCCGAGGAGTACTAAGAAGAAGAGAAGATAAAGAGCGACAGGGTTTTTCCCTGGGAACCAAATACTCAAAGCGTTCCCGAAGATATGCAGGGGAGTTAGGATTGTGAAGCACAGAGAAAAGTAAAGAAAGAATGTGAGCATCCCGACGCTGCCGAATAGGGAGCCACTTCAATTTAGTCCGAAAATCTGACACATGAGCATACTTTCGAAGGCCAAAACTGAAGCGAATGCACAAGTTTTGCAGACGCTCAAGTTTATTGAGAAGTTCTTCAGTTGCATCAAGAAAACTAACATCAGCATAGTCGAGTAGTGGTAAAAAAAGAGATTGGGCGAGAGTAACTTTAGTTTTAAATGGTAGAAACTTCTGGAGCCGTTTGAGAGACTTCCGCAATGTGTACATCCCAGGACAGATTGCAGTCTATGTAGACCCAAGTTTTTGGCGCTACTCGAAAACGGTATCGGAATGGAGTCATAGACAACTTGTGGAAGAGACTGGTGATTTAGAAGATTGTAAAAGTGTCTGCCACCAATAATGAGAGCTTGCGATTTTGCAGGGTTGACCAGGAGACCAAAAGTTTTTGCCCAATTATTAATATTTTGAAGATCATTATTGATGGCAGCAATAGCAGCATAGTAATCGTCAACTTTGAAATGACGATAAAGTTGCAAATCGTCTGCATAGAGATGATAATGTGAAGAAATAACATTAGTAAGTGTGTTAATAAAAACCGAAAAAAGTAAAGGAGAGAGTACGCCACCTTGCGGGACACCTGCAGTCAGATTACACCACTTGGAGGAGAACTCATTGGAGCGAACCGACTGCGAGCGACCGCGAAGATATGAGTTGAACCAATCAGTTACAGAAGGAGAGACATTTAGAGAGGAAAGAATTCCCAAGAGAATGTCAAAATCAACAGAATTAAAGGCACTGCTAAAGTCTAACAGAACTAACACAGTAAGAAGTTTATTCTCCATGGCCAGACGTATGTCGTCAGTTATTTTAACTAACGCTGTTACCGTGCTATGGCCAGGACGAAATCCTGATTGGTAGGGACTTAGCAGGTCATTAATGAGAAGATAGTGAGATAGTTGATTTTGAACAACACTCTCGAGAACCTTAGACAGAATTGGGAGTATGAATATAGGACGAAAATGGGAAACTGAAGATGGATTCGAAACTTTGGGAAGCGGTAAAACATGAGCCTTCTTCCAGGCTGAGGGAAAGGTGCAAGATTGCAGAGAAAAGTTAATAATGTGATGTACTACAGGAATAAGATCATCTAAGATGGGACGAAGCATTTGAATTTGAAGACCGTCATCACCCACCGCCTTTGTGGAATAAGATAGTATTGATTTTTTTATCTCCCCTTCTGTAACCTGGTGAAAAGAGAAAGAAGTACATCTTGGCAACGAAAGATTAGATAACCTGTTAAGAGTAGCAGATTTAAGGTTGTCATCCGGAGTGACTGGTGACTTGGAGAAATACAAATTAATTGTGTTAAGGTCTATATCGGGTATACCATCACAAGATGCCTTCCCGATGCCAAGAGACTTAAGAAATTGCCATACTTGTGTTGTATTTAAATTTTCGATTGAGACATGGATATGGCGTCTCTTAGCATCTCTACACAGACGGTTGCAACGATTCCGCAGTTTTTTATATAGAGACCAGTTCTCTTCTGTAGGATTTTTTTTGTAACGTCTCTTAACTTTGTCTCTTTTTGACATTTCTCTTTTAATATTATTGGATAACCAGGGTGCAGGGAGGTGCTTTATTTTTACTTTTTTTAAAGGAGCATGTTTATTATATGTATCAAGAACAATCTTGTTGAATGCAGACACTTTCTCGTCGAGGTTATTGTAGCTGTACACAGGAGACCAGTCAATGCGGGCCACATCCTCCCTCAAACGTTCCAAATTAATGCTCTTAAAACTACGAAGTGAGAGAAATTACGTTAATTGTATTTACGTTTAGGGGCACGAATTTTGTAGGATAAGAAAATAAGATCGTGATAAGAGAAGGCGGCCGTAAGCTGCCCATGCGTAGCTACCCTGCTAGGGTCAGAAACCAGAATTAAGTCTAGTAGAGACGAAGTACAATGGGAGGCATGATGAGTAGCATTAAGCTGAAGGATGTGCATATTGACAGAAGAGACAAGGGATCGAAGTTTGCGGCTACGCGCATTATCCTTGAGCAAGCAAGTATTGAAGTCTCCAAGGATAATAAAGTGGTCATATATAGGACAAAGATATTCTAACTTGGATTCAAATGAAGAGAAGAAATCGATTTGATTAGAGGGACTGTAATAGACACCTATAAGAAGTTGTACATGATTAAAAGTTATTTCAATAAATAGGTGTTCAGCAAAGTTAGAATAATCGCTTGGAGACTGATCAATAACTTTGTAGTCAATATCTCCACGGAGATAAATAGCAACCTCACCACATCCCTTGCCTGTTCTGTCATTACGCACTAATTTATAGCCGGGCAAAGAGTATTGTGTGGAAGGAAGAACAGGCTTGAAAAAAGTTTCAGATACAAGGACAGCATGAATAAAATCAGCATCGAAAGAAGATAATAAGTCTGAGTAATGTGCAGGGACGCTTTGAGCATTTATGTGGACTGCATTAAAAAAGTTTCTGAAGCCAGAGAAAGTATGTATAAGTTGATCACGCAAGTGGACAGAATTATCACCGAACGCACTAGCATAACTCTCATCAGATGTACAAGAAGAAGAACAAGATACGAAACTGTCGTCAAAATTATCACACATATTGAAAATAGTACAAATATATATCCTAATATAAATATAATATGATTAACTAATAATAATAAACTAAAAATATATAACATAAATATAAATATATAAATTTACAAACATATTTGTCCTCGATGCACTCGCTAGTTTACATGCAAGTTGACAAAATAACTTATATCCAAGGTCGCAATTTATACCTATTTCAGAACGAACACTCGAATGTCAATGTCACACGAAATGTTCTGTTTGTATTAATGACATCATAACTATAAATAATGACCTTGTCGAAAAATAGTGGTGTTACGTTCATCATTATGCAGTTAATTCGTAGTATGAAAAACTTATTAAAAAAAAGGTAAACCGACTTCAAAAAGCAAAAAATAAATATTTAAAGTCAGTGCTGGTTGGTGCAGTCGGTTATTTGGCACCGACTTCAAATATTTATTTTTTTGCTTTTTGAAGTCGGTTTACCTTTTTTTTTTAAAGATTTTTATTCGACAATTTTAAGCGATGAGTGAATTATTTAGTAATATTTATATACCGATATTACATTATTTTGCTGAGTTGTACAGTAAGGTACCTACAGGAATCTATATATATATATATCTATCTCTTGTATCTTCAAAGTCCAAGATCCAATACCAATAACATTAAAATAGGACCACCTCAAAACTTTACTGAACCCAAACAATTTTTTACAAAAACCCCTTTTTACAAAAGGGATCATCAAAATCGGTTCATAAGCAAAGGAGTTATAAAAAAAGGACGAATTACGAACCTCCTTTTTTGAAGTTGGCTAATATACTGCTTAGTTCTATAGTAGGGTACCTAAAGGATTGGCGTACTACCCATAATATCTCAATTTACCCATGCCTATTGTTTGTCGTTAAGGAGTTTCCTGGTGTATCTTCTAAGTCCAATGCCAATGAAGTTAAAATGGAACCACTTTGGAGCTATACTGAACCCAAAAAAAAAAACATCAAATCGGTCCACAATTGACGGAAATATCGCTGAACATACATAAAAAAAAGAAAAAAAAGCATACATAAAACCAAACATAGAACGGCCTTCTTTTTGAAGTCAGTAAAAAAGGATGGCATATGAACTCGAGCCCTTAGAGGGCTTAGCACAAACAGATTGATGTTAGCATGACGCTAGCGATTTGGAATGCCATCCTTGTCACACTAAGAATTTTCTAAATAGACATGAACGTGACAGCACGTTACTCGCTAGCGTCACTTTGTAACGTCAATCCGTACGTGCTAAGCACTTTGAGGGCAAAGTACAAGTCATTTGGCGTTATAATAACGTTGTTAGAAACTGTAGTGTCACATTCATTTTCACGCAGTAATTTCGTAGTATGAAATGGCATATCAACTTGAGCCACCAGAGGGCTTAGTACATGCCGATTGATGTTAGAGTGACGCTAGCGAGTTGATATGCCATCCTTGTCACGCTTTAAAGTTACAAAATAAACATGAACGTGACAGAACGCTTACTCGCTTGCGTCACGCTGATGTCAATCTTATCATGCTAAGTTATCTGAGGGCTATGTACAAACCATTTGGTGTTCAAGTAACGTTGTCGAAAAATTGTGGTGTCACCTGTATATTTATGTAGTAAATACGTAGTATGAAAGAGAGGCATATAAACTTGAGCCCTCAGATGTGCTTAGCACGAGCAGATTGTTGTTAGAGTGATGCTAGCGAGTTGAAATACCATCCTTGTCACATTACAAATTTTCTAAATAGATACGAGGCATGCCTTTTAAGTTTTGTCGTTTGAAGAAAAAAACACAACTAGAACCTCATAGTACTTTTTATTGTTTTTCAAAGTATTCACCACGTAGCTTAATACACTTGTCCATTCGCTCAAACCAGTTATTATAACATTTATTCCACTCTAAAGTGGGTGTGTTCAAAATAGCTGACTTGAAAGCGTCGACTGCTTCTTCACCGGACTGGAATCTTTGAACACGAAGACTTTTCTTAATTTTAGGAAATGTAAAGAAATCGTTAGGGCTTAGGTCAGGACTGTATGGAGGATGGTTAAGAATTTCTACTTTTTCCTGCTTCAAATACCCAATCGTTTGACGAGCGCTGTGTGAGCTTGCGTTGTCGTGGTGCAGGATGATGCGTCGCTTTGAGTTAGATTTTTGAAGTTCGGCGATGACTTGTGGTAAACAAACTGTGGTATACCACTCTACGTTAACCGTTCTACGATCTTTGTTTTACGATTCAAGTGCAATAGTCGCAACATGGCCGGTTTTTCCAACGAACGTGGCCACCATCTTCTTTGAAGTGCTTCGAGAACGAACAACTTTAGTCGGCTTTGGCTCGTCTTGAAAGACCCAGATTGTAGATTGTTGTTTGGAATCAGGATCGTAGGCATAGATCCAAGATTCGTCACCACTGATGATGTCGTAGACGTGATTTGACTCTCCACGGTTGAACCTTTGCAGAGTTTTCTTACACCATCTGACGCGGGCCACCTTGTGATCGTCGGAAAGCAGATGCGGTTCTCACACCAAGCGCTTCATGCAAGATCTTCTGAATGGTTGTCCCTGAGATGCCTAATAGAGCCTCTATCTCTCGATACGTCACATGACGATCTTCGAGAATTAGTAGTCTCACAGCAATGATGTTATCTTCAATGAAGGCGGATTTTGGGCGTCCTTCGCGAGATTTGTCACTAACACTAGTAGGTCCACGCTGGAATTCTAAATACCAGCGTTCGACAGTCCGCAGACATGGAGCTTTATCACTGAACACAGATGTTAGCTCTTCAAAACACTGAAGCCGTGTCAGGCCTCTTCTAAAGATGTAGAAAATTATTGCACGAACATTTTCCTTAGAAAGATTCATTTTCGTACGTAATCTAACAGATTCTAATCGACGCTGTGACTAAACAATAGCATTAATCCTAATACTTTCAACTGTTTTGCGATTCAAAATTTAAACACATTTGAAAATAGAACAGTTCCAAATTCAAAATTGCCGGGAAATATGGAAACGACAGAACTTAAAAGGCATGCCTAGTATGAACGTGACAGCATCTTGCTCGCTAGTGTAACCTCGTAACCTCAATATGTACGTGACTTAGAGGGCTAATTACAAACCATTTAACGTTATACTAACGTTGTTGAGAAATCGTGGTATCAAGTTCATCTTTATGCCGGTAATTCTACTACTACTACTACTATATCATCATGCCAGATCCCTTGCGGGGTAGGCAGCGAGTACAGTGTTCCAACAGGTTCGTTCGTTACATAGAAAGTAATTAATTCGTAGTGGGAAAAAGATGACATTACAACTCGAGCCCTCCGAGAGCTTAGCATGAATAGATTGGCGTTAGCGTAACGCTTTTGAATTGATGTCCATCATTTGCATATAAAAAAATCTAAACATTTAATAAAATTGTAACCGAGCTGAACCTGTACATTGAATATTTTATTTGGGGTACATTTCCTTATCAATAAAGAGACCGAAACAATTTTTTTTTGTTTTGTCTGTCTATCTGTCTCTTTGTGTTTCACGCAAAAAATACTGAACGGATTTCAATGAAATTTGGAATCTTTTTAAAGAACTTTATATCCCAGAAACAAGAACCAATCGGGGATAATCGCAGGACAAACCATAAAACATTTTTTCTTTTTTTTTTAGTCTTAAGCTGCAATGTCACGTTAAATGTGTGATTTTGCCTACACATGACTTCCTTCATGAACTGATATTGGACTCAGATCCTCATTTCCTCATGAAAACCTCTTCGATGGTTAAAAGCACTCATCGGAAATTGTGCATATACGTTTAATTTAAACACTCAAACAAGATTTTGATCATGAAAACAATCTGTATATCCTATCAAGAAGACTGACACGAAATGTACTGACAAAACTTTATTACATACTTTGCTCGCAATGTAAGGTACACTGCGCCAGATTACAATCTTAAGCAGGGTAGGTGAAAAGGTTTAACATTTTAACAATAATTTTATAATAAATAGATAAACTGGTAATCCTTATTAAAAATAGAGTACACGGGTATTGTATATGTGTTTTTTTATGAGACGGAGTTGGCGTTGAATAAGATCGCGCTTTAAAGACCTACCTACCTATGTCAAATTACAAAATAAATGCGTGCGCAGCCCCGGGTAACAACTAGTATTGAATAAAGATGAACGTGACAGCACACTTTCACGACAAGCAACGTTATCTACTATAACGACAAATTATTCGTGCTAAGTCCTCTATTTTTTTCTCAGTACGCGTTTCATTGAGTTTAGTAGCCATAACGCCTTGTTGGTATGATGATGCACCATGCGGCTATTATTTGGTTGCAGGTTCGGGTCGTAGGTTGGTGTGGTTTTGCTTAACAGCCTTAAGGCTTACTACTAGTAGTTCGGAGTCTGGTATTGTACCAAGTACAATGACAACAGGTTTACCCGCTATTATATAGGGAACTAACAATGACGGCGAAAAGTGGGTGTACACAGTACACCTCTGCCACCCCCGTTTGGGGAATATAGGCGTAATGGTTTTTAACTTATATACTTCACATAAAGTACCTATCAATCTTTCCTATTAATATTTTTAAGAGAAATCAATCTTGATGCACTGGCTAGAACGATTACGAATCTGAAAAATATAAAAATAGTATTTTCACATCATATATTTTATTTTATGGCCTTTTGGTTCAAATATTCCATTATAGTTCATATCTGGCAAGCCAATGCAGACCTTATATATTGTAGAAAAGCGAGATAGGGTTTTTATTTGATTTATTTGCTTTTTATATCAAGATAAGGCTTTAGACTTAATGTACGTATGAATATTTTTATTTAGTATTAATTAAAAAGTGTATTTTAGCCGTTTGTCGTGTGTCTCGTGCTGTAGAAATTTTGTTTGTTATCAAAAATCTTTAAATAGTTTGCTAAAAATGGTATAAGTAATTTAATAATAACTAAAAGATAAAAAATGGTTTTGATTAGATCTCGCAGGTATTTCTACATATGTAATCAAAATATTAACTAAACTTTTTTTTATAAATTAGGAACTAGGAATTATTCTCATGTCTTAGGTGCGTTTACAAATACGAAATTCACATGCGTCTTGACCGAAACAAACTTTTATGGGTCACACAAAGGTTAGTCTCGGGCGGGAATCGAACTTGCGTCTGCTCGATCCAGTGGGCGGAGCAAATTGTGCTCTTAAGCACTGAACCAAGCTGTCCTCTTACTACCGCACATCATTCGGGTCCGTAACCGAGCAGCCTTTGTGCTAAAATGACCCATCATGACGTACGCGTGTGAAGTGTTCGGGCAGGCCGCCCGCTCTCATATCGATAGACTCCAAACGGTTCAGTCTCGTTTCCTCCGCAAAGCTGTAGGAGCCCCGTGCTTCATACGAAATGTCGATCTCCAATCCGATCTCGGTCTTAAACCTATTCGCGCCTTTTTTAAAGAGGCGACAACTCGATATTTTGCGGACGCGTCCAATCATACGGCTTGGCAGCGGCTACGATTAGCGGACTACTAAATTCGCTAATCGTAGCCGCTGCCAACTGTGAATCTAACAGCCGCTACCGCCGTCCGCGGCAGGTCTCACCGACCCTCCCAATTCCCTTACATTCCATCCCTTCTTTCAGACCATCCTACAGATACCACACACAGAATTAGGCACCAACCTTATCGCCGAGGTCGTAGAATCTCTTGCCCGCCGGCCGATGCAGAGCAACACAGCGAAATACTTAATATTCACCCTCCCCCATAGCAATTACCCAAGCCGAGGCCGTTCCTCCTTGAGGCGCCCTTGAGCTAGTTGCCCCTTGCCCTTTCGGCTCGAGCGGAGTGGTAACTGTGAAGGCCCTACGGCAAACAGCGTCGATCACTCTCACACACACACACACAGACACACACTGTGTGTGTGTACTCTTTCATCGTTTGCTGGTTATGTTTGACATTCAGTAAGACTATAGACAAATAATATTCAAGACAAACATCAATTTGACGTGTATTGTGTCAAATACGTGGTAGTGTGTGTAATCTATCTATCTATCTATATCATCACGCCAGCTCCCTCGCGGGGTAGGCAGAGAGTACAGAGTGCGTGTAATGTTTTCTTTATTGATTTAATGTATTTTACTTGCATAATTTTAAAAAAATATTAGCATTCCCCACTCCTCCTCTATATAAACTACTAGCTGATCCGTGCCCACTTCGTTGGGCGGTAAACATTTTTACTTGTGATGAGTGTGGTTCGGTTAGTACTGAGGGCTATGATTTATTTCCTGACTGCCAAAAGGAGGGTTGTATTTTTACAGCATATGTATGTAAGTATTTGCATGCCAATTTAGCTATATTACCGGGTTTGAAATGAGCGAATGAAATGATTATGATTGAATACATTATTTTTATTTTTATTGTTCAATACTTCTCTATATACTATATTAGATGTAATGTTATTATTTGGTACCAAAATATATTGTCTTTCAGGAGTTCCAACTCGAGATATGCCAACATATAACTGCCCATGGGAAAAACACTGCTTTCTCAGGTCAATGCCCACCAGAGAGAATGTTTGACCCTGGGACTTATTAATAGTGAGGGCAAAAGAGATCTTGACGGGATACTGTAGCCTTTTAACCGGTATGGGTAAATTTGTCGGAATCATGGGTATCCGCGGAATATAAGCAAATTGTCCCACTGCTGGCCCTGTGAGAATGGTCGCCACGATTATATTCTCCCACAACTCTTTTAAAAGCAGCCTTGTGCCATTACAATTGTTGGGGGGGCTTAAGTTCCTTAAAAGCATGATAGAAATGCCAACTTTTAACATAAGATCGTGAAGACGTAAGCCAGAAGGGCTCAAAGAATTCAAAAATTCTTGAGGATAGTGCACTGTATCCTCAATATTACACACCGTGTCAATGGACTTATAGTGTTTGACTTGACCGGGAATTTTCTCTAAAATCATTTTATTTATCTCATTCATTGTATCGTTTCTGGGTGACACTATTGCCCTAGAACAAAGCCAATGATTATCTCTTTCCAATAAATTTTTAAGAGTGGGATATATCGCGTCTTTTAGATGTTCTAACCTATATAATATGTGACCTAATCTATCGTCAAGTTTAATGTCTAGGACAGCAAATTTTTCCTTCTCTAAGATTTAGGAGTTGATGCGGAAAGTCGTTATCGTAGTTATCGCTCAAGTGGGCTCTCATGTGTGTTCCTAAATAGAGAATTTCAACGGAACTCCATAAGTAAGATGATTTTAAGCATACCCTGATGACATGGGCGCGTGTTCCTTTTGTTATTACAGGCAGTGTTTGCGAAAATCGCCCGCCAAAACAAAAGTAACACCACCCATAACCGCATCTAAGTTTCTGAAGTCTTTGAGCGTTCGGTTTACTGCTTCAACATGAGCTCTATGACTCATGGTACATTCGTCCCATATCATTAAAGATGTCTCTTGTAAAAGTTTCCCCAGCGGTCCATTTTTACGTATGGAGCATTCTGACTGTTGTTCCAACGATACTGTCAGTGGTAGCTTAAAGGTGGCTTGT
Organism: Phalera bucephala; assembly: GCA_905147815.2. Classification (NCBI taxonomy): domain Eukaryota; kingdom Metazoa; phylum Arthropoda; class Insecta; order Lepidoptera; family Notodontidae; genus Phalera; species Phalera bucephala. The sequence goes on along the minus strand of LR990613.1, from coordinate 27,244,958 downwards.
GCTGTTTTCCCATCATTTAATAAAGTTGCGGCAATTTCTGAAAAGGCAACGGCTAGCCCATTTTTCCCGGAATGTCTTATTTTTGCCAATACCAAATTTGCAAGGAATGTTTTCGCAGTGCCTCCTGGGGCGTCCAGAAAAAAAATATTTTACTCCTGTTATTTGCAACACTGTCAATAATTCCATCAAAAGCTTGTCTTTGGTGTCTAACTAATTTCGGTAAATTTTCATTAATTTTTATTACTAACAACTCATTGTTTTCGTACAAACGTGTCAGTATTACATCCGATGCACTGTTATGTGGCCGAATTGGAGAATCTAAATAAAATGTTCTTGGTAATAAAAAAAAATATTTCTAAAAAGATTGACATGTTGCATATGAAAAAAACCGTCTAATAGAAATATCACTCAATAGATAACGACACAGTCGCGGTTCCATACCTATGTCGTATTATCTCTTTAACCATTTGTCCAAATTAAATGCAGCAAAAGGGAAAAGTCTTTTGTTTTAAATACTTGAGACGATAAATCTACTTATTTTGATAAGAATTCATAATTGTCGATAATATAACCAATAAACATACCTGACGATTTAAATTATTTTTTAAATATAAAAAACTACTTTTTGTGACTTAAATATAAAAGTTAGACATATGCTGCCGCTGACTTTTTTGTAGGCATTATCAAGTTCTAAAACTTCTCTCTAGAATTTAATCATATATCTCTCATCGTTAAGGCAGCGTTAGTAAAAAATCTTTTCGTTCGACCGTTTTTTCTCCGACTTACTTTGCAAATCCGACTACTACGAAAAAGTCTTTTCATTTTGCAGGTTAATATATAGCCTATGACACTCACAAATAATGTGGCTTTCTATTAGTAAAAGAATTTTGAAAATCGGTTTAGTAGATCCAGAGATTACCCCTTACAACGTCACAAACTCACAAACTTTACCTCTTTATAATATTAGTATAGATAAGTGTGGGAAATTTCATACTCCTCCGTCCGCGCAATTTTCGTAAAAAGGGGTACAAAGTTTTTTCTTCACGTATTAATATATTACGTGGTAGTAACTTTTAGTGTTAAACGTTTCAGCAATCAAACAATAATACCGTTAAAATGTTATTTGCACAGAAATTGAAAAAACATTTCTCATAAACTATAAATGAAAGTAAATACGAACAGTTTCGTGCCGTTACTTATGTTATTTTTTCCTCCCCTACAATTTCCTCTATCGAAGAACCATTTAATAAAATAAAAACCGCAGTGCTAAATCGGTTTAGTAGTTTTCAAATTGACGAACAAACCAGAGGCCTTAGCAGCGATCAGTTAACGTTAGCGTAATGCTATCGGGTGATGCGCCATCCTTTTCACTCAAGAAATTTATACAATACAGTTGAACGTGACAGCACTCTTTTTCGCCAACGTTACGGTAACGTGAATTGGTGTGTGCTCAGCCTTTTGCCCAACCAATTAAATCGGAATAGCATTCTAAAAAGTATTGTCAAATTGATTGCACATATTCTAAACCTTTTCTTATTATTGGTCTGGTTAAAAAGCGATTATGCGCGATAAAAAGGACTTCATAGAATTTATGCCATTCTAAGAAGTCCCTTTAAAGATATCCGTATACAATTGTCAATAATATAGTATATATAAACGGCCGGGCATTATATTTAACTTGAATACAAACTTACAAAGAAATCAGTTTTGTTTTTCAAAAGTATATACAGCTAGTGTCACCTACAATCAAAATTTTTACAAACAAATGTACTTTTCCACTGTCGTACGTACAATCATCCTTACTGGACGCGATTGTGAGATAAATAGCACATGTCGTAAACCTTTCGTGAATTTCATTCTATTTGATGTAGAGACACTTTGTTTGTATTGTAAGAGCTATTGTTGGCGGTTGATCACAATCGCTCTAGCAATTCTCTCTCTGATTCTGAGAAACTTTAGTTCTATATGTGATATCCGCATACACCTTCAATAATATTTGGATAAACGGCCGTGCTTTATTTTACTTGAATGGAAGAAATAGTAGTTCTGCTTACTTTTCAAAATTCAAGGGAAATATCCTTAAAATAAAGTATACGCAGCCGGTGATACACGCCAGCGTAATACATATATCTAAACAAATATCGGTTTACAATTGACAAACAAACCAGCTGTACTAGAGGGGATTCTAAACAGCATTGGCAAACTGATTGCACATGTCGTAAACCTTTTTTTTAATTCTCTTTTATTTAGTGACACCGGTCTGGTTTCTTTTGCAAGAGCGATTGTGCGGTTGATCCGATTCTGAGAAATTTAAGTGGGATTTTAAAATATCCGTATACGATTGTCGAAAACGTTTGTACGTGCGACCGCGCTTTATATTTGACTGTTGTATAGTTGTATTATGTTTTATAGTTTTTTTTCAAAAGTACGGTCGTCAGTAACGCCGGCTGGTGTTACAGATGACTGACGTTTACATAAATAATCAAATTTTGTTTTTCAATTGACAAACAAACTAGCCCTATTGGAAGGGATTCTACAAAGTATTGGCCAATTTATGCCACATGTCGTAAATCTTTTGCTATATTTATTCTCTTTAATGTAGTGACACTTGTCTGGTTTCTTTTGTAAGAGCGTTCAACCGCACTGATCCGATTCTGAGAAACTCTAATCCTCTTTTATAATATCTGTATACGATTATGAATAACATTTGTACAAACAACTTCCTGTTAGACTTTAATGGCAGATATAGTACCTAGATATATTGTTACTTTTAAATCATCTTTTAAATCGTTTGCAAGAGGACATGTAGCCAGCGTAACACGTGAGTAAATATTATATGAAAAAAATATTTTACACAATTATGTATACATATAAACAGACTGACCTAAGGTCTTAGTAAAGATATAATTATGTAAGTTACAAAATCTAATATAATATTATAAAGCCAGCACATAAAAAACAAAAGTTACTGATCTTCTCTAACCGTCCCAGGTTTGTGAACAACTTAAAAAAAAAGTATTAGCTACTGTCGGGCATAAATAATAGGTACCAAAGCTAAACATTGTTTTAACATTCATCCTAAATTTGATTTCATTTGTAATCCGTTAACGTCCCGCTGACAATTCGCTCGATCATTTGTCCGGTCTCATTGTGAGTCCGTACTAATTAGGGTATTGAAAATTTCAAATATACGATTTGAATTTGAATTATTTCCATTTCATTGTTGCAAGTTATCGAATTATGTTTTTGAGTAAATTTGTAGGCTACCCGTTGAAAACAATTCCGTACAAAGTAGGGATGTAACGACACCGATTTCAATGGTCAAAAATTGCTGGTTGTCGTAGTAAATAATAGAGAAAATATTGCATTTTCTAAACAAAAAATGTCCTGTAGTGTCTACTACTAATAACTAATATTTCAAAAAACCTAATCATCAATATGTCAAATATCAGTGAGATCCTAGGAAGTAGTTGTGGCTTCGATCCAATCTTTGTATCCACAATAACTTAAGAGTATTTTGGCCTGAGTCCCTTTGTTTGTGGATTTTATGTTTGTTAACACACTTTTTACGCAGGGATAATAACAAGTGTAAAACAAAGTTATTAAAATATATTTTGAGTTACGGAGGGACTGAGAGTAGCTTGAAAAGGTTCGCAAACTTTAACACATTGCAGCAGTGTCACCCTATTCTGTGCCAAACTTGGATTGACACACTACTGTGTGTCTAAATACTGCGCATCAACTCATTTTGAACATTTAGTAAATTGATTTTATTCGACTTTAAGTAATTATATACGCATCGATATGAGAACAGAGATATCGTTACATCCCTAGTTTGAAGCAATATTAAGCTTTTTATTATATTAACCTGTTTATTAAATAATTATGAGTGGGTAATAGTTTTGAATTATTTATGATATAATAGTTTGATCACGTTATTTCCAGCCTGCTCTGATGTTTATTTAATATTTTAATAATGAATTATGATGATAAGTAAGGACTTTCAAAGATCAAATAACCGAATCAAGTAACTCCATAACCGGGCGTGTATGAAACAAATAATGAGAGTGGAAGAAGAGAGGTCTGCAAGGAAAGAACTCATTGAATATGTATTCTCTGCCTACCCCACAAGATAAAGGAGATTTTTTTGGTGGTCTAGTTGAGTCCTTTGATCCGATCTAGGATTTAAGCCCAGGATCTCGTGATTGCCCGCCTCACTTGATGACAGTTGACCAACGACTAATGGCTGATTTCAATATTGAGCTCAAGGATAGATTAGTTTACTGTCAGTAGAATTTTGGCAGATTTTCCATACAAAATATGTCAAATTTCTATCCGTAGTGGGCAAATCTATCCTTGAGTTAAATATTGAAACCGGCCCTTAGTGCTATTCGATGCAAGTGATTTATCATTCCATGTTATTCATTTTCAGGCACTCGTATCTGTGTGACCGCGGTGTTTTAAGCGATTACCAAGGTTAAGCCGCGATCGGCTCAGTTGGCCATGGGTTACCGATAGTAGCATTTTCATATTCGTGCGTGTTCGTACATTGGAAGGCACGCCAAGCCTTGTTCCTGGTTATTATTTAATTTATTAGTCGTTAAGCTAAGTTGGAAGGTGGTTTGATAAGTTTCAACACCTGGTAGCCATAGCCTCCAGCAATCCACACTTGATTCGATCGGTGGAGCATGAACCTAATCTCTCTCATCTCGAATTGTGAGGGAAGGCCTTTGCCCACCAGTGGGACAGTATAGGCTGAATGATTATTACTGTATTATTTATTTTATCTCTTAGGGTCTCCTTTACCACCCTCGAGTACAGTCTGAGGTAGACTAATCGACTGTTAAAGTTGCAAGTAAGTTTATGTACGTATTTTAACATCTCTGAGTAGCCCTATCCGACGGTTAAATTAGTTAGTTTTAATTGCTAAGTAACGATTTAGAGCGGTGGCTAAGAGATTAAGCCGCTCCGTCCACTGTGTCTAACAGTCGCGGGTTCGATTCCCGCACGGGACAATATTTGTGTGACCTACGATTATTTGTTTCGGTCTGGTTATTTGTGTATGTGAATTTTCATGTTTGTAAACGCACCCACGAAACAGTAATAAATTCTATTGTGGTTCTACGTTTGATTTTTTAATAAAAAAATGATGGCCGAGAAGTAACTAACCAGCACTTTACTCGAGGGTAGTGATCTTTCACTACTCTCGAGTAAAATGCTGGTTAGTTAGAGGCCCTAAGGGTTTGTTAGCGGTAATTACGAAAATAGATTTTTTTTTAAATGTAGAGCTAAAATTCCGTAGAGCAGGCAATAATTGTTGTTACTCGCACAATCGCGGTACAATTGCAATAGTGTAATAGCATTACCCAAATGGCTCAGCACAATGGGTATGGAATACCTACTAATGGTCGCAACGGATAGCCGAGGCTTTCGGTGAATCATGGCGACGGGCTAGCTATTCAATTTGTATGATAAGGAGTTATTTCGTACGTTTTTTCTGCGAATTAGTGAATTATAATACGCAGAAAAAACTTTGTTGCACTACCCTTTTGGTGTAGTTCTATTGATAGATGTTTTTGTCATGGGCAATGAATAACTCAGTCATAAATAGAGTGAGTATTTATTTCAAATTTAACCCTTTGATCGCGTGATCCGACCGCTTAAGGTACGGTCAAACCAACGCGTTCAGCCGCGGCCGCGATGGTGTCTCTGGCGGCGATCATGGTGATTGGTATTTTCCAATGATTGCGCGTGCAGACGCCGCCCTGATAGCGCGCGCAGGACGCAAGATGCATTAGTGTGAACATTTTCATACAAATATTACCGTAGGAGCTGATCGCCACCGTGCACGCCACGCGGACGCAGCTAAACGCGTTGGTTTGGCCGTACCTTTAGTCCGAGCAATGGGACGATGTGAACTTTTTTTGTTCGTGCTATTCATCGAACAAAGTGCAATCATGACTCTAAGCTGTTTGACAATCGCAGCTCATTTTGCCGATACCTCCGTGAAAGCAAGCAATGAAGTTAAAAGCAAATAGGTAATTGAAATACCATTTTTCTGACTAAACTGCCTCGTTACCCTAGTGGCGATTACTGCGCTTTGCGATCATCCTGGGTTCAAATCGTCGGTCGGATAAATTTAGTTTTTCTATCGAAAAATTCCCAGCATCTGTCCGAATTTTGGAATTGTGCCGGGTATATGAAAATAGGCTTGCCCACTATTACATGGGACCTAACACCATCGGCGAAAAGTGGGGGTACACAGTACACCCCTGGCAACACCTGCTTGAGGAATACAGGCATGACAGTGTTTATTTATTTATTTACCAGTTTTTACCAGTTTTAGCAACCTATACATTTACGGTTTAGAATAATAAGGTAATTCTCTGAATAAAGATGTTCAATGAAGGATTGTTTCTTTAAGTTCTCATTAGTATCGTGTTTGTACATTAATTAAATTATGTAATTTATATTGTGAGTAGTATAAACTACTGTCAAGAGATTTTAAAAATGAAGGGAGTATTAAATATAATATCTTACGGAGATAACTATAACTAAATTAAGTTTTTCACTAAACTTCTTTAGAATATCAAACAGCTTCTTCACACCTAAATTGCGCAAAGCCTTAATTCATTACGGAACATGAGCCGTTGTTTTTAATGTCTAATGAAAACAAAGCGTTAAGACATGAAATGATAATAACTTGAAGATTGCCAAAGTTACGCGGGGAATTTCTTTATACGTTATACCGAACTTGCTGCATAGTAATAGCGTGAGATATTATGTTCGCCCGGAATTTTACGATCGACGAAATTACTCCGCGAATATTGTTCACGTCATTTCGGCAATATTAGACCTTTTGGCATTTGACACTCGGATATATTTGGTTCATTCACATCACGCGTTATGCGGTATATTACATTTATGAAAGACTTCTAGGGTAATGTCTTTAACGATGACATGATTACACCATGTGTTTCCGCTAGCGTAGTGCTTAGTCTAATGACTGTCGAGCGACTGGGGCTTACTTAAACTGGCCACAAAAATACATTTAACCAGAGTCTGGTATAACTAGAACTCTTTCGATCCAGTCTAGTTGGCGATTCCCCATGTGAATGCCTCTTCTAAAGTTATTCTACACGTTTTGGTAGTAAGTTTGAGCGCATATTGGACAAAATCGATGTGGAATGAATGGCTAATGTTCCACGTTTGGAAATAAAATTGTTGCGAATGGTTTAGGCGGAATGAACGGGGCCATTTTTGTGTGGAGAGAAAGGACCGTCTGGCGCGTAATGTATACGTGCCAATTATTCATGAATGACCTACTTCCTTATCCAATAATAAGGAGGTTATACGGACGATGACGAAGCCGTCGCCCTCGGAACTCAAATAAATCGGGCGATTAGACGCGTGCTTATTGAGTTGAGAATGTGGATACGAATAAATGTGAAGTATGATCATTTTCGTTTCGACTACTTCGTTGGTCTAGTGGCAAAGCGCATCACTTGGTGATCACGAGGTACTGGGTTCAAATCCTAGGTCGAACAAATGAAGTTTTTGTAATGAATACTTCGCATTATGAGTCCGGAGTCTGGAATTGTCCCGGTATATGGCAATAGGCTCGCTCCCTATTACATGGGACCTAACATCGTCGGCAAAAGTGGGTGTACTCAGTAGATCTATGCCACCCTCGCTTGGGAAATAAAGGCGTGACGGTGTTTATGATCATTTTTGTTTTGGAGTAATAAAAATAATAAGTACGCTGTATTAATAGGTAACACAAATAACATTAATACATACAAATTACAGATAAAAATTAACGTGCCCACATATATTCATACATACTAATAGATATCTATTATGTCAGCTTAGGATAGAGTTATAGAAGGATTAGCACACCTGTGAGTAATACTTTCTTCTTGCTTTATTACATTTTATTTTTTAATATTACGTGTTTTAGAAAGTCACTCAAACTGGGTTCGTTGCCATCAAAAAATTTTATGCCATTTTCAGTCTTGCGTATATAATAAAATCTTGTTGAGAATGATCTTCATAAATGACTAGAGTTAACTTAAAGAATATTAGGACTTTAGAAGACGCGGTGAAAGAGATATGAAGTAACAGAGCTTTGTTGAGAAAGAACCTGTTGGAATTATGCATTTTAAAAACGTAGCCCTACAATTGGAATTATTCTTGTGTCGTGGGTGTGTTTACAAACATGAAATAAACATACACATACACCCAGACTGAAACCAATATTTGTGGGTCACACAAAGCCTTGTCCCGTACGGGGATCTAACCCGCGGCAAATCGATCCAGTAAAATCTTACTTGGTGAATCAAGTCGTTCGCCTCTGCCTTTTCCGTAAGGAACCTGGCGTGATAATATAAAAGATGTTCAATACAAGAACGTCGAATGGGACTTCTACAATTAGATTACGGATACAGACAGAAGCGAAACAAAGAAATGTTCTAAACACTGAAGGCCAGACTTAACAAAGAAATAGTTAAAAGAGAGTACGGCTGAACTACCAACTTGGTTATTTTATCACTGTTTGACTTATGTACCTGTATATTTGTTTAAGATTATGTACCTGTAAAGTGATTTCATGGAGTGGGCAGGCCCTCTAAAAGGTGGAAGACCAGGTGAAGGTTACAGGTAAAAGCTGGATGAGTACAAAGCCGGTCATCGTATCGATCTTTTGGGGAAGGCCTTTGTTCGGCGCTGGACGTCTTTGGGCTGATGATTATTATATACGGCAGATTTTAAAGATAATATTGTTACGACCCGAAAATACCGTAAACGTCTAGAAGGTTCCACCCCTTTAATTATCGCCGGCGCGCGGTTGCGGTATACAAGTACCTATTTGTTCACGAGCAAATACGAGTAGGTATGTAATAATAATACCGCTTTATATACTTCTATCGATGTACTTGGAGGGTTCGCGTCCGTTCTAGAACTTTCAAACAAGTATAAAAGGAACACAGAACGCGGGGACGAGACAGTCTCTTCTCGGAAGCGATAGTGATCAAATGGGAGAACAAGCGATCTAAGTGGAATACACCGGCGACTTTAGTATCGATATACGGGTACTTCGAGTGACTCCGACTCAGCGACTCGGAGGCAGTATTTGGGTACTAACGAGAGTAGTACTAGTGTGAGATTAGTTCGCGTGTGTATCTGCATACGACGTACTGTTTTGTGTGTACAGCGCCTAATAAAGTACTTCAGACGATATTCGGCATTTAATTACCCGGCAAACATAACAATATGAACAATTAATTAACAGATATACAATGCGAAAGTGGAAGGATGTAGGTGCCGGGGAAGACCTAGACTATCTTACCATGACCAAATAGACCGTGTCTTAGCTGAAGGGCAAGTCAAGAGTCTCCGTAACCGGCGAGTGTGTATGAGACGAACTATGAGAGTGGAGGAAGCCAGAGAGGTATGTAAGGAAAGAAAGAAAGAACAGGTTCTTTCCTTACATGAAGAAGCGCAGCAGAATGAAGATCCAGAGCCTGCAGCGCAAGATGGCCATCCGCATCGCACGAGGATACCGTACCATATCCTTTGAGGCGGCAACACTCTTGGCACGCTTTTCGCCGCTCGACATCCTGGCGGACATGGACGCGAGGGTCTACGACCAGACTCGTGGCGTCCGCCAAAGTGGCGAGGGCGTGCCTGCGCTCGAAGAAGTGAGACGGCGGGAATGACGGCGCGCTCTGGAGGAATGGCGCGCGAGGCTCAGTCAAGAGCACATCGCGCGCAAGCGCGTCGTCCAAGCTGTCCTGCCGTCCCTCGAAGCCTGGTACCAGCGGAGGAGAGGGCGAGTCACCTATAGACTTACTCAGATAATCACCGGTCACGGTTGCTTCGGTGATTATCTGAGGAAGATCGGACGCGAGGCGACGACGACCTGTCACCACTGCGGTGGGGACCAGGATTCCGCCCAGCACACGCTCGAAGAGTGCCCAGCGTGGGCCTCCGAGCGGCGGATCCTGGTCGACCGGATCGGACCGGACCTCTCCTTGCCGGCAATAGTAGCGGCTATGCTGGCAGGGGAATCGGCGTGGGGGGCCGTATCCTCCTTCTGCGAGACTGTGATGTCCCAGAAGGAGGAGGCCGAGCGGGATCGGGAGAGGGCCGGTGTGGAGGTGGTGTGGCCCATGTCACCGTGAGCACCGCGTCGGTGCGGGAGGGAGCATGTCATCAAGTCTCCCTCCGATGGCGGGCTCTTCGGAGCGAGGCACAAGAGGGGCACCGGTGCGTTCCATACGGAGATCCCGGAGCCCTTCCAAAGTGCTGATGTCGGCCACCCTGGGGTTTTTAGTCGGTAGGAATCCGACACGCCCCGCGAGCTTCCCCCGAGGCTCGCGGAAGTCCTATGCAGGATTTTCCCCAGGAAAAAAAAAAAAAAAGGTCTTCCCGGCACCTACATCCTTCCACTTTCGTATTGTATATCTGTTTTGTCATTCTTTCTTCTGGCATCCTTTTTATATGCCCGTACCAACGGAGCATACCCTTTCTCATCTTTACACCGATACTATCTTTCATACCTACTCGCTTTCTTACTACGCTGTTGCGAATACGGTCAGTCAGCGTGACTCCGCACATCTTCCGCAGAGATCGCATTGCGACCGCATTTATCCTGCTTTCGTTCTCCTTCATATATACCCAACTCTCACTGCCATATAACAGCGTTGGGACAAGCACTCCGTTATGTATGGCCAGCTGCGCCTTTTGGCTTAAGTGCCGGCTCCCAAGTAGCCTTCCCATCGCACCATTCACTCTATTACCTGCATTCACTCTTCTCTCTATATCAGCGGTGTATTTCCCATCCTTACTGAAGGCGCATCCAAGATATACAAACTCATTCACTTGCTCCAGCACATCGTTACCAACCACAATCCTTGCATTCGTTCTGGTTTCTTCCCGTTCAAAAACCATTCGTTTTGTTCATGTTCATTTTAAGACCCACTTGTTGAGATACTCTGTTGAGGTCACTGAGCATTCGTCTTAGATCTTCCAGCGACTCCGCCACGACCACAATGTCGTCGGCAAATCGAAGGTGAGTGATGTATTCGCCATTGATGTTGATGCCAAGTCCTTGCCATTCCAAGAGCTTGAAGGCGTCGTCTAAGGTGGCCGTAAACAGTTTCAAAGAAATGACGTCTCCCTGCCTTACTCCTCTCTTTATGGGGATCGCCTTCGTGCACTGCCCCTGTACTCGGACTGACATGGTGGCGTTATTATACAAGCACTTCAACACTTCGATGTACCGATAGTCAATGCGGCATCGCTGGAGAGATCTAAGAACCGCCAAGTCCCGATCGAATCGAAGGCTTTCTCATAGTCCACAAACGCCAAGCATAGTGGTCGATTATACTCCTCGGTCTTCTGTATAATCTGCCGCAACGTATGTATGTGATCTATGGTACTGAAGCCTTTCCGGAAACCGGCTTGTTCGGGAGGCTGGAAGTCATCAAGCCTGCGTTCGATACGATTCGTGATGACTCTCGAAAACAACTTATAAACATGGCTCAGCAGTGTGATGGGCCTTTAATTCTTCAGTAAAGTGTTATCACCTTTCTTGAAAAACAGTACCACCACACCCCTGTTCCATGCTTCCGGCGTTTTCTCTTCGAGGAAGACGGAATTAAACAGCCTCTGAAGGACTTTAAGTACCGGTGTTCCGCCCGCTTTCAGAAGCTCTGCGGTAATTCCGTCTTCGCCCGGCGCTTTGTTATTTTTAAGTTGTTTGCGAGCCATCATAATCTCGTACAGGCTGATGTCCGGGATATCTTCAGTGTAGTGTCGGGTTAGCTTGGGTCTTTTACCAAGTCAACAACAGGTTCAGCTACTGAGGTGTACAACTGCCCATAGAACCTCTCTATCTCCCTGATCACCTCTGACCTATTTGACGTTACGTTTTCGTCCTCCATCTTCAGCTTCGTCAACTGGCTTTGCCCAATAGACGCGTCTCTTGCGAACACTTTGGAGCCCTTGTTCTGTGCTATGGTCTCCTCAACACGCCTTGTATTGAAGGACAGTAAATCGTGTCGCAAGGACTTCAGTATCTGTCCATTGAGCTGCCTATAGGACTTAGCATCATCGGAGGTTTGGAGCGTCATGGAGCGTCGCTCAGCCATGAGGTTTCGGGTGTAGTTGGATAGTTTTTGAGGTCTATTTTTACGGTGGGGCTTAAAATACTTGGACCCGACCGCATGGACAGTCTCTACCAGCCTGTTGTTGATTTCGTCCACTGATCCGCTGCTGTCTAGCAATTCGAAGCGGTATAAGTTTATTGGTCACAGCGAATTAGGCCCCAGAGCTCATTACTTTATTGATTACTCTCAAAGATACTCATTAGTAACAAATCTAAGATCACTGAAGATTCCATCTTCATTTGATGAATAAAATTGAAGCCGGGCTTAGGAAATCTTCGTCTACATACGGTCTGTTCCATATTCCGGCTCATTATTTATTTGGCAAAGATAGGACTATCAAAGGTCTTTGTAGAATATTTTATGGATCTACATGTGAATTGGGAATACGGAATAATACATAATAAAAGAATTAGTAGGCGATCTTGACAGTATCTGGTCTTTATTGGAATAGTGTAAGAGATCGTGTATTTTTTGATGGGCAAGTCAAGAGGCTCCATAACCAGCGAGCGTATTTGTGACGAACTATGAGCTTGAAGGACGCGAGAGAGGTTTGTAAGGAAAGAACCCTACAAGGGATGTGGGAAGAGACGATGGAATATTGGGTTTTCTAAATACTTGCGTTTTGAGGACTGCCTCGTTGGTCTAGTGGGGAATAATGGCTTTACGATCACAAGGTCTTCGGTCAAATCTTAGGTCGCACAAATGTAGTTTTTCTATCGAAACATTACTAGTGTCAGTCCGGAGTCTGGAATTGTGCCCGGTATATGGCAATAGGGTCGCCCCCTATTATATTGGACTACATCGTCAGTGAAAAGCACACTACAACTCTGCCACCCCTGCTAGGGGAATATAGGCGAGACGGTGTTATTTTTTTCGTTTTTAGGGGTTATTTGTTTTTTTTAATAAGACCTGAGAGTGCTTGTTAAATCTCGTTAAACGCTCTTAGCACTATATGACTCCGGTGTTCTTAGCGACCACTAAGTCTAAGCAGTATTCTAAGATGGGTGGCTTTTTGTGCCTCCGTGCCTCGGAAGGCACGATACGGTCCTGGTTACTACTGCACATGACGTATTACCACACGATGGTTGTTAAGCCACGTTGAAAAACTTATGGGTGGCTTGATAAGTTTCAACAATCGATGCCTACAATAAAAAAACACTGGATTTCATAGAAAGACGGCAATGTGAGTAACACCCTGCTGTTGTAAACACTGTAAGAGTGTGACATAATGTTTTTGTTTCTCTCAAAATGTACTTAATAGAGCCAGGCAAAAGAAAGGGCACTGGTAGGGTCAGTTTAGAGTTCCTAGAGTCTCCGCAGTTCTCGAAGCTCCCTATTACGATGAAGGACACCCCCATGGTTTATATTGAGTTTTTAAAAGTCCCACATATATCAGTGTTCCCCACAAAAGACTGAGAATCTTTTGGAGATTTTCCTCCTTAAAACACAAAAAAAGTGTCATTGGACTTCACCGTTCTTTTCCGGAGTTTCCCATTCCTTTTATCCAAGGTTAGGTGAATGTGGATGGCTAAAATTGCCTCCATATAGTTGGCACAATCGTTGAGCTTTAGGTATATTACTAAATTTACTCTAAGAAAAAGATTTTATACCAGTATTGTAACAGTACCCAGTCGCAGGTGTATTTCCGGTCGACTTAGAGGTGTAAAGGTCAATGTATATTAAGAGAACTCGAACACCGTGTTTGTATTTTATATATGACTATTGTAAAATTATTATATTATTTAAACAGCAAACTAGATCTTCTGACTAAATGGCAGATTAGATGAGATAATCATCAAAGGGCAGTCAGCTCTCCTTTATGCCGCCCGTACGTGAACTTCTGGCAAGAACATGGCTGGAAGCTGACCACTTTGTTTGGCTCAATTTTTCACAGACAATGCCAACTTCTGGTACCTTCACAGTTATTTTAATGTTCCTCGACTGATCCAGCACGTCATGTTCATAGGGAGCGCATGTTTTTACGTTATGTTATACACGGATTTTGTACCAACTCGAGAAAATTTCCGTGCATTAAAGCATTTTGCCGTACTTAGTAATGAACTGTAATCAACTAGTTTACGAATAGTTGTATTAAACTTAAAAAGAAAAAAATCCGTTAGAAATATTCCTTGAATTCAAACTATCGTAATAATTACGGATCGCTCAGATCACAATGCTCAATTCCAGTCTTCTTATCGTCTCCGAGAAAAACTAACGTAACAAATAGACGAATAGACGCACCAGTGATCTAATAAGGATCCTGTTGTTCCCTTGAAGGACTACAAAGAACGTGTAGTAACAAATGAGATCGATGATTCCAAGGCAGTTCCTAATGATGCCATGTCTGTATTTTGCTTATATATACAACCTGTTATTTCTCATTAGTATCCACAGAAGCCGGTCTCACGAAGCACTTCAAATTAGGTTCAATACTCCTACTCTATACTTTACCCTTTACTATGAATGTTCCGTCGTATTTTCATTATGAAACAGCACGACATACTTAATAAATTATGTTGCTAACAAGCTTGTACCGCAGGAGTCAAAATAATTACGAAAAAAAAGGTTTATATCAAAATGGAACGCGGCAGCAGCTGACGATTTTACCTAGACAAAACAGTTTACTTACCATAATTAATAAAACTCGATCTTCCAGAGAATATAAATTGTTCCATCGATACTATGAAAATTCATTGTCTTTTTCGTTTTCCAAATCTCTCTGCAAATAGGTGCAAGTTAATTTAACAACTGTTTATAATTTCACTCGGAGCTCGAAGATATCTATTTATCTTGTTCTGACTAAAATAATGGATGTGGTTCGGGGACTTAGCATTTGATATATTCGTGAATATATTTGGGCTTTTATTATGCAATATGATTTATAATAATTATCATAGTTAATTAGTTCTTGGTAGCTGTAATTTATGTTTTTAGTTTGGAGCAAAATATTTACAAAAATACTAGTTAGATACGTTTGTGTAATTGGGTAAAAATTTATGACACCGCTAAGGTGAGTAGGAATTGACTCCTTGCACCAACATCGCAAATGAGCCTTCATGGTAGCGAGACCCGAAGGTCGGAAGCCTTTAGTGACTCAGAGGAGATCGGCGCATAAATCGTCCCTCGCCGCCACGAAGCAACACATCGGTTAAGACGAAAAGCTAGACTAGTTTCCTTCTCGATGACTGGCTCCTTGGAACACGGCACAGACGGGCACTTTCGAAGATACCGACCACCTAGTGGTTTTATTCGCTAGCAGTCTGAAACACTTCGTTAGTTTCCCAGCGAGGCTCGCGTATGTTCAATGCCGCTTTCTTTATTTAAAAAAAGAACCACTAAACAAGAAAAAAAGGAATCGACGTTGTGTGAACGCCTAGGCGTTCACACAACGTCGACTGCAACAAGTCTAGACTGCAAACATGATTGTGACAGGTGGATACCCACTTAATTACCATTAATAATATTGCCGTTTAGCTATTAGGTCTGACGTTGATGTGAAATGGCTCAATTTAATGTATTTGGTTTTATTTAACCGATTGCGTTATTGCCCTCTGCCGATGTAATTGAAATCTTCATAAATATTTGGAGTTTGTACAGGTGTGATTGGTTTAAATACAATATTCATTTAACCATTTAAATGCATTAAGGTGTTTTAGTTATTGGAGTCGCCTAACTACTATCGATATTTTTTTAAATATGTAAGTACCCGATGCTCCTTAATAAGACAGTGTCTTATCTGAAGGGAAAAGCTAGGGTCTCCGTAAGCGGCGAGCCTGTATGAGACGAATTTTAAGAGTGGAGGACACCAAAGAGCTTTGTATGGAAAGAATCTGTTGGAAGTCTGTACTCTTGTCATGAAATTTACCCAAGTTCTTTTATTAATTAGCAACCGTGCAGACCTAACCTGTTGACATAACTCCTTGGAAGATGAAAATTTTTACTAAATGTTACCCCTAATTTCACATCAACATTTGAATCTATGAGCCAAAAGAACCTTGTCGCATTATAGACAGACAGAGACATTTTTTGACAACTTTGATTGAAGCACGTTTCGTCAGTTTTCTTCTCGCTAATTTTGATGAGGTTTTAACGTGTTTTCTTTTTGTTGCAGGCGCATTATGCCTTCGAAGTGTCCACGTGATAGTCCCAGAGGCGGTAGAGCGCGGTACCAAGGTAGAGATGAATTGCCTGTACGACCTCGAGCAAGAGGTACTATACTCCATGAAGTGGTACCGCGGGGACCGGGAGTTTTGCCGGTACTCGCCGAGGGACGTACCCCCGCTCAAGATATTCCGTATACCAGGCATAGAATTCAATGTAAGTTACAACTTTATACATAATGTTACTAAGTAAAGTATAGTGATGCGAATGCTATCGATTATGTGTGAATATATCAGGAAGAGAGATAAAAATCTTTTATAAAAAAAGGTAAACCGACTTCAAAAAGCAAAAAAATAAATATTTGAAGTCGGTGCTGGTTGGTGCAGTCGGTTACTTGGCACCGACTTCAAATATTTATTTTTTTGCTTTTTGAAGTCGGTTTACCTTTTTTTATAAAAGATTTTTATTTTACAATTTTAAGTGACCAGTGAATTATTCTATAGTAGGGTACCTATAGGATTGACGTAATACCCATAATATCTCAATTTACACATGCCTATTGTTTGTCGTTAAGGAGTTCCCTGGTGTATCTTCTAAGTCCAAGGTCCATCATCTCAGCCTATACTTGTCCACTGCTGAACATAGGCCTCCCCAATCGCTTTCCAGCGTAACCGGTCCGATGCCACCTGCATCCAACGACTTCCTGCGATTTTCACAAGATCGTCGGTCCATCTGGCAGGCGGTCGTCCCACACTGCGCTTGCCAATACGTGGTCTCCACTCTAGAATCTTTCTGCCCCAACGCCCGTCCGATCTACGCGCTATGTGGCCCGCCCATTGCCACTTCAGCTTGCTAATCTTAACGGCTATGTCGGTGACCTTGGTTCTTCTACGAATCTCCTCATTCCTGATTCGATCGCGTAGAGAAACGCCGAGCATAGCTCTCTCCATAGCTCGCTGAGCAACTCTGAGCTTTTTTATGAGACCTATAGTAAGAGACCACGTCTCTGATCCATATATCATCACTGGTAACACACACTGACTAAAAACTTTAGTCTTAAGGCACTGAGGTATTTTGGATGAGAAGATGTTGCGCAGTTTCCCGAACGCTGCCCAGCCGAGTTGGATTCGTCGATTGACCTCTCTCTCAAAGTTGGACCTACCTAACCGGACTACCTGTCCCAGGTAAATGTATTCGTCGACAACTTCAAGAGTAGAGTTCCCAACGGTGAGTGCGGTGGGTACGACATGGACGTTACACATTATTTTCGTTTTGTCCATGTTCATTTTAAGACCCACTTGTTGAGATACTCTGTTGAGGTCACCGAGCATTCGTCCTAGATCTTCCAGCGACTCCGCCACGACCACAATGTCGTCGGCAAATCGAAGGTGAGTGATGTATTCGCCATTGATGTTGATGCCAAGTCCTTGCCATTCCAAGAGCTTGAAGGCGTCCTCTAAGGTGGCCGTAAACAGTTTCGGAGAAATGACGTCTCCCTGCCTTACTCCTCTTTTTATGGGGATCGCCTTCGTGCAATGCCCCTGTACTCGGACTGACATGGTGGCGTTATTATACAAGCACTTCAACACTTCAATGTACCGATAGTCAATGCGGCATCGCTGGAGAGATCTAAGAACCGCCCAAGTCTCGATCGAATCGAAGGCTTTCTCATAGTCCACAAACGCCAAGCATAGTGGCCGATTATACTCCTCGGTCTTCTGTATAATCTGCCGCAGCGTATGTATGTGGTCTATGGTACTAAAGCCTTTCCGGAAACCGGCTTGTTCGGGAGGCTGGAAGTCATCAAGCCTGCGTTCGAGACGATTCGTGATGACTCTCGAAAACAACTTATAAACATGGCTCAGCAGTGTGATGGGCCTATAATTCTTCAGTAAAGTTTTATCACCTTTCTTGAAAAACAGTACCACCACTCCCCTGTTCCATGCTTCCGGCGTTTTCTCTTCGAGCAAGACGGAATTAAACAGCCTCTGAAGGACTTTAAGTACCGGCGTTCCGCCCGCTTTCAGAAGCTCTGCGGTAATTCCGTCTTCGCCTGGTGCTTTGTTATTTTTGAGTTGTTTGAGAGCCATCGTAATCTCGTACAGGCTGATGTCCGGGATATCTTCAGTGTAGTGTCGGGTTAGCTTGGCTCTTGGGTCTTTTACCAAGTCAACAACAGGTTCAGCTACTGAGGTGTACAACTGCCCATAGAACCTCTCTATCTCCCTGAGCACCTCTGACCTATTCGACGTTACGTTTCCGTCCTCCGTCTTCAGCTTCGTCAACTGGCTTTGCCCAATAGACGCGTCTCTTGCGAACACTTTGGAGCCCTTGTTCTGTGCTATGGTCTCCTCAATACGCCTTGTATTGAAGGACCGTAAATCGTGACGCAAGGACTTCAGTATCTGTCCATTGAGCTGCCTATAGGACTTAGCATCATCGGAGGTTTGGAGCGTCATGGAACGTCGCTCAGCCATGAGATTTCGGGTGGAGTTAGATAGTTTTTGAGGTCTATTTTTACGGTGGGGCTTATAATACTTGGACCCGACCGTATGGACAGTCTCTACCAGCCTGTTGTTGATTTCGTCCACTGATGCGCTGCTGTCTAGCAATTCGAAGCGGTTTGCCAATTCGAGTTGAAAGTTCTCGGGGTTTTGGATGTGTGCATAAGAAGGTCGGAGCGTAGACTTCATCAGACGCGATCTTTCCATTTTGACATTAATATTTAATGTGCCTCTGACCATTCGGTGATCACTGCCGGTTTTTACCCTGTGAATCACGGAGACATCATTAAATATTTGTCGCCTGGTGCTCATGATGAAGTCTATCTCATTTTTTGTGGAACCATCAGGGCTCATCCAGGTCCATTTTCTATGAGGCGGCTTCCGGAAGAAAGAGTTCATCATAAAGAGTCCCTCCTTCTCCAGATATTCGGCCAGCCTCTGACCCCTGGGGTTGCGCTGCCCATATCCAAATTGCCCCACTCTCAACTCATCATAAGTCCAAGGTCCAATGTCAATAAAATTAACATGGGACCACTTTGGAGATATACTGAACCCAATGCAAAAATATCAAAATCGGTCCACAATTGACGGAAATATCGCTGAACATACATAAAAAAAAAAAAAAAAAAAGCATACATACAACCGAACATAGAACCTCCTCCTTTTTGAAGTCGGTTAAAAAATAGTCGATGCTCTGACATAACGATGGCTCGAACCAGTGGCTTGAACCAGCTTGAAGAGCTGCCCCGCCCTCTGTTTTGAATAGTCGTAGGTTTGATTCCTGAACGGGGAAAATCTTTGTGTGGCCCACAAATATCTGTTTTGATGTGGGTGTTTAGGTATTCATGTTTGTAATCGCATCTACAGGAATAACTTCCAGCGTGGCGCCACGTTTAATTTTAAAAAATAAAATGAAATTTTGAAAACGACTATTAAAAACGTTAATTTATTAACGCCGATTTCCAATTTTGACAAGAATGTAGGTATACATTCTTTAGAAACAAGATTATTACTACTAATAGGGGTAAAAACGCTTTTGTAATTTCATTACACGAACTATGTTTGAACTATTCCTATTTTATTAGGCCAGTCATGCGTTGTATACCTTTGATTCTCTGATCTAATTATCAATTTTGAAATTCTCCAAATCGATTTGAAGTTGGAATACTTAAACTGGGCTGAATGAGTTTTGTGCAGCTTTGCATTTTTTAATGTGCATTTCAGCGAGGCATACCGTATGCGTTCAGTATGAGTGTGTGAAAGTGAAAAATGTTTTTAATTGTGTTTTTTTAGACTCTATCAATGTTTTTTCCGGGCTGGTTGTATTGTATGTATTGGTGGACGATCGTCAAACAAAATAGGTCGCATCGCTCGCCCCGAAATAACAACGATTAAAACTATTTAACGTTATCAAATCATTTATTTCGAGTACATAGGTAGATATAGGCTTAGGTAATGACATTGCAATATTTCATTCCATGTACTGCCATACAGCATACGAAATTATCAATTGCCAATTATTAATAATAAATTAAGAATATAAAATTATAATGGAATAAAATGAAATATAAGTTAATGTCAATAAATTAATTTATCTTTTAGAAATCTCAAATTACTTGACTAGCCTGATTATTAAGTGACGGGTCTATGCTGTATATAAAAATGTACATTTTTAAACTGGTTACTCTCATTAAAAGTTAGATCGATTATTGTGTGACTCTTTATTGTGCACCAATAAGATACATCTCAAAATAACAAACAGAACTAAAAGTAACACAAAGGGCGGCCTTATCGCTAAAAAGCAATCTCTTCCAGGCAACCTCGGGATGGAGAAATAGATTTGTAAGTATTATTGACGGGGGTGCAATTGCTAGAGATCATACTTATATATATATTCTTATACCTACATTAGCCGTATAAATTTATCATTTTACAATTTTAGTTTTACTTAGTTATTTAAATAAAACGTAGTCCCATACTTGGATTGGTTCCTGTGTCGTGGATGCGTTTACAAACATAAGAATTTACATGCACAAACACCCAGACCAAAACAAATAATTGTGGGTGACACAAAGATTTGTTTCGTGCGGGAATCGAACCCGCGACTATTAGACACAGTGGGCGGAGCGGCTTAAGCTCTTAACCACTGCGCTAAGTTCGTCAAATAATTAAATTGTATCCTCATTGATTCCGGATCTCCTTTTTCTTTTATGTAGTACCAATCTATTGGTTAGTTGGTAAAATAAGGTTAATGTATTTGGTAATATTAGGCCTTAAATTTCAGCCTTAGTATTTGAGATAATGAGTCTCAAATCGATTCCTAAAAGTATTCGATTCCGAATTCCTGGCGTGCCACTATATAATTAAAGTTTCACGTTAGATACTAATCAAACTTGTTCTGATAAGCTACGTTTCCGCAGTGGCCTTTGATAGAGTTTGTAATGTCTTTAGAAATTTCAACTGGAACTTGCAAGATTACCTCTGAACTTATGAGGAGGATTATGGAGTTTTCGGCGGTGATGGTTTAGTTTATTAGCATATACGTCGGTCTGGTTGGAACGCCTTTGTTAGTCTAATGGTGCATAGCGAGCATCCAGCAAAGAGTCTAAGAAAATAAACTCAGTCGTTGTTTGGAGTCTTGGATTGTGCCTCGTACAATTGCAATAGCCGCCCCGACTGTAATGCAACATCGTCAGCGATATGTGAAATACAATACAAAGAACTAATAAGATAAATCCAATGATCGCGCAGTGGTTAAGAGCGTAAGCTGCCCCGCTCTGGGTCGAATAGTCGCGGGTTCGATTCCCGCACGGGACGACTCTTTGTGTGACCCACAACTATTTGTTTCGGTCTGGTTATTTTTATATATGAATATACATGTTTATAAACACACCCACGACACAAGAATGAATCCTAATATGGTGCTACGTTATTTTTTTTAAATTGGCATAAATGAATGTAGACAGATCCTCCAACACTCCTACATCACTTCTTAGAACTAAATGTATGACTTTTCCTTTTATTATTTTTAGGTAATTATTTTCTTTTTAGTCTTGTGTCACAACAGTAACCTATACAATGTGTAACATAATGAACGCAAGCCCTGAAAGTAGTTTGTACTAAATCGATAACTGAATTGATTCTAACTATTTTTAAATGTATATTAATTACATTTTTTTTAATTTGCATAAAATACTGTTACTCCCTTAGTGCGCTATATAAACTAAATTTATTCTTGATTCAAAGCAATACGAACATTTCAAATGCATTTCTAAAACGTATTTCTCAATTCGCACAAATACACGTACAAGTTTCATTGTTATTTGGGGTATAAAAGTGAGTAAAAAAGGGCATAACAATTTTAAATTTGAAAAATTGGTTTGTGGAATTTGTGAAGCAAATATCTAATCGGACTATCTGAGGTCTTGCGTTATTTATGATACACCTTGTATATCGTAATGTTTTAATATATGTAGGATTTCAGTCTAGTTCATATTCCTTTGCACTCTCTTACTTACCTAAGTCATTGACTGTAATATGTTGTGTCGACTAAATAAAAATAAAGACTACATCTATCTATATCATCACGCCAGATCCCTTGCGGGGTACGCAGGGAGTACAGAGTTTCAACAGGTTCTTTACCTGCACACCTCTCTTGCTTTCTCTACTTTCATAGTTCGTCTCATACACGCAATAATTACATGTTCTACAAAAACCTGTCTCTATTCATCGCCGTATCGGTACTTGTAAACAACATTTTATTTAAGTTATTTATTAAATACATCATGTAAATATACCTTGTAAATATTGAAATGATGCTCCCGAAAAAAATCCTTTTAAGCCCATTTTCATATTAATGTCCAAACATTCAATGTTTTATTTATTCTACTCCCCGTACATCCAAAAAATACAGATAATTTACATGAAACCTTTGATTGCACTTACAAAAAAAATATTACGAGAATTTCCATTAAAGAGATTATTTCTCGATTAATAAGACACACAGATTGATATTTACATTTGTTTACAGCGTAATATATAAATAATTTATTTCTTTTCACACTCATAGTAAAAATCAAATTCAAATTGTTTATTGTGCAAATGTAAGTGCATTATTTGATGTAACAGTTATGACGTTTCACCATATTTTACCCCAGATGCATGCATAATTTGAATTACTGATACTAATTAATCACAATTACTGTAAAATACATTGCTAAATAACACTTGTAAAGCTGTGCGACCGCGGTGTTCTTATCGATCACTAAGGTTAAGCAGTGTACGTTACGGTCAGCCTTAGATGGGTGACCGTTTGTGACATTATCATGTTGTAACGTCTCCGTGCTTGCAACTTACCATTTAACTGGAAGCATACTTACCATTTAATGTGGTAGTCGTTGATCGTCGCTAATAGTTGTTGGAATAATGGGCTTGATAAGTTCCAACAACAGGTAGCCACAAATCTACTTGCACCAATACACAATGGATCGTGGTAGATAGAATACGATCAAATTTGTGTCACCTAGATTTGTGAGAGAAGGCCTTTTCAGCAGTGGGACAAATAAAATGTTTTTTTTTTATTATTACATTGCTAACGTTCTAGAATTTAAATGCGTACATTTGATATGTACAGACGTGGGATATGAAAGATTAAAAATATCCTTTTTCGTAGTCCTGTCACAGTCCCTAACAAATATAACATAAAAAACGGTATTCGTAGTACACACATAAAAGTCCGAAATGAAGCGAGCTATATTCAAAACACGACGGCCCACCATTTGAGTGACACACAGAATTCGATTGCGATGAAAATGAAATTTCCCAGCCATTTCCCTTGTTGCCAACACGACAAATTATAACAAGTATGCAATTAAGTTTGCAAACTTTCTCCTACTGTTGTGTCATACACCCATGCCTATAAACATGTCTAAGTAATTACTTCTACTCAAAGATATTTTTATTCTATAGTTGAGAACCTGTCGAAAGTAAGTATTGTCCAATATCAATCCAATCTAATTCCAGTACAATAATAAGCAAAGCTTTTTAGGTAAGAAAACTTTATTATATGCCCATATCCATTTTATCAACGTTTGCAAAAGTGTTTGAGTCCCTTATCTGTCCCTACATTCAAAATCACCTAAAATTGTATCTAAGTAATCATCAGCATGGTTTTGTGAAGTCACGATCTACGGCAACTGACCTAATAACTTTCACTGAGGTATTATTTAATTCTATTGACTCAGGCCAAAAAGGGGATGACTTACCTATATACAGATTTCGCAAGGCTTTTGATAGAATGTCCCATGAAATATTAAGTATAAAATTGCGTGCCTATGGTATCGCTGGCTCCTTGCTACGATGGTTTTACTTATCTTGGTCTTACTTATCTTGTAGGACGTTTTTCGTTGTAGTCAATGGTTATCAACCTACAGTGCAAAATATACCTCAGGACTCACATTTAGGTCCAGTCTTATTCAATTTCTTTATAAATGATATCCCAAACTGATTTTTTGATTGAATTTTTTTGATGTCTTTATGTACGCTGATGACCTCGAATTTGTAAAAATTATTAAGCCAGATATATATGCCTCAAACCTGCAGAGTGATTTGAATAGACAAGTCCAATGGTGTAAATATAATAGAATGCACCTAAACACGAAAAAAATGCTACCATGTCAAATACTCAAGGAAAAAGAACTGCATACATCATGACTATTTTATTAACAACCATAAAATTAAAGAAGTTAAGAACTAGGAGTAACTTTTGACAGAAAACTTACCTTTCTCCGTCGCATAGCCAATATCACAAAAAAAACATCATAGTACAACAAAAATATTACTTTATAACAACTTGGTTAGGAGTATTTCAGAATACTGTAGCATTATCTGGCGCCCACATTATGCGACACACACACTTCTTTTGGAGCAAGTACAGAAACGTTTCCTTTGGCACCTTGTTTTTTCAATAGGTAAGGCTAAAAAATTACATTCATACGAAAAAAGACTGAAATTGTTTAATATGAACACGCTTAATAAACGTAGGAATATAAATGATGGACTGTTCGCGTGTAAAGTTTTCAATCACGAAATCGACTGTCCACAAGTACTGGCCCTTTTTAATTTTCGGGTCCCGTGGAAAATACCTCGCAGCTCCATCACGCCACTTTGTCCACCGTTAAGGAAAACTGTTTTAGGTGCCAATTCCCCCTGTGCAAAGTTGTGCAAGATTTTGAACAAGTGTAGTGATACAATCGACTTAAATAAAGGTCTACTTTCAACAATGTATAATCTTGAATAACCTTAATGGAAAAGACTATGCTAACTGTAACCTTATACTGACTTAAATTTATTTGTCTGCACTTTTTCTATTATTGCATACGGTGTATACCTTTAAGTAATTGTTGCACTGAAAATGTTCTTGGCGCATGTATTTTTAAATTGTATGAGTGTAAGCAATTGTTGGTAAACCAAAATAACAAAAAAAAGCTAGAAGATGTAATATTGCCACATTGCACTGGCAATAGACGGACAGACAGAATCTTTTGGAATTGTTGAAAAGATTCTGAAGTATTGAGCCATTATTTGATTATGGAATAGGATTTCAACTGATAGAATTATTCGCACATGACATAAATCGGAAGTAAGTTGAGACTAAAGGTAATACGGGTGTTAAGGTTTCGCTAGATATGACGGACGATTTAGCGCAGTGGTTAAGAGCTTGAGCTGCTCCGCCCACTGTGTCTAATAGTCGCGGGTTTGATACCCGCACGGGACAAATCCTTGTGTGATCCACAATTATTTATTCTGGTCTGGGTATTTTTGTTTGTGAATTTTCATGTTTGTAAACGCACCCACGACACAGGAATAAATCCTAGTGTGGGGCTACGTTTAAAAAAAAAAAAAGATAGCTGACGCAGCGCGATGGGAGCGCGACCGTGGCGCGGCTTGGGGTGTTGTAATGTTCTTAAATGTACGGGAGACGCCGCACAGCGCCGCCGCGCTCGGCGACGTGGCAAACGTCACGACCCAAAGTAGTCAACGCTTCCGTCGCGCTCCCATCGCGCTCCGTCGGCTAATTGACTAAAAGAGTCTTCCTCTGACTCTACAAACGTTTGCTGTGATTTAGTTATAATTCAAGTGAAATGGACTGCCTCGGTGCTCTAGTGGCGAATAATGCGCATACCGATCACGAGGTTCTGTATTTTAATTCTAGGTCGGCCGAAATATTAATTTTCGATAAAAAATATCCAGTATTAGTCTGGAGTCGGGCGTTGTGCCCGTTAAAATGGAAATTCCTCGGGGCCGAACATCGTCGGCGAAACGTGAATGTACACAGTACACCTCTGCCACCGCGCTTAGGGAATATAGTCGTGACAGTATTTTTTTTTTCAAGTTACATTTTTTATTATGTACGATTTCCGTCTGTATCAACACGTCAGATCCTTTGGGGGGTAGGGAGTGAGGTATTTTTCCCATATACGTTTTACATGAGAAAAATATGTTTTTCGCTCAAAATCTACCAGGTGACGTGGTAACATACTAGGATATTTAAAACTCACAACATTTCATTATATCATTTAGATGGGTTAAAAATTCGCATTAATGTGAATCCCAGAGGGCACTCCGTTTGTGATTTTAATTGCATTATTCCGGTCTTTGAACTATGTTTGTGGCGAAACCGCTTTAAAAATGGCATAAAGAGAAATATTTCATCGTATGTTTGAAAGAAAAGTAAATAACGATTGTTATTGTTCAGTTGAATTGTCTGAAATCTAATAAAGGGCCGGGATGGAGGTGTATAACAAATTTTAAAATACACCGTCACGCCTATACTTCCCAAGCGGGGGTGGCAGAGGAGTACTGTGTACACCCACTTTTTTCCGACGATGTTAGATCCCGTGAAGAGGGCGAGCCTATTGCTATATACCGGGCACAATTCCAGACTCTGAACTGATACTGGGAATTTTTGAGTGAGAACTACATTTGTCCGACCTTGGATTTAAAACTTTTATCTCGTGACCGCAACGGGCATTATTTACCACTAGACCAACGAGGCAGTATCAAATTTTGTTTCATCTTTTCAGATAAAAAATATAATTTATATGTCTGTAAAGTTCAAATAACATGACTAGCACGCACTCGTCGTTTCGTTGGCGCAGCAGTCACCATTTGTATATATCATGTCTGCATAATTACGAACGGTGTATACACGCAGGATCCTTATTCGATAGGACCAAACGCGGCTCGTTACGATAACTTCATGAAATGGTCATGGATTGGTATTTTGTATGTCACTTGGGTTACCAGTAAGGAGGCATTAATAATGTTACTCGTTGAGCGGGAGGGAGGAGGTTAACAGAGTATCGTATGACAAGGGGAAGTTATAAATTTCGTGACGTCACATGCATCAGTTTTTTTTTTTCATCAGATTCATGCATTCAGAAGTTACAGCCAACGGCTGCAAAGTACAAAAAATAATCTACAAATTTGTGTTTTTTTACTCTTTAACCTTGTTTTACTGAATACAATGAACTTTATAAGATAATAAAATTATTTTTTAATTAAGTTATTCTGCCCCATCGAAATCTGTCAATAATATGAAAAAATGGTAACTGTTTTTCTTTGGTGATAGTTTTTAGTTTAATGGTAACAGGTACTAGTTTGTACATAAAATTATGTACTTTGCACCCGTCGATCTATCAACGCTGATTCTCGTCTTGTAATATGAATTTTCTTAGGAGCTGGATTGGTCAGTGATTTAATACTGTACTATCGAAAATCTGCGTTTTGAAATAAGACGTTTAGTCATACTTGCTAAGTTTAAAAATGCAAAATATGTGACGTCACACCAAAAGAAGAGTTTAAATAATTGTGCCCACTTGTGACAAGGACGAGACGGACTATAAAAATCATGAAATTCGTGCGAGGTAATTTATCGATCGCCCCTAAACGATCATTTAACGAAGTTATCGTAACTCATCGAGTTACGTATTTAATGGTCATGGCGAATAAGGCCCCAGTGCGCGAGTAAGCGACAAATTTATTTGTTTTACCGCCGCCATTTGTGTCAAGAAATTTCTCGTTATAATTACGATGGGCGTCCTTTTTATTGCGGCCTATCAGGGACCAACTATGTGGGTCATTAACATCTTTATCTACTGACTATCAATAGCGGGGCAATTTGGTACAACCATAGAAAACGTTATAAGAAACTAGAAGTTGTATAGGCGTATAACTTGTCACCACACATGTGAGAATATTGTCAGTAAATGCTTCAGAGGGCTAGCGAGTAATCGTGCTGTCACGTTCATGCTTATTTAGTAAATTTGTAGTGTGACAAGGATAGCATACTCAACTCGGGTCACGCTAACCTCAATATTTTCGTACTGAGCCTTCAGGATCGTGTGTATCAACGGTAACGCTAAAGTCGGTATGAGTCTTGCAAAACTTGTACTGTATTTATAAGGTAATTTTAAAGGTTTTACAGCAATAATTAGTTGTATGTGAGTCTGTCTCTATTTACATGTTTTAACTCGTAATGTTTCAAGCTTAATTTGAAGCGTATTCTCTTATCCAATGCATTTTCATGGTGGGTCTAACTTAATTCTACCCAGAATTGGCTCCAAACAAAGGTACTTGTCAACGGCCAACAGCATAAACACGAAATTTTGCATATAGGTACCTACTTTAATTTTGATTGCTCATTGGAAATTGCACCTTTACCTGACTGCGTATAAGCTGGCTTTTGAAAATGTTTCTTTGCTACTAATTTATTTCAAATTGTGTGAGATGAGAAAGGGTATGCTCCGTTGGTTCGGGCATATAGAAAGAATGCTAGAAGAAAGACTGACAAAACAGATATACAATGCGAAAGTTGAAGAATGTAGGTACGGGGGAGGACCTAGGCTATTTTACCATGACCAAATAGACCGTGTCAAAAGTCTCCGTATCCGGCGAGCGTATATGAGACGAACTATGGAAGTGGACAAAGCCAGAGAATTATGTGAGGAAAGAATCTCTTGGAACTCTGTACTCTCTGCATACCCCGTAAGGGATCTTGCATGATGATATAGATATGGATTATTTTAAACTGAACATGTATGGCAAAGCGACGCTGTTTCACTTCTAGTATTTTATTATGACCATTTCAGTGGTAACAATTGTTATTCGGAGTGTATCCGAGTACCAACTCATTTGGTGTCCGTATGGGCCACTTAAATTTTATCGCGGGTCGCAACATCCCTTCATTACTGGAAACAGCCTCGTGCTCATTAACGTCCATAATACGTACATTGTGTATGCCCATTAATAAAGTTTTTATCGTGTAAGGCTATCGTTCGACTGTTCGACAGAACACGATTTAATACAAACGGCCAATTTGGAACGTGGGCTTTGTGTCTCTAACAATTGTGCTGTTAAAATATTCATACTGAAACAATGTATGTATACATTGTTTGTATCTGAATAATACTGGTAAAATTTTGACTTGTTACGTGTTTTTGGATGGGATGACTAGCTTGGTCAAGTGGTTTAAGCGAAGACTTCTCGGATCACCATATCAAGTAATCACACCATATCAAGAAAAGACAAATCTTTTGTGACATACAATTAGTTGTTTTCATATAGGTGTCTGTGCGTGTAAAATTCATGTTTGTGAATGCACTTCAAACTCAAGAATAATACATAGCGTAGGGCAACGTTAAAAAAAGCCTTTCGTACTAAGCACTCAGTTACCATCGTTGTTCAACGCTAGTGTTGCGATAACATGTCTAACATAAGACAGCAAAACAATACATTACAATATACGTTATTGCACACGAAAAAAAATCACAGAACGAAAGAAAAGTATGGGATATAGCTATCGGTACAGCAAGGCGGCCTTATCGCTTAAAGTGATTTCTTCTAGGAACCTTTAGATAGAGGACAGAGATGCTTAAAATAAAAATAAAAATTAGCAAACACGCACGAATAGACATTAGTGTATAGTAGTCGAGAAATCGTGCTGTCACGTTCATGATTATTTAGTAAATTTTTAGTGTGAAAAGCATGGTATATCCACTCGGTAGCCTTACGCCAACATCAATCGTTCGTACTTACTGAGAGCTAAGTACAAACTATTTAATATTATAATAACGACTAATTGTCGATAGAATGTGTTGTCACATTCATCTTTATGAAGTAAAATTAAAGTTTGAAAAGGATGACATATCAACTTGATAGAGTAACATTAATGTCAATCTGTTCATGCTCTGTAGTTTTACTTTGCACGACAGTTTTTATTGTGATACAAATAAAATAGACATACAAACCTACATTCAAAATACATTACCCGCTTTCTAGGATAAAATATTTACTCACCTGAATTTAGTATTTACAGACAGAATACGAAAAAATGCTAAGTTAAAAAGTAGTTAGCGATATATACTCCAAATAAAATCTGTCGTGCAGAATAAAATTACACTTAGACATGTTACTTTAACACTAGCGTTGAACAATAATCGTAACTAACTGAAACGGGATCCACCCATGGAACAGAATAACTTCGGTGATAGTGCAAAACTGCGTAACTAACAACAGACAATACGGCGTAAATTAGGTATGTCAAAATTTACAGGAGAGCCAAAAAGCTAAATATTTTCTCTTTTACCTATATAATATGTCCCTGTATTTTTATTTAATAAAACGGTAAGCCATGCACATTTTTAAATATCTCAGAATTAAACACATGTTAGAGTAGAAGAGAAAATATTTAGTTCTTCGGCTCTCCAGTAGAGTTTGCCATACCTAATTTACGCCGTATTGTTACTCCCTAGAGTACGCTCCCACAACACAGGAATAAGTCCTAACTTATTCCTGTGTTGTGGGAGCGTTCAAAAATAAGAAAATTCACATACACAAATACCCAGACCCATGAACGTATAACAAGGCGGACATAATTTCGCTAAACAAAAAGTGAAGCTCTGCAATGGCGGCGGCGCAAGTATGTTTTAGTGAATGAAAGAGCTGCCATGTGTAACTAAATTTACCCATTTTTTATGGGGATATTACACAACCTAATCTGTTTTCAATTTCATGAAACCTATTTAGTATCCACGTTAACGATTACATTATTTCGACTTGCATCCAATCTCGGGCAAATATTGATGCAAAAGTCTTTATAATAAATGTCAATGTATCGAAACATCGATGTATATCGACGATTTGCAATTCGAAAGATTGATATATCGTATTAATCGTTAGTGTTACATTGCATATCGCAATAATAAAAAAACAAGATTTAATTTGTGTAGATTCAGGGTTGAGTAATCGATTATTGTATGAATTAAATCTTTTATTTATAAGCGTCTTGATTATTAAAAGTTTCTTTTTACATTAATCGACTTATTTATCATATCTTCTATTCTAGCTGAAAGTTTATTTTTGATAGCAGATAATATCGTACGCAAATCCATATTTACTTGGTAAACGTGTGTCAAACTTATTCTTTAACAATTTTGACCTGGAAATCAAACACATTTCGCGATTAAATAATATACTTCTATTCACATACATGAAATAAAAAAGAATTGAAAGAAAATTTTTGATTAAATTATTATTTTATTTAAACTTAAAGTTGATTATGTTGCAATAAGTGTTATTAAATTGTTTCAATTGAAATTAAGCAAAAAAATCCTACATCCTAACTTACTTCTACAACGAACAAAAGTATCGATTATTTTTATAATAAATCGATTTTAATAAAATTGCTTTTAGGACAATCTAAAAAAATCGATTATCAAAAATCGATTTGGTCCTTCCTGTGAAATCCCTAGTGATACATTCATTTATTAATGTTATACAGGCACTTCTTTACATAGTATATACTTCCCAATTCTTAGTTGCTTAATTATTGTACCTAACATACAGATCTCCGAGAAAATCCTTGTCTATTTAAGTTCAATTTAAACACCGAAATTCAGATTTTACTTTTTTTTAACACAAAATAATTGAATTAAAGTAAAAAAGTATTAAACTCTCACATTTTCGAGAATATTTCTCTTTGGATATATGGCAACATTGCTCTTTTCATGAAATAAAACTATTTTACAGATTTTATCGCGGTTTATTTTTGTTTTTTAGTTCCCGACGTTTTGAGTGCTTTGCAGCACCCATGATCACGGGAGGGACTGAGGTGTAAGACGTCCAAAAGGCATAGTTGTTCCGGGGTACCCTCAAACTTCTTAATTATTTTTGTTGTTTTTGGTCCGATCTACGCAGAATGAGCTCACGGTGTCTTGAGGTCTTGCAGTGTTATGCTTGGTTTTGGATTTGATTATATTAATAACCGGATCCCAAGTCAACGGAAGCACCCAACCATCTTCTCCATTGAAATTAGTATGTTTTTTAATTTAAATAGCCTCGCGAACCATCCTTGGTAGGAATCGGTGTTCTTTCACGAGGATTTGTGCTCTATGAAATCTGATGGTATGGTTAAAAATAAAAAATAAAACGGAATAAAATCCGTAAAATAGTTTTATTTTATGTGTAATATTCGCGTAAATCTAAGAACTCAATATTGCTCTTTTCGTTGAAGTTTAATGTTTCGAAAAATACGATTTTATTTCCGATTAGTCCATGTCACTTACCTATGAAAGCTGATTTCTTGACATTTTTCTTAAAACTGACTATAGTTTCGATAGTACTTAATCACACCTAACGACAAATTTTTATTTTATTTTCTTATTACGTAAACGACTTTTGTCGAACGTGGTTTGTTGCGTAATGGCTGCCGATAGACTTACTATGGTGTGAGTGTGTGCGTTTTAGCTCGTACGTGCATGCGAACTGACTTACTATTGAGCTTCACTTTATTTTTAGCGAGATTCCGTCCACCTTTTTTTATGCCCTGACCGAAACAAATAATTGTGGGTCACACAAAGATTTGTCCCGTGCGGGAATCGAACCCGCGACTGTTAGACACAGTGGGAGGAGCGGCTTAAACTCTTAACCACTGCGCTAAATAGCCCGTTAAACGTCCGTATACTTCGTCGTGGTTAGTTACGCAGTTTTTCGCTATCTTCGGCGTATAAGTTTCTTTGAAACAATCTGCGTCAGTCTATAACACTTGTCTGAGGTGAGAAAAATGTATTTGTGTTTATCTTCTATTCCATTAAGGAGTTACGCAAAACAGGTATACGCTTTCTCTTAAGAAAAAAAGAATACCGACGCATTTATTCGTCACGCGGGGGTGGCAGAGGTTTATAAGACCTTTATACTACGTATTTGTGGGAGTATCAAGGGCTATTTAATTACGGCATCTTCAAAACAATTCAGTTTATATTATATTTTCTAAGAAATATATAAAAAAATCTTCACCCCTATATTCTTTAAGCGGAGGTGGCAGAAGCGTACTATGTACACTCACAGATTGCCGACGATGTACCTAATAAATTCCTTATGCAATATACGGTAAGAGTATTACCGTTGTACCGGGCATATCTCCAAACTCCGAAGTACTGTGAGAAGTTTTTAATATAAAAACCACACCTTCTCCAATCTAGAATATCTACAATTTGAACCTAAGCCATCGTGATCGCAATCCGCACTATGAACCACTACACCAATAAAGCTGTCAAAAAAGCAACACGTCTCCTTAATGATATTTATAATCACAAGTTCTACTTAATGATGTCTTTATACTTGCATCGTCGCTAGAGAGCTTTAAGGATCAGGTGTGGTAGTATTACATACCTACTTGTTCACCGGGTCCTGTAGTACATTTTTGTATTATATGTTTCTTATATACTGTATTTTGTAATATGTATTTGCGTTTCTATATCATATTTTAATTTTATACAGATCTTGTATGTATGTAAGCATTTATTATTATAAGTTAAAACTAAGGTGTAACAAGTGCACCCCCATTTATTCCACAACCAAATCATTTTTTCCATCCCAAGATTACC
The DNA here is from genome assembly GCA_905147815.2 of Phalera bucephala. Taxonomy (NCBI): domain Eukaryota; kingdom Metazoa; phylum Arthropoda; class Insecta; order Lepidoptera; family Notodontidae; genus Phalera; species Phalera bucephala. The sequence continues at coordinate 27,211,238 of LR990613.1, read as the reverse complement.
TGAAAGAGATTGCTTTTTTAGCAAAAAAGGCCGCCCTTTGTGTAACTTTTAGTTGTATTTTTTGTGTTTTGACATTATCTATCTATCTATTTATCCAATTAAGACACGGATCAGCGTCTTCTACAGACATGCTAATTATGACTGAACAGATGGTTGTCGTTTCAGCCAAGCCGCCCCTACAAGGGCCCAATGGGTTCTGATACTCGATATCCATTGGCCTTTGTTTTATTATTTCATTGTTTATATTGAATTTCTATTGACAAAAGCTTTTAAAGATGGGTCGCGTTGAAAGTTAAATTGCCGTCACGCCTATATTATAGACTACTGACATCATATAGGGCGAAATTTTTATTTCAGCACTGTTGATAGGAATCTTTCGATAAAAAACCATACTTTTTCCGAGTTAGGATTCTCATCTAAGAGGTTATGATCACCACCCGCACTATACACTACTAGACTAATGAAACTGTAAAAAAAAATATATTAACTAGTTTTACTTATCGAAGACCCATATTATCCTTTCCTTTTCCTCATAAGTTAATTAAGACATAGATCCAAAAATCCGTGTCCCCTACGGACATACCAATTATGACCAAACAGATGGATCGAAATCATTTCGTAATTGACAGACTGTCGTTCCCAGCCGGGCCGCCCCCTACAAGGGCCCACTGGGCTCTGACACTCGATATCCATTGGCCTTTGTTTTGTTATTTCGGTAACAGAGCGCATTGTTTATATTCAATTTCTATTGACCAAAGCTTTTAGAGATGGGCCACGTTGAAAGTTAAATTGCCGTTATGCCTCTATACGATGGTCATCAGTGTATTCTGTTTACTTTCATATTGCTTACTAAATTCCAATGTATATTATATATAATATCAGCCTTATATGATGCACTAAGTTTGCGTGATGTCAGTGTTCGATTTATTCAAAAGCTGACAATGTGAGCGTGTGCATACTACAATTTGTCAACTTCGCCGTTTCTGCATGCGCGTAGTTCCATCTAGGCAATTAATTCATCTAAGCTCCTTCCATTGCCCTTTGGGTTATCTTTATTCAGCCATCATATCTCTGTGCCGTAGGTTATCACTCACAACGCACACATAGTCAATATTAAGAGACATATGCAATAAACATTCTTTTTTAACTTGTTATGTGCGTATATTTGTCTTTCCGGTTCAAAATTTGTGATGAATTCTTCCACAAGCACTTACTGGCATCTGTTTAAGTTTGGATTCCTATGTAACTTCGCTAACAGTCTAGTAATATAGTAACAAGGAGCTGGTCTGAAGATGGAGCCGGGAAGTGGTCAGAAATACTCATCTTAACGAAATAGCGCCGTCGTTTTTTCGCTGTAAAAGCTTGTATATTTTTATACCTATTTACAATAATATACTTCCTCGAAATAAACTTTAGAAGTAGGACGAGTTTTCCAGTAGCGGGGATGGTTGGAGTTATAACGGGTTTGTACATTATTGATTATGCATAAAAAGATTGCAATGAAGCAAGGAATTAATTTTACATACGATGTACGCAATCCACGTGTTTTGCATACACCTAAGTAAAGGTGGAATTTAAAATGACAGGATATCGGGTAAATATTTGTGATAAAGTGCTTAGTTGTTTTAAAGAAAAATAATATCAAAACTTACGTAGTTAGGATCTATAACTGCCTGAAAATAAACTAAGACAGAGTTTTATATCATGAGGTCTATTTTCAGAAAAAAAGCGCGTAAAAAATTTATTCCTCTTGAAGTTTCGTAGAGAAAAACTTTGTTAAGCTGTTGTGAAAACAGAAGTCATAGAAATACAAAGAATATATTATGTATATACGAAACAGTCCAACAAAATCGTCCTAAAATGTTTGTATTTATGTTTTGTGATAATTACAAATACTGCATTGGCGTGAATTATTTGGTAACAAAACAATTGTTGCTAAGTATCGATAAAGTTATTGAACTCAAATCTATTGAAACCTAATGGTAGAAGAATTAATCATAAACTTGACTCTGGATGCTATAAAGCACTTGAATTGAAAGGACTTGAAATTCATTAGCCGTGATTAATAATAATATAGATATATTGATAAATAGAAATTGGTAAGAAATATGCAACCTTCTGCAAGTCATAGGTCCATCTTGTGGGGGGCCGGTCTTCGTACCAATGTTTGGGGAGAACTTTATCCTGCAGTGCACGTCTTATTATCTAAACTAATATTATAAATTCGAAATTAACTTTGTCTGTCTGTGTATCTTACCTTCTACGCCCAAACCACTGAACAGATTTTGATCAAATTCGCCAAGGACATAAATTTTATTCAGGAGAAGGACATAGGCTACCTTTAGTCTCAAAAACGTGTAAGGATGTGAAGTATAAGCCTAAAAATAACGAAAATACGGGAACAGCGAGTGTGTAAAATTTGCGTAGGTAAGTCTCATAGTAAGTCCCTATGACGTCATTTTGCCGACAAAGTAGTGAAAGCATGTTTACTATATTCACGACCGCAACCTTTCAAGACAAACTTCTGGTTCCAAAGTATCTCACAACGCGCAGTAAATCTTGAAGGTTATTAGTTTAAAGTAACATGTGTTGCCGTTTAGACTTTAAAGCGTACTCTCACGGCCGTTGTAATTTATCATAAAGTGTTCACAGTGTTGCCAGCATCCTATATTAAGCGTTTAAATTATACGAAGTGTAGTAATTTTTCACACTTTCGTGTTTTGGAGTGCGTTGTCTATTTTCCGCGCTGTTGGTTTTTAACTTGTAAATGTTTGTTTGTAATTTTAATTTACTTCTTGTTTTTAATTTATTTTAAACTTAAGCTTTGGAGGTAGACTGATTTATTATTTGTATTTTAAATTGTGTCACTAAAACAATATGTTATTTTGTTTTCATCTATTCTATACCGTAAATCAGATGCATCCGTAAATAAGCATATATGTAAAATTAATGTCAAATATTTAAACATTTTATTAATTTTATATTTAGAAATGTACGTATTTCCACTAACGACACTACTATTATTTCACTTTCCTTTTTTAAATTAATTAATAATTTTATTTATTTACTTAGGTGCATGGTAAACATACAGCATATAAATAAAATACATTATAAAATATATGACAAGTCTTTACTTCTCAATTTGATATATGTCTAATATATAAGGCAATTTGGTATTAAGTAGTTATATTAATACGTTCAAATCAAAATTATTTTATGGAAAGTAAGTTATTGGAATAAAGTGTGGCTCAAACACGTCCTCGCTGATGCTACACTAATGATTCAATATTCCCCTAGGATTTCAAATAGTTCTATCTACAAGACAAATTAAGCTTTTGTCCAATTTTACAATCGCAGTGATGGTCTATTGTAGTAAAAAGCGACTTCCAGTAACTCTCTTAGATTTAAGAAAACATATTCTCAGTTTTAAGCACTTCATCCCGAACATATTTCAACCCTAATTACGACTATAACATGGGCGTGTTGTCTCTATGTAAATAGTCCCTTGTATACGTGTAAGGGCGCAGTCAAATTGAGAGCTACTAACGCGGCTATTTAATAGTTCAAGAAGAGCTTAATTGAAATTTGGTTTACGAGGTTAGAGCGAAGTGGCACCATATTAGCTAAATACTTGTGGGTTCACATTGTTGTGTACAGCTATGGAAATTCCAGCTCAGCTAGTTCATGTAATGTAGTGCCTACTAGCAAGTACTCGCCGGCGCCCAGATAAACCCTCAGAGGTTTACGTGGTGCGGCAATATTATTTATTGTAACGATAGATATGTGTTTTGGAAATAAAAAAATTAAAAAAAAAAACGTCTATCTATGAGGACATAGATTTCCATCTATTTATATTTCTGTCTATCTATATCATCACGCCAGATCCCTTGACAATTTAATTTTAGGCACTGAGGTATTTTGGATGAGAAGATGTTGCGCAGTTTCCCGAACGCTGCCCAACCGAGTTGGATTCGTCGATTGACCTCTCTCTCAAAGTTGGACCTACCTAACCGGACTACCTGTCCCAGGTAAATGTATTCGTCGACAACTTCAAGAGTAAAGTTCCCAACGGTGAGTGCCGTGGGTACGACATGGACGTTAGACATTATTTTCGTTTTGTCCATGTTCATTTTAAGACCCACTTGTTGAGATACTCTGTTGAGGTCACCGAGCATTCGTTCTAGATCTTCCAGCGACTCCGCCACTTAAAAATACACCGCGATAAAATCCAAAACAATTGTTTTATTGCACTTTTAATGTAATCAAATTTAACGACTGATAATGTTAAAATGATGTTACTAATATTAAAGATACGTTTATATTTGATGGTATACGTAATACCTACGTAGAATATATATAAGCGGACTCATCAGAGTTAATCAAAAGCTCTCCGTAGGTACTTGCCCTGGTTGTTTTTAAATGAGATTCTCAAGAACTGCCAATATTGATCTACCGGGGACTGGGGATAAGTTCGAAATGTCTTTCCAAGAAAACGCCAATGGTTGAACATTTTTCTTAGGTAGATATCTGCTGCAATAAGACTTATAGAAAGGGTTTCTTAATTGCTATAACGTAAGGGATTTTCTTTATTGCTGTCTGATTTCGCCTTGTTTGAAAGATTGCAAAGCAAAAGAAATACGTCACTTAATTCAAACTCAAATTTCTTTGTTTGTAAACAGGTGCATTATAATATGATGTGAGATGTTACACTTTTAGTATGTACTCTATGTTTCGCCAACTGGCGTACAAATATTAATTAATAAAATGAATCTTTAGCTACAAAAATACTTAACGTTAATATTTATTGCATAATAATATCTTAATATATAATTTACTAATACAGTCCTTGTCAGTTGTCATAAATAGTATATATAATGTCAATTTAGTATGCTATAAACATGTCAAAGGAAATGAATTGTCAAAATTATCGTTGAAGTATAATTTGTTAAGTCGCGATTATTGAACTATCATTAAAGTAGTCGTTTAAGGAATAATAACATTTATTTACTAATATATCATGCAGTTTTATTTTAAAACTGCTTATATTCATAATTTTTATTCCTTCCGGAATATTAAGAAATATTAAGAATTTCGGATCATGTAATGATATGTGTATGTATTTAGTTCTATGTGTTATGTACGTCAGAGGGCTATGCACGAAAACATTGATTAAATAAACTTGAACGTGACAGCACGTTTACTCCCTAGCGTCACGCTAACGCCATTTTTGCCTGCTAAGCCCTCTGATGATTTAGTTGAATGCATTATGTGGTTGAGGTTGAAGCGGTCGTAGCGTTTCAGGGGCGTGGAGTCCAAAGCGATAATCAAAGTTAAGCAGGGCTTGTGCAAGTCAGTTTGAGATGGATGACCGTCTGTGGCAATGCGCTTTGAAAGGTACGTTTAGCCAAATTGGAAGCCTTATCTGTAGCTTGATAATAACAACCGCAGGTGGTGTAAAATTGCTTTAATCAATTAGTACTGTTTTTGCGTTGTATAGTATAACCTAATCTCTCTCACCTATATGTCGTATCCTATTATTTGAAAATTAGTTAATGTAATGACAAGCAGTTATTTTCATTTAAGTAACCTTTTAATCTTATCATACACATACTCTATGATTGCTCGAGTGTGTTTAGTTGTGAAGCGATGACAGATGACATCTGTCAGGTGACGAATCACCGATGACAGATAGTCGATGTAAGATGGCGGAGGGGGCTGCGTTGTTAGCCTATTAGCAACGGGGAAAGCACTCGGACGTATCGCGGAGCAGCTAACCTCACTGCATTCCATGTGACCATGCGGACGACTATAAAAACGAAGAAAAATCCACCTTTCACCGCTATCGGCATTGTAAAGGCCATCGAGAAAACATAAGCGCCGTTATATATTTGTAAGAGAACGCCTGCTTTGCCCAGCAGTGGGACAGTGTATATTTTTTTTATATAGAAATATTTACTTCTAGGAATTGTTTGGGTAGTACCAAATTTATTTTGTTTCTTCTAGAGAGTAAGTAGATAACTGAAAATAATCACAAGCCCATATTTATTGTAAAATATTGCCGATACTGAAGAAAATACCCTCTATCACTGTTAACATGGCTTCAAAACAAAATCGTTGGACGTAAAATATATTAAGTTAACAAACGGATTTGGACGGCTATTTGACGCTGAAAAGTTTTTGTTTTATTGTTCGCCGGGGAACAATTTATTTTGCCAGGATAAAATTGTCCCTCTGTGCTGACACATTACTTATCCTGTGGAGTGTATTTACATTGGTAAACTTTGATCTTTTAAATGATTGCTTTAACGAAGATGGCATAATCATTCTTTATTTTGTTTGATAATGAAAACGTAGCCCCACGCCAGGATTTATTCCTGTGTCGTGGGTGCGTTTACAAACTTGAAAATCTGCCTATAAAAATATCCTAGACCGAAACAAACAATTATGGATCACACAAAGATTTATCCCGTGCGGAAATCGAACTCGCGAATATTAGACACAGTGGAGCCGCTCTGCTTAAGCTCTTAACCACTACGCTAAATCGAAATCATTAGCTGAAAGATACGGTCCACACGGTTTAGGACAAAAGCCTTCCCAAAAATCCCTTGAATAATATGTTTAGATATAATGGTGTTAATATAACCGTCACCAGCTAACGTATTGAGGTAAACTGTGAAAGTAAAGAAAGCCATAGAGGTCTATAAGAATATATATATATATATATATATATATATATATATATATATATATATATATATATATATATATATATATATATATATATATATATATATATATATATATATATATATATATATCCCTAGGGCAGGGATGAAACTATTTTGGGCAAGAGACCCCTTTTCCATAAGGAACTAATACCTCAGACCCCAAAAGCCAAATTACTTTAAAAATCCTATCTCTAGATTTTATCCTATTGATAAAAAAATTTAGCAAATTAAAAACTTTGCGGTTGGTTAAGTGAGGAAAGTACAACAATGATACTTCTTACTAAAATATTAGTCATTCTTATAACAACTTGGTACACGTAACACAACTTATACATTATCTTGAAAGTTTCAAATAAGGACTTGTGATAGTTAATAGGGGTCGAATTTTAGACCTTGTCGACCCCCAAAATCAGTTTTCGTTTATGTCGACCCCTGGGAAACCGATATCGTCTACTTTGGGAATTCCTGCCCTAGGGGATCAGTTTTATTTTAAATTATTTTCTATACCGGTGGTATAAGGTGGATCAGATGATACACCTTCCAAAAATGTTACGGGAGACGATCAGAAACGCAAAATATATTTAGTGGATCACAAAGGAATTAAATAATAATAATAAACAACGGGATCGGTTTTGGGGATCGGACCGGAATGACTCGAGCAGGTCAAATCAAGGCACCCAGGATTTAGATATACTAAAATCCTTAGTGTATTACAAACATAAATTTTAAATGTAAACATTCAAAATGCATCCGAAATCACTAGATTCAGCAAAGACATAACATTCCCAATAGACCCATTAAGCACGAAAACCGTAAGCAATCTCTTATCATTTTGACTTAGAATAAACAGCTTATTTATTATCATCAAGCATTTAACAATCATATTTACTCGCACCTTAAACATCACAAACTGCCCTCAAAGAAACCTCCCTTATCAATCCCAGTTCATCATAATAATTCAAATAAACCTACTGAGTTCTCTCCAACACAGAACAATATGAACAACCCGGAATATTTTACAACAGTACCTCCCTCTGTTTAATCGAATCACAAAGAACCGAAACTTAAGTTCGCAGATGATTATGTCAGGGTTAGTCGTCATGACCAAACACGTAACGCGGCATGTTACGATAATATATTGAAATTATTTCGTGGCCCGAATATAAACGGGAGGCCTTTACTCAGGAGTGAGACAGTCAAACGACCTAGAAAAAGTGTTCTCTTGTTCTCAAAAAAATGTGGCCACACTCTAGGAGTCATACTGTGTCCAGGGTGCGTTTACAAACACGAAACTCACTTACTCAAACAACTAGACCGAAAGAAATATTTGTGTCACACAAAGATTTGCCCCTACGGGGATCGAACCTTAACTACTGAACCAAACAGTGTAGTGGCATAATAATATTAGCCCTGTTAAGAAACTGTCCCACCGTTGGGCACGGGCCTCCTCTCAAACTGAAAGGAGTTTAGGCCATAGTCCACCACGCTGCCCCAGTGCGGGTTGGCGAACTTCACACACCTTCGAGAAACTCTTAGGTTGCAGGTTTCCTTTCGATGTTTTCCTTCACCGTTAAAACAAGTGATAGTCAATTTTTAATACGCACATGCTTTCTAAAAGAGAAAGGTGCGTGCCTGGGTTTGAACCCACAACCTTTGACTTTGAAGTCCAACGGTCTAACCATTAGGCTATCACTGCTTTATCTAGTGGTATATGGTATCATATTATCCGATCGTTTCACATAGTTATCGAAACGTGCTACGTTTGATCGTATCGAATAAGGGCTAAGTTGAGGAAAACGCTATTTGTGTCCGGACAAACGTGACTAATTGCCTCCTTCGCTCCTGCCTACTCTTGCGATTCTTGAGGTCTTCTCATGTTTCTCGAAGAATTCTAACAGTAAAGCCTCGGGCGAGATGTGATGAGTGAGATGTTAGAAAATCGAAATACTTGCAAAGGATTCTGTCGAAAGAGGGATTTTGTACTGGTAATAACGAAGTAGTTCGCTCTTTAATAAGGCTCTTGTTCTTCCTATTAAGAATGTGACTGCCTTGTTGGTCTAGTGGCAAAGCGCATTGCTTGGTGGTCACGATGTCGCCGTTGGTCCCGGTCCTAAGCAGTCGATCCCAGTGACCACTTGATGTAGTAGTCGTTAAGCCGAGCTGTAAACCTAGTAGGCGGCTTGATTAGTTCCAACGGCAGGTGGCCACAAACCTGCCTCCGCCAATCCGCACTGGGTCCGCGTGGTGGAGTATGACCTAATCTCTCTCACCTCTATTTGTGAGAGAAGGCCTTTTCCCAGCAGTGGGCAGTATAGACTGATATTATAGTATTATATTACTTTTAGTTATTTTTCATCAGAATAAAAGAAATCTAAAATTGTCTAATAAGAAGTCCAGAGTAGACCTCCGGTCCAGTACCGGAACGGATTAAAGCTTTTACCCGGGCGAGGATATGCCCAGCGAAGCCGGCAGATGTGCCCTTTAGTGAGAGCAACTTATTATACTTGAACTGACTATAAGAAGTGAACGGCTGTTTCCTTCGTTCAGCATTTTTGCCTCCCTAAGGTTTATTTCCGTAAAATAAGTCTTTGTTTTAGTATCGTTTGTAGAGATTTTGTTTTGGCAAAACTACGACGAAAACTAACCAAAAGAAATTTTCGAAAGACAGTTGACACTTCCTGAAGAAGAGCCTGCAGAGTGCAACATGTCGTCGGCGATACATGTTATTTAGTTTATAAGTTTTTTTATGAATTGGCCTGTAAGTTGAACAAAAATATTTTTGTAAAATTTCAGTTGCCTGTAAATAAATGAGTTATTATTATTATGTATGCATTTATTTGCCTGCTCCTTTATTTCACTGCCTAGTTGCTCTAGTTGTAAAGCGCACCGCTTTGTGAGAACGAGGTCCTGGGTTAAAATCCTAGGACGGACAGGTGTTGTTTTTCTAGCGAAAACTAGTCCGGAGTCTGGAATTGTGCCCGGTATATGGCTCGCCCCCCCCCATTACATGAGACCTAACATCGTCAGGGAAACGTGGGTGTACTCAGTACACCTCTGCCACCCCCGCTTGGGGAAAATAGGCGTGACGGTGTTTATGTATGCAATTATTTAATATTTTTCTTATAATATATGTATAAATATTATACAAAAAAGCATATAAATAATAATATTAATAATTATATAAATATATTGTATAAAAAAGTGTGCTCCACCGACACCAAGGTCTACGACCCAAGCTACCGGTGGACAGGACTCCAAAGGGAGGGACCTCCCTGCCGAGTCTAATACTACCGCCTTCTGTATCAGGCCCTTCACTCAACTGCCTAGCGAGAGCTTCTCGAGGTTTTTATCGAAGCTCTTCACTATTAGGCCGTTGACTGATACGACTGTCGGAATAATGATAGTTGAATCAACATTCCATATGTCGGTAACCTCATGGGCTGGCCCATGAGGTTCCAAATATTTAGATAATTTTTCTTTTTCGGCCTTCCCAATGTTCTCATCATGCGGAACGGTGACATCAACTAGCATTACACGACACATCGATCGATCTATCATCACAATATCAGGTTTATTGGCCACAATAGTCCTGTCCGTGATAATAGATCGATCCTATTGCAGCGTGATGTGACCACTTTCGAGAGTTGGAAGAGGCTGGGCTTATTATTATCTTTTTTTAACCAAATTATACTTAATATGCTCGCAGCGGTAGTATTATCTTCAAGTTTAACCAAAGTTCAGTTGAATCTGCCCGAGATGGGTGCTATTTGAGCGATTTAAATTTTCAAGAGCAGTAATAGCCTAGTGGTTAGATCGTTGGACTGCAAGGTCTCGGGTTTAAACCCAGGCACGCTCCTCTGTCTTTCGGAAAGCATGTGCGTATTAAAAAAACTATCACTTAACGGTGACGGAAAACATCGTGAGGAAACCTGCATGCCTAAGAGTTTCTCGAAGGTGTGTTTAGTTTGCCAACCTGCACTGGGCTAGCGTATTGGGCAATGGCCTAAACCCTCTCAGCTTGAGAGGAGGCCCGTGCCCAAGGGTGGGACAGTTTCTTAACAGGGCTAATATTACATAATTATTATTAAATTTTCAAGCATTTTCATCCTTCGTTTGGACTTATTCATCGGAGTCTGGGATGATGGTCAGTGTAATACGAGTAGCAATAACATCGCCCTCTATTAAATTGGAACCTAACATCGTTGGCGAAAAGTGGGTGGACTTACACAGTAAACGTGGAGGTTTATTGCGTACACTCACTGTGTGTGTGTGGGTTTATTTTGGGAATATATGATGTGTGTTATTATTAAGAATGTAAATTGTAAAACGGATACAACTCATAAATATGGTTACATTTACATTTTTATTCCACAACTAATTGTCTTCACTTAAAACCACTGAGTAGAACCCGAGCACGCAAGGGACAGTCAAGACGACAGTCAGGGCAAACGTCACCAGGATATAAACGTTTTCTTCTAGCACTCGGTTTTTTTCACACGTTAATTAAGTTAGCACTCTAAGTTCAAAACTAGAAAGCTTAATTTCCTCCTTTCTTACTTTATTAGTAACATCCTTATTCTATTCAACCTGAATAAATATATCATCAAATAAGAATTAAACTAGAAATAGGGCAGAAATATTATACCCGACAACAAATTGTTTCCCTGATAATCAGGGAGGGAATATCGTATATCCATCCATATTGCTATCCATATTCCGTGCGGGAATCGAAGCCGCGACTATTAGACAGTGGGCGGACCGGTTTGAGCACTTAACCACTGTGCTAAATCGTCCATCGTAATATAAACGACTTATGGACTTATCCAAATTAAGAATGTGTTGAACGTGAAACGCTGTTGTTTAAACTGACTAGAGCTCTTCATTTTTTAAAATATTACTTTTGAAAGAGATTGCAGTGTTTAGGCAAAATACCATTATGCGATCATTCCGTAAAAATATTGTAACGTTTTGCCATAGCGAATAAGGACATTGCAAATTAACGTGTTCCATTGGTATTGAAATAGGTCGCCATTGTATAAAATAGATTAGTCGATACGACAGGTTGCTAAGTATGTAATTAATTTACGAACTAATCCACCTGGTGTTAATTAAGTTGACTGAACCACGAAATTATCGAGTTTCTATTTACATGTCAAATTTTGAGTATGGCAATTACAGTTTATGCAAATGTTTGATTTAAAAAAAGCGTCACACTTTTTTGCACAAGCGGGGCTCAGTTTCAGACAGAAGAGTAAGTGCAGGGAACAAAGTAAATGTTGCGATGGGAAAGCTACTTGGGAGCCGGCACTTAAGCCAAAAGGCGCAGCTGGCCATACATAACGCAGTTCTTGTCCCAACTCAGAATGAAAGTAGGATAAATGCGGTGGAAATGCGAGCTCTGCGGAAGATGTGCGGATTGAAGCTGACTGACCTTATTCGCAACAGCGTAGTTAGAAAGCGAGTAGGTATGAAAGATAGTATCGGTGTAAAGATGAGAAAGGGTATGCTCCGTTGGTTCTGGCATATAGAAATAATGTCAGAAGAAAGAATGACAAAACATATATACAATGCAAAAGTGGAAGGATTTTGGGTACCGGGTAAGATCTAGTCTATTTTACCACGACCAAAAAGACCGAGTCTTATCTGAAGGACAAGTCAAGAGTCTCTGTAACCGGCGAGCGTGTATGAGACGAACTATGAGAATTGAGGAAGTCAGAGAGGTATGTAAGGAAAGAACCGGATGGAACTCTGTACACTCTGCCTACTAAGAGATCTGGCGTGATGATATAAATATGTAGATAGATACTTTCAATTACATTCAATTATCGTTCTAATTTTAAGATTTAAGAGAAGATTTAAGAGAATGTTCCTTATAATTGTTTCACGTTTCCAATTATTAATGCAGTATTCGTTATAATGGTGACAGCCTGGTTCCCTGTACCACAGGTTTACCTAGTGCAGGCACCAGCCTCTCACAAAGGAGTTCAGATTGAGCATGCTGTACGTACTAACATTTAAGAACTTATAACCTTTGTGAAGAAACAGCGTCGAACATAGGATTCGAACCCAAGACTTTGAGTTTGCCGGCTACATCATGCACCAACAGTCAATGAAAGTAGGTGTTTGTATACTCAATCATGTTTACTTAAATCAAACTGCTTCGTCGGTGCAGTGGCAAATAATGCGCGTATCGATCACGAGTTTATCATCATCATTATCAGCCTATATCAGTCCACTTCTGGACATAGGCCTCTCCAAGTGCACGCCACTGGGTACGATCCTTGGCTACTCGCATCCAGTTTCTGCCAGCCGCCCTACGAAGTTCCTCGCTCGCTCAAGCATGATATGAATAAGCTCGCCTCCTATTACACTGGTATCTAACAAAGTCGATGAAAAGTGAACCTCTGCTAGCCCCGCTTGTGGAGAACATAGTCGCGATGGTGTTCATTTAAATTAACTTCAAGGTAATCAGGTCGGTCGGAGCAAGAAAACCATGCTCATGTGGAAACTCACTGACAGCACAAATCTAGAGTGTTTGAGTGGTGCAACCGAAATGATGTCTCACCTTGTATCGTGTCCTGCGTGCCCTAACACCTGCACGCAGCAAGACTTGATATCTGCTTCCGAAAATGCAGTTAGTGTGGCCGCTTTCTGGGTCTCGTCCATATAATTGTATCACGTTTGCCGTCGAAACACTTAGAAGAAGAAGGGTTAATAAAGGAATACCAGTAAAGCGTAAAACGATCTTAAAACTCTGCTCTATTGATGTCGAAATCTATGACACTTCAACACTTTTAGACTTGAAAAGACTTTAAATTTTCATATCGATATCATCACACCAGATCCCTTGAGTGGTAGGCAGAGAGTACAGAGTTCCGGCATGTTTTTTCTAATCTAATAGGTAGATTTCAAATATGTACGTAGTTTTTGGATGGTATTTAAGTAATAATAATAGTTTAAAAGAAAAAATATATATAAATAATTATCATGCCCGTTTTCGCTGAAAGTATATATGTAATTTGTACACCAACATTTCGCCGAAGACTTCGTCATACATCATTTCACATGCCTTTAGAATATTTTTTAGATACTCTCCGAATGAAGGTTTCCTTACGAAGCTTCTGCCACCGTTAGCATGCAAGTGACATGTTTTGAATATTACCTGTGTTACTACGGCATTTATTTGATTTCCAAATACGATCAAGCGGGTCTCTACGCGGAGTAAATGAAGAGGCCATTACACTCCCGCCATTTCTGTATTTACCATATAGCTAAGAAAGACAGACTGACATAAACTACGCCCACCACGATGACTAACTCAAACTCAAATAATTAATTTTGTAATAGCAGTTTTACGCGACTTCGTACCCGGTCGAAAACAGCGTCACTTACCAGGTCTATGTTTAAAAACCTATGTCACTTCTGAATAATGTGGCTTTATAATGGTGAAATAATCATTAAAATCGCTCCAGTAGTTTTTGAGTTTATTCGCTGCAAACATACAAATCTTTCTCTCTTTATTATATTAGTGTAGATAAGTCCCGCTTAAATTATAATTTAATACATAACATATTTAATACATAATATATAACTACACTATACATAATGTTTAATACATAATATATAACTTTAATCTATCTCTCTATCTATCTATATCATCACGCCAGATCCCTTACGGGGTAGGCAGAGCGTACAGAGTATATAATAATTATCATATTTAAAATTTAAATCTAATTTAACTACTAATCTACCACCGGATCGAAAAGCGGCTTCCACTGAGAAAATCCGGCAAAGAAACCCAGCGGGTTTGTCTTCTTTATTTAGTTATCTTTCCCATTTTTTTTTAATCATATTGTGTGGATACAATATTTAGGTTACAATATAATAGTTTACGATCTAGCTCCAGTGTAATGCCCTACGATCGAGATATGAATGTAATGAAATATCATTTCATTATCTATTTATTGTATTTTATCATTCTTTAGACACTCTTTACAGATAATAATCTGTAAAGAGTGTCTAAAGAATCTCAGATGGACCAGACCCCACAAGTATGATTGCTGGACCCCGTTCATGAGTGTGAATGCTGACACAACTATCAGTCCCTTCGACCATATTGGAGGGACGGGAGTGACCCGCGCCAGACCGTCACCGGAGACATTATAGTAAGCATGATCAAACCAGTAGCTCAAAGAAGGTAGCCAGATTGTGTCTACAAAGCAGCAATACCCCAGGCTCGTCAGGCTAAACACGCTACGCTTTACCATTGCCGTAATTACAAGAGAAAAATACATAGCATCACTATTAATAATATGACACTTCAATCCCACGCGGTCTTATATTCTATGTAATCCGAGATTTTGTAACAAGCTTTCTTACATAATTTAGCCTTGATTATGGTTTTAAATTTATTAATTGGTAAATCTCGAATATCGTGGGGAAGTTTGTTATAAAAGCATATACACTGGCCCATGAACGAAGTGCTAATTCTGTGGAGACGCGTGACATGTACAGCAAGATTATTTTTACTCCGAGAATTTACAGTATGGATATCGCTAAATTTTTCAAATTTGTCGTTCTCGTATATAACAAATTTTCATATATGAATTGGTTATTTCCTTAAACTTATCTTTAAGAGATTCTTTAGGATCCTTTTCTGCAGTATAAATTTAGTATTAAGGTCTGCAGAGCACCACTAATAACTGAAATAAACGATTTTAGCTTGACGTCAGGGCCTAGTTAGAAGACACAATGTACAGTTGCTTAAGCCTCTTTATATATTCTTCGTGGTTACTACTGGTAGTACAGCTGGTAGTAACACGAACAACAAATGAATGCAAGATGGGATTTAAATCCTCTTGAATATAACATAAGCGTTTTATCGACTATACCTTCAATGTTTCTCTAATAATATATTTTAGAATACATACATTTTTAAACAACAGTCAACTGCATATAATATTAAACTTAATATTTTTATGTATAAATTACGTCCATATTTACAAAATATTTTAAAACAAAATTACTTAAAGTAGGCAGCGTTATAAGCTCAGCCATTTTAGGTAGGTATTTATCCTGTAAATAATAATAACGGCTTGATAAAATTACTAAGGCTACTCGGCAGCCTTAAATATATTTTAGATTCTAACCCGTCGCTGTAATAATGAAAAAAATAAAAAGACCCTTTAGACAAAAGTTTATTGTAATTTAAATGCAAATGATAAAGTTTTACCAAGTCTAAAGTATTAACACGTTTCGAAACTTAAAGTATAACTATTCGTGTTGGTCCACTGGGTAAGGGTTGGTAAAGTCATCTTTTTGTGATAGAACATTTCATAGGCATCTGATTGTGTCGATGGTCTAGAGGAAAATAATTCGGGTTCCGATTTCGAGGTCCTAGATTCAGACCTATTAGACCTTTAGTCGGACAAATGTAGTTATCCTATTGAAAAATTCCCAGTACAAATCCAGAGTCTGAATTGCATGGGACCCAATATTGTCGGCGAAAAATGGAAGAACACAGTAAACCTCTGCCACCCCGCTTGGGAAATATAGGCGTAAATGTGTTTTTAATACTTTGTCACTGATTAATGTATTTTAGGACATAGTTATTTTTATAATATTAGAGTAATGGAGTTATGGCAGTTGTCCCAAAAACACGCTGATAAAAATCTCCAAGAAATGTCATTACAATTTGTTTTTATGTTAAAGTCATGTCACTAAGAACCATTTTAGTGTGCACCTTTTAGTAAATTGACTGCTCTATCAGGTGATTTGGGTTAAATTGTACTAACTGGTGCTATTTGAGGTGCTGACGCTAAAGAAATAAGCCGAGAACAAGACTCAGGTGGTGCGTAAGAAAATCAATACTGTGTGACTTAAGTATGTGAAAAATTTGGTTTGGTTATTTAGAAATGTATTGATGAGGTGCTGGTAGAGGTATGTGAGGTGCTTGTAGGTTTGTGTGAGGCGACCCTGAAGGTTAAGTAGCTTTCGACTCGTCAGTCAGAAATGGATGACCCTTTCGAGATTTTGCACATGGAAGCACCCATGCGCATCAAAAGGTACGTCAGTCATTTGTCTCGGTTACCACTTTATAAGTTAATTTGGACGGCTCCTAGTGGGTTTAATGAGCATTAAGAAAATGTAGTCATAAAACTGCCTCCACCAATCCGCATCTAAATTAGTAATAACATTCTAATAATAATTCTAATAGTAAAAACATTCATTCATAATAATAACATTCTTTGAGAAATTATAATCAAAAGCAGAAGCCGCTCTGCTCGTAGGATTGAGTAGTCGCGGGTTTGATCACCGCATTAGACAAATCTTGTGTGCCCGCATTAAAAAAATATTTTATTCATGAATACGTTAAAAAGTATATTAGTATGAATACTTAATTATACTATACCAAACTAAGATCAATATAAACGTATCTATTAAATCTTGAATGCCTCATTAGTCGAGCGCTGAATCGGCCGGTCAGGCAAAGAGTTATCGGGGTTATTCTACCGAAAAATCTTCAGCAGTCTGGACCTAGAACTATGAATTACGTAGTAGCTCGCCCTATTGTACAGTTGCGCCTCACATTGTCGGCAAAACATTTGTGTATAAAGAAAACTGAGAGCCGAGAGAGCCATTGCGAATTTGATCCCTACACGGGATAAATCGTTGTGCGATTTACGAATATTTGTTGCGGTTTGTGTTAGAATTTTATATTTGTAAATTCAACCATGACACAGGAACTCCTAGTGTGGGGTTATGTTTAAAAAAAACATCCGTTTGTGCCCATTCTCTATCTATGTCATTGGGCTAGATCCCTTGCGGAGTAAATAAACAACACGGAGTTCCATAAGATTCTGTCTTTACAGAACTGCTATTTTTATTTTATTTTATAACTCCGCATAACTCCTGACGAAGCCATGTTATTCACAGCGTGAGGAGAGCGACGCCGAGCGCCTGACTATCCAGGCGGCGACGCAGACTGCGGGCGGTCGCTACACCTGCGAAATGTCTGCGGACGCGCCGTCCTTTCAGACAGCGCAGGTTCACACGCACATGTATGTCGTCGGTGAGTGGAAAACGAACTCTATTTATAATTAGTTAGAGTACTAATTACAATGGACGCTTTGGTTTTACATACTAATTTGTTTGTAAGTAACTTTAATTATTTGGGTTCTGTCATGCGGACTTAGACTAAAATATTCAATGTCTCACTGTCACGATAAAATAGAGGAATTTCCTAGATTCACGAAAAAATTTCGATTTTTTCGTGAATCTAGGAAACTGGATAATACATTAAAAAAATGTCGCTGCTAAGGTAGTTCGTGAAGCTCTGTTATTTTCATCTTCATCATAACGCAGCCCATTGCTGAACATAGCCCTCTTCCAAAGCACGCCATGGGGTCCAGTCCTCAGCTCTTCTATTCCAAATTCTGTTATGTAACTGTCGGCATTGTCCATTATTTAATGGCCAAGGTTATGGCCCATATCTATTTGATGGATTAAACGTGAATTATTTACGTCTAAAAGAACATCGGCCTCTAATGGATTTTAGATTAAGTACTTACAATTTAGTTGTATATTATAACAAACAGGGTATTTACATAATTTGAAATGAGTGATTAGGTAATTGCTTTTCTATTTAGCGCTTAAAGTATAGCTAAAATACATCTTAGAAATGTATGCGACATTTCTAAGATGTATTTTAAACAATGATTAAATGTATTGTATAAATAAAATTATATTTACTCAGTTTTAATTAACCGTTCTAGGCGAGCCTGTAGGCAGGCTATCTAAGTAGTACAACAATTTTATTTGAATAATTAATTGATAATACAATTAATGGATTTACCTAATTTTAACATGACTGAAAATTATAATCTTTTTAGTTATCTTACTGTGACCGTTTGTGGCATTTTTATATTCGAACGTTTCCGTGCTTCGGAAGGCATTTTAAGACGTTGGTTTCGGTTACCTTTAAAGATTTGGTCAAATAGCCGACGGAGCCCTACGGGAGCGCGACGGCACTACTCGGCTACGTTCGTCGCGCCGAGTGGGGCTGCGCTGTGTGGCGTCTTCCGTACATTTCAGTACATTACAACTCCCCAAGCCGCGCCACTGCCGCGCTCCCGTCGCGCCACGTCGGCTTTGTGGCGAAACCTTTAATGTGGTATTCGTTAAGGCAAGTTGGAGACCACCTATAAGCCTTCCCACTTGACTGAACTGTAATATGATATGCCATTGTAGTTGATAAGTTCCAACAGCAGGTGGTCACAAACCTGCTTTTTCTCCTAATCTCCTGTAAACCTAATCTCTCTCATCTCGATTTGTGGGAGAAGGCCTTTGGCTAGCCGTAGCACAGTATAGGCTGATTTATTTAATACTAGCCGAACCCGCAACTTCGTTAGCGTTCTTTTCGAGCGTATATTTTACACCCTTAAGTTTCCTTTTGAAAGAAAAGTTAGCCTATATCCTTTCCCTGGGTTAAATCTATGTCCTAGCCGAATTTGATCAAAATCTATTCAGCGGTTTGGGCGTGAAAAGGTAACAGATAAACAGACAGGAAGACAGACCGAGTTACTGTCGAATTTATAATATTAAGTATGGATTTCATTAAAATAAGTGACACAAAACAACTTCCTTAATTTAATAACCCTATCACTTACGGTCACACACACAAGTCGGAAGGTGCGGAAATGTAAAACCTCGGCTCTAGGTATCGACGCCAACAAAAAATAAAAGGTTTTCCTCAGCTTTATCTCATCAGGACGGCTAAGGTAAGCATCTAGGGTTGCCTACAACACGTACACTTTATTGGGAGAGAGAGCAATATGTTTAGTAGAAAAGTGGTTCTGCTTTTGGAGGTTTAGAAACTCAAGCGTATATAATTCAATGAAATGGCACGCAATTACCTACAACACATGCATGTAAGAGCTTCGTTATAAAAAAAGTTTTAAATAAGAATATTTAGTTACGTAATCTTACTTAGTTTTACTGCCTCGTTGGTTTAGTGGCAACGCGCATCGCTTTGTGATCACGTGGTCCTGGTTTCAAATCCTAGGTAGTCTTTCTAACGAAATATTCCCTGTATGAGTCCCGAGTCTTAAATTGTGCCCGGTATATGGCAATAAGCTCGCCCCCTATTACATGGGACGTAACATCCTCGCCGAAAAGTAGGTGTACTCAGTACACCTCTACCACCCCCGTTTGGGGAATATAGGCGTTATGGTGTAATCTTACTTTGTCACAAGGAAAAGTTTGAAATAACCTCCCAAAAAAGGCCTTTCACAAATCGAGGTGAAAGAGATCAGGTCATACTCCACGACGCGCACCCGGTGCGGATTGGCGGAGGAAGGTTTGTGGCCACCTGCTGTTGGAACTTATCAAGCCGCCTATAAGGCTTCCAACTCGGCTTAACGACTACCACATTAAGTGGTTACCGGGACCAACGGCTTAACGTAGCTTCCGAAGCACGAATGCACTCGAATATGAAAATGCCACAACGGTCAAGCCGACCGAGTCAAACGCCGTTTAACCTTGGTGATGGGTAATAATCACCACGGTCGCACCGCGCTACCAGCGCCCTTTAGCTAATAATTAAACTAAATGATAATCCTAATTTCACACCAACGCCCCTGTCAATGTCAGCCACGGGCGAAACGATCCTTGGAGTACTATAGTAACGACAATGTGACGATGTATGTCCAAGCCTCAACTCTGAATCTCTACAATGCAAATTTCATGAGCTTCGTTACTGCATTCTATTTCGGTAAAAAACAATACTGCCTTTGTAATAAATAATGTAGTAATCGATATTTAAACGAATTTTTGTTTTGATTCAGTGTCATCTATGCCTGACTTTTGAAGGCGGATGCTACTTCTATAAAAATAGTGTAATTTAGGCCGTTTCTTTTCAGCAATAAGACCTTTTTTTTTAATAAAACGTGGCCCCACAATAGGATTTATTCCCGTGCCGTGGGTGCGCTTACAAACATGAAAATTCACACAAATACCCAGACCGAAACAAATAATTGTGGGTCAAACAAAGATTTGTCCTGTGCGGGAATCCAACCGGCGTCTATTCAACCGAGTGGGTGACCTAGTGACCTAATCTATCTCAATTTTGCCCAACTATGACAAAATATCGACTGAGTTATTTAAAAGTTAAAAGTGGAGATTTAAACAATATCTCCTTATTTTCAAAACGTCCAATTTGTCCAATTTCTCGTTCGCTTTAATCCGGAAATTGTTCGTCAGAGCCTCGTTGGTCTTACAGTGCATAATACGGGTAACGATTACGAAGACTTAGTTTCGAATTCTGGCTCATAAAAATGTGTTTTTTCTTTGAAAAACTAAGGGATCAGTTCGGAGTTTGAAATATTGGTGTGTGTGTGTGTGTGTGTGTGTGTGTGTGCGCGTGCGTGTGTGCGTGTGTGTGTGTGTATGAATGATCTACGCTTTAGCGGGCCTTTACAGCTTCACCGGACAAGACGTTTCCAGTGTTTATCAACACCCATTGTCACGGAAAGAAATCCTTTCTCGTGATCATGGATCTACTTAAAGATAGGCTCCTTATATTATTGATGGATGTTTTTGACGACGGCTTTGTGCGCTCCATAACAATTTATTCTGGTCTGGATGTTTATGCATATCAGATTTATATTTTTCATATCATGTTGTTTTTGTATCAATGTATTAACAGCAAATCGGTAATCTTATTACTAATTACTTCCAGTCACTAGACATATATCTATCTATCTATATCTATATCATCACGCCAAATTCCTTGCGGGGAAGGCAGAGGGTACAGAGTTCCAACAGGTTCTTTTCTTACATATCTCTCTGGCTTCCTCCACTCTCATATTTCATCTCATTCACGCTCACCGGTTACGGAGACTCTTGACTTGTCCTTCAGATAAAACACGTTCTTTTGGTCATGGTAAGATAGTCTAGGTCTCTCCCGGTAGCCACATCCTTCCACTGTTGCATAAACATATAGATTATCTATAATATGTATAGCCACGGGAAGCCTTAGTTTAATAATAGGTAATTTTGTCACCAGTGTTGCCCAAATCTGGTCCTTCGATGCACGGCCTAAAGCGGCGGTACAGACCGGGCATGAAGCTAAAAGTGGAGTGCATAAGCCGACACTCTTTGCCTGCCGCCAACCTGTCCTTCTTCATTAACAACGATGCGGTAAGTGCTTTGATATACGTATGTATTTTTATAGGCCTTAAGTTACTTTTATGTGATTTAACAACAGGGAGAGTACCTCTTATGTTAGTTAAAATAAGATAGGAACCTTAAGAATAACATAAGGAGATAAAAAAATCATGCATTCCATTTCCTTGCATCGTCTTCATACTATCTATTTGGGCTATAAGCTGCATTGTATAGCTTGTGCTCAGAAATCATAAGATTAAAAAAATAATATCAAATAATGGTAGTTCAGAGTCTGGAATTATGCCCAGTCCTAACTGTATTTCGTAAAACGTGTAGTTTTAGCCTAAGTAATCACAGGGATGATGATGCATACTTAGGATATAGGATATTGTTTTGTTAACAAAACTATTGATAACTACCCTGTTTCTAAGCATATTTGTTATTTTCAATTATGTGTACTTTGGGTAATGGTGCCAATTTTATTTTTGAAAAGATCATTTTAAAACAATGATAGCCTAGAAGTTAGACCGTTGGACTGCAAAGTCAGAGGTCTCGGGTTCGAACCCAGGACGTATCTCCGTCTTTACGAAAACATGTGCGCTTTAAAAATTAAGTATCACTTGCTTTAACGGTAAAAGAAAACATCATGAGTAGAGGTTCTCGAAGGTGTGTGAAGTTCGCCAACTTGCACTGGGCTGGTGGACTATGGCCTAAACCCTCTCAGTTTGAGAGGAGGCCCATGCCCAACGGTGAGACAGTTTCTTAACAGGGCTAATATATTATTGAAGTTGCTATATTTGCATCTTAGTTATAAAATATCTAGATCGTCGCTTATTGTTTTGTATTATGGACTGCAGTATTTAAGGCCGTTATGAGCAATCTTTGAAATAATTTCAGCTTTTACTTTAAATGCAGTGATAGCCTAGTGGTAAGACCCTTGGACTGCAAAGTCAGAGGTCTCGGGTTCAAACCCAGACACGCACCTCTGTCTTTTGGAAAGCATTTGCGTTTTAAAAATAAATTAATTATCACTTGCTTTAACGCTGAAGCTAAACATCGTGAGGATACCTGCATATGCCTAAGAGTTTCTCGAAGGTGTGTGAAGTTCGTGAACCCGCACTGGGCCATCGCGGTGGATTATGGCCTAAACCCTCTGAGTTTGAGAGGAGTCCCGTGCCCAACGGTGGGACAGTTTCTCAATAGGGCTAATATTATTATTGTAATATTATTGGGTTTGCCATATTTGCATCTCAGTTATAAAATATCTAAATCGTCGCATATTGTGTTGTATTATGGTCTGCAGTATTTAAGGCCGTTATGAGCAACCATTGATATAATTTCAGCTTTTAGTTTAAAAGCATTCAAATGTTTCTGTAAATCATGTCTGGAGGATGCCGCTGCGTCAAGCTTCAGTTACACCGCGCAGTTCCATTCGTGAATTCCATGAATTCGTTCTCCGACCTGCAGTCGCAACAATGTTCAATGAAAAAGAATGAACTAGGTCACCCAAGTCAGGAAATAGCGGAGTCCAACTTTATCTCTTTATTTCAAGCACTATACTCAACTACTGTTCTTTGTCCGATAACTATAGAGGTATTAGTCAACGAAATTAGGAAGAAAAAAAAGAAAATACATTTTATGATAAATTACCTCAAAGATAACTGATTGATTGTTGATTCTGAAATTCTGATTTTCGTTTTGTTAATTAAACTGTAAGAATGAAAAAAATATCTCGTGGGCTTTTGCCTGCTAGGCCCAAGTTTGTATCTTTATAGTGTATCATATTTTCATGTCATTATCTTGTATTGTTGATAATATTAAGCGCTGGGTCTGGATCTGTATCATTGTAGCATTTGTAGCATATAATAAGTGATCAAACGAACTTACCTGAAGTGAAGTTCGATCATTATTATACGAAGTCCTTCGTTCGAAGATATAAACTATATTAGCACCTCTCTCGAGTCGCTTGGCAACCGCGCGTCATTTAGACAATTGAAAAGTCAACGCCGCCTCTATGGTATCTGTGGACATACCCTCTGCAAGCATTCCTTTTAGAAGTAGTACATTTCAACTTTACCAACGGGCAGGGCGGGTTGGGTACTTATATCTTCGAACGAAGGACTTCGTATAATAATGATCGAACTTCACTTCAGGTAAGTTCGTTTGATCACTTATTATACTGTGTCCTTCGTTCTCGATATAAACTATATTAGCAGCTGTTTAGAGCTATAAGGGTAAAGTTGAAGTATACCACATAAAGGTTTTTATTTTTTTTTTTCTTTTTTTTTTTTTGAGCGTGACCTCTAAAAATAACATATCATTAGTATATTTGTACTATAACACATTCCCGTTCTTTGTTTTGCCATACAACACAAACACAACAAATATATACACATATATTGTTTCTTACAACCAGTCTGTCTAACTTATTTAAAATAAATTTATATAATCAAATTCTATAACATATTATGTTATGTAGTGTAGATCCATCCCAACAAAACCTTTAAAGCACCTGTTATATACCTTTATACCACACCTGTTGTCCAAAATTCATTAATACCGGGTAATATTAATCAATCATTACTTATCAGATATCAGTGCAGTCTCTATCTGTTGTCTTCTATAGAGATCTTTCTTCTATAGATATCTTCTATATAACAAGAGTTGAGGAATTGCCCATCTAGAGTTTTGTTTATATAAAATTAAATCCTTTATAATAATTCTTGTATCATTGACAACCATTATGAGACGAACTATGAGAGCGAAGAAAGCCAGGCAGGCATGCAAGGAAAGAACCCGTCGGAACCTTGCACTCTCTGCCCACCCTGCAAGAGATCTGGCGTCATAATATGGATAGAGATAGATAGATAGCTAGAAACCCTTACTGTGTACTAGACCTGAAAACAAAGTCCCAATTATAACAATATGATACAAATATAACAGGGAAACCTATTTCCCCACTAATGTGTCTTCCAACTGCCATGTGTTTCTTTTTTTTTTTGTCAAATGATCTCCTTTTGAGTACGGTACCAAACGAAGGCTACGAATTAACTTGGTGATTATAAGAATGTTTTTGCTATCATTACATATTTAATTTATGTTTTTTTTTTTTTTTTTTTTTTTTTTAATATCAACATTCGGCTATATTTAATGTTAGTTATATTTTTAATCTTTAAAGGTGTACATATATCAAAATTTAACATTTTTTGTAATAGAGGCCTTTGTACTAATGAACTTATATGGAATTAAGTCCGGTGAAGCTGTAAAGGCCTCGCGGCCATCAGCGTACATCACTCACACACACACCTTATCTGGAGATATTCCTCACATAAGGCTATGTGCTTTACTTATATAATCTCGCCCCCCCCCCCCCCAATTTTAGAGTCTGGAACGAAGGGCAGTACTAATGCGTGGTAAACAAACATAACCTACCCCAGTGTTATTACTATACCACTATTATTAATTCAATTTAAATTTCGAAACTATCCCGGAATCATTTCCATGTTCTGAGTGTGCGCCGACAAATAAATCCTTGGCTACCTAAATATTTATGTATTACTTAACGATTCGTTCTTGCGCAATAACGCCCGCGAACGTTCGTTTTGGCAATACGATTGGAGCACTCCTGAACCAATTACATTACTGATACTAAAAATACTAAAAAATACACTCCTAATTTAGTAATAACTTAAGAAGCGAATAAGTTACAGTCGACTAAACCGAACCATGGGTTACAACTGTATCATATTGGGAATCCTATTCATAACTGAATTATTTCATACCATGAAATTTTCATTTCATACCACACTTCCTTTGCTTCTTTGTATGTGACTGTATTTATAAGTAAAAACAAAAATTGCAATGGGTAACTTTCTAGTTAGTTCTAGATGTCCAACCGTGAGAATTGAGTGTTATTCAACTTATTATTATGTATCCCCCATTAATAATAAATAAATAATATCAAGTTCCTTAGGACTTAGATTATTGCTGATACTACATAATATTTATCATCCCTGTGATAAGAATATACTTCTGATTATTCTTGTTTAAGATAATCCATACTTTCAAATACTGTAACTCAATATTTCATCCCCCGTAGCTTGTCAACATAATATCATTAAATTTTCAAATGGATATTATTATCAAGTCATTTGCATGACTTTATTTTCTTTTTATATATAGATACCTATTTATAAGATACATGTAACATGTGGATGTAATAATTTAAATATAACAATACCAAAATTGCAAATTTTTGTATATCTCAATCCAATATTTTTTACTGAAACACCTTTAAATAAATTACAACATATATAGTGCTCTAAAACCAACTTGTTACTTTAATGGTAGCAGTTTGTGCTTGTGTTATCATAACTATACCAGAAAACATCACTGGTGTTCAAAATAACTGTACACATTCCAAACTAATTACAAAACTATTTTTTATAGTTATTAATTTCTTGAATAATCTTATTTAATTACATATTATTTATTGATTATCATATGATCAAACAAAAATACAGTAAAAACATCTAATTCTCCAAATGATGAATTGATGTATAGCTTTCCATTGTGTGTGCCTCAAATTCCTAATATTATTAAGTACACTATAATTGATGCAGGAAATAATCAAGAACCCAAAACTATTGAACTCCTTACATGATAGAAACTGAATAGGTACTAATAAATTTTCTATTAGTATATTGATTATGACTGTAAGGTCTAGCGTAATAGCATTAAGTTTTTTTTTTTTAATAAAAATGGCTATAAATTATATTTCAAATTATTAAACAATAGTGTTTCTAATAATAATGTTTCTATACATAATGTTAAACATATGTAGGACAAGATTCACTTGTCTGAAGTGCAAGTAATTGCACAAAACCAATAAAATTATGTTTGTCGTTGAAGGCATTATTAGTGTCATAGATACATACCACAGTCAGTAAATACCTTTAGCCTCCAATATTATGGTTTCTTTGTAAAACCCATGTTGTATTCCTGATTGTTTTTCTGAATTTTTCAGCAACTTAAAAACCAAGTCCTTGTGTAAAATGCCTATCATGCTTTTTGTACCTCACTTTCTTTGGTAGGAGATTTCCAATGTCAAACGTGATGTTGTTTTTGGTGAACTGATAGGTACAGTGTGACTTAATATTTTCACACCCAGGATGAGGATTGTTGGTCTATATTGGTTACAACGGTGGTTGTTTTATGAAATTTTAACTACTGGCTATGACTAGCTAGTTAATAATTCCATATTGATAATCCACTATATTAACACTCCTTTTATGCAAAATATATACTGCTGACCTTAAAGGTTCTTATCTCAATAAAGGTTTCATGACTGTGTTGTTAGGATTAATCTTTTCTGGATACCCTGCAAGGAGTCTAGGTTGATAATATTGATAGATAATTATTAGTTCTATGTTAACTGGATATACCAGGTATTTTATATTATCTTTTAAGTATCTTTGTGCATAACACAAATTATCCCACAACCTGCCTGCCGCAGCATCGGTAGGATAAGATAATATATTTGGAATGTATCCACAGTCCTGTTGCTTGTCAGTTACAACAGGCATTGCCATTAGTATATTACTTTGGCTTATTTGGTTATAAACCCTGTTCAGGAATAAGTATTGCTGGATTTAACTTTTGTAATACAAGTACTCATAATTTTGCACAATTCTTTGTGTAATAAGCTCCAGTTTGGGCTATTTCAGTATTATTATACAGGTATGTCTAATAATGAAATCAATAAAAACACTATGTTTCTGCAAAGGAGTGACTTTTGTTATTAATAATGTATTGTTATACATAAACAATGTCACTTTAATTACCCTTTCAGTAAGTCTCCTTTTGGAGATATAATATAACAAATTGCTTATAGTTTATAGCAATAGTCTTGGTATTTACTGTTTTAGGCATGTTTAAGGTATGTATTTTAGGTAACATTTTTGATTCTTACCATTGTAGAAATGTGAACTGCACAGGAACACCTCATGGATGAAACCTATGAGTAGTATGACCTTCAGCACATATCTCGTATGGGCCCCAAGTCTTGCGGATCACGCCGATGTATCTCGTACACCACTCGTGTCCTTGAATTATCGTCAAGTCTTGCGGACCACGTCGATGTATCTCGTACATCACCCGTGTCCTTAAAATGCCATCGATCCTGAACAATCATCATAATTGATGAACGTCCCCCTAATTTCTCTTATTGGAGGTATAACATTGCCAATTTATAGACGGTTAATAATCGTTTTCAGGTATATTTCGTGTTAAACTGTTTGTTCGGGCATTGTGATTCACCAATTATGTGGGTGGACCGCAAAAACTGCGACTCGGAATATGAGGGTAGTTGGAAAACTACAACATTGAATTCGGGTGCAAGGGTGTTGATCGATTACCGGAAATATTTAAATTACTACATTATTCGTCGGTTTATTTGTGCAAAACAACTTGTGAGATTTCGGACAATAAGGTGGTATGCTAAAGACATCAATATAAAGGATTGAAACCACCAGGCAGCCGTGCACGGCGGAGCTACCTTCGGGAGACGAGTCAAGGTGAGTGGTTCACCTTGTATTTGGGGATTGCGGTGCCTGGACTCCCAAATCTAACCGATAGAAAACTCAGGACCAGCAACTGAGCTATCGAAGGGGTTTTCACATGAACATAATTTTGGTCCCCGAGCCGGATTGGGTTTTCGTAAATTAGTTGGTTAGATAGGGGTTTCATTTATTTATAACGGTTACAAACGGGGTACCTACTTTTGGCATAGAAATAATTATTTAAATTGTAATAGGCATTGTGTTTAGAGGTTCTATTGTTTTCCAAAGATGGCAAAATCTTTTGAAAGCAAATTTAAAATTAAATACGACTGGTTTGTAGATTCGTCAAAATTAGTAAATAGTAAAACTTGTAGTTCGGGTGTTTTATCAGCTCGGTTCAAAAAACTGCATGACTATTTCAATGTTTTAACGGAGTCATACGAGGGAATACTGACCAATACTTCTTCAGAAGATGAAGAAATAATCGGTAGATATGAGGTAAAATACAAAGAGGCCACGGAGTTATACAACCAGTTGGATGCGGTCTCGGCGGCCTATCCGAACCTTGACGGCACCCACATGCCCACGGAGGGCGCGTCAACGCCGCGGCTACCGCGGATTGTGCCTAGTACGTTTGACGGGGACGTTTTTTCATGGTGTAGCTTCATTAGTCTGTTTACATCATTGGTTTTAACACGGAAAGATATCACTAAAACGGAAAAATTTCATTATCTTATTTCGCACGTGGAAAAGGAGCCTAAAGCACTTATTAAACATCTGCCGATGGTGGACGGGTCGTTAGACACGGCATTGGATATCCTAAAAGGCCGGTATGAAAATAAAAGATTGTTGGCGGATTCACTGATTGCGCGGATTTTACATTTGCCGGTGTTGAATAAGTGTGCTGGGCTTCGAACTAAAATATTGAACCCGTTATTGGAATCTTCGCGGGCATTAGCTAATTTAGGTTTTCCAATTAACGAGTGGAGCTACATTTTATTGCATGTAAGTCTACAAAAATTACCAATTGACGTCAGAACACGGTTTGAGCAAAAACACGGTGGCAATAATATAAGTTTACCCACTTTTGATCAGCTCATAGAATTCCTACAACATGAATGTAGACTTATAGACACGGCCACTGCGGAACCGGTTTCTTATTACGCGGATCGCACTCACAACAGGCCCGAGCGCGGGGTGCATAATATTGTGACGGAACCACCAGCACAGGACCAGCGGGAACGGGCGAACAACTACGGCCGTATTAAAGACTGTGGCTATTGTCAGAGGTCGGGGCACGGTATAGACAGCTGTTATAAATTTGCTGACATGTCCAGGTCTAAACGTAAGGATTGGGTTAAAAGACAATTCTTATGCTTTCGGTGCTTCGGTACTCATTTGGCGGCATCGTGTACCCGCAAGGTACCATGCAGTCGGTGCGGAAATATCGTACATAACAAACTAATTTGTACAACGTCCATTGCGCGCTCTGACTCACCGGCGGACGGCGAGCCGTATACACGGCGCGCATTTGTTACGGCGCAATGCGATAGAGCGACGGGCGGTCGGCGGCGCTCACCTATTACTCAGTCGCGGCGGTCACGGCACGCGTCTCCTAGGTCGTCGGTTCGAGACTCGCGTTATCCACGGCGTGGTGATAGTTCCGCGGGATCTATGGACCGGGTACGCGAGTTAAAGGATGGTTACGGGCGTGATTCGGACCCACGGGAACAGCGGGACTGGGAGACCCGACACCGCCGGGAGCGGACTGATTGGGGTGGGCGGCAGTCGAGTCCTGTGGTGCCGCGTGTGCCACAGGAATAGCAATTACAGTCGTGTAATGTCGCCTCGGTACCTCGGCTAGCGGATAATGTCATCTTACCCACGGTCATTGTAGAAGTAAAATCCAATCGGGGGGATTTTATCAAATCCAGAGGCCTGCTAGACCTGGGTAGTCAAGTCACTATAATTAAGAGTGATTTGGTAGCAAGTTTGGGTTTAAGGCGACATTACAACCAAACACCGTTAACAGGCGTCGGCGGATTTAATAACAATGAATGTTGTCATGTTGTTAAATTTTATTTTAAACCGGTAAATTCGAGTTATTTGTTATCGGTTACGGCGGTGGTTTTGAAGAAACCAACTTCATATTTAGCGCGTAGGTTTAGTAAACAAATTGCTCATATAAAATTTTCGGATGACGGTTCATTTAATATGTCAAATGTTGACATAATTTTCGGATGTGACATATTAGGTCAAATTTTAAATGGTGAAAAGGTGAATTTCGGTACTGATGGACCGTATGCTTTAGGCACCATTTTTGATTTTGCGATTTTCGGTCCGGCGCAACCATTAAAAAATGATAACTCGGAATCAAATGTTAATGTTGGTGTTACATTAATTGAAGCGGTCGAGAGATTTTGGCGATCGGAAGAACCACCCAGGCTGAAAATCAAGGACCCGGCGGACTTAGAATGTGAACATTTGTTTTCTACAACTACCTCACGCGGCTCGGACGGAAAATATGTTGTCAGATTACCACTGTTGCCAGATCGACAGCGGTTGGGAGAATCTAAGGAGACGGCCCTGCGTCGATTTACGGCCTTAGAACGAAAAATGAAACGGCTACCAGAATTTAAAAAAAAATTAGTGGAATTTATGTCGGAATATTTAAGACTCGGTCATATGACGGTTTCCAAATTTGATGTTTCGTCAGGACAGGAACATTATTTTCTTGCGCATCACGGTGTTTTTAAAAAATTAGGCGACGTCGGAAAAATTCGGGTAGTTTTCGACGGAAGTGTACCCACCAGCACCGGTGCGTCCATCAACGATTGTTTGTTCACGGGTGAACGACTTCAAAATGACATCACACAAATTATAATTAATTTTCGGTTGCCTCTGTTTGTGTTCACTACGGATGTGAAAATGATGTTCCGGCAAACCTGGATACATCCGGACGATCGGAAATACCAAGTAATATATTGGCGCTCGTCACCCGATGAACCGTTGGTAGTTTATGAGCTGACCACAAACACATACGGGTTAAAGTCCAGTCCATTCGTCGCTATACGGTGTTTACATCAGTTGGCGAGTGACGAGGAGCACCGGTTCCCGCGGGCGGCCCGGCTGCTGCGTCACAACAGTTACGTGGACGATCTGAACGGCGGCGCGGACACGCTGCGCGACGCGCGGCATCTGAAGGACGAGCTCGTGGCGCTCATGCACACGGCGAGCTACGAGCTCAGGAAGTGGTCGTCGAACGCACCGGAACTGTTGGACGACTTGCCGGCGGATCATTTGGAGACGGCTCAGTCATTTAACATGGATACCGACGGATCGGAATTTATGAAGGTTTTAGGTATACAGTGGAACCCAAGGTCAGACAGTTTTTCGTATAAGTTGAATCTACCAACGGACACTACTGTCACTCGGCGCAGTATTTTATCATTGACGGCTCGCCTTTACGACCCTCTCGGATGGGTGTGTCCGGTTGTTTTCAAAATTAAATTATTACTACAACGATTGCTTAGCACTGGTGATAATTCACGGAAGGTAGACTGGGACGCTCCCGCGCCGCAGGATATAGTGCGAGCGTGGCGCGATATCGTTTCGGATTTGCCTAATCTACAAAAGATTACAATACCTAGATGTCTGAAACCGGATAAAAATAGCAGTTATTCGGTTCATGGGTTTTGTGACGGATCATCGGTAGGATTTTCTGCGGTCGTATATTTGCGGTCGGTGGATGAGGCCGGTAATGTCTTTATGCGGTTGCTTATGGCTAAGTCTCGGGTGGCTCCATTAAACACAAAGCGGACCATCCCTAAGTTAGAGCTGAGTGGTGCGACCCTATTGACTACGCTTATCAACCACATAGTCCCCTCCCTGCAGAGTGACATTGCGATTGATGATGTCGTGTGTTGGTGTGATAGTACCATTGTATTGGCGTGGCTAAAAACATCACCACATAAATTACAAGTGTTTGAAGGAAATCGGGTATCTCAAATTATTTCATCTAAAGTAGATATTTTATGGAGACATGTCCCCGGCGAGATGAACTGCGCGGACGTGGCGTCGCGCGGCGCGACAGCCGACGAGCTGCTGCAGCACCCGCTGTGGTGGGGGCCGCGCTGGTTGCGGGACCCCCCGGCCCGGTGGCCCGGCGAGTGCTCGGACTTTCCGGCGGACATGTTACCGGGCATGAAAGCTAAAGTTGTTAACCTTAATACCGTCGATTCAGAATTCGATTTATTGGATCGGTACAGTTCGTACGATAAATTAATAAATGTAACGGCGTACACACTACGGTTCGCTAATAATTGTAAAAATACATGTAAACTCGGCGGTAATCTCTCAGTTGCGGAACGTAGAAACGCGACCATACATTTAATACGAATTGTACAAAATACATATTTTCACGAAGAAATTTCGGCCCTTCAGTCAAAGAAATCAATTAAGGGCTCACTTCGGCGGTTGAATTTATTCATTGATAACGATCAGTTGCTTCGTGTCGGCGGCAGAATAGGTGCGTCGGAGCTGCCGTACGCTGCGCGGCATCCTGTTTTACTACCGGGCAAAGGTCGCTTCACGGAACTATTGGTAACTCATTATCATAAAATATTTTGTCACGTCGGTGCAAATACACTTTCGGCCATTTTATCTCGGACCTATTGGATTGTTTCGGCTCGACGCGTGACGCGTCATATCACCTTTAAATGCGTACAGTGCTACCGGTCCCGGGCGCGACCTGTCCAACCCTTCATGGCGGATCTGCCCGCAGATCGTGTACAGGGTGTTCGTCCGTTTCTCGGAGTCGGTACGGACTTTGCCGGACCATTTTATATTAAATCTAGCTCGCTACGGAACGCGAAGATAGAAAAATGTTTTTTGTGCATTTTCGTATGTTTAAGTACTAAATGTGTTCATTTGGAAGTAGTCAGTCAACTATCGGTTGAAGCCTTTATAGCGGCGTTTACGCGATTTATTTCTCGTCGAGGACTACCGTCACTAGTGCGGTCGGATTGTGGCACAAATTATACGGGCACGGATAAATATTTAAAAGAATTGTATGTTTTCTTGCGGGACAACCAATCTGAAATTGAACGGAACTTGACGAAGAATCATATTTAATGCGCCCTCGAGTCCAAACCACGGCGGTTTATTTGAGGCGGCGGTTAAATCTGCAAAAACACACGTCAAGCGTGTGCTCGGCGAAGCACGTTTAACGTTCGAAGGGCTCACCACGTTCTTCACCAAGGTGGAGGCCGTCATGAACTCTCGCCCGTTATATCCGCTTAGTACGGATCCGGCGGATCTGGATGTATTAACTCCGGGGCACCTTTTGATTGGACAACCACTGGTGGCTCTCCCTGAATACCCTTACACCGATGTCAGTGTGCACCGGCTGTCTCGGTTTCAACAAATTCAAAAGATGTCTCAACACTTTTGGTCTCGGTGGAAAAATGAATACCTACACACTCTTCAACAGCGGTTCAAATGGACCTCACAGACGGAACCTCCTAAACTCAATGACTTGGTTTTGATTAAAGAAGATAATTTAGCTCCTTTACATTGGAAACGCGGACGGTTAGTCAAACTTTTACCAGGTAAAGACGGGGTTGTACGGGTTGCAGAAGTGAAAACTCAAAACGGTGTCCTGATGAGGCCCATTTCTAAATTGTGTAGGTTACCCATAGATAATTAGGAACCGAGACGGGTCTTGGTTAGGCGGGGGGATGTTCGGGCATTGTGATTCACCAATTATGTGGGTGGACCGCAAAACTGCGACTCGGAATATGAGGGTAGTTGGAAAACTACAACATTGAATTCGGGTGCAAGGGTGTTGATCGATTACCAGAAATATTTAAATTACTACATTATTCGTCGGTTTATTTGTGCAAAACAACTTGTGAGATTTCGGACAATAAGGTGGTATGCTAAAGACATCAATATAAAGGATTGAAACCACCAGGCAGCCGTGCACGGCGGAGCTACCTTCGGGAGACGAGTCAAGGTGAGTGGTTCACCTTGTATTTGGGGATTGCGGTGCCTGGACTCCCAAATCTAACCGATAGAAAACTCAGGACCAGCAACTGAGCTATCGAAGGGGTTTTCACATGAACACTGTTTGTACACGAATAGGAACATAGACTTCATAAGTTTACTTTTCGGACGACGAAGCTTTCCCAAATTTTAATATGACGAAACTCACGTCTCCAAATATTAGATATTATATAAATAAACAAGTTAAGCTAAAAAACACCACAAATAAACAACTATCGGTTGATCTTTTTAGAATGTCCCTCTTTGCCAGGACGTAAACTTTTCTAAATTTGTCTATACGATGTTTTAAATTTATTTCACAAGGTCACTTGAGTATATTACAACCTTTTTGTTATATAATATCAGTGCCATAACAACATTATTAAATTACTTGTCGACCAAAAACTTTATTACAAAGCGTCGGCTGCCGCGCTTTCAAAAAAATGCTTGCAGAGGTTATGTCCACAGATACCATAGAGGCGGCGTTGACTTTTTAATTCTCTGAATGACGCGCGGTTGCCAAGCGACTCGAGAGAGCTGCTAATATAGTTTATATCGAGAACGAAGGACACAGTATAATACAAATAAATAAAATTGACGTTTCTGTTTGTAATGTCAAAATAACAGCTTTTACTAAATATACGGTACTAATACCAAAAATCTGTTTTAAAATTTTTGACTTTCTGTCTATCTGTTTGTTCCGGTTAATCTCAGAAACGGCTGGACCGATATTGACGGGATTCTGGCAGATGGCTGATGTTATAAAGAGTAACTAAGGCTGCTTTTATTTTAGAACTAGATTTTTGTGAAATTCCACGAAGTCAGGGTTTATTTATATATCCGAATCGTATCACTGTCGAGTATCGTGTTTGCTAACTGATCGCTGTTCTTTCTTAAGTAGTAAGTAGGTAGGTATGAACTACTGTGACAGTTTCCAAGAGCGATAACCGTGTGTTTATGAAAAAATACTTAGTACTTTACTCGTTCACAGCCTTGGTGGTCAGTGACGAATAATGTGCGTAGCGATTGGTCTTGGGTTTAAATTCTGGGTCGACAATCTAATTTTTCGACTGCAAAATTCGCTATTGTGCCCGATATAATAGTAATATAGTCGCCCCCTGTTATATTTTAACCTTATATCGTTGACCAAAAGTGAGTATTCACAATACACCTCTGCCACACCCACTTGGGGAGTATTAGCGACCGTGTTTAATTGTTTCATGACTACCATGTCGTACATAAGCGAAGGAAAAGGCATTTATGTACTTTTACTTTACGGTCTTGCTACTACGCTACTGCTACGGTATAGGGGGTGAATAGTTACCCACTAATTTCTCTCCTTCTGTCATCTTTCATTTAACATTCGAAAGAAGAAAGCTTTGTTTAACTGATTATTAGTATAGGGGTTAGTGCATTGAATTTTAAGCTCGATAAATTATACTTTACGTCGTCAGGGCTTTATGGCTCTCTCAAAACGGAAGCTGAAACATTTTGCCAGTCCTGTCACCTATTATAATGCGGCTGAAGTCAAATTACCCTAGGGTCTACCCACCTACATTCGTTATAACTGCATTAAGAAAAGTAAGGGGTATGAAGCCTTATTTAAAAATCATTCCAACTAAAACACGGGCCCAAACACAAACTTAAACAAAAAGTTCACAAGTGCTAATATTGTTTTAACCCTAATTGAATTAATCTCTTAACCTGGAACACGTGAAATTTGGGTTATTTGAAGAGTATTTATATTATGGCAACTTATTTTTAAATAAAGTGGTAAAAAAGGGTTATGAAAATGCGGTGGTTGCTTTGCGTGTGGCTTTTTTAAATTATTGAGATTATTTTTATTACGTAGAGACAATATGTTTTTATTACTTCTCTTCAATTTCTTCTTTTATAAGTAATATCCAATAGTATCACGTTGATAATCGTATCCCCAGAGATGCTTGAATCTTTCTACTATCATAAGGATAGCCAAATAAAAAAAGGTGAAATACTTTTAGCTGCTTTGTTGATCTAATGGCGTATGGCGCTGCTAATAATAATAAAAATAAAACACTAATGTGTTTATTTCACCACTTAGAAATATTTACATTATATATATGGAACCTTCTATTAAGCTAAAATTATTGCTTGTATTAGGAGGTTCCGCTCTGCTTACGATCACGAGATCCTGGGCTCTTGGTAGGGCAGTGTTATTGGGGTTTTCTATTGCAACATTATCAGTCTGAGATTGTGGTCGGTATAATGGGATTAAAGGTTCGTTTCTTAGTAAAATACATTAGGACCTAACATCGTCGTAGAATGTGGGTATGCATAGTAACCCCACAGCCATCTCCGTTAGAGGAAAGTAGACGTAACGAAGTTTATTTTTTGCCATTACTTTCATCACTACATACTGAACACAGAAATCTTAATAAGACACTATTAGATAGTTAGAATACTGTTTATTGTTCACCAAATACATTATTGCTAATAGCAATTTCTACCAGACAACATACTATTAAGATTTCTGTGACACAGCCGATTACACCATCTGAACATTTAATGTGATACAACTCTTAACGTTAGGTTTGATACTGAGTTTTTAGATTTACGCGAATATTACACACACATGAAATAAAACTATTTTTCGGTTTCTGTCAAGTGTCGTATCCCTCTACAAGATGCAGGAGTATACAAGCTTGATTGTGAATGTGGTTTCTCTTATATAGGACAAACAAAAAGACCGGTAAAAACTCGGGTTAAAGAACACATAGCTGACCTAAAACACCATCGCTCAAAGAAGTCTGCAGTCTGTGAACATGTCTTTGACCGCACCTGCCATAACATCAGATTTGATAGACCACAAATCTTCGTGAAAGATCACCGATTCCTACCATGGATGGTTCGCGAGGCTATTGAAATTAAAAAAAACATCCTAATTTTAATAGAGAAGATGGCTGGGTGCTTCCATCGACTTGGTAATTAATATAATCAAATCCAAAACCAAGCATAACACTTCAAGACCTCAAGATATCGTGAGCTCATTCTGCGTAGATCGGACCAACAAAAATAATTAAGAAGTAAGTGAGGGTACCCCGGAACAACTATATACACCTTATGGACGTCAAACACCTCAGTCCCTCCCGTGACCATGGGTGCTCCAAAGCACTCGAAACGTAGGGAAGTTAAAAATCATAAAATAAACCGCGATAAAATTCGAAAAATAGTCGGCTTTGGCTCGTCTTGAAAGACCCAGATTGTAGATTGTTGTTTGGAATCAGGATCGTAGGCATAGATCCAAGATTCGTCACTACTGATGATGTCGTAGACGTGATTTGACTATCCTCGGTTGAACCTTTGCAGAGTTTTCTTATACCATCTGACGCGGGCCGCCTTGTGATCGTCGGAAAGCAGATGCGGTATCCAACGGCAAACTAGCTTTCTCACACCAAGCGCTTCATGCAAGATCTTCTGAATGTTTGTCCCTGAGATGCGTAATAGAGCCTCTATCTCTCGATACGTCACATGACGATCTTCGAGAATTAGTTGTCTCACAGCAATGATGTTATCTTCAGTGAAGGCGGATTTTGGGCGTCCTTCGCGAGATTTGTCACTAACACTAGTATGCCCACGCTGAAATTCTAAATACCAGCGTTCGACAGTCCGCAGACATGGGGCTTCATAACTGAACACAGATGTTAGCTCTTCAAAACACTGAAGCCGTGTCAGGCCTCTTCTAAAGTTGTAGAAAATTATTGCACGAACATTTTCCTTAGAAAGAATTATTTTCGTACGTAAGCTGACAGATTCCAATCGACGCTGTGACTAAACAATAGCATTAATCCTAATACTGTCAACTGTTTTGAGATTCAAAATTTAAACACATTCGAATATAGAACAGTTCCAAATTCAAAATTGCACGGAAATATGGAAACGACAGAACTTAAAAGGCATGCCTTGTACTTATAGTATTCATTTGCATAAAAGCAAATTGTTGAAAATTAAACCGTATGCGCATCAATAAAGTAAATGCACGCTGAATATAAATTGTGGACAATTTTACTGGAAATATCATTTTTGATTTTTCCTTACTTTGGTTAGGTAAATAGTGCGGTTTCCGATTCTTAACTTTATACCGAATAATATGTATTATTTACTTGCGAGAATTTGGGCTTCAATATTTCAATCAATCAATCAATCAGCCTATCGTAGTCCACTGCTGGACATAGGCCTCTCCTAACACGCGCCATTGCATACGGTCCTCCGCCTTCCGCATCCAGTCTGTCCCAGTGACCTTTTTGAGGTCGTCGGTCCATCTAGCTGGGGGCCGTCCTACCTTACGCTTACCAAGTCGCGGTCTCCACTCTAGGACACGCTTGCTCCATCGGCCGTCGGTCCTTCTGCAGATGTGACCAGCCCATTGCCACTTTAGCTTACTGAGTCTGCGAGCTATGTCGGTAACTTTGGTTCTTTGTCGGATTACCTCGTTACGAATTTTATCCTTCAAAGAGACGCCGAGCATAGCTCGCTCCATAGCCCGCTGTGCTTTGAATTTGTGGACTAGTCCCACTGTGAGTGTCCACGTCTCGGCCCCGTAAGTCATAAAAAGTCATAAATATTTAAATAGAGGTTAAATATGTGTGTTATATTATAATATGTTTATTTTGTCATAATAACCTTATTTTGTTCTATGAAATTGTTATACACTGATGTAAACTTATCTCTCATACGTTTGACCCTGAGTTTGGAATGATTAATTTTAATAAGCTGTTGGAAGAACTTAGATAGATAGACAAAAATATAATTATTTTTATTTAACAACAAATTGATTTTCTGATCCTGAAAGTTCATAATAGTGAAGAGTGGATTTTAAATCATGAAGGTTTCGTCTTATGGCCGGTTTCAATATTTAATTCATGGATAGATTTGCTTACTGGCAGTAGAATTTTGACACATTTTCCAAAAAAAATATGTCAAAATTTTATCCGTAGTAGGCAAATCTACCCAATGTTGAATATTGAAACCGGCTGTGAGACCATCCCTTTTTGAATTAAGGTTGTGATAGTATATCAGTCCATAATTCATAATTATTTATGAACAATTATTTGAGAAAATAAATTTCTAGTCCATTTATCGAAATTGTTCAATATCGGATATAATGTTAGATGGTAGCGGCTATAAACAGACAAAATATGCTTATAGTCGTTCGCGCCTAATATTAAAGATATAGTATTATTGGTGAAGCGCCCTCTTTTATTTTTATATTATGAATCCGTATTAATGCAGTGCCCACTCCGCATTGACTTTTAGTCAAATGCTTCTAATAAGCCGAAAAGAGATCGCATTGCGCACCTCATTTGGAAGGACTTGACTGCGTCCTGATTGGCTATGACGTCAAAATCATGACGTTCGATGTGTCCCGTCAGTTCGCTTCCGGCGCGCTTGTTCTGGTTCTGTATTTTTTTGAGGAAGGTCGCATAAATTATCGCCCCACACACAATACTTAAACTTTTGCCTAAAATATTGACTTTCCAAATAACTTAATGGTGGCTTCATAACTTAAGTGGCATTTAATACAAAAAGTGTAGTGGCTGTTGTGTGATAAATGTAGATAAAAATTGAAACGCCGACCGGCTAGCCCCAGACATGTTTCTACTAATCCTGCTACGCTGCCAATAGGAGCTCTCCATTGAGATAAGATGATTGGGCATTTTTATGATACTGCACATCGGTGGTGAATGCGGCGTTTATAATTAAAATATGCGATATATATAAAATGCGCGGCCATATTGGCCATATTTTTCTAGGGAAAGTTACGCGCCCGAACAATTATTATACAGAGAAAGTGCTCAACAATGCTCAGAAAAAAGTACAGTTACTATTTTTTCTGTAGCGGCTTTGAATCATTATAAATATTCCTTTTGAGTTTTTGTACTTTTTGGGAACAAGAATCGCAATCTCTTATCCTAGATTTACCCAATTTGTGCTTGTAATTGTGATAACAACACAAAAAGACCAACTGACATAAGGCTTCAGGCTTCAGATATAATTAAATCGAGATGTCGGGCTTGTGGTTAGGCATTTACTGTATGTAGTATTTTTTTTTGATAAATCAAGATATTACTATTAAATCTATCTCCACCATGACCAAATAGATCGTGTATTATCTGAATGGCAAGTCAAGAGTCTCCGAAACCGGCGAGCGTGTAAGAGACAAATTATAAGAGTGGAGGAAGCCAGAGAGGTCTTTAAAGAAAGAACTTATGCGAGTTTGGCACTCTATGTCTACCCCTCAAGGTATGTGGCGTGATACTATAGATAGATTGTAGAAGCTTTTTACAAATAAAAAAGATGAAAATATTTTAACTTAAATAGAGATTTAAATTAGAATCAAAGCGATAGAGATGAGATATGCTTATGAAGTATAAAAGTTTTCTCCCCTTACGTAGAATATGATCATTTCGATTTACTTTAAACTTTTGTTGGACTTTAAGATACATTCATTGTGCCACATACCGACACGCATCTTAGACCGTCCGAGCCGAACGCTGCTTAAACATGGTGATTAGTTGGATAGCACCGCGGTCGCACAGCGCTATAAGCGCCTCAGGAATCTTAAAACTAAAAATATATAAACACTACGCCAAAACATTACGATTGTGGCAACAGTCGTGTTTCAGTTTGTCGTGCAGTGGTAGTAATTGGTTTATTGTGAGAATGACATTTAATTTTGTAAATAATAATCTCTAATATCTAATCTAAAATATATAATAAGATACCCGCACAATTACGGAAAGAAAATGATTTGCCAGTGTTCAAGAGGAAGTTCCATGACTTTCTACTAGAAAAGTGATATTACTTCGTAGAAGAATATATGAAGGACAAGTTATAAATGCAGTTAGTAGACTCTGAAATGGTTCAATTTATTTTATAACACTATTTGCATGTTTCGTTTGTTTATTTTGTTATGCTCTGACTTTTTTGTTTTATTGATTATATTTTATTATGCTATATTAAAGATCAAAATATTGTAATTTTTTTGCATAGGTATATTAATAATTTATTAGACATTTTATAATAATATTATTTTTCTGATGATGATATATAAATAGGAATAAAATAAAATTTTTTTGGTATGTGTTTAGATCACTTAGAAATATATGCAATATTGTAAGCTCTATCAAGGTAGCAGCGTGAAATCAGCAAAATTCAATATAAAATTATGCAAAATTTGTAGCTTTTTTGTTGCTATTTAGTTGCTTGAGCCGTTCGCGAAAAATCGCAATTACTGCTAAATTCATATAAAGCTAGCATACAATTTTGATAAATCAATAAATATCAAATCAACTATTGAACCAGAATTTGTTGCTAATTTGTTGCTGCAAGTGAGAACTACCGAAAATTAAAAAAAAAAGACGGACGAATTTTTTATTAGCAATGATTTTCTTAACACATGCTAGCTTGAACTAGACTGGTTAAACAAAAAATGAAGAGAAGATTTAGTTGCTACATTGAACAATGTTCAAATGAGCCTAAAGAATCAGCAACAAAATAGAAACTAAAAATCGGCCGATTCTTTCGATCAGCAACAATTTTTTAGTACATGCTAGCTTGATCTCGTCTTGCTGAACAAAAAATGCTAAAAAAATTAAGTTGCTGCATTGAACAGTGTTCTAATGAGCGTAAAGAATCAGCAACAAAATAGAAATTAAAAATCGGCCGATTCTTTCGATCAGCAACAATTTTTCTAGTACATGCTAGTTTGATCTCGTCTTGCTGAACAAAAAATGCTAAAAAAAATTAGTTGCTATATTGAACAGTGTTCAAATGAGCCTAAAGAATCAGCAACAAAATTGAAACTAAAAATCGGCTGATTCTTTCGATCAACAACAATCTCTGTCTGTGCATAGATGTTAAGCATTCTTACAGCTGACTTGTGAATGACGTTTTATGAACCCTTGAAACCACTTAATCCCTGGCACGCAATTTTTGAAATGATTATCAAAGTTATCATTTTTTACTAACTGTTTTAACGAGTTAATTGAATATTTTTGTTGATGAGAAATCCTATACGAATTATTTCAAATAACAATATCTAATCGGTATTCAATCTTACTACCAAGCACAGATAGTCCAACTCTTCCAAAAATTTCAAGAGATTTTTTTTTTATAGAATAAAGTTGTCCGTGTAACTTGATATAACTTGCTTGCTGTAGCTGTCTTCTCTTCATTTTTGATCATAATAAGAGCATTTTGTTAATCTTCTTTCTACTAGACGAATGTTGTAGATGGTTCTTTTATAACTCTCTTTTTTGCACCCCACCAGTCTTTATAAATGCATAAGAGTAATTAGTAATTTCAATGCTCGGTGGCATTTTACCTGTAATTTAAAAACCCAATTTTTGACTCATACCATTAATAACGAAACTAGAAATACTTATAACATGCTCAACAAAAAAAAAGCAACTACAAAGTGACCAAAAATAGTAAATATACTTTTTGTTGTCACTATTTATGGTCAGCGGTATTTTTTCCAACGATTTTAGTTTATATGAACATTAATATGTTGTAAACTATAAATGAAGTATTTTGGAGTTTATATGCAACAAATAATGTGAAATTATGGAGTTTCATTACTTTACAGAAATACTAACTTGAACAGGTTCAGCTTAACAATTAAAATGAGAACTATCATAATAGTGACCGCTTAAATTTAGGAAGTGATTTCTAAACTTGAAGGTTATAAGAACGACTAATTTACGTCGCTATTAAATCTAGAGTATTTGAAGTCACTTCATCATCATCATCATCATTTCAGCCTATACTTGTCCACTGCTGAACATAGGCCTCCCCAATCGCTTTCCAGCGTAACCGGTCCGATGCCACCTGCATCCAACGACTTCCTGCGATTTTCACAAGATCGTCGGTCCATCTGGCAGGCGGTCGTCCTACGCTGCGCTTGCCAATACGTGGTCTCCACTCTAGAATCTTTCTGCCCCAACGCCCGTCCAATCTTCGCGCTATGTGGCCAGCCCATTGCCACTTCAGCATGCTAATCCTGAGGGCTATGTCGGTGACCTTGGTTCTTCTACGAATCTCCTCATTCCTGATTCGATCGCGTAGAGAAACGCCGAGCATAGCTCTCTCCATAGCTCGCTGAGCAACTTTGAGCTTTTTTATGAGACCTATTGTAAGAGACCACGTCTCTGATCCATATGTCATCACTGGTAACACACATTGACTAAAAAGTTTAGTCTTTAGGCACTGAGGTATTTTGGATGAGAAGATGTTGCGCAGTTTCCCGAACGCTGCCCAGCCGAGTTGGATTCGTCGATTGACCTCTCTCTCAAAGTTGGACCTACCTAACCGGACTGCCTGTCCCAGGTAAATGTATTCGTCGACAACTTCAAGAGTAGAGTTCCCAACGGTGAGTGCGGTGGGTACGACATGGACATTAAACATTATTTTTGTTTTGTCCATATTCATTTTAAGACCCACTTGTTGGGATACTCTATTGAGGTCACCGAGCATTCGTCCTAGATCTTCCAGCGACTCCGCCATGACCACAATGTCGTCGGCAAATCGAAGGTGAGTGATGTATTCGCCATTGATGTTGATGCCAAGTCCTTGCCATTCCAAGAGCTTGAAGGCGTCCTCTAAGGTGGCCGTAAACAGTTTCGGAGAAATGACGTCTCCCTGCCTTACTCCTCTTTTT
Organism: Phalera bucephala; assembly: GCA_905147815.2. Lineage (NCBI taxonomy): Eukaryota > Metazoa > Arthropoda > Insecta > Lepidoptera > Notodontidae > Phalera > Phalera bucephala. Next base: position 27,167,043 of record LR990613.1, on the reverse strand, counting down.
ATGGGGATCACCTTCGTGCACTGCCCCTGTACTCGGACTGACGTGGTGGCGTTATTATACAAGCACTTCAACACTTCGATGTACCTATAGTCAATGCGGCATCGCTGGAGAGATCTAAGAACCGCCCAAGTCTCGATCGAATCAAAGGCTTTCTCATAGTCCACAAACGCCAAGCATAGTGGCCGATTATACTCCTCAGCCTTCTGTATAACCTGCCGCAGCGTATGTATGTGGTCTATGGTACTAAAACCTTTCCGGAAACCGGCTTGTTCGGGAGGCTGGAAGTCATCAAGCCTTCGTTCGAGACGATTCGTAATGACTCTCGAAAACAACTTATAAACATGGCTCAGCAGTGTGATGGGCCTATAGTTCTTCAATAAAGAATTATCACCTTTCTTGAAAAACAGCACCACCACACCCCTGTTCCATGCTTCCGGCGTTTTCCCTTCAAGCAAGACGGAATTAAATAGCCTCTGAAGGACTTTAAGTACCGGCGATCCGCCCGCCTTCAGAAGTTCTGCAGTAATTCCGTCTTCACCCGGCGCTTTGTTGTTTTTTAGTTGTTTGAGAGCCATCCTAATTTCGCACAGGCTGATGTCCGGGATATCTTCAGTGCAGTGTCGGGTTAGCTTGGCTCTTGGGTCTTTTACCAAGTCAACAACAGGTTTAGCTACTGAGGTATATAACTGTCCATAGAACCTCTCTATCTCCCTGAGCACCTCTGACCTATTTGAAGTTACGTTTCCGTCCTCCGTCTTCAGCTTCGTCAACTGGCTCTGCCCAATAGACGCGTCTCTTGCGAACACTTTAGAGCCCTTGTTCTGCTCTATGGTCTCCTCAATACGCCTTGCATTGAAGGACCGTAAGTCGTGTCGTAAGGACTTCAATATCTGTCCATTAAGCTGCCTATAGGACTTAGCATCATTGGAGGTTTGGAGCGTCATGGAACGTCGCTCAGCCATGAGGTTTCGGGTGTAGTCAGATAGTTTTTGAGGCCTATTTTTACGGTGGGTCTTAAAATACTTGGACCCGACCGTATGAACAGTCTCTACCAGCCTGTTGTTGATTTTGTCCACTGATGCGCTGCTGTCTAGCAATTCGAAGCGGTTTGACAATTCGAGTTGAAAGTTCTCGGGGTTTTGGATATGTGCATTACAAGGTCGGAGCGTAGACTTCATCAGACGCGATCTTTCCATTTTGACATTAATATTTAATGTGCCTCTGACCATTCGGTGATCACTGCCGGTTTTTACCCTATGAATCACGGAGACATCATTAAATATCTGTCGCTTGGTGCTCATGATGAAGTCTATCTCATTTTTTGTGGAACCATCAGGGCTCATCCAGGTCCATTTCCTATGAGGCGGCTTCTGGAAGAAAGAGTTCATCATAAAGAGTCCCTCTTTCTCCAGAAATTCGGCCAGCCTCTGACCCCTGGGGTTGCGCTGCCCATATCCAAATTGCCCCACTCTCAGCTCATCATCGCCCCGTTGGCCCAGCCGCGCATTGAAGTCACCCATAACTACTGTAAAATGTGCTTTGGAAGTATGTATGGCTCTACTAATGTCCTCATACATAACTTCGACCTCATCATCTGAGTATGCCGAGGTCGGTGCGTAGACCTGTATGACCTTCAGCGAATATCTTTTGGATATTCTGAGTATCAGGTACGCTACCCTGCTCGACACACTAGTGATGGACACAACGTTGTTTATGAGTGACTTGTGGACGATAAATCCGACACCACCTTGGGACTGCTGTTCGCCCTCCCGGTAGTAAAACAAGTTGCCGGATTTTAAGGTTATCGTGTCCACGCCCTCTCTTCGGACCTCCGATAAACCAACAATACTCCACCGCAACTTGTTTAACTCTTCTTCCAGCTCAACTAGCTTCTCATCTGTCCTCAATGTGCGTGCGTTGTATGTCACCAGGGCCAATTTTCGGTTTTGGTGGTAGCCGAATCTCTGCCGGAGATTCTTAGCACCCCTTGTCCTGTCGTTACCATGGCTGCTACCGTGGCTAGGACGAACAGGACCGCCGGGGACTAGGGGCCTGGTTTTCCTACTTTCTTCCATAATTGGGGGTGTTTGCCATACTCGCCACGCTTGGCAGGCGGGTTGGCGAGCGCAGTTATTGGTCGTCGAAGTGTTATGGGAACGCTGCTGCCCATTCCCTAGTTTTCCCTTAGTCGCCTTGTACGACACCCGATGGGATGAGATGGGTTGGTCCTATTCTAAGCCGGGAGCCACGCGGAAGTCACTTCACGTACGTTGATTATACTTACGATGCATTGGATATTTTTTAGAAATGGAAAGAAAAAAAAGTACAGTTTCCTTAAACAGTGTAGTATCGAAAACCAATGTGTCAACCCAGGGTCTTATGAATTAATCACTCTTAAAGCACGAATCAATAGAGTTCCATGCTAAAACTAATTTCCGATGGCAGTTGTGTTGGCCAAATCAATTTCAAACTAGAATATTTTTAAAAAATCATTGCTGATGGTGAACATCGGCCGATCTTGTGTTTGTATATTATTGAGTACTATTCAGGCTCATTTAAACCAAGTTCAATGCAACAACTAAATTTCTTTAGCACTTATGTCCACCAAGTCAAGTTCAAGCTAGCATAGATCGGGTAAATTGTTGCGGATCGAAAGAAGCGGCCGATTTCTAGTTTATATTTTGCTGCTTATTCTTTAGGCTCATTTGAACATTGTTCAATGTAGCAACTAAATTTTTTTAGCATTTTTTGTTCAGCAAGTCAAGTTCAAGCTAGCATATACTAGGAAAATTGTTGCTGATCGAAAGAATCGGCCGATTTTTAGTTTCTATTCTGTTGCTGATTCTTTACGCTCATTAGAACACTGTTCAATGTAGCAACAAAATTTTTTTAGCATTTTTTGTTCAGCAAGTCAAGTTCAAGCTAGCATGTACTAGGAAAATTATTGCTGATCGCAAGAATCGGCCAACTTTTAGTTACTATTTTTTTGCTGATTCTTTACGCTCATTAGAACACTGTTCAATGTAGCAACTCAATTTGTTTAGCAGTTTTTGTTCAGCAAGTCAAGTTCAAGCTAGCATGTACTAAGAAAATTGTTGCTGAGTGAAAGAATCGGCCGATTTTTAATTTCTATTTTGTTGCTGGTTCTTTAGGCTCATTTGAACATTGTTCAATGTAGCAACTAAATCTTCTCTTCATTTTTTGTTTAACAAGTCTAGTTCAAGCTAGCATGTGTTAAGAAAGACATTGCTAATATAAAAAAATCGTCCGGTCTTTTTTTTTAATTTTCGGTGGTGCTTACTTGCAGCAACAAATTAGCAACAAATTCTGGTTCAATAGTTGATTTGATATTTATTGATTTATCAAAATTGTATGCTAGCTTTATATGAATTTAGCAGTAATTGTGATTTTTTGCGAACGGCTCAAGCAACAAAATCGCGGTTTTAGCAACTGAATAGCAACAAAAAAGCTACAAATTTTGCATAATTTTATATTGAATTTTGCTGATTTGACTCTGCTACCTTGATAGAGCTAATATTGTAAGCCGTATAGGCTGATCATAGAGAACTAGTGTAACACTTAAACCATATCTATGTAACCTATGATGCACAATAATAAATGAATTTGAATTTGAAAAAAAAAAGGTATGACAGTAAAATAAATTGTGGCTAAATATTTCGATTTTTTTATAAAAAAAAATCACGTCTCCTCAATATTACGTGAAAAAGTTTAGAATAGTTCTAAGGCTAGGAGTTTTTCAATGCATCAACTGACAGGACTATAAATCGAATTTTAAGTTTTATCTCAATGCTAAGATTTATTATTATTATTATTGCTATTTATTTCTTTTCACCTTTATATTTTCTACTAATATCTTGCAAATTTATTTACTCTGAAATACCTACTCAGTATGTTTTTGAACGACTTTTTAGGGAATTAATACTTAATCTATAATTTACAGTAAAAGCGATGTATATAAAATTAAAGCGATGCCTTTTACTCGATCAGACTTATTTCTCTTTACTCAAAAGACTTTCACTAAGTAATCATGACCCCGTTAACACCTATCCACCGTTTAACACTTGTACGTACGATTTAAATTAGTGTTCTGGTACAAGAGGCAAAATCTATTACAATAGACAAATTCTATAACAATAGCTAAAATCTAGAATATATATATTTTCAAAACGTGTCAGACTTTTTTTAGAACTTAAATAATTTATCCGTAACCGGCGAGCGTGTATGAGACGAACTATAGGAGTGGAGGAAGCCATAGAAGTATTTTTTTAAACACTTGGATTTATTCCTGTATCGTGGTTGCGTTTACAGACATGAAAATTAACATACACAAATACCCAGCCCGAAACAAATAATTGTGGTACACACAAAGATTTGTCCTGTGCGGGAATCAAACCCGTGACTATTAGACACAGTGGGCGGTGCAGCTTAAGCTCTTAACCGCTGCGCCAAATCGTCCGTCCGTCTGTAAGGAAAAACCTGTTGGGACTGTGTACTCCCTGCCTACGATCTGACGTGATCAAATAGATAAATAAATTATATTTTGTTTATTGCCTCATTAGTTTACAACTAGTCGTAAGTGGCCTATTGGACGCATTGGCAAAGGAACCTCTCCATCCCTCCTATTCTCCGCTATTAGGAGCGACTGAGGACCAATCATTTTCAAAATCCCACCATCTACAACTCAAGATATCGCAATGCCGTTTAAATCTTAGAGGAAACCGTCTGGCGAAGTATTGACGCAAAACTACTTTATTTCATATCTTGGAACATTCTTAGATGAGTTCTTAAATCTTTATTATGCCAATATATAAAATCATACAAAAATCATTACTGAAGTTCAGTCAACGACAAAGTGCGTAGAATAAAAAATATTAACAATAAAAAAATGTCCGAATCATATTTCACGAACCATAATAACTGGACTCTCTTAAATGGCGAATGCATTCGGAGTATTCGAGGGATCAAGTCGGTAATTTTAATTTTGCTGCTCCCGACTCGTAGAAAATAAAATCGGTATTTTCAACATCTGTTGCTTTTCTTTGATTAAATTCTTTGCGGACCCCAAGATAGCTTAATTTTGATCGAGACATTTTGGCGTCTTGGCTTACACGGTATTTGAACATGAGTGTATTTTATAGCTGCGTTTAATGAATACACTGATTATTCTTTCTTCTTCTTTAAATTATGGTTTTACACTAATCTAAGTGTATTTTACCAGTGTTCAGTGAGATGCTTAATCTTGTTTGAAGTAAAAAAATAATTGTACTTCCCGATAAACTTGATGACAGCTATGATAATGAAATTGATCAAGTACCACACCCTGGATAGTAGAGCGATGGATACTTTACATACCAATTGCGACGGCCGTTTTGAGAAAAATCGCTAAGGCACGTTTTATAACTTTGCTACAATTACTTTCAGTCATGCACATATAAGAATACATAATTGTTAGTATTTTACCAACATTACACATTACTATTCTAAATTACCGAAGTTTTGTAAATTAAAACAAATTGGCGACATTTCTCTTTGACTACCCACCAAGTTATTTGTTCGAAATAATGCTTTATTTGTTTTTCTCGTAGAGATTATACATACTAGATATAATGGAAAATATACCACTGTAGCAGAAAGTGAAGTTAGAGACTGGGGGAGTGTCAAATATATAAACCTAGTTTTAGTTTCGAGTTTAATATTTTGTGTATAATGTACCTCTTGGCGTATTGGTCTATAATAAAAAAAAATACTACTCTATAATTAAAAAATATAACTGCCTCGGTGATCTAGCGGCGAATAAGGCCCATGGCGATTACAGGGTCCAGCGTTCGAATACTAGGTCGAACAAATATAGTATTTCTATCAAAAAATTCCCAAAATCAGTCTGGAGTTTAAAATTGTTCTGGTATATGGCAAAAGGTTTGTCCCCTATTACATGTGACCTAACAATGTCGGCGAAAAGTGGGTGTTAACAGTACACCTCTACAATAAAATGTTAACTAATAACAGTTTCATAGTTTTCATTACTCAAGTGGAGCTGGAATAGCATCTATCCAAGCATTATACATGTATTGAAGTTAGGTGTGTGTGTACTAGGCATGCCTTTTAAGTTCTGTCGTTTCCATATTTCCCGGCAAATTTGAATTTGGAACTGTTCTATATTCCAATGTGTTTAAATTTTGAATCTCAAAACAGTTAAAAGTATTAGGATTAATGCTATTGTTTAGTCACAGCGTCGATTGGAATCTGTCAGCTTACGTACGAAAATAATTCTTTCTAAGGAAAATGTTCGTGCAATAATTTTCTACAACTTTAGAAGAGGCCTGACACGGCTTCAGTGTTTTGAAGAGCTAACATCTGTGTTCAGTGATGAAGCTTCATGTCTGCGGACTATCGAACGCTGGTATTTAGAATTTCAGCGTGGGCATACTAGTGTTAGTGACAAATCTCGCGAAGGACGCCCAAAATCCGCCTTCACTGAAGATAACATCATTGCTGTGAGACAACTAATTCTCAAAGATCGTCATGTGACGTATCGAAAGATAGCGGCTCTATTAGGCATCTCAGGGACAACCATTCAGAAGATCTTGCATGAAGCGCTTGGTGTGAGAAAGCTAGTTTGCCGTTTGATACCGCATCTGCTTTCCGACGATCACAAGGCGGCCCGCGTCAGATGGTGTAAGAAAACTCTGCAAAGATTCAACCGAGGAGAGTCAAATCACGTTTACGACATCATTAGTGGTGACGAATCTTGGATCTATGCCTACGATCCTGATTCCAAACAACAATCTACAATCTGGGTCTTTCAAGACTAGCCAAAGCCGACTAAAGTTGTTCCTTCTCGAAGCACTTCAAAGAAGATGGTGGCCACGTTCGTTGGAAAAATCGTTGATAGAAATTCTTGACCATCCTTCTTACAGTCCTGACCTAAGCCCTAACGATTTCTTTATATTTCCTAAAATTAAGAAAGGTCTTCGTGGTCATAGGATTCCAGTCCGGTGAAGAAGCAGTCGACGCTTTCAAGTCAGCCATCTTGAACACCCCCACTTTAGAGTGGAATAAATGTTATAATAACTGGTTTGAGCGAATAGAAAAGTTTAATAAGCTAAGTGGTGAATACTTTGAAAAACAATAAAAAGTACTATAAGGTTCTAGTTGTGTTTTTTTCTTCAAACGACAAAACATAAAAGGCATGCTTCGTACACCATGAAGCCATAGTCGTCGTAGTCTTTGTCTTTCCGGAAGACTTTTGGCCTGCAGTGGACGTCTTTTGGCTGAAGATAGACGGATAGTCATTGGGCAATAAGTTACCTTTTCATTCTGTACACCCTCTTAGGGGTCTATTTCAAAAGTTTAAGTGGCATTAACGATTGCGGACCTCTACTTTATCGTTTCCATAAAAAGGAATGGTTCACATATTATAATGTATCTGTTTGGACCCGTATATACTTTAGTATCATATACTCGTGTACCTTTTTTACTTTAATACCATATAAAAGTTTATTTTTTAGGCTATAGCAGTCATCTTTCCTTAAAGCGATCGTTTGGATACCTTGCTACTATAACGTAAGGCAGTATATCGGAAATCATTATTTTTTCAGTGAATTTTTGTTATAGGCAATTATAAATCGCTGTCACGCCTATATTTTCCACGCGAGATTGGCAGAGTTTTCTTCTATATAACCGTGTACTATTTTCCGTAATAAACAATGAATACCTAAATGATCATGACCTTGTCGGTTTAGTGGCGCCTGGCGCGGCTGGCAATTACGAGGTTATTGGGGGCTTTCTACCGAAAAAAATCATAGTCACGAACCGAAGTTTAGAATAGTGCCTAGAATAATAGCAATATTCCTATTACATGGGACCATAGACGGGAATATGTCGGTATACACAGCACACTTTTACACTTGGGCAATGAACACGAGACGGTGTTTATCCTACTAATAATATTATAAATGTGAAAGTTTGTACATTCGGGTGTTGATGTTTGTTACTCAATCACGCGAAAAACGGCTAAAGGGATTTTGATGAAATTTAGCACACAGATTGTTTATTACCTGGATTAATACATAGGATACTTTTTATCTCGAAAAAATGTTAGATTTTTCTGCAAAGTCCACGCGGATGATGTCACAGGCAGAAACTAGTTTTAAATAAAAATAAATGTTTGACTAGCTCGCAATAATTCTCGAACATATGACGTAGTTAGTTAGCAAAGTAATGCCGTAATCTTTAAAAAGAAATGTGTATATTAATGATCGAAGCCTTCCGTACAAAAGGATAGAGAGGGAATCCTGACTGACACACTTATATTACGGGAAAGGCGATCAATCCAGGGCTTAGACAGAATTTTCTTTCAACCCGGAGGAAATAAAATGCAAATCAATGGATACAAATTTTGCACGAACGAATGTTTCTCTTTCTTGGATGCAAGGGGGACACCTACCATCTACGCTCCCCAAGTCAACCTCTCCTGCCCGCGGTGCATCCTGCTGATCAACGGACGAGGCTCTGACGACCGACAATGGCGTATAACCATTCAAATATGGCGTAACTAAATTTTTAACCAGACCGGTGACGGGCAGCAGCGTCACTAGTGCGAGAAGTTACGCCCTGCGATCGCCAACCCGCATGCCCAGCGTGGCGATTATGGGCAAAACCTTCTATGGCAAGTCGGAATATACCACGGCCCCCAGTTCCCGGTCGCTCCGCTATTCCTGACCACGGCGGCGGTCACGGTTCCGGCGGGGCAGGGGGTGCGAAGAATCTCCGGGCTACGGTAGGCCGCCAACATGAACTGACCCTGGCTACGTATAACGGACGCACGCTGCGACTGGATGAGCATCTTCTGCAGTTGGAAGAAGAACTGAAGTGCATGAGATGGCACGTTCTGGGTTTATGTGAAGTTCGAAGAGAGGGAGAAGACACCATAACCCTAGAATCTGGCCATCTTTTGTACTTTAGAGAGGGAGACCAACTTTCCCAGGGTGGCGTCGGGTTTCTGGTCCATAGAGTCTTCGCTGACAACGTTTTAGAAATGTCCAGTGTGTCGACAAGGGTAGCATACCTCATAATTAAGCTGACCGAGAGGTACACCCTCAAGATCGTGCAGGTTTATGCACCGACTTCGGCACACTCGGACGAGGACATAGAGGTACTCTACGAGGACATCTCTAAGGCCCTTCATAATACCCCTAAGGCACACTACAACGTCGTCATGGGAGATTTCAACGCCAAAGTGGGAGTAAAAACTGACAGCGAATCCTCAGTAGGACCATACGGCTATGGCAGCAGAAATGACAGGGGGCAAACGCTCGTCAACTTTCTCGAAAGAGAAGGGCTGTTTATGATGAACTCTTTCTTTAAAAAACAGCCCCAAAGAAAGTGGACGTGGCAAAGCCCCGATGGTAAAATAAAAAATGAGATCGACTTCATCATGGCGGACAAGAGGCGCATATTCAGAGATGTCTCAGTGATCGCAAGGTTTAAAACCGGAAGCGACCACCGGCTCGTACGGGGCACTCTGAATATACAATGGAAGCGCGAAAGAGTCCGCTTGATGAAGTCCAGTCTCCGACCGAATTTGCTCCAAGCCGCTATGGATTCCCAATCTTTTCAGTTAAAATTGGAAAACCGTTTCGCTGCCTTGGAAACCACTGACAGCGTTGATCAGAAATTCGAGCAGGTGGTACAGACTCTTAGAGAAGAGGGTACTAAATTATGCGAAACGAGGCGTACAGGCAGGAAATCTAAGCTTTCGGGGGGGACTCTGGAGCTTATGAGCGAACGGCGCCGAAATGCAGCCTCAACCTTGTCAGAACACCGGGCCTTAAATAAAAAGATCACAAAGCTGGTCCGACGCGACCTCCGAGCTTTCAACAATCTTGAGATTGAGAAAGCCATCGAGCAGAACCGGGGGTCGAAAGTGTTCGTCCAGCCACTTGGGAGGAACCACTTGACAAGGTTGACTACACAAGCGGGTACTGTGATCGCTTCTAGGCCGGAAATCCTCTCGGAAGTCAGGAATTTCTATAGCCAGCTCTACGCCTCACACGCACCTCGACCCGAATCTCTTAGAGGAGATCCCAGAGCCACCCTAACACGTCACTTCACAGAGGACTTGCCCGAGATCAACCTGGATGAGATCGAGTTGGCCCTTAAACAGCTTAAAAATGGAAAAGCCCCGGGTGAGGACGGCGTCACGACTGAGCTTCTGAGGGCAGGAGGTACCCCAGTACTTAAGGAGCTTCGGAAGTTATTTAACACTGTCCTCTACACTGGGAGAACTCCGCAGGCATGGAACAGAAGCGTGGTCGTCCTGTTTTTCAAAAAGGGCGACAAAACCCTTTTGAAAAACTATCGACCCATATCGCTTCTGAGCCATGTATACAAGCTGTTTTCAAGGGTCATCACGAACCGTCTTGCGCGAAGGCTCGACGAGTTTCAACCCCCGGAGCAGGCCGGGTTTCGAAGTGGTTACGGCACCATAGACCACATCCACACAGTGCGGCAGATTATACAGAAGACTGCAGAGTATAATCTGCCCCTATGTCTAGCCTTCGTGGACTATGAGAAGGCCTTTGACACTGTCGAGACCTGGTCAGTTCTGGACTCCTTGCAACGATGCCAAGTTGATTGGCGATACATCGAGGTGATGAGATGCCTTTTTGAAGCTGCAACGATGACCGTCCAAGTACAGAACCGGCGGACTGAACATATCCACCTGCGCCGCGGAGTGCGCCAAGGTGATGTCATATCACCAAAACTGTTCACCAATGTACTGGAGGATATGTTCAAGACGCTGGACTGGAAAGGTCGCGGCATCAATATAAATGGCGTATACATCTCTCACCTGCGATTTGCAGACGACATCGTCATCATGGCTGAAACGTTGCAAGACCTACAACAGATGCTGGACAGCCTTGCTAATTCGTCTCAGCGAATCGGTCTCCGGATGAACTTAGATAAAACTAAAGTTATGATCAACAAGCATGTTGACCCGGGACCGATCGCCGTAAACGGAGCCCCCCTCGAAGTTGTTTCTGAGTACGTATACCTAGGGCAGGTGCTCCAACTGGGTAAAAACAACTTCGACAAGGAAGTTAAGAGACGGATACAGCTGGGCTGGGCAGCATTTGGGAAACTCCGTCGAGTCTTCTTATCGCCCATACCCCAATGCTTAAAAACGAAAGTTTTTAATCAGTGCGTCCTACCTGTAATGACATACGGAGCCGAAACGTGGCCACTCACTGTGCGGCTTGTCCACCAGTTCAAGGTCGCTCAACGAGCTATGGAAAGAGCTATGCTCGGAGTTTCTCTTAGGGATCGAATCCGGAACGAAGTTATTCGTCAGAGAACCAAGGTTACCGACATAGCTCAGCGAATTAGCAAGCTGAAGTGGCAGTGGGCAGGTCACATATGCCGCAGAACCGATGGCCGTTGGGGCAGACTGGTTCTTGAGTGGAGACCGCGTGTCGGCAAACGTAGTGTAGGGCGCCCTGTAGCTAGGTGGGGCGACGATATTCGTAAGGCAGCGGGCATGGATTGGAGAAGGAGAGCTGAAGATCGAGCTCAGTGGCGTGCCATGGGAGAGGCCTACGTCCAGCAGTGGACTGACACGGGCTGATGATGATGATGATGAATGTTTCTCGGTGACGTAAGATTATTTGCCCGTGAATGTAGGAAATGTTAATCCTTGTTGGGTTCATGATAAAATGTTTGCTGAACTTAGTGAGTGCTGGAAACCATGTGCCTAACAGAAGGAGTGAAGAAGAGCAACGTCACTCGCTGTTTTCATGTGTTAAAAGCAACTTTTAAGTGGATTTTAATTAATTGTGCTTCTTTCGGGTATAATTACTTTAATTGTTTGATTAAATAGTTCAAGATAAGTTCACCACTAAAAATATAAAAAAATGTAAAATATTTAACCTGGCAATTGCCTTTGTAAATAGCTTAAAACAGACTTAAAATCATACGGTTTTCTACTCATAGGCATATAATCCTTTAGAGCAATTTGTAATTCGTTTGAGCTGAAAATATCTTAATGTATGAGTAATTATGACATGGTATTCACATGGTTTCCGGCTGCTGTGTTTTCACTCTAAAAAATTATCAGAACGGCGGAAGGCCGTGCGTTTTCGAACCGCCAAAACCATTGACGTGTAATGGCGGCTAATGCGTCCCGATACACGCAATCAAATTAAGGGCACGACATTTCACTTTATTGCATTAACTCGAATAATAATATATAAATGTACAGTTTGTTGTTTTGTGTTCCCTCGGACGTCGATATTTTAAGGTATTATAGATATAACTTAAATTGACAAAAAGGCGCAAGCCTACGTTCATACATTTCTTCATACATTTCCGTCGATTTAGAGTGCTACGCACTTGACCCTTTTCCAAGACTATTAATTTGGTCATGATAGGTTTTCCTGGAGTGACCTCTTCCGGCGCTTCCACTCACATTTGCTCGATATATTCCTTTCGTTAGCCGCCTGTCACACATCCTCTCCACATGCCCATACCAATTCAACATATCTCTTTCAATCCTAGTCACCACGTCATCCTTCAACACCTCCATCCTTCAACATCGGGTTCTAATTACACTATTCTTCATTCGGTCAGCACGGGTGACTTCACATATGCTCCGAAAGCATTTTCACAGAATTTACTGTACTTTCATGCTTCTTTTGCCATACCCAACATTCACTGGCATACATAAGCGTAGGTACCAACACACCATTGTTTATGTGCTTATTTAGTGTTTATGTGCTTTCATTGATACTGACATATAATATTAGCCTATACTGCCCACTGCTGGGCAAAGGCCTTCTCTCACAAATCAAGGTGAGAGAGATTAGGTCATACTCCACCACGGACACCCAGTACGGATTGGTGGAGGTAGATTTGTGGCCACCTGCTGTTGGAGCTTATGAAGTCGCCTTTAACGCTTCCAACTCGGCTTAACGACTACCACATTAAGTGGTAGCCGGGACCAATGGCTTAACGTGCGGTCCGAAGCACGGAAAGGCTCGAATATGAAAATGCCACAAACGGTCACCCATCTGAGGCCGACCGAGTCGAACTCTGTTTAAACTTGGTAATCAGTAAGAACACCGCGGTCGAACCAGCGCTACGAACGCCTTGATACTAACATGACGCATAGTACTTAAGTGTATGTATAACAGCTAGACGACTTTTGACCTATACGGTCAGAGTATATACTGCTCCACTCGCCGAATCGACAAGTCGTAGGTTCGATAACCGTACAGGACAGATCTCTGTGAGATCTCCACCTCCAATCTCTGGCTTATTTATGTGAAATTTATGTCTTTAGACGCATCCACAACATATAAGTATTCTTTAGTTCGGGTCAACCACGGGTTGTTAAAAAGAAAGAAATAATGCACTGAGTAGATCTTGTATTTTTAGCTTTAAGAACTAGCAAGTTGTCAGTACGATATGACTGCCTACGGTTGCCAGAGCAAATTGGCCATAGACTCGTACCCTTAAGGCATTAAACAGATTCCTGGATTCAAAGCCTAAGTGTGATATATTTGCGAGTCACATAAGAATTTTTTGTTTGAACGCTTGAAGTATTGCGAGAATAATGTTGTACTGTGAAAATTGTGTCATATTTTGTAATTAATAGCGTAAATGGCCTGCCTTGTTCTATTTACTATAAATAAATAAACTGCCTTGTTGGTCTAGTGGCAAATAATGCGCTTTGCCATCACGAGGCCCTGGGTTCAAATCCTAGGTCGGACAAAATTTAATTATTACTCTTCAATCATTAACTCACTGAAAAAAGTATAACTCCGGAGTCTATAATTGTGCCACGTTTACATGGGAGCTAACATCTTTGGTGAAAAGTAGGTGTATACAGTACACCTCTGCCAACCCCGCTTGGGGAATATAGGCGTGACGGTGTTTATATTTTTATTTTTTTTAACAAATAATAAATAGATCTTACCTCGAAATAAATTAGTCCGTATTCGGCACGTTAAGCCGAAATACGAGTACATCATTTCGACGCTAATGAACCGATGTTGCAGGATTCTGGATAATGGAAGTGGATATAAGAATAGTTCCAAACACACATAAACTATTATGTGTGTTTGGAACTATTCTTTATGATGTTTAGTACATACTATGTAATGTGTTCTATTTTGGTGTACATGGCGTGATATGTTTTTTCCTTATAATAAACAAATAGTTCTGGGTCGAAGGCATTTAGCTTACCGTTGTTGTAGATTATAGGTTAGTGAAATATCGGTTTACACAGTACACCTATATCATCCTCAATTGAAAAATGTAGAATGGAACCTAGGACGCTACTAGACGCTAGCGGTACTATACGCTGTAAAGACAACGTGGCAGTTATTTTATTCGCGGCTTATATCTATCATTTTATCCATTTCATCGCGCCGGATCTATTGCAGGGTAGGCTTCTGCCTATAGTATTTTTCATGAAGGAAAGGTACTGTGACAGTTGTAAGTGTCAAAGAAAATTATATTATTTATTCAGTGGCAATAAGAGGCATGACCTGTTTCTATACTTATGGCGTTCTGCCTTAATACCATTGAATTAAATATTAATTTCGTTTGGCACTTAGAACTGTCACTACCTACAGTACAGAGTTCCAATAGATTGTTACCTTTCAGACTTCTACGCTCTTCACTTATAGAAACTTTACTTGCCTTTCAGATATACTCTCGGAATCGATGAGTTAAAAATTTATTGGTAATTAGGTAATTCTAGTTTTAAGTTTTTTTTTTTTATGTCAGAGTGCCTTGTTATTCGGCCCTTCATAAATATGTTATTTACATCTAGGTACTTTATAAAATAATTTGATCTCTGACATTGTTCTTTGTTGGTGCAGGTTTTGAACTACAGTCTGAATACTTGGCGAAACTTTCCAAAGTTAACATTTTGAACTATTGGGGTTCTTCAACTATTCTAGCTTTTGCCGGCTTTGTAGCGTCTCGCTTTGAACTATGCTTTATCTCTGTTTATTTGTTGAGGTTGTAGAGGATAGATAACTTGCCTAACAACTATTTATCTATCTTTATCATCACGCCTGATCTTTTGCGGGTTAGGCAGAGATTACAGAGTTCCAACAGGTTCTTTCTTTACAGAACTCTTTGGCTTCCTCACATCTCATAGTCTGTTCGTCTCATAAACGCTCGCAGGTTACGGTGAATCTTGACTTGCCTCACGGATAAGACACGGTCTATTTGGATTGGATTGGATTTGCATCCTTCACTTTCGCATTGTATGTCTGTTTTGTCAATCCTTCTTCTGACTTTCTTTCTATATGCCCGAACCAACGGAGCATTTCTCAACCTACCAACTAATAAGTACTAATCTAGCTGAAGTATGAATATGACACACCAGAGGGCTTGGTACGAAATGATTAATGTTAGCGTTACGCGAGTAAGCGTGCTGCCATGCTCATATATATTTAGCAAATTAGTAGTGTGACGAAGATGACGTAAAAAATCGATCTAGCGTCACGATAACGTCAGCCTTTTCGTGTTAATCCCACAGTTTCACAGAAGTACTTTGGTGGTCCTAGTTTACGTCTTTCGGTATCTGTCGGGAAAATTATTAAAAGTATATATATGATCATGAAGACTTGGGATTGAATTCCAGACAGCTTGATCCACTGGTTAACAGCGTAGGTGGCTCTGGTCACTGTATAGAGTAGTCTGGTGTTCGATTTCCGTACAGAACACATCTTTGTAAGACCCACAAATGTATTTTTTGGTTTGACTATATGTGTATGTGTATTTCAGGTTTGTAAACGCACACATGACAAAGCCCATGAACATGGGGACGTGTTGGCCCATAGGTTCACACGCTGTAATGTGCAGGGAAAATTAACACTTTATAGAGCGTACTGCCAAAGCTTTTACACGTGTGCTCTGTGGACAAATTTCATATCAAGGGCATATCCTTGAGCGCTGTATGCAGCGCTCTGTGGGTCCAGTATAATAACACCTTCAGGGCTGTGTTGAGGCCCCCTTGCTTCTGTACTGCATCTGGCATGTTTGCGGATGCTGGCATAGATGACTTTTAACTACTACTTTTTAGAAGGTTGCGGGGGAGCACCAATGGAGTTCTGAAGATGATTGCGAATAGAATGGATGCAGATGTCCTCCAAAGATATGCAGATCTTCATGTCAATACTAATATAGTTCATAAACCTAAATAATTTACTAACCTAATGATATTTTAAATTTCTAATATGGACTGTGTTGTCTGAAATAAAATATTTTTATTTATTTTATTAAAGCGATTATTCGTTCATCGTAGCGTAATAAACTGAAGAACTCTTCTTAAATTTATACTCTGACTTAGAACTACAAAGCTATGTACATATTTTACGAGAAATCTTGAAAACAATAATGTGTTAGCCAGTCTTATGATGAAATTCAAATTATATCTTGGAACGATAAAATGGAACCGTAAAAATGCGAATGGCTTTTCCGTAATAACTATGTGAAATATGAATATACACATCAAAATACAAACAAAACTTACTAATTTCTTGAAGTATATTGAACTTTATAAAAGGTGAAAACAAAAAAATAATAATATTATCATCATCATCGTCGTCATCAGTTCACTGCAAAATAAAAGCCTCCTACAAGGATCTACTTAACGACCGGCTTTGTGCTGCCTTAATATCTACATAAATCTTTCCATCTATATCATCACGCCAGATCCCTTGCGGGGTAGGCAGAGAGTACAGATTTCCCACAGGTTTTTTCCTTAATTACCTCTATGGCTTAATCCACTTCGTCTCATGCACGCTCACCGGTTGCGGAGAATCTTGACTCTACATAAATAATAATTAAAAAAACACTGTAATAATTGGCAAATTATATGCAGCCGAAAGCAATTTAAGTATTAATTTCACACTAGTAGCAACGAAAAATATATGGTACGGGAAGGATCTTTCGGCCCGTGGAAGACATGGACAGGGGGGTGTTGGTGTAAAATAAGGGTTAACATTTAGTAAATTTTCCTACTTGCAATGAGATATTTCCATTAGTGGACCGCACGACTACTTATTAAAAAAAAGAACTTGGGTACATTTTATA
The DNA here is from genome assembly GCA_905147815.2 of Phalera bucephala. Classification (NCBI taxonomy): domain Eukaryota; kingdom Metazoa; phylum Arthropoda; class Insecta; order Lepidoptera; family Notodontidae; genus Phalera; species Phalera bucephala. The sequence continues at coordinate 27,149,910 of LR990613.1, read as the reverse complement.
CCAAACGGCAACGGCGGCATCGGAAACTGTCATGTAGTGACATTTCACTTAATGACAGCATTAGTTCCGATTTTGGCCGCGAGCCAAGAGATGCATGTAGCACTGTGACTGTTGTGTTTTGATATATTTTATTTAATTCTAACGCCCCGTAGAGAAGTTCTTAAATTTAAATCTGGCTAATCTGTCTTTTAAATGTATAAAGTAAGGATAGATCAGCTTTATTTTAAAATTTACAGAACGTCTCTGCAGCTCTGTGTAGTAGTTCTGAGGACCAGGCACAAACTGATTGACGTTATCGTAATTTTGTCGAGAAAGCGTGCTGACGCGTTCATCTTTACTTAGTATATTTTTAGTGTGAAAAGGATCGCATATTCGAATGCGATAAGGTAACATATGTTTGTGCTAATCTCTGTGGAGTAGTGTGAAATGATGGCATATTAATACGAATGCGATAAGGTAACATCTGTTTGTGCTAACCTCTGTGGTGTATTTCAGGATCATACACTCATACAATAGAATTAAGCTATATTGTGATTGAATTCCTCACCCCAGAGGACTTAGCATGAATACATTGACGTTAGCGTAACGTCATCACGGCGTCATGTTTACTTTATAAATGGTGGTGTGACAAGGATGGCTTAGCAACTCGCTAGTGTCATGCTAATGTCAAAATGTTTGTGCTAAGCTCGCAGAAACTAAGGGCTTGTCATAAACAGACTAACGTTAGCGAGAAGTTATCGAATTGCCATTCCTTTCGCACTACAAATTTTCTAAATAAAGATGAACGTGACGTCACACTTTCTAGAGAACGTTATGATGCTGTCAAATGATTTGTGCTTAGCTATAGAAATCGTAAAACAATGACACTAAAAGTCGTCTGCGTCTATTTTTACAAGATTTTATTTTACTTGCAATGTTTGTATGTCCGTCTGTCCGGTTCAAATCCTGTGATCCATTTTTTATGCACTTGATTGAGCTGAAATTTGGCAGACTTATGTAAAGTCGGTAACAATGCAATAATATGGTACCATGGAGCTGGTCTGATAATGGAGTCAGAAGGTGGCCATAGGAACATGTGTACTATACAACGAAGCCCTCTCGTGTTTAGGCTTGTTAAATTGGCATTGACAAGTACTATACCACCAGACAGTGTTAAGGGTCTGATGATGAAGCCGAAAGGTGGCCAATGGAACCACCAACTACTCAATATAACCCCGCCAGGTTCGGGCTCCTGGCATTTGTCTTGACGAGTACTTTAGACCGGAAAGTGTCTACGATGTGATGATGGAGCCTGAAGGAAACCATAGGAACTCCTCAACTAATCAAGATATCTTCGTTGCGCTTGTGCTTTAAAAGCTTGTTTTCAAAAAGGTCTTATAATTATAATATTAGCCCTGTTAAGAAACTGTCACACTGTAGGAAACGGGTTTCCTTTCAAACTGAGAGTGTTCAGGCCATAGTCCACCACGCTGACCCAGTGCGGGTTGGCGAACTTCACCTTCGAAACACACCTTTGAGAAACTACAGGTATGCAGGTTTCCTTACGATGTATTCCTTCACCGTCAAAGCAATTGGTTAATATTTTTTAAAACGCACATGCTTTAGAAAACTCAGGTGCAGGCCTGGGTTTGAACCCGAGACCTCTGACTTTGCAGTCCAACGGTCTAACGACTAGGCTATCACTGCTAATTAAAAAAGGTAAATAACAAAGGCCTTTTGAAATAAAAATTATTTCTAACTACGCATGTAATGGAAAGCGATGATAGTTGTTTCTAATAAAAGAGTGCGGTATTTCACTTCAGATGTTTTATTTATTATTACAATTTCTGTGGTGCTTAGCCCTTTTAACTGACAGTATCCTTTGGTACTACAAACTCAAAGCCATTATCATATTCAACTTATTAATTCGGTGTATTTGCGGTTAGTTAGCAAGTGAAATTACTCTCTTACTGTAATTACTTTATCTAGGAGCATAGCATGTGAACTAAAATCACAATAAGCCTTCTATTTATCTATCTTTATCAACACGCAGGGTAGACAGAGAGTACAGATTTCTAACAGGTTCTTTCCTTACATGCCTCTCTGGCTTCCTCCACTCTCATAGTTCCTCGCATACACGCTCGCCGGTTACGGAGACTCTCGACTTATCCTTCAGATAAGAATCGGTTTATTTGGTCATGGTAAGATAGTCTTGGTCTTCCCCGGTACCTACATCCTTCCACTTTCGCATTGTATATCTGTTTTGTCATTCGTTCTTCTGACATTCTTTCTATATACCCTATATTAATAAGCCTGCAATAAGTTTAAATGAGATAGATATCAGCCTAATATTAATCAGGACTACTTCACTGGCCTAGTAGCGCATTACGAGTCGTGATCACAAGGTCCTGAGTTCGAAGCCTAGGTCGGACAAAGCGAAGTCTTAGTCCGCATTTTGCATTTTTTAATCATATCCCCGCATTAGGATGTATTCCTGTGTCGTATGTGTGTTAACAAACATAAAATTTCACATACACAATACTCAGACCGATACAAGTAATTGTGGATCACACAAAGATTTGTCCCGTGTGGGAATCGAACCCGCGACTATTCGACCCAGTGGGTGGGGTGGCTTAAGCTAATAACCACTGCGCCATATCGGCGTCAGCGATAAAAATCGTGCGGGTGGCAAAACTGACCTTTGGACTCTGGTTATAGCACTCACTTGAATGAATGAATCGTAATGGAAAATACAATTACGTATTTCGCACCTTAATACTAAGTTCGAATGGTCTAGCAGCCACAGACGTTGCGGTGTGTGAAAATGATCTAAGATCAAATCTTGCGACCAGTGACTTTTGTACGATCAAACATTTTATTAATTTTGTTGTTTATCGAAATCTTTTAACAATTTTTTTTTTTTTTTTTTTTAATTTTATTTATTATTATTTCGAAGACAATGCCTCCTCCACAGAATTGGGGCTGTTGCAATAATACAGGAGAGGAAGACACATATATTTTATGCTCGAATTGCAAACAAGCTTTTCATATTGCTTGTCTTCATATCGAGACGACCATCTTAAACGAATGGAAATGCCTTAAATGTACAGGGAAAAAACGAAACCAAGATAGCACTCCTATCCGCAACTCGGCAAAGGGACCTTCTACATCTACAGGCGCAGAAAATGTAACCAAACGTTCGGCCAAACGTCCAGCCGTATCATCGCCCTCTGGGGACAAAAGTCCACCCATGACCCAAAAAAACGTTAGTGAGTTGGTTAGGAGTGTTATTAAGGAGGAGCTTCAGGGACTGATCGCCCAAATAAACGCAAATGTGGCTACCACAACTAATTCTCAATTGAAACCTTTGAGAACAGAGATGTCAGAAATAAAAATCTCCATGAACTTTTTAAACCAACAATACGAAGATCTAAAAAATCAACACCATTCGGCTATCAAAACTGTTGAGAACCTGAGGGTGGAAAACTCTAATATGAAGACTACTATTAGCGCTTTGAGTCACCGAGTAAATCAATTAGAACAGCAGACTAGAGCAAGTAACATTGAGATACAATGCGTCCCGAAAAAAAGCTCAGAAAATTTAAACTCTATCATAACATCCTTATGTAAAGTAATCAAATGCGAAATAGCTCCTGAAAATATTATTAAATGCACCCGCATTGCCAAAATGAATCCCGCAAATCAACGTCCCCGTTCGATAGTCCTACAACTGAGTTCTCCAAAATTACGAGATCGTGTTTTATCAGCTGCGATAACTTACAACAAATCCAAAAGGAGACCAGAAGAGAAACTAAATTCAGAAGACATTGGGATTGCGGGTGAGAAGAAACCTATATTTATACTGGAACACTTAGCGCCAGGCAATAAGGCACTACATGCTGCTGCCAGGGCAAGGGCGAAGGAAAAGAAATTCAAATATGTCTGGATCAGGGATGGAAAAATATTTGTACGCAAAGACGACAATGCTGACTATATATTTATTAAAGATGAACATTCGCTTAAAAAAATAACTTAGTTTTATATTATCTTTTGTCTTTTTTATTAGTTTTAATTTTCGCAGGTATTAGATTTATCCACTTTAAAATTCGAATCAATAAAATTATATTACCAGAATACAAGAGGATTACGTACTAAAACTTTAGATTTTTATCGAAACCTTTGTAACAGTAACTACGACATTATTGTGTTAACAGAAACTTGGCTAACAGATGATCGAGTACAGAATTATTTGACCATAGATACACTGTTCACAGGAGAGACAGGCATACAAGTAATAAAAAAATAAAAAAAGACGGAGGAGGTGTTCTAATCGCAGTTTGTAAGTCTCTCAATTCAATCCGGATGAAATCATGGGAAAGCGATATCGAAGATTTATGGATAACCTTTGACGTTAAAAATGGTAAACTACTTGAAAGATATGCTTTATGCGGATTGTATATGCCTCCTCCTGTTACCAGGGTATCATTAGAGGAATTCATTGACAATAGTAACAATCTTTACGAGCTTATCGAATTACCCAAATTTGTTATTGGGGATTTCAACATAGGTTGCATCGACTGGAACTCGCTTGATAATCCGATGTATGCCTTACCGAGCACAGCCCAGAACTTGATGGATTTCGTTTTCATGAATAATCTTTTACAACGTAACTTCATAAAGAACTCGAATGGTAGGATTTTGGACCTAGTACTCACAGATGTTAGTAACGTGGAACTATTTGCTGCGAATAAAGCCTTAAGTAGGATTGACCAAATGCATCCTCCATTTATTGTTAAGATAATGACTAAGGAAAAAGAATGCTTAAGTTTCAATCCAGTTACAACTAAAATTAATTACTATAAAGCGGACTATAACATGTTAAATATGTTAATAGATAGTGTAGATTGGTCGTCTAACCTTGCTAACTGTAATACAATCAGTAAAATGGTTCAATGGTTTCAAGACACAATAAAGAAAATAATCCACGACAATATACCGTATTGCAAAACGCGATCTAAAAAATTTCCACCATGGTACTCACCCAAGTTAATAAGGCGAATTAAAGAAAAAGAAAAAAAGAGAAGATTATTAAAAAAATATAATAATCCCCGTGATGAGGTAGAATCTAAGCTCTTAAAGAAACGCTGTGATAAACAAATACTTGATTGCTACAATATATATATTAGGAACATGGAGGTAAACATAGCAAAAAATCCTAAATGTTTCTGGGGCTATTTAAAAACAAAAAGAAATAACGGTAGCGGCTATCCTTCGGAAATTCACTATAATGACTTAAAATCTAGAAATGGCATGGAAATTTATAACCTGTTTGCCTCCTATTTTTCCTCTGTCCATGATACAGTAAATTTACACTCCATCTCGGCAAGTGCTACTTCACAAGACTCGACAACATCTGAATGTTACTCCTTGGTACAAATAGGCTATGATGAGTTACTTCAAAAGCTACAATCTCTCAATGCGAATAAAGGTTCTGGCCCTGATGGCATTCCGCCTCTCTTTATAAAGCGTTGTGCAAAGAGTTTGGTTCAGCCCTTATTATATATATTTAATAAGTCATTAAGTCTGGGCGTATTTCCTGACCAATGGAAATCGGCCAAAGTTGTGCCCATATATAAATCCGATGACAACCAAGCCGTAAAGAACTATCGGCCAATCTCTATTCTCAGCGCCTTTGGTAAATTATTAGAGTCTTTCGTTTGTTCAGCAATTAATAAATACTTCAAGCAATACTTAACAGAACACCAGCATGGTTTTGTTCAGTCTAGGTCAATTTCCACTAACCTGGCTAGCTTTTTGGAAAACGTTGTAGAGGCAGTTGACGAGGGTAATCAAGCTCATGTTATATACACTGACTTTAGCAAAGCCTTCGATAGAGTTTCTCACGAAATTTTGACGCTGAAACTATCCCGTTATGGTTTTACTGGTCCTTTACTAAAATGGCTTAAGTCGTACCTCACTGGTAGGTCCTTTTTTGTAGTGGTCAACGGATTTAAATTATCCTTATACACCATCACCTCCGGAGTTCCACAAGGATCTCACCTAGGTCCAGTCCTGTTCAATATATACGTTAACGACATTCCCAGCTACATTAAAGGCTCCATGCCTTTCATGTATGCTGATGACTTAAAAATCTTAAAAGTCATAAAGTCCAAACATGATGTGGAAGTATTGCAAAGGGACATAAATGGTCTTGAGTCATGGTGCAAATCGAACCGCATGTGCATTAACACTGATAAATGCTTTTTTATTAACTTCTCCCGCAAAACTAGAAAAACAATAACTAATACCTACAAAGTTGACGATGCATTAATCTCCGAAGTGGAAACAATCAGGGATCTAGGTATCCTGCTTGACAATAAACTCACTTTTATTCCACAAATAGAGAATGTTGTTAATAAAGCTTCAAAAACACTTGGGTTCGTACTTCGCAACATCCCAAACAACTCTCTTTAAAATACGCAAAGCTGTACTTCAATAATAACTGGCTTCGAAGGTGTCACTTCTTATTTAGATAATTGTTTATTTTCTTTTTGTTAAAGCATTTTTTTTTTTTTGCGCATGTTGTGTTTGTCTATAACTGGTTGTACAGTTAGTTTAGTACCTCTCTTGCTGACCAAACTGTATCTTTAAATCATTGTAACAACTGTCGACAAACCTATTAAATAAATAAATAATAAATAAACGACAAACAATAGGAATATGTAAATTGAGATATTATGTCAATCATATAGGTGTCCCACTATAGAACTAAGCAGTATATTAGCCGACTTCAAAAAAGGAGAAGGTTCATAAATCGTCTGTTTTTTTTTGCTTTGAAATGTTTTTTTCCTTTGCTTATGAACCGATTTTGATGATTCTTTTTGCATTGGGTTCAGTATAGTTTTGAGGAGGTCCTATTTTAATGTTATTGGTATTGGACTTTGAAGATACACCAACTCCTTAACGGCCAACACCACGAATATATAGATTCCGTTATTATAGTTATTATATTAATCCTGTAGGTAACTTACTGTACAACTCAGCAAAATAATATAATATCGGTATATAAATATTAGTAAATAATTCACTCGTCACTTAAAATTGTAAAATAAAAATCATTTTAAAAAAAGGTAGGTTTGGCTTTTATTTATTTATTTATTTTAGGAAAACTTACAGCTAGTGTAGTAATAATAATTTTACGTAGTAAAAGAAGGCCATTTAAAAGTTTCCACAGATAGCACAAGTAATACACATATTTTTTATGAATATCGCTTGAATTGTTTATTATTATTATTTTAGTTAAATTCTATTAGATTGTTGCAATCTATCCATTATTATTTTTATTGTAAGCATCTCTGTCCTCTACCCGAAGGTTGCCTAGATGAAATGGCTTTAAGCGATAAGGCCGCCTTACTGTACCGATAACTATGTCCAATACTTTTCTTTCCTTCTGTATTTTTTTTCGTGTGCAATCAAGTATATTGCATTGTCACGTCTATATTCCCCAGAGGGGGTGGCAGAGGTGTACTGAGCACACCCACGTTTCGCCGACGATGTTAGGTCCCATGTAATAGGGGGCGAGCCTATGACCATTTATCGGGCACAATTTCAGACTCCGGACTCATACTGGGAATTTTTCGTTAGAAAAACTACATTTGTCCGACCTAGGATTTGAACCCAGGACCACGTGATCACAAAGCGATGCGCTTTGCCCTCAGACCAACGAGGCAGTATTAATATTGTATTGTATTGTATTATAAACCGACTTCAAAAAGCAAAAAATAAATATTTGAAGTCGGTGCCAAGTAACCGACTGCACCAACCAGCACCGACTTCAAACATTTATTTTTTGCTTTTTGAAGTCGGTTTACCTTATTTTAAAAAGATTTTTGAACAGATGCTTCTCAATTTGGTTAGTACACATATTACAATTTTACATTAACAATTATATAATCTTTGGTAAAATTATGAAGTGGCAACACAAGTCCCTGTCATTTTTTAGTACTGTATAAAATATATAAGATTTTGTATGTATGTGTGTGTGAATGATCTACGCTGTTGGCCGCGGGGCCTTCACAGCTTCACCGGACAAAAGGGGTGAGCGTGCAAACACTATGCTCAAGCCAGAAGGGCAAGGGGGCAACTAGCTCAAGCGCGCCTTAAGGAAGAACGGCTTTGGCTTGGGCAGTCGCTATGAATATATATAGGAAAGCAAGTGTCGTAGCTATAATCATATGTAATATATGCGTTACCAAATTGACTTCAATTTGATAACGCATATATTACGCATATAGTACTGTAAGGATTGAAGCGGGTTCTTTTGCACAATTAGACACTTGTCTAATTGTGCAAAAAAACCCGCTTCAATCCTTACAGTACACAATTCAATACATACACTGCACATTTTGAACATTGGTTTAGATGTAGGTTACATTTATAAAGGTTCCATTAGGTTGATTTACACTAATAAACTGTCTGTATTGTTATTATGCGCAGGTACACTCTCAATTTAAACTGGTATACACGGAACACCAGCGTCGTGGCACTTGAGTTGCCCCGGCATTATGCTAAGTGTATACCATTTCAGTGCCACATTAATTTTTTTTCTTTTATATTATTTGTCGTGTATTTGTGTCTTACTTTCTGCTTAATTCGTGTAATGAAGTGATGTTATCGGTTTTCTTTCAAAAGCGACGGCTTTAAGTAAACAGTCCAAGATGAACCTACCAATTAATCGTCGGTTTCATTATCTATATATATATATATATCATCACGCCAGATCCCTTGCGGGGTAGACAGAGAGTACAGAGTTTCAACAGGTTATTTCCTTACATACCTCTCTGGTTTCCTCCACTCTCATAGTTCGTCTCGTACACGCTCGCCGGTTACTGAGATTCATGACTTGTCCTTCAGATAAGACCCGGTCTATTTGATCTTAGTAAGATAGTCTAGGTCTGTTCCGGTACCTACATCTTTCCACTTTGGCATTGTATATCTGTTTTGTCATTCTTTCTTCTAACATTCTTTCTATATGCCCGAACCAACCGAGCATACCCGGTTTCATAATTTAACTAATAAATAGATTTAATTTCTCTTAGTAGTATTTTGACAGGTTTTTTATGTACAAGATTATGTTACAATAAACGCAAGATCTAAAAGTACTTTGTTTTAAATCGGTAACTGAATTGATTCCAACAATTTTTATTGTAGCTTTCTTTTCTTTTTAATTTGCAAAATATGCTGTTATTCTATTAGCTGCAATAAACTAAAGTTATTCTTATTATTTCTTATTATTAAAACGCACACATATATTTACACTTGTACAAGTTTCATTGTAAATTGGGGTATAAAAGTGCTTAAAAAGGGGGTAACAAAAATTAAATTTGGAAATTTGGTTTTCGTATTGAATTTGTGAAGCAATTGTCTAGACGGGGTGTCTGAGGTCTTGCGTTATTTACGATACAGGTTTTAAAACATGTCAAAATGCTACTGTTAGTAGAAACATCTGTCCTTAAGTTAGATATTGAAACTGGCTATAAGTAAACGATATTAGGAGTACATGCGACTGGCACTGGCCTGGCACACAACAAGTAAGTTGTGGTGTTTGTGCCGCCAAGCTGTTTAATTTGAAGTTATCCGAGTAGGTTATACTGTGTTGCACAGATTATCAGTATGGTCACAATAATGCTTGTTATTCATGTAGAATAAAAAATAATCATGAAAAGACAAGAAAAAAAGGATAAACGTAAGGCTCTCCCACTTGTTTAGAATGTCATTCTTGTAATAAAGGAAGGTATGATATGCCACGGTTATGATATTCACTTTTATTGTTATTTTTAATTACTTTTTTGTTATAATATTTAGTTGGGCACGGGCCTCCTCTCAAACTGAAAGGGTTTAGGCCATAGTCCACCACGCTGGCCCAGTGCGGGTTGGCGAACTTCACACATCTTCGAGAAACTCTCAGGCATGCAGGTTTCCTCACGATGTTAACTTTACCGTTAAAGCAATTAATATTTTATGTTTAAAACGTTCATGCTTTCGAAAAGACAGAGGTGCGCTCCTGGTTTTCAATTTGTTACCCCTGACTTTGCAGTCCAACGGTCTAACCACTAGGGAATCACGCCCCGGTTACCTTTTCTTAAAAATGAGTCTTACAGTAAAGAAAGAAGCCATTGGAACCTTACTGCTTACCCCGCAAGAGATCTGGAATGATGACATTTTTTTTTCTTTACTTTTAAGATGGATATTTTTTGATAGTTGTATGGGATAATAACGAGTCAATTAATCGAGTAAAATCGAGTCAAGTCAAGTAAAATAATGCATAACGTTTCTATTTTCTTACACATAGTGTGTATTGTTTTATTACTATTCACCTTTAGCAATATATTCTACAAACCGGTTGCATAGTCTGTGTTCCTAAGCCTTTAGATTCCATCCTATTAGGTACACAGAGAGAGTTCCATTGTTATCGAAGTACACTGTTGCACTATAAAGCAATCTAAATCAGAACATTAGATACTAGTAGTACCTTACAACACGGAACAACGCTTTAACCACAAAAATTGTAATAATCTATATTTATACTAATACTAATATACTTATAATATTATAAAGAGAAAGGTTTTAATTTTTGTGTGTTTGTTTGTAATCGATAAAGTCTAAAACTACTTAACGATGGCATGAAAACCATCAGTGCCATAATGCGCAAACATCCACGATGCAGTACAAAAACGAGGCAGCCCCAACATTATCCTGAAGATGTTGTTATATTGTACCCGCAGATCTTCCAGAGCCATTTTGGTGTGATTGACCCACAGACTCCCCGTATAGAACAACAAGAACAACAACAGATCATCACGCCAGATCCCTTGCGGGGTAGGCAGAGAGTACAGAGTTCCAACAGCTTTTTTGAAATAGTATAGGAACTGCCTCGTTGGTCTGGTGGCAAAGCGCATCACTTTGTGATCATGAGATCCTGGGTTCAAATCCTAGGTCGGACAAATGTAGTTTTTCTAACGAAAAATTCCCAGTATGAGTCCGGAGTCTGGAATTGTGCCCCGTATATGGCAATAGGCTCGCCCCCTATTACATGGGACCTAACATCGTCGGCGAAAGGTGGGTGTACTCAGTACACCTCTGCCACCCCCTCTGGGGAATATAGGCGTGACGGTGTAAAGTATAGGACCTTTGAAAACACGCATTAAAGAGCGTGATTTTAACTAGATCAGTACAACGGGAGAATCTGCTAGCCAGCATGTTACCTCTGACCATAGACAGACATCGAGACAGACAGACAGACATTGAGACCGCTACAGCCCCACGGGCTGTGGCGTGGGTCTCTACATCGTCCCTAAGGCGGTCGATCATAAAATGTCCAAAATATTTAAGCCATTTAGAATAAAGTTATGTGAATAATCAGGGCATACACCGGCGGCCATAAAGACCATGTATTCACGTTTTCTTACATTATGTTTAAGTCTATGAATATTCGCATAGGTCTCGCATCATCGTAGCAACTAAAATAATAAACACTGAGTGTATACTATAAGAATCCGTACAGTGTCATTATTCGCTATGACAAAATGCGGCGCGTGATCATAACTATGCGAATTATGCCACTGGTGTACTAAATTAAACGATCATTTCACAATGTGACCGTGGAGACTCAGTACAAACTACCCAGCACATCGTGGAGGACTGCCCTACTAGGAAATTTAGCGGAGGATTCGAGGGGCTACACCAGCTGACACCAGAGGTTAAACAATGGATCCTTTACTCTGACATAAAATTTTAATCGTATGTCGCATTATTAAAGTACATCGCTATACGATGTTGATGATCATTTCACAAAGTTATCGTAACGCGCAACGTTACGTGTCTAATAGTTCGTAGCGAATAAGGGCCAACATTGATCAGTAAAGATGTGGTAATGATTACTAATCAATTTCCTCGTCGGTTAGTGGCGCATAGTGGAAATGGCAATCACGAAGTCCTTCGATCGGACAATTTTAGGCTTTCTATCTTAAAAAAACAGTAACAGTCCGGAGTGAGTTGTGCCCGATTTAATGGTGATAAGTTCACGCCCCCATTATATTGCCCCCTTATTAAACTATTCTAAACGTCAACAATTTTACTATGGTGGTGTTAATAATATAGATAGGACAGTGTTTTTGCAAACTCTGCGTGTGTCAAATTCTTGTAAATATCAGGATAAAGGTGCAAAAATGCTTCAATGGAATATTTTCAACGTGATTTCAGCAAAGGTATCAGCCGATTCTCTAGTAAAAAAAAATAATATTCTGAATACTGTTAATCCGCTGCAGCATATTGGTTTCACGCAAATTTCATAACTATTTATACTCATTTTACGATTGAAGACATAATTTATTTATGGACTATTATTCTCGTTTTCAGTAGGTCAGGTTTTATTGCAGAAAATAAACAGGTTTATAAATAAAAAATAATAGAAAAAAGTTTATTAATATGTCCTTTTCTATTTATAAAGCTTGCACGACGCGAGTAACTAGTGCTTGTACAAAAACTGAGAGCTAAATACAAAAAGATTGATGTTAGCGTGACGCTAGTGGGTAAGCGTGCTGTTACGTTCATCTATATTTAGTAAATTTGTTGTGTAAAAAGGGTAACATATCAACTCGATAGCGTCACGCTAACGTCAATCTGATCGTGCTAAGCTCTCTGAAGAGCAAGTCAACAGTCTCCGTAACAGGTGAGACGAAAATAAGAGTAGAGAAAGTCAGAGAGGTCTGAAACGAAGCACCTGGTGGAACCAGGTATTCTCTGACTTATCCGTAAGGGATATGGCGTGATGATATAGGTAGACGGATAGAGAGACGCTTATAATAGTTTTTTCATAACTGAAATAGATATAACTCTACTTAAGTCAATTTAATAAGCACGTACTTAGCGACGCCATTGTAATTGACTAAGCGCTGGGAAATGGTTATAGAAAATAGATGAAGAGCATTTTCATCGATATTACACTATCACAGTAACTATGACCTATCATAGTTAATGATCATTTAACTTTGAATATTGTAGTATGGACTTAACAGATGAGAACTCGCAACTTGTAGTTTCGGCTTCGTAGTTATTCGAAAGTTCAAGCTTGATAACTGATGTCGATGTTTGTAACTCAGTAATCATTAATCATTTTGCAAATACAGTGGGTAAGCTAAAGTATAGTAAATATTTAAAGGTTATTTTTTAAGATTTATTCCCTTTTGTAGCCAGTTACGAAACATAGTAATCAATTCAGAAAAAATAGTCGGTATTGTTGAAAATATCAAATAAAAATCGTTTTGCGCTGGCTATGGAAATCCAGTTACGAATGTGAACCAAAGTGTGAGACCGAAGTATTTTCGATACCTAGAAACCGTAATAAACGATTATTATCATTTTTTATCATAATATTTCATCTCAATCGGATTATCGACTTAGTTCAATTCTTCTAAAGCTCTTTCGATAAGTTGCGCAACGCCATTTTTTAACGCATCGAACTTGACTGCACGGCAATATATGCAGTGTCCACTGCACTTGATTCATACTTAAGACGCTACCGCGAAAAAACGTGTTTATGTGCTGAAAACATGCACTTCAAGAAGTATATAGATAAGACTTAATATTTAACAATATGAATTTTGACTGTATATCTTAGAACCTGGAAAAAGGATTAAACAGAATTTCTTGGTAGAAAAAAAAATCGCCATCTCTATGGCTATATATTTTTTAATTCGAACGCGAAACGCTTCAGAACTAGTCAATAGAATTAACTTTAAAACATTGCAGATAACTGTAGCAAAGTTCTTGTAAAACAGTTTTAGATTTCACAGTGTAGTTGTTTAGAAAATAATTAAAATTTGTTTCTGCACATATACGTCATTTATTTCCGAGCGCGCGCTTAATATATCCGTCCCTTATTATTAATATGTTAAGTAATTGCATCACTCTCACTATCGCGGTCGATATATGGTCGATCGCGGTAAGCCCTTAAATAAGTGAGGGAGCTTTACCAAAAGGCTTACTTAGTACGAAAAGAGGTTAGCATGATCCTATCGAATTGATATGTCGTCCTTTTCACACAACAAATTTACCAAATATAGATGAACTTACTGGGCTGGAAGCGAAAGAAAAACTTAGAATACCCCAGTAGCCTTACTTTTGCTAGGCTGGTGGTAAGAGTCCACCAAAGGCAGTAACGTCGTCTGATCAACGACCAGAAAAGGAAAATTCGGAAAAAACCCTATACCAACCCGTCTGGCCAGCGTGGTATACTAGGCCAAAAATCTCCTAACATGATAAGGCACCTAAACCAAAGGTCCTCAGTTCCCGGTAGTCCCGCTGTCCGCTGCCACGGTAGCGGTCGCGGTATCAGCGGGGCAGGGGGTGCGAAGAATCTCCAGGCTACGACAAAAGGCTATCAAAAACACCTGACCCTGGCTACGTACAATGGACGCTCTCTACGGCTGGACCAACACCTCACTGAACTCGAGGTGGAACTAGGTCGCATAAAGTGGCACATATTGGGGTAATCCGAAGAACGAAGATAGGGCGAGGACACGATAACCCTTGAGTCAAACCACCTGTTCTACTTTCGGGAAGGGGATCAGCCCTCTCAGGGCGGTGTCGGTTTCCTGGTCAACAAAGCTCTCACTAACAACGTTGTGGAAGTCAGCAGTATTTCGACACGGGTAGCGTACCTCATTATTAAAATCACCGACAGATACACCCTGAAGGTGGTACAAGTATATGCGCCGACTTCGACATACTGCGACGACATAGCCGAAGCCATGTGTGAAGACATAGCCAAGGCATTACATGGCACCACCAAGGCTCACTACAACGTTGTTATGAGGGACTTCAATGCCAAAGTGGGAGTACAAGAACGCGGCGAAACGATAATCGGACCTCACGGCGTGGGGCGCCGAAACCACAGGGGGCAGATGCTGGTCAACTTTCTGGAGTCGCAGGGGCTCTTCTTGATGAATTCGTTCTTTAAGAAGAAGCCTCATAGAAAGTGGACATGGCCAAGTGGGCATGGAAGCCCCGACACTGTGACGAGGAACGAGATAGACTTCATCATGACTGACAGGAACTCTATGTTTAGAGATGTCTCCGTGATCAACAGGTTTAATACCGGCAGCGATCACCGACTTGTCCGAGGCGCTCTAAATATGAACTTCAGGGCCGAAAGGCGTCGCATAATGAGGTCTACTCTTAGACCTACTGCGCCTATATAATAGCTTTAGGGTCCGAAAAGTTCCAACTGGAGCTTCAAAATCGTTTCGATCTGCTGGAAACCGAAGGCAATGTTGACGAGAAAACCAACACAGTGGTCAAAACGCTACAGGATGTGTCTCGAAGGGTGTTCCCCGGCAAAAGCGGTAACAGAGAGTCTAAACTCTCGCTCGACACTCTTGAACTTATGAGGCAGAGACGGGAAATGTCATCCACGCGGGCGTCTTCGCCGGATGGGAGGATCCTCAACCGGAAGATCCGGAAACTGGTGCGACGTGATCTCCAATGTTCCAACACCCGCGCCATCGCGGCTGCAAATGAGCAGAACAGAGGCACCAAAGTCTTCGCTCGCCAGCTGGGTAGATCCCATCTGACGAAAATTAATACTGCAGGTGGCAAAACTGTAACCTCCAAGTTCGAGATACTCGAGGAAATTGAGAGTTTCTACAAAGACCTGTACGCATCACGGATGACTAAACCCTCGAGACCCAGCGCTGACGACCACAGAGCCCCACTCACATGCCATCACACGGAAGACATCCCTGATGTCAACCAGGACGAGGTCAGAGTGGCTCTCGAGCAGCTCAAAAACAACAAGTCGCCAGGCGATTACGGAATCTCCACTGAGCTCCTTAAAGCAGGCGGGACTCCAATCCTGAAAAAGCTAGCGAGCCTCTTTAATTTCGTCATCCACCAGGGCTTAACACCTCAAGCGTGGAGCGGGAGTGCGGTGGTTCTGTTCTTCAAAAAAGGTGACAAAACCTTGCTGAAGAACTACAGACTCATCTCACTCCTGAGCCACGTCTACTAGTTTTTCTCGAGAGTACTCACAAACCGCCTCGCCAGCAGACTTGACGAGTTCCAGCCACCGGAACAAGCCGGGTTTCGAAAAGGCTACAGCACCGTAGACCACATCCATACTGTTCGGCATATTGTACAGAAGACCGAAGAGTACAATCAGCGGCTGTGTATGGCTTTCGTGGACTACGAGAAAGCCTTCGACTCCATCGAAACCTGGGCGGTTTTGGATGCTCTGCAGCGATGTGGCATCGATTGGCGCTATATCGAGGTGTTGAGATGTCTGTATGATACCGCCACAATGACCGTCCAGCTCCAGGACCAAAAGACCAACCCGATCGAGCTGCGTCGAGGGGTAAGACAGGGGGATGTAATATCCCCCAAGCTCTTCACCAATGCACTCGAAGACGTCTTCAAGACGCTGGACTGGACTAGGCGGGTCATTGACATCAACGGCGAATACATCTCACACCTTCGGTTTGCGGATGATATCGTCATCGTGGCAGAGTCACTGGAACAGTTGAGCAAAATGCTGCATAGCCTAAATGGAGCCTCTCGAGGTGTCGGTCTCGGCATGAACTTGGATAAAACCAAGATCATGTTTAATGAACATGTTACGCCGGGACCGATCTACGTCGATGGTTCGATGCTCGAAGTTGTTCGGGAATATGTCTACCTTGGACAAGTTGTCCAATTTGGTAGAAACAACTTCGAGAAAGAAATCAACCGCAGGATCCAATTAGGTTGGGCAGCATTTGGCAAACTACGTCACGTTTTCGCTTCGCCTATACCGCAATGCCTGAAGACTAAAGTCTATAACTAATGTGTCGTACCTGTTATGACTTACGGGGCCGAGACATGGCCACTCACAGTAGGACTAGTCCACAAATTCAAATTCGCACAGCGGGCTATGGAGCGAGCTATGCTCGGCGTCACTTTGAAGGATAAAATTCGTAACGAGGTAATCCGACAAAGAACCAAAGTTACCGACATAGCTCGCAGACTCAGTAAGCTAAAGTGGCAATGGGCTGGTCACATCTGCAGAAGGACCGACGGCCGATGGAGCAAGCGTGTCCTAGAGTGGAGACCGCGACTTGGTAAGCGTAAGGTAGGACGGCCCCCAGGTAGATGGACCGACGACCTCAAAAAGGTCGCTGGGACAGACTGGATGCGGAAGGCGGAGGACCGTGTGCAATGGCGCATGTTAGGAGAGGCCTATGTCCAGCAGTGGACTGCGATAGGCTGATTGATTGATTGATTGAGATGAACGTGACAGCGTGCTTTCTCGACTACCAACATTACGAAAGTGTCAAATGGTTTGTGTTTATACCTCAGGTAGGACACGGTCTATTTCTTCGTAATCTTGTCTTTCGAAATTTGTTGGTTCATAGGAGCAATAATGTAGGTATATTATTGCCTCGGTAATCTAGTAGCGAATAGTGGGAGTCAAGAGTCTCCGTAACCGGCGAGCGTGTATGAGACGAACGATTTAGCGCAGTGGTTAAGAGCTTGAGCTGCTCCGCCCACTGTGTCGAATAGTCGCGGGTTCGATTCCCGCACGGGACAAATCTTTGTGTAATCCACAATTATTTGTTCCGGTCTGGGTATTTGTTTGTGAATTTTCATGTTTGTAAACGCACCCACGACACAGGAATAAATCCTAGTGTGGGGCTAAGTTTAAAAAAAAAAAAGAAAAAAAAGAAAAAAGACGAACTATGAGAGTCGAGGAAGCAAGAGAGGTATGTAAGGAAAGAACCTGTTGGAACTCTGTACTTTCTGCCTACCCCGCAAGGGATCTGGCGTGAGGTTATAGGTAGATAGATAGATAGAATAGTGGGTTTTACAATAACGCAGTCCTGCGTTCAAATCCTACGGACAAATGTAGTAGCCTGGAATTGTGCCCGGTATATGGTAATTAGGTAGCTCCCTATTATATGGGACCTAACATCGTTGCCGAAAAGTGGGTGTACACAGTACACCTCGCCCACCCCCGCTTAGGGAGTATAGTCGTAGCGGTGTTCATTTTGTTTATTTTCTAAAACTTCAAACCAGTTAATAATATACAAAACTGTTGCATGACTACTAATTAATGATATCTGCCATGTGGGCCAAACAAATGTATAGTTCTACTGTGGCTTTATTCCCTTCATGAAAAATACTGTAGTGGGATACAGAATACCACTACACGATAATTTTACAAATTTATCGTAACACGTCACGTTTCGAGTTTATTTGGTTATAGCGAATAAGAACTCATGCAGTATTTCATTTCCATTAAGGTAAATCAATTATCACAATTACCGTAATTGCTCGGTCTGGTGTTGGCAATTTTAGTTTTCGTTTTCAAACAAAATTAAAGATGATCTGATCGAATAATTCTTAACCAAATTTGCTTTGAGAAAAATTATTTCTTCAGTTATCACTTCCAATTACAGAATATTCGGTAAAACATTTAAAATAATTAGCACAGAATCTCATCACAATGATATGTAAATTTACTGTTAATGAGTCAACTTATTTCGATCGTCTGCACTAAGATACGTATATTTTGTAGTTTAAAAATGCTGTAACAATCACACTATTTAAATTGGGATGATTTTTAATCTCAATAGCCTCGCGACCTATCCTTGCTAGAAATTGGTATTATTTTACGAGGATTTGTGGTCTATCAAATCTAATGTTATGGCGGGTGCGGTCGAGCACAATTTTTGTTAAAGCGTTGGTGTTTTTGGTCATCATGTGCTCTTTATCTATATATCTGTCATCACCCCATATCCCTTGCGGGGTAGGCAGAGAGTACAGATTTCCAACAGGTCCTTTCCTTACATACCCCTCTGGCTTCCTCCACTCCCAAAGTTCATATCATACATGCTCGCCGGTTACAGAGACTCTTGAGTTGTCCTTCAGATAATTCGTGGTCTATTTGGGCATTGTAATATAGTCTAGGTCTTCCCCGGAACCTACGTCCTACGTTTTTCGCATTGTTTATCTGTTTTGTCATTTTTCTTCTGACATTCTTTCTATATGCCCGAACCAACGGAGCATACCGTTGCGAATACGATCGTTCAGATTGACTCCGCACATATTCTGCAAAACTCGCATTTATCCTACTCGACTGTAGGTAGTATTAATTCCTACTTTTATTCTCCTTCTTACATCTTTTTCTCGGCTCTCGTCGGCATATAACAGCATTGGGACAAGCACTCCGTTATATATGAGCAGCTGCGCCTTTTGGCTTAAGTGGTGGCTCGCAAGTAGCTTTCCCATCGCACCATTCCCTCTGTTTCCTGCACTCACTCTTCTCTCTATTTAGCGGTGTCATTAAATCAAGCTTAAAGATCTAGTCAATCTTGTTCGTAACACCTCTTATGTAAAGTCACAGGGAGACGCTCCACTGTAGCTAGTTTAGCTCGGCCACTGTGACGTTGGCGTGAAACTGATCACGGTAAACACCTGGTAGTCCCTCCGGTGACCATGGGTGCTGTAAAGTACTCGAAATGTAGGGAACTTAAAAAGCAAAAATAAAGCTCGATAACATGCGAAAAACATCTACCCTGTAATTGAAATTATACTTGTGTCATTCGTGTATATATTTCGAATTTTACGTGCACAAATATACCGAAACAAATAATTGTGGTGTCTCAAAGTTTAGCCTTCGAAAGAACACTAAGCCGAGCGTTGTTATTGAAACATTCCTAAGAAGTTCATCATTTTCTGTTTCTCTGAATCATCTAACTATATCATCACGCTAGATCCTTTGCGGGGTAGGCCGAGAGTACAGAGTTTCAACAGGTTCTGTCCTTTCTCTCAATCATCATCGTCATTATCGTTATCATCATCAATAGGCAAATAATATTGGACAAAGGCCTCACCAAAAATTGATGTAACATGACGTTCGGCTTTGTACTATACGCATCAACCGCGTAGCGTGTCGTGCAAAACGAGCTCGAAGTACTGTTCTTTTTGTGGACTTTTTATTACTGCACTATGGGGTGTGGGATTGGGCATGGTCACTTACAATTCTATGCTTGCAGTGGCTATTTGGTGCGGGGTTTGATAACAAATTCATGTGATAAAACGTCTTTCTATATTATGTATATAACCCGTTGATAAAAATTGTACTCAGTCAAAACAACCTCCAGCAAATAAGATACTGAATAATGAAAGAGCATTTTATTCTCTCAAGCAACTAGTTCGTAATTTATTCATGAAACATTATGAGTGAACGGTTTAAAGTGAGATTACTTTGAAGTGTGATGGCGGCAGGACGAACTTTGAACCAGCCAGTTCCTATTAACTGTCACCGACTAAAAGGATAATGTTGTACCTACTTAAATTAATGTTATTTAACGTTTTACGTCGACATAAATTAGTTTTGAAATTAATTTAAATTTATTATGTATAATATCAGTTGTATATTTGCAGATATTTTGCACAAATATAAAGATCCTGTGGTCTTGGGCTCAAATCCTAGGTCGGATAAATGTAGTTGTTTTAACGAAAAATTCCCAGTATGAGTCCGGAGTCTCGAATTGTGCCCGTTAAGTGGCAATAGGCTCGGCCCTTATTACATGGGACCTAACTTCGTCGGCGAATCGTGGGTGTACTCGGTACACCTCTGCCACCCCTGCTTGCGAAATATAGGCGTGACGGTGTTATATATCATCATCAGTCCCATCATCGGCCGAAAGAGATCCACTGCGGAACTAAGACCTTTCCAAAGATCTCCAGGACGACTTGGACGGTCGGCCGTCCAAGTCGTCCTGGAGTTCATGATGTACGCTGGATGAGACGCTGTTACCCGCGATCCAGGTCATCAGTCCAACTTATGGAGAGCATGTCCAAACCATTCCACTTTATATATAGATTTTAACAATACGAAAATCTATCTATCTATCTATAACCTCACGCCAGATCCCTTGCGGGGTAGGCAGAGAGTACAGAGTTCCAACAGGTTCTTTCCTTACATACCTCTCTGGCTTCCTCGACTCTCATAGTTTGTCTCATACACGCTCGCCGGTTACGGAGACTCTTTACTTTTCCATCAGATAAGACTCGGTTTATTTGGTCGTGGTAAGATAGTCTAGGTCTTCCCCGGTACCTGCATCCTTCCACTTTCACATTGTATATCTGTTTTGTCATTCATTCCTCTGGCATTCTTTCTATATGCCCGAACCAACGGAGCATGCCCTTTCTCATCTTTACACCGATACTATCTTTCATACCTACTCGCTGTCTTACTATGCTGTTGCTAATGCGGTCGGTCAGCTTCACTCCGCACATCTTCCGCAGAGCTCGCATTTCTACCGCATTTATCCTACTTTCATTATCCTTCTTACATACCCAGCTCTCGCTACCATATAACAGCGTTGGGACAAGAACTCCGTTATGTATGGCCAGCTGCGCCTTATGGCTTAAGTGCCGGCTCCCGAGTAGCTTTCCCATCGCACCATTCACTCTGTTCCCTGCACTCACTCTTCTCTCTATGTCAGCGGTGTAGTTCCCATCCTTACTGAAGGCGCATCCAAGATATACAAACTCGTTCACTTGCTCCAGCACATCGTTACCAACCACAATCCTTACATTCGTTCTGGTTTCTTCCCTTTCAAAAACCATAATCTTGGTTTTCTTCACATTCAAGTGTAAGCCATTGATCATGCAGTCGTCTTTCATAACTGTGACTAGTGTTTGCAGATCAGTGGCTGTTGGCGCTATTAAAACCGCGTCATCTGCATAAAGTAGATGGTTTACCACTAAGTCACCCATTTGTACACCTTCAATAATCGCTTTCAGCCTTTGGAGACTTTTGTCCAGATATATTATAAACAGTCTAGCGGACAACACGCAACCCTGCTTGACGCCGATTTTAACGTCAAACCAGGGTGACCTGTTACCACCCACCCGTACGCATGCCTTGCAGTCCACATAAGTGGACTGGACGGCTCGCAACAAAGTGCCATCTATACCATACTCTGGCAAAATGTCCCAAAGTCTCTTTCGCACAACTCTGTCAAATGCCTTCTCCAGATCTACAAAACTGCAGAAAACCTTCCGGCCCACTGCCAGATGCTTCTCTACGATGTTGCGGAGTGAGAAGACTTGATCCGAACATCCTCTTCCAGACCTGAATACAATACAAAAAACAATACGAAAACTATCATTATTTTTGTATATCATACGTATTGAAGATAGATATCATAATTATAATTGTCTGTAAATAAGTATGTATGTAAAAGAAAGACCGATGACCCAGTGAAGGTCGCGGATGAAGGTCGTCGTGGTGATTTTGGGTAGGGCCTTTGCGCTGCAGTGGACGTCTTTCGGCTAAAGATATAAGTATGTAGATGTGTATAATATACAAGTGCCGTTAAAGGAGTATTAAATTATGATGGTACTATGTAACTATCAGACCTGGTCGCGCTAATTTCAAATTTTCATTGTTTCACATTTGTTATATAATTTGGATGCTGCGTTCCCCCAATCCTATCCTATACATTGTTTTCCTCCATCCTATACTATACTAGCATTAAAAAAACATCCTAATTTCAATAGAGAAGATGGCTGGGTGCTTTCGTCGATTTGGGATCCGGTAGTAAATAAAATGAAATCCAAAACCAAGATTAACACTGCAGTTAAGTCCTGGGTTAAAAATCCTAGGTGTGTGTGTGTGTACGCTGTTGGCTGCGAGGCCTTTACAGCTTCACCGGACTTAAGTGCGAGCGTGCAACCACTACGCTCGAGCCAGAAGGGCAAGGGGCGACATACTCGAGGGCGCCCTCGGTTGGGACAGTCGCTGGTGGGGCACGGGGTGCACTACTAAGTGCACCGGTCAACCGCCGGCTATGGGAGGGGATCTACGACTACGTCGACGTCGCCCGTATTCTGAGCGGAAAGAATGGATGACAAAGCATCGGGGGGATCGGTGAGAACATGTCGCGGCCGGCGGTGGCGGCAGGGGTCGGGGGGGGGGGTCGTAGTCGGCGGCGGCTACGATTAACGGATTCGCATGGGTAGATGCGTTCGCGAAGTGTCGTGTTGTCGCCTTTTTAATATAGGCGCGAATAGGTTCGAGACCTAGATCGGAGTGGAGATCGACATTCCGTACGAACCATGGGGCTCCTACGGCTTAACGGAGGAAGCGGTTTTGAACCGCTTGGAGTTTATCGATGTGAGAGGGGGCCGAATGCCCGAACACAACACACGCATTAAAAAAAATCCTAGGGTGGAGAAAGTATGCTTATTGCATCAATAAATTCTCAGTCGCCGTTCAAAGTTTGAAATGGCAATATGCTCGGATTATTACATTGGGATCTAAAATCGTCGGCGAAATATGAGTGTTCACAGTATACCTCTGCCACCCCTACTGGGGGAATACTGGCGTGACAGTGTCTTTTATTACTGTAACTGACCACCTCTTCTAGGATTACGGTCGCGATGAATATAATTCTTTTTCAAATTTAAAACTAGTTTCTGCCCTCGACTTCGTCCGCGTTGACTTTTAATAGGAAAGTAACATTTTCCGAGTTAAAAAATATCCTATGTGTTAATCTAGGTAATAAACTATCTGTGCGCCAAATTTCATCCAATTCCGTTCAGCCGTTTTTGCGTAATTGAGTAACGAACATCCAAACATCTAAACATACAAATTATCACATTTATAATATTACAGGAAGTAGGATTTCTTTAGTGAAATGTGTTCACGTTGACCCGAAGTCGACGTTACAAACTAAGTTTCCATGAAAAAAAAAGTAGGTTGAACGTGAAACGGGCACGAATTTTACGTATTCTAAGGGCGAAAACTAGGTACTTTAATTAAAATAATAATCGGTACAAAGAATGTTTCGCTTATTATTTCCTTACAATTATAGGTAGTTCGGAATACTCAAAGGATCTCCGTAAAGATGTTGTTTCATCTTTTTCTTTTTGGGTGTATTTGGCTGTAATATCTTTCTAGTTGGTACCCAAAGCATGTTTGGATCGGTTTCGCTGGAAAGCGATTGGGGAGGCCTATCTTCAGCAGTGGACAAGTTTAGGCTGTGATGATGATAGCGCCCAAGGCATGATTTCTTTTGAGGACAATATGAGCCAGAGCCAGGCTGACTTCAGAAAGCTTAATATGAACAAATTGATATCAGCGTGACGCTACCGATATGCCACCCTTTTTATTTTTCACTAAGGAAGGGTCCTTACAAATTAGTTGTTTGAGAGAATAAAATGCTGTTTCATGATTCAGTATCTTATTTGCTGCAGGTTGTTTTGACTGAGGACAATTTTTATTAACGGGTTGCATACATAATATAGAACGACGTTTTATCAGACGAATTTGTTATCAAAAGAAATATGCAAGAAAATTTAAGGCGATTATTACGAATAAAAAGTATTTAAATATACAAGATGTTATATAAATAACGCAAGACCTGAAAGTAGTTTGTTCTAAATCGACAACTGAATCGATTCCAACTATTTTTAAAGTATGTAAAATTTTTTTTAATTATCGAAAATTCCTGTTACTCTTTCAGTTTGCTGTATTAAACAATATGTAATCACTATTCAAAACAAACAAAACATACGTTAATAAGCAAAAAAGTACAGGTTTCTAGGTTGATTAGGGTACCAATTAGCTTCAAAATGGTAAATGGTAAAAAACTCCTTAAAATTGGAAGTTTGACATTCGTATTGAATTCGTAAGGCAATATTCTAATTGGGATGTCTGGGGTCTTGCGTTATATATGATACACCTTGTATATGTTTAGTGAGCTTATTTAATAAAAGTGTATTGACTTGAATTCTTCACAAGTTAGGCTTGGTAATAAATTTTTTTATGCATTAAGGACTGGTCACACATTGACCCCTATCTCGCCTGAAGAAAAATGATGGTGGGGCCGGAGATATGACTCGCGGCTGATGTAACAGAGCCATGCTTACTCCAGAGATCTTAGTATGAACAGATTGATATTAGCGTGACGCTACCGAGTTGATATGCCACCCTTTTCACGCTACAAATATCCAACTATAGGATTTTTCATGAAGGAAAGGTACTGTGACAGTTGTGAGTGTCAAAGAAAATTATACTTCATTCAATGGCAATAATGACCTGTTTCTATACTTATGGTTTTATGCCTTAACATTATTGAATAATATATTAATTTCGTTTGGCACTTAGAACTGTTACTACCCATTTTATGTGAAGAATACTATAATCCTGCTACTTACTAATATTATAAATGAAAAAGTTTGTATGTTTGTTACTGAACCATGCGAAAACGGCAGAACGGATTTGGAGGATATACTTTTCATCAAATATACAATGCGAATATTATATGTATTTAGTATTTGTATAGTATATGTATATTATTTATATTTATGTTTATGTATTTTATATATTTTTCTTTTGTTTGAATGGGTGATTGTATAACTACCCTCTTATTTACTGTCTCATCCCTCAACACTCAAAGGTTCGCTGGAAGAGAACTCATATTTTGAGTTAAGCTCGCCCCTTGTGTATGACTTGTGAAAATATCATTTACCTCTCTACTGTATACGTTTAAAGAATAATAAAAAACAAACTTTAATAAAAATATATTCTTTGAACCACTGGGAACAAAATGGTGAAGCGGATGGGAATAAGCCCCTTAAATAACTTTAATTCTTGCTAGTATTATATTACCGCTCGAAATTCTACATTCAACACTAACCCGTCAAACCAAAAATAACGTTAAAAAAATAATAACGGCCCATTAAACGATAAATAGGCCCGCCTTGTTGACCTTTACATAATCTGACAATAAATACACCCATAACTCACCGTATTATCCCGTAAAAGGTGATTTTCGATGTCACCCGCCGTTCTTTTGGCCGCTTGATATTCGGAATGTGCCGTTTTGGCTGTTTTTTTATTGTCCTAACTTGATAGATGGCTCGCCTATCTTTGGACACATTTTGTACACGCCTCGCTGCTAACGGTTATTTTTTAAATAGAATCGCTTAGAAGTTTTGTTCGTCGGTTTCAGAATCAGTGAGCTTGGGGGTGAAAAGAAATTAATGTATTTGTAATGTTCGTGTCTGTTACGCACTTTGTAAGGTGCGTAATTGTTTTGTTTGGAGCTGGATAAATTTAATAGTTACCTAATAAAACATTGGCTGTTTCATACTGAATTCTTAAATTTACGCGAATATTACACATTAAATAAAACAATTTTTCAGATATTATCGCGGATTATTTTTAAGTTCCCGATGTTTCGAGTGCTTTGCAGCACCCATGGTCGCGGGAAGAACTGAGGTATTAGACGTCTAAAAGGTATAGTTATTCCGGGGTACCCATAAACTTCTTAATTATTATTGTTGGTCCGATCTACGCAGAATGAGCTCACGGTGTATTGTGGTCAGGATTATATTAATTACCGGACGGAAGCACCCAGCCATCTTCTCTATTGAAATTAGAATGTTATTTAATGTTTGCAGGTACAGTATAGGGTTGGGGGAACGCAGCATCTAAATTATATAACATTTTGAAGTAATGCAAATTTTAAATTAGCGCGACCAGGTCTGGTAATTGGTTACGTAGTACCAGCATAATTTAATACTCCTCTAATGGTACTAGTATATTATACACATCTACATACTTTCACCTTTAGTCGTAAGACATCCACACCCGTGGAAATGGATCTTCAAGACCGTCACGACTTTTACCCGAGACCTTCACCGGTTCATGGGTCCTTCTTATACATACAAACTTATGTACAGACAATTATAATGAAGGTTCCTACAACAATACAATATGATACAAAAATAATGATAGCTTTGCTATTGTTAAAATCCAAATATAAAGGGGAGTGGGCCGGCCCCATAAAAGGTGGAATAATAACCTGAAGGCCAATTCTCGTATTTAATTGACACTGAGACTTAATAAATTGGCTACTGAATTATAACCTCAAAATGTAATACTTTTTGTGCAATATTGCGATTCGCTTGTTCGTTTAATAATAAATACCTTAAGAGAATTTATAGGCGATTTGAAATCATACAAGTATTTTTTCATTACTGTTGTTTCTGGTGCAAATCACGTATGGGCGCAGAACAATGTCCTTTAAGGTCAAAAAGATAAAAAGATCCTTAATTTAAAATAGGGCTTCCTCTCGAAAAAAGAACTTATGCCAAAACGATGTATATATTTTCAACAACGTTATTTTTGTGAAACTGATTAAACCGTCTGTCTATGAAAAGTTTAAGTTGAATCAAGGATATCATTATCTCCCAGACTATAAAAACAAGAAGGGCACCCTTCCAATCAACTTCGTTGTCATAATGCCGAAGTTGCCACGCCTATATATCAAAATGAGGATATTATTCCTTTCTCAGAAACATTAAAACTGCAATAACATTAAACAGAAGTGGAAATCATCGCGGAAAATCTATGATACTATTTTTAGAGTTCTTTATAGGTTGATGAATCCGTATTGTATAATATAGTGTTACCACATTTATGGGTAAAAAAAATATCAAAAAGATAAAAAAATCAGATATGGTTTTTAGCATTTTCTTTTATCATATAAATTTGTTGCTTTGCATATTTTTAAGTCGAGGATTTTGTGTGAGTTAACATAGGCACTTTTAAAGTACTTATTTTTAAATGTTAAATCCGACACATGTGAATATACAATATATACAAATACAAATACCTTAATCATTTTGCTACGAGTATTTTGATGTTTGTGCTATTTGAGGTATAATAAAATGTTAGTTATAAATTATTTTATTGGCTTCTTTATGGAATAAATGAACAAAAAAGGGGCTCAAAAGTAATGCGCCTCTTATTATGAAAGTAAAGATGAAACGGCCTTGTTCGTCTAGCGGCAAAATATGCTGTTAATAATCGAATCTTCGATCAGAAAAGTGTGTGTGTGTGTTTTTTTAATGTCTCTCGTATAAGTCAGGGGTTTGGAAATATGGTTAGGTACAATGACAATGTGCTCACCCTATAATCTATTGGGTCCTAATATCTTTGGCGATATTTACATCTGCGCCATCACCGTTTGGGGAATATAGGCGTGATGATGAAGCTACATATGCTAGTATTTATATTTGGCAAAAACGACTTAGAGGCTCGTCGATAACCTCTAGACTGTGTAAATAATATAATAGTTACCCCTGAGAAAAACGTTGCTGGCAACACCGGGCTAAGAACAATAACGCTCCACCAACACAGTATTGGTTTTAATTAACCACTCGGTCGGAAAGTTGGAATTCTTCCTTTAGCGAGGCAGGCTTCTTATTTGTGCTGTCACGCGATCCGTGAGTTAAGACGCCGTAATGCTATCTATGCTCATCGCCTGATAACCAAGTTGGTGGAACATATTGCATGAGACGAATGTTTGATATCATGGTTGTTGTTTTGGTGCTTGTTTAGTTCTAAGAATATTATATTCACTTTCTTGCAGGTGTTAATTATGTAAAAAAACACTGACGTTTATTTACCCAAGCGGGAGTGGTAGAGGTGTGTACATCCATATATCCCCAACAATGCTAGGTTCCAATGACATGACCCATGTGGTTGAGGCTATTGGTATGATACTTGGCAAAATTCCATATCCCGGGCAGGGACCAGGTATTCGCAACAGCGTAGTAAGAAAGCGAGTAGGTATGAAAGATAGTATCGGTGTAAAGATGAGAAAGGATATGCTCCGTTGGTGCGGGCATAAAGAAAGAATGTCAGGAGAAAGAATGACAAAACAGATATACAATGCGAAAGTGGAAGGATGTAAGTACCGGGGAATACCTAGACTATCTTACCATGACCAAATAGACCGAGTCTTGTCTGAAGGACAAGTCAAGAGTCTCCGTAACCGGCGAGCGTGTATGAGACGAACTATGAGAGTGGAGGAAGCCGGAGAGGTATGTAAGGAAAGAACCTGTTGGAACTCTGTACTCTCTGCCTACACCGCAAGGGATTTTTTTAAAAACAAAATGCCCTCTGGCCTCGGATTCGTTGTGCTCACGTGTATCGAGTTAACACTTAATCTGAGTATGAGTAATACGCGGATAACAAAATCAAGTAAACTATAATAAGCAGAATAATTTAATTCCTTTGTCTTAGCCACGGATGTAATAAATACGCTGGTCTTTTCAAACATGACTTCATTATGACAACGTACTAAAGTGCATGCACCAAATGTAACGTGGCATTTAAATTAATACTCTAACTGTATAACAACAAAATTCAATTTCAATAGCACATTGTTAGTGCAATAGTTAATTTGTTCCAAATCAATAACTGAACTATGTCTAACAATTAGAAAAAAATGCTGGTACTCCTTTAGTGCGCTATAATAATCTAAAATTATTCTTGATTCAAAGCAGTACGGAAATATCAAATGCATTTCTAAAACGTGTTTCTCCATATGCACACACACACGAGCAAATTTGATTGTTAATTGGTGTATAAAAGTGCTTAAAAAATTTAAATTTGGAAAATTGGTTTTCGTACTGAATTTGTGAAGTAATTATCTAAACGATGTGACTGAGGTCTTTGGCGTTATTCTCGATAAACCTTGTATAGTGTGTGATTTGGTGTGATAATATAAATTGATGACAAGGTCTAATCTTAGTCGTCCTGGACCAAAAGCTCAGGTGCTGTATCCAATGCCTACTGTTCACTGGTAATAAAAAAAATGAACGTAATGAATGTACCTATCTATATCATCACGCCAGATCCCTTGCGGGGTAGGCAGATGGAACAGAGTTTCAACAGGTTCTTTCCTTACATACCTCTCTGGCTTCCTCCACTCTCATAGTTCGTCTCATACACGCTCGCCGGTTACGGAGACTCTTGAATTGTCCTTCAGATAACACTCGGTCTATTTGGTCTTGGTTAGATAGTCTAGGTCTTCCCCGGTACCTACATCCTTCCACTTTCGCATTGATCTATCGCATCTATTATGTCATTATTTCTTCTGACATTCTTTCACATGGTACAGCACTTTTACTACTTCTGGCAAATCGATCCTACACATGTTTCTAATGCTTCGCTATCTCTTCAGCACCTCTACAACATGCGCCACACTATCATACAATTACCACAGTGGATCATTTAAATAAAATATCAGACGATCTAGAAGCAATTACCGTGTCGAAATCTGCTACATGCTTACCCAATCAATGCTCCCTGCACTTGAATACAAATAGCAAAACAATAAACATCTTCCATATGAATATCCGCAGCCTAAATTGCCATTATGATGAACTCACCATCCTTTTAGACACACTCGATACAAATTACGATATTATTATTCTATCCGAATGTTGGCTCAGTAAAGTGCCAAATGTGCCTCCCATAGATGGTTTTATCAGTTATAAATCTTCGTATCTTAATCAAAATGAAGGAGTCATTTTGTACGTAAAATCACATTTGAAATGCTCGATAACCCAACCCGAATTTATAGACGCCAACTGCCTGATCTACAATAGTGTGGATCTAGCCATAATCGCAATATATCGCTCCCCATCGGTTCATAATCTAGATAATTTCCTGAACAGTTTAAATAACACGTTAACACACCTTCAAATCCATAAAACTGTAGCTATTATAGGAGACATCAACATTGATATCATCTCAGAGTATAATGAAAAATCTAATGAATACCTGAATTTAATCTCGGCGCACGGCCTTCTTCCAGCCCACACGTTTCCCACTCGTGGTGCCGCCTGTCTGGACCACATCATGCTAAAAACCCACAAACGTGCTACCACCCTCGTATTAGAGAGCCATATAACAGATCATATGCCTACTATGCTGTGTATCGAATCCAAACATAACTCTGTTAGTCCTAAACATCATGTCAATTGCACTGACTTCCCAGCGGTTACGATCGAGCTGAATAATACAGACTTCTCATATCTATTCAAGATAAACGATGCTAACAAGGCAGCACAATATTTAGTGGATAAACTCTCAAGCACCATCAAAAAGCACTCCAAGGAAATTAAGATAGCACATAGAAAAAGAACCATTAAACCATGGGTTACTCCTGGACTTTTAAGGGTTATCACAATCCGAGATAAACTCCATCAAAAATCAAAAAAAGCACCCGACAATATTGTTTTACTAACCACCTACAAACGCTACAGGAACTTTCATAACAATCTACTAAAAAAACTTAAAAATGAATACGAGCAAAAAACACTACGAGATGCTAAGGGCAATATGAAAGCAACTTGGGATGCAATTAGAACTATTACCGAAACATGCCCACAATTCAATCCCCCAAACGATTTATTAAATTTGCATAACGACCGAGACATGTCGGTAAATATAGTAAATCAATATTTCGCCAATATAGGACCAACCTTAGCTAACAAAATATTAAAACAAAAGCCAGGCCTCATAAACACCTCAAAAATAGTAAAGACCGCATATCCGCGTCCGGGTAACTCAATGGCGATCTTTGACATCACAGAGACTGAAATAAACATCGCCATCGACGAGCTCAGGGGTAGATGCGCGGTTGGCTGGGACGGGATCCCTGCATCACTCATCAAATCATCTCGGGAGGTTTTAGTCCCAGTCCTAAAATATTTATTTAACCTCTGCTTAGCTACCGGAACTTTTCCCAAAGTCTTCAAAAAAGCTCTCATACATCCGATCCACAAGAATGGGGACAGAAACCTCGTTACAAATTACAGACCCATATCGGTGCTATCTACGATATCAAAAATCCGTCGCTCAAAGAAGTCTGCAGTCTGTGAACATGTCCTTGACCGCACCCGCCATAACATCAGATTTGATAGACCACAAATCCTCGTGAAAGAACACCGATTCCTACCAAGGATGGTTCGCGAGGCTATTGAAATTAAAAAACATCCTAATTTCAATAGAGAAGATGAAGATGGGTGCTTCCATCGTCTTGGGATCCGGTAATTAATATAATCAAATCCAAAACCAAGCATAACACTGCAAGACCTCAAGACACCGTGAGCTCATTCTGCGTAGATCGGACCAACAACAACAAAAATAATTAAGAAGTTTGAGGGTACCCCGGAACAACTATACCTATTGGACGTCTAACACCTCAGTCCCTCCCGTGACCATGGGTGCTGCAAAGCACTCGAAACGTCGGGAACTAAAAATAAAAAAAATAAACCGCGATAAAATCCGTAAAATAGTTTTATTTCATAATAGCTAATAATCAATATGGTTTTATTAAAGGAAAATCTACGGAAGATGCGGTAATTGACTTGACCAACTCTATAATTGAATCGATTGACAAAAAAAATAAGGTTTTAGCGATATTCTTAGATCTCTCGAAGGCCTTCGATACCGTTTCTGTCCCCAAACTTCTGGATAAAATGGAAAACATAGGAATAAGGGGTCCTGCCTTGGCTATCTTTCGGAGTTATTTAAGTGAGAGGGTTCAGTGCGTTAAGATAGGGAAATATATCAGCACAGAAGAATCAATCTGCTACGGGATTCCACAGGGAAGTGTGCTAGCCCCAACCCTATTCTTAGTCTACATTAACGAACTGTGCACACTCCCCATCCAAAACTGCAAAATCTTCACTTACGCTGACGACACAGCCCTTGTTCTTAGCGCTAAAAACTGGACACTCGTTTTCAATCTTGCAGAGAAAGCGCTCACCACGATTCATGCTTGGCTCGAATCTAATCTTCTCACACTGAACTTCCAAAAAACAAACTACGTTGCTTTTTCGACCAACTCCTCCCAGCTACCTCATAAACAAGCACGATTAATTGCTCACACCTGTAACCAAACAAACTCCAGGTGCAGTTGTCTATCCCTTACACGCAACTCAAATACTAAATACCTTGGAGTCCACTTAGATTCCTTCTTAAGCTGGAATAAACATATAGAAATTTTGGTCTCCCGCACAAGGAAACTTATCTACATTTTTAGAAAACTGAGATCTTTTGCGGATTTAGGAACATTAAAAATGGTCTACAACTCCCTAGTACAATCTATCCTAACGTACTGTATACCAGTGTGGGGGAATACCTATGCTACATATATGTTACGGTTGGAGAGAGCGCAAAGAGTAGTGCTAAAGGTACTCCTGAAAAGGCCCCGGGAATATCCTACAACTTCCCTCTATAAGGAAGCTTCCGTTCTAACAATCAGACAACTTTATATACTGCATACCACATTACGCACACATAAATTAACACCTTATAAGAAACGCGATAAGCGAAGAAAAGATATGATATGTGATATCAAGCCTCATAGAACAAGCCTAGCTAGCAGAAGCTTTCATATAGCCAGCTCTCGTATATATAATCGCATCAACAAAATCATGTTTCTGCATCACTTATCGACAAAAAAATGTAAAATGAAACTTCAAAGCTGGTTGCTAAAGCAGACTTACTCGGAGACAGAAAGTTTTATAAAAATACCATGCTAGCTTGTACCTACCCAACACCCGTGTACACACACCCACACGCACACGCACACGTACACACACACACACACACACACATACAATAGATGTAATTTTTGCCTTATCTTAATTAGTATGTAATTTTATTTCTTGATCAAATTGTAACTTGAGTATCCTTACATATTCTCTCAACTAGTAAAACCTATGGAAGGCGCTGATACCTGTGATACAATGAATCTTCATTAGTACAGGTATCACCGTTAATTTATTTTGTTAACATATTATGCTTAGATGATGATTGATCCGACCGATTTCGGCCATGGCGACCACTTTAAAGACCCCTAGTCAGAGTAATGCCGCTGATGCGCTCGAAGATGGCTTATGTAGCCTATCTTCGCGGCGAAACTCCGTGCACATTGAGGGCACGTAAGTACGCCGTTCTCATAGTTGTATGATATGGCAGCAGGTGGGCGGGCCTTTAACTGATTGCGTTTGGCGTCAAGGTCAGCTTTACGCTGAGCCTCGAACTCGTGTACTTGGCTGTTCACCATCCTGCGCCATTCTGGCCGCTGTGCTGCCAAACGTTCCCAACGAGAGGGCTCTATGTTGCATCTCTTTATGTGTCGCTTTTGGACATCCTTGTACCGGAGGAGGGGACCGCCATGATTCCGCTTGCCCTTCTCCAGTTCAGAGTAGAAGATGCGCTTCGCCACTCTTTCCTCCGCCATACGAGATACGTGACCGCACCACCGAAGCTGTCGACGCATTAAATAGGCCTCAATGCCACCAACATTGGCTCGTCGCAGAACTTCGGTATTTCGCACTCTATCGGACCATCTGATCCTCATGATGGTACGGAGGCATTTAAGGTGGAAGCGATCCAGAGTGCGAATGTGGCGGCGGTATAC
The DNA here is from genome assembly GCA_905147815.2 of Phalera bucephala. Taxonomy (NCBI): domain Eukaryota; kingdom Metazoa; phylum Arthropoda; class Insecta; order Lepidoptera; family Notodontidae; genus Phalera; species Phalera bucephala. Next base: position 27,115,582 of record LR990613.1, on the reverse strand, counting down.
ACACCACGTCTCAGAGGAGTATAGGAGGTTTGGCAGCACGATTGCCATATACACCGATATCTTAGTGGGCAACTTAAGGTTATGCGAGCAGAAGACCTTGGTACATAGCTTGCCGAATGCCGCAGCTGCGGTACCCACCCTGCTATTGATCTCAGCATCAAGGTCACACTTGGATGTTACAGTGTTCCCCAGATAGCGAAATCTATCCACCTGCTTTAGCACATCCTCACCAAGTTTTATGGTCAGTGTCTCGTGACCGTGCATGTCCAGGGACATCACCTCCGTCTTATTGACACTGATCTTTAAGCCAAACTTACGGCAGGCTTGGTGGAATGCGGACATCAGCTGTTGCAGGCCGTCTAGGGATTCTGATAGGAAGCACAAGTCATCAGCATACATGATCTCAGTGATCAGTGCGTAAGAGACTTTAGTGCGAGCCTTAAGTCTAGCCAAGTTGAAAAGGCTGCCGTCTGTACGGAAACGGATGCGGACTCCCTGAGAAACAGTGTGTAAGACCTCTCTAACTACCACCGCAAAGTATAAGGCGAACAGAGTAGGCGCTAAGACACATCCTTGCTTCACCCCACAGGTAACGGGGAAGAAGTCTGTCTGTTCACCGTCTACGGCAACGCAGCATTGCATGTCGTCATGCAGGAGTCTAAGAAGTCTCACAAACTTTTCCGTGCACCCGAGCTTACCTAGCACCAACCATAGAGCTTCCCGAGGCAAGCTATCGAAAGCCTTCTCCAGGTCAACAAAGCAAAGGTACAGCTGACAGCCCTGTTCCCTGCTCTTTTCTTGCAGTTGACGCACAGAGAATATAGCTTCGCATGTGCCTCGGTCCGGTCGGAAGCCAAACTGGGTTTCAGGCAGAATCTTTTCAGACAAGTTCTTTAGGCGGTTCAAGAGAACTCTAGCAAAGACCTTTCCGGGGGCTGAAAGGAGCGAAATACCGCGGTAGGAGTTGCAGTCAGATCGGTCACCCTTGTGCTTGTAAAGAGCACTTATGCGCGATACTTTAAAGGTATCCGGAACGCGCTCCTCCTCCCACATGCGAACAAATAGTTCCCACACTAACGTGTGCAACTCCTCTCCGCCGTATCTTATCAGCTCTCCCGGTATAAGGTCAATGCCAGCCACCCGTTTGTTTTGTTGCTGTCTGATGGCAGTAACAACCTCGTCACGCAATAGAGTCTCGTCCAGCTCAAAGGCGATAGGGAGCTGAGGCATTAAACCGATACTTTGCAGATCAGCTGATCGATCCACATTTAGCAGAATGTTGAAGTGCTCCGCCCAGCGGTTTAGTATATCCTCCTTGCTTGTCAACATGTGACTACCGTCTAGAGACTTTAAAGGCACCCGAGCTTGGTAGGATGAACCAATCAGCTTACGTACCTCACTGTAGAACTCACCCAGCTGGTTTGTGTCAATGAGCCATTGCATGTGACTAGCTTTGTCCTGCCACCACTTGTCTTTCATATGTCGAGACAGCTTGCGCAATTCGAGGTCACTAGCTTTAACAACCGCAACGCTTCCTCTCTGCCTTTTGTGCTGTCGCAGGAGATCTCGGTGTTTGTCGAATGCTGCCCGCAGGGTTTCATCATTTCCATCAAACCAGTCTTCGTTGCGACGGATTTTTTTACCCAGTACAGTTGAAGCGGTATCCATGATATGAGATGACATAGTTCCCCAGGCAGCATCAACATCACCTACCTCATTAGCTGGCATCAGCTTTTCAGACAGGGCTTCAGCGTATTTCTCCCTAACCGCGATATCTTCTAGCTTATCCAAGTTCAAAGAAGCAAGCTTTTTTATAAGAGATCTACGCGGGCGACGGAGGCGGATTCGTAGCTTAGTGACAATAAGTCGGTGGTCAGACCAGCAGTGCGCACCACGCATCACGCGGGTGACCTGTACTTGGCTGAAATCTTTTTGTCTCACGATAGCATAGTCAATCAAATGCCAATGCTTAGATCTTGGGTGCATCCATGTTGTCTTGTACTTGGCGGCAAGTCTAAACATAGTGTTCGTAATTGCCAGACCGTATTGAGCACAAAGACTGAGCAGCAACTGACCATTGCTGTTCATGTTGCCAACTCCATGTCTACCCAGAACTCCAGGCCAAGCCTCATAGTCCCGTCCAACCCTGGCATTGAAATCGCCCAGCAATAAAACCTGCTCCCTGGCGTTGAAGCTATCGAGGCAATGTGTCACTTCCTCATAGAACTTTTCCTTGATGTCATCAGACTTGTCTAACGTTGGAGCATAGACACTGATGACATTAAGGTAGTTGTCTTTGTCCAGGTGAAGGCGCAGTGTGGTTACGCGGTCTGAGATATGTACAGGGTACTCCTCTAAATGCTTTGCTAAGTGATTCTTGATAGCAAAACCTACCCCTGATCGTCGAGTTTCGGAGGCAGCGGTACCTTTCCAGAAGAAAGTGTAGCCGCCACCTGCTTCCACCAGCTCTCCTTCATCGGGGAGATGTGTTTCGCTGAGAGCAGCCACATCCACGCTATAGCGATGAAGTTCCCGAGCTACTATGGCGGTCTTACGTTCGGGGCAGGCGTTGACATCTCGATCAAGAAGCGTTCTCACGTTCCACGCGCCGAATGTCATAACAGGTGTTCTTTTTAAATTTCCTTTGCGGCGTCGACCACGATTTAAATGATGCGATGATAGCCGCGGTTACTACCATCTGCCATGTCGGGACGAGCATTTTTTAGGGCACCTTTTCTAGCCCCCTCCCCAGCTGAGCGGGGAAAGCAGTGCCTCCCTAAACAGGGCTGCTTTGACATCCCAAGTGCTGCCGAGCCCGTGCTGTCGTCCCAAATGTGCAGCTCGGAAACGACCACGGCGTGTTCTCACGCCCCCGGGACCGCCTGCGTGCAGATATCAGACAAAGCCTAGTTTGCATCAGGCTAGACCTCTCTACTTCTACCCATCGCCACAGGACTTTTGCGTACTCGGAGTCCAGTAACGGAAGCGGTCAGATGCGCAGGAAATATTAAGGTGCACAAGTATACGCGCGAGACACAGGTGCACATACTCATCCTTATCCTTCTGGGCCCAGTGGAACGGAGACCGTTACGACCGGAGAAGGACTCAGACAGACGGAGCAGTATCACGGTGAGAAAGATACAAGGAGTCAGTATTTTCTCACACTCCCTTAATCGCCTTCTACGATACCCACGGGAAGATATGGGGTGGCGCTATTCTGCTCTGCCGGCACCACACGGCATTATGCTTAGATACACCTTCCTTGTCATATGATGTAACTGATTGGACCTAATAAACTTTTTATTATTATTTTTTTTATATGCCTGAACCAATGGACTTTACGCGTTCTCATCATTACACCGATACTATCTTTCATACCTACTCGCTTTCTTACTACGTTGTTGCGAATACGGTCGGTAGGCTTCACTCCGCACATCTTCCGCAGAGCTCGCATTTCGACCGCATTTATCCTACTTTCATTCTCCTTCTTACATATCCAGCTCTGGCTGCCATATAACAGCGTTGGGACAAGCACTCCGTTATGTAACATCCTCTTTTGGCCCTGAAACCCCCTTCAACGAAATGAGCACTTCAATAAACATGTACCTACTAACCTATCCGAATATTGCAGCTAGGGTAAAAATACCGACCAGCTGACGAACCACGTCGCCCCTCAATGTCATTTTGCGCTTGGTAAAGGTTAAAAGTTGTTTTTTTAATGCACTTAATTAGTAGAGTACTCTTTTTTGTACACCAATATAATTACAGTAAAGAATTAGTTTATGAGCGTGCGTTGAAACCAGTGCGTTGGAAGAAGCAATAGATAGAATAATATAGGGCAGTTGGTGGCGTAAAAAAGGCGAGCCAGTGACTTTGAACGTCGGACTGTAAAAGGCAATGCTTTTCAAAAGCGAACAGCTTGAATAGTAAAGGATTTTTGAAAGAAGTTTGTGGAATTTATTGGTGTTTTTAGCCTTATATTCTCCGATGACCTTAGGAACCTCGAATGTGTTTCGTGAAGGAATTCAAATCGTTCTTCAAGGCAAGTGGGACTTTTAGGATTAAACAGAATCCTGTAATTAGTATTGCTATGGAGAAGTATTAAAATGTTCTTTTTTATATTTTGTAGTACCATTGAACAGTAGGCTTTGGGTGCATCACTTCGGCTTTTGTTCTATGACGACTGAAATTACACCGTGTATATTTTGTAAAATATTGAAGTACAAATTTTTGAAAAATTTATGTGTCAATTTATGTGGCAGAGGTGTACTATGTACATCCACATATCGTTGAAATTGTAACGTCACAATATAAGGGGTGATTACAATAGTAGGGGCGAGAATATAGCTATTTTATTGTGCCTAATCCAGACTACGGACTGCAACTGAGAATTTTCCACTTATGAACCTTCACCAAAGACCTCATGGTCATTAGGGTAGCGAGCAGCAAGCTAAGACAAAAATGCTCATATAGGTAATGTTCCCCTTCAATATGGATAACTTGTTTAGCTATTATAAGTTAACTAGTTTCTGCCCGCTACTTCGTCCGCGCTAACTTTAGACAAGAACCTAACAATTTTCCGGGATAAAAAGTATCCTTTATGTTAATTCAGGTAATAAACTATCCTGTGTGCCAAATTTCATCAAAATGCATTAAGCCGTTTTTGCGTGATAAACTGATAAACATCTAAAAAAATAAACTTGCATATTTATAATATTAGTAGGATATTCTTTTCGTCTTTTTATAAATTTAGTGCCATTGATGTTGTGTTTTCCATTTCATCATGACTAATATATAGTGATTGATTTAACTTAGATCTACCCGGTATATCAAACCGGCATTGTTCTTCCATACCTCTTAACAAAATGTAGAGGTATTGTTTTAAAATTATTATTTTAAAAAGCAATCGTGCAGTACTTTGCCTTTTCCTCCCTGGGTAGTCATTCCGAACTGGTGGTAGAGACTTTGTTACTTTTCTCTAGATTCATAAATAGGATAATACTTTACATAATTCTTTATTAATTTAAAATATTATATAGTATTTTTCACGTAAGATGATGACAGTTCTAAGTGCCAAACGAAATTGATATTTCATTCAATGATATTAAGGCATACAACCATAAGTATTTAAACTAGTCATGCCTCTTATTGCCATTGAATAAAGTATAATTTTCTTTGTCACTTAGAACTGTCACAGTACCCATCCTTCATGGAAAATACTATAGTATTTATAATATCAGTCTATATTGTCCCACTGTTGGGCAAAGGCCATCTTTCACAAATCGACGTGAGAAAGCTTAGATCATACTATACTACGCGGACCCAGTGCGGATTTGTAGAGGCAGGTTTGTGGCCACCTGCTGTTGGAACTTATCAAGCCGCCTATAATGTCTCCAACTTGGCTTAACGACTACCAAACTGCGTGGTAACCGAGACCAACGGCTTAACGTGCCTCTCGAAACACGGAGACGCTCAAATATGAAAATGCCACAAACGGTCACTCATCTCAGGTCGACCAAGTCGAACGCTGCCTAATCTTGGTGAGAGCTAAGAACACCGCAGCCGCACAGTGCGAGCGCCTCATAGTGCCTTGTAGTATTTATGATGAGGTAATTTTGATTTGACTGCCTCGTTGGTCTAGTGGCAAAGCGCATAGCTTTGTGATCACTAGTTCCTGGGTTCAAATCCTAGGTCAGACAAAGGTAGTTATTCTAACGAAACAAAACATCCATTATGGGCCCAGTATATGGCAATAGGCTCGCCCTCTATGGGACCTAACATCGTCGGCGAAAAGTGGGTGTACTCAGTTCACCTCTGCCACCTTCTCTTAAGGAATATAGGCGTGATGGTGATATTTTGATTCTGATTTAAAATAAAAAATAAATTAAAAGTAAAGGCAACATGTTATTTGTTTTGTGTAGGCGCTGTCTCAACACGTTTTGCATCGAGTGGACGGCAAAACGGTGGGCGGGCCCATGACTGCTTACAGCACGATACAGTTCGTTGTACAGAAACACCATTTCGTTAGAGGGAAAATTAAGGTGAGTGTTATGCAAATGGAACTTTCAACGCAGCGCTACTGGGTTAGAATCACGCCTCTATTTTTTATGTTGTATTTGCATTAGGCTAAAATTGATTAAGTATATTGTTACTAGCTTAGTGAACAAGGTAGAGAATAGAGGAGAACAGGTCAGTTCAGTTTGAGTCTCAGATTCTTCACGAAAAAGGATTTTTTATAGAGTGTTCTATAGCAACTAACGAGAAGTCTTAGTCTAAAGTATTCGAAAAGTCGGTAATAATAAACCGCGAGAAAATACATATGATAGTTATATTTCATAAGTTATATTTGAGTATGTCTGATCTAATGATTTCATCATCATTTCATATCGTTATAATAATAATAATATCAGCCTACACTGCCCTCTGCTGGGCAAAGGCGTTTTCTCACAAATCGAGGTGAGAGACATTAGGTCATACTTCACCACGCGAACACAGTGCGAATTGGTGGAGGCAGGTTTGTGGCCACCTGCTGTTGAAACTTAGCAAGCCGCCTAATAAGGCTTCCAACTCGGCTTAACGATAACCACATTAACTGGTACCAACGGCTGAATATGCCTTTTAAAGCACGGAGATGCTCGAATATAAAAATAGTACAAACGGACACCCATCTCAAGCCAACCGAGTCGAACGCTGCTTATCCATGGTGATCGGTAAGAACACCCTGGTCGCACAACACTACGAGCGCCTCTAACTTACATAATGTAGTCTATGTATAGGGTAAAAATGTATCTCGCCCTGGGTATGTGCCAGAGTGCCAGAAGTGATAGTCGATTGTTGTTTAATCCCTTTCTCTACGGACGATTTAGCGCAGTGGTTAAGAGCTGAATCTACTCCGCCCACTGTGTCTAATAGTCGCGGGTTCTATTCCCGCATGGGACAAATCTCTGTGTGATCCACAATTATTTGTTCCGGTCTGGGTATTTGTGTATGTGAATTTTCATGTGTGTAAACTCACCCACGACACAGGAATACGTCCTATATGGGGCTACGTTTAAAAGAAAAGAAAACAAAGTTTTTTATTCTATAAAATTAATAACGGATGAAAAGTACTCAAAAAGTAGAGTGCGACAAGGATCTTTTGGCCAGTGGATGACATTGCCGGATGGGCGTTGGTGTGAAATGGGACTATTTAGTATAAATTTTCTACTTGCAGGAAAATATTTCAACAGGTGTAACTAACTCGAGAGAAACGCATTTGCTCTACGAATTTAATCAAGCTGCACCATGTGGACGCAGTAAACCAAATTGAATTATAGAAAAAAAACTTTTAAGACATTCTTACTTATGAAGAAAAGAACTTGGATCAATTTCATAGCAAACGGCAACTTTGCGACTGCCATGAAATGAAATTTCGCTTGATGACAGCGTTAGTTCCAATTTTGGCCGCGGACCAAAAGATCCTTCTAGGACTTGTACACACGACAAGACATGAAAGAATACTTTTGTCAGTTAGTCACGAAAATACACATTCCAGCTATAGAACATACAAAAAACACTTAATTATTTTTATATTGTGTTAACTCCGACCAATCTCATTTTTATTTTAACGATGACACACGTGTCATCGTTAAAATAAAAATTAAATTGGTTGTACGAGTATGTAATACAAGTACCATGGAATTTAACAATGGCCGAAAAATATGTGTATAAAGTCAATGGTAAATAAAAAAGAATAACACTAAACCGAAAATTTTCATTCATAATATGAAAGTAAATTGTTTTATTCTTGATGGAAAATCCCAGGCGTTTATTATAACTATTTCAATTTACTTGAAACGAGAAATAATTATTATTGTGTCACTCATGTCACATATGAAAAAGTGCCGAATCATTTCAACAATATGAACAAAATTATTTAAGTGAGCTTTAATAAAAAGTTCTCGCTGGATTACCTCGTTGGTTTAGTGGCGAATAATGCGCGTAAGGGTCCGGGTTCGAATTCTAGGTTGAACTAAATGTAATTTTTCGAGAACAAAATCCAGTTCAGTCCGGAGTCTGACCTATTTCTCGGTATGATGGCAATAGGCTCACCCCCTATTACATGGGACTTAACATCGTCGCCGACGGTGGGTGACCACAGTCCACCTCTGCCACCCCTGCTTGGGAATATAGGCGACACGATGTTTATTTCAAAAAAAGGAATTTAATTTTTATTCATTACGGCGTTAAAATAGGTCATCGAAAGAAACTCTGACTAATATATTATCGTTTTAACTTTTATCTTTTATACACTGAAACCTTACAAAATATTTAATAAATCCGTACAGTACATGTATGAATATTTAAATCAGAAAGTAAACCCTTCACTTTAATAATTTAACTTTGGTACCACAAATGCTTTAACAGGTTCTTAAGATATAGATTCGATGAATAAAATACAGACAGGTAGTTGATAAGGTCAGGTATTTATAAATCAAATAACTGGCCGGTAACTTTTGGGTTACGTCTGTGTCTTTCTACCCTTTGTTGATAGAAAACAAGCCTTTATTTTTGTGGATTTCTTTGGAATCGATTTTCTAAAGCGACATACAGGGTACTGTAGTTTATTTTATCGTGACCGAGTTCTTTGTTTTTTAAACAAAACGTAGTTCTATGCTAGGAGTTATTTCTGCGTCGTGGGTGATTTTATAAACATAGAATTCACATAGGTAAATACCCTGACCGAAATAAATGAATACGGGTTGCATGGATATTTGTGCCTTAGAATAAAAGTGGAAAAGAACGCGTGGGCTGACCAATGTCTCGGTGGATACATGACGTATCGAGAATTGCAGGAAAAACTTGGGGTAGATTGGCGTAAGACCGCGAATAATTGCATAAAAATGAGGGGACTTAAGGCCTGCAGTGGGTTATTGAAAGCTGATGATAATATTTGTCGCGTGAGGGGTTCGAACCCGCGACTGCTCAATCAAGTGGTTCTCTTGTATTTCTTATATTCACAGATCCGATTTGTTACAGATACGATGTACAGCGAGCATATACTCCATATACCTACAGAGCCTTGAAAAGAGCGCTGAGGAGGAGAGGATACGAACCACTCCCGTCAGCCTCCCAGAGGTGCACGAAGCCGTCATGTACTCCATACATCGCCTGCCAGAAAGCAGTAGGTCTCCAAAGATTTGTTTCTCCGTAAGCAACGGATAGCGAATTATTTACATGCGATGCATACGATGTTTGAATACTGAAGATGTGCGCAGTGCAAAGAAGATCGTGTCCTGCATTTGTGATAACTTTGCCTTACTCTTTAAGTTCCTGTGTCATGGTCGGTGCAATGCGTATGTTTATATTATCAAAGTCTAGTACATTCTGGAACACACTTCTAGATTTTTCGAAATCTATGTGCCCCAGCCAGTGTTGCCATATCTACCAACTTCTTGGTAGATCTACCCATTTTTCCTCTAGTCTACCTATCTACCACTATACCCCTCAAATCTACCTATCTTCTAAAGTAATTACGACACCATAGTGAAGTCGTTTTTAACAAGGTTTGAATGTAACAGAACGATACTGAATCTGATAATTAGGTATTGATAAATCGAAAGCAGTTATTAATATATGATGGCAGTCTCGTTTGTTGAGATGATCCGCATTCAGATCGTAGTAACACACATCACCATAGTCGAATCAAGGACTGCACGAGCATTGTTTTTGTATGAGAGGGGGGTAAGTTTTTAAACCGATAAAGGTATCGCAAGGTACTGATGACTTTTTGACTGCCAACTAAGCGTAGTGTCAATGTGGAATCCGAGATCTTTAACACTGGAATTAAAAGGGATAGCTGAACCATTGAACACAATTGATGGTAGAGTTGCAATATTCAGCTTGTTGATAGTCCTAGAACTCCCCAGAAGAATAGCTTGACACTTAGCCGGGTTAACTGTCACGCCGAATCGGTCAGCCATCGGCCAGATCTTTGTGTAATTAACAGATAGTGTCAGATATTCGATTGGCACTATATTTGTACCTAGCCTTCTTTTCATATATGTTTACTGTACTTCTATCGTAAATGTCGTGCAATGACAAATTGGCCACTTGCATTATAAGCAATTAGAGAAAACAGTGGGGCCCATCCTCGTGGAGTGAACAAGCTCTATTTAATAGCTCACAGCCCCAATTGGCCCCAATTCGGTACGTTTCATACCTAAAAGAATAATTAGGTCAGAAAATTTGCTTCTTGAAAATTTTAGATTCTTCCGTTAACCACATTGGGTTGAAATTTGAAACGTATTCCGCGAACGCGACTGTATAATTAGTGAATATCAATTTGTTCTTGTTTGTAGAAATTGTTCGTTTGTTTTATAATAAGGGTTAATTGAATTACCCTTGGTGATGAGAGTCGTGGTGAAATGAAATGAAAGTTTATCAGAAAAAAATTCGTCAGAATTTTAAGTAAAGAAAATTAGGAAGAAGAAAAAGAAAATACATTTTATGATAAATTACCTTAAAGATCTGAACTGATTGGTTGTTGATTCTGATTTTCTGATTTTCGTTTTGTTGGGCTGGCTCGTGGGCTCTTTTGCCTGCTAGGCCTAAGTTTGTATCTTTATAGTGTATCATATTTTCATGTCATTATCGTGTATTGTTCATAATATTAAAATAAAATAAAATTGAAGCTTCTGTTTGTAATGTCAAAATAACAGCTTTTACTAAATATACGGTACTCATACCAAATAACCAGTTTTTAAAATTTTTGACTTTCTGCCTATTTGTTTGTTCTAGATAATCTCAGAAACGGCTGGACCGATATTGACGGGATTCACTGGCAGATGACTGATGTTATAAAGAATAACTAAGGCTGCTTTTATTTTAGAAAAAGATTTTTGTTAAATTCCACGCAGGCGATGTCGCGGGTAATTTAAAAGCTTGAAATAAAGTGTTAAAAAAGGGTTATGAAAATGTGGTGGTTGCTCTGCGTGTGACTTTTTTAAATTCGCTTTGCTGAAAGGGTTGGGATTATTTTTATTATGTAGAGACAATATGTTTTTATTACTTCTCTTCAATTTCTTCTTTTATAGGTAAAATTAAGATTTGGGCGGGCAGTACGTAGTGATGAAAAGAATGGCAAGAAAATAAACTCCGTTACGTCTACTTTCCTTTAACGGAGGTAGCTGTGAGGTTACTATGCATACCCAAATTTAGTGACGATGTTAGGTCCTAATATATTATACTAAGGAACTAACCTTTTATACCGACCACAATCTCAGACTGATAATGTTGCAATAGAAAACCTCAATAAAACTGCCCTACCAAGAACCCAGGATCTCGTGATTGTAACCAGAGCGGAACCTCCTAATGCAAGCAAGCAATAATTTTAGCTTAATAAGAGGTTACATATATGATGCAATGTAAACATTTTTAAGTGGTGAAATAAACATTTTATTTTTATTATTATTATTGCGAAAGTGGTAGGATGTAGGGACTGGGTAAGACCTAGATTATATTTCCATGACCAAATAAACCGAGTCTTATCTGAAGGACAAGTTAAGAGTCTCCGTAACAGGTGAGCGTGTATGAGACGAACTATGAGAGTGGAAGAAGCCGAGAGGTATGTAAGGAAAGAACCTGTTGAAACTCTTTACTCTCTGCCTACCCCGAAAGGGATCTGGCGTGATAATATAGATGGATTATTTAGCAGCACCATACGCCATTAGACCATTAAAGTAGCTAAAAGCTTTTTTATTTGGCTATCCTTACTACTATCTGTGTAGTTTTGTCAAAGACAAAAGCAAAATAGTACAAAGATTCAAGCATCTTTGGAGATACGATTGTCAATGTGATACCATTAGATAATACACTATTAGATAGATAGATTATTCTTTACTGTACACCAAATACATTATAAAGTGGTAATTGTAAAACACCATAAGGTACAATTGGCGGTCTTATTGCTAATAGCAATTTCTACCAGACAATATACTATTAAGATTTCTGTAACACAGCCGATTACCCCATCTGAACATTTAATGTGATACAACTCTTAACGTTAGGGTTGATGTTAACGGATGGATAAATCACACTGAACCAAGTATGATACTTATGTTACGCCGGTTCACATTTGCAATTAAAAGCAAATTGTGGAACATTAAACCGTATGTGCATCAATAAAGCAAATGCGAAATATCATTTTTGATTTTTGCTTACTTTGGTGAGGTAAACATTGCGGTGACCGATTGTTACCTTTATAGCGAATAATATGCATTATTTACTTGCGAGAATTTGAGATTAATTATTTAAATAGAGGTTTTTTTTGAGTGTTAAATTATAATACGTTTATTTTGTTACAATAACATTATTTTCTTCTATGAAATTGTTATACACTGATGTAAACTTATCTCTTTTACGTTTGACCCTGAGTTCTGAAATAATCAATTTTATGTTAATAAGCTGTTGAATAAACTTAGACAAAAATATAATTATATTTCTTTAACAAGAAATTGATTTTCTGCTCCTGAAAGGTTTTAATAGTGGATTTTAAAACATGTAGGTTTCGTCTTATGACCGGTTTTAATATTTAACTCATGGATAGATTTGCTTAGTGACAGTAAAATTTTGACAGATTTTCCATATAAAATAAGTAACAATTTTATCCGTAGTAGGCAAATCTACCCTTAAGTTGAATATTAAAACCGGCTGTGAGACCATCCCTTTTCGAAATAATGTGGTGATAATATATCAATCTATCATTCGTAATTAATTATGAATATAATTATTTTAGAGAATAATTTCTAGTCAATTTCTCAAAATAATTCAATATCGGATATGTTAGATGGTAGAGACTTTAAACACACAACCTATGAAAATAATTGTTGGCGCTTAATATTAAAGATATAGTATTGTTGGTGAAGCGCCCTCTTTTATTTTTATATTATGAATCCGTATTAGTGAAGTGCCCACTCCGCATTGACTTGTAGTCAAATGCTTCCAATAAGCCAAAAAGAGATCGCGTTGTGCACCTCGTTTGGAAGGACTTGACTGCGTCCTGATTGGCCGTGACGTCAAAATCATGACGTTCGATGTGTCTCGTCAATTCGCTTCCGGCGCGCTTCTTTTGGTCCTGTATTTTTTTGAGGAAGGTCTCATAAATTATCGTCCCATACACATACTTAAACTTTTGCATTGACATAGACTATCTTACCACGATCAATCAAATAGACCGAGTCTTATCTGAAGGACAAGTCAAGAGTCTCCGTAACCGGCGAGCGTGTATGAGACGAACTATGAGAGTGGAAGTCAGAGAGGTATGTAAGGAAAGAGCCTGTTGGAACTCTGTATTCTCTGCCTACCTCTCTGCCTTCTGGCGTGATGATAAATAGATAGATAGATATTACCAACTTATACAGCCACACTAAACGCCGTCAGTCTTTTTTTTAGAACTTAAATAATTTGGCGAGAATCGAGGAGAGCAGTGATAGCCTAGTGGTTAGACCGTTAAACTTCAAAGTCAGAGGTCTTGGATTCAAACCCAGGCACGCACCTCTGTCTTTTCGAAAACATGTGCGTATTAAAAAAAAATTAACACTTGCTTTAACGGTGAAGGAAAACATCGTGAGGAAACCTGCATGCCTCAGAGTTTCTCGTAGGTGTGTGAAGTTCTCCAGCCTGCACTGGGCCAGCGTAGTGGACTATGCCCTAAGCCCTCTCAGTTTTAGAGGAGGGCCGTGCCCAATGTTAGGACAGTTTCTTAACTGGGCTAATATTATATTTTAGTTTATAACTAGACTAGTAATTGCTGGGCAACGGACTCCCTGCATTCCTCCTATTCTCCTCTATTAGAAGCGAAGGACCAATCGTTTGAAAAATGTCTCCATCTCGAACTGGAGATAACGCAATGTCGTTTAAAATTTAGAGGGAACCATCTGGCGAATTATTGGCGCCAAAATATGTTACTTCAGATCTTGGAACATTCTTAGATGAGTTCTTAAATCTTTTATTATCCAAATATATAAAATCGTACGAAAATAATTATCGAAGTTCAGTCAACGAACAAGTGCGTAGAATAAGAGATATTAACAATAAAAAAAATCCGATTCATATTTAACGAAGCATAATAACTGGACTCTATTGAATAGCGAATGCATTCGGAGTATTCGAGGGATCAGTCGGTAATTTTAATTTTGCTGCTCCCGACTCGTAGAAAATAAAATCAGCATTATCTATATCTGTTGCTTTTCTTTGATTGAATTCTTTGCGGATCCCAAGACAGCTTAATTTCGACCGAGACATCTTCGCGTCTTGGCTTACACGGTATTTGAACATTAGTATATTTTATAGGTGCGTTAAGTAAATAAACTGATTGTTCTTTGTTTGAAATTATGTTTGATTTGTTTTTCTCGCAGTGATTATAGATACTACCTAGATATAATGGAAAATATTCCACTGTAGCAGAAAGAGAAGTTAGAGACTGGGGGAGTGTCAAATATATAAACCTAGCTTTAGTTTCAAGTTTAATATTTTTGTGTCTTATGGACCTCATCGCGTATTGGTCTATAATATAAAAATTAGACTGCCTCGTTGGTTCAGCGGTGAATAATGCCTGTAACGATCACGGGCTCCTGGGTTCGAATTGTAGGTCAGACAAATATAGTGTTTCCATCGAAAAATTCCCATTATCATTCGGAAGTTTGGAATTGTGCCGGTATATATATACGCCAATATGCTCGCCCCTTATTACGTGGGAACTAACATTGTCTGCGAAAAATGGGTGAACACAGTACACCTCTGCCAACCCCGTTTGAAGAATATAGTTTAGTTTTCTGTTTTGGCCTGCTTTTTGTTTTATTTTCTACTTTATTTTGTTCCGACCACGTAGTATGACACTGAGGAGTGGCAGCTTGGTAGTCTGAAATACAGGTTCTCACCTAGTTTAGGCACCAGACCCCCACAACTTTTATGTGAAACGAATGTAACTACTTGTTATCTTTGTGGTGAGTTAATAAAGCATTATACATACATTAAGTCAAGAGTCTCCGTAACCGGCGAGCGTGTATGAGACGAACTATGAGAGTCGAGGAAGCCAGAGAGGTATGTAAGGAAAGAACCTGTTGGAACTCTGTACTCTCTGCCTACCCCGCAAGGGATCTGGCGTGAGGTTATAGATAGATAGATAGATAGATTATTAACATATGTGATTTTTATTTTCTTATAAAAAGGCTACACAATAAGTCTTGCTTCTGATTCAGGGATTCAACAGCAAAGGGATCAGATTAAGTTTATAAACTCCCAAAGCGGGCTATGTATACTTGATACGCATTTTAACTTTGTATTCGAAAGTTAAAAACTTAAACAGGCTAGCCTTTCCAACACCGCATTAAAAGGGTGGGGGGCTCAAGTACTTTGGTAACTAAAAGAAAAATATTTCGCGTATGAGATTGTTACATGAACTTTCTAATTAAATTTAAGGGGACGTACCCACTAAGAGTTTTTATTTTATTGATAGCCTTATTAATTTTTTCTCAATTATTGTTTATTTACTCAAATGAAATTTGTTCTAAGACTTTTAGCTACCGCAATACATTTATAAACAGAATTGTGATTAAATCCTTAATACCTAGATCGTTTCATTTCACGTGTATCTAACACCTATGTATTTGCAACTGCCTCGTTGCTCTAGTGAAGCAGTGCGTGCAGCGATCAAAAGGTTTTTGGTTAAAATCATAAATCATAAACAGTGTGTTTTTCTTTAGAAAAATCCTCAATGGCAGTACGAAATCTAAAATTGAGTGTCAGACTCAGAATATTTTTCATACATGTAAAGCATTAAAGTATTTATGAATCGTCAGAAAAGTAACAAAGACTCTACCACCACTTCGGAATGTCGTTCATGAGGAGAAGAAGGGCAAAAGCTCCACGGTTACTCTTTAAAAAAAAATTACAAACTTTTTGTTGTTGTGGGGTATCGGAGAACAATGTAGGTTGGTCATCATGTGAGTCTAAATTAAATAAAGCAAATAATGCTATTTACGTGTAAACTTATTATTTGTGGCTACATGGTCCCTTACTAAAAAAGAAGTACACAAAAAATGTCATTATGTTAAATGAAGAAGAAAGGGAATGTTAACTAATAACAGTTGAATAGGTTTTCATTACCCAAGTGGATCTATCCAAGCATTATACATATATTGTAGTTAGGTGTATGTGTTCACCATGAAGCCATCGTCGTGGTGGTTTTTGTCTTTCGGGAAGACTTTTGGACTGAACTAGACGACTATTGATTGAAGACAGGTGGATAGTCATAGGGAAACAGATTATCAGCAATTTTGAGGTCAACTATCAACTATCGGGAGTTATTTTGTACTAAAATAGAGACTCTGCTTCTTCGTGTACAAGGCTTATAACGAATCTCCAGCGTCTAAGTTACCTTTTTATTCTGTATGCCCTCTCCGGGGTCTATATCGAAAGTTTAAGTGGCATTAACGATTGCGAACCTCTACTTCATCGTTTCCATGAAAAGAAATGGATAACATATTATTATATATCTGTTTGAACCCGTATATACTTGATATACTTTAATATCATATAAAAGTTTTTTTTTTTAGGTTAAAGCAGTCATCTTTCCTTAAAGCCTTTCCTTTTTTTAGGTTAAAGCAGTCATCTTTCCTATAGCGTAAGGCAGTATATTTTTGGTATAGGCAATTGAATAAAAATCGCTGTCCCACCTATATTTTCCACGCGGGTGTATTGGTGTTATTCGTTGTTTTTCTTAATAAACAATGAATACTTAAATTATTACTACCACAAGGTACCCACAAGGGTTTAGTGGCGTCTGGTGCGGCTAGCAATTACAAGGTTATTGGGGTCTTGCTACCAAAAAAATCATAGTCTCGAACCCAAGTTTAGAATTGTGCCTAGTATAATGGCAATATATTCGCTTCCTATTACATGGGACCAACGACGGGAATATGTGGGTGTACACAGCACATCTTTCCATTTGGGAAATGAGCACGAGACGGTGTTTATCCCACTAATATTATAAATGTGAAAGTTTGTATATTTAGGTGCTTTGATGTCTGTTACTCAATCACGCAAAAACGGCTGAACGGATTTTGATGAAATTAGGCACACAGATAGTTTATTACCTAGATCGACACATAGGAATACACTTTTTATTCCTGAAAAATGTTAGGTTTCTCTCCAAAGTCAACGCGGACGAAGTCGCGGGCAGAATCTAGTTTTAAATAAAAATAAATGTTTGACTAACTCTCAATAAATCTTGAAGTCATGAAGTATTTAGTAAGCAAAGTAATACGGTAAAATTTAAAAATAAACATGTACATTAATGATCGAAGCATTCCGTACAAAAGTATAAAGAGGGAATCCTGACTGACACACTTATATTACGGGTAAGGCGATCAATCAGAGCTTAGCCAGAATTCTCTTCCAACCCGGAGGAAATAAAATGCAAATCAATGGATACCAATTTTGCACGAACGAATGTTTCTCGGTGACGTAAGATTATTTGCCCGTGAATGTAGGAAATATTAATCCTTGTTGGGTTCATGATGAGTATATCATTTCGACGCTAATGAACCCATGTTGCGGGGTTCCAGATAATGGACGCGGGTATTAGTTTATGTGTGTTTGTAACTATTCTTTATGCCCTGTAGTACATACCATGTAATGTGTTATATTTCTGTGTACATTGTATAATAAGTTTGTTCCTTATAATAAACAAATAGTTCTGGGTCGAATGCATTTAGCTTACCATTGTTGTAGATTATAGGTCGGTGAAATATGGGTTTATACAGTACGCCCATATGATCCTCATTTGGAGAAAGTAGAATGTAACCTAGGACTGCCTGATCGCTAGCGGTACTATACGCTATGAAGATAACGTGCCAGTTATTTTATTCGCGGCTTATATCTATCTTTTTATCCATTTCATCGCGCCGGATCTTTTGCAGGGTAGGCCTCTGCCTATAGTATTTTTCATGAAGGAAGGGTACTGTGACAGTTGTAAGTGTCAAAGAAAATTAAACTTTATTCAATGGCAATAAGAGGCATGACCTGTGTCTATACTTATGGTGTTATGCCTTCATCATCATCATCATTTCAGCCTATACTTGTCCACTGCTGAACATAGGCCTCCCCAATCGCTTTCCAGCGTAACCGGTCCGATGCCACCTGCATCCAACGATTTCCTGCGATTTTCACAAGATCGTCGGTCCATCTGGCAGGCGGTCGTCCTACGCTGCGCTTGCCAATACGTGGTCTCCACTCTAGAATCTTTCTGCCCCAACGCCCGTCCGATCTTCGCGCTATGTGGCCAGCCCATTGCCACTTCAGCATGCTAATCCTGAGGGCTATGTCGGTGACCTTGGTTCTTCTACGAATCTCCTCATTCCTGATTCGATCACGTAGAGAAACGCCGAGCATAGCTCTTTCCATAGCTCGCTGAGCAACCTTGAGCTTTTTTATGAGACCTATTGTAAGAGACCACGTCTCTGATCCATATGTCATCACTGGTAACACACATTGACTAAACACTTTAGTCTTTAGGCACTGAGGTATTTTGGATGAGAAGATGTTGCGCAGTTTCCCGAACGCTGCCCAGCCGAGTTGGATTCGTCGATTGACCTCTCTCTCAAAGTTGGACCTACCTAACCGGACTGCCTGTCCCAGGTAAATGTATTCGTCGACAACTTCAAGAGTAGAGTTCCCAACGGTGAGTGCGGTGGGTACGACATGGACGTTAGACATTATTTTTGTTTTGTCCATATTCATTTTAAGACCCACTTGTTGGGATACTCTGTTGAGGTCACCGAGCATTCGTCCTAGATCTTCCAGCGACTCCGCCATGACCACAATGTCGTCGGCAAATCGAAGGTGAGTGATGTATTCGCCATTGATGTTGATTCCAAGTCCTTGCCATTCCAAGAGCTTGAAGGCGTCCTCTAAGGTGGCCGTAAACAGTTTCGGAGAAATGACGTCTCCCTGTCTTACTCCTCTTTTTATGGGGATCACCTTCGTGCACTGCCCCTGTACTCGGACTGACATGGTGGCGTTATTATACAAGCACTTCAACACTTCGATGTACCTATAGTCAATGCGGCATCGCTGGAGAGATCTAAGAACCGCCCAAGTCTCGATCGAATCAAAGGCTTTCTCATAGTCCACAAACGCCAAGCATAGTGGCCGATTATACTCCTCAGTCTTCTGTATAACCTGCCGCAGCGTATGTATGTGGTCTATGGTACTAAAACCTTTCCGGAAACCGGCTTGTTCGGGAGGCTGGAAGTCATCAAGCCTTCGTTCGAGACGATTCGTAATGACTCTCGAAAACAACTTATAAACATGGCTCAGCAGTGTGATGGGCCTATAGTTCTTCAATAAGGTGTTATCACCTTTCTTGAAAAACAGCACCACCACACCCCTGTTCCATGCTTCCGGCGTTTTCCCTTCAAGCAAGACGGACTTAAATAGCCTCTGAAGGACTTTAAGTACCGGCGATCCGCCCGCCTTCAGAAGTTCTGCAGTAATTCCGTCTTCACCCGGCGCTTTGTTGTTTTTTAGTTGTTTGAGAGCCATCCTAATCTCGCACAGGCTGATGTCCGGGATATCTTCAGTGCAGTGTCGGGTTAGCTTGGCTCTTGGGTCTTTTACCAAGTCAACAACAGGTTTAGCTACTGAGGTATATAACTGTCCATGTTATGCCTTAATACCATTAAATGAAATATTAATTTCATTTGGGTCTTAGAACTGTCACTACCCATGTTATGTGAAAAATATTATAGTTACTCTCTAGTACAGAGTTCCAATAGATTCCTACCTTTCAGACTTCTACGCTGTCCTATAACTGGAACTTGAATTGCCTTTTAGATAAAACACGGTCTGCTTGGTCATGGTTAAATAGTCTTCCAATTGACGTGTTACAAATTTATTGGTAATTAGGTCATTTATGTTACAAGTTTTTTTTTTTTATGTCTGATAACCTTGTTATTAAGCCTGTCATAGATATGTTATTTACGTCTAGATCTATTATAGCGCAGTTTTTATATCAATTAAAAAAAAATTGATATCTGATATTGTTCTTTGTTGGCGCTGGTTTTGTACTACTGTCTGAATATTTGGCAAAACTTCCCAAAGTTAACATTCTTAACCATTGGGGATCATCAACTATGCTAGATTTTGCCGGCTTTGTAGCGTCTCGCTTTGAACTATGCATTATAATAACGATAGCGATAACTTACCTAATAACTACCTATCTATCTGTATCATCACGCCAGATCTCTCGAGTTAGGCAGAGAGTATAGGGTTTCAATAGCTTCTTTCCTTACAGACCTCTCTGATTTCCTCACACCTTATAGTTCGTCCCATACACGCTTGCCAGTTACAAAGACTCTTGACTTGCCTTACGGATAAGGCACGGTCTATTAGGGCATGGTAAGACAGTCTAGGTCTCTCCGGTACCTGCATCCTTCAACTTGCGCATAGTATATGTGTTTTGTCAGTTTTTCTTTATGCAACGGAACATACCCATAGTATATATATATATATACTATGGGTATGTTCCGTTGCATATATATATATATATATATATATATATATATATATATATATATATACACATCAGCATAACATACATCAGCATTAATTTAGAAAAAATGTGATAATTATATGCAGCTGAAAGCCATTGTATACCACCAACTAGTAGCAACTAAAATATATGGTTTGACAAGGAACTTTTGGCCCGTGGAGGACGTAGGGGGTGTTGGTGTGAAATAAGGGTTAACATTTTGTAAAATTTTCCTACTTGCAATGAGATATTTCCAGCAGTAGACCGCACGGCTACTTATTAAAAAAAGAATATTGGTTACATTTGATATCAAACGGCAACTCTGCGGTTGTCATGTAGTGACATTTCACTTAAGGACAACGTTAGTTCCGATTTTGGCCGCGGGCTAAGAAATCCTTGTAGCACTGTAACTGTTGTATTTTGATATTCTTTATTTAATTCTAACGCTTCGTAAAGTTCTTTAAATTTAAAGATAACATGAATGGCTAATCTGACTTAATAATGTATGAATTAAGGATAGATTATCTCCTTGTCATTTTTTTAAATTTTAAGAATATCTCTGCTGCTCTGTGCAGTAGTTCTAAGGACTAGGCACAAACTTATTGATATTATCGTAATTTTGTAGAGAAAGCGTACCGACACGTTCATATTTACTTAGTATATTTTTAGTGTGATAAGGATGACATATTGTGATCCATTTTTAAAGCACTTGCGGGTATCCGATTGAGCTGCAATTTGGCACACTTATGTAAAGTCGGTGACAATACAAAATATGGTACCATAGAGCTGGTCTGATGATGGAGTCGGAAGGTGGCCATAGGAACATGTGAACTATAATATATACTCAAATGTTAGATCACTTCAACGTTAATAACATCCTTCATGACCAACAATATGGCTTCACCAAAGGACGTTGTACTACCGACGCCGGTGTGACCTTAATAAAGCATATCTTTGTTGCTTGGGAGAACTTTCAGGACGCCATTGGCATCTTTAGCGACATGTCGAAGGCATTTGATTGTGTTGATCATAAAACGCTGTTGCTTAAACTAGATCATTATGGAATCCGAGGTAAAGCACTAAATCTACTAAAATCTTACTTAAGAGGAGATAGACAACAATGTGTTCAAATAAACGAAATGAAATCTCTAAGAGCTTGAGTTAAAATGGGCGTTCTTAAGGGATCGATACTGGGTCCGTTTCTATTTTTGGTGTATATAAATGACCTGCCTCGAGCAGTTGAAGGGCGGGCGAAGGGAGTGTTGTTTGCTGATGATACCTATTTGATCTAGTAGGTAGACATGTAAATAACTTAGACGAGGTAAATAATGCTGTTCTTCAAGTACATAATTGGTTCACATGCAACAATTTATTGCTTAATAACAAGAAAACTAAATGTACACGGTTTTCTTTACCAAATGTGAAAAGTACTGCATGTGATATTATACTAAATAACGAGAAACTTGAGTTTATAAATGATACAGCTTTCTTAGGGATTACGTTTGACTTTAAGTTGCAATGGGACTCTCATATTAAGACTTTAGGTAAGCGAATCAGTTCCGCTCCCTATGGCGTAAGAAAAATCAGACAGCTTACCGATGTGGACATCGCGCGGTTGGTCCACTTCAGTTACTTTCACAGTGTCATGTCTTACGGTATATTATTGTGGGCACGGTATATTGTTGTGCAGCTGACATTGACTCTATTTTTATCTTACAAAAAAGGGCTATTAAGGCCATCTATAACTTAGGTAGTCGCGACTCTTTAAGATAATTGTTTAAAGAAGCCAATATTATGACAGTCCCCCTTTGTTCTCTCTGCCTACCCCGCAAGGAATTTGGTGAGATGACATTTTTTTTTTCTTTTTTAAGATGGATAGTTTTTTTAGGTGTATGGGATAATAACAAGTCAAATAATCGAGTAAAATCGAGTCGAGTCGAGTAAAATAATGCATAACGAGTCTATTTTCTTACACATAGTGTATATTGTTTTAGCAATATATTCTATAAACCGGTTGCATAGCTTGTGTTCCTAAGCCTTTAGATTCCGTCCTATTCGGTACACAAACAGAGTCTATTTTAAATTAAAATTATTTCAAACTACGCATGTAATGGAAAATGGAGATATTGGCTTCTAACAAAATAGTGCGGTATTTTACTTCAAATGTTTTATTTATTATTACAATTTCTGTAGGCTTAGCCCTTTTAACTGACAGTATCCTTCGGTACTACAAACTCAAAGGCATTATCATATTCAACTGATTAATTAGGTGTGAATTGCGGTTAGTTAGCAAGTGAAATTACGCTCTTACTGTAATAACATTGTCTAAGAGTATAGCAAATTAGATAAAATATACAATACGCCTTCGATAAGGTTAAATGAGATTGATATCAGCTTAATATTAATTAGGATTGCTTCACTGGTCTAGTAGCGCATTATGGGTCATGATCACAAGGTTCTGAGTTCGAAGCCTATGTCGGACAAAGCGATGTCGTAGTTCGCATTTTGGATTTTGTTTTTTTATTTTAATAGTATCCTCTCACTAGGATGTATTCCCGTGTCGTGGGTGCGTTTACATATATAAAATTTCACATATACAAATACCCAGACCGAAACAAATAATTGTGGGTCGTACACAAAGATCTGCCCCGTAGGGGAATCGAACCCGCAACTATTCGATCCTGTGGGTGGAGTGGCTTAAGCTATTAACCACTGCGCTAAATCGTCCGCGCCAAATTTTGAACGCTTAAAACTTATATAATGACACTATCTTTCTATTTTCATTTAAAGTAAAAGGTAGATAATAAACTTTTTTGCTATTCCTGAGACACTGGTTTATCTATCTAGACTTAAACTACATTTTTTTTAAATATGAATTTGAATTTCTATGGAATCCCACTTCAAAGACCCAACCGTAGAATAAAAGGTTATTATTCTGTACGTCTGAAGGTAGGGGAAAACATCATGTTATTATGTTTAACAAAGAAAATTTGATGAAATAAACTGTTTCTATCAAATAATTTTGGAATTTGAGTAGGTACAGCTTAGGGTAAAAATATTGAACAAGTGGATCTTACTTTCATATTTACGTATCATATATTTAAATAAATAACTTTATGTGGCCCAATAACACTAAATTACACTTTTTAGTGTATATAAATAAAGAAAAACACTACACCTCCACATCAATATTACGTATTATGACGTCGATCCCTGACCGTTATCATAAAACAAAATGAAGAGTAAAATATGCCAGTCTCATACTGTTAGGATCATATTATAAAATAGATGGCAAACTTCGCATGAAACAAAACGAAAGACGTAAACCCTCTGCGTGTCAGATAAAATATCTTTATGACATTATTATTAAAGGTGCTGGTCTCAAGTGGCTTATCTGGAGTGTTTTTAAATTGCATTCCTTTTTTTGAACTGTAGTAAAACCTCCTTTAATACAGAGGTGAAAAGAGTGAATTAACAGTTTGTATGCTCTCGATATATTTTGCCTATTTTCCCCCAGATGGGAGACCGTTGGTGGCATTTTCATATTCACGTGTCTCTGTGCTTGGGAGGGCATGCTCAGCCAGTGATCCCGGTTACCACTTATTGTAGTAGTCGTTAAGCCACGTCGGAATTCTTATGGGGGGCCTAATAAGTTTCAACTGTAGGTGGCCACAAAACTGCCTCCACCAATCCGCAATGAGTCCGAGTGGTGGAGTGTCCTAATATCTATCACCTTGATTTGTGAGAGAATTCTATTACCCAGCATTGGGATAGTATAGGCTTATTATGTATATATGTAAAAAAAATTACACTTCCAAGATTAGGGTATATCTCTTATCTGCGGGCCTTAGCCAAGCAAGAAATGGATGGGCCGATAGGTTCTAGGGACAGGATTTTTTTTTTACAATCCTACAAGTATTAAAAATTGTTGCCTTTTGAAGAAGTATGTATGTGAGTTTATGAATGCCCAAAGATTGGAGACTTGTGTTATTATTATTTTACCCAAGCTAGTATGGTTGAGGTGTTATACCGATATTGATATACACCCACATTGCGTTTATATTATTGGGTCCCGATGTAGTAAAAATACAAATACAAGGCAAGCAACTCTGGTTTCCCTTCAAAACGCGCAAAGCTTTCGCCGTTTTACAAGGCGAGCATATTTTCATTATCTATCTATGTATATCACCACGCTGGGTTCCTTGCGGGGTAGGCAGAGAGTATCCATTTCCAACAGGTTATTTTCTTACAAACCGGTCTGGGTTTCTGCCCTTTAAACTCTCATACTCGCTCGCCGATTACAGACATTCTCGATTTCTATCTATATGCCCGAACCAACGGAGCATACCCGGATACTGAAACCGGCCATAAGTAAATGACATTAGGAGTACATGCGACTGGCACTGGCCTGGCACACAACAAGTAAGTTTCTGTGTTTGTGTCGCCAAGCTGTTTAATTCGAAGTTGTCCGAGTAGGTTATAACCTAACCTAACACAGTATACTGTGTTGCACAGATTATCAGTATGGTCACAATAATTCTTGTTATTCATGTAGAATAAAAAAATATTATGAAAAGACAACAAAACAAGGATAAGCGGCTCTACCTCTTACTCAGAATATCATTCTTGTAATAAAGGAAGGTATGATACGCCACGGATATAATATTTATAATATTAGCCATGTCGAGAAACTGTCCCACCGTTGGGCACGGGCCTCCTCTCAAACTGAAAGGGTTTAGGCCATAGTCCACCACGCTGGCCCAGTGCGATTTGGCGAACTTAGCACACCTTCGAGAAACTCTCAGGCATGCAGGTTTCCTCATGATGTTTACCTTTACCGTTAAAGCAATTAATAGTTTATGTTTAAAACGCACATGCTTTTGAAAAAAACAGAGGTGTGCTCCTAGTTTTGAACCCGTTACCCCTGACTTTGCAGTCCAACGGTCTAACCACTAGGCTATCACGCCACGGTAACCTTTTTTTAAAGATGAGTCTTACAGTTAAGAAATAAGCCATTGGAACTTTGTTCTCTCAAGTTAAGATCACGCTCTTTAATGCGTATTGTCGGAGTTCCTATACTATTTCAAAGAAGCTGTTGGAACTCTGTACTCTCTGCCTACCCCGCAAGAGATCTGGTATGATGTTGTTTTTTTCTTTTCTTTTAAGATGGATACTTTTTGTTAGTTGTATGGGATAATAACGGGTCAAATAATCAAGTAAAATCGAGTCGAGTCAAGTAAAATAATGCATAACGTTTCTATTTTCTTACACATAGTGTGTATTGTTTTATTACTATTCACCTTTAGCAATATATTCTACAAACCGGTTGCGTAGTCTGTAACCTAAGCCTTTAGATTACATCCTACTCGTATTAGGTACACAGAGATAGTCCCATTGTTATCGAAGTACACTGATGCACTATAAAACAATCTAAATCAGAAAAATAGATACTAGTAGTACCTTTTAACACGGAACAACGTTTTATCCACATAAATTGTAATAATATATATCTATTCTAATACTAATATACTTATAGTAATAGCATTATAAAAAGAAAGGTTTCGATTTTTGTGTGTTTGTTTGTAATGGATAAAGTCTAAAACTACTTAACGATGGCATGAAAACCAGCCCCAATATCCTGAAGATGTTGTTATATTGTACCCGTAGATCTTCCAGCGCCCTTTTGGTGTGATTGACCCACAGACTCCCCATATAAAACAACAAGAACAACAACAGATCATCACGCCAGATCCCTTGCGGGGTAGGCAGAGAGTACAGAGTTCCAACAGCTTCTTTGAAATAGTATAGGAACTCCGACAATACGCATTAAAGAGCGTGATCTAAACTTGATCAGTACAACGGGAGAATCTGCGAGCCAGCATGTTACCTCTGACCGCTAAAGTCCTACGCTCCCTTTCAATATCTACATCGTCCCTAAGGCCGTCGATTATAAAATGTCGCAAATATTTAAATTTTTGAACATGAATTATATTTAGGCCATTTAGAATGGTGTTATGTGAATAATCAGGGCATACACCGGCAGCCATAAAGACCATGTATTCACATTTTCTTACATTATGTATAAGTCTATGAATATTCGCATAGGTCTTGCATCGTCGTAGCAACTCACATAATAAACACTGAGTGATTACTATAAGAATCCGTACAGTGTCATTATTCGCTATGACAAAATACGGCGCCTGATCATAACTATGCGAATTATGCCACTGGTGTACTATTAAACGATCATTTCACAATGTGACTGTGGCGACTCAGTACAAACTATCCAGCACATCGTGGAGGATACCCTACTAGGAAATTTAGCGGAGGATTCGAGGGGCTACACCAGCTGACACTAGAGACTAAACAATGGTTCCTTCACTCTGACATAAAATTTTAATCGTAAGTCGCATTATTAAAGTGCATCGCCATACGATGATGATGATCATTTCACAAAGCTATCGTAACGCGCAACGTTACGTGTCTAATACTTCGTAGCGAATAAGGGCCAACATTGATCAGTAAAGATGTGGTAAGGATTACTAATCAGTTTCCTCGTCGGTTATTGGCGCATAGTGGAAATGGCAATCATGAAGTCCTTCGATCGGACAAATATAGGCTTTCTATCTTAAAAAAAAATTATTTACTGTCCGGAGTGAATTGTGCCCGATTTAATGGTGATAAGTTCACGCTCCCATTATATTGCCCCCTTATTAAACATATCGTCAACAATTCTACTATGGTGGTGTAAATAATATAGACAGGACAGTGTTTTTTCAAGGATAAAGGTGTAAAAATGCAAAAATGCTTCCATGAAATATTTGCAACGTGATTTTAGCAAAGGTATTTTTTGTTTTTTTTAAAACTTTGCCCCACACTAGGATTAATTCCTGTTTCGTGGGTGCGTTTACAAACATGAAAATTCACATACACAAATACCCAGACCGGAACAAATAATTGTGGATCACACAAAGATTTGTCCCGCGCGGGAATCGAACCCGCGACTATTAGACACAGTGGGCGGGGCGGGCTAAGCCCTTAACCACTGCGCTAAATCGTCCGTCAGTCGATTCTCTAGTAAAAAAAAAATAATATTCGGAATACAGTTAATCCGCAGCAGTATAATGGTTTTACGCAAAAGCCTTTCGTAACTATTTATACTCATTTTACGATTGAAGACATAATTTATTTATGGACTATTATTCTCGTTTTCAGTGGATCAGGTTTTATTGCAGAAAATAAACAGGTTTATAAATAGAAAAATAACAGAAAAAAGTTTATTAATATGTCCTCTTCTATTTATAAAGCTTGCACAACGCGAGGAACTAGTGCGTGTACAAAAACTGAGAGCTAAACACAAAAAGATTGATATTAGCGTGACGCTAGCGGGTAAGCGTGCTGTCACGTTCATCTATATTTGGTAAATTTGTTGTGTAAAAAGGATAACATGTCAACTCGATAGCGTCACGCTAACGTCAATCTGATCGTGCTAAGCTCTCTGAAGAGCAAGTTAAGAGGCGCGTAACAGGCGAGACGAAAATAAGAGTAGAGAAAGTTAGAGGGGTCTGTAAGGAAGCACCTGGTGGAACCAGGTATTCTCTGCCTTATCCGTAAAGGATATGGCGTGATGATATAGGTAGATAGATAGAGAGACGGTTATAATAGTTTTTTTCGTTACTGAAATAGATATAACTCTACTTAATTAAATTTCACAGTTACTATGACCTATCTTAGTTAATGATCATTTAACTTTGAATATTGTAGTATGGGCTTAACAGATGAGAACTCGCAACTTGTAGTTACGGCTTCGTAGTTATTCGAAAGTTCAAGCTTGATAACTAATGTCGATGTTTGTAACTCAGTAATCATTAATCATTTTGCAAATACAGTGGGTAAGCTGAAGTACAGTAAATAAATACAATGTTATTTTTTAAGATTCCCTTTTGTAGCCAGTTACGAAACATAGGTATAAATTCAGAAAAAATAGTCGTTATGTTGAAAATATCAAATAAAATTCGTTTTGCGCTGGCTATGGAAATCCAGTTACGAATGTGGACCAAAGTGTGAGACCGAAGTATTTTCGATACCTAGAAACCGTAATAAACAATTATTATTAATTTATATCATAATATTTCATCTCAATCGGATTATCGAACTTAGTTCAAGTCTTATAAAACTCTTTCGATAAGTTGCGCAACGCCAATTATTTAACGCATCGAACGCGACACTTGACTGCACGTCAATATATGCAGTGTCCACGGCACTAGATTCATACTTAAGACGCTACCGCGGAAAAACGTGCTTATGTGCTGAAAACATGCACTTCAAGAAGTATATAGATAAGACTTAATAATTCAAAATATGATTTTTGACTGTATATCTTAGAACCTGGAAAAAGGATTAAACAGAATTTCTCGGTAGAAAAAAATCGCCATCTCTATTGCTATATATTTTCTGATTCGAAAGCGAAACGCCTCAGAACTAGTCAATAGAATTAACTTTAAAACATAGCAAATAACTGTAGCAAAGTTCTCATAAAACAGTTTTAGATTTCACAGTGTAGTTGTTTAGAAAATTATAACTATTGTTTCTGCACATACGTCGTTTATTTCCGAGCGCGCGCTCAATATATCCGTCCCTTATTATTATTGCGTAAAGTAATTGCATCACTCTCACACTCGCGGTCGATATATGGTCGATCGCGGTAAGCCCTTAAATAAGTGAGGAAGCTTTACCAAGAGGCGTACTTAGTACGAAAAGACGTTAGTGTGATTCTATCGAATTGATATGTCATCCTTTTCACATAACAAATTTACCAAATATAGATGAACGTGACAGCGTGCTTTCTCGACTACCTACATTACGAAAGTGTCAAATGGTTTATGTTTATACCTCAGGTAAGACACGGTCTATTTCTTCGTAATTTGTCTTATCTTTCGAAATTTGTTGGTTCATAGGAGCGGTAATGTAGGTATACTACTGCCTCGGTAATCTAGTAGCGAATAGTGGGTTGTACGATCACGCGGTCCTGCGTTATAATCCTACGGAAAAATATAGTAGCCTGGAATTGTGCCCGGTATATGGTAATAAGGTAGCTCCCTATTATATGGTACCTAACATCGTCGCCGAAAAGTGGGTGTACACAGTACACCTCGCCCACCCCCGCTTAGGGAGTATAGTCGTAACGGTGTTCATTTTGTTTATTTTTTAAAACTTCTAATCAGTTAATAATGTACAAAACTGTTGCATGACTACTAATTAATTGATATCTAATTGCCATGTGGGCCAAACAAATGTGTAGTTCTACTGTGGCTTTATTCCCTTTTCCTAAACGCGGCGCGTTACGATAAATTTGTGAAATTATCATGTAGTGGTATTCTGTATGTCACTACAGTATTTGTCATGAAGGAAGGGTGTGTGTGTGTGTGTTTGAGTGATATACGCTGTTGGCCGTGAGGCCTTTACAGCTTCACCGGACATAACAGTTGTAAGTGTCAAAGAAAATTATATTTTATTCAATGGCAATAAGAGGCATGACCCTTTTCTATACTTATGGTGTAATGCCTTAATACCATTGAATTAAATATTATGTTGTTCAGCAGTTAGAACTGTCACTACCCATCTTATGTGAAAAATATTATAAAGTAAAATTAAACGATCATTTTACATGGCTATCGTAACACGTCACGTTTCGAGTTTATTTGGTTATAGCGAATAAGAACTCATGCATTATTTCATTTCTTGCAAGGTGAATCAATTATCACAATTACCGTAATTGCTCGGTCTGGTGTTGGCAATTTTTGTTTTCGTTTTCAAACAAAATTAAAGATGATCTAATCGAATAATTCGTAACCAAATTTGCTTTGAGAAAAATTATTTCTTCAGTTATCACTTCCAATTTCAGAATGTTCGGTAAAAACATTTAAAATAATTATCACAGAATCTCATCACAATGATATATAAATTTACTGTTAATGAGTCAACTTATTTCGGTCGTCTGCACTAAGATACGTATATGATTTTTAATCTCAATAGCCTCGCGACCTATCATTGCTAGAAATTGGTGTTATTTTACGAGGATTTGTGGTCCATCAAATCTAGTGTTATAGCGGGTGCGGTCGAGCACAAATTTTTTAAAGCGTTGGTCATTTTGGTCAGCCACGTGTTCTTTACCTATATATTTGTCATCACCCCATATCCCTTACGGGGTAGGCAGAGAGTACAGAGTTCCAACAGGTCCTTTACTTACATACCCCTCTGGCTTCCTCCACTCTCATAGTTCATATCATACACGCTCGCCGTTTACGGTACATGGTCTATTTGGGCATTGTAATATAGTCTAGGTCTTCCTCGGAACCTAAGTCCTACCTTAACCTTTTGTCATTTTTCTTCTGACATTCTTTCTATATGCCCGAACCAACGGAGCATACCGTTGCAAATACGGTCGTTCAGCTTGACTCCGCACATCTTCCCCAAAGCTCGCATTTATCCTACTAGACTGTAGGTAGTATAAATTCCCACTTTCGTTCTCCTTCTTACATACCCAGCTCTCGTTGACATATAACAGCATTGGGACAAGCACTGCGTTATATATGGGCAGCTGCGCCTTTTGGCTTAAGTGGTGGCTCCCAAGTAGCTTTCCCATCGCACCATTCACTCTGTTCCCTGCACTCACTCTTCTCTCTATGTTAGCGGTGTTATTAAATCACACTTGAAGATCTAGTCACTCTTGTTCGTGACACCTATTATATAAAGTCACAGGGAGACGCACGACTGTAGCTGGTTTAGCTTGGCCACTGTGACGTTGGCGTGAAATTGATCACGTTAAACACCTGGTGTTTAACGTGAACCTCGTCCCTACGGTGATCACGGGTGCTGTAAAGCACTCGAAACGTAGGGAACTTAGAAACGTTACATTTTCCGAGATAAAAAGTATCCTATGTGTTAATCTAGGAGGATATGAAAGTAGGATAAATGCGGTAGAAATGCGAGCTCTGCGGAAGATGTGCGTAGTGAAGCTGACCGACCGCATTAGCAACAGCGTAGTAAGACAGCGAGTAGGTATGAAAGATAGTATCGGTGTAAAGATAAGAAAGGGCATGCTCCGTTGGTTCGGGCATATAGAAAGAATGCCAGAGGAAAGAATGACAAAACGGATATACAATGTGAAAGTGGATGGATGCAGGTACCTGGGAAGACCTAGACTATCTTACCATGACCAAATAAACCGAGTCTTATCTGATGGAAAAGTCAAGAGTCTCCGTTACCGGCGAGCGTGTATGAGACGAACTATGAGAGTCGAGGAAGCCAGAGAGGTATGTAAGGAAAGAACCTGTTGGAACTCTGTACTCTCTGCCTAGCCCGCAAGGGATCTGGCGTGAGGTTATAGATAGATAGATAGATAGATAAACTTTACATAAATACAAATTTTCACATTTATAATATTACAGTAAGTAGAATTTCTTCAGTGAAATGAGTTCACGTTGACCCGAAGTCGACATTACAAATCAGGTCTCGTAAGTTTTCATAAAAAAAAAGGAGGTTGAACGCGAAACTTTAATTAATTCGAGAAACGAATTTTTTATTTAATTTAATAACTAGACAAGTAATTTGATTATAATGGTTTAAAGAGAATTGGTACAAAGAATGTTTTGCTTATTATTTCCTTACAATTATAGCTTGCTCGGAATATTCAAAGGATCTCCGTAAAGACGTTGTTTCATCTTTTTCCTTGTTGGTGTATTTTGCTGTAATATCTTTCTAGTTGGTACTCAAAGCATGTTTGGATCGGTTTCGCTGGAAAGCGATTGGGGAGGCCTATCTTCAGCAGTGGACAAGTATAGGCTGAGATGATGATAGTCCCCAAAGCATGATTTCTGTTGAGGACAATATGTGACAGAGCCAGGCTGACTTCAGAAAGCTTAGTATGAACAAATTGATATCAGCGTGGCGCTATGCCATCCTTTTCACTTCTCACTAAGGAAGGGTCCTTAAAAATTAGTTGTTTGAGAGTATAAAATGCTGTTTCATGATTCAGTATCTTATCTGCTGCAGGTTGTTTTGACTGAGGACAATTTTTATTAACGGGTTACATACATAATATAGCACGACGTTTTATCAGACGAATTTGTTATCAAAAGAAATATGCAAGAAAATTTAAGGCGAATATTACGAATAAAAAGTATTTCAATATACAAGGTGTAACATAAATAACGCAAGACCTGAAAGTAGTTTGTTCTAAATCGACAACTTAATCGATTCAAACTATTTTTAAAGTATGTGTGGTGCCGGAAGAGCAGAATAGCGCCACCCCATATCTTCCCGTGGGTATCGTAGAAGGCGATTAAGGGAGTGTGAGAAAATACTGACTCCTTGTATCTTTCTCACCGTGATACTGCTCCGTCTGTCTGAGTCCTTCTCCGGTCGTAACGGTCTCCGTTCCACTGGGCCCAGAAGGATAAGGATGAGTATGTGCACCTGTGTCTCGCGCGTATACTTGTGCACCTTAATATTTCCTGCGCATCTGACCGCTTCCGTTACTGGACTCCGAGTACGCAAAAGTCCTGTGGCGATGGGTAGAAGTAGAGAGGTCTAGCCTGATGCAAACTAGGCTTTGTCTGATATCTGCACGCAGGCGGTCCCGGGGGCGTGAGAACACGCCGTGGTCGTTTCCGAGCTGCACATTTGGGACGACAGCACGGGCTCGGCAGCACTTGGGATGTCAAATCAGCCCTGTTTAGGGAGGCACTGCTTTCCCCGCTCAGCTGGGGAGGGGGCTAGAAAAGGTGCCCTAAAAAATGCTCGTCCCGACATGGCAGATGGTAGTAACCGCGGCTATCATCGCATCATTTAAATCGTGGTCGACGCCGCAAAGGAAATTTAAAAAGAACACCTGTTATGACATTCGGCGCGTGGAACGTGAGAACGCTTCTTGATCGAGATGTCAACGCCTGCCCCGAACGTAAGACCGCCATAGTAGCTCGGGAACTTCATCGCTATAGCGTGGATGTGGCTGCTCTCAGCGAAACACATCTCCCCGATGAAGGAGAGCTGGTGGAAGCAGGTGGCGGCTACACTTTCTTCTGGAAAGGTACCGCTGCCTCCGAAACTCGACGATCAGGGGTAGGTTTTGCCATCAAGAATCACTTAGCAAAGCATTTAGAGGAGTACCCTGTACATATCTCAGACCGCGTAACCACACTGCGCCTTCACCTGGACAAAGACAACTACCTTAATGACATCAGTGTCTATGCTCCAACGTTAGACAAGTCTGATGACATCAAGGAAAAGTTCTATGAGGAAGTGACACATTGCCTCGATAGCTTCAACGCCAGGGAGCAGGTTTTATTGCTGGGCGATTTCAATGCCAGGCTTGGCCTGGAGTTCTGGGTAGACATGGAGTTGGCAACATGAACAGCAATGGTCAGTTGCTGCTCAGTCTTTGTGCTCAATACGGTCTGGCAATTACGAACACTATGTTTAGACTTGCCGCCAAGTACAAGACAACATGGATGCACCCAAGATCTAAGCATTGGCATTTGATTGACTATGCTATCGTGAGACAAAAAGATTTCAGCCAAGTACAGGTCACCCGCGTGATGCGTGGTGCGCACTGCTGGTCTGACCACCGACTTATTGTCACTAAGCTACGAATCCGCCTCCGTCGCCCGCGTAGATCTCTTATAAAAAAGCTTGCTTCTTTGAACTTGGATAAGCTAGAAGATATCGCGGTCAGAGAGAAATACGCTGAAGCCCTGTCTGAAAAGCTGATGCCAGCTAATGAGGTAGGTGATGTTGATGCTGCCTGGGGAACTATGTCATCTCATATCATGGATACCGCTTCAACTGTACTGGGTAAAAAAATCCGTCGCAACGAAGACTGGTTTGATGGAAATGATGAAACCCTGCGGGCAGCATTCGACAAACACCGAGATCTCCTGCGACAGCACAAAAGGCAGAGAGGAAGCGTTGCGGTTGTTAAAGCTAGTGACCTCGAATTGCGCAAGCTGTCTCGACATATGAAAGACAAGTGGTGGCAGGACAAAGCTAGTCACATGCAATGGCTCATTGACACAAACCAGCTGGGTGAGTTCTACAGTGAGGTACGTAAGCTGATTGGTTCATCCTACCAAGCTCGGGTGCCTTTAAGGTCTCTAGACGGTAGTCACATGTTGACAAGCAAGGAGGATATACTAAACCGCTGGGCGGAGCACTTCAACATTCTGCTAAATGTGGATCGATCAGCTGATCTGCAAAGTATCGGTTTAATGCCTCAGCTCCCTATCGCCTTTGAGCTGGACGAGACTCTATTGCGTGACGAGGTTGTTAATGCCATCAGACAGCAACAAAACAAACGGGCGGCTGGCATTGACCTTATACCGGGAGAGCTGATAAGATACGGCGGAGAGGAGTTGCACACGTTAGTGTGGGAACTATTTGTTCGCATGTGGGAGGAGGAGCGCGTTCCGGATACCTTTAAAGTATCGCGCATAAGTGCTCTTTACAAGCACAAGGGTGACCGATCTGACTGCAACTCCTACCGCGGTATTTCGCTCCTTTCAGCCCCCGGAAAGGTCTTTGCTAGAGTTCTCTTAAACCGCCTAAAGAACTTGTCTGAAAAGATTCTGCCTGAAACCCAGTTTGGCTTCCGACCGGACCGAGGCACATGCGAAGCTATATTCTCTGTGCGTCAACTGCAAGAAAAGAGCAGGGAACAGGGCTGTCAGCTGTACCTTTGCTTTGTTGACCTGGAGAAGGCTTTCGATAGCGTGCCTCGGGAAGCTCTATGGTTGGTGCTAGGTAAGCTCGGGTGCACGGAAAAGTTTGTGAGACTTCTTAGACTCCTGCATGACGACATGCAATGCTGCGTTGCCGTAGACGGTGAACAGACAGACTTCTTCCCCGTTACCTGTGGGGTGAAGCAAGGATGTGTCTTAGCGCCTACTCTGTTCGCCTTATACTTTGCGGTGGTAGTTAGAGAGGTCTTACACACTGTTTCTCAGGGAGTCCGCATCCGTTTCCGCACAGACGGCAGCCTTTTCAACTTGGCTAGACTTAAGGCTCGCACTAAAGTCTCTTACGCACTGATCACTGAGATCATGTATGCTGATGACTTGTGCTTCCTATCAGAATCCCTAGACGGCCTGCAACAGCTGATGTCCGCATTCCACCAAGCCTGCCGTAAGTTTGGCTTAAAGATCAGTGTCAATAAGACGGAGGTGATGTCCCTGGACATGCACGGTCACGAGACACTGACCATAAAACTTGGTGAGGATGTGCTAAAGCAGGTGGATAGATTTCGCTATCTGGGGAACACTGTAACATCCAAGTGTGACCTTGATGCTGAGATCAATAGCAGGGTGGGTACCGCAGCTGCGGCATTCGGCAAGCTATGTACCAAGGTCTTCTGCTCGCATAACCTTAAGTTGCCCACTAAGATATCGGTGTATATGGCAATCGTGCTGCCAAACCTCCTATACTCCTCTGAGACGTGGTGTGTATACCGCCGCCACATTCGCACTCTGGATCGCTTCCACCTTAAATGCCTCCGTACCATCATGAGGATCAGATGGTCTGATAGAGTGCGAAATACCGAAGTTCTGCGACGAGCCAATGTTGGTGGCATTGAGGCCTATTTAATGCGTCGACAGCTTCGGTGGTGCGGTCACGTATCTCGTATGGCGGAGGAAAGAGTGGCGAAGCGCATCTTCTACTCTGAACTGGAGAAGGGCAAGCGGAATCATGGCGGTCATCTCCTCCGGTACAAGGATGTCCAAAAGCGACATATGAAGAGATGCAACATAGAGCCCTCTCGTTGGGAACGTTTGGCAGCACAGCGGCCAGAATGGCGCAGGATGGTGAACAGCCAAGTACACGAGTTCGAGGCTCAGCGTAAAGCTGACCTTGACGCCAAACGCAATCAGTTAAAGGCCCGCCCACCTGCTGCCATATCATACAACTATGAGAACGGCGTACTTACGTGCCCTCAATGTGCACGGAGTTTCGCCGCGAAGATAGGCTACATAAGCCATATTCGAGCGCATCAGCGGCATTACTCTGACTAGGGGTCTTTAAAGTGGTTGCCATGGCCGAAATCGGTCGGATAATCATCATCATCATCATCATCAAAGTATGCCACATTTTTTTTTAATTATCAAGAATGGATGTTACTCGTTCAGTTTCGGTTCAAAGACATTTATTTCCAAAGAAATTTACATTTCACTTAAGGAAAACTTAATTAACTTAATACTAAAACAATGATCGAGGCTTTTGCTGTATTAGACAATATGTAATCACTATTCAAAACAAACAAAACATACCTTAATAAGCAAAAAAGTACAGGTTTTTAGGTTGATTAGGGTACCAAACAGCTTCAAAAAATTGGTAAAAAAACTCCTTTAAATTGGAAGTTTGACTTTCGTATTGAATTCGTAAGGCAATAACCTAATTGGGGTGTCTGAAGTCTTACGTTATATATGTTAAACCTTGTATATGTTTAGTGAGCTTATTTAATAAAAGTGTATTGACTTGAATTCTTCACAAGTTAGGCTTGGTAAGTTTTTTTTGTGTTAAGGACTGGTTACAGATTAACCCCTATCTCGCGTGATGGAAAATGATGATAGGGCCGGAGATATGGCTCGCGGCAGATGTGACAGAGCTATGCTGACTCCAGAGATCTTAGTATGAACAGATTGATATTAGCTTGACGCTACCGAGTTGATATGCCACCCTTTTCACACTACAAATATCCAACTATAGGATTTTTCATGAAGGAAAGGTACTGTAACAGTTGTAAGTATTATGGTTTTATGCCTTAATATTATTGAATTAAATATTGATTTCGTTTGGCACTTAGAACTGTTACTACCCATTTTATGTGAAGAATACTATAATCCTACTTCTTACTAATATTATAAATGAAAAAGTTTGTATGTTTGTTACTGAACCACGCGAAAACGACGGAACGGATTTGGAGGATATACTTTTCATCAAATATACAATGCGAATATTATATGTATTTAGTATTTGTATAGTATATGTATATTATTTATATTGATGTATTTTATATATTTTTCTTTTGTTTGAATGTGTGATTGTATAAAACTCTCTTATTTACTGTCTCATCCCTCAATACTCAAAGGTTCGTTGGAAGAGAACTCATATTTTGAGTTAAGCTCGCTTTTGTGTATGACTTGTAAAAATTTGAATTACCTCTTTACTGTATGCATTTAAAAAATAATAAAAATAAAACATTTAATAAAAATATATTTTTTGAGCCACTGGGAACAAAATGGTGGAGCGGATGGGAATAACCCCATTAAATACCTTTAATTCTTGCTAGTATTGTATTAGTATTACAGCTCAAAATTCTACATTCAACACTAACCCGTCAAACCAAAAATAACGTTAAGAAATTAATAACGGCCCATTAAACGATAAATAGGCCCACCTAGTTGACCTTTACATAATCTGACAATAAATACACCCATAACTCACCGTATTATCCCGTAAAAGGTGATTTTCGATGTCACCCGCCGTTCTTTTAGCCGCTTGATATTCAGAATGCACCGTTTTGGCCGTTTTTTATTGTCCTAACTTGATAGATGGCTCGCCTATCTTTGGACACATTTTGTACACGCCTCGCTGCTAACGGTTATTTTTTAAATAGAAACCGCTTAGGAGTTTTGTTCGTTGGTTTCAGAATCAGTGAGCTTGGGGGTGAAAAGAAATTAATGTATTTGTAATGTTCGTGTCTGTTACGCGTTTTGTAAGGTGCGTAATTGTTTCGTTTGGACAAAAAAAAATAGTTTTAATCTTTATATTTGTGCAAAATTCCTGTAAATATACTTATATGTAATAAATACGACGTAAAACGTGACTAATAATAATAATAATAGCCCTGTTAAGAAACTATACCACCATTGGGAAGGGGTGTCCTCTCAAACTGAGAGGGTTTAGGCTATAGTCCACCACACTGGCCCAGTGCGGGTTGGCGAACTTCACACACTTTCGAAAAACTCTCAGGCATGCAGGTTTCTTCACAATGTTTTTCTTCACCGTTAAAACAAGTGATAGTAAATTTTTAAAACGCACATATTTTTAGAAAAGACATCTGTCTTTTCTAAAAATGCAGGCACATCTGTGCCTGCCTGGGTTTGGACCCAAGACTTCTGACTTTGCAGTCCAACAGATGTGGTGTGGTTAGACACCACCAGGCTATCACTGCTCTTAAAACGTTAAATAATAATTTTAGTACAAAATTATTCTTTTAGTCAGTGACAGTTAATAGAAACTGGCTGGTTAAAAGTTCATCCTGCCGCCATCATACTTCGAAGTACTCTCACTTTGAACAGTTTACTCATAATGTTTCATGAATAAATTACGAACTAGTTGTGTAAGAGAATAAAATGCTGTTTCATTATTCAGTATCTTATTTGCTGGAGGTTGTTTTGACTGAGGACAATTTTTATCAACGGGTTACACATAATATAGAAAGACGTTTTATCAGATGAATTTGTTATCAAAAAAATATTTCGGAAAATTATATAGAAATTAAAATTTGTCGGGATTATTGTGAATGTTAGTATTTGAATTATATATGACTGACTATGAGACTACCTCGTTGGTCTAGTGGCAAAGCGCATCGCTTTGTTATCACGAGGTCGTGCGTTCTAATCCTAGGTGGGTGTACTCAGTACACCTCTGCCACCCCACCTTGGGGAATAAAGGCGTGACGGCGTGAATTTAGCGGACGATTTGGCGCTGTGGGTAAGAGCTTAAGATGCTTCGCCCACTGTGTCTAATAGTCGCGGGTTCGATTCCCGCAAGGACAATTCTTTGTGTGATCCACAATAATTTATTTCTGTCTGGGTATTTGTGTATGTGAATTTTAATGTTTGTAAAAGCACCATGACACAGGAATAAATCTTAGTGTGGGGCTTCGTTTTTCTGAAAAGAAAATAAATGTGTTGACTTGAATGCTTTATAAGTTGGGATTGGTAAGTTTTTTTTCTTTTGTATCAAGGACTGATCCCTATCTCTCCTGATGGAATGTAATGGTAGGGCTGAAACTATGGCTCGCTGACTCAGTAATAACTGATTCTAGACTTGGGATACCACTAAAAATCAGCGCTGTGTTGTGGATCACGCTGCAACACAACTTTACGCTGAGTGTTACCCCATTAGTGCGGGTAAATAGCGCATATTCTTTTTAAATGTCATTGGTTTTCATTGTAGTATACTTGGCTGCTAGCCTTGCTAATAAATATATCTTTTGTTTTCTTCTTTCTTTCTTTAGACTGATGAGACAGAATTTAGGTCGAGTTCCGGTATGATCTGGCTAGTCCCACTTCTCCGTATGTGACAACAGCTGGTAGCCGCGAACCTGTCTCCACCAATCCACACAAGGCCCGCGTGGCGGAGAATGGCTTAATCCCTATCTTCCATATTGTGAGAGAAGGCTTTTGCCCAGCAGTGGGACAGTATAGGTTGATTTATTTTACTTCTAACAATTAATAAGTAGTTATAGCTCAGTGGCAGAACGCTCACTTTGCATTCAAGAGGTTAAAATCACGGCTCACACTTTTGAGTTTTCGAAAACCCTATATGTGCTATTGTCAAGTGCTAGTATGAAAGCATCATCTCAGCGTGAGAAATTCTCCGTATTCTAAAAGATATAAAAAAGGACATTGTCGGGAATTGCCCCAGGACTAATAAACATTTGACCCATGCCATCATTATTTATCTATTTTATTAAAATAATGGCAAATATCCGTATCTAACGGACAATTTGCAATCTAAAACGAATATTTCAAAGTATTGTAATAAAAAATAAATATTTGAAGTCGGTGCTAAGTAACCGAATGCACCAACCAGCACCGACTTCAAATATTTATTGTTGGCTTTTTGAAGTCGGTATACCTTTTTTTTAAAAGATTTTTTTATCTTTGCTGTTGGTTCTGGTGCAAATCATGTATGGGCGCAGAACAATGTCCTTTGAAGTCGAAAAAGATAAAAAGATCCTTAATTTAGAATAGGGCTTTCTCTTCGATAATAAGAACTTGAACTCATGCCAAAACGATGCATATATTTTCAACATCGTTTGTTTGTGAAGTTGATTAAACCGTCTGTCTATCAAAAGTTTAAGCTGAATTAAGGATCTCATTATCTCACCAACTATAAAAACAAGAAGGGCACCCTTCCGATCATCTTCGGCGTCATAATGCCCAAGTTGCCACGCTATATATTAGTCCAAATGAGGATATTATTCCTTGCTCAGAAACATTAAAATTGCAATAACATTAAACAGAAGTGGAAAACATCTCGTAAAATCTATTATATTATTTTAGAGTTCTTTATAGGTTGATAAATTCGTATTGTATAATGTAGTGTTACCACATTTATGAGTAAAAAAAATATCAAAAAGAACCATTTCAGAAATGTGCTTGGTTTTTAGCATTTTGTTTGATTATATAAATTTGTTGCATTGCATATTTTTAAGTCAAGGATTTTGTGTGAGTTGACATAGGCACTTGTAAAGTAATTATTTTTTAATGTTCAATCCGAAATATGTACATACATTATTTTTAAATGTTCAATCCGAAATATGTATACAAATACCTCAATCATTTTGTTATTTTGGTGTTTGTGCTATTTGATGTATTATAAAATTTTAGTTTTGAATTATTTTATTGGGTTCTTTATAGATAAAACGAATAAAAAAGGGGCTTAAAAGTAATGCGCCTATTATAATGAAAGTAAAGATGAAACGGCCTTGTTCGTCTAGTGGCAAAATATGCTGTTAATAATCGAATCTTCGATCAGAAAAGTGTGTGTGTGTTTTTTTTAATGTCTCTCGTATAATACAGGGGTATGGAAATATGGTCAGATACAATGACAATGTGCTCACCCTATAATACATTGGGTCCTAATATCTTTGGCGATATTTACATTTGCGCCATCACCGTTTGGGGAATATAGGCGTGATGATGAAGCTACATATACTAGTATTTATATTTGGCAAAAACGACTTAGAGGCTCGTCGATAACCTCTAGACTGTGTAAATAATATAATAGTTACCCCTGAGAAAAACGTTGCTGGCAACACCGGGCCAAGAGCAATAACGCTCCACCAACACAGTATTGGTTTTACTTAACCACTCGGGCGGAAAGTTGGAAGTCTTCCTTTAGCGAGGCAGGCTTCTTATCTGTGCTGTCACGCGATCCGTGAGTTAACACGCCGTAATGCTATCTGTGCTCATCGCCTGATAACCAAGTTGGTGGAACATATTGCATGAGACGAATGTTTGATATCATGGTTGTTGTTTTGGTGCTTGTTTAGTTCTAAGAATATATTCACTTTCTTGCAGGTGTTTATTATGTAAAAAAAATGACATGACCCATGTGGGTGAGACCCATATTAGTATGATACTTGGCAAAATTCCATATCCCGGGCAGGGACCAGGTATTCGCATCAGCGTTGTAAGAAAGCGAGTAGGTATGAAAGATAGTATCGGTGTAAAGATGAGAAAAGGCATGCTCCGTTGGTGCGGGCATAAAGAAAGAATGTCAGAAGAAACAATGACAAAACAGATATAAAATGCGAAAGTGGAAGGATGTAAGTACCGGGAAAGACCTAGACTATCTCACCATAACCAAATAGACCGAGTCTTATCTGAAGGACAATTTAAGAGTCTCCGTAACCGGCGAGTGTGTATGAGACGAACTATGAGAGTGGAGGAAGCCAGAGAGGTATGTAAGGAAAGAACCTGTTGGAACTCTGTACTCTCTGCCTACCCCGCAAGGGATCTGGCGTGATGATATAGATAGATAGATTTATTACGTTCATTTTTTTTTATTACCCGTGATCAGTAGGCATTGGACACAGCACCTGGGCTTTTGGTCCAGTACGACTAAGATTAGACGTTGTCATCGATTTATATTATCACACCAAGTCACACACTATACAAGGTTTATCGCAAATAACGCCAAAGACGTCAGACACACCGATTAGATAATTACTTCACAAATTCAGTACGAAAACCAATTTTCCAAATTTTAATTTTTTAACCCCTTTTTTAAGCACTTTTATACCCCAATTAACAATCAAACTTATTCGTGTATGTGTGCGTAGTGAGAATGACGTTTCAGAAAAGCATTTGAAATTTCCGTTGTGCTTTGAATCAAGAATAATTTTAGTTTATTATAGCGCACAAGGATGTAGGATCCTTCCACTTTCGCATTGATATCTGTTTTGTTTTTCTTTCTTCTGACATTCTTTCTATATGCCCGAACCAACGGAGCATACCCTTTCTCATCTTTACACCGATACTATATTTCATACCTACTCGCTTTTTTACTACGCTGTTGCAAATACGGTCGGTAGACACCACCCTTGTGAACAAGCTAGAACGTATCGGTATTCGCGGTAGTGCTCTTGCAATCCTAAGGGATTTTCTGTGCGATCGTGTACAACAGGTCAAAACTGGTGAACGGGTGAGCTCTGATGCACCGGTTACTTATGGAGTTCCACAGGGCAGCATCCTTGGTCCGAGTCTTTTTCTGATATATATAAACGACTTGTGCCAACAACCTCTACTGAATGGAAATATTTTTACTTATGCCGACGACACTGCTTTAATATTTCACGGAAGGACCTGGCACGAGGTTCGTAGGAATGCAGAAATGGGCCTTCATCGAGTTTACCAATGGCTATGTACAAATCTCCTAACACTTAATTTTTCAAAGACCACATGTGTGTACTTCTCATTGACTAAATCTAACTTAGCACATAATATAGAAGTAAAGGCTCAT
This sequence comes from Phalera bucephala, assembly GCA_905147815.2. NCBI lineage: Eukaryota > Metazoa > Arthropoda > Insecta > Lepidoptera > Notodontidae > Phalera > Phalera bucephala. The sequence continues at coordinate 27,072,198 of LR990613.1, read as the reverse complement.
ACATGTGATTACCCATTTAATAGAAATTGCTCATGTGTCATAATTGCCAGATCCACAAAAGTTAAATATCTTGGTGTAATTATAGATTACAAGCTAAGCTGGCGCCTACATATAGATCTCACAACTACACGTATAAGGAAGTTGATATGGGTCTTCAAGAGGTTAAGATATGTAGCCGACTTTACACTTCTGCGCACGATCTACTATGCACTTGCACAGTCTGTCCTCAGATACTGTGTTGAGGTGTGGGGTGGTGCCTGCAAAACGTACATGATTGATCTAGAAAAAGCGCAAAGGTCGTTGTTGAAAGTTATGGCGTTTAAACCATATAGATTTCCCACAAAACTACTATACGAAGAATGCCAGGTGCTAACAGTGAGGCAACTGTATATACAGCAACTACTTACTACACAACATAAAGTCACCCCCTATAACGGTGAAACTTATACTTTAAAACGTACAGTGCCATACGTTTGTATACCTGTGAGATGTCACACAGCTGCAGCCAGACGACAACAAAGTTTCATGGCCGTATATTTATACAACAAAATTAACAAAAGTATTAATTTCCACCCATTAAGCACTCGTGATATGAAAATAAAAATAAAAAACTGGTTATTAAATTTAGATTACGATCAAATTGAAAACTTATTGAATTAAAAGTATCTGTTTTATGATTATATACTACATATGCACACACACACACACGCACACACACACACACACACACACGCACACATACACACACACACACACACACACGCACACACACGCACACACACGCGCACATACAAATCATAATATTTTATTCAAATTGTTTGCATATATTTCCATAAAATTGTATAGTGTCGAACCAAAATGAGAGGAGACACTGACTTCTGTAACACAGGTCATATAACCTAGCTCAGGAGTCAGGGACTTCATAGGGTTATGTCAAAATATTTTATGTGAATAAAGATTATTATTATTAAAGATTATTATTATTATTATTACTTTCATTTTCCTTCTTACATATCCAGCTCTCGCTGCCATATAACAGCATTGGGACAAGCACTGCGTTATGTAACATCCTCTTTTGGCCCTGAAACGGCCTTCAACGAAATGAGTACTTCAATAAGTAACATTTACCTACTAACCTATCCGAATATTATAGCTAGGGTAAAAATACCGACCAGCTGACGAACTACGTCCCCCTCAATGTCATTTTGCGTTTGGTATAGGTTAAAAGTTGTTTTTTTATGCACTTAATTAGTAGAGTACTCTTTTTTGTACACCAGCATAATTACAGTAAAGAAATACAATTAGTTTATGAGTGTGTGTTGAAACCAGTGCGTTGGAAGAAGCAATAGAGAGAATAATATAGGGCAGTTGGTGGCGTATGAACGCAGCCAGTGACTTTGTACGTCGGACTGTAAAAGGCAATGCATTTCACAAGCGAACAGCTTGAATAGTAAAGGCTTTTTTAAAGGAGTTTGTGGAATTTATTGGTGTTTTCAGCCTTAGATTCTCCGATGACCTTAGGTACCTCGAATGTGTTTCGTGAAGGAATTCAAATCGTTCTTTAAGGCAAGTGGGACTTTTAGAATTAAACAGAATCCTGTAATTAGTATTCTATCTATCTATCTATAACCTCACGCCAGATCCCTTGCGGGGTAGGCAGAGAGTACAGAGTTCCAACAGGTTCTTTCCTTACATACCTCTCTGGCTTCCTCGACTCTCATAGTTCGTCTCATACACGCTCGCCGGTTACGGAGACTCTTGACTTTTCCATCAGATAAGACTATTTGACATCACATAAGACATTGTAATTAGTATTGTTATGGAGAAGTATTGTTACTTATTGTTATGTTCTTTTTTATATTTTTTTAGTACCATTGAAGTACCAGTACCACCTTAGTACCAGTAGGCTTTGAGTGCATCACTTGGACTTTCGCTCCAAGACGACTGAAATTACACCGTGTATATTTGGTGAAATACCGTGTATATTGTATGTGGCAGAGGTGTACTATGTACATCTGCATATCGCCGAAATTGTGACGTCACAATGTTAGGAGCGAATACAATAGTAGGGGCGAGAATATAGCTATTTTATTGTGGCCAATCCAGACTCCGGACTGCAGCTGAGAATTTTCCACTTATTAACCTTCACCAAAGACCTCATGATCATTAGGATAGCGAGCAGCAAGCTAAGACAAAAACGCTCATATAGGTAATGTTCCACTTCAATATAGATAACTTGTTCAGCTATTATTAGTTAACTAGTTTCTACCCACGACTACGTCCACGCCAACTTTAGACAGGAACCTAACAATTTTCCGGCATAAAAAGCATCCTTTATGTTAATTCAGGTAATAAACTATTCTGTGTGCCAAATTTTATCAAAATTCGTTAAGCCGTTTTTGCGTGATTAAGTAATAAACATCTGAAAGAACAAACACACATTTATAATATTAGTAGGATATCCTTTTCTTCTTTTTATTAATTTAGTTCCATTGATGTTGTGTTTTCCATTTCATCATGAATAATATATAGTGATTGATTTAACTTAGATCTACCCGATATATCAAACCGGCATTGTTCTTCCATACCTCTTAACAAAATGTAGAGTGATTTTTTTAATTATTATTTTCAAAAGCAATCGTGCGGTACCTTGCCTTTTTTCCCCGGATAGTCATTCCGAACTGGTGGTAGAGTCCTTGTTACTTCTCTCTAGATTCATAAATTCTATAATGCTTTACATAATTATTTATTAATGTAAAACATTATACAGTAGTTTTCACATAAGATGATGACAGTTCTAAGTGCCAAACGAAATTAATATTTCATTCAATGATATTAAGGCATACAACCATAAGTACTTAAACAGGTCATGCCCCTTATTGCCACTGAATAAAGTATAATTTTCTTTGACACTTAGAACTGTCACAGTACCGTTCCTTCATGAAAAATACTGTAGTGGCATACAGAATACCACTACACGATAATTTCACAAATTTATCGTAACGCGTAATATCAGTCTACATTGTCCCACTGTTGGCCAAAGGCCATCTTTCACAAATCGACGTGAGAAAGATTAGATCATACTATACTACGCGGACCCAGTGCGGATTTGTGGAGGCAGGTTCTTGGCCACCTGCTGTTGGAACTTATCAAGCCGCCTATAAGGCCTCCAACTTGGCTTAACGACTACCAAACTGCGTGGTTACCGGGACCAACGGCTTAACGTGCCTTCCGAAACAGGGAGATGCTCAAATATGTAGTATTTATGATGAGGTAATTTTGATTTGACTGCCTCGTTGGTCTAGTGGCAAAGCGCATCGCTTTGTGATTGCTAGTTCCTGGGTTCAAATCCTAGGTCGGACAAATGTAGTTATTCTAACGAAAAAAAAATCCATTATGGGCCCGGTATATGGCAATAGGCTCGCCCCCTATGGGACCTAACATCGTCAGCGAAAAGTGGGTGTACTCAGTTCACCTCTGCCACCCCCTCTTAAGGAATATAGGCGTGACGGTGATATTTTGATTCTGATTCAAAATAAATTAAAACTAAAGGCAACATGTTATTTGTTTTGTGTAGGCGCTGTCTCAACACGTTTTGCATCGAGTGGACGGCGAAACGGTGGGCGGGCCCATGACTGCTTACAGCACGATACAGTTCGTTGTACAGAAACACCACTTCGTTAGAGGGAAAATTAAGGTGAGTGTTATGCAAATGGAACTTTCAACGCGGCGCTACTGGGTTAGACTCACGCCTCTATTTTTTATGTTGTATTTGCATTAGGCTAAAATTGATTAAGTATATTGTTACTAGCTTAGTGAAGAAGGTAGAGGATAGAGGATAACAGGTCAGTTCAGTTTGAGTCTCAGATTCTTCAAGAAAAAGGATTTTTTATAGAGTGTTCTATAGCAACTAACGAGAAGTCTTAGTCTAAAGCATTCGAAAAGTCGGTAATAATAAACCGCGAGAAAATACATATGATAGTTATATTTCATAAGTTATATTTGAGTATGTCTGATCTAATGATTTCATCATCATTTCATATCGTTATAATAATAATAATATCAGCCTACACTGCCCTCTGCTGGGCAAAGGCGTTTTCTCACAAATCAAGGTGGGAGACATTAGGTCATACTTAACCACGCGAACCCAGTGCGGATTGATGGAGGCAGGTTTGTGGCCACCTGCTGTTGAAACTTATCAAGCCGCCTAATAAGGCTTCCAACTCGGCTTAACGATAACCACATTAACTGGTACCAACGGCTGAATATGCCTTTTAAAGCACGGAGATGCTCGAATATAAAAATACTACAAACGGACACCCGTCTCAAGCCAACCGAGTCGAACGCTGCTTATCCATGGTGATCGGTAAGAACACCCTGGTCGCACAACACTACGAGCGCCTCTAACTTACATAATGTAGTCTATGTATGTAGGGTAAAAATTTATATCGCCCTGGGTATGTGCCAGAGTGCCAGAAGTGATAGTCGATTGTTTTTTAATCCCTTTCTCTACGGACGATTTAGCGCAGTGGTTAAGAGCTGAATCTACTCCGCCCACTGTGTCTAATAGTCGCGGGTTCGATTCCCGCATGGGAAAAATCTCTGTGTGATCCACAATTATTTGTTCCGGTCTGGGTATTTGTGTATGTGAATTTTCATGTGTGTAAACTCACCCACGACACAGGAATACGTCCTATGTGGCGCTACGTTTAAAAGAAAAGAAAAAAAAGTTTTTTATTCTATAAAATTAATAAAGGATGAAAAGTACACAAAAAGTAGAGTGCGACAAGGATCTTTTGGCCAGTGAATGACATTGCCGGATGGGCGTTGGTGTGAAATGGGACTATTTAGTAAAATTTTCCTACTTGCAGGGAAATATTTCAACAGGTGTAACTAACTCGAGAGAAACGCATTTCCTCTACGAATTTAATCAAGCTGCACCAGGTGGACGCAGTAAACCAAATTGAATTATAGAAAAAAAAAACTTTTAAGACATTCTTACTTATGAAGAAAAGAACTTGGATAAATTGCATAGCAACTTTGCGACTGCCATGAAATGAAATTTCGCTTGATGACAGCGTTAGTTCCAAGTTTGGCCGCGGGCCAAAAGATCCTTCTAGGACTTGTACACACGACAAGACATGAAAGAATACTTTTGTCAGTTAGTTACGAAAATACACATTCCAGCTTTAGAATATAAAAAAAAAATACTCAATCATTTTTATATTGTGTTAACTCCGACCAACCTCATTTTTATTTTAACGATGATACACGTGTCATCTTTAAAATAAAAATTAAATTGGTTGTATGTAATACAAGTACAATGGAATTTAACAATGGCCGAAAACTGTGTGTGTGTATAAAAGTCAATGGTAAATAAAAAAGAATAACACTGAAACTGAATATTTACGTTCATAATATGAAAGTGAATTGTTTTATTCCTGATGGAAAAGACCAGGCGTTTATTATAACTATTTCAATTTACTTGAAACGAGAAATAAGCAACCATTATTCTTGTGTCACTCATGTCACATATGAAAAAGTGCCGAATCATAAAATTATTTAAGTGAGCTTTTAAAAAAGTTCTCGCTGGACTGCCTCGTTGGTTTAGTGGCGAATAATGCGCGTAAGGGTCCGGGTTCGAATTCAAGGTTGAACTAAATGTAATTTTTCTAGAATAAAATCCAGTTCAGTCCGGAGTCTGACCTAATTCTCGGTATGATGGCAATAGGCTCACCCCCTATTACATGGGACTTAACATCGTCGCCGACGGTGGGTGACCACAGTCCACCTCTGTCACCCCTGCTTGGGAATATAGGCGACACGATGTTTATTTAAAAAGAAGGAATTTAATTTTATTCATTACAGCGGTAATATAGGTCATCGAAAGAAACTCTAATTAATATTTTATCGTTTTAACTTTTCTCTTTTATACACTGAAGCATTACAAAATATTTAATAAATCCGTACAGTGCTGGATGTATGAATTTTTAAATCAGAAAGTAAACCCTTCACTTTAATAATTTAACTTTGGTACCACAAATGCTTTAACAGGTTCTTAAGATATAGATTCGAGGAATAAAATACAGACAGGTAGTTAATATGGTCAGGTATTTATAAATCAAATAACTGGCCGGTAACTTTTGGGTTACGTCTGTGTCTTTCTACCCTTTGTTGATAGAAAACAAGCCTTTAGTTTTGTAGATTTCTTTGGAATCAATTTTCTCAAGGGACATACAGGGTACTGTAGTTTATTTTATCGTGACCGAGTTCTTTGTTTTTTAAACAAAACGTAGTTCTATGCTAGGAGTTATTACTGCGTCGTGGGTGATTTTACAAACATAGAATTCACATAGGTAAAAACCCTGACCGAAACAAATGAATGCGGGTTGCATGGATATTTGAGCCTTAGAATAGAAGTGAAAAAGAACGCGTGGGCAGACCAATGTCTCGGTGGATACATGACGTATCGAGAATTGCAGCAAGAAATTGGGGTAGATTGGCGCAAGACCGCGAATAATTGCATAAAAATGAGGGGACTTAAGGCCTGCAGTGGGTTATTGAAAGCTGATGATAATATTTGTCGCGTGAGGGGTTCGAACCCGCGACTGCTCAATCAAGTGGTTCTCTTGTATTTCTTATATTCACAGATCCGATTTGTTACAGATACGATGTACAGCGAGCATATACTCCATATACCTACAGAGCCTTGAAAAGAGCGCTGAGGAGGAGAGGATACGAACCACTCCCGTCAGCCTCCCAGAGGTGCACGAAGCCGTCGTGTACTCCATACATCGCCTGCCAGAAAGCAGTAAGTCTCCAAAGATTTGTTTCTCCGTAAGCAACGGATAGCGAATTATTTACATGCGATGCATACGATGTTTGAATACTGAAGATGTGCGCAGTGCAAAGAAGATCGTGTCCTGCATTTGTGATAACATTGCCTTACTCTTTAAGTTCCTGTGTCATGGTCGGTGCAATGCGTATGTTTATATTATCAAAGTCTAGTACATTCTGGAACACACTTCTAGATTTTTCGAAATCTATGTGCCACAGCCAGTGTTGCCATATCTACCAACTTCTTGGTAGATCTACCCATTTTTTCTCTAGTCTACCTATCTACCACTATACCCCTCAAATCTACCTATCTTCTAAAGTAATTACGACACCATAGTGAAGTCGTTTTTAACAAGGTTTGAATGTAACAGAACGATACTGAATCTGATAATTAGGTATTGATAAATCGAAAGCAGTTATTAATATATGATGGCAGTCTCGTTTGTTGAGATGATCCGCATTCAGATCGTAGTAACACACATCACCATAGTCGAATCAAGGACTGCACGAGCATTGTTTTTGTATGAGAGGGGGGTAAGTTTTTAAACCGATAAAGGTATCGCAAGGTACTGGTGACTTTTTGACTGCCAACTAAGCGTAGTGTCAATGTGTAATCCGAGATCTTTAACACTGGAATTAAAAGGGATAGCTGAACCATTGAACACAATTGATGGTAGAGTTGCAATATTCAGCTTGTTGATAGTCCTAGAACTCCTTAGAAGAATAGCTTGACACTTAGCCGGGTTACCTGTCACGCCGAATCGGTCAGCCATCGGCCAGATCTTTGTGTAATTTACAGATAGTGTCAGATATTCGATTGGCACTATATTTGTACCTAGCCTTCTTTTCATATATGTTTACTGTACTTCTATCGTAAATGTCGTGCAATGACAAATTGGCCACTTGCATTATAAGCAATTAGAGAAAACAGTGGGGCCCATCCTCGTGGAGTGAACAAGCTCTATTTAATAGCTCACAGCCCCAATTGGCCCCAATTCGGTACGTTTCATACCTAAAAGAATAATTAGGTCAGATCATTTGCTTCTTGAAAATTTTAGATTCTTCCGTTAACCACATTGGGTTGAAATTTGAAACGTATTCCGCGAACGCGACAGCATAATTAGTGAATATCAATTTGTTCTTGTTTGTAGAAATTGTTCGTTTGTTTTATAATAAGGGTTAATTGAATTACCCTTGGTGATGAGAGTCGTGGTGAAATGAAATGAAGGTTTATCAGAAAAAAATTCGTCAGAATCAGTCAATCAGAAAAAACGTTTCTGTATCTTTGTAGTAGCAATAGTAAAATCAGACACCGTCTGCGCCAGAGAAGTGGATCTTCTTTGTTTTTTGAGGTCGAGGGACCCCTTGCCCCCCTACCGGTGCAGGTCATCACGGCAAGACACCTAGTTTATGCTATGCTCCATAGTGAGTCACCGAACCCTGGCCGTTCCTTCTTGGGACACCCTTAGCACGTTGCTCTTTTTACTCTTCCGGCTTAAGCATAGTTTATACGCTCGTCCTCCTTGCTTGGTAAATCTGTAGGAGCCCTAAGCCAACAGCGTAGTTACTCAAGGTAATAAAAATGTAGCTTTGGAGATAATAAATACCTCGTTACGTTACGTTCTTGACTATGGAATCGCAATTCAATAGCAACGGAATACCATTTTTAACCGACTTCAAAAAGGAGGAGGTTCTATGTTCGGTTGTATGTATGTTTTTTTTTTTTTTTATGTATGTTCAGCGATATTTCCGTCAATTGTAGGCCGATTTTGATGTTTTTTTTTGCATTGGGTTCAGTATAGCTCCGCGGTGGTCCCATATTAATTTCATTGGCATTGGACCTTGGACTTAGAAGATACACCAGGGAACTCCTTAACGACAAACAATATTATTTTTATTGTTATTATTGTTACCATAACTACAGATTTTCTTTTGTATATTATTTGCATAACGTTTATTTTTCTTCTTTTGGTTTAATTTAACACATATTAATACCTACTGCGACCTTCTATATTGGGTTTGGTAGCCCTGCCTGTATCTGGAACCCTGCAATATCTATTTATAGAGTTTCCTTCTACTTACAATTGGTCATGAAGTTTAAATTTGTGTTGTCTGTTTAATTACCACTAAGTCTGTCCACAAATGTGCTTAGGCTTTATATTCTATTTTCAATTGTATATTCTTTATTTTAAAATCGACTATTTGTGCTTGTATCAAATATTGTACCGTTAATAGAGTTTCAACTCTATTAACGGTAACTTGATTCATCAAAGACTGAAAAAAGGCAAGATGCGGTTGTTCGGACATTTAGAAAGAGTATCGGAAGAAAGATTGACGCGATAGATATTGTACAATGCGGAAGTGGAAGGTTGTAGGTACCGACGAAGATATACTATCTTACCATTACCAAATAGAGCGCGTTTTATCTGATAAACAAGTTAAAGGTCTCTACAACAGGCGAGCGTGTGTGATACGAACGATGAAAGTAGAGTAGGGAGGAGGAGAAGAAAAAAATGCTGGAACTCAGTAATGTCTCCTTGCTATAGAATGAAAATTATCAATTGAAACTTATAATTGACGGGAATACTAACAGAGGCACTACAATAAAGTCGAAGCGTAGAAACCCAATGTGTTTCCAACAGAATTGGTCATAACAGCTAACGATCGATTTGGTTGCCGAACTAGTTGACGGCTTATCGTTATAGCAAAATTCTATCGACAGTCAAAATATTATGACATGATTATACAATTGAGTCGTATTTTGACTGTTGGTTTTTTCTAGTGATAAAAATCAGTAGCATTCCTGAGTATGGAATAAAGATAATAATTACTTAACACTACTACTCGTTGGAAATGTCATTTTAAGTAGAAAAAACTAGATAGAATAGGAATAGGTAATTCTTTTAAAAATGAGATTTTTGCATCCATAGAATATGGAAGAATAATAGGAAAAGCGATATTCTATTATACTACTAATACTTGGTCCTGGTAAGAATCTCTGTAACCAACGAGTATGTATGAGACAAACTATGAGAGTTAAGGAAAAAATCTTGTTGTTCCATCAGACCTAGATAGGTCTGAACCAAAAGAGCCTCATGGAAATTTGTACTCTCTACCTACTTGCCATGATGTAAATAAACTACTTCTCGTATTCAGGAAACACATGGGGAATATTAACCATAACAATAATTAACCCCGATTTTCACATCACCAATTCACGTAATATATCATCCATGTATCATTTGGTAGTGCGTCGGCGTAACGCATCTCATTGATATTAAGCTGATAAACTACGCAATATCATTACGGGGCATTAACTATTTTGGCACTTGACAACTAATTAACTTGAGTTTATGTCAACTACCACGGGGAATTAATATTCATGGGTAATTTCCTACGAACCATGATGAATTGGGAGTCATCAGACTGAAGCGAACATCATGAATGGCGCTCGTTAAATATACGAGTGCTTGTTAAAAATTAAATTTGAAACTTTTACAGAATTCGTATTATGTGATATAAAGAATGCGTCTGTTGGTACAAAAGTCGATAAAATTGTAAAAAGAAAAACAAAATAAACACCTATACGTCTATATTCCCCACGCGGTGATTGCAGATGTGTATTGCGTATCAACTTTTCGTGTTAGGTCTCATGTAACAGGAGGTAAGCCTATCGCCATATATCGGGCACAATTCCCAACTCCGCACTAAAACGAACGACTAAATTTTTCGATACAAAAGTACATTTGTCCAACCTAGGATTTGAACAGAGGACCTCGTGTTCACAAAGCGCACCATCCGCCACTAGATTAATAAGTCTCGGGGCAGCACAAATATGTATCTAAATTTTATTATTTCATTGCGAAAAACTTAGTGTATCATGTGTATATATATATATATATATATATACATTATTTGTTTTCTTCAAGATGTGTTCAATCAAGCAAGACATGATATTGGGAACGTCTCGATTCGTTTAGAGCTCCTCAAGCGTGTCATAAGAGCCGAGCTTCTCAGTAAAGTAAAAGTCCCGCATAATTATGTACCTTAGTCTTTTTCATAAAAGGGGAATAGTCGAAGATTTTCTACTGCCTTGTAGGTACAGTATTGCAAAACGCGGATGGCGATTATAGCCTGACTCCAAATTCTTGGACGGGCAGAGTTTGCTTTTAAATGGAGACATTCTCAGTCGCAGTCCTAGGACTAGAATTGTGTTCGCTTAGTTAGCAATGAGCTCAACCGAAAGAATGACAAAATACATATACAATGCAAAAGAAGAAGAATATAGATACCAGGGAAGACCTAGACTATCTATCTACCATAACCAAATAGACCGTGTCTTATTTGAAGGACAAGTCAAGAGTCTCCGTGACCAGCGAGCGTGTATGAGTCGAACTATGGAGGAAGCCAGAGAGATTTGTAAAAAAACCTGTTTAAACTTTGTACTCTCGGCCTACCCCGTAAGGGATCTGGAGCGATGATATAAGATAGATAGATCATAAAAAATATGTCGTTTTAATATCATAATTGATTGCTCATCAAACTATATTGTTCCATTGCAGCGCAAAGGCCTTCTCTCAAAAATAAAGGTAAAAGAATACCTTATCTATATTTTACGCAGCGAAGATGTGAACGCTTAGAATAAAAATATTGATATTAGCGTGACGCTATATGATCGACTTTCCTTCATTTTCACACTAAAAATTGACTAAATAACGATTTAAGTGACAGCACGCTTTCACGATAACGTCAAATGGATTGTGCGTAGATCTCGTCTAAGATTATAGAGTTTCATTAACATGACTTCATTAATCCGGTTTTAGAGCTATACTTTAATACAGGGGCGGTAAGCGAATGGGGCGTCCCTCAACAAAGGAACACAATAGAGACACTGCGGGTAATGAGTACGTTCGGTGGGTTAACGTTCCGTTAAGAGAGGTTATTTTGTGTTTTCATTTATAATTAAATACTTTTTAATTTGTTAAGAAAGGGAGCTTATTTTTGCGGCGTTTCCGTGACCGGATAGATATGTTTGTTTCATTTCTTAGGGTGATCCCTATCTCGATGAGATATCTTTTGCGTTGTAAACACACTAATCTCTGCGACGGCTTAGTCCAGGGTGTAAAAACTTAGTCTTTCGTCCATTGGCCGAGTAATCGCGGATTTGATCATCGCGTGGTACAAACGGTAGTTTGACAATATTTATATCGGAGTGGGTATTAGTGTATGCTAATTACATATTTGTAAAGTCACCCACGACCCAGGAACAATTGCTAGTATAGGGGTACGATTAAAAGAACTTGTATTCGATTGATAAGTACGACTATATATGCATATATCATACATACTCCTCGTTGCAATAGAAATGCGTTATTTTCATAAAACGATATCTCTGTAGTTTATTTTACTTAGAGAATTGAGAATATTTTACGAGACGGCCAAATGTTATTTGATTATTTTGATAGAAGAGATCATTTTTTTAAGAGAGAACTGTACAGTTCACTACTTTTATATAAGGTACCAAATCAAACACGAATTAAGTAATCATGTGCTACTCGCACGGCGGTCCGACGGAGCAATGCGCAGCAAGCGACCAGCAGCGCCCGGCTCCCGCGCTCCCTACCACCGCTCGCCCCACCATCGTGCGAGGCTGTCTTTATTATACGTTACATCTACCTTTTACAAAATTTGAAAAACAAAAATATTAACACTTAACATAACTAATATTATAACTAGATATTTTAAAGTTATTTATTATTAATCACATTTTCATCTATCGTATCCCTTGTGTTGCTTGAACCATCTTCATCTGTACAAACTTTCCATTGTCCTTCAATTCGTTTTAAATGTACTATATTTCGACGCAACCGTTGACCGTTAGCATCATTTTCCAGTTCCATGTCATTTCCCTCCTTGTTGACTACAGTGTGTGGTTCGTCACTGAATGTGCTAGATAGTTTATTCTGTTTTACCATATTCTTCACGTATACTTTTTCTCCAATCCCGATACTATTTTCTACTGCACGCCTCTTCCTGTCTGCGTAATCTTTTCCTTTGGCTTTCATTTCGGTGTCTTTATTCTTTGTTTCTAAATCAGTTTCAGCGAATTCAACATCCATAATGGATGGTAATTTATCTCTAAACTGACGCCTGTAAAAAAGCTCTGAATTTGGCTGATACGCAGTCTTTTTAAAATATCGCGGTTCTGTCTCTCAACCTCACCGTTTTGTTGAGGCCAATAAGGAATACTATGAAACAACCGTATACCAAATTCGTTGACAAAATCATGAAATTCCGTACTAGTAAACTGACGGCCATTGTCAGCGGTGATGCTGATTGGCGTTCCTAATCGAGAAAATATCTCTGAGTATGGTGATAGTGGACGTAGTATCTATAGTTTTGATTATAGTTCTGATTTTAATTTCTTTATAACGGCTAAAATAGTCTACAATTACCAAAAGATAATGTCCACTTGGCAAGGGTCCGAGGAAATCAATGGCTATATCGATCCAGGGTTGTACTGGAAGTTCTCGTCTACGCATAGGGTTGGGGGGATTTGCAGCAGTAACCAGAGTGCAAGCAACCCTTACAAGCCCTTACAAGCAGAAACCAAAGTGCAACCCTTACAATTTTAGACCATAAAACTTTAAATCGTAGTCGAGTTTCCATCATCACGATTCCAGGCGGACCTTTATGAGCGGCCACTAGCACTTTTGGTTTAAGTTTTACAGGAGTTACTAATTTATTCCCTCGCAATTATAAATTGTCCTATAAACATAATTTATATCCAAAGATTCTGTAATTGCTATCACACTGATTCCAGCCGTTGTTATATACTCGATTCTTAAGCATTTCTAGTTCCTGGTCCCCACCTCAAGCGTGTTTCAGTGCCTTTAACGAAACTGCTATATGACGACATTGCATGACAACTAAATTTGAATAATTTTCATAATCAAATGGGCATGCTTAGCAGTCACCTGAACCGTGACCGAAAACCTGCAGTGTTTTTATACGATTATTAATAAAGGACCCAACGCTCGATTCTTGCGCATGATTTTAAATCTGCCCCAAATAATCACCTCTCAGAGTTTATGGTCACAAACTAGTCCAAAAAGATCTTTGCCTAATAAAATCCATATTAAAATGTTCTACGGCCCAAAACAATGCAAGTGCCTCTTTTGGTCGGGTAGTAGCGCTCTTCGTGATCTGTCAGACTTATTGCCATATGCAATTATGCCGAACGGTGACAGGTCTTAACTATACTGGACTAGCATCGGCAAAAACTTGAGTCCTATTATGTGGATCATAGTAACCTAAGGTTTTAAGTTGATTACACGTGTTTATGGTGCGGCGTAACTCCATGGCGGGACAATACATGTCCCAAGAAATGTATTCGTTTAACCCTATGAACACATTTAGCTTTAAAACGTACCGATCTTCTTTTCTTTAGTCGGGCCTCGTGTTCAGTTTCATCGCTTGCGTATACAACAATATCATTGAAGAAGTGAACTCTTATATAAGGCAACACTACTCTTTCTAAGGTTTTTTTTTTTTTTTTTTTTGAACATTCCGGAGTACATATAATTCCAAACATAAGGCGTCTGTATCTGAACAGTCCCTGGCTACATACTGAAAATAGATTTTCTTTGCTTTCCTCACTTAATTCAAGTTGGTGAGAAAATGTTTTTAAAAATAGTTTTTAAAATATTTAGGCATCCCTAAATCTAGGAATCCGCTGTTCCATAATCGGTAAAGGATGTTTTTCCCAGATAGCCTGGATGGCCCTACCCATGTCTACACAGAATCGAATATCTCCATCTCACTTGAACACAGGCACCAGGAGAGTAATACATTCGGATGAACCATTAACAGGCTCTGATATCTGTAGCGATTTTACCCTTAATTTTCAACTCTAGTGGAACGGGTACTCTTCAACAAGGTTGCGAGACTGGCTTAAGTTTTTTTTTTATTTTTAGAAATATGAATTTGAAGACCTCTAAATTTAGGAAAAACCTGCAATAGCATTCACTCCAAGCCCTACTTTAAGAACTCTTAGTCTAGTCTCTATCTCCCCCAAGCAAATTCCTAGTGCCATCTTTGACTACGAAAAATGTCACTTTTACAGTACAAACCCTCTTGCAAGCCGTAATAGGAGACTCTGAAGACCCGAGAATTGTTAGTGGTTTTTAAATATCATAAGCCATTAATTTTGTCCTCCTACTTTTAAGATTCTTTCAACTAGCATATTTTATTGTATGACATTTGTTGCCAGAGTGTAAAAACATATATTCTTACGGTCCCTAATGAACACATTATGGTGCAGTTATCATTGATATGAAATTTCTCTGCACTACTAAGTCTAAGAGGGATATCACTGGATTTGTGTTAACTTGCCCTGGTACTACAAAAGTTACGGAAATGACCGACAAATGCACATCTGAGATATTTTTTCTCGCATCAAAGACGACATACCATCGGCAAAATGATCACTACAACGCGTTCACGGAGCAAAATTATACTTTTTATCGACGGTCTTTACTCAGTTTACTGATAATTATCAGAACTAGGTGAACTAAAATCATTGGGTTGCCGTTCAAAAGTTCCCAAAGCATTGGCTTCAAAAATAATTTTATCTTACTGAACTTTATGGCTGACGTACACTTTTTTGTAATTTGATCAGTATACTTGCACTTAAAATACTGGTTTAGGTCTAACACGGAATTTATCAAATTTTTCTCCACTCCTGTTTCAAGAGCTTGAAGAGTTGTATGCTGTAACGAAGTTCTTGCTGGGCAAGTCCAAATAAATGCAAAGGCAATGCCCTTTTGGACTCTGCTGTTGTGACAATTGTAGCTACAAAATATAGCTTGAGTCCCATCTTCTATTATTCCCAGCGTACACCAAGTAAAGCTAGCTCGCCTTCACAGTCGAAGGACACCAGGGGTGGAATATGTGACATTTCATGTTATACTATCTTTATAAAAGTAATTTTACTATGGGTACCGTTGAGTTCTCACCGAACTACCTCTCAGGCTATATTTGTAGGTACCGTTCGATTTTCACCAAACTGCCTCTATTGATATTTGTAGGTACTGTCCGATTTTCATCAGACGACCTCTAGTTATATTTGTAGGTACCGTTCGATTTTCACCAAACTACCTCTAGTTATATTTGTAGGTACCGTTCGATTTTCACCAAACTACCTCTAGTTATATTTGTAGGTACCGTTCGATTTTCACCAAACTACCTCTAGTTATATTTGTAGGTACCGTCCGATTTTCATCAGACTACCTCTAGTTATATTTGTAGGTACCGTCCGATTTTCATCAGACTACCTCTAGTTATATTTGTAGGTACCGTCTGATTTTCATCAGACTACCTCTAGTTATATTTGTAGGTACCGTCCGATTTTCATCAGACTACCTCTGAGTTACATTTGTAGGTACCGTCCGATTTTCATCAGACTACCTCTAGTTATATTCGTAGGTACCGTCCGATTTTCATCGGACTACCTCTTGATCTTTGTTATTTGACATTTGTCAATCTTATATCATGACTGTTTGAAGCATATAATTATTTTGGCACTGATTGGTTATTCCAAACTGCCTCTGATATCTAGTATTATTAACAACTGTTGTCAAAATAGAGGATAACGTTATACCATTGTATTAATTCCTTATGAATATAATATAGCACTTTAAGAGGCCAAAAAATAATAAGGCAAATAAAAGAAATAATAAGCGTAATCGAGGGTAAAATAATTTCTTCCGAGGTGCGTTTAGTTAGTTCGGATATTACTTCACGGTTTTAATAGACTACAGTTATTTTTTAGGTAATAGTTATTATAAAAATATAACGCGGGTATTTAATGACCATTTAGCATTATTAATATTAGCAAGTAACTTTGGAAACAGTTCAAAGCATCACAACAGTCCAAATATAACCTGTTATACGTTTCTAGGTACCAATCAGCTGACAGAATCAGTTGTGAGTCAATTTTATTTAACTATTGATTGATAAGGGTAATCATAACTTTATTAGCGCATCGCCATTATGCTTATTTATTGTAAAATATATAATATGATAAATATAAAATTAAGAGGGTACAACAACATTAGTTGGAAATAAATTTATTTACAACTGATTCCACTAACCGATCTACCTCTTAAAATTCACATTAGTTTTTTTCATTGGTACTCACTGCGACACACTTGTATCCTGGCAGGGTCGCCACTTGTACAGTTCACTACTTTTATATAAGGTACCAAATCAAACACGAATTAAGTAATCATGTGCTACTCGCACGGCGGTCCGACGGAGCAATGCGCAGCAAGCGACCAGCAGCGCCCGGCTCCCGCGCTCCCTACCACCGCTCGCCCCACCATCGTGCGAGGCTGTCTTTATTATACGTTACAAGAACCAATGTAAATTCGTTTATTGTCACAACTGAATTATTGAAAGAGGATAAAATAAAAGAAAGAAAATCTCTCAGTGGCGTGGTGCAGCCCACATCGCTGTAAGCACTGCGTCGGTGATGGCGGGCTCTTCGGAGCGCGGCACAAGAAAAGCGCTGATACTTTCTATACGGAGATCCTGAAGCCTGCGGTTTTTAGTCTTTAGGTAGGAGTTATGTGGACTGCAAGGCATGCGTACGGGTGGGTGGTAACAGGTCACCCTGGTTTGACGTTAAAATCGGCGTCAAGCAGGGTTGCGTGTTGTCCGCTAGACTGTTTATAATATATCTGGACAAAAGTCTTCAAAGACTGAAAGCGATGAATGAAGGTGTACAAATGGGTGACTTAGTGGTAAACCATCTACTTTATGCAGATGACGCGGTTTTAATAGCGCCAACAGCCACTGATCTGCAAACACTAGTCACAGTTATGAAAGACGACTGCATGATCAATGGCTTACACTTGAATGTGAAGAAAACCAAGATTATGGTTTTTGAAAGGGAAGAAACCAGAACGAATGTAAGGATTGTGGTTGGTAACGATGTGCTGGAGCAAGTGAATGAGTTTGTATATCTTGGATGCACCTTCAGTAAGGATGGCAAATACACCGCTGACATAGAGAGAAGAGTGAGTGCAGGGAACAGAGTGAATGGTGCGATGGGAAAGCTACTCGGGAGCCGGCACTTAAGCCATAAGGCGCAGCTGGCCATACATAACGGAGTTCTTGTCCCAACGCTGTTATATGGCAGCGAGAGCTGGGTATGTAAGAAGGAGAATGAAAGTAGGATAAATGCGGTAGAAATGCGAGCTCTGCGGAAGATGTGCGGAGTGAAGCTGACCGACCGCATTAGCAACAGCATAGTAAGACAGCGAGTAGGTATGAAAGATAGTATCGGTGTAAAGATGAGAAAGGGCATGCTCCGTTGGTTCGGGCATATAGAAAGAATGCCAGAGGAAAGAATGACAAAACAGATATACAATGTGAAAGTGGAAGGATGCAGGTACCGGGGAAGACCTAGACTATCTTACCACGACCAAATAAACCGAGTCTTATCTGATGGAAAAGTCAAGAGTCTCCGTAACCGGCGAGCGTGTATGAGACGAACTATGAGAGTCGAGGAAGCCAGAGAGGTATGTAAGGAAAGAACCTGTTGGAACTCTGTACTCTCTGCCTACCCCGCAAGGGATCTGGCGTGAGGTTATAGATAGATAGATAGATAGGTAGGAGTCTGATTTGCCCTGCAAGCGAGTAAAAAAGGTCAGTCTGAGATGAGTGATCGCTTGTGACATATTCGTTTTCCACCGTATTCGTGCTTTGGAAGGAAAGTTAAGTTGTTAATCCTGCCGCCTGTTGTGGTAGTCGTAGCAAAGTTGGTAACTTTATTGACTTTATAAGTTTCCAATCCAATAATCTGCACTAGCTCTGCGTGATGGAGTATGACCTATGAATAATAAAATAAAATTTGTATTTATTTCAACTGTGTACAGTAGGTACATTAGAAAACAAAGGTTGGAGCCCCCTTTTAAGTAGTACAGACACTTGTGCCAGGAGACGCCGCTCTTCCATAGCCACTATCTTTCAATGTAACACTGCTGAAATATATTATGGAATCTTATAAGCTAAAAAATAAAATGTGTGTGTGTGCGCGTGTGCGTGCGCGTGCGTGTATGGGTGTGTGCGCATGTATGTGTGTGTGTGTGCGCGCGCGTGTGTGTGTGTGTGTGTGTGTGCGCATGTGTGTGTGTGTGAATACTGCGTGTGTGGAAATGCAAGCAAGTTAGTAGTAGTTAACTAAATATGCTTAGTTATATATGTATGTGCTATTAAATTAAGTAACTGATTGTAATAATACCTCCACTGCATCGTAATCGAGGGACTTAAGCCACACTGTCGTGGCGTTCTTACAGTCATGTAGCTTCATTGGGTATTATATATTTAATATCCTATTAATTTTATTATACAGAGAGCTGGATTGTTTTATATATTGGCGATTAGCAAATGTTGTCTTAGCAGAGAAAGTATGAGCCACTTCAATGCTTCTTCTATCCTGACGTATATAGACCTATCTCTAATAGCTTTATGTTCTTTTTATAAAGAAATATAAAAACTCAGACAGACATATTATGTACTATCTATTACCTGTGGCTGCGCACGCGTTTATTTTGTAATATCTTTATAAATCAGCCTGTGTATTGTTATTCTGAAGTATAATATATTACTGTAAAGTTTCACCAAGAAGTTTAAAGTTCCGTTTAGTAGTTTCTGCGAGAAAGAGTAACAAACATCTATACATCCATCTTAACATACTCTTGCGTTTATTATATTAGTAGGATATTTTACTAATAAAAACTACTGGATATGTAGGGTTTACTCTCTGACCCTGTCCATCTTCATGTTCGATTCCCTGCTCACTGTTACTTTCTTCCTCACGCTGTCCGTTTTACGTAATAAATAATATAATAAAAATCTTTAAACAAAAAAAAACCGACTTCAAAAAGCAATAATAAATATTTGAAGCCGGTACCGGTTAGCGCAGTCGGTTACTTGGCACCGAGTTCAATTATTAATTTTTTGCTTTTTGAAGTCGGTTTTATTTTATTTAAAAATGATTTTATATTACAATTTTAAGTGACAAGTGAATTATTTATTAATATTTGCATACCTATATTATATTATTTTGCTGAGTTGTACAGCAAGGTACCTACAGGATTGATATAATAACCATAATAACGGAATCTATACATTCGTGCTTTTCGCCTTTAAGGAGTACCCTGGTGTTTCTTTAAAGTCCAAAGTTCAATACCGATTTCATTAAAATGGGACCACCTTGAAATTATACTAAGCCCAACGCAAAAAAATCATCAAAATCAGTTCATAAATAAAGACGTTATAAAAAAACACAGGCGAATGGTTGACGTCCTCCTTTTTTGAAGTCGATTAATATTCTGATTAGTTCTATGGCAGGGTACCCATAGGATTGACGAAACACCAATAATATCTCAATCTACGCATTCGTCTTGTTTGTCGTTAAGGAGTTCCCTGGTGTATCTTCCACGTCCAAGGTCCAATACCGATAAAATTAAAATGGGACCACCTTAGCTATACTGAACGCAATGCAAAAAGAATTTTCAAAATCGATTCATAATTGGCGGAATGATCGCGTAATATACATACAAAAAAACATACAGGCGAATTGAGAACCTCCTCCTTTTTAAAAGTCGGTTAAAAATGTATGTTATTTGTCGTATATTTTAAATCCACTTAATATTATAAATGTGAATTTTTGTAAGTGTAATTTTTTTTTACTCCATCACACGAAAACGAATGAACGGATTTGAATGAAATTTGGCACACAGACTTAGGATACTTATTATGCCAGCATAAAAATTTAGGTTCCTGTCTAAAGTCAACACGGACGAAGTCGTGGGCAGAAGCTAGTAGTTAATAATTCCTGCAATAAGACTGAGTTTTGATTTGTTTGTGAATATTAAAGTTGTTTGTGAATATTTATAAGGAGA
Organism: Phalera bucephala; assembly: GCA_905147815.2. NCBI lineage: Eukaryota > Metazoa > Arthropoda > Insecta > Lepidoptera > Notodontidae > Phalera > Phalera bucephala. Next base: position 27,051,388 of record LR990613.1, on the reverse strand, counting down.
TTTTTGAAGTTAAATTGGCTGCAGTTAAATGGATACACTTCGCAAAGTTCTAATGCGATTATAAGGAAAAATAATGATTAAAATATGTTATTATTTCACAGAAAGGATTTATGTACTCTTAAGAATACTTGATTTGTGAAATTAAAAGGTACTTAAAACTATTTAAGTTAAAATCATCATCATCATCATCTCAGCCTATACTTGTCCACTGCTGAACAAAGGCCTCCCCAATCGCTTTCCAGCGTAACCGGTCCGATGCCACCTGCATCCAACGACTTCCTGCGATTTTCACAAGATCGTCGGTCCATCTGGCAGGTGGTCGTCCCACGCTGCGCTTGCCAATACGTGGTCTCCACTCTAGAATCTTTCTTCCCCAACGCCCGTCCGATCTTCGCGCTAACTGGCCCGCCCATTGCCACTTCAGCTTGCTAATCTTAAGGGCTATGTCGGTGACCTTGGTTCTTCTACGAATCTCCTCATTCCTGATTCGATCACGTAGAGAAACGCCGAGCATAGCTCTTTCCATAGCTCGCTGAGCAAATTTGAGGTTTTTTAGGAGACCTATTGTAAGAGATTACGTCTCTGATCCATATGTCATCACTGGTAACACACATTGACTAAAAACTTTAGTCTTTAGGCACTGAGGTATTTTGGATGAGAAGATGTTGCGCAGTTTCCCGAACGCTGCCCAGCCGAGTTGGATTCGTCGATTGACCTCTCTCTCAAAGTTGGACCTACCTAACCGGACTACCTGTCCCAGGTAAATGTATTCGTCGACAACTTCAAGAGTAGAGTTCCCAACGGTGAGTGCGGTGGGTACGACATGGACGTTAAACATTATTTTCGTTTTGTCCATGTTCATTTTAAGACCCACTTGTTGAGATACTCTGTTGAGGTCGCCGAGCATTCGTCCTAGATCTTCCAGCGACTCCGCCATAACCACAATGTCATCGGCAAATCGAAGGTGAGTGATGTATTCGCCATTGATGTTGATGTCAAGTACTCGCCATTCCAAGAGCTTGAAGGCGTCCTCTATGGTGGTCGTAAACAGTTTCGGAGAAATGACGTCTCCCTGTCTTACTCCTCTTTTTATGGAGATCGCCTTCGTGCACTGCCCTTGTACTCGGACTGACATGGTGGCGTTATTATACAAGCACTTCAACACTTCGATGTACCGATAGTCAATGCGGCATCGCTGGAGAGATCTAAGAACCGCCCAAGTCTCGATCGAATCGAAGGCTTTCTCATAGTCCACAAACGCCAAGCATAGTGGCCGATTATACTCCTCGGTCTTCTGTATAATCTGCCGCAGCGTATGTATGTGGTCTATGGTACTAAAGCCTTCCCGGAAACCGGCTTGTTCGGGAGGCTGGAAATCATCAAGCCTGCGTTCGAGACGATTCGTGATGACTCTCGAAAACAACTTGTAAACATGGCTCAGCAGTGTAATGGGCCTATAGTTCTTTAATAAAGTCTTATCACCTTTCTTGAAAAAGAGTACCACCACACCCCTGTTCCATGCTTCCGGCGTTTTTCCTTCGAGCAAGACGGAATTAAACAGCCTCTGAAGGACTTTAAGTACCGGCGATCCGCCCGCTTTCAAAAGCTCTGCGGTAATTCCGTCTTCACCCGGCGCTTTGTTGTTTTTAAGTTGTTTGAGAGCCATCCTAATCTCGTACAGGCTGATGTCCGGGATATCTTCAGTGTAGTGTCGGGTTAGCTTGGCTCTTGGGTCTTTTACCAAGTCAACAACAGGTTCAGCTACTGAGGTATACAACTGCCCATAGAACCTCTCTATCTCGCTGAGCACCTCTGACCTATTTGACGTTACGTTTCCGTCCTCCGTCTTCAGCTTCGTCAACTGGCTTTGCCCAATAGACGCGTCTCTTGCGAACACTTTGGAGCCCTTGTTCTGCTCTATGGTCTCCTCAATACGTCTTGTATTGAAGGACCGTAAATCGTGTCGCAAGGCCTTCAATATCTGTCCATTGAGCTGCCTATAGGACTTAGCATCATCGGAGGTTAGGAGTGTCATGGTACGTCGCTCAGCCATAAGGTTTCGGGTGTAGTCAGATAGCTTTTGAGGCCTATTTTTACGGTAGGGCTTAAAATGCTTAGACCCGACCGCATGGACAGTGTCTACCAACCTATTGTTGATTTCGTCCACTGATGCGCTGCTGTCTAGCAATTCGAAGCGGTTTGCCAATTCGAGTTGAAAGTTCTCGGGGTTTTGGATATGTGTATTAGAGGGTCGGAGCGTAGACTTCATTAGACGCGATCTTTCCATTTTGACATTAATATTTAATGTGCCTCTGACCATTCGGTGATCATTGCCGGTTTTTACCCTGTGAATCACGGAGACATCATTAAATATTTGTCGCTTGGTGCTCATGATGAAGTCTATCTCATTTTTTGTGGAACCATCAGGGCTCATCCAGGTCCATTTCCTATGAGACGGCTTCTGGAAGTAAGAGTTCATCATAAAGAGTCCCTCCTTCTCCAGAAATTCGGTCAGCCTCTGACCCCTGGGGTTGCGCTGCCCATATCCAAATTGCCCCACTCTCAACTCATCATCGCCCCGTTTGCCCAGTCGTGCATTGAAGGCACCCATAACTACTGTAAAGTGTGCTTTGGAAGTATGTATGGCTCTACTAATGTCCTCATACATAACTTCGACCTCATCATCTGAGTATGCCGAGGTCGGTGCGTAGACCTGTATGACCTTCAGCGAATATCTTTTAGATATTCTGAGTATCAGGTACGCTACCCTGCTCGACACACTAGTGATGGACACAACGTTGTTTATGAGTGACTTGTGGACGATAAATCCGACACCACCTTGGGACTGCTGTTCGCCCTCCCGGTAGTAAAACAAGTTGCCGGATTTTAAGGTTATCGTGTCCTCGCCCTCTCTTCGGACCTCCGATAAACCAACAATACTCCACCGCAACTTGTTTAACTCTTCTTCCAGCTCAACTAGCTTCTCATCTGTCCCCAATGTGCGTGCGTTGTATGTCACCAGGGCCAATTTTCGGTTTCGGTGGTAGCCGAATCTCTGCCGGAGATTCTTAGCACCCCTTGTCCTGTCGTTACCGTTTCTGCTACCGTGGCCAGGACGAACAGGACCGCCGGGGACTAGGGGCCTGATTTTCTTACTTTCTTCCATAATTGGGGGTGTTTGCCATACTCGCCACGCTTGGCAGGCGGGTTGGCGAGCGCAGTTATTGATCGTCGAAGTGTTAAGGGAACGCTGCTGCCCATTCCCTAGTTTTCCCTTAGTCGCCTTGTACGACACCCGATGGGATGAGATGGGTTGGTCCTATTCTAAGCCGGGAACCACGCGGCAAAGGTTAAAATAATATTTGAATATTGCAGTCTTGCCATCTTATGTAAGCTGAGCATTATAAATGAGTGTACCTACCTACCTGTAATAAAATCCTTTTCCTGAGTTTTATCGAGCGTAATAATGACGTAGTTAACGCGATTTAATCATGAATAATCCATAATGCTATTGGATCCGCCCAAGCGTGTTAATGTGTAAACAATTACGTTTCAATATAACAGCCGAATTACATACATTAGTGGATTAAGGTTAACTTTCTACTGTAACTTTATTTTCCTAGGGAAAATCCTACATAGGACTTCCCCGAGCCTCGGGGAACCCCGTGGGGCGTGTCGGATTCCTACTGACTAAAAACACCAGGGTGGCCGACATCAGCACTTTGAAGGGGCTCCAGGATCTCCGTATCGAACGCACCGGTACCCCTTTTGTGCCGCGGTTAGTGTAGGAAGTAGGGCTATTGGGTTGGGGGGCCTGGGCGGGCTATGCCTCCGCCTCGGCGCCATCGCCTTCCTTAAGCGGGATCGGCCCTCTCTCGATCCCGTTCGGCCTCCTCCTTCTGGGACATCACAGTTCTACTATAACCTATATCAACTGAAAGACGGCTTCTGCAGAACGCAGGCCACTCCTAATGATCGCCACAACGATCGGTTTTGTCATGTTTTGTGCTCTCCGCATCCAGATTTTTCCCGCTTATTATTTAATGAGTTTTAAGTAGAGTACCATAATTAAGTACTCCTCCTAGTTAGTATTCCGTAAATAACGCGAAAAAACAAAAGAACAACTAGCATAGTTGGTCGGTAAGAAATAGTCTATGTTCTCATAAAACGGACAGGAGAGGTAGGTTGCAGTGTTGGGATTTATTCAATATTTTTTAACTGTAGGATCAATTGAAATTCCAATTGTAATTTAATTAATCCTAGTAAGTTATTCCGGAATCATAATGACTTTTGGACGTCAAACGCCGCGGTGCCTCCCGTGATCATGGGTGCTGTAGGGCACTCGAAACGTTGGCAACTTAGATACCATAAATAAACCGCGATAAAATCAGAAATGTTTTAATATCCATTTAATTGTTTTAACAATTAATTTTGGCACAACTCTGGTAGGGTAGAGAGACGACAGATTATATGGTGTATGTGTGTGATAAAATGGTGCAGATAGCTTTTTGCCGCGAAGCTCCATCACACTGTAAACTTATGAGACTACAGTTTCCTAAGTTCTCTACTTTGTAAGACTAAGTTTCCATTACAATATTTTGAAAAAGTTAACAAAAATATTTTAAATACCATGTATTCGGAGTAAACGATCTCTAATGAATAAAAAAATGAACAGGATTTCAGAAAATATTCACGGCGCTTGATAGATATGTAAAACTAGAAACGTTTTAATTTTTTTAGGCATTATACGCACGGGTCTCTGTGCTATTTATAAGTATAATAGCTTATGCACGCGACTTAGTCTGCGTTGACGTTAGACAGGAACCTATAATTTTTCCGGGATAAAAGTATCATATGTGTTAATCCAGCTAATAAAGTATTTGTGTGCCAAATATTATCCAAATCCAAACACACAAACTTTCATATTTATAGTATTAATAGGATAAGCTCAGAAATTCCTATTATTTTGTTGTTCACCCTATTTATAGCGCTATGAACTTTTGTTCTTGACAAATCGAATATGAACGAATCATCCTTCGCACCTTAACGATAACCTATCGCGTTGGCTGCCGAATATTGCAATGTGACATTTCGAGAATTGTTTGGTGTGTAAGGTTACTATCTCCTTCTCGATTGGCCTTACGATAACGTAGCTTTCATTGTAATTTAGTAAACTACTATTGAATACGAGTATTTTGGTAAAAACTTGTACCTATGTACATCTAAATAACAAATATAAACCCGTCTTTAAATCCCACACACTCCACATGTTTACAATCGAATTAAACCCCGTAACTTAGGTGATTACCCCTTTATTATATAGTACTCCACTACATACTAAGTATCTTGATATTTCTTAATAACGTTACAACTCACTTAACTCTAAAATACTATTAATTTCTTGATCCTTACTTTATTGTACGCCTGACTTTACATGTTAATTGATATATCTGAAGCGCGCTTCCACTCCACCTTTACTATAATTAGATATACAGCAACAGAGTACTTTTTTCCAAGCCTGTTTGAGTGTCCCTATCCTGAGCAAAGGCCTCCCCTTTATACTGGGAGTGGGCTGACCACGTAGCACGCATGGACTCGCAGAGGTGGGCAAACGCCAGCAACTATTGGATACCAAGTGGAGGTCGCAGATGACGAGGTTGACCTTGAAAAAGGTGGCGCGACGATTTGGACACCTTTGCGAGGACTTTGTGGCCCGAAATAGTAAAAGATCGACAGCTTTGAAACAGAGTACTTACAGTTATAATAATATTGATCGCTGCTGTTCCTTTGTAATCGTATACAATTTTACTATTAATGGTATTCATTTTTGGCTTTGATAAGTAAGAAAATATTCTGTTATTGTGTATAGAAAGATTTGTTCTATAGGATATCTATATTAAAAAAAAACTAGATAAAATAAATAAATAAACGAATAAATAAATCAATTAGCTTATATAGTTCACTGCTGGCAAAAGGCTTCGCTCAGAATTGGGGTGAGAGGGAATAAGTTATTTTCCACTGCAAGCACCCAGTGCAGATTGATGGAGGCAGATTTGAGGCCACTTGCTATAGGAATTTTATCAAATCTCTCATAAGGCTTCTGACTTTGCTTAACGACTACCATATGAAAAGGCTTTCAGGCACGGATCACTCAAAAATGCTCAATTTTAAGAACACGCAGCAATAATTTCTTCCATTTCTTACTCCTTTGTTCTATAGATTACCCTAAAAATATCTACATTGTTACAGGCAGGAAATTTCCAGTAACCCAAAATTTCCTTTATTTTCTTATTCTCGGAACCGTATTACTTAACGCTAGATCGCGTTTATACACAATACAACGATAATGAGTTACTTTCAAAGTAAAAATAGTACATGATAAATTCTAAAGATCTTTAGAAATATCCGATGAAAAATACGATGTCAGATGACGTCATCGTATTGATTCTTCACCACCCACTCTAATGGCATCAGATATCTCAGGATATAGAGTGCAGGTGACGCGATGGTGCCTTTATACGAGGGTCACTGTAGTGTCATCGAAGAACGTCTCTTGTGTCTTTTGTTATTTGACAGGGTTTAATAGATTTGAAGGTGGGTTCAGACTATGCCAGTATTTCAGTTGCGTGAAACTTGCCATAGAACTGTACTTTCTAATACAATAATAATATGTTCTGGAACACACAAAACCTAAGTATAGTTATTATGAAAAGCAACTTAGTTGCATCTACATTACACATGCGGGGGTGGGTGGTAAAGGTGCACTGTGATATTCATGGCGACAATGCTACAGTCAAATTAATTAAAAAGAGGTCAAACTGGGCTTTCACACGGGATATAAATCAGTAATTAATCAGTAATAATTTAGCAAGAGGAAGATCGAGTCAATTACTTTTAAAACTGCTGGAGAAGGAAGTTCGCCACCCTTAAATAGTCAACCTCTACAATTATAAATCTATTACGTTGATTGATAATAAAGAAGTTAAATTATATGTGAATTACTTTAAATTGAGTAGTTTACTTACTTTGGTAATAAGTTGAATTTGGTAGACACATTACACAACATAAACAAAATAGCTGCTTTGTAACTTAATCACTTGCTACTTAAATAACATGCTAACATAGTTTGAACTTAATTTAAGTCAGGCGAGGTTTCACAAATTGAAGTAAATACAGCTCTAATCTTTTATTTCAAAGGATCCGAACTGAGATGTGCTCGTGATGAAAATCAGTGTAATTTATTAGCGCCATTTGTTGATGATGAATAAAGCGTTATTAAAATATCTTTCAAGCATGTTATAACAAAGGAGGTAGACATAAGTGAAAATGGTACATTCATGTATCATCGGGATATTTTTCGGCGCATTGTAACAAGGGACTTGCTATTACATACATACATACATCATCAGCCCGTGTTAGTCCACTGTTGGACGTAAGCCCCTTCCATGGTACGCCACTGAGCTCGGCCTTAAGCTCTGCTCCTTTAATCCCTGCCAAATTCTATAATTTTATATTTGAAAATTTGTTAAGTTTACGAAAGTCACTGGACCTTGGTGGTTCCGATTACAAATCGAGGTCAAAGCAGTGCATGTATAGGGATCTACCTAACATGTAGATAGTTGATGTTGATATCATCATCATCATCATTTCAGCCTATACTTGTCCACTGCTGAACATAGGCCTCCCCAATCGCTTTCCAGCGTAACCGGTCCGATGCCACCTGCATCCAACGATTTCCTGCGATTTTCACAAGATCGTCGGTCCATCTGGCAGGCGGCCGTCCTACGCTGCGCTTGCCAATACGTGGTCTCCACTCTAGAATCTTTCTGCCCCAACGCTCGTCCGATCTTCGCGCTGATGTTGATATATCAATTATCTATTGCATGCGTTTATTGTTTTAAATTATTTGATATTGGTCTATATTTTTAAAAAGTAAGTATTTCTTTATTTAAAAACATATGCTTTTTGGTCTTGTATTGAATTGTCTTCCAGTTCTGACCTATATTTCTTGTTTCAAATCTTACTCCTCAATTGTAATATTTATACTAAATAAACAAACAAGAAACCAAAGGTTGATTTGCTCAATCTAGTACGTATTGGATAGGTCATTGCAAGTCCTACCTTATCTCTTTTACGATATGTGTTGATGTGGTTACTATAACGTGAGTCAGCAAACTACAACAAAGTTCAGAAACGACCAGTTGCACTATCACAGACAGCAACAAAATCTTTTATAGCACTATCTGTTCGAGAAAATGTGACAACTTTACATAACGTGTGCTTTAAGCTTTCCATGTTACAGGGACTTTGAGGCGAGGTTTGCATTTTACACGATGTCTTAGATATACCTACTTATATGGTCATTAGTTGAAATTGCACATCGCTGTTGGTTTTCTGAATAAATAAATAGATCTGAATAAATATAAAAGAAAAATAGGCACTGAATATAATGAAAAAGCAGTGATAGCCTAGTGGTTAGACCTTTGGACTGCAAAGTCAGAGGTCTCGGGTACAAACCCAAACACGCACCTCTGTCTTAAAAATTGTGTATGTGTATTAAAATTTAACTATCACTTGCTTTAACGGTGAAGGAAAACATCGCGAGGGAAACTGCATGCCTAAGAGTTTCTCGGAGGTGTGTGAAGTTCGCCAACCCGCACTGGGCCAGCGCCCCATATATGCGTTGCATCGTTTCGTCGGTATAAAGTAAAATCATTAAAAGATACTATAAACTTTGGCATTTAGTATATTACATAATACAGTCACGACTAGTTTCCTTAGCGGGGGTGGCAAATGCGTACTCTACACACTGTCACGCCTATATTCCCCAAGCGCGGGTGACATAGGTTTACTGAGTACACCCACGTTTCGCCGGTAATACATGAATGTACCATTTTCACTAATGCCTACCTCCTTTGTTATAACATGCTTGAAAGATATTTTAATAACGCTTTATTCATCATCAACAAATGGCGCTAATAAATTACACTGTTTTCATCACGAGAAAATCTCAGTTCGGATCCTTTAAAATAAAATATGAGAGCTGTATTTACATCAAATTGTTTCTTAGTGGAACCTCGCCTGACTTAAATTAAGTTCAAACTATGTTAGCATGTTAGTTAAGTAGTAAGTGATTTAGTTACAAAGCAGCTATTTTGTTTTTGTTGTGTAATGTGTCTATCAAATTCAACTTATTACCAAAGGAAGTAAACTACTCAATTTCAAATAATTCACATATAATTTATCTTCTCTATTATCAATCAACGTGTAAGATTTATAATTGTAGAGGTTGACTATTTAAGGGTAGCGAACTTCCTTCTCCAGCAGTTTTAAAATTAATTGACTCGATCTTCCTCTTGCTATACTCAGGTTTTGTGTTTCCAGAACATATTATTGTATTAGAAAGTACAGTTCTATGGCAAGTGTCACGCAACTGAAATAACCTTCAAATCTATTAAACTCTGTCAAATAACAAAAGACACAAGAGACGTTTTTTGATGACACTACAGTGACCCTCGTATAAAGGCACCATCGCGTCGCCTGCACTCTATATTCTAAGATATCTGATGCCATTAGAGTGGGTGGTGAAGCATCAATACGATGACGTCATCTGACGTCGTATTTTCCATCGGATATTTCTGAAGATTTGTAAAATCTATCATGTACTATTTTTACTTTGAAAGTAATTCAATATCGTTTAATTGTGTATAAACGTGACCTAGAGTTAATAAAAATAATGCATAACAATCTTATAACTAAACTTCGTCACACTGAACTTCACAAATATATAATAGAAATAGATAACAAAATAACACCTCTTAACCTACACAATAAAGACACACAACCAAATCAACACATTATTAATAGGCAGCAGAAAATAGATATATGGCTCCAAAAGTCTCTGCACAGGAGGCACTAAGGCGATCTCAAACAAACACATGTCGACAAAAAAGCGTTGAACGAGTGGTTGCGAAGAGAAGAACTCTTCCCCGAAACCAAGGCCTTTATGACACCTATTCAGGATCAGGTTATGAATACACGTAACTACCAAAAGCACATCATTCGCATTCCTAATTTACCTACTTATATATGGCGACGTTGCTATAGTAGCTCGGAGACTATACAACACATAAGAGGAGCCGCGTGGTTCCCAGCTTAGAATAGGACCAACCCATCTTATCCCATCCGTTGTCGTACAAGGCGACTAAGGGAAAACTAGGGATTGGGTAGCAGCGTTCTCTACCTGCATCAATTGTTAATACTTGTAGGATTGTAAGAAAATTCCTATCCCTAGAACATGTTAAACATGTAAAGGGCTCCGTATCTAACTTTATTTAAAAATACTTTATCGCGCTATTTAGTTAGTTAGTTTAGTAATTATTAGTTTATATAAACCCTAAATTGGTACGTCCAGTGTTGGTGAGATATTTCCAAAAGAATTCTGCAAAATACAGTGAATTCAACGATACGTGACTTTCTGGTGCTATAATTAAAATAAAAGTGCCAAATATAATGACAATTTCTTATTAATGATAAGCAAATATACACTACTCTAATCTTTAATAAGTGACCGTAATTCAAACGTGAATAACTTAATAATTGTGTTTGTTTCCTAACTGTTAAGATTTACAAATTAATTGTGAAAAAAAACAAACTGCTGCTGTTTATGTTACCACTCTGCTATTGGTATACTGTTATGACAGTTCTATTGATCAATCACAGTCGTTAATGCACTAAGCTATATTTATTCATTCATAATATCACTATTTTCACTGATCCTTAACAACACTTCAGTAGCCAAGTCATTAGCTACATTTATAGGCATACAGAGGACCCGAGTTCGCGCCCACTATTCTTCAGTCAATTTTGCGACTTAACAATTTATCGCAAAAAAAAATTTGCCACCTCTACCACCTTTACCTGGAGAATGTAGGCGTGGTTATTTTATATATTTGGTATAGGATAAAATTATTTTAATATCCCTAAAAAATCGTGGTGTCACAATAAAAATGATATAAAAGGGTATATTTCAAGCGCCGAGAATACTATCAAAAGAGTTTCAAATATGGTTCATATTTACACAAAACTGTAACGCCACGAGTTCAATTAAAAACCTTGTTACAAGCGTCGAGCGATTACTTTTGGCTTTGCTTTGCCTTTGATGGGCGCTACAGTGACCTGTTGCGTCCATCGTAGAGAAATTCCGTCGCTTGCAGATGCATTGTAAAAATTACATTTAGCTAATAATGGCATACTATTATTTCAAGAACTTGGAAATACCAAAAGACAATGAAACAGATCAAAAAAAAAATTGAGATTTTTTGGTTCTTATTCTCGCTTCATATGCCAAGAATAAATTTGTACCAATAAATTTCACTTTATTCCAAATATGAGTTTACTCGTAGCGCCCCGAGTTCAGGTACGAACCTTGTCCTTATAAAAGACGCGTCGAGCGACCACCCAGCGCTGCGGTGATCTGTCGCGTCCATCGCAGAGAAACAATTTGTGGCATAATATTATTTCAACAACCTTACATATCGAAAGTAATATATTCCTAAGATTCTTAAGGTCTACTTTTCGCTGCATATTCTGAGAATCGTATCTAAAGAGATTTATTTCAAATATAAGTCATATTTACACACAAGTGTAGCGCACGGCACCCCTTTATTTGTAGAGCCCCGAATTCAGGTATAAACTTTGTCGTCACAAAAGGCGCGTCGAGCGGCCTTTGATGGGGCACTGCGGTGACCTGTCATGTTGCAGAGTAACATCGTCGCTTGCAAGTGCCTTGTGAAATATCAGATTCCATGAGACGTTGGAAAGCTTCCTGTATAACACACACTGATATACAGGACTTTCCATGAAAACATTGACATTAGCGTGACGCTAGCGAGTTTATATGTTATTTTAGTTACGATACAGCTTTACTAAATAAACATAAAGCTAGTAGCGCCACGCTAACCTAATTTTTTTCGTGGTAAGCCCTCAGGTGTCACACAGTATAAAACTGAACATTTTAATGTTAAGGTTAAGGTTTTATCGTATTCACTATGTTCACGAAGTAGTTTCGATCTACGCTTCGAGTGTGTAGCATTTTTTTCTCTAATTAGGCTGGTCCAAACACTGTTGGTTTTTTATGAACAGAGAGAGGAGCAGTGTGTTACTAGACTCCGTAAAACCTGGACATTTATTGAGTGTTTAAAGCGAATTAATCTACTATGTTCGCGAAATAATAGTGCTTTACGACCATATATCCGCTAAAATGGCAATGTGATTTATGAACAAGGTCGTTCCGGAGATGCTACATAGTGTTCATCTGTATATTAAGCGAACTGTTCGTTCGAATACTACAAGTAATACTAACCACCCACATTAACGTATAGAGAAAATGTTCAGCCGATGCCCATTGGATCAGCCTAGTTGGAGCGCCAACACTTGAAGCGGGAGAATTTATCGAGTAGGAGCGATAGCGGGGCGCTATTAGTTTACAAACAAAGTGAATTTACACCTACACTACAATTTGAACCTTTAGATTCTACTTGAGGTTGGAAAATATGTATAATATGATATGCACGAATATCAAATTTTATGTACTAATCTGTTTTTAAAACAGAAAATCCTTATCTTGATCTGTACACCATATTATTACGTATATGTATGACGGCGTTTCTAAACAACCCGTCATCACAAAAGGCACGTGAAGCAAACACTTAGACGGGCTTTGATGGAGGCCAGAGACCCGTCGCTCGCAGAGAAAGTCAGTCGCTTGCAACTAAGGGCTAAGCACAAACCATTCTCGTTGTCGTAATGTTGTCAAGAAAGCGTGCTGTCGCTTTCATATCTGTTAAGAACTTTGTAGTGTAAAAAGGATAGCATATCTACTCGATAGCTGTTGACTTCCATCTGTTTGTGCTAAGTCGTCTGTATCGCAGAGTATGAGATTCTAGAGGTTGAAGCTAGTGCGCGGTGACGCGCACTGATATTTTGAGCCTTACTGTGATAAGCTATTAAATTCAGCCAACCTGAAACGTAATGCACTTTCTAGCTTAGTAGAAAAGTGCAATTTGTTTTTCCTGTGCGTTTTCATGCATTCTGCACTGGATCCGTGTAGCTCGCTCCGTATACGCGTGTACTATGTTAAGTATATATTCAAAATTAATGAAATGGCCGCATTTTATTTATAAAAATATTTAGAATGCCAAATATATTTTTTTCGTTATTTTGTAAGATTTATCTTTCCGTTTATATTCAGACCTTTAGAAGGCTTGTGCGGGAGCATGTGTCTAATATGAAAGGCCCTTATTGAAAAAGAAAAATATAATGTAAATTACTTGCTGATATCAATGGCTGAAAATAAAGAATCATAAAAAAACAACTAATTCCAGCATGTATAAGGACCATTGTAATTTTAGCAAGGGTACCTACCTACTGTTATTAGTACCTATCGTTATGTATTAGGTAGGATAACGTGTGCCTAACTTTTGTCTTTACGAGTCCACATTAACATGTTTACATAAGAAAAGCCTTTTATCTTTGTTGAATATGAAAAAAATGTATAAGCTTATAGGCACAAAACATACCGTAGTGCAGGCAGGCGTTTGGCAGGATATTTTTGGCACGGCAATAATTCGTAGCTCTCGTTTTCTACGCAAAGAACTTGCAAAGCTAACATAAAATCGTACATTTTATAGATATGTAGATTAGAACTACAAAATAATAGAACAAAACTCAACACTCAAATGGAATGTAGTCCGCACAAAGAAAAAGATGCGATATTACAGCGGTATTCCGCAAAATATTCACATTTTGCAAGTCACGAATTCGTACGTTTGTACAAACTACGAATGCTAATAACCTCCAAACTTTTTTTCATAATAAACGAGTCGAGTTTCCTTAACCTTTATTTGCTATGACCAATACACGTGTCGCGGCGCGTTACGATTACTTAGCGAAATGATTGGGAATGATACTCTTGTGGCATGAACCATCACAATACTGTATTTACCGTCTAGCTGAAAATTAGAGACTGACGTAAACCACGTCCACCGCGATGACGTCAGAAAGTCATTTCTCGTAATTATAAGCGTTAAAAATTCAGTCTCGATCTCATCTCAGTGTTACAAACCTCACAAATGGCATTCTCGTAAAATATGGAACATCGACCGAATCGGGATCGGACCGAAAGTTGAAAGAAATGTAAGCGGTATTCCGAAAATATTTTGAGCTTTGTTTTAAAAAAAACGTTGGCCACACTAGGATTTATTCCTGTATCGTGGGTGCGTTACAGATATGAAAATTCACGCACATAAGTACAGACCAGAACAAATAATTGTGGATCACACAAAGATTTGTCCCGTGCGGGAATCGAACCCGCGACTTTTAGACACAGTTAAGAGCTTAAGCCGCTCCGGCTTAAGCTCTTAACCACTGCGCTAAATCGTCAACTGACATTGAATAATAAAAAATATCGATAAATTTAATATTGCAGTTAGATATTTTTTATAAAGACTGTGGCACCTGAGATTGCAGAGGTGTGCTGAGTACACCTACTTTGATAATGATATAAATATATTGAAAAATCAAAATTACATTATTTGCGAACCCACGCTCAATCTGGGCTTTACCTAAGCGTCTTAGCAAACAACGTAATTTCAACGAAATTTAATACCCACTTAGAATTAATTAGTTCTGCCAACAATAGAGCTTACACTGTATTACATTATGCTTTTGATGTGGAACCGGTATTGTTATGAAATTGTTTTGTTTACAGCGTAGACAATCTTTATCTTTAAATGACGGTTTTCTAGTATTTACTTAGATTTATTTTGCTAGTGTGCGGTATCATAATAATCTATCTTTATTTATCAGTATTAAGCACCAACAGAATGAGAGAAAGTGGAGGAAACTAAAAAGGTTTCTGAGGAAAGATCCTTACAAACCCCTCTAGCTTTTTCCACTCTCATAGTTCGTCACATACACGCTTACGGTTACGGAGACACTTGACTTGCCCTTCAGATAAAATATTTGTTCTGTAGTTCGTCAAAAAAATCTTGCAGCTATAAAAATATATTAAACTCTTGAACCCACTGAAACATCACAATCAGTGTGTCCAAAGTATGATGGCAAAATCAAAACTTACTATTATTGGTATCAAAATGTATAGATGTGTATAATATCTACGCATTAAAATAGCAGATACATGATTTTTCCATGTCTTGGAAGATGCCATTTATTATCGTTTTTATACAACGTTTTTTATATATTAAGTTTCGGCGTGCGAAAGACTTACGAAAACACGTTCGTAATTCTTCCCTTCCCTCCAATATGGCTGAGGGGAGTGATGGCTGTTCCAGTAGTCATACTGGATGGAAAGGATGCTGCTTGTGGACGGGCCTTATTCGATTATACGGGATACGGATATACGGGATTATTCGAGTTTGAGTTTCTTTTCCTCCTTTCTAACCGACTTGACCGATGTTGATGATTTTTGTATTAATGGGATTATCTGGATGGTTCTTGGCTACAGTTGGTCCGTAAGGTGGTGCTGTAGTTGACCAGGTGTGAAGGAATAAAATAATTATACTCTGTTTTAGGAAAAAATACTATACAAATTTTCCGGATATACTTAGTTAAGTTGTAAGGCGGACGGTGACGTACAAAGTCACCTTCTTATATGTACAATTTATTGCAGTTAAGGACATTTAACGGCTAATTAGAGAAGTGGTTAATTAAAGTTTGACTAATCGAACATCTGATCGCGTGTTTGAGCCCCGTTTACATTTTAAAATGTTGGATAGTTTCGACCCTACTTCGTGCAGGAAGCGTATATAAATGTAAATGCAAATGAATGTGAATGAAAAAAAGATCGTAAGAGACAAAGTACGCTTACAATATAACGTTGTTTGAATTATATTTTGACAATGATTTTTATGTGTTTTACATTATAATTTGACTTCGTTTATTATTCAAGAGGGTAATGATCGAGTAGTCGAGGATTCAATACCCGCACCAGAAAAAGTTCCGGTCTGAGAGTGCGTATGTAAATTTCATGTTTGTAAACGTAACCACGATACAGAAATTATTTCTAGTTAATAAATTATAAAAAAAATATCGAACTCCTGGTCTTGTGGTCCTAGCATAAGATGAAATATTTGATTTTCTGGAATAATTATTTGTAGGACTATGGTGCCGCACAAAATATTTGGATCAAAGGCACAAATAACTTGAGCTCACAGTAACTCTATAACTTGGCATGTTATGGCACTTACCCATTTAGCCTATAAAGATGAACGTGACAGAACGATTTATATATAACATTACTATAACGTCAAATTGTCCACGTTTCGGCCTCAGACATTATTTGTAATCAAAGTTTTTTTTGTATAGGTATGGTATGTGATGAAATTTATGCCTTAATGTACTCGATAGTATCATAAAATCATATGGAATATGGGCTTACATTAAAAAAGTATACCTATCTGTATCATCACTCCACATCTTTTGTGGGGGTCGGCAGATAGTACAGAGTTCCACAAGGTTCCTTAGTTACTGTTTTGTCAAAAAATGTATTGTAACTAAGCGATTTGTCGCTTACGACGCTTTACTTCTAAAACAACTCTATAGAATTTATACTGCTTTAACCACATGTTACTATTTCCTCGCATTTGTCACTCGGAAGCCTTGTCGTCTAGTTGGTAATGAACGACCGGGAGGCATGTAAAACTGTAATAGCTAGTGTATTTTATTATTTTACGTAAATCTTACCTTACAGCAATTACAGGCTTATTTAGTACCTGAGGGCTTAGCACGAAAACTTTGACGTTACTGTGACGCTTGCGAGTTGATATGCAATCTTGGCACACTACATATTAACCAAATAGACATGATAGTGACAGCACGCTTACCTGCTAGAGTCATGCTAACGTTATTTTTTCGTACTAAGTGTAAAGTGACAATGACAAGTGATAACAATTTGACAAATTGGATAATACTTAGCCATACAAAACCGCTATATTAAACCACACTTGATTTCGTCTTTAAAAAACTTATTCCCACCCTTAGAATTATTCCTGTATCGTGGGTGCGTTTACAAATAAGAAACTCACACACAGACCAAAACATATTTGTGGGTCACACAAAGATTTGCTCCATGCAGGGTCTGTGTATCACACAAAGATTTTTCTAGTGTGGGGTATGAGTACTAGATTCAGTGGGGGGAGCTGCTTGAGCTCCGAACCAAGTCCTCTGTCAATTAAATAATAATAAGTCAATTCTGTAACTGGCCTGAATCGTTATATCAATAATAAACAAGGGTAGTAGTCATAGACTCAAAGATATTTAACTCCGACAGTTTATCAGTGTAAATAATTTGTTGATAATAACCTAAATTAGTCTAGCTAAAAGTTAGTTTTCAGTAATTACTAAAAACTTATCTTAGTATTCATATCATAAAAAATATGTAGTTGTTATATGCCTAGCTGAACTAAAGGTGAGTTGTTCCACAATTTCTAAAAAGCTATTTTTATAACAAATTATCTCTTTATATCATCACGCCCAATCCCTTGCGGGGTAGGCAGAGGGTACAGAGCTCCAACAAGTTCTTTCCTTACATACCTTTCTGGCTTCCTCCATTCTCATAGTTCGTATTATACATGCTCGGCTGTGACGGAGACCCTTGACTTGTCCTTCCGATAAAACTCGGTCTATTTGGTCATGGTAAGATAGTCTAGGTCTACCCCGGTACCTACATCCTTCCACTTTCGCATTGTATATCTGTTTTGTCATTATTTTTTTATATTCTATATTCATTTTTATCATAAGAATTCTAAAAGAAACAGTATTGTTATTATAGACTATTTCGTGACTATTTATATACTTTTCGTGTTATCGGCTGCCTTGTTGGTCTAGCGAATAATGTGCATAACAACCACGAGGTTCTGGCTTTGATTGCTAGATCTAACAAAATGTAATTTTTCGATGGAAAATCCAGTATCAGTCCGAAGTTTGGCATTGTGCCCGTTATAATAGCAATACCGAACGGACAGAATTGACGGACGATTTGGCGCAGTGTTTATGATCTTAAGCCGCTCCGTCCACAGGGTCGAATTGTGGTGGGTTCGATTCCCGCACGGGTATTTGAGTATGTAAAATTTCATGTTTGTAAACGCACTGTGTCGTGACACAGGAATAAATCCTAGTGCGGGGAATCCTATTTTCTTATAGCCGGGGGATCCTATTTAAAAAGAAAAAACATCAAGCTCACCCTAAATGATATGGGACTTAACTTCGTCGATGTAAAGTGTGTGTACACAGTGCACTGCCACCTCCACTTGGGAAGTATAGGCGTGATATTGTTTAATTTAAAAAGCAATGCCTTTTCTAGCAAATGACCAGTAATATGGCCGAAACAAACATACCAAAAACCAACATTTCAGTCCAGGAGCGAGGTCAAAATATTTTAACTGGCTGCTGATCCTTCATTATGAATTGTGCTGGAATATTTAATTTTAAAAAGCAACGGACCTGTGGTATGATCAGCAATGTAACTCGCTTAACATTCTCAGTTTTTTACATCGCGAGCACACTTTTGTTTTGCAACAAATACATGATTTTTGTTCTATCTATCTATATATATATATCACCATGCCAGATCCCTTGTGGGGTTGGCGGAGAGTACAGCGTTCCAACAGGTTCTTTCCTTAGAGACCTCTCTGGTTTCCTCCATTCCTAAAGTGCGTCCAATACGCGCTCGCCCGTTACGCAGACTCTTGACTTATTATTTTTGTTGATTTTAATATGTTGCTAATAATTTAGTTATGACAAAGATCACCTAAGCTTGTAAAGTAAAGAGTATCACTGCTTTAAAAAACCGTGAATGTTGAGATGCTTATGTTGCTGACGGTACCTAGGTTTCACAGCGGCACGTGACCGCAACAAAGTGACGTCACAAAGGCAAACAAGTTTACACACGAAATTTTCTGCCACTGCATTGTAACGTGCGAGATGTGGCTAGCAAGAATTAATCGCGTTAGAGATATTACATAATGGGGTTTTTTTAAGTGGGGGTTGTGTGCCTTCGGACAGAGCCCCAATTCTACTCAAAAAAACGTGGAGTACGGTCAGCAATGTACGTCGCCCATTTTTTTTTCAAATCGCTTTTAAATTGTTGCTTTGCATCAAATCCATTATTTTTGTAAACACCGTCACGCCTATAAACCCTCCCAATGCCCTTACATTCCTTCTATCGGATACAGATACCGCACACAGGATCAGACACTGACTTCGCGGCGAGGTCGAAGAATCCCTTGCCCACCGGCTGGTGCAGAGCACCACGGAGAGACACCTAGTATATGCCCTCCCCCATAGCGACTGCCAAAGCCAAGGCCGTTCCTCCTTGAGGCGCCCTTGAGGTAGTTACCCCCTTGCCCTTCTGGCTTGACCGCAGTAGTTGCACGCTCGCCCTCTTGACCGGTCTGCTGTAACGGCCCCGCCGCCAACGGCGTAGATCATTCACACACACACACAGTCTTTTTTCATAAATGTGCACTGTGGTACTACTAAATTAACTTGGATTTTATTATCTATGGAAACACAAACATCTCCGATAGCCCCGCGGTTATCAATCGCTTCATTTTTAACCGACTTCAAAAAGGAGGAGGTTCATGTTCGGTTGTGTTTCCTTTTTTTTTATGTATTTTCAGCGATATTTCCGTCAATTGTGGACCGATTTTGATATTTTTTTATGCATTGGGTTCAGTATATCTCCAAGGTGATCGCATATGAATTTTATTGACATTGGACCTTGGACTTAGAAGATACACCAGGGAACTCCTTAAGGACAAATAATAGGCATGTGTAAATTGAGATATTATGGGTATTACGTCAATCCTATAGGTACCCTACTATAGAATAATTCACTGGTCACTTCAGTCGGTGCCAAGTAACCGACTGCACCAACCAGCACCGACTTCAAATGTTTATTTTTTTGCTTTTTGAAGTCGGCTTACCTTTTTTTATAAAAGTTTTTTTTTGGTTTGAGTTACTTTGTCTACTTTGAAGAAGGTACATAATAACTAAAAGCTAGCCGTAACCGTAAGTTTTGGATTATTTTGTTAGTATAACTCACGCACAGTCGCCAATACGCATAAGTCAGTAAGTTGTATTCTATAAACGACAATCAGAAAAACAGAAGTCCTACATTGCCTTTGCAGGTCACGAATGTGTACACGGCTGTACAAATTAGGAATGCTAATGTTGCCGACTATCGAGCTTTATTTTCATAATAAACTAGATTGTCGCTGCTACTTATAAAAACTGTAGTTTCAAAAAGATTGTGTTTCAGTAGTTATGTAACATTTGTGTCAGTTTTGTGTGTTCGTATTTTTTTTTATCCTTTTGAATCCTGGTCGCGTACTAAAATCTCATTTTCTCCCCTTGTTCCCTTATACCGCAATAAATATAATATATAGAGTGCTCGTACCGATTCATCATCATCATCTCAGCTTATACTTATCCACTGCTGAACATAGGCCTTTCCAAATCTTATATATTCATATTGAGTAGTTGGGTGGTTCCATTGGCTACCTTAGGCTTCATCATCAGACCCTGAACACTATCTTGTTGTATAGTACTTGTCAATACCAATATAATACGACTAAACACGAGTGGGTTACGTTATATAGTTCACATGTTCCTATGGCCACCTTCCGACTCCACCATCAGGCTAGCTTCAAGCTCGCATAAAACTTACATATGTATGTCAAATTTTAGCTCAATCGAATACCCGCAAGTGCTTTAAAAATGGATCACATTATTTGAACCGGAAAGACAGACAGATGGAGACATACTAACATTGCAAGTTAAATAACAGCTTGTAAAAACCGCCCGAAACATAAGAGCACAGCTATGGGTGTGGTCCTATTTTAAATTAGTTCGATTCAACCATAGCTAACATGAAAATGTAATAAAGTGCTTGCGAAATCTATTATAGTATAATATCGGAGGTTATTAATAATTTAAAACTAATTTCTACAGGCGCTAGCTACGAGTCGGTATAGACGCATAAGTACATATATCCACGGTCATGGTTTTCGTGATCAGTTCTTGAATGAATGACATATTGATAGGTTATAAATTACAATTGTAGCTAGAACTGAAGCTTAAGAACCTATACTTATACAGTTCCATCTATTTCTCTCGTCAGGTGATCAAAAAAACTCACTATTCGTGACATATTCGTCAGTCATGTAAAGTCGTTACTTGTACCATCATTCCCTTCTCTCGTCGTTACTGCCTGACGTTCCCCTCGTGAGTGGTGTTATTCGTGGTACATGAAGAACGAACGGTGCGAGATCTGTTGAGCGTTAACATTGCGCTCATTCAGTATTGCCGTTTTGAGAACTTTTTGCAATTGCAACTTGAGGGTCAAATTTTTAAGAAATGTATGAAATTCGAGCCGTCTCATAAGAATGATTGAAAAGATAGCATAAAAATAATTTCGAGACATTTTTACGAAAGAAAATTCACAGAAAAAAATATTGCATATGGAGCGATTTCGTAAGCATAAAGAAACAGGTCCAAATTATATGAATTCGTTGATTTTTATTTCATTTTCGCTTAGTCTTGTCATTGCAAAAGTTGCTAGTATTGATAAAACTAAGTTATATTCCCTGCTTCAGGTATTGCAACCCTGTCACTTACATCTATATATCTTGTAAATTCTAAAAGTCCCCTGACAAGCCTTCGTCAGTTTACAATCTCACTAGATTTATTGTAAGCCATTATAAACTAACGGTGCTTACAATTGTACGTTACAAAGACCTCGTTAACTCGGAGCAACGTAAGGTTCACGTTTTACACCTTTATAGATTACGTCCCTATTATGTATTTTGGCATTACTAGTTCCTTGATAATAACACTTTGAAAAGATAAGGGGGGCTATGTAAACAAAATTCTGTATATTAGGCTAGTTAGTAGACCTTTTGCAGGTTTGTGATATTTTTAGCAAGAATTTCTTTCATTACCTGTATTCTGCACTCTCTGCCCACCCCGCAAGGGATCTCGCTCGATGATACAGATATTTATACCTTAATAGGTACATGCCTAAAAAAGCAGTGATAGACTAGTGGTTAGACCGTTGGACTGCAAAGTCACAGGTCTCGGGTTCAAAACCAGGTTCATTAAGGGTCGTGTGACTAGAATTGTATTTCAACTTCAATCTTAAGCTCTCTGATTTTTTTAATCGCTTTAATCATCAATAAGTGTAACGTTAGCGAGATGATATGCGATTCCTGCTATACTTCAAATTTAGTAAATAAACATGTGACAGCACGGTTTTTCGTAAGCGTTACCCGTGACGTCAATATTGTCGTGCTAAACCCTCTGTATTTTTACGCCACAAATATATATATCAGGCTGTGACCTGCGTCTACTCCACAACTCGTATTCGAGACTATTTCGATAAAATATAAACAAGTCTGACCCACACTCTGACTCTGACAGTCCCCACTGTTTGTAAGGATAATATGTTTCCATGCCCTATATATTTAATACTAGTTTTCGCCCGCGCCTTCGTCCGTGCTGGCTTGAGACAGGAACCTAACATTTTTTCAGGATAAAAAGTAGCATATGTGTTAATCCAGGTAATAAACTGTGTAAATACGTGTGCCAAATTTTGTCCAAATCCGTTGCCAAAAAAAGATGTGTGCCAAATTTCATCCAAATTCGTTCAGCCATTTTTGCGTGATTGAGTAACAACCATCCAAACATCTAAGCGTACAAACTTTAACATTTATAATATTAGTAGGATATCAGCCTTTACTGTCCCACTGTTAGGCAAAGGCTTTCTCTCACAAATGGAGGTGAGAGAGATACTCCACGTGGATCTAGTGTGCATTGGTGGAGGCAGGTTGGTGGCCACCTGCTGTTGGAACTTATAAAGCCGCCTATAAGGCTTCCAACTTGGCTTAAAGACTACCACATTAAGTGGTAATGGAGACCGACGAAGCCTTCTGAAGCACGGCAACGCTCGAATATAAAAATGTCACAAGAGGTCACTCATCTCAGACTGACCGAACCAAACTCTGCTTACCCTTGGCGATCGATAAAAACAACACGGTCGCACAGCGCTACGAGCACCTCAAAACGAATAAAAAATTTTTTGAGCGGCATAATAAAATTAAATTACCGCGACTGTTTTATAAAGAAAATTAAAATAAGAGAACATCTTGAAAAGTTGCGCAAGTTTGGCTTATGCAGTGCGGCTTCCGTGCCAAAATATTTCGACTGTCTACTTGTTACAGATGTTTTTCTGGGTAATGGTGTCACATAGAGTGATAAAATTTGTCGAATTGGTAAATATCAGTGAGGCACATATGTTCATATAGTTATTAAATCACTATTTTTTTTATTTATTCAATATCTAGTAGTGCGGGCAGTTGCACAGAGCAGACGTGTGCCTATGACACTAATTTTTTAAAAAAATATTAAATATTACGAAGTTGTGACATTAAATACTGAACTCAAATTAAGAAGTGATAAGCTTTATTCTCACTTAAAGTGCATAGTTTAATTTGTGTGTGTGACGCCGTATCCACAGCCATATCACAGCGCGGTAACGGCTCCGCTCCTCTTCGAGAAACAGAGAAAGGCTCCGATTTTTTGTCCCATTCGCTCATTTATTTTTATTGCATACCTTTATTGCAATAATGAGTGCTAAGGATAATAATATGTCAGAAAATGATGCATCAGGAACTAATTACATTAGCTCCAAGTCAAACTTAACAAGA
The DNA here is from genome assembly GCA_905147815.2 of Phalera bucephala. Lineage (NCBI taxonomy): Eukaryota > Metazoa > Arthropoda > Insecta > Lepidoptera > Notodontidae > Phalera > Phalera bucephala. Next base: position 27,027,602 of record LR990613.1, on the reverse strand, counting down.
CTAGATTCAACGTCACTGGAATCGTTGACGTCAACACGTAAGCGTAAACAACCTGACTGTGACTTAAGACAGGAAATTGCGGATTTTCGTTCCGAAATGATGGCTTTCTTGCAAGATTTCAGGAACGCACATGACACTGATATGAAAGGTATGCGTACAGACATTTATGATATAAAAAAACAAATATCATCCATCAAAATAACTACAGAGAATTTAATCCAAGAAAACGTTCAAATACGGAATGACTTAAACATATTAACTCATTCCATGGAGTTTCATTCCAAAGAACAAGAAAATCTTAAATCGAACATTAATAAGATTTCGTCGGATATGTCAAATATTCAAGTCAAGCAGGAATATCTCTCGGATACTAAACAGCAATTAGCGAAACTCCAAACAGAAGTAATATTTCAGCAGCAACGCGAACGCTTGTGTAACCTAGAAATATCTGGTATTCCCGAAAAAAACAATGAGAATGTCTCGCAGTACTTGGTCACAATTGCCACAGTACTTGGAGTTCCACTATCTAATGATGATATTGTCAACATCCATCGTGTCCCTACCTACGTGAAAGGGAAGCCCAGGAACATTATTGCCAAATTGAAGTCCACGCTGGTAAAGGACACTATTATCTCGGCTGTGCGCAAAAGGAAGGGAATCACCACCTCAGATATTGCCGTATTGGGTGATCACAAAATCTATATCAATGAACACCTTACGCCATTTTACAAGTCACTATATAAACAGGCAAAGCAATGCATTATTACAGCCAACTATAAATATATTTGGATAAGAAACTGCAAAATATTTGCACGCAAGAATGACACCTCGCCTCCGATAATAATACAAGAAGACGGTGATTTGAAAAAAATTAAATGACTCGCCTATTATACCCTATGTCATTTTACCCTCTTTTTTGTACCTGTAGCATCATCTAATTGCGTACCTTCAAACGATTTTATTGTAAAGCGTACCAACATATGCCTATTAAATTTTTTTACATGTATTTATGTTATTGCGTATAATATTCTAGTATTAACACTGACAAACATTTCAATTAATTATATAACACGCCTTGGTTATTCCATTCAGTTCAGTAATTTACCAATAATTAAGAGCGTTTTTGCCATGATTTGCACACCGATGACTATACCTTTAATTGTTAATATCACAACAAACCTATGTCTTTATTTTTGCGCCTCGTTTGTTAATGATTCACATCTTGATACCTTTATTATACTCACGGACATTACCTTTGCTATTTTTTTACCTTTTATTTTACTACGTAAGTATCAAAATGTCACATCTTATTATAAATGGCTCTTAGCGATAACATATTAGTAGAAAGAAATCTGAAATTCTATTATCAAAACGTCCGTGGGTTACGAACGAAATGTTCAAACTTATACAACAAAATCCTTATTAATGAATATGACGTGCTTTCATTCACAGAAACTTGGCTTCAAAATGATATTTTTGATTCTGAATTATGCGATAACAGATACGAGACCTTTCGATGTGATCGCAATTTGCACCTAACGGGTAAGGCGACTGGCGGCGGGGTTATGTTGTGCACCCGCCGGGATCTCGGCGCGACCCGTAGAACCGAATGGACATATACATGTTCCGAATCGGTATGCATAACTGTTCCGGCGCGCGCGCTTTCCTCTGCAGTCGACCTCCATATAATATTAATATACATACCACCAGACTACAAGGACAAAGCAATGCGTTTAGATAACTTTAAATATAGTTTTATTAATTTTATTGGGCTTAATCCTAGTGATAATTTTATAGTATTGGGAGATTTCAATTTACCAATTATTAAGTGGAACGACAGTTCATATAATATTTCACAAAATGACTCTGGATTAATCACTTACTCAGCGACCTCATTTTTAGATGAATTAAGTTTCGCAGGGTTAAGACAGTACAATTACACACTTAATAGTTTACAAAATACTTTGGACCTCTGCTTCAGTAATTTACCATTAGAAGTTGTAAACTGTTGTAATCCTCTAATAAAAGAAGATGTGTATCACCCATCCTTATATATTACAGTTTTTGACCTACAACCACATCAACTTAAAGAATATAACCCACCACGTTTTAATTTTTATAAATGTGATTATAGCAAGAACAATAACTTTTTAAAACAAGTCGACTGGAATAAAATGTTATTAACATCCACCATTGATGAGGCAGTAGATACTTTTTACAAAAAACTTAATGAATGTTTTCTACTGTTTGTACCTCTTCGCACTTCTTCATCAAATAGTAAATATCCGGTATGGTATAGCCCTGCTTTAATAAAAATAATTCACGAGAAATCAAAATTACACAAAAAATGGAAAAAACATGGAAATCCACGTGATTACGATGAATTTTCTATTTTGAGAGTTCGGCAACAACGAGTGCATGACGATTGCTATAATAATTTTATACAGAATACAACTACACTAATTAGGAAGTCTCCTAAACATTTCTGGAAATATGTTAAGTCCAAAAGAGGTGGTTCAAATTATCCTAGGAAATTTACTCTGGGAAGTACACAGTACACTGATGGTCAGGCAATATGTTCTGCATTTAATGACTTTTTCGAAAGCGTGTTCTGTCGTTCTAACACTACGGATAATAATATGGACGAAACATCAACTGAGTCCTCTTACACATATAATGAAACATTATCTAGTATTACAGTTAATGAAGATATCGTCTGTAAGTTACTGTCTTCTTTAAATAAAAATAAAGGCCCGGGTTCCGACGGCATTCCTCCCATTTTTTTGGTATCATGCGCCAGTAGCTTATCTGTACCAATCACCATTTTATTTCGTCGTTCTCTAAAGGAATGTGTTTTTCCTTCTGTATGGAAGAAAGCTCAAATAATCCCAATACACAAAAAAGGGTCTCGTTCTGTTATTGAAAATTACCGCCCAATCTCAATTTTAAACACTATTAGTAAGATGTTTGAACAGCTCATCTATGCAAATATATATCCTTTAATCAGCCGAGGTATATCCAATACACAGCACGGTTTTCTCAAGGGACGGTCAACCATCTCAAACTTAACCTTATTTACCGATTATGTACTTAATAATATGGAGAACGGCGGCCAGGTTGACGTGATCTACACGGATTTCGAAAAAGCCTTCGACCGTGTGGATCATGTGACCCTGTTTCGCAAACTGGAACATTTAGGAATACACGGAAATCTATTGAGATGGATTAAATCTTATTTAACAAATCGTTCTCAGATTGTGGTACTTGGGGGGTTCAGGTCTGATTGCATCTCCATTCCTTCTGGCGTCCCCCAGGGATCGCATCTGGGTCCTCTCTTCTACAACGCTTATATTTTTGACATTAACACCTGTTTCAACCACGCAAATCACTTATTATATGCAGATGATAAAAAAATATATATGAAAGTCCGTTCCAACGCTGACTGTGAGTTGATACAGAACGATCTCAATAATCTATTCAAATATTATAAACGTAACAATATTGTAGTCAGTATTGTAAAATGTCAATGTATTAGTCTCACCCGTAGGAAACATCCTATTACCTATTCATATCATTTTAATAATGTTGTAATCGAGAGGGTCCAAGCTGTCAGAGACCTGGGAGTCCATTTTGATTCTAAGATGCTTCTCTCTGAACATATTAATATTATTGTTGACAAAGCCTACCGTAACCTTGGATTTGTTTTACGCACCTGTCAACCCTTTCGTTGTTTGTTAGCTATAAAAGCGGTGTTTTATGCTTACGTGAGAAGCATCCTAGAATATGCCAGCCCTGTCTGGTCACCCTGTTATGATACCTACGTAAAACGAATTGAACGCATCCAAAAAAAATTTGTTAGGTTTATGAATTTCAAATCCAGAACTTCTATATCCTATTCTGAGAGCTGCAAAAAATATGATCTCTTAACTCTAGAAGACCGTCGTCGACTGCTAGATATGGGTTTGTTATTCGACATTATGCGTAGTCATCTAGATTGCGCTGATTTGGTACAACGTATCTCATTATATGTACCTACACGTCGTCTTAGACATACCCCATTGTTTTATGTACCCTTCCATTCAACGAATTATGGCAAGAACGCTGTCCTTACTAGAATCACAAAAACATACAATGATAAATTTCGTGATATTGATCTCTTTGCTGGATCAAAATCATTGTTTAAAAAAAACATTATAGAAAAATTAGCTACTTAACATCACGTATTAAATAAAATAAAAAAAAAGGCTTGGTCACGCTGTATTTGGTAACGATAATTATACATGAAGAATACTTATACATTCCGCTATCCCTATATTTCTTATTACGTATCTATATGCTCGGCAACACGTTACTTATTAAATAAACTTATACTTTGTTAAAGAATACCCACAATTTTTTATCGCTCACTTATTTCGTTTATGCTTACTGTAAACCTATTTAGTATCTTAAAATCTAAGTAAGAGCATGTATTCTTATTTATAATATACATAGCACTTCTTTATTAACTAATCCTAAGTCGCTTTGAGTGTTTGAGATAATCTTATTTCTTTATTGCTTTGTAAGTACCCATGTTTTACTCACGAATACTTGTTTGCTTTTGTGCACTTGAATTGTAAATCGTGGATAACTATTATTAGCTATGTTTATTGTATACTTATAATTTTGTATATATTGTTTAAGCTGTTGTTATCCCAAATAAATAAATAAATAAATAAATAAATCTATCTATAACTATATACTGTCCGACTGTTAGGAAAAACCTTTTCCCAAATTGAGGTGAGAGAGAATAGGTAACACTCCACTACGTGGACCCAGTACGGATTAGTGGAGGCAGATTTGTGACAATCGGGCTAACATAAATAGCAAGCCTTCTTCCCCCCAACCCCTCTTGCACCAACACCAGTAGGACGAGCTTTCGTGGTGGCGGACACGAGGGGCAGGGCCCTGAGCGTCCTTCGCGAGCCCTACCGAGGAGGATAGGATAGGATAGGAGGAGGTGGCGTGGTGTGGCCCACGTTGCACTGCGTCGGCGCGGCATGAGCATGTTGTCAAGTCTCCCCCCGAGGGCGAGCACTCCGGAGCGCGGCACAAGATATGCGTTCCATATGGAGGTCCCGGAGCCCTCCAAAGTGCTGATGTTGGCCACCGTGGGGTTTTTAGTCGGTAGGAATCCGACACACCCTGCGAGCAGGATTTTCGAAAAGGCTTCTAGCGCGGGACAAAATTTTGTCAGGTATTGAACCCAAGTCATAGTCTGTCATGATAGTCTGACTTTATGACCATACAATACAATTCCCGAGATGAGTTTTGCATGCTAGCACGTGGCATAAATGTATTTTCGCTCCCTTTTGTGCTAGCCCTCCTATTGTAGCAATACGTTTGAATTGCTTAAAAATATCCTACTTATTCTATTTGCTCAGTTCCTACTGCAGGAACTGAGCAAAGTCAGAGGTTTCAAGTTCAAACCCACGCACCTCTTTTTTTTTAAAGAATGCGCGTATTAAATATTAACTATCACTTGCTTTAACGGTGAAGGAAAATATCATGAGAAAACTTGCATGCCTAAGAGTTTCTCGAAGGTTTGTGAAGTTCACCAACCAGCACTGGGCCAGCGTGGTGGACTATGGTCTAAGCCCTCTTAGTTTGAGGGGAGGCCCGTGCCCAACGGTGGGACAATTTCTTAACAAGGCTAATATATTATTATTTTATAGGGCTTCACAATTCTTAAATATAAATGAATAAATTGGGCACCTAAAATTGTTTACTTCCGATTGTCCTTTGGCGATGTGGATCCCCAAAAAAACTTGAACTAATAATTTTCCATCGCTGCAGAGTACAAGTTGCAAGCAAAAAGAAATCAAAAGCATAGAACGTGTTAAAATAAAACAATGAAGGAGACAGATTGACAATAACAGCGCTTTCTACAAACTGTCCTACGTCATCTTTTGTTCATTTTCTTCAGCCCACTGAATCAGTGATAATCGTTATTTTCTTTGTCGTTTCGAATCATTATGGTGTAGTAAATGTATTTTTAAGGTATATAAAAAAAGGTTCTCTGCATTTTTTTAAGACAAGGAAACCGACAATATAAAGTGAAAAACATTAACACTGTCACGACCCCACGTGGGATGGTACAGGTGTACTGAGTACACTCACATTTTTGTAATGATGCTAGGTCCCAATGTAATAGCGGATGAGCCTGTTAACACTTAGAAAATCTAGGTATTTTTTTCCTGAGCAGTTGAAACTAACTACTAATGTTTTGGAACATTTTTATTCGACTGTGTTTGGAGCATAGAAATATTCCACAACGTTCACCATAGGAATAATAGAATACCCAATAAAATATTCATTTTAATTCATTTGAAAACAAATTTAAGGACGAAACGGTCATTGACCGTCCTAAAACTCCAAATAAGTCACGCTTTTATGACTTTATATTACTGTAGGCAAATATTTTTTAACCCACGGCGCTACCGAATTTCCAGAAAGTAGGTATATCAATATTTGTATAGCTGACTAAGGTGCTTTTAATTTGATGACATTATTGTGGAAAATAGGCACTACTTGAATAAGGTAAAGTAGTGGCATTATAAAAAGACCGATTTATTAGCTGCATTTGCATAGAATAATATTTATGGACCTGTGTTTATAGATTTAAGAACGTAGAATTAATGAGTGACGTGTACTTTATGTTCTTTCATTTAGTGTAGTTGTTCCATGTCTATTACATCTGTCAACGCTGATTTCTCATTTTGCAATGACGACCAGGTTTGTGCTCTTCTGCTTCAGCCATTACCTTCATCAGGCCCTCCAATCTTGACATAGATTTTGATCACTATCTTACCAATTTCGGTCGATAACTCCTTACGAACTCATTTTAATGAATTTAGTGCATTTGTTTGTACCTACTGTCAAAATACATAGAATTTTGTGTGTTGATAGCTTTAATAGTAGGTGGCTACTAAACACAGAAATCATAATAATGATTTCTAGATTCATTAGGCTGATGACAAACAAATTTATGTCATTTATTGCGAATTAACTTAAGCTATTTTTATAGTGCGTGTTTATTCATTGGATGTTAATGACTATCGGGGACGATAAATCGTGTGTCGTGTGGAGTAATGAAGAATCGACTATAGCTCGACATTACAAGTACACACGTTACCTAGAGTAAATCTGAACGAGGATTTTGCATGTAAAGAACACACCCTAACTATTGCTAAACATGCGACAATGTTGTGATTAATAATGTTTATACACTGCGTGATTTAAAGTTCCCGAGAATCGTTAGGCGCGATTTATCCAACTCTCATTTCGTACAATTCACTTAAACCGCTATTAGTTCAATACGTGATCAGTCTAATTTGCGGTTGGTCCAAGAAGTACTGAGTACTTCGTGGGCTGGTCGAATTAGGATATTCACCATAACAAGTATTGTGAATATATAATTAAACGTGTCTCTAAAAACCTGAGGGATCGAAACCGTCTATAAGTAAAAAAATAGCTCTATAATATGTGAAGTGTAACACGTACTATGATCAAACTAACAGTAAATTTTGTATTAAGGGCTGAAACATACAACCGAATATAATTATTCTTTTACAATTAGAGAACTACATTATCTAGACCCGGTATTGACGCAGTTGTCGACCGGGTGCGAAGCCGCGGAAAACGGCTATGATATTATAGTTACGTAACTAACGTAGAGCTCGGGCGACAGAACCTTGGGTACCGCTAAAATTTATGGGCATATTGTCCAAGTATGCGCGATCAGGGACAACCTTTATGCTCTGTCCAGACAAAATGTTGTCAACCTATTTGCATAAAACTGCTCAAGACCCTAAGATGGTTGGTTGGACTGATGGTTTATCAATTGTTTTTCAAACAGGACGCGAAGACCAGACATGCAGTGAAGCTGTTTCATGGATAAATGCTTTTCTGTCACTTTTCATTTTTACAGCTTCACCGGACTTAAGGGTGAGCGTGCAACCACTACACTCGAGCCAGAAGGACAAGGGGCGACATACTCGAGGGCACCTTGAAGAGGCACCCTCGGTTGGGACAGTCGCTGTGGGGGGACCGGGTGCACTACTAAGTGCACCGGTCAACCGCCGGCTATGAGAGGGGATCTACGACTACGTCGTCGTCGACCGTATTCTGAGCGAAAAGAATGGATGACACAGCATCAGGGGGATCGAAGAGAACATGTAGCGGCCGGCGGTGGCGGCAGGGGTCGGGGAGAGATCGTGATCGGCGGCGGCTACGATTAACGGATTCGCATGGGTAGATGCGTTCGCGAAGTGTCGTGTTGACGCCTTTTTAATATAGGCGCGAATAGGTTTGAGACCTAGATCGGAGTGGAGATCGACATTTCGTACGAACCAGGGGGCTCCTACGGCTTTACGGAGGAAGCGGTTTTGAACCACTTGGAGTTTTTCGATGTGAGAGGGGGCCGAATGCCCGAACACAACACACGCATAAGTCATGATGGGTCGAACGCAAGTTTTGTAAAGTGTCACCTTATTTCTAAGGGACATTTTACTCCGCTTGCAGATTAACGAATGTAGACGACCGAGCACAAATGATGCTCGGTGACGGACCCGCTTGATGTGCGGGCCGAAGTACATGGTACTGTTTAGGGTGACCCCTAGATATTTGACCTCTTTGACCCAGGGATGAGTCGGTCGAACATGGTCACTTGGCCGAGATTACTTCTAGGGCGGCGCAGGGAGTGGCGCGGGTGGCACCTCCGGAGAAGAACACCGCAGCGCTCTTGTCCGGGTTCACCTCAATACGCCACTTCCTGAACCAATTCCCTATGGAATTGGCGGTTGCCTGAAGGTTTCTGGTAGTGAAACCCTTATTCCTATGCGAGACGAAGAGAGCGGTATCATCCGCGAATAGGGCTAGATGCGCCTAACTCGAACGAGGAATGTCGTTCGTGTAAAGGCTAAACAGGAGGGGCGAGAGAGCTGAGCCCTGCGGGACTCCAGCTCGGGTGGAGTGGGGAGTGGAGCGCGTCATTTCGACGCGATATCGGAAGGCGCGATTTGACAAGAAGTCTCGTATGATGAGCACGAGTCTGTCCGGCACACCCATTTGGTAGAGCTTGTTGATCAAGCCGTTGTGCCAGACTTTGTCGAATGCCTTCGCGATGTACGGAGAAGATGTGCTCCGTGATGCGGTGCACTTGGTGGAGGAGTGTTTGGCTCGAAAGCCGAACTGCTCGTCGATAAGGATACCCCTGGACACTACAAAGTCTTTGAGCCGCGCCATAAGTAGGCGCTCGTAGACCTTAGCCAGGGAGTTGAGAAGACTGATAGGGCGGTAGCTCGTGGGGAGATTACGAGGTTTGCCGGGCTTGGGAATGCCTATGACGTCTGCTTCCTTCCACTTAGCGGGGAAGGTGCAGTTCGTCATGGCGGCGTTCAATATGGCCACTAAGAGGCAGATGAGTTGGGCGGGCAGGCATTTCAGAACGCGATTCGAAATGCCGTCGGAGCCGGGGGCTTTTTTGGTTTTGAGACCCATAATGAGGTCTTCAACCTCCGTTTGGGTGATAGGAGGTAAGGAATCGGCGGGGGGGAGAGATGCCCTGCGCTCGACTTCCCTGTCGACCGCGTCGACGGACTGAGAGCTGGGGATGCACTGGCTCTCGAGGGAGTCGGCGAGAAGCTCGGCCTTTTCTTCGTCGTCGAAGGCTGGGGGTGTGCCTGAAGGGTTGGACAGCGGGGGCATGCCAGTCGTGGAGTCGGTTTTGAGGCTACGCGCCAGCTGCCAGTAGGGAAATTAAAAGCGAAACCACTTCTTTTGTTTGTACAAAAGAAGTGTTTCTATTCAAGTACAATGGTAAATCGTTTACGTATGTGCTAGAAAAATAAAGCACATTATTCTATATAAGCTGAAAATGGATACGATACACTTTATAAGCTACTTGAGTATTGAATTGTATAATAATAATAATAATATGGTTATGTTTCTTCATTTTCAGCAAGTGATCTCAGCAGGTGACTTACATAACATAATATATAATAACTTCTCGCTAAGGGCCTCTACGTGTTGGACCCATGCCCCTATGCAAGCCTTTCAAAGGTCCGGGTAAAGCTCGTGAATCTCAGCGAGATACATAATAATATTAGCTTATACTGCCCACTGCTGGGCAAGAGCCTTCTCTCACAAATCGAGGTGAGAGCGATTAGGTCATATTCCACCACGCGGACTGAGTGCTGTGCGGTGGTGGCAGATTTGTGGCCATCTGATGTTCGAACTTATCAAGCCGCCTTTAAGGCTTCCAACTCGGCTCAACGACTACCACATTATGTAGTAACCGGGACCAACGGCTTAGCGTGCCTTCTGAAGCGTGGAGATGCTCGAATATGAAATTGCCATAAAAGGTCACTGACTGAGTCGAACGCTGCTTATCCTTGGTAATCGGTATGAACACCTATTGAAATGTATTGCTTTAATATTATACATTTATAAATTACTCAATAATTTAATAAAAAAAATTAACAAAGCAACAAAATGATGTAAACAATTGGAATTATAAAATATGCGATAAATAATTTAACAAAATATGATTAAATCGATATTAAATAATTAAATTAGGATTCAAAACACGTCTAGAAGGCGCGAGTGCTCCCGACAAAAAGGCTCAATCGACACGCGCGCGCTCTTTATATTGGGTCTGTCGACAAAATGGCCGCCTGTCAAATGAAGTTTTATTTTTCTGCTAATTCGGCCTCTCTTACGGGCAAACGTCCTCGTTTGCTTGAACTTCATTAGAGGGACCCGCCAATATCCCTTCATCGTCTTGAGCTGCAAGACACAAGTAAAATATATCAAATATGTCTGGTGATGATGGATCAATCACACGCCTTTCTTACAGTGAAAAACAATCGTTCTTGTAATACAATGACAAGCGTGCACTCCCATCATTGCATACAAATACTTTCAGTAATTCTGTAACATACATCTCGCTTTCGTAATAAGAATTTTCATACATCGCGCTGAGTGGCAGGGTTCCGGATTCCCCAGACACTCTCATACTTTGTAACCGTGCGATAAGAGTCACACGCTGACCGAAAACAGTGGGGTATCTCCCACTTACCTCGGTCACCAGCGTAAAACACTGAACTGAGCAGAGCCCATTGCAAACCAGTGGAGGTCATCTCGACACTGAACCAGGGGAGGTAAGCCTCACCACTGAACCGGCACAAAGTCCGAACCAGCAGAGCCGAAACTCAATACTGAACCAGGGGAGGTAATCCTCACCACTGAACCGGCACAACGTCCGAACCAGCGGAGCCGAAGCTCAACACTGAACCAGGGGAGATAATCCTCACCACTGAACCGGCACAACGTCCGAACCAGCGGAGCCGAAGCTCAACACTGAACCAGGGGAGGTAATCCTCACCACTGAACCGGCACAAAGTCCGAACCAGCGGAGCCGAAGCTCAACACTGAACCAGCTGCATCTTCCACAAACAATCTGACCATTTAGTGTCCTTCTTACTAGCTTCGATACGCAACATATTAAGGATCGTAAGACAATAACGTTCAACTTGGCCGTTTTCGTTGTGCATTTTGGAAGTTATATAGTGAATGGTACACCCAAGACTTTATATCCAATCTTTAAAACTGTGGCTTTCATACATTCTGCCGCGATCACAAACTATCATTTCAGGAATTCCGAATAATGACAACGCTTGAGAAAAAAGACGTTTTAGTTCGTCTGCGTTGCTCGTAATCATGGGGTACAATAGACAATATTTGGTAAAAACATCTACAATAATAAGGATATGTTTATATCCATTTGATTCGGGTAAGGGTCCAAGTGCGTCTGTATTTAAGGTGTTAAAAGGGGTGTCTGGTTTTACCCACGACGTAATTGGTTGTCGTGATACTCTAGGTACCCGCTTCGAGAAGATGCACGTTATACAATGAGAAATATACTTTTTGACGAAGCCGAATAAGCCAGGAGACAAAAAATGTTTTAAAATTAGGTCTATCGTCTTTTCGCCGTTAATGTGTTCATGTTGATCATGAAAAAATTCGAAGTAAGCTACAACCCGACATTTTTTTTTTTTCTTTATGCTCTTGAAGGAGCACGGCACCATAACCTACTGAACTCGAACTAGTTAAACTGTCTATTAGGTATTTACGAGCTTGTTCCTGCTCTGCACCCCAATTAAATGGCACCTCTTTACGGGTTAGTTTTGCAATACACGCAGTTTTGTTAGCATAATGAGGTATATACCTCCTAAAGTATCCCGCTAATCCTAACAATTGGCGTACCTGTCTTACATGACCAGGTATAGGGGAATTAACTGAGGCATGCACCTTATGTATGCTCGGCTTAACCTGACCGTAACTAATACGTCGACCTAGGTACTTTACCTTTGAGGCGACAAAGATACTTTTCTTAATAATAATCGAAAACCCGGCAGTTACTAAAGCTTGCATAACCTGCCGTAAATTGTCAAGGGCTTCATCAAAGGTGGAAGCTAGGGTAATGACGTCATCAACGTAAACTAGGGCTTTACCAGATTCTATAAGGAATTTCAGGGTTTTGGATATTAGACGTTGATATACGATTGGCGCATTGGCTAAACCATAGGGCATCTTTAAATCTTCGAAGTGCCCTTCAGGTGTAACGAATGCAGTCTTCGCAACTGAAATTGCTTCCAATTTAATTTGGTGGAAACCAGTTGCCATATCTAAGCAGGAGAAGAATTTGCTTTTGCCAAGCCTGTATATATGGTCGTCAATGAGTGATCGAATTTAATGCGCGATAGTCGACACACATGCGGTCAGTACCATCCTTTTTCTTGACAAGGATTATAGGGCTAGCATAATCTGACTGTGATTCGCGAATTATTTTCTTATCAAGTAAATCTTAAATGATTGCTCTTACACGTATCTTTCCGTCGTGTGACAACTTATAGGGTCTGTAATTCACCGGGGTATCACTTGTGACTCGAATGCACATGGTTCCTGTATTTACAGTAGAAAGTGCAGTGCCCGTTATAAGATGACTTGAAAAATTATTTATTATCGCCATCAATCGATCACGATCGGTCCCCACTAAAGGCGTATTAATATCGGAAAGTTCATTTAAGTACACATGGAACACCCGGCTCGAATTATCAATGCGCGTTATACGTTGTTCGGTAGCCGTGCGTATGTATGCCAAACCATCGCGATTCAGCACATCGGTGCCTATGATTAGTGGTACATTTATGCTATTTGAGGGTACGACTAACAAATCGACCTCTACAGACACGACTCTAAACTCAACTATCATGGTAACATAACAACGCGATACTACGTTTTGACTGCCTATTCCTTTAAGTAATTGAGAACTTGGTATACGTTTGCATCTAAAGCGCTTCAGCACATTTTCAGTAATTAACGAAACCCGTGATCCGCTATCGATAAGTATATCCACCGGTATCTTTTGTATGATGCCGGTAGTTACATAATTATCGTTAATCCTACCCTGCAGCCCAAAGCAAAAGTTAACACTATTTTTGGTATTTTGTGAATCTAAACGTTGTTTTGTAAAGCAATCCTGAATCGAGTGACCAGGTTTCTTGCAGAATTGACACGAGCTGACAGCTCTATTTGAAGGTACAACATCTGTAGTAGCAGTACCGTTATTGGAGCTGGATGGTTCCGGTTCAGTCCTCAATCGCTTGAAGCAAAACTTTTTGGCGTGCCCGGCTCCACCACACCTAAAACATCTTAGGTTTGAACGTGTGTCGGAACCGTGCGGACGCTTCTTGGGTTACAGCTCCAAACGACGATTTCAGTTTCCGGGACGCGAGCTTTCACATGACGTTTTACTTTTATCTGCTACTTTAGGTTTTGTGTAGATGGAAAGAAATTCAACCAAGTCTTTAGGTAACAGTTTCGCATTGGTTGCCGCGGCCCGAATCTGTGCGTCAGTTATTCCACGTATGACAATCGCTACCACTAGTTCGTCACTAAGACCTTTTACGATCTTAAGACGCAACAGAGATCGCCTAGCATAATCAGCATACGCGGCATATCCATCAGAGTCGGTAGTCATGACTTCAAATAGAATGCTTGCAATGTCTACCCTCCGCAAGCACAACGTCCTAAACTCAACTTTAAAATTACTCCAACTGCGGTCATTGGTAACCCAATCGTTTAACCAATGACGAGCCTCTCCTCTCAAACAGTGAGCAATGCGTGACAAACATTCATTGTCATCCCAGCCGTTGAGCTCACGTGCCTTGTCCACCTCCTCGCACCAAGAATCGATATCGGTTACACTGGGGTCGAAAATAGAGATATAAAAATGGTTTGATCTGACCTTGGATAGTGATTCTAATGCTCCGATGATACGCTCGGTTACGTCCAGGCAAGTGTCGTCCGTGCGCATGCTGGTGCGAGAAGATGGTGGCGGCGGTACCTCGTAGTGTTCCTCCACCACCGCCGCATTCGCCACAATGGAATTAGTGGAAACAGGTCGCAGCGAAGGCACTTGCGGCGGCGGAGTAGGCGTACTCGTACTGGCTTGCCCTTCCAGAGCATTCAACCGCTCTAAAATGGCACCCAGAGTTTCCCTAATATCCGGGCTTGCCTGGCGCCTTCTTCTAGTCGTTCGACGTTGGGAGGTAGACAAATTATTTTCCATTACGATTTAATAATTGAAATGCGTAGGATGGTACAAAAGCGGAGATTGGCTTTATGGAACGCGAGCCAATCCCACTTCTGAATTTATAAATTACTCAATAATTTAATAAAAAAAATTAACAAAGCAACAAAATGATGTAAACAATTGGAATTATAAAATATGCGATAAATAATTTAACAAAATATGATTAAATCGATATTAAATAATTAAATTAGGATTCAAAACACGTCTAGAAGGCGCGAGTGCTCCCGACAAAAAGGCTCAATCGACACGCGCGCGCTCTTTATATTGGGTCTGTCGACAAAATGGCCGCCTGTCAAATGAAGTTTTATTTTTCTGCTAATTATACACTAATAACTATTTTGCTTTTAAACTAAAAATTATAGTGAAGTCTCACTGAGTGAGTTATGTGTTTCTTTAAAACTTTCTTTTCTTGTTACATTTTGTTATTTTTTAAAAAAGATACCCTGTTCTTAAGAAAAGAATACTGACAAAGATTGATAAGATTTATATTGCGGAAGAATATATAGGCGGTATGCTTACTATTAGGCTACGTGAAATATTGTTGTCACAGCGGTGAAGATTTCTTTCTTCTGTACCTATTATTTAATTCCTTTGCTAAATTGAGAATTTTCAGGTTTTTTTTATGTACCACGAATGTAATACAAATCACATTAAGAATGATTTCTGTTTTGTGGCAATAGAATAAAACAAAGATTTGTTATTTCCCGTTCGGGGATTAAATTTGTGTCCAAACGATCCAGTTTATCGAGCGGCCTACGGCCAAACAATTAGACCAATTCCTCGAATGTATTTAATATTCCAAGTAAAAAGAAAGGAAAGCGTTTAGTCAGCGACGAACGACAAATAATATAAAATAAAAATTAAATGTGGCACTGAAATGGTATACACTCAGCTTAATGCCGTGACAACTCAAGTGCTACGACTCTGAGTGTTCCGTGTATACCGGTTCAAATTGAGAGCGTAACTGCGCGCAATAACAATACAAATAGTTTATCAGAGTATCTATCTATCTATATAAACACGCCAGATTCCGTTCAGGGTAGGCAGAGAGTACAGAGATCCAACAGGTTCTTTCCTTACATACCTCTCTAGCTTCCTCCACTCTCATAGTTCGTCTCACACACGCTTGCCGGTAACGGAGATTCTTGACTTTATCAGTGTAAATGAGTGTCAATGCAGATGTAGTTGTTGAATATCTACTAATGTGGGAAATAAAGTATATGGCGATTAATAAACAACAGTATACATTAAAAATAACAGAGTTAAGTCGATACAAAAGATAATGATTGGGCAGAGATAATAATGGCTTGGAGGCAAACAGCTTTTCTTCAGGCTAGACCGTTGGACTGCAAAGTCAGAGGTCTCAGGTTCAAATCCAGGCACGCACCTCTGTCTTTTCGAAAGCATGTGTGTATTAAAAATTAACTTTCACTTGCTTTAAAGGGTGAAGGAATAAAGGAAAACAACATGAGGAAACCTGCATGCCTAAGAGTTTCTCGAAGGTGTGTGAAGTTCGCCAACCCGCATTGGGCCAGCGAGATGGACTATCGCCTAAACCCTCTCAATTTGAGGGGAGGCCCATGCCTAACAGTGGGACAGGGCTAATATTATATTATTATTACTATCCTGATAAGTGGTGGGAGATTATTCCAGCATTTTGTGGCCAGATAACGAAAGTTGCAACGAAACGCAGCCGTGTAATGCCTTGGTTACACTAGACACGAAGCCAGTATCTAAGCATTTTTAAATCTCATCGAGCTTGTGATATCTGTAATCATAATTGTAGTTAGTAGGTCTTAGTCGACGTGACCTTCAAAAATGAAGGTATGACTTTTTTATGATTAACTTTATATTTATCTTACTTTACATAAAATTAATTTGCGCACAACGACGCAACGCGACGCAACGCGATAGAAGAGGATTTAAAATGCTCTAGTTTGTTGGTTTTCCTGGGCTCTTATTCGTTACGACTACTTGCGGTGCAATCAGATAACTTAGTGAAATGGTCCTGTAAAGGTATTCTATATATCATCAAAGGATAAGTTCTCAAACTTTTTTTCAACTCCAGTGTCGTGGGTGCGTTTACAATCATGAAACTTCACAAACACAAATACCCAGATCGAAACAAATCACACAAATATTTATATCGTGCGGGAATCGAACCTGCGACTATTCGACCCAGTAGGCGGAGCGACTTAAGCTCTTAACCACTACGCCAAATCGTCCGGCGAAATTATCATAATGCGCCGCGTTACATGTTTAATGAATCATGGCGAATGAAGGCCAGGAACAATAGTGTCGCAGTTAATTCTGAATAATGCGCAACCAGTATTTCTTAGTGCGGAAGTTTTAACGTCACTACTGGGAATAAGCGGTTACAATGTTTTGTTTGAAGTACGAACTTAGCTACCTATGTGCGTCTCTTTTACTATTTATACCATACACTTGTGTAACGTCCGTGTGTAAAGTCTTCCTGTCTCAATTAGTATTTTATTAGCTCTCGCGTATCGCGATCAGGTTTGTCAGTATCAAAGGATGGATAGAGATTTTATCAGCATTTATATGTAGTACTAGCTTCTGCCCGCGACTGCGCTGATTTTATACAGGAAACTAAAATTTTTCTGGATAAAAAGTATCTTATGTGTTATTTCAGGTAATAAACGATCTGTGTGCCCAATCTCATCCAAATCCGTTCAGCCGTTTTTTCGTGATTGAGTAACAAAAATACAAACTTTCACATTTAAATATTAGTAGGACTAGTTTCTGCCCGGGACTGAATCCGTGCTGACTTTTGTTAGAAACCTTATATTTTTCTGGGATAAGAAGTATTATATGTGTTAATTTAGGTAATAAAATATCTGTGTGCCAAAGGACAACGGCGAAAATGGCACCAGAACTAACAAACATGTGACCTATAATTAGTTATCTGTTTTATTATAATAGTTGCAAACATCCATATCTAACGGACAATTTGCAATCCAGAACGAATATTTCAAAGTACTGTAAGTACTTAAATCAAAGTTGCTAATGTCTTTTCCGAATACCAACGTTGTTATCGAATTACGGTTGGAGATGTCAATCCTATCAACGGGTTATATTCAAACGACGACATTCAATAATGATCAATTTCATTATTGCTTGTGTGTTTTTATATAAAGATTGTACAAATGTATTGTTGGCTACTAAATTATAACCTCAAAATCTAATTTATTTTTTTTGCAAAAATGCAATTCCTCCGTTTGTCCGTTTAATAACAAATGCATGGAGATAATTTGCAGGTAACTTGAAATCATACACGCATTTTTTCATTGCTGTTGGTTCTGGGGAAAATCATGTATGGACGCAGAACAATGTCCTTTCATTTAAATTCGTCCAGCGGTTTTTGCGTGATTGAGTAACAAGCATCCAAACATCTTAACATACAAACTTTTACATTTATAATATTCACATTTATATGTAAGGATGAGTTGGGATTAAAGACCTTTTCTCAGTGGTGGGGCACAATATGCTGATTTATTAAGACTATGGTCTCTAAGTACTAGTAAGGACTTAGCTAACAGAAGCGGAGACAATAAAAGTACCCTAGAGTCTTAGATTCATACTAATAAATGTCTTAGACCGTTACCCTAAACGTCATTTTTCCTTGACACGTTTGATGTTTAATATCACCTTTCTTTTTCAGATGGCTGCAACTCACCTGGGAACGTATCAACTACACTCAACTTATTTATTTTCATCGCATACTTCCTTCCAAACGTTTTAAGATAATTTCTTGCAACATTTTTAGTTAGCAACAATTTATAATCGCCTATGTTCGTACGATCGAATAGTACTAAAGATCCAGAAGTTTCTACGACTGATAATGAAATTCTTCTCTATATTTTCACTGTTGATACTTTATAGTTGTGCCAACCCGAATTTACGTATTTCATTAAATGGAATACACGAAATATTTGTATTTTTTCTTTGGCGTTCTTGTTCAAAAAATATAGACGTACATACATATAAACGATTCAAAAGTTTATTAGTATAAATGACTAAATGGTTAAAAGTCTAAATTTGCGGAAGCAGCGTACAGAAAATGTCGCTTATTCTGAGGGTTTGACACGAAAAGATTGACGTTAGCGTGACGCTAGTGAGTTAAAATGTTATTCGTGACACCTTACAAATTTACATAATAAACATGAACGTGACAACACGCTTACTCGCTAGCGTCATTTTAACGCCATTCTTTTCGTGTTAAGCCTTTAAGATTAGCCTTTCAACAGTCGAGTCGCTTGTACGTTTTTACTTTGCAACCGTCGATATTTTAAAATAAGTAAGATTGTTAGCACTAACGTATATATATACACAGGCTACGTTTCAGAAAAATGTACAAAAAATCCATGAATAAATCAAGAAATACCCACTCATATAAAAGTAAAGCTTGTATAAAGTAGAGGAATGCAATATTATTATTTCAATTTCCATCTCAATTTTTCGAAGCAATTAACTTCAAAGTACTTGTACAAACGATGTACTTGTACAAACGAAACGATAATATAATTATCTCATAATAACAACAAAATAAATACCCACGTCTAATATTTTGTTTTCATGTTATTATTCTAAGAAGCGGATTGCTGTCGACGGCAAATTAATTCATTGTTAAGCCATGGACGTATTAAAAAGGGTGGACGGACTCTCGCTAAATAAAAAGTGTGGGCTAATAGTTTGTTTGCATATACGTACGAGCTGAATCGCATACACTTACACTATATTAAGTCTATCGGCCGGCATTACGCTTGTTTGACACATAGATATAGGACTTAAAACATAGAGGGATTATAAACCCAGTTCAGCTGTACACTTTTTGTGGACACTTGGTACCATTTAGGCAATCAATTTAAAAATCTTAGTTCCTTAATAAATCGTCACTCGTTTTTATTCAAAATATTATGACTTTTCATTTTGACGTACGCTCCTTACACCTTATTGGTTAATATTTATTTGACTAGTGAACGTGTTCTCGGTGACTTTATATTTATTTTCAAGTAATAATTAATGTCGAAATAAAGTGCACAAGAGTGTCACTGATTACGATAGATTTGTCCCGTTTCTTATCACTGACATGATATAAGTGTAAGCAGTGCAATTATATAATCTTATTAATGATGCTCTATGCTTTTGGTACCTCTATGGTTTGACAGAATTCGTTTTCGCAGTAAAAAAAATAAATGACCGCTGACATAGAGAGAAGAGTGAGTGCAGGGAACAGAGTGAATGGTGCGATGGGAAAGCTACTCGGGGGCCGGCACTTAAGCCATAAGGCGCAGCTGGCCATACATAACGGAGTTCTTGTCCCAACGCTGTTATATGGTAGCGAGAGCTGGGTATGTAAGAAGGAGAATGAAAGTAGGATAAATGCGGTAGAAATGCGAGCTCTGCGGAAGATGTGCGGAGTGAGGCTGACCGACCGCATTAGCAACAGCATAGTAAGACAGCGAGTAGGTATGAAAGATAGTATCGGTGTAAAGATGAGAAAGGGCATGCTCCGTTGGTTCGGGCATATAGAAAGAATGCCAGAGGAAAGAATGACAAAACAGATATACAATGCGAAAGTGGAAGGATGCAGGTACCGGGGAAGACCTAGACTATCTTACCACGACCAAATAAACCGAGTGTTATCTGATGGAAAAGTCAAGAGTCTCCGTAACCGGCGAGCGTGTATGAGACGAACTATGAGAGTCGAGGAAGCCAGAGAGGTATGTAAGGAAAGAACCTGTTGGAACTCTGTACTCTCTGCCTACCCCGCAAGGGATCTGGCGTGAGGTTATAGATAGATAGATAGATAGAAAAAATAAATGCGTGAAAAGTGTACTTACGAAACGCTGTGTGCGTTTTAGCTCGTAAGTGAACACGCGAACTAGCTAAATTAGTCGGTTTCACTTTTTTTACCAACATTCCATCCGCCTTATTTATACGTCCACGTGTTTAGTTTAATGATTTTATATATTTAGTATATTATAAAGCTGCAAGGTGGAACTAACTGGATAAATGTATATAGGTGAGTGTTACTCCATAAATGTATATAATATATCCAGAATAAACTGTTTTTACTAACGATTAAGTTCTGAGTTTTGACTGCGACGGATAAGTATTTTCTGCGAGATATTTATTTTGGCAAAACTTCAACTTTTTAGGATTTACAGAGAGACTTCACGGAAAAAGTAATGGTTAAACGTACACAGACTTTATTTACTTCATTTTTATTTAGTCAAGTATCATTTTTGGTAAGGGTCATCTTTGTTTGGTATTTTCGCGGCGCTTGTAGTAACAATTTGGCAGTTTTCAGCACATGCCGACGACATATTTGGCTCAACATTTTTATAAACTTTACACACCTTAACTTAGATATGACCCTATATATCACTATGTATTGCAACAACCTACCAAGCGAGGGCCTTTACAATGTCAGTTTCATATTTTTGTAACTTTTGTCATTTTATGTAACTCTATTATTTAACTCTATTACAATTATACATATATACCTTGGAAACGTTTACGGAAAAATATATAAATACTGTGAATACAACTGGCCTAAAAGGCTATTAAAAATGTACTAATAGTACGACTAGTCCGGGATTAATCCCGGAATGTTCCATTCAACGGAAAAGAAAGTCTGGATATAACTAAATAGGAAAGGAAAAACACTTAATAATTCAACAATACTCTTTATTATCCCAGAAGAGCACCTTACCATATAATTACGAGTGGTAATATACTCGTACCTCGCAAAGTGGGAAATCGTGTCACAGACGCTACTTTTCGATCAAATAAAATACTTATTCCTAAAAGAATAATGATAACCCCAAAACTTAGTATCGAAGTTATCATCATATATATTACTTTCAGTAGGGCTTGCACAGGTAGGAAGACTTTTCTGACGTAGGACAAAATTTTGTCGGCCCGTGGTTCGAGTCTTTTTTTTTGTCGATCTAAATATATTTACATGTATTGTTAAGTAGCTGTTAGCCGCGGCTATGCACGCATTAATAAGTTAAGCCGTATATCTTTATTAATTATAGCCTGTGTGATATTCTGAAGTATAAGCTGTATCTCTGAAGTTTCATCAAAATCCGTTCAAAAAGTTCAATACTATTTGCGTAAAACATCCATCCATTCTCACAAAATTTCGCATTTGTTACATTATTACGATAATTTGGTTTTGATAATGGCGCTCCTAGCGCTGTGCGACCGCGGTGTTCTTACCGATCACCAAGGTTAAGCAGCATTCGACTCGGTCGGCCTGAGATGGGTAACCGTTTGTAGCATTTTCATATTCGAGCGTCTCCGTGCTTCGGAAGGCACGTTAAGCCGTTGGTCCCTGTTACCACTTAATGTGGTAGTCGTTAAGCCGAGTTGGAAGCCTTATAGGCGGCTTGATAAGTTCCAACAGCAGGTGGCCACAAACCTGCCTCCACCATTTCGCACTGGGTCCGCGTGGTGGCGTATGACCTAATCTCTCTCACCTCGATTTGTGAGAGAAGGCCTTTGCCCAGCAGTAGGCAGTATAGGCTGATATTATTATTATTATTAATGGCGACTAAATCAGTGACATATGGCTTGTCGCCCCGCCTGTGGTAGCCCTGTTGATCTTACTCTGATAAGTTAAATTAATATGGGTAATTTATAGGAAATATATTTTGGCACGTGATAATATTAAAAGGGAAAGAAAAAACTAAATACCTAACTTAATGTATACGAAAGGGGAAAACTTGTTCTGTATTTTTACGTAAATGTGAGAACGTTATTAAATGTACTGGCGTGCGCTATATTGTTCAAACCTTGACAATATTTGGAATCATGAAGGTATAGGTGTTTTGAAGAGTTTTGTGTGTTATGAATTGCGACCTTTAAGGTTTCGCCACATAGCCGACGCAGCGCGACGGAAGCATTAGGCTTCGTTCGGTTGTGACGTTTGACGTCGCGCCGAGCGTGGCTGCGCTGAAGGCGTCTTCGTACTTTCAGTGCATTACAACTCTCCAAGCAGCGCCACCGGCCCGCTCGCATCGCGCTGCTCCGGCTATGTGGCGAAACCTTTAATGTTTCGAAATATTTTTTTTTTTTTCTTTTTTTTTCTTTTAAAAAACGTAGCCCCACACTAGGATTTATTCCTGTGTCGTGGGTGCGTTTACAAACATGTAAATTCACAAACAAATACCCAGACCGGAACAAATAATTGTGGATCACACAAAGATTTGTTCCGTGCGGGAATCGAACCCGCGACTATTCGACACAGTGGGCGGAGCAGCTCAAGCTCTTAACCACTGCGCTAAATCGTCCGTCAAAATTCTTTTGAATATATTTATGTGTGTGTCTTTGAATAACTATGTTATATGCTACAATGACTCACATACAATCACCCAGATAATAGTTGCGAAGGACAATTTTATTTACCTCAGCCCTTATTTTTGAACGGTTTGATTTACACATAAAATAGTATTGACAATATTTTTGCGATGAGAATTAAGAGTAATGTTTATTTATGTACACCGTCACGCTTATTTTCCCCAAGCAGGGGTGGCAGAGGTGTACTTAGTACAACCACGTTTCGCCGACGATGGTAGGCCCCAATTAATAGGGGGCGAGCCTATTGCATTATACCGGGCACAATTCAAGACTCCGGACTTGTACTGGGAAGTTTTCGTTAGAAAAACTACACTTGTCCGACCTAGGATTTGAACCAAGGATCTGTGATCACAAAGCGATGCACTTTGCCACGAGACCAACAAGGCAGTCGATGTTTATTTATTTATCCAAACCTAGCACTATCTTTACAGGTTTCCCCAATACAATAGTCCATGTTGCATTTCTAAATTATAAAAAAATAAAAATTAAAACTAATAAACAAAATGTACAAATACCTATATAAAAAAACTTCGTAGCCTACCTATAACATTAAGTATATAATACTAAGTTTTTAAATTCACCCAGAGTACAATAAAATAAATCTATATCATTGGCAATGAGGTTAAGAGTGCGAAACGCGCGCGTCAGCGGCGCCTGTGCCAGTAGGTTGGTGCGCGCGCATGTCTCCGCTAGCAGCTTTGGTCGGCGCCGCCTTCACATATACCTGTCCGGCACGCATAGACCTATCTTCGCCAGTATATCCTGGTTATGTACCTTCTCCCTCATGATTTTAAAAACATACAGTGTAAGTGCAAGTTCTCTCCTGACTCTTAGCTCGTTATATCCTACCATATTACCGTTATATCATGCCCATGTTATTCTAATAATGTTATTTCTAATATTATAATTCAGCGTAAGTGCATGTTATTCTAAAGGGTATGGTAGGGAAGGTATGGTGTATTCAACTCTTCTTATTCAGTTCAATAGCTTTCGGTATACTTAGTGAATATGCTGTTTTCATTGCTAATCTATATTGATTCTAAAATGCTTAGATTTAATGGAAATATTTAACTGACACGTTTAAAGTGTGGATAACAAGTTTCTTAGGATACTTCCAACCAAACAAGTAGCAAAACGTATCTTGTATTTTCATCGATCACAAAAATGTGATCGATAAAAAGATTACAGAATTCTGAAATTTTAATTTTTAACAACTATTGCACGAAAATTGTTATTGTCGTCAGTAACAAATAATGTGATAAAGTGTTTTGTCAATGTCGCAAGATATTGTAGACAAAGTCTTTGAATATGACGAAGGAGGAAAAAAGCAAATTTGAATCTGATATTTATGACACTCGTTAGACCGTAGATACGAATAGATACTATAATCTATTACTATCTGAGTCATAGAACTACAAAAGCATAGAGGGAGCGTTATTAAGATTATATAATTGCAATGTTTACACTTATGACAGTGATAAAAAAGGAGGCAAATCTATCGTTATCACTTATCCCATTGTACACTTTATTTCGACATTAATTATTACTTGAAAACCATAATAGTTTAAATAAAATGGAAGTACAAACCATGTACGATCAAAGATTTTTAAATTGTTACCTAAATGGTACCAAGTGACAACAAAAAGTGTACAGCTGAACTAAGTTTATAATCCATCTATGCTTTTAAGTCCTATCTCTATGATCTGAGTAAATACTAATTTACTTTGAGTGCCACTTAACCAATTTGAGTTTAATCGATATCAAGGCCAAAATATCTAGAAGAACTAGTAACGTCAAAATATTCTTCTCACAAATATTGTGGTTGTATAGCCGTCTGGATTCTTAAATGGACGTTAATATTCCGTCATCTCCATAAAAGCATATTGGAGAGGCAAGACCGAGAGCAAGCACTAAGCAGATACCAGGAAATTTTGAATAAAATCATATTTACAACGACTTCCAAGAGAAAATATCTGTACTTTGTGTGGAAATGGGTATGTAATGGTATTTTTTTGCAGACTGCAGGCTCCTGGTCGTCGTTTGTAGACATTTTTATTGCTTCCATTACATTTTCTATATAGGAGTTGTTTGTGTCGCTGTCTGCCAACATTGAAATGTGCGAAACTAACATTAACGATATTGTATTGCTTTCGAATTATCATAAGACATTTTGTTTCTACGTAGAATATATTATCATATTTCTTTCAAGTCAAGCGTCTCCGTAACTGGCGAGCGTGTATGAGACGAATTATGAGGGTGGAGGAAGCCAGAGGGCTTCCCCTCAAATGCCCGAAGCCCTCAGAAGCCCTCAGTATGTAAGGAAAGAACCTGTTGGAACTCTGTACTCTCTGCCTACGTCGCTAGGGATCTGGCGTGATGATATAGATAGATAGATAAATTTCTTTACATACTAAATCAGCCTGTGCTGGGCCACTTTTGGGCGAATGTCTTGGAAACAGGCTTGTGATTACTATTGTAGTTAATGAAGCCGCCCATAAGGCTTCCAAGTAGGCTTAACGATTATTAAACGAAGTAACTCTAGGCAGTTGTCTTTAGAGCACGTCGATAACTTTGGAGAAACCTTGGACACAGGCATCTTGTATAAGATAATACTAGGAGTAAGATGAAGATGCAAATTTAGGGAATCATATAACAATAGTAACGCTTCCTTATTTTACTGATAAGGAATATGTATGTCGTATTTTTTTCACTCTACTTTGCTTGGAGCGGTCAAGACACGTTCAGTTCACGTGTAAGCTCTCGACGTTTGTCTTCAGAAGCCCACTCAGTACCGTCTTATGGAAATTAACTACTATAAATGTAAATTCTTGAAATAATACTTTTTTAAGAACTATATAAGAAGAAGTATAATAATGGAAGTCTACCCTAATCTGGCGTGATGATATAGATAGAGAGAAGTAGAATAATACTCCCACATTGCCAAAAGCAAAAAGCACTCGTGAATGCGGGTTTGCGTAAAGGGGTAGATAATTATCTAATGCTAACTTTTAGACACAGATTGTCTTCGTGATGTATGTTACTATGGCACCTACGTTTTAGGATATCTACTAACTTGTTTATATAATACATCGTGCATTATTGGTACAAAGGAGCACTTAATGCCTTAGTCATTTCCTATCGGTCTACCTAAGGATGATGCGGAAACGAGTGACGCAAGGGCAAAACCACAGGATAATTGTTTTTTTTTCTTTCTCATTTATTATATTAGTAAAATAGACTAAAACAAAATTATTGAAGTAAATGAAATACTTGTAGCAATGAGAATACCCTTGACCGTTTTCCGTCCAACGTTATTCTCACTCAGTGAACTTCTAAAGCTATTGAATTATGTTAACAGCGAATAGTACTTAGAGTTATTAATACGCGCCCCTTACTTGAGGCTACCTCATGCTTCGCCGAGGTTCTCGTTATTACTTAAGTTCAGGTCAGATATGTATGTGCGACTTTAAACCTTCTTGGAAATAACTTTCTTGGTGCGATATAAACAAGAATTTCACAGACACGATTATTCAAGCTCAAACACATGTTTGCGGGCGTACAAAAATTTGTCTCACGCAGGGATCACCCTCAATCCAGACAGCGTAGGGACCTACGATGTAGCCATTAAACCAAGTCACCATCCGCGTTTTTCTCTGCAGGTTTTTGAGCGTATCAAATGTATTCGCCGGCAAGTATACCTTGTGTGCACCCCAGTAGCTTGTAGTAGCAATTACATAAAGTATGTTTAGCTATATCAAGTAACTCGTTATCGAATACTTGTAGTGTAACTTCCACCTACGTACAATAATATTCTTGGTAACATCAAACTTCCTGTTTTGAGCCAGTTACTTGGTAGAATATCTTAGTTATAAAAGCTTAATACTTGAACGTTTAGAATTATCAAACTCAAAACTGCGGATGACAGAACCGTGACCTCTAAGTTCGAGATTCTCGAGGAAATCGAGGGCTTCTATGGAGAACTGTATGCATCACGGTCAGGTAAGCCTACGAGACCAAACGAGGTTGACCACAGAGCACCACTTACGCGCCATTACCCCGAAGATATCCCAGATGTCGATCAGGTCATGGCGGCTCTCGAGCAACTTAAGGACATTAAATCTCCTGGTGATGATGGAATTACTACCGAGCTCCTCAATGCTGGTGGCACTCCGGTTCTCAAAAGCTGGCAAGCCTTTTTAAATTCCATCATTCACCAGGGCCTAACACCTAAAGCGTGGAGCGGGAGTGCGGTGGCTCGGTTCTTCAAAAAAGGCAATAATGCCTTGCTGAAGAACAGACCCATCTCACTTCTGAGCCATACAAGCTGTCGCCTCGCCAGAAAACTCGACGAGTATCAGCAACTGAAGTAAGCCGGGTTTCGGAAAGGCTTCAGCACCATAGACCACATCCATACTGTTCAGCAGATTGTACAGAAAACTGAAGAGTACAATCAGCCGCTATGTATGACTTTCGTGGACTACAAAAAAGCCTTCGACTCCATCGAAACCTAGGCAGTTCTGGATGCTCTGCAACGATGTCGTATTGACTGGCACTATATCGAAGTGCTGAGATCTTTGTATGATACCGCCAATATGACCGTACAGCTCCAGGACCAAAAGACCAACCCCATTGAGCTGCGTAGAGGGGTGCGACAGGGGGATGTGATATCCCCTTTGCTTTGCACCAACGCGCTCGGAGACGACTTTAAGACGCTGGACTGGGCGGGATGGGGCGTGGATATAGACGGTGAGTGCATCTCGCATCTTATGTTTGCCGACGGCATCGGCACACTGGAACAGTTAAGCGAAATGCTGCACAGCCTAAATGTAGCCTCTCGACGTGTTGGTCTCGGCATGAATTTGTATAAAACCAAGATCATGTTCAATGAACATGTCACGCCGGGACCAGTCTACTTCGAAGAATCGATGCTCGAAGTTGTTCGAGAATTGGGCAGGTTATCCAGGTTGGTAGGAACAACTTCGAGAAAGAAGGATCCAGTTGGGCTGGGCAGCATTCAGCAAACTACGTCGGGTTTTATCTTCGCCTTTACCGCAATGCCTGAAGATGAAATTCTACAACCAGTGCGTTCTAACAGTCATGCCATACGGTGCCGAGACGTGGACACTTACAGTAGGGCTAGTCCATAGGCTCAAAGTTGCGCAGTGAGCTATGGAGCGGGCTATGCTCGGTGTATCTTTGAGGAATAAACTTCGAAATGAAGTTATCCGTCAAAGAACCAAAGTAGTTGACATAGCTCGCAGAGTGAGCTCGCTAAAGTGGCAGTGGGCTGGCCATGTCTATCGAAGAGCCGATGGCCGATGGAGCAGACGAGTTCTAGAGTGGAGACCGCGACTCGGCAAACGTAAGGTAGGGCGCCCCCCAGCTAGGTGGACCGACGACCTTAAGAAGGTCGCAGGGTGGGACTGGATGCGGAAGGCGGAGGACCGTGTATTGTGGCGCGAATTGGGAGAGGCTTGTGTTCAGCAGTGGACTGCAATAGGCTGATTTGATTGATTGATAGAAATAAATATTTGATTTTTGCATAACTGGAAACATAGCTTTTGGCAAGCCACATAGATTTTACAGAAGGCGTAGCATGAAAAGTTTGATGATAGTAAGTAAACGTGCTGTCACCTTCATGTGTATTTTGTAAATTTGTATTGTGATAAGAATGGCATATTAAATCGCTAGCCTAATAGCATCGCTAGTCCTAATTTCTCAGGACAGGACATTCTTGTGTCCTCCTCTCAGCCCGTACTTGTACACTGCCGAACATAGGGCTCCCTAATCGCTCTCCAGCGCAACCAGTCCAATACCATTTGTATCCAATGACTTCCTGCGATCCAAACACGATCATCGGTTCATCTGGTATGCGGCCGTCCAACACTGCGCTTGCCGATACGTGGTCTCCACTCTAGCAGTTTTCTGCCCTAACGCCCATCCTATCTTAGCGCTGTGGCCTGACCATTGCTACTTTAGCTTACTAATCCTATATATTATATTCTTGTAAACTTAAACTACAATCAGCAGGAGACGGCCGAATTAAAATACTGATAAATTATCGTTGCCACACAATTTCCCAAGCCTGACCGGTAATCTGGTACAGGTCGCGGGTAAAAACCGATGCATATAGCACGAAACCAATTTTCATCGTGATACGAAGGGGAGATGTTTGTTCTGCAGTGGAATGATTTCGGCTGATAACTTGATCAATTTTTGAGACAGACAGCAATAATTGCTCTTATATCATTCATATACCTATAATAATAAAAATACCAGCCTATACTATCCCACTGCTGGGCAAAGGCCTTCTCTGACAAATCGAGGTGAAAGAGATTAGGGTCATACCCCACCACGCGGACCCAGCGTGGATTGGTGGAGGCAGGTTTGTGGCCACCTGCTGTTGGAACTTATCAAACCGCCGATAAGGCTTCCAACCCCGCTTAACGACTACCATATTAAATAGTAACTGGGACAACGGTTTAATGTGCCTTTCGAAGCACGGAAATGCTCGAAATAGAAAATGCCCTAAACGGTCACCCATCTCAGGCCGACCGAGTCGAACGCTGCTTAACCATAGTGATTGGTAACAACACCGCGGTCGCGCAGTGCTACGAGCGCCTCCTCATTCATTTACTTACGAATACACTATTAAATAGCAGATCGCGAGGAATTGATATCCTCCATAAGGAGAATATTCAAGACTCAGTAAACCAATTATACGAATTTATAGCAGTATAAACCAATAACAATTAAGCTTTGAATATTTAATTGCTATCCCCAATTAAGCTGAAATTAACTCCAAATCATTGTTCAAAGTATTTATAACAACAATAATTGACTTATGATCAACTAGCAGACCAAAAGATACTCGTAGATAATAATTGATTCAAATTGCGAGGAATTTGAAACTTCCAAGTGTTCTGTTAAATGGGATATGAAACAACGGGACTATGACTTTCTCAATTTGTATTGGATAGATAATTGTTCATCCACTCTGAACATAATTTAGACTTTAATAAAGTAAGCGGAGTGTAGGTGGAAGTTAAGGAGGGTAAAATTTCTGAGCCTTTATACAAGGTGTAACATAATAATAATAAATAAAAATAAATAAGACAAAAGCCTTCTTTCACAAATCGAGGTGAGAGAATGATTAAGTTTTATACTCTGTTTTAATTATTGATGCTATAATCCTTGATGGATGCGTTTATACAACTTCTTCATATGTACATGTTTATTATATGTCCAAAGAATGTTAATATTAGTGTAATTTTTGGTACTATAAATAAAATGTGGGGCTCACATTGACGGAATTTATTTTCTAATTCATTACTGACCGTGACACATATTTCTTTTCCTACAATTAGTAAACATTATTTATTGATCTATCTATCTATATCATCACGTGGGGTAGGCAGAGAGTACAGAGTTTCAACAGGTTCTTTCCTTACAGATCTCTCTTGCTTCCTCCACTCTCATAGTTCGCCTCATACATGCTCGCCGGTTACGGAGTCTTAACTCGCCCCTTAGATAAGACACGGTCTATTTTGTCATGGTAAGATAGCCCTGCTCTATTTAAACATACAAAATACTAGAAAAAAACTAGCTGTGTTATTTTACCTTAAGAAATCCGTGCTTGTTTCATGGAATTCAGACGGAATACTCCCTAATTAAATGTATTTTTTTTTTTTAAGCGAATATACAAATGACTCCCATTTAAACTTTGTCAGACTAGATATAGAAGTCGAACCACGTGATCGCCAATTGTAATATAGTAGCAGTATAATATTATACCTAAAGAAACACAGAAGGACAAAGAAGTCTTTGGAAACTGGAATGGGGAGTCTTTCTGGGGCATTCGAGGTGCATCATCATCAGCATTTCAGCCTATACTTGTCGACTCCTGAACAAAGGCCTCTCAAATCGCTCTCCAGCGCAGCCGGTTTAATAACATGCATTCAACGACTTCCATCGATCCTCACAAGATCGCCGGTCTATCTGGTAGGCGGTCGTCCTGCGCTTGACAATACATGATCTGCACTTCAGAATCTTCCTGCCCCAACGCCCGTCTGATCTTCGCGGTATGTAGCCCATATACATATTGTCACACATTAAATAGTATTTTAATCTTCTTTAGAAAAAACATAGCATCTCTAAACTCAACAATAACACAGTCTTGTTAATACGTTTTAATTAAGAACACACATTACGTACATAAACTATATAATTCCTAAGAAACTGCTAATCGTTTTGGAATTACTTTCTACACTATTGACATTAGTCGGGCTTATTAGAGGGTTTGTGAGTAAGTTGCTTCCCTTGCGTGAAAGTTCCACGGCATAGATCGCAAGACGGTACCAAGTTCCAACATTAATCTTAGGCGCAGCGGTATTAGATCTTCTGACTTTATTAATTCTATTTTAGATTTTATAAAGTTTGCATTTTATGCCGTGGTTTGTGGTAAGCACCTAGGACCTTGAATTTGATTTGACTATGTTAAAAATTACGGCGAAGCATTTATCTTAAAATGGCCAATGCTTATACATATTTGGAAAAAGTCTATAGGCTTTTATTATTTTTTATTTAACTCCCAGGGTAACCCCTTTGTAGTGTGACAAGGAAGGTATATTTTTTGTGCTAAGCCCCCAGTTTTTTTCGTCCCCGCTAATATTCCGCATGTTATATTTCTCAGATTTAATGTTTAAATCTCATTCTAAAGCGCCTACATAATTAAATAAAAAATTAAGAACCCGACAACTGATCGAGCCGAAAATCTTCTTAAACAATTCTGTTTGCACTTGATAATCCACTTCGTATTCACTACAAGCTCAACAAACTGATAAGTTTATATAATTTTCGACGTTACCCTTTAGACTTCTAGATTCAGTTTCGCTTATTTTAAAACCGTTCATCGTAAAATAGGTATGGATTTATGAAGAAAAATCTGTGTGAAATCATACATTTTATATGAGGGTAACCATGTTGGATAGTTGGAGGTGGCTCGTTAGGAACTTTAAAAGGAATTTCGTACTTTTGCTGCAGTCAGGAAACCTTCATGAATAAACTATGTCACGCACTAAAGGTGAGTACACTGGGAAAGATTTGTGAAGTACTGCTTTAGTTGTAAATAATGAGTATTTTTGCATTATTCTGCGGGCTGAGAAAACGAAGTGCTCATGAAATTTTAATAATTGCATCGTATACATACACATTAATTAAATTATTACATATTAAATGTCTATCTATATATCAATATCAACACGGTAGATGCCTTCGAAGTACACAAACACAAGTGCGTGCCAGTGAGTACACATATTAAATGTGTTATCTAAAAAAACTTTTTGAATTTCTCCAAAATCAACGCAAGATTTTAACCACAAAATATATATCAACAAAGCTTGTGAACATAATAACTTACTAATTTAATATATTTTTTTACCATCCCTTATTATCTATCTATCTATCTATATCATCACGCCAGCTCCCTCGCGGGGTAGGCAGAGAGTACAGAGTTCCAACAGGATCTTTCCTTACATACCTCTCTGGCTTCCTTCACTCTCATAGTTCGTCTCATACACACTCCCTTATTATGATTTGAAAATTGACATACTTCCGATCCGTTTCTTTAACATAAGCTGAAAGATTTCTACTGCAAGACATTGTATATGATAAGCCTATACTGCCGCTGTTATCTGCCGAATACATCTCGGTACAGGATTGCAAGTGACCTTTTATGGTATCACGTGGGAAAATCTCAAAATATGATTAGCCTTTTTTGGGAGGACTTATGTAAAGTCATTCTTGCACTAAAGAACGAGCGTTTGCATAATATATAAGAAACGTGTTTGCATAATAGTAAAATCATATCGTTAAAGAACTGACGGTCATTGGGGATGAACAGTTCTCGAGTGGGAGAACGGCCCTCGAGTGGTGACCTCGTACCGGAAGATGTGGAGTGAGTAGGCCTTCCATGAAGTGGACCAATGACCTGGTGAATCCTAACCGCATCTTACACAAAATTGTAAGACTTAAAGGTCTTCTCAAGCTCCGCTAATAAGGAAGCCAACGCTTAAATACTCTATTCAGATCAAGACCTAAATAAACATCATTTGAAACCAAAAGCTTAAAACTTTAAACCAAAAGCTTTAAACCAAAAACGTCACCTGAAACCAAACCAAAAGCTAGAGTAATACAATCTAAGAACTCCAAAAAAAAAACGCAGACTTTGATCTAATTCGTAAATCTACAGCGTAAAATCAATGCCGTTACGCGAAGTTTGCGTGTACCATGACGTCATCAGTTTGTACTGGATCCCAACTTTACCTTTAATCGCCACCTGCCATTCACTCAACGATTAATTATTGTTTAATGTTTAGCTGTTGTCGAAAACATGCTCGCAGCGATCCGGAGTGAAGGTCATGGGAAATGAGCTCTTTGATGCTTTCAGAAAATTGCCAACACTTTATAATTATTGTTGTGAGTTTTTATGGTGTCTGCCATTTATGTATCCTTAATACTTATTTTTGAGGAATAAAATCAGTTATATTCACGTTATCTGTTTATCATTTTATTTCTGCAGTATCCTGAGATTTCTTAAGTATTTTTTTAACTGATGAAAGTAACATTTTATTTTATTAACTTATAGTAATATTAATTAACAAAAATGATAACGGAGATTATTAACTAAAATCTAGTTGGGTTATACCTATCCTATTACCCTATTCGATATTTGATTTACAACACTAAATTAAGTTTAAATGTACGCTTCACACATTCCAAGGCTAATAATGGTCTGGATATTTGTACCAATGAAATATTTTCACCTTCATCATAAAACAGCAGGAATGTATGACGTCGACTTGGTCTAGTAATTAGGTTAACCACTCGGAATACTGGATCGGCGTGTCATTCCATCCCCATACGGAACAAATATATGTAAAACCCACAAAAACATGTTAAAGTCAAGACTTTAACCAACACGATCAAGACCACATCATTCGGCGTCTTCAATATTGGACCATGCCCACTTTAATATTTGACCATTTGAAATTCATGTTTGTAAATACATCTGCAAGACAGAAATGATCAATAATTTTAAAGGAAAATATTAATAGAAGTTACTTGTATTAGTTTTTCCTTTTTAAATATGAATGACTATTTCCCTTGTCTGGCAAATAACCTCAGTTCCTAATACATGTGCAAATATAAACCAAACCTCTATCACTCGTTCGGCGGACGTCGCCATGCCATATCCACATGCAATCAGGTTCAGAAACATACTGATAAAGTACATACTATTATTATTATTGGCACAGATTATGAGCATAAGACTTGATCTCTGAACGCAAACGGTCCTAAGCCAATATGGCGGGTTCGTCGAACCTTTTCACTCTCGGATCAGGGTCCTTATCTGCTACAACCAACTAAACAGGTAACGCTGCGCGTTACGATAACTTCGTGAAATTATGCTTTAATCGTGCTCCCAGCGGCATTAAGAATACCATTACATAATCATTTTATTTGCCCCCTTACTCTAGTCCCGACTGCTTCGTTAGACTCGTCGCGAAACGCGCGCTTTGCGATCCCGAGGTCCTGTTCAAATGCTAGGTCGGACGAATGTAGTTTTTCTATCGACAAAATGTCAGTATCACTCCGGAGTCTAGAATTATGCCTGGTATATGACAATAGACTCGCCCCATATTAGACAGAACCTAACATCGTCGGCCTAACGTGAGTGTATCGCTTGGGGAGTATAGGCATGACTGTGTATCATTTCACTTCGTTATCGTAACGCACTGCATTTGCTCAACGAATAAGGACCCAGGCCGTTTTATGATACTGTATATCTCGTTTGCTCAGTGTATTAGTTATGAAGAATATTTAGCTGAGAAAACAGTATTATGAGATGTGGGCGGTTGATGAATTGAGAAAATAAAGACATGTGTTTGTACTGTTTTTATGATCTGGGCACATAATGTTTATTAAGGATAGCAGTGTTAACCCTTGATAAATGATTCACGTGGTAATTCGTGCTTTTGTATTGTATGTGGAAACTTATAGTGCAGCAACAATAATTTGGCCCGTGGCTGTCGGTATGAAATTAGGGTTATCATTTAGTAAATTTTCTTATTTCCAGGGAAATATTTCAACAGGCGAACGTCCGAACGGTTAGGTACTAATTACAAAAATAACTTGGGTAAATTTTATAGCAAACGGCAACTCTGTGACTGTCATAAAGTGACATATCACTAGATGACAGCATTAGTGCCAAGTTTGGCCGCGACCTACAGCATCCTAGTATGACTGTAGCTCTGTATATAAAAAAAATCAAGAAAAGAGTTTAAAAATCATTTAACATAAATGAAGCGGCTTAGTACTCTCTCCAGTGTTATTGTCAGGGTTCCTAGTTTACACGGGAAAAGTATCTTATGTAATCTGTAGGTCTACCATGAATAGTAATTCCGAAGTTTCGTCCCGAATCAGTTTCGAAATCAGTCCCGAAGACGGCTTATGACGTTTCATCAGTCGTGAAACGCTACCATGAAGTGATCCGAACAAACGAAGTCTCGGCATTTTGACAGCACTTCTTTCGTGATTTTAACCTCAATTATAAGAAAACTAGAGAGGTACTTGGGCGGTTCTTAGATCTCTCCAGCGATGCCGCATTGACTATCGGTACATTGAAGTGTTGAAGTGCTTGTATAATAACGCCACCATGTCAGTCCGAGTACAGGGGCAGTGCACGAAGGCGATCCCCATAAAAAGAGGAGTAAGGCAGGGAGACGTCATTTCTCCGAAACTGTTTACGGCCACCTTAGAGGACGCCTTCAAGCTCTTGGAATGGCAAGGACTTGGCATCAACATCAATGGCGAATACATCACTCACCTTCGATTTGCCGACGACATTGTGGTCGTGGCGGAGTCGCTGGAAGATCTAGGACGAATGCTCAACAGAGTATCTCAACAAGTGGGTCTTAAAATGAACATGGACAAAACGAAAATAATGTGTAACGTCCATGTCGTACCCACCGCACTCACCGTTGGGAACTCTACTCTTGAAGTTGTCGACGAATACATTTACCTGGGACAGGTAGTCCGGTTAGGTAGGTCCAACTTTGAGAGAGAGGTCAATCGACGAATCCAACTCGGCTGGGCAGCGTTCGGGAAACTGCGCAACATCTTCTCATCCAAAATACCTCAGTGCCTAAAGACTAAAGTTTTTAGTCAATGTGTGTTACCAGTGATGACATATGGATCAGAGACGTGGTCTCTTACAATAGGTCTCATAAAAAAGCTCAAAGTTGCTCAGCGAGCTATGGAAAGAGCTATGCTCGGCGTTTCTCTACGTGATCGAATCAGGAATGAGGAGATTCGTAGAAGAACGAAGGTCACCGACATAGCCCTCAGGATTAGCATGCTGAAGTGGCAATGGGCTGGCCACATAGCGCGTAGATCGGACGGGCGTTGGGGCAGAAAGATTCTAGAGTGGAGATCACGTATTGGCAAGCGCAGTGTGGGACGACCGCCTGCCAGATGGACCGACGATCTTGTGAAAATCGCAGGAAGTCGTTGGATGCAGGTGGCATCGGACCGGTTACGCTGGAAAGCGATTGGGGAGGCCTATGTTCAGCAGTGGACAAGTATAGGCTGAGATGATGAGAGAGGTAACTTTTTACTTTCGTAAGTTTGAATTTTAAAATTTTGGGTGTTTTAATTTAAACACGAATAGTTTAATAGTGATTAGGTTGATAACTTAAAGCAATAAATGCATTCAAACCGGAATTATATGGTGTTTTTATAATATTATTATTGCTATTTCAACATGGAGTACAAACATACGAAATAGTACGATTTCTTTAAAAATGCTTTTAAAAATCGAAAAAAGAAAGAAAGAAAGAAAGAAAAAATATTAATTCAGCACAGCACACAAAAAATATATGAAAGGTAACAAAAGAAAATAAAAACGAAGAAAGACAAATAAACTGCTACTGCTTCTTGTGACGTTTGCCTCGGTGTGAGCTGTGCCGAAAGACATTGGGCTCAGCATGTGTTAGAGGGGAACAAAGTCTCCCCCAACGCTGGTTTTCAGCCAAAGCCTCCTCAGCTACTATTTAATATTCATAAATTTTTACCCTTAATGCTGACGCAATCGCGTATCGCGTTAAAAACCGCAACCTAGGCGGACGCCCTAGAAGGTTGCGGTGGCTCATTTCTCATAATAATTCTTTTCGAATTGCTTTTTTTAAATAACCAAATAGCCTTTGTTGCCATCCCCATGCCTATAACAACAAAATATAAAAATTGTAGAAACACAAAAAGAAAATACCATTAGTCGGGTTCGAACTCACATCGATATCTATTGCAAATATGATAAAAGTAATTGCGCCATTTCAGCCTAATTCATTATGAAGAAATTTTAGAACATAATATGCACTGACGTGCCTTTATGTCATTATGACAGCTTGATATTTAATAATTTTACACGACTAACTTGAAATGTTCATAAGTTACCATGGGTCTGGTAAAAAGCGAATTCACTTTTTATTACGTTGGTTTATTATTAAGTTTTTTCGTAAACGGTAACATACTTCGCATCTGTTATTCATTCACGAACACAGTCTATGGTGCCTGAGCGTAAGAAATAAATGAATAAATCAGATGCAACTTCATGGTAGGTACACGCATCGTATTTCGTTCGTGTATCGTTCGGCTCCGAAGTTTCGGATTGAAACTTTTATGGTAGACTTACTGTAGTTATATCTGATGGGCAAGTCAAGAGTCTCCTAAACTGAATAACAAAGTATTTAGCGGGGGAGGCAAGAAGGTTTTTTGTGTGTTTTATGACGTATTTGTTCGGGACTTAGAACAATATTCAGAAGGTGCGTCCAGTCGGAGTAGCACGCCGCGTGGTGAAGCCGAAATTCAGCAAACGTCCCGCACTCACCACACTTCCTACCCGCGTAACGTTGGCAGCCCGGAAAGATTTTTTTTGGGGTAAATATTGATGACGCTAGAGTAGATGATAAAAAATTGTTGTTGCGGTAACGTGTATTTTAATGCATATTAAACTCAAGAAATAGATATACTTGAACCATTGAGGTTTGTAGTTTGACGGACGATTCAGTGCAGTGGTACCTTGAACCGCTCCGCCCACTGCGTCTAATAGTCGCGGGTTCGATTCCCGCACGGGACAGTCTTTGTGTGACCCACAATTAAATATATTTTCATCATGTTAGCTAAATATTAAAACCGTGATGTAGTAGTTAACTATAATAATACCATTAAATACTGGAACTTATAAAGTCCTCAGCAAATAAAAGTAGGGAAAAATAAAATTCTTATACTAGCAATACTGACAAACTGGATGCGTCTTTTACTATGACATTTACAGACAGAAGAAGACAGGTTTTTCAATTAGAATAGCTAACAGTCTTACTTAAAGTGTTGAGTGTTTCATTAATATTACTTAGTTAATTATGAACAAAGATATAGCTTGACTCCTCCATAGTCAAGAGCCGATTCTAGGGCTTACCATAAACTTTAGTCAAGCTGGTTTGGATAAAAGATACTTACGTAGGCTATATAGACATGGTTAGCTATATCTAGTAACCGCATGCCATAGCTAGTTTCTATTAGTTTTTGATGTGTATCCAGGTTAATCATTGTCTATGTTTGAAACAGCACTTATTCAAGGTGTGTATTACTATCTATTAGTGTTCTCACTGTTCATCGTGATGGTCAAACAACTATTACTAGGTTGTTACAAGTACCTTTATTTTTTTATAAATGTCACGCTATTATATTTGCTTAGCAAAGAATATTAAAGTAGGTTTCTTGTTTGGACTTTGAGTGGTTGGTTATCGCCGCTCAAGCGTGTAAGTTTGAAGGCGACCCGCTCCGGCTTTATTTGGCTGAATTATATACACAAACCTTCCTCTTGAATCACTCCATATATTGGTGAAAACCGTATGAAAATCTATTCAGAACCTATTGAGTTTATCGCGTTCAGGCAGACAGACAGGCGCAGCGGGGGGACTTTGTTTTATAATTTGTAGTAATAGCGATGTAGTGATGCAACATAACTAAAATGTCGGCCAGAAAATTATCACCCCTGACCTGTAAATCTTCTGTCATCACGCCAGATCCCTTGCAGGGTAGGCAAAGAGTACAGAATTCCAACAGGTTCTTTCCTTAAATACCTTTCTGGCCTGTAAATCTGTCAATCTTCACCCCTAAATTTATCTATGTGTGTATTCTACAGATAATAAATATCTATCTATCTATCTATCTATAACCTCACGCCAGATCCCTTGCGGGGTAGGCAGAGAGTACAGAGTTCCAACAGGCCCTTTCCTTACATACCTCTCTGGCTTCCTCGACTCTCATAGTTCGTCTCATACACGCTCGCCGGTTACGGAGACTCTTGACTTTGATAATAAATATGTTATTTGGAATAGATAAACTTTGAAACGGCTGAACCGATTTTAATAATTCTTTCAATAAAGCTACTTGTTGAATGTTACTTCTGGATAATTTCAAAAGTAACATAGACTCGGTAGATGGCGCTGTTGTCCAGAAGGTGCAAAGCCGCGGAAAACTGAAATTTTATATTCACATAAGCATGTCCTTGATGATGTCTTAACGTGATAGGAGGCAAAGCTATTGTCGTTACACCGAGCATATCTCCAGACTGCACTGCAACTGAGCATTTAACCATAAAACACTATCATACTAACAATAATAATATCAGCCTATACTGTTTCACTGCTGGGAAAAGACCTTCTCTCATAAATGGAGGTGAGAGACATTAGGTCATACTCCCCCACGCGGATCCAGTGCGGATTGGTGGAGGCAGGTTCGTGGACACCTGCCATTGGAACTAATCAAGCCTTCTATAAGAATTCCAACTTGGCTTAACAACTACCACATTACGTGATAACCGGGACTTAGAGTGCCTACCAAAGCATGGAAACGCTCAAATATGAAAATTCCTAAAACGGTCACCCATCTAAGGGCGACCGAGCCGAACGCTGCTTAACATTGGTGATCGCTAAGAACACCGCAGTTCACACATCTCTTATAAATACCAGGCCTAATTTCAGATTTCACACTGCCATTGAGCATTCTACCATAAAAAATCTATCATACCCTCACACTTAAATTAATTTTACGTCGTCAAAATACATGGAAATCAACAATTGTAATTGGCAAAAGTAACAAATATGCACCAATTAAAACATGTATCCCGAACGAGGGAACACGAGAAATATCATCACAGCCGTATGGAATACTTGTTTCAATCAATTATAGATTTTATTTCGTAATGATTGGTTTTTATTGTATTGTTAGCAATTTATGTCAAAAAATGTATGTCGAGTATGAGGACGAAACCCATTCGAAATAAGATCGCTACTATCACGGTGTAAGATATACTGCGCTATTATGTTATTGTGATCGACCTTAAAACAATATTCTGTAGTTCTGCCTGTCTGTAGCTCTGTTTCGTTGGTCTAGTGCGATTGGAGATCACGAGGTTTTGGGTTCGAATTCTAGGTCCTTTTTATTGAAAATCTCTCAGCCACAATCTGGAGTTTGAAATCGCGTCCGGTATGATGATATATGTGTTTACAGACTATGCAGTACACTTGTCACTTCTTCTGTGGAATATGGGCGTTACGGTGTTTATTTATTTTATTTGGTGCGAGATTCTTTCTATGAATCCAATTTTGAGATCGACTTGTCTCTTTAACACTCAAGAAGTGTCACCATTATGTAAGTAGGATACGGTAAGTATCAAAGTGAATGTAAGGATTTCTACCCTCGCTTTCTACTTAAGTTTAACGATTTGGTTAACTTAATATAAAGAAAAACTTTATATCGTATGGTATTGGGTTGTTCATAAAATATAAGGAATTTTATAGGAAATGCCTGTTCGACCAATTCTTCCCAACTTTGCTGTAAACTAACCCAGTTGCAACGAAATAAAATGAAAGCAATATAAAATTTTTACACTTAAAACAAATAAAATTGGCTCAGTTCGGCGTTCAGTTATAAAAATTGCTCACATGGCTACAACGTAACATGAAGTACACCCGACTTTAGTGCGAGTTTATTTATGGATTAATGCCAAAGTTGCAAAAGAAAAATGTACCCCAATGGGCTGTATTAAATTAAAGCAATTTATATGTGTTGCCCCCATGAACCCCGCAGTGCGATGGGACCATAGAAATCGTAATAAATATACACTAGAAGCGGTATAGTCGCATGAACTTTGTCGTGTGACAGGAGAGAAAATTATCACAAAATGATTAAGGACAGCGAGAACCAATGTGGGTATTGTGACAAAATTATCACAAAATGATTCAGGACAGCGAGGACTAATATAGGTATTGTGACAAAATTATCACAAAATGATTAATGTCCTCGCAGTCCCGATTTATTTTAATCGGGACTGCGAGGACATAAGAGAGTCTTCTAAAACTTGAAATTTTACTTATAAGGTAATACAATTCATTGGAAAATATTTTTTTCAGAAATAAACGATAAAAGTGTATTTGAGACTGTGTCTATTTGCCTAAGTGGCGACAGTGGCTTCAAACAAAATCGCACGCTATTTCACTTCTAGTGTTTTAATATTATGATTTCTGTGGATGGGATATAGGGTGAGAGTGTTAGGGGGACGCGACCAAACTTAGGGCATTACCCTAAAATGTTATAGTGTCCCATGTCAACACAAAGTTTGGCTTATAGCCGCTTTAGCGCTTAATTGTGATTTGAGTCGCCGTTAAAAAGATTATAGATTGGCAAAAAAAAATTAGGACCTCTTTCACCACCGTCGAGTAAAGTGCTGGAGAGTTACTTCTCGATTACCGTTAGTTGGCAATTAAAACTGGCGAATTAAACCGTCGGATAGGACTACTCAGATATGGTTAAATTCATACATAGCCTTACTTGCAACTTTAATTGTCAATTAGTCTACATCAGACTTTACTTGAGGTTGGTGACAGAACCCTTAAGGACACTAAGTATTTTTTTATCATTGTTTATGACGGCGAAGATAATAAGTTTCGTTTTCTTTCTGCTTGTACCCGGTTTGTTTTGGTGATCTTGATAATTTTTATGTCACGTTTTTATAATTAAAAAGTAAATGGGATTGTTTGCGTTGCGAAAATTACTTTTGTAAATATTTGTTTTATTAAGTTTAAATGAAATCGAATTATGAATTCGGAGCGGTATCCTAATATTGTGTACTTGATTATTTTCAAAAA
Organism: Phalera bucephala; assembly: GCA_905147815.2. NCBI lineage: Eukaryota > Metazoa > Arthropoda > Insecta > Lepidoptera > Notodontidae > Phalera > Phalera bucephala. The sequence continues at coordinate 26,985,248 of LR990613.1, read as the reverse complement.
AGGTGAAAATTGTAAAGTGTTCTATAAACGAACATTCTAATACAATTCTTTTTTTATTTCAATGTTAGACAAGGATATTTCGGAGAAAAAAAATCATCTCGCTATCTCCATATTAGTTTGCCCTGCAAACGTCTTTTCTTACGTATTACGTAACTCTAGAATTCTAGTTACTTACTTTACTATATTGTAATCAGCCCTTTAACCATCCCAAACATCTCCACATTATGAACAAAAGCGTAATTATTGTCGTACTTTGCATTAAATCCACGATGAATTACGGTGAGTCAGCTTAAAAGCTATAAAGCAGCTGATTTGCCATCCGTGAGTCATGCCGCGGCGCCGTCGGGTCGACTGCCTCCGATGCAGGAACCCCAAGATCTACCCCCGACCAATCTAACTAGATCTCTCACATGCTACAAACTATCTTTATATATCGGGAATATGGCAGATACAGAATCGGAGACAGACCTATCTAGGGTAGTCACTTGTGTTTATTTTCATCTCCCGCTTGCATTCGGCTTGCAGGGATAAGTTTTAGGGGAATACTTAAGTTCACGGTACAAAAGATTGATTATAATATAAAGCCAGCGCGGTTATGTCAGTATTCTACGGCAAAGTTAAGGAATTGCAGAATCTGTGAGTCACATTGTGATCAATAATGAATGAGTTATTTTTTAGGTTTTTTGGGTGAATACTATTATTTAGTGTGATACTATTTGTATTTGGAATCGCATGTCTGTTTCGAAGCTACAATTCAGGTTGATTGAGGATTTATTTATTCATACCTTTATTTGATAGACATTGTAACTTTTAGGTAGCCTTCTCTTGAATGTAAAACCCAAATATTATGGTTCTCAACAAGAGTGACAGCTATCTTATGAATATAGGAACGTTTAGGTAGGTAGGTCTTACTCATGTGTAATTCGCTACATCGCTACTCATCAATCAATGCGGTGACAGTCGAGTGACGGGTATGATTGGCTCGTGTGGTAACTGGGTAGCTTTCAATTCACTCTCATAACTATACTGCCTAAATCTATCTCCGTTTATGTCATCATGCCAAATCCCTTACGAGTTAGGCAGACAGCAAAAATTTCCAACAGGTTTTTTCCTCACAAGCCTGCACGCATATCAATCACGCTCGCAGTTTGCGGAGACTCATGGTTTCCCCTTAAGATAAGAAGTCTATTTGATTGTGGTCTGATAGTCTCCAAAATATTTAATAAATCTTCATTTTCTTTCTGTGTGTTTACTCAGAAGAACCGCCACCTTATAATAAGGGAAACACCTCTATAACCTTCATATAATAAGGAAACAAATATCAAGGAAAGTAATCGAGTTTCCATAAAACCGACACCTTGAAATGCTTCTAGCTGATCCGTGTATCAAAGTCCTTTAAGGCGGGTATATTGACAAACATAGTCCTATATAAACATCCAGCGTGATGTTCTGTCCCGGCGAAGCTTAGATCTAAACGAGCAAGCCTGAGGGGTTATAATTACGTGTAAATAATGAGTCAACAACTGCCGACAGGTTCAACATCATAGTGTGTTGATATTATGTGGAGCAATGACGTAAGCACAGCTATCGTAAGTTAGTTTTGCGTCAAGATTTGATATTCTTGCTTGGATGTCGGTTTTGGGATGTCAGTATAAAATTTGTAAGCTAAAATGTATTTTAGAAAGTATATGTATTAAGGAAAAAATAAAGATATCAGCCTATAGTATCCCGAGCAACGAGATTCAAACATAAATTGAGGTGAGAGAGATGTGGTTATGCTCCACTACATGGACATGGACCCAGTGCGGATTGGTGGAGGCAGGTTTGTGACTGCCTACTATTGAAATTTATTAAGCCGCCTGTAAGACTTCCAGCTTGCCTTAACGACTACAACATAAACCCCTAAGCGGGACCAACGACTGAACATGCCTTCCTAAGTATGAAGACGCTCAAATATGAAAATACCACAAACGGTCACCCATCTCAGACCGACCGAGTTGAACGCTGCTTAACATAGGTGATCGCTAAGAAAATCGCACAGCACTACGAACGCCACTTAGGTACTTACTAATGTTATTAAGTTTTTTTTCTACTCCATTCTCATTATTGTTAGCATACACGCTTGCCCGAAGCATATAAACGAAAACTCAATTCCAAGGAAACAATGATAATAAAATGTTACGGAGTTCAAATCAAGTGGATATTATAAATTCAGCGGTATAAAGGGAAACGTTCGTACATAACTGTAAAATTCGTATCATCAACTAACTTTACGAATCTAGTCTAAGACCTAAGACTAAGTCTAGACCAAACTCATACTCTCGAAACTTAACGAGTTTGAGGATCAAAGGCGATCTACGGAAATCAATTTAGCTGCAAAAACGTTAAGGAAAATCAAATAGGAAATGTAAACTGTTATCAGAGACTAGTATAAGTCGAGAGACAATATCCTACAAAATATCGTACCCCGTTACGTGAGTGTGTGAATGATCTACGCTGTACAGGGCCTTTACAGCCTCACCGGACAAGAGGGCAAGCGTGCAACCACTACGCTCGAGCCAGAAGGGCAAGGGGGCAACTAGCTCATGGGCGCCTCTCTGTGTGCGGTATCCGCATCTGAAAGAAGGGATTTAAGGGCATCGGGAGGATCGGTGAGAACACGCCGCGGACGGCGGTAGCGACTGATAAGAGGGGATAGGTTTGTAGTTGGCGGCGGCTACGATTAGCGGATTCCTATGATTGGACGCGTTCGCAAAATATCGGGCTGTAGAACTCGTTACAACCACGCCATATGTTGATAAACATATAAAGGTGGTTAATTATTCACTTCAAAATTAGTGAATTACACTATACATTATACATTTTTACAATATATCTAAACCTATCACATACTGATTCGATGACGATGGTTGAGAGCTGCCCCACCTACCAAATCACGCCGTCGCGCGTTCGAGACCAGCACGAGATGTTTCTGTGTCCACAAAAGTTAGCTCTCACAAGGTGTTTGTGAATATGTACATAATTGTTAAACGTACCCATAATACAGGAATTCTTAGTGCAGGTTTTTTTTCAATATTCTCGATTATTGTAGAAGTTTTTATTTAAGAACTAATATAAATTTTGTGGTTTCAAAGGATGCTACAAACGTTTCCAGGCTACGAATTTAAACTTTGTTCTTTTGAAAAATAGTCACCATCTTGCTTCTCGTTTTCGTTTCTTTAGTAGGGTGGTAGAAGTGTAATGTGTAAGTTTTGCCGACAATTTTGGTCCCAATGTGATAGAGGGTGAGAATATTGCCATTATACCGAGCACAATTCGACTTCATTATGCACATAAACTTAAATTGTACGACATAAAGTCGTGAAACAACAAACATTAAGACGGATTCAACATTTCGTGCAGATAATCTTGCAGACTTTTGTTAAAAGAGGTACGATTGGTAGCCTTCCTGAGTTCTAGAGGCAAGGCATTCCAAAGAAGGGCAGACTGGATAAAGAAGAAAGAGTGAATGAAATCAATACTATGAAGGAGAACTGTATGCTGTTGCTCATTTAGTTCCCATTGGAGCGTAAATATTTCACGCCTGCCCAGTGAAGCTGTAAAGGCCCCTCGGCCTTAAAACAAACAAAAATCTCTTTTAGTGTGGCTTAGCTTCAACGATTCTGTACCTACCTATTTCAGGTTGAGGGTCACAGTACTTTTATTATAGTCAGCATACCCTTAACTATGGAAGATATAATCCAGCAGCAACCATACCGCAATATTGAGCAACATTTTCGTATCCAAATAAATCAAAATCTTTTTTATGAAAATGCCTATTTTTATTGGTTCCATGGCAAATTGCTAAGCAATATCAGCTCAAAAACCATAGGGTTTTTGTTTATGGAAAGAACTTATTGCTTTCGTACCGAATAAATATGTTAAAGTTTGACGTTTTGTTCTCTGGAGGTGATGGATGAGTCGAACGTTGAAAATGTTAGAACATAAAAAAGTTTTAAGTACGTTATTACTTTTTCATGGTATCTATTTGTTTTGTTATTCTTTGTGAGGTAAATGAATAGTCGATTTATAGAAAAATGTTATGTTATTTCTTAGAAATAATAATGTGGTTTATTCGTAAGTGGCCGGTGATCCTTTAGTACATTAAAACGCTAAAATTTAAATCGCGGTATTATAATTATTATGTACGTAATAATAATTAATTTATGTACTTAAAAACCGTCAGATCCAACGTGAGATTGAAATAAAAGAGAAACGGTAAGGATAAAATGTTTATTATAAATTTGTTACACGTGTCACTACTATATCTACCAAATATATAAACCTACATATATTCCAACATAATACAAAAAGCGGAAAGGTATATTCTTACGTTAAAACGAAAATTTGTATTAGTGACACCAAAGGAAATGAGAAAATGTTGAAAGTAATGCGACACATAAAATATCACCCTTATCGATTCGGCGCGTTTGGATATAATTCATGGTTTGGTAATGGCCACTTCAGGCGTTCAAACTCCACACATATTACGGCCAATTACGGAACCTTTAACAACTAAATGATTGGTACCGGGTAACTATGTGACTCATGAAATATGGAAATTAGGCACTTAGACTTAGATCAGATATACCGACAGTCGCTCAATGTGAGCGGGTGCTATGCTCTTTCCAAATAATTTCAATTTTCATTCGACCATAAAAAAATCGTCACGCCTTTATTCTCCAAGCGGGGTGGCAGAGGTATATTGTGAACATACACTTTTTGATGACGATGTTAGGTCTCTTGTAGGGGGGCGAGCCTATTACCATAAAGCATAATTCCAGACTCCGGAGTGCTACTTGGTTTTTTTGATAGAAAAACTACTTTTATCCGACCTCGGATTTGAAACCAGAACCTCGTCATCGAAAAGCGCATTATTCTCGACTAGACCAACGAGGCCGTCTTGAACATAAATCTATAATTAAAACTCTTAACACTAACAGCCTTGTACAGTTTAAACCGGCGTCTCTAGAAACACCCACAAGCTTGGCATTTTACACAGAGGGCTAAGTACAAACAAATTAACATTATCGTAACTTTGTCGAGAAAGCTTACTGTCGAGTTCATATTTAATAATTTTGTAGTGTGAAAAGAATAGCTCACCTTTACGCTTATTTTGTTCATGTTTTGCCCCCTTCGTGCTTGATTGGATATCTGATGTGGTGTAAGAAAACCAGCGATGCGTGACAACCACATAAGACAAAAAATTAGAAGTGCCATACATACAGTTATCGAGGGGCAGAGTTGGAAAAAAGAATAAGTGTTAAAAAAAATATATTGCTATTAAAATATCTCGGATTTTATCGCGGTTTATTTTTGGTTTTTAAGTTCTCGACGTCGTTTGACGGGAGGGACTGAGGCGTTTGACGAACGAAAGTCATTGTTATTCTGGAGTACTCGTACTTAATGGGGATTATTTTTTTTTGCATACGTGATACCAATTGATTGATCCTACAATTAAAAAAATAATTGACTAATGCCCAACACTGCCGTTGGGCAGGTGCTAAAACGTATAAGCCGCAAGCGAAACTTCATTGCATGTAAACAAAAAAAAATATATGTTATTGGAAAACCAAAAATATGGGCAAGGAAGATACATATATAGCAGACTATTTATAAGTTTGAAATTTGTTTTAAACGCTTCCCGTATTGTGGTAGCTCAGGGGCACTTACTTCGTTTTTGTTCATATCTGTTTGTTCTTTTATTATCATGTCACCATATCGCTGGAATCCGCGACGTGAATTAAGCCGCACGTTTTTTGCTATGCGTTCAGCTATAGCCGCACTTATAAAATTCGCAGTTATACATACGTTTAATATGAACGCGGCTTTAGACCTGTTATTAACATTAGATATTCACGGTCAGGTGAACCGCCGGATTATAATTTGATTAAATCTCCGGGTTATTTTAGTTTTCGTGATGTGGGTGCTTAGTTAGCGAACATTATTTGATTAAGTCAACCGAATAAATCAGAGCTTCAAGCGATTATTTTATATGCTCACATATTCGTATACCACAGTAGTATTCTCAAAAATATATTAGGAATACTGATTTTCACCAAAAAGTATTATTATATATACCTGTTCGGTGTTTCTATCGCTCCCAGTAAATTCAAAGGCACTTCTTCATAAATAGTGTTGCCTAGTTTAGGGATCACACATACTAAAGTATTTAGAGTTCGCATTGGGCGGAATGGTGTACACTGTTGGCCGAAGGGTTTTTACAGCTTCACCGGACAAGAGTAAAATCGTGCAAGAACTACGCTATAGTTGGAAGGCCAAGGGGGCAACTAACTCAAGGGCGCCTCAAGAAAGAAGGGTCTCGGCTTGGGTAGTCGCTATGGGGGAGGGCATACATTAGGTGTCTCGCTGTGGTATTCTGCACCGGTCGGTGGGCAAGGAATTCTTTGATCTCACCGGCAAGGTCGGATTCTGACCCTTTATGCGATATATGTATCCTAACGGAGGGAGGTAAGGGCATCGAAAGGGTGTTGGCATTAGGCGTTGATTGGTTCATTGTTGTATGTATGCGCTATGTAGTTGTTACAATGCTGCGTAGTTCTAGCATTACAAAAAAAACATCGTCACCTCTATATTCTCCAAGTGAGTGTGGCAGGTATACTATGTACACCCAGTTTTGGCCGGAGATTTTAGATGCCATGTAATAGCGGGCGAGTGTATTTCCATTATGCCGTACAAAATACCGGACTCCTGGCTAGAAATTATTCTATTTTTGTCCAACCTAAGATTCAAAGTACATGAATTATGTGCTGTTAGATAAATAAGACAGTCAAAGCATTTTTTTACCAGCATTTGCTACTAATTGTAGCGGCGAGTACATACTACCTACGACGCGGTGATGCAGATTCTACGAATAATATGTTGGATGGCCGCCTACGCTAGACTAAGGCTTAATGCAAAAAGATTGTCGCGTATTATATTAATTTATTATTATTTAATTAAATTTATTATTTTTGTAGCTGATTTTACCAGTCTGATTTTCAACTTGTCTTCTTTCGAAATGTTTGGAATGCAAAGGGTCTTTCTTGGGCGATTTGTTTTTAATAAAAAATCTTGAATATTTTTGTGTTCTACTGCATATGTCAATATTTTTTATGAAATATTTCATATGTTAATGTAATTAATAAACAGGAAAATATTATTAGGTAAATGAAAAAAAAGTGCAAAGCTTCAATGATACGAACATATAAAGAAAATTTAATATCATTTATTACGGAATTATCGAAGCAATCCTTTGAGCGGAAAGCTCTTTTATAAGAATTACTCACGGCTTCAAAAGGTAGCGGAAAAATGATAAAAATACACCTTAGCTGGTAATTCTGAATGTGGTAACCACTTACAGCGAACAAAATTATTTATATCCCAAAATATATGGGATCTTCTTATATTATGAAGGATTATAGAGAAAATATTATAATAGGTTTAATATAACAGAAAGAAAGATCATAATATTAATGCTAAAACAAAAAAGACGAGAACCGCGCTTGGTGGCCGACGGCAGTAACGGCCGTACAATGTTCCAAGCGAGACCAACTACTTCTGTGTAAGGGCGCTTGAATAGTCTGCCGGCAGCCATAAGGTGCGAGAATATTATAAAAGTTTTTAAATGCAAACTGAAAGATTATTATTACCTAAATTTGGGCCGTATTTAATAACATTACCATGATATTCATTTTGGATCTAGTATGTGACTGAATTGACCCCACAGTCAAACTGGTTGCATATTTTTGAATAGAATAAGATCATGCATTATGTTGTTTTTCTAAATAAATAATAATAAAATAACTATCTGTAAGGAAATGAGCTATTGAAACTTTATATCCTCTGGCTGTCCCGCAAGAGATTTGACGTGATGATGTAGATAGATGAAAAAAAGGATGAATATTGTTGCAATTATTCATTCAGTCTCAAACTATGGATACATCCTACATATCCTTATAATGAGATAACTTTGAAGTGTAGTTTTTCTAACAAAAACTTCCCAGTATAAGTCCGGAGTCTGGAATTGTGTCCGGTATATGGAAATAAGCTCGCCTCCTATTACATGGAACCTAACATCAGCAGCGAAAAGTGAGTGTACTTAGCGCATCCCTACCAGCCCCGCTTGGGGAATATAGGCGTGACGGTGAGAGGACTTTGTAGTGATTAATTTACACCATGAGTATAAACACATTTATGTTTGATTAATACTTAAGCATATCTGTCTAGCTTATTCTGCATTGACGCTTTTTTTTTAAGAGCAACCGTAAAGTTGCAGAATGTTATTCATGTAGAGACGAAGGGTAAGACCTTCTTCTATACATGAATAACATTCTGAACCGCTAGTAGAGTCTAAAGTAATCATTAGCCCTTTCATTTTTGACTATTTATAAATATTTGTTTTTGATTTGAATCGGCTTTAAATTCGTACCTAAATAAAAATATGTTTGAATATAAATGGAATTAGACTTAGTTTTTTCTATTTATGTGATACCATATAAAGTTGACATTTAACGCTTTACTCTTAGTCCAGTTAATCTTGAGTCATTATATTCGGTTCGCAAATTACATAAGGGTGTTATTTTGTCCGTACACCTCATAAACCTTCGACCTTGGTTCCACGGACATCAAATCGGCTAAATTGAATAATTCGCAGTCGCCATCATAAAGCTAACGACATGCGTCGGGTAAATATAATTTACGATTTACACAGAGAAACGGGAAAGCTGTTAAGTTGTAAAAAAACATTCAAAAGACGGGAAAAAAGAAAAGGGAAAAGTGATTTCCGCCGTATTAATGCGTTTCATTTCGTTGGGAGTCCCGCGTTAAACGCATACGTACGTACAAATTTCTCCATTAAGGTGACCCTAAAAATTTATGGAGGGGCCGGTTTATTCTTCGTTTTTTTTAGGAAGTTCAACTTCAAAGAAGTTCTCTCTTCGGTCCCTAAAGATCACTCACTACTAAAGATCGTGACTCAGTTGCTGCTTGCGTTTTTATGATTTTCCTCTATCTGCTGCTTTTGCTTGCCAGATGGAGCGCCGTGCTGCAAAGAGTACTGCAAACCTACCGTATTTGTGTATGTAACGAAATAACAAAGTGTACTGTAATTAATGCAAGACTTGAAAGTAGTTCGTTCCAAATCAACAGCTGAATTGATTACATCAATTTTTAATGTTAATGGTTTTTAATACGCTATAATTCCAATACTTCAGTTTGCCGTATTAAAGAAAATTTAACAACAATTCAAAGGTATAGCCGATTTCAGTTCTAAGTCTAAACATATTCCTCAACATACCTACATGTAAATTCATACAAACTGGTTTCGTAGTTAATTTGTATATAAAAGTTCATAAGAAAATAGTAATTAAGAGATAAGATTAGAACCGGGCAACAACAATTTTTTCTCTCTTAGGGCCTCTTTCACCACCATTGATCAAATTCTGATGTGTGTGTGTGTGTGAGTGATGTACGCTGTTGGCCGCGAGGCCTTTACAGTTTCACCGGACTTAAGGGCGAGCGTGCAACCACTACGCTCGAGCCAGAAGGGCAAGGGGCGACATACTCGAGGGCGCCTTGAAGAGGCGCCCTCGGTTGGGACAGTCGCTGTGGGGGGACGGGGTGCACTACTAAGTGCACCGGTCAACCGCCGGCTATGGGAGGGGATCTACGACTACGTTGTCATCGCCCGTATTCTGAGCGGACAGAATGGATGACAAAGCATTGGGGGGATCGGAGAGAACATGTCGCGGCCGGCGGTGGCGGCAGGGGCCGGGGGGGGGGGGGGGGATCGTAGTCGGCGGCGGCTACGATTAACGGATTCGCATAATTCTGATGTAGACTAATCGACACTTACAGTTGCAAGTAAGTCTATATACGAATTTCACCATGTCTGAGTAGCCGTATCGGAAGGTTAAATTAGCCCATTTTAATTGCCGAGTAACGCTTATTAAAAAGTGACGAACCAACACTTAACTAGAAAGTGAACCTTCGTAATATTTCTGATAATAAATACCAGATACTTTTCACCTAGGTATCAAAGTTTCGTCAAAAAACGTAATGTCAGGTTTCTAAGCGATCGACTTGCAAGTCGTTATAAGTTAAGTCTCCACACACGACGTGTCTGCGTGATAAAGGCGAAGTGAAGTCATGGGGGACATTCGATCCTTACATTTCAGTTTCAGTAATATTTATTATCTGGCGACAGTAAAGAGAAAATGTTATTTTCAATGCCGAAATATTCTTCTAGATCTTAAGTAAATATATATCGTCGTTGTCAAATGAATATCTGCTATGTGCAAAAAGTATAACTTAGAGATATTGAATAAAAACATTCTCCTGTAAAATTTTATATGAAGCAGATTTTGGAAGCATATTTTTAGCGACAACAGTTCACCGTACATTGCTTAGATTCACATAGCAGTCTTTTCATGGGAAAATTTGTGAAGTAAACTAGTCACATTGTTCAAAATGTCGAAATCTCCAAAAGTGCACATAGCAGATATTCATTTGGCAAAGAAGATGTGTATTTTTAGTTGATTGACGACCGGGCTCAAATTTCAATTCGGAGAATGTGATGGCCCCAATATTCTTCAATAAAAAATTCTTAGAAGCAATTTGAAATATTTGTCGTTCCAGTTCGTTGAGTAGAAGTTTTTTGATGACCTATATGGAAAATAGCAATTCATTTTCGTTAACACATACTAATTAGCACTAGATAAATGGCTATTTTTTAAGAATACCTACCCATTTCCTCATGCTCAGCTAGTGTACTCCTAATTATCACACTATAACTATATCAATACCCAGAAATCATCTAATCTCACACACACCACACTTTTCATCCAATAAGCATTAACATAGTGACATGATAAATGACCCAAGCCGAAGAAGGTTGTTAGGCACTCCTTTTTCATATATCCTATGTGACGAAGTAATAGATTACCTATGAAGATATCCCACGTATTGTTTATCATATATAATAATAATAATATTAGCACTGTTAAGAAACTGTCCCACTGTTGGGCACGTACCCAGGCAGTGCGTACCCAGGCACGAAAGCTTATCATATCATGAAATAATCACAGAATAAGATTATTATGGCAGGTGTGTGTAAATGTTCGCAACATTTATCATATCTTTCACGCACCTTATAAAAACGCGAAAAAGTTCCTTCGGAAAGTGACATTAGGCCGCGTCGACGGAGAGCCGTAGTGATATCTAACTTTGCCTCCGACTGTAGTTAACTTTCGCGTGATGTATGATCCCCTGGTACAAGACCGTCATATATTTTTGTCTGGAATCCTCAAGACTAATATTCATTCTAACATACCGTGCATCAAGCATTTGAATATTTTATATTATGTGCGTTTGTTTTCGCGTTTATCATTTCCCTTTTATTTAAATTTATTTCAAGATATGATGAATTTTAATTCAATCATCAATTGAAATAATGTAGGATAATTTAAGTGAGAGTCACGTATCCGGGTTGGAGGCATGTCTGAAAGCGGGCATGACGCTCATTACTATATTCACAGGAAAAACGCTTCTGTTTACCTTGTTGCTTCCCTGTAAACCGTATTTGTGAATGCGTCTGTACCTTCAAGCAGCTTGAAGTAAAATTAACTAGGTCTCACAAGATGGATATGACCATCCATTTTAATGCGAATGAGCCTAAGGATCAGCACGCTGGCCATATTTGCCGAAGGACCGATAACCGCTGGGGTAGACGTGTTCTCGAGTGGAGACCGCGGCTTGGCAAACGTAGTGTGGGACGCCCTGCAGCTAGATGGAGCGATGATATACGGAGGGTGGCGGGCAGCGGTTGGAGGAGAAGAGCCGAAGATCGGGTTCAATGGCGTGCCTTAGGAGAGGCCTATGTCCAGCAGTGGACTGATACGGGCTGATGATGAGCCTAAATTTAAAATTTACAATTGGACAATTTGTTGAATTCTTTAATTCAACTATCAATGTCAACGACCATTTCAATTGTTGTAATATAAATTTTATCGGATTGTAGAATCATAGATTGGCACCCTGCTGCGGGCCGTCCAGTCCACCTATGTGGACTGCAAGGCATGCGTACGGGTGGGTGGTAACAGGTCACCCTGGTTTGACGTTGAAATCGGCGTCAAACAGGGTTGCGTGTTGTCCGCTAGACTGTTTATAATATATTTGGATAAAAGTCTGAAAGCGATGAATGAAGGTGTACAAATGAGTGATCTAGTGGTAAATCATCTACTATATGCAGATGACGCGGTTTTGATAGCGCCAACAGCCACTGATCTGCAAACACTAGTCACAGTTATGAAAGACGACTGCATGAAAAATGGCTTACATTTGAATGTGAAGAAAACCAAAATTATGGTTTTTGAACGGGAAGAAACCAGAACGAATGCAAGGATTGTGGTGGGGAACGATGTGCTGGAGCAAGTGAATGAGTTTGTATATCTTGGATGCGCATTCAGTAAGGATGGAAAATACACCGCAGACATAGAGAGAAGAGTGAGTGCAGGGAACAGAGTGAATGGCGCGATGGGAAAGCTACTTGGAAGCCGGCACTTAAGCCGTAAAGCGCAGCTGGCCATACATAATGGAGTGCTTGTCCCAACGCTGTTAAATGGCAGCGAGAGCTGGGTATGTAAGAAGGAGAATGAAAGTAAGATAAATGCGGACGGACGATTTAGCGCAGTGGTTAAGAGCTTAAGCCACTCCGCCCACTGTGTCTAATAGTCGCGGGTTCGATTCCCGCACGGGACAAATCTTTGTGTGATCCACAATTATTTGTTCCGGTCTGGGTATTTGTGTAGGTGAATTTTCATGTTTGTAAATGCACCCACAACACAGGAATTAATCCTAGTGTGGGGCCACGTTTTAAAAAAAAAAAAAACAAAAAAAAAAAAAAAAAATGCGGTGGAAATGCGAGCTCTGCGGAAGATGTGCGGAGTGAAGCTGACCGACCGTAGTCGCAACAGCGTAGTAAGAAAGCAAATAGGTATGAAAGAGAATATCGGTGTAAAGATGAGAAAGGGTATGCTCCGTTGGTTCGGGCATATAGAAAGAATGTCGGAAGAAAGAATGACAAAACTGATATACAACGCGAAAGTGGAAGGATGTAGGTACCAGGGAAGACCTAGACTATCTTACCATGACCAAATAGACCGGGTCTTATCTGAAGGACAAGTCAGGAGTCTCCGTAACCGGCGTGCGTGTATGAGACGAATTATGAGAGTAGAGGAAGCCAGAGAGGTATATAAGGAAAGAGCCTGTCGGAACTCTGTACTCTCTGCCTACCCCGTAAGGAATGTGGCGTGATGATATAGATAGAATCATAGATTTCAATTTGGCTGGCCGATCATCCCAATTTTTGTGACAAAGGCCTCGAAACTTTTGATTTTAAATTAAATCAAAGAAAAAGTGTTGATGTTATTTCAGCGCTGTACCTACCTTAATAGCATGTATCCAGATGTATATAACGTTAATTGAACTATTAAGCCTAAAACTATTTATTGTGCTACATGCTTGAAAAGGAATGCTGTAACTTCGTATGTAACTTCGTCGGTTCATTAAGATCTATGAAGAAAAATACTCTACTCATTACGGCTAAAGAGATAAATGGGGCCACCATTAACTTACGATACTATGCTGCTTATTGCTGCTTACGATCTGCGAGGCCCGACAGTATTTACAAAGCACTAAAACTGTTAAAATAACGAATGTTCAAAATTGTATTAGGCGCTACGCATTTCGAACACGGTAACTGCTAAAATAGAAAAGTATTTCATCTATTACACATTCCAACCAATTGTAATTGGCCTGGAGGAGGCCACAAACATAAAAACCTAACTATTTTGAACCTTATAATTTTACTTAATAAAGGGAGAATTGAGCAAACTCACTAATACTTGTACAGGCTTTTAATTAGTGTTAAGTCCAACTGCTCGAGTGGTCTAATTTTAGTGTACAATAAAAATACAAAGAAAATTGAACCTATGCTCAATTTTCTGCCTCGAAACGCTTGAATACTGAACGGTTTAAACAATCAACACACATTTTGTGACTACGTTATCACACACACAGTTGTTTGGTAAACTAAATTGATTTTTATTTTATTAAATCCATCTATTTATCTATATTATCACGCCAGATCTATATCCCCTTGCGGGGTAGGCAAGGAGAACAGAGTTCCAAATTTTTCTTTCTTTACAGACCTCTCTGGCTTCCTTCACTATCAAAGTTCGTCCCATACATGCCCGCCGGTTACGGAGACATTTGACTTGCCCTTCAGATAAGACACGGTCTATTTGGTGAAGGTAAGATAGTCTAGGTCTTCCCCGGTACCTACATCCTTCTACTTTCACATTGTATATCTGTTTTGTCTACTTATTTTAATAATTTCTTAAAGTAAGTAAATTTGGGCTATACTGCACCATTGCTGAACGAACGCATGACACCAAAGGCATCTCACAAATATAGTTGGGAGAGAATGGTCATACTCGATGACGTACGACCCATTCACGTGGAATTAGTACGGATTGGTGGAGCAGGTTTGTGTCAACCTACTCTTGAAACTTATCAAGCCGCATCTATCTATACATATAATAAAACTGTAAGAAAGTCGTGTCTGTACATGGAATATTTTTAGGAAATAACAACACAGGGGTATCATACTATCGATGTAGAAGCCAATTCTACAAGTTTTGGCTTCCGTGTCTGTTTGTCTGTCTGTTTGACGGTATGAAATGGCATCACGCAAAAACTACCAGACGGATTTTGATGAAACTTTGCAAGCGGATACTTTAAAATATTGGCTAAAGTATTGTGTAGTATTTATCTCGGAAAATCAAAAGGTTTTTCCAGATAAAACGAAAACAAGCTAAACAAAGAATTTTATTCATAACCTGTTGGATGGATTTCAATGAAATTTTGTGTAATTGTAACCTGTACAAAAGGTCATAACTATATGTACTGTTTTCGAAAAACCTAAGAGTTTTTGAGGAAAGAGAAAAAAAGTCGATTTAAATTTAAAGATCGATCATTCTTGTTCCAAAACAACTTAAACTACTAGATTGTCGCGGGATAAACCACAAAACTTTATTATTGTTTGTCCCAAAATGCAATGTTACTATATTAACTATGTGATCTTGCTTACACATGAATTCCTTCATCAATTAATATTGGGGGTCTGTCCAAGAGCGTGCTCGTCGCGACCCCTGCCAGTCATTATGGCTGCAATCTTGGACCGAAGACGTACCGCAGTGCGGGCTAGGGCGTCTCCCCGAGGCGACGCGTACCGGCCCGCCCCCGTCGGTACGAATATAGGTGGAAGCGGCGATGGGAGCCGCCACCCATCACGCCGGGCCCGAACTGGCGAGTCGTGGGGTGCAGAGTTCTCTGTACTCTCTGCCTACCCCGCAAGGGATCTGGCGTGAGGTTATAGATAGATAGATAGAATTAATATTGGACTCCGGTTCGTCTCTTCACGAATAAGTTTTCAGTAGTTAAAAGCATTTACTGGAAATACACGTTTGATTTAAACACTAAAGCATGATTTCGTGCATGAACCGATGATGCATTCAGGATTGTTTCTTCGGGAGAGAACTCTCACGATGAATGGACTAGATACGAAACTTCAACGACGATTAATATCTTACGAAGACTAATACAAAATGAACTGACAAATCTTTGCTACATACTTAGCTGGCAATGTACCGTTTTAAGATATTATTACGCTTGATTACACTCTTTGGGCAGGTAAAGAAGGTTTAAATCAGAAATATAAACATTCAAAAATACAAAAAAAATGTTTGTTTGTCCGTGTCGTATCCAGAACGGTGGAACCGCTTTTAAATAGACAATCACTGGAAAATTGAGTAATTTTTAGAGATTGTTTAAGACGTCTGGATTTATAGGGGATAGTTGATTTTATTTCTCCATTTTAACACGGCTGAACGGATTTAAAAGAAACTAAATATGGAGGTGTTTCTTCTGTCTTGGAATAATGCAATTCAAAAAAGTCCTACCTACCAATGTCAAATTACAAAAGAAAACGCGTGCGAAGCTGCGAGTTACGGCTAATAATTAATAAAATTAGACAGTAGTTACTCGTAACCGACTCCCCCACATTGTTTCCATACATTATTTACGCACTTCATATTACCGAAGTTGTTTTCTCATTCAAATTTCCATACCCGCAAACTTTGACGCCTGAAATACGGATAAGGAAAGCATTGAGACCGTCTAAGGATGGCTCATTATACCTATCTGTTAGCATGTCCTAATGGCGCGATTGGGCTTGCCACTCACTTATAATATCAGTCTATACTGTGTCACTGCTGGGGCCTTCTTTTACAAATCGAGGTGAGAGAGATTAGGTTATACTCCAACAAGCGGACCCAGTGCGCTATACATATATGTGGAGACAGGTTTGTGGCCAACTGCTGATGGAACTTATGAAGTCGTACCTATAAGGCTTCCAACTTGGCTTAACGACTACCACATTAGGTGGTAACCGGGACCAATGGCTAAGCGTGCCTTCCAAAGCACGGAAACGCTTTAATAAGAAAATGCCACAAACGGTCACTCATCTTAGGCCGCTCGGGTCGAATGCTGCTTAACCTTCGTGACCGCTAACAACACCACGATCGCATAGCGCTACAAGCGCCTCCAATAGCGGGACAAATAAGAACCATTAACATGAAAAGAATAAGAAAAAGCATGGCCTAATACTATTTTGATTTGTATGAATGTGAGTGACCGAGCGTATTGAATCTAGATAAAACACACGGACTCCGAACTCCAAATACTAAACACTGATTATTCGTGTGGCACTAGTAAACTTTTAGGTGAGTTCAGTAGTTATGACACACCGCATGTGTAGGACTTCCTTGATCAGCAATCCCAAAACGCCTATATTCCCCAAGCGGAGGTGGCAGAAGTGTACTGTGTTCATCCACTTTTTGCCAACGATGTTAGATTCCATGTAAAAGGGGTGAGCCTATTGCTATATAACCGGCACAATTCAGACTCCGGACTGATACTGTTACGATAGAAAAACTACATTTGTCCGTCCTAGGATTTGAACCCTTGACCTCGTGATCGTAAAGCACATTATTCGTCACCAGACCAACGAGGCAGTTAAGCTTAAATAACTAGCCCGCTGGGTTTCTCGCCGGATCTTCTAAGTGGAGTCATAAAAAAGTCCTAATTTTGATGTTTCTAATGATTTTTGAGCTCAAAAGAAATGATTTTTGACTTTTATTTTATATTTTTGGTGAATAAGTAAACATATATCAGAATATAAAGAACAGTTTCTACGAAAGTCTGACTCGCACTAGGTATACAGATTTATTATGCCTATTTTTTTTCAAGATACGATATTTGCTGTAAGTAATCACATAGGGACCTGGCTTTTCCATGCAATCTTTCGACTTGGGAATATAAAATTGAAATAGTCTCGTGTGTCGCAGTGAGAGTCAACAAGTTTGGATTGCTGTAAAGTTTCGTTCGAGTCTTATGAAATATTCTGTAATTTAGAGATCAAAGTTTTGTTTCTAAGGGAATAATTAATGTGTTTTATCTCTGTCTCGTCGGTCTATTAGCAAACGAGATGTTGTGTTCGAATCCCAATTAGGTTCGAAATGTATTTTTTAACAAAAATCTCAGGCTTCGTTTAGGGTCTAGAAATGTGCCCGGTATAATGGCTATAGACTCACCTCCAGTTCTATTGAGACCTAAAATCGACGATAAAATGTGGATATAATCAGTTATTTTGAAAAATATAGCGACATTCATCATGTAAATACACGGAACAAAGTTGATCTTATTGTACATTCCACTCGTCTCCACAGAATTCGTAATTCTTTCATGGGGCAATGTATACGCTTCTACAACAAATTACCCATAGATATCCGAAACATGCCTATCAATAAGTTTAAAAAGGCAATTAAAACTAGACTCTGTAAGAAGGGTATTACAAAATTTTTGATTATCTTGACGGTAAAACAGATTGGGTTTGAGCAGCTCCTCAATCAGCAACATTTATCAATGATTATAATAAAATTTTTAAAAAACAAATAACTGGTTATCGGAAAGGTCAAACAAATTAAATTAAAAGACTGGCCCGCTGAGTTTCTCGCCGGATCTTCTCAGTGGAGGCCGCGTTCCGATCCGGTGGTAGATGTAAAAAAATTAATAATTTTGACGTTTGTAAGTGCTTATGTATAGGCTTATACAAATAAATGATTTTTGACTTTGACTTTATTTATACGCATTACATCTCTGCTATCCACGCTTGGGATTTTTTTTACATACCGACGATGCTAACCACACCATAATGTCAAGATCAATTCATATTATTATTTGTAAAATAAAACGAAATTTGCATTGAAATATGCAATAATATTTTCAAATTTTAATTGAAATTCTTTATTTTGCGAATATGGGTATAACAATATGGCAGAACATGGCAAATGTAACATTATGGTAACATTTGCCATATTCTGTCCAAAGGCATGCAAAAGATTATACATAACATTGACATGCAGTTCAATTTAAAATATCGCAGTCAATAGTATTGTAATAAATTAAATATCACATAAATTTGTAAAATGTCACAATATTCAAAATGTTATCCTTGTTACTATAATTATTAATCTTTATTATGTCCAATATTTATTATTATATTCATAATTTATCATTAAAATATTCATTTATGGTGCAGTATGTCTTCTGTGTCAATAAATCTTTTACCTTTGT
Source organism: Phalera bucephala (assembly GCA_905147815.2). NCBI lineage: Eukaryota > Metazoa > Arthropoda > Insecta > Lepidoptera > Notodontidae > Phalera > Phalera bucephala. Next base: position 26,966,453 of record LR990613.1, on the reverse strand, counting down.
TTTAAATCTAGAAATGCTTTCAATGTCAATTAAGTATTTGGTTAATTTATTGACCGACGATTTAGCGCAGTGGTTAAGAGCTTAACCCGCTCCGCCCACTGTGTCTAATAGTCGCGGGTTCGATTCCCGCACGGGACAAATCTTTGTGTAATCCACAATTATTTGTTCCGGTCTGGGTATTTCTGTATGTGAATTTTCATGTATGTAAACGCACCCACGACACAGGAATTAATCCTAGAGGGGGGCTACGTGTTTTAAAAAAAAAAAATAATAAGTTTGGGAGCCATTCAAAAAACACATTTACTCGAGAGAGCGGTTTTGCTCGGAGCTCCTCGAACTTTATTATTGTAACGAGTACTGTGAAATTTTTCGTACCAATGCTTAATATTTTTTACATAGACAACACATTCATAGATGTATAAGCATGGTAATGTTAAGATATTTAATGTCTTAACGCATGGCTTACAGTTATCAGTTACTCTTATTTTGCAAATTGTTATTATACATTTCTTTTGACGTTTAAAGACAGTCTCTCTTCCCGTAGAGTTTCCCCAAAATATTAGCCCATACCTTAAAGTCGATACCACATATGCGTAATATGCCGTCATTACCGTAGAAAGATTGATAATTTTCGATAGCATATACAGTGCATAAGAAAACTGATTTAATTTGGTGCATACAGCCTCAACAAGAGCCTTGCAATTCAAATTGGAATCAATGTGCAAGCCTAGAAATTTAGTGGTATCAAGCTCTTTAATGTTATACCCACGATAGTTTATGTTAAGCGCTATGGAATGTTTAGTTCTGTTTTTAAAGATTATAATATTTGTTTTTTCCCAGTTGATGATAAGATGATTGCACTTGAGCCATTCAATGATATCTGCTAGTGTTTTATTTATATCTGCTTCTAACATTTCATAAATTTAAAATAAAACTATTTTACGGATTTTATCGCAGATTATTTTTGATTTTTAGTTCCCGACGCCACAGTCGAGTGTCTCCCTGCTGTACTACGTTACATGAGAGGAGTCCCGGGCAAGATTGGCTACATCTTGAAGCGTGCTTCAATTAAAACATTTTATAAGCCGCCGAAGAAGATCAGTCAATTTTTATCATCTGTCTTGTGTCAGATCCTTCTACAAGATGCAGGAGTATACAAGCTTGATTGTGAATATGGTCTCACTTATATAGGACAAACAAAAATACCAGTAAAAACTTGGGTTAAAGAACACATAGCTGACCTAAAACATTGTCGCTCAAAGAAGTCTGCAGTCTGTGAACATGTCCTTGACCGCACCCGCCATAACATCAGATTTGTAGACCACAAATTCTCGTGAAAGAACACTGATTCCTACCAAGGACGGTTCGCGAGTCTATTGAAATTAAAAAACATCCTAATTTCAATAGAGAAGATGGCTGGGTGCTTTCATCGACTTGGGATCCGGTAATTAATATAATTAAATCCAAAACCAAGCATAACACTGCAAGACCTCAAGACACCGTAAGCTCATTCTGCGTAAATCGGACCAACAAGAATAATTAAGAAGTTGGAGGTTACCCCGGAACAACTATGCCTTTTGGACGTTTAACACCTCAGTCCTTCCCATGACCATGGGTGCTGCAAAGCACTCGAAACGCCGGGAACTAAAAATCAAAAATAAACTGCGATGAAATCCGTAAAATAGTTTTATTTCATGTGTAAATCTAAGAACTCAGTATTTCATAAATACTATTTGAAATATAGCAGTACTATTATCCGCAAATAGAATCATAGAACAGGCAACGGCTTTCGGGAAATCGATTATGTACATCAAAAAGAGTAGTGGACCTAGTACGCTATGTTGTGGTACTCCATATTTAACCTTCCTATATCTAGATATGACTTTTACCTCTTTTTTAGTAATTGTACATACCTTCGTAATTACCGTTGCTTGTTTACGATTACTAAGGTATGAGTAAAATAAATTAAGTACATTACCTCGAACGCCCTATGTATTAAGCTTGAATTTTAATATTTTATGGTCAATAGTCAAAGGCTTTAGTTAGGTCCATAAATAAAGCGCAAACGGGAATCTTTTCGTTCATGCTTGTCATAATTTGATTCAGAAAATTATTAATCATGTTAATAGTTTTATTCTTACGAAAGCCAAGTTGATTATCTGATAGAATGTTATTTTTTCCAAGAAATTATAGAGACTTCCATATATAATTTTTTCAAACTCTTTAGCAAATATTGGGATTAATTCAATTGTCTATAAAACGATACGCTTTCTTTGTCACCCTTTTTAAAAAGTGGTCTTATGGTACTGATTTTAAACTACTTTGGACATATACCATGAAGTATGCAAATATTAAAAATATAGCTCAATACTGGTGCTAAAAGATCTCTTACGTATTTGATAACTTTTGTGATTATATCGTCATAGCCTGTACCATTTGTGTTATTTAATAAATTAATTATTCTTGTGATGTCATGTGGTGACACTAGATTAATATAGATTGAATTGCATTGTGTGTATGTCGGAGTCTTATAAATTTTATTCGGTAATGGCTCGGTCAGTTAATGGCTTAATCTGATCTATAAAAAAATTATTAAAATTTTGAACAATGCCGTAGGGTTTTGAAATTATTTTCTCGTCTATCTTTATACTCGTATGTGATATATAATTTATAGGGATATTTAACTTAGAGTTATTTATTATGTTCCAACTTGCTTTTGATTTATTAGCAGCAATTTTAAAGTAGTAGTTATTTTGTGATTTGCGAGTCATTTTTATTATTCTATTTAATCGCTTAGCATAAGATTTAAATTTAACTTTGTCGTAGCTATTTTTTGTTTTTCTATATTGCCATAGTAAATATCTCTGGCGCTTTGAGCATTTCTTTACTGATCTATTTTGGACGTTGTCGTTCTGATATTTTAACTCTATTAATAGGAAAATATAATTAGTAAAATAAACTAAACGTATCAAAAAATTCACTAATAGTACGAGCTGGATCATTGTTACTATAGACCTCATTAAATGAAAGACTGCTTAAATAACTCCTAAACTTATTCAAATTTTCATTGCTGTAATCTCTTTTCTCAGAATAATAGTGGGTAATATTGTATTTATATTTATGATCTGATAAGGCTATCTCCAGTATAGCAGTCCCAGACCCTTTGTCTTTGTGCATAACATGATCTGTACATGTACGTTTAACTAAACGAGTGGGTGTATGTACGGCTAGATTGAGATTATATTGAGATATGAAGTGTTTATATTTTATCTATGTATGTATGTATTAGTTTGCCAAGTTCTTGTATTTTAGTTCGTATGTCTGCCTGTCTGTCTTTCCGGTTTAAATCTTGTGATCCATTTTTCAAGCACTTGCGGATATCCGATTTCTGAAATTTGGTACATGTACCTATGGAAGATGGAGTCGGAAGGTGGCCATATGAACATGTAAATCATACAACGTAACCCCCTCAATGTTGGGCGTGTTATATTGGTTACAAGTTCAGGGTCTGATAATGAAGCCAAAAGATGGCTAATAGAACCACTACACTACAATAACCCCTCCGTGTTTGGGCTCGTTGAATTTGTCTTAACGAGTACTTTAGATCCGGATGGTATCCAGAGATTATACTTGTGATGGAGTCGAAAGGAAGCTATAGGAGCTCCTTAAGCAAGATCTTCGTTGTGTTCTATCTATCTATATCATCACGTCAGCTCCCTCGCGGGGTAGGCAGAGAGTACAGAGTTCCAACAGGTTCTTTCCTTACATACCTCTCTGGCTTCCTCCACTCTCATAGTTCGTCTCATACACACTCGCCAGTTACGGAGACTCTTGACTTGCCCTTCAGCTAAGACACGGTCTATTTGGTCATGGTAAGATAGTCTAGGTCTTCCCCGGCACCTACATCCTTCCACTTTCGCATTGTATATCTGTTTTGTCATTCTTTCTTCTGGCATCCTTTCTATATGCCCGAACCAACGGAGCATACCCTTTCTCATCTTTACACCGATACTATCTTTCATACCTACTCGCTTTCTTACTACGCTGTTGCGAATACGGTCGGTCAGCGTGACTACGCACATCTTCCGCAGAGATCGCATTTCGACCGCATTTATCCTGCTTTCGTTCTCCTTCTTACATACCCAACTCTCACTGCCATATAACAGCGTTGGGACAAGCACTCTGTTATGCATGGCCAGCTGCGCCTTTTGGCTTAAGTGCCGGCTCTCAAGTAGCCTTCCCATCGCACCATTCACTCTATTACCTGCATTCACTCTTCTCTCTATATCAGCGGTGTATTTCCCATCCTTACTGAAGGCGCATCCGAGATACACAAACTCATTCACTTGCTCCAGCACATCGTTACCAACCACAATCCTTGCATTCGTTCTGGTTTCTTCCCGTTCAAAAACCATAATTTTGGTTTTCTTCACATTCAAATGTAAGCCATTGTTCATGCAGTCGTCTCTCATAACTGTGACTAGTGTTTGCAGATCAGTGGCTGTTGGCGCTATCAAAACCGACGCGGTTTTGATACATACGATAGGTGGTTTATCACCCATTTTTACCCCTTCAGTCATCGCATTCAATCTTTGAAGACTTTTATCCAGATATACTATAAACAGTCTAGCGGACAACACGCAACCCTGCTTGACGCCGATTTTAACGTCAAACGGTGACATGTTACCACCCACCCGTACGCATGCCTTGCTGTCCACGTAGGTGGACTGGACGGCTCGCAACAGGGTGCCGTTTATACCATACTCTGGCAAAATGTCCCAAAGTCTCTTTCGCACGACTCTATCAAACGCCTTCTCCAGGTCCACATAACCGCAGAAAACCTTCCGGCCTACTGCCAGATGCTTTTCTACGATGTTGCGGAGGGAGAAAACTTGATCCGAACATCCTCTTCCAGACCTGAAACCTCCCTGTGCCTCACACAACACTCCATCGGACTTCTCGCGCATTCTTCGTTCAATAATTTTACCATACACCTTAGCTGCCAAGCTGATCAAACTGATGGCCCTGTAATTGGCGCAGTCATATTGTGAGCCCTTGCCTTTATACAAGGGTACTATGACTGCGCGGCGCCAATCTGCAGGGACTCTACCGGTCTTCCAGCAAAGATTTGCGAGGACCCAAAAAGCGTCCCGGACGCAAGTTCCACCATATTTAATCATCTCGGCAGATATCATGTCTATTCCCGCAGCTTTACCATTTTTCATACTTCGTATCGCCCATTCAACTTCTTCCTTAGTGATGTCCTCTGTGGATTCTGGTGCCGCAAACTCGCCTCTGGGCTCGTCTGTGGCACCAGCATCCGGGGCATTCTCATACATTTCTCCAAAGTATTCACTCCACCGGTTTAGCACAGCTTGTGTGTCTGCAAGAATGTCACCATCCTTAGATTTTATCTTTTCCATTCTGGAGCCTGACGAATCACCTCGAGCCTTTCTCACCTTGCTCCAAAAGAGTTTGGTGTTATTCTCGAAGTTCTTCGTCAGCCTCTCCTCCTCAATCACACTAGCTCTTTCACGCTTTTCTTTCACTTTTGGTGGCATTCTTGCATTGCCGGTATATTTCTTTCTTCATCTCCGTCATACTGTCATTTAGATTCAAAGAAGAGACATAGTCCTGCCACGCTTTCTTCTTACTTTCTACAGAGCTTTTCAACTCTGTGTCCCACCATGCATCCCCTTTTGCTGTGATATGCTTCTTTGAGCAGCCACATACTTCTTTCGCTGATTCTACCAAATTCTCTTTCAGACAATTCCAGCATTCATCTATGTTTGAGTCCGAAGAACCAGCTGTCAAAAGCTTGTCCCGGACTCTGTCTTCATACGTTCTCCTCACACTCTCATCTTGCAACCTTTCAACCTTGATTCTTTCAAGGCCTCCGAAGGGGATACGCTCTCGCCAGTGCCTCCACTTCCTGAACAAACCACTGAACCGCGCAATTACGAGATAATGGTCCGATTCAAGAGTGGGGCCTCTATACGCACGGGTATCTTGAAGTTTACTTCGGAGACGGTTATCTACCAGGATCAAATCTATCATGCTTTTCTGTTCATTTCTTCTCCACGTATACATATGAATATCCTTGTGTTGGAATATTGTATTGGACACAAGGAGACCTCTTTCCAAACACACATCTACAATAAGCTTACCTGCATCATTCACTCTCTTATCACCATAAGGACCCAGAGCAGCGTCGCAAGTTTGCCGCCTGGTTCCCACCCATCCGTTCAGGTCGCCACACAAAATCACCTTTTCATTCGCATCAGCCATATCTAGAACTTCCCTGACATTATCCCAAAACTTCTCCAGGTCCGGGGGTGTCGACGAGCTTACAGGAGCGTAGGCTCCAACCAAAAACACTCTAGTGACACCCAGTTTCAAGCGGACCCAGAGAAGTCTCGCATCATGCAGGCCATAATCTTTCACTCCAGAGGCCAGGCGACGGGACAACAAGATACCCACCCCCATGCTGGCACGATCGCTCTGTGGCACTCCAGACCACAGAGCCATCATGCCGTCAGGGAGATCACAGGCTTCACTGCCCCTTCGCTTAGTCTCTGTTACACACAGAGCATCCAGGCGTCTCTCTTTCATTACATCAATCATCTCATGCATCTTATCTTCCATACCACCTCTTACATTCCAGGTGCCTATTCGGCACTCTGCACCCCACGACTCGCCAGTTCGGGCCCGGCGTGATGGGTGGCGGCCCCCATCGCCGCTTCCACCTATGTTCGTATCGACGACCGTACCGTTCGTTGTGTTTTTGTTATAAAAACTTGTTTACAATAAGGTATTTTGTAAATTAAAATTTTAATAGTGTCATTATTTCGTGCGACCAATAATACTGTAAGAAAACTTAATGCAAAATATTAGGGAGCTTATATACTTAACAAGAATTTAAATCTCCATAAACGTATATCATCGCGCCAGATCCCTTGCGGGGTTGGCAGAGAATACAGTGTTCCAGCCATACCCTCTAGCTTCCTCCACTCTGAAATGATCTCATACACACTCGCTGGTAACGGAGACGTTTTTATTTTTAACTCAAAATCAAATAGGTATTAAAATAAATTATAAATATTAATATCACATAGATTATTGCATTACAAATATTAAGATAATATTTCTGAGAATGGTAATAATAAGCGCCATCTGTCACACTGCCACAACACGTTGTCATGTGGGTTCGCCATGTAAATGAGAAGTACAATCAAGAGCTATATTAAATAAGCGTTTTGGTAATTAGTGACGTCATATTGATAAACACAATAATATCATCCGCGATAACGCATCATCATCATCATTATATTATGATGTGTATCTGTGTGTGTATCATTATGACATTACGCATGAACGTATGTAAAAAAAGGCGGACGGAATCGCTAAACGAAGAGTATAGACCTATTGTCTATACTTTTCGTTTAGTCAGTTCACGTGTAAGTACGAGCTGAAAAAATGTTCCAGCTCGCACGTACACGCTTTTCACAAATTTTAATTTCTCACTATGAAACGACTTCTGTCACACGAGGTTTGTTGCGTGAAAACCGCCCATAGACTAACTATGGTGCAAGTGTGTGTGTTTTAGCTCGTATGTACGTTCGAGCTGACTTACTATTGGTTTTCAGTTTTTATTTAGCTAGATGCCGTCTGCTTTTTTATATGTCCTTGGCATAACGCACTAAAACAACAACTACTTGTTACTCTCAAATGACAGGCTTACGACCTTTTTCTGAAACTGGAAAAAAAAAATTCTATTTCTTCATAATATTCATAATATTATTTTAAAGAGGAAATATTTGTTTATAATCGATAAACTCTAAATCTATGGAATCGATATTATAATTTATTTTACCCGTAGAAAACCACATTGTCTAGAAGTAACATAAGCCCAGTAGGTGAGGCTGTAATAATAAATTAACAACTAAATCAAATGTCAAGAACAAATCATTACGGTGTAACGAAACGCAACCGTGCACCTCGAAGGATACCGTATGAGGAAATTATCAGCGCCGTTGAAGACGTCCTATCCAAAAATAGCATAGGAAGGGAAGATTCGGAGGCAATACGTCAGGATGTCTCATCCATGTTACGTCGAAGTTCAGTGCCCAAACTAAATCTTCCTAAAAATCAATATTTAGCGTTGAAAACCTTACGCAATAGAAAGGATATTACTGTTCTCCGCGCGGATAAAGGAAATGCTACGGTCATTATGGATACGTCAGATTACAATGTCAAAATACAAGAACTTTTATCGGATGAAAATACATACAAAAAGGTCAAGACAGACCCAACCACCAATATATTAAAACAAACGAGTGATTTAATAAAGAAGTACTCCGAAACATTGAATCTGGACGTCAAATCGCTAATACCTTCGTGCGCAAAACCGCCACAGTTGTATGGGCTCCCAAAAATACATAAACCGAATGCTCCCCTACGTCCAATCGTTAGCCAAATTGACACACCAACCTACAGATTGGCTCAGCACGTAGCGAAAGTGCTCTCGGCACTCAAAGGACACACCAGAGCACATGTTAAGGATTCATACCATTTTGTTAGTGAGATCAAAAATCTACATCTTACTGACAATGAAACTATGGTCAGTTTCGATGTCCAGTCACTATTCACATGCCTACCTGTACAAGACTGTGTCGAAATTGTAGAAAGGAAACTAGCGGAGAACAACATGCCAGCGGAATACTTAGAACTATTGAGACACTGCCTTACATCTGGCTACTTATTGTGGAAGGAGCAGTTCTACAAGCAAATAGATGGCGTGGCGATGGGCTCCCCTGTATCTCCCATTGTTGCCGATTTATTCATGGAAGACTTTGAGGAGACAGCCCTTCGTACCTCACCTGTAAAGCCAAGTTTCTACAAGCGGTACGTAGATGATACTTTCACAATATTACCATCTGACAAAATTCATGTATTCCTAAATCATCTTAACTCCATTAACCCTAAAATTCAGTTTACAATGGAGTTGGAAACAAATAATTCCCTAGCTTTCCTAGATGTGTTAGTAATCCGTAACCCCAACAACACCTTAAGCCATACGGTTTATCGTAAAAAGACCCATACTGATAGGTACTTAAACGGTGAATCTCACCACCATCCAACACAGTTAGCTACCGTGGGTAAATCTTTGTTTCAAAGAGCACAAGGGATCTGTGACAAGAAACATCTGGCTGCCGAGCTTCAACATGTCAAGCAAGTCCTGCACGACAATAAGCTTCGAGTCCCACGCCAACGTCACAGTGACCGAGTGAAACCAGCCACAATTGAGCGTCTCCCTGCTGTACTACTACTACATAAGAGGAGTCACGGACAAGATTGGCTACATCTTGAAGCGTGCTTCGATTAAAACATTTTATAAGCCGCCGAAGAAGATCAGTCAATTTTTACCATCTGACAAGTGTCAGATCCCTCTACAAGATGCAGGAGTTTACAAGCTTGATTGTGAATGTGGTCTCTCTTATATAGGACAAACAAAAAGACCGGTAAAAACTCGGGTTAAAGAACACATAGCTGACCTAAAACACCGTCGCTCAAAGAAGTCTGCAGTCTGTGAACATGTCCTTGACCGCACCCGCCATAACATCAGATTTGATAGACCACAAATCCTCGTGAAAGAACACCGATTCCTACCAAGTATGGTTCGCGAGGCTATTGAAATTAAAAAACATCCTAATTTCAATAGAGAAGATGGCTGGGTGCTTCCATCGTCTTGGGATCCGGTAATTAATATAATCAAATCCAAAACCAAGCATAACACTGCAAGACCTCAAGACACCGTGAGCTCATTCTGCGTAGATCGGACCAACAACAACAAAAATAATTAAGAAGTTTGAGAGTACCCTGGAACAACTATGCCTATTGGACGTCTAACACCTCAGTCCCTCCCGTGACCATGGGTGCTGCAAAGCACTCGAAACGTTGGGAACTAAAAATAAAAAAAAATAAACCGCGATAAAATCCGTAAAATAGTTTTATTTCATGTGTAATATTCGCGTAAATCTAAGATCTCAATATATTTCATTATTTTTCAATAATAAAGTAGGAATTAAGGTACGCGCGGTACAAGAAGGTTGACCAATGACCTGATGAAGGTCGCGACAGAAAATTGTATGAGTGGATTACAAGGCTGATTATTGTAACGATCTTTGGGAAAAGCCTCTAACCTGCAATGGACGTATTTTGGCTGATAATGACGAAAAACGTAATGGGAGGAAGCGTGAAAAAAACTGGTATGTATTTTGGTAAGTGATGTTTCTTTAACAGTTTATTTTATTTTGGTAAGTGATGCGTTTAAACAGATAGTTACCTAAAGGTAAAATTGTAGGTAATTTATGCTTCAGTACCGAATCCACTTGCAGATCGTTAATTTTTGTGATGTACGCCTTTAAGTAAGGTGATGATCTTTGCACGGTAGCTGATAGGAATAAGATTCAAGTAGCCGAGGATCTAGCCGAGTAAGAAAAGCTTATGATATCTTGGAATAGACTGCAATAACTTGCTGATGAAGGTGATGTATGTTAACGGTTCTATAATCAACAAAAAATTAACGATACAAATCAAAGTGATCCTGAACTCATTGCTTAGAAGTAGTGTCCAAGCGAAGGTCGAATTTTGGCCGAAGGCGAAGCCGATTAATTGGCCATTGCCAAAACTTTCGGCCGAAGCAGAATGTTTAATATCCCTAAGAAACTTGCTTCATGATTGACTAAATTTGTAAAAAGTTATGTTGACTGTATTAACAAAGTTGTTTTGATTTGATTTGGTTCTTTACTGGCAATGGCGGGCGGCCGGCGCAACGCAATGTGACCCCTGCCCCCCGCGCGTCACCTTTTCCGTGGCGCTCTCGCGCATTTGTAAGTCGTAAATCGTAATGGATCGTTCAATTTTGGTGCTTGCTAGAAACCATCGGGTTCGGCCAAAATTTCTGCCCATTTTCGACGAAGCCGAAGTTTTGGCCGAAGCTGGTATTTATGACTTGCCGAGGCGAGAAGATGGCAAATGAACCAAAGCCGTGACAGAGTGGGGACCTAGAACCGGCCGCAGATCCATAGGCAGACCTTTAGTTATAAAGAGCGATGACATAGAGTGGCTGGAAAAGGGTCGAATAGATTATTAGCATAAGGCCGGAACGAATGGCGTGATAAAGGAGTGGCCTAAAGTTAGCAGTGAGTAGATAAAGATAAAATAATATACAGATGAGATAGAGAGAAAAAATATACAGGTGATTAATGATGAGAATCTGTCTCTAGCCTTATACTTATATATTCCCTACGTATGATAATTATAACTTTTAATGACACTGCCAAGCTCTATCGTAAAATTGTCGTAATAAGTTTACGACTGAACTTTATAATTGTTGCGATAACTGTACATTAACTGATTTAGTTTATGATTCGGCGTAGGGGAAGAAACATAATATAAGTAGTATTAATTTTGTGTTGACGTTTTCATGCACTTCGAATTCTCATAAAAAAGTTCTAGATGGCTATTGTCTCACAATTTAACTTCATCTTTTTATTTATACGTACATTTTGTTTAGAAATTTACCTACATGAAGTTTCATTACATAAATATCGCTCTTAAAAAATCCTAAAACACCAACTACAGAAATATAGGCGTGAAGTAATTTATGTTATTTTAAGTGCCAATCATTGACAAAATTGTAAACTGCTGTTTACAAACTCCATGGTTTAAATAGATTTTACAAATTTCGAGTTTTATTCAGCCGTCAGATGTGATATGACACAATACATTCTTAAAATTTTTATGTTAAAGCAATATGTTCTTTACAGAGAAATAATTTTCTCTAATTTCTATAATTATTGATCCCAAGCATTCGAGTAGATAGTTAACAGTTTGATTTTAAGCAAATACGTGAATTAACCTTAAGAGTCTCCTTAAGAACATTTGATAATAGGTATGTTGTTTAATTTTGTTTTATGGGGGCCGCAAGTTAACTTTTAGTTTCTAAGTTTTTGATTAGAACTGTAATATATGTAATAGTAATTTAATTTTAAATTTTTAAGGCGAAAAACCAAATAATAATTATGATAGAATATAAAGTTACAGTGACTTATTTTATCCCCAAAAGTAAAATTTCGGGACAGGCACAATATTCTAATATATCACACAACTTTGAAGTCTCGCCGAGTTTATTAACAATCACGACCTTGATTAGTTATCGTATAAAGAAGATTTTATTAGTTCCTTTTACGTAAAAGATCACAAAACTGAGATGGTTTTTTTAACAGACGGTGTGAGTAAACTGCGATGTCGGCGTTGCATCGACCTTCACATTTTACAACTGTGTTGCCATTAACGATGTCAAATTTACCCAACCTCTTTATTTTTAAGTCTCCTGAAACTGCTCAAAGGAAATTTTTGACGTGACGTAACCATTTCGTCACAGTCATATTCTGACAAATTTACTATTATTTTAATTACGGGCAACAGCATTAGTTAATTTGCATGGGTAAGGTAAGAGGCACTGTGAAGTAAATGAACACGCCATAATTTTAGTTTTAAAAGAGAATTATGGGATTTTAAAGCAAATCGTAAAATTATAGTAGCATGTCGACTCAAGAATAACTAAATATAGCTGAAACGTTTTGGCGACTCAACAGACATCTTTAAAGAAGTCCATTGTGTTTAAAGCTAAAGCAATCGATCATTTAAAACTTGTATTTTAGGTATCTGGCGTGATGATATACATAGATATATAAGGTATAGGTTTTATACCTATATGTACCTCGTGATACCCTAGCGTTGATTTCATGCTCAATATTGGTATACTTCTTTTAAAAAAACTGGCTATAACCGCTTAAAATTTTGTAACTTTTATTTGTATTTCGATGCTTCGGAAGTATTTTAAGATAATCTCCTAGAATGTGTGATGTAAAACTCAATCTATCTCGAGTTTCCCCATCTGACATCGATCAAACCGTAATGGAACAGATGTCGATTTCACCGCTAAGAAGCTTATTCCACCTTTCTTCGACTGCTTGCTCTTGAGTTATTTGCAACTCCGAAAACTGTCCCGAAGTTGTAAGCTGGAAGTTTAAAGGAAGGTTTAATTGCCATTAACTCACGCCAGTAGGCAATTTGACAAACAGCTTCTCCAATCTTACCAAGTACCACCAAATGCTCAATCGGTCAAAACGATTAAGTCTTTAGTAGTCTTCTTTGCCAAATCAAGGGATAATCTCCACTATTTCCTACTTTCTTATTAATTGGAAATGACCATGGTAATTTTTGGGAGATATGGTTGTTTAGAAGATAAACTTTCGTAAACCGCTAATCAATCCGTTCAGTTCGTTATGGCATGAAGTAGGACTTTGTAAAAGTGTGGTAATGTTTCTTGAATTACTTTATTAGGAGAACAGTCATCATTTTTCTGTCCAAACCTTTCCAGTTTAGTCTGGTAACACATAGCCTCAAATAGCAGTGAAGAACTAATCATGTCAATAACGTTGTGGAAAGAGCTTGCCATCTCGCTTATGTGACATGTTGGTAAGTAAGAGCGAAAATGATAGTATGATTTCTTGCTGTGTGGGTTTGAGTTTGTGTTATGCAAGTTTCGAATTACATTGCCCCTTAGTTATCCCCCGTATACCGTGCTTGAATGTTAAAAATGTTGCAAACCCGATTCTCAATTAATTTTTGTTCCTAGTTTTGTGATTGTGATTATGGTCTCTAATGATGGTGAAATTTGCATGATTGGACTTCAACAATTTGTAAGTACTCGTATGATCTCATACAGACAATCCGTATTTATTGATGCTCGTTCATTTTATCAGGTTTTTAAGACTGACTTATTCTGTCATTTAAATTTATACTAACTAATAGTTTTATTAGTTCAGATTAAGTAGTACTTAGATATTATATATCTAAATAATGATGTATCTTTAAATTTTATATTTAACATACTAATAACTACAAACTTTAACAACAACAATAAATTTCTATATACATAATTTTAAGTGTTTTCGTAAAAGGTCATATATAATGTGTTATTTAAAATAATGGTATGTAAAGAATGAACCTGTTGGATCTCTGTACTCTCTGCCTACCCCGCAAGGGATCTGGCATGATGATATAGATAGATAGATTTAAAATAATTTATATATCGAATAAATCATTTTTTTTATGTTTTAATTTCAGGTTTAATTTAGTATCTATGATGGTTTAATGTTATTAACTTGTTCAAAGTTCATTTCAGATCTTTGTTATTTAAAAATGCATTGTATTTGCTTGAGAGAATTACTAACGTCAATAACCTTGAGATTTTTTTGTAGACATTTTGCTTCGCCGTTGACCTTGACAACAGTGACGTGTGTCCGGAGGATCCAAAATGGAGGTTTCTATCAAATAATTTAGATATAATTTATTATAAATCATCCATAAAAGTTATAGAGCAATCATAAGATAATTTTTGTCGTGTGTATTTTATACACATCCAATCTACCATTCAATAGACAATTTGCAATAAATATTCCAGATAGAGTTTTTTAAATGTATAAGTTTTTTTGAAAAATTGAATACGTGACCCAATTTTATTCCATACATTAAATTCATGATCTTTTCATAACCTTTATTTTCATATATATTTCTTGTAACAAATACGCACTAGATTCAACAATCTTCTGTACATAGAGCATATTTTTGGGGGTTAAGGCTAGGTTCCTTAAATCATTTCTTGATATGATAATGAAAAATCTTAAAGTAGATGCATTTAAAAATTTAAATCCAACAGACAGAATTTTAATGGATCCTCCATTATACCACATAATACTTACTGTGTTTATACTTACATAAAAAATAAAACAGAAATCATAATTACGTACGTATGCGTGTACAACTCATGCGCATAAATGCCTAGGGCGCTTATGTGAAGTCAAAAGAGCGAATGAGCGAGATGTAATGAAGCGCCTATCGTTGGCATTGTACCAGTAACGCGCACGGACTGCTATCGCGTGTAACTTGCGCAGACTACTGGCGCAAGCACTTCGTGCGAACAACATTGCGTTGCACGCCTTACATATTTACACGATCGTTTTCAAGATGCAACTAACCCACGGAAGCAATATAAAAGGTAAAAGAGGTATCATCTCGAGCGGCGCTTGCGTTATTATACCAAATTTTTAAAAAGATCAAGTGGTAGATAATAAATGTCATAATTTTTAATGTTTGAAAGTACTTTCTAAAATAAATTACACGTTTGGTTTTTTATTGGCCAATACTAATAAATAATTTTTGGCAAGTAACCAGAAGTAATGGTGTTTTTGGAAGAACACCACCTATTTAA
This sequence comes from Phalera bucephala, assembly GCA_905147815.2. Classification (NCBI taxonomy): domain Eukaryota; kingdom Metazoa; phylum Arthropoda; class Insecta; order Lepidoptera; family Notodontidae; genus Phalera; species Phalera bucephala. The sequence continues at coordinate 26,951,110 of LR990613.1, read as the reverse complement.
ATATATGCAAAGGTGCACTATCCAAATTTCTTGATTCGATGTTTTCGCATCTTAGAAAAGTCTGTAAGCATCACCAGTTAATAATAAAACTCATCTGATATGGAACTTACGTATATTTTTGTGATTCATTACAACTAGCACACTATTGTACCTCGTGTGTAAACACAGCATGCATCTCATACACACGTGGTGTTCAACTGGGAGCGACACTTGACCCGACTCGCTTGAATAGACTGAATGCGGCACGGGACATGAGGACTCCAGTTTAATGTATCTTCACCTACTAACTAGTAATACATAGGTATATTATATAAAGATATTCTAAAGGTTTAGCAGAAACTGACTGACGGTAGCACAACTAATGATATTCTATCCTTTTCACACTACAGATCTACTAAATAACGAAAAACGAGACAGAATATTTGTTCGACAACTTTGTATGTACTATAATGTCAAATGGCTTGCTGCAACGAGGCAGATATTTTATTATTTGGGAATTAGATTTGTTAAAACATTTTGATTGATGTATTTATTATAGCATCTTTTCTCGCGGTGATACTGTTATGAGCTTGACACTTAATGATATTATGAGAATGAAACTTGGTTTCGTAACTAAATTATTAGTTTAAGATTCTAGAACTTAAACACTCGACACACAGATAATAAATAGTTTATATATAGTTAACATCGTAAGCATACTTGCTTGCTAAATGCTTTTATATCTACCTATCTGCGACCGCAGATACAAAATGTGCATAAAAACTTTTTGATTTTTTACGGATTGAAATTTTATTAGATGACTTATATGATCATTCTGCATAGTCTCCGTATTTATTCCAATAAACATTATACCTATGAAGTACCTACCTTATAACAATACTCGTAAACTTGGAGACAAATCTGGAACTAAAGCCGGGCTTGTTATTAAACGTCAAGTTGTCTCTCAAGTGAAGGCTTAGCTCCATACAAATTCTTTATATACATTTCTCCACAGAAATTGGTATGTTTGACTGAAGATGGGGTATATCTGACCAAATTGATTTACTGCTAGTTTCTATATGTTATCAAGTAATTTCAGAGTAGACACCGCCGAAAATGGTTGAAAGAAGCGTAATTTTCTACGTTACAACATTTTTAGGGCACTTAGAATCCTCAAAACATATCACACGTCCAGTAGTTTATCTGGGTCGATGAATTAAAAAGACTATTATATTATACTTTTTCTAGTTTGGTAAACTACCCATTGACAGGGTTTCCCACATTTAGCTTAATCGCACCAATCTTTGAGTCATTAAATTAGCCGTTATCTTGGTTTCTAATTTTAAAGGTGGTGATTGGATTATTAAAAAGGGGACATGAACAGTAACTCTTTTTAAATTGCGAGCTTCTGGTACAAGAAAGTCACGTTGTGCTGCAAGTATTTTGACGGTTGGAAATATAACTATCTCATGAAAAAAATCTATACTTTAAGCCACAGGATCGAATCGGATGACTCTTTTTATTTTGAAATAAAGAAAACCTATTAGCCTAGACGGATCAATTAAACTAAAACATTATTTTATATATTTGTTCTTCTTTAAATTTTAATGCTTCAAGTTACGGTGGAGAACTTGAAGTTCGTCAAGTTGTCAGACGCCTATTAGGTATAGAAAGATTGAGTAAAGATTCTTACATAGAACTACAGCCAATAATTGTTACAAATTTACACAAGTACAAGATTTTTCTTCTAATAAAATAATCTGCGTAAGTTTAAAAATGTTATCTTATAGTTACAAGGTTTACGTTTTGTGCCCCCTCTTGTTCTAATTAAACTTCCAAAGTTATTAATTTCTGAAGAATGAATTGAAACTTTACTTAATGACGTGACTTGAACATTTAATTGAAGAATATTACTTTTTGATATTAGTTAACAAACTTGAACGTCCACGAACTCTTCAGTTTTGTAAGGTTAATTATTTATTTAGAGATTTTTATTACATTTTTTATTTCTATGCGACAAAATTAAAAAAGCCAGTCTAATGTATTCCAGTAAAAAAGGTTTCATTACACAGATTTTGGTCATGTGTTTATTTGTCTCTTTATTCCAGCTGTTTCTCTGGTGCGGTGTCTTAAAAAAGCCTGAGATTTACCATAGTCATAAGATTATATATTAAAGTGCATGTATTCAATAAGCGAAGGACAAATTATTAATGTTTTCGTACCGCTGTCAAGAAGGCGCCTTGTCGCGTTTATCTTTATGCAGTAATTTTGTAGTGTAAAAATTACGGTATATCATGTCGATAGCATCACGCTTAAGTCAATCTGTTAATGTTAGGTCATCTAATCGTCTAAATTTAATGATTACCCAAAATTTTATTTGTATGCATTTATTTTTCTACAAATTCACATGACGCGATCTATCGACCGCTATTTTGCGTTGCGGTCATCAAACTGTTATTATTTATTATGGTATTTACTTTGACTTTGTTTATTTCAGTTCCTCAATGAACTTGCTACATAACGTATAATGAATATGTAAGTGCTCTACTTGTAAGATATTATCAACATGATTATATAACATGATAGTGGCAACTATTGGTTTCTTTACTAATAGAACTAAGTAGAACCCCTTTAAGGTTAATATTTTCATCAAACCTAAGTTTAATATTATTCTGTTTATATCATCACGCCAGATTCCTTGCGGGGGGACAGGGGGTACTGAGTGCCAACAGGTTCTTTTGTACCATACTTCTTTGGCTTCCACCACTCTCATAGTTCGTCTCATACACGCTCGGTGGTTACGGATACTCTTGACTTGTCCTTCAGATAAGACACAGTCTATTTGGCCATGGTATGATAGTCTAGGTCTTTCCCGGTATCTAAATCCTTCTACTATAATTTTATTTTTTTAGTTTTAAATTTCCAGTTTGAAATTAAATAGAAATTCAAAAGTAACTTAAATAGAATATAAACAGAAATTTAAAAGACTCTGTCAGATGCTTTATCAATGTGCGGTTAAATTACAAGTTTTAATTGATATCGATCGGCGAAGTTTTTAGTCTGTGGGTATTTTCTATTAAAATCAAAAGTAGATAGATAGAAGAGCTTGTTTACGCTCAGCAACTTAATAGTTGTTTTTTAGTAGATTAGGGTTATTTAATTTTCCATAGCAGAGTTAGAAATCAGAAATTTAAGTATTGTTTAGTCAGTCTTGTTTACGTTGTTCATTAGTTTTCAGAGGGAGCGCCTTAATTTATTATAAATATCAAGTATTAACTTAGTCAAAAAGTCGTGCTTATTGTATTGTTCATGAAATAACTTTGAAAAAAGGGGAAATCGACTAAATAATAAAATAAAAAACAAAAATTAAATTCTGTGCCCGGCGTTCAGCGCAGTCGGCACCGTCTTTGAAAATATATGTTTTATAATTATTATATAATTATAAAACATATATTTTTAAAGACGGTGCTAATGGTTGTTGAAAGTGTTAATTATGTTTAAAAAAAAATTAATTGTTAATTAACTTATTAAAGTTAATTAACAATTAATATTTATAGTTCTGTAGTATTCTATACATTATATACCTATAATATATTATTGTGCTTAGTTCTATTTCGGAGCTATACTGACCCTAATACAAAAAGAATCATCAAAATTGGTTGATAAACAAAGAAGCAATGAAAAAACACGCAAATTGTGCACCTCCTCCTTTTTTTAAAGTTGATTAATGTTCTGCCTAATTCTATAGTAGGGTACCTACAGGATTGATATACTACCCATAATAACTTAATCTACATATTCGTATTGTCGTTAAGGAGTTCTTTTAATGTTTCTTTAAAGTCCAAGCTCCAATTCCAATGAAATTAAAATGACATCGCCTTCGAGCTATGCCAAACCCAATTCGGAAAGAATCATCAAAATCGGTCCACAATAGACGAAAATGCTGATATGTATGTTACAAACAAAATATATACAGACGGTCATATAACCTACTCCTTTTTAAACTCGGTTCAAAAATAAGGAGACGCCATCTGCAGTCACCACTAATAAGAAAAATACATTACTGTCCTGGGGCTGCGATGAAATGAAATAGCAAAACTAGCAGTTTTCTGCGGCTTCACACCTATCAGGTCCAATTATGGTTATGAACTATCTAGGTGAACCCATAAGTAAAAAAAAAACATTATCTGCATCTACCTATGTGTAACAAATCAAAAGTTTGATTCATTCACAGTATTCGAATCCAGGGCCGGTTCGGAACCGCTAGCCAGAACACTGCATTTTGCGTTTACGTAATACAGGCATAACATTACGAATATTTACTGTTCGAATTAAAAAGTTTTTAAATGAAATAAAAAAATAAAGGTTTCATGAATCCAAACAAACGTTTCTTTGTTAGAATGTTGAGTCCTTAGGTACAATGCGAGTTAAACAATAAATAACTCGAACTGGCGGCCAATTAAATTTCGCAATGGTTCCGTAAACACAACCCCGCCAGAAAATACAGGAAGCAGTAATTTACTTTGCAGAATCCAAATGACCCAGCGAAATGAGTCGTGCACTTAATTAAATGCCTTTGAATAAATTTAACAAACTAAGCTTCATAGTTGATTTTTGTTAGACTTCAAGTTGCTAAAGTTTGATTCGAGAGTCTCGAGTGCGATGTAATAGGGAGCGAGCCTATTGTCGTTCTGGACACAACGCCAGAATTCGGACTGCTACCTAGAATTGTTCGATGTCATTAATCTTTTCAATGTTTATTTAGCTATGGTATAGTGCGACTAGGATATATTGACCCGTAAATATCATTGCCAGGGGGGCATTGGTGTGAAATATTAATATAACATTTAGTAAAATTTTCCACGATTATTAATTGAAAAAAGAACTTGGGAAAATTGTATAACATACGGCAACTCTGCGGCTGTCATGAAATGAAATTTCACTTGATGACAGCGTTAGCTTCGATTTTGGCCGAGAGCCAAAAGATCCTTGTGGGTCTGTACAGTGGTTGTACAGTATAGAGTTGTATCGCAATAGTGAAACTATCGATAGTCTCTCGATACTAATGTAACCTTTAAAATTGTAAGGACAGCGATAGCACTATCTATCGCTTTATTACTATCTTTATAAATATTATGTTCGAATTAATAGTATTATCCGATTATAAATATCTGTACTAATAATCATTACTATCAAAACATTTGATAGTACCTATACAATCAATACTATTAATAGTGAAAGAAGTATTGCTCTTTTGTAAATGTTTTCTGACTACTGTCTGGGATTGGTCATGTTCACTAATAGTCTTTGCTGTAAGTATACAGCTTGGCTATTTGGTGCGGGATGCTTTCTTTCCTCTAAAATAGGGGAGGGAGGTGATATAGCTGCTCAAGTAGTCATACTTGTAAACGGGACTGCTTGTCCACCCAGAATCCTTTAGCGTATTATTCTTTAAAAAAATATTATTAGTCATATCAGTCGTTAGGCATGAGCTGGATAGTATACTTAATTTTTTATAATATAAAAATATATCTATACAGAAAATGATGGGAAAAAACTATTAATAGAGACTTAGACAAAAAAGACAAGCCCGCTGAGTTTCTCGCCGGATCTTTTCAGTGAAGGCCGCATTCTTATCCGGTGGTAGATTAATAAGTTAATAAAAAAATGTAAACACGACTATTTGTAAGTACTTCCGCAGGGTTTATACAAAATAAATAATTTGAGTTCGCATATTGGCCATACTTTAAGGCAATACTATCCATACTATTGATATGAAATATATTAATATTATTAACAGTAGTGTCTACTTTGTAGACAATACTGTACTACTAGTATTGAACTACTTTATTTTATTTAACTTGCAATGTTCGTATTTCTGTCTGTCTGTCTTTCCGGTTCATTTCTTGTGATCCATTTTACAAGCACTTGTTTGGCATACATATGTTGGTCCGATGACAATGCAATAATATGGTACCATAGAGCTGATCTAATGATGGAGTCGAAAGATGGCCATAGGCACATGTGAACTTTACAGTGTAGTTTTTAGGCTCGTGTTTTTAGGCTCGTGTTTTTAGGCTCGTTGCATAAATACAGGCCTCGTATTTAGGCTCGTTAGATTGTTATTAAGAAGTTCTATATAACTAGATAGTATTCAGGGTCTGATGATGAAGCCGAAAGGTGGCTAATGGAACGACACAAGTACTCAATATAACTCCACCATGTTTGGGATCATTTGATTTATCTTGATGGTGTCCAGGGTCTCATCTTGGAGCCGGAAGGTGACCAATGGAACTACCCAACTACTTTATATCACCCCGCCGTGTTTGGGCTCGTTGGATCTGTCTTAACGAGTACTTTACATCCGAATGGTGTACAAGGTCTTATCCCGAGCTCCGGCTCCAAAGTCGGAACCGGTGACCTACGGAACTACCCACCTATTCAATATAACCCCACCGTGTTTGGGCTCATTTTATATCACTTTATATCACCCCGCCGTGTTTGGGCTCGTTGGATCTGTCTTAACGAGTACTTTACATCCGAATGGTGTACAAGGTCTTATCCCGAGCTCCGGCTCCAAAGTCGGAACCGGTGACCTACGGAACTACCCACCTATTCAATATAACCCCACCGTGTTTGGGCTCATTTTATTTGTCTTGCCGAGTTCTGAAGACCCGAATGAAGTCCAGATGATGAAGCCGGATTGTGGCCAATGGAACTACCCAAGTACTCAACATAAACCCGCCGTGTTTGGGCTTGTTACATTTGTCAAGTGCCATAGTACTTATTGGTCTTTGTTGTGTTTCGCTCTAAAACCATGTTTTAAAAAAAATCTTTTTAAATTATAATTATTGAAGGTAAGCTATGGATTTTCTAACTGTCGTTAGTTTTTTAATTCTAGCGCAGTATTACGACATGAGTGACGATATTACACTACAACACACTAATACAAGCACTCCACCCAAAATGACAAAATGGCCGGCGCAGCGTTAACCGGTTTGTCCTCGGGCGGCGTGGACGTGAGGAGGCACGTGTTAGAAATGGTAGAATTAAGATATTGGCTAAGTTATTTAATGTTTTATGTTAAGTCACTAGTATTGTTATTTACTGATTATACTAAATTATGTTATAAGGAAATAAAAGGGGCAGCAATTTAGAAGTTAAAGAAACCCAGATTATCGACATGAAACATATAGTTTATTACTCAAGTCAAATGGCATACACAATAAAATACAATATATACGGACATCATAGGATCAGATGCCAAGACGGGCATAATAACAATATATAACAGTAGTCACAATAAAAAGGTACTTAACTTGCTTATCCGCTCTCGATTAAAAACTGAACTGTTTCTCAAATTACGTGGCCTTTTATACCCATCAGTTTTTTAAATATAGATGAGAACGTTAAAAGGTTATAATTTGAAAATAAGCCAATACAATTTTAATATAAGCCAATCAGAGCACAGTTACAATTTAGAGTCTTTTTAACGAGAACTAAAAGAACGGCATTGAATATAGTGATACCAAAAATAGCTCTGTATTATTTAAATAATCATTAAATAATAAAATAATTATTTACAATTCTAAAACATCTTATAAAATTATCAAGTTGTCAATACAATCATATATTTAAATAAATTCAAAAACAACGAAAGTTTATAAATACTTTTTCTAATTATGTATTGGGTATTTAACCAAAATACATCATAAAGTCTTTACTCAAAAGTCTTTAATCAATTTTATACTTAATATTATGGTATTATCTTAGTAATCAATACTAGTAAAATATTAAATATCTAACACACGCACACACCGCCGTGGCTTGTACTAGTGTGCTATCGTAGCGTGATTGTATGAAACTATCTCTATTGGAATATTTACTCATATGGTATTATTACAAAAATGACATATACATATACAAGTAAGAGGTATCTACAAATGTAAGTAAGTATATATTCGCTTGGTCATTAACGGGCTAACGCTGAGGGTCCGGAAATTGAAATGATGTCACACATCTCAATAAATGGCAATAATGTCGGCTGTTGAAGGACTTATACACGACATGGCTTACTTAGGCATTTCTAAACCCAAATTTATAGCTAAACATTTATACCTAAGTTCATTTTTTAACTATAAGTGAAGTCACATTTCGTTCTAGCCGGAGAACTTTATAAAAATACCAGTCAGGATATCGCAAATATGTAAGTATTTTAATGATACGTATTTTCTGCTACTCACAGCGGTATATCTTAACAAAGTATGTATATCAAAACATGTGTTAAAACTTTTCTATATACAGTGTGAATCGAATAACGCCACTCCTAGTTCCAGTATTTTAAAATGAGAACAATAAAAAAAATCATTTTAAAAGGCCCGTAGAACAAATTACTTTCATATAGGATTCTGTTCTAGACGCTATTCTAATTGTAGAAATTTAACGATCATATCCTAATAATCGGACGAAATCGAATAATGTGTAGATGGGTTGACCTAGTTTTGTGCCCTACACATTAAGTATTAAATTTCATTCGATAATTAGGATCTAATAGGACAGGATCGAAACGTGCACGTCGAATTTATATGATATATACAATTTTGTGATATCGATTGACCAGTTTGTCTCGGCAATAGTCCTATTTGGTAAATTGGTTTGTATATATTTTTGGTATTAGGTTTGGTTTGGAGCATTGAAGAGTTTTGAACGTCTGCAATAATTTCTCCTGAAAATGCGTCCGTGTTAGTGAATACATGTTTTACTATGTAGCTAATAATGTGTTTTTAAATGGTGAAAAATATGAATAGAATATTAATAAGTATTATTCTAAGATAAATAAATTCACACATTATTGGACGCTTAATTGAATACTAGTCATAACTGCCATAGATTATACAACATCACCCTGGTTTATACGTTACGCGAGGTTACGTGATAGGATTACTCCGACAAGCCTGTAGCCCCAAGCCCTCATAATCCAAACTACCTACAGTGAGCGGAGGGCTTTGACTGAATTCTACAGAAAAGTAGACAGAATCAGAATCAGAATCACAATATTTTTTATTCATGTAAACCATTACAGTATTTATGAATCGTCAGAAAAGTAACAAAGACTCTACCGCCACTTCATTCCTGTGGAGAAGAAGGGCAAGAAACTCCACGGTTACTCTTTTAAAATAAGAAATTACAAACTTTTGCATCTACATTCTGTTGTGGGGTATGGGAGAACAATGTAGGTTGGTCATCAGGTGAGTCTAAGTTAAAAAAGCGAATAATACTATTTATGAGAATGGCTACATGGTTCCCTCATTTACAAAAAAAAAAGTACATATTGTGTTAAATTAATAGAAGGAAGAGAGGTAATGTTAACTAACAACAGTTGAATAGGTTGTCATGACTCAAGTTGAGCTGGAATAGCATCTATCCAAGCATTTTTATCTTTTAAATAATCTTCTATTGAATAATAAGCTTGCTTACAAAGTGTTCGTTTTACACAAGCTTTGAACTTATTTTCACTAAGTTTAGTGACGTCAATGGGAATTTTGTTATAAAATCTAACACAGTACCCCATGAAAGACGTGTGAATTTTTGACAGAGGAAACTGCGGTTGGTCTAATTTATTTCTATGTCGTGTGTTATAGCAATGCCTATCACCTAGCTGATTAAAAAGATCTAATTTTTTTCTAGACGGGGAGCTGACTCCACTAAAAAGCACTAGTTTAGTGCTGGGCTCACATTAACTCGCGGCAAATTGAGTTATAAAACGTGTAAGATGAGCGGGGTACTTAAATTCTCACCCACACTAACAGCTGAGAACTTACAAAACAGTGAAAAATCTACAAAAACAAGAACAGGTGAAATCAAGCTATAAATCTTAAAATTAGAGTGCTCATTCAAATAATTATATTTATGAGTTATGTCATATTTACATTTGCCCAGCAACGTATGAAGTGGTCGTATGACGCTACGTTCAATATGCGACGTCTCATACACGAGGCTTTAGTTAGGTGAAAATGTATTTGTAATCGGTGCGGTTATAGACGCCGATTGGTCATCATAGTATATTATAGTTATATCGTAGATACATATAATATCTATAGAGTTACTCAGCTGATCCAATAAACTATGTTTATCTGTCGAAGAGATTGTAAGATGATAGGTAGGCTACAGAATCATTGATAGTAGCTGTATTGATATACGTATGAATAGTCTAATGTAAATAATTTAGCTCGGTCCATTAGCAGTTGTATTTAATGTACGGGGAAGATTAACCATAAAGGTATGTGCGACAAGGATCTTTAGCTTCCAAGAAGATATTTCAACAGGTGGGTCCGCATGGCACTAAGTTTCATAGCAAAAAAACTACGACTGTCATGAAGTCATTTTTCACTCGATAACTCGAGACTCGATTTTGGCTGCGGGCAAAAATAGGGAGGTTGCGGGAAAAAATAGGTTGTTGCTCCAAAGAGGTTGTTATTAATATAATTATGGAATTTAAAATCAGATTTTAAAAAACTGATGACGCAAATTAAAAATAAATAACACCGTCAAGTCTATATTTCTCTCCCTATGGGCTAGCAGAAATATACTGTCTACATATCGCCTTCGTGATTCTGGGAGGTGTGCTTTTTTATAGTTCAAACACCTAGGTTTGGAACTTAAGATCTCGTGATAACCACTCGCATTATACGCCACTAGATGAACGAGGCATTACATAAAAGAAAAACATAAAAGAATTCTGAAAATCAACCAAGTAATCCGGTTATTTCATAGCATAGCGATGCGTTTTGGCCTTTACTTCGAACGCCGTTAGAAGCTTTTCAACAAACAATAAACCTACTTCTGTCGGGTCAATCACTACTTAGACAACTATTGCGAGCACTTACCTCGGACTCAACGGTTCAAAATCCTAACCGGGCCGAGCAAGCGTCTTAACGAGTTATTATTCTTATTTAGTAAGTTTTATCACGGAAGGTTTTATTGATGTGAAAGTAAGAGTAACCTACATACATACAGATGGATGTTTAAAAGAATGCTTAAATGAACAGTTTGGTGTTGAACTTTGAGTTCACGGAGTTCGTACCTATCATATCTTTGAGGAACTCTCTTAAAGCCTGTTCGACTTGGCGCTGACACATATCTCGCACAAAGGGTCAGCGTTGCTATCCATCGCGAGAATGTTGCCCGCTTCCTAGGCACCGTGCCGAACGCCAGTAATATCGAGTCGAGGTGCTGGTGGTTTCTCTTAGCGCTGTGCCACTGGGGTGTTCTCAACGATCACCAAGGTTAAGCAGCGTGTGACTCGGTAGGCCAGAGATGGATGATCGTTTGTGGCATTTCATATTCAAGCGTCTCCATGCTTTGGAAGGCACATTAGGCTGTTGGTCATTCAGCCAAGTTGGAAGCTTAACAGGCGGCTCAATGAGTTCCAACAGCAGGTGGCCACGAGCCTGCTTCCACCAATCCGCACTGGGTCCGCGTGGTGAAGTATGATCTAATCTCTCTCACCTCGATTTTTGAGAAAATGCATTTGTCCTGCAGTGGGACAGGACTGTGGTATGATATGATTATTAAGTATTCATTTATTTTTTATAAATGATAAAACTCGCCAGCATAAATAAGGGTTTAAATTTCGAAAGACCTGGAGGTGCTAGTTGAGATTGAACCCAATATGCAAGAAGATAACTTAGCGGTCACTGCATTTTTGTTTCTTTTATTCACACAACTCTTTATCAATACTAATTTTTGTAACGAATATACAACGACTACTGGACCAATTTCAAAAATTCTTTCTCCATTAGAAAGCTACCTTATCCAGAAGTACCATAGGCTATATAACATAGACCCGGTAGGTGGCGCTGTTTTCGACTGCGTACGAAGTCGCGGGAAACTGCTAATCAGTCTATATAAGTAAATTGGTACTTTGCCAAGAGCTGTAATTTACGACGAAGTCAGTTTTTTTTAAAGATTTTTATTTTACAATTTTAAGTGACAAGTGAATTATTTACTAATATTATATACCTATATTATACTATTTTGCTGAGTTGTAAAGCCAGGTACCTACATGATTGATATAATAACCATGATAACGGAATCTATACATTCGTGCTGTTCGCCGTTAAGGAGTCCCCTGGTGTCTCTTTAAAGTCCAAAGTTCAATACCGATTTCATTAAAATGAGACCACCTCGCAACTATACTAAACCCAACGCAAAAAGAATCATCAAAATCGGTTTATAAATATAGACGTTATAAAAAAACACAGACGAATTGTCGACCTCCTCCTTTTTCGAAGTCGGTTAATATTCTGATTAGTTCTATGGCAGGGTACCTATAGGATTGACGTAACACCCATAATATCTCTATCCACGCATTCGTATTGTTTGTCGTTAAGGGGTTCCCTGACGTATTTTCCAAGTCCAAGGTCAAATACCGATGAAATTAAAATGGGACCACCTTGGAGCTATACTGAACCCAATGCAAAAAGAATCATCAAAATCGATTCATAATTGGCGGAATGATCGCGTAACATACGTACTAAAAAAAAAAGACTTACAGTCGAATTGAGAACCTCCTCCTTTTTAGAAGTCGGTTAATGACAAGTAGAGCAAGAACAAGACCCAATATTCAGAAAAGCGAATGTGAGCGGAAAGAAGTCTCGTAGATATCCTATAGGATGTTTTTACTCACATACTCCGTTTTGCTTCGCATACTCCGCTCTGCTCCGCACACTTCGCTTAATTTCTTAAGGCATAGTTAATCTGGAGAGAAAATTAGGAATCTCAAATTTCTTTGTCCTAAATGAACAAGAAGTGGAAAAACGTAATGTGATCAATGCGGAGTAAACGCTATTTCGTTCTACTGCGCCAGGTCTTCGCATGCGCTCACCCATAAATCTTGCCTGCCATGTTGTTCTTTTTTTTCTTCCTTTGTCCATCTCCACTTTGGTGCAATCTGGAAAGAATGGTTGAAGTACGCAGTTTAAAACTCCGCTCCTCTATATTTGTGTTTAAAACTGCTATAGATTCAACTATGTCCAATAGCTTCTTTAACTTATTTGTAAGACGTACATTGGGCATGTTCAAATTAGCTGTTTGAGACCATTTGAACCATGACGTTAATGTGCCTAATGTATGGGAATATTTTCATTGTCCTGAAAGTTTTTGAACATCCCTTCGAGAGAAATTTGTCTAAGGGTTATGCAGTGAAGTGATCGCATACTATTTTACACTATTTGTTGTTTCGGGGATTCATTAAAATAATTTATGAATAAATCATGCAAAATAAGTAACCTTAGCTTCAAAAAAAGGGTTGTTATCTGATATGATCAAATTCCAAAACGGTAAAGATTTTGCTGTGAGATATTCCTGTTTCCTAAACAACCTGCTGGCCTTGAATAACTTTGGATGCATCAGTTTGATACTGGTTATATCTGTTCAGAACCGACTGCACTAGTAACCCAAGGACGAGTAAATTGACTTTATCCTAACGCTATCGTGTTGATATGCTATCCCTTTCACACTTCTTACCTAATAACTTAAATAACTATTAACATGACAGCACGCTTGATACAGTTACTATCGTTATAGTATATGACGTTGCATATCGTTCATATTAAGCCCTCAGTTCGAAGACGAGACATCGATCCAAAAATATTTCCATTGAACTTTTCCTTAATGACTTCAAAGATTAAGTACACGCAATAAAACTAACTGCAAACCAATTAATTACATACTTACCTACTTTTTCTTTTATTTCAGTACAAATAAGATTCGAGATCCTAAGCAAAAAGAAATTAGTGGAATTTATTTCGACATGATTCGACTTGGAAATTACCCTTGATAGTGTGGGGTAGCAATTAAGCAATTACCTTACGTTGTACTTTATATCCAGAGAGTGGTTCGTTTAATGTTCACTTTTGGTAATAATAGTGGACTAATAACAGACATTGTGAACTTTTAATTAAATAACATGGCTACCGTAAAAAGTTAATTAAAATTAAAGCCAACAATTATCGTGTTACTTACTAAGGTAATAATTGCAGAAAAGGTAACATTTTAAAGGGGTTACTTGCCGCGCCACTGTTAAAATACTGCAGTGTCTAATGATAAAGGTCTTCGATACTGGTCGATCTGTTGCTGGAGATGAATTACAGCACTGAGACATGGTCTTATGACGGGCCTCATAAGATGGGTATACTTGAGCCAAGTTTGAGTAATGCAATGAAGAGAACTAGGCTCGGAGTTTCCCTGCGAGATGAAATCATTAAAATGAGCAGATCCAGAGCAGAGCAACCACGTATCGGAAAACATGGAATAAGCATGCTCCCTACAAGATGAATCATCCTGGCGATCATTGAAGATGGCACATGAACTGTGAACGTCTTTCGACTGATGATGGAACTAACCGTAAACATGCTCGTATAATCTAAACCCTAAACAATCCTTAGCACAAAATAATGTATGAGACGAACTATATAAGTTGAAAAAGCGAGAGAAGTCTACATCCAAAAGAAATCTGGCGCTATTATATACTTAAATATTGTTTCGACTCTAATACACCCCGATATCTCGTGAACGCCTCATCTGTGGATGTTAATTTTAAAACGCATTAAAGATTAAAGATTATTTATTTCAATCTAAACAGAAAAATAACGTTCGTAAACAACTGCATTAGTGAGAACTGTGCTGCTGCTGTTTGTGCCCGTCACCTTAAACAATAAATAATTTTGTTTTTAACCGACTTGAAAAAGGAGGAGGTTCTATGTTCGGTTGTATGTATGCTTTTTTATGTATGTTCAGCGATAGTTCCGTCAATTGTGGACCGATTTTGATATTTTTTTTTGCATTGGGTTCAGTATATCTCCAAGGTGGTCCTATATTAATTTTATTGACATTGGACCTTGAACTTAGAAGATACACCAGAAACTCCTTAACGACAAACAACAGGCATGTGTAAATTGAGATAATATGGGTATTACGTCAATCCTATAGGTACCCTACTATAGAATAATTCACTGGTCACTTAAAATTGTAAAATAAAAATCTTTTATAAAAAAGGTGAACCGACTTCAAAAAGCAAAAAAATAAATATTTGAAGTCGGTGTCAAGTAACCGACTGCACCAACCAGCACCGACTTCAAATATTGATTTTTTTTGCTTTTTGAAGTCGGTTTACCTTGTTTTATAAAAGATTTTTACAATTCTATTGAACTGGAACAGAAACAGGAAAGGGTAGTGGTTTTCATGTGTGTGCAGAGTGTATGTGTGTATGCGTGTTCGTGTGCGCGCGTGTGTGTGTGTGTGTGTGTGTGTGTGTGTGTGTGTGTGTGTGGGTATTTGGTGCGTGATGTGTGTGTGTGTGCGTGTGTGCATATACATATGAATGCAATTTGTATTACACACCCTTAGGCCTATCGATTCGTCAATAAAGATCTAGAATCCGCGCTTAAGTGCTAAAATGTCTAAAAGGTTCCTCTCCTTTAATTATCGTCCGCGCGCGGTCGCGGTACACAAGTACCTACTTGTTCACGTACAAATAGGTATGTAATAATACCGCTTTGTGGGGTGCGCCGGCTATTGTTCGATCTACTTCTATCGATGTACTTAGAGGGTTCGCGTCCGTTCTAGAACATCCATACGAGTATAAAAGGAGTATAAAAGGAAGACAGAGAATACATACAGAGCGCAGGGACGGACACAATCTCTTTTCAATCAAATCAAGAACAAGCGATCTAAGTGGAATAAACCGGCGACCTCAGCAACGAAATACGGATATTACGAGTGATTCAGCCATTTGGAAGCATTATTTTGGTACTAGAAAAACTAGTATTAGTGTGTGTTAAGTGCTTGTGTGTACTTGCATTCGACGTACTATTTTGTGTGTACAGCGCCTTATAAAGTAATTCATACGTTATTCGGCATTTATTTACCCTGCAAACGTAAGAATATGTATCACAAAATACATGATTAGGGAAACTGCGTAAATATCGCTAATTAAACTGAAATACAGCGCCGTAATATCATGTTAAATATTCTGAAGGGTGCTATAGTTAATTACAATATTTCGCAGCTATTCCGGTCAACGTGAGGGTTAGAGTATGTAATTAATAAGTTTGGTATTGGTTTTAACTTTAGATTAATTGACAGATAGTTTTGTCCAGTGGTTAGGAGCTAAAGCTAAAGCAGATCGAGTAGTTGGGCTTTCGATCCTCGCCTAAAGGAAATCTTTATGTAGCCGGCATTTGTTTTGGTTTGAGTGTTTTTTTATGTGAATTTCATGTTTGTAAATGCATCAATGATACAGGAGTAATTACTAGTGTGAGGCTAAAAAAAAAAATAGTATAATAATAGGGGGTGAGCCTATTGTTATTATAAATTTGTTATTACAATAGGCTTGCCGCTAAGCAAGCTTAGACTAGACTGAGAGTCTGGTGCAGTAACACCAGATACAAATCCAGACTCTACTACTACTGATCTGCTACCAAAAATATATTGATAGGAATGAACAATTAAAAAAAAAATTGCCTGACCCAGAATTGAACCAGCTGCACCACGATTTTATTTGAGTTGTATACATATTATAGAAAATAATCAAAAATAGTACAATCGAGTGTGTTCCTTGACCGTCGCTTCGTCCGCTAAGTTAAAAACAGAATGAAGTTGACTACGGAATAGTTGTGCAGTCTGCAGTCGCGCGAGGTCGCCACAGTAGTTGCGTAGACACGATCATTCCGACAATTATGAATCGATTTTGATGATTCTTTTAGAATTGGGTTCAGTATAGCTCCAAGGAGGTCCCATTTTATTTTCATCGGTATTAGACGTTTGACTTGGAAGATACACCAAGGAACTCCTTAACGACAAACAACACGAATGCGTAGAGTGAGATATTATGGGTATTACGTCAATCCTAAAGGTACCCTGCCATAGAACTAATCAGAATATTAAACGACTTCAAAAAAGGTTTCAATTTGATGATTCTTAGGTTAGGTTTAGTATAGTTTCGAGGTGGTCCCATTTTAATGAAATCTGTATTGAACTTTGGACTTTGAAGATACACCAGGGGACTCCTTAACGGCGAACAGCACGAATGTATAGATTCCGTTATTATGGTTATTATATCAATCCTGGAAGTACCTCGCTGTACAACTCAGCAAAATAATATAATATAGGTATATAAATTAGAGGAAATATTTCATTTGTCACTTAAAATTGTAAAATAAAACTATTTAAAAAAAAGCCGACCGTTTTATTTAAAAAAAAAGATTTTTATATATAATAATGCAAGCCCTGTTAAGAATCTGTCCCACTGTTGGGCACGGGCCTTCTCTCAAACTGAGAGGGTTTAGGCCATAGTCCACCACGCTGGCCCAGTGCGGGTTGGCGAACTTCACACACCTTCGAGAAACTCTTAGGCATGCAGGTTTCCTCACGATGTTTTCCTTCACCGTTAAAGCAAGTGATAATTAATTTTTAATACGCACATGCTTTCGAAAAGACAGAGGTGCGGGCCTGGGTTTGAACCCGAGACCTTTGACTTTGCAGTCCAACGGTCTAACCACTAGGCTATCACTGCTATATTAATCTCAAATATTGAATCAAGTGCTTCTATGAACACTTAGGTGTATATATGGAACCGCAGACCTTTAACCGCCGTGACTCTCCAGATACTCTCAAGATTGAGAAACAATGGTTTCAAGTACCTACTAAAAATACGAACCTATCCCGCAGACTCATAAAACTCGGTACATTGGCAAAACAAAACGAGAAACCGTACAAAGCTGAGCACGCTATACGGGGAGTACTCCCCCTTCCCCTCGAGCCAATCAATGATTGGAGTGATACGAAACAGGATTAGCAAGTTGGAAAAAAGGTCTGAACCACTACTTTTAATGAGGTTAGTTCGCCACTCGTTTCACCAGATAATTTTCGAATTCTTTCCGTATTAGTGCTGATAGCTTAGTGTTAGGATAATTTTTGGATCGAAAAAGATTATGTACTTGAAGATTTGAGTATCAAATAAGTAAACAAAATAAACTTATTATTAAAATAATAACACCGTTATGCCTACATTTCTTAAGTGGGGCTAGCAGAAGTGTAATCTCGGCCATATTTTGCCGACGATTTTAGGTTCCATTTTAATTGGCAGCGGGTCTATTACCGTTATAATGGGGACAATATCAGACTCTGGACTAGAGATGGGTATCTCGTATTAGGTAAATCAGGTATTAAGTACACCTGTTTCTAGTACGAATAAATACCTAATCCAAATACCTATTTCACCTAATACACCTAATCCATCTAATCTCAATGATCTCATACACATAACGTTACATAGTGATCTCAATCCGCCTATTCTATATCAAATCCTGATATCGAATTATCGATATTTGAATTAATTGAATGTTAAATTGTTTTGTTAGTTAAGAACGGGTACAGTCATAATAACACTTTTAAGAAAATGGGAGTTTCAAAATGGAATCAAAATTATTATTTTTTCATTAGATTAGATATTTCTGCACGAAATTGGTTGAATAAACTTATACTTGTTTTCTATTTTATCATTTAATGATATATTAGTGATGAATTGGTATCTTCCCTTTATACTTTTTACAGGATTAGGACTCTTAACTTACGAATGTATGAAGTTTTGAGTCTTGCGATATTAAATATTCCGCAAAAGATTAGCGTTCGCAAGATGGCGTATTTAAAAGATTTCAATTCATTATATTTACATTTGTTTTATATCAATACGCGGTATATAGCGCTGTCTCGCTCCCTCCACCCTTACACGTAAGCGGGACAGCAAAGCGATAAGCATATGAGTGAGTGAGAGAGCGCGGGAACAGGTGTGAGTGAGCGCGCTAAACGGCTAAACATTAGTTTATAGTTTTTATTGAATATGAATATTAGGTGGATCAGGTATTGTCAGAATTGGATTAGGTGCCGCCTATTCTCGTAAAATACCTGTTCTTTGGATCTGTTCTAATAAATACGACTCATCTCTACTCTGGACTCTACTATGATTTTTTTATAGAAAAACTCCAATCACGCTTTGTCCAACCTAGGATTCGGGCTAACAATAAATCTATAGCTCTAGTGGTACAGTGCTGGAAATTGTGGTGGTTTCGAATCCTATATTTGATGAAGCGTGCTTTTCCTATCAAATAAATTCAATCAGAATCCGGAGTCTGGAATTTTTCTGGGTATAGCGAAACTATATACATTAGGACCTAACATTGTCGAACATGTTTGGGTGTACACAGTTATCCGTCTGCCACCCCCTCTTTTGGGAATGTACGTGTGTCAGTGTCCACCGCGAAGCTAACAGGAATCATAGGTATTTGTATCGAGGTCACTACATTTCATCAAAAGGATCTCAAGCAGGTCACGCGATAGCAGGTAAGCTATATATTGCCACGGCAGGCCATTTTTACAAGTTTTTATTAAGCCTGCATTGTTTGTTACAGTATTTTCATGTAAGATGGGTAATATGACAGTTCTAAGTGTCATTATACTTTATTCAATGGCAATAAGAGGGCTCTTAACGGGAACTTAAGAAACGAGCCATGACCCATTTCTATAACTAACTATGTTTACGCCTTAATATCATTGAATTAAAGATTAATTTCTTTTGACACTAAGTACTGTTACAGTATCCATCTCAAGTGAAAAATATTATAGTTTGTTGGTTTAGGTCAAATCTTGCAAACTGAATTAGAACCACTACCTCTTATCCTACGGAGTTGAAATTTTACATATTGGTTCGTTTTCGATGACAATGCATTGTTACGGTAAGCACGACCTGATTATACACTCAAGATTGGCTCCAGACGAAGGAATTCGTCAACGGTCAACAGCATAGTCACGAAATTTTGTATACACATTTAATATTGACTGGTCGTTTTAAATTGCATAAGTTGCTTAAAAGCTCGTTCTTAAAAAGTATTTTTAAAATAAAATTGTTATATATATCATTTTTTTTTATTATTTGCCTTCTAAAACATCTACATGGATTACCGCTTCTCTTTTTCACGTAACTACGGATCTCCAACACGGGGATTTCGTAACGAAAATATCCCTACTAAATGATCTACTAAGCCTTAAAACAATAGCCTTCATAAAAGATTAAAGTAATATTCTGAAACTGTAAGATGATAAGTATTAAAGGTGCTAACGATATTACTTGATAAGTCGTTATAGATTTAAATAGATTCCAAAATACTTCTCATTTCTTAATAGGGTCATAATCTTTTTTTGCTTAAGTAGGAGCGAAATTGACGATCAAATTGTATTGTTATATTTAAGGACCAGCTGCTACCCGCACCTACACACGCGTTTATTTTGTAATTTGACATAAGTAGGTAGGACTTTTTGGGGTAGTATTATTCCAAGACTTTAGAGACACCTCCATAATAAGTTTCTTTTAAGTCTGTTCAGCCGTGTTAATATGGAGAAATAAAAACAACTATCCCCCAGAAATCTTGCATTTCGCGAGGTAAAAAGTAGTCTTAAACAATCTCTGAAAAATCCTCAATTTTCCAGTGATAGTCTATTTAAAATCGGTTCCGCCGTTCCGGCCATTACGGAGCAACAAACATTTGTTTTATTGTGCCCGTATATACGGGCATAATAAAAAAAATGTTGGTTAAATATCTTCTATTTACGCCCCCTGCCCAAGATCCCTAATCCCACCCTTCCTAGCCACTACCGTCCAATATCCATTCTTCCTTTTCTTTCAAAAGTGCTCGAGGCCTGCGTTTACAAGCAATTTTCCCATTTAATATATATCAACAATTAAATTAACCCTCTTCAATCTGGATTCAGGGCTGGCCATAGTACCGTTTCTGCCCTTCTTAAAGTGACTGGTGATATCCGATCAGGCATAGAAGATACCAAAGTTACCGTCCTCGTGTTGGTTGATTTCTCCAATGCCTTCAATACCGTTAGTCACGATATCCTTCTGTCCATTCTCTCCTTCCGTTTGTGCTCACAAGAGTCGCTGGATTGGTTTCTTATCTTCGAGAACGTCAGCAGTCCGTTTTAAGTGATGACGCATCGTCAGCTTGGTGCTGCCTCGACACTGGCGTTCCCCAAGACGGTATCCTTTCTCCTCTGCTATTTTCCAGTTTCATTGATCTGATAACTCAAGAACTTCAGTGCACGTATCATCTATATGCTGATGACTTGCAATTATATTCGCAAAATACGGTTGATAAAATTCCAGACATTATCATCAAACTAAATCAGGATCTAGAGGCTATAAAAAATTGGTCCGACAGGTTTGGTGTCACGGTGAATCCCAAAAAGTGCCAGGCGATCCTTGTGGGAAGTTCTAGACTTTTGAGCAGAGTGGATACTAATTTATTGCCTACACTTAAATTCAACGGGACAGTTATCCCCCTAAGCTCTAGCGTTAAGGATCTCGGTTTGCACCTTGACACTTCGTTCAGCTGGCAAACACAAGTCATGGCCGTCGGTCAAAAGGTTACTGGTACGTTACGATACTTGTATCGGTTAAAAAACTTGCTTCCTACCAAAACAAAAGCAATGCTTGTGCAATCCTTGATCTTTCGTATTTTCGACTTTGGTAATGTGTGCTATTTCGACCTGAATGCAGATCAACTCAACAAACTGGACCGCCTGCTCAATAACTGCATTCGATTCGTCTTCAATTTGCTTAAATACGACCATGTGTCGGAGCATCGATCACTATAAAAGTGGTTGCCCATTCGGCAGCGTAGAACTCTGAGGGCACTGACAACGCTATTTTCCATCCTTAATTCTCCAGTCTCACCCGCTTATCTTACTTCCCAATTTCAATATTTGTGTTCTAACCACGATAAACATCTTCGCTCTGTAAATAACCGTCTTCTTCAGTGTCCCCCTCATAGTACTGATTTCATTCATTCTTCCTTCTTTGTTCAGTCTATCCTTCTTTGGAACGCTTTGCCTCTGGAACTCAGGATGGCCACTAATCGTCCCACTTTCAAAAAAAGTCTGCTGGACTATCTACACAAAAGGTTGAATCCCTCTCAATGTTAGTTGCTTCACGTTGTTATGTCGCACAGTTCTAATTTATGTATTCATTGTATAATTATTTATATATGTATATATTTGTGGTATATATATAAATATGTATATATGTATATTATCGTTATATATAATTTATATATATATATATATTAAGTATTATATATAGTTAATTAATTGTTATTTATATTGTTTTTCTTTACGCTCTCCAACTACACCACCCTAAGGTAGACTGGCAGAAAATGCCTCAGGCGTTAAGACGCCTATGTACATAAAAGTGCAGAGTCTCTCACCAACAATCTCTCATGTACCTGTACTCCCTTGACATCCACGTCTGGGTCCAGGCATGTAACACCTGTACAAAAATTCACTCAACCTGAAGTGGGTTGCAAAACACTAGTTTTCTCCGACCAAATTGGGACAGGCTTTGGTTCACTTTTACATAGTAAACTTAACCACAACGTAACCAACTGTTGTTATACTAATTAACCCTATAATTCATTAATAGATAGGATTTCACAGACAAAAATGAATAGTACAACTACAGTTGTTTTGTTATTAGGAAACAGCCTAGGTATACAAAAAAGGATATTGTTGATGGTTTTAACACCTTATTGCAATTGAAATTAGGGAAATTAATTCTATCTGATTTTCCGTACTACTTGTCAGAAAAACAAAATAAATTTATTCATTATTTGAATAAGTTTATGTACATGTTGTCAAGTTATAATGACAATGTTTTATTTTTTGACACTAACAAGTTTGTTAGTGGGTTTAAATTGACTCAGAAAGCGATGTTCCTTCCTAAGAAATGTAAATTAAAAATTGGTAATTTGTTAGCTTACAATATTAACTCTGTTATAAGTAATATAACAATATCTAGGATAAGAGACGAGCCAGTATTATATAGTTTTTCTAATAATACTGTGATAAACTGTTTAAACGACAGAGGCTTACAACAGAAGTACATTGGAATACCTCTAGCAATTCACATACTTTGAATAGGGACGAAGAGAGGCCTGGTAGTTTAAAACTATTCCATCAGAATACACAAGGATTCTCTTCAAAATCATTAGAGATTGAGTTATTTTTGGAATAGACAAAATATGATGTTGTTTGTATTTGTGAGCATTGGCTTAAATCATATGAAATATTAGTCAATTATAAAAATTATTTGGGCGTAAGTTGCTATAGTCGTAAATCCAGGCTTCATGGGGTACATTAATTATGGTAAAAAAAATTTGAAGTCCAGAGAACGTTGTGATATAGTTGGGCTGTCAGTTGAACAGTGTATTGAAATTTCTTGTATTGAGCTGGATAAACATATTGTGTGTGTATACAGACCCCCAAACAGTCAAAATTTTTTAACATTTGAATCTGTAATGGAAGATGTGTTCAATAAAACTTTCATGAGTAACAAATCTGTTGTAGTTTGCGGTGACCTAAACACAAATATTTTAGAACAAACATGGCACAGTGACAGACTCTTAAGTTTATTTAATTCTTTTAAATTAATTAATGTTTTTTTCGAACCGAATCGAACAACAGCAACTTCTGCTACATGCATCGACAATATTTTTTGTAATTGCAATTACATAGATCAAGCAGTAGTTAACTATCTCCCATCAGATCACACAGGACAATCAGTTACCTTTAATAATATTACACCACAAATATTAACTCTAAATGTAGACATATAACACCTAAGAATCTGCATAAATTTAATAGCGTTTTAGGTAATAAATTAGGTGTTTTCAAGTATATTCCAAAAGATCCTAGTAGATCCTATGCTGACTTCTTTTCCATTATACAAAAGGAATTTACTAGTAACTTTCCTGTTAAAATGAAATATATTAAGCCCAAGTTTATCTTCAGTGATTGCCTACTTCTACAAATTCCCGTGGTAGCCACGGGAATTCGTAGAAGTAGGGAAAGACTCTTTGAATTATATGATCTCAAATCCCAAAATCATAACGAAACCACCTGGAAAATGATTAATAATGAAACCAAGAGGTCTAAACGACGCAGTACAGACTTCACCCTTGAGACTCCGCGCGGTCTCTTTAACACAGACAGAGAAGTAGCTCTCGAATTTGAAAGATTTTTTACTAATATTCCAATAGGGACGACTAAATATTTAAAATCCTCGTTAAGCATTGCGGTTTCATTTGTTAAAAAAAACATTGGTGCTTTTCCTGTAGAGTTTAGGTTCAAATATGCTAGCCCACAGTCTGATATTAAAGTCTTCAATAATCTAAAAATAAAAATAACAGAAGACCTATGGGACATGTCTGTTAAAGCGCCTAATAAAGTACTTCGTACGTTATTCGGCATTTATTTACCCCGTAAATGTAACAGTACCTGCGACCTTCACCATCGCTTACGCTCAAGTATTTGAGTTGGATTTAATAGAATTGGTTAAATTTCAGTTCAATTACCAAACGCTGGCCACTTTTCTAGGCTTACAGTTTAGAAAGGAGAAGATCTGCCGAAGAGACATAGTCAAGACCAAAAGACATAGCATTCAGAATTGCTAAACTGGAAAGCTCAAATGCGCTAAAGTGGCAGTGGGCGAGCCCCAACATTCGCAGAAAGATTCTTGAGCGGTGACCTCGTACTGGAAGATCTATTATGGGCAGGCCCCCTACAAGATGAACGAATGACCTAATGAAGTACTCCTATAACATAGAAATAATGCATAAAGAGGAGCATCCTTTTTTGTTTTAATTTAAGATGGCGTAGTCGTCTTGCCAGCATAGGCGTTGGCGAAAGCTAGTAAGAATATAAATACGACAAATTGTCTGACCCAAATACTCGGGCCACAAATTAGTGTCTTATAATAATGTGAAGTCACCGTCGTAAATAACTTTGCTAGGCCTCATGGACCAAGCTCCAATTCTATTAACGAAAATTCGCAAAACTAAATCTAAGCGCTACCAATGAATAGCGTTTAGCTCATTTCGGATACTAGTAAGATACAATTCACGTCGTTACAAAATTCGATACAAACAGGAGTAGGTTTATTGTTGACTTACAGTTTAGAAAAAGCTATTGATGGCAATGCTTTTAGAGGTGGATATTTGGCAAAGCTTCATGACGTTATTTGGTAACCAACGCTCTCTTCTGACTTCTAATTTCTCGAGTAATTACACACAAACCATCACGCCTATATTGCCAAGCGGGGGTGGAAGAGGTGTACTGAGTGCACCCTGTTTTCGCCGACGATGTTAGGTCCTATGTAATAGGGGTGGAGCCTATTGCCATATACCGGACGCATTTCCAGACTCTGGACTCATACTGGGAAGTTTTCGTTAGAAAAACTTCATTTCTCCGACCTAGGATTTGAACCCAGGACCTCGTGGTCACCAAGCGATGCACTTTGCCACTAGATCAACGAGGCAGTCTCTCTCGAGTAATTGAAATACTAATTACCGTGGAACCATGTTTATTTGAAGCGACCTGACTAGTCGGCACGAATGCCGAGCGATAACTGGCTGGCACGACAATGTGCCTTATCAAATCAGCAATGGTTAAGTTTTAGTTTTGAAGAATTTTGCTAGCATAATTGGCGCTCAAAGGGTAGCACAAACTTAATCTGTCGACCCGTTGTTTTACGATGAACAAACACATTAAAAAAGAAGCTACGTTTCAATAGAAAAAGTAATACTAAATTTTTCTTTGTTCTGTAATAACAGCGATAGAATAGCGTTTACAGTTTGTTACAAAAAATGATCACTGTCACGTTTATGCTCAGGGGTAGCAGAGGTGTACTGTGTACATCCACTTTTCACAGCCGATGTTCGATCCCATCCATTTAATAGGAGGCTAGACGTTCGTTTAATTGTTGTAAAATGAAATCATTTACAGAAAAAAGTAACATGAGCTGCCACGACATGTTGCTTTACATTCAGACTGATCTTTAAGGGTTTCCTTAAGGTTCTAGAACTTTTATTTTGAAAAATTCTCAGTAACAGTCTGAAATCTGGTAATGTAACTGTACAATGGCAATATGGCTCGTCGTCTATAGGGGCATCACGACGTTAGCGACAAGTAAGTGTACACAATAGGCCTCTGCTAACCCGAGACTTTTATTGTTTTTACTCTGGTAGAATATCTTTATAATTATATGACAGTCACGAAAACAAAACAAGCGCTATTTATAATCCCGATAATTACAAGAGACACGGATACTTTACTCGGAAACACGTTTTCAACATGTCATGCTGTCGGATCGATAATAAACATATTTACTCCATTTTGTGAACAAACAAAACATCCGGTAAAGGGTTTAGCTTAAAGATTGACGTTATGGTAACGCCATCGAGTTAATATGGTATCCTTTTCACTCTACACATTTAGTAAGTTTAGTCTACAGTTTAGTGTACTGCATGTACATGAACATGAAAGCACGTTTTCTCGACAACGATACGCTACGTCTATCTGAGGGCTGAGCTTGGTACCCATTCATGCTTAGCACAAAAAGATTTTATCGTGACGCTAGTGAGCGAGCTTGCTGTCACGTGCATGTTTATTCAATAAATTGTAGTATGACAAGGGTGGCATTTCAACTCCCTAAAGTTTGGTTAATGTTAATATTTTCGTACTAACTCCTACTTTCGTACTATAAACAGATATAAACAGATTATCGTCAGCGAAACGTTGCTTTTTCGTAGCTGTCACGTTCGTGTTTATGAAATAAATTTGTACTATGAAAAGGATGGCACACTAAGTCGAAAGCGTGATATATATAACATAAGTCTGTTCATGCTTGGTCTTTTGGTGACCATTTCCCAAAGTCGTCTTGGAAAAATGAGTCCCGTTTGGCACAGGATATTGCATTGATGGTTCAATCAACTGAACGGCCAGCTCCCTTATTGAAACGGTGGAAAACTTCTCATTCTTGGCCTGAAGTAGAACGCTATAAATTGGGATTTTTTCTCGCTCGATCTAAATAAACTAGTAGTCGACATGAATACATTTGAATATTTTGTTTTTAGCACTTCTTTTCACGTTCACGTTCACGTTCTTTTCTTACAGGCTTCTCAAGCATCCTCCACTCTAACCGTTCATCTCAAACAAGCTTACCGATTATGAAGACCCCTCAGATAAGACACGGAATACTAACATAAAGTTAAAAAACAATGTCACTTTTATTACAAGTTTTTATTGGCGTATAGTTTTTGCACGCTCTCTTTTGTTCGGAAAAGCTGTAATGGCCCCACCAGTGTATTTTGTTACACACACAACAAAAAAATCTATATCAGTTTATATTAAATAGGTCCATATTAAGTGGAGGTGACACACACTTGGTTGAAAACACTCAGCGAGCACTCACTCCGTTCAATCAAAGCCGGCTAATTCCAGCGGCAGCGCGGTCGTTTCGCCGCCCGGCATCGCCGCCGACACGCGATCGCATGATTAGAGCTTTTGAACTATAGGGCAAGCACACAAGACAGACTTCGAACAACCAATGTATTTTTTTTACCCATTGATTTTTTTTTTACCCAGTACCTACGAACAAGAGAACGTATGTCAAACAAAAAGTGTCTTGTCGGTCTAGTGGCAAAGCGCATCGCTTTGTGACTACGAGGTCCTGGGTTCAAATCCTAGGTCGGACAAATGCAGTTTTACTAACGAAAAATTCTCAGTATGATTCCGGAGTCTAGAATTGTGCCCGGTATATGGCAATATGCTCGCTCCCTATGACATGGGACTCCCTATAACATCGTCGGCAAAAAGTGGGTGTACTCAGTACTCCTCTGCCACCCCCGCTTGAGGAATATAGACGTAACGGTGTGTATTTATTATTATTTTTACAAAAAATGGTGCGCAACTTGATGACCGCGGGGTAAACGGGCATGGCTGCGTTAGCTGGAGTTGTTGAAACAGTATCCCAATGCACATGAAGGCATATTTTTAAAATAAAACTTTAAGTTGATCTTGTCACGTTGTAGGGAAGCTAAGGGAACTAGAGTCTATGCACTCTAACTTTTGCTACAAGAAACATATTTGAGGTGTCTCCTAAGTAGGACATAACTCAACCACCAACCCATCGACGGTCATATTCTTGAATGAAATGTAAAATGGAATCATCATCAGCTGAAAGACGTCCACTGAAGGAAAAAGGCCTCCCCAAATCAGTGGCGTGCATTGTATATAGGCAATTAAGCAGTGCCTACCTTATAACAATGCAATTAGAATAAATATGTTCCCGTTCCAATTGCTCACTCAACATCTGTGAAAGAAGAATATGAGGTAATTTCAATGGCCGACTATTAATGGGGAATCATGCGACATTGCCCACGTCAGTCTCATTCTAGAAAATCACTTCACACAGTCTGGGATTATGCCCAGTACAATGGACGAATTTAGGGGAAATTGCGGGTATGCAGAGTACACCACTGCCACTCCTGTTTAGGGAATGTTTGCAATGTTTGTTAGTATAGATCAAATTGTGTAAGCTGTATTAGAATCACTTTCTCTTATCCTACGGAGTTGAAATTTAGCATGTTGATTCAGTTCCGATGACAATGCATTTTAATGGCAAGCATGACTTGATTCTACACCCAGAATTAGCTCCAGATGAAAGAACTCCTTTATGGCCAGCAGCATAGACACGAAATTTTGCACCCTCATTATTTATTTGTAACATAAAAGTCCGTTTACTAACATAAAAGTTTACAATTGTGGGTGTACAACATTGTAATCACAATTGTAAATTACACCTTTAACTGGCTGTGAAAAAGTTTTTAAAAATGTTTTAACTATTATTTTATTTTTTAGTTACATCATCATATACATCATAGAAAGGATATTAAGCGCCTTAAATAATGAGTTACCGACTATTTTAGCAAAAGCTGTCAAAGCAGAACTTTCTCCTTTACAAAAACAGATAGAGGAACTTCGTAAGTCTGTAACGTATTTAAGTGATTGCTACGATGACATAAAAAGTTCTATGGCAGCACTGGCAACGGACAATAAAAAACTGAAAGAAGAAAATACCAGACTTACTAAGAATGTAGACAACCTCACGATCCAGATAAACACCTTGGAACAGCACCTGTGCGAGAATAACCTTGAAATTCATGGAGTAGCTGAACAGCGTAATGAGAATCTACCTTCTATCATTCACCAGTGCGCTTCTATCATAGATCTTAAGTTGGCTGACTCTGACATTGTTAATTGTACTAGAGTTGCAAAGCAAAACAGGGAGAGTGGACTTCCTCGAACTATTATTGTCAAGCTTAAAAACGTACGATGTCGAGATGAGTTTCTTTCGGCTGCTACAAGATACAATAAGTCACACCCAAATGCGAGGCTTAATACGTCGCTATACCTAAGTATAGCTGGTGACAAGACACCTGTCTACGTCTCGGAACACTTGTCACCAGCCAATAAGCAGCTTCATGCAGCAACACGGGCAAAAGCCAAACAACATGGTTACAAATTCGTATGGGTGCGAAATGGACGTATTTATGCACGTAAAGATATAGATACTCGGTACTTATTGATAAGAAATTTGAAAACTTTAGAGGAGATCCGCTAACCTAAAGCCTTGCTCGTCAATCATGTTAACTTTTGTCTTTCGTTATAGTACCACAATTATTTTTCTTTTTGTATTTTTTGATGGCTTTATCTATTTATTATCAGAATATTAGAGGGATGAAGAGTAAAGTAAATGAACTATATCATACAATTCTGAACAATAATTATGACGTGATATGTTTGACGGAGACATGGCTAGACAGTAATTTATTCTCAGCTGAAATCTTTGATGAACGATACCAAGTTTTTCGTAGAGACAGGGACGTAGTATTCAAAGAAAACTTTTATGAAAATCACGGCGGTGGCGTATTGATTGCTATATCCAAAAATATTGAAACTAAAATGCAGTCAAGCTGGCAAAATGAACTGGAAGATATATGGGTAACTATAAAAGTACAGAAAATAACGATTAACTTATGCACCGTTTACATTCCATCTTACATTCCTGATGACATATTTGTTAGCTTCATTAATCGCTGTGAACAAACAGTAATAGACTCAACTGAACACTCCAAAATTATTATCATAGGAGACTTTAATTTACGCAATATAACGTGGAAAAATAACTAAATTAGCGACGTATCGGGTGTAAAGGCTACAATGCTAAGAGATTTCATATATCTAGGAAATCTAGCACAACTCAACAATGTAACTAATAGTTCGGGAAGTATGTTAGATCTTGTTTTGACTGATCTACACAATATAAGTCTATCTCGTACATCGGGTTTAAGTCGTGTTAATGAACATCATCCCCGGTTCGAGCTCTTACTGACGTTTAACAGTTTTGCTCCACTGTTGGAAAACAATAGGATTCAACCCAAACTTTGTTTTTACAAAACAGATTATGAGGCATGTTCTAGGGAATTTAAGTATATTGATTGGGAATCTAACGCGACATTTATGGACTGTGATACTTTCCTTCACTGGTTTTATAATATATTGTGGACGACTATAGAGAAAAATACTCCTAAAACAAAAGTTAGAAAACGTAAATACCCTATATGGTTTTCTAATGATCTTATAAAGCTTATGAACAATAAAGAGAAATACCATGCGAAATTTAAAAAATACCAAAATCCCCGTGATAATGACACCTTTACATTACTAAGACAAAGAACCAAAATTGTCATGAAAATATGTTTTCAAAAATATATTGCTAAAGTTGAAGCAGACCTTAATGTTGGTATTAAATCTTTTTGGAGGTACACAAAAAACAAAAATATTACCAACGATATACCAAAAGCAATGTTCTATCGTAACCAAACAGCGCAAACAGGCACTGATATTGCTAACCTTTTCGCAGATTATTTCTCATCGGTTTATGGACCAAATAAACCAACTAATTATTCACCTGAATTTCCAACACACACTCATACTATTCACAGTATTAGCATAACAGTTGAAGATGTCTATCGTAAGCTACAAAATCTAGATGTAAGGAAGGGTGCAGGGCCGGATAATATACCACCTATTGTTGCACGACTTTGCGCATCAACATTAGCTAAACCACTGGCAATCATTTACAACTAATCGTGGCAAAGCCAGTTTCCGCAACTATGGAAAATTACCCGCATTATACCAATTCATAAGTCTGGAGACAAGAGTGATGTTACGAATTATCGCCCAATAAGTATTCTAAATTGTTTTGCTAAGGTCTTTGAAAGTCTAGTATATGAACGTATATACAATCATTTATATTCCATTCTCAGCTGCAAACAACATGGTTTTATCAGCGGAAGATCAACAAATTCGAACCTTTTAGTCCGAATATCTGTGCGACGCTTTCAATATGAAAGCTCAAGTTGATTCCATCTACACAGATTTTGCTAAGGCCTTTGATCGCGTTACTACACTATATTACTACTTAAAGCGGATTACTTGGGCATCCATGGAAATCTGCTGCAGTGGCTTACTTCATATCTTTTGAACCGCACATTGCTTGTGGCTTTACGCGGATATGACTCAATACCTTTTTCACCCACATCTGGTGTACCACAGGGGTCAAATTTAGGTCCGTTGCTATTCCTTTTATTTATTAATGATCTCCTATACATTATTCAAAGCAATTGTTTAGCATATGCGGATGATATAAAAATCTATCAAAGTATTCTCACACCAAACGATTGTGAAACCCTCCAAAGCGATATTGATCGTATACATAATTGGTGTATAGATAATAGAATGTATTTAAATGCGGAGAAATATAAAGTTATGACTTTTACTAAAAATAAGACTATTATTCAATATAATTACAAAATTAAAAGGACAAGACTACTTAAAGTCAATCAGATTCGTGATTTAGGTGTTATTTATGATAGTTCACTTTCTTTTAGACCCCACTATGATTATATCACTAAGAAAGCAAACAAAATGTTAGGTTTCATTTTAAAGACAGCAAAACCATTCAAAACTACAAAGCCACTTATAATACTATATGTATCTCTCGTACGCAGTAACCTTGAGTATTGTTCCTCCATATGGTCGCCTATCTATACCAAACATATTAAAAATATAGAAGCCATTCAAGTACGTTTTTTAAGAGCCTTGTGTTCTAAATATGGATTAAGAGAGAAACTTGATGAGTATGATGATAGATTACATAAATTCAATCTTAAAAGTCTTCAGCAGAGACGAACAATTGCAGACCTAACCTTATTGCATAAAATTGCTGACGGTAATTTTGGCACAAACCTCTGTGAAAAATTACTTTTATACATACCATCACGATCACAACGTAATCAGAAAATGTTTAGCATACCTCCTTCTAACAATAATGTTTCTCAAAACAACCTCATTCACAGAATGTTAAAATCCTACAATGAGATAGCTGATGTATGCGATATTTGGAATTACAACGATAATAATAGTAAATTTAAAGAAGATATTTATAAAATTATAACCAGTTAGGCATAAACATATTGCTTTACTCTCTTTTTCAACTTTATTTATTATGTGTTTAAATAATTATGCATGCTACTTTTGCGATCCTGTTTTTGAATCTTAATTATGAACCGTTGTGTAAGTTGTGTACAGTTGGTAAGGACGCCAGATGTAAAAATGTGATTTATTGTAAGTCTTAAGATAAATGATGTAATCTGTCTGTCTGTTACTGTGCCTTTTTAAATAAAATAAAATAAAATACCAACTGTAAGAAGTTGCCAAATTATTTCTTGCGTAAAATCAAAAAGTAAACACAATTGTGTATTGGCCTTTACAACGTATAAAAAGAACTAGCTAATGGACGTAATAGATTTAGAACAAAATGTAACGATACGGATCTACGAACATTATAAAACAGATTACATACTATATTTTTGAGTATTGCTTTGCCGTGGCGCTAGATGGCGCTGAGAAGTAAACATAACTTTTAATTGTGCTCCCGATAAAATTATTAAAAAAAATAGTTTTAGCAATCATAAGACCATAGATTGTGCATAAAAGTGAAACTGGACAAACAATGCATTAGTGATAGTGTTTTTGACATTTTTGGTGCTTGTTTTAACACGAAAGTTATTAACTTTAGAAATCGTGAACAATAACGTATCTCATGAACCAGGAACTTTAAGTGATCTCCTTTTGTATCGTAATATTTTGTGTAACAGTTTAAAAGTCTTCTTGAATTCCAAAAGTGCCATCGAGCTCTCAATGGACTATATTCCCAAACTTTATTATCAGGAGTTCCGTTTTTTATTTGAATGTTGTGGTTTTTGTAACACCATCTATTGCAGAACATATGAACTTTAATGTACACAATGTTTCTGTCATCAAATCAAATCAAATCAAATCATTTATTTGCGAATATGTTACAAATTGGTGTTGTGACGCCATAATCTGCTGTTAGGCATGCAAATACATAGAATTTTTCATCATATATTTTAGTATCATAATTACATTGAACCATCATTATAAACATATCGATTAAAATTAATTACTGGTCATGATATAATTTTTTTATGTCAATTTGTGAAAAGAAATTTATGAATGTCATTAAGTTTGTCATTATTACATTATCCTTCATAAGTTATGAATTGTCCTCTAAATTATCTGATAAATATTCGGCGACACTATAGTAAGCTTTGTCTAATAATAAACATTTTAATTTAGTTTTAAATAGCTCATAACTTGTGACTTGCAATACACTAGTAGGTAGATGGTTATACATTCGCGGTCCCATACAAAATATACTCTTATCAAACATGGCGGTTTTGTGTGGGGGACAATTAATATTAAATTTGTGGCGTATACTTTTATAACTGACGTACATATTAAAATTTCTCTTTATAAAACAAATCGCTTCATATATGTAGATACATGGCACTGTGAATATTTTAAGACTTATAAAGAAAAATTTACAACTATCCGTTTGATGCAGTTTGCAGATAGCACGTACACATTTTTTCTGCGATTTAAACACTCGTTCCTTGTCTGTTGAGTTACCCCAAAACATTATACCATATCTCAATATGGATCCCACATTACCATGATATGCTGTCAGTACTACTGATTGGTTTACTATTTTAGCGAGCATATAGAGAGCATAGGATTGCTGGTTTAATTTTATGCATAGACTTTCTACATGTGATTTCCAGTTAAGGCTGTTATCTATATTTAATCCTAAGAACTTCGTAATATTTACTTCTTGGATCATGGTCCCGTCGTAACTAATGCTAATATTGTCCAGTTGCGATTGTCTGTTTTTAAATGTCATTATGTTTGTTTTATCTAGATTATTTTTAAGTTTATTGTTGTCAACCATTGTATAACATTATATATGGTTTTGGTTATTTCAAACTCAAAAGAATTTTTTTCTTTACCGGTGAATATAATAGTGCTGTCGTCTGCAAATAAAATTGTGGGATGCTTTGTTACCTTAGGAAGATCATTTATGTAAATATTGAACAATAATGGACCTAGTACACTTCCTTGTGGAACACCAACTTTGACTTCCTTGTGAGTAGACACATAATGTATTTCTTGTTGTAATTTAGGGCATACTCTAGTAATTTGTGTGCATTGTTTCCTGTCAGATAGATAAGATTTCATGAACTTTAAAGAATTTCCCCTTATTCCGCATGCATGTAGTTTTTTTAGTAATGTGTCATGATTTACGCAGTCAAATGCCTTGGTAAGGTCCATATACAGTGCACACACGGGATTTTTATGGTCAACATTTTCCATGACTAATTTTAAAAAATTATAAATAGCCATATTAATAGATTTATTTTTCCTAAATCCCAATTGTTCTTTAGCAAATATATTGTTACATTCAAAGAAAGAGTAAATCCTATCATGTACTGACTTTTCAATAACTTTTGACAAGTTAGATATTAAAGCAATTGGCCGATAACAAGTAATGGAATGTTTATCAACTTTGGTTTTATCAATGTCATTTTCAGCTTTTCAGGAAATTTACCATGTGTTATGCAAAGGTTAATGACATGACTTAAAATAGGGGATATATTTAATGAGACTTGTTTTATTATGACTGTGGATATTTCATCGTGCCCAGTACTATTTGTGTTTTTTAGATTTGATATAATCCTATGTATCTCGTCAGAAGTGGTTGGTCTCATAAAAATTGAATTAGGGATACTGTTAGTAAACGTGTCAATATTATTGGGTCCGGGATATTGTTTTTGAATGAAAAAGTCATTGAATGAATTTGCTATAGTTAATGGGTCATCAGTGATTGTTCCGTCAGATAATTTAATGTCATGAATTTCGTCTTTAGGAAAATTACATTTTGCACTATTAATTATTTTCCACGTAGCTTTACACTTATTTTTTGCTCTTGTGATGTAGTTATTATTATGGCTTTTTTGGGTAAGTTTTATTATACGATTTAGCCTATACGAGAGTGTTCTAAACGCATTTTCATTCTGTATGGTAGGTTTTTTACGAAGCTGCCACAGCAGCTGCCGCTTTCGTTTGCAGCACTTTCTAATACCTTGCGTTACCCAAGTTAGTCGTTTTCTTACAGTTATTTTTTTGTAAATTACTGGGAAGCATAGGTAATAGAATAGTGTAATTGTATCATAGAAAATATTAAATGATTCATTAGGGTCAGAAATATCAAGGGCGTCTTGAAATGTCAATGAGTTTATGCAGTTCTTGAACTTTATGACATTATCCTGACATAAATCACGTTTCTTAATATACCAATGTTTCAATTTACTGCTTTTTTTCACCGGACAGTTCAGCAATTGAGCGGAATGATCAGAAAGTGCAAATTCAATTATTTGACCTGTACAGCCTCCGAAGTTGTACATAAAATTATCGATACATGTGCCGCTTATTAAGCGTGTAGGTTCGTTAAATTCCAATTTAAGGTTGTGAGATGATAACATCTGCAAGAAATCTTTAGAGATGTTTGTTTTAATTATTGTATTTATATTAAAATCACCGCATACTATAAGTTTATATTTACTATGAGAGAATTGATCAAGTAGAGCATTAAATTTTTCAAAAAACCTGTTAGTATCATTTTGGTTTACTTTGGGTGGTCTGTATATGCAGATCATTATTATTTTGTGGTCAAGCAGTTCTATTCCTGCAGTTTCAATCACGCCTTCGATGCAGAAGGTGTTTAATCTTTCAATTGCCCTGAATTTATGTGAGCTTCGAATAAGAATACATGCGCCACCACGTCGTGTTTTACGATAATAACAAGATCCCAGCGTAAAGTTGTTAATGTTAATTAGTTTTGAGTCGGTTTTGAGCATATTATGCTCTGTTATACAAAGAACATCAATAGGGTTTTTACTTTCTAATTCTCCCAAACATAGAGTTAATAGTTCCGATTTTTGCATAAGACCGTTTATGTTTTGATGAAGGACATTAATTCTTTTATATACGAAAAAGATCCTTGGGTTTGTCTGGAGAATTAGGGTCACATGGCTTATAATTTAGGTCGGTTTGTGTACATTTGTCGAGACGAATAGAAGGATTGGATTTAGATCTACGTTTTTGATTTAAATAGGTATCATATTTTAGTTTATAATCCAACCGAAGTACTTCTTTAAGTAATAGCTGAGATTTATGTAAGACAGATAATTTCCTGTCAGGCAGATATGCATAGTAATTCATGTCAAGGTATGTTGCATGTTCATATTGAGAGCAAGCAAACCTAAGTTCATAATTCAATTTCGTTTCATTTAAATACTTGTTAAAGGGTACTTCAGACAATATTATATTAGTATTTGTAACACTTATCAAAAAACTTTTTAAACCGGATAGAAGCTCATATGGATTACAGTCATTTATACCAGCCAATACAATAACATAGTCCCTTTTATTTAATTTATGTATTTCAGTTTTTTCTGTCGCTAGTACTTCTCGTAATGTGGCTCCAGGTTTCCAAAAACAAGTAACCATATAGTCCCGACCAACAAGTTTCTGAAGAGTTTTTTGCAGATATCGTCCTTGCTCATCCGCGATTATAATAATTTTCTTCTTATTCTCTAATTGTAGATTTGCTGTTTTCTCAATAGTATTCGTCATCTTGGCTTGTTGCAAAGTTTCCAAGGTAGGCCTTTTTATTGGTTCCTCTTTTAGAGATTTATCATTATTGATATCAGTGGAGTGGGGTACTGTAATTACGTCGCGGTGTATATGATCTATACTGTCTTGCTGTAGTTCTTCTCTGCTTACATTGCTAAGTACAGTGTCATTAATGTTTTCTATCACTATATCGTCTTTTACGGTATCAGGTGATTGAGTCAGTGGAAGTATTTTGTCGAATCTATAGTCATCATGAACACTATGCCTTTTCGATTTGCGTGATGACTTTTGATTTTGTGTGTGTGCTATTTTTGATTGCGGTTTTTCAGTATATTCGATTTTTTTATATAACTTTATAATTTCATTGCACCTTTGTAGCTCACCTTTTAGTGTACCAATTTCTTGGAGCATGTTATCTATTTCGGTATTTGCCGATAGCAAGTTAGCCTTTAACTTATTTACTTCTTCACGTAGCTCTTCACAACATGGACTCGGTTCATTAAACGATGTATTGGGCAGACTTAGCATAGTTTAGTCGAATATAGATGTCTGTGAAAGATCCTGTGTAGAAATTGACTGACACTTTTTGCGAATTGTTATATTATCTTGATCCATATTCATTTTACAAATTTTATATTCTTCAAAAAGATCAATCTCGGGTTTGAACTGCCGAACTTATCGTGCAGCCGCCGTAGCTGGAGTCGTAAACAACCACGCCACGGTGAAGTTAGTTAAAGATTACAAATTGGGCTCTAGTTAATGCACGTATTGTTTGTGTAATATATATATAATTCTTAACTTTAACACTAGATGTCACCCTACATTAGTTATTATTTTATTGTTACTAGCAACATTATCCTACTTGTTATGTTTTAGCTGCTATCATCAACTAGATGTCGCTGATTATATGAAGGTGTATGGTTTGAACTTTAAAGAAAAAAAACGGTTCTAGTCTTTGAGTTTTTGCAGTTTTTATCATACTGCATATTAATTGCTCACAAAAAGTCACAGTTTAATTGTTTGTGCACTGTTATTGTATATTTGATTAATTATATTTCAATTTTAAAGTGGTTTAGAGTTAGTTAGTCACAGGTTTTAGAACTTCATGTTCAAGTTGAGTGAATTGCACTATTCATTGGAATACGCGTTGGATAACATTATCACTGTTCACTGATGGTATTTACTTCACTTTCGGCGTAAAATATTTAGATAAAGACATAAACATCTATTTTTAAGACAAATTAATACACAGAGCCGTTTGTTGACGTTTCAGAGGCGCCCTCTGTGTTCTCTCATACGAATGGTGTTGTCAGATTTAAATTACGGATTGATTAATTTTAATAACTCTCTAAAGCGACATCTCTTAACACCCATGGAAGATTAGCATTAACAAGTAATAACTATTTTCAACTTATAGCGTAAGAAGGCCCATGGTAAGATAATATCTGCCGTGCTCTGCGCTTTAACGCATCGAGTTTAAATCTTACCCCGACTGTTCTTTTTGTACGGCAAAATATACTCAGTGGAAGTTTAACTTGTATTAAAAATGGAATTGGATAACATTACACATCGCAAACCGTACAGAACAAGCTCAATGTCTAATATTAATAATGTAGGAGATAATATGACCATATTTGACATGACTATGATGAGTTTACCTGACACATCTATTGAAAATAATCTGACTATATCTGACATGAACTTAAAAATAAAACAGCTTACGAATGATTTATTAAGCGCACATCAAGAAATTGAGAATTTAAACAGCGAAAACTATCGTCTAAAAAACGATTTACAAAAATATATAAAACTAACTGATACATATAAAAAGATTAATACCCCAGCTGGTTCAAAACATGGTACGCCTCTATACAGTCGAAAGAAAAGGGGCCAAAAAAACGTAAGAAATACCACCTCCAATTGTGTCAGTCCAATACCAGTAAATAACCAACAAACCGACATGAGTTTACCGTTCAC
Source organism: Phalera bucephala (assembly GCA_905147815.2). Classification (NCBI taxonomy): domain Eukaryota; kingdom Metazoa; phylum Arthropoda; class Insecta; order Lepidoptera; family Notodontidae; genus Phalera; species Phalera bucephala. The sequence continues at coordinate 26,912,077 of LR990613.1, read as the reverse complement.
ACCACAAAAACGTACTAAGGAAAATTCAGCAATAACTGAGAACAAACACTCTAAAAAAATCACAGAAAACGAACACTGCAATATCAATAGTATACATAAAATATGTATTGTTAGCAGTGAGCCTACAAACAGGATCTACTCTGTCGCCAATGGAAGCCTACTAAAGAACGATGAAATCATCCACTATAGGAAACCAAAATGTGGAATACGCCAGATATTGAACAACATAGAAGGGAAATTGCAACACTTTACAACACATGACTACTGTATAATTTTCATTGGAGAACAAGATTTTCGAACATCTCAGAACTATGTTGAACTAGTTTTATTCATAAGGAAGACGTTACAGACCCTTAATCATACCAATATTATATTATGTTTACCTACCTTTAAATGTAATAATATTAGTATGATATACAACAGCCGAATAGAAACATTTAATAACTTACTGTACTTAGATATAGAGACATATAGTTATGCATATATATTAGATTCGAATTTAAATTTATCCTATGATTCTCAAATGTTTAGTCCACTATATGGTACACTTAATAAAAAGGGATTAAAAATCATTATAACAGACCTACAACAATTGATTCGTGACATAAGTTTCTATGGTGACGATAACAATCCTAGATGTTTAACCGAAACTAATAACAACAATAAAAGTACACCCACTGAGGTCAACTCGCAGTTTTTTCTCTTTTGATGTGTTAAGCATTCTACATCAGAACATTGCTGGACTTATAAGTAAGTCAGATACCTTAACAATTAAATTAGAAGAGTTAGAGGCGAGTGGTACTTCTGTGGATGTAATCTGTATTACAGAACACTTTATCAAGGCCGGACAAGAAGATCTATTATATATACCAAATTTTCATAAAGCAGCTTTCTTCTCTAGACACATAATAATAATATTGCTTTGGAGCTGGAGTACTTTCTATTAAATCACAATTTAAGATTAGAAATAAAACGACCCACAAGACTGTGCAGCAATACATGTATTGACAATTTTGCTCATAACTTACGCAAGCAATGTAAATCCGAAATTATCGACCTCGTTCTTTCGGATCATACATCTCAGATACTTAAAGTTCCTATAACTAAATCGTGTAAAATAAAATATTGGAAAACAGTTAAGAAAGACTACAGTAAGGACAACTTGATGAAATTCAAAAATTACATTCAAAGCCTTACATTCATGGATGTTTATACCGTACAAGATGTAAATCAAGCATACATGAATTTTATGGAAACTTTTTTATTACTTTATAAATTATGTTTTCCGAACAAAATTATATCAATAAAAGTTTAAAAAAAAACTAAATGGATTTCGCGTGGGATAAAGAAATGCAGCAGTAAACAAAGACAATTGCTATGGCGGTACAGACTTAATCCTACAACAAAAAATAAATTAAATTTCAAAAAGTACACATCTATTTACAAAAAGATTGTAAAGCTGACACAAAAAGCACAAAATAATTATTTTATAAAAACTTCAAATAACAAACATAAAGCGGTCTGGCAAGTAATAAATAAATCTAAAGTAAGTATACCTAACGAACAAATTTTAAAAATTAACAATAATGACATTATATTGACGGATCCTACCGACATAGCTAATGCATTTAATAACTACTTTATCGACGAAATAGAAAATAACACTAAATCTGACAGTGAATTAAAGTACAAATTCGATAATTTGACATCTCATTCCATGTTTATGCCACCTATCTTAAAAGAAGACGTAATTTCAACTACAAAATCGCTAAAAAACACAGGTACCGTAGGATGCGATGGAGTGTCAACTACAGTAATAAAATATGTTAATGAAACCATAGCACCTATCTTGACACATATAATCAATCTTATGACTATAAACGGGGTATACCCAGAACCTTTGAAAAAAGTTATTATCAAGCCATTGCACAAGAAAGAAGACAAAGCAGAAATAAAAAACTATAGACCAATCGCTAAAATTTCTATTATATCAAAAACATTCGAAAAAATAATATATAAAAATATATACGCTTACATGAATAAATTTAATCTACTTTGTAGGGAACAATACGGATTTAGACAAAATACTTCAATTAACATGGCCATATTTGATTTTCTAAATAAAATATTAACCGCAGTAGATAATAAAATTCCAATATGTGCAATTTTTACTGACATGACCAAAGCATTTGACTTCGTGAATCACGATATATTATTAAATAAATTACATGGGTATGGTATTAGAGGACAAATGCTGAAACTCCTTAAATCTTACTTGGCCAACAGAATTCAATACACAGAAATATCTAGATTTTGTAAAGATACAAAAATGGAATCTTACTATCTATCGGAACCAAGGCCTATTAAATACGGTGTACCACAAGGGGGTGTGCTAAGTCCATTGTTATTTTTGATTTACATAAATGATCTCCCAAAAATGGTACAACAACAAATGATTCTCTTCGCAGATGATAGCACTGCTATTGTAAAATGCGACAATTCAGATGAATATGTAAATGACATTAATAACACGCTTTCAGATATTATAAACTGGCTTAATAATAACAATTTACTAATTAATCTAAATAAAACAAAAATTGTGCATTTCTATCAAAGAATAACTCATCCGGACCGTAATATTAACCACAAAGGCTTTAATGTAGAACAGATAAATACTACAAAGTTCTTAGGATTGTTTATAGATAGTAAGTTAACATGGAAAACACATATAGAAGAGACATGCAAGAAACTAAATAAATCGGCATACGCCTTGTTTCAACTTTCAAAGAAAATTAACAGAGACTCTTTATTAATTGCATACCATGGTCTAGTGGGATCAATTTTAAGATACGGTATAATGTATTGGGGTCACTCGACCGATCGAGAATCAATATTTAAATCCCAAAAAAGGTGTATAAGATCGATGTGTGGTCTGAATACGCGAGAGAGTTGTGTATCAGCTTTCAAAGAACTTAGAATTCTAACTGTGCCGTCCTTATATATTCTACAAGTTGCGTTGTTTGTAAAAGAAAACATTAAACAATTTGAAACCGTGTCTACTTTGCGCACAGTCCCAATTCGAAATCAGTACAAAAATGATATCTGTACCCGTAAATGTAAAACTGCATTGGTACGGAAGAGTATTCTAGGCATGGCAGCAGTTATTTATAATAAATTACCAAATCGGATTAAGATCATGGATATAAATAATTTTAAAAAGACCTTGACATTGCTATTAATCAATAAATGCTATTACTCAGTAGATGATTTTATAAATGACAAATGTATAAAGTGAACTATTAGGTAATTAATATATATTATTGATGATGACATAACACCGATTAACAAGGAATATTTGTGACATTATAATTGTAACTACAGTTAATTATCTTAACCACTGACATTTTTACGCCTCACAGGCAAAGTATAGAGATCTTTATAGTATATATATAACAACAAAATGTATTGTACCTATACTTGACAAATAAAATATTGATTGATTGATTGATTGATTGATTGTGTTATGATTTTATAGCCGTGTATTATTTTTAAAGGTTCCCGTGTAATGTCCGGATCGATTAATGTTAATAAGTGAATAATTCCACTTATATGTAGATAAACTGACATTTTTGATACCGGGGATTTTAGACCTAATTTTAAGTATGGTGATATCAAAAATGTTACCGGTTTTTTTCTATCAGCTCGAGTTCCCGAGACATAAAAAATACAGTTTGCAGAAAAAAAATATTTTATTGGTATTAAACATCAAGAAATTGCCTGTGATTTTCTAGAATGAGACTGACGTGGGCAATGTCGCATGATTCCCCAGCAATAGTCGGCCATCATATGGGTGTCCCACCTTCCTTGGTATCTATTCTCTATCGTTATTATATCTTGGTGGAAACGTTCTCCTTGTTCTTCGCTTAAATCTCCTAAATTGTGTTGAAATTGCTCTAGATGACTATTGAGATAGTGTAATTTTATACTCATGTGCCAAAATTTTTGAAACGAACCCGCTTTTCTTCTACTAATTCTTCATAGTTATCAGCCTTATGATTTCTGAGGAAATTTTGTGCAACTGCTACAAAAGATTTCCGCGCAAGCCTTTCCAAATCATTCATAATGGTCACAAAATTAGTAGTGTCTTTTATTAACTGACGTATTTCAGGTCCATCAAAGATACCTGCTTTTAGTTTTTCAGTACTTAAACCAGGAAATTTATGTGAAATAAACTGAAAACATTGACCATTTCTGTCGAGAGCCTTAACAAACTGTTTCATCAGCCCTAGTTTTATACGCAATGGCGGAAGAATGATTTTTTCTCTTGAAACTAAGGGTCCATTTATAACATTTCTTTCTCCGTAAACAAGAGCATCTCTTATAGGCCAATTTTTTTGAGTCCAAGGGTGTGATTTGGCTCCACTGTCCCAGAGAAAAATAAAGCATGGGTATTTAGTATAACTACTCTGTTGACCCAATAAAAAATTAACCATCTTCAACTCGACGCAGATCACCCAGTTATGTTCAAAATATTTTATTTTCTGTAAAAGAATTGAAATTACCTCATATTCTTCTTTCACAGATGTTGAGTGAGCAATTGGAACGGGAGCATATTTATTTCCATTATGTAGAAGAACTGCTTTGAGACTTCGTTTACTACTGTCAATAATCAGCAAACCACTCACATTACAGCAATACACAAAATTTTTATCAGATGAAAAAAACTGTAATGAGCGTCGTTCTCTCGTGCGATATGTAGACACTTGAATATCTGAGGAAAGGCATTTTTTTTTTCTTTTAATCTGGACGCTAGTAGCTCCGCACGTTCCTTAGAAAGATCTAAGTCTCTGATGAGGTCATTAAGCTCATTCTGCGAAAATGGCTTAGGATTTGATGTGTTTCCGCAGTATTCAAATTCATCATCTACTTGAGAAGAAATAGGTGTTTCACCTTTTCCTCCTGAGATTGCTGCACTTCCTAGTGAAAAGCTGGTATTGGAACATTTTCTGAATGCGGAGTAGGTCTTTGTGCTGAAGAAATATTAGGGTATTTCCATTTACGGCGATTGTTTTTGTTGATGCCCACTATATTAGTCATACAAAAGTAACAGTCATCATAATAGTTTTGTTGTTCTCGCCATATAATAGGCACTCCAAACTTCAAAGACTTACGTGTCCCTTTCTCCTATTGTCGCAAATGTTCAACGCATAGTTTACATACACTATGAGGCGCCCACACTTTATCTTGGTGTCGAATTTCAATACGGAAGTAAGCAAAATACAGACGATTCACAATGTATGTTATCGATTTACGCTGATATTTTAGTATGTATTTACCACAAACATAACAAAATGTATCAGGATTGTTAACACAACATCTGGACGTGCTAGCCATAATGATATAGTTAGTCAAATATAAAGGCCGGCGTGACTTTATAAAAATATATTTATTTCACAATACAAATTAATAATAGATACTCAAAATATTAATGCAGTCAATTAATATTACTTAACGTTAGTGCGAACGGTAAGAGAGCTGAGTCGATATTAAATGTACTTTGCTTGGCGATGGCTTTTATAGGCATCGTCAAGTAAACAACTCCTTCTAGAATGAACCCACGCGTTATACGTCTTATTAATTGATATCTGCTTATTTAGCAAAACAGTTATGAGAATTGGACTGAGACTAAACAAGTAACCTGATATCTGTTTACATGATAAATACGCAGCTGAGGCAAGTTAAGCTGATTAAGCAAAACAGTACTTGGAATTATATTCTATGAGCAATAGTCTGTTTATATTGCATCATCTTTTAAAGTACTTGCACTGAGCTGTGTACTGGTCTAGTATACATAACTCCTCCCTCCATAAGTTCAAAATCAGCGTTCGATTTTTGAGAATGTTGATTTTGCTTATGTTTACATAAGGACAATATTTTAGACTTATATAATAGCCCTGTTAAGAAACTGTCCCACTGTTGGGCACGGGCCTCCTCTCAAACTGAGAGGGTTTAGGCCATAGTCCACCACGCTGGCCCAGTGCGGGTTGGCATTTTAGACTTATAAATATATAAAACAATCAAAAGCACAATTATTAATATTACATAAATGATTATAGAACCTAAACTTATGCTATGCACATTCACTGAATATACGTGGTTTTCACTGAGTTTTTCACTTTTACTGCTTAATACGTGTGACAGGAACTGAAGATTTTCTAAGTTGACTTCGTCTACGCTGATTGGCTGCTTGTAGACTTTCTCTGCTGCTGTGATGCTTGGTAAATTTATAACTGGAACTTGGTGGAAGACTTGATTAGTTAGTTGTATGTGACGTTTCCTTAATGTGATGTTCTCTAATTTAGCTTCACATTCATTATCTAAGGTTAATATATAGGTGCCAAAAATGTTGAACTGGTTGAAATCATTTTCACAGTGCTCTGTGAGAAATGTCTGTTTTCCTGAATATAGTAACCATGTGTCAGGCCGAATAGATTTGACCTTGACTTTTGAGGATTTCACTGTAAGTGGAGAACATGATGTAATTTGTGAAGAAAATTTCATCAAATCTGTAATGCATAAGTCTTCATTAGTGACAGATAAATTATCTTCATAACACAGGAATTCTCCTTCGTCTATTTCTTTGCATGATTGTGATAGTGGAAGTATATCTGACCCTCTGACCAGGATTTGGGAATATTGAGGCGTTATTAGGAATGTTAGGTTTAAATGAGGATTATACATGGGAAAAGGATGAAGGTTGTAATAGTTATAGAAATCTAATTGGACAATTGGTATTGACATAATAAACGTTATTCGTTTGTCCTTAATATATGCTCTTATGTCTATACAATGTTCAATTTTTATCAAATTATCGGAATTTACTGGATACATTAATTTATCTATTTTCTCTATATCTTTAAGAGTTGATAACAATTCATCTATGTCTAAAATGGATTGATGTAAAATATTTAATCTACTGAAAGCAATAGCTGTTTCAACCTCATCTAACCTAGTTAACAAAATTTGAAAATTATGGATAATTAAATCGAAAGTATTCAAGACAATTTCCTTACTATGTTGGAATTGAGTTTTATTCAGAATGGATTCTATTTCATTAATTGTTTTGTCTATTTCAATAAAATTATTTCTCGTAGAGTTTGTCAGATTTACTAATACTCCAATTGTTTCAGAAACTAATGATATTTTGTTATCAATAGCGTTTTGTTTAGATTGAATATGACTTATTAAGGAATCGTATCTAATTGCATCTTCGTTATCTAAATTGCCTGTAATGGCTTTAACTATTGAACCTAGGGGATTTAAAATACCTCTTTTAATTCTAATTGTTGGAACTAATTGATTATAACGCTCTAATGTTAAACTCATAATATACTCAGTTTGCATTTGTGCATCTATGATATTTCCGTCTAAGAAATATACATTTAATTTTTCTTTTAAATAATCGTTAACTTCATAATACTTGTTAACGTTATATTCAATACTGTTACTAACAAATTTTAAATCTAATATTTTAATTATATTCCAATTATAAGTGCTAATGAATGCTTGTCCTTCCTTAACTGGGAAGATTCCAGGATTATCTTCAATTTTCTGAAGTTGAAGGGCCAGGTTTTGGGCTGCCTGTATGAGGATCAGGAGCGCGAAGCTGCGGAGGATGTTTAACGTTTTTTTAATGGGATTTTACGAGTTTTATTGATGCAGTGTTTCTAATAACGTTCGCAACTTTAATAATTTAACAATACACGGTTAAAACGTGTAATTTACTGTTGAAATCTAAAAAAAAATATTTAACTTTGAATTTAATATTTGATTTATTTAAAAAAAAAAATGATTTTATTAATTTAAGTTGTTGACTGATAATATTTAGAAAATTTAGAAATTTTATAATCGAGTTTTTCGGTACCATATCTTAAGTATTCAGGTTGTCAGGTTTGTATAACCAAGGTATTAATTTTTATTTTTTTTTGAATCTGTCTTATTTTATCGATTTCATTCGGACTCTAATTTTATTATGCCTGAACCTTTTAATTAAATAAAAATACATATATTGAAGAAATAGTCTGATGAATTTTGGGGTATTCGTATGTAATGTAGCTTTTACTGAAATAATAATTATTTCATCTTCGTCGGAAGATGGAATATTTATTGAAGTTGGGGTATGTCTATCTGGTGAGTTATTCGCTAATAAACTGTCTTTTATTTTATAAAGTGAATCAAGTAGTATTTTTATCCTAATAGTTATATTACTATCCTGTTCGACAGGTATTAATTCGTTTAATTTTGAAGGATCGGTAAAATTTATATTTACTATCTTGGGGGGTTCTTCAATATCAATTATAGGGGCATCTTTTTGTTCACTTAATTTTGAAAAATCGTTATTATTAATAATGTCGAGGCTTTCGTCTATGACTTCGTTAATTGCCACTGGCTCATAATCATATAAGTATTCAGTCTCAAGGTCAGTGTCATCTACGTAATCCTCGTATAAGTCTTCTGTTCTAGGATCTCCGAAATGTTCTATAAGGAGTTCCTTTAGGCTATCCCAAGAATTGATATTAATCCATTTGCTTACTAGTATCGCGGCTTTATCGGTTAATTTACTTGTAACACTATGGTAAATATACAATTGTTGCGCGGCATTATTTTCCCTTGAAAAGCTTCTAACTACATATTCACACCTTTGGATGTAAAGATTTAGTAATTGATCGTTACCGTCGTAACGCGGAATTATATCGAGAATTTCTTTCGGAATAATTTGAATTTCATTCATTTTCAATATCTTGAACACTTATTATTCAATTTTACTATTTGAAAAACACAATAAGATACATATTACACACAAACAAAATAATAAAAAAAACATACAATGTAAAATAACACACACAAAAAAATACAATTTAAAAATAACACATAAAAAGTTTACAATAAAAATTTTATAATAGAAAAAGTTTATAGATTCGGCGATTTTTGTCCGAAAATATAACTCTTATTAATTATTATTTAACTTAGCCTTTATAGGCAGAACAACGTTTATTATTTCTCTCTTTTTTTTTTAAATATTTAATTTCTTTTCATTAGGATTTATTTTCTTTTCAATATTTTACGTTCTCAAGTGGACCTTGTGATCACCCCACTGGAAGTAATTTTCTTTTTAATAAAATACGACAATGTTTTACGTAAGTTCAGCGATGCTTGTCTGATTCTTACGGCCCTAAGTGGTGATCTACGGCTTAGCGATGCGTGTCTAAATCCCGTGAGATCCTAAATTCTAATCACAAATTAGCGATGCTTGTCTAATAATGCGATATCCTTTTATCCAAATAATTCCCGCGATTTTTGACCGGAATTACAGGCTCGGGGTCTGAATGAAATTAGCGATGCTTGTCCAATTAAATTCAGAATAGACAGAAAAATAGGAACATGTGGGAAAGGTCAGAACTCACACAATGCTGCAATTTTTCATGCCGAATATCCGCTCTTTGAGTATCTGCAGGCACTTCTTGACAAAATTTCTTTGTTCGAAGGTAGGTCTTTTTCTAGGATTCAGCCAGGCGATTGTGGTCCGGAATCGATGCTTGTACTCCTACACGGCGTTGAGCTTGTCTGGTATGACTACTGCAACACTTATCGCGACTGAAATCCTACCGTTCGGCTGCGCCAGTCAAATATAAAGGCCGGCGTGACTTTATAAAAATATATTTATTTCACAATACAAATTAATAATAGATACTCAAAATATTAATGCAGTCAATTAATATTACTTAACGTTAGTGCGAACGGTAAGAGAGCTGAGTCGATATTAAATGTACTTTGCTTGGCGATGGCTTTTATAGGCATCGTCAAGTAAACAACTCCTTCTAGAATGAACCCACGCGTTATACGTCTTATTAATTGATATCTGCTTATTTAGCAAAACAGTTATGAGAATTGGACTGAGACTAAACAAGTAACCTGATATCTGTTTACATGATAAATACGCAGCTGAGGCAAGTTAAGCTGATTAAGCAAAACAGTACTTGGAATTATATTCTATGAGCAATAGTCTGTTTATATTGCATCATCTTTTAAAGTACTTGCACTGAGCTGTGTACTGGTCTAGTATACATAACTAGTTACATAAACTTTATTGATGTTATTGTAATAATGACTATATACGAAAAGGACCAGAAAAATAATTAAAAGAGGGTAGAAGGTTAACTAGAGCTGATGAGTAAAAATAACGTATGACAATATATTGTACATTACCTACTTTATCGACCATAGGCACAAACAGAGCTGCACCAAAAAAAAATTCTTTTGTACGCCTGTGTTATTATTGTTAAAGAAAAAAGTAGTATATTATATGATCGTAGTAATGTAAATAATCGTTACCCTTCGAGTCAATGTTCTACTGATGTGGTATTTGTATCGTTCGTGTTCTGCGCGCAGTCTAACACCTGTACGCAGGAGGGCTTATGATTGCCTACGACAATGCATGGCCACGTTGTGAACCGCTTCTATATAATTGTATTCCGTCAAATCGATAAAAATAATATGTTGTACGTTGTATTGTTACACTTACAATAGGATTGGCAAACTAGAAGAACATTTCACACTTGCCTTGTTCGCGATAAGAAGAAAAGATGGGGCGCCTTTTCATAACTCCAGAAGTACTGAGCAAAGGCTTTTTATTTTCACCTCTAATTGATTAACATTAACGTGATATTCAAAATTAAACTCTATACTGGGTCAATAAATTTCAAACAATTTTCGCAATGTTTTAATAATAGGCTCATCAATACTCATCGATGTCCAAATAAAACTCAGACTCTTCTCGTGACGAAATTCCTGCATAGAAGCGTAGCGAGGCTTGGAGAAGTTTGCGGGGCATATCGGTCTCCACTCCACCAACTCCTACGGTGGCCGGTATTGACACTTCGGATGGGCTCCGGGATCTCCGCCAAGAACTCACCCATGCGATTCTAAGCTACTTATGCTCCAATTTCAATGTGATATCAATGAAAATAATGAGGAACCGTAATAAAAGTGTGAAGCTATTATGAAATAACATTGATATGAACTTTAATCACCTCAGACGTTCCCATGACCAAAAGACTTAGTGCTGTAAAGCACTCGAAACATTGGGAACATTAAATAAAAAGTAAAATCAGTTGCAAAAATTTTATTTCATACAAAAAGGTGAACAGAATAAAGTTTCTATTTTTAAGAATTTTATTACGGAAGGAACATATTAATAGACGTTTTTTCAGGTCAAAAAGTACAGCAGAATCATCAACTTTGTATTTTAACACCCGAAGGGGTAGCAAGAGGTGTATATAGCACATTTTATCGAGCTATATTAAAACATCACCATCATCAGTTTTTTTTAACTGAAACATAAGCTGAAAGGTCGTTTTGTGAAATTTAACGCGTCTTTGTACACATTATTTTAAATTCGTTGAAAACCTATCACGGTACTTCAGGAACATTACGTCACAACATAATGCATACAAGTAAAAAGTTAAGTTTTCATGAAACTATAAAAATTATAATTAATATAAAAGAACTACTTTTAAATTATCAGTGCAAGTTACAAAAGCTAAATGTCATCTATTATTTCTGCACTTTCCCCAGGCCATACGTAGCTCTCAATCCAGGGCCGGAAATGCTCGACCCTGGTGTACATTCCCGCGGAGCCGAGGACCCCACAGTTTTTGCCGAATGATGTCAAACCAACAATGGTGTAAAGACATTCGTCTTCATTGACCTGTAGAGGGCCGCCGCTATCAACCTAAAAATAAAAAAAACAAAATTGCATTGCCGTGTTCCAAAAGGCTGGATTATAGATATTATATTGACCTTAATTTAAAAAAAAGAAACACCGTCACGCTTACTACTCCTCAAGTAGCAGTGGCAGGAAAGTACTGGGTCCACCCACATTTCGCTGCCGGTTCCTACTAGCTTTTGAAAATAGTAATCGTGGGATTTTTGGTCAACTTCTTCATAGGAAGGACATTTCACGTCATAGTGCACGTCTGCCACCCCGCTTGGGAAATATTTGCGAAACAAATTGCAAATTTTGTATTAATTTGTAACCACTACAATACTCACGAAGAAAATCTCACGAACTTTCCACTTTCTATATTATACTCATATTAAACGGCAGGTCGGGGCCCAAACTTAATGCCGGCACCGCTGTGAATACTTGGGAATGCGTGCTCAATTTATGGCATGCCACTTTGAATTTTGGTTGTACTTTTGTCGTTTCTGGGTTGTGCTTTTTAAGGTATAGAATATTATATTAGCGCCTTTATTTGTAAGGGGAATAGAGACGATTTTTCCCAGCACAAGTTGTCAAGATGGAAACTAGAGAAGTATGTAAGGTGCATAGTTATACTATGCTTTCGCTAAATGTCTGCGCTGCAGTAAATGCTTCTGAATGCGTACCATTTATGGCATGCCATTTCGATTTTATTTTTTGGATGGCACTATATATGGAAGTAGAGGCTAGAAAAAGTATGTAAGGCGCTTTCGTTTAATCCTGACGCCGTTGTGAATGCTTCGGACTGCATGCTCAATTTTTGGTACGCCACTACAAATATTGGTTGACCTTTAATCGTTTCTGGGTCGTACTTTTTAAGATGTAGTATATGATATTTGTGTCTTCATTTGTATGAGGATTAGTTACGATTGTTCGTAGCACAAGTTGTAGAGACGGAAGCTAGAGAAGTATGTAGGGTGCTTATTGATTAGTATGCTTATTATATATCTCAACAGGAACCAGTGATCCGATGAGGGCGTTTTTTTTTAGATAGATACTTTTAGAAGACGATGATTAAAGATATGTTAAAGAGATATGAGTTGAACATCAATAAACATCCTAATTACGATGCTCAGATGCCTCAAGCAAGTCAGTACCTGCTTTTGAGCATTTGACACTTTATTAATAATTCAACAACGGACGAGGGTGCGATCCCCACAGGAGAGATATCCACATATATTTGTGTGTGGTTAGGTTCTTTTACTTAATAAGTTAACGCATAGACGTAGATTGTAGTAACAGGCAAAATAGCATCAAATCGTAACCAATCACGCCAGAAGTTAATGTCACATTTCGTGCAATACGCAGACGATATCTAAAGTTGCTGATAAAATGACAATTTGTTGTTGTTCATATAACCTCACATAACATTTTAATAATGCCATAAAACGCAGATATCTTGAGCGTGTCCCCTTGTTTTATGATTTAAGTCCACACATAGGCATGTAAAATGGACATTTTATTTATGAAATAAAATATAGGTACTGTTTTAGTATTGATAAATCTAAACCGATAAGGTTCGTTGCGGGAAGTAGTTGAAGAAGCAAGAATCATTTACCTGTTATCCTGCGTAAGCTTTCCATGAAGCGTTGTGACGCATTTTGTTGCAACACGTAAAAATCAATCATCCATCTATTATTTATGTTTTATATATATATTTACTTTAATTTATTGTTTTTGCTGTATGAAAGTCTGTAAAATACGAATAAAATTTTAGCACCATCTAAAAATTTTTGGCACGCCACTACAAAATATTGGTTGACCTTTAATCGTTTCTGGGTCGTACTTTTTAAGATGTAGTATATGATATTTGTGTCTTCATTTGTATGAGGATTAGTTACGATTGTTCGTAGCACAAGTTGTAGAGACGGAAGCTAGAGAAGTATGTAGGGTGCTTATTGATTAGTATGCTTATTATATATCTCAACAGGAACCAGTGATCCGATGAGGGCGTTTTTTTTTAGATAGATACTTTTAGAAGACGATGATTAAAGATATGTTAAAGAGATATGAGTTGAACATCAATAAACATCCTAATTACGATGCTCAGATGCCTCAAGCAAGTCAGTACCTGCTTTTGAGCATTTGACACTTTATTAATAATTCAACAACGGACGAGGGTGCGATCCCCACAGGAGAGATATCCACATATATTTGTGTGTGGTTAGGTTCTTTTACTTAATAAGTTAACGCATAGACGTAGATTGTAGTAACAGGCAAATTAGCATCAAATCGTAACCAATCACGCCAGAAGTTAATGTCACATTTCGTGCAATACGCAGACGATATCTAAAGTTGCTGATAAAATGACAATTTGTTGTTGTTCATATAACCTCACATAACATTTTTATAATGCCATAAAACGCAGATATCTTGAGCGTGTCCCCTTGTTTTATGATTTAAGTCCACACATAGGCATGTAAAATGGACATTTTATTTATGAAATAAAATATAGGTACTGTTTTAGTATTGATAAATCTAAACCGATAAGGTTCGTTGCGGGAAGTAGTTGAAGCAGCAAGAATCATTTACCTGTTATCCTGCGTAAGCTTTCCATGAAGCGTTGTGACGCATTTTGTTGCAACACGTAAAAATCAATCATCCATCTATTATTTATGTTTTATATATATATTTACTTTAATTTATTGTTTTTGCTGTATGAAAGTCTGTAAAATAAGAAAAAAAATTTTAGCACCATCTAAAAAGGAAGACGACACTGACTCCTCAAACACAGGTATTGTAAACCTAGCTCTGGGGTCAGGGCCTAACTTTAACTGTACTGTAATATTTTATGCCAATAAAGAATTGTTATTCTATTTAAAAGTCAAATAAAATGTGCACGTGATATGAAAAACTGAGTATGTTTAGAAACTTATGTCAATAACTGCACACTGTATAGTTTAGTTACATCAGAATGACTCACTTTACGCCGTTTATGTAAAACAAGGGAAAATAAATGTCGAGTAGTAAACCGTCTCTTACGGCCGGTTTCAATATTCAACTCAAGGATATATTTGCCTACTACGAATAGAATTTTGACATATTTTTTATGTAAAATCTGTCAAAATCCTACTGACAGTAAGCAAATCTATCCTTGAATTGAATATTGAAACTGGCCATTACTCTAATGGCCAGTTTCGTTTACACATACGCAATATTTTTAGGAGCAGCGATCAATGATTTCGCTACTGCATCAACGCTTAACGAGTGTTGACTTTCTGCTTTTGATTGTTTGCGTTTTAGCTACTGTTTTGATGCCACATTAGATTTTGGCGGCGGAATGCCACAAATACCACTCAAGCATCGGAAAAGCCATCAAATCAGCAATCGTGTGCACTGTAGACCTTATTACGTCAACCGTTAGGAATGTTCTCTCACGATGTGTATTCAGTAACTACAAGGTTCTCGCCACCATATGCTATATATCAATTGAAATATAAACATGATTTTTCATAGATCATGTTTATTTTTCATTTCACCGTAAGCTTTATTCAGACAGGTGTTCTTTGCTTGCCGTTCTCCTATCCTTTGTCAGAAGAGCCTTATAACAATATACCTACTTGGAGCCGGAACTAATGCAGTCCTTGTTATTAGCTGTCAACTTGTCTATCGAATAAAAGATTTGCCTTTTATAAATCACTATTTTTCCTCGTTTGTCGAAGGATGCTTTTTATTTGACACTATTCTAAATAGGTTCATAATTGTAGGAATCATCATCATCAACATCAGCCTATAGCAGTCCACTGCTGGATATAGGCCTCTCCAAGTACACGCCACTGGGTATGATCCTATTGTAGGAATATTTTACAGAAAATTTTCATCTGAATACTAGACATTTCAAGCCGTATCATTATTATCCATCGTAAAAATTTTCAAGACATGTCGGAATTTTGCTTAGGAACATTAGGCCAACACGTTTAGATCATTAAAGAGTGTATTGTAATTAGTCAATAAAAATTAAGACCGAAACAAAAATCTGAGTCAATCAATTTTAAGGCCTTTATTAGAAGTAACTGTTTAGGTTAACATATACCTCTGTTATGGTCTTATCACGTATTACCTATATTTCTTGTACGACCTTCACTCGACATTTTTTATAAAACATACAACCTTATGTCATATTTAAGATAACTTTATTCAAAAATTCCTTCCATAGCCCAAAGGCCACTTAAGCGTAAACTCCGCAATAGATATCGAAAGAAATGGTTTCATAAAAAGTTAGGAGCAACTATCTTTAGATTTGTATTGCCGGCAGCGTATGCTGGTCTATGGAAGTTTCCTTCGATCAATTCAGACGACCCACTCTATATTCAGATGGTTATTGAGTATGGTAAACTTTTGAAGGCGTAGGAACGCCTCAGAAAAAAACTTTACTAACTTTAGCTTTGAAAATCTTCTAGGCGTTTTTTTCCGCGGACATAAGAAGGCAAATATCCGAAAATGCGTTAGCCAAATTTATTGTCCCATTCAAAATTTACCTTTGATCCTAATACAATAGAATTGAATTACGCAAATTCTAACAAAACGTAACAAAGAATTATGCTGAAATACTTTCGATATCGTGCAACGGGTCCCTCATGAAACCTGATGCGTAGCTTTTTATTGGCGCTCACCTTCACGTTTAGCGTTAAAATTATACAACGCTAATGTAACATTACATAAATTGTAAAGGATACGCCATTACAGTCATTGATGTGACTCTGAAATATATTGATTCTTAAACTTTAGTATTACCAAAGGGCCGTTCAGAACCGAGGGCCGACCCAAGTAACAAGGGCTTCGTTTTTATTTTGTTGCCACAATCGATAGCGCTTTATTCTATCCAGGCGAAGTTTCATTGAAAAATGTAATTCTCGTAAATTATATAGATTTCCATCAGCTTTAGCGACTGCAAAACATCCACTTAACTACAGACTCTGATCATCCTAGTAATTAAGCATTGAAATTAATAGCAAGTATCGTCATATTCACCGTTCAAAGAGACGCTTCGAACACCCTCATAAATTTTACCTTGTTTATTTCACTATTTCATGTATTTATTGTTTCAAAAAAATCTAGATTGCATAGCCCTCGTTGTATGTTTTGATAAACTAGGTTTGATAAACTGCTCAATTATTGATAAATGGTTTCTATTGCTATATCTGTGTTAGTCTTCCTTAGAGAACTGAAAATAAATTACACACTAAAAATAAAAATAGACTAGACTGCTTCAGTTGGACTAATGGCAGAGGTTTGAATCCTAGACCGGATAAAGCGTGCTTTTTCTATAGCAGAATTCTAAACTGCAGTTTGGTGACTGTAATTGTTTCCGGTATAGAGACAGAGAGAGAGAGAAAGCGAGAGGCAGGCATCGAAAAGTCCAGCACCTACAAACAAAACACTGGCTACGAGCAAAATGGGAGAGAGGGAGAGACGCGCACCAAAGCATCTAGCACCTACAAACGAAACACTGGTTACGAGCGAGAAAAGACAGAGAGAGAAAGAGAGGCACCTAAACCTCAAGCAACTGCAAAGAAAACACTTATTACGAGCGAGGCAAGAGAGAGAAAAAGAGAAGCACCGAAGCGTCCAGCACCTACAAACGAAACACTGGTTACGGGCGAGAAAAGAGAGAGAGAGAGAGAAAGAGAGAGGCCCGAAGCCTCCAGTACCTACTAACGGAACACTGGTTTGAGAGCCCCGGTTATCAAAACTCGAAGGATCGCGAGATTTTTTAGTGTGTGTGGTAGTAAGTACTTCATAACTCAATCTTCCTCACATATGACTAAGAATCTTTTACTACCAAAAATATGCCTATTGATACATAACGTGCGTAAGAAAATAGTGGTATACGATAAAGCTATAGATCTCAACTGTTTATTGGCATAGGACATTACGCGTCACTTCCATTACGTGTAATGTCACTGCATGGTGTTTGTGTGAACGGCGCCATGCACGCTAAATAAAATGGTGATTCTTTAAACTGGGGCGGCGTAAAATTGTTGGCATGACGTGATATTTTAATTTTTATCTTCTTCTTCTTCTTCAGCCGAAAGACGTCCACTGCAGGACAAAGGCCTCCCCTAAAGACCGCCACAACGACCGGCTTTGTGCTGTACGCATCCAACTTCTACCCGCGACCTTCACTAGGTCATCGGTCCATCTTGTAGGGGGCCTACCCACTCCACGTCTTCCGGTACGTGGTCGCCATTCGAGAACCTTTCTGCCCCAACGGCCGTCAGTTCTACGAGCGATGTGCCCCGCCCACTGCCACTTAAGTTCAGCAATTCTGAGTGCTATGTCAGTGACTTTCGTCCTCCTGCGGATCTCCTCGTTTCTGATTCGATCCCGCAGGGTAACTCCGAGCATAGCTCTTTCCGCCCTTTGGGTGACCTTGAGCCTTCTTATGAGGCCCATCGTAAGCGACCATGTCTCAGTGCCGTAAGTCATCACTGGCAACACACACTGGTCAAAAATTTTTGTCTTGAGACACTGCGGAATTTTGGACGAGAAGATGTTACGTAGCTTCCCGAACGCCGCCCAACCGAGCTGGATTCGACGATTGACCTCTTTCTCAAAGTTGGACCTACCTAATTGGATTCTTTGTCCCAGGTATATATAATCGTCAACAACTTCGAGCGTAGAGTCTCCAACCTTTATAGAAGTTGGTACTACATGGACGTTTGACATGATCTTCGTCTTGTCCATGTTCATTTTAAGACCTACTTGTTGAAAGACTCTACTGAGGTCGTCGTGCATGGTACTGAGGTCTTTCAGGGTATCCGCCATGAGCACGATATCATCGGCAAATCGAAGGTGAGAGATGTACTCGCCGTTGATGTTGATACCTAGTCCTCTCCAGTCCAGAAGCTTAAAGAAATCTTCACATCTTCATCACTAAGTTTCGGGGATATAACGTCTCCCTGTCTCACATCACGCTGCAGTTGAATAGGTTTTGAGCTCTGGTCCTGAAGGCGGACTGACATAGTAGCGTTTTCGTACAAACTCTTCAGCACCTCGATATACCGGTAGTCAACTTGGCACTGCTGGAGAGACTGTAGTACAGCCCAAGTCTCGATCGATTCAAAGGCCTTCTCATAATCCACAAACGCTAAGCATAGTGGCAGGTTATACTCTTCAGTCTTCTGTATGACCTGTTGCAGCGTATGAATGTGGTCTATGGTGCTGAAGCCTTTTCGGAAACCGGCTTGTTCGGGAGGCTGGAAGTCATCTAGTCTGTGCGCGAGACGATTGGTGATGACTCTCGAAAACAGTTTATAGACGTGGCTCAGAAGTGAGATGGGTCTATAATTCTTCAAGAGGGTTTTATCACCTTTTTTGAAGAAGAGAACTACCACACTTCCGGCTTGACTGTGGCGTTTTGCCCTCGAGGATGACGGTGTTGAATAGTTTCTGGAGAGCCTTCAATATCGGCTTTCCACTAGCCTTGAGAAGCTCGGCTGTTATACCTACATCGCCTGGCGCCTTGTTGTTCTTGAGCTGTTTGAGAGCCATACTAATGTCGCACAGACTGATGTCCGGGACGTCTTCGGTATAGTGTCGGGTCAATTTGGCTCTTGGGTCTATGGCCGGATTGCAGACAGGTGGTTGTACTGATGTGTATAGCTGTTCGTAGAACTTCTCGACTTCCCTCAAGAGTTCTGGTGTAGAGGATACAATCCTGCCGTCTCCGGTCTTCAGCTTACTCAACCGGCTCTGTCCGATAGACAGATCCCATGCAAACACTTTAGGGCCATTGTTGCGCTCGATAGTCTCTATTATTTTTTCAGTATTATACTCGCGTGCATCGCGAGTCAGAGACTTAGAGATCTGCCTATTGAGCCGCTGGCATTCGGAAACTTCTTCTGGAGACTGCAAGATCATCCTGCGTCTTTCCTCCATAAGCTTGAGGGTAACGCCTGAGAGCTTTTTGGTTCTTTTTGTACGGTGGGTTTTAAAGAACTTGAGCCCGACCGAATGGACAGTTTCCACTACTCTGCTGTTATAATCGTCCACGTTTATGCACTCACCTAGACCTTCAAAGCAATTCTGCAGTTCGAGCTGAAAGCTATCGGGCTCCTGAATCTGGACAGGTGCTGGACGGAGTATAGACTTCATCAGTCTAGACCTTTCAAGCTTGAAGTTGATATTCAATGTGCCTCTTACTAGTCGGTGATCACTTCCAGTTTGCGTTGATCACAGAGACATCATTGAATATGTGCCGCCTCGTCGACATGATGAAGTCTATCTCGTTTCTTGTAACACCATCGGGGCTCACCCAGGTCCATTTACGGTGTTCCCGCTTCTAGAAGAAGGAGTTCATCATAAAGAGTCCCTCCTTCTCCATGAAGTCAGCCAGCATTTGGCCCCGGGGATTCCGTTGTCCAGTACCAAAGGTTCCCACTCTCAGCTCATCGTCGCCTCGTCTGCCCAGTTTCGCGTTAAAGTCCCCCATAACAACGGTGTAGTGAGTTTTAGAGATATGTATGGCTCTAGATATATCCTCATACATAGCCTCTACCTCATTGTCGGGGTGTGTCGAAGTCGGTGCGTATACCTGTATAATTTTCAGTGAATACCTTTCAGTCATTTTGAATAACAGGTACGCTACCCTGGTCGACACACTCTCGATCTTGACAACGTTGTTCACGAGAGACCTGTGGACTATAAACCCGACACCACCCTGGAACAGCTGGTCGCCCTCCCAGAAATAGAGCAAGTTACCGGATTTAAGTGTTATCGAGTCCTCACCCTCTCTTCGGACTTCAGATAATCCTATGATATCCCAGTGTAACTTGCTCAATTCTTCCTCGAACTCGTCGATCTTTTCGTCAGGTCGCAGTGTGCGCGTGTTAAAAGTTGCCAAGGCCAATGGTCTTCGTTGTCGGTAGCCATGCTTCTTCCGGGGACTCTTAGCACCCCCTGCCCCGCCGTTACCGTGGCTGCTACCGTGGCCAGGACTAGCGGGGCCGCCGGGGACTGGGGGCCGTTTAATATTTGTGGATGTCATTAGGGGGATGATGCCATAATCGCCACGCTTGGCAGGCGGGTTGGCGATCGCAGTATAGCGTTAGTAGGTATTAAGAGGACGCTGCTGCCCATCCTCTCGTCTTAAAAGCTCCTTAGGCACCACTTACGGCACCTGTGGGCTTTGATCTCCTAGCAGTAACCCAACTAACTAGGGCTTTGGATGCCATGTGTATCGCCATTCCAGAGAGTGGTGCCCTGCTTCCGGCAACACTCAGCCCAAGCGAGCCCTCTTCCGGTGTGGCACCAGAGTACTGCCTCGCTTGAACTACCGCTTGCGGTATTTGTTGCTGGATTTGGTCGCCTCTTATGACCCGCTGTTAGGCCAGCTTGTGGTGGGGAGACTGTATTCTTGATCCGTCCCCACACGGATTAGTTTTTATAGGCTCATTGAAATACCGAAATGGTGCGTATTACTGAGATATTAAAGATTTGTTTACTGCTTTGTGTGAATTGAGGTATGTAATGTCCTTTTTTA
Source organism: Phalera bucephala (assembly GCA_905147815.2). Lineage (NCBI taxonomy): Eukaryota > Metazoa > Arthropoda > Insecta > Lepidoptera > Notodontidae > Phalera > Phalera bucephala. Next base: position 26,890,772 of record LR990613.1, on the reverse strand, counting down.
TACGATAGTGGTACGTTGACTTCAAGACGCGACGTTCCATTTTTTTATTTTAAAATCAAGTTAACTCAATTTAAATTATTTTTTTTATAATTTATATGATTCAAAATAATTATGTTATTCTCAAAGTCACCGCGGTTTAAAATTTACCTAAGCTATAGAGAATTTTAAAATCAAGTTCCTACAATTCTTCTGAAATATAAATACATAATTACGTTTGGTTTCAGAATAAAATTAAGTTTAATAGCAATTTCGTATGCCTATGATGACAACAAAGTGATTTTGATGTGACTACAAATCACTACTAGGTGAATGGTTTTAGTTTGGGCCTAGTATTATATTTAACATAAAACCATGTAAAAGTAAGCCTACGAATTATGTATCAATTCCTATATGTATATTCTGGTATCTAGTAAACAGTGCTTGTCTTTTCCACTAACACTAAGATAAACATGAGCGGCCATTGCCGTCTTTCCGTGTGTGACCGGACCTCCATACATTTCCATTTGGTGTGATCCCAACAGCTTCTGAGGCAAAGTATGTTTTTTAACGCCTGGCTTTAGTAGTCTGGTAAAAGTCTTTGACAATCCCACTATTCTAACTTATTATACTTCCCGATTTCCTTATTCGTAATGACTAAGTAAACACGTAATGCGGCACGATACGATAACTTAGTGAAATGGCAATTTAATGGGACTGTAGTGGCATGCAGAATACTTCAGCTCTTTAACAGGTCTCAGAGAATTACTACCCGCTAAAACCTACCAAGCAGCCGCATACGTGAGTGTGTGCGGGATTCTCGTCGTACCGCTGGTATACCGCGACAAGGATGTTTTGGCACTCAGATGATATTTTCGGGAGGGTATAGGTGAGAAATTCGGGTTACAATTTAGTAAAATTATCTTACATCTAGTGAAATATGTTAACAGGTGGATCCGCACAGTCTAATTCGAGAGAGTTGACGCACTTACTTAACGAGCTTAATCAAGCTGTACCATGTGGACGTAGTAAACTAAATGAAATTATAAAACAAAATAAAGCAGTATTTTAAAACATTCCTACTAATAAAAACGAAAAAAAACATGGGTAAATTTCATAGCAAACGGCAACTAAGCGATAGCAAGCAAGTGACATTTCACTCGATGATGGCGCTAGTTCCGATTTTGTCCACGTGCCAAAAGATCCCTTTCGCTATACTAAGATGCTCAACTGAGAGCTTAGATTAAGACATTGACGTAACCCTGACGTTGACGAGACGATGTGATATTCTGTTCATACAACAAATTAACTAAATAGAGATGAATGTGACAGCACAATTTCTCGGTGACGTTGCTCTAATGTAAATGTCTTCATGCTAAGCCGTCTACGCATTTTCGTCAACTATTGTAGAGCTCTGCCATCCTAGAATCAAATTTGTTTAAACACCAGAAAATTATTTACTTTCTACTTAATGACCTCTTACACGCTTTGCAAGAGAAGGAGAAAAGGTATAATCTATTTTATCTAAACCACAACTTCAAAAAACATTTCTGAATTCACGCAATCGCGTTTTTGCCAAATATTATTAAGAAGAGTCTGATGTCCTTAATTACGATATTTAAAGTAACTAATGACGTAGGAATAAATTAGGACTTTTTTTTTTCAACTTATTTGGGTTTTGCTCCTTTCGCAATAAAGATGGAAGATTTTTTAGATTTTATCTTCACTGAAATGTAGATAAGGTTATATTAATCATTATATTAACCAGGCGCATAGGCATCTCTTGCTGTGTTCTGTGATAGGTATGTTAAACATACATCACACCGCGGAGGGATTTCACGTTCCACCAAAATGTTTTTGAACTGTTCATCCAGGGTAAGGTTGCCATGGCAGCCATGGCAGGCTATTTGATGTCTTTTAAGTACCTAGGTACTTAAGAGGCTCACATTTTTAAATATTAAGTCGTTTTTTTATAATATACCCGGAAAAGAATTTTACCAAGCTATATACAATACCTTCTTGATAATTTCAATAGTCATTGTTGTTCTGACCAAAATGTGCTTCCAAATCCACCAAGCTGACCCAGGGCATATTGGTAGAGGTTGGTTGTGGCCACCTGCTGTTGAAACTTATCAAACTTCTATTAGGCATCAAATTCGCCTTAACGACTACGACTGTCACATGTAGTGGCAGCCGGAAACAACAGCTTAGTGTGCTTTCTGAGGCACGGGGGCGCTCGAGAAAGGAAACGCCTTAAACGGTCACTCGTCTCTGACCAGCCGCGCTGAAGTCTGTTTATGTCCCACCGATTGGTAGAGGTAGTTTGTGTACACCTGCTGTAGGAACTTATCAGCCTATCAGGCATCCAACTTGGATTAGCTACTAAATCAAGTAAAAGGGACCTTACTTGAAAATGGAATAATTATAAACGGCCACCCATCTCAAATCAACCAAATCGAACGCTCCTTGGTGATCGCTAAGAACATTGCGGCTTCGCAGTGCACCGACAGGTAAAGTAATAAAAATGGAGGTAGCAATAATAAATCAAAATATCTTATTTTAATATCTAAGCAGTATTAGCAGTTTTCAACGAGTTATATTGAAAAAATATTTCCAAGAAAAGGAAGACACATGTAGACGGGTGGGCTATTACTCGAGATGTCTTTTGTTCATGAAATCAATATGGGTCGTAATGATAAATGTGTCCCGCGCTGATTTATGTAGAGATATTCAACGTTCTAATTTTCTTAAAGTAGGTGAGTAGATAAATCTTCCTTGGAAATTTGGGGTCAGTTCAGGTTATCGTTAACATTAATGGTGAAATGTCATCGTCTGCTTGATAGTTCCAATAAAGGAACAATGATAATAAAATACCGATACTTCTTATATTTTGTAAAGGAACCACTTGTGAACTAACTTATACTGTCTTATTAGTTGTTAGAAATCTCTTGTAAGTCGAGGAAATAAAGAATGGGTCAACATACTTATAATCCATCACGCGGAACCAGACCGAATTGGTGAAAACAGTTTTATAGCCACCTTTTTGAACTTTTGTGAGTTAATAACCACCAAAAGTTTACAACTTTGCTAACTTTCTAGCTTAATAACTTGTGCTTTAACTTGACAGGCGTAACTGTGGTCGTGGCTTAAGGTACCTGTTGAAGTACGAAATTCTATAAACAGTCATTGATCTCTAACTAATCAAGCCGAACGTAGTTTAATCTTTGTATTCACTATTTCTGCTAAATGTGGACTATTGCAATATTAAATGTACCAAAAATGTTGATCCGCCCGTTTTGGTTTGACGGTCGTAATGGTATATCAAACCGCTTCATCCAAAATACCGTCTCGTGTATGCACAGAATATAAAACGTCAAACGCCACCGCAAGCGATATTCACGTCAAACATAAAACAGTCTTATGAAATTATTTTTCATTCGTCACACCTTCCATTCAAAAACCTTCCTCAAAGATCGTCATGACGAACAGCTTTCGGATTTATGGATCCCGATTTTTTACCTTCGTCTTATTCTTGAAAATTAATAATAGAAGCAATCATTTTCATGCCTAGATTGCGGGACTCCCAATTTTCCATTGCCCATCTAATATAAATTCACGAGCGATGTTGAACAACGGACAGTGGTTGTTGTAATGTGTTGAGTAAAAGAACTTCATGCTCGCGTCCGAAGTTTACTAATCCAACATACTCTCTGTTTGAATTACCAAGGCCGTATTTGCAATATGTATGCTTGCAGTAGAGACGCACGCCAAGAAAACTTTCAAGATAGTTTAATCAGTTTATTCACTTCATAAGTACCTAAATCTGATATCATTTTAAATTTTTACTCTAGACTAAGGAATAGAAAACCAAGGTCACCGACATGGCCCATAGGATTAGTAAGCAGAAGTGGCAATGTGCGGGCCACATAACGCGAAGATCGGACGGGCGTTGGGGCAGAAGATTCTAGAGTGGAGACTACGTATTGGCAAACGCAGCGTGGGATGGCCACCTACCAGATGGACCCACGATCTTGTGAGGATCGCAGGAAGTCGTTGGATGCAGGTGGCATCGGATCGGCTGCGCTGGAGAGCGATTGGGGAGGCCTATGTTTAGCAGTGGACAAATATAGGTTGATATGATGATGATTATCCTGCTAAACGATTTGCGACTTTATTTTATTTTCTTGTTCATCTATCTTGAGCTATTTTAGTATCCATTGTGCATTTAAAAAAATATTTTAGTGTATACTTAGTGCGTGGCTTCCCCTAAAACTTAAAAACTGCCATCAGTTTGATTTTCAGGCTGATTGCCTTTTATATGATATTTTGGCGGCGGTCGTAGCTCTGTGTAACTGCGGTGTTCTTAGCGATTACCAAGGTTAAGCAGCGTTGGGCTCAGTCGGTCTGAGATGGGTGACCTCTTCTGGTTTTATGTCTCCGTGCTCCAGAAAGTACATCAAGCCATTGGTCCCGGATACCGTAAAATATGGTAGTCTTTAAGCTAAGTTAAAAGCCTTATAGGCGGCTTGATAAGTTCCAACAGCAGGTTGCCACAAACCTGCCTCCACCGATCAGCACTTGGGCCGCGTGGTGAAGTATACCTTACTTAATCTGTTTCACCTCGATATCTACACGCTGTAACATAATTAACGCAAGACCTGAAAGTAGTTTAATCTAAATCGGTAACAGAATTGATTCCAATTTGTGATATATCTCTCATTTTACGCCTTCAGTGCGCTATAAAAAACTAAATTTATTCTTGAATCATAGCAATAAGGAGATTTCAAATGGATTTCTACAACTTATTTCTCAATGCACACACATAAAAGTACAAGTTTTATTGTTAATTGGGCTATAAACGTGCTTAAAAAAGGGTATAATAATAATAATAATAGTAGCCCTGTTAAGAAACTGTCCCACCGTTGGGCACGGGCCTCATCTCAAACTGAGAGGGTTTAGTCCATAGTCCACCACGCTGGCCCAGTGCGGGTTGGCGAACTTCATACCTTCGAAAAACTCCTAGGCATGCAGGTTTCCTCACGATGTTTTCCTTCACCGTTAAACCAAGTGATAATTAATTTTTAATACGCACATGCTTACGAAAAGACAGAGGTGCGTGCCTGGGTTTGAACCCCTGACCTCTGACTTTGCAGTCCAACGGTCTAACCATTAGGCTATCACTGCTTTTTTCTTAAACTTTAAATTTGGAAATTTGATTTTCGTCTTAAATTCGTGAATTAATTATCAAATCGAGGTGTCTGAGGTCTTGCGTTATTTACGATACACCTTGTATATAGGCTGATTTCTTAATATTATTTATTATCCATATTTTGATTAACAGTAATTATGTTTGTCTTATTGCCATCTTATTCTGCAAATAACATTAACAAGGGATGAAAGACGCTTCCACGGCCCGGATTTATGTTGAAACAATAAAGTAATCTAGTATTTTCATCAAACATAGCTAACACTTAATTTAATCATGCACTGTATATTTAGGCATAGTTTGCTTGTGAACACCAGAGCGCCAAGCACATATCATTTGACGTTATCATGGCGTTGTCGAGAAAGCGTGCTGTCACGTTCATCTAATTTCTGTATATTTGTAGTGTGAAAAGGAAGGCATATCAACTCGATACCGTTAAGCAAACGTCAATTTGTTCGTGCAAAGCCTCCAGACAGAATCCGCTGAAACTTGCTACGCTAGTTTGCAATTACTTAGTACAGGAACTAAGCGCGAAAAGATTAACATAAACATGACGTTAGCGAGTTAGCCGCAGTAAGCCGACACACCACAGTTCAACAGGTCATACATAGCACCACGAAAAACTGATACATTAACGTTCCAAACTTTACCGTTTATCTCGTTTTACCACGTTTGTTCTGAGGGCTTAGCACGAAAATAGTGACGTTAGTGTAACGCTAGCGAATTGATATGTCATTCCTGTCACACTACAAATATACTAAATAAACATGAAATTGACAGCACGATTACTAGCTAGCGTCACGCTAACGTCAAAGAGTATTCGGGCGAAGCCCTCAGATAAGCAGAAATAGTGAGCTAGATTGTAAGAGCTCGTTTTGAAACTACAAAAAAATATTTGCTGTTATGTAATTTAATGCATGTTGGATTTATTTAGTACGACTGCTTATGTCTTTGCCCTACATCTTTCGAACGTAGATATGAGAGATATGCATATAGTGAATACAATACAGTTGATTGGTTCAGCTGGTCGGTGTAAGAGGCAGTATTTTTAAACTGAAAGAATAGCTTATCGCTTCGAGTTGGAAAATTAGAATTCATACAAAAAGGAAAATTGCTTCAACTATCTGCTTTAATCGTTCAACAGGTTGCCGGTTGCTGTAGAATGGCGGATTACATTAGATTTTTTCTCGAATTTATAGGTTTTTCTTTCTAATTTAAATCAGTATTCTATAAAGAATATTAGTGGTACGTTAAAATAATGGTCCACTTTAGAAGTGAGTACTCAGTAAATAGATCAAGACAAATTCGGGAAGTCAAAGATATTCGCTTCTATATTTGGATACCAAACGTCCACAATTCGTCAAAATCTGATCATTTTGTATTAAATGCAGTATTTGTGATCAAATACTGTATTTAAAACGGTGTCAGTGCCAGGCTAGAGCCATGACAGGCTTTCATTTCGTCCTAGTGTATTTTAATTAGTTTATATGGTACTTATCTAGTAGATTTTCGTGGTAATCCGTACTATGGATTTGAAAATGCATGATTCAGATTAGATTAGATAATAATTTGAGAGTTATTCATTAGCGCTTACCACTTTTCATATTGCAAAAACACGTTAATTCACGTCAAATGGCCGTGCCAAAGCATGCTCAAAATTAAGTCCACACTTCACCAAATAAAAATATATTATTTCTTTTTTGACGATCACCAAGGTAAAATAGCGTTCGACACAATAATTCTGAGATCTATTCTCGAGCGTCTCTGTGCTTATTAACTTGGTCCAACTTGGCTTGGCACTCTTAATAGTCTCTAATATCTAAATGAGTAGTCGTCAAACCTAGTTGGAGGCTTTATGAGCGGCTTAATAAATTTCAACAGCAAGTGGTCACAAACCTGCTTCCAAGCATAGTTGACAAATATTAACTCATATTGAATTGTGAGATAAGTCCTCTATAAAGCAAATTTCAAATCAGTAAAATTTTATAAGATCTGGCTGATTGATTTTGCTTTCATACACGGTGTGATTTTAGTCGTCCTGGAGCGAAACCCCACGTGATGTATCCAATGACTACTGTTCACTGGTCCAAAAAAAATAAAAAAGCACTCTTCAATAAGTAACATCTCCCTAACAATACTAATTTAGTGCATTAAAACACATGTAGCAAGCGCAAAATGACATTGAGGGGCAGCGTGGCTCGTCAGTTGGCTGTTCCCGATTTTCACCCTAGCTATGATATTCGGATAGGACAGTAGGTAGATGTTACATATTGATGATTTTATTTAGTTTTTTTAGCACCATTAAACAGTAGGCATTCGATACATCACCTGGGTCTTGGCACCAGGACGACTCAAACTACACCATGTATAATGCTAACAAGTTAAAAACATGAAATAATTTTTATTCGTACATAACCTTAACCATAAGTGTTACTAAATACATGTATTATTTCAATATGCATTGTACTAATTATAATATGACTTTATTCGTACCTAAATATACGATATTTTTGTACTATATAAACTTTCGACGGTAATGGAAATGGATTCCAAAGTAGATACATAATTATTTCAAATAAATACGGATGCATTGAAAGGACACATTTGGTATTTGATCCTGAATGCTGTATATGCATGTTTGTTTTATCACTTGCTTTAACGATATTTTCCTTCACCGTTAAAGCAAGTGATAATTATTTTTTAATACGCACATGCTTTCGAAACGACACAGATGCGGGCCTGGGTTTGAACCCTAGACCTCTGACTTGGCAGTCCAACGGTCTAACCACTAGGCTATCGCTGCCAATTCAAGAAATACACATACACTCGAAAAACATATACATGTTCAAAATAGTATGATTTTGCACTTACTGCAACTTCCAATTTTAGTGACCCAATTAGCCTACTCAAAAATTTAAAGTGTCTAGTCACTGGCGCCACTAGCATCCAATTTGCAATTGTTCTCTGATTGCATGCAGTTCACACTAATAAGTAACCGTGGAATTTTCAGTTGCTTCGAATACTCGACCCGTAAACCAGCAAGTTTGGAACCAAATTAATGCCGCGGTGTATGCTAACTCGCTTAGTAAAGTACGATTAGTATTTTCCAAGTAATCAGAATTAGATAGATCACTGCTGTGTACCTTACACTTAATCTGAACTGTAAAGTACACGACCGATATGTTAGCGTTTTACTGTAAGAATTTTAATGTAAGTATTTTATTGCAATCATTTATTATTAAGAATCATTTCATTAATTTATCATCACCTTCTTATATTTCGACAACAGAAAAAGTTACATATAAAAAACAAAATAAATGGCATTAAAATTTGCAAATTTCCTGCCCGTCGATAAGGTTATTTATGCCAAATATGAATACTAGATTATATGACATTATTCGTTGGAAACGTCGATTTATTCTTGACGTAATTTTGGATCTTATATAGCTAATATGAGTTAGATTTTTACAGAATAAAAAAAAGCAAATTGCATGTCGATAGTAATATGAGTATATTCGCCTACTCAAAAATTTAAAGTGCCTTTGGCACCTTTTAACCTTTGGCACCAGCTCTAAATTAGCAATCATTGTCTGATTGCACAGAGTTCGCACTAATAAGTAACCGTAGAATTTCTAGTTGCTCCGAATATTCGACCCGTCCACCAGCAAGTTTGGAATCAAATCAATTCCGCGGTGTATGCTAACTCGCTTAGTTAAGTACGATTAGTGTTTTCAAAGTAATCAGAATTAGACCTTACAGAACAAGGAAGTCTGAACTGTAGAGTATGCTAATTTTAGTATTTTGTCATAGTCAGCTGTTTCTTCTTTACACTGTTGTTAAACAGGATTCTTTGACAATATATGACCCTCATGAAAATCTTTTAAAACGTAGAAAAGACGCACGAGTTTGCAACACAAGTTCATTTAGATTTTCACATCGCTTTTTCTGCTATCAAGGTGGTAATCTCTATAATAAAATAAATAAAGTATTACCAATTAATCCAATTTACACAAAAAACGTAAGTACATCCTTAAAAAATGGATATAATAAAAATCTTTAAAAAAAATAAACCGACTTCAAAAAGCAAAGACTTAATATTTGAAATCGGTGCCGGTTAGTGCAGTCGGTTACTTGACACCAACTTCAAATATAAATTTTTTGCTTTTCGGTTTTATATTTAAAAAAAAAGATTTTTATTTTACAAGTTTAAGTGTCAAGTGCATTATTTACTAATATTTATATTATATTATTTTGCCGAGTTGTACAGCGAGGTACCTACAGGATTGATATAATAATCATAATAACGGTGCTGTTCGCCGTTAAGGAGTCCCCTGATGTATCTTCTAAGTCCAAAGATCAATACCGATTTCATTTAAATGGGACCACCTCGAAACTATACAAAACCTAACGCAAAAAGAATCATCAAAATCAGTTCATAAATAAAGACGTTATAGAAAAACACACACAAATTGTTGACCGCCTCCTTTTTTGAAGTCGGTTAATATTCTGATTAGTCCTATAACTGACGTAATACCCATAATATCTCAATCTACGCATTCGTATTGTTTGCCGTTAAGGAGTTCCCTGGTGTATCTTCCAAGTCCAAGGTCCAATACCGATGAAATTAAAATGGGACCACCTTGGAGCTATATTGAACCCAATGCAAAAAGAATCATCAAAATCGATTCATAATTGGCGGAATATTCGCGTAACATATATACCAAAAAAATAGTCGAATTGAGAACCTCCATATTGAGTTCTTAGATTTACGCGAATATTACACATGAAATAAAACTATTTTTTCGGATTTTATCGCGGTTTATTTTTTTGATTTTTAAGTTCCCGACGTTTCGAGTGCTTTGCAGCACCCATGGTCACGGGAAGGACTGAGGTGGTAGACGTCCAAAAGGTATAGTTGTTCCGGAGTACCCTCAAACTTTCTAATTATTTTTGTTGGTCCGATCTACGCAGAATGAGCTCACGGTGTCTTGAGGTCTTGCAGTGTTATGCTTGGTTTTGGATTTGATTATATTAATTACTGGATCCCAAGTCGATGGAAGCACCCAGCCATCTTCTCTATTGAAATTAGGATGTTTTTTAATTTCAATAGCTTCGCGAACCATCCTTGGTAGGAATCGGTGTTCTTTCACGAGGATTTATGGTCTATCAAATCTGATGTTATGGCGGGTGCGGTCAAGGACATGTTCACAGACTGCAGACTTCTTTGAGCGCTTCACTATTCAACACTATTCACATGCTTACCTGTACAAGATTGTGTCGAAATTGTAGAAAGGAAACTAGCGGAGAACAACATGCCAGCGGAATACTCAGAACTATTGAGACACTGCCTTACATCTGGCTACTTACTGTTGAAGGAGGAGTTCTACAAGCAAGTAGATGGTGTGGCGATGGGCTCCCCTGTATCTCCCATTGTTGCCCATATATTCATGGAAGACTTTGAGGAGCCAGCCCTTCGTACCTCACCTGTAAAGCCAAGTTTCTACAAGCGGTACGTAGATGATACTTTCACAATATTACCATCTGACAAAATTAACGTATTCCTTAATCATCTTAACTCCATTAACCCTAAAATAACTATACCTTTTGGACGTCTACCACCTCAGTCCTTCCCGTGACCATGGGTGCTGCAGAGCACTCGAAACGTCGGGAACTTAAAAATCAAAAAAATAAACCGCGATAAAATCCGAAAAATTAGTTTTATTTCATGAGAACCTCCACCTTTTTAGAAGTCGGTTAAAAACTGGATTATGCTGGAACAAAAAAAGTGCTACACTCATCGGCAATATGTAGTATATAAAATTCTCGTTTCGTGGTGTTTAATAATAATAATAAAGCGTTTATTTCTCCTCACATTGTGTATGTACAGGGTAATAAAATAAGTAAGGTAAGATTTTTTACAATATCATAATAAATGAATGTGAGGAGCTGGTGTCTGAGTTAGGCCAAGGCCTGTATTACAGATCACCAGGACCCCACCCCATGGACACAGATTAGGTACATTATCTTACACAATAACAACATATTACAGTTATATAACCGCCTGCCTGTTAACCATCTTGTGTGTGTGTCTGTCTGTGTGTGTGTGTGTGTGAGTGTGAGTGTGTGTGTATGTGCATATTTGGCAATTCGTTAGTCACTACTGTTTATTATGCAAGAGACTTTCGGTAAATGCGTCTAGACTCAACAACCATCTTGTTTTTTGCCAACCATTAACTTGCAAGTATAATTTGAAGATGCGTATATAGAAGCACCCGATTTATTTTATTATAAAGATTGCAGCCCTGGTAACAAAAGAAGCGGTGAGAGAAACTAGTTTTTAAGTTTGGGAGTGTACACACCTTATCTTTACGTCGTGTGTTGATAAAGATAGTCGGGTCATAATTTAGCGTGGAGTGTTGTAGGAGGACCGTATGTAGAACAAACAGTTGACGAACAGTCAGGACCTCCCATCGCTTATAGAGATCAGTAGTGGAATGGTGAAAAGGTAGCTTATGGCCTACCTTTAAAATGGCTCCCTGAGCTCTTTCAATTTTCAGAAAGTGTGTTTTTGTGCTCCCTCCCCAGGCAGTAATGCAATACGTAAGAACAGTTTGACACAGCGCGACGTAAATGAACTTCATCATCTCTCTAGTGGCTACTTGTCGCAATGATTTAAAGATATCTATGAGTTTGCGCAATCTTGCTGAAAGGAAGTCGATGTGTTCTTGAAAATTTAGGCTTTTATCTATAATTGTTTGTTACCAAACGGCTGGACCGATTTCTATGCAATTTTGTGTGCATATCGGGTAAGTCTGAGAATCGGCAACATCTATTTTTCATACCCCTAAATGATAAGGGTGACCCACCCCTAAATATTTTTTTTTATTTTTTTGACAAAATGTTTTATTTTTATTTTATTATGATTGGCATTGAAAAATATATACAACTTCAAATTTTCACCCTTCTACCATCAACCCCATGGCAAAACAACGTTTGCCGGGTCGGCTAGTAACACATAAAATCACAAAAAAATACATATACGCACACACACACACACATAGACACACACATGCGCGCAAATCATGAACTGACACATTAATTCTCCGTTATCTCCTACCATTAGTAACAATCAACATATTGTAACTTGACATAAAAACTTGTAATATCTCATTCCGTTGGGTGAGGACCTGATAATCTGTAATACAGGGCTATCCTACTTCAGACATCAGCTCCTTACATTTAGTATAGACTAGTAAACAAGTGTTATGTGTGAGCAGTATAATGTACGAACCTACATATTTTTAAGGTCTGCTTTTTGCAAATAAACTATTATTATTATAGTAACGTCTGTATTCAAATCGCAGGTCTTTAATACCTTCATATTACCGTAAGATCTAAAATTTTTACTGTTTCTGGCAGTACAAGAAACAATTCGGGCAATGACTTACAGACACCAAACAACCTCACTATCACCATATCCACTCGTGCTTCGAAGAAGCATAGTATTGTAAAATGAATGAAAGAATTAGGTACCTATAATTTACATCAATAGAATAATTGTGCTGCATCAGTAAAAACATATGAAAATATCAAGGTAACTTGTCGATTCTTGTTAGCGTAACCAAAAGAAAAGGTGTTCCTTATTCTTTATTACCGAAAGAACATTTAGAATAGAAGGAAGAGATAAAAAAATAATAATAACTCTGAATTGGCAATGTGTAGCCAAAACGTCTTTAGGTGAATAACTGAGCGCGTAGCTAATTGGCATGCATTTTGTTTTTATTCTCTTTCCGCAATCAATAATAATGTACTGACCACATAATTTTTCATTGTAAAATGTCATACCCGTACATTTTTTCGTTTGTTATTACCAAAATAGTTTTTAAAGCACTCTCATAGTAACACTCCCGTATCTGCACTGCAGGTTTGTCCTAGCGAAATACTACCTTAAGACAAAGAGAAACTTTTCAATTATTTAGCTTTGAGATTGCTGAAAATATTCACGTTTGAATGATGAAGCAACTCTAGATTTTCTAGTTACGTGACGGCCCTCATAATCCGGGTAGTTGTAATCAGATTAAGGTGGACTCCAACTTGGTGGGATGCACGCAACATCAATATTTATGGGTTCTTATTCAATTCCAGCCACAATGGGCCGCTCGCTGCAAGATCAATAAAGTTTCAATTATTCAATGGGATAAATACTTGCTTAATCATACTAATCTATATTTAAGCACGGAGTTTTCGTTTATGATATTTCAATTTGGATATCAGGGACCAGTTTTGGGAATAATTAAATGTCTCCGCTTTAAGAATTGATTGATCAGAAAAATATCCCCACAGAAATGTACGTAATAGATTTAATTAAGCACATATTTTATTCGACAGTTCCAGAAGAAGGATAATGTTTTTTCTATACTACCAATCTGTTCCGCGATATCTGCTGTAGAGTAAGTAGAGATAAGTCAAAAAAATTTTCTCGCTTGAACAATATTTTTTCAGCCAAATAAGTACAGCAACGTATTATTATAAATGTTGGTAATTCTTTAGTACACGAACCTTAATAAGTATTATTCACATATATCTATGTCATGTCATGTCTTGTGGGGTAGGCAGACAGTATAGAGTTTTAACAGATACCTTTCCTAAACATAATTTGAACGAAATAAAATGAAAGTATTAACTTTGTGTGTCTACCTAAATAAATAATTTTACATGCAAAACAATTTAGCATAGTACATTTCTTTCAACGGATGCGGTTGTAACCTTTATTCTTATTTAATAACCCGGCTCGAAGGACAGCGAACCTTTTGTACAGTGAGCTAACTGAACCATATTATTATGGTGAGACGCCATTGCAGGCGTTGGATTATGGGACATGACGTTGCGGAATTAGAGTTCGTGTAATGAATAGTATATAGACGTCGCAAAATATGCATGTATATGTGTGTACTTGTAGAGCTAAGTAAGGGATTAGGGTACGGCAAATATTGTATGCACGGTATATTCTTATTTTCTGTCCTTTTGGAATAATCGTAGCTCGACGATACAAACTATTCCAGTACCGTAAATGTGTTTAAGATGACATTCACATACACGAACATCTAGACTAAAATAAAATTTTTGAGTCACACTATGTTCGAACCTGCAACGACCTGATCTTGTAAGCGGAGCGGCTTAAGCTCTAACCGCTAGATCAAACTGCCATCGTCTACTAAACATTTTCTTTATACACACCGATAGTATCTCATCTGATTGACGAGTAAAGTGACTGAATTTGTCTAATGTATATAAAACTATTAGGGTAAAGGCGACAGAGATCTCAAGGTTCTAAACTGATCAATAACTGTGTTATTCCCATACTCTGGGAGGAGTCAAGGGTGAGAAGTGATAGCTATATAAGTTCCTAACCATCCTTTTGAACGCATGCTGCTCATCCTGTCGTAAATTCTTGCGGAAATTCAATAGAATATCGAATAAGATATACTCGGAAGGTGTTCCGAGTGACTGACTCTCTTCCACGTTGTTTGGATTCGAGTGAAACTTCAGTTGCAAAAGGAACAATAATGGAATACGTGATAAATCTCACATAATTTATTTCTCCGCCCATTACTTCTGCGGGCGTGAGGCGAAACCGCGACCCGCGAGATTTGTGCCAGCTGTAGATAGTGCTATGTTTGTGTCGAAATATGGACGTGAATGAATGTCTAAGGAATCTCTTGTTGTTAATAAATATTATTAATAGCTAAATACATGAATGTTACACAGCTCCTTCACTATCGATTGCACTCGTACGTTTGCTACATGAATAAATGAACAATTTACATTTAAACTACTACCCTACAAAAACAAAACCTAAGTGCACGAATAAACACGGTCATACATATGTTCATTTCTAGGTTAAATGTATGATATACCTACTGAATAACTTTAATTTGTGGCTCATTAAGTACGACAGGATTGTCCAAGTAGCACAACTGCTGATTAAAAGAGGAAGTAATTACCCTTTCTTAGCTTTAACCTGTACAAAAGCAACGTAATGGTGTAAAGCTAAAATAGGTTAAACCTGTAAAAAAGCAGTTACTTCCTCTCCTAAGCATCAGTTGTGCTACTTGGGCAGTCTAATAGCGTGAGATGGTTTAGGAGTCTGTGTCTGGCATAGGTCGCTTAGCTCACGGGATGGAATAATCACGGGTTCAATCCCTGTACTGTAGAAATCCTTGTATATACCTTGGTCACTTCGTTTCGGATCTTTGTGCGTAAAATTATACCTATGAACGCATCTCAGCTTGATAGATGATTCCTGGAGCAGATATAAAAAAAATTGTTTACGTTTCTGAAGGAAGTGCCATAACTAAAAAGTAAAAACAAACGAAATCAAACTGTTTTTCAGTAAAATAGAGAGCTTATTCAATAAACCATATTATTTTACGTCATTATTCCATGGAGTTAGTAATATATTTCGCAACAAGTAAATATAATACGCTAACAACGTGACGGCAGTCTGAGTACTTCTTGTACAAAGTAATTCGGGTCGCACTATGCAAATTCTTCCACAAAAGTTGGGAGTCGTGCGAATAATACAGACTCCAGTTTTTCTTATGGAAATTTCTCATTCTGAAGGAAATGCTTATTTAATCAGATAAACTGAGATGGTGTTTTATTCATTCAACATTCTACGTACGTTACGAAAAAAAGATAGCCAGGATTTTTTATCAGTATAAATCAACCACCAGTTTATAAGACCAACCCCTAGTAATTGGAGAGACCATAACAATGATGTGGATGTAGTTGCAATACGGTAATTGATAGGATAAAAGAATAAACACCTTCACGCCTATAATCCCCAAGTGGGGATGGTAGAGGTGTACTGGGTAAATCCAGGGTGTGTGTTGAAGGTGTAGACGCATATTGATGCTAATAATTAATAAGAATCACTGTTTTGTTAGTCTCGTGGCACGTAATATTGTTGGCTTTGAACAAGTTGGAGTGTTCGTCACTCAATTACGCCAAAACGGCTGCACGTTTTTGTTTAAAAGTAGTTACAGCAAAGTAGCTTATGTCTAGGTTTATTTCGAGACATTCCTGTAAAATAAAAGTTGTAGTTGGATATATTTTAAATAGTCTAGCCATTTTCTCAAAATCATTAGATTTAGGATGATACATCTTCGCTAATATAGGCTACAGTTCCTGGATTTTTAGTTTTTCAGTATTTTGAAATCAAAGATAGTACCATATTTCAACGCATTACCAAAAATAAATTTATAAACAAGGTGCAATTTTAGTCGTCCTGGAGCAAAAGCCCAGGTTATGCATCCAATGGTTTCTGTTTTCTGGTACTAAAATAAATTAAAGAAGCACATTTTAATAAGAAAAACCAGCTTTTAACCCCTACCAAGCGCAAAATGACATTGAGGGGGGCGGCGCGACTCATCAGCTGGCCGGTAGATACCTTCGGTGTTCCGGAGTTTTACTCTAGATATGAGATTCGGATAGATCAGTAGGTACATGTTAATTACTTAAGTGTGTTTTTATTCATTTTTTATTACCAGTGAATTGTGGGTATTGGATACATCTCCTTGGCTTTCGCCCTAGGACGACTAAGATTACACCTTGTATATAATCACTTTTTTTTTCTTTTAAAAAACGTTGCCCCTCACTAGGATTTATTCTTTTGTCGTGGATGCGTTTACTAACATGAAAGTGCGCATACACAATACCCAGACCGAAACAAATGATTGTGGGTCACACAAAGATTTGTCCCGTGCGGGAATCGAACCCGCAACTATTAGACACAGTGGGCGGAGCGGTTTAAGCTCTTAACCACTGCGCTTAATCGTCCGTCAAAACTTTACTTTACGCATTGGTATTGGAAAAAAACAATGTAATGTTATACTTGGAGGTTTTGGAAACACAAAACTCATCCGTTTGTAAAACGAAAATGCCCAAGTAAATAAGCAACATTTAACATAGGTTAATCGTTTCAACCAAAGTAAATATTCTAGGTAAAGCCGCAAGTAAAAGCTTGTTGCTAACAAGATAACTCATATAGGCATATACACGAAGCCTTGTCTCACGTCATTGTTTAGAGGGCGACCCCAAGATCACAATAGAGGTACCTGGCACATTGTATCGCATCGTACCGCAATATCCTTCTCCACGCCACGACCGGTTTCTGCAAACAGTTAAATAAGAATTTATTGTTAGTAGCCCGAAAAAAGCACTCTGCGATGCATTATACCCTTAAAATAGCCCGCTATTGCGTGAAGGCAGGCTGTTTTATTGATGTAACGATATTTGCCGATATTACCGACTACACCAAATTGACGATTTGGTGCAGTGGTTTAGAGCTTAAGCCGCCCACTGGATCGAATAGTCGCGGGTTCAATTCCCGAACGGGACAAATCATGGTGTGAGCAGGAATAATTGTTCCAGTCTGTGTGTTTTGTATGTGGATTTCATGTTTGTAGACGCACGCATCCACGGCAGAGGAATAAATCTTAGGCCCGTTTTACAGAATATAAATCAGTCGTCAATCTAGTTTTAAAAACTGATTTATGTACTAAAATGTTAGTTTTAAATCTAGATTATAACTGATTTTCGTTTTGTATATACGGGCCTTAGTGTGGAGACGTTTTTTTAAGAACAGAACAAAACAAGAACATTTTTAGGAACAAGAAATCGTATTTAATCTATCTATCTATATCATCACGCCAGATCCCTTGCGGGGTAGCAGAGAGTATAGAGTTCCCACATTTTGTTCCTTACATACCTCTCTGGCTTCTTCCACTCTCATAGTTCGTCTTATAACATCGAATTAAATTGATAATCGTATCGCTCTATTTCATCGTATTTAGTGACGGTAATATAAGCGAGTATTAATATTTAAAAAGTGTAATCTTTGTGTTTCGTGTCACTCATCCATTGCCATATACCGGTTCCAATTACCCGTAATCTTAATGGGAAGTTTTCGTAAGAAAAACTACACTAGTCCGACCTAGGATTTGAACCCAGGCCCTCGTGATCACAAAGTGATGCGCTTTGCCACCAGACCAACGAGGCAGTCAATTCTTAAACCTTACAAGAGCAAAAATAATTTGATTGAGAAAACTGAAGGCTAAGTCCTGACCGCCTATATTACTCTAGCGAGGTCGGCAGAAATATACTGCGGACACCTGTATTTTCCTAACAATGTAAGGTTTTAATGTAATAAAAGGTAAGCCTACTGATATCACACCCGGTTTCAGACTCCGATACTGAGAATATTTCGATAGAAAACCCCAATAAAACTTTTTTGACCAAAACATTTCTTCACCCAAGCCCTCGTTATCGTTTCTCGCACCATTTTACTAGGCCTACGAGGCTGTCTCATTTAATAGTATTCTTATTTATTATCGTTCAATAGACCGGTGAAACGAGTTCCAACAATACCGCATAAAAAGAATACTGCCTCGTTGGTCTAGTGAAGAATAATGCACGTAGTGATCACTGGGACTTGGGTTCGAAACCTAGGTCGGCAAAGTATAATTTTGTGATATGCAGGCAAAATCTGTGTAGATGGGGGTTCCGAGACCCAAATTCTTCAAACTTGCTGGTCTATTCGAGCGTAGTGGTTGCACGCTGAAGCTTGTCCGGTGAAGCTGTATAGGTCCCGCGGCCAACAGCGTAGATCATTCAGACATACACACACACACTTGCTGGTCTGCCCTGGTGCCCCACCACCTGTACAAGGGAAGAGCTGAGCGTGGCCATGGATGGCGCAATTGTACTAGCCACTCACCTAGCGGGACAGATATGAACTATTGACACGAAAAAAGATCAGCTGAAAGACGTTTACTACAAGACAAAGGCTTCCTTCAAAGGTCGTCACAACGAACAATATATAGCAATATAATATAAAATTATAACGATTAAAAAGCTTCCTACTTGTGTCGCTATACAGTTGTATATAATATATTCAAATAAGAAAATTCAAATGTAGGAAATGCAAGAAATTTATTCGAACGCAGATAAAATAATGTTAGGTCAGTTCATGTAATCAGCTTCCGAATGATTTGTAACTATTATTCACTTTTACTTTCATCTAGTTATTAGTTACTACTACCAGTATTACAAATCGTCCGGGATAGTGCAAAACTGCGTAAGGACACAGAATACGGCTCAAATTAGGTATATAAACTTAGCTCGTCTGGAAGTAGCAATCATTAGTTGTTGATTTTTTCCGGTTTATAGCATGCTGGTCGGCCAGCGCACATGACTCTTCCTTTTAACAGCATTTTAGTTTATTCCGTAGACAAAGCTGTGGATTATATTTTATCCAGTATCAATAACCTGTTTTTCTTTATGTTACGCAGAATACGAAACTGCTTTTTGTCCCAAACTATACAGGAGAAACAAAAACGGGAATATTTTCTCTTCTTAATCGAATATGTGTCAGAACTCTTAGATATTCAAAAATGTGCATTGCTTATCTTTTAAATGTCTCAAAGTACAAACCTCGTTAGATGGGTAAAAGAGAAAATTTAATATTTACCAAATTTGTTAGTTACGCACTTTTAAACGTCGTGTTTCGTCGGGGATACCCGACGAAACCTTAAAAGCCCAGTAAGCCTGTAGCCAAGTGGATTTTTGACAGTCGTTACCGCTAATAAAAAACGAAAAAATGTATGAGAATGACACAACGAAAAGCCACGTGGTCGTTACAATGCACTACCTATCGTGATAAGAGAGTTAACACAAAATACTTTCCACTTGTCTAGGTCATCAGTTTGTATGGTTTGTCGAAGGAATGATCTAATGATAAGAGTGAGTCAACCGGAACCAGTTTTTGGGCAATCTACAAACTTTGTTTCGGTTAGGTTGTTTTTGTATCCTAATAATCCTACTTACATTATATATGTGAACGGTTGTATGTTTAGATGTTTTGATGTTCAATCACGCAAAAATGGCTAAACGGGTTTAGATAAAATTTGGTAGTAGATAGTTATTACCTAGATTAATAATATACAATAAACCTTCGTCTCTCGTTATCAAACATATTATTATTATATCTAAACATTTCATTATATTACACTTGCTGAATTTTTCATAATCCTCGTCTAAAATATGAGAAGGATGATAAGTTCTGACGTTCATAAAACGCGAACAATCCCTTTGATCTCTCGAAAGAGCGATTTAGGTACAAAGTATTAAGTCTCCGGTGATTTCTCTACGGATTAGAGTTATTTATTACGATCTTATCGACGTATTATAAGAAAAAGATTAAGATACGTTATATGTGGCCTTTTAAAACTTGATCAGTGGGTCAACTTTTACATTATTATCACAGAGTTACTTTCAAATTATGCTTTGAAAAATTTTCTTCTCCCTCTCATAAATTAGAGATCGCAAAAAATAAGGTTTATACTAGATATACACAGTGTTATTTAAGTCGTCCTGCAGCGAAAACTCAAGTGATTTATCCGATACCTACTGGTACTGGTACGAAAAAATTTAAAAAAGAACACTTCTGTAAACAATATTTCGATAACGATACTAATTTAGTGCATTTACCACCTAAACCAGGCGCGTTGAGCGTTGGTGCGTCGCACCAGAGTTGAGTAACATATAGCCACAAATTGTTGTCTAACTTGGCTGTCTGGTTAGTCTAGTGGCAAAGCACATCGCTTTGTGATCACGAGGTCCTGGGTTCAAATCCTAGGTCGGATAAATGTAGTTTTTCTATTTTGAAAAATTTCCAGTATGAGTCCGGAGTCTGAAATTGTGCCCGGTATATAGCAATAAGCTCGCCCCCTTTTACATGGGACCTAACGTTGTCGGGGAAAAGTGGGTGTACTCAGTACACCTCTGCCACCCCCGCTTGCACCCCCAAGCGGGGATGGTAGGCGTGACGTTTTTTTTTTTATTTTATTGGTTGTCAAATGAGGAGTATACTAGGCATGCCTTTTAAGTTCTGTCATTTCCATATTTCCCGGCAATTTTGAATTAGGAACTGTTCTATACTCGAATGTGTTTAAATTTTGAATCTCAAAACAGTTGAAAGTATTAGGATTAATGCTATTGTTTACTCTGTATTCTCTGCCTACCCCGCAAGGGATCTGGCGTGAGGTTATAGGTAGATAGACTATTGTTTAGTCACAGCGTCGATTGGAATCTGTCAGGTTATGTACGAAAATGAATCTTTCTAAAGAAAATGTTCGTGCAATAATTTTCTACAACTTTAGAAGAGCCCTGAGACGGCTTCAGTATTTTGAAGAGCTAACATCTGTGTTCAGTGATGAAGCCCCATGTCTGCGAACTGTCGAACGCTGGTATTTAGAATTCCAACGTGGACATACTAGTGTTAGTGACAAATCTCGCGAAGGACGCCCAAAATCCGCCTTCACTGAAGAGAACATCATTGCTGTGAGACAACTAATTCTCGAAGATCGTCATGTGACGTATCGAGAGATAGAGGCTCTATTAGGCATCTCAGGGACAACCATTCAAAAGATCTTGCACCAAGCGCTTCGTATGAGAAAGCTAGTGTGCCGTTGGATACCGCATCTGCTTTCCGACGATCACAAGGCGGCACGCGTCAGATGGTGTAAGAAAACTCTGCAAAGGTTTAACCGAGGAGAGTCAAATCACGTCTATGACATCATCAGTGGTGACGAATCTTGGATCTATGCCTACAATCCTGATTCCAAACAACAATCTACAATCTGGGTCTTTCAAGACGAGACAAAGCCGACTAAAGTTGTTCGTTCTCGAAGCACTTCAAAGAAGATGGTGGCCACGTTCGTTGGAAAAACCGGCCATGTTGCGACTATTGCACTTGAAGATCGTAGAACGGTTAACGCAGAGTGGTATACCACAGTTTGTTTACCACAAGTCATCGCCGAACTTCGAAAATCTAACTCAAAGCGACGCATCATCCTGCACCACGACAACGCAAGCTCACACAGCGCTCGTCAAACGATTGAGTATTTGAAGCAGGAAAAAGTAGAAATTCTTGACCATCCTCCATACAGTCCTGACCTAAGCCTTCCAGTCCGGTGAAGAAGCAGTCGACGCTTTTAAGTCAGCCATTTTGAACACCCCCACTTTAGAGTGGAATAAATGTTATAATAACTGGTTTGAGCGAATGGAAAAGTGTATTAAGCTACGTGGTGAATACTTTGAAAAACAATAAAAAGAACTATAAGGTTCTAGTTGTGTTTTTTTCTTCAAACGACAAAACTTAAAATGCATGCCTCGTATATGGAAAAGTTCTTACCTTAGTAAGATAAGTTTATGTCATGTTTCCTTAGAATGTTTACAAAAAAGAAAACTTTATATAAATATAAACAACCTAATAAAACCTTCTTTTTAGTAAAAATGAAAATTCTATTGCTTAAAGGAATAAACTTCGATCCAAAATAAATCCACTATTACATATGATTTTGCGTATTAGTGGATTGCGTAAAAATATATGTATGATGAGTTCCTCTCCTTTGAAATTCACAATTGGATTATATCACTGATTAACATCAAGTGATTGCGTAATTCTTATCTCTATCTATATCGTCACACAGATCCCGTGCGGGGTGGGCAGCGATTTCAAAATTTCAGATCTTTCCTTACAGATGTTTATAGTTGTAAATAAATAAACAAAATAAACACCGTTACGCCTATATTCCTCAAGCGGGGATGGGGGAGGTGGACTGTATACACCCATTTTTTTGCCGATGATTTTAGGTCCCGTGTAATAGGGTGCGAGGGTGCCTATTGCCATATACCGGGCACAATTCTTGACTCCGAACTGAAATTGGGAATTATTCGATAGAATGACTACATTTATCCGACCTAGGATTTGAACCTCGTGCTTGCAAAGCGCATTATTCGCCTGAAGACCCCCGAGATAGTTCTAGTTGTGTTATTAAAATACGGTAATCTAACTTACTGTACGGTTTTGTGAACTCAGATCTCTTTTGAGTAGTAACCGCCGTAGTCTTGAGCCAGCTGTTAGCGCCTGGTAGTCCTTCACCAGCAAATGCAGGCTATAGAGCACGCCTGCGAGCATAACTAACAGTAATATAAGCCTGAAACTTACCAGAATAAATGCATGACAATACAAATTTACAAATTAAATAACATCAATATGTCAACAATATATTACAATCAATATGTTACCGCAATCCAAAAGAATTAATCGTATATAGACTATTGTTCTAAAAAGCAAGAGAATATTAGAACAAACTTGTTATTGGCTCTCATTGGTTCTTCTGTTTCGATGCTATAAATATGACATATTTGTGGTTGGACTTCGGGAATCGTGTTATCGCAGAGCAGAGCGGTGGTAGCCACTGCAAGACGAATTTCATCTAAAGTAATCTGAACGTCAAATTCCTCAAATTTGGGGAAAACAACATTCCGATTCCCCTCAAATTCCACACAAATTTAGTTTGTTTCAGGGTATTTTTTCAGGTATCTTTCTTGTCAATTAAGCGGTAATTTTAATTATATCGAATGGCATATTTATTTCAGCTCTTGTTATTTTTACAATCATACCGTTTATAAATAATAGACTATTTTTTTCGGATTTTATCGCGGTTTATTTTGATTTTTAAGTTCCCGACGTTTCGAGTGCTTTGCAGCACCCATGGTCACGGGAAGGACTGAGGTGTTAGACGTCCAAAAGGCATAGTTGTTCCGGGGTACCCTCAAACTTCTTAATTATTTTTGTTTTTGTTGGTCCGATCTACGCAGAATGAGCTCACGGTGTCTTGAGGTCTTGCAGTGTTATGCTTGGTTTTAGATTTGATTATATTAATTACTGGATCCCAAGACGATGGAAGCACCCAGCCATCTTCTCTATTGAAATTAGGATGTTTTTTAATTTCAATAGCCTCGCGAATCATCCTTGGTAGGAATCGGTGTTCTTTCACGAGGATTTGTGGTCTATCAAATCTGATGTTATGGCGGGTGCGGTCAAGGACATGTTCACAGACTGCAGACTTCTTTGAGCGACGGTGTTTTAGGTCAGCTATGTGTTCTTTAACCCGAGTTTTTACTGGTCTTTTTGTTTGTCCTATGTAAGAGAGACCACATTCACAATCAAGCTTGTATACTCCTGCATCTTGAAGAGGGATGTGACACTTGACAGATGGTAAAAACTGACTGATCTTCTTTGGCGGCTTATAAAATGTTTTAATTGAAGCACGCTTCAAGATGTAGCCAATCTTGTCTGTGACTCCTCTTATGTAAGGTAGTACAGCAGGGAGACGCTCGACTGTGGCTGGTTTCACTCGGTCACTGTGACGTTGGCGTGGGACTCGAAGCTTATTGTCGTGCAGGACTTGCTTGACATGTTGAAGCTCGGCAGCCAGATGTTTCTTGTCACAGATCCCTTGTGCTCTCTGAAACAAAGATTTACCCACAGTAGCTAACTGTGATGGATGGTGGTGAGATTCACCGTTTAAGTACCTATCAGTATGGGTCTTTTTTCTATAAACCGTATGGCTTAAGGTGTTGTTGGGGTTACGGATTACTGAAGCATCTAGGAAAGCTAGGGAATTGTTTGCCTCCAACTCCATTGTAAACTGAATTTTAGGGTTAATGGAGTTAAGATGATTAAGGAATACATTAATTTTGTCAGATGGTAATATTGTGAAAGTATCATCTACGTACCGCTTGTAGAAACTTGGCTTTACAGGTGAGGTACGAAGGGCTGTCTCCTCAGTCTTCCATGAATATATCGGCAACAATGGGAGATACAGGGGAGCCCATCACCACACCATCTACTTGCTTGTAGAACTGCTCCTTCCACAGTAGGTAGCCAGATGTAAGGCAGTGTCTCAATAGTTCTGAGTATTCCGCTGGCATGTTGTTCTCCGCTAATTTCCTTTCTACAATTTCGACACAGTCTTGTACAGGTAAGCATGTGAATAGTGACTGGACATCGAAACTGACCATAGTTTCATTGTCAGTGAGATGTAGATTTTTGATCTCACTAACAAAATGGTATGAATCCTTAACATGTGCTCTTGTGTGTCCTCTGAGTGGCGAGAGTACTTTCGCTACGTGCTGAGCCAATCTGTAGGTTGGTGTGTCGATTTGGCTAACAATTGGACGTAGGGGAGCATTCGGTTTATGAATTTTTGGGAGCCCATACAACTGTGGTGGTTTTGCGCACGAAGGTATTAGTGATTTGACGTCCAGATTCAATGTTTCGGAGTGTTTCTTTATTAAATCACTAGATTGTTTTAATATACTGGTGGTTGGGTCTGTCTTGACCTTTTTGTATGTGTTTGCATCCGATAAAAGTTCTTGTATTTTGACGTTGTAATCTGACGTATCCATTATGACCGTAGCATTACCTTTATCCGCGCGGAGAATAGTTATATCCTTCCTATTGCGTAAGGTTTTCAACGCTAAATATTGATTTTTAGGAAGATTTAGTTTGGGCACTGAACTTCGACGTAACATGGATGAGACATCCTGACGTATTGCCTCCGAATCTTCCCTCCCTATACTATTTTTGGATAGGACGTCTTCAACGGCGCTGATAATTTCCTCATATGGTATCCTTCGAGGTGTTACAGCATAATTTAAACCTTTAGATAGGACTTTTACGATGTTTTCATCCAATGTTTGTTTTGACAGATTGATGACTGCGCGTGATTCGTTGTCTATGGTGCACGGTTGCGTTTCGTTACACCGTAATGATTTGTTCTTGACATTTGATTTAGTTGTTAATTTATTATATTTTATTATGTGTTTATTTTTGCATTCATTATATTTAGATGTTTCACGCTTATTTAAAGTATCAATGCATTTATTAAATGCATTGATACTTTAAATAATTAAAACATCCCAATTTCAATAGAGAAGATGGCTGGGTGCTTCCATCGTCTTGGGATCCAGTAATTAATATAATCAAATCTAAAACCAAGCATAACACTGCAAGACCTCAAGACACCGTGAGCTCATTCTGCGTAGATCGGACCAACAAAAACAAAAATAATTAAGAAGTTTGAGGGTACCCCGGAACAACTATGCCTTTTGGACGTCTAACACCTCAGTCCTTCCCGTGACCATGGGTGCTGCAAAGCACTCGAAACGTCGGGAACTTAAAAATCAAAATAAACCGCGATAAAATCCGAAAAAAATTGTTTTATTTCATGTGTAATATTCGCGTAAATCTAAGAACTCAGTAAATAATAGACTAGTTAATTTAAACAGATGATTCATTATAGCACATTAATAAATTAAATTTTATGACTAAAACAGGAAATTAGAAAATAAATGAAGAACGTTATTGTATTCAAATTCATGGAAAAAATATACTCGAGTGGCTCCTTGTCACATGTCACCTAATACTTGCTTCAGGAAAGCTTTAAAAGAACCATGTGTTAAATGCTCTGTATAGGTCCTTATTTGAGTAAAATATATTTTCCGAAATCTCTTAGCCATATAGCATAAAACAAGATTCTCAGTTAATCAAACTTCTTTCATTTATCTAAATTAATCCCGCGTGACAAAACCTCATCTTTTGCCCAGGAAGTGGAATCCAGATCGCAGCTAGTAAATTGCCAGGACATAATATAGTTAGAGATTTAACAAGTTATGTACATTGAATCATTTTTCATTTTTAACCTAATATGTCAAAACCCCCGCATTTCCCCACATAATGCCAATTCCCACTAAATCCCCAATCGACATCCCCATCGAATTGCCCACAAATTGGCAACGATGGCGATAACGTCGCTAAACCCCGCCTCCCGCGGGCTGCGGTGAAGGCGAAGACGTAACACATAACTCTCATCTTTTACGCACTCATTAGCTTTTATCAATCTACATACATAATGACGAAGTGTCTGCATACACATTAATATTTCTAGTTCTGTCAACTAGACAACATTCAATAAACAGATATGTTAATACTAAGTAGCTTTTCGTAAGTAATTTTCTCTCATCTTCGTTGTGCTTCCTTCATATCTATGTGTATTAATATTTTGTATCGCATCTAGCGATCGTTGCAGTTACTGATACTATCATTGTTAAGGGATATCATTAAGTTGACTTTTGAGTGATGTATCATCCTTATTATCGCGATGACTGACACAACTTGTATAAAAATTAGTTGTTCGAGAACATGCGTGACATGCTGCTTCCTATTTATTTTGCCATCGTTTGACTTCTGACGAACTTAGCGGGAAAAATAGCTAGGGCTATTCATCGGCTATTCATCGAACAGATAACTAGGAGACCGCGAAACGTGCGAAGTAGACATGGTTAATCGAACATGGCAGAGTGATAAAATATGATTAGTTCAATTAGTTGTAAGTTCATATTGTTATTAAGAAATAAATTACTTTGGATGAGCATCGAATCTACGTAATCCGCCATGCCGGGGCGACAGCACCCGAATGAAATGTTCTTCCTTTATAAAATCACTATTTTATATAAGCAAATGCGACATCCTTTAAACATAAATAATTACAAACATTAATCTAAGGTGTTCGGTGTTTTTTTTAATAATACGTAACCACGCCACACTATAAATTGTGCCGTAGATGCAGTTTCATACATATAATTCACAAACACAAATACCGAAACAAACACTAGTGGGTCAAATAAAGTACTTGGCCCAGTGAGCAGAGAGCAGCCTGTGGTAATAATCACCGAGGCAAGTGGTCGTCAAATTATCAGGATCTTGTTTTCATAAATCTATCTATCTATCTATCTATAACCTCACGCCAGATCCCTTGCGGGGTAGGCAGAGAGTACAGAGTTCCAACAGGTTCTTTCCTTACATACCTCTCTGGCTTCCTCGACTCTCGTAGTTCGTTTTCATGAATATATAATAATAATATAATGCCAGCTTATACTGTCCCAATACTAGGCCTTTGCCTAGGCCTTCTCCCACAAATCGAGGTGAGGAGATTAGGTCATACTCCACCACGCGGACCCAGTGCGGATTGGTGGAAGCAGATCAAGCCACCCATAAGGCTTCCAACAGGGCTAAACGACTTTTTTGGAAACCGGGACCAACGACTTGATATGCCTTCCGAAGCATGGAGATGCTCGAATATGAAAATGCCACAAACGGTCACCTATCTCAGGCTGACCGAGCCAAACGCTGCTTAACCTTAGAGATGGCTAAGAACACCGTGATCATCCAGCGCTACGAGCGCCTCAAAAATATTACCCCTTTAAAAATATAACTAAGATATCTTTATATTTCAGTTGTGGTGCTCTTAACCTATCTCATTCAGATTGAAAATGAAGGACCATTTTCGGACAGCGTCGGGTCTAAATAGGTGCAAAATTAAAGCAACTTTATGATTCAACAGTTATATTAGGCCTTGAATTAGTTGGTAACCCAAAACCTTCCGGCGCTTAAACTTCTCTAATTCTATACCATTCAGAAATATATAAATGTGGCAGCTAAAATATATAAATATGGCATCTTAAACTTGAAGATGATAATTTGAATTTCTTGATGAACAAGAAATTTCCACTTCCTGAACTGTTTACAGAACCATTCCGGGAATTAATTGGCTACCAGTTCAAATTATTTACGGTTTAAACTCGCAGATATTGTACAAAATTGTACCTGAATGAAACCTTGTTCCGTTTGGATTGCGGAAGACGTTTCTCATTGCTATTCTGTTTGCGTTTAATCTAATATCAAGTATTTATTGCATTTGCTGATTGCTGATTTGGCAAGTTACTCGTATTTACAAGCTGTGACATTGTGATTTATTGTAAAGATGTTTTAAACTCTCTTGATCAGAATAAAAATATAGACTTTATTTCATAATGTCTTTGTACATTATCTTATTGTTACTAAAATACAATATGGCCTGTTACTTCTGGCTAATTTAGCTTTCTAATGATGAAAGAATTGTGATATCAGTTCAGTAGTTTTAGAGTAATCGATCACAAACAAATAAACATTTTTTTACAGCTCCTAATGATTTTAGTATAGACTAGCTGTACCCCGCGACTTCACCCGCGTAGAATTGAACAAAAATCTTATTCTTAAATAAAAGTAGCCTTAGTTACTTTTTATAATATCAGTTATCTGCCAGTGAAAATGTCGTTAAAATTGGTCCAGATGTTTCGGAGATTAGCCGGAACAAACAGACAGACAAAAAAAAATAAAAATTGTCTTTTTGTTATAAGTACCGTATATACTTTCATATGCATTTAGTAATAAGATGTTATTTTGACATTACAGACACTTCATTTTTATTTAATTACATAAAACATCCCAATTATAAAAAATACGAAATTGACAAAGCTAATCACTAATAATTAGTATATAAAGTGCCAAAAATCTAACCGTATTATTGTTTACGGTCTTAGTTCCCGTCGTAACTAGGACCTTAAATAATAATATGGTTGGATTTTATTATATTATTTAAATTCGAGTCAATATCTAAGTAATTACCTCGGGGTCACTAATGCTCGTTTATTAAGCACACCAAAACACATCAAAGGTCATATTAGTAAACAAAAGTATTTTTTTGAAAACACAGTAAGTACGCAACTTCATTCGCGGATGATTCTGTTTTAATTTAATATGTAATATTTTTTACAAGTAAAACATTTTTTTTAAGTTAAGAGCTTAAGCCGCTCCGCCCACTGATTAATAGTCGCGGGTTCGATTCTCGCAAGGGACAAATCTTTGTGTGACCCACAATTATTTGTCTCAGTCTGGGTATTTATGTATGTGAATTTTCATGTTTTACAAACACCCATGACACGGGAATAAATCCTAGTGTGGGGCTACGTTTTTTTAAAAAACAAAAAAGTAATAATAATAAACATTTTTAGACCTTAAAATTCCAGATATGCAATATATTAAAGACTATATAACTGCACAGAATTACTACAGAAGCAATTTTGTGCAGTTTTTTTTATGAAAATATATTGAAAAGGTACTTTTTCTATTTAAATTAATATACAAGAAGAAAAAAGCTCTGTATTCAACAAAAAGTACTTGAACCGTCTGTTAACTAATTTCTAACAATTCGTTTCGACTCCAACATTATTCAATTTTGTAAAGTCGACTGTTTGCGAGTTTTCGGCTTTTTCAGTCCGCACAATCTAAATGAAATGTTTGTTTATTGAAAATCAACTTAAGCCTGATTTCATAAGGAGCGCTTTCACTTGGCGAAATTAACGAAGTAAAATAGTAAAAAAGTTTTTTAAAAACCAACTTACGAAGGGGTATTGGAAATAAAAAGTTTTTCAATCTGTACGCCGAAGTTACTTGACCGAATCGGTTTGCCCACAATTTGATATAACCGATAAATCAGCTGCTTGAGCATTTTTATTGCTGTTGATAAAATTTTACTATTTATATTTGACTCTTAATGGTCGAACTTTTTTGGAAAGCGACGAGTATTTATATAATTATGATTCTTGATGAAAAACTTACTACATCATCATCGCATCTTCCAATATCAGATTAACCTCTTATGTTTTTGGAACATAATTAAAATGCTTTACTAATTTTAGTGCCAGATATTAGAAGTGATAAACGTTGTACCTGATATTTGAACAATTATATAGGTTCGTAGTACTCATAACGATGGAAGTAAACAAGTACCTAATGAATTTTTGTTAGCAGAAGCGTCTCGGAATCATTATTTAATAATAATAACCGAGAACCTGTCGCAGGCAGTTGGGCGAACGCCCTGAAAATGAAGGCTGTGCTTGTGGATACGGGGCGTATCGTGACGACGACCTCCTAACTCTGGAGCCCTGACCACCGGTAGCTTGAGTCGTGGATCTGGCTGTCGATGGAACGTCCTTTCTTATTGAACTACATATAAGAATATTTTTATTTTGTATTTAACGTATCTATACTAATTTTGTAAAGAGGTACGATTTGTTGCATGCTCACTAAAAAGTCTATGCTTGCAGTGGCTATTTGGTGCGGGTCACTTCCTTCCCTCTAGTATTGTAGTCGAGGAAGGTGATGGCTTCTCAAGTAGTTGTACTCGGGAACAGGTGCTGCTTGTGGAGACTGGTCCACCAAGAATCCTCTAGCTTTTCATTATAACATATATTTAAAAATATTATTATTAGTCTTATATCTCAGTCGTAAGGCATGCAAGGCAGGCACTGTAGCTAGATCGAATTAATTATATTTGTATAATATAAAAATGTATGTATCTATACAAAAAATGATGAACAAAATGAATGGAGAATTATACAAAAAAGACAAGCCCGCTGAGTTTCTCGCCGAATCTTCTCAGTGGAGGTCGCGTTCCGATCCGGTGGTAGATTAGTAAGTTAAAAAAATGTAAATATGACAATTTGTAAACACACCCGTAAGGTTTATGCAAAATAAACGATTTGAGTTTGTTCGTTTGTAATAGATAATCTCTGAAACTACTAAACCATTTTAATCATTCTTTCACCATTACTTTTAGATAACGTACCTTACATTACCTAGAATTAACATAGACCCGGCAGGTTGCGCTGTTGTCAACCGGATGGAAATAGCGGAATACTGCTTATATTTTATAGAAACTCATATTTAATAAATTAACGAATGAAACTTTATAGATTACCTACAGTGTCTATTGATATAAAATGACACACAAAAATAGATTGCACCTTTCTGTGGCTTCATTCATTGTTCACATCCATTTCACGCGGCCTTTGTCAAAATAATAATTGTGTGACACAGCGAGGGAGGACACGCGTAAATCTTCTTCAAACAGAATTATATACGGAGGCAAACACAACATCAAAACACGTCCTATTGTTCTCGAGATTAGCTTTAACATGGAAACGTACACATTAATTGAAGTATGTATTAGTTTTTGCTATACCTGATTAAATGATTTTTACTGAAGTTGGTTTTTATGCTACGCGTTGTTGGTTTTTTAACATGTTTTAATTCTAACGGTCTTTGCCTCAGTATGAGTACAGAGAATTGTTTCATGCATTTACTTGTCTTTGCTATTCTACCTATTTCCGATTCTCTCTAAATAAACGAATCTATGCACTATGTTTGGATACTGCAAGCGTACGATTGCACAATATACCGTAACGTAGAGATGTATCTGAGAAATGACCGCGTAACTGCCAACGGGAACTGCTTTGTTTGTTTCTTGTTATATTATTGAATGTTTAAACAATCATTTTATAAACAGTGCAGCCAGTTTATTCATTTTGAAAAATCAAACATGTCTTTGAAAAATCTGACCATACTGGGAAAAGTTAGACTGCCTTGTTGGTTTACATGCTGATGCGACAGGAGATCACAGGTTGGGCAAATTTTTTTGAAAAGTGTCGAAAAATTCTTAGTTCGGAGACTGAAACTGTGTTTGGTATAAAGCAAAATACTCTCCGTTAGATTTGCCAGCCTATTATAACAAGTTAACAATCGCCTATAGTGTACCACAGGTGTTCCGTTTTCACCGACGATTTTAGGTCTAAGAACTACATTTGTCCGACCTAGGATTTGAACCCAGACCTTGTGCGACCACAAAGTGCATAATTCGCTACTAGACCATCGAGGCAGTGAATTCGCGTAGTTTTTGAGATTATCGCGTGTATACATAAGGAAGTCACGGTAGCATCTCTCATACATTACACCCGACGCAAAGCCTTTGCCACCAACAACTACTAGGACAAATGTATCGCCGCTAAGTATCAGGAACTCCGGACGACTCCAACTATTGCGACCTAGTATCCGAAGCGTTTTTGGCGAAAATTAATGACCTTGTCAATGATCAAGGCTCCCGAATTAATATTGCAAATAAAACAGAAATTATGGGCATGACTCAGCGGGTTACCACAATAGTATCTCTTTTGTCCATAAAATCGTCATGTAATGAAACTAAATTGCCAAACACCGAACGAGAACTAGGACAATTAAAAAACTACCGTCCTACGCCAACATATTCGAATTATCATCAAAGGCAGCTCCGCAGGTGGAGGCGCACGCATCGCATGCCCCGTGCGTTATCACTTACCCGAGAGCTGAGCGGTCAGCTGAGTATGCGTCATTGTCTGCAATAAAACAAGCGCTAATGAGCGCGATTAAACCTAGTGATAGCTTTCAAATTGTAGGCGTTAAAAAAACCGCGAAATCTGGTGTAGTGCTGCACGTTGCTAACGAAAAATAGTTAAAAAAAATAGAATCAGTCGATACGATTAAAGCCGCGGGATTGCGCTTAGAAAAACCGAAAGGCCGGAGACCGCGTATGCTAATTAAGGACGTTCCCTGTTTAATGGAGGACAAAACTTTTGTTGGCGCGTTATATCGTCAAAATATTAAAGACGAAATGTCAATTAAAGAGGAAGATTTTATTAAAGCCACGAAAATTATTCGCAGTCGTCGTATTATAAATATCGGGAAAAAATGGATCGGCGTCGAGATCGATTCTAAAGTGCGAAAACAGACTTCTTAAAACTGATCTATCTTTATAAATCAGTCTGCCACGTATTTGAGAGTGGACGAAACCATAAAGGTCTGTAAGGAAAGACTCTTTTGGAACTCCGCAATAGTCTGTCATAGACGTAGTTTTAATATCTGTATATTAAAACTACGTCTATGACAGACTCTTGCGGAGTTCCAACAGAGTCTTTCCTTACAGCCCTTAATGGTATAGTCTATATTGAAGCGCACGGACCCCATAGAGCTATGGAATATTTACAACATAAAAAGGATCATACTACATCCTGAATATAAAGCGCCAGCAAAATATAATGACAGCACTTTTGGAGACAGAAACTGAGTAAGTAATCATTCTATTATATAGTGTGACATACCCATAGCTCATTTGTTTTATTACTATACTAGTAACTAAGACAATGGTATGCTGGCGGTGGAAAGCCTATACTAGTCTTGTAAACTTTTGCATGATTAAGAAGCTGGAACTGCTATCGAGGCAGTCATGTGTCGACATTCAGCAAAGCGCTTCAGTTACTTAAAATATTAATAAGATCCAAATGATTCGAATCAATTCGATCTTGATCGTCATTTACCAGTTACTGCAAACAAATTTGCCGATGGTTGCCGACATAGAAACTGGCAAAGGAATGAGCACGGCAATGCCAAATGGTACGAACGAGATGATAAATGAATTACTCACGGTGCACAAATGGTTAATATTAGTAAACAAATCATGCAATCGTAACATTGATCCACATATTCTGAGAATTTAGCATGAAACTGACAGCACGATTACTTGCTACCGTCAAAGTTTTCGTGCTGAGCCCTCATAGGACATAATATTTTTGATCTGTGCCCTGATTCAGATTCAAATGCTCAAATCTAAACATTAAAGATATTTTGTCATGCCTACGATCAAATCCAAATTGATAATGTAAAACTGACTTCTATTATTACAGAATAAATTTCAGCAAATCAATTTTGCCAGCTTGTTTAGACACTGGGAAAACGAGCAAAATAGGTTGGCTAACGCAGCTGGTTGGGGACGACTCGGACACAGAAAGAATTTAGCGGATAATCTTCAAGTTGTACGTTATTTAAAATATGAACTTAAATAAAATCGGCCTACCCCACGAGGGATCTGGCGTGATGATATGGATAGATAGATCAAATAAAAAATAAACAGCGTCGCACCTATAATGCTCAAGCGGGGGTGGCAGAGATATACTATATGCACCTGCTTTTCGCCGACGATGTTTAATCCCATGTATTTTACCGGGCACAATGCCAGACTCCAGATTGGTACTAGAAGAAAATAAGATTTAATGAATAGTTTATTGAAATTAAAAACAACCACAGTAAACAATTAAGCACGCCATCTACCTGGTTGATCGTTTAGTAAATTATATGCTTAACTGACAGTATGTAGACAAATATCAAATTGGTAAAAAATGTTCGTCTAATGATGCTAGGCATCTTTATCATTGGATGCTTTTAGGCTTTGTGCCTCCAAAAAAGGTGACCGGACGGAGAACAGAGTATAACACTTCGACAAACGAAATAACTTATCTATTTTTAGGTACACTTATACGAATTAAGGAATCTGAATGTGCAACAATTTACGTCCCACATAGACACCTGTAGGGCGGGTATAATCATACCACACAAACGTGTTATGGTTCCCACTCTCAGATTGTAGACACTTGCGAGGTAAATAACCTTATCGATCGTATTTCTTTTTATTCTAAGCAATTTGGATTAGTAAGTCACAACTACAAAGAAAATAAAGATAATATGTTTAGAATAACTTTTTGATTACTTCAACCGGTCCTTAGTAGCTAGTTAATTTGATTGGCTGTCTATTTGATATTTCAATAATAAAGACGTAGAAATATATACGAAGACCTATCACGAGTGTAATTCAATATGGATTTTTATCCATATTATTATTCAAAACACCTTTAAGATCATCCATTTAGATTCTTCTAAATGGATGATCTTAAAGGTTTTTTGAATAATAATAATAAAACTTCATTGAATACTAACTATATATTGTGAGAACATATGCTATATACTACTACTAAGTACTGTGAGAATATATGCTATATACTAACACAATGAAAATGAAATTTTAAAGTTAGGACGATGTTGAAGCGGATATATGAAGTGATTGGCATCAGACATCGTAAACAGAATTGGGTATTAATCAATTGTGCAAAAATTAAATTAAAATATTTCGGATTTTATCGCGGTTTAGTTTTCGTTTTTAAGTTCCCAACGTTTCAAGTACACTACAGCACTCGTGGTCACGGGAGGGACTGAGAAGTTTTGCCTCCAAAAGTCATGGTTGTTCCAAAGTACCGTCGGAGGATTAATTTTATTGCAATTTATTGATTCTACAAATATTAATTAAATAATGCCCAACACTGGTCAGTGTTGGGCATATATTTACCATACATAACCGTACGTACCTCTGAAACGTTACTGCGATCTTTTTTGCATTTTTTAGGGCGATAGCGGTGGTCCTCTCCAGCTTGATGATCACAAATGCCTGTACAACGTTGTTGGAGTGACGTCATTCGGCAAGCACTGTGGAGTCCTCGGCTCCGCAGGAATGTATACCAGGGTTCAACATTACGTGCCCTGGATTGAGAGCATTGTGTGGCCTAGGGAAATGGCAGAATATGGACGATTTAGTAGAAGTTTTCTTTTTATATAAGAAAAATATATTTTAATCAATAAAAATTAAAGAAACGATAATTATATTAGGTGCAAATGAAAACGTTGCTTAAGTTGCAGCTGCAATTGGTCAGCCGGCGAGAACTATAAATGAGATCCTTTTGAAAAGAGTTTTTGAAATTTAGAAGAAATAAATAAGATTATACCTTATTTTCCTGTTTTCTTTTTTCCTATTCCTCTTCATTAGACAGACTATTGTTTTGTACTACGCTGGGTACAAATAAGGAATCCCAAAATATGCTCTTATAATGGTCAAGATCCTAATGTGCTGCACAGAATGCAAGATTGATGAAAGTCAACGGTAATAAAGTTTTCTCTGTTTGCATATCAAAAACAGGCCTCCATAACAGAGGAATGGTAAATATTCTATATGCCACTAGAGTACCATTAAATGATCTAGATGTTGGGCCCAGAGTGTATGTGCAAGTTTCTTAATTTTAATGATTTTTTTTTACCGTTTGCAAGGGATACATCGCACATGTAGGTTCTCATAAAATCACTAGTACGCCCGAGTTTGTAACTTGATCTACTATTACTACTAGGTATATCTGAAGGGCAGGTCATGAGTCTTCGTAACCGGCGAGCGTGTATGAGACGAACTATGAGAGTGGAGGAAGCCAGAGAGGTCTGTAAGGAAAGAACCTGTTGGAACTCTGTACTCTCTGCCTACCCGGCAAGGGATGATATAGATATACAAGGTGTAACGTAAATAACGCAAGACCTTAGGCTCCCCGATTAGAGAAATGCTTCATAAATTCAAAACAAAAACCAAATTTCCAAATTTAAAAGTTTTTACCCTTTTTAAGCACTTTTATACCCGAATTATCAATGAAACTTTAAGTGTTTGTGTGCGTTTTGAAAAATACTTTTTAGGAATGCATTTGAAATCCCCTTTTTGCTATGAATAAAAATAATTTTAGTGTTTTATAGCGCAATGAAGAAGTAAAAGCTTTTTTGCAAATTTAAAAAATAAATGTAAGATACATTAAATATTACTGGAATCATTTCAGTTACCGATATAGAACAAAATACTTTCAGGTCTTGCGTTTATTATGTTGCACCTTGTATAGATAGATACTAGGTATATAAGAAGCAGGACGATATTTATAAGATGAAGGTGACCGAGGTCACACTCACTATTAACTAGAAACTAGATTTAGCTCTATTAAGAGGCGCCTTCGTGACTTTTAGTTTTATATGTAAATAGATATCGAGCAAAGTGTGTCGCTAATATGATTTATAAAAAAATATTTTTAATAATTTCGTTTACTTGTTTCTGCCGTGTCAGAAGTGATCTTGGATTAGAAGAAGGTATGTGTATTGAATTAAACCTTTATGAGGTACTAATATTATATAATAATAATATTAATTTTATAAACTTACCATGACCAAATAGGTAACCAGCGTGTGTGTGTGTGTGAAACGAATTAGAGAGTCGAGGAAGCCAGACAGGTATGTAAGGAAAGAATCTTGTCGGAACTTTGTACTCTCTGCCTTCCTCGTAAGGGATCTGGTGTGGTGATATAGATACATATTGATAACAACTTAACTTTGTCGATAGAAAAGTATGAAGAATGGAAGGTAAAAAAGAATTTTGATAGAAACTGCGCTAAAAATTATATTTGGCGAATAATGCGCATAGGGTTCAAATCCTACGTTAAGCAAATTGAAATTTTTTGATAAGTCAATTTCCAGTACAATTTTGGATTACATGGGATCTAACAAAAGTAGGTGAACTCAGTACATCTCTGCCGCCCCCTTGAGGAATATAGGCGTGACGGTGTTTAATTCTACTTATATAAATCACACAAAGACGAATTCGTAAACTGACACAAATATTTGTGAATAGCACAAAGATAGCGCGTCGCGCTCGAGTCGCTAAGCGGAGTGTGTGCGCATCTTTTACAATTACTACCGCGCAATTTTCCGTATTCTCACAACTTCGCCTGCGATACTTAATTAATGATTAGGAATAGCAATGGAGTGTCAAAAATGTAAAAAAGTGCTATCAAAAAAAGGATCGCATTTCACCTGCAGAGGACAATGCCAAGGAACATTCCATAAAGCGTGCGTCAAAGGACTTGCAGAAGATATAAAAGCGGGTAGACCGCGCTTATTCTGTAATAATTGTGAAGAAGATACTGATGTTGATACTGGTGATGAAGAGGAGGTTACTCCTTCAAAAACACTACAAGAGATCAACCAAAAGATTAATATTATACACGAGATAAAAAAACAATTGGATACCATTACGAAAAGCTGTGAGTTTTTATCAGAAAAATATGAACAACTGCGCGCTGATCATATCGAAACAAAAGACAAATTAAACAAAGTCGAGAAGAGTATAGCTCATTTGACTAATAAATGTATATATCTCGAAAAATATAACATGGCCTTGGAACAAAAAATTAACGACCTTGAACACAATGCGCGAAAGAATAACCTTCAAATTGTAGGTTTGGAGCAACTACCGAATGAAAACATTATGCAATTAGTGAAATGCCTGGGAGACAATATAAAGGCTAACACCAAAGAAATAGAATGAGCGAGAAGAATTCCATCTCACAAGCAAGGCAAATCCTTCGTCATTCTGGTGGGTTTCCATTCCTACGGGACCGCAGCAAGAGATTCCTGGCTGCAACAACGCCGCAAAGTATCACAGATTACCAGTGATACAATTACAGGCGGATCTTTACGTGACAAGGTCTACATAAATGAGGACCTCGCCAAAGATACGCGTGAGCTGTTGTGGAAGACCAAGACGGAGCTTCGTGGCATCTATAAATACATCTGGGTGTCAAATGGAAAAATACTAGTCAAAAAAGTGGATGGAGACAAACCGGTTTGAGTGAGAGTGTTAAGTGATATAAATGAACTCAAAAAGTGAAGTGCGTATTTCTAAGTGTCAAAGATAGTGCTTAAAATTTTTAATAAAATTCACGGATATCCAAGATGTCAGCATGATAACGGAATGTTGTAGTAACGTAAGTGTAAATAGTGGTTACAAACGTGGTTTTCGTTATTTAATGAGGTAAAAGATTAACACTTATTCCATGTAAATATCAGATCAATAAAGAAAAACTTCGACGAACTATTGGCAATACTCAGTAACCACTTAGATAAGTTAAATGTCATAGTATTAACGGAGCCTAATATACATTTTAATTTGTTAAGTATGAATCTAATTACCGGTTTTGATCAACACAGCTACACTCGTGAAGGTAGACGGGGTGGCGGGGTTCTAGTGTACACTCATTGCAACCTACGAGCTTGTGTGTGTATACCTGCTATTCAAATGCAGGCCGCAGAATGTGTTATGATCAAGGTGTGTATAAATAATACTGATGTGTTTATCATTTCATTGTATAGACCGCCAAGATATAACAACCAAAATAAAATTAAAATGTTCTTAGAGGAGTTACATACATTACTTATAGGTTTGCCTATGCATTGTAATGTGATAATTTGTGGAGATATTAATATAAACCTTTTAGATAAACAAACAAATTATGTGCAAGATTATTTGAATCTTCTGGCTAGTAATGGCTTTCTGCAATGTATAAAAGGAGTCACTCGACGTGAAATTGTAAGGCTTAGCGTTAGCGAGTCATGTATAGACCATATTTTTGCACGAATGCCGTTCATGTCTATTGATTACGCCATAATAGAACACAAAATATCTGATCACTACTGTATTGCGATTGCAATGACTAATACAAACGGGCGTTTGGCTATCTTTGCGCCAGACGACGGCGCAGCGCGACCACGACCGAGTGCGCCCGCACTCAGTCCCCACCGCCGACACAGCCGTCGAGTTTTAGACAATAACATGATCCAATCAAAGCTGCAAATTACTGATTTTAGTTTTTTATTGCATATGAAATGTCCATATGAATTATATACGAACTTGCAATTAATATTTCAAACAATTTATGAATCCAGTTATAAAGTAATAGAATATAAAGAAAGTATGAGAAACAATAAGGGGTGGGTTAACAATCACATCAAGAATATGATAGAGGAAAGGGATAGATTATTCATCATATACCCGGTACAGGAATAAATGTACAAAACTTATAGCTAAAACAAAAAGCAATTATGATAAAAAATGTATTAGTGATTGTAAGGGCAATATTAGAAAGATATGGGAAAGAATCAACAGTTTGATAGGAAATATTAAACCTTCTCCAGATGAAGTAATTTTAAAATATATGAATAACATGTCAATACCTGATCTAACAGCTAAGTTCGCCTCTGAATTTATTAATGAGATTATAAAAATTAGACATAATTGTAATGATAAGTGGTTAGACAGGAATGAATATGTGAGTCAAGCTAGCGTGTCTGTGAGATGGAAGCCTGCTACTGCTGAAGACATTACACAAATCCTGAAAAACATGAGTAGCCTAAAATCTGCCGGCTCCGATCTCATACGCATGCGTGACTTGGTTTTGCTTAGTAAAGAAATCAGCCCAGTTATTGCCAAGCTTATTAATTTGTCAGTCTCTAGTGGAAAGTTTCCGCCAAAACTTAAGGATGCTGTGGTGCGTCCAATATACAAGAGGGGGGATCATAAACAATATTCAAATTACAGACCTATTACAATCCTATCTAGTATAGAAAAGATTGTTGAAAAATATATAGTAAACTTAATGAACAATTTTTTATCCAAGAATAACATATTGAATGATTGTCAACATGGTTTTCAACAAGGCAAAAGTACTAATACTTTGTTGTCAAAATTCACTGATGAAATTAACGGACACCTTAATGATAAGAAATTTGTTATAGCAATATTCTTTGATTTTAAGAAAGCGTTCGACACCCTTCAGCACGAGACCCTACTACAAGCCATGAGCGAGTGCGGGGTGAGAGGACCTCTGCACCACTGGTTTCGAGACTATCTTGTCGAGCGTACACTAAGAGTAAAAATATGTGATATATACAGTGCCCCTCCGACTGAGGTCCCTTGCGGTGTAGCCCAGGGATCTGGGTGCGGGCCAGTCTGCTACTTGATGCATGTAAATAGTCTTCGTAATGTCATTAAGAACTGCTCAGTGTACATGTATGCAGACGACCTATGTGTGTTGCGAGCTGGGCGAGACACTGCTGAAGTTAGTCGGCTCGTGCAGGAGGATGTCGATCGCATTGTTAAATGGGCCCATGATAATGGTATCATATTAAATAATAATAAAACACAGTTACTCATGATAAAATCCCCTTACGCTTGTATGCCAGATTCGCCATGCAACGTCATAACCCATTCTTTGGAATGTTTTCATGATAACAATGCTAATTGTAATTGTAATATAATCCAAAAAACAAGTGTAGTGACTTATTTGGGCATGAAAGTTGACGAAAAGTTTGGTTGGACTGAACACATAGAATATATAGTAAATAAATTACGAATACTTTTATCCAAGTTTTACCAACTTCAATATAAAGTGCCAAAAAATGTGTTAAAAAATTTGTACATGGCTTTGGTTGAAAGTATTGTGGGCTATGCCTTGGACTGCTACGGTCTTACATTTAAAACACATATAGATAAAATAGAATCACTTCAAATACGATTTCTAAAACTACTCGTAGATAACAAAACCATAAGTAAATACAAAAGCAACTATAAAGAACTATTCAAAGTTTGTAAAATACTACCGGTTCGATTAAAACATAAATATCTATTAGCTGTCAACAACCATGGCAGTTTGGAGCATAGAACTCATATTCACCACAATATATGCACAAGAGGTGTAACACTAGGAAAATTCCAGACTACAAGTATTAATAATTATTTTGGGGGGAGAACGCTTAGCCGTAGACTTCCACTGTTGTATAACGAAATGCCTTCTGAACTACGATTAGAAAATAATAAAAAGGTATTTGCGAATATGTATAAAAAATATCTTTTTGAAACTTACGACACCAACACCTAACAAATGGGATTTATGTAATTAAGCTTTCTTAGATTTTAAATACCTGCAACTGTTTATTATGAATTTGTATTCATGTTCGAGTGTGACATCCTTCCACAGTCAAACCGATTAATCGGTTTTGTGGAACCTAGCAATTGTAAACTTTTGTTCTATGTAATAAAGTGTTTATTATTATTATTATTATTATTTAGTCTCTCTAAAATTCGTTCAAAAAGTTCTC
This sequence comes from Phalera bucephala, assembly GCA_905147815.2. Taxonomy (NCBI): domain Eukaryota; kingdom Metazoa; phylum Arthropoda; class Insecta; order Lepidoptera; family Notodontidae; genus Phalera; species Phalera bucephala. Next base: position 26,848,308 of record LR990613.1, on the reverse strand, counting down.
AAAGAATATAAATAATTCCAAGTGCAAACAATTTCTAAAATAAAAAGCTTTTTTAAATAAGAGAAACCGACTTCGCAAAGCAAACAATAAATATTTGATGTCGGTGCCGGTTGGTGAAGTCGGTTACTTGGCACCGACTTCAAATATTTATTTCTTGCTTTTTGAAGTCGGTTTCCCGTTTTTTTTGTAAGTTGTTTATTTCTCAATTTTAAGTTTATTTAATTATGTATATTTATATACCTATATTATATTATTCTTCATAGTTCTACAGTAAGACACTTACTGGATTGATACCCATAGTATAGTATATCCATAGTAACTGATTATACACATTCGTGCTGTATGCGGTCAAGGAGTCCCGAGGTGTATCTTCAAAATCCAAGGTTCAATACTGATAAAACTAAAATCTTACTACCCCGGAGCTATACTGAGCCCAATGGAAAAATAATCATTAAAATCTGTTAATTGGCAAAGAAATCATAAAAAAGCACAAACGAATTATAAACCTCCTCCTCTTTTGAAGTCAGTTAATATTCTGCTTAGTTCTATAGTAGTGTACCTAGGATTGACGTAATAGGATTGACGTAATACCCATAATATCTTAATCTACACATTCGTATTGTTTGTCGTAAAGGAGTCCCCTGGTGTATCTTCAAAGTCCAAGGTCCAATACCGATGAAATTAAAATGGGTCCACCTTGGAGCAATACTGAACCCAATTGACGGAAAAATCGGTGAAAATATATAAAAAAAGCATACATACAGATGAACGTAGAACCTCCTCTTTTTTGAGGTCAGTTAAAAAATGATAGAAGTCCGTTAAAGTTCAAATTGTTACCTTGATAGAGCATGTATGCGTCTTATTACTATAAGGTCAAGGCACAGCCAAGGTGAACTATTATAAAGGTCATATACCAAAATAAAAAAGTGTTAGCTCGTCATATAATATATTTATAAGCTTTAATTATTATTTCATAACTAAGATATTTTTAAAAGCATCGCATTACATAAGGGAAGAGTTTTAGTTTTATTCTTACAATATTTAAGCAAAAACCCGTTTTTTTCAACAAAACTTCTATAGACATCTTTTCTGGAGACACCGTGGCAATGGAATAGTATTGAAATACTATTTCAATAATGAAGTCCAAATAAAATAACTCTTACGTCATCTTAGATTTAAAAGAAACTTGTAATTGTGCACGGTATTTGTAGTATGTATTAACTGTAATTGTTTCCTTAGTTTTGTTCCCGACGAGGCCGATGTGCGTTCCGTACCAATCGCAAGTTTCAAATCGTAGATTGGACAAAAATGTGATTTACTGACAGAAAAAAATACCAGTATTAGTCCTCAGCTTAACATTATGCCGGCATGATGGCAATTGGCTCGCCCACTATTGCACGAGACCCCGACTTAACAGCCTCGGAGAAAAGTATGGGTGTATCTCCTCTGCCACCCACCGGGAATAATAGGCAATAATAGGGAATAATAGTTATACTCCTTCTTTTCTTCTTCTCATGATTATGTTTACTATATAAAAGACTTTAAAACCGTTTCCCTTCCTTTTGTACACTGTATAACCTCTTCCGTAGACATATTTTTTATTTTGTAACATTCATATTTTTTAATGTACATTATATTTTGTTCTATGTGCTTACTGTTAGAGAAATCTATCGTAAAAATATGACGTACCTATTAATATTTTATTTCAGGCGCCGAATGCACCACCGATGGCCTGAACGGCACGTGTCATAACATCTTCAAGTGTCCCAGCGCCGCTTTGTCTTATATTTACGTATGTATCGTTGTATGCTATCGTTGCCTCAAATTGTCACCTGAGATTTTCCTTATGGAAGTAATTTTTGCCATATTTAACTTATTTTTATTTTTTTATATTAAAACGTAACCCCACACTAGGATTTATTCCTGTGTCGTGGGTGTAACTTTCTGTTCATTAAACTGTTGTAATAAACAAAAAGAGATAGAAAATATCATCCATAATATTTTTCTATATTTCTAGGAGGGTCGATCTGTAACCATGAATAGATATGTTAATACAAAAAATAAGCGAAGCGTTCCAATAAAATTTTGACAGCTATCTGCAGATATAATAAACGTCAGTTTGCTTATCCTTCAAAATCCGTGGATAATAAACGGCTCTTATTAAGATTTAATATAAAACATTATCTATAACGAGTTCCATATTCATTGTTGAAAGTGATATTAAGCTATTTCACGATCCGACTCGGAACTAGAGGAAATCCAGGGTCCCAAAGTTTATACAGGAATAAACTGATTTTTATGCCGCTTCTACACGTATCGTACGTACACGCGATCCATCAAATCGAACATATGAATATATTTTAATCAATAATTTAACATATTAAATTTCATCAGTACAACATAACAACCATATATCAACATATAACATATGAATTATACAGAAATAATGTAAATAACATATATTATCCTATCTTAAAATGTGTTTTTTTTAGATGCGACGCAAAAATAAAACGCTTTGGAGGGCCACTTTAACCAAGGAGAGGTAGCGTTATCTATCCTGAGACTGAAGTAAGCATGACGTAATGTCGATATTGAGGCGGCAGTAAGAGATAGATCACACCGTTTCTTTTATTTTCGATATGTAACAGCGACTAATGATAGATAGGTTATTGATAACTGCCGTAAGTCAAAGTTACAGTCAGTTGTTTCCTTTTTACTACCAGCGGCGCTTTGGCTTTTGGGAATGCTGGGGACGTAGCAGGGAATGTCCGATTTAGTGGCATAGTGATATTGAATTTTTTGCTCGATCTAATTACCACGAGAGTATAAGATTATCACAGTTCAAGTTGCGATTAGGAACGAAGAAAGCCAGTAAATAAAGTCGAGGAGCGAGTGACGTAGTTAAATATTAAAGTACCAGGAGCGCATAGGCACTGCGGAGGTAATAGTAGCGACCGCGCTGCTTTAACGCGTAGGCGGAGCTTTTGTGAATAAGCAGGATAGAGGTGCGAGAGTACGTTACCGCAGACGTCCGTATGCGTAAGTGGGTAAATATTGAAGTATGAGAAGCGCATAGCCACGCGGAGGTAGTAGTAGCGACCACGTTACTTCGATGCGTAGGCAAAGCTTTTGTGAACAAGCAGAATAGAGGTGCCAGAGCACGTTACGGTAGACGTCAGTATGCGTCCGTAGTTAAATATTGAAGTATCAGGAGCGCATAGGTACTGCGGAGATAGTACTAGCGACCGTACAGCTTTGATGCATAGGCGTAGCTTTTGTAAGCAAGCAGAATAGAGGCCTCGTACCTTCCTGTGACGTCAGTGTGGGCGGGTAACCGTGCAAGGAAGACAGCAGGATGGTCGTGCGCAGGGGGTGGAGCTTGGTGTTCACTTGAGACTCGTCATACTTTCATGTGTTATGCACTCCCTTTTTTTTAATTGAATTTAAATGATTAAAAACGCAATTTAAATTGAAGAAAAACAATTGTACGGTAACATAAAAAACGTCTTCTCGTATTCAAAATTATATTAGAAATTATAAGTTAAGCTGCATAGAGATAACATTATTTTTTCAAGATAATAGTTTATTGATTGGTACTTTATTGCTAATATATCCTCCCTATAATCGCGCGTGCAGACGTTCTACTCACTGCGCGTGCAGGACGCAAGACGCGTTGGTGTGAACCCGTCCATACAAATACTACTACAGGAACTGATCGCCACCGCGGACGCCATTGCGAACGCGGCTGGATGCGTTGGTTTGGCCGTACGTTAAAAAGTCAATATTAGCGGAACACCAGATCGAAGAAAATCTTTTATAAAAAAAGGTAAACCGACTTCAAAAAGCAAAAAAATAAATATTTGAAGTCGGTGCTGGTTGGTGCGGTCAGTTACTTGGCACCGACTTCAAATATTTATATTTTGTTTTTGAAGTCGGTTTACATTTTTTTTTAAAAGATTTTTATTTTACAATTTTAAGTGACTAGTGAATTATTCCATTATATTACACATGTCTATTGTTTGTCGTTAAGGAGTTCCCTGGTGTATCTTCTAAGTCCAAGGTCCAATGTCAATAAAATTAATATAGGACCACCTTGGAGATATACTGAACCCAATGCAAAAAAAAATATCAAAATCGGTCCACAATTGACGGAAATAACGCTGAAAATAAATAAAAAAAAAAAGCATACATACAAACGAACATAGAAAATACGTGGACATTGCGAAATCCAAATATATCTTAACATCATAGGCTACAAATGTCACTGAACAATATTAAATGTTTGTTTCGGCTGTTGAGTATTTACAATGACAGGTTGCCAAAAGTGGATAAACATTAATGTATCCAAAAATATCATCCAAAGTCTCAAATATAACTTAACAATAAGAAAATTTTGTTGGGATAAACATTTGGGTGGTACTTACTTGAAAATATATATATAAACCTTTTCAAGTTACACTCTGTCCTTTAGTGTAAGTTGAATTAATATCCATTAGGTGATGCTGACAAATGCCGACATTTATGTTTGAGCGTGTAGTATTGAAATCAACGTAAGTCTTCTTTCAGATGAATGCAGGAGACGGTAATGATGTCCCGCCACTCCCGGAGATATGCTCTTACGACAACCAAGAGCCAATTGTGTGCTGCACTGATTGTTGGATTGATGACAAACAAGGGTAAGAACTGATTATTTGTGGCCTTTACTGGTGTACACAGACACCTGTTCATTTGCCGATTAATCACAATATTGCATGGACGAATCTATATAAATTTTACTAAATTAAATTATTATGATAAATTAATTTATTAGAATTCAAATAATTTTAATTTAAAAGCCTTTTTAAAAACAAACTTTTATAGCAAAAACACTACAAAAATATCTTGCTTAGTAGAGGAGGCTTCCTTCCGACTGAATCAACAGACCTTGGGCTCCACACGGGTGTAGAGTACTCGTTAATACAAATCTAACGAGCCTAAACACGGTGAGGTTATATCAAGTAGTCAGATGTTTCCATTTGCCAACTTTCGACTTCATCGTCAGACCCTGAACACTATCTGGTTGTAAAGTACTCGTCAATACCAATCTAACATGCCTAAACTCTTGTAAAGTTCACATGTTCCTACGGCCACCTTCTGATTCCATCATCAAACCAGCTCTATGATACATACCATAATGTGTGTGTGAATGATTGATCTATGCTGTTGGCCGCGGGGCCGTTACAGCTTCACCGGACTTCATCGACTTTACATACGTATGCCAAATTTCAGTTCAATCGTATACCTGCAAGTGCTTGAAAAATGAAACCGGAAAGACAGACAGACATACGAACATTGAAAGTTAAATAAAAGCTACTAAAAAGTATATTCGTGAAATAAGTAGGTAAGTAGGTAGTAACGTGAATACTTGTAATACACTGAAAACAATTTAGGATTGTATACAGGAATACAAAACATTGTAGAGATCAATGCTTTTTAATACATTTAGTTTATATCAGAGGTACCCAGACTTTTTTTGAAAAAAATGTGAAGGTTAGATCTAACTATGGAAATTTGCGTTGCGGCTCAGTTCACACCAACAATTTATAGTTTTCGAAAAAAAAAAGAGTTAATTGCTTGATTAATTAATTAATTGACTGTCTAGAAAGATCTAGAATCCGCGCTTAAGTGCTGAAACGTCTAGAAGGTTCCTCCCCTTTAATTATAGCCAGCGCGCGGTCGCGGTATACAAGTACCTATTTGTTCATGTACAAATAGGTATGTAATAATAATACCGCTTTGTGCGCCGCGCCGGCTTTTGCTCGATGTACTTCTATCGATGTACTTAGAGGGTTCTCGTCCATTCTAGAACTTTCATACGAGTATAAAAGGAACGCAGAGCGCGGGGACGGACACAGTCTCTTCTCGGAAACGATAATGATCAAATCGTAGAACAAGCGATCTAAGTGGAATATACCAGTGACCTTAGCAACGATATACGGATACTACGAGTGACTTAGCGACTTTGAAGCAGAATTTGGGTACTAACGAGAGTAGTACTAGTGTGTGATTGGATCGCGTGTATATTTGCATTCGACGTACTGGTTTATGTGTACAGCGCCTAATAAAGTACGCACGTTATTCGGCAAACGTAACATTGGTTTTAGAAGCGGAATGCCGATTCTACCGCGTGAAGAAGAGGTACGCCTTCGTGGAGACGTCAAGTGGAAATGGATGCGGCACGTCAGCGAAGCCTTCAAGAGGAGGAGCAGGAGGCCGAAGCGGGTATTTCAACGACAGTGGCGACAGCACCAGGGGGAAAATCGGCGGATATGGCAACACTGTTGGCTGCCATTCAGGCAATCCAGGCTAACCAAAAGGCCAGCCGCCGCAAACAAGAAGCCAGCCGCCGCGAGCTGCAAGAACCGATCCAGGCCAATCAAGAAGCCAGCCGCCGCGAACGAGAAGCCAGCCACCGCGAGCTATAAGAAGTGATCCTGGCCAATCAAGAGGCCAGCCGCCACGAGCTGCAAGAAGTGATTCAGGCCAACCAGGAAGCTGTCTTTGGGAAAATAGATCCCGGCATTACAGTTCTTGGAGAAAAATTATGTGTCTGGAAGCAGACGTTAAGGGTGTAACTTCAAAGACCGAAACGCTGGAAGCAGGGTATAAGACGTCACGTCTGAAATAGAAGAATATGGCAATCGCTTTCAATTTATCGATAAAGAGATAATAAAGCTTAGATCATGGGAACCGATTGGAGTGGCCTTATCGTCACCAGCCAAATTTGACCTTCCTCGCTTTGATGGGACATTGTCATAGTCGGTTTTCAGGTTGAAAGCGGAAATGCTTGGAGCAATTAGCAAACTTGCATCGCGCTGACACTTGCCTTGCGAGGAGTATGCTCTTACGGTTTTGGAGAATCTACCGTCTATAGGCAGGACACTCGAGGCACTCATGGAGGCATTAGAGACGCGCTACGGAGAAAACCATTTGGAGCACGTCTATCGAGCCCACCTCCGGGACCGAGCCCAGAAGCCTGATGAAAGTAGAAAGGCATCGGAGGTAGAAAGGCTAGTTCGTCGAGCCTTTGCCTCAACGCCAGCAACTATCGAGGTCCAACTTATAGGGGCTTTCATCGACGGCATACGGGAGACTAACGTCAGGTCTGCCATCCTCTTGGGCAACCACCAAACATTGAAGAGCGCACTGGCCCATACTCTTGAGGTGGAAGCTGTGCGAAACAGCAATAAAGTACATAAGGTCAGGGAAGTTGAGAACAATGAGAGAACACCTAGGTTTGGCCCAACACCTTACGGCTGTGGAGAAAAAAGGCACATAAAACTGTAGTGCCCTAAAAAGAAGAGAGGGGTCGCGCATTTCGAGACCCAGGTAGAAGAAGATCTGCCGTTTAACTAAATGTTGCCAGGGCCGCGGGGCGGACGCTGGCTGGCCATATTAGGGCCCCAACCGTCACAATAACTCAAGTTTTTAATGGGAACAGTCTTATCATCGGTGGTACCGTTAACAATCAAACTTGCAGTGTACAGTGGACACCGGAGCATCCCGTACAATCATAAGGCCAGAGCTGCTGAAACGCACCATATTGTGGGAAAAGCGGGTTCCATCATGCCATCCTCAGACAGCGACCGGCCAGCCAGTTACCGTCCTCGGTGAAACAAACGTGAAATTCAGAATTAGTGACCGCATGTATCTACAGTCAGTATTTACTGCTAGTATCACTAATGATTGCGTTTTAGGACTGGATTTCCTAAGGCAAGAGCAGTGTGTAGTGGATATTGCTAAAGGAGTGCTAAGGTTTCCTGACCAGGAAGTTTGTCTAAAAGGATCACAACCATGCACCCTTTATTGCCTAAGAGATACCAGCGCCAAGATCAGAGAATTTAGTGAAAGTGAAATTTCCAGCAAACGTCAAGCAAAGTCTCATCGTGGAAGATGCTGGAAATCACCCAAAGGTAATTACAGCTAGAACACTATTGATGTCCCAACGAAATACTAAGGTAAGAATTCTTAACCTGAGTAAGGAGAAAATCCAACTGAAGAAGAACAGTATGGTTGGAAGATGCGAAGAAGTAAAATACCTGAAGCGGCTGAATAGTTCTACGGATAAACAGGCCATGACAGAAACCAAAGAAGATCACATTCAAAAACTTCTGGACCCTTCTCAGGAGCATTTATCACCTTCAGAACTACGGCAAGCCAGAGATCTATTGCTAAAATTTACGGACATCTTCGCGACTGCGAGTGACTGCGGAAGGACGGGACTTGTGAAGCACCAAATCGATGCAGGTGATGCCCGTCCTATAAAACAGAGACCACGATGCATACCATGGTCAAGGGAAGCGGAGGTAACTGAAATGATCGGAGCTATGGCTGACAACAAAATAATCGAACCTTCTACGAGTTCATGATCATCACCAGTGGTCTTGGTAAAGAAGAAGGACAGCAGTACAAGGTTTTGTGTTGATTATTGGATGTTGAATAATATCACAAAAAAGGACAGCTACCCCCTGCCCCGAATCGATAACATGCTGGACGTGCTTAGTTGTATGAGGTGGCTTTCGACCATTGATTTGAAAAGTGGCTACTGGCAGGTGGAAATAAGCCCGGAGGACAAAGAGAAGACAACGTTCAGCACCGGAATTGGGAATAGATTATGGCAATTCAATTTTATGCCATTTGAATTATGCACCACCGGTATATGCGGAGTATTGTCGCAAGTTCAGGGAGATCGCAGCCTTGTGATAGCGTACTTTAGCAAGGCACTTTCTAAACCGGAAACTCTGTGTTACTCGGCGTGAATTACTTGCTGTGGTAAAGACCTTGCAACATTTTAGCAAGTATCTGCTAGGAAGACAGTTTACACTGAGGACAGATCATGCTGCGTTAAAATGGTTGCTACAGTTCAAAAATCCTGAAGGTCAAGTAGCAAGATGGCTCGAGTAACTACAGGAATTTAACTTTGAAATTGAACACCGGAGTGGCAAAGGACACAATAATGCTGACGCGTTATTACGAAGACCATGTGCGAAGACTGCAAGCACTGCCAAAAGAATGAGTCGCGAAAAGAAGTCCGACTTATAAGAACTTATGGTCTCGACGATGAATGGACCGGAACAACAATGAAAAAGGCACAAGAAGAAGACAGCGATCTGTGCCCTATTCTGGAATGGAAGATTAATGGATACAAGCCCAAATGGGGTGAAGTATCTGCTTATCGTACCGCTACTAAGGGCTATTGGGTTCAGTGGGACAGTTTAGTCCTGGAAAATGGTGTGCTATATCAAAAATGGGGGTCCAATGATGGTGAAAAAGTGACTATGCAGGTGGTGGTGCCACAGTGCAAAATGGCTCCCCTTTTACAGCATAACCATGACGCCGTTTCCGATGGACATTTTGGAGTCAAGAAAACGTTGGTTAAAGTGCGTCAGCGGTTTTATTGGCTACGGGCACCCCACCAGCTAGTCGTAAGCCAGTCACGGATTATGTAAGTGATCTCCAAACCCAGTTGGACGAGGTGCATAAGAGGGTTAAAAAACACGGCTTGAAAAATTAAAATTAAAATGAAAACTCGATATGACCGAAACGCAAACACCTGCTGCTGTTTGGTGCAGTTGGTTACTTGGCACCGACTTCAAATATTTATTTTTTGCTTTTTGAAGTCGGTTTACCTTTTTTTTTAAAAGATTTTTGTTTTACCATTTTAAGTGACGAGTGCATTATTTAGTAATATTTATATACCGATATTATATTATTTTGCTGAGTTGTACAGTAAGGTATCTACAGGATTAATATAATGACTATATTAACGAAATCTATACATTCGTGCTGTTCGCCGTTAAGGACTTCCCTCTTGTATCTTCAAAGTCCAAGGTCTAATACCAATAACATTAAAATAGGACCACCTCAAAACTATACTGAACCTAATGCAAAAGAATCATCAAAATCGGTTCATAAGCAAAGGAGGTATAAAAAAGGACGAATTATGAACCTCCTTTTTTGAAGTTGGCTAATATACTGCTTAGTTCTATAGTAGGGTACCTGTAGGATTGACGTAATACCCATAATATCTCAATTTACACATGCCTATTGTTTGTCGTTAATGAGTTCCCTGGTGTATCTTCTAAGTCCAAGGACTAATACCAATGAAATTAAAATGGGACCACCTCGGAGCTATACTGAACTCAATGCAAAAAAATCATCAAAATCGGTCCACAATTGACAGAAATATCGCTGAACATACATAAAAAAAAAAAAATGCATACATACAACCGAACATAGAACCTCCTCCTTTTTGAAGTCGGTTAAAAATGAATTACACACATTTAGGTCCCCTAGCGATCTGTCTAGAAAGATCTAGAATCCGCGATTAAGTGCTGAAAAGTCTAGAAGGTCGTCCTCCCCTTAAATTATAGCCAGCGCGCGCGCAGTATACAAGTACCTATTTGTTCACGTGCAAATAGGTATATAATAATACCACTTTGTGGGCCGCGCCGGCTATTGTTCGATGTACTTCTATCGATGTACTTAGAGGGTTCGCGTCGCGGAGAACAAGCGATCTAAGTGGAATACACCGGTGACCTTAGCAACGATATATCTTTAAGAGATCTTAAAGACCAGAAATGCCTTTGTTCTAAGCCACTATATATTTAAAGGCAGGCCATGTAGTGCTGTGCGACCGCAGTCAGTTTGGTTAGGCTGCGATCGGTCGGTCAATCTAAGATGGGTGACCGTTTGTTGCATCTTCATATTTTTGCAAATTTGTGCTTCAAAAGACAATCTATGCCGTTAATTTCAGTTATCAGTTAAAGTAGTTAAGCCAAATTAGAAGCGTTAGCTAATAATAGCTTGATAAATTCCAACAGCATGCGGCCACAAACCTATCTCTACCAATCTGCACTGAGTCCGCGTGGTGGAGTTTAAGACCTATTTCTCTCACCTCAATTCGTGAGTGAAGGCATTTGCTAAGCAGTGGAACTATATGAGCTGATTTTATTATTATTTATATTTTTAAGGTTCAGAAATTCTGCAATAGGAACTAATGGCGTACCCACAAAAAAGTCAGGCCCGCTGGCATACAACAGTAAGTTCTTAGATGAATAACATGTCTAGATGGAGCATTGCACGCACTAAAATGTATACAGACAGAACTGTAATACGCGCATTGATGCGCGTATTACAGCGCACATTGACAGCTTTTGAACAGATTGATCACGGGCATCACGCACATATTGTGCATAACTAAGGCCGCTTTAGGCACCATTTTTTTAGCAATGTCTCAGTCTAGACAATGTTTTTTTCCTTATAATACATAGCAGCACCCTCGAAATTATTCCTGTTTCAACACCCAGACCAAAACAAATAATTGTGTGTCACACAAAGATTTGTCTCGTGCGGGAATCGTAACCGCGACTTTTCAATCCAGTAGGCGGAGCAACTCAAACTCTTAACAACTAGGCCAAGCCGTCCGTCAAGCTACTTAAACCAGCTTTATAAAGGTGATCAAGTTATTTAAAACTATGCAGTACAGTTACAGTTTTGACTTACATGTATTATTTATCTCTGGCGATATTTTATAGGAGTTAAGTTAAGCCCGAAAACACTTGGCACCTTAGTTGCTTGGATAAATTTCCCAAATTTCTTGTAAAAATCATCGTCTACTTTGATTTAGCTAAAATTAAAATTACTTTTCGTGCCAGCATATTCGTGATAGTAGCGATAGTAGCGTAACGGCATACAGAATACCATTACATAGAGTTATCATGACATGCGTTTTCTCATAGTATACCTTGCTGCTACTTCACATGTCTGACCCAGAACTTTAAGCAAGCAACACCACGGTGTTTGTCGGTAAATAAAGTTGAGTTTTGTTGATATACATACTTCATATAAAACGAACAGCTTTGGCCAGTGGTTAAAAGCTTAAGCTACCCACTTGTTCGAGAAGTTGCCGTTTCGAGACCCGCACGGGACAAATCTTTGTGAGAGCCACAATATTTGTTTCGGTCTGTATGCCTGTTTTGTGATGCTTGATTTGTGATTTTATATCAATTTACAGAATGCTTGGAATATTTACAACGGCTTCAATATCCGTGCCCTGGTAAAGGAAACACCGAAGTAAAAAAAATCTGGAATGCAGACAAAAAATGCCACGGTTTTACGTCTTCCTCATTATTAGCTATAGGAGGCCGCGATGCGCAAAGATGGGAATTTCCGCATATGGCAAGTAGTAAAAGTATTTATTCTTTAGAATTTTACAGCCTGGTGATCGTCAGGGCCTGGGTTTGCTTACTCCTCTTAAATGACACTGTATTAATGAGCAAAAGAATCGTGTTACTACTTCCTGAACGTGTAAGGTAAAATAGAAATAAGAAGCCCTTTATTTCTTGCAAAGAAAAACGTAATGTGTACTAATTATTATTGCTACATTTATTAGCATAATAAATAATGATAAACAAGAAAACTGATTAATTTGCAAAAACCTCTCCTCGGGAGAAGGCCTCCTACAAAGAGGTCCATTTGTCCCTGTCTTCGGCCACTTGGGTACATTTCGGGCCTGCTGTCCTTGTAATGTCGTCTTGCTATGTCGCATAGAGTCTTCCTCTGTAGCGATTTGCTTTTGAGCCTTAGTAGGCTCAAAAGCAAAAGGCTAGTGCCTAGAAGGTGATTATTAGACCATCTCTCATCTTGTAGTCGCGCTACATGTCTCACCCATTTCCACTTTAGTCTTTGAGCATGGTTTAGATTTAGAGTGTCAAGAGTTTTTATTATTTGGGTTCTATTGTATTTAGTATACCTTACCTCCACTCGGGAACGTATGGTTTCACACGTTGCGGTAATCGATTGCGTTTTCGATTTATTGTAGGCTAACACTAAATTGTAGCCATAGACGATGTTCTAATGAAATGTATAGCATAAAATTTAAGTTCTGTTGATGTATATTAGTTGGTAGAATGTGTTTGTGATTACGTGATTGGATAACGTAAACCTCCATCAGACGCGCGTTCTCGCTATGTGGCGTCTCAAGTTTCGCGCGTGTAAATAACCAAATTCGTCATTTCAACTGATGAATAAATCTTCCCCTACCCCCTACCCCTAACCCCTCAGTCGGTAGGAAAGCTTGGGCCGATTTTATACAGTCTCACCTGTATCGTTTTCATAGATGCTTTTTGTACGGGATCAGGCAGTGGACTGTAAGGGCTGGTTGACTGGCTAGTTTCCTGTTCACTCGATTACCGTACCTATGGGCTGGTTCTAACAAATGACAAGACTTGTAGGCTTCTACTTGATCTTTACTACGAGAAAATTCACTGTGTTTATTACAACACGATAGACAAATCGCGACTGAACTGAACGCTGTGTGTGTGTATGTCAATGATCTACGCTGTTGGCCGCGGGGCCCTTACAGCTTCACCGGACAAGACGCTCAAACGCTTACATCTATTCGGCCTTATATTCTAATTTTGCTGTAGGTCCTCTGATCGGTCGATCAATCAAAGGAGCCACATTTCTTTTTATTGGGACGCTTAACTCGAAAGGACGCGACACAGCACGGTGGCCGGCCAATCCGAGGGTCTACATTTCTCCCAACCGCAGTGGACGACGTCGCCCGACCGACATGCTCGACTAAGCACGCCGTTAGGTAGATGTCCTATTGTTCTCCGTCGTCCTGCACACTTTTGATTACCTGTATACATTTTCTAATTCCTGGTCTTGCTTTTCCCAAATGCTTGAATGTAACACAGTACAGTTAGGTGATATGAGGAACAAAAACTATTTAATATACGTAGATTAGTCAAACACAGTGCGTTAAGAGTAAAACACATTCTTAGTTTATTTACAGTATACTTTCAAAGAATCTCTGCTAAAAATAAGGATAGAAGATTCCCAGAGCTGCATAAGTAGCAAATTCTAAGTCCCATACAGGAGCAACTATCACAAATAGTAGTAATTCAAGCGAGGTGGTAGTATTTTAATACCCATATTAGAGAAGAACTCGTTTATACCTGGTGTAGGCAGAATGGTATTTTCAACAGCCTATGTCCGTAGTTAATTACTGAAAATAAAGAAACGCCTGACGACAGTAGTATTCACAATCTGAGTTCATAAGTGTTGCTACAAAGGCTCAAGATGCTTATTTACTTTGCAGGCTTTACTTGGATATGGTGCAGACAAAGAATCAGCAGAATGGCTGTGCGGTGGATCAATAATTAGTGAGCGATTTATTATCACAGCGGCGCACTGTTCACACTCCCGTACTTTGTGAGAATACATTTCTTTAAATGTTAAGCTTTACAACATTTCCTATCAGCCGAAAGACGTCCACTGCAGAATAAAGGCCTCCCCAAATATCGCCATGACAATCGGTTTTGTGCTGTATCCAAATAGACAAATAAAGGACACAAAAATAATAGACACAAAAACCACAAAATTTAATGCAAATGTATTTTGTAGAAGTAATAAAATACTGCAGTGACAGATGCGTTTCACAATGTCAATTCAACTACAATATTTTTACAATGTAATTCAAACCTTGTCTGAGACCTTTGTAAGTAACAATTTTTGTTGGTTTATGTTAATTTATCTGCAAATATTAATCGCACAGCAAGGTGACTATAAATTTCCGAATTATAAACGCAAAGATAACGTATATTTTAGGATGGATACTAACCACAAGAATGCTTGTGTCTTTATTATAACAATTTGATATTCTACTTTGAATTCAAATTTAAAATTAATTGATACTCTACACTCACATACTTGCAGTAGCTGCAGTATATATCCTTAAAGAGAAGTTTCAAGTACAAAACAAGGACACACCTTGCAGGTATACTGCTGGTAACTCTGGATATTATATCTACCATATATGGTAAACCAGTTAACTATAAAAGAATTTACATACAACACTGTGAGAAAAATAAGGTCCGTAGGAAGAAAACGACATTGTTGTCTGATAGGTCAGACAGGTTGTTTTCTTAGAATAATCTAATATCAATAAAAAAAATGAAACCAGACGATTTATTATAGTTGGTGCGGCTTAGCCTTCAAAAATTCTAGCTAGTTTATCTGACTCAAAGGTTATTTTAAGTGCAATTAAATTGTTTTTTTTTTTTTACAGAGAACCCGTTAAATTTGCGGCATTGGGTATACTGAAACGCACAGACCCCCAAGAGCTTTGGCATATTTATGACATAAAGAGAATGATAATACATCCTGATTATAAAGCACCAGTAAAATATAATGACATAGCACTTTTGGAGACTGAAGCTGAGTAAGTAATGTTATTTCTCTACTGTGTAGTTGCATGTCTTCATGGCCCATCCGTTGCACTCACACGCTGATATTTGGTACAATGGTACACTCGTTACAACGAATTTGAAAATCACTGTTTAAAGTTATGTTCTAAAAGGATTGAATTGAAAGCCACATGAAGACATGTCAGTGAACTGATGGGCAAGGCGGAGGCGGAATTAAATGGTTCATGTATCAATACATTTATGAAAACATAATGTATACAAGAAAAAATATACAGTTGTTTAATCAATAGGTGATAGGCATTGCTATAACACGCGACATAGAAGTAAATCACATTAACCGCAATTTTGTCTGTCAAAAATTCACACTTCTTTCATGGGGTACTATGTTAGATTTTATAATAATATTCCTCTTGACGTCACTAAGCTAAAGGGAAATAACGCTTACGCTTAGTAAGCGAGCTTATTATACGTCAGATGATTATTTAACAGACAAAATACTTGGATATGTGCTGTTCCAGCTCCACTTCAATATGGATAACTTGTTCAGATAATATTATTTTTTATTATTTCCTGTCTTAATTTAGTAAAAATTAACCATTTTTACCTCTGTAAATGAGGGAACCATGTAGCCATTCTCATGGATAGTATAATTTGTTTGATTTAACTTAGACCCACCTGACATACCCGCCTACATTGTTCTCCTACACCCCACAACAAAATGAAAATGGAAAAAGAAAATGTAAAACTACTATTTTAAAAGAGTAACCGTGGAGTGTTTTTTTCCCTGCTTCTCCACAGGAATGACATCTCTGTTGCAATTCATAAATACTGTAATGGTTTACATGAATAAAAAATATTATGATTCTGATTCATATAAAGCAATTTACTGTAAGTTGGTGGCCAGTGAACAATATTTTCTATGTAAAATGGTGTAAGAGCATCTTCTCACGTTGAAGTGGAGACAAGTCATTACAATGAAAATGTTAATTAACAAACTGACATCTCTGTTGGAAATCTGTACTCTCTGCCTACCCCGCAAGGGATCTGGCATGATGATATAGGTATATAGAAATAATAGGTATTCCACAGAAGTATTTTTCGAGATAAAAAGTGTCCTGATTTATTTGACTATGTAAGACCTTCAATTAAATTCGTTTAGCCATTTTAATATGAAGAACTAACAGGGAGACTAACTATTCCGGGAGAACCGTGTAGTGAATATATTATACACTTTGTCAACTTCCACTAGACTTATTTTTCTATCAACTAACTCTATCACCGGGTTCAGGCTTAGCCCCGCTTAGCCCGTACAGATGGTCTTTGTAAAATATAAACTAAGCTAGAGCGCGATTATTATGTTAACCATGTTTAAGTGTTTAAATCAAACATGTATGAACAATTTCGAGTGAGTGCTTTTAACCACTGGAAAGTTCTTCGCGAGGACACGAACCAGAGTCCAATATCAATTCATAGACGAATTTATGTAAAGGCAAAATCACATATTTTACATCGTAACATTGCAGTTCGGGACAAACAGTAATAAAGTCTTATGGTTTATTCCGCGACAATCTAGTAAGTCGATTTAGAAACAATGAATGATTTATCGAAATCGACTTTCTTTTTCTGTCCTCAAAAACTGTTAGATTTTACGAAAATATAAGTATGCAGAGTTGTGATCTTTAGTACAGGCTACAATTACACAAAATTTCATTCAAATCCATCAAACAGGTTTGGAATAAAGTGTCTTTTTAGAAATCCAATGTTTCGCTTATTTCAGTCTTTTCTGGAAAAACCTTTTGATTTTTCGGGATAATTTATTTATTTATTTATTTATTTATAGAAAACTTATTTATATATTTATAAATATCTATATAACGTGTTAACCAACATTTTAAGGTATCTGAATGCAAAGTTTCATCAAAATCCACCTTGTAGTATTTACGCGATGATGGTGGATGGCTTGGACAGACAGACAAACAGACACGAAAGCCAAAATTGTAGAATTGGCTTCTAAATTGATAGAATGATATCCCTGGGTTTTTATTTCCTAAAAATATTCCATGTAACGACATGATTTCCTTACAGTTTATTATATGTTACCGGAAAACTTAAATATTAACTATATTATCTGTCATATGAAATATCTACGTGCTATGTTTCACTGACTTTTAAAAACTAGTTTTGGAACAATGAATGATTTATCAAAATCGACTTTTTTGTACTTTCCTCGGAAACTTAAATTTTATGAAAATATAAATATACAGAGTTGTGATCTTTTGTACAGGCTACAATTATACAAAATTTCATTGAAATCCATCATACAGATTTAAAGTAAAGTGTCTTTTTAGAAATCCAATTTGTCCTTTCTGGAGAAACCTTTTAATTTTCCAGTATAAATACTATACAACATGTTAGCCAATATTATAAGGTATCCGCATGCAAAGTTTTTGCGTGATGCTGGTTCATACCCTCCGACAGACAAACGGACACGAAAGCCAAAAATTACAGAATTAACTTCTACATCGATAGTATGATATTAATTTCCTATTCTGTAATGCTGAATAAATTGTGTATAAATGCTGTGTACGTCTGTTAGATAGATAGATAGATAGATAGAGTATTCTTTATTGTACACTAGCGAACTTAAGATAGAGGCACAATTGGCGGTCTTATTGCTAAGAGCAATTTCTTCCAGACAACCAGTACGTTGGAAGAAGCAACAGATAAAAATAGAGGGCAGTTGGTGGCGTACACTATAAAGATATATATTCCATAAAATACTACTACATACATATTGATACACAGGACTTGATATACTAAACATATAAATCTAATTCAATCCAATTATGACAGCAATTATTACATTATCCAACCAGGAAAAAGTGATCTTTAACCATTGTTTTAAAAGAATGCAACGTCTTTGCACGTCGGACCGTAACAGGCAATGCATTCCACAAGCGTACAGCTTGATTAGTGAAGGATTTATGAAAGAAGTTTGTGGAATGCATTGGTGTTTTCAGCCTCAGATTCTCTGATGACCTTAGGAACCTCGAATGCGTTTCATGAAGGAATTCAAACCGTTTTTTAAGGTAAGAGGGAGTTGTCGGATTATATAAAATGTTGTATAAAAGCGATAGTATGTTAGCATTCCGGCGATGGCGGATTGGCAGCCACTTGAGTCTTCCACGAAATTCAGAAACATGGTCATATTTGCGTAAACCAAATATGAACCTTATACAAAAATTTTGAAGGCGCTCAAGTTTATCAAGTTGGCTCTCAGTAAGATCAAGATAGCTGGCGTCTGCATAATCTAATATAGGAAGGAGAAGGGATTGTGCAAGTGCAATTTTAGTGGCCGTTAGCAGAAAATTGCGTAGCCTTCTTAAAGATCCTGCCGATGCAAAAATCTTGCGACTGAGTTCCTGCAGTTGTGGGCCCCAAGTAAGATTGGAGTCTATATAGATCCCCAGATTTTTTACAATTTTGCTTATGGGTATTGTGACACCATCGAACATAATTTGCGGAAGCTGTGACCAATCAAGACGAGAACTAAGTCTGGAGCTACCTACAACAATGACTTGCGTTTTAGATGGGTTAACTTGGAGACCGTGACTTTTACTCCACTCACATATTTTAGTCAAGTCATTATTGATGGTATTAACTGCCTCCGAGAACTTGGCCAATGGAGCTTGAGTGTATATTTGGAGATCATCTGCATAAAGGTGGTAAGAAGAACTTAATTGATTGGAAATAGAGTAAATGAAAACAGCGAAAAGTAAAGGAGATAAAACGCCACCCTGTGGAACACCGGCACTAGTACTACACCAAGAAGAGTAGGTTTCTTCGATGCGAATACGTTGCCGGCGACCAAACAGGTAGTTACGAAACCAGTCAATTGCCGTTGGAGATATGTTAAGAGAGCGCAGCACACCGAGTAAAATATCGAAATCTACAGTATTAAAGGCATTGCTGAAATCGAGCAGTGTGAGTATAGTTAGGTTACTGTTTACCATACCCAATCTTATATCATCCGTAATATGCACCAAAGCAGTAACAGTACTATGACCAGGACGGAAACAGGACTGAAAAGGGTTAAGGAGAGAGTTTTTGTTAAGGAATATACTTATTTGATCATGGACGAGGCGCTCAAGGACTTTAGAAAGGAAGGGCAGTATGGATATAGGACGATATTCAGTAAAGGAGGTGGGATTAGATTTTTTCGGTAAGGGTGTTATTTGAGCTTCTTTCCATGAAGATGGAAATTGCCCGCTGGATATTGAAAGGTTGAAGATATGGCAAATAATAGGTAGGATTTCGTCAAGGATTGGAAGAATAATATTACGGCTGATACAATCACTGCCGACTGCGTTAGACGTTATCGATTCTACGCTCTTCCTAACATCACAAGCGGAAAATTGATCAAAGACAAATGGGGCATAAATTGGCGTCGGAATAGAGGAAAGATAGTTAAGCGTATTTAATTTAGTTGTCTTATTAAAATTAGACGAAGTAGAAAAATGTCTGTTGAGAAGATTGAGATCTACATTTTTAGGGACGTTATCTTGGCGAGATTTTCCGACTCCAATTGATCTAAGAAAATTCCAGACTTTTGCTGGATTTCCGTTTTGTACACAACTATGAATATGTTGGCGTTGAGCATCCCTACACACCTTATTACAGTGATTCCGAATGGTAACATAGTTATTCCTGTTACAGTCAGTGGGTCTAGTTTTAAACTTGGATTTTAGTGCCACTTTTCTGCTCATAAGCGACTTGATGCCATCGGTCAGCCAAGGCGCCGGAAGGTGTTTTACTTTCACAGGGCGAATAGGAGCATGTACGTCGAACAATCGAATTAACGCTGATGTGAAAATATTTACTTTGTCATCCAGCAAATCAGACATTAACAGAGACTCCCAATCAATGTTAGACGCGTCCTCCTTGAGCTTCTCAAGATTGATGCCACTAAAATTACGCTGCAACAGGATTTTAGCTTTGGCCTTAGGTGGCCGAATTTTATAAGATAGGAAGAGTAAGTCATGATAGGAGAAGGCGTCAGCTAAACACTGGCCGTGCTAAGCGACATGTTCAGTTGAAGAAACAAGGATAAGGTCAAGTAGAGACGGTGTTGAGTTAGGGAAATGATGAGTAGCTTGAAGCGAAAGAGATACTAAGTTACAGGATTCAAGAATATTGTAAAGACTTGTCGAACGGGAGTCATTTTTAAGTAAGCATGTGTTGAAATCACCCATTATAATACTATGACTGTAAGATGGGATCAAACTCTCTAGAAGATTTTCGAAAGAGGAAAAGAAGTCTACGCGTAAGGAAGGACAATAGTATACACCAAGAAGCAGTTTAGAATGACGGAGTCCGATTTCAATGAAGAGATGCTCACCGGCATTTGGCAATGGAGGTTGCGAAGATAAGTCGAGTAAGGAAAACGGTATAATTAATCGTAAATATATCGCAACTCCACCACCACTACCAACTGATCGATCATTTCTAATGAGATTGAAACCGGGAAGCGAATACAGTGTGGACGGGAGACACGGCTTTAGCCAAGATTCAGACACGAGAATAGCGTGAATGTTCTTACAGTCAAAGTTAGCCAGTATATCAGGAAAATGAGCCGGAATGCTTTGGGCATTGATATGAACCACATTGAAGTTCCCAGAGACATCTGAGAAGGTAGACGTGAGTGTATCAGAAAGTGACGGGACACTGATGAAACTATCGTCGCTGCTTCCTAGAGAGTAAAAAGTCCCCGTGTCACTTTCACTATCTATGTCACGTTCGGACATGGCTAAATTTTAAGTAAAATATGAATCTAGATGAACTCGAAAATAAATTAAAAACCTTTATGTAACAAGCTAGAACAAACCAAGAATAATAAAATTGTAAAATACAAGTATATACACAATAGTGTGATATATATATATATATATATATATATATATATTAATTAATGAATACTTAAATAAACAAAAGCTGAAACACTAAATGTAAAAACAAATAATATTGTATAGCTAGCCAACCCCACCGAAAGTGTTATATAATCGTATTTAATAATTTATACAGTAAATAATAATAATAATAAAAAAAAAAGAACTGTGAATGGAGCATTGCCTATCATAGATCTGCAAATTCTATGTGGCAGTATGGATTTGTACCTTCGCCTGTCCGCAAAGGACAAATATTCCTATTACTCTGCAAAATCTATGGATGTTGTCTATGGCTGACATTGACATTTGAGATAAGTATTTGGTTTGACAATTGAAAATCAAGAAGAAAACATGCAGGAAGTAAATAAAAAGTTGAAAACAATGGGGGTATCGGCAAAGGAAGGTGAAAATACGCAGAAAGCAAACATGTCAACATAAAAACGAGTAAAAGTAACAAGAAATACATGTATAGGACCACTTTTTGAGCGGCCGTTTGGATCTCGTTGCTGTCTCCGTAGTCTTCGATGCAGTCTGCTTCACAGGCTCCAAAGCGATACTGTTCATATCAGGAAGCGACTCGATGCGGTGACGCGTTCCATCCGATCCCAGAACATATATCTGGCCATCTCTCGTCCAGCAGTTACGGATACCGAACCGCGACCTGGCAGCCACAAACAAGTTGTGCCGGGACTTTGTTAAAAACTCGGATATCGTAGCCCCCGAGCCTTTAAGCTTTATTTTGGAGAACCAGATCTTATTGCGAGTGGATACGTCATTCATTTTAACGAGGATTGGCCTATTTGATTTTTTGGAAGCGCGACCCATCCTGTGGTACCGACGTATGTCACCTACTTTGAAGTCAGTCAGTCCCAAACTGTCCTTTACAAGATCGGCAACAACCTGAGCAGCGTCTTCTTTAGTTTCCTCGGCCACACCATGCAGCAGAATGATCTTCTTTCGGCCTCGCATCTCCATCTGGTCTACAGTCCGAGCCAACATTTCCACCTGCAGCTGAAGGGTATTAAGAGCTTGCATTATGAAGGCTTGAAATGAAGAGAATTCTACAGCGAGGCCCACGGAGGTTCCTGGAGAGCCACCTGAAGACTTCTGCAGCTCAGCCTCAAAGTTGGACATTTTTTTGTGAAACATTTCTGACATGTGCGCCGTGGTGTTCTGTAGTGATTCCATAGTTATGATAGTGGAAGTGTCAATTCAATTTTTAGAGGAGATAACACTTATCGGGCAAGAGTAGAAGGTTAGCTACACAGTTTTGGTCATTTATTATCTAATAGTTATAATATTGGTATAAAAAATAAATAATAAATTATGGAGCAAATTCGGTTAGTCTTTTAATTTCATCTGTTATTGCATATAAGACTGTATTGTTAACATATATATTTCGATATACACATATACACACGACATATACATATATACACGACTTCCTTACAGTTAAAAAAAAAAAAACACGGTCACGCCTATATTCCCCAGAGGGGGTGGCACAGTTTTATTATATGTATAGACTAGCGGCCCGTCCCGGCTTCGCATGGGTAGATATTGCGTTCGCTGGGTAGGAACACGCGGCTACCTATTTCATAGATGTGCACCCCCTCTCCTGCACTTCGGTCCCTCCTCCCTCACCGCGTTGCCCCCTGCGCTGCATGGGTCCACTGTGCGGCGATGTTTAATTTTCTATTAGTATTTTGTTGAGATTGACATTTTTAAATTCGTAATATCTTTTGAATGGAATGTCCGATTTTAAAAATTCAAAAAGTAATCTACAGATATTGAAACGGTCTTTAATATGATATTATTTATTTGGATAAGGATTAAAACAAAGGTATGGATAACATGGTCTGATTTTGTTTGGCATTTCTATCAGTTTTTAAAATGTAAAAAAGTGGTTATAGTGCCGTAACTAGAATAGTTAGAAATGTGGTATTGCAAAGATTTTTTATAGATATTGATATGTTCTTAAATATTGTAGAACATTTTTTTGTTCTATCATCCATAGTCAGCGCATGCGTTGAAAGATATATTATGGCAAATTTTTTTACACCCTCGGTTACATTTTTGAAGTTTTAGTAGGGGTCCTTATTCTTTCTAGCAACAAATATAGCCTATGTTACTCATAAATAATGTAACATTCTAATGGTGAGTTTTTGAGTTTTTGAGTTTATTCGTTACATACATACAAAAATACAAATCTTTCCTATTTATAATATTAGTATAGATATGTAGGAGAATTTTAGTTACATGCGACATTACTGAGATGGATTTACGAGTAGACCCTTTCTTGTGGAGAGGAATCAATACGGACTCTGTCCAGTCTTTAGTTCCACTCTCCTGTGCGCCATACTTTTTGGCATAGCGTGTATGACTTTAGTGTCATCTGTAACCAAGCCCTTGATCATCAGAGCGGTAATGCAATCACCCCCGCATGCTTTTTGTTATAGCCTGTCAACTGCTGCAACAATTTCCTGAAGAAGGATATCGGGCTCATGTTGGTATAGCGCTATCCTTTCATCAATAGTGTCACTACTGGTGTCACAGTATAATTGTTGGCAGTACCTCCTCCATCTATTCCACACAAGTTGCTTATCGACGATGAGACTACCATATTCATCGTCTATACTTCAGGTTTTCAGTTTATACTCTTTGGCCAGTAGTTTTAAACTCCGGAACATGTCTTTAGTGTGAGCATGGTCGAAAGCTCTTTGGATTTCGACGCAAACGATATTTATGCACAGCCTTTGAACTTCTTGGTGCAGGGGCTTGTATTCCTGCTTCTCTGTTTCCGAACTCAGGCCAAACTCTTTACGGGCTTTTCTCTGTTATATTAAAGACTATGCTTCCTCAGACATCCAAGGTGACTTAGGCCGGCCAGCTGTTTGAGTTTTATTGATTTCATTAGCCGTTTGCAAAGTGACCTGTTTCAACTGCTCTCAGGTTACATTCGTGGAGTCAAAAGGGTCAACTGTAAAATCACGCAGCTGATCATAGATGGTTTTACTGAAGGCTTCTTGTGCACCATGTGCTAGATCCACCGCCTTTCTTAGCTTCCCTTTTTTGATGGACTTAAGGCGGATTCTAACCTGGGCTACCAATAATTGGTGATCACTGCCACAATCCGCATCAGGCTTTGTCCTGACATTCAACACTGAATATTTCCAACTTTCTCCTATCATAACATAGTCGATCCAGTTTCTATGTTGCCCATTAGATGAAGTCCACGTGTACTCGTATAACCTAACATATATCTATATAGTAGTAGTAAATGACCAATAATACATTTGACACTCGTTCGTTTTGCAAAAAATGCAATTAAACCTCTTGAATCCAGACTGCTCCGTTGGACACTGCATCCCAGAGTGATCTAGTAGCAGCTAGTTATTTTCATCACAATTACGATGCTTTATTAACGAAATATCGATTGTAATAGCAAATATAAACCATCAAATTCCGCCTTAAGATCCAAATCCAAATGTTCGGAATGAATCCAAATCCAAATGTTTCAAATCTTGGTTCTGAACTAGATGCATCGCGTATGCAAGTTAGTAAGGAACTTGCTTAGTATAAAACCCAAACTAAATTGTGAAATTCCCTTATGTCGTTTCAGGATAAATTTTAGCAAATTGATTCTTCCAGCGTGCTTGGACACGGGAAAAATTAAAAAAGATTATGGAGCTCAAGCCGCAGGTTGGGGAAGACTCGGACACAATAAGGGTCTAGCGGATACTCTTCAAGTTGTACGTATTTAGATTTTAAGATCTTATATAATTATTACAAAAAAAATATGCTTTTAGTGCATTTTTTTCACTCTTTATAATTGTGCCCAGTATACTAGCTATTGCTAGTATACTGGGCACTCTGGGCTCTCCCTATAATACTGAGATTACTGTACAACTCCGCCACGAGGACCGTTCAAGTACAGACTAGTAAATCAAGGCATATTCCATTGCACTGCGGCGCGCGACAGGGGGATGTTATATTCCCTAACTATTCACTGACCTGATAGAAGATGTTTTCAAGACACTTAACTGGGAAGAATGGGGTATAAACGTAAACAGCGAGTATATCTCACACATGAGGTTTGCCGATTGTATTGTCGCCATCGCTGATGACCTGCAGGTTCTTCAGGAAATATTGGACAGCCTATATGAGTTCTCTCGACATGTCACGGTCTCAGGATGAAATTGGATAAGACGAAAGACATGCTCAATCATCATGCGACTCCGAGAGAGACCATAGTCGAAGGAAATTCTCTCGAAGTTGTACAGGAATACTTATACATCGAGCAAACATTGTAATTAACTGGAGTTGTTGGAGGAAATAGGTTTTAGAGCGGAGACCACGAGCTGGCTAACGCAGTGTAGGACCGCAAGATGGAGTGACGACTTACGTCGGATAGCTGGCCGGAACTGCATAAAGCCGAGGGTCGGGCTGTGTGGCGCACATTGGAATTGGACTAATTTGGGCTGATAATGATGATAAAGATAATAATGACGATACTATTGAGACCTAACATCTAGATGATGTTTATTTAGACCGTGGGTTTATTTACAAACATGACATTTACGTACTCAATCTAGTGGGCGGGACGACTTATTCTCTTAACTAAGTCGTCTTTCATATTTATTACTGTATTTAAGTACTGATCATTTTTGTCATATGTAATTAAATATTATATGTCCAAAGTTTAGCCCGAATAGACCAGTCCGTATAAACCACTGCTGGGCATTATTTCATCATTGTTTTAATTGTAGGCTCAATCAATAGAGATTTCAATTTCAATTAAATTAATCCCCCTAAAGTACTCCGGAATAACAATGACTTGATGTCTTATGCCTTAGACCCTCCCGTGGCCATGGGTACTATTGAGCACTTGAAACGTCGGTAACTTAAAAACCAAAAATAAACCGCGATAAATGTTTTAATTAATTTTTGTCCAACTCGGCTATAGAACGAGCTGCTAGATGTCAAAAGAAACTATAAAGCCACCAAAAATATCACAATCCATCATACTGCAGGTTTATTTATTTCTAGGTCTACGTGAACGAATTTAACGAGTCGGAATGCGCAACAATGTATATTCCACATAGACACCTGACGGACGGGTATAACCATACCTCACAGATGTGCTACGGTTCCCATTCCCAGATTATAGACACTTGCGAGGTATAAAACATATATTTTACTTTTTTATCACTTTGGTTCACAACAACCAGAGAGGGGCAAAATGTAATAAGATTAATAATTACAATTGCATTTTGTAATATTCAAGATTAAAAGTGTAATCGTAAACGTTGAAGATTACGAAATGTAATTGTAATCAGTAATCATTAATACACCATCACGCCTATATTCCCCAAATGGGGGTGGTTAATTATTAATCTAATTACATTTTGCCCATCTCTGAAAACAACAAGGAAATTATAAATGATAAACATTTCAGAGGATACAAGATTTTTTGTGTAAGCCTTTTTAAATATCACCCGGTTAATGGTAAATACCTATTTAAAATGATTATTTATATCACTAAAGACTTAGAAATACATTCTTTTACATCCTAACATACATAAAACACATTACGGATAATGTGAAGATTAATAGTCAAACAACTAAGGTTTCGCCACATAATTGACGCAGCGAAACGAAAGCGCGACGGCGGCGGGGCTTGAGGAATTATAATGTACTAAAATTTACGGGACACGCCACACATCACAGCCCCGCTTGGCGCCACGGCAAACGTCACGGCCGAACGTAGACGAGCGCTACTGTCACGCTCCCGTCACGCTTCGTCGGCTATTTGACCAAACCTTTAGGTAGAGTCCGAAGTAATGAGTCTCCTTTTCTTTGAGATTCGAAATGTCCTTCCTATGAAGTTGACCAAAAATCCCGCGATTACTCTTTTCAAAAGCAAGTAGGAACCGGCAGCAAAACGTGAGTGGACCCAGTACTTTCCTGCCACTGCTACTTGAGGAGTAGTAAGCGTGACGGTGTTTCTTTTTTTTTTAATTTAGGTCAAAATAATATCTATAATCCAGCCTTTTGGAACACGGCAATGCAATTTTGTTTTTTTTTCAGGGCGATAGTGGCGGCCCTCTACAGGTCAATGAAATCGAATGCCTTTACACCGTTGTTGGTTTGACATCATTCGGCAAGAACTGTGGGGTCCTCGGCTCCGCGGGAATGTACACCAGGGTCGAGCATTTCCGGCCCTGGATTGAGAGCTACGTATGGCCTGGGGAAAGTGCAGAAATAATAGATGACAATTAGCTTTTGTAACTTGCACTGATAATTTGAAAGTAGTTATTTTATATTAATAATAATTTTAAAATTATATTTTCATGAAAACTTAACTTTTGACTTGTATGCTTGTGACGTAATGTTCCTGAAGTACCGCGATAGGTTTTCAACGATTTTAAAATAATGTGTACAAAGACGCATAAAATTTCACAAAACGACCTTTCAGCTGATGCAGGTTTTGCTAATGCAGTGGGTTAAAGAAAGCTGATGATGGTGATGTTTTATAATATAGCTCGACAAAATGTGCTATATACACCTCTTGCTACCCCTTCGGGTGTTAAAATACAAAGTTGATGATTCTGCTGTACTTTTTGACCTGAATAAACGTCTATTAATATATTCCTTCCGTAATAAAATTATTAAAAAAAGAAACCTTTTTTTGTTTTTTTTTGTTTAACTTTATTATGTTCACCTTTTTGTATGAAATAAAATTTTTGCAACCGATTTTACTTTTTATTTAATGTTCCCAACGTTTCGAGTGCTTTCCAGCACTAAGTCTTATGGTCATGGGAACGTCTGAGCTAATTAAAGTTCATATCAATGTTATTTCATAATACCTTCGAACTTTTATTACGGTTCCTCATTATTTTCATTGATATCACATTGAAATTGGAGCATTAGTAGCTTAGAATCGCACGGGTGAGTTCTTTGCGGAGATCCCGGAGCCCATCCGAAGTGTCAATACCGGCCACCGTAGGAGTTTTAGTTGGTGGAGTGGAGATCGATATGCCCCGCAAACTTCTCCAAGGCACGCTACGCTTCTATGCAGGAATTTCGTCACGAGAAGAGTGAGTCTGAGAGTCTTTTATTTGGACATCGATGAGTATTGATGAGTCTATTATTAAAACATAGCAAAAATAGTTTGAAATGTATTGCCCAGTATAGAGTTTAATTTTGAATGTCACGTTAATGTTAATCCATTAGAGGTGGAAATAAAAAGCGTTTGCTCAGTACTTCTGGAGTTATGAAAAGGCGCCCCAGCTTTTCTCCTTATCGCTTACAATGCAAGTGTGAAATGTTCTTCTAGTTTGCCATGTCTATTGTAAGTGTAACTATAGAACGAATAGCACTAGCAGAACTAACACACAAACAGTTGTATCGTTACACATATTAATTTTATCGTTTCGACGGAATACATGCTGTAATTACATAGAAGCGGCTCACAACGTGGCCATGCATTGTCGGAGGCAATCATAAGCCCTCCTGCGTACAGGTGTTAGAACATTCACTCGAAGGGTAACGATTATTTACATTACTACGATCATATAATATACTTTTTTCTTTAATTATAATAACACAGGCCTACACAACAAAAATTTTTGGTGCATCTCTGTTTTTGCCTATGAACGATAAAGTAGGTAATGTACAATATACGTATACGCATACGTTATTTTTACTCTTTAGCGCCAGTTTACCTTCTACCCTCATTTAATTTTATTCTCGGTTTTTTTCGTAAATAGTCATTATTACAATAACATCGATAAAGTTTGTGTTACTATATCATTATGGCTAGTACTTCCAGATGTTGTGGTAACAATCCTGATACATTTTGTTATGTTTGTAGTGAATACATACTAAAAGATCAGCGTAAATCGATAACAGACACTGTGAATCGTCTGTATTTTGCTTACTTCGGTATTGAAATTCGACACCAAGATAAAGTGTGGGCGCCTCATAGTATATGTAAACTATGCGTTGAACATTTGCGACAAGGGGAGAAAGGGACACGTAAGTCTTTGAAGTTTGGAGTGCTTATGATATGGCGAGAACAAAAAATCATTATAACAACTGTTACTTTTGTATGACTAATATAGTGGGCATCAACAAAAACAATCGCCGTAAATGGAAATACCCTAATATTTCTTCAGCACAAAGACCTACTCCGCATTCAGAAAATGTTCCAATACCAGCTTTTTACCAGGTAGTGCAGCAATCTAAAAAAGCTAAAAAAAAAAAAGCTGAAACACCTATACTGCGAATACTGCGGAAACACATCAAATCCTAAGCCATTTTCGCAGAATGAGCTTAATGACCTCATGAGAGACTTAGATCTTTCTAAGGAACATGCTGAGCTACTAGCATCCAGATTAAAAGAAAAAAATTGCCTTTCCTCAGATGTTCGAGTGTCTACATATCCCACGAGAGAACGACGCTTATTACAGTTTTTTTCATGTGATAAAAATTTTGTGTATTGCTGTAATGTGAGTGGTTTGCTGATATCCATGGGTTTGACGATCTATCAGCTCAACGAATGAAGTCTATTTATTGACAGTAGTAAAGGAAGTCTCAAAGTAGTTCTTCTACATAATTGAAATAAATATGCTCCCGTTCCAAAAATCCGTGTTGGTTTGAGGATACTCTTTGAGAAATTACATTATAGATTCTATTGTATACTATACGTTCAAGTATTTTTCCGACAACATTCAATATAGATACACCTCTATAATTTTAATGTCAGATTTAGAACCCTGCTTGTGGATGGGAATAATATGAGCTATCTTCCAAATGTTGGGGTAAACACTTTCTTTAAAAGAGCGATTGACAATTATTGTGAGTGGACAAGCAAGAGAGTCTACATAATTAGCCCAAAACAGTGGAGATATTCCATCACTACCAGGACCTTTTCGGATGTCTAATTTTGCTAATAATGTACGAACCTCCTCAATCATCGTCTGTATTTTTGAACAAGTGTTAATCCCAAGCTCATCATCCTAGAGAGGACCGTCTGTATCAAAGAAGTCCACTTCATTCGGTATACCAAATACACTTTTAAAAAATGTATTAAAAGCTTCACATATCTGTTTGCCCTCAAGAGAACTTGTTGCCATTTAAATTTAATGTCCTTGGATAATTATACCAACCGCGTAACGCCTTAATATATTTCCAGAAAGCCTTCGGTTGAGTTTAATATTATTTTCGCATGTTTTTGTAAAGTTAAGAAAACATGCCTTTTGAACACGGTGTTCTCTTTTACGGAGCATGCAAAATTCGTCAAAATCTAACTGATTGTTATACTTCCTCCATCTAGAATGTGCCTTACTTTTTTCTTTTATTGTCCTAATTAAAGAATGAGTCATGTTATTTTTTTCTCTAAATGATTTCATTTTACTACAATTAAACGAAGGCCTGGCCTCCTATTACATGGATGGGATCTAACATCGTCTGTGAAAAGTGTGTGTATACAGTACACCTCTGCTACCCCGTTCTGTACTGTATTTCAATTACTCGC
The DNA here is from genome assembly GCA_905147815.2 of Phalera bucephala. Lineage (NCBI taxonomy): Eukaryota > Metazoa > Arthropoda > Insecta > Lepidoptera > Notodontidae > Phalera > Phalera bucephala. The sequence goes on along the minus strand of LR990613.1, from coordinate 26,817,571 downwards.
GAGGGACTGCCTTGTTGGTCTAGTGGCAAAGTACATCGCTTGGCGATCACGAGGTCCTGGGTTCAAATCCTAGGTCGGACAAATGAAGTTTTTCTAACGAAAACTTCCCAGTATGAGTCTAGAGTCTGGAGTTGCGTCCGGTATATGGCAATAGGCTCCACCCTTATTACATAGGACCTCACATCTTTGGTGAAAAGAGGGTACACTCAGTACACCTCTTTTAATCCCGCTTGGCATATAGGCGTGATGGTGTGTGTAATTGAAGGAAAACATCGTGAGGAAACCTGCATGCCTAAGAGTTTCTCGAAGGTGTGTGAAGTTCGCCAACCCGCACTGGGCCAGCGTGGTGGACTATGGCCTAAGCCCTCTCAGTTTGAGAGGAGGCCCGTGCCCAACAGTGGGACAGTTTCTTAACAGGGCTAATCTAGAATCTAGAATTTGTCATATTTATATTCTTACGAGCTTTTGCCAACGCCTATGCTGGCAAGACGACTACGCCATCTTAAATTAAAACAAAAAAGGATGCTCCACTTTTTGAATTATTTCTATGTTGGTCACTAGGCCATTCTTTCATCTTGTAGGGGGCCTGCCCAAAATAGATCTTCCAGTACGAGGTCACCGCTCAAGAATCTTTCTGCGAATGTTAGGCCTTGCCTACTGCCACTTTAGCACATTTGAGCTTTCCAGTTTAGCAAATCTGAATGCTATGTCTTTGGTCTTGACTATGGCTCTTCGGCAGATCTTCTCCTATCTAAACTGTTAGCCTAGAAAAGTGGCAACCGTTTGGTGATTGAATTGAAATTGAAATGCAAACTCAAATGCTTGAGCGTAAGCGATGGTGAAGGTCGCAGGTAAAAAGTGCATGCATACAGTACTGTTACGTTGACGGGGTAAATAAAGGCCGAATAACGTGCGAAGTACTTTATTAGGCGCTGTGCACGCACAAAACAGGCCGTCGGATTTATGTACGCACAAGTATTATACACACACTAGTACTACTCTCGCTAGTACCTGATTACTGCTTCCAAGTCGCTGAGTCACTCATAGTATCCGTATATCGTTGCTAAGGTCGCGGGGTGTATTTCACTTAGATCACTTGTGATCAATTTGATCGCTGGCGCTTCCGAAGAGTGGTCGTCGCCGTGCCGAGAGCTGTTTTTATACTCGTATAACAGTTCTAGAACGGACTCGGACCCTCCAACTACGTCAATAAAAAAGCCCAGGTTCATCAAACAGTAGCCGCCACACGCCGCGTGGTCGGCGAATAGTAAAGCGAGTACCTTCTAGAGTTTTTGAGATATCGGTACGTCCGGGTCGTAACAGTACAAAGTCGACTGTAGTGGCGGTCGAAAGACGAAAGGACGAAAGAACCTATTGGAACTCTGTACTCTCTAACTACCCTGCAAGGAATTTGACGTGATGATATAGACTGAAAGATAGTGGTAAATGTCTTGAGTCATGAAATAAGAATATCAAATAAATAACTTTATCTACACACTAGATCATGCCGATGTTATCCGTCTAAGTGGTATATAAAATCACACCCATATGCATTTGGTGGGTTTTTACCGGCCTGCATGAAGGCCCAAAGATATTAATCATAATTTGTCTGAAGAGAAGCTTGGCAATCTTTCGATTTCCCTTTTCCTCTTCACAGGTGACTGGACCTAGCAAATTACTCATATTTAAGTTGACTTTATAAATACTTTTGTAAAATGAAGACGACTTGGTTTAAGCGATAAAACGTAGACTGCTTAACTTACTTTGTCAAATAGTCGCAGGTATGATACCCGCACAGCGCACGGAAGTATTGATTTGGCATTTGTGAAGTTGTAATAAAGAAGATATTTTATCAAATATTTTTTATTATGCCCGTATATACGGGCACAATAAAACAAATGTTTGTTTGTCCGTAATGGCCGGAACGGCGGAACCGATTTTAAATAGACTATCGCTGGAAAATTGAGGATTTTTCAGAGATTGTTTAAGACTACTTTTTACCTCGGGAAATGCAAGATTTCTGGGGGATAGTTGTTTTTATTTCTCCATATTAATACGGCTGAACAGACTTAAAAGAAACTTATTGTGGAGGTGTCTCTAAAGTCTTGGAATAATACTATCCCAAAAAGTCCTACCTACTTGTGTCAAATTACAAAATAAACGCGTGTGAAGACGCAGGTAGTAGCTAGTCCTTAAATATAACAATACAATTTGATCGTCAATTTCGCTCCTACTTAAGCAAAAAAGATTATGACCCTATTAAGAAATGAGAAGTTTTTGGAATCTTCTTAAATCAATTACGACTTATCAAATCATTAGCTCCTTTAATACTAATCATCTTACAGTTTCAGAATATTACTTTAATCTTTTATGAAGGCTATTGTTTTAAAGCTTAGTAGATCATTTAGTAGGGATATTTTCTTTACGAAATCCCCGTGTTGGAGATCCGTAGTTCCGTGAAAAAGAGAAGCAGTAATCCATGTAGATGTTTTAGAAGGCAAATAATGAAAAATATTGATATTTATAACAATTTTATTTTAAAAATACTTGTTAAGAACAAGCTTTTAAGCAACTTATGCAATTTAAAACGACCAGTCAATATTAAATGTGTATACAAAATTTCGTGTCTACGCTGTTGACCGTTGACGAATTCCTTCGTCAACGGTCAGCCAATCTCGTGTGTATAATCAGGTCGTGCTCACCGTAACAATGCACTGTCATTGAAACTGAACCAAAATGTAAAATTTCAACTCCGTAAGATAAGAGGTAGTGGTTTTAATTCAGCTTGCAAGATTTGACCTAAACCAACAAACTATAATATTTTTCACATGAGATGGATACTGTAACAGTACTTAGTGTCAAAGGAAATTAATCTTTAATTCAATGATGTTAAGGCATAAACATAGTTAATTATAGAAATGGGTCATGACTCGTTTCTTAAGTTCCCGTTAAAAGCCCTCTTATTGCCATTGAATAAAGTATAATGACACTTAGAACTGTCATATTACCCATCTTACATAAAATACTATAACAAACATTGCAAGCTAAATTAAAACTTGTAAAAAGTGCCTGCTGTGGCAATAGGCTTACCTGCTATCGCGTGACCTGTTTGAGATACTTTGATGAAATGTAGACACCTCGAATCAAATACCTACAATTTGTGTTAGCTTCGCGGTGGACACTGTCATACGTACATTCCCAAACCAGGGGGTGGCAAACGAATAACTGTGTAAACCCACACATTGTTGACAATGGTAGGTCCTAATGTATATAGTTTCGCTATACCCAGCAACATTACAGACTCCGGACTCTGATTGAATTTTTTTAATAACAAAAGCACGCTTGGTTAAACATATTATTCGAATCCACCACAATTTCCAGCATTGTACCACTAGACCTATAGATTCATCCTTTTTCCTAATCCTAGGTTGGACAAAGAGACATTGGAGGTTTTCTATAAAAAAAAATCTTAATAGAGTGCAGAATCTGATATTGTCCCCATTATAACGCCAATAGACTCGCTCCCAATTAAAATGGAACTTAAGATCATCGGCAAAATATGGCCGAGCATACACTTCTGCTACCCCCAATTAAGGAATGTAGGCGTAATGGTGTCATTGTTTTAATAATAACCATATTTTATTTACTTATTTGATAATCAAATCTTCAAGTATATTATCGTCTTCGATCCAAAAATTATCCTAGCACAAAGCTATCAGCTGTGTTACAGAAATAATTCGAAAATAATCTGGTGAAACGAATGGCGAACTAACCTCATCAAAAGTAGTGGTGCAGATCTTTTTCCCAACTTGCTATTCCTGTTTCGGATCACTTCAATCAATGATTGGCTCAAGGGGCTTTGTACAGTTTCTCGTTTTGTTTTGCCAATGTATCGGTACATCGTCGGTACATCGGTACATTGCCAAGGTATCGGTTTTATGAGTCTGCGGGATAGGTTCGTATTTTTAGTAGGTACTTGAAATGAATGTTTCTCAATCTTGAGAGTATCTGTGGAGTCACGGCGGTTAAAGGTCTGTGATTCCATATATACACCTAAGTGTTCATAGAAGCACTTGATTCAATATTTGAGATTGATATCCCGCGACTTCGTACCTGGTCGACAATAGCGCCAACTACCGGGTCTATGTTATATAGCCTATGTTACTTCTGAATAAGGTAGCTTTCTAATGGTGAAAGAATTTTAGAAATCGGCTTAGTAGTTTTTGAGTTTATTTGTTACAAACATACAAAAATACAAATCTTTCCTCTTTATAATATTAGTATAGATAGAAAAACGTGTACGTAGTCAACAGAACCTATATTCTTAGTACCCTGCCAACCGACAGTGGTGCGGAATTATTATCCCTTCTTTCGGTCCCTTTTAATTAAAGTATATTGTTTTACTTACGTATTACGTATGAGCTTGTATATATTCCTTGGACATTTATGTTCCCATAACATCATATTATGTATTCCCCGATGGGCACCGGCGTGACGATGTAATATGATGATGTTAATGTAGGTACGGGACTATTATTTCGTACCATCTTCGTGCGTCGATAAAAATATTGGGAAACGATGTTCTGTAGAAATAACGTAACTGGAAGTCGCATTAACTTCTTTTTCGTTTATACGTTTTTTTTCGTATATTATTTCTTCTTGATAATGGTTTAGCATCAGCCAACAATAAGTTGCGTGGTGCAGCTGGCAATCCCGAGGTCATAGGTCAGACAAAATGTTTTTAAAGTGTTTCTTCCTATCAAATAACAAATTTGTAATAACAATAGGCTCACTCCCTATTACAACTTTTTTTTTCAGTTTTTTAGCATCATTCTAGTAATTATTCCTGTATCATTAATGCGTTTACAAACATGAAATTCACATACACAAACACCCAAACCGAAACAAACTTGGCTCAAGAATACCAATTTTATGAGGCCTGCCTTGAGACCATGTCTCAATGCTGTCATTCATCTATAGCAACACTTACTGGTCGAAGAGCTTTATCGTTAGACACTGCAGTATTTTAACAGTGGCGCGGCAAGTAACCCCTTTAAAATATTACCTTTTCTGCAATTAAGCTACAGGCCGTCAGTAACACGATAATTGTTGGGCTTAATTTTAATTATCTTTTTACGGTGGCCATGTTATTTAATTAAAAGTTCATAATGTCTGTTATTAGTCCACTATTATTACCAAAAGTGTACATTAAACGAACCACTCTCTGAATGTTAAGTATAACTTGGCTTAATTGCTACCCCACACTATCAAGGGTAATTTCCAAGTCGAATCATGTCGAAATAAATTCCACTAATTTCTTTTTGCTTAGGATCTCGAATCTTATTTGTACTGGAATAAAACGAAAAGTGGGTAAGTATGTAATAAATTGGTTCGCAGTTAGTTTTATTGAGTGTACTTAATCTTTGAGGTCATTAAGGAAAAGTTCAATAGAAATATTTTTGGAGCGATGTCTTGTTGTTCATACCTTGTGAAAAATATCGACTGATTGGTGCAGTCAACTTCGATCTGAGGGCTTAATATGAACGATATGAAACGTCATATACTAAAACAATAGTAACTTTGTTACGCGTGCTGTCATGTGTTATTAATTATTTAAGTTATTAGGTAATAAGTGTGAAAGGGATAGCATATCAACACGATAGCGTTACGATAACGTCAATATACGCGTGCTTGGGCTACTACTGCAGTCAGTTTTGAATAGAAGTAGCTAGTATCACACTGATGCAGCCAAAATTATTCAAGGCCAGCAAGTTTTTTATCAAACTGATGTAGCCAAAGTTATTCAAGGCCAGCAGGTTATTTAGGAAGCAGCAATATCTTACGACAAAACCTTCGCTGTTTTTGAATTTGATCATATCAGATAATAACAGTTTTTTGAAGCTAAGGTTAGCAATTTTGCAATATTGGACTATTTTACTAACCCCCAAAAAACAAATTGTGTAAAATAGTAAGGGTGCTCAATAACTTTCGGAAACACAATGAAACAATGAAAATATTCCCATAGGGCACATTAATTTCACATAAATGGTCTCAAACAGCTAATCTTTTAGGTGGGTATGTACGTCTTACAAAGATATTCAAGGAGCTATTGGCAATAATTGACTCTATAGCAGTTTTAAAGAAAAAGATAGAAAAAGACGGAGTTGTAAACTGCACACTTCAACCATTCTTTCCAGAATGCGCCAATGTGGAAAAAGGGGAAAAGGGAGAAAAAAACAACATGGCAGGCGAGATGTTTTGACCAAAAATAGAGTAAAGACATAGTGTTGAGTTATGGGTAAGCGCATGCAAATACCTGCCGCAGTATAACAAATACCGGTTACTGCACATCGATCACGTTACGTTTTTCCACTTCTTGTTTATATAGGATAGAGAAATATGAGATTTCTCGATTTCCCTCCAGATTAACTATGCCTAAAGAAATTAAGCGGAGTATGCGAAGCAAAACGGAGTAAGTCAATAAAAATATCCTAAAGGATGTTTACGAAACATCTTTCCGCTCACATTCGCTTTTCTGAATATTGGAGCTTACGCTTGCTGTACTTGTGACTTTAATTAGATTTTTTTCTTGAAGTTGATTAACTTCTGATTAGACACCCTTTTAAAAACGAACAGTTGCCTGAATAAAAGAAACAAAAACGCAGTGACCGCTAAGTTATCTTCTTGCTTTTCGGGTTCAAAACTCAAACCTCGACTAACACCGCCAAGTCTTTCAAAATCTATACCCTGATTTTTATTTAGCCCGACCACGTGATAGTATGCGGGATATGGAACATGAGCATGAGCAGTGATAGCATATAAAGTTTATAGAATCATTCGACTCATTTATTATGCCTATTTCGCTGCTCACAGTAGCGGCTTATATTCTTGCGCTGGCGAATTTTATCATTAATAAAAAAATAATAGTAATACATAATAATCCACCACCACTGTCCTGTCCCACTGCTGGGCTAATGCCTTTTCTCACAAATCAAGGTGAGACAGATTAGGTCATACTTCACCACGTGGACCCAGTGTAAATTAGTAAAGGCAGGTTTGGGGCCACGTGCTGTTGGAACTTATCAAACCGCCTGTAAGGCTTCCAACTTAGCTGAATAACACCCACATTACGTGGTAGCTGGGACTAACAGCCTAATGTGCCTTTCGAAGTATGGAGTCACTCGAATATGAAATGCCGCAAACGATAACCCATCTCTGGCCTACCGAGCCAAATGCTGCTTAACCTTGGTGATCGCTGAGAACACCCCGGTGGCACAGTGCTAGCGGTAAGAGCACCGCGACCGACGAATAGGAACATAACGGTACCCTATTACTGGCGTTCGGCACGGTGCCCGGGAAACCGGCAGCATTCCCGCGATGGATAGCAACGCTGACTTTATGCGAGATATGTGTCAGCTGGCGCTGAGTCGACCAGACTTTAAGAGAGTTCCTCAAAGTATGATAGGTACGAACCCCGTGGACTCAAAGTCCACACCAAACTGTTCATGTAAGCATCCTTTTAAACATCCATCTGTATGTATGTAGATTTTTCTTACTTTCACATAAATAAAACCTTTCGTGGTAAAACTTACTAAAAAAGAATACGGGTAATAGCTCGTTAAGACCCTTGCTTGGCTCGGGCTAGGATTTTGAACCGTTGGGTCTGATGTAAGTGCTCGCAATAGTTGTCTAAGTAGTAATTGACCCGACAGAAATAGGTTTATTGTTTGTTGGAGAGCTTCTAACGGCGTTCGAAGTAAAGGCCAAAACGCATCGCTATGCTATGAAATAACCAGATTACTTGGTTGATTTTCATTTGCAATTTCAATTGAATTCTCATATATTTTTCTTTTATGTAATGCCTCGTTAATCTAGTGGCGGATAGTGGTTATCACGTGATCTTAAGTTCCAAACTTAGGTATTTTAACTATAATTCTACTAACTAATAAATAGAAAATCACACCTCCCAGAATCACGTAGGCGATATGTGGGCGTAGACAGTATACTTCTGCTACCTCATAGGAAGAGAAATATAGACTTGACGGTGTTATTTATTTTTAATTTGTGTTATCAGTTTATTAAAATCTGATTTTGAATTCCATAATTATATTTATAAAAACCTTTGAAGAAAAATTATCACACGTAGGTACATTCGTACAAGGATATTTTGGCCTGCGGACAAAACTGAAACTAAGGCTGTCATCAAGTGAAATATGACTTCATGACAGTCGTAGTTTTTTACTATGAAAATTGTGCCGTGTTCTTGGAAATTGAAGATCCTTGTCGCACATACCTTTATGGTTAATCTACATGCTTTTATGATTAATCTTACCCGAACATTAAATATAACTGCTAATGGACTGAGCTAAATTATTTACATAAAACATTCATAATAATATGTATATCAGTACAGCTACTATCAATGATTCTGTAGCCGATCTATCTAATAAAATAAACTCCCAGACAAACTTGTTTTCTGCTTTATTGTCTCCAAACATCAACAAAATATTCCTTCCGCATGAATTCCTTTCAGATAAGTTTTATATTCCTTCCAATTAACAATATTCCATCCAAAATAATTCCTTCCAACAGTGTTCCACGTGCTTACTTGTTCAAAATCAAGCTTTAGACTGCCGCTTAATTTGTCAAAACAGCTTATTTATAGATTCGACTCGTAACGATTTTAAAATGTTGCCAACTTACAAAAATAATTACTGCTACAATTTCACAGAGGTGCCCGATTTAAAAATGTATCATCATCATCATCTCAGCTTATACTTGTCCACTGCTAAACATAGGCCTCCCCAATCGCTTTCCAGCGTAACCGGTCCGATGCCACCTGCATCCAACGACTTCCTGCGATTTTCACAAGATCGTCGGTCCATCTGGCAGGCGGTCGTCCCACGCTGCGCTTGCCAATACGTGGTCTTCACTCTAGAATCTTTCTGCCCCAACGCCCGTCCGATCTACGCGCTATGTGGCCCGCCCATTGCCACTACAGCTTGCTAATCTTAACGGCTATGTCGGTGACCTTGGTTCTTCTACGAATCTCCTCATTCCTGATTCGATCGCGTAGAGAAACGCCGAGCATAGCTCTCTCCATAGCTCGCTGAACAACTCTGAGCTTTTTTATGAGACCTATTGTAAGAGACCACGTCTCTGATCCATATATCATCACTGGTAACACACATTGACTAAAAACTTTAGTCTTAAGGCACTGAGGTATTTTGGATGAGAAGATATTGCGCAGTTTCCCGAACGCTGCCCAGCCGAGTTGGATTCGTCGATTGACCTCTCTCTCAAAGTTGGACCTACCTAACCAGACTACCTGTCCCAGGTAAATGTATTCGTCGACAACTTCAAGAGTAGAGTTCCCAACGGTGAGTGCGGTGGGCACGACATGGACGTTAGACATTATTTTCATTTTGTCCATGTTCATTTTAAGACCCACTTGTTGAGATACTCTGTTGAGGTCACCGAGCATTCGTCCTAGATCTTCCAGCGACTCCGCCACGACCACAATGTCGTCGGCAAATCGAAGGTGAGTGATGTATTCGCCATTGATGTTGATGCCAAGTCCTTGCCATTCCAAGAGCTTGAAGGCGTCCTCTAAGGTGGCCGTAAACAGTTTCGGAGAAATGACGTCTCCCTGCCTTACTCCTCTTTTTATGGGGATCGCCTTCGTGCACTGCCCCTGTACTCGGACTGACATGGTGGCGTTATTATACAAGCACTTCAACACTTCAATGTACCGATAGTCACTGCGGCATCGCTGGAGAGATCTAAGAACCGCCCAAGTCTCGATCGAATCGAAGGCTTTCTCATAGTCCACAAACGCCAAGCATAGTGGCCGATTATACTCCTCGGTCTTCTGTATAATCTGCCGCAGCGTATGTATGTGGTCTATGGTACTAAAGCCTTTCCGGAAACCGGCTTGTTCGGGAGGCTGGAAGTCATCAAGCCTTCGTTCGAGACGATTCGTGATGACTCTCGAAAACAACTTATAAACATGGCTCAGCAGTGTGATGGGCCTATAATTCTTCAGTAAAGTGTTATCACCTTTCTTGAAAAAGAGTACCACCAAACCCATGTTCCACGCTTCCGGCGTTTTCTCTTCGAGCAAGACGGAATTAAACAGCCTCTGAAGGACTTTAAGTACCGGCGATCCGCCCGCTTTCAGAAGCTCTGCGGTAATTCCGTCTTCACCCGGCGCTTTGTTGTTTTTAAGTTGTTTGAGAGCCATCCTAATCTCGTACAGGCTGATGTCCGGGATATCTTCAGTGTAGTGTCGGGTTAGCTTGGGTCTTTTACCAAGTCAACCACAGGTTCAGCTACTGAGGTATACAACTGCCCATAGAACCTCTCTATCTCCCTGAGCACCTCTGACCCATTCGACGTTACGTTTCCGTCCTCCGTCTTCAGCTTCGTCAACTGGCTTTGCCCAATAGACGCGTCTTTTGCAAACACTTTGGAGCCCTTGTTCTGCTCTATGGTCTCCTCAATACGTCTTGTATTGAAGGACCGTAAATCGTGTCGCAAGGACTTCAATATCTGTCCATTGAGCTGCCTATAGGACTTAGCATCATCGGAGGTTTGGAGTCTCATGGTACGTCGCTCAGCCATAAGGTTTCGGGTGTAGTCAGATAGCTTTTGAGGCCTATTTTTCGGTGGGGCTTAAAATGCTTGGACCCGACCGTATGGACAGTCTCTACCAGCCTATTGTTGATTTCGTCCACTGATGCGCTGCTGTCTAGCAATTCGAAGCGGTTTGACAATTCGAGTTGAAAGTTCTCGGGGTTTTGGATATGTGCATTAGAAGGTCGGAGCGTAGACTTCATCAGACGCGATCTTTCCATTTTGACATTGATATTTAATGTGCCTCTGACCATTCGGTGATCACTGCCGGTTTTTACCCTGTGAATCACGGAGACATCATTAAATATTTGTCGCTTGGTGCTCATGATGAAGTCTATCTCATTGTTTGTGGAACCATCAGGGCTCATCCAGGTCCATTTCCTATGAGGCGGCTTCCGGAAGAAAGAGTTCATCATAAAGAGTCCCTCCTTCTCCAGATATTCGGCCAGCCTCTGACCCCTGGGGTTGCGTTGCCCATATCCAAATTGCCCCACTCTCAATTCATCATCGCCCCGTTTGCCCAGCCGCGCATTGAAGTCACCCATAACCACTGTAAAGTGTGCTTTGGAAGTATGTATGGCTCTACTAATGTCCTCATACATTACTTCGACGTCATCATCTGAGTATGCCGAGGTCGGTGCGTAGACCTGTATGACCTTCAGCGAATATCTTTTGGATATTCTGAGTATCAGGTACGCTACCCTGCTCGACACACTAGTGATGGACACAACGTTGTCTATGAGTGACTTGTGGACGATAAATCCGACACCACCTTGGGACTGCTGTTCGCCCTCCCGGTAGTAAAACAAGTTACCGGATTTTAAGGTTATCGTGTCCTCGCCCTTTCTTCGGACCTCCGATAAACCAACAATATTCCACCACAACTTGTTTATCTCTTCTTCCAGCTCAACAAGCTTCTCATCTGTCCTTAACGTGCGTGCGTTGTATGTCACCAGGGCCAATTTTCATAGTTGGTGGTAGCCGAATCTCTGCCGGAGATTCTTAGCACCCCTTGTCCTGTCGTTACCATAGCTGCTACCGTGGCCAGGACGAACAGGACCGCCGGGGACTAGGGGCCTGGTTATCCTTTTCTTCCATTTTAATAAATTGGGGGGGTTTGCCATACTCGCCACGCTTGGCAGGCGGGTTGGCGAGCGCAGTTTTTGATGGTAGAAGTGTTAAGGGAACGCTGCTGCCCATTCCCTAGTTTTCCCTTAGTCGCCTTGTACGACACCCGATGGGATGAGATGGGTTGGTCCTATTCTAAGCCGGGAACCACGCGGCAAAAAATGTATGTTTTCATTAAAATATTTATAACGCTAACAAATTCGTCCATCCTGGCAATATGTCACGTCCTCGTGATCAAACTTTCTATTTAGAAAATAGATAACCGTAATATAATTATATTGCTTTTATATTTATATTATATAATAAATTTAAGTTGCAAGTACCTGTGTTTGAGTAACATACATATTTTCTGAAACAAAGTAGTCTTCCACATGTAATTAGGACTGAAATTAAATTACAAACTTTATTCATACACTCTAGCTCTCTATTTTTTTTTTATTATCCTACCTTTTAATTGGAAACAATCGTTGTCTTTTCTTTGTTGTGTAGAAATCTAAATAAAATTTTAACATAATTATAATATTTTGTACTTATAAATAAACATGAAATAATACATGTATAAACATTTTTTTTTTTTTAAAAAAACGTAGCCCCACACTAGGATTTATTCCTGTGTCGTGGGTGCGTTTACAAACATGAAAATTCACATACACAAATACCCAGACCGAAACAAATAATTGTGGATCACACAAAGATTTGTCCCGTGCGGGACTCGAACCCGCGACTGTTAGACGCAGTGGGCAGAGCGGCTTAAGCTCTTAACCACTGCGCTAAATCGTCCGTCGATTTAAATTGCTATTATGTATTTCCATAATTACATTTTCATTTGTAGTTATGTTTATAATTTAACCATCGTTATTTAATCCATTTGTTCTTACGTTTATAGCTATTTCACTCGCATTTTCTTCATCTTCGTTATTACTGTCATTCTTGTCACTCTCACCCTTATCACTATCACAAACTCCCTCAAAACTTAACCAGGGATGAATACGTTCTACTGGATGAACTCTACTATAACTTTGCCTTTTCTTTTCGTTAAAGGGGTATCTTCGACTAAGTATCTATCATTGTCAATAACTTTGATTACCCTGTATGGACCATTTAGAAACTAACTTCTTACTTTTTCCAGGACACAAAACATTCCTTTCTACCCTCACTAACTCACCCCATTTAAATGTTCTGGCTGGACACCTTGACTTATCAAATCTAATCTTTTGTTTATCTTGATTTATTCGTATATGGTTATCTACTTCGGCTCGTATTTCTTGTAAATTAACGGTGTTATCATTATCAGTTAATTCTAAAGAAGACGTTAATTTTTCTTCATTCAAACCAGTTAGCCGCAAACCAAATAAAACTTCTGTACGAGTATGACCCGTTCCTTCATTAATGGTATTATTTAGTCCCCATTGTACATCTAAGACTTTACTATCCCATAACGACTCATCTTAGCCGTGATTTATTGCAGTAAGTGCATCTAATATCGTGCGATTATAACGTTCCACTTATCTATTTGCGCGAGAAGTAGCTACCGCATTCCTTATATGATTTATCCCAATATCTTTTAGATAATCGCGTAGCTTTTTTCCAGTTAACGACGAGTACCTATCAGTAATGAGCCTAATTGGCGATCCAAATGTACTAAAATACTCTTTAAATACTTTAATTGTGGTATTTGCTTTAGTATTTCTTACTGGTTTTACCATAATAAATTTACTATATGCTTCAACAATTACTAGCAGGTACATATTTTTATTTTTGCTAGGATTGAAAGGTCCTAAATGGTCAGCATGTATTGTGTCAACTGGTATCGATACCTTGGGTATTGGGTGCAGATAACCGGAGTTTTTTCCAGCAGGAGCCTTGCTGTGAGCACATTCTTAACATGCACCTACGTATTTTTTTACAAATCTCCGCATCTTAGGGAACCAATATTTTTCCCTCACTTTGTCTAAGGTTTTTTTCAAAAGAAAAGTGCCCAATATTATCGTGACAAGCTTTTAATACTGAGTTCTTAGATTTACGCGAATATTACACATGAAATAAAACTATTTTTTCGGATTTTATCGCGGTTTATTTTGATTTTTAAGTTCCCGACGTTTCGAGTGCTTTGCAGCACCCATGGTCACGGGAAGGACCGAGGTGTTAGACGTCCAAAAGGCATAGTTGTTCCGGGGTACCCTCAAACTTCTTAATTATTTTTGTTTTTGTTGGTCCGATCTACGCAGAATGAGCTCACGGTGTCTTGAGGTCTTGCAGTGTTATGCTTGGTTTTAGATTTGCCACCGGACTCCCTTTGGCACGAGCCACCTATATCCACTATCTATTATTTTGTAAATATTGTTATTTTTAATACAATAATTTTGTTTAATGTGCACTATATTATCACTACACGGGTCTTCTAAAACTTTTTTAATTTTGATTACCTCATCGTCTGTCGACTGAACAGTTTTTAGCCTGACAAACAACTGAAATCTCTGGTTGCGGAGAATCGTCTACAATAGGATTTCTACTAAGATCATCTACGTGACCCATTGATTTTCCTGTTTTATAAACTACATCACAGTTATATTCTTGTATCATGCTCCACCAGCGAGCAACTCGTGGTATCATATCCCTTTTCATAAAGGTGGCACGGAGCGAATTTCAATCAGTTACTACAGTGAATGGTATACCAAATAAATAAGACCTAAATTTTAATAAAGATGCTATAACTGCTAAGGTCTCCAATTCATAGGAGGAGTACCGTTGCTCTTCTGGCGAAGTCTGTCGACTGTAATAGGCGACAGGTCTGAGTTCTCCCGAAACTTGCTGTTGCAGTAAAATACCACCAACACCCCACTTACTGGCATCCGTATGTAGTTCCGTTTTTAACGAAGAGTCATACAATGCTAAGGTAGGCCGAGTTATTAATCTGTTTCTAATAGTTTCAAACGCTAGCTGTTGTTCCACCTCCCAAACCCAAGGAACGCCGTTCTTAAGCAATTTAGTTAATGGACGAGCAATCAATTCAAAACCCTTTACGAATTTTCGAAAGAAACTTGCATGACCAATAAACTGCCTTACGTTGTGTATGCTCTTAGGGACACGAAAAGCTTTAACTGCTTGTATTTTTCTAACTCCAGGTTTGATACCATCAGAAGATATGTCAAACCTTGAAATTCAACTGATGTTTGAAAGAAATTACATTTTGATAATTTAAGGGTAATTTAGTTTCTCTTAATTTACGTAAAATGCACTCCAAAGTCTTTAAGCCTTCTTCTACTGAAATCGACGGTAGCAAAACGTCATCCATATAAACTTGGGCAGTATCAAACCTAAATGGTCCTTATGCTTTGTTAATAGTCTTTTAGAAGATAGCAGGTGCGTTAGCCAAACCAAATGGCATTCTGTTAAACTCCCACTGACCATCAGGAGTAACAAAAGAAGTTTTTGGTTTTGATTCTACTGATACAGGGATCTGATAATAGCCACTAGCAAGGTCTAGAGTACTGTAAAACCTACTTCCAGCTAACCTATACATCTGATCTTCCATACAAGGTAAAAGGTAATGTTGTTTTACGGTTTTTCTATTCAGTGCCCTATAATCATGATATAGCCTTTTTCCAGTTTTTTTTTCGCACAATAATAATTGGGCTAGCATATGATAAAATAGATTCTTGTATAATGCCAATATCCGCCATTTCATTTACCATTTCCTAAACTTCTTTTCTTTCGAATTGTGATAATCGGTACGGCCTATAAGCGATGGGTTGATTATCACTCAAATCAATAGTAATTTTTCTACGTTTGTACATCCTAACTCTTATAAAATAGTTACAGAATAATCTCTATACTTACTAATTAAATCTAAAAGCTTAATTTTGTAACATTCTGGTGGGTTGACACAAGACTGCTCCACCAATCCGAACTGGTTCTATGTAAATGGGTCGTATTTCATCGAGTATGACCTATTCTCTCCCAACTCTATTTGTGAGATGACTTTGGTATCGTATGTTCATACAGCAATGGTGCAGTATAGGTCAAATTTACTTACTTTAAGAAATTATTAAATAAAATAGACAAAACAGATACACAATGTAAAAGTAGAAGAATGTAGGTATCGGGGAAGACCTAGACTATCTTACCATGACCAAATAGACAGTGTCTTATCCGAAGGGCAAGTCAAGTGTCTCCGTAACGGGCGAGTATGTATGGGACGAACTATGAGAGTGAAGGAAGCGAGAGAGGTCTGTAAGGAAAGAACCTGTTAGAACTCTGTATTTTTTTGGCCTACCCTGCAAGGGGATATAGATCTGACGTGATGATATAGATAGATAGCCAGATTAAATTAAATAAAAATCAATTTAGTAGAATAGAGTAGAGGAGAATGAAAGTAGCATAAATGCGGTGGAAATGCGAGCTCTGCGGAAGATGTGCGGAGTGAAGGTGACCGATCTTATTCGCAATAAGAAAGCGCGTAGGCATGAAATCTTTCATGCCTACGGTATTATCGGTGTAAAGGGTATGCTCCGTTGGTTCGGGCGTATAGAAAGAATGTCTGAAGAAAGAATAACAAAACAGATAAACAATACGAAAGCGGAAGCATGTAGGTACCGGGAAGACCTAGACTATTTTACCATGACCAAATAGGCCGAGTCTTATCTGAAGGACAAGTCAAGAGTCTCCGTAACCGGCGAGCGTGTATGAGACAAACTATGAGAGTGGAGGAAGCCAGAGAGGTATGTAAGGAAAGAACCTGTTGGAACTCTTTACTCTCTGCCTACCCCGCAAGGGATCTGGCGTGATGATGAAGGTAGAGAAAGAGATCAATTTAGTTTACCAAACAACTGTGTGGGTGATTACATATTCACAAAAATCTTTTTAAAAAACAATAAACCTACTTCAAAACGCAAAAAATAAATATTTGATTTCGGTACTGGTGAGTTCAGTCGGTTAGTTGGCACCGACTTCAAATATTAATTTTTTGCTTTTTGAAGTCGGTTTTTTTTTAAAAAGATTTTTCGTTTTACCATTTTAAGTGACAAGTGAATTATTTACTAATATTTATATACCTATATTATATTATTTTGCTAAGTTGTACAGCAAGGTACCTAAAGGATTGGTATCATAACCATAATAACGAAATCTATACATGCGTGCTGCTCGCCGTTAAGGAGTCCTCTGATGTATCTTCCAAGTCCAAAGTTCAATACCAATTGCATTAAAATGGGACCACCTCGAAACTATAATGCGTAGCACCTAACACAATTTTGAACATTCGTTAGTGTAACATTTTTAGTGCTTCGTAAATACTGTCGGGCCTCGCAGATAAATGTTTCGTAAGTATATGGTGGCCCCATTTATCTCTTTAGCCGTAATGAGTAGAGTATTTTCTTCATAGATCTTCATGAACCGACGTACATACGAAGTTACAGCATCCCTTTTTAAGTATGTAGCACAATAAATAGTTTTAATAGTGCAAATAATGTTTTAGTCATCTGGTAGGTACAGCGCTTAAATAAAATCAACACTTTTTATTTGATTTAATTTAAAATCAAATGTTTCGAGGCCTTTGTCACAAAAATTGGGATGATCGGCCAGCCAAATTGAAGTCTATGATTCTACAATCCGACAAAATTATATTAGAACAATTGAAATGGTCGTTGACATTGATAGTTGAATTAAAGAATTCAACAAATTGTCCAAGTGATCTAAAATTGAATTCACAACATCTTCCAGGCTCCAACTAGAATTTTAAATTTAGGCTCATTCGCATTAAAATGGACGGTCATATCCATCTTGCAAGACCTAGTTAATTTTACTTCAAGCTACTTGAAGGTACAGACACATTCACAAATACGGTTTACAGGGAAGCAACAAGGTAAACAGAAGAAAAAAATATATATCAACCTCATCAGCTGAAAAACGTCCCATGCCATACTGCTTTAGGCTGTATGCATCCAGTTTTTAACCGCGGCCTTAGATGATATCATTCAAGCACTTTGTGGGGGCCTGTCTACTCCACGTCTTCCGTTTCCAGAGAAATATACCCATATCTAAATGCCTTACAGGGTACATGTCAACATTAATGCTAATAATACGACTACCTCAAGAAATATTACCAAAATAGCACATCTTGAAATAAATTAAATAAAAGGAAAATGATAAACGCCAAAACAAACGCATATAATTTAAAATATTCAAATGCACGGTATGTAAGAATAAATATTAGTCTTGAGGATTCTAGACAAAAATATATGACGGTCTTGTACCAGGGGATCATACATCACGCGAAAGTTGGCTACAGTCGGAGACAAAGTTATACGACATATCACTACGGCTCTCCGGTGACGCGGCCTAATGTCACTTTCTAAAGGAATTTTTCGCGTTTTTATAAGGTGCGTGAAAGACCTAACAACCTCCTTCGGCATGGGTATTTTATCATGTATGTATGTTAATGCTTATTGGATGAAAAGTGTGATGTATGTGAGATCTTATTGGATGATTTCAAGGTATTTATATCTATTTTGTAATAATTAGGAATATACTAGCTGAGCATAAGAAAATGGGTAAAAAATAGCCATTTTCCCTATAGGTAACTTCAAGACTGTTTTTTCTTTCCATATTACATCAAAAAAACTTCTACGTAACGACCAAGATTTCAAATACTAAGATTTTTTATATATTAAAAATATTGAGAACATCACATGGTCCGAATAAAAATACGAGCTCTGAGACGTCAATCTAAGATCCCTGAGTCCTCAACTTCAGATCTAGAAGAATATTTAGGCATTTAAAATAACATTTTCTATTTACTGTCGCCAGATAGTTATTATCCCAAAAACTGAGATGTAAGTATCGCATGTCCTCCGTAACTTCACTTCGTCTTTATCGCGCAGACACTGCGTATGTGGAGATCGTACGCTATATTAACTTATAACGACTTGCAAGTCCGTGCATAGAGCATTTGAATATTTAATATTATGTACGTTTGTTTTCGCGTTTATCATTTCCTTTTTATTCAAATTTATTTCAAAATACGAAGCGTTATTTTCATAGTATTACGAAGGTTCACTTTCTAGTTAAGCGTTGGTTAGTCTCTTTTCGATAAGTGTTACTCGGCAATTAAATCTGGCTAATTTAACTTTCCGATAGGGCTAATCAGAGATGGTGAAATTCGTATATAGACTTACTTGCAACTGTAAGTGTCGATTAGTCTACATCAAATTTTGATCGATGGTGATAAAAGAGGCCCTAAGAAAGAAATTATTGTTGTGGCCCGGTTCTAATCTTATCTCCTAATTACTATTTTCTTATGAACTTTGATATACAGATTAACTACGAAACCTGTTTGTATAAATTTGCGTGTATGTTGAGGAATATATTTTAGATATAGAACTGGAATCGCTTAAAAACAATTTACATTAAAAATTGATGTAATCAATTCAGCTGTTGATTTGGAACAAACTACTTTAAAGTCTTGCATTAATTATGGTACACTTTGTAATCCGTTAAACACCGGCACCCCTATATTCCTCAAGCGGGGGTGGCAGAGGTGTACTGAGTACACCCACGTTTTACTGACGACGTTAGATCCCATGTAATGGAGGGCGAGCCTATTGCCATATATCGGGCACAATTCCAGACTCCGGACTCGTACTGGGAAGTTTTCGTTAGAAAAACTACACTTGTCCGACTTAGGATTTGAACCCAGGACGTCGTGATCACAAAACGATGCACTTTGCCACTAGACCAACGAGGCAGTCGATTCGTGTAATTTCGTTACATAAGCAAATACGACCATTGGTAATTTTGCGATTAGGTGTATGGTAGGTTTGTAGTGAAGTAAACTTTTTTGCAGCTCGGCGCTTCATCTGGCAACCAATAACAGCAGATAGAGGAAAATCTTGCAAACGCCGGTAGCAACTGAGTCACGATTCTTAGTAATGAAGGATCTGACTAACGAGAGAAATTCCTTGAATTTGATCTCTCTTAAAGAAAACGAAGGATAAACCGGCCCCTCCATAAATCTTCAGGGTCATCTTAATGAAGATATTTGTACGCACGTATGCATTACGCGGGCCTGCCGATTAATTCAAACGCATAAATACGGCGGAAATCTATTTGCCCGTTTTACGAGTTTGTTAAATGTTTTTTTTACAACTTAACAGCTTCCCCGTCCCTCTGTGTAAATCGTAAATTGTATTTACGCGACGAATGTGTTAGCTTTATAATGTCGACTGCGAATTATTTAATTTAGCTGCTTTGATGTCCGTGGAACCAAGGTCGAATGTAAGAAGGTCGAAGGAACCGGATATAATGACTCAACATTAACTGGACTTAGAGTAAAGTGTTAAATGTTAACTTTATATGGTGATACCATAAATAAAAAAAAAACTGCCTCTGATTCCTCTCATATCCAACGAGAGAGGTGTTCAGAACACCGTCGTTTAAGAAACGTTATTTTGGTACGAATTTTAAAGCTGATCAAAATCACCAAGAATATTTATACTTATTTATAAATAGTCTAAAATGAAAGGGCTAATGATTACTTTAGACTACTAGCCTTTCATAATATTATTTAGGTAGAGAATAAGGGTACATTTTTTTACGGTTGCTATTAAATAAATAAGCGTTTTACGATTCATTTGGTGGCATACTACGTGACAATCCAGCTGGAGCGTAAATGATGCACGCTTATCCTCATGCCCGGTGAAGCTATAAAGGCCCCTGGACCAACGACGCAGGTGATTCAAAACATATTCTAGACAGACTTAAATAGAATTAAATGCATCCCTTTACAGACTAATTGAAGTATCTGCCTTGATAATACTTAAACGTGTATCAAATGAGAAACGAGAATATATGACACCACCTGGTATTTCATACCCACGTGTCGAATGATCACGCAGTAATCAAGACTCAAGGCTGGACCATAATCGAATGAGCGCACAAATAAGGTAGACGAGTTATAAAACGTAAAAACCGGCATAAGCCGTAAAATAAGCTCTATATTAAGCAGTTATTAAGTCATATTGAGGGATACCGCGGTTTGTTAACTGTTGTTAGTACGTTTATTCCAAGCCCGTGATCATACTAACTTTTAATATGCAGGTTTTTGTTTCGATTTTGTGTTTTTATAACATACGTATAATAAATATACGATGTGTTTATTTTTTACTGCGCTGGCTAAATACCAGTACTACACAAAATACATAGCTAATTCATTGACGTACGGCTTGATCCAGTGGTAAAGCTGAAGAGCTTAAGCCGCTCCGCCCACACTATTAAATAGTCGCAGGTTCAACCCCCGCACGGGAAAATCTTTGTGTGACTCACAAATATTTGTTTCCGTCTGGGTGTGCTCCGCTTTCGCTTCCGCTGGGATGTGAATTACATGCTTGTTGCATCCTCGGCACGGGAATAATTTTTAGTGTGACGCTACGTTAAATTAACTAGCTTCAAGCCTCAGGGACATGATGAACAGATCCCTGTTCATTAACCGACTTCAAAAAGAAGGAGGTTCTATGTTCGGTTGTACGTATGCCTTTTTTTTTGTATGTTTGTTCACCGATATTTCCGTCAGTTACTGACCGATTTTGATGATTCCTTTTGCATTGGGTTCCGTATAGCTCCAAGGTAGTTCCATTTTAATTTCATCAGTATTGGACCTTGGACTTGGAAGATACACCAGGGAACTCCTTAACGATAAACAATACGAATGCGTAGATTAAGAAATTATGGGTATTCTATAGGTCAATCCTATAGGTACCCTACCATAGAACTAAAAAAAAAGTTAACCGACTTCAAAAAAGGAGGAAGTTCATAATTCGTCTGTATTTTTTTGTAATTTCTTTGCTTATAAACTGATTTTGATGATTATTTTTGCATTAGGTTCGGCATAGCTCCGTGATAGTCGAAATTAAATTTTATTGGTATTGGACAATGGGCTTCGAAGATACATCAGGGGTTTCTTATACGGCAAACAGCATGAATGTGAAAATTAAGTTAATATGAGTTTTATATCAATCTTGTAGGTACCTTACTGTATAAACAAGTAGGATAATATAAAGGAGGTATATAAATAATAATAATAAATTCACTCATCACTAAAAATTGTAAAATAAAGAACTTAAAAAAAAGGAAAACCGACACAAGTAACCGACTGCACCAACCAGCACCGACTTAAAAATATTTATTTTTTGCTTTTTGAAGTCGGTTTTCCTTTTTTTAGAAAGTTTTTTTTAAATTATTTATATATCCACATTCTAAAAATATTAAGAAGTTCGAAATACATTTAGTGAATCAGACACGAATGAAATAATAATAATAAATTTGGCTTTAGGAATTGGATCGACATAACCTAAAAATAGGTAGGTACGTAATTAAGTATACAAAAACCTTTTTAGCATGAAAATGACAGTAAAAGTGGGTATGTTTGGCAACGTGCCGACACGGCTTTGACTATTGGCTTCCCAAGCTGTATAGCACGCTGACAGCTGACGTGAGTGTTCAGAGTTATAAATTGACTACAACGTTTACCCCCAGAGTAAAAGATGGGTATTTGGAGATGGATTTTGGCTGCTAAGCATATTACCCTACTTTCTACTACGTACCTATAAATATCTATCTATATTATTACGCCAAATTCCTTGCGGAGTAGGCCGAGAGTGCAGAGTTCCAACAGGTTCTTCTCTTACAGATTCCCCTTCCCTCTCTGACTTTTCCATTTTTATAGTTCGTCTCCTACACGTCCGCCGGTTATGGTGACTCTTAATTATAATGTAATATACCTTATACATGCAAGAGTTTACATGACTCTTAACTATAATATAATATACCTAATACATGCAAGAGTTTATATGTAAACTCTTGCATGTATAAGGTATATTACATTCTAGTTAAGAGTCACCATAACCAGCGTGTGTTTGTTACGCAATCACGTCTAAACAGCTAAATTAATTTTGATGAAATTTGTCACAGGCGCATATTATGGAATAATACTCAAGCGATATTTGACTGACTGGTCCCCCCATAACGGAAAAAGTAAACGCGGCAGACCCAGGCGGAGATGGCGGGATGAACTGGATATGTTTTAGTTTTTAGATAACAATAACTGTTAGTTATATTAATAATTAAATATAATATAAAAATACAGCCTTCTTACTATTTTTGTCTATGTTTTAATCCGCTCCGATGGCTGCTCTGTTGAAGTTGTTGTAGGTAAACAGGTTTTGTTTGGTTTTTTAACAAACGTAGCCCTGCAAACATGAAAATTCATATACACAAATACCCAAACCGAAACAAATAATTGTAGGTCACATAAAGATTTGTCCCGTGCGGAAATCAAACCAGCGAATATTCGACACAGATAGCGGAGCGGCTTAAGCTTTTAACCACTGCACCAAATCTTCCGCTAAATTTAAATATTATTAATAATAATATGAATTTGATCATTACATAATGGTATGGTCAGCATCTTCGGTAAATAATAAAAATCCCAAGCGGGGATAGCAGAGATGTAATGCGTACATACACATTTTTAACCGACTTCAAAAAGGAGGAGGTTCTACGTTCAGTTGTATTTTTTTATGTATTTTCACCGATATTTCCGTCAGTTATGGACCGATTTTGATGATTATTTTTGCATTGAGTTCAGTATAGCTCCAAGGCACCTCGGGCTTTCGAGATACACCAGGGAACTCCTTAACAACAAACAATAGGAATGTGCAAATTGAGACAATATGAGTGTTACGTCAATCCTAAAGGTACCCTACTATAGAATTAAGCACAATGTTAACCAACTTCAAAAAAGGAGGAGGCTCATAATTCGTCTGTGTTTTTTTATAACTTATTTGCTTATAAACCGATTTGGATTATTATTTTTCCGCTGGATTTAATATACTTTCAAGGTGGTTCATTTTAATTTCATTAGTATTGGACCTTGAACTTTGAAGATACACCAGGGAACTCCTTAACGACAAACAATACGAATGCATAGATTGAGGATATTACGTCAATCCTATAGGCACTCTACTATAGAACTAAACAGAATGTTAACCGACTTCAAAAAAGGAGGAAATTCATAATTCGTCTGTATTCTTTTGTAATTTCTTTGCTTATAAACTGATTTTGATGATTATTTTTGCATTAGGTTCAGTATCGCTCCGTGATGGTCGAATTTAAATTTTATTGGTATTGGAATGGGCTTTGAAGATATACCAGGGGTTTCCCATACGGCAAACAGCATGAATGAGAAAATTTAATTAATATGAGTTTTATATCAATCTTGTAGGTACCTTACTGTATAAACAAGTAGGATAATAAAAGGAGGTATATAAATAATAATAATAATAATAAATAAATAATAATAATAAGCCTTTGATTCGATCGAGACTTGGGCGGTTCTTAGATCTCTCCAGCGATGCCGCATTGACTATAGGTACATCGAAGTGTTGAAGTGCTTGTATAATAACGCCACCATGTCAGTCCGAGTACAGGGGCAGTGCACGAAGGTGATCCCCATAAAAAGAGGAGTAAGACAGGGAGACGTCATTTCTCCGAAACTGTTTACGGCCACCTTAGAGGACGCCTTCAAGCTCTTGGAATGGCAAGGACTTGGCATCAACATCAATGGCGAATACATCACTCACCTTCGATTTGCCGACGACATTGTGGTCATGGCGGAGTCGCTGGAAGATCTAGGACGAATGCTCGGTGACCTCAATAGAGGATCCCAACAAGTGGGTCTTAAAATGAATATGGACAAAACAAAAATAATGTTTAATGTGCATGTCGTACCCACCGCACTCACCGTTGGGAAATCTACTCTTGAAGTTGTCGACGAATACATTTACCTGGGACAGGCAGTCCGGTTAGGTAGGTCCAACTTTGAGAGAGAGGTTAATCGACGAATCCAACTCGGCAGGGCAGCGTTCGGGAAACTGCGCAACATCTTCTCATCCAAAATACCTCAGTGCCTAAAGACTAAAGTTTTTAGTCAATGTGTGTTACCAGTGATGACATATGGATCAGAGACGTGGTCTCTTACAATAGGTCTCATAAAAAAGCTCAAAGTTGCTCAGCGAGCTATGGAAAGAGCTATGCTCGGCGTTTCTCTACGTGATCGAATCAGGAATGAGGAGATTCGTAGAAGAACCAAGGTCACCGACATAGCCCTCAGGATTAGCATGCTGAAGTGGCAATGGGCTGGCCACATAGCGCGAAGATCGGACGGGCGTTGGGGCAGAAAGATTCTAGAGTGGAGACCACGTATTGGCAAGCGCAGCGTAGGACGACCGCCTGCCAGATGGACCGACGATCTTGTGAAAATCGCAGGAAATCGTTGGATGCAGGTGGCATCGGACCGGTTACGCTGGAAAGCGATTGGGGAGGCCTATGTTCAGCAGTGGACAAATATAGGCTGAAATAATGATGATGATGATGATGAATAATAAATTCACTCATCACTAAAAATTGTAAAATAAAAACTTTTTAAAAAAAGGGAATCCGACTCCCAAAAGCAAAAAATAAATATTTGGAAGTCGGTGCCAAGTAACCGAATGCACCAACCAGCACCAACTTCAAAACTTTATTTTTTGCTTTATTTCTATTTGTTTATTCTATTTTTTAGTTAATGATACTTTTTAAAATTCGCGGACGCTACTTTTGATTTTATAATTGATAATGATGTTAACTTTACCAGTTTTAATAACATGAATGACTGGTTGGATACATTTGGAAACATAGAAGCTTTGAGCATTTTGCATGTAAACATTCGTAGTTTAAAAAAACATTTTAGTGAATTACTTGTAATATTAAATGATAGTATAAAGCATTTAGACATTATTGTTATAACAGAACCTAATATAGATTACTCATTATTATCAATGTTTAAAATAAATGGCTATGATGTTAACAACTATACACGAGCGGGCCGTTCCGGTGGGGGGGTCTTAGTGTACACGCGTGAGGCGGAGGAGCCTGTGCAGGAGCCTTAGGAGCATGTGTGTGCGATTTGTTGCCGGTCACTGGAATGCGCTCGGCAGAGTGCGTTTCCACTATAATTAATTATAATGGTGAAAAAATTTATGTTATATCTATGTATAGACCGCCAAGAATAAATAATCTAAATAAAGTAAGCCAGTTTTTACTTGAATTTCGATGCCTCTTGGAAAATCTACCACAAAATTCCAAAGTGTTCTTCTGTGGTGATATAAATATTAATTTATTAAACTACGAAGACAATCACGTCACTACTTATGAAAATTTATTATCTGAATACGGATTCCAAAAGTGCATTGAAGATGTTACGCGAAGAGAAATTTTATTAGGAAATGTAGTACAATCTTGTTTAGACCACATTTACGTTAGAGCAAGTAACACACGTATTCACTCAGCGGTAATAAAGCATAAATTATCTGACCATTATTTCGTCTCGGCTGTAGTAGAATGGAAACGAACTCCGCCGAAACAGCTGTCCCACTCCGATGCGACCCGACTTGTGCGTTCATCTGCGCCACAATTCGCTATTACGAAGCGAGTTCTAGACAATAGAATGGTCAGAGACAAATTATTAAATACAGACTTTGAGAGGTTCTTATCGATTAATTGCCCAACTAAATTATATAACTCGTTTACACAATTATTTAATGATATTTATAATGATTGTTATACAAATAAAACTGTCAATATTAGTAATAGAAATAACAAAGGATGGATAAATAATAGTTTGAAGAATATGGTAAGAGAAAAAGACAGACTTTTTGAATTATGGAGTAACGACCCAAAAAATATGATAAAGCGTCTTACTTACACTAAATACAGAAATAAGTGCCAGAAAGCTATTAATAAAAGTAAAAATGTTTATGATCAGAATAGCATATTAGAATGTCATAAGAATTTATTATCCCATACCTGTTTATTACATTAAACAGGTATGGGAAAAAATGAACGAAATATTAGGAAATAACAAACAGACCATAGACGCACTTATTCTGTCAAATATGAAAACGCAAGGAAACGCCAGAGATATAACTAATAATTTTGCTACAACTTTTTCAGATGAAGTTAATAATATAATACATAAGTGTAAAGAAAATTGGTTACCTAGAGCAACTTATGTAAAACCTGTTGACGTAAGCATGAGATGGCAACCAGTGACGAGTTTAGATATTAAGAATACAATTAAAAACATGGATATTAACAAGTCACCGGGTAGCGATCTAGTGCGTATGTCCGATTTAAAACTTGTTTGTGATAAGATTAGCTCAGTCCTGGCTAGACTTGTAAATTTATCTGTGAAAAATTCTGAGTTCCCTATGAAGTTAAAAGAGGCAATAGTTCGTCCAGTTCATAAAAAAGGTGACCCGAAAAATATATACAACTACAGACCTATATCTATATTGTCAAGCATAGATAAAATATTTGAGCATTGTGTAGTTAAGCAGTTAGGGGACTATCTAAAGGCTAATAATGTATTAAACAAGTGTCAATACGGTTTTCAAAAGGGCAAAAGTACAAACACTTTATTGGCAAATTTCACAGATGAAATTAATAATTATTTAGGTGATAAAAAGTTTGTAGTAGCAACATTTTTTGATTATAAAAAAGCGTTTGACACTTTACAAACGGAAACCCTACTTAGTGCATTGGCTGAGTGCGGAGTGAGAGAGCCGCTCAATCATTGGTTCCGTGACTATCTCACAGCACGCTCTTATCCTGTGAAAGTGGGCGAGGCGTACAGTGACAGTAAGACAGTGCAGTGCGGCGTACCACAGGGATCGGGGTGTGGGCCTGTCTGCTACCTCATACACGTGAATAGCTTGTGCGGTGTACTAAGGCACTGCTCGGCATTCATGTACGCAGATGATCTTTGCGTGCTGCGCGCGGGCACTGACATCAATGACAGTTGCAGATTAGTGCAACAAGATATAGATGCAGTAGTAAAATGGTCGCATGACAATGGTATCGTGTTAAACGCAGACAAAACAAAATTAATGATTATACACTCACCTTATTTACACTTATCCTTAGAACCCCCCCTCTTATTCACTCACGACTATTCATGTATGCATAACAATCTAACCAACTGTAATTGTAAACCTATCGAACAGGTTAAATGTATAACTTATTTAGGTATGAAAATTGATGAAAACTTCTCTTGGTCTCAGCACGTAGACTATGTTTGCAATAAATTAAGAATATTACTAGGTAAATTTTACCATCTTAGTTACAGAGTTCCTATTAATACTCTAAGATGTTTATATATGTCTTTAGTTGATTCGATATTTAGTTATGCTCTCGATAGTTACGGTCTTACATTTAAAACAAACCTGGATAAATTAGAAACGCTTCAAATTAGATTTCTAAAACTACTTGTCAATAGGAAGATTAAAAATAGCTGTAAGGATAACTATAGAAAATTACTTCAAATTTGTAAAATTCTTCCAATCAGTTTAAAACACAAATTTCTTTTGATTGTAAACAATCGTGACCGTCGAGAGTTTTTAACTCCAGTAAGCAATGTGTACAGTACGCGCTTGGTGACCGACGGCAGATACAATGTACCAAGGGTGACCAACTAATTCGGTGACAGGGCGCTAAAAAAACGCATCCCATACATTTTGAATAGTCTGCCGGCGGCCATAAGGGGCGAGACAAATATGAAAAAATTTAAAAGGAATCTGAAAAAACATTACCTAAGTTTGTGTTAAGTTAGTGTTACCATTATATTAAGTTTGTAGATTCAACTGACCCCACAGTCAAACTGGTTGCACAGTTTTGTGGGGCGATGTTTTTTATATTGTGCATTATGTTGTGATCGTAAATAAATAAATAAATAATAATAAATGTGATTTTTAAAATTTAAGTTTCTGTCTTCTATAATTCCTAGGTATTTAATGCTATTGACGCTTTTCAGTCTGGGGCATGGACAAGTGGTGTCAAAGTTGTTTTGACATTTGTGAGCAATAAGAGATAGAGAATAATGAGCGATCTTCAGACGGTCTCAATGCTTTTCCAGGAAATTATTGATAAAATGTAGCGTTAAGCACTTATGCTTGGTATTAAGCTGATGTGGGTAGTACTTTGGCCCAACCATGAGGGACATACTAATACTTAAAATATATTTTATTAGAATATTTTTTCTATGAGAGCGGAGAACACTAAAGGTCTGTAAGGAAAGAACTTGTTGGAACTTTATACTCTTTGCCTACTCTGCAAGGAATATAGCTATAATGATATAGATGGATAGAATATTTTTTTTGCCTTATGAAGTGTTTTAAGTTGAGTGTTTTAGGCTATGTCAAATAAATCTATTCAAATACAGCACCCTAAAAATGCTCGGCTTGCGTGCAAAGCGAACTCCATCTCATTACTATATTGAGCCGCCCCACGCCCGAAGCCGGTCGCACGAATGATCACACGCCCCCAATTTAATTTCATGTGCCATAATGAGATTCGGCCTGAATTATTGTAGGTTTTTGAATAAGGTATCTCGAACCAGTTCCGTTTACACTCCTACTCCGAACACGCTCTCGCGGACACAATCACGCGTTTTATATTAACTGCTATTGAAACGTTACTGGCAGCTGTAATTTCTCTTCGCGTTATTTTCATCCGTATTTCAGGCGTCAAAGTTTGCGGGTATGGAAATTTGAATGAGAAACCAACTTCGGTAATATGAAGTGCGTAAATAATGTATGAAAAACAATGTGTGGGAGACGGTTACGACTACCTACTGTCTAATTTTATTAATTGCGAATTACAAACAGGGCTGCTAGATCGTATAATTGGATACGAAAAATGTAAAATTTGGTTATGCTTTGTATCTTATGTGTATAGCTATGTATAATTGAACATAAAACAGTAAAATGTACTTTAATATAAAATGCGCTTGAAATCGGTAACCATTATTTCATAAAACTATATTGTTTAATGCCTACATGTAAGTTTACATCACATCACATCAACTACATTGAATAGTAATTTTGTTATTTTTTCCAGTTTGTGTTATAAGATCTGCATCAGTTCAGAGACAGAACAATATAAAATAAGTGGCGTCTACTATCAGCCCTGCGTCTAGCTAGCTAGCCAAGTTGACAATCTACAGTCGTTAACGCTAATAGAAAGCGGAAAAATGTATGGGAATGACATTTTGCAACGAAAAGTCACGTGGTCCAAACAATGCGCTATCGGTGGCGACAAGAGAATAGAAACAAAATGCTTGCAACTTGTCTAGGCTCTCTGGATAAGGATATCTTTTTATAATGTTTAAAAAACCTGTATGCCTAGACAAGTGGCAAGAAAGCTAGAAGAATAGAATATTAAGTATATATTACGAGGTTATGATAAGTAATTTGATCTAGCGATCCGAACTTGAAATTGGTCGCAGAGTGTTATTAATTCTATTCGTTAAAACTAACGTCATATGAGAAAATAATTCCTTATGCAAAACCTCAGCCTAGTGGCATTTTTGGCAAGCGAAACGCTAACTTAAGCGTTTCGTATATTTGATACGAAGCAAACGCCATGACCCTGTAGATAGCCAACGAACAAGATGGCGATCTGATTTGGAGAATTTGGTAACTAGGAAAAATAATACCGATGCTTCTTACTGTGAACTTAGGAGAACCTTTTGCCTTCATTAATTTGACTATATAATTTTTTCTGCTTAAGAAATAATTGACTTTATTAATTGTTTCCACTTAATAATCGCTGTGTTTTTTGCGATAACCAAACAGTGGTCATTTTGTTCAGTTTGAGATAGGTGACTAACTATTCTGAACTAACAATTAGTTGGAATGTGTAATAAATAAAATACCTTTCTATTTTAGCAGTTACCGTATTCCACATGCGTAGTGCCTAATACAATTCTAAACATTAGTTATTGTAACATTTTTAGTGTTTTGTAAATACTATCGGGCCTCGTAGATGAATGTTTCGTAAGTAAATAGTAGCCCCGTTTATCTCTTTAGCCGTAATGAGTAGAGTATATTTCTTCATAGATCTTCATGAACCGACGTACATACGAAGTTACAGCATCCCTTTTCAAGCATGTAGCACAATAAATAGTTTTAGGCTTAATTCAATTAACGTTATATACATCTGGATACATGCTATTAAGGTAGGTACAGCGCTGTAATAACATCGACACTTTTTTATTTGATTTAATTTAGAATTAAATGTGTCGAGGCCTTTGTCACTAAAACTGGGATGATCGGCCGGCCAAATTTAAATCTATGATTCTACAATCCAATAAAAATTATATTAGAACAATTAAAACGGTCGTTCACATTGATTGTTTAATTAAAGAATTCAACAAATTGTCCAAGCGATCAAAAATTGAATTTACAACATTTTCCAGGCTCCAACAAAATTTTTAAATTTAGGCTCTTACGCAAGGAAATGGACAGTTATATATATCATGCAAGACCTAGTTAATTTTATTTAAAGCTTCAAAATACAGACGCATTCACAAATACGGTTTACATGGAAGCAACAAGGTACACGGAAGCGTTTTGCCTGTGAATAAAGTAATGAGCGTCATACCCGCTTCCAGACGTGCCTCCAACCCGGATACGTGACTCCCACTTAAATAATTTTACATTATTTCAATTGTTGGTGATAAAAAATTTAAAGTGTCTCACTAAAATCGTATAAGAACACACCATATATAGCTTTACTGACATTTTGTACCTATCGAAATCTATCAATAATAATTGCGATAATTGACGATTTCACGACGACGATGATTTTGAAATTCGCCAAGTGTGTCCAATAGTCGCGGTTTCGATTGCCAGACAAATTTGAGTGACCCACAATTATTTGTTTTGGTCTGGGTATTTGTGCATGTGAATTTTCAGGTTTTTATACGCACCCTTGACACGGGAATAAATTGTAGTGTAAAAAAATAGTTCCAGGGGAGTAACACCTCCAAGTTCATTTATTATACCTGCAAAAGAAATCAACATCATGAGCCAAAAAACGTGCATTGCAGGAAGAAGTACTCCAAAGATTGACATGACATACTGCTTTAGGCTGTATGCATCCAGTCTTTAACCGCGGCCTTAGATGATATCATTTAAGCTCGCAAGCTTCACAAAACAATTAGGCCACCTTATCTACTCCACGTTTCCAGAGAAATATACCCTTAACTAAATGCCTTACGGAATACATGTCAACATTTAATGCCAATAACACGACTACCTCAAGAAATACTACCAAAGTAGCGGTTTGTGTTGAAATAAATTTGAATAAAAATGAAATGATAAACGCGAAAACAAACGTTCATAATATAAAATATTCAAATGCTTTATGCACGTCATGTAAGAATGAATTTTAGTCTTGAGGATTCCAGACAAAAATATATGACGGTCTTGTACCAGGGGATCATACATCACGCGAAAGTTGGCTACAGTCAAAGACAAAGTTAGATATCACTACGGCTCTCCTATGTCGCGGCGTAATGTCACTTTCCGAAGGAACTTTTTCGCGTTTTTATAAGGTGCGTTGAAAACATGACAAATGTTCGCACACCTGCCACAATAATCTTATTCTGTGATTACTTCATTAAACAATACGTGAAATATCTGGTAAGTAATGTATTACTTCGTCATATATATATATAGGATATATGAAAAAGGAGTGCCTAATAACCTCCTTCGGCTTGGGTCATTTATCGCGTCTGTATGTTAATGCTTATTGGCTGAAAATTGTGGTGTGTGTGACATTAGATGATTTCTGGGTATTGCTATAGTTATAGTGTAATAATTAAGAGCATAAGGAAATGAGTAGGTATTCTAAAAAAAATAGCCATTTACCTAGTACTAATTAGTATGTGTTACCGAAAATAAATTGCTATTTTCTATATAGGTAACTTCAAGACTGTTTTTTCTTCCTTTATTACATCAAAAAACTTCTACTTAACGAAATAGAATGACAAAGATTTCAAATTTCTTCTAAGAATTTTTTATTGAAGAATATTGAGGCCATCACATTGTCCGAATTAAAATTTGAGGCCGATCGTCAACCAACTAAAGATACATATCTTCTTTGTCAAATGAATATCTGCTATGTGCACTTTTTGGATATTTCGATATTGTGACTAATATGACTGGATTACTAACCATTTTTTTCTATAAAAAGCCTGCTATGTGACTAAGCAATATTCGGTGAACTGGCCGCTAAAAATATGCTTCAAAAATTAGCTTCATATAAAATTTTACAGGAGAATGTTTTTATTCACTATCTCTAAGTTATACTTTTTGCACATAGCAGATATTCATTTGACAAAGACGATATGTATTTACTTAAGATCTAGAAGAATATTTCGGCATTTAAAATAACATTTTCTCTTTACTGTCGCCAGATAATTTTCTTTTTTTTTTTTTAAACTTAGCCCCACACTAGGATTTATTCCTGTGTCGTGGGTGCGTTTACAAACATGAAAATTCACAAACAAATACCCAGACCGGAACAAATAATTGTGGATCACACAAAGATTTGTCCCGTGTGGGAATCGAACCCGCGACTATTCGACACAGTGGGTGGAGCAGCTCAAGCTCTTAACCACTGCGCTAAATCGTCCGTCAAATTATTATCACTGAAACTGAAATGTAAGGATCGAATGTCCTCCATGACTTCACTACGCCTTTATCGCGCAGACACGTCGTGTGTGGATATTGTACGCTACATTAACTTATCTGGTATTTTATTATCAGAAATATTACGCAGGTTCACTTTCTAGGTAAGCGTTGGTTAGTCACTTCTCGATAAGCGTTACTCGGCAATTGAAACTGGCGAATTTAACCTTCCTATGTGGCTACTCAGAGATGGTGAAATTCGTATATAGACATACTTGCAACTGTAAGTGTCGATTAGTCTACATCAGACTTTGATCGATGGTGGTGAAAGAGGCCCTAAGAGAGAAATCATTGTTGTTGCCCGGTTCTAGTATTAAGCCGTATATACAGATGGATGTTTATCATGGAGATCATAGAGAAAATCCGATTTACTTTGATTTAGCTTATTATGACAGTACCCGTGTGGTGACGGGAAAGAATACATGTGTCATCACCCCCTATCCTCCCGTGGGTGTCGTAAAAGCCGACAAAGGGAACACACTCGCGCAAACGACCCAGTGCGTAGAGAAGGAAAACTTGAAATCAAACCCTATACCAACCCGTCTGGCCAGCGTGGTATAGTAGGCTAATCTACCTCCCATGAAAGCACAACAATTTAACCGGCCCCCAGTTCCCGGTACTCCCGCTGTTCCCGATCACGGTAGCGGTCGGGGCGACAGCGGGAGAGGGGGTGCTCAGAATCTCCGGGCTACGAGAGGCTACCATAAAGAACTGACCCTCGCGACGTATAATGGATGCACACTACGGCTGGACCACCACCTCACCGAACTCGAGGTAGAACTGGGTCGCATAAAATGGCATATTTTGGGGTTATGTGAGGTCCGAAGAAAGGGGGAGGACGCAATAACCCTTGAGTCAGGTAACTTGTTCTACTTCCGAGAAGGTGATCAGCTCTCCCAGGGTGGTGTCGGTTTTCTGGTCAATAAGGACCTCGTTAGCAGCGTTGTGGAAGTCAGCAGTGTGTCGACACGGGTAGCGTACCTTATACTGAAGCTCAGCGATAGGTACTCCCTTAAGGTGGTACAGGTATATGCGCCGACCTCGACATACGCTGACGAAATAGCCGAAGCCGTGTACGAAGACATTGCGAAAGCACTACACGGCACTCCAAAGGCTCACTACAGCGTTGTTATGGGGGACTTCAACGCCAAAGTGGGAGTACAAGAACGCGGCGAAACGAAAATCGGACCCTTCGGTGTGGGGCGCAGAAATAACAGGGGGCAAATGCTAGTAAACTTTCTCGAGTCGCAAGGGCTCTTCTTAATGAACTCCTTCTTTAAGAAGAAGCCCCATAGAAAGTGGACTTGGCGAAGCCCCGACAACGTGACAAAGAACGAGATAGACTTCATCATGACGGATAAGAAGTATATATTTAGGGACGTCTCTGTGATCAACAGGTTCAATACTGGCCACGATCACCGACTCGTCCGAGGCACCCTAAATATAGACTTTCAAGCCGAAAGGGCCCGAATGGTGAAGCCTACTCTCCGACCTACTGCGCTCCAAACAGCCTTGGGTTCCGAAAAGTTCCAATTGGAACTTCAAAACCGTTTTGACTTGCTGGAAACCATTGGCGATATTGACGAGAAAACCGACACAGTGGTTAGAATGCTACAGGACGTGTGTCGAAAGTTTCTGTACGGAAAAAGCAAAAACAGGGACTCTAAACTCTCGGCCGAGACTCTCGAACTTATGAGAGGTAGACGAGAAATGCCACCTACGCAGATATCTTCGTCAGATCGGAAGAACTTAAACCTTAGAATCCGAAAGCTGATTCGGCGCGACCTCAGACGCTTCAACACCCGTATCGTCGAGGCTGCGATCGAACAGAATAAGGGCACTAAGGTCTTCGCCCAACAGCTCGGACGTCCCCGTCTGACGAAACTCAAAACTGCGGATGGCAAAACCGTGACCTCTAAGTTCGAGATTCTCGAGGAAATCGAGGGCTTCTATGGAGAACTGTTTGCATCACGGACAGGTAAGCCTACGAGACCCAGCGATGATGACCACAGAGCCCCACTTACGCGCCATTACACGGAAGACATCCCAGATGTTGATCAGGGCGAGGTCAAGGCGGCTCTCGAGCAACTTAAGAAAAATAAATCTCCTGGTGATGATGGAATTACTACCGACCTCCTCAAAGCTGGTGGGACTCCGGTTCTCAAAGAGCTGGCAAGCCTTTTTAATTCCATCATTCACCAGGGCCTAACACCTAAAGCGTGGAGCGGAGTGCGGTGGCTCTGTTCTTCAAAAAAGGCGATAAAGCCTTGCTGAAGAACTACAGACCCGTCTCACTTCTGAGCCATGTATACAAGCTGTTCTCGAGAGTAGTCACAACCGCCTCGCCAGAAAACTCGACGAGTTTCAGCCACCAGAGCAAGCGGGGTTTCGAAAAGGTTTTCAGCACCGTAGACCACATCCATACTGTTCGGCAGATTGTACAGAAAACTGAAGAGTACAATCAGCCGCCGTGTATGGCTTTCGTGGACTATGAAAAAGCCTTCGACTCCATCGAAACCTGGGCAGTTCTGGATACTCTGTAACGATGTCGTATTGACTGGCGTTATATCGAAGTGCTGAGATGTTTATATGATACTGCCACTATGACCGTTCGGCTCCAGGAACAAAAAACCAACCCCATTGAGCTGCGCAGAGGGGTGAGACAGGGGGATGTAATATCCCCTAAGCTTTTCACCAACGCGCTTGAAGACGTCTTTAAGACGCTGAACTGGGCGGGACGGTGCGTGAATATAGACGGTGAGTGCATCTCGCGTCTTCGGTTTGCCGACGACATCGTCATAATAGCAGAGACGCTGGAACAGTTAAGCGAGATGCTGCACAGCCTAAATGTAGCCTCTCGACGTGTTGGTCTCGGCATGAATTTGGATAAAACCAAGATCATGTTCAATGAACATGTCACGCCGAGACCAGTCTACGTCGAAGAATCGACGCTCGAAGTTGTTCGAGAATACACCTCCCTTGGGCAGATTATCCAGCTTGGTAGGAACAACTTCGAGAAAGAAGTCGACAGAAAGATCCAGTTGGGCTGGGCGGCATTCAGCAAACTACGTCGGGTTTTCTCTTCGCCTTTACCGCAATGCCTGAAGACGAAAGTCTACAACCAGTGCGTTCTACCAGTCATGACATACGGTGCCGAGACGTGGACACTTACAGTAGGGCTAGTCCATAGGCTCAAAGTCGCGCAGCGAGCTATGAAGAGGGCTATGTTTGGAGTCTCATTGAGAAATAAACTCCGAAATGAAGTTATCCGTCAAAGAACCAAAGTAATTGACATAGCCCGCAGAGTAAGCTCGCTAAAGTGGCAGTGGGCTGGCCATGTCTGTCGAAGAACCGATGGCCGATGGAGCAGACGAGTTTTAGAGTGGAGACCACGACTCGTCAAACGTAAGGTAGGGCGCCCCCCAGCTAGGTGGGCCGACGACCTGAAGAAGGTCGCAGGGTGGGACTGGATGCGGAAGGCGGAGGACCGTGTATTGTGGCGCAAATTGGGAGAGGCCTATGTCCAGCAGTGGACTGCAATAGGCTGATTTGATTGATTGATTGATTATGACAGTAAACCCTATTACACGGCTATTTAAGTCACTTCAAATATTACTGACTGCCTCGTTGGTCTAGTGGCAAAGCGCATCATTTGGTGATCACGAAATCCTAGGTCGGACAAATAAAGTTTTCCTAACGAAAAAACTTGCCAGTATGAGTCCGGAGTCTGGAATTGTGCCCGGTATATGTCATAGGCTCGCCCTCTATTACATCGGACCTAACATCGGCGAAACGTAGGTGTACTCAGTACACCTCTGCTACCCCCGCTTGGAGAATATAGGCGTACAGTGTTTTTTTTTCAAACATTATCTTCTTTTTGTAGCTGTTGTTTTAATTATATTTACAATACTCATTAATTTAATTGTATTTAAAATAAGATATTAGTGTGAGGATTACATGTTTATAAATACGAACAAAACATTTTTTTTCATTAAAAAACTTAGCTCCACTCTAAGATTTATTTCTGTGTCGTGGGTGCGTTTACAAAAATTAAAATTCACAAAAACAAATACCCAGATCAAAGATTTGTCCCGGGCGGAAATCAAACCCGCGACTATTCAGCCCAGTGGGCGGAGTGGCTTAAGCTCTTAACTACTGCGCCAAATCGTCCGACGAACATTGTGTTTACAAAAATGAAATTGTCAATACACTCACTCACTAAACATTTGTGTCATACAAAGCTTTGTTTCTACTACTCTGTTATACAACAGAAATAATTCTCTACCATCTTAGTCTAACAATTAGATGTCCAGTATAATATTCAGTTTCTACAATCAGTGGTGGCCGTGGTCGTAATCTTCACCAGCAATCTCCCGAGGCCCACTGTGACCACTGTGAGCGCAAGTCCAAAGGAAGATCCTTTCCAAGCTCTGACTCAGCCAATGCCAAATCCTGGATGGTACGTCCATGCCTCATTCCTGATCCAAAGGTCGTAGATCAAGACGTCATAAAATTTTCATAACTGTCCAAAAAATGTATTGCTCCAAATTCTGGAATAATAGATGGTATGTATGTAATATGTAAGGTGTGTAACGTGAATAATGTAAAAACTAAGCCCCCCCCCCCCTCTTTAGACTTCTACAATTAGATTACGGATACAGACAGAAGCGAAACAAAGAAATGTTCTGAACACTGAAGGCCAGACTGAACAAAGAAATAGTTAAAAGAGAGTACGGCTGAACTACCAACTTGGTTATTTTATCACTGTTTGACTTATGTACCTGTATATTTGTTTAAGATTATGTACCTGTAAAGTGATTTCATGGAGTGGACAGGCCCTCTAAAAGGTGGAAGACCTGGTGAAGGTTACAGGTAAAAGCTGGATGAGTACAAAGCCGGTCATCGTATCGATCTTTTGGAGAAGGCCTTTGTTCGGCACTGGACGTCTTTGGGCCGATGATTATTATATACGGCAGATTTTAAAGATAATATTGTTACGACCCGAAAATACCGTAAACGTCTAGAAGGTTCCACCCCTTTAATTATCGCCGGCGCGCGGTTGCGGTATACAAGTACCTATTTGTTCACGGGCAAATACGAGTAGGTATGTAATAATAATACCGCTTTATATACTGCTATCGATGTACTTGGAGGGTTCGCGTCCGTTCTAGAACTTTCAAACAAGTATAAAAGGAACACAGAACGCGGGGACGAGACAGTCTCTTCTCGGAAGCGATAGTGATCAAATGGGAGAACAAGCGATCTAAGTGGAATACACCGGCGACTTTAGTATCGATATACGGGTACTTCGAGTGACTCCGACTCAGCGACTCGGAGGCAGTATTTGGGTACTAACGAGAGTAGTACTAGTGTGAGATTAGTTCGCGTGTGTATCTGCATACGACGTACTGTTTTGTGTGTACAGCGCCTAATAAAGTACTTCGGACGATATTCGGCATTTAATTACCCGGAAAACATAACAATATGAACAATTAATTAACAGATATACAATGCGAAAGTGGAAAGATGTAGGTACCGGGAAAGACTTAGACTATCTTACCATGACCAAATAGACTGTGTGTTATCTGAAGAACAAGTCAAGAGTCTCAGTAACCGGCGAGCGTGTATTAGACGAACTATGAGAGTGGAGGAAGCCAGAGAGGTATGGTAGGAAAGAACCTGTGGGAGCTCTGTACTCTCTGCCTACCCCGCAAGGGATCTGGCGTGATGATAGAGATAGATAGTTAGAATGTAATGCCTTCGTAGTACTAGAAATCACACCTTTGGATAAATTAATTTGAATTTGTATTTGTACTCGAACAACGTCATCGTTATTCTGTAGTTTAGTTGATGCACGAGGCAATTATTTGCTACAGCTAATTAAATACTTTGCTGAGCACTCGAAGCCAAACTAGGTTGCTGACACCAAAAACCTATCAGTATGTACAAGTCATTACTTCAAGATATAAAATATCGAGAAACAAGGCTAGATTTGATATATTACTTACTAAGGCCCTTATTCGCTGTGAACAAACGTGGCGCGTTATGATAACTCCGTGAAATGATCATGTATTGGTATTTTGTATGCCATTGACAGCCTCGTGGTACTAGAGGCTAAGCGTATTGCTTTGTGATCACGCGGTCATGGGTTCAAATCCTAGGTCGGACAAATGTAGTTTTTCTAACGTAAAATATGCAGTATGACTCAGGAATCTGGAATTGTGCCCGGTATATGGCAATAGGCTATCACATGGGGCCTAACATCGTGGTCGAATAAATGGGTATACTCAGGTTACCTATGCCACGCCCTCTTGGGGAATATAGGCGTGACGGTGTATGCCATTGGAGTACCATTAAAGGATTATTTTATAAGTTTATTAGTCATAGCGATTTAGGCCCCAGAGCTCATTACTTAATTGATTACTCTCAAAGATACTCATTAGTAACAAACCCAAGATCACTAAAGATTCCATCTACATTTGAGGAATAAAATTGAAGCCGGGCTAAGGAAATCTTCGTCTACATACGGTCTGTTCCATATTCCGGCTCATTATTTATTTGGCACAGATAGGACCATCAAAGGTCTTTGTACAATATTTTATGGATCTACATGTGAATTGGGAATACGGAATAATTCATAATAAGAGAATTAGTAGGCGTACTTGACAGTATCTGGATTTTATTGGAATAGTGTAAGAGATCGTGTATTTTTTGATGGGCAAGTCAAGAGTCTCCATAACCAGCGAGCGTATTTGTGACGAGCTATGAGCATGGAGGACGCGAAAGAGGTTTGTAAGGAAAGAACCCTACAAGAGATGTGGGAAGAGGTGATGGAATATTGGGTTTTCTAAATACTTGCGTTTTGAGGACTGCCTCGTTGGTCTAGCGGGGAATAATGGCTTTGCGATCATCATCATCGGTCAAATATAAGGTTGGACAAAAGTAGTTTTTCTATCGAAAAATTACTAGTGTCAGTCAAGAGCTTGGAATTGTGGGCAATAAGATCGCCCCCTATTACGTTGGA
Source organism: Phalera bucephala (assembly GCA_905147815.2). NCBI lineage: Eukaryota > Metazoa > Arthropoda > Insecta > Lepidoptera > Notodontidae > Phalera > Phalera bucephala. The sequence goes on along the minus strand of LR990613.1, from coordinate 26,777,158 downwards.
CAACATCGTCAGCGAAAAGCACACTACATCTCTGCCATCCTCGCTAGGGGAATGTGACTCCGGTGTTCTTAGCGACCACTAAGTCTAAGCAGTATTCTAAGATGGGTGGCTTTTTGTGCCTCCGTGCTTCGGAAGGCACAATAAGCCGTTGGTCCTGGTTACTACTACACATGTCGTAGTACCACACGGTGGTTGTTAAGCCACGTTTGAAAACTTATGGGTGGCTTGATAAGTTTCAACAATCGAGCCCACAACGACAACCAGCACTGGATTTCATAGAAAGACGGCAATGTGTGTAACACCCTGCTGTTGTAAACACTATAAGAGTGTGAGATAATGTTTTTGTTTCTCTCAAAACGCACTTAATAGAGCAAAACAAAAGAAAGGGCACTGGTAGGCTCAGTTTGGAGTTCCTGGAGCCTCCGCAGTTTTTGAAGCTCCCTATTACGATGAAGGACACCTCCATGGTTTATTTTGAGTTTTTTAAAGTCCCACATATATCAGTGTTTCCCCACAAAACACTGAGAATCTTTTGGAGATTTTCCCCCTTTAAACACAAAAAAGGTGTCATTGGACTTCACTGTTATTTTTCTGAGTTTCCAATTACTTTGTTAATCCAAGGTTAGGTTAATGTGGATGGCTAAAATTGCCTCCATATAGTAGACACAATCGTTGAGCTTAAGGTATAATACTAAATTTACTCTAAGAAAAAGATTTTATACCAGTATTGTAACAGTACCCTGTCGCAGGTGTATTTCCGGTCGACTTAGAGGTGTTAAGGTCAATTTATATTAAGAGAACTCGAACACCGTGTTTTTATTTTATATATGACTATTGTAAAATTATTATATTATTTAAACAGAAAACTAGATCTTCTGACTAAATGCTGCCTTTTATGCCGCCCGTACGTGAACTTCTGGCAAGAACATGGCTGGAAGCTGACCACTTTGTTTGGCTAAATTTTTCACAGACAATGCCAACTTCTGGTACCTTCACAGTTATGTTAATGTTCCTCGACTGATCCAGCACGTCATGTTTATAGGGAGCGCATGTCTTTACGTTATGTTATACATGGATTTGGTACCAACTCGAGTAAATTTCCGTGCATTAAAGCATTTTGCCGTACTTAGTAATGAACTGAAATCAACTAGTTTACAAATTGTTGTATTAAGCTTAAAAACACCGTTAAAAATATTCCTTGAATTCAAACTATCGTAATAATTACGGATGGCTCAGATCACAATGCTCAATTCTAGTCTTCTTATCGTCTCCGTGAAAAACTAACGTAACAAATAGACGAATAGACGCACCAGTGATCTAATAAGGACTAGACGTTCTTTGTAGTCCTTCAAAGGAACGATCCTTTGAAGGACTACAAAGAACGTCTAGTAACAAATGAGATCGATGATTCCGAGGCAGTGTAGATGATGCCATGTCTGTATTTTGCTTATACGTACAACGTGTTATTTCTCATTAGTATCCACAGAAGCGGGTCTCACGAAGCACTTCAAATTAGGTTCAATACTCCTACTCTATACTCTACCCTTTACGTGTTATATATTCCGTCGTGTTTTCATTATGAAACATCACGACATACCTAATAAATTATGTTGCTAACAAGCTTGTACCGCAGGAGTCAAAATACTTACGAAAAAAAGGTTTATATCAAAATGGAACGCGGCAGCAGCTGAAGATTTTACGTAGACAAAACAGTTTACTTACCTTTATTAAAAACACTCGATCTTCCAGAGAATATAAATTGATCTATCAATACTATGAGAATTCATTTTCTTTTCGTACTCTAAATCTCTCTGCAAATAGGTACAAGTTAATTTAACAACTGTTTATAATTTCACTCGGAGCTCGAAGATATCAATTTATCTTGTTCTAACTAAAATAATGGATGCGATTCGGGGATTTAGCATTTGATATATTGGTGAATATATTTGGACTTTTATTGTGCAATATGATTTATAATAATAATCATAGTTAATTAGTTCTTGGTAGCTGTAATTTATGTATTTAGGTTGGACCAATATATTTACAAAAATATTATTAAGATACGTTTGTGTTGTTGGGTAAAAATCTATGGCACCGCTAAGGTTGAGTAGGAATTGACCTTGCACCAACATCGCAAATGAGCCTTCATGGTAGCGAGACCCGAAGGTTGGAAGCCTTTAGTGACTCAGAGGAGATCGGCGCATAAATCGTCCCTCACCGCCATGAAGCAACACATCGGATCAGAGGAAAAGCTAGACTAGTTTCCTTCTCGATGACTGGCTCCTTGGAATACGGCACAGAGGGGCACTTTTGAAGATACCGGCCACCTAGTGGTTTTTATTCGTTAGGAGTCTGAAACACTTCGTTAGTTTCCCAGCGAGGCTCGCGTATGTTCAATGCCGCTTTCTTTATTTAAAGAAAGGACCACTAAACAAGGAAAAAAGGAATCGACTGTGTGTGAACGCCTAGACTGCAAACATGATTATGACAGGTGGATACCCACTTAATTACTATTAATAATATTGCCATTTAGCTATTAGGTCTGACGTTGATGTGAAATGGCTCAATTAAATTTATTAGGTTTTATTTAACCGATTTATTGCCCTCTGTCGATGTAATTGAAACCTCGATAAATATTCGGAGTTTGTACAGGTGTGATTGGTTTAAATACAATATTCATTTAACCATGTAAAATGTATTAACGTGTTTTAGGTAGTGGAGGACACCAAAGAGCTCTGTATGGAAAGAATTTCTTGCTATGAAATTCACCCAAGTTCTTTTATTAATTAGCAACTGTGCGGACCTAACCTGCTGACATAACTCCTTGGAAGATGAAAATTTTTACTAAATGTTAACCCTAATTTCACATCAACGTTTATGTCAATCTATGAGCCAAAAGAACCTTGTCGCACTATAGACAGACAGACACTTTTTGACAACTTCTATCAAACAGCACGTTTCGTCAGTTTTCTTCTCGCAAATTTTGATGAGGTTTTAACGTGTTTTCTGTTTGTTGCAGGCGCATTATGCCTCCGAAACGTCCACGTGATGGTCCCAGAGGCGGTAGAGCGTGGTACCAAGGTAGAGATGAAGTGCCTGTACGACCTCGAGCAAAAGGTACTATACTCCGTGAATTGGTACCGCGGGGACCGGGAGTTTTGCCGGTACGCGCCGAGGGACGTACCCCCGGTCAAGATATTCCGTATACCAGGCATAGAAGTCAATGTAAGTTACAACTTTACACATAATGTTACTAAGTAAAGTATAGTGATGCGAATGCTATCGAGTTTGTGTGAATATGTCAGGAAGAGAGAAAAATAGTCGATGCTCTAACATAACGATGGCTTGAACCAGTGGGTAAGAGCTGCCCCGCCCTCTGTTTTGAGTAGTCGTAGGTTTGATTCCTGCACGGGGAAAATCTTTGTGTGGCCCACAAATATTTGTTTTGATGTGGGTGTTTGGGTATTCATGTTTGTAATCGCATCTACAGAAATAACTTCCAGTGTGGCGCCACGTTTAATTTAAAAAAAACAATATGAAATTTGAAAAACGCCTATTAAAAACGTTAATTTATTGACGCCGATTTCCAATTTTGACATACCTACATTCTGTAGAAACAAGATTATTACTACTAATAGGGGTAAAAACGCTTTTGCAATTTCATTACACGAACCATGTTTGAACTGTTCCTATTTTATTAGGCCAGTATACAACCTTTGATTCTCTGATCCAATTATCTATTTTTAAATTCTCCAAATCGATTTGAAATTGGAATACTTAAACTGGGCTGAATGAGTTTTGTGTAGCTTTGCAATTTTTAATGTGCATTTCAGCGAGGCATACCGTATGCGTTCAGTATGAGTGTGTGAAAGTGAACAATGTTTTTTAATTGTGTTTATTAGACTCTATCAATGCTTTTTACCGGGCTAGTTGTATTGTGTGTATTGACATTCCTCCACCTGGAGGAATGTCAAAAATAAAGATAGGTCGCATTAGCTCGCCCTGAAGTAACAACGATTAAAATTATTTAAAAAGTAATCAAATCAAATCGTTAATTTCGTGTACATAGGTAGATATAGGCTTTGGTGTTAACATTACAATAGGTCATTCCATATGCTGCCATACAGCGTATGAAATTATCAATTGGCAATTATTAATATTAAATTAAGAATATGACAGGTCTATGTGTATAGTACATTTTTGAACTGGTTACTCTCGTTAAAAGTTATCATTATATAATTTTAGTTTTAGTTAGTTAAATAAAACGTAGCCCCATACTCGGATTGATTCCTGTGTCGTGGGTGCGTTTACAAAAATAAAAATTGACATACACAAACACCCAGACCGAAACAAATAATAGTGGGTCACAGAAAGATTTGTTTCGTGCGGGAATCGAACCCGCGACTATAAGACATAGTGGGCGGAGCGGCTTAAGCTCTCAACCGCTGCGCTAAATCCGTCAAATAAATAACTTGTATCCTCATTGATTCCGGGTCTCCCTTTTCAATGATGTAGTACCAATCTATTGGTTCATTGGTAAAATAAAGTTAATGTATTTAGTAAGATTAGGCCTTAAATTTCAGCCTAAGTATTTGAGATAATGAGTCCTAAATCGATTCTTAAAAGTATTCGATTCCGAATTCCTGGCGCGCCACTATATAATTAAAATTTCACGTTAGATAGTAATCAAACTTGTTCTGATAAGCTACGTTTCCGCAGTGGCCTTTGATAGAGTTTGTAATATCTTTAGAAATTTCGACTGGAACTTGCAAGATTACCTCTGAACTTATGAGGAGAATTATCGAGTTTTCGGCGGTGGTGGTTAAGTTTATTAGAATATACGTCGGTCTGGTTGGAAAGCTTTGTTAGTCTAATGGTGCATAGCGAGTATCGACCAGAGTCAAAGAAAATAAACTTAGTTGTTGTTTGGAGTCTTGGATTGTGCCTCGTCCAATCGTAATAGCCACCCCGACTGGAATGCAACATCGTCAGCGATATGTGAAATACACTAGTAAGAACTAATAAGAAATTACTGCCTCGTTGGTCTAGTGGCAAAGCGCATCGCTTTGTCACTAGACCACCTATACAAGGTGTAAGATAATAAACGCAAGCCCTGAAAGCAGTTTTTACTAAATCGATAATTGAATTGATTCTATTTTTAAATGAATATATTTTTTTTTTTCATTTGCATTAAATTCTGTTACTTTATTAGTGCGCTATAATAAACTAAATTTATTCTTGATTCAAAACAATACGAACATTTTAAATGCATTTCTAAAACGTATTTCTCAATTCGCACACATACACGTACAAGTTTCATTGTTAGTGGGGGTATAAAAGTGTGTAAAAAAGGGGTTAAAAATTTTAAATTTGGAAAATTAGTTTTCGTATGGAATTTTTGAAGCAAATATCTAATCGGGGTGTCTGAGGTCTTGCGTTATTTATGATACACTTTGTATATATTAATATATTTAAGATTTCAGTTTAGTTCATATTCCATTGTGCTAGCTCTCTTATCTGATTCTTTGATTGTAATTTGTTGTAATGACCAAATAAAAATAAAATAAGAATTACCTCTATCTATATTATCACTCCAGATCCCTTGCGGGGTATGCAGAGAGTACAGAGTTTCAACAGGTTCTTTACTTACAGACCTCTCTTGCTTCCTCTACTTTCATAGTTTGTCTCATACACGCAATAATTACATGTTCTACAAAAACCTGTCTCTATTCATCGCCGTATCGGTACGTGTAAGCAAACAAACAAATTTTATTTGAGCTATTTATTAAATACATCATGGAAATATACCTAGTAAATATTGAAATGATGCTCCCGAAAAAAAACGGTTAAGGCTATTTTCATATTAATGTCCAAACATTCAATGTTTTATTTATTCTACTCTCCGTACATCGAAAAAATACAGATAATTTACATGAAAATTTTAACGTACAAATTTTATTCGAGTCAATAAAATTCGTTAAAGTTTTGATTGCACACACAAGAAAAATATTATGAGAATTTCCATTAAAGAGTTGATTTCTCGATAAATATTTAGACACACAGATTGATATTTACATTTGTTTACAGCGTAATATATAATTTATTTCTTTTCACACTCATCGTGAAAATCAAATTCAAATTGTTTATTGTGCAAATGTAAGTGCATTATTTGATGTAACAGTTTCTATTTATGACGTTTTCACCATATTTTACCCCAGATGCATGCATAATTTGAATTACTGATACTAATCATTCACAATTACTGTAAAATTCATTGCTAAATAACACTCGTAAAGCTGTGCGACCGCGGTATTGTTATCGATTACTAAGATTAAGCAGTGTACGTTACGGTCAGCCTGAGATGGGTGACCGTAACTTGCTTTGGAAGCATACTTACCACCTAATGTGGTAGTCGTTGATCGTCGCTAATGGTTGTTGGGATTATGAGCTTGATAAGTTCCAACAACAGGTAGCCACAAATCTGCTTACACCAATCTACAATGGATCGTGGTAGAGTACGATCAAATTTGTATCACTTAGATTTGTGAGAGAAGGCTTTTTCAGCAGTGGGACAGATAAAATGTTTTTTTATTATTATTACACTGACGTTCTAGAATTTAAATGCGCACATTTCACATGTACAAACGTGGAATATGAAAGATTAAAAATATACTTTTTTGTAGCCTTGTCACAGTTCCTAACAAATATAAAATAAAAACGGTATTCGTAGTACACACCAGTACACACATAGAAGTCCAAAATGATGCGAGTTATATTCAAAACACGACGGCCCACCATTTGAGTGACACACAGAATTCGGTTGCGATGAAAATGAAATTTCCCAGCCATTTCTCTTGTTTCCAACACGAACAAGTATGCAATTAAGTTTGCAAACCTTCTCCTACAGTTGTGTCACACATCTGTTCCTATAAACATGTCTAAGTAATTACTTCTACTCAAAGATATACTTATTGCGTCATTTTTATTCTATAGTTGAAAACCTGTCGAAAGTAAGTATTGTCCAATATCAATCCAATCCAATTCTAGTCCTATAATAAGCCAAGTTTTTACTTGGCTAAGAAAACTTAATTATAGGCCCATATCCATTTTATCAATGTTTGCAAAAGTTTTGGTATTCCCTTATCTGTCCCTATATTCAAAATCACCTAAAATTGTATCTAAGTGACCATCAGCATGGTTTTGTAAAGTCAAGGTCTACGGCAACTGACCTAATAACGTTCACTGAGTTATTATTTAATTCTATTGACTCAGGCCAACAAGCGGATGACTTATATACAGATTTTAGCAAGGCGTTTGCGTGCCTATGGTATCGCTGGCTCCTTGCTACGATGGTTCAACTCTTACTTATCTTGTAGGACATTTTTCGTTGTAGTCAATGGTTAGCAACCCACAGTGCAAAATATACCTCAGGACTCACATTTAGGTTCAGTCTTATTTAATTTCTTTATAAATGATATCCCAAACTGATTTTTTGATTGAAATTTTTTGTTGTCTGCTCATGACTCAAACTCAAATAATTTATTTTGTATAAGCTCTGCGGGGGCGCTTACAAATAGTCAATTTACATTTTTTTTAATCTAATTAAACTACTAATCTACCACTGGATCGGAACGCGGCCTCCACTGAGAAGATCCGGCGAAGAAACTCAGCGGGCTTGTCTTTTTTATTTACTTCTCTGTCTTTCATTTTTTTAATCTCATTGTGTGGATACAATGTTTAAGTTATAATTAAATAGTTTTTGACCTAGCTCCAGTGTGATGCCTTACGATCGAGGTATGAATCTAATGTTATCTGTAAAGAGCGTCTAAAGGATTTCAGATGGACCAGTCCCCACAAGCAGCACCTGTTCACGAGTATGACTGCTGGAACAGCCATCATTCCCCTGTACCATATTGGAGGGAAGGGAGTGACTCGCGCCAGACAGCCACCGCAAGCAATTGCGTTGTTCACATCGTCATAATTTTGTAATTGTCTTTTAATTTTAAAAAAGAGAGATGTATCATCTGCGAACAAAACAATTTTATTATTGTCCCCTACAAAGTAAGGTAAGCCATTAATGTAAATTCAAAACAGGAATGGTCCAAGGATGGAACCTTGTGGAACGGCCAAAGTGATCCCAGATCCATCAGATCTCTTACCGTTATTATCAACCCTCTGAATTCTATTATCTAGGTAAGATGCCAAGAGATCGAGAGCGCTGTTCCTAATGCCGTAGTGGCTTAATTTCCTTAAGAGTGTCGCATGATGCACACAATCAAACGCCTTAGACAAATTACAGAATATAGTAAGAACATCCTGTGACTCTTCCCAGGCATCAAATATGTACTTTAATAATTCTACTCCCGCATCTACTGTTGATCGGTTACTTGTAAAACCAAATTGGTTATTATGGAATAGATTGTTCTCTGAAAAGTGACCCAACAATTGCTTTAAAATGATCTTTTCAAATACTTTATTTAAGGTGGGTAGGACAGAAACAGGCCGAAAGTTGGAAGGGTCAAAACTACTACCTGATTTAAATAACGGTATTACTTTGCTATCTTTCATGAGAGCAGTAAATATACCACTTGAAATACAACTATTAAATACCGATGCTAATCGCGGAACAATTACTTCAATTATAGACGAAATGATTTTTATGGATAGCCCCCACAGGTCCGCAGTTTTCTTCATGTCTAAAGCTTTAAATGTATTAGTGATATTTTTTGCATCGATATAAGAACATTCAACATACATGTTACACTCAGAAAGGCTTTGTTTTAGTAGCAGTTCGGCAGAAGTAGAAGACGAATGTAGTGTTTTAGTTGTAATAATAGGAATATTCTTAAAACACTTTTCAAACTCAGTCGCCGCATCTAAATCCGCTTTAATGTCCAAATCATCAATTTTAAGATGAAAATCATTATTAAGTACTGTATTTCTACCTGTTTCACTATTAATTATGTTCCATATAGTTTTAATGATATTAGAAGCATTTTTTATTTTGTTTTTCAAATAATGAGATTTAGCAACAGAACAGGCTCTCTTAAATATTTTACTATATTTCTTAACATATTCTTTAAACTGAGGACAAGGATTAGATGTCCTTTACTATACAATTCATATAATCTACTTCTACTTTTGTAAATGCCCTCGGTTGCCCACTCACGAAACGATGCCCGGTTTTTAATTGACGATATATCTTCTGTTTAAATGCGCAATAAAACTCATCATCAGTAAGATTGAATAACAAATTATAACAAATATTTGGATCGCTGTGAAGTGGTAAGCTAGGCAGTTTGTTTGCTACATTATTTTGGAAGTGCTCAAGGCGACAGGCGGTTATCGGAATAAAACTATATTTCCATAGTCGTGTGATGATATTGCTTTAAATACGACTAATTGCCCACAGTGATCCGAGTCCAGCTTATTTATTATTTCCTTGCTCGCGGTTTCCGATTTGTAAATATATTATCAATGCACTTTGCACTCGTAGCTGTTATCCCAGTAGGCTCAATAAAAGTGTTTAGCAAATCATATTACTGTAAAAGAGATAAAAATCTATTGGTTACTGTATTATTTTCGAGTAAATTTATATTGAAGTCTCCACAGGTAGCAATTGTTTTATTTGAATTAGCAATTTTGAATAATATATGCTCTAATTTTTTTTCAAATTCATCATATGGAGCACACGGAGGCCTGTATATTCACAACACTATGAATTGTGCGAGTTCAACGCACGCTATCTCAATTACACGCTTAACAGACAGGCTCACAATATGATTACGTTCTTTGAATTTTATACTGTTATGCAATATTATTAAAGAGCTACCATGAATCAGGTTTACTCTGCTGAACGAGCTAGCAACCTGGTGATTACTAAAATGAAACACCAGTTGTTCACTTTTAAGCCAATCTTCGGTTATACAAAGAATGTCTATATTATTTAAGTTTAACAACAATTCAATTTCCAAATCTTTACTCTTAAGGCCTTGGATGTTTTGACGAACCAGGTTGACATAGGATGAAGGAAAAAGAACTGCATACATCATGCAGTTCTACTACTTTTTTAAAAACCATAAATTTAAAGAAGTAAAGAACAATATTCGTGACCTTGGAGTAATTTTTGACAAAAAACTTATCTTTTTTCTTCGCATAGACATTACTACAAAAAAAGCTCCAAAAATGTTAGGATTTCTCTTAAGAAATTGTAAAGAATCTCGTCATAGTACAACAAAAATATTACTTTATAACAGCTTGGTTAGGAGTATTTTAGAATAATGTAGCATTATCTGGTGTCCACATTATGCGACACACACACTGCGTTTGGAGCAAGTACAGAAACGTTTCCTTTGGCACCTTGTTTTTTCAATAAATTACACTCATACGAAAAAAGGTTGAAATTGTTTAATATGAACACGCTTAATAAACGTAGGAATATAAATGATGGACTGTTCGCGTGTGAAGTTTTCAATCACGAAATCGACTGTCCACAATTACTGGCCCTTTTTAATTTTCGGGTCCCGTGGAAAATACCTCGCGAGCTGCGTCACGCCATTTTGTCCACCGTTAAGGAAAACTGTTTTAGGTGCCAATTCCCCCTGTGCAAGGTTGTGCAATGTTTTGAACAAGTGTAGTGATAAAATCGACTTACACTTTTATTCTTTAACGAAACAAAGGTCTATTTTCAACAATGTATTAAATCTTGAATAACCTTAATGGAAAGCCTCTGTTAACTGTAACCTTATACCAACTTAAATTTATTTGTCTGCACTTTTTTATTATTGCATACGGTGTTTACTTTTAAGTAATTGTTGCACTGAAAATGTTCTTGGCGCATGTATTTTTGAATGGTATTAGTGTAAACAATTGTTGGTAAACCAAATTAACAAAAAAAAGCCAGAAGATTTTATTTATTTAATTTTATTTATTTTTCAAAAATAACACTATCATTACAGAATTACCTAATTCGATGGTGTATAAACTTAATTTAGAACTTATTGTTAGTAATAAGTTGGCTTAATTTTATAACTTATAGTAAATAACGCTATCCTTGTAAATTTACTCAAAGTACTGTTAAACAAGTCCGTCTCCGTAGCGATCAGGTTAAGAGTACGAAAGGCACGCGTCAGCGGCGCCCCCCTCAGCATGTAAGTGCGCCCGCGCGGCTCCGCCAGCAGCCGCAGCCGCCGCCGCCGCCACACGTACTGGTCCGGCACGCATAGACAAATTAGCCCCAGTACGTCTGGGTTATGGACCTTACCTCTCAGTACCTTAAACAGGTATGAAACAACTGAGAGTTCCCTTCTAACTCCCAGCTCGTTGTATCCTACCATGCCTAGGATAAACAAGGTTGGATACATAAGCGGATAAAACGGGTAAACTCCATACAGCCTCATGTATAAGTATCTAACAAACTTATTCTGTACTCTTTCCAACATGAGGCTGTATTTAGCTTCATGAGGAGACCATATACTAGCATTACATTCCAGTTGACTTCTCACTAATGCATTATACGCGACTATTGTTTGAATGTTTGTAAAGCCACTAACTATACGCAATGTAAAACCTAAATTCCTGTACGCTTTTTTACAAATTTTCCTGATATGACCCCGGAATGTTAACCCCGTGGTGGGGCCTAACATCGTCGGCGAAATGTGAATGTACACAGTGCACCTCTGCCACCCCGCTTAAGGAATATAGTCGTGACAGTGTTTATTTTTTTTTAAAGTTACATTTTCTAGTATGTTCGTTTTCCGTCTATATCAACACGTCCGATCCCTTGGGGGGTAGGGAGAGAGGTATTTTTCCCATATACGTTTTACGTGAGAAAAATATGTTTTTCACTAAAAATCTACCAAGTGACGTGGTAACATACTAGGATATTTAAAACACACAACATTTTATTATATCATTGAGATGGGTTAAAAGTTCGCATGAACATGAATCCCAGAGCGTACTGCGTTTGTGATTTTATTTTAATTTCATTACCCCGGTCTTTGAACTCCTCGTGTTTATGGCGAAACCGCTTTAAAAATGGCACAAAGAAAAATATTTCATCGATGGTTTGAAGGAAAAGCTAATAACGATTTTTATTGTTCAGTTGAATTATGTGAAATCTAATAAAGGGCCGGGATGGAGGTGTATAAAAAATTGTAAAATACACCGTCACGCCTATATATCCCAAGCAGGGGTTGCAGAGGAGTACGTGTTCACCCACTTTTCTCCGACGATGTTAGATCCCGTGAAGAGGGCGAGCCTATTACCATATACCGGGCACAATTCCAGACTCTGAACTGATACTGGGAATTTTTGACTAAGAACTACATTTGTCTGACCTTGGATTTGAAACTTATACCTCGTGATCGCAACAGGCATCATTCACCACTAGACCAACGAGGCAGTATCAAATTTTGTTTCATGTTTTCAGATAAAGAAATATAATTTATAAATTATTTTTCTTTATCTGAAAATCTGGGTTGGGATAACAAAAAAAATAATTTATATGTCTGTGGAGTTCAGATAACGTGATCAGCACGAACTCGGCGTTTCGTTGGCACAGCAATCACCATTTGTATATATCATGTCTGCATAATTACGAACGGCGTATACAGGCAGGATCCTTATTTGATACGTCTAAACGCGGCGCGTTACGATAACTTCATGAAATGATCGTGTACAACAAAATACCATTATTATGTATGCCACTTGGGTGCCAGTAAGGGGGAATTCATAATGTCACACGTTGAGGGGGGGAGGGTGGAGGTTTACAAAGTATGAAATCGTATAATAAAGGGGAAGTTATAAATTTCGTGACTTCACATGCATAAGTCTAAATTATTAATAAATTTAACTTCTAAAGTTACAGCCAACGGGTGCAAAGCATAAAAAATAATCTACAAAATTGTGATTTTTTTTTACTGTTTAACCTTGTTTTACCGAAAACAATGAACTTTATAATATAATAAAACTATTGTTTAATTAAGTCATTCAGCCCCATTAAAATCAGCCAATAATAAGAAAAAATTGAACTGTTTTTCTTTCTGAGCTCTCTACTTAAAAGTTACTACTTAACAGTCACTAGTTTGTACATAACATTATGTACTTTGCACCCGTCGATTTGTCAACGCTGATTCTCGTCTTGTAATGTGAATTTTATTAGGAGCTGGATTGGTCAGTGATTAATTATTATACTATCGAAAATCCGCGTTTTGAAATAAGACGGTTATTCATTATTTCTGAGTTTAAAATTGCAAAATATGTGACGTCGCACCACAAGAAGAGTTTAAATAAATGTGACCACTTGTGACAAGTACGAGACGGACTATAAAAATCATGAAATTCGTGTGAGGTAATTTATCGATCGCCCCTAAACGATCATTTCACGAAGTTATCGTAACGTGCCGAGTTACGTGTTTAATGGTCATGGCGAATAAGGCCCCAGTGCGTGATAACGAAGCGACACATTTATTTGTTTTACCGCCGCCATTTGTGTCAAGAAATTTCTCGTTATAATTACGATGGGCGTCCTTTTTATCGCGGTCTATCAGGGACCAACTATGCGGGTCATTATCATCTTTATCTGCTGACTATTCAAAGCGGGGCAATTCGGTACAACCACAGAAAACGTTATAAGAAACTAGAAGTTGTATAGGCGTATAACTTGTCACCTGTGAGAATATTGTCAGGAAATGCTTCAGATGGCTAGCGAGTAATCGTGCGGCCACGTTCATGTTTATTTTGTAAATTTGTAGTGTGTCAATAGCATACAACTCGGGTCACGCTAACGTCATAAGTTTCGTGCTGAGCCTTCAGGAGCGTGTGGATCAACGATAACGCTAAAGTCGGTATGAGTCTTGCAAAACTTGTACTGTATTTATAAGGTAATTCATTGGAAAACATGTTTTACAGCAATAATGAGTTACATACTCTTTATTGTGAGTCTGTCTCTATTTAAAAGCTTTAACGTGCATTGTTTCAAGCTTAATTTGAAGCGTTTCCTCTGGGGAATATAGGCGTGACGGTGTTTTTTTTTCTTTTTTTTGTTTTCTCTTATCCTAAGAAGTTGAATTTTGACGTTTGTTTAATTCCAATGACAATGCATTTTAATGGTGGGTCTAACCAAATTCTACCCAGATTGGCTCCATACGAAGGTACTCCTCAACGGCCAACAGCATAAACACGAAATTTTGCATATAGGTACCTACTTTAATTTTGATTGCTCATTTGAAATTGCACCTTTACCTGACTGCGTATAAGCTGGCTTTTGAAAACGTTTCTTTACTAAAAATTTATTTCAAACTGTGTAAGATGAGAAAGGGTATGCTCCGTTGGATCGGGCATATAGAAAGAATGTCAAAAGAAAGAATGACAAAACAGATACACAATGCGAAAGTTGAAGAATGTAGGTACCGGGGAAGACCTAGACTATCTTACCATGACCAAATAGACCGTGTCTTATTTGAAGGACAGGACAAGTCAAGAGTCTCCGTAACCGGGGAGCGTATATGAGACGAACTATGGGAGTGGAGGAAGCCAGAGAGTTAAGTAAAGAAAGAATTTCTTGGAACTCTGTACTCTCTGCCTATCCTTGCATGATGATATGATGGCAGGATTATTTCAAACTGAGCATGTATGGCAAAGCGACGCTGTTTCACTTCTAGTATTTTATTATGACAATTTCTGTGGTAACAATTGTTATGCGGACTGTATCCGAGTACCAACTCATTCGGTGTCCGTATGGGCCACTTAAATTTTATCGCGGGTCGCAACATCCCTTCATTACTGAAAACAGTCTCGTGCTCATTAACGTCCAAAATACATACATTGTGTATGTCCATTAATAAAGTTTTTCATCGTGTAAGGCTATCGTTCAACTGTTCGACGAAACACGATTAAATACAAACGGCCAATTTGGAACGTGGGCTTTGTGTCTCTAACATTTGTGCTATTCAAATATTGACACTGAAATAATGTATGTATACATTGTTTGTATCTGAATAATACTGGTACAATTTTGACTTGTTACGTGTTTTTGCATGGGATGACTAGCTTGGTCAAGTGGTTTAAGCGAAGGCTTCTCGGATCACCATATCAAGTTATCGCACCATATCAAGAAAAGACAAATCTTTTGTGACGTAAAATTAGTTGTCAGTGCGTGTAAAATTCATGTTTGTGAATGCACTTCAAACTCAAACAATAATTCATAGCGTAGGGCAACGTTAAAAAAAACCTTTCCTACTAAGCACTCAGTTACCATTGCTGTTCAACGCTAGTTTTGCAATAACATGTCTAACATAAGACAGCAATACAATACATTACAATATACGTTATTGCACACGAAAAAAAATAACAGAACGAAAGAAAAGTATTGGATATAGCTAACGGTACAGCAAGGCGGCCTTATCGCTTAAAGCGATTTCTTCCAGGCAACCTTTAGGTAGAGGACAGAGATTAGTTTGCTAACGCACGAATAGACATTAGTGTATAGTAGTCGAGAAACCGTGCTGTCACGTTCATGTTTATTTAGTAAATTTTTAGTGTAAAAAGGATAGCATATCCACTCGGTAGCGTTACGCCAACATCAATCGTTCGTACTTACTGAGACCTAAGCACAAATTATTTAATATTATAGTAACGTATTATTGTCGATAAAATGTGTTGTCTTCAAAGGCTGAAAGCGATGAATGAAGGTGTACAAATGGGTGACTTAGTGGTAAACCATCTACTTTATGCAGATGACGCGGTTTTAATAGCGCCAACAGCCACTGATCTGCAAACACTAGTCACAGTTATGAAAGACGACTGCATGATCAATGGCTTACACTTAAATGTGAAGAAAACCAAGATTATGGTTTTTTATAGGGAAGAAACCAGAACGAATGTAAGGATTGTGGTTGGTAACGATGTGCTGGAGCAAGTGAATGAGTTTGTATATCTTGGATGCGCCTTGCGGGGTAGGCAGAGAGTACAGAGTTCCAACAGGTTCTTTCCTTACATACCTCTCTGGCTTCCTCCACTCTCATAGTTCGTTTCATACACGCTCGCCGATTACGGAGACTCTTGACTTGTGATACAAATAAGACATACATACCTACATTCGAAATACATCACTCTATTTCTAGGATATTTGGGTAAAATAATATTTACTCACCTGAAATTAGAATTTTAGACAGAATACGAAAAGATGCTAAGTTAAATAGTAGTTAGCGGTATATACTCCAAATAAAATCTGTCGTGCAGAATAAAATTACACTTAGACATGTTACTGTTGGAACTTATCAAGCCGCCTTTAAGACTTCCAACTTGGCTTAACGACCACCACATTGAGTGGTTGCTGGAACCAATGGCTTAACACACCTTGAGACGCTCGAAAATGAAAATGCCACAAACGGTTACCCATCTCAGGCCGACCGAGGCAAACGCTGCTTAATCTTGGTAATCGGTAAGAATACCGCGGTCGTACAGCGGTACGAGCGACTAACCCCAATGTAGTAAGTTGTTGTTTCTTTTATTCTTTGCACACTATTATTTCTTTTTCGGTACACAGATCACCATTTTCTGACCTAGGATTTGAACCGAGGACATCATTATCGCTATCCCCACTATGCGCCACTAAATAAACGGGACAATCAAAATTAAATCCTACAACTAATAAATATACGGCGATGACCTACAGACATATGTTGTACAAATTCATCAATGTGCCGATTGGGGTGACTGAAGTCAGATATGGCCACTCACTCACTCACATCATGCTGGAGTGGCAGAGGTTTATGAGACCTTTACACATCCGTATTTGTTGAAGTATCAAAGGGTATTGAATTAGACAGAAATCGTAATAATAAGACTAAAGTGTGTACTAATAGGTACTAGAAAGAGTAATTAAAATTATGGTAAATTTATTACCAGCCTCCCCAGAAATCACTACAATGAACAGTTTTGTGCAGTACCTATCCAACTTTGATCCGCGGCCTTGACCAAGTTGACCCTCCTTGTGGTGGGCCTGTCTACTCTACGTTTTCGAGTACGTTTTCACCCCTGAGGAACTATCCTGCCACAATAGCCATCAGTTCTGCGAGCGATGTGATCTCCCCCTTGCCATTGGAGCTGAGCGCTATCTCGACGACTTCGGTTTTCATGTCATTCTGTGGATCGTTTCTTATTCGGTCTCGTACTGCCCTGACCTACTTGTCCTAAACTGCCCTGTGGGCATAACTTTAATCAGCTTTCATATGTATTTCCTTCATTTAAATTAAGAGTTATCTAGACTGAGCAGTTGCGCATTATTCGATTTATTCGAAAGCTGTCAACGTGTGCATGCGCGCGTGTACTACAATGTTATGCCGTTACCACTGCGATGTTCTACCTAGACAAGTAATTCATCTATGCTCCTTTCATTGCCCTTTGGGTTACTTTAGTCAGCCATCCTATCTCTGTGCCGTAGGTTATCACTGACAACGCATACACAGTCAATATTAAGAGACCTATTCAATAAACATTCTTTTTTAACTTGTTATGAGCGTATATTTTTCTATATTGAGTTCTTAGATTTACGCGAATATTACACATGAAATAAAACTATTTTACGGATCTTATCGCGGATCATTTTTTAATTTTTAGATTTTTGGTAGTATATAGTGTTAGGTTTTAGTCTATTATAACACATTAATTTATTAGTTTGAATTTTACCAAAAAAATAATAATTACTAATATTTTCGTGGCAAGTCTAAAATACGAGGCGATTTAAAATTGGCGGGTAGAATGGGCGGGCAGTCTCTCGATCTGGTCGGCACGGTGAACAGTGAAGTGATTTTTAGTGAAGTTGTTGGCGATAATTAGCGAATAAAAAGGTAATTTATTGATTTCAAATATTATTCTTGTCTTAGAGAATTATTATGTTTGTTCAATCTGGGACAAAACTATGATAAGATAATAAATATGTAATAATAATGGACAGTTGTGTTTTCACTTGGGGAATCCTATGAAAGAGCTATGGTTAGTATAAATGTGATTTGGCTTTTTACCCATAACAGACGGACAGACATTTGCCACAATTCAGAAGTGGGATAAGCACCCGCTTGTCCCTGAATTAATTAAAGATTTAAATAACGATCATAACCAAAGGTTATTAGAATGCCATTTAGGATCGAGGTCTTGCGACTAAAATAATTAGATTTTGGTATAATTAAAATCATAACTTTTGTTTTTATGCATATTTTATTTTATTAAATTACCCTCGTGAATTAAGTATTGGTGAATTAATCAAGTGTGGGTTGTTATAAATTCAACGTTTTTGAACTACATCGCACTGTTTTCGAGTTATTCGCGTTTACCTGTAGGTGCAGGAAATATTAAGCTCCGTTGTTTCGAGTTTCAGACAATGATACGTGATAGTGATGCATCCCCTCGTCGTCGACTTGTGACCCCGAACCCATCACGCGGTGATTCGCGTTCGAAGGACGTTTGCTTGCTACCGAATCGCAGTTGCAGCCGTCGCGTATGTCACGACCATCGCAGTCGCAGCCCGATGAGCAACGCTCGGCGGGAACAGAGTGGCAGCAAACAGTAGCGGCAGGGTGGATCGGGTGACGGCCGAAGAATACACGAACGAGTGCGGACTCGCAGCAGCAGCGAGCGAAGACGCGACTTGAATCTATGGGAATAAGAGCTGGAGCTTGATAGACAACGTGAGCGTATCCGTGTTTTAGAAGAAGGGGTCATCAGAGAACGCAGTCAGCTTCGTCAACGGCGCAGTGACAGTAGAGCTGGAGTTCGAGATGCAAGGTCACGTAGCCCTAGTTTTTCTACTAAAGACGTTTTAAATATCATAAAGTCATTAAAGCCCCAGCCGGCGATAGCAGGTACTTCATTACCATCTACAAACAGTTTAAACCACAAAAATATTTTACCAGACCTTGATCCATCCCTCAAAAATCAAAGAACAGATATTTGGATGACGAAGGTAAACGAATGTGCCTCTGTTTATGGATGGGATGAGCGCACAACCGTACATTTTGCTATGCAAAAACTCCAGGGATTGGCCAAAGTATGGTACGAGAGTCAGACTTCTATTTTATTTAGTTGGACTGAGTGGCAAGAAAAGCTTCTCAGCGCGTTTCCTTGTGAACAGAACTATGGCCAATCCTTGAAGGCTATGATACGTCGGAAAAGTAGGTACAACGAACCACTTAAAGTTCATTATTATGAAAATTTAGCCCTGTTAAACCAATGTGACATCAGTGAAAAGCGTGCTGTAGATTGTTTGATTTACGGTATAAGTGATAGAACAGTCAGATCTAGTGCAAATCCTTTACGATACGTACAGCCTGATCAGTTATTACAGTTTCTTTTAAATAATCAGGATGTAACACAAACAACCGATCAATCCAAGGTTAGGAGTAGGATAGGGACTGACATGAACAGAGGTACTAATCTTAATCTGTCTCGAAAAGTACCAAACCGTGCTACCGGTGGTCAGATTTTCTGTTTTTATTGCAAAGAAGAGGGTTACCCCTATTTCAGTGCACTAAATGTAACCGTTATGGTCACAAATCAGAAATATGTAGATTTAGAAATATAGATACTCAAATAGAGCTAAGACAAAGAGCTCAAGATAACTCTGTACCGAAAACAATGCGAATAATGGTTTCTAACTCTAATTCCAAGTATATCAAGGAGTGCTCAGTTAATAGAGTAAAAATGAATTATTTCGTTGATTTTGGAAGTGAGGTCTCTTATTACACTATCTGCAATAGATAAACTGAGATTATGCTGGGATAAGAGGTCATAACCTTTAAAGGGTTTCGGCAAGGACGTAGTTTATACATTAGGTAGACTCAAGTTAGATTTGAATGTTAATGGGTTGAAGCTAAAGTCACATGTCATATAGTAGAGGACATAGTTTTAGAGGTTCCAGTGCTGATGGGTCAGTCATTTGCCGAACAGCCTCACGTTTTGGTGTATAAAAACTCGAATGAATAAAAATTTTATAATAATGATTATAAAGACTGTATTGAGCTTTGCGAATCCAATGAAAGTAGTATAATGGTGGTTATCAATTCAGATATAGTTATTTTTGGCCCAGTTACAGTAAAGGCTATAGCAAGCCCTTTGCTTAATGGAAATATCCTTTTGAATAGTAAGGTTATTGGGCGACCTAACCAGCAGTTTCTAGTAAACGGTGGTGTCTATCACACGGAACGATTTTGTGTATATAAACATTATCCCTGTGGCTCGTGTTGTATTTTTGCGGGAAGGGGAGATTATAGCTAGAGGTGCTAAAGTTCAATTGATTAATAGGATCAATAAGCCATCGTATGATGTATTGATGCGGCGATGATTTTGATGAGAATCGAGTTTATGTAGGGCAAACAATTAATGAATTTCAAAGAAAAAATTAGTGTTGCTTCGTACGTATTATTTTGCTTCAACACTGAAACATTTAGCTTGTACTAACGTCGCGGAAATGGAGATAGTTAAATAAATAGTCGTAAACCTATTATATATCGGTACTATAGATTGTCACACAAAGAACGCGAGCACGTTAGGGGAATGATTAGTGGGATGTTATAGGCAGGTACTGTGAAAGAATCCGTTTCTGAGTACGCAAGCCCAATCATTCTAGTCTAGTTCGCAAAAAGGACGGTGGGTTTGAATGTGTGTGGATTATCGTGTGTTATACTCCATTACAGTTAAGGAGAGATATCCTATGCCTGTTATTGAGGACGAAAATGCTCGTTTATCGGGACAGGCATACTTTATCTCGTTAGATTTAACATCTGGCTATTATCAGGTACCGATTTCTAAGAACTCGAGGCTACTCACCGCGTTTGTCACCCCGGATGGGCAGTACAAATTTACTCGCATGCCCTTTGGGTTAGCGAACGCATCACAGTTTACAGAAGCAACTGCCTATATTGATGTCGTTCTCATATACGGCAGGAGTGTGGACTAGTGTCTAGTATGACTTGAGAAAATTTTAAATTTGATAGAACAGGCAAACTTGAATTGACATTGAATTTATCAAAATGTCACTTTTTGCAAGACAAAATTAATTATTTAGGTTATGAGATTTTTTTTTTTTTTTTTTTTTTATTGGTCTACCAACAATTGTTACACTATAACTTATGTTATTAACTAGGGTTACATTTTTACTTAACCTAAGTGCACAATTTTAATGGGCAAACACAACATGCAAAGTTATGGAACTGTTAAATTAATAAAAGATAACCAATTCAACTGAAGTGGTAAAAGTGACAAAGTGACAGACAGAATGAACAAAAAAAAAGAAACAAAAATAAAAAGATAAAAACAGAGCAACAAATTGAGTGATTAAACTTTATTAGACATACTTAAATTGTGGACTTGGTTCTTAAGACTTTTAGTCGATATGCCAAACACATCAATGAGCTTGTCGTATTTGTTATATAATTTGCATAGCCTTAAAACAGGTGAGTTACTACCTAAGACGGACTTTCGAAAAGGTGGGCATAAAAGCTTAATGGGTTTTTTAGGCATTTTATATGGAACGTTGAATTTAAATTTTGACAAAATTTCAGGACAATTAATTTTGTGAGTTAAGATTTTATGTAAGAATAGCAATTCAGATGAATCTCTGCGCTTATCTAATGACACCATTTTAAATGTTGTTAAACGTTTTAAGTAACTCGGTTGTCTTTTAGCGATGCCTGCGGTGTAAGCTAAGTGATTCAGAAAACGCTTTTGTACTCGTTCTAACCTTAAACTATGCGTTGCAAAGTGAGGACGCCACACGACCGCACAGTACTCAAGTATGCTACGAACAAGGCTGTTGTAAAGAACAATTTTTGTTTTTGGGCAGCGAAAAGACTTAGTGTTTCTAATTACAAAACCTAACATTTTTGAAGCTTTTTTGACCACATTTTCAATGTGAGGAACAAAAGTGAGTTTGTGATCAAGAACTACACCTAAATCTCTAACAGTACTCACTTTTTTTAGTGATATGCCATTCATGTAGTATTTGGTATTCCTTAAATTTCTTTTACGAGAGAAAGTAATGTACAAGCATTTCTCAATGTTAAGTTGCATGTCATTTGATTTACACCAATCCAATAAGCTGTTAATGTCATTTTGAAGTAAAACTACATCTACCTGGGAATCTATGACTCGTGCTATTTTAAGGTCATCTGCAAACATATAAGGAGTAGAATAAATAAAAACATTTGGAAGGTCATTTATAAAAATGTTGAACAGTATTGGTCCTAAATGGGATCCCTGTGGAACACCGGAAGTAATGTTAAATGTATTGGACTTGAATCCATCTACTACGACATAATAATTGCGGTTAGTAAGGTACGAGCTAAGCCATTTTAAAAGCATACCAGTTAAGCCATACGCTGAGAGCTTTTGTATTAACAGTTGGTGAGAGACCTTGTCGAAAGCCTTGCTAAAGTCCGTGTACACCACGTCAATTTGCTTATTTGCATCAACAGACTCAATAGTATTCTCAATGAATGTTACTAAGTTACTACATGTTGATCGTGCAGGCACAAAACCATGCTGACAGTCTGAAATGTATTTCTGGAAGTAATTTTGAATATAGGGACAAATTACAGCTTCCAAGACTTTACCTATTACAGGAAGAATTGATATTGGCCTATAGTTTGTAACTTTAGTTATGGTACCAGATTTCGGAATCGGAACAACCTTAGCTAATTTCCATTGGTCGGGAAAAATGCCAACACTGAGTGACTTATTAAATATTAAACTAAGAGGTGTTGCTAACTCATTAGCGCAATTAACTAATAAAATTGGAGGAATATGATCAGACCCAGGTCCCTTATGAATATCTAGCTGGTTTAAAAATGTAATTATAGTTTGTTTCTGAATAGCTAAACCAGAAAAACAGTCGTAAGTAGTTTTTAAGTTATTCAAATATGTAGATGTCGTATGAACATCAACTCTTTGACTAGTTTGACCTGTCTGACTGTATACTGTTGAGAAATAGGAGCCAAACATATTACATATATCAGGTCCCTTGTGAACTGTTGTTTCTGCATTAGACATGGATGAAGGGTAATTGCTGGCAACTTTTCTTTTTGATTTTATAAACGACCAAAAGAACTTAGGATTTGTAGTTATTTTGTCCTCGAGATTGTTTACATATGTAATGTAACATCTTTTTGCAAGGTTTTCACACCGTTTACTACACAAACGTAAAGAAATCTTGTCCATTGGGTTTTTATATGTGTTATATCTTCTTCTGTACTTGTTTTTTTCCTTTAGCAATCTTAATAGAGTTTTATTAAACCAGGGGGGATTTTTATAATTTTTAATGACAACAGCGGGTACAAACTGTTCAATAAGCTTATTAATTATGCTGTAAAAAATATCTAGCATGGTATTAGGATCATCTTCCTTACTAAATAGATTACACCAATTAACTTTTCGAAGCTCAGCTCTGATAGCACCATAATCAGCTTTCTTAAAGTTTGGCCGGTTCGTTTTATTAGGCCGCAACGTAGTTTTTGACTCTGAGCGGAGGTGAATATTAAGAAGAGGGTGATAGGGATCAATATTGCAAAGGCTATTAGATGCTTCAGTTACATCACAAAGTGTTATATTTGTGAGAACCAAGTCCAAAATTTTGTGCTTATTGTTGAGAATGTTGTTATGTTGATTTAAGTTATTAGTGTGTGTGAAATCTATAAATTTTTGACAGATTGCTGATTGCGAGGTAGAGGTACAAGGATCTGTAAGATTGTCAACTATATTCCAATTTATTTTACTTAAATTAAAGTCGCCAATTAGAATTGTAGGTAAATTATTTTTTTCTGAAATAGAATTGCAATTATCTACAAAGTGCTCAATGATTGAAGGTTGGAGAGGTGGCGGTAAATAGACCGCACATATCGCTATTTTGAAACTAGGTTCTATCTCTACAGTCACCCACAAATCCTCGCACCTGCTCTCCCGAGATAATCTCTCCGAGATTAGTGTAGATGGAGTTCAACCTGGCGATAAGAAGACTCAATGTGTAAAAAATTTCCCTCGTCCCCTTAACCAGCACACAGTTCGCCAATTTTAGGGACTGGTTGGATATTTTAGAAAATTTATAAGAATTTTTGCATTTCTATCTCAACCTCTAAATAAACTTTTGAAAAAATAAACTCTATGGGAATAGGGAGTCGATCAGGAACAGTCATATTTAAATTGAAGGAGTAGGTTAGCCGACAGGCCGATATTAGCAATATACGATTGAACGGCACAAACCAAATTGCACACTGATGCCAGTAAGATCGGTATTGGAGGAATATTACTTCAAAGACATAAAGAATCTGACCCTTTTCGTCCAGTAGCCTTCTTTAGCCGCCAAACCTCTCCTGAGGAAAAACCTTTCACGCTTTTGAGCTAGAAACGCCAGCAGTGGCGTGTTCACTAAAAAAAAATTTGGGTATATTTGTTAAGACAGGACTTCAAAAATGTGACGGATTGTAGAGCGTTACGATCAACATTTTTGAAACGAGATCTTATTCCTCATATAGCTAGATGGTGGTTACTGCTACAAGAGTTTCAATGTACAGTAGAATATCGTGCAGGAGTAAAAATGGCTCACGTAGATGCTTTGTCCCGAAATCCGGCAGATGAAGATAGAGATTCTTTGGAGTTAGATCAATTTCCTTTTGTAATGACAATTAATAGTGAGGATTGGTTAGCAACCTTGCAGTTAGGTGATTCAGAGTTGCGTAGGATTTATGACATTTTTGATAGTGATATTAATGCTGATAGACTAAATTATATAAGGGATAATTATTGCATTAAAGATAATAAACTGTATAGATATTTACACGGTGATAAATCTCAATTGCGTTGGGTGGTACCCAAGGGAGCGAAGTGGCAGGTATTACGTAAGAACCATGACGAGATCGGATATTGTGGTATTTAAAGGCTTTAAACCGTATGAAAAGCATCTACTGGTTTCCCAAGATGTCCCGTTTCGTTAGGAAATATGTCCAAGCCTGCATGGAGTGTGCATATTCCAAGAAAACTACTACAAATGAAGATCAATTACATCCCATCACTAAAGTGGAGGTGCCCTTCCATACCCTCCATATCGATCACTTGGGTCCCTTTGTTCGTTCCAAAAAAGGGAATTGTTACCTGTTAGTTATAGTTGACGCCTTCACAAAAATTATTTTAAATAAGCCAGTTCGTAATACGAAATCCCAAAGTACTATAAATATTTTATACTTTTCGAATTCCCGACCGTATCTTAAGTGACCGCGGCACTTCTGTCACGTCACATGCATTTAAAAGGTTTTGTTTAGGCAAAGGTATCAAGCATATATTGAATGCAGTAGCTAGCCCACAATTTAAAGCAGAGGAGAAGAGCAGGTCGAAAGATACAACCGAACCATTCTGAACTCTTTGATAGCTCAAAATCTCAATGACAATGAAAAGAATTGGGATAGTAAGGTACAGACCATTCAGTGGGGCATGAATAACATTTGTCAAAAGACGGCTGGTAAGACCCCCAGTTGAAGTGTTGTTCGGATTTTCAGTGAAGTCCGAAATTGATCCTAGGCTCAATGAGGTAGTTTCAGAGACTAGAGAAACTACTAATTTAACGATCATAAGAGAAGCTGCCAAAGATAATATAGATGCCGAACAGGCAAAGCAGAAGGAACTTTATGATAAAAGTAGGCGTCCTTCCCATACCTACAATGAAGGAGATTTGGTAAAAAATACTAAAACTAATTTCAATAATGATGGCAAAAGCAAAAAGCTCGTGCCATCTTACTTAGGTACATATAAAGTAGTAGAGATATTAGATTTGATAGACCACAAATCCTCGTGAAAGAACACCGATTCCTACCAAGGATGGTTCGCGAGGCTATTGAAATTAAAAAACATCCTAATTTTAATAGAGAAGATGGCTGGGTGCTTCCATCGTCTTGGGATCCGGTAATTAATATAATCAAATCCAAAACCAAGCATAACACTGCAAGCCCTCAAGACACCGTGAGCTCATTCTGCCTAGATCGGACCAACAACAACAAAAATAATTAAGAAGTTTGAGGGTACCCCGGAACAACTATGCCTTTTGGACGTCTAACACCTCAATCTCTCCCGTGACGATGGGTGCTGCAAAGCACACGACGTCGGGAACTAAAAATCAAAAATAAACCGCGATAAAATCCGTAAAATAGTTTTATTTCATGTATATTTTTCTTTTCGATTCAAAATTTGTGATAAATTCTTCTGCAAGCACTGGTATCTGTTTAAGTTTGAACACCTCTGTAACTTCGATAACAGTGCAGTAATATGGTGACAAGGGGCTGGTCTGATGATGGAGCCGGGTAGTGGTCATAAATACCCATTTTAATAAGATAGCGCCATCGTTTTTCGCTATAAAAGTTTGTACTTTTATAAAAAAAAACACCTATGTAATAGGGGGTCAGCCTATTGCCATATACCGGGCACAATTCCAGACTCCGGACTCGTACTGGGAAGTTTTCGCTAGAAAAACTACACTTATCCGACCTAGGATTTGAACCCAAGACCTCGTCATCACAAACGATGCGCTTTGCCACTAGACCAACGAGGCAGTCAGTATTTTTATAAGTTTATTATTTTTATACCCTTACCAATTTGTAATAAGTAGGAGTTTTAAGCAATAAGAGCGGGGAAGGTTGGACTTATTGCGTTTTGTACATTATTCATTATGCATGAAAAGATTGCAATGCAGCAAGTGAATTAATTTTACATACGATGTACGCAATCCATGTGTTTTGCATACGGGTAAGTAAAGGTGGAATTTGAAATAACTGGCTATCGAGTGAATAATCTTAGTCACAAAGTGCAATTCTTTTAAAGAAAAATAATATCAAAAGTTACGTAGTTGGGGTCTATAACTGCCTAAAAGTAAACTAAGACAAGGTTTTATATAATGAGGTTTATTTTAAGGAAAAAAGCGCGTAAAAAATTTATTTCGTTTAAAGTTATATGGAGAAACATTGTCAAGCTCTTGTGAATACAGAAGTCATAGAAATACAAAGAATATACGAAACAGTCCAACAAACTCGTCCACTAATGTTTCTATTTCGTGTTTTGTGTTCTGCTTTGGGCCTGAATTATTTGGTAACAAAACAATTGTTGCTAAGTATCAATAAAGTTTATGAACTCAGATCTATTGAAACCTGATGGCAGGAGAATTAATCATATACTTGACTATGGATGCTATAAATCACTTAAATTGAAAGGACTTAAAGTTCATTAGCCGCGATTAAATCCGTACTCTCTACCTACCCTGCAAGTGAGCTGACGTGATAATGTAGATAGATAGATAGAAGCAACCTTTTGTAGGTCATCGGTCCATCTTGTGGGGGGTCAGTGTTAGTAGTAATGTTTGGGGAGAACTTTGTTCTGCAGTGGACGTCTTAATCCACACTAAAATCATAAATTCAAAAGATACTCTGTCTGTCTGTGTATCTTACCTTCTATCCCCAACCCGCTGAACAGATTTTGATCAAATTCGCCAAGGATATAAATTTCATCCAGGGCAAGGAAATAGGATGGAAGATTTAGTGCAGTGGCTAAGAGCTTAAGGCGCTCCACGCACTGGACCTAATAGTCGCGGGTTCGATTCCTGCAAAGAACATGTGTGATCCACAATTATTTGTTTCGGTCTGAGTATTTGTGTATTTGAATTTTCATGTTTGTAAACTCACCCACGACACAGGAATAAATCCTAGGATGGGGCTACGTTTCTTTTTTTTTCAAATAGGCTTCCTTTGTCTCAAAAAAATATAGGGTGTAAAATACACGCCTGTAAATAACGCGAACGAAGTTTCGGGTACAGCTAGTGTGTAATATTTGCGTAGAAAAGTCTCATAAGAAGTCTCTATGACGTTATTTTGCTAAGAAAGTAGTGGAAGCATGTTTACTATATTCAGGACCGCAACCCTTCAAGACAAACTTCTTGTTCCAAAGTATCTCACAACGCGCAGTAAATCTTGAACCTTTTCAGTGTAAAGTAACATGTGTTGCCGTTTAGACTTTAAAGCGTACTCTCACGGCCGTTGTAATTTATCATAAAGTGTACACAGTGTTGCCGGCATCCTATATTAAGCGTTAAAATAATTTTTCACACTTTTGTGTTTTTGGAGTGCGTTGCCTTTTTCCGCGCTGTTGGTTTTTAACTTGTAAATGTTTGTTTGTAATTTTAATTTACTTCTTGTTTTTAATTTATTTTAAACTTAAGCTTTGGAGGTAGACTGAAATATTATTTGTATTTTAAATTGTGTCTATAAAACAATATGTTATTCTGTTTTAATCTCTTCTATCCCGTAAATCCAATGCGTAAATATGCGTATAAGTAAAATTAATGTCAAATATTTAAACATTTTATTAATTTTATATTTAGAAATGTACATATTTCCACTAACGACTACAATTATTTCACTTTACTTTTGAAATTAATAATTAATTTTATTCATTTACTTAAGTACATGGAAAACATACAGCATATACATAAAATACATTAGCTTTTATAAGTAAAGGAAAGCTAATGATAAGTCTTCACTTCTCAATTTAATATATATATACATCTAATGTGTGAGACAATTTGGTATTAGTACGTTTCAATCAAAATTATTCTATGAATAATAAGTTATTGGAAAAAAGTGTGGCTCAAACACTTCCTCGCTGATGCTACACTAATGGTTCAATATTCCCCTAGGATTTTAGATAATTCTATCTACAAGACAAATTGAGCTTGTTGTCCAATTTTACAATCGCAGTTATGATTCATTGTAGCAAAAAGCGAATTCCAGTAACTCTCTTAGATATAAGAAAAACACATTCTCAGTTTGAAACACTTCATCTCGAACTAATATCAACCCTAATTACGACTATAACAAGGGCGTGTCTCTATGTAAATATTCCCTTGTATTACACGTGTAAGGGATCAGTCAAATTGAAAGCTATTAACGTGGCTATTTAATAGTTCAAGAAGATATAATTGAAATTTGGTTTACGGGGTTAGAGCGAAATGGCACCATATTAGCTAAATAGTTGTGGGCTTACATTGTAAGCTATTGGAATTCCAGCTCAGCTAGTACATGTAATGTAGTGTCTACTTGCTCATAGATTGACGTTTATGTGTGAGTTGACTATCTTCTAATAAGAAGCTAAACTATGAGTATAAACGTCATTAGTTTATATTTTAATAGTACGTACAGCATCAATTAATAGCTCACACTTCTTTTTCGTCGAAAAAAATCCACTATAAGACAGCCTCTCCCAAAAATCGCTTCGACGATCAGTTTTGTGCTGTACATACTCAACATTAAGCCGCGACCTTAACCAGTTCAATGGTTCATCTTGTAGGGACACTCTAATCGATGTAAGAACTTTGATTTTGTAGAACAAATGAGCAAACAAAACTGATACTCAATTTTGAGTTATGTTTTTTTCGTCATAAGCTGTAACATCAATCAATTTAATGTCATTAAATCTTTGAACCATACATCCTCGCGATAAACACTATAATTCTATGCCGATGCGCCGCTTAAGTCTGGACTAATGCCACTACTATAGTTATAGTTACTGAAAACCTGCTGCCAATCTAACTTCGCCCTTATGCTACATACCTATAAAGATATAGAATAGAAGGCCTAATCGACACGCCTTGTCATTCATAACCCGTGCAGAAGGGCACTTAGCGCAGATATTTTTACTTGAATATTTTAGGGTTACTTTGAATAAAGTGTGGCATAACTTACCTGCTATTAGAGTGAACTTACGAGTTAATAATATAGCTGCGGAGCTTAGTTTTAGTTATTACGGTGTATAGGTGATGACGGCACTTAGTTAACATCTAGTGGGTAGTAGTTAGTGGTTTTATTGTGGATGGTTTTAAGGAGTTAATTTGGATTTGGTCGATGAAGCTTTCTATAGAGCCAGTAGTTTTTATTTCATGTATACTAGCACAATAATTGAATTCTAGCGTGGTTCTTAAATATTAAACGTTTTTATGGCTTATGGTATACCATTTACTACACGAAAGTCTATATCTTTTAGACTATATTCTTGTTTTTAAACTGTTGCCCCATACTAGAAATAATTTAATAATAGTTAGCATGTGTCACAGTAAGAATTGTTCCTTGCAGGAATCGAATTAAAACTGCGACTATTATATAATTATAATTAGATTAGATTTAGTAATTTTCTTTAAGTTTTTAGATAAAGTTAAAACATTTTTAATGTTCAGAGTTCTTAAAATATTACACATGAAATGAAACTAGCTTTTCGGATTTTAACCCAGTTAATTTTTGATTTTTGAAACGTAGGAAAGTTAAAAATAAACCGCGATAAAATCCAAAACAATTGTTTTATTGCACTTTTAATGTTATCAAATTAAACGACTGACAATGTTAAAATGATGTTACTAATATTAAAGATACGTTTATATTTGATGGTATACGTAATACCTAAGTATAGTTCAAGTTCAATTAAAAAAAATTAAAACCACTTTAAAAGAGCACCTTTTACACCAACAATTAATTCCATAGCTGTTATTCTTCAAGCCGTGTACCTAAATCTTCATCGGATCGACTTAACTCTATTTTGTTATTTTTTTATTGTTTACTGTTGTTCTTATTAATTATTCGTAATGTACTTTATTTTCCACATTAGTATTCAACAACTACATCTACATTTACTCTGATAAACTGTTTGTATTTTTTTCTTTGTATTGTAATCGCGCGCAGTTTCGCTTTCAACTTGAACTAGTATACACGGAAGACCAGGGTCGTGGCACTTGAGTTGCCCCGGCATTATGCTGAGTGTGTACCATTTCAGTGCCACATTATTTTTATTCTATTTTATATTATTTGCTGTGTATTTTGTATAAACTGTCACTGAATAAACGTTTTTCTTTCTTTCTTCTTTCTGTATAATATATATAAGCGGACTCATCCGAGTTAATCAAAAGCTCTTCGTAGGTACTTGCCTTGGTTATTCTTAAATGAGATTCTCAAGAAGTGTCAATACTGATCTACCGGGGCTGGGTATAATTTTGTATTGTCTTTCCACGAAAACGCCGAGATCCCAGATCCCAGATTTGATCCCCTAAGGCAGGGATGAAACTATTTTGGGCAAGAGACTTCTTTTCCAAAATGAACTTATACCTCAGACCCCAATAGCCAAATTACTTTAAGAATCCTATCTCTAGTTTTTATCCTATTGATAAAGAATGCTTAGCAAATTAAAATCTTTGCTCTTAAATAATCTTACTGAAATATTAGTCATTCTTATAATAACTTGGTACACGTAATACAACTTATACATTATCTTGAAAGTTTCAAATAAGAACTTGTGATAATTAATAGGGGTCCAATTTAAGACCTTGTCGACCCCCAAAATCAGTTTACGTTTATGTCGACCTCTGGGAAACCGATATCGCCTACTTTGGGAATCCCTGCCCTAGGGGATCAGTTTTATTTAAAATTATTTTCTATACCGTTGGTATAAGGTGGATCAGATGATACACCTTCCAAAAATGTTACGGGAGACGATCAGAAACACAAAATATATTTAGTGGATCACAAAGGAATTAAATAATAATAATAAACAGCAAGGGATCGGTTTTGGGGATCGGACCGGAATGACTCGAGCAGGTCAAATCAAGGCACCCAGGATTTAGATATACTAAAATCCTTAGTGTATTACAAACATAAATTTTAAATGTAAACATTCAAAATGCATCCGAAATTACTCGATTCAGCAAAGACATAACGGAAGACCCCTCTGATCCTATAATATGATCTGAGGACCACGAAGCACGAAAACCGTAAGCAATCTCTTATCATTTTGACTTAGAATAAACAGCTTAATCTTCAAGCATTTAACAATCATAACTCCTCGAACCTTAAACATCACAAACTGCCCTCAAAGAAACCTACCGTATCAATCCCAGTTCATCATAATAATTCAAATAAACCTACTGAGTTCTCTCCAACAAAGAGCAATATGAACAATCGGGAATAATTACAACAGTACCTCCCTCTGTTTAATCGAATCACAAAGAACCGAAACTTAAGTTCGCAGATGATTATGTCAGGGTTATTCGCCATGACCAAACACGTAACGCGGCATGTTACGATAATATATTGAAATTATTTCGTGGCTCAAATATGAACGGGAGGCCCTTACTCAGGAGTGAGACAGTCAAACAACCTAGAAATAATGTTCTCTTGTTTATTGAATGGTTATATTAAAAAAAATGTGGCCACACTCTAGGAGTCATACTGTGTCCAGGGTGCGTTTACAAACACGAAACTCACTTACTTAAACAACTAGACCGAAAGAAATATTTGTGTGTCACACAAAGATTTGCCCCTACGGGGATCGAAACTTAACTACTGAACCAAACAGTACCAAGTAGTGGCATAATAATATTAGCCCTGTTAAGAAACTGTCCCACCGTTGGGCACGGGCCTCCTCTTAAACTGAAGGGGTTTAAGCCATAGTCCACCACGCTGCCCCAGTGCAGGCTGGCGAACTTCACACACCTTCGAGAAACCCTTAGGTTGCAGGTTTCCTTTCGATGTTTTCGTTCACTGTTAAAACAGCTGATAGTCAATTTTTAATACGCACATGCTTTCGAAAAGACAGAGGTTCGTGCCTGGGTTTGAACCCAAAACTTTTGACTGTGAAGTCCAACGGTTTAACCATTAGGCTATCACTGCTTTATCTAGTGGCATAAAGTATCATATTATCCGATCATTTCACATAGTTATCGAAACGTGCTACGTTTGGTCGTATCGAATAAGGGCTAAGTTGAGGAAAACGCTATTTGTGTCCGGACAAACGTGACTAATTGCCTCCTTCGGTCCTGCGTACTCTTGCCATTCTTGAGGTCTTCTCATGTTTTTTGAAGAATTGTAACAGTAAAGCCTCGGGCGAGATGTGATGAGTGAGATGTTAGAAAATCAAAATACTAGCAAAGGATTCTATCGAAAGAGAGATTTTGTACTGGTAATAACGAAGTAGTTCGCTCTTTAATAAGGCCCTTGTTCTTTCTATTAAGAATGTAACTGCCTCGTTGGTCTAGTGGCAAAGCGCATCGCTTGGTGTTCTCGAGGTGCTGGGTATAAATCCTAGGTCGGACAAATGAAGTTCTTCTTACGAAAACTTCCCAGTATGAGTCCGGAGCCTGGAATTGTGCGCAGTATATGGCAATAGACTGGCCCTATTACATGGGATCTAACATCGTCGGCAAAAAGTGGGTATATTCAGTATACCCCTGCCACCCCTGCTTCAGGGATTATAGGCGTGACGGTTTATTAAGAGAAAATGAAGAAGCTTTAATAGTGCTTTATTACTATCTACGAGAAATGAATCAATTAGCGGAATTAATTGGGGGAACTAAGTACAATATCCCTTATTTGACTGCCTCGTTGGTCTGGTGGCAAAGCGCATCGCTTTGTGATCACGAGGTCCTGGGTTCAAATCCTAGGTCGGACAAATGTAGTTTTTCTAACGAAAAATTCCTAGTATGAGTCCGGTGTCTGAAATTGTGCCCGGTATATGGCAATAGGCTCGCCCCCTATTACATGGGACCTAACATCGTCGGCGAAACGTGGGTGTACTCAGTGCACCTCTGCCACTCTCTCTGGGGAATATAGGCATGACGGTGTGTATTACGAGAGGTTTTTTTCTTTATTGCTCAAATTGTCATAAGAGCTGATCGAATGGCCATGTCAAATTTAATATAGGCAGAATATTGTAAATGTTTTCAATGTTTGGATTAAATAATTTTAATATGTATTGTAATATTATGGAAATAATAAATAAATTATTTATTACCAAAGTCCGTTTTATGCAATATATTCTCATTGAACAAAAGAGGCAACTTGAAATTGGTTGTTAATTAAATTAATCATACATTCATTAATTGTAAAATTTATCTTATGAATACCAACTGTTAAATACACAAACGCGATAATGAGATGAATATTAAGTACAACCGAGTATTCACGACATTTCGCAGGTCAAATTATTCGTTAACGTACCTACTATGAACAAGGTGTTTCTTTGAAAATTGAACTTTATTACCTATAGTTTAAGTTAAGATTTCCTTCCTTTACACGCGGTGACACAGGTATCCTAACAATCACGTGCAAAAGTATTCCTCTCAAAATTGAACTTTATTTCTGTCACTTAAGCTTAATATTTGAAAGCCGAATATTGCATATTCGTAACCGATTTTGATGGTAAAATGACATGCCTATTTAAAAGCGCGATATGGTGGTGCTAAAATTAATGCTATTTAAGTAGTAAACTTGCTTTCTTGGCTGTTTGTTTGTCTATTAGGTACATATTTTGCAATGCATTTTAAGGTAACTAACTTCCCGATAATCTAGAGACAATAACTTTAAGATAGCTTAGAAGTGGATAACAATGCGATAATAATATGCATTTTTGAGTGTCGGTCCTTCCAATTCCTGGCAATATAAGGTAGAATCAGTTCAACACCACCAATATTCACTTAACAGTGACGTATACACAGGGAATAGACTTTTAGATATATTTATTCGTTTATAGAATAAAATGGCGAGTAAATAAGATACATATTTAATCATTTAACAAATTATTAAATTCTGAACCCACTTATTACAATTATCACCACAACTATAATTTAAACGACTGAGGGTTACTCAACGGAGTTCTCACGATAACCCTCCTGTTGCTGGATCAAAACGAAATGGCCGAGAGATCGTCGACAACCGACGATCATCCAACATGGCTGTTTTCAGATGGCAACGTTTTGCAGTGTTGCCAGTATTTAAAAAACGCGACTCCGAATTTTGCCGGCGACAACACTAATATTATAAATGTGAAGGTTTGTATGTTTGTTATTCAATCACGTGAAAATGGCTGAACGAACTTGAATTAAATTTGGAAAACAGATAGTTGGGTACCTAGATTAACACATAGGATACTTTTTCCTGCCTAAGTTATCGCGGAAGATGTCGCGGGCAGAAATAGTACGTTACATACATTTTAAAAATCGATTGCATAATTTCACACAAAAGATTACGAAACAAAAAATATTTTAATTGTTTAAAAAATATTTGAAATTACATCGAAACAAATGGAATTGTAAGGAAATGTAAACCCTTAAATAATTTCTCCTAGACCTAGATTTATAGCAATACTTTAAAATAAAATAGGACTGCACACGTTTCGGTCTGTTTTAAAAATGTAGTATATTTTTATTTCGATAATGATCTACAATACATTAACGACAGTTCACTTTTGATATAACCGCACATTAATTGTTATTGTACCTACCCTCTTATTTTCTATATTATCACGCCAGATCCCTTGTGGGGTAGGCAGAGAGTACAGTGTTCCAACAGGTTCTTCCTCCCTCTGATTTTGTGTTGTCCACGTATCCAACATAATTCCCATTATCCCCCTTGTAAAACACTCAAATATTTCACTCTCTACCTATATTGAGGCGCTCGTAGCGCTGTGCGACGCGGTGTTCTTACCGATCACCAAGGTTAAGCAGCGTTCGGCACGGTCGACCTGAGATGGGTGGTCGACCTGACCGTTTGTGGTATTTTCATATTCGAGCGTCTCCGTGCTCCGGAAGGCACGCTTAGCCGTTGGTCCCAGTTACCACTTGATGTGGTAGTCGTTAAGCCGAGTTGGAAACCTATTAGGCAGCTTAATTAGCTCCAACGGCAGGGCCACAAACCTGCCTCCGCCAATCCGCACTGGGACCGCCTGGTCGAGTATGACCTAATCTCTCTCACCTCGATTTGTGAGAGAAGGCCTTCGCCCAGCAGTGGGCAGTATAAGCTGATATTATAGTATTATATTATACTCATATTACTTTTAGTTATTGTTCATCAGAATAAATGAAATCTAAAAATGTCTAATAAGAAGTCCAGAGTAGACCTCCGGTCCAGTACCGGAACGGATTAAAGCTTTTACCCGGGCGGGGATATGCAGCGAAGCCGGCAGATGTGCCCTTTAGTGAGAGCAACTAATTATACGTGAACTGCCTATAAGAAGTGGGCGGCTGTTTCCTTCGTTTAGTATTTATGCTTCGCTAAGGTTTATTTCTGTAAAATAAGTTTTTGTTTTAGTATTGTATGTAAAGATTTTGTTTTGGCAATACTACGAAGAAAACTAACCAGAAAAAAATATTCAAAAGACAGTTGACACTTTCTGAAGGAGAAGAGCCTGCAGAGTGCAACATGTCGCCGGCGATATATGTTATTTAGTTTATAACTTTTTTTATGTATTGACCTGTAAGTTTAACGAAAATATTTTTGTAAAATTTCAGTTTCCTGAAAATAAATGAGTTATTATTATTACTCGTGGTCGCCCATAGGTCGATATTCGACCTACTCTTTTATCGTTTGCTGGTTATGTTTGACATTCAATAAGACTATAGACAAATAATAGTAAAGACAAACGTCAATTTGACGTGTCTTGTGTCAAATACATGGTAGTGTGTGTAATGTTTTTTTCATTGATTTAATGTATGTTTTACGCATAATTAAAAAAAAAATTAGAAATCTGCACTCCTTCTCTATATAAACCATAAGTGTGAGAAATTTCATACTCGCGCAATTTTCGTAAAAAGGTGTACAAATTTTTGCTTCACGTATTAATATATAGATGTATGCATTTATTTGCCTGTCCCTTTATATGAATGCCTCGTTGCTCTAGTGGCAAAGCGCATCGCTTTGTGAGCACGAGGTCCTGGGATAAAATCCTGGGTCGGACAAGTGTTGTTTTTGTAGCGAAAACTTCCCTGTACAAGTCCGGAGTCTGGAATTGTGCCCAGTATATGGCAATAGGCTCGCCCCCGCCATCACATAGGACCTAACATCGTCGGCGAAACGTGGGTGTACTCAGTACACCTCTGCCACCCCCGCTTGGGAAAAATAGGCGTGACGGTGTTTATGTATGCATTAATTTAATACATTTCTTATAAAACATATATAAAAATACAAATATTCTTAAAAAATGTGCTCCACCGACACCAAGGTCTATGACCCAAGCTACCGGTGGACAGGACTCCAAAGGGAGGAACATCCTCACAATGCGTGCCGCGGTGCCGAGTCCAATACTACCGCCTTCTGTATCAGGCCCTTCACTCAACTACCTAGCGAGAGCTTCTCGAGGTGTTTATCGAAGCTCTTCGCTATTAGGCCGTTGACTGATACGACTGACGGAATAATGATAGTTGAATCAACATTCCACATGCCGGTAGCCACATAGGCCAGGTCTAAATATTTAAATAATTTTTCTTTTTCGGCCTTCCCAATGTTCTCATCATGCGGAATGGTGAAATCAACTAGCATTACACGACGCATCGATCGATCTATCATCACAATATCAGGTTTATTGGTTACAATAGTCCTGTCCGTGATAATAGATCGATCCCAGTGAAGCGTGATGTGACCACTTTCGAGAACTGGAAGAGGCTCGGCTTATTATTATCTTTTTTTAACCAAATTATACTTAATATGCTCGCAGCGGTAGTATTATCTTCAAGTTTAACCAGAGTTCAGTTGAATCTGCCCGAGATGGGTGCTATTTGAGCGATTTAAATTTTCAAGAGCAGTAATAGCTTAGTGGTTAGATCGTCGGACTGCAAGGTCTCGGGTTTAAACCCAGGCACGCTCCTCTGTCTTTCGGAAAGCATGTGCGTATTAAAAAAAAACTATTACTTTAACGGTGACGGAAAACATCGTGAGGAAACCTGCATGCCTAAGAGTTTCTCGAAGGTGTGTTTAGTTTGCCAACCTGCACTGGGTTAGCGTAGTGAGCTATGGCCTAAACCCTCTCAGTTTGAGAGGAGGCCCGTGCCCAAGGGTGGGACAGTTTCTTAACAGGGCTAATATTACATAATTATTATTAAATTTTCAAGCATTTTCATCCTTCGTTTGGACTTATTCATCGGAGTCTGGGATGATGGTCAGTGTAATACGAGTAGCAATAACATCGACCTCTATTAAATTTGAACCTAACATCGTTGGCGAAAAGTGGGTGGACTTACACAGTAAACGTGGAGGTTTATTGCGTACACCCACTGTGTGTGTGTGGGTTTATTTTGGGAATATATGATGTGTGTTATTATTAAGAATGTAAATTGTAAAACGGATACAACTCATAAATATGGTTACATTTACATTTTTATTCCACAACTAATTGTCTTCACTTAAAACCACTGAGTAGAACCCGAGCACGCAAGGGACAGTCAAGACGACAGTCAGGGCAAACGTCACCAGGATATAAACGTTTTCTTCTAGCACTCGGTTTATTTCACACTTTAATTAAGTTAGCACTCTAAGTTCAAAACTAGAAAGCTTAATTTCCTCCTTTCTTACTTTATTAGTAACATCCTTATTCTTTTCAACCTGAATAAATATATCATCAAATAAGAATTAAACTAGAAAAAGGGCAGACATATTATACCCGACAACAAATTGTTTCCCTGATAATCAGGGAGGGAATATCGTATATCCATCCATATTGCTATCCATATTCCGTGCGGGAATCGAAGCCGCGACTATTAGACAGTGGGCGGACCGGTTTGAGCACTTAACCACTGCGCTAAATCGTCCATCGTAATATAAACGACTTATGGACCTATCCAAATTAAGAATGTGTTGAACGTGAAACGCTGTTGTTTAAACTGACTAGAGCTCTTCATTTTTAAAAATATTACTTATGAAAGAGATTGTAGTGTTTAGGCAAAATACCATTATGCGATCATTCCGTAAAAATATTGTAACGTTTGGCCATAGCGAATAAGGACATTGCAAATTAACGTGTTCCATTGGTATTAGATCGTATTGAAATAGGTCGCCATTGTATAAAATAGATTAGTCGATACGACAGGTTGCTAAGTATGTAATTAATTTACGAACTAATCCACCTGGTGTTAATTAAGTTGACTGAACCACGAAATTATCGAGTTTCTATTTACATGTCAAATTTTGAGTATGGCAATTACAGTTTATGCAAATGTTTGATTTAAAAAAAGCGTCACACTTTTTTGCACAAGCGGGGCTGGTAATGATGTACTGTGTTCAACAGGATTTCAGACAGAAGAGTAAGTGCAGGGAACAAAGTAAATGTTGCGATGGGAAAGCTACTTGGGAGCCGGCACTTAAGCCAAAAGGCGCAGCTGGCCATACATAACGCAGTTCTTGTCCCAACTCAGAATGAAAGTAGGATAAATGCGGTGGAAATGCGAGCTCTGCGGAAGATGTGCGGATTGAAGCTGACTGACCTTATTCGCAACAGCGTAGTTAGAAAGCGAGTAGGTATGAAAGATATTATCGGTGTAAAGATGAGAAAGGGTATGCTCCGTTGGTTCTGGCATATAGAAATAATGTCAGAAGAAAGAATGACAAAACATATATACAATGCAAAAGTGGAAGGATTTTGGGTACCGGGTAAGATCTAGTCTATTTTACCACGATCAAATAGACCGAGTCTTATCTGAAGGACAAGTCAAGAGTCTCTGTAACCGGCGAGCGTGTATGAGACGAACTATGAGAATTGAGAAAGTCAGAGAGGTATGTAAGGAAAGAACCGGATGGAACTCTGTACACTCTGCCTACTAAGAGATCTGGCGTGATGATATAAATATGTAGATAGATACTTTCAATTACATTCAATTATCGTTCTAATTTTAAGATTTAAGAGAAGATTTAAGAGAATGTTCCTGATAATTGTTTCACGTTTCCAATTATTAATGCAGTATTCGTTATAATGGTGACAGCCTGGTTCCCTGTACCACAGGTTTACCTAGTGCAGGCACCAGCCTCTCACAAAGGAGTTCAGATTGAGCATGCTGTACGTACTAACATTTAAGAACTTATAACCTTTGCGAAGAAACAGCGTCGAACATAGGATTCGAACCCAAGACTTTGAGTTTGCCGGCTACATCATGCACCAACAGTCAATGAAAGTAGGTGTTTGTATACTCAATCATGTTTACTTAAATCAAACTGCTTCGTCGGTGCAGTGGCAAATAATGCGCGTATCGATCACGAGTTTATCATCATCATGATCAGCCTATATCAGTCCACTTCTGGACATAGGCCTCTCCAAGTGCACGCCACTGGGTACGATCCTTGGCTACTCGCATCCAGTTTCTGCCAGCCGCCCTACGAAGTTCCTCGCTCGCTCAAGTATGATATGAATAAGCTCGCCTCCTTTTACACTGGTATCTAACAAAGTCGATGAAAAGTGAACCTCTGCTAGCCCCGCTTGTGGAGAACATAGTCGCGACGGTGTTCATTTAAATTAACTTCAAGGTAATCAGGTCGGTCGGAGCAAGAAAACCATGCTCATGTGGAAACTCACTGACAGCACAAATCTAGAGTGTTTGAGTGGTGCAACCGAAATGATGTCTCACCTTGTATCGTGTCCTGCGTGCCCTAACACCTGCACGCAGCAAGACTTGATATCTGCTTCCGAAAATGCAGTTAGTGTGGCCGCTTTCTGGGTCTCGTCCATATAATTGTATCACGTTTGCCGTTGAAACACTTAGATGAAGAAGGGTTAATAAAGGAATACCAGTAAAGCGTAAAACGATCTTAAAACTCTGCTCTATTGATGTCGAAATCTATGACACTTCAACACTTTTAGACTTGAAAAGACTTTAAATTTTCATATCGATATCATCACACCAGATCCCTTGAGTGGTAGGCAGAGAGTACAGAGTTCCGGCATGTTTTTTCTAATCTAATAGGTAGGTTTAAAATATGTACGTAGTTTTTGGATGGTATTTAAGTAATAATAATAGTTTAAAAGAAAAAATATATATAAATAATTATCATGCCCGTTTTCGCTGAAGGTATATATGTAATTTGTACACCAACATTTCGCCGAAGACTTCGTCATACATCATTTCACATGCCTTTAGAATATTTTTTAGATACTCTCCGAATGAAACCTTCATTCCTTCCGAAGCTTCTGCCACCGTTAGCATGCAAGTGACATGTTTTGAATATTACCTGTGTTACTACGGCATTTATTTGATTTCCAAATACGATCAAGCGGGTCTCTACGCGGAGTAAATGAAGAGGCCATTACACTCCCGCCATTTCTGTATTTACCATATAGCTAAGAAAGACAGACTGACATAAACTACGCCCACCACGATGACTAACTCAAACTCAAATAATTTATTTTGTAATAGCAGTTTTACGCGACTTCGTACCCGGTCGAAAACAGCGTCACTTACCAGGTCTATGTTTTAAAACCTATGTCACTTCTGAATAATGTGGCTTTATAATGGTGAAATAATCATTAAAATCGCTCCAGTAGTTTTTGAGTTTATTCGCTGCAAACATACAAATCTTTCTCTCTTTATTATATTAGTGTAGATAAGTCCCGCTTAAATTATAATTTAATACATAACATATTTAATACACAATATATAACTACACTATACATCATGTTTAATACATAATATATAACTTTAATCTATCTCTCTATCTATCTATATCATCACGCCAGATCCCTTACGGGGTAGGCAGAGCGTACAGAGTATATAATAATTATCATATTTAAAATTTAAATCTAATTTAACTACTAATCTACCACCGGATCGAAAAGCGGCTTCCACTGAGAAAATCCGGCAAAGAAACCCAGCGGGTTTGTCTTCTTTATTTAGTTATCTTTCCCATTTTTTTTTAATCATATTGTGTGGATACAATATTTAGGTTACAATATAATAGTTTACGATCTAGCTCCAGTGTAATGCCCTACGATAGAGATATGAATGTAATGAAATATCATTTCATTATCTATTTATTGTATTTTATCATTCTTTAGACACTCTTTACAGATAATAATCTGTAAAGAGTGTCTAAAGAATCTCAGATGGACCAGACCCCACAAGTATGATTGCTGGACCCCGTTCATGAGTGTGAATGCTGACACAACTATCAGTCCCTTCGACCATATTGGAGGGACGGGAGTGACCCGCGCCAGACCGTCACCGGAGACATTATAGTAAGCATGATCAAACCAGTAGCTCAAAGAAGGTAGCCAGATTGTATCTACAAAGCAGCAATACCCCAGGCTCGTCAGGCTAAACACGCTACGCTTTACCATTGCCGTAATTACAAGAGAAAAATACATAGCATCACTATTCATAATATGACACTTCAATCCCACGCGGTCTTATATTCTATGTAATCCGAGATTTTGTAACAAGCTTTCTTACATCATTTAGCCTTGATTATGGTTTTAAATTTATTAATTGGTAAATCTCGAATATCGTGGGGAAGTTTGTTATAAAAGCATATACACTGGCCCATGAACGAAGTGCTAATTCTGTGGAGACGCGTGACATGTATAGCAAGATTATTTTTACTCCGAGAATTTACAGTATGGATATCGCAAAATTTTTCAAATTTGTCGTTCTCGTATATAACAAATTTTCATATTTGAATTGGTTATTTCCTTAAACTTATCTTTAAGAGATTCTTTAGGATCCTTTTCTGCAGTATAAATTTAGTATTAAGTTCTGCAGAGCACCACTAATAACTGAAATAAACGATTTTAGCTTGACGTCAGGGCCTAGTTAGAAGACACAATGTACAGTTGCTTAAGCCTCTTTATATATTCTTCGTGGTTACTACTGGTAGTACAGCTGGTAGTAACACGAACAACAAATGAATGCAAGCTGGGATTTAAATCCTCTTGAATATAACATAAGCGTTTTATCGACTATACCTTCAATGTTTCTCTAATAATATATTTTAGAATACATACATTTTTAAACAACAGTCAACTGCATATAATATTAAACTTAATATTTTTATGTATAAATTACGTCCATATTTACAAAATATTTTAAAACAAAATTACTTAAAGTAGGCAGCGTTATAAGCTCAGCCATTTTAGGTAGGTATTTATCCTGTAAATAATAATAACGGCTTGATAAAATTACTAAGGCTACTCGGCAGCCTTAAATATATTTTAGATTCTAACCCGTCGCTGTAATAATGAAAAAAATAAAAAGACCCTTTAGACAAAACATTTATTGTAATTTAAATGCAAATGATAAAGTTTTACCAAGTCTAAAGTATTAACACGTTTCGAAACTTAAAGTATAACTATTCGTGTTGGTCCACTGGGTAAGGGTTGGTAAAGTCATCTTTTTGTGATAGAACATTTCATAGGCATCTGATTGTGTCGATGGTCTAGAGGAAAATAATTCGGGTTCCGATTTCGAGGTCCTAGATTCAGACCTATTAGACCTTTAGTCGGACAAATGTAGTTATCCTATTGAAAAATTCCCAGTACAAATCCAGAGTCTGAATTGCATGGGACCCAATATTGTTGGCGAAAAATGGAAGAACACAGTAAACCTCTGCCACCCCGCTTGGGAAATATAGGCGTAAATGTGTTTTTAATACTTTGTCACTGATTAATGTATTTTAGGACATAGTTATTTTTATAATATTAGAGTAATGGAGTTATGGCAGTTGTCCCAAAAACACGCTGATAAAAATCTCCAAGAAATGTCATTACAATTTGTTTTTATGTTAAAGTCATGTCACTAAGAACCATTTTAGTGTGCACCTTTTAGTAAATTGACTGCTCTATCAGGTGATTTGGGTTAAATTGTACTAACTGGTGCTATTTGAGGTGCTGACGCTAAAGAAATAAGCCGAGAACAAGACTCAGGTGGTGCGTAAGAAAATCAATACTGTGTGACTTAAGTATGTGAAAAATTTGGTTTGGTTATTTAGAAATGTATTGATGAGGTGCTGGTAGAGGTATGTGAGGTGCTTGTAGGTTTGTGTGAGGCGACCCTGAAGGTTAAGTAGCTTTCGACTCGTCAGTCAGAAATGGATGACCCTTTCGAGATTTTGCACATGGAAGCACCCATGCGCATCAAAAGGTACGTCCGTCATTTGTCTCGGTTACCACTTTATAAGTTAATTTGGACGGCTCCTAGTGGGTTTAATGAGCATTAAGAAAATGTAGTCATAAAACTGCCTCCACCAATCCGCATCTAAATTAGTAATAACATTCTAATAATAATTCTAATAGTAAAAACATTCATTCATAATAATAACATTCTTTGAGAAATTATAATCAAAAGCAGAAGCCGCTCTGCTCGTAGGATTGAGTAGTCGCGGGTTTGATCACCGCATT
This sequence comes from Phalera bucephala, assembly GCA_905147815.2. Lineage (NCBI taxonomy): Eukaryota > Metazoa > Arthropoda > Insecta > Lepidoptera > Notodontidae > Phalera > Phalera bucephala. Next base: position 26,732,953 of record LR990613.1, on the reverse strand, counting down.
AGACAAATCTTGTGTGCCCGCATTAAAAAAATATTTTATTCATGAATACGTTAAAAAGTATATAAGTATGAATACTTAATTATACTATACCAAACTAAGATCAATATAAACGTATCTATTAAATCTTGAATGCCTCATTAGTCGAGCGCTGAATCGGCCGGTCAGGCAAAGAGTTATCGGGGTTATTCTACCGAAAAATCTTCAGCAGTCTGGACCTAGAACTATGAATTACGTAGTAGCTCGCCCTATTGTACAGTTGCGCCTCACATTGTCGGCAAAACATTTGTGTATAAAGAAAACTGAGAGCCGAGAGAGCCATTGCGAATTTGATCCCTACACGGGATAAATCGTTGTGCGATTTACGAATATTTGTTGCGGTTTGTGTTAGAATTTTATATTTGTAAATTCAACCATGACACAGGAACTCCTAGTGTGGGGTTATGTTTAAAAAAAAACATCCGTTTGTGCCCATTCTCTATCTATGTCATTGGGCTAGATCCCTTGCGGAGTAAATAAACAACACGGAGTTCCATAAGATTCTGTCTTTACAGAACTGCTATTTTTATTTTATTTTATAACTCCGCATAACTCCTGACGAAGCCATGTTATTCACAGCGTGAGGAGAGCGACGCCGAGCGCCTGACTATCCAGGCGGCGACGCAGACTGCGGGCGGTCGCTACACCTGCGAAATGTCTGCGGACGCGCCGTCCTTTCAGACAGCGCAGGTTCACACGCACATGTATGTCGTCGGTGAGTGGAAAACGAACTCTATTTATAATTAGTTAGAGTACTAATTACAATGGACGCTTTGGTTTTACATACTAATTTGTTTGTAAGTAACTTTAATTATTTGGGTTCTGTCATGCGGACTTAGACTAAAATATTCAATGTCTCACTGTCACGATAAAATAGAGGAATTTCCTAGATTCACGAAAAAATTTCGATTTTTTCGTGAATCTAGGAAACTGGATAATACATTAAAAAAATGTCGCTGCTAAGGTAGTTCGTGAAGCTCTGTTATTTTCATCTTCATCATAACGCAGCCCATTGCTGAACATAGCCCTCTTCCAAAGCACGCCATGGGGTCCAGTCCTCAGCTCTTCTATTCCAAATTCTGTTATGTAACTGTCGGCATTGTCCATTATTTAATGGCCAAGGTTATGGCCCATATCTATTTGATGGATTAAACGTGAATTATTTACGTCTAAAAGAACATCGGCCTCTAATGGATTTTAGATTAAGTACTTACAATTTAGTTGTATATTATAACAAACAGGGTATTTACATAATTTAAAATGAGCGATTAGGTAATTGCTTTTCTATTTAGCGCTTAAAGTATAGCTAAAAATATATCTTAGAAATGTATGCGACATTTCTAAGATGTATTTTAAACAATGATTAAATGTATTGTATGAATAAAATTATATTTTCTCAGTTTTAATTAACCGTTCTAGGCGAGCCTGTAGGCAGGCTATCTAAGTAGTACAACAATTTTATTTGAATAATTAATTGATAATACAATTAATGGATTTACCTAATTTTAACATGACTGAAAATTATAATCTTTTTAGTTATCTTACTGTGACCGTTTGTGGCATTTTTATATTCGAACGTTTCCGTGCTTTGGAAGGCATTTTAAGACGTTGGTTTCGGTTACCTTTAAAGATTTGGTCAAATAGCCGACGGAGCCCTACGGGAGCGCGACGGCACTACTCGGCTACGTTCGTCGCGCCGAGTGGGGCTGCGCTGTGTGGCGTCTTCCGTACATTTCAGTACATTACAACTCCCCAAGCCGCGCCACTGCCGCGCTCCCGTCGCGCCACGTCGGCTTTGTGGCGAAACCTTTAATGTGGTATTCGTTAAGGCAAGTTGGAGACCACCTATAAGCCTTCCCACTTGACTGAACTGTAATATGATATGCCATTGTAGTTGATAAGTTCCAACAGCAGGTGGTCACAAACCTGCTTTTTCTCCTAATCTCCTGTAAACCTAATCTCTCTCATCTCGATTTGTGGGAGAAGGCCTTTGGCTAGCCGTAGCACAGTATAGGCTGATTTATTTAATACTAGCCGAACCCGCAACTTCGTTAGCGTTCTTTTCGAGCGTATATTTTACACCCTTAAGTTTCCTTTTGAAAGAAAAGTTAGCCTATATCCTTTCCCTGGGTTAAATCTATGTCCTAGCCGAATTTGATCAAAATCTATTCAGCGGTTTGGGCGTGAAAAGGTAACAGATAAACAGACAGGAAGACAGACCGAGTTACTGTCGAATTTATAATATTAAGTATGGATTTCATTAAAATAAGTGACACAAAACAACTTCCTTAATTTAATAACCCTATCACTTACGGTCACACACACAAGTCGGAAGGTGCCGAAATGTAAAACCTCGGCTCTAGGTATCGACGCCAACAAAAAATAAAAGGTTTTCCTCAGCTTTATCTCATCAGGACGGCTAAGGTAAGCATCTAGGGTTGCCTACAACACGTACACTTTATTGGGAGAGAGAGCAATATGTTTAGTAGAAAAGTGGTTCTGCTTTTGGAGGTTTAGAAACTCAAGCGTATATAATTCAATGAAATGGCACGCAATTACCTACAACACATGCATGTAAGAGCTTCGTTATAAAAAAAGTTTTAAATAAGAATATTTAGTTACGTAATCTTACTTAGTTTTACTGCCTCGTTGGTTTAGTGGCAACGCGCATCGCTTTGTGATCACGTGGTCCTGGTTTCAAATCCTAGGTAGTCTTTCTAACGAAATATTCCCTGTATGAGTCCCGAGTCTTAAATTGTGCCCGGTATATGGCAATAAGCTCGCCCCCTATTACATGGGACGTAACATCCTCGCCGAAAAGTAGGTGTACTCAGTACACCTCTACCACCCCCGTTTGGGGAATATAGGCGTTATGGTGTAATCTTACTTTGTCACAAGGAAAAGTTTGAAATAACCTCCCAAAAAAGGCCTTTCACAAATCGAGGTGAAAGAGATCAGGTCATACTCCACGACGCGCACCCAGTGCGGATTGGCGGAGGAAGGTTTGTGGCCACCTGCTGTTGGAACTTATCAAGCCACCTATAAGGCTTCCAACTCGGCTTAACGACTACCACATTAAGTGGTTACCGGGACCAACGGCTTAACGTAGCTTCCGAAGCACGAATGCACTCGAATATGAAAATGCCACAACGGTCAAGCCGACCGAGTCAAACGCCGTTTAACCTTGGTGATGGGTAATAATCACCACGGTCGCACCGCGCTACCAGCGCCCTTTAGCTAATAATTAAACTAAATGATAATCCTAATTTCACACCAACGCCCCTGTCAATGTCAGCCACGGGCGAAACGATCCTTGGAGTACTATAGTAACGACAATGTGACGATGTATGTCCAAGCCTCAACTCTGAATCTCTACAATGCAAATTTCATGAGCTTCGTTACTGCATTCTATTTCGGTAAAAAACAATACTGCCTTTGTAATAAATAATGTAGTAATCGATATTTAAACGAATTTTTGTTTTGATTCAGTGTCATCTATGCCTGACTTTTGAAGGCGGATGCTACTTCTATAAAAATAGTGTAATTTAGGCCGTTTCTTTTCAGCAATAAGACCTTTTTTTTTAATAAAACGTGGCCCCACAATAGGATTTATTCCCGTGCCGTGGGTGCGCTTACAAACATGAAAATTCACACAAATACCCAGACCGAAACAAATAATTGTGGGTCAAACAAAGATTTGTCCTGTGCGGGAATCCAACCGGCGTCTATTCAACCGAGTGGGTGACCTAGTGACCTAATCTATCTCAATTTTGCCCAACTATGACAAAATATCGACTGAGTTATTTAAAAGTTAAAAGTAGAGATTTAAACAATATCTCCTTATTTTCAAAACGTCCAATTTGAGGGTATTGCATTTGCTATTACGAAGGCAGAATAGGCAATATGTATTGATGTAAGCCACACGATTACGGTGGGTGTTTTTGTTCACTCGACGAACGAATTCCAACTAGTGGCCTTGTCCCATATTACCGTATCGCTCTAAGGCATCTCCATGTTTGCATAATAAACGGATAGAGTATGGGCACCCATCAGCGATAAGCTTTTGTATTTTCTATACACGATCAAAACCTTTCTCGTTCGCTTTAATCCGGAAATTGTTCGTCAGAGCCTCGTTGGTCTTACAGTGCATAATACGGGTAACGATTACGAAGACTTAGTTTCGAATTCTGGCTCATAAAAATGTGTTTTTTCTTTGAAAAACTAAGGGATCAGTTCGGAGTTTGAAATATTGGTGTGTGTGTGTGTGTGTGTGTGTGCGCGTGCGTGTGTGCGTGTGTGTGTGTGTATGAATGATCTACGCTTTAGCGGGCCTTTACAGCTTCACCGGACAAGACGTTTCCAGTGTTTATCAACACCCATTGTCACGGAAAGAAATCCTTTCTCGTGATCATGGATCTACTTAAAGATAGGCTCCTTATATTATTGATGGATGTTTTTGACGACGGCTTTGTGCGCTCCATAACAATTTATTCTGGTCTGGATGTTTATGCATATAAGATTTATATTTTTCATATCATGTTGTTTTTGTATTAATGTATTAACAGCAAATCGGTAATCTTATTACTAATTACTTCCAGTCACTAGACATATATCTATCTATCTATATCTATATCATCACGCCAAATTCCTTGCGGGGAAGGCAGAGGGTACAGAGTTCCAACAGGTTCTTTTCTTACATATCTCTCTGGCTTCCTCCACTCTCATATTTCATCTCATTCACGCTCACCGGTTACGGAGACTCTTGACTTGTCCTTCAGATAAAACACGTTCTTTTGGTCATGGTAAGATAGTCTAGGTCTCTCCCGGTAGCCACATCCTTCCACTGTTGCATAAACATATAGATTATCTATAAGATGTATAGCCACGGGAAGCCTTAGTTTAATAATAGGTAATTTTGTCACCAGTGTTGCCCAAATCTGGTCCTTCGATGCACGGCCTAAAGCGGCGGTACAGACCGGGCATGAAGCTAAAAGTGGAGTGCATAAGCCGACACTCTTTGCCTGCCGCCAACCTGTCCTTCTTCATTAACAACGATGCGGTAAGTGCTTTGATATACGTATGTATTTTTATAGGCCTTAAGTTACTTTTATGTGATTTAACAACAGGGAGAGTACCTCTTATGTTAGTTAAAATAAGATAGGAACCTTAAGAATAACATAAGGAGATAAAAAAATCATGCATTCCATTTCCTTGCATCGTCTTCATACTATCTATTTGGGCTATAAGCTGCATTGTATAGCTTGTGCTCAGAAATCATAAGATTAAAAAAATAATATCAAATAATGGTAGTTCAGAGTCTGGAATTATGCCCAGTCCTAACTGTATTTCGTAAAACGTGTAGTTTTAGCCTAAGTAATCACAGGGATGATGATGCATACTTAGGATATAGGATATTGTTTTGTTAACAAAACTATTGATAACTACCCTGTTTCTAAGCATATTTGTTATTTTCAATTATGTGTACTTTGGGTAATGGTGCCAATTTTATTTTTGAAAAGATCATTTTAAAACAATGATAGCCTAGAAGTTAGACCGTTGGACTGCAAAGTCAGAGGTCTCGGGTTCGAACCCAGGACGTATCTCCGTCTTTACGAAAACATGTGCGCTTTAAAAATTAAGTATCACTTGCTTTAACGGTAAAAGAAAACATCATGAGTAGAGGTTCTCGAAGGTGTGTGAAGTTCGCCAACTTGCACTGGGCTGGTGGACTATGGCCTAAACCCTCTCAGTTTGAGAGGAGGCCCATGCCCAACGGTGAGACAGTTTCTTAACAGGGCTAATATATTATTGAAGTTGCTATATTTGCATCTCAGTTATAAAATATCTAGATCGTCGCTTATTGTTTTGTATTATGGACTGCAGTGTTTAAGGCCGTTATGAGCAATCTTTGAAATAATTTCAGCTTTTACTTTAAATGCAGTGATAGCCTAGTGGTAAGACCCTTGGACTGCAAATTCAGAGGTCTCGGGTTCAAACCCAGGCACGCACCTCTGTCTTTTGGAAAGCATTTGCGTTTTAAAAATAAATTAATTATCACTTGCTTTAACGCTGAAGCTAAACATCGTGAGGATACCTGCATATGCCTAAGAGTTTCTCGAAGGTGTGTGAAGTTCGTGAACCCGCACTGGGCCAGCGCGGTGGATTATGGCCTAAACCCTCTCAGTTTGAGAGGAGTCCCGTGCCCAACGGTGGGACAGTTTCTCAATAGGGCTAATATTATTATTGTAATATTATTGGGTTTGCCATATTTGCATCTCAGTTATAAAATATCTAAATCGTCGCATATTGTGTTGTATTATGGTCTGCAGTATTTAAGGCCGTTATGAGCAACCATTGATATAATTTCAGCTTTTAGTTTAAAAGCATTCAAATGTTTCTGTAAATTGTAGTATAGCGACCTTTATGGTCACGACACGATTTATGGAACGATGAGTTGTGGGTGACGGATGTCATTCCGCTAATAAATGATGCCACGGAAAACTGGGGTTTGATTTCTATCCTGAGGGAACATCACAGTGGCGACGAGTTAAAATACGTGTGTTTGGTGTGTTTAACGAAGTAATTATCATACATAAAAATGTCGATCGGAAAATTGAATGAATTTGATGTACAGTCTGGTATGTGGTCATCATATGTTGATAGACTAGATATGTACTTTAAAGTGAATAAAGTGGTAGAAGATTTAAAGCTACCGACTTTGATTGCTAGCATGGGGGACGAGGCTTACGAATTACTAGTAAATCTCGCTAGCCCAAACAAGCCTTCTGAGTTGACATATGTGCAAGTCGATAATCTTATGCGTCAACATTTGCAACCGGCGCCTTGTTGTCTCGCCGAGAGATACCGTTATCGTCAAAAGCGTCAAAACTCAGGAGAGAATATCGCAAGTTTTGTGGCGGAATTGAAGAAATTATCACGTAATTGTAAATTTGATTCAAGTTTGAATGAAAATTTGCGGGACCAATTTATCTGCGGGATCAGAAGCGAAGTAATTAGACGGCGGCTATTCGCGGAGAACGATTCGATGACGTTTGCGGATGCTGTCAAGTTAGCTTGTTCTTTAGAAGCGGCGAAGCGGGACGCAGCGGTGGTCGAAGGTGCGAAAGGGGATTCTGAAGCAACTGGCAGTGGCACTTGGCCAGTGCATGCTTTGTCATCGTGTGCGTGGCGCGCCGGGCAGGCTCCCGGGTGCGCTGGGCGCAGCGGCGCGGGCGTGCCGGCAGCGAACAATGCTCGGGCAGGCGCCCAGCCGCCTGCCGGCGGCAAGTTGTCGTCATCCTCACGGACTTTAACAAGAGTACAATGTTCGACGGAATTGTCGGGAGACAGCTGTTCAGCTTGTGGTGCTAACAACCATTGCTTCAAGACCTGTCGGTTTCGCAAGTTTGTATGTAGCAAGTGCCAGCGGGTTGGTCATTTGCGAAGGGTGTGTCCGTCTATACATGACCGGAGCCTGCGGGAGTGGCATGAACGTCGTGGCGATAAAGCTGTGAGGCGAGGTTTCCATTACGGTCACGCCGGTCAGGAGTCGAGCGAGGAGGAGGAAGAGGATGATATCGAACACATGAATCTATTGGCATTAAATAACTATAAAGCCGTAAGTTTACTCATCACGGTTGATAACGTTTTACTCGAGATGGAAATTGATACCGGTACGGCGATATCATGCATTAGTAATATTGTGTATGAGAATCTTTTTAGTAATTTACCAATTGAAAAAGATAGCACCGTTTTGAAATTTTATGACGGCACAAAAATTAAGCCGGTAGGTGTTATTAAGCCCACGGTACGTTTTAATAACGTGGAGAAGTGTTTAGAGTTATTTATTATTGATAAGGGTACTACTTCTTTGATCGGCAGGCAGTGGTTAGCTGAATTACAAATCGATGTACCTAAATTTAGATGTAATTTTATAAAAAAGGGTTTGCACATTGACGAAGAAATATGTAAATTACTCGACAGGTATAAAGAAGTGTTCGGTGACGGCCTGGGACGGTACACAGGTGGCAAGGCGACTTTGCGCGTGCGCGAGGGCGCGGAGCCAGTATTCCACCGGGCGCGGCCACTGCCGTACGCGCTGCGCGAGCGCGTCGATGCGGAGCTGGACGCGATGCTGCGCTCCGGCGTCATCGAGCCAGTAGATTGCTCAGATTGGGCCTCACCCTTGGTCCCTGTTAATAAAGCGGACGGTACGCTACGGATTTGTGTGGATTACAAGTCAACGTTGAACCCCGCCTTACTGATCGATCGTTACCCTCTGCCAAAGATTGATGAGGTGCTTGTAGGTCTTAATGGTGCACAATATTTTAGTAAAATTGATTTATCTAACGCATACAACCAAATAGAACTAGATGACTCTAAAAAATTCACTGTTATAAATACTCATAAGGGTTTATTCCGTTATAATAGGCTAGTTTTCGGGCTATCGTCAAGCGTAGGTATTTTTCAGAGAATTATGATGAAATTGTTGCAGGGTATACCTCATGTACAGGGGTTTCTCGATGACATCATAATTGGCGGTAGGACAAAAACAGAACACTTACAGGCTCTTGAAGCAGTTTTCAAGAGAATGGCCGATAATGGGTTAAAACTGAAAAAAAGCAAATGTGTTTTCCTGGTAGACGAAGTTAAATATTTAGGGTTTATTGTCACGAAAGACGGAATAAAGGCTGATACGTCTAAGATTGAGGCCATTTTAAAAATTAGTCCGCCTTTGAATATCACGGAATTGCGGTCGTTTCTCGGTATGGTGAATTTCTTTGGTAGGTTCGTCAAGAATTTTAGTTCACTATTGGGACCTTTGCTTAGGTTATTGCATAAAGGGGTTTCTTGGGCATGGGACAGGGATTGCGAGCGTTCCTTTGAGAAGATCAAACGTGCGTTGGTGGGTAGTGAGGTTTTAGCTCATTATGATCCGAAGAAAGCCCTAACGGTGACGTGCGACGCGAGCGCGCGGGGGGTGGGCGCCGTGTTATCGCAGCCCGGAGCGCGCGGGGAGCGTCCGGTTGCTTACGCGTCGCGGACGCTCACAGCAGCTGAGAAAAATTATTCTCAGATTCACCGAGAAGCTTTAGCGATCATATTTAGTATTAAAAAGTTCCATCAGTACCTGTACGGTCGCAAGTTCATTTTGCGTACTGATCATAAGCCGTTAGTGTCCATATTAGGGCCCAACGCTGGCATACCGACTATGACTGCGAGTAGAATGCAGCGTTGGGCAGTGATCTTATCGGCATATGACTATGATATTGAGTATATTAAAACTAGTGACAACTGTGCCGATGGTTTATCTAGATTACCGCGGACCGACGAATATACCCAGTCTAAAGACTCGATGCCGGAGCAAACATATTTACATTTTGCACAGGACGCTCTGTTGCTGGACTACAGGGAAATTAAGTATTTAACGTTAAAAGATCCCATTTTAAGTCGAGTATTAGCTTATGTTCGGGATGGTTGGCCGGATTCCTGTGACTTAGCAGGAATGGGGCCATACTTTAATAGGAAATTCCAGCTATACGAGGAATTGGGGTGTATTATGTGGGGGCACAGAGTGGTAGTTCCGGAGAGTTGTCGAGGGAGAGTGTTGAATATGATTCACGAGCCACACATGGGCATAGTCAAATCAAAGGCCATAGCTCGCAGCTATGTGTGGTGGCCTGGTATCGATGAGGCGGTAGAACGGGAGTGCCGCGCATGTGTGACATGTGCGGCGTATGCGGACGCGCCGCCGCGGTCGACGCCACGCCCTTGGGCCTGGCCGGGCCGGCCGTGGACCAGACTCCACTTGGATTTTATGGGTCCGGTGGAAGGGAAAATTTTCTTGGTCGTAGTGGACGCTATGTCCAAGTGGCTGGAGGTTTTTCCATTGCCAAATACGGCGGCGCGTGGAACTGTTTCTAAGCTGAACGAGCTATGGAGTAGGTTTGGCATCCCTAGACAAGTGGTAACAGATAATGGACCGCCTTTCACTAGTAAGGAATTTGCGACATTTTTGGAGAGGGAGGGAATTGAGCATGTTTTTTCGGCTCCCTATCACCCGGCTTCGAATGGTGCGGCTGAAAATGCTGTTAAGACTCTAAAAAGAGTGATTAGAAAAGCGTTATTAGGAAGAGAGTGTGTGGAGTTTGCGTTAAATAGGTTTTTGCTCCACTACCGTAACACCGAACATTGTACGACAGGTGAAACTCCATCGTTATTGCTTATGGGTAGGCGCTTACGAACGCGTTTAGACGCAATCAAGCCGGATAGGGAAGCTAAGGTGCGGGGGATGCAAAGGACTCAAGTAGATGCCGCGGGAGGTGTGGATAGGGTAGTGAGAGTTGGTGACGATGTTTGGTATCGCCAGTTTTTAAAGAAAGAGAAATGGCTACCAGGTACAGTGGCTAGCACCTCAGGGGCTAAGGATTTTCAGGTTTCGGATGGAAAAGATAACCACATACATAGGCATATTGATCAGTTAAGGCGTAGGGATGCGAATTTACTTGTGATCCCCACAATTCGTAATCGATCGCACGGGGTTGCACCGAGCGTGGATCCTCTAGAGGCCCAACCAGGGCAGGCAGAGTTAACAGACGCCCGCACGACGGGGCCGCGTCCGGAAACGGGGCTCGTAACGATTTCATCGCCCGAGGGGCGGCGACTTGAGCAACCGGAAGAGGAATACACAACGCTACCAGCCACGCCTGTACCGCCCCAGCCGCGACCCATTCGGAAGTGTAGACTAAATAAGTTACCGAAATAGAGTTGGTTCCTGCTGGTCTCTCCACAGAGTTGGGTTGTTCCCATTTTAGTGGGGAGGAGTGTAGTTAGCGTTTTAGTGGGGAGGAGTGTAGTATAGCGACCTTTATGGTCACGACACGATTTATGGAACGATGAGTTGTGGGTGACGGATGTCATTCCGCTAATAAATGATGCCACGGAAAACTGGGGTTTGATTTCTATCCTGAGGGAACATCACATAAATCATGTCTGGAGGATGCCGCTGCGTCAAGCTTCAGTTACACCGCGCAGTTCCATTCGTGAATTCCATGAATTCGTTCTCCGACCTGCAGTCGCAACAATGTTCAATGAAAAAGAATGAACTAGGTCACCCAAGTCAGGAAATAGCGGAGTCCAACTTTATCTCTTTATTTCAAGCACTATACTCAACTACTGTTCTTTGTCCGATAACTATAGAGGTATTAGTCAACGAAATTAGGAAGAAAAAAAAGAAAATACATTTTATGATAAATTACCTCAAAGATAACTGATTGATTGTTGATTCTGAAATTCTGATTTTCGTTTTGTTAATTAAACTGTAAGAATGAAAAAAATATCTCGTGGGCTTTTGCCTGCTAGGCCCAAGTTTGTATCTTTATAGTGTATCATATTTTCATGTCATTATCTTGTATTGTTGATAATATTAAGCGCTGGGTCTGGATCTGTATCATTGTAGCATTTGTAGCATATAATAAGTGATCAAACGAACTTACCTGAAGTGAAGTTCGATCATTATTATACGAAGTCCTTCGTTCGAAGATATAAACTATATTAGCACCTCTCTCGAGTCGCTTGGCAACCGCGCGTCATTTAGACAATTGAAAAGTCAACGCCGCCTCTATGGTATCTGTGGACATACCCTCTGCAAGCATTCCTTTTAGAAGTAGTACATTTCAACTTTACCAACGGGCAGGGCGGGTTGGGTACTTATATCTTCGAACGAAGGACTTCGTATAATAATGATCGAACTTCACTTCAGGTAAGTTCGTTTGATCACTTATTATACTGTGTCCTTCGTTCTCGATATAAACTATATTAGCAGCTGTTTAGAGCTATAAGGGTAAAGTTTTAGTATACCACATAAAGGTTTTTTTTTTTTTTTTTGAGCGTGACCTCTAAAAATAACATATCATTAGTATATTTGTACTATAACACATTCCCGTTCTTTGTTTTGCCATACAACACAAACACAACAAATATATACACATATATTGTTTCTTACAACCAGTCTGTCTAACTTATTTAAAATAAATTTATATAATCAAATTCTATAACATATTATGTTATGTAGTGTAGATCCATCCCAACAAAACCTTTAAAGCACCTGTTATATACCTTTATACCACACCTGTTGTCCAAAATTCATTAATACCGGGTAATATTAATCAATCATTACTTATCAGATATCAGTGCAGTCTCTATCTGTTGTCTTCTATAGAGATCTTTCTTCTATAGATATCTTCTATATAACAAGAGTTGAGGAATTGCCCATCTAGAGTTTTGTTTATATAAAATTAAATCCTTTATAATAATTCTTGTATCATTGACAACCATTATGAGACGAACTATGAGAGCGAAGAAAGCCAGGCAGGCATGCAAGGAAAGAACCCGTCAGAACCTTGCACTCTCTGCCCACCCCGCAAGAGATCTGGCGTCATAATATGGATAGAGATAGATAGATAGCTAGAAACCCTTACTGTGTACTAGACCTGAAAACAAAGTCCCAATTATAACAATATGATACAAATATAACAGGGAAACCTATTTCCCCACTAATGTGTCTTCCAACTGCCATGTGTTTCTTTTTTTTTTTGTCAAATGATCTCCTTTTGAGTACGGTACCAAACGAAGGCTACGAATTAACTTGGTGATTATAAGAATGTTTTTGCTATCATTACATATTTAATTTATGTTTTTTTTTTTTTTTTTTTTTTAATATCAACATTCGGCTATATTTAATGTTAGTTATATTTTTAATCTTTAAAGGTGTACATATATCAAAATTTAACATTTTTTGTACTAGAGGCCTTTGTACTAATGAACTTATATGGAATTAAGTCCGGTGAAGCTGTAAAGGCCTCGCGGCCATCAGCGTACATCACTCACACACACACCTTATCTGGAGAGATTCCTCACATAAGGCTATGTGCTTTACCTATATAATCTCGCCCCCCTCCCCCCAATTTTAGAGTCTGGAACGAAGGGCAGTACTAATGCGTGGTAAACAAACATAACCTACCCCAGTGTTATTACTATACCACTATTATTAATTCAATTTAAATTTCGAAACTATCCCGGAATCATTTCCATGTTCTGAGTGTGCGCCGACAAATAAATCCTTGGCTACCTAAATATTTATGTATTACTTAACGATTCGTTCTTGCGCAATAACGCCCGCGAACGTTCGTTTTGGCAATACGATTGGAGCACTCCTGAACCAATTACATTACTGATACTAAAAATACTAAAAAATACACTCCTAATTTAGTAATAACTTAAGAAGCGAATAAGTTACAGTCGACTAAACCGAACCATGGGTTACAACTGTATCATATTGGGAATCCTATTCATAACTGAATTATTTCATACCATGAAATTTTCATTTCATACCACACTTCCTTTGCTTCTTTGTATGTGACTGTATTTATAAGTAAAAACAAAAATTGCAATGGGTAACTTTCTAGTTAGTTCTAGATGTCCAACCGTGAGAATTGAGTGTTACTCAACTTATTATTATGTATCCCCCATTAATAATAAATAAATAATATCAAGTTCCTTAGGACTTAGATTATTGCTGATACTACATAATATTTATCATCCCTGTGATAAGAATATACTTCTGATTATTCTTGTTTAAGATAATCCATACTTTCAAATACTGTAACTCAATATTTCATCCCCCGTAGCTTGTCAACATAATATCATTAAATTTTCAAATGGATATTATTATCAAGTCATTTGCATGACTTTATTTTCTTTTTATATATAGATACCTATTTATAAGATACATGTAACATGTGGATGTAATAATTTAAATATAACAATACCAAAATTGCAAATTTTTGTATATCTCAATCCAATATTTTTTACTGAAACACCTTTAAATAAATTACAACATATATAGTGCTCTAAAACCAACTTGTTACTTTAATGGTAGCAGTTTGTGCTTGTGTTATCATAACTATACCAGAAAACATCACTGGTGTTCAAAATAACTGTACACATTCCAAACTAATTACAAAACTATTTTTTATAGTTATTAATTTCTTGAATAATCTTATTTAATTACATATTATTTATTGATTATCATATGATCAAACAAAAATACAGTAAAAACATCTAATTCTCCAAATGATGAATTGATGTATAGCTTTCCATTGTGTGTGCCTCAAATTCCTAATATTATTAAGTACACTATAATTGATGCAGGAAATAATCAAGAACCCAAAACTATTGAACTCCTTACATGATAGAAACTGAATAGGTACTAATAAATTTTCTATTAGTATATTGATTATGACTGTAAGGTCTAGCGTAATAGCATTAAGTTTTTTTTTTTTAATAAAAATGGCTATAAATTATATTTCAAATTATTAAACAATAGTGTTTCTAATAATAATGTTTCTATACATAATGTTAAACATATGTAGGACAAGATTCACTTGTCTGAAGTGCAAGTAATTGCACAAAACCAATAAAATTATGTTTGTCGTTGAAGGCATTATTAGTGTCATAGATACATACCACAGTCAGTGAATACCTTTAGCCTCCAATATTATGGTTTCTTTGTAAAACCCATGTTGTATTCCTGATTGTTTTTCTGAATTTTTCAGCAACTTAAAAACCAAGTCCTTGTGTAAAATGCCTATCATGCTTTTTGTACCTCACTTTCTTTGGTAGGAGATTTCCAATGTCCAACGTGATGTTGTTTTTGGTGAACTGATAGGTACAGTGTGACTTAATATTTTCACACCCAGGATGAGGATTGTTGGTCTATATTGGTTACAACGGTGGTTGTTTTATGAAATTTTAACTACTGGCTATGACTAGCTAGTTAATAATTCCATATTGATAATCCACTATATTAACACTCCTTTTATGCAAAATATATACTGCTGACCTTAAAGGTTCTTATCTCAATAAAGGTTTCATGACTGTGTTGTTAGGATTAATCTTTTCTGGATACCCTGCAAGGAGTCTAGGTTGATAATATTGATAGATAATTATTAGTTCTATGTTAACTGGATATACCAGGTATTTTATATTATCTTTTAAGTATCTTTGTGCATAACACAAATTATCCCACAACCTGCCTGCCGCAGCATCGGTAGGATAAGATATTATATTTGGAATGTATCCACAGTCCTGTTGCTTGTCAGTTACAACAGGCATTGCCATTAGTATATTACTTTGGCTTATTTGGTTATAAACCCTGTTCAGGAATAAGTATTGCTGGATTTAACTTTTGTAATACAAGTACTCATAATTTTGCACAATTCTTTGTGTAATAAGCTCCAGTTTGGGCTATTTCAGTATTATTATACAGGTATGTCTAATAATGAAATCAATAAAAACACTATCTTTCTGCAAAGGAGTGACTTTTGTTATTAATAATGTATTGTTATACATAAACAATGTCACTTTAATTACCCTTTCAGTAAGTCTCCTTTTGGAGATATAATATAACAAATTGCTTATAGTTTATAGCAATAGTCTTGGTATTTACTGTTTTAGGCATGTTTAAGGTATGTATTTTAGGTAACATTTTTGATTCTTACCATTGTAGAAATGTGAACTGCACAGGAACACCTCATGGATGAAACCTATGAGTAGTATGACCTTCAGCACATATCTCGTATGGGCCCCAAGTCTTGCGGATCACGCCGATGTATCTCGTACACCACTCGTGTCCTTGAATTATCGTCAAGTCTTGCGGACCACGTCGATGTATCTCGTACATCACCCGTGTCCTTAAAATGCCATCGATCCTGAACAATCATCATAATTGATGAACGTCCCCCTAATTTCTCTTATTGGAGGTATAACATTGCCAATTTATAGACGGTTAATAATCGTTTTCAGGTATATTTCGTGTTAAACTGTTTGTACACGAATAGGAACATAGACTTCATAAGTTTACTTTTCGGACGACGAAGCTTTCCCAAATTTTAATATGACGAAACTCACGTCTCCAAATATTAGATATTATATAAATAAACAAGTTAAGCTGAAAAACACCACAAATAAACAACTATCGGTTGATCTTTTTAGAATGTCCCTCTTTGCCAGGACGTAAACTTTTCTAAATTTGTCTATACGATGTTTTAAATTTATTTCACAAGGTCACTTGAGTATATTACAACCTTTTTGTTATATAATATCAGTGCCATAACAACATTATTAAATTACTTGTCGACCAAAAACTTTATTACAAAGCGTCGGCTGCCGCGCTTTCAAAAAAATGCTTGCAGAGGTTATGTCCACAGATACCATAGAGGCGGCGTTGACTTTTTAATTCTCTGAATGACGCGCGGTTGCCAAGCGACTCGAGAGAGCTGCTAATATAGTTTATATCGCGAACGAAGGACACAGTATAATACAAATAAATAAAATTGACGTTTCTGTTTGTAATGTCAAAATAACAGCTTTTACTAAATATACGGTACTAATACCAAAAATCTGTTTTAAAATTTTTGACTTTCTGTCTATCTGTTTGTTCCGGTTAATCTCAGAAACGGCTGGACCGATATTGACGGGATTCTGGCAGATGGCTGATGTTATAAAGAGTAACTAAGGCTGCTTTTATTTTAGAACTAGATTTTTGTGAAATTCCACGAAGTCAGGGTTTATTTATATATCCGAATCGTATCACTGTCGAGTATCGTGTTTGCTAACTGATCGCTGTTCTTTCTTAAGTAGTAAGTAGGTAGGTATGAACTACTGTGACAGTTTCCAAGAGCGATAACCGTGTGTTTATGAAAAAATACTTAGTACTTTACTCGTTCACAGCCTTGGTGGTCAGTGACGAATAATGTGCGTAGCGATTGGTCTTGGGTTTAAATTCTGGGTCGACAATCTAATTTTTCGACTGCAAAATTCGCTATTGTGCCCGATATAATAGTAATATAGTCGCCCCCTGTTATATTTTAACCTTATATCGTTGACCAAAAGTGAGTATTCACAATACACCTCTGCCACACCCACTTGGGGAGTATTAGCGACCGTGTTTAATTGTTTCATGACTACCATGTCGTACATAAGCGAAGGAAAAGGCATTTATGTACTTTTACTTTACGGTCTTGCTACTACGCTACTGCTACGGTATAGGGGGTGAATAGTTACCCACTAATTTCTTTCCTTCTGTCATCTTTCATTTAACATTCGAAAGAAGAAAGCTTTGTTTAACTGATTATTAGTATAGGGGTTAGTGCATTGAATTTTAAGCTCGATAAATTATACTTTACGTCGTCAGGGCTTTATGGCTCTCTCAAAACGGAAGCTGAAACATTTTGCCAGTCCTGTCACCTATTATAATGCGGCTGAAGTCAAATTACCCTAGGGTCTACCCACCTACATTCGTTATAACTGCATTAAGAAAAGTAAGGGGTATGAAGCCTTATTTAAAAATTATTCCAACTAAAACACGGGCCCAAACACACAAACTTAAACAAAAAGTTCACAAGTGCTAATATTGTTTTAACCCTAATTGAATTAATCTCTTAACCTGGAACACGTGAAATTTGGGTTATTTGAAGAGTATTTATATTATGGCAACTTACTTTTAAATAAAGTGGTAAAAAAGGGTTATGAAAATGCGGTGGTTGCTTTGCGTGTGGCTTTTTTAAATTATTGAGATTATTTTTATTACGTAGAGACAATATGTTTTTATTACTTCTCTTCAATTTCTTCTTTTATAAGTAATATCCAATAGTATCACGTTGATAATCGTATCCCCAGAGATGCTTGAATCTTTCTACTATCATAAGGATAGCCAAATAAAAAAAGGTGAAATACTTTTAGCTGCTTTGTTGATCTAATGGCGTATGGCGCTGCTAATAATAATAAAAATAAAACACTAATGTGTTTATTTCACCACTTAGAAATATTTACATTATATATATGGAACCTTCTATTAAGCTAAAATTATTGCTTGTATTAGGAGGTTCCGCTCTGCTTACGATCACGAGATCCTGGGCTCTTGGTAGGGCAGTGTTATTGGGGTTTTCTATTGCAACATTATCAGTCTGAGATTGTGGTCGGTATAATGGGATTAAAGGTTCGTTTCTTAGTAAAATACATTAGGACCTAACATCGTCGTAGAATGTGGGTATGCATAGTAACCCCACAGCCATCTCCGTTAGAGGAAAGTAGACGTAACGAAGTTTATTTTTTGCCATTACTTTCATCACTACATACTGACCACAAAAATCTTAATAAGACACTATTAGATAGTTAGAATACTGTTTATTGTTCACCAAATACATTATTGCTAATAGCAATTTCTACCAGACAACATACTATTAAGATTTCTGTGACACAGCCGATTACACCATCTGAACATTTAATGTGATACAACTCTTAACGTTAGGTTTGATACTGAGTTTTTAGATTTACGCGAATATTACACACACATGAAATAAAACTATTTTTCGGTTTCTGTCAAGTGTCGTATCCCTCTACAAGATGCAGGAGTATACAAGCTTGATTGTGAATGTGGTTTCTCTTATATAGGACAAACAAAAAGACCGGTAAAAACTCGGGTTAAAGAACACATAGCTGACCTAAAACACCATCGCTCAAAGAAGTCTGCAGTCTGTGAACATGTCTTTGACCGCACCTGCCATAACATCAGATTTGATAGACCACAAATCTTCGTGAAAGATCACCGATTCCTACCATGGATGGTTCGCGAGGCTATTGAAATTAAAAAAAACATCCTAATTTTAATAGAGAAGATGGCTGGGTGCTTCCATCGACTTGGTAATTAATATAATCAAATCCAAAACCAAGCATAACACTTCAAGACCTCAAGATATCGTGAGCTCATTCTGCGTAGATCGGACCAACAAAAATAATTAAGAAGTAAGTGAGGGTACCCCGGAACAACTATATACACCTTATGGACGTCAAACACCTCAGTCCCTCCCGTGACCATGGGTGCTCCAAAGCACTCGAAACGTAGGGAAGTTAAAAATCATAAAATAAACCGCGATAAAATTCGAAAAATAGTCGGCTTTGGCTCGTCTTGAAAGACCCAGATTGTAGATTGTTGTTTGGAATCAGGATCGTAGGCATAGATCCAAGATTCGTCACTACTGATGATGTCGTAGACGTGATTTGACTCTCCTCGGTTGAACCTTTGCAGAGTTTTCTTATACCATCTGACGCGGGCCGCCTTGTGATCGTCGGAAAGCAAATGCGGTATCCAACGGCAAACTAGCTTTCTCACACCAAGCGCTTCATGCAAGATCTTCTGAATGTTTGTCCCTGAGATGCGTAATAGAGCCTCTATCTCTCGATACGTCACATGACGATCTTCGAGAATTAGTTGTCTCACAGCAATGATGTTATCTTCAGTGAAGGCGGATTTTGGGCGTCCTTCGCGAGATTTGTCACTAACACTAGTATGCCCACGCTGAAATTCTAAATACCAGCGTTCGACAGTCCGCAGACATGGGGCTTCATAACTGAACACAGATGTTAGCTCTTCAAAACACTGAAGCCGTGTCAGGCCACTTCTAAAGTTGTAGAAAATTATTGCACGAACATTTTCCTTAGAAAGATTCATTTTCGTACGTAAGCTGACAGATTCCAATCGACGCTGTGACTAAACAATAGCATTAATCCTAATACTGTCAACTGTTTTGAGATTCAAAATTTAAACACATTCGAATATAGAACAGTTCCAAATTCAAAATTGCACGGAAATATGGAAACGACAGAACTTAAAAGGCATGCCTTGTACTTATAGTATTCATTTGCATAAAAGCAAATTGTTGAAAATTAAACCGTATGCGCATCAATAAAGTAAATGCACGCTGAATATAAATTGTGGACAATTTTACTGGAAATATCATTTTTGATTTTTCCTTACTTTGGTCAGGTAAATAGTGCGGTTTCCGATTCTTAACTTTATACCGAATAATATGTATTATTTACTTGCGAGAATTTGGGCTTCAATATTTCAATCAATCAATCAATCAGCCTATCGTAGTCCACTGCTGGACATAGGCCTCTCCTAACACGCGCCATTGCATACGGTCCTCCGCCTTCCGCATCCAGTCTGTCCCAGCGACCTTTTTGAGGTCGTCGGTCCATCTAGCTGGGGGCCGTCCTACCTTACGCTTACCAAGTCGCGGTCTCCACTCTAGGACACGCTTGCTCCATCGGCCGTCGGTCCTTCTGCAGATGTGACCAGCCCATTGCCACTTTAGCTTACTGAGTCTGCGAGCTATGTCGGTAACTTTGGTTCTTTGTCGGATTACCTCGTTACGAATTTTATCCTTCAAAAAGACGCCGAGCATAGCTCGCTCCATAGCCCGCTGTGCTTTGAATTTGTGGACTAGTCCCACTGTGAGTGTCCACGTCTCGGCCCCGTAAATCATAAAAAGTCATAAATATTTAAATAGAGGTTAAATATGTGTGTTATATTATAATATGTTTATTTTGTCATAATAACCTTATTTTGTTCTATGAAATTGTTATACACTGATGTAAACTTATCTCTCATACGTTTGACCCTGAGTTTGGAATGATTAATTTTAATAAGCTGTTGAATGAACTTAGATAGATAGACAAAAATATAATTATTTTTATTTAACAACAAATTGATTTTCTGATCCTGAAAGTTCATAATAGTGAAGAGTGGATTTTAAATCATGAAGGTTTCGTCTTATGGCCGGTTTCAATATTTAATTCATGGATAGATTTGCTTACTGGCAGTAGAATTTTGACACATTTTCCAAAAAAAATATGTCAAAATTTTATCCGTAGTAGGCAAATCTACCCAATGTTGAATATTGAAACCGGCTGTGAGACCATCCCTTTTTGAATTAAGGTTGTGATAGTATATCAGTCCATAATTCATAATTATTTATGAACAATTATTTGAGAAAATAAATTTCTAGTCCATTTATCGAAATTGTTCAATATCGGATATAATGTTAGATGGTAGCGGCTATAAACAGACAAAATATGCTTATAGTCGTTCGCGCCTAATATTAAAGATATAGTATTATTGGTGAAGCGCCCTCTTTTATTTTTATATTATGAATCCGTATTAATGCAGTGCCCACTCCGCATTGACTTTTAGTCAAATGCTTCTAATAAGCCGAAAAGAGATCGCATTGCGCACCTCATTTGGAAGGACTTGACTGCGTCCTGATTGGCTATGACGTCAAAATCATGACGTTCGATGTGTCCCGTCAGTTCGCTTCCGGCGCGCTTGTTCTGGTTCTGTATTTTTTTGAGGAAGGTCGCATAAATTATCGCCCCACACACAATACTTAAACTTTTGCCTAAAATATTGACTTTCCAAATAACTTAATGGTGGCTTCATAACTTAAGTAGCATTTAATACAAAAAGTGTAGTGGCTGTTGTGTGATAAATGTAGATAAAAATTGAAACGCCGACCGGCTAGCCCCAGACATGTTTCTACTAATCCTGCTACGCTGCCAATAGGAGCTCTCCATTGAGATAAGATGATTGGGCATTTTTATGATACTGCACATCGGTGGTGAATGCGGCGTTTATAATTAAAATATGCGATATATATAAAATGCGCGGCCATATTGGCCATATTTTTCTAGGGAAAGTTACGCGCCCGAACAATTATTATACAGAGAAAGTGCTCAACAATGCTCAGAAAAAAGTACAGTTACTATTTTTTCTGTAGCGGCTTTGAATCATTATAAATATTCCTTTTGAGTTTTTGTACTTTTTGGGAACAAGAATCGCAATCTCTTATCCTAGATTTACCCAATTTGTGCTTGTAATTGTGATAACAACACAAAAAGACCAACTGACATAAGGCTTCAGGCTTCAGATATAATTAAATCGAGATGTCGGGCTTGTGGTTAGGCATTTACTGTATGTAGTATTTTTTTTTGATAAATCAAGATATTACTATTAAATCTATCTCCACCATGACCAAATAGATCGTGTATTATCTGAATGGCAAGTCAAGAGTCTCCGAAACCGGCGAGCGTGTAAGAGACAAATTATAAGAGTGGAGGAAGCCAGAGAGGTCTTTAAAGAAAGAACTTATGCGAGTTTGGCACTCTATGTCTACCCCTCAAGGTATGTGGCGTGATACTATAGATAGATTGTAGAAGCTTTTTACAAATAAAAAAGATGAAAATATTTTAACTTAAATAGAGATTTAAATTAGAATCAAAGCGATAGAGATGAGATATGCTTATGAAGTATAAAAGTTTTCTCCCCTTACGTAGAATATGATCATTTCGATTTACTTTAAACTTTTGTTGGACTTTAAGATACATTCATTGTGCCACATACCGACACGTTCGGCTCGGACGGTCGTCCGAGCCGAACGCTGCTTAAACATGGTGATTAGTTGGATAGCACCGCGGTCGCACAGCGCTATAAGCGCCTCAGGAATCTTAAAACTAAAAATATATAAACACTACGCCAAAACATTACGATTGTGGCAACAGTCGTGTTTCAGTTTGTCGTGCAGTGGTAGTAATTGGTTTATTGTGAGAATGACATTTAATTTTGTAAATAATAATCTCTAATATCTAATCTAAAATATATAATAAGATACCCGCACAATTACGGAAAGAAAATGATTTGCCAGTGTTCAAGAGGAAGTTCCATGACTTTCTACTAGAAAAGTGATATTACTTCGTAGAAGAATATATGAAGGACAAGTTATAAATGCAGTTAGTAGACTCTGAAATGGTTCAATTTATTTTATAACACTATTTGCATGTTTCGTTTGTTTATTTTGTTATGCTCTGACTTTTTTGTTTTATTGATTATATTTTATTATGCTATATTAAAGATCAAAATATTGTAATTTTTTTGCATAGGTATATTAATAATTTATTAGACATTTTATAATAATATTATTTTTCTGATGATGATATATAAATAGGAATAAAATAAATTTTTTTTGGTATGTGTTTAGATCACTTAGAAATATATGCAATATTGTAAGCTCTATCAAGGTAGCAGCGTGAAATCAGCAAAATTTAATATAAAATTATGCAAAATTTGTAGCTTTTTTGTTGCTATTTAGTTGCTTGAGCCGTTCGCGAAAAATCGCAATTACTGCTAAATTCATATAAAGCTAGCATACAATTTTGATAAATCAATAAATATCAAATCAACTATTGAACCAGAATTTGTTGCTAATTTGTTGCTGCAAGTGAGAACTACCGAAAATTAAAAAAAAAAGACGGACGAATTTTTTATTAGCAATGATTTTCTTAACACATGCTAGCTTGAACTAGACTTGTTAAACAAAAAATGAAGAGAAGATTTAGTTGCTACATTGAACAATGTTCAAATGAGCCTAAAGAATCAGCAACAAAATAGAAACTAAAAATCGGCCGATTCTTTCGATCAGCAACAATGTTCCTAGTACATGCTAGCTTGAACTTGACTTACTGAACAAAAAATGCTAAAAAAATTAAGTTGCTGCATTGAACAGTGTTCTAATGAGCGTAAAGAATCAGCAACAAAATAGAAATTAAAAATCGGCCGATTCTTTCGATCAGCAACAATTTTTCTAGTACATGCTAGTTTGATCTCGTCTTGCTGAACAAAAAATGCTAAAAAAAATTAGTTGCTATATTGAACAGTGTTCAAATGAGCCTAAAGAATCAGCAACAAAATTGAAACTAAAAATCGGCTGATTCTTTCGATCAACAACAATCTCTGTCTGTGCATAGATGTTAAGCATTCTTACAGCTGACTTGTGAATGACGTTTTATGAACCCTTGAAACCACTTAATCCCTGGCACGCAATTTTTGAAATGATTATCAAAGTTATCATTTTTTACTAACTGTTTTAACGAGTTAATTGAATATTTTTGTTGATGAGAAATCCTATACGAATTATTTCAAATAACGATATCTAATCGGTATTCAATCTTACTACCAAGCACAGATAGTCCAACTCTTCCAAAAATTTCAAGAGATTTTTTTTTTATAGAATAAAGTTGTCCGTGTAACTTGATATAACTTGCTTGCTGTAGCTGTCTTCTCTTCATTTTTGATCATAATAAGAGCATTTTGTTAATCTTCTTTCTACTAGACGAATGTTGTAGATGGTTCTTTTATAACTCTCTTTTTTGCACCCCACCAGTCTTTATAAATGCATAAGAGTAATTAGTAATTTCAATGCTCGGTGGCATTTTACCTGTAATTTAAAACCCCAATTTTTGACTCATACCATTAATAACGAAACTAGAAATACTTATAACATGCTCAACAAAAAAAAAAGCAACTACAAAGTGACCAAAAATAGTAAATATACTTTTTGTTGTCACTATTTATGGTCAGCGGTATTTTTTCCAACGATTTTAGTTTATATGAACATTAATATGTTGTAAACTATAAATGAAGTATTTTGGAGTTTATATGCAACAAATAATGTGAAATTATGGAGTTTCATTACTTTACAGAAATACTAACTTGAACAGGTTCAGCTTAACAATTAAGATGAGAACTATCATAATAGTGACCGCTTAAATTTAGGAAGTGATTTCTAAACTTGAAGGTTATAAGAACGACTAATTTACGTCGCTATTAAATCTAGAGTATTTGAAGTCACTTCATCATCATCATCATCATTTCAGCCTATACTTGTCCACTGCTGAACATAGGCCTCCCCAATCGCTTTCCAGCGTAACCGGTCCGATGCCACCTGCATCCAACGACTTCCTGCGATTTTCACAAGATCGTCGGTCCATCTGGCAGGCGGTCGTCCTACGCTGCGCTTGCCAATACGTGGTCTCCACTCTAGAATCTTTCTGCCCCAACGCCCGTCCAATCTTCGCGCTATGTGGCCAGCCCATTGCCACTTCAGCATGCTAATCCTGAGGGCTATGTCGGTGACCTTGGTTCTTCTACGAATCTCCTCATTCCTGATTCGATCGCGTAGAGAAACGCCGAGCATAGCTCTCTCCATAGCTCGCTGAGCAACTTTGAGCTTTTTTATGAGACCTATTGTAAGAGACCACGTCTCTGATCCATATGTCATCACTGGTAACACACATTGACTAAAAAGTTTAGTCTTTAGGCACTGAGGTATTTTGGATGAGAAGATGTTGCGCAGTTTCCCGAACGCTGCCCAGCCGAGTTGGATTCGTCGATTGACCTCTCTCTCAAAGTTGGACCTACCTAACCGGACTGCCTGTCCCAGGTAAATGTATTCGTCGACAACTTCAAGAGTAGAGTTCCCAACGGTGAGTGCGGTGGGTACGACATGGACATTAAACATTATTTTTGTTTTGTCCATATTCATTTTAAGACCCACTTGTTGGGATACTCTATTGAGGTCACCGAGCATTCGTCCTAGATCTTCCAGCGACTCCGCCATGACCACAATGTCGTCGGCAAATCGAAGGTGAGTGATGTATTCGCCATTGATGTTGATGCCAAGTCCTTGCCATTCCAAGAGCTTGAAGGCGTCCTCTAAGGTGGCCGTAAACAGTTTCGGAGAAATGACGTCTCCCTGCCTTACTCCTCTTTTTATGGGGATCACCTTCGTGCACTGCCCCTGTACTCGGACTGACATGGTGGCGTTATTATACAAGCACTTCAACACTTCGATGTACCTATAGTCAATGCGGCATCGCTGGAGAGATCTAAGAACCGCCCAAGTCTCGATCGAATCAAAGGCTTTCTCATAGTCCACAAACGCCAAGCATAGTGGCCGATTATACTCCTCAGTCTTCTGTATAACCTGCCGCAGCGTATGTATGTGGTCTATGGTACTAAAACCTTTCCGGAAACCGGCTTGTTCGGGAGGCTGGAAGTCATCAAGCCTTCGTTCGAGACGATTCGTAATGACTCTCGAAAACAACTTATAAACATGGCTCAGCAGTGTGATGGGCCTATAGTTCTTCAATAAAGAATTATCACCTTTCTTGAAAAACAGCACCACCACACCCCTGTTTCATGCTTCCGGCGTTTTCCCTTCAAGCAAGACGGAATTAAATAGCCTCTGAAGGACTTTAAGTACCGGCGATCCGCCCGCCTTCAGAAGTTCTGCAGTAATTCCGTCTTCACCCGGCGCTTTGTTGTTTTTTAGTTGTTTGAGAGCCATCCTAATTTCGCACAGGCTGATGTCCGGGATATCTTCAGTGCAGTGTCGGGTTAGCTTGGCTCTTGGGTCTTTTACCAAGTCAACAACAGGTTTAGCTACTGAGGTATATAACTGTCCATAGAACCTCTCTATCTCCCTGAGCACCTCTGACCTATTTGAAGTTACGTTTCCGTCCTCCGTCTTCAGCTTCGTCAACTGGCTCTGCCCAATAGACGCGTCTCTTGCGAACACTTTAGAGCCCTTGTTCTGCTCTATGGTCTCCTCAATACGCCTTGCATTGAAGGACCGTAAGTCGTGTCGTAAGGACTTCAATATCTGTCCATTAAGCTGCCTATAGGACTTAGCATCATCGGAGGTTTGGAGCGTCATGGAACGTCGCTCAGCCATGAGATTTCGGGTGTAGTCAGATAGTTTTTGAGGCCTATTTTTACGGTGGGTCTTAAAATACTTGGACCCGACCGTATGAACAGTCTCTACCAGCCTGTTGTTGATTTCGTCCACTGATGCGCTGCTGTCTAGCAATTCGAAGCGGTTTGACAATTCGAGTTGAAAGTTCTCGGGGTTTTGGATATATGCATGAGTAGGTCGGAGCGTAGACTTCATCAGACGCGATCTTTCCATTTTGACATTAATATTTAATGTGCCTCTGACCATTCGGTGATCACTGCCGGTTTTTACCCTATGAATCACGGAGACATCATTAAATATCTGTCGCTTGGTGCTCATGATGAAGTCTATCTCATTTTTTGTGGAACCATCAGGGCTCATCCAGGTCCATTTCCTATGAGGCGGCTTCTGGAAGAAAGAGTTCATCATAAAGAGTCCCTCTTTCTCCAGAAATTCGGCCAGCCTCTGACCCCTGGGGTTGCGCTGCCCATATCCAAATTGCCCCACTCTCAGCTCATCATCGCCCCGTTGGCCCAGCCGCGCATTGAAGTCACCCATAACTACTGTAAAATGTGCTTTGGAAGTATGTATGGCTCTACTAATGTCCTCATACATAACTTCGACCTCATCATCTGAGTATGCCGAGGTCGGTGCGTAGACCTGTATGACCTTCAGCGAATATCTTTTGGATATTCTGAGTATCAGGTACGCTAC
Source organism: Phalera bucephala (assembly GCA_905147815.2). Taxonomy (NCBI): domain Eukaryota; kingdom Metazoa; phylum Arthropoda; class Insecta; order Lepidoptera; family Notodontidae; genus Phalera; species Phalera bucephala. Next base: position 26,705,735 of record LR990613.1, on the reverse strand, counting down.
CCTGCTCGACACACTAGTGATGGACACAACGTTGTTTATGAGTGACTTGTGGACGATAAATCCGACACCACCTTGGGACTGCTGTTCGCCCTCCCGGTAGTAAAACAAGTTGCCGGATTTTAAGGTTATCGTGTCCACGCCCTCTCTTCGGACCTCCGATAAACCAACAATACTCCACCGCAACTTGTTTAACTCTTCTTCCAGCTCAACTAGCTTCTCATCTGTCCTCAATGTGCGTGCGTTGTATGTCACCAGGGCCAATTTTCGGTTTTGGTGGTAGCCGAATCTCTGCCGGAGATTCTTAGCACCCCTTGTCCTGTCGTTACCATGGCTGCTACCGTGGCCAGGACGAACAGGACCGCCGGGGACTAGGGGCCTGGTTTTCCTACTTTCTTCCATAATTGGGGGTGTTTGCCATACTCGCCACGCTTGGCAGGCGGGTTGGCGAGCGCAGTTATTGGTCGTCGAAGTGTTATGGGAACGCTGCTGCCCATTCCCTAGTTTTCCCTTAGTCGCCTTGTACGACACCCGATGGGATGAGATGGGTTGGTCCTATTCTAAGCCGGGAGCCACGCGGAAGTCACTTCACGTACGTTGATTATACTTACGATGCATTGGATATTTTTTAGAAATGGAAAGAAAAAAAAGTACAGTTTCCTTAAACAGTGTAGTGTCGAAAACCAATGTGTCAACCCAGGGTCTTATGAATTAATCACTCTTAAAGCACGAATCAATAGAGTTCCATGCTAAAACTAATTTCCGATGGCAGTTGTGTTGGCCAAATCAATTTCAAACTAGAATATTTTTAAAAAATCATTGCTGATGGTGAACATCGGCCGATCTTGTGTTTGTATATTATTGAGTACTATTCAGGCTCATTTAAACCAAGTTCAATGCAACAACTAAATTTCTTTAGCACTTATGTCCACCAATTCAAGTTCAAGCTAGCATAGATCGGGTAAATTGTTGCGGATCGAAAGAAGCGGCCGATTTCTAGTTTATATTTTGCTGCTTATTCTTTAGGCTCATTTGAACATTGATCAATGTAGCAACTAAATTTTTTTAGCATTTTTTGTTCAGCAAGCCTAGTTCAAGCTAACATGTACAAAAAAAAATTGTTGCTGATCGAAAGAGTCAGTCGATTTTTAGTTTCTATTCTGTTGCTGATTCTTTAGGCTCATTTGAACATTGTTCAATGTAGCAACTAAATTTTTTTAGCATTTTTTGTTCAGCAAGTCAAGTTCAAGCTAGCATATACTAGGAAAATTGTTGCTGATCGAAAGAATCGGCCGATTTTTAGTTTCTATTCTGTTGCTGATTCTTTACGCTCATTAGAACACTGTTCAATGTAGCAACTAAATTTTTTTAGCATTTTTTGTTCAGCAAGTCAAGTTCAAGCTAGCATGTACTAGGAAAATTGTTGCTGATCGCAAGAATCGGCCAACTTTTAGTTACTATTTTTTTGCTGATTCTTTACGCTCATTAGAACACTGTTCAATGTAGCAACTCAATTTGTTTAGCAGTTTTTGTTCAGCAAGTCAAGTTCAAGCTAGCATGTACTAAGAAAATTGTTGCTGAGTGAAAGAATCGGCCGATTTTTAATTTCTATTTTGTTGCTGGTTCTTTAGGCTCATTTGAACATTGTTCAATGTAGCAACTAAATCTTCTCTTCATTTTTTGTTTAACAAGTCTAGTTCAAGCTAGCATGTGTTAAGAAAGACATTGCTAATATAAAAAAATCGTCCGGTCTTTTTTTTTAATTTTCGGTGGTGCTTACTTGCAGCAACAAATTAGCAACAAATTCTGGTTCAATAGTTGATTTGATATTTATTGATTTATCAAAATTGTATGCTAGCTTTATATGAATTTAGCAGTAATTGTGATTTTTTGCGAACGGCTCAAGCAACAAAATCGCGGTTTTAGCAACTGAATAGCAACAAAAAAGCTACAAATTTTGCATAATTTTATATTGAATTTTGCTGATTTGACTCTGCTACCTTGATAGAGCTAATATTGTAAGCCGTATAGGCTGATCATAGAGAACTAGTGTAACACTTAAACCATATCTATGTAACCTATGATGCACAATAATAAATGAATTTGAATTTGAAAAAAAAAAGGTATGACAGTAAAATAAATTGTGGCTAAATATTTCGATTTTTTTATAAAAAAAAATCACGTCTCCTCAATATTACGTGAAAAAGTTTAGAATAGTTCTAAGGCTAGGAGTTTTTCAATGCATCAACTGACAGGACTATAAATCGAATTTTAAGTTTTATCTCAATGCTAAGATTTATTATTATTATTATTGCTATTTATTTCTTTTCACCTTTATATTTTCTACTAATATCTTGCAAATTTATTTACTCTGAAATACCTACTCAGTATGTTTTTGAACGACTTTTTAGGGAATTAATACTTAATCTATAATTTACAGTAAAAGCGATGTATATAAAATTAAAGCGAGGCCTTTTACTCGATCAGACTTATTTCTCTTTACTCAAAAGACTTTCACTAAGTAATCATGACCCCGTTAACACCTATCCACCGTTTAACACTTGTACGTACGATTTAAATTAGTGTTCTGGTACAAGAGGCAAAATCTATTACAATAGACAAATTCTATTACAATAGCTAAAATCTAGAATATATATATTTTCAAAACGTGTCAGACTTTTTTTAGAACTTAAATAATTTATCCGTAACCGGCGAGCGTGTATGAGACGAACTATAGGAGTGGAGGAAGCCATAGAAGTATTTTTTTAAACACTTGGATTTATTCCTGTATCGTGGTTGCGTTTACAGACATGAAAATTAACATACACAAATACCCAGCCCGAAACAAATAATTGTGGGACACACAAAGATTTGTCCTGTGCGGGAAACAAACCCGTGACTATTAGACACAGTGGGCGGTGCAGCTTAAGCTCTTAACCACTGCGCCAAATCGTCCGTCCGTCTGTAAGGAAAAACCTGTTGGGACTGTGTACTCCCTGCCTACGATCTGACGTGATCAAATAGATAAATAAATTATATTTTGTTTATTGCCTCATTAGCTTACAACTAGTCGTAAGTGTCCTATTGGAAGCATTGGCAAAGGAACCTCTCCATTACTCCTATTCTCCGCTATTAGGAGCGACTGAGGACCAATCATTTTCAAAATTCCACCATCTACAACTCAAGATATCGCAATGCTGTTTAAATCTTAGAGGAAACCGTCTGGCGAAGTATTGACGCAAAAATACTTTATTTCATATCTTGGAAGATTCTTAGAAGAGTTCTTAAATCTTTTATTATGCCAATATATTAAATCATACAAAAATCATTACTGAAGTTCAGTCAACGACAAAGTGCGTAGAATAAAAGATATTAACAATAAAAAAATGTCCGAATCATATTTCACGAACCATAATAACTGGACTCTCTTAAATGGCGAATGCATTCGGAGTATTCGAGGGATCAAGTCGGTAATTTTAATTTTGCTGCTCCCGACTCGTAGAAAATAAAATCGGTATTTTCAACATCTGTTGCTTTTCTTTGATTAAATTCTTTGCGGACCCCAAGATAGCTTAATTTCGATCGAGACATCTTGGCGTCTTGGCTTACACGGTATTTGAACATGAGTGTATTTTATAGCTGCGTTTAATGAATAAACTGATTTTTCTTTCTTCTTCTTTAAGTTATGGTTTTACACTAATCTAAGTGTATTTTACCAGTGTACAGTGAGATGCTTAATCGTGTTTGAAGTAAAAAAATAATTGTACTCCCCGATAAACTTGATGACAGCGATGATAATGAAATTGATCAAGTACCACACCCTGGATAGTAGAGCGATGGATACTTTACATACCAATTGCGACGGCCGTTTTGAGAAAAATCGAAAAGACACGTTTTTAGGTTAACTTCGTTAACTTTGCTACAATTACTTTCAGTCATGCACATATAAGAATACATAATTGTTAGTATTTTACCAACATTACGCATTACTATTCTAAATTACCGAAGTTTTGTAAATTAAAACAAATTGGCGACATTTCTCTTTGACTTCCCACCAAAACTCTCTGAATGTTATTAGTTCGAAATAATGCTTTATTTGTTTTTCTCGTAGAGATTATACACACTAGATATAATGGAAAATATACCACTGTAGCAGAAAGTGAAGTTAGCGGTGACGGACGATTTAGCGCAGTGGTTAAGAGCTTAGGTCGCTCCACCTACTGTGTTTAATAGTCGCGGGTTCGATTCCCGCACGGGACAAATCTTTGTGTGATCCACAATTATTTGTTCCGGTCTGGGTATTTGTGTGTGAATTTTCATGTTTGTAAACGCACCCACGACACAGGAATAAATCCTAGTGTGGGGCTAGCTACGTTTTTTTAAAAAAAAAAAAAAAAAAAAAAAAAAAAAAAAAAAAAAGAGACTGGGGGAGTGTCAAATATATAAACCTAGTTTTAGTTTCGAGTTTAATATTTTTGTGTCTAATGTACCTCTTGGCGTATTGGTCTATAATTAAAAAAAATCATCATCATCATCAGCCTATACTTGTCCACTGCTGAACATAGGCCTCCCCAATCGCTTTCCAGCGTAACCGGTCCGATGCCACCTGCATCCAACGACTTCCTGCGATTTCCACAAGATCGTCGGTCCATCTGATAAAAAAAATACTACTCTAAAATTAAAAAATATAACTGCCTCGTTGGTCTAGCGGCGAATAAGGCCCATGGCGATTACAGGGTCACGGGTTCGAATACTAGGTCGGACAAATATAGTATTTCTATCAAAAAATTCCCAAAATCAGTCTGGAGTTAAAAATTGTTCTGGTATATGGCAAAAGGTTCGTCCCCTATTACATGTGACCTTACATTGTCGGCGAAAAGTGGGTGTTAACAGTACACCTCTGCCAACCCGTTTGGGGAATATAGGCCATGCTTATTTAATTTTTCTTATAAATAGGCCGAACGATAATTCTAGATTGAGATTCAACAGATCAGATTAAGTTTATGAACTCTCAAAGCGGGCTATGTATACTTCACTTTAATTTTGTATTTGAAAGTTAAATACTTAAACCGGCTTGCCTTTCCAACAGCACATTAAAAGTTTGGAGGGCCGACGTACTTTGGAAACTAAAAGAAAAATATTTCGCGTATAAGATTTTAACATGAACTTTCTAATGAAATATAAGAGGACGTACCCACTAAGAGTTGTGGAGTTTTTATTGAGAGCTTTATTAATTTTTAACTCATCTATTGTTTATTTACTCGAAATAAAATTAGTTCTAAGACTTAGCTACCGCAATTCATTTATAAACAGAATTGTGATTAAATCCTTAAGACCTAGATCGTTTCATTTCACGTGTATCTAACACCTATGTATTTGCATCTGCCTCGTTGCTCTAGTGAAGTAGTGCGTGCAGCGATCAAAAGATTTTTGGTTCAAATCCTAAGTCATAAAAAGTGTGTTATTCTTTCGAAAAATCCTCAATGGCAGTACGAAATCTAAAATTGAGTATTAGAATCACAATATTTTTTATTGATGTCAACTATTATAGTATTGATAAATCGACAAATCAGAAAGTAACAAAGACTCTACCACCACTTCGGAATGTCATTTATGTGGAGAAGAAGGGCAAAAACTCCACGGTTACTCTTTTTAAATAAAAATGTTACAAACTTTTTGATCAACATTTTGTTGTGGGGTATGGGTGAACAATGTAGGTTGGTCATCAGGTGAGTCTAAGTTAAATAAAGCAAAGTATACTATTTATAAGAATGGCTACATTTACAAAAAAAAAAAAATACATGAATAAAATGTTAACTAATAACAGTTTCATAGTTTTAAGTACTCAAGTGGAGCTGGAATAGCATCTATCCAAGCATTATACATGTATTGAAGTTAGGTGTGTGTGTACTAGGCATGCTTTTTAAGTTCTGTCGTTTCCATATTTCCCGGCAATTTGGAACTGTTCTATATTCGAATATGTTTAAATTTTGAATCTCAAAACAGTTAAAAGTATTAGGATTAATGCTATTGTTTAGTCACAGCGTCGATTGGAATCTGTCAGCTTACGTACGAAAATAATTCTTTCTAAGGAAAATGTTCGTGCAATAATTTTCTACAACTTTAGAAGAGGCCTGACACGGCTTCAGTGTTTTGAAGAGCTAACATCTGTGTTCAGTGATGAAGCCCCATGTCTGCGGACTCTCGAACGCTGGTATTTAGAATTCCAGCGTGGACATACTAGTGTTAGTTACAAATCTCGCGAAGGACGCCCAAAATCCGCCTTCACTGAAGATAACATCATTGCTGTGAGACAACTAATTCTCGAAGATCGTCATGTGACGTATCGAGAGATAGAGGCTCTATTAGGCATCTCAGGGACAACCATTCAGAAGATCTTGCATGAAGCGCTTGGTGTGAGAAAGCTAGTTTGCCGTTGGATACCGCATCTGCTTTCCGACGATCACAAGGCGGCTCGCGTCAGATGGTGTAAGAAAACTCTGCAAAGGTTCAACCGAGGAGAGTTAAATCACGTCTACGACATCATCAGTGGTGACGAATCTTGGATCTATGCCTACGATCCTGATTCCAAACAACAATCTACAATCTGGGTCTTTCAAGACTAGCCAAAGCCGACTAAAGTTGTTCGTTCTCGAAGCACTTCAAAGAAGATGGTGGCCACGTTCGTTGGAAAAACCGGCCATGTTGCGACTATTGCACTTGAAGATCGTAGAACGGTTAACGCAGAGTGGTATACCACAGTTTGTTTACCACAAGTCATCGCCGAACTTCGAAAATCTAACTCAAAGCGACGCATCATCCTGCACCACGACAACGCACACATCGCCCGTCAAGCGATTGAGTATTTGAAGCAGGAAAATTTTTTATAGCATCAAGCTCTATAAGCAGGAAATAGAAATTCTTGACCATCCTCCATACAGTCCTGACTTAAGCCCTAACGATTTCTTTATATTTCCTAAAATTAAGAAAGGTCTTCGTGGTCAAAGGTTCCAGTCCGGTGAAGAAGCTGTCGACGCTTTCAAGTCAGCCATTTTGAACACCCCCACTTTAGAGTGGAATAAATGTTATAATAACTGGTTTGAGCGAATAGAAAAGTTGAATAAGCTAAGTGGTGAATACTTTGAAAAACAATAAAAAGTACTATAAGGTTCTAGTTGTGTTTTTTTCTTCAAACGACAAAACATAAAAGGCATGCTTCGTACACCATGAAGCCATAGTCGTCGTAGTCTTTGTCTTTCGGGAAGACTTTTGGCCTGCAGTGGACGTCTTTTGGCTGAAGATAGACGGATAGTCATTGGGCAATAAGTTACCTTTTCATTCTGTACACCCTCTTAGGGGTCTATTTCAAAAGTTTAAGTGGCATTAACGATTGCGGACCTCTACTTTATCGTTTCCATGAAAAGGAATGGTTCAGATATTGTAATGTATCTGTTTGGACCCGTATATACTTTAGTATCATATACTCGTGTACCTTTTTTACTTTAATACCATATAAAAGTTTATTTTTTAGGCTATAGCAGTCATCTTTCCTTAAAGCGATCGTTTGGATACCTTGCTACTATAACGTAAGGCAGTATATCGGAAATCATTATTTTTTCAGTGAATTTTTGTTATAGGCAATTATAAATCGCTGTCACGCCTATATTTTCCACGCGAGATTGGCAGAGAGTTTTCTTCTATATAACCGTGTACTATTTTCCGTAATAAACAATGAATACCTAAATCATGATGATCATGACCTTGTCGGTTTAGTGGCGCCTGGCGCGGCTGGCAATTACGAGGTTATTGGGGGCTTTCTACCGAAAAAAATCATAGTCACGAACCGAAGTTTAGAATAGTGCCTAGAATAATAGCAATATATTCGCTTCCTATTACATGGGACCATAGACGGGAATATGTCGGTATACACAGCACACTTTTACACTTGGGAAATGAATACGAGACGGTGTTTATCCTACTAATAATATTATAAATGTGAAAGTTTGTACATTCGGGTGGTGTATATTTTTATTTTTTTTAACAAATAATAAATAGATCTTACCTCGAAATAAATTAGTCCGTATTCGGCACGTTAAGCCGAAATACGAGTACATCATTTCGACGCTAATGAACCGATGTTGCAGGGTTCTGGATAATGGACGTGGATATTAGTTTATGTGTGTTTGGAACTATTCTTCATGATGTTTAGTACATACTATGTATTGTATTCTATTTTTGTGTACATGGTATGATATGTTTGTTCCTTATAATAAACAAATAGTTCTGGATCGAAGGCATTTAGCTTACCGTTGTTGTAGATTATAGGTCGGTGAAATATAAGTTTACACAGTACACCTATGCCATCCTCATTTGGAAAATGTAGAATGGAACCTAGGACTAGCTGATCGCTAGCGGTACTATACGCTATGAAGATAACGTGGCAGTTATTTTATTCGCGGCTTATATCTATATTTTTATCCATATCACCGCGCCGGATCTTTTGCAGGGTAGGCTTCTGCCTATAGTATTTTTTATGAAGGAAAGGTACTGTGACAGTTGTAAGTGTCAAAGAAAATTATATTATTTATTCAGTGGCAATAAGAGGCATGACCTGTTTCTATACTTATGGTGTTCTGCCTTAATACGATTGAATTAAATATTAATTTCGTTTGGCACTTAGAACTGTCACTACCTACAGTACAGAGTTCCAGTAGATTGTTACCTTTCAGACTTCTACGCTCTTCACTTATAGAAACTTTACTTGCCTTTCAGATATACTCTCGGAATCGATGAGTTAAAAATTTATTGGTAATTAGGTAATTCTAGTTTTAAGTTTTTTTTTTATGTCAGAGTGCCTTGTTATTGGGCCCTTCATAAATATGTTATTTACATCTAGGTACTTTATAAAATAATTTGATCTCTGACATTGTTCTCTGTTGGTGCAGGTTTTGAACTACAGTCTGAATACTTGGCGAAACTTTCCAAAGTTAACATTTTGAACTATTGGGGTTCTTCAACTATTCTAGCTTTGTAGCGTCTCGCTTTGAACTATGCTTTATCTCTGTTTATTTGTTGAGGTTGTAGAGGATAGATAACTTGCCTAACAACTATTTATCTATCTTTATCATCACGCCTGATCTTTTGCGGGTTAGGCAGAGAGTACAGAGTTCCAACAGGTTCTTTCTTTACTGAACTCTTTGGCTTCCTCACATCTCATAGTCTGTTCGTCTCATAAACGCTCGCAGGTTACGGTAAATCTTGACTTGCCTCACGGATAAGACACGGTCTATTTGGATTGGATTGGATTTGCATCCTTCACTTTCGCATTGTATGTCTGTTTTGTCAATCCTTCTTCTGACTTTCTTTCTATATGCCCGAACCAACGGAGCATTTCTCAACCTACCAACTAATAAGTACTAATCTAGCTGAAGTATGAATATGACACACCAGAGGGCTTGGTACGAAATGACTAATGTTAGCGTTACGCGAGTAAGCGTGCTGCCATGCTCATATATATTTAGCAAATTAGTAGTGTGACGAAGATGACGTAAAAAATCGCTAGCGTCACGATAACGTCAGCCTTTTTGTGTTAATCCCACAGTTTCACAGAAGTACTTTGGTGGTCCTAGTTTACGTCTTTCGGTATCTGTCGGGAAAATTATTAAAAGTATATACAAAAATGATCATGAAGTCTTGGGATTGAATTCCAGACAGCTTGATCCACTAGTTAACAGCGTAGGTGGCTCTGGTCACTGTATAGAGTAGTCTGGTGTTCGATTTCCGTACAGAACACATCTTTGTAAGACCCACAAATGTATTTTTTGGTTTGACTATATGTGTATGTGTATTTCAGGTTTGTAAACGCACCCATGACAAAGCCCATGAACATGGGGACGTGTTGGCCCATAGGTTCACACGCTGTAATGTGCAGGGAAAATTAACAGTTTATAGAGCGTACTGACAAAGCTTTTACACGTGTGCTCTGTGGACCAGCTTCATATCAAGGGCATACCCTTGAGCGCTGTATGCAGGACTCTGTGGGTCCAGTATAATAACACCTTCAGGACTGTGTTGAGGCCCCTTTGCTTCTGTACTGCATCTGGCATGTTTGCGGATGCTGACATAGATGACTTTTAACTACTACTTTTTAGAAGGTTGCGGGGGAGCACCAATGGAGTTCTGAAGATGATTGCGAATAGAATGGATGCAGATGTCCTCCAAAGATATGCAGATCTTCATGTCAATACCAATATAGTTCGTAAATCTAAATAATTTACTAACTCATGATATTTTAAATTTCTAATATGGACTGTGTTGTCTGAAATAAAATATTTTTATTTATATTATTAAAGCGATTATTCGTTCATCGTAGCGTAATAAACTGAAGAACTCTTCTTAAATTTATACTCTGACTTAGAACTACAAAGCTATGTATATATTTTACGAGAAATCTTGAAAACAATAAAGTGTTAGCCAGTCTTATGATGAAATTCAAATTATATCTTGGAACGATAAAATGGAACCGTAAAAATGCGAATGGCTTTTCCGTAATAACTATGCGAAATATGAATATACACATCAAAATACAAACAAAACTTACTTATTTGTTGAAGTATATTGAACTTTATAAATGGTGAAAACAAAAAAAAAATAATATTATCATCATCATCGTCGTCATCAGTTCACTGCAAAATAAAAGCCTCCTACAAGGATCTCCTTAACGACCGGCTTTGTGCTGCCTTAATATCTACATAAATCTATCTATCTATATCATCACGCCAGATTCCTTGCGGGGTAGGCAGAGAGTACAGATTTCCTACAGGTTCTTTCCTTAATTACCTCTATGGCTTAATCCACTTCGTCTCATGCACGCTCACCGGTTGCGGAGACTCTTGACTCTACATAAATAATAATTAAAATAACACTGTAATAATTGGCAAATTATATGCAGCCAAAAGCAATTTAAGTATTAATTTCACAAACTAGTAGCAACGAAAAATATATGGTACGAGAAGGATCTTTCGGCCCATGGAAGACATGGACAGGGGGGTGTTGGTGTAAAATAAGGGTTAACATTTAGTAAATTTTCCTACTTGCAATGAGATATTTCCATTAGCCATTCTTTTTTTAATAAGTAGCCGTGCAGTCCACGCACGGCTACGTATTAAAAAAAGAACTTGGGTACATTTTATACCAAACGGCAACGGCGGCATCGGCAACTGTCATGTAGTGACATTTCACTTAATGACAGCGTTAGTTACGATTTTGGCCGCGAGCCAAGAGATGCATGTAGCACTGTGACTGTTGTGTTTTGATATTTTTTATTTAATTCTAACGCCCCGTAGAGAAGTTCTTAAATTTAAAGCTGGCTAATCTGTCTTTTTAATGTATAAAGTAAGGATAGATCAGCTTTATTTTTAAATTTAAAGAACGTCTCTCCAGCTCTGTGTAGTAGTTCTGAGGACCAGGCACAAACTGATTGACGTTATCGTAATTTTGTCGAGAAAGCGTGCTGACGCGTTGATCTTTACTTAGTATATTTTTAGTGTGAAAAGGATCGCATATTCGAATGCGATAAGGTAACATATGTTTGTGCTAACCTCTGTGGAGTAGTGTGAAATGATGGCATATTAATACGAATGCGATAAGGTAACATCTGTTTGTGCTAACCTCTGTGGTGTATTTCAGGATCATACTTTTACACTCATACAATAGAATTAAGCTATATTGTGATTGAATTCCTCGCCCCAGAGGACTTATCACGGCGTCATGTTTACTTTATAAATGGTGGTGTGACAAGGATGGCTTAGCAACTCGCTAGTGTCATGCTAATGTCAAAATGTTTGTGCTAAGCTCGCAGAAACTAAGGGCTTATCATGAACAGACTGATGTTAGCGTGAAGTTATTGCATTGCCATTCCTTTTGCACTAAAGATTAACTAAATAAAGATGAACGTGACATCACACTTTTTAGAGAACGATACGGTAATGTTAAATGATTTGTGCTGAGCTATAAAAATCGTAAAAATATGACACTCAAAGTCATCTGCGTCTATTTTTAAAAGACTGTATTTTACTTGCAATGTTTGTATGCCTGTCTGTTCGGTTCAAATCCTGATCCATTTTTTATGCACTTGCGGGTATCCGATTGAGCTGAAATTTAACAAACTTATGTAAAGGTGGTAACAATGCAATAATATCGTACCATGGAGCTGGTCTGATGATGGAGTCGGAAGGTGGCCATAGGCCCCTCGTGTTTAGGCTTGCTATATTGGTATTGACAAGTACTATACAACCAGACAGTGTTAAGGGTCTGATGATGAAGCCGAAAGGTGGCAATGGAACCCCCAACTACTCAATATAACCATAGGAACTCCTCAAGTAAGCAAGATATCTTCGTTGCGTTTGTGCTTTACAAGCTTGTTTTCATAAAGGTCTTATAATTATAATATAAGCCCTGTTAAGAAACTGTCACACTGTAGGGATCGAGCTTCCTTTCAAACTGAGAGTGTTTAGGCCATCGTCCACCACGCTGACCCAGTGCGGGTTGGCGAACTTCACCTTCGAAACACACCTTTGAGAATCTGCAGGTATGCAGGTTTCCTCACGATGTATTCCTTCACCGTTAAAGTTGATTGTTATTTTTTGAAACGCTCATGCTTTCGATAACACAGAGGTGTAGGCCTGGGTTTGAACCCGAGACCTCTGACTTCGCAGTCCAACGGTCTAACGACTAGGCTATCACTGCTAATTAAAGGTAAATAACAAAGGCCTTTTGAAATTAAAATTATTTCAAACTACGCATGTAATGGTAAGCAACGATAGTTGTTTCTAATAAAAGAGTGCGGTATTTCACTTCAGATGTTTAATTTATTATAACAATTTCTGTGGTGCTTAGCCCTTTTAACTGACAGTATCCTTTGGTACTACAAACTCAAAGCCATTATCATATTCAACTAATTAATTCGGTGTGAATTGCGGTTAGTTAGCAAGTGAAATTACCCTCTTACTGTAATTACATTATCTAGGAGCATAGCATGTGAGCTAAAATCACAATAAGCCTTCTATCTATCTATCTTTATCATCACGCCGGATCCCTTGCGAGGTAGACAGAGAGGACAGATTTCTAACAGGTTCTTTCCTTACATGGCTTCCTCCACTCTCATAGTTCGTCGCATACACGCTAGCCGGTTACGGAGACTCTTGACTTATCCTTCAGTTAAGAATCGGTTTATTTGGTCATGGTAAGATAGTCTAGGTCTTCCCCGATACCTACATCCTTCCACTTTCGCATTGTATATCTGTTTTGTCATTCTTTCTTCTGACATTCTTTCTATATGCCCTATATTAATAAGCCTGCAATAAGTTTAAATGAGATAGATATCAGCCTAATATTAATTAGGACTGCTTCACTGGCCTAGTAGCGCATTACGGGTCGTGATCACAAGGTCCTGAGTTCGAAGCCTAGTTCGGACATAGCGATGTCGTGTACTACAGTAAGATGTATTCCTGTGTCGTGGGTGCGTTAGCAAACATAAAATTTCACATACACAGATACCCAGACCGAAACAAATAATTGTGGGTCACACAAAGATTTGCCCCGTGCGGGAATCGAACCCGCGTTTATTGGATCCAGTGAGTGGAGCGGCTTAAGCTAATAACCACTGGGCCAAATCGTCCGCGCCAGAATTTGACAGATCAAAACCTATATAATGATAATGAAATAACAGCAGTGATAGTCTAGTGGTTAGACCGTTGGACTGCAAAGTCGAGGTCTCGGGTTCAAACCCAGGCACGCACTTCTGTCTTTTCGAAAGCATGTGCATATTAAAAAATAATTATCACTTGCTTTAACGGTGAAGGAAAACATCGTGAGGAAACCTGCATGCCTGAGAGTTTCTCGAAGGTGTGTGAAGTTCGCCAACCCGCACTGGGCCAGCGTGGTGGACTGTGGCCTAAGCCCTCTCAATTTGAGAGGAGGCCCGTGCCCAATAGAGGGACTTCTTAACAGGGCTAATATTATTAATGACAATATATTTCTAGTTTATTTTTATATATGTAAAAGGTAGATAATAATTTTCTTTGCTATTCTTGAAACACTGGTTTATCTATCTACATTTAAACTACATTTTTTAAATATGAAATTGAATTTCTACAAAATCCGACTTCAAAGACCCAACCGCAGAATAAAAGGTAATTACTCTGTACGTCTGTAAGTAGGAGAAAACATCATGTCATTATGTTTAATAAAGAAAACTTGATGAAATACTGTTGATATACTTACTGTTGATATCAAATAATTCTGGAATTTGAAGTAGGTAGAGCTTAGATTAAAAATATTGAATGAGTGGATCTTACTTTCAGGTTTAAGTATCATATATTTAAATATATAATTTTATGTGGCCCAATACCACTAAGCTATACTTTTTAGTGGATATAAATAAAGAAAAACACTACACCTCCACATCAATATTACGTATTATGACGTCGATCCCTGACCGTTATCATAAAACAAACTGAAGAGTAAAATATGCCAGTCTCATACTGTTAGGATCATATTATAAAATAGATGGCAAACTTCGCATGAAATAAAACGAAAGACGTAGACCCTCTGCGTCTCAGATAAAATACCTTTATGATATGAATATTAAAGTTGCTGGTCTCAAGTGGCTTATCTGGAGTGTTTTTTAAAATTGCATTTCTTTTTTTGAACTGTAGTAAAACCTCCTTTAATACAGAGGTGAAAAAAGTGAATTAACAGTTTGTATGCTCTCGATATGTTTTGCCTATTTTCCCCAAGATGGGATACCGTTTGTGGCATTTTTATATTCACGTGTCTCTGTGCTTGGGAGGGCATGCTCAGCCAGTAATCCCGGTTACCACTTATTGTAGTAGTCATTAAGCCACGTCGGAATTCTTATGGGGGGCCTAATAAGTTTCAACTGTAGGTGGCCACAAAACTGCCTACACCAATCCGCAATTAGTCCGCGTGGTGGAGTGTCCTAATCTCTATCACCTTGATTTGTGAGAGAATTATTTTACCCAGCTTTGGGATAGTATAGGCTTATTATGTATATATGTTAAAATTTTACTCTCCTAAGATTAGGGTATATCTAGTATCTGCGGGCCTTAGCCAAGCAAGAAATGGATGAGCTGATAGGTTACTACTACTTACTGTTCTAGGGACAGGAATTTTCTTACAAGTACAGGCTACAAGTATTAAAAATTGTTGCCTTTTGAAGAAGTATGTATGTGAGTTTATGAATGCCCAAAGATTGGAGACTTGTATTATTATTATTTTACCCAAGCTAGGATGGTTGAGGTGTTATATATACACCCACATTGCATTAATATTATTGAGTCCCAATGTAATACAAATACAAGACGAGCAACGCTGGTTTCCCTTCAAAACGCACAAATCTTTCGCCTTTTTACAAGGCGAGCATATTTTCATTATCTATCTATGTATATCACCACGCTAGGTTCCTTGCAGGGTAGGCAGAGAGTACCGATTTCCAACAGGTTATTTCCTTACAGACCGGTCTGGGTTCCTGCCCTCCTATACTCTCATACACGCTCGCCGATTACAGACACTCGCGATTTGCCCTTCAGATAAAACGCGATCTGTTGCCGTTATACCAGACACAATTCTAGATTCAGGACTGTGACCTAGATTATAGATATAGCTCACTTTATCCTATTTGTCGTTGTAGGTGTATGACAGGTTTGTTTATTTATTTTTTAAAGCTGTTTTACCGCAAAGGTCAAATGGTTCGTATTACTCTGTTTGTAAAATATGAATAAGTCTTAGATATGTCTTCCCTTATTTTCCCTTCATATATCATCTGATATTCGAACAACGTCGATACATACTTCTATGTTTTGCTAGCTGATGGATTGATGCTATTCAGATCTAGATTTAGGATGCTTGCTACAATTTGTTGAGTTAATTTAGTTCTTTGGCTTCCATCGAGCTTTTGGAGTATAACGTTTAGGTTATAAATAAATTAAAAGTGAACTTTTAATTTATTTGTTTTATAAACTAAGTAAGAAGCGTGTATTCAAAACAGACTATTTCTACAATAAGCGATTTTACAAAATATAAATAAACCTTATTTACGAGTCAATGAGCTTATATCACCTTTCGATTGGAACGACGAAAAAACTGATTATTTTCTAAAAAAAAAAGCCCTTAGGAATCGTACTTTTTTAACCGACTTCAAAAAGGAGGAGGCTCGAAGTTCGGTTGTATGTATGCTTTTTTTATGTATGTTCAGCGATATTTACGTCAATTGTGGACCGATGTTGATGATTTTTGCATTGGGTATAGCTTCAAGGTGGTCCCATTTTAATTTCATTAGCATTGGACCTTGGACTTAGAAGATACACCAGGGAACTCCTTAACGAAAAATAATAGGAATGTGTAAATTGAAAATATTACGTCAATCCTATAGGTGCCCCACTATAGAACTAAGCGGTATATTAGCGGACTTCAAAAAAGGAGAAGGTTCATAATTCGTCTGTTTTTTTATAACACCTTTGCTTTTGAACCGATTTTGATAATTCTTTTTGCATTGGGTTCAGTATAGTTTTGAGGTGGGCCTATTTTAATGTTATTGGTATTGGACCTTTGACTTTGAAGATACACCAGGGAACTCCTTAACAGCGAACAGCACGAATGTATAGATTCCGTTATTATAGTTATTATATTAATCCTGGTACCTTACTGTACAACAGCAAAATAATATAATATCTGTATATAAATATTAGTAAATAATTCACTCGTCACTTAAAATTGTAAAATAAAAATCTGGTTGGTGCAGTCGGTTACTTGGCACCGACTTCAAATATTTATTTTTTGCTTTTTGAAGTCGGTTTACCTTTTTTCAAAAGATTTTTGAACAGAATCTTCTCAATTTGGTTAGTGCACATATAACAGTTTTACATTAACAATTATCTTTGCTAAAATTATTAAGTGGCAACACAAGTCTCTGTCATTTTTAGTACTGTATAAAATATATAGGATTTTGTGTGTGTGTGTGTGTATGTGTGAATGATCTACGCTGTTGGCCGCGGGGCCTTAACAGCTTCACCGGCCAAAAGGGGCGAGCGTGCAACCACTACGCTCGAGCCAGAAGGGCAAGGGGGCAACTAGCTCAAGGGCGCCTTAAGAAAGAAAGGCCTTGGCTTGGGCAGTCGCTATGAATATATACAGGAAAGCAAGTGTCGTAGCTATAATTATTTGTAATATATGCGTTATCAAATTGAAGTGTCTTATTTTGCAAAAGAACCCGCTTCAATCCTTACAGTACACAATTCAACACATAAACTGCACATTTTGAACATTGGCTTCGATGTAGGTTCCATTTATAAAGGTTCTATTAGTGGCCTATTGACACTAATAAACTGTCTGTATTGTTATTATGCGCAGGTACACTCTCAATTTAAACTGGTATACACGGAAGACCAGCGTCGTGGCACTTGAGTTGTGTATACCATTTCAGTTCCACATTATTTTTTTTCTTTTATTTTATTTGTCGTGTATTTGTGTCTTACTTTCTGCTTAATTCGTGTAATGAGGCGATGTTATCAGTTTTCTTTCAAAAGCCACGGCATTAACTAAACAGTCCAAGATGAACCTACCGATTTATCGTCGGTTTTCTTATCTATATATATATCATCACGCCAGATCCCTTGCGGGGTAGGCAGAGAGTACAGATTTCCAACAGGTTCTTTCCTTACATACCTCTCTGGCTTCTTCCACTCTCATAGTTCGTCTCATACACGCTCGCTGGTTACTGAGATTCTTGACTTGTCCTTCAGATAAGACCTGGTTGGTCTATTTGGTCTTAGTAAGATAGTCTAGGTCTGTACCTACATCCTTCCACTTTCGCATCGTATATCTGTTTGTCATTCTTTCTTCTGAGATTCTTTCCATATGCCCGAACCAACGGAGCATACCCGGTTTCATTATTTAACTCATAAATAGCTTTGATTTCTCTTAGTAGCATTTTGACAAATTTTCTATCTACAAGAGGTAACATAATAAACGCAAGATCTGAAAGTAATTTGTTCTTAATCGGTAACTGAGTTGATTCCAACCATTTTTATTGTAGCTTTCTTTTCTTTTTAATTTGCAAAATATGCTGTTATTCCTTTAGTGCGCTGCAATAAGCTAAATTTATTCTTGATTTAAAGCAATGAAGAGATTTCAAATGCATTTCTGAAAGGTATTTCTCAAAACGCACACATATATTTACACTTGTACAAGTTTCATTGTAAATTGGGGTATAAAAGTGCTTAAACAGGGGGTAATAAAAATTAAATTTGGAAATTTGGTTTTCGTATTGAATTAGTGAAGCAGTTATCTAGTCGGGGTGTCTGAGGTCTTGCGTTATTTACGATACGCCTTTTAGAATATGTCAAAATGCTACTGGTAGTAGAAATATCTATCTCCTTGAGTTAGATATTGAATCCGGCCACAAGTAAACGATATTAGGAGTACATGCGACTGGCACTGGCCTGGCACACAACAAGTAAGTTGTAGTGTTTGTGCCGCCAAGCTGTTTAATTTGAAGTTGTCCGAGTAGGTTATACTGTGTTGCACAGATTATCAGTATGGTCACAATAATGCTTGTTATTCATGTAGAATAAAAAATAATCATGAAAAGACAAGAAAAAAAGGATAAACGTAAGGCTCTCCCACTTGTTTAGAATGTCATTCTTGTAATAAAGGAAGGTATGATATGCCACGGTTATAATATTCACTTTTATTGTTATTTTTAATTACTTTTATGTTATAATATTTAGTTGGGCACGGGCCTCCTCTCAAACTGAAAGGGTTTAGGCCATAGTCCACCACGCTGGCCCAGTGCGGGTTGGCGAACTTCACACATCTTCGAGAAACTCTCAGGCATGCAGGTTTCCTCACGATGTTAACTTTACCGTTAAAGCAATTAATATTTTATGTTTAAAACGTTCATGCTTTCGAAAAGACAGAGGTGCGCTCCTGGTTTTCAATTTGTTACCCCTGACTTTGCAGTCCAACGGTCTAACCACTAGGCTATCACGCCCCGGTTACCTTTTCTTAAAAATTAGTCTTACAGTAAAGAAAGAAGCCATTGGAACTTTACTGCTTACCCCGCAAGAGATCTGGTATGATGACATTTTTTTTCTTTACTTTTAAGATGGATATTTTTTGATAGTTGTATGGGATAGTAACGAGTCAAATAATCGAGTAAAATCGAGTCAAGTCAAGTAAAATAATGCATAACGTTTCTATTTTCTTACACATAGTGTGTATTGTTTTATTACTATTCACCTTTAGCAATATATTCTACAAACCGGTTGCATAGTCTGTGTTCCTAAGCCTTTAGATTCCATCCTACTCGTATTAGGTACACAGAGATAGTCCCATTGTTATCGAAGTACACTGTTGCACTATAAAGCAGTCTAAATCAGAACAATAGATACTAGTAGTACCTTACAATACGGAACAACGCTTTAACCACAAAAATTGTAATAATCTATATTTATACTAATACTAATATACTTATAATATTATAAAGAGAAAGGTTTTAATTTTTGTATGTTTGTTTGTAATCGATAAATTCTAAAACTACTTAACGATGGCATGAAAACCATCAGTGCCATAATGCGCAAACATCCACGATGCAGTACAAAAACGAGGCAGCCCCAACATTATCCTGAAGATGTTGTTATATTGTACCCGCAGATCTTCCAGAGCCATTTTGGTGTAATTGACCCACAGACTCCCCGTATAGAACAACAAGAACAACAACAGATCATCACGCCAGATCCCTTGCGGGGTAGGCAGAGAGTACAGAGTTCCAACAGCTTTTTTGAAATAGTATAGGAACTGCCTCGTTGGTCTGGTGGCAAAGCGCATCGCTTTGTGTTCATGAGATCATGGGTTCAAATCCTAGGTAGGACAAATGTAGTTTTTCTAACGAAAAATTCCCAGTATGAGTCCGGAGTCTGGAATTATGCCCGGTATATGGCAATAGGCTCGCCCCCTATTACATGGGACCTAACATCGTCGGCAAAAGGTGGGTGTACTCAGTACACCTCTGCCACCCCCTCTGGGGAATATAGGCGTGACGGTGTAAAGTATAGGACCTTTGAAAACACGCATGAAAGAGCGTGATTTTAACTAGATCAGTACAACGGGAGAATCTGCGAGCCAGCATGTTACCTCTGACCAGAGACAGACATCGAGACAGACAGACAGACATTGAGACCGCTACAGCCCTACGGGCTGTGGCGTGGGTCTCTACATCGTCCCTAAGGCGGTCGATTATAAAATGTCCCAAATATTTAAGCCATTTAGGATAAAGTTATGTGAATAATCAGGGCATACACCGGCGGCCATAAAGACCATGTATTCACGTTTTCTTACATAATGTATAAGTCTATGAATATTCGCATAGGTCTCGCATAATCGTAGCAACTAAAATAATAAACACTGAGTGATTACTATAAGAATCCGTACAGTGTCATTATTCGCTATGACAAAATGCGGCGCCTGATCATAACTATGCGAATTATGCCACTGGTGTACTAAATTAAACGATCATTTCACAATGTGACCGTGGAGACTCAGTACAAACTACCCAGCACATCGTGGAGGACTGCCCTACTAGGAAATTTAGCGGAGGATTCAAGGGGCTACACCAGCTGACACCAGAGGTTAAACAATGGATCCTTCACTCTAACATAAAATTTTAATCGTAAGTCGCATTATTAAAGTACATCGCCATACGATGTTGATGATCATTTCACAAAGTTATCGTAACGCGCAACGTTACGTTTCTAATAGTTCGTAGCGAATAAGGGCCAACATTGATCAGTAAAGATGTGGTAAGGATTACTAATCAGTTTCCTCGTCGGTTAGTGCGCATAGTGGAAATGGCAATCACAAAGTCCTTCGATCGGACAATTTTAGGCTTGCTATCTTAAAAAAAAATAGTTACAGTCCGGAGTGAATTGTGCCCGATTTTATGGTGATAAGTTCACGCCCCCATTATATTGCCCCCTTATTAAACAATTCTAAACAATTCTAAACGTCAACAATTCTACTATGGTGGTGTTAATAATATAGATAGGACAGTGTTTTTGCAAACTCGGCGTTTGTCAAATTCTTGTAAATATCAGGATAAAGGTGCAAAAATGCTTCAATGAAATATTTTCAACGTGATTTCAGCAAAGGTATCAGCCGATTCTCTAGTAAAAAAAAATAATATTCTGAATACAGTTAATCCGCTGCAGCATATTGGTTTCACGCAAATACATTTCATAAATATTTATACTCATTTTACGATTGAAGACATAATTTATTTATGGACTATTATTCTCGTTTTCAGTAGGTCAGGTTTTATTGCAGAAAATAAACAGGTTTATAAATAAAAAATAATAGAAAAAAGTTTATTAATATGTCCTTTTCTATTTATAAAGCTTGCACGACGCGAGTAACTAGTGCTTGTACAAAAACTGAGAGCTAAATACAAAAAGATTGATGTTAGCGTGACGCTAGTGGGTAAGCGTGCTGTTACGTTCATCTATATTTAGTAAATTTGTTGTGTAAAAAGGGTAACATATCAACTCGATAGCGTCACACTAACGTCAATCTGATCGTGCTAAGCTCTCTGAAGAGCAAGTCAACAGTCTCCGTAACAGGCGAGACGAAAATAAGAGTAGAGAAAGTCAGAGAGGTCTGTAAGGAAGCACCTGGTGGAACCAGGTATTCTCTGACTTATCCGTAAGGGATATGGCGGGATGATATAGGTAGACGGATAGAGAGACGCTTATAATAGTTTTTTCATAACTGAAATAGATATAACTCATTAGATTGATATTTATATAGAGTCAATTTAATAAGCACGTACTTAGCGACGCCATTGTCATTGACTAAGCGCTGGGAAATGGTTTTAGAAAATAGATGAAGAGCATTTTCATCGATATTATACTGTCACAGTAACTATGACCTATCATAGTTAATGATCATTTAACTTTGAATATTGTAGTATGGGCTTAACAGATGAGAACTTGCAACTTGTAGTTTCGGCTTCGTAGTTATTCGAAAGTTCAAGCTTGATAACTGATGTCGATGTTTGTAACTCAGTAATCATTAATCATTTTGCAAATACAGTGGGTAAGCTAAAGTATAGTAAATAAATAAAAGGTTATTTTTTAAGATTTATTCCCTTTTGTAGCCAGTTACGAAACATAGTTATCAATTCAGAAAAAATAGTCGGTATTGTTGAAAATATCAAATAAAAATCGTTTTGCGCTGGCTATGGAAATCCAGTTACGAATGTGAACCAAAGTGTGAGACCGTATTTTCGATACCTAGAAACCGTAATGAACAATTATAATCATTTTTTATCATAATATTTCATCTCAATCGGATTACCGAACTTAGTTCAATTCTTCTAAAGCTCTTTCGATAAGTTCTATATATCCATCTCTATTGCTATATATTTTCTAATTCGAACAAGGAACGCTTCAGAACTAGTCAATAGAATTAACTTTAAAACATTGCAGATAACTGTAGCACAGTTCTTGTAAAACAGTTTTAGATTTCACAGTCTAGTTGTTTAGAAAATGATAAAATTTGTTTCTGCACATATACGTCGTTTATTTCCGAGCGCGCGCTCAATATATCCGTCCCTTATTATTAATATGTTAAGTAATTGCATCACTCTCACTATCGCGGTCGATATATGGTCGATCGCGGTAAGCCCTTAAATAAGTGAGGGAGCTTTACCAAAAGGCTTACTTAGTACGAAAAGACGTTAGCATGATTCTATCGAATTGATATGTCGTCCTTTTCACACAACAAATTTACCAAATATAGATGAACTTACTGGGCTGGAAGCGAAAGAAAAACTTAGAATGCCCCAGTAGCCTTACTTTTGCTAGGCTGGTGGTAAGAGTTCAAAGGCAGTAACGTCGTCTGATCAACGACCAGAAAAGGAAAATTCGGAAAAAACCCTATACCAACCCGTCTGGCCAGCGTGGTATAGTAGGCCAAAAACCTCCTAACATGATAAGGCACCTAAACCAAAGGTCCCCAGTTCCCGGTAGTCCCGCTGTCCGCTGCCACGGTAGCGGTCGCGGTAACAGCGGGGCAGGGGGTGCGAAGAATCTCCGGGCTACGACACAAGGCTACCAAAAACACCTGACCCTGGCTACGTACAATGGACGCTCTCTACGGCTGGACCAACACCTCACTGAACTCGAGGTGGAACTAGGTCGCATAAACTGGCACATATTAGGGTTATCCGAAGACCGAAGACAGGGCGAGGACACGATAACCCTTGAGTCAGGCCACCTGTTCTACTTTCGGGAAGGTGATCGGCCCTCTCAGGGCGGTGTCGGTTTCCTGGTCAACAAAGCTTTCACTAACAACGTTGTGGAAGTCAGCAGTGTGTCGACACAGGTAGCGTACCTCATAATTAAAATCACCGACAGATACACCCTGAAGGTAGTACAGGTATATGCGCCGACTTCGACATACTGCGACGACATAGCCGAAGCCATGTATAAAGACATAGCCAAGGCATTACATGGCACCACCAAGGCTCACTACAACGTTGTTATGGGGGACTTCAATGCCAAAGTGGGAGTACAAGAACGTGGCGAAACGATAATCGGACCCCACGGCGTGGGGCGCCGAAACCACATGGGGCAGATGCTAGTCAACTTTCTGGAGTTGCAGGGGCTCTTCTTGATGAATTCGTTCTTTAAGAAGAAGCCTCATAGAAAGTGGACATGGCGAAGCCCCGACACTGTGACGAGGTACGAGATAGACTTCATCATGACTAACAGGAACTCTATGTTTAGAGACGTCTCCGTGATCAACAGGTTTAATACCGGCAGCGATCACCGACTTGTCCGAGGCGCTCTAAATATCAACTTCAGGGCCGAAAGGCGTCGCATAATGAGGTCTACTCTCAGACCTACTGCGCCTATATAATAGCTTTAGGGTCCGAAAAGTTCCAACTGGAGCTTCAAAATCGTTTCGACCTGCTGGAAACCGAAGGCAATGTTGACGAGAAAACCGACACAGTGGTCAAAACGCTACAGGATGTGTCTCGAAGGGTGTTCCCCGGCAAAAGCGGTAACAGAGGGTCTAAACTCTCGCTCGACACTCTTGAACTTATGAGGCAGAGACGGGAAATGACATCCACGCGGGCGTCTTCGCCGGATGGGAGGATCCTCAACCGGAAGATCCGGAAACTGGTGCGACGTGACCTCCGATGTTCCAACACCCGCGCCATCGCGGCTGCAAATGAACAGAACAGAGGCACCAAAGTCTTCGCTCGCCAACTGGGTAGATCACATCTGACGAAAATTAATACTGCAGGTGGCAAAACCGTAACCTCCAAGTCCGAGATACTCGAGGAAATTGAGAGTTTCTACAAAGACCTGTACGCATCACGGATGACTAAACCCTCGAGACCCAGCGCTGACGACCACAGAGCCCCACTCACACGCCATCACACGGAAGACATCCCTGATGTCAACCAGGACGAGGTCAGAGTGGCTCTCGAGCAGCTCAAAAACAACAAGTCGCCAGGCGATGACGGAATCACCACTGAGCTTCTAAAAGCAGGCGGGACTCCAATCGAACGAAGCTACCGAACCTCTTTAATTCCGTCATCCACCAGGGCTTAACACCTCAAGCGTGGAGCGGGAGTGCGGTGGTTCTGTTCTTCAAAAAAGGTGACAAAACCTTGCTGAAGAACTACAGACTCATCTCACTCCTGAGCCACGTCTACTAGTTTTTCTCGAGAGTACTCACAAACCGCCTCGCCAGCAGACTTGACGAGTTCCAGCCACCGGAACAAGCCGGGTTTCGAAAAGGCTACAGCACCGTAGACCACATCCATACTGTTCGGCATATTGTACAGAAGACCGAAGAGTACAATCAGCGGCTGTGTATGGCTTTCGTGGACTACAAGAGAGCCTTCGAGTCCATCGAAACCTGGGCGGTTTTGGATGCTCTGCAGCGATGTGGCATCGATTGGCGCTATATCGAGGTGTTGAGATGTCTGTATGATACCGCCACAATGACCGTCCAGCTCCAGGACCAAAAGACCAACCCGATCGAGCTGCGTCGAGGGGTAATACACGGGGGATGTAATATCCCCCAAGCTCTTCACCAATGCACTCAAAGACGTCTTCAAGACGCTGGACTGGACTGGGCGGGTCATTAACATCAACGGCGAATCTCACACCTTCGGTTTGCCGATGATATCGTCATCGTGGCAGAATCACTGGAACAGTTGAGCGAAATGCTGCATAGCCTTAATGGAGCCTCTCGAGGTGTCGGTCTCGGCATCAACTTGGATAAAACCAATATCATGTTTAATGAACATGTTACGCCGGGACCGATCTACGTCGATGGTTCGATGCTCGAAGTTTTTCGGGAATATGTCTACCTTGGACAAGTTGTCCAATTTGGTCGAAACAACTTCGAGAAAGAAATCAACCGCAGGATCCAATTAGGTTGGGCAGCATTTGGCAAACTACGTCACGTTTTCTCTTCGCCTATACCGCAATGCCTGAAGACTAAAGTCTATAACCAATGTGTCGTACCTGTTATGACTTACGGGGCCGAGACATAACCACTCACAGTAGGACTAGTCCACAAATTCAAATTCGCACAGCGGGCTATGGACCGAGCTATGTTTGGCGTCACTTTGAAGGATAAAAATCGTAACGAGGTAATCCGACAAAGTACCAAAGTTACCGACATAGCTCGCAGACTCAGTAAGCTAAAGTGGCAATGGGCTGGTCACATCTGCAGAAGGACTGACGGCCGATGGAGCAAGCGTGTCCTAGAGTGGAGACCGCGACTTGGTAAGCGTAAGGTAGGACGGCCCCCAGGTAGATGGACCGACGACCTCAAAAAGGTCGCTGGGACAGACTGGATGCGGAAGGCGAAGGACCGTGTGCAATGGCGCGTGTTAGGAGAGGCCTATGTCCAGCAGTGGACTGCGATAGGCTGATTGATTGATTGATTGACTACCAACATTACGAAAGTGTCAAATGGTTTGTGTTTATACCTCAGGTAGGACACGGTCTATTTCTTCGTAATTTGTCTCGTCTTTCGAAATTTGTTGGTTCATAGGAGCGGTAATGTAGGTATATTATTGCCTCGGTAATCTAGTAGCGAATAGTGGGAGTCAAGAGTCTCCGTAACCGGCGAGCGTGTATGAGACGAACTATGAGGGTCGAGGAAGCCAGAGAGGTATGTAAGGAAAGAACCTGTTGGAACTCTGTACTCTCTGCTTACCCCGCAAGGGATCTGGCGTGAGGTTATAGATAGATAGATAGAATAGTGGGTTTTACAATAACGCGGTCCTGCGTTCAAATCCTACGGACAAATGTAGTAGCCTGGAATTGTGCCCGGTATATGGTAATAAGGTAGCTCCCTATTATATGGGACCTAACATCGTTGCCGAAAAGTGGGTGTACACAGTACACCTCGCTCACCCCCGCTTAGGGAGTATAGTCGTAGCGGTGTTCATTTTGTTTATTTTCTAAAACTTCAAACCAGTTAATAATATACAAAACTGTTGCATGACTACTAATTAATTGATATCTAATTGCCATGTGGGCCAAACAAATGTATAGTTCTACTGTGGCTTTATTCCCTTTTCCTAAACGCGACGCGTTACGATAAATTTGTAAAATTATCGTGTAGTGGTATTCTGTATGCCACTACAGTATTTTTCATGAAGGAAGGGTGTGTGTGTGTGTGTTTGAGTGATATACGCTGTTGGCCGTGAGGCCTTTACAGCTTCACCGGACATAACAGTTGTAAGTGTCAAAGAAAATTATATTTTATTCAATGGCAATAAGAGGCATGACCCTTTTCTATACTTATGGTGTAATGCCTTAATACCTTGAATTAAATATTATTTTGTTCGGCAGTTAGAACTGTCACTACCCATCTTATATGAAAAATAATATAAAGTAAAATTAAACGATCATTTCACATAGTTATCGTAACACGTCACGTTTCGAGTTTATTTGGTTATAGCGAATAAGAACTCATGCAGTATTTCATTTCCATTAAGGTAAATCAATTATCACAATTACCGTAATTGCTCGGTCTGGTGTTGGCAATTTTGGTTTTCGTTTTCAAACAAAATTAAAGATGATCTAATGGAATAATTCTTAACCAAATTTGCTTTGAGAAAAATTATTTCTTTAGTTATCACTTCCAATTACAGAATATTCGGTAAAAACATTTAAAATAATTAGCACAGAATCTCATCACAATGATATATTAATTTACTGTTAATGAGTCAATTTATTTCGGTCGTCTGCACTAAGATACGTATATTGTGTAGTTTAAAAATACTGTTACAATCACACTATTTAAATTGGGATGATTATTAATCTCAATAGCCTCGCGACCTATCCTTGCTAGAAATTGGTATTATTTTACGAGGATTTGTGGTCTATCAAATCTAATGTTATGGCGGGTGCGGTCGAGCACAATTTTTTTTAAAGCGTTGGTGTTTTTGGTCATCATGTGATCTTTATCTATATATCTGTCATCACCCCATATCCCTTGCGGGGTAGGCAGAGAGTACAGAGTTCCAACAGGTCCTTTCCTTACATACCCCTCTGGCTTCCTCCACTCTCAAAGTTCATATCATACATGCTCGCCGGTTAGAGAGACTCTTGAGTTGTCCTTCAGATAATTCGTGGTCTATTTGGGCATTGTAATATAGTCTAGGTCTTCCCCGGAACCTACGTCCTACCTTTTTCGCATTGTTTATCTGTTTTGTCATTTTTCTTCTGACATTCTTTCTATATGCCCGAACCAACGGAGCATACCGTTGCGAATACGATCGTTCAGCTTGACTCCGCACATATTCTGCAAAGCTCGCATTTATCCTACTCGACTGTAGGTAGTATAAATTCCTACTTTCATTCTCCTTCTTACATCTTTTTCTCGGCTCTCGTCGGCATATAACAGCATTGGGACAAGCACTCCGTTATATATGAGCAGCTGCGCCTTTTGGCTTAAGTGGTGGCTCGCAAGTAGCTTTCCCATCGCACCATTCCCTCTGTTTCCTGCACTCACTCTTCTCTCTATGTTAGCGGTGTCATTAAATCACGCTTGAAGATCTAGTCAATCTTGTTCGTAACACCTCTTATGTAAAGTCACAGGGAGACGCTCCACTGTAGCTGGTTTAGCTCGGCCACTGTGACGTTGGCGTGAAACTGATCACGGTAAACACCTGGTAGTCCCTCCGGTGACCATGGGTGCTGTAAAGTACTCGAAACGTAGGGAACTTAAAAAGCAAAAATAAAGCTCGATAACATGCGAAAAACATCTACCCTGTACTAGAAATTATACTTGTGTCATTCGTGTATATATTTCGAATTTTACGTGCACAAATATACCGAAACAAATAATTGTGGTGTCTCAAAGTTTAGCCTTCGAAAGAACACTAAACCGAGCGTTGTTATTGAAACATTCCTAAGAAGTTCATCATTTTCTGTTTCTCTGAATCATCTAACTATATCATCACGCTAGATCCTTTGCGGGGTAGGCCGAGAGTACAGAGTTCCAACAGGTTCTGTCCTTTCTCTCAATCATCATCGTCATTATCGTTATCATCATCAATAGGCAAATAATATTGGACAAAGGCCTCACCAAAAATTGATGTAACATGACGTTCGGCTTTATACTATACGCATCAACCGCGTAGCGTGTCGTGCAAAACGAGCTCGAAGTACTGTTCTTTTTGTGGACTTTTTATTACTGCACTATGGGGTCTGGGATTGGGCATGGTCACTTACAATTCTATGCTTGCAGTGACTATTTGGTGCGGGTTTTGATAACAAATTCATCTGATAAAACGTCTTTCTATATTATGTATATAACCCGTTGATAAAAATTGTACTCAGTCAAAACAACCTCCAGCAAATAAGATACTGAATAATGAAAGAGCATTTTATTCTTTCAAGCAACTAGTTCGTAATTTATTCATGAAACATTATGAGTGAACGGTTTAAAGTGAGATTACTTTGAAGTGTGATGGCGGCAGGACGAACTTTGAACCAGCCAGTTCCTATTAACTGTCACCGACTAAAAGGATAATGTTGTACTTAAATTAATGTTATTTAACGTTTTACGTCGACATAAATTAGTTTTGAAATTAATTTAAATTTATTATGTATAATATCAGTTGTATATTTGCAGATATTTTGCACAAATATAAAGATCCTGTGATCTTGGGTTCAAATCCTAGGTCGGATAAATGTATTTGTTTTAACAAAAAATTCCCAGTATGAGTCCGGAGTCTCGAATTGTTACCGTTATGTGGCAATAGGCTCGCCCCTTATTACATGGGACCTAACTTCGTCGGCGAATCGTGGGTGTACTCGGTACGCCTCTGCCACCCCCGCTTGTGAAATATAGGCGTGACGGTGTTATATATCATCATCAGTCCCATCATCGGCCGAAAGAGATCCACTGCGGAACTAAGACCTTTCCAAAGATCTCCAGGACGACTTGGAAGGCCGAGTTCATGATGTACGCTGGATGAGACGCTGTTACCCGCGATCCAGGTCATCAGTCCAACTTATGGAGAGCATGTCCAAACCATTCCACTTTATATATAGATTTTAACAATACGAAAACTATCATTATTTTTGTATATCATACATATTGAAGATAGATACCATAATTATAATTGTCTGTAAATAAGTATGTATGTAAAAGAAAGACCGATGACCCAGTGAAGGTCGCGGATGAAGGTCGTCGTGGCGATCTTGGGGAGGGCCTTTGCGCTGCAGTGGACGTTTCGGCTAAAGATATAAGTATGTAGATGTGTATAATATACAAGTGCCGTTAGTATGGTGGTACTATGTAACTATCAGACCTGGTCGCGCTAATTTAAAATTTTCATTGTTTCACATTTGTTACATAATTTGGATGCTATACATGCCAATCCTATCCTATACATTGTTTTCCTCCATCCTATACTATACTAGCATTAAAAAAACATCCTAATTTCAATAGAGAAGATGGCTGGGTGCTTTCGTCGATTTGGGATCCGGTAGTAAATAAAATGAAATCCAAAACCAAGATTAACACTGCAGTTAAGTCCTGGGTTAAAAATCTTAGGTGTGTGTGTGTGTGAGTGATGTACGCTGTTGGCTGCGAGGCCTTTACAGCTTCACCGGACTTAAGTGCGAGCGTGCAGCCACTACGCTCGAGCCAGAAGGGCAAGGGGCGACATACTCGAGGGCGCCCTCGGTTGGGACAGTCGCTGGTGGGGCACGGGGTGCACTACTAAGTGCACCGGTCAACCGCCGGCTATGGGAGGGGAGCTACGACTACGTCGTCGTCGCCCGTATTCTGAGCGGAAAGAATGGATGACAAAGCATTGGGGGGATCGGTGAGAACATGTCGCGGCCGGCGGTGGCGGCAGGGGTCGGGGGGCGGCGGCTACGATTAACGGATTCGCATGGGTAGATGCGTTCACGAAGTGTCGTGTTGTCGCCTTTTTAATATAGGCGCGAATAGGTTCGAGATCTAGATCGGAGTGGAGATCGACATTCCGTACGAACCATGGGGCTCCTACGGCTTAACCGAGGAAGCGGTTTTGAACCGCTTGGAGTTTATCGATGTGAGAGGGGGCCGAATGCCCGAACACAACACACGCATTAAAAAAAATCCTAGGGTGGAGAAAGTATGCTTATTGCATCAATAAATTCTCAGTCGCCGTTCAAAGTTTGAAATGGCAATATGCTCGGATTGCATTGGGATCTAAAATCGTCGGCGAAATATGAGTGTTCACAGTATACCTCTGCCACCCCTACTGGGGGAATACTGGCGTGACGGTGTCTTTTCTTACTGTAACTGACCACCTCTTCTAGGATTACGGTCGCGATGAATATAATTCTTTTTCAAATTTAAAACTAGTTTCTGCCATCGACTTCGTCCGCGTTGACTTTTAATAGGAAAGTAACATTTTCCGAGTTAAAAAATATCCTATGTGTTAATCTAGGTAATAAACTATCTGTGTGCCAAATTTAATCCAATTCCGTTCAGCCGTTTTTGCGTAATTGAGTAACGAACATCCAAACATCTAAACATACAAATTTTCACATTTATAATATTACAGGTAGTAGGATTTCTTTAGTGAAATGAGTTCACGTTGACCCGAAGTCGACGTTACAAATTAAGTCTCGTAAGTTTCCATGAAAAAAAAAGTAGGTAGAACGTGAAACGGGCACGAATTTTACGTATTCTAAGGGCGAAAACTAGGTACTTTAATTAATTCGAGAAACGAATATCTTATTCTTTCTAATAACTAGACTAGTAATTTGATTATAATTGTTTAAAGATAATCGGTACAAAGAATGTTTCGCTTATTATTTCCTTACAATTATAGGTAGTTCGGAATAATCAAAGGATCTCCGTAAAGACGTTGTTTCATCTTTTTCTTTTTGGGTGTATTTGGCTGTAATATCTTTCTAGTTGGTACCCAAAGCATGTTTGGATCGGTTTCGCTGGAAAGCGATTGGGGAGGCCTATCTTCAGCAGTGGACAAGTAAAGGCTGTGATAATGATAGCGCCCAAGGCATAATTTCTTTTGAGGACAATATGAGCCAGAGCCAGGCTGACTTCAGAAAGCTTAATATGAACAAATTGATATCAGCGTGACGCTACCGATATGCCACCCTTTTTACTTTTCACTAAGGAAGGGTCCTTACAAATTAGTTGTTTGAGAGAATAAAATGCTGTTTCATGATTCAGTATTTTATTTGCTGCAGGTTGTTTTGACTGAGGACAATTTTTATTAACGGGTTACATACATAATATAGAACGACGTTTTATCAGACGAATTTGTTATCAAAAGAAATATGCAAGAAAATTTAAGGCGATTATTACGAATAAAAAGTATTTAAATATACAAGATGTTATATAAATAACGCAAGACCTGAAAGTAGTTTGTTCTAAATCGACAACTGAATCGATTCCAACTATTTTTAAAGTATGTAAAATTTTTTTTTAATTATCGAATATTCTTGTTACTCGTTCAGTTTGCTGTATTAAACAATATGTAATCACTATTCAAAACAAACAAAACATACGTTAATAAGCAAAAAAGTACAGGTTTCTAGGTTGATTAGGGTACCAATTAGCTTCAAAAAATGGTAAAAAACTCCTTAAAATTGGAAGTTTGACATTCGTATTGAATTCGTAAGGCAATATTCTAATTGGGATGTCTGAGGTCTTGCGTTATATATGATACACCTTGTATATGTTTAGTGAGCTTACTTAATAAAAGTGTATTGACTTGAATTCTTCACAAGTTAGGCTTGGTAATAAATTGTTTATGCATTAAGGACTGGTCACACATTGACCCCTATCTCGCCTGATGAAAAATGATGGTGGGGCCGGAGATATGACTCGCGGCAGATGTGACAGAGCCATGCTTACTCCAGAGATCTTAGTATGAACAGATTGATATTAGCGTGAAGCTACCGAGTTGATATGCCACCCTTTTCACGCTACAAATATCCAACTATAGGATTTTTCATGAAATAAAGGTACTGTGACAGTTGTAAGTGTCAAAGAAAATTATACTTCATTCAATGGCAATAATGACCTGTTTCTATACTTATGGTTTTATGCCTTAACATTATTGAATTATATATTAATTTCGTTTGGCACTTAGAACTGTTACTACCCATTTTATGTGAAGAATACTATAATCCTGCTACTTACTAATATTATGAATGAAAAAGTTTGTATGTTTGTTACTAAACCATGCGAAAACGGCGGAACGGATTTGGAGGATATACTTTTCATCAAATATACAATGCGAATATTATATGTATTTAGTATTTATATAGTATATGTATATTATTTATATTTATGTATTTTATATATTTTTCTTTTGTTTGAATGGGTGATTGTATAACTACACTTTTATTTACTGTCTCATCCCTCAACACTCAAAGGTTCGCTGGAAGAGAACTCATATTTTGAGTTAAGCTCGCCTTTGTGTATGACTTGTGAAAATTTCATTTACCTCTCTACTGTATACGTTTAAAGAATAATAAAAAACAAACTTTAATAAAAATATATTCTTTGAGCCACTGGGAACAAAATGGTGAAGCGGATGGGAATAAGCCCCTTAAATAACTTTAATTCTTGCTAGTATTATATTACCGCTCGAAATTCTACATTCAACACTAACCCGTAAAAAAAAAATAATAACGGCCCATTAAACGATAAATAGGCCCGCCTTGTTGACCTTTACATAATCTGACAATAAATACACCCATAACTCACCGTATTATCCCGTAAAAGGTGATTTTCGATGTCACCCGCTGTTTTTTTGGCCGCTTGATATTCGGAATGCGCCGTTTTGGCTGTTTTTTTATTGTCCTAACTTGATAGATGGCTCGCCTATCTTTGGACACATTTTGAACACGCCTCGCTGCTAACGGTTATTTTTTAAATAGAATCGCTTAGAAGATTTGTTCGTCGGTTTCAGAATCAGTGAGCTTGGGGGTGAAAAGAAATTAATATATTTGTAATGTTCGTGTCTGTTACGCACTTGGTAAGGTGCGTAATTGTTTTGTTTGGAGTTGGATAAATTTAATAGGTACCTAATAAAACATTGGCTGTTTCATACTGAATTCTTAAATTTACGCGAATATTACACATTAAATAAAACAATTTTTCAGATATTATCGCGGATTATTTTTAAGTTCCCGATGTTTCGAGTGCTTTGCAGCACTCATGGTCGCGGGAAGAACTGAGGTATTAGACGTCTAAAAGGCATAGTTATTCCGGGGTACCCATAAACTTCTTAATTATTATTGTTGGTCCGATCTACGCAGAATGAGCTCACGGTGTATTGTGGTCAGGATTATATTAATTACCGGATCCCAAGTCGACGGAAGCACCCAGCCATCTTCTCTATTGAAATTAGAATGTTATTTAATGTTTGCAGGTACAGTATAGGGTTGGGGGAACGCAGCATCTAAATTATATAACATTTTTAAGTAATGCAAATTTTAAATTAGCGCGACCAGGTCTGATAATTGGTTACGTAGTACCAGCATAATTTAATACTCCTTTAATGGTACTAGTATATTATACACATCTACATACTTCCACCTTTAGTCGTAACCGCGTCGCCCCTCAATGTCGTTTTGCGCTTGGTATAGGTTAAAAGTTGTTTTATTAATGCACTTAATTAGTAGAGTACTCTTTATTGTACACCAGCATAATTACAGTAAAGAAATACAAATTGTTTATGGCGATAGGTACAAGTGACAGTCTTATTGCTAGAAGCAATTTCTTCCCGACAACCAGTGCGTTGGAAGAAGCAATAGATAGAATAATATAGGCTTGTTGGTGGCGTATAAAGGCAGCCAGTGACTTTGTACGTCGGACTGTAAAAGGCAATGCATTTCACTGCCCAATCCAGACTCCGGACAGATCCAGACAAAGTTGCAGTCCGGACTGCAACTGAGAATTTTCCACTTATGAACCCTCACCAAAGACCTCATGGTCATTAGGGTAGCGAGCAGCAAGCTAAGGCAAAAATGCTCATATAGGTAATGTTCCCCTTGAATATGGATAACTTGTTTAGCTATTATTAGCTAACTAGTTTCTGCCCGCTACTTCGTCCGCGCTAACTTTAGACAGAAACCCAACAATTTTCTGGGATAAAAAGTATCCTTTATGTTAATTCAGGTAATAAACTATACTGTGTGCCAAATTTCATCAAAATGCGTTATAATAATATAAAAATACAAACTTGCACATTTATAATATTAGTAGAATATCCTTTTCTTCTTTTTATTAATTTAGTTCCATTGATGTTGTGTTTTCCATTTTATCATGAATAATATATAGTGATTGATTTAACTTAGATCTACCCGAAATATCAAACCGACATTTTTCTTCCATACCACTTTAACAAAATGTAGAGGGATTTTTTTAAATTATTTTTTTATAACCAATCGTGCGGTACCTTGCCTTTTTCTGCCCGGATAGTCATTCCAAACTGGTGGTAGAGTCTTTGTTACTTCTCTCTAGATTCATAAATACTATAATGCTTTGCATAATTCTTTATTAATGTAAAACATTATATAGTATTTTTCACATAAGATGATGACAGTTCTAAGTGCCAAACGAAATGAATATTTCATTTGGCACTCATGATAGTAAGGCATGCAACCATAAGTATATAAACAGGTCATGCCTCTTATTGCCATTGAATAAAGTATAATTTTGTTTGACACTTAGAACTGTCACAGAACCCCTCCTTTATGGAAAATACTACAGTATTTTTAATATCAGTCTATATTGTCCCACTGTTGGGCAAAGGCCATACTTCACAAATCGACGTGAGAAAGATTAGATCATACTTCACTACGCCGACCCAGTATGGATTGGTGGAGGCAGGTTCGTGGCCACCTGCTGTTAGAACTTATCAAGCCGCCTATAAGGCCTCCAACTCGGCTTAACGACTACCAAACTGCGTGGTAACCGGGACCAACGGCTTTACGTGCCTTCCGAAACACGGAGACGCTCAAATATGAAAATGCCACAAACGGTTACTCATCTCAGGTCGACCAAGTCGAACGCTGCTTAATTTTGGTGATAGCTAAGAACACCGTAGCCGCACAGTGCTACGAGCGCCTCATAGTGCCTTGTAGTATTTATGATGAGGTTATTTTGATGGGACTGCCTCGTTGGTCTAGTGGCAAAGCGCATCGCTTTGTGATCACTAGTTCCTGGGTTCAAATCCTAGGTCAGACAAAGGTAGTTATTCTAACGAAACAAAACATCCATTATGGGCCCAGTATATGGCAATAGGCTCGCCCCCTATGGGACCTAACATCGTCGGCGAAAAGTGGGTGTACTCAGTTCACCTCTGCCACTTTTGGTGGCACAGAAGGGGAAATCTCTTAAGGAATATAGGCGTGACGGTGATATTTTGATTCTGATTCAAAATAAAAATAATATAAAACTAAAGGAACATGTTATTTGTTTTGTATAGGCGCTGTCTCAACACGTTTTGCATCGAGTGGACGGCGAAACGGTGGGCGGGCCCATGAAGGCTTACAGCACGATACAGTTTGTTGTACAGAAACACCACTTCGTTACAGGGAAAATTAAGGTGAGTGTTAAGCAAATGGAACTTTCAATGCGGCGCTACTGGGTTAGAATCACGCCTCTATTTTTTATGTTCTATTTGCATAAGGCTAAAATTGATTAAGTATATTGTTACTAGCTTAGTGAAGAAAGTAGAGGAAAGAGGACAACAGGTCAGTTCAGTTTAAGTATTAGATTCTTCAAGAAATAGTTTATTTTTCGAGTGTTCAAAAAGTAGGTAGAGCTAATAATAAACCGTCATAATATCCATATAATAGTTCTATTTCATAAGTTTTATTTGAATAAGTCTGATCTAATGATTTCATATCGTTATAATAATAATATCAGCCTATACTGCCCTCTGCTGGAAAAAGGCGTTTTCTCACAAATCGAGGTTAGGGATACTTCACCACGCGAACCCAGTGCGGATTGGTGGTGGCAGGTTTGTGGCGACCTGCTGTTGAAATTTATCAAGCCGCCTAATAAGACTTCCAACTCGGCTTAACGATAACCACATTCATCATCATCATCATCATCTCAGCCTATATTTGTCCACTGCTGAACATAGGCCTCCCCAATCGCTTTCCAGCGTAACCGGTCCGATGCCACCTGCATCCAACGACTTCCTGCGATTTTCACAAGATCGTCGGTCCATCTGGCAGGCGGTCGTCCCACGCTGCGCTTGCCAATACGTGGTCTCCACTCTAGAGTCTTTCTGCCCCAACGCCCGTCCGATCTACGCGCTATGTGGCCCGCCCATTGCCACTCCATTGCCACGCCATCAGCTTGCTAATCTTAACGGCTATGTCGGTGACCTTGGTTCTTCTACGAATCTCCTCATTCCTGATTCGATCGCGTAGAGAAACGCCGAGCATAGCTCTCTCCATAGCTCGCTGAGCAACTCTGAGCTTTTTTATGAGACCTATTGTAAGAGACCACGTCTCTGATCCATATATTATCACTGGTAACACACATTGACTAAAAACTTTAGTCTTAAGGCACTGAGGTATTTTGGATGAGAAGATGTTGCGCAGTTTCCCGAACGCTGCCCAGCCGAGTTGGATTCGTCGATTGACCTCTCTCTCAAAGTTGGACCTACCTAACCGGACTACCTGTCCCAGGTAAATGTATTCGTCGACAACTTCAAGAGTAGAGTTCCCAACGGTGAGTGCGGTGGGTACGACATGGACGTTAGACATTATTTTCGTTTTGTCCATGTTCATTTTAAGACCCACTTGTTGAGATACTCTGTTGAGGTCATCGAGCATTCGTCCTGGATCTTCCAGCGACTCCGCCACGACCACAATGTCGTCAGCAAATCGAAGGTGAGTGATGTATTCGCCATTGATGTTGATGCCAAGTCCTTGCCATTCCAAGAGCTTGAAGGCGTCCTCTAAGGTGGCCGTAAACAGTTTCGGAGAAATGACGTCTCCCTGCCTTACTCCTCTTTTTATGGGGATCGCCTTCGTGCACTGCCCCTGTACTCGGACTGACATGGTGGCGTTATTATACAAGCACTTCAACACTTCAATGTACCGATAGTCAATGCGGCATCGCTGGAGAGATCTAAGAACCGCCCAAGTCTCGATCGAATCGAAGGCTTTCTCATAGTCCACAAACGCCAAGCATAGTGGCCGATTATACTCCTCGGTCTTCTGTATAATCTGCCGCAGCGTATGTATGTGGTCTATGGTACTAAAGCCTTTCCGGAAACCGGCTTGTTCTGGAGGCTGGAAGTCATCAAGCCTGCGTTCGAGACGATTCGTGATGACTCTCGAAAACAACTTATAAACATGGCTCAGCAGTGTGATGGGCCTATAATTCTTCAGTAAAGTGTTATCACCTTTCTTGAAAAACAGTACCACCACACCCCTGTTCCATGCTTCCGGCGTTTTCTCTTCGAGCAAGACGGAATTAAACAGCCTCTGAAGGACTTTAAGTACCGGCGTTCCGCCCGCTTTCAGAAGCTCTGCGGTAATTCCGTCTTCGCCTGGCGCTTTGTTATTTTTGAGTTGTTTGAGAGCCATCCTAATCTCGTACAGGCTGATGTCCGGGATATCTTCAGTGTAGTGTCGGGTTAGCTTGGCTCTTGGGTCTTTTACCAAGTCAACAACAGGTTCAGCTACTGAGGTGTACAACTGCCCATAGAACCTCTCTATCTCCCTGAGCACCTCTGACCTATTCGACGTTACGTTTCCGTCCTCCGTCTTCAGCTTCGTCAACTGGCTTTGCCCAATAGACGCGTCTCTTGCGAACACTTTGGAGCCCTTGTTCTGTGCTATGGTCTCCTCAATACGCCTTGTATTGAAGGACCGTAAATCGTGTCGCAAGGACTTCAGTATCTGTCCATTGAGCTGCCTATAGGACTTAGCATCATCGGAGGTTTGGAGCGTCATGGAACGTCGCTCAGCCATGAGGTTTCGGGTGTAGTTGGATAGTTTTTTAAAGGGTCTATTTTTACGGTGGGGCTTAAAATACTTAGACCCGACCGTATGGACAGTCTCTACCAGCCTGTTGTTGATTTCGTCCACTGATGCGCTGCTGTCTAGCAATTCGAAGCGGTTTGCCAATTCAAGTTGAAAGTTCTCGGGGTTTTGGATATGTGCATAAGAAGGTCGGAGCGTAGACTTCATCAGACGCGATCTTTCCATTTTGACATTAATATTTAATGTGCCTCTGACCATTCGGTGATCACTGCCGGTTTTTACCCTGTGAATCACGGAGACATCATTAAATATTTGTCGCTTGGTGCTCATGATGAAGTCTATCTCATTTTTTGTGGAACCATCAGGGCTCATCCAGGTCCATTTCCTATGAGGCGGCTTCCGGAAGAAAGAGTTCATCATAAAGAGTCCCTCCTTCTCCAGATATTCGGCCAGCCTCTGACTCCTGGGGTTGCGTTGCCCATATCCAAATTGCCCCACTCTCAATTCATCATCGCCCTGTTTGCCCAGCCGCGCATTGAAGTCACCCATAACCACTGTAAAGTGTGCTTTGAAAGTATGTATGGCTCTACTAATGTCCTCATACATTACTTCGACGTCATCATCTGAGTATGCCGAGGTCGGTGCGTAGACCTGTATGACCTTCAGCGAATATCTTTTGGATATTCTGAGTATCAGGTACACGACACACTAGTGATGGACACAATGTTGTCTATGAGTGACTTGTGGACGATAAATCCGACACCACCTCGGGACTGCTGTTCACCCTCCCGGTAGTAAAACGAGTTGCCGGATTTTAAGGTTATCGTGTCCTCGCCCTTTCTTCGGACCTCCGATAAACCAACAATATTCCACCGCAACTTGTTTATCTCTTCTTCCAGCTCAACAAGCTTCTCATCTGTCCTTAACGTGCGTGCATTGTATGTCACCAGGGCCAATTTTCGATGTTGGTGGTAGCCGAATCTCTGCCGGAGATTCTTAGCACCCCTTGTCCTGTCGTTACCATAGCTGCTACCGTGGCCAGGACGAACAGGACCGCCGGGGACTAGGGGCCTGGTTTTATCCTTTTCTTCCATTTTAATAAATTGGGGGGGTTTGCCATACTCGCCACGCTTGGCAGGCGAGTTGGCGAGCGCAGTTTTTGATGGTAGAAGTGTTAAGGGAACGCTGCTGCCCATTCCCTAGTTTTCCCTTAGTCGCCTTGTACGACACCCGATGGGATGAGATGGGTTGGTCCTATTCTAAGCCGGGAACCACGCGGCAACCACATTAACTGGTACCAACGGCTGAACGTGCCTTTTAAAGCACGGAGATGCTCGAATATTAAAATACCACAAACGGTCACCCATCTCAAGCCAACCGAGTCGAACGCTGCTTAACCATGGTGATCGGTAAGAACACCGTGGTCTCACAATACTACGAGCGCCTCTAACTTACATAATGTAGTCTATGTATAAAGGGTAAAAATTTATCTCGCCCTGGGTATGTGCCAGAGTGCCAGAAGTGATATTCGTTTTTTTTTTAATTCCTTTCTCTACGGACGATTTAGCGCAGTGGTTAAGAGCTTAATCTACTCCGCCCACTGTGTCTAATAGTCGCGGGTTCGATTCCCGCACGGGACAAATCTTTGTGTGATCCACAATTATTTGTTCCAGTCTGGGTATTTGTGTATGTGAATTTTCATGTGTGTAAACTCACCCACGATACAGGAATACGTCCTAGTGTGGGTCTACGTTTAAAAGAAAAGAAAAAAAGTTTTTTATTGTATAATATTACTAACGGATGAAAAGTACACAAAAAGTACAGTGCGACAAGGATCTTTTGGCCAGTGGATGACATTGCCGGAGGGGCGTTGGTGTGAAATGGGACGATTTAGTAAAATTTTCCTACTTGCAGGGAAATATTTCAACAGGTGTAACTAACTCGAGAGAAACGCATTTGCTCTACGAATTTAATCAAGCTGCAC
Source organism: Phalera bucephala (assembly GCA_905147815.2). NCBI lineage: Eukaryota > Metazoa > Arthropoda > Insecta > Lepidoptera > Notodontidae > Phalera > Phalera bucephala. The sequence continues at coordinate 26,665,142 of LR990613.1, read as the reverse complement.
CATGTGGACGCAGTAAACCAAAATAAATTAGGGAAAAATTAAAAATAAAATCCTTTTAGGACATTCTTACTTATGAAGAAAAAAACTTGGATAAATTTCATACCAAACGGCAACTTTGCGACTGCCATGAAATGAAACTTCACTTGATGACAGCGTTAGTTCCAATTTTGGCCGCGGGCCAAAATATCCTTCTAGGACTTGTACATACGACAAGACATGAAAGAATACTTTTGTCAGTTAGTTACGCAAATACACATTCCAGCTTTAGAATATACAAAAAAATACTCAATTATTTTTATATTGTGTTAACTCCGACCAATCTCATTTTTATTTTAACGATGATACACGTTTCATCGTTGAAATAAAAATTAAATTGGTTGTATGTAATACAAGTACAATGGAATTTAACAATGGCCGAAAAATGTGTGTGTGTATAAAAGTCAATGGTAAATAAAAAAGAATAACACTGAAACTGAATATTTTCGTTCATAATATGAAAATGAATTGTTTTATTCTTGATGGAAAAGACCAGGCCTTTATTGTAACTATTTCAATTTACTTAAAACGAGAAATAAGCAACCATTATTCTTGTGTCACTCATGTCACATGAAAAAGTGCCGAATCATTTTAACAATATGAACAAAATTATTTAAGTGAGCTTTAATAAAAAGTTCTCGCTAGATTGCCTCGTTGGTTTAGTGGCGAATAATGCGCGTAAGGGTTCGAATTCTAGGTAGAACTAAATGTAATTTTTCGAGAAAAAATCCAGTTCAGTCCGGAGTCTGACCTAGTTCTCGGTATAATGGAAACAGACTCACCCCCTATTACATGGGACTTAACATCGTCGCCGTCGGTGGGTGTACACAGTCCACCTCTGCCACCCCTGCTTGGGAATATAGGCGACACGATGTTTATTTAAAAAAACAGAAATTTAATTTTTATTCATTACAGCGTTAAAATAAGTCATCGACAGAAACTCTTATTAATATTTTATCCTTTTAACTTTTCTCTTTTATACACTGAAGCCTTACAAAATATTTAATAACTCCGTGCAGTGCTGGACGTAAGAATTTTTAAATCAGAATGTAAACCCTTCACTTTTTCATTTAACTTTGGTACCACAAATGCTTTAACAGGTTCTTAAGATATAGATTCGATGAATAAAATACAGACAGGTAGTTAATAAGGTCAGGTATTTATAAATCAAATAACTGGCCGGTAACTTTTGGGTTACGTCTGTGTCTTTCTACCCTTTGTTGATAGAAAACAAGCCTTTATTTTTGTAGATTTCTTTGGAATCAATTTTCTCAAGTGACTTACTGGGTACTGTAGTTTATTTTACCGTGACCGAGTTCTTTGTTTTTTAAACAAAACGTAGTTCTATGCTAGGAGTTATTTCTGCGCCGTGGGTGATTTTATAAACATAGAATTCACATAGGTAAATACCCTGACCGAAACAAATGAATACGGGTTGCATGGATATTTGTGCCTTAGAATAAAAGTGGAAAAGAACGCGTGGGCAGACCAATGTCTCGGTGGATACATGACGTATCGAGAATTGCAGGAAGAAAATGGGGTAGATTGGCGCAAGACCGCGAAGAATTGCATAAAAATGAGGGGACTTATGGCCTGCAGTGGGTTATTGAAAGCTGATGATAATATTTGTCGCGTGAGGGGTTCGAAACCGCGACTGCTCAATCAAGTGGGCTGGTTCTCTTGTATTTCTTATATTCACAGATCTGATTTGTTACAGATACGATGTACAGCGAGCATATACTCCATATACCTACAGAGCCTAGAAAAGAGCGCTGAGGAGGAGAGGATACGAACCACTCCCGTCAGCCTCCCAGAGGTGCACGAAGCCGTCGTGTACTCCATACATCGCCTGCCAGAAAGCAGTAAGTCTCCAAAGATTTGCTTCTCCGTAAGCAACGGATAGCGAATTATTTACATGCAATGCATACGATGTTTGAATAATGAAGATGTGCGCAGTGCAAAAAAGATCGATTCCTGCATTTGTGAAAACAGTGCCTCACTCTTTAAGTTCCTGTGTCATGGTCGGTAGAATGCATATGTTTATATTATAAAAGTCTAGTACATTCTGGAACACACTTTTAGATTTTTCGAATACTATGTGCCACAGCCAGTGTTGCCATATCTACCAACTTCTTGGTAGATCTACCCATTTTTCCTCTAGTCTACCTATCTACCACCATACCCCTCAAATCTACCTATCTTCCAAAGTAATTACGACACCATAGTGAAGTCGTTTTTACCAAGGTTTGAATGTAACAGAACGATACTGAACCTGACAATTAGGTATTTATAAATCGAAAGCAGTTATTAAGATGGCGGTCTAGTTTGTTGAAATGATCCGCATTTAAATCGCGCTAGCACACATCACCATAGTCGAATATAGGAACGATAAAGGACTGCACGAGCATTGTTTTTGTAAGAGAGGGGAGTAAGTTTTTAAATCGATAAAGGTATCGCAAGGTACTGGTGACTTTTTGACTGCCAACTAAGCGTCGTGTCAATGTGTAATCTGAGATCTTTAACACTGGAATTAAAAGATATAGCTGTACCATTGAACACAATTGATGGTAGAGTTGCAATATTCAGCTTGTTGATAGTCCTAGAACTCCTCAGAAGAATAGCTTGACACTTAGCCGGGTTAACTGTCACTCCCAATCGGTCACACCAATTTTTAATTGACGCCAGATCTTATTTAATTTACAGATAGTGTCAGATATTCGATCGGCACTATATTTGTACCTAGCCTTCTTTTCATATATTTTACTGTGCTTCTATCATAAATGCCGTGCAATGACAAATTGGCCACTTCCATTATAAGCAATTAGGAAAAACAGTAGGGCACATCCACATGGAGTGAACAAGCTCTATTTGATAGCTCACAGCCCCAATTGGCCCCAATTCGGTACGTTTCACACCTAAAAAAATAATTAGGTCAGTAAATTTGCTTCTTGAAAATTTTAGATTCTTCCGTTAACCACTTTGGGTTAAAATTTGAACCGTATTCCGCGAACGCGACTGCGTAATTAGTGAATATCAATTTGTTCTCGTTTGTAGAAATTGTTCGTTTGTTTTATAATAAGGGTTAATTGAATTACCCTTAGTGATGAGACTCATGGTGAAATTATATGAAAGTTTATCAGAAAAAAATTCGTCAGAATCAGTTAATCAGAAAAAACGTGTATGTATCTTTGTAGTAGCAATAGTAGAATCAGACACCGTCTGCGCCAGAGAAGTGGATCTTCTTTGTTTTTTGAAGTCGAGGGACCCCTTGCCCCCCTACCGGTGCAGGTCTTTACGGCAAGACACCGAGTTTATGCTATGCTCCATAGTGAGTCACCGAACCCTGGCCGTTTCTTCTTGGGACACCCTTAGCACGTTGCTCTTTTTACTCTTCCGGCTTAAGCATAGTTTATACGCTCGTCCTCCTTGCTTGGTAAATCTGTAGGAGCCCTAAGCCAACAGCGTAGTTACTCATTGTAATAAAATTTAGCTTTGGATATAATAAATACCTCTTTGAATTTCCTAAATGTTTTCAACACTTTGTATTTAGCATTCAAGTGTAACTTATTGTTCTTTACTATGGAATCGCAATTCAATAGCAATGGAATACCATTTTTATATATATTTTCATAGAAATATCTGGCTTCAGCTGCCTGTGTAAAGAATTTATCGAAGTTACTCCAGTAGACTGAAAATGTTTCATCCTGTTTCTTTGCAGGGCTATCGACCTATCCCAGATAGTCATTTCCTAGATTCTGGTCAAATACAGCACAAGCACTCTATTTTATTATCGTCATCATGAGTGGAGGAAGCCAGAGAGGTCTGTAACGAAGGGACCTGTTGGAACACTGTACTCTTTACCTACCCCGCAAAAGATCTAGCGTGTTGATATAGATAGATAGAGATCATCATCAGTTTTCTTTAATTCGCTGCAGGGCATAGCCTCCTTCCTTTTGTACCATTCTTCGCGGTCCGGAACCAATCTACCCCAAGTTCTTCCGACGACGACTCTACTTTATAAGCTTATTATTAGTGGGGACTGGTCAGCGATTGACCCTATCTCATCTGATGGAACTTTTTGGTATATATTACTTACCGAAATTATACTTGTGAATTACAAATATACCTATTTCTAAATTCTTAGCGATTGTCTCTTTGGTTTAGCGATGCATGATAATGCTGACGATTTCGAATTCCCAGGTTCGAGATCTAGCTACGATTTTGTTGCCAAAAAATCCTAGGAGACCGGAGTCTAGAATTATCCATCTATATCATCACGCCAGATCCCTTGCAGGGTAGACAGAGAGTACAGAGTTTCAACAGGTTCTTTCCGTACATACGTCTCTGGCTTCCTCTACTCTCATAGTTCGTCTCATACATGCTCGCTGGTTACGGAGTCTCTTGACTTGTTCTTCAAATAAGACTCGGTCTATTTGGTCATGGTAAGATAGTCTAGGCCTACCCCGTTACCTACATCTTTCCACTAGAATTATGCTGGATATAATGGTCTTTTGGGATATTGGAACACTGGGACCTAACATTGTTGACAACATATAAATGTACAGACGACTCCTTTAAACAAGAACGTGAGAGTGTTTAAAGCTGGACGTTTAGTACAAAACTGGTCTTCTTGGCGTTTTTTGAATATTCTTAGATGACACCTTGGTCTTAGTGTAGACGTCTTTTGGCTGGTCATAATAATAATAATAATGAATGCTTCAAGCTTTCACGATTTCAGAAACATTCAAAATAGTATCAAGTACATTGGGTATTCCACCGCACTCAATGCGGATTATAGTTTCATACACCTAGAAATTAATTGGGTCACCAATTTGCGATAGATAGATAGAGATAGATAGAATAGTTGTAAATTTTATCGCGTGCCATTTATAGGACCTTCCGGAGGCAGTTTATTTTACCCTTGTCTACTAGCAGCATTGACTCAAATTGTCGAATAATTGCATACAGGGTTGAACTTATGACTTACATTTAAAGTAAAACTGCTAAATGACTGTTTATTTGACAGTTTTTCCTTAGATTTGAGTTGCGAGACAATGTCAACGGAGAATTTATAGAGCAGTGGTTAAAGAGGCATATTAATAATAGATACATCGTGTTTTATCTGACGGGCAAGACAAGTCTTCGTAACGGGCAAGCGGAGGAAGCCAGAGATATCTGTAAAAAAAATTATGTAACATTCTGAAGCAATTCGCATTAGATCCGCGTGGTGGAGTGTTGTCTAATTAATCTTACTGCGATTTGTGAGTGAATTACGAAAAAAAGACTTACAAGTGAAATGCGTTACCAGAATGTCGACCCAAGTAATTTTTGCATGTTAATATACATTACTCAATTTTAAACGTTTTGTTTTAACATAAATAGAGAAAAACTATTAAAATAGCTATTAAAGTTATGTGAACTTAAGTGTCGTACGAATGGAGCAAGTAACGATGACAAACTAAGGTAAGCTACGCCCACTACGATGACATCAAGGGTTTTAGGAATTTCACAGGCTCGCTAGCTTATCCATTCATTCAGGCCATCTCCTCTACATATTTGCTTCATGGGTTTACCCACCAGAAAGACATTAGGCTCATTTATTATTATTGTTACCATAACTACAGATTTTCTTTTCTATATTATTTGCATAACGTTTATTTTTCTTTTGGTTTAATTTAACACATATAAATACCTACTGTGACCTTCTATATTGGGTTTGGCAGCCCTGTCTGTATATGAAACCTTGCAATATCTATTTATAGAGTTTCCTTCTACTTACTGTTTGTCATGAAGTATAAATTTGTGTTTTCTGTTTAATTCACACTAATTCTGTCCACAACTGTGCTTAAGCTATATATTCTATTTTCGATTGTATATTCTTTGTTTTCAAATCGACCGTTAATAGAGTTGAATCAAAGACTGAAAAAAGGCAAGATGCGGTTGTTCGGACATTTAGAAAGAGTGTCGAAAGAAAGAATGACGGAATAGATATTGTACAATGCGGAAGTGGAAGGTTGTAGGTACCGACGAAGATATCCTAAGAATCTTACCATGACCAAATAGAGCGCGTCTTATCTAATAAACAAGTCAAAGGTTTCTGCAACAGGCGAGCGTGTGTGATACGAACTATGAAAGTAGACTAGGGAGGAGAAGAAGAAAAAAATGATAGATCTCAGTAATGTCTCCCTGCTATAGAATTCAAATTATCAAATGAAGCTTATAATTGACGGGAATACTAACAGAGGCACTACAATAAAGTCGAAGCGTAGAAACCCAATGTGTTTCCAACAGTATTGGTCATAACAGCTAACGATCGATTTGGTTGCAAAATTAGTTGACGGCTTATCGTTATAGCAAAATTCTATTGACAGTCAAAATATTATGACTTGATTATACAATTAAGTCGTATTTTGACTGTAGGTTTGTCTAGTGATAAAAATCAATAGCAGTCCTGAGTATGGATTAAGGATAATAAAAAACTAGATAGAATAGGAATACGATAGCAACTTTAGTTGTTTTTTTAATAATAAGATTTTTGATTCCATAGAATATATAGAAGAATAAATACGAACAGCGACATTCTATTATACTACTAATACTTGCGACAAACTATGAGAGTTAGGGAAGACATCTCGTCTTTCCATCAAATCTAGATAGGTCTGTAAGAAAAGAGCCTGATGGAAATCTGTACTCTCTTCCTACTTGGCGTGATGTATATTTTATAAACCATTACAATAATTAACCCCGATTTTCGCATCACCAATTCACGTAATATATCATCCACGTTTCATTTGGCAGTGCGTCGGCGTAACGCATGTCATTGATATTAAGCTGATAAACTACGCAATATCATAACGGGGCATTAACTATTTTGGCACTTGACAACTAATTAACTTGAGTTTATGTCAACTACCACGGGGAATTAATATTCATGGGCAATAGACTGAAATGAACATCATGAATGGCGCTCGTTAAACATACGAGTGCTTGTTAAAAATTAAATTTTAACTTTTAACGGCTGACTGCCTCGTTGGTCTGGTGGCAAAGTGCATCGCTTTGTGATCACGAGGTCCTGGGTTCAAATCCTAGGTCGGACAAATGTAGTTTTTCTAACGAAAAATTCCCAGTATGAGTCCGGAGTCTGGAATTGTGCCCGGTATATGGCAATAGGCTTGCCCCCTATTACATGGGACCCAACATCGTCGGCGAAACGTGGGTGTATTCAGTGCACCTCTGCCACCCCCTCTGGGGAATATAGGCGTGACGAAAAACGTGGATGATGGGTGACCCATAGTTTACATGGATGTGTGTGTGTGTGTGTGTGTGTGTGAATGATGTACGCTGTTGGCCGCGAGGCCTTTACAGCTTCACCGGACTTAAAGGCGAGCGTGCAACCACTACGCTCTAGCCAGCCAGAAGGGCAACAGGCGACATACTCGAGGGCGCCCTCGGTTGGGACAGTCGCTGTAGGGGGACGGGTGCACTACTAAGTGCACCGGTCAACCACCGGCTATGGGAGGGGATTTACTACTACGTCGTCGTCGTCGCCCGTATTCTGAGCGGAAAGAAGGGATGACAAAGCATCGGGGGGGTCGGTGAGAACATGTCGCGGCCGGCGGTGGCGGCAGGGGTCGGGGGGGAGATCGTAGTCGGCGGTGGCTACGATTAACGGATTCGCATGGGTAGATGCGTTCGCGAAGTGACGTGTTGACGCCTTTTTAATAAAGGCGCGAATAGGTTCGAGACCTAGATCGGAGTGGAGGTCGACGTTCCGTACGAACCAGGGGGCTCCTACGGCTTTACGGAGGAAGCGGTTTTGAACCACTTGGAGTTTATCGATGTGAGAGGGGGCCGAATGCCCGAACACAACACACGCATAAGTCATGATGGGTCTTAAGGGCTATGTCGGTAACCTTGGTTCTTCTACGAATCTCCTCATTCCTGATTTGATCGCGTAGAGAAACGCCGAGCATAGCTCTCTCCATAGCTCGCTGAGCAACTCTGAGCTTTTTTATGAGACCTATTGTAAGAGACCACGTCTCTGATCCATATATCATCACTGGTAACACACATTGACTGAAAACTTTAGTCTTAAGGCACTGAGGTATTTTGGATGAGAAGATATTGCGCAGTTTCCCGAACGCTGCCCAGCCGAGTTGGATTCGTCGATTGACCTCTCTCTCAAAGTTGGACCTACCTAACCGGACTACCTGTCCCAGGTAAATGTATTCGTCGACAACTTCAAGAGTAGAGTTCCCAACAGTGAGTGCGGTGGGTACGACATGGACGTTAGACATTATTTTGGTTTTGTCCATGTTCATTTTAAGACCCACTTGTTGAGATACTCTGTTGAGGTCACCGAGCATTCGTTCTAGATCTTCCAGCGACTCCGCCACGACCACAATGTCGTCGGCAAATCGAAGGTGAGTGATGTATTCGCCATTGATGTTGATGCCAAGTCCTTGCCATTCCAAGAGCTTGAAGGCGTCCTCTAAGGTGGCCGTAAACAGTTTCGGAGAAATGACGTCTCCCTGTCTTACTCCTCTTTTTATGGGGATTGCCTTCGTGCACTGCCCCTGTACTCGGACTGACATGGTGGCGTTATTATACAAGCACTTCAACACTTCCATGTACCGATAGTCAATGCGGCATCGCTGGAGAGATCTAAGAACCGCCCAAGTCTCGATCGAATCGAAGACTTTCTAATAGTCCACAAACGCCAAGCATAGTGGCCGATTATACTCCTCGGTCTTCTGTATAATCTGCCGCAGCGTATGTATGTGGTCTATGGTACTAAAGCCTTTCCGGAAACCGGCTTGTTCGGGAGGCTGGACGTCATCAAACCTGCGTGGTATCACCCAACGCGGCGTCTCCCTCTCGAGCTGGGAGGCAGACTCCCCCGAGTCTGCCACCCAGGTAATTCGGTAGAGACACCCGTGTACCCGGACTTTGACATCCGAGGCCATGGGTATCTCCACGCCCCCTCGCGCCACACGCGCGCGAACCGTCCAGCCGCCGCCGCGCCGCTTTCTGGCGGCATGCAGCAGCAGCCGGTCGGCCCGGTTCGGCCGGGCTAGGGACCCGAAGGGGCCCCATCGCCCAGCAGGTGGTCGGGAGATTACGCAAACCTACACCGACCACCGGACCACCAAGCCGATCTGCGCCACACCCCTAAGGGCAGGCGCCCGAACGGCTCCCTACCAGGGGCGGCGCCACCTGCTGCACCCAACTCTCTCTCCCAAGGGAGAGCGAGGGGGCAACCAGGCGCCACACCCACACCCTTGCGCCTAAAAGGCGCGTGAGCCTTCCAGCCACCACTGCGGGGCCCCTCTGGCAGCAAGCAGCAGCGGCCGGTCGGCTCAGCACGGCTGGGCTAGGGACCCAAAAGGGCCCCACAGCCCAGCGGGCGGTCGGGAGGTCATTCCCTCTACAAAAATGCACGGCGCACACTAGCGCCGCGCTGACCTCGACCGACCACCCAAACGACAGGCGCCACCTGCTGCACCCCACGGAGGGGCGCAACCAGGCGCCACAACCTTCCGGCTAAAGCCGGGGGAAAAAGGAAAGGGGGGGGACGGGACCGAGCGGGGAAGGGGTAAGCGCATGACTGTTTCTGTTATGTCTGTTCAGAAGGACCAGACCAATAGCAGGCAGCAACCGCGAGCAGGATACAGTCACACTTGCCTTGGGGATCGTCGCGACCGTGCGCTACTCCCAAGACCACGCCAAATTGCTTGCCGGGACAGACAAGCAAAATAGGCGAGAAGCTATACCACTGCGCCTCGAAGGACGCGTGTGGTGGGATAGCCTTTCGCCCGCCCACCAGGGAAGACCTAGACTATCTTAACATAACCAAATAGACCATGTCTTATTTGAAGGGCAAGTCAAAAGTCTCCGTGACCAGCGAGCGTGTATGAGTCGAATTATGAAAAAAGTCAAAGAGTTCTGTAAGAAAAGAACCTGTTGAAACTCTGTACTCTCTGCCTACCCCGCAAGGGATCTGGCGCAATTATATAAGATAGATAGATCATAAAAAAGATGTCATTATAATACCATAATTGATTGCTCATCAAACTATATTGTTCCATTGCAGCGCAAAAGCCTTCTCTCACAAATCGAGGTGAAAGAATACCGGGGTGGAAGAATACCTTATCTATATTTTATGCGGCGAATATATGAGAGCTTAGCATGAAAATATTGACGTTAGAGCGACGCTATATAATTGTGTTTCCTTCATTTTTACACTACAAATTGATTAAATAAAGATGTAAGTCAATGTTGATCGATAACGTTAAATGGTTTGTGCGTAGATCTTGGCTAAGATTATAGAGTTTCATTAACATGACTTCATTAATCAGGTTTTAGAGCTATACTTTATAACCGGGGCGGTAAGCGAATGGGGCGTCCCTCAACGAAGGAACACAATAGAGACACTGCGGGTAATGAGTACCTTCGGTGGGTTAACGTTCCGTTAAGAGAGGTTATTTTGTGTTTTCATTTATAATTAAATACTTATTATTTTGTTAAGAAAGGGAGCTTATTTTGGCGGCATTTCCGCGACCCGAAATATTTGTTTGTTTTAATTGACTGATGACGAACGATTTAGCGCAGTGGTTAAGAGCTTAAGCAGCTCCGCCCACTGTGTCTAATAGTCGCGGGTTCGTTTCCCGCACGGGACAAATCTTTGTGTGATCCACAATTATTGGTTCCGGTCTGGGTATTTGTGTATGTGAATTTTCATGTTTGTAAACGCACCCACGACAGGAATAAATATTAGAGCGGGGCTACGTTTAAAAAAAATGGGGTGACATGTTTTTTAATGTAAACACACTCATTTCTACGACGGTTCGTTTCAGTGGCATGGCACTAACTGTAGTGTGACACACAAGTATTTGTTTTGGAGTGGGTATTAGTATATCCTAATTACATGTTTGTAAACTCACCCACGACCCAGGAACAATTTATATAATAGGGGTACGTTTAAAAAAACTTGTATTCGATTGAAAAGTACGACTATATATGCATATATACATATGCCATACATAAGTAAATATGTTTATTAACTCTCTTAATTGCAATAGAAATGCGTTATCAGAAACGATATCTCTGTAGATTATTTTACTTTGAGGATTGAGCGAACAAAATATAAGTTTGTTGAAGTTTCGATAACATTAGAAACAAAATAAAGTAAGTAAATGTTTTACAAATATTTTACAATACGGCCAAATGTTATTTGATTATTTTGATAGATGAGATCATAGTTTAAGAAAGAATCAATGAAAATTCCTTTATTGTCACAACTGAATTATTGAAAGAGGGTAAAATAAAAGAAAGATCTCACAGATTATGTTTATTATGCACTGTGATACTGTAGCTATTTCCTCACCAAGGTTACGCTAAGTCATTCTGAGATCTTCATGAGCGACCCTGAGGAGGACGGCGGCGTGGTGTGGCCCACGTCGCTGTGAGCACTGCGTCGGTGCACGGGAGCGTGTTATCAAGTCTCCCCCCGATGGCGGGCTCTTCCGAGCGCGGCACAAGAAAAGCGCTGATACGTTCTATACGGAGATCCCGAAGACTGCTGCTTTTAGTCTTTAGGTAGCAGTCTTATATGCCGTGCGAGCTTCCTCCGAGGCTCGCAGAAGTCCTTTGCATGATTTTCCCCAGGTAAAAAAGGTCAGTCTGAGATGAGTGATGATCACTTGTGACATTTTAGTTTTCGACCATTTTCGTGCATTGGAAGGTAAGTTAAGTTATTAATCCCACCTGCCACTTGATGTGATAGTCGTTAAGCAAAGTTGGGAACTTTATTGACGGCTTTATAAGTTTCAACCGGATGTAGCCGCTAATTTGCATCGAATAATCTGCATTGGGTCTCCGTGATGGAGTAAAACCTATAAATAATAATAAAAAATATATTTATTTCAACTGTATACAGTAGGTACATAAGAAAACGAAGGTAAGACCCCCCCTTTTAAGTATTACAAATACTTGTGCCAGGAGAGCTTTTGCATAGCCATTATCTTTTAATGTAACACTGCTGAAATAAATTATGGAATCTTATAAGCTAGAAAATAAATCCAAAAACAGAAGTGTGTGTGTGTGTGTGCGCGTGAATGTGCATATGTGTTAGTAGTAGTTAACTAAATATGCTTTGTTATATATGAATGTGCTAATAAATTAAGTAACTGATTATAATAATGCCTCCACTGCGTCATAATCGAGAGACTTAAGCCACGCTGTCATGGCGTTCTTACAGTCATGTAGCTTTATTGGGTATATATTTAATATCCTATTTATTTTATTATACAGAGAGCTAGATTGCTTTATATTTTGGCGATTAGCAAATGTTGTGTTAACAGAGAAAGTATGAGCCACTTCAATTCTTCTTCTCGTAAGTCTACTAGCGTCTTAAGGTAAGGACTTATCTCTAACAGCTTTATGTTTTTTTCTAAAGAAATATAAAAACTCGGCTATTAAATAGATATTCTTTGTTTAATTGAATAAAACCAACCATAAAACTCCTTACTTTGTGAAAGCTACTTAAAACAATGTTGTTATCATACTTTTAATTGATGCTGTGACGAACTCCCGCGTGGTTTTATGGTTAGATCGTTATGTGGATTTAAACAAAGTTTTTAATTGCGGGGTAGCATGACATCCGCATTTTATATACTTTCATAACCCCTGACATATTATGTACTAGCGAGGCTGCGCACGCGTTTACGTTGTAATACTTTTATAAATTAGTAATACTAGTGTAATTCTGAAGTATAAGCTATATTACTGTAAAGTTTCACCAAGATCCGTTTTGCAGTTTTTGCGTGAAAGAGCAACAAACATCTATACATCCATCTTCACATACTTTTACGTTTGAATGAAATTTGGCACACACATAGTTTATTACCTGGACTAACACATTTAATTTCCTGTCTAAAGTCAACGCGGACGAAGCCGTGGGCAGAAGCTGGTTATTAATAACTAGCAGTTTCCCACGACTTCGTACCGGTCGACAACAGCGCCACCTATTGGGTCTATGTAATATAGCCTATGTTACTTCTGGATAAGGTAGTACCGGATATTACCCCGAACATCCAAACTTACAAACTTTACCCCTTTATAATATTAGTATAGATTCCTGCAATGAGATTGAGATATAAGATGTGGGTGAACAAATAAATAAAAAATAAAATAAAAATAGCCTTTATTTGCTACTACTGAACATGCAACTTAACCTACCTTAAAAATATTATACATGTTTAAAAATATTAGTTCTAGTTCGTAATAGTCGTCTCTGCGGCGTAGGCCTCTCCTAAACCTTTACATACATCTCTTGCTCGCGCCTTTCGCATCCAATGAGATCCATCTATGTGACTGAAAATTTCTCTCCATCCTTTATTTGGTCTCCCTTTTCTCCTTTTCGTGTCCCTCAGTACCCACTCTGTTAGAAGTTTTGTCCACCTATTTCATCCTACAAATATGTCCTGCCCAGTGCCATTTGAGTAATCTAATTCTTTTCCCCCGCAAGGGATCTGGCGTGAGGTTATAGATAGATAGATAGATAATTCTTTTCCGTACATCTATTAATTTTGTTTTACTTCTGATGTTGTTGTTGCAAATGTTTATTTGGGAATATTTGAGTATATATATATTAGGTACAAATCAAAAAGAAATTTGAACTTAAGTCAGCTGCAGTAAAATGGATACACTTCCCAAAGTTCTAATGTGGTTTTAGGATAAATAGAGATTAAAATAAGTTAAGAACACTTGATTTGTGAAACTAAAAGGTACTTATCACTATTTAGGTTAAAAATTACATTTGAATGTTGCAGTCCTGCCACCTTATGTAAGCTGAGCATTATAAATGAGTGTACCTTACCTATACTCAGTTATATCGAGCGTAATAATAACGTAGTTAACGCGATTCAATCATGAATAATCCATAATACTATTGGATCCACCAAAGCGTGTTAACGTGTAAACAATTACGTTTCAATATAACAGCCGAATTACATACATTTGTGGATTAAGGGTCCCAGTGGTTGTGTTATACATACTTACTGCGAACTTAGCACGAAAAAAATGAGGTTAGCGTGATGCTATTGATATTATATGCCATCCTTGTCACACTATTAATTTAGTAGATGAACATGAACGTGATAGTACGCTTACTCGCCAGCGTAAGACGTACGTCAATCGGCAACATAAGACGTAAGTTTGTAAACCCTATATTGTCTTGTACACCCACAAAATGTACAAGAGTAGATAACTGTACTAGTAATACTGGGTACATATTTATAAAATAAAAAGCCAATATTTTTTATATTTACAAAAATATGTATTGTGTTCCGATGTGTATGGTGACCCAATCACGTCAAACAAATACAATGATCTATAAGGTTCTACTATTACCTACATCAACATACAGACAGCTACTACAGAACATAGGCCGGTCCTAAACATTGCCACAACGATCAGTTTTGTCATGTTTTGTGCTCTCTACATCCAGCTTTTTCCCGCTAATGATTTAACTAGTTAATGCCCGCGACTTCGTCCGCGTTAACTTTATACAGGAAACTAATATGTTTCCGAGATAAAAAGTATCACTGTCACGCCTATATTCTTCAAGCGGGGGTGACAGAGGTGTACTGAGTACACCCACATTTCGCCAACGATGTTTGGTCCCATGTAATAGGGGGCGAACCTACTGCCATATACCGGGCAGAATTCCAGACTCCGGACTCGTACTGATAAGTTTTCGTTAGAAAAACTACACTTGTCCGACCTAGGATTTGAACCCACTAGACCAACGAGGCAGTCAATCCAAAAAATATTCTTTGTGTTAATCCAGACAGTCAAAATAAAAAGTATCCTTTGTGTTAATCCACATAATAAACAATCTGTGTGCCAATTGTCATCCAAATCCGTTCAGCCGTTTTTGCGTGATTGTAGTGTAGTAACAAACATCTAAACATACAAACTTTTACATTTATAATATTAGTAGAATGAGTTTTAAGTAGAGTAGAAAAATTAAGTACTCCTTCTTGTTAGTATTCCGTAAATAACGCGAAAACACAAAAGAACAACTAGCATGGTTGGTCGGCAAGAAATAGTCTATTTTATTTATTCTTTATTGTATACAGAACAGAGGTAATTGTCATTTTCAAAAGTCATATACAAAGGCGAGCTTAACTCAGAATATGAGTTCTCTTCCAGCGAACCTTTGAGTGTTGAGAGATAAGACGGAAAAATAAGAGGGCAGTTATACAATCACACATTCCAGAGAAAAAGAAAAATATATAAAACTCCTAAACATAATTATAAATAAATTACATACACTACACAAATACTACATACATATAATAAATATAATATACCTACATACATACACATACATAAATAGTACAAAAAGTTATATGTATGCATCAATCAGCAAACAGATAGGAAATGTTCCCTGACTCTTCTCTTAAAAACATCCAGAAATGAGCTCGCACGTAGGGCGTGTGGAAGTGAGTTCCAAAGACGGAAAATGAAGCGGATGCACAGATTCTGCAAACGTTCGAGCTTGTTCACTAGCTCTTCAGTTGCATCAAGGAAGCAGACATCTCCATAGTCAAGAAGAGGTAGGAGAAGAGACTGAGCAAGGTTTATTTTAGTTTGGAAAGGCAAGAACTTTTGAAGACGTTTGAAAGACAGGAAGGAGCTGTAGACTCTTCTGCTTACCTCAGTAATATGAGTGCTCCATGCAAGGTTGGAGTCCATAAAAATACCTAGATTCTTAATAGTGTCAGAGTAGGATACGGATACAGAATCAAGCACAATTGGAGGGCGAGCATGTGAATTCATAACCTGTGCGTTCATGTAGTATTTGCCACCAATGATGATGGCTTGAGACTTAGCCGGATTAACAAGAAGGCCAAAAGATTTTGCCCACTTGCTTATATTTTCTAGATCATCATTGATGACGCTGATTGCATAATAAACTCCTCAATTTTAAAATGTCGATACAGCTGCAAATCGTCGGCATAGAGATGATAGAAGGAAGTAATCAGTTTAGTAACAGAGTTTATAAAAACTGAAAAGAGAAGAGGAGAAAGGACGCCACCCTGAGGCACACCCGCAGTAAGATCGCACCAATCAGAGGAAACTCCTTTAAAGCGAACCGAGTGGGAGCGGCCCCGAAGATAAGAGTTAAACCACGCAATTACCGGAGCGGAGACATTCAGAGAGGATAAGGTGCCTAAGAGGATGTCAAAATCAACTGAATTAAAAGCACTGCTGAAATCCAATAATACTAACACTGTAAGATGTCTATTTTCCATAGCCAGTCTAATATCATCAGTTATCTTGATTAGAGTTGTAACTGTACTGTGACCTGGCCTAAAACCAGATTGATAAGGACTTAGAATGCCATGAGAGGAGAAAAAGAGAGACAGTTGACCTTGAACACCACTCTCGAGTACCTTGGATAGCAAGGGAAGGATGGAGATAGGTCGGAAATGGGATAAGGACGAAGGGTTCTGAGTTTTGGGTGACGGGAGAACGTGTGCTTTTTTCCAAATATCAGGAAAAACGCTAGTCTCCAGGGAAGAATTCATTATGTGCGTGATGACAGGCCCAAGTTCATTCAAGATAAGTAAAAGCATCTGGATTTGGATGCCATCATCACCAACCGCCTTCGTGGAAATGGACAAGATGGATTTCTTGATGTCTTGCTCTGTAATCGGGCTGAAGGAGAAAGAAACACATCCTGGCAAGAGAAGATTGGAGAGATACTTGAGAGTAGACGATTTTATGTCATTTTTAACCGAAGTTGGAGGTTTGGAAAAGCGTTTAATGCGTTAACGTCCACATTAGGAACATTCGGAGTAATGGTTTTGCCAACACCAAATGACTTGAGAAATTGCCAAACTTGTGCTGTATTGAAATTTCGAATGGAGCTGTGTATGTGACGCCTCTTTGCATCCCTACACATACGATTGCAGCGGTTTTTTAGTTGTCTGTACCGACTCCAGTTTACATCCGTAGGAAACTTTCTGTACCTTCTCTTCGCCTTATCACGTTTAGTCATCATTTTCTTGATGGTATCAGATTAAGCAATAATTAAGCATCGTCCCGCGCCTTGGCTAGGCGCGGGACGATGCTTAATTCTCACTTTTTTTACCGGCGCATGCGTATCATATAAACCCAGTACTGTTTAATTGAATACGATACTTTTTCGTTTACGTCAACGCAGTTATAAACAGAAGTCCAGTCTACACTGCTCGCGTCCAGTCTTAACTGCTCAGTATTAATATCTTTAAAGCTGCGAAGGAAAAGAAATTTAGAAGAGCGTTTTGGAGAGCGAATTTTATAGGAAAGGAATATCAGATCATGATACGAAAAAGAAGCAGGAATCTGGCCGTGTGCAGCTACATGGCTAGAGTCCGAAACGAGGATAAGATCTAGGAGTGATGGAGAACTATGCGGAGCGCGATGAGTAGCTGTTAGCGGTAGGACATGCATGTTGATAGAAGAGACAAGTCACCGGAGTTTGTTGCTACGACTATCCCCTTTTAATAAACAAGTGTTAAAGTCACCGAGAATTATAGTATGATCGTATAACGAAGAGAAATACTCTAGTTTTAGCTCAAAGGAGGAGAAGAAATCAATATGACAGATCACTTTGTAAGGGATATCCCCACGAAGATAAATAGCAACACCACCACCTCCCTTGCCTGTTCTGTCATTACGTAGCAGCTTGTATCCAGGCAATGCATACTGCACTGAAGGTAGGGAAGGTTTGAGGAAGGTTTCGGTTACCAAAATCGTATGTATATATTCAGAGTCGAAGGAAGCTAAGAGGTCGGGGTAGTGAGCAGGAATACTTAGAGAGTTAATATGCACAACATTGAGGAATTTCCGGAGAGTGGAGAAAGTAGAAAAAAGTTGTTCTCGTAGATGTGTTGAGCCATCGTCATCACTAAAAGCACTTTAATACTGTACGTCGGACATTTCAGAAGAGCAAGAAACAAAACTATCATCGCTGATATCCAATAAATCCATACTTGAAATAAGATACTATTACGTTTAATAAAATAAGATAAATAAATAAAATATAATACCACTAATAAATAATATATAAATTATTAAATTGAAATGTCTTCAAACGAAAACAATAAAAATAAAATAAAAATCTTTTAAAAAAAAAGGTAAACCGACTTCAAAAAGAATAAAATAAATATTTGAAGTCGGTGCTGGTTGGTGCAGTCGGTTACTTGGCAAAAGATTTTTATTTTACAATTTTAAGTGACGAGTGAATTATTTAGTAATATTTATATACCGATATTATATTATTTTACTAAGTTGCAAAGTAAGGTACCTACAGGATTATTATAATGACTATAATAACGGAATCTATACATTCGTGCTGTTCGCCGTTAAGGAGTTCCCTCTTGTATCTTGAAAGTCCAAGGTCCAATACCAATAACAATAAAATACGACCACCTCAAAACTATACTGAACCAAATGCAAAAAGAATCATCAAAATCGGTTCATAAGCAAAGGAGTTATAAAAAAAGGATGAATTATGAACCTCCTTTTTTGAAGTTGGCTAATATACTGCTTAGTTCTATAGTAGGGTACCTATATGATAGACGTAATTCCCATAATATCTCAATTTACACATGCCTATTGTTTGACGTTAAGGAGTTCCCTGGTGTATCTTCTAAGTACAAGGTCCAATACCAATGAAATTAAAATGGGACCACCGCGGAGCTATACTGAACCCAATGCAAAAAAAAATATCAAAATCGGTCCACAATTGACGGAAATATCGCTGAAAATACATTAAAAAAAAAAAAAGCATACATACAACCGAACATAGAACCTCCTCCTTTTTGAAGTCGGTTAAAAATACATAATTTTACCCCCGATGCACTCGCCGGTTGCGGAATACAGATAAAAGTGCTATGATTTCTGAGCTTTGTTTCTGAACGTTCACACCAATTGTCAATGGATGAATACACTATAGACATATGTCAATGTGTCAAACAAATGTCAAAGGTTTACAGTGAGCGAGGTGATTGACATGAAATAAATTGTAAATAAATTACAGGTACCTAGTAAACAATAGTGAGTGAAGGTAAAAAGTGAACGAAGGAAGTGTTTGACGAGGCAGAAGTGATACCACACACGATCACTTCGCAGGCCTTCGCGACCTCTTTTCTGAGATGGACGATGCAGGATTTTCCCGCGGCTGCTTACTGGTACTCGCAACCTCGTGAGCAGGGGGAATTGCGCCAGCACTTGACGCAATTCAGCCACAGACTCGATTCTCCTCCGAGATTTATCTGGCAGTTGGATGATAATTCAGCCATCGAAAGTCCAGCACTGTTTAACACTATATTTTCTGCGAGCGTCCATAAATACCTCATGTCTAGGCTTCGTTACAAACTCGGAGAGAGTTAACCCGGACCCTTTTAGAGCGGCTTTTTTATTCCATACTTCACCACGCAGAGAAGAAGACTGAAATCTGATAAGAATGGGACGTGGCTTACTCATATTTACTCCCAGAGGGTGGCACACAGCGATATCAGCAGGATTTATATTTGGCAGCTGCATTGTATCATGGAAAATGTTGATAACTTTGGTCTTACACTCCGAAACTTCAGACATTCCATGCAAGAGGAGTACCTTTCTGCGAGATGCCATTTCATGTCGATCAAGCCCAAGTGAAAGCAGCTCTACCTGTGCTTTTAGTGCTCCCTAGGCTTTCCAGATAAGGCACTTAAAGTCAGTAAATTCACGTGACAGGCTGGCTATGGTTTTATGAGCTGCAGCGTTCTCAATGTTGCCAGCATTCTTGAGATCTTCTTCGTAGGTGTCCATTCTTGAAGTAAATAATGCAGTCAGATCCTCCATAGTATTGCCTAACTTTGCATATAGATCCATAATGATATAGAGAGGTTGATAACACACGAAGCAGTAGATTGTTGTTTGAAGTGTAGCAAAGATAGATAGAGGAGAGATAGATAGGTGAAGGAATGCACCAAAGGTAACTAAGAACTTTTAGCACTCAGTAAACATTAAAGTTTTGATTATTTAATATTTAATAAAATATAATTATCAGCTGATAAAAATTCTGTACTTTACACTTTGACTACCCTAGTCTATGTTCTCATAAAACGGACAGGAGAGATAGTTTGCAGTGTTGGGCTTTATTCAATATTTTTTAAATGTAGGATCAATTGAAATTCCAATTGTAATTAAATTAATCCCAGTAAGTTATTCCGGAATAATAATGACTTTTGGACGTCAAAAGGATCGGTGCCTTCTGTGATCATGGATGCTGCTCTACAGCACTGAAAACGTTGGCAACTTAGATACCATAAAAAAAAACGTGATAAAATCTAAAATGTTTTAATTTCCATTTAATTGTTTAAACAAATAATTTTGGCCCAACTCTGGTAGGATAGAGAGACAACAGATTATAAAAATGGTGCAGATAGCTTCATGCTGCGGAGCTGCATCACACTGTAATCTTATGAGACTACAGTTTCTAAATTTTTCTCCTTTAGTAAGACTAAGTTGCCATTACAATATTTTGAAAAAGTTAACGGAAATATTTGAAATACCATATATTCGGAGTAAACGATCTCAAATGAATAAAAAATTCAACAGGATGTTAGAAAATATTAACGGCGCTTGATCGCTGTGTAAAACTAGAACCTTTTGATATATTTTTTATAATACGCACGGGTCTGCTGTGTTATTGATCAGTACTGCCCGCGACTTCTTCTGCGTTGACTTTAAACAGGAACCTATCATTTTTCCGGGATAAAGTATCCTATGTGTTAATCCAGGTAATAAAGTATCACTGTGCCAAATTTTATCCAAATCACAACACAAACTTTCACATTTATAGTATTAATAGGATAAGCTCAGAAATTCCTATTATTTATGTTGTTCACCCTATTTATAGCGCTATGAACTTTTGTTCTTGACATATCGAATATAAACGAATCACCCTTCGCACCTTAACGATAACCTATTGCTTTGGCTGCCAAATATTGCAATGTGACATTTCGAAAATTGTTTTATGTGTACGGTTTCTAACTCCTTTTCTATTGGACTTACGATAATATAGCTTTCATTGTAATTTAGTTAACTACTATTCAATATATTAGTAACATCTTGTACCTATTTATATCTAAATAACAAATATAAACCCGTCTTTAAGTCCCGCATACCCCACAAGTTTACAACCGAAATAAACCCCGTAACTTAGGCGATTATCCCTTATTACATTGTACTTCAGTACCTACTTATTACCTTATTATTTCTTAATAACCCTACCACTCACTTAACTCTACTCTTGATCCTTACTTTATTGTACACCCGTCTTTACATATTAATTTATATATCTGAAGCGCGCTTCCGCTTCGCCTTCACTATAATTAGATATACAGCAACAGAGTACTTACAGTTATAATAATATTGATTGCTACCGTTCCGTAATTTTACTAGTATCCACTTTGAGTTTGAGTTTTGAGTTTATGGTATCCATTTTTGGATTTGATAGGGAAGAGATTATTCTGTTATATAAACAATAAAAGGATACGAACGAAGATATTACAGAACGATATTTGCTGTAGCATATCTATTTTTTATTTTATTCTTTATGCACATATGTACGTAAGCGGACTTAATGCCTGAGGCATTTTCTCCCAGTCTACCTTTTGGTGGTGTGAAAACATGAGTGGTAGGTGCGAGGCTAACAATTTTAAGAGAAAATAATAATAATATATATACTCGTGTAGTTTTTTTTTTATAGAGAGATAGTTTGTTACCATCCTGAGTTCCTGAGGCAATACATTCCAACGAAGGATGGATTGGATGAAGAAGGAGGAGTGAATAAAATCAGAACGATGAGAAGGGCACTGAAGAAAACGATTACATGAGAAGCGAATATTTTTCTCGTGATTGGAGCACAAATACTGAAATTAGGAAGTAAGATAGGTAGACTAGATTGAAGAATGGAGAATTGAAAATAGTGTCTCTCAGAGTTCTACGCTGACAAATAGGAAACAACTTTAAGTGAGAACGATGCACTGACACATGGTCATATTTACGTAGGTTGAAGACGAATCGAATTCATATATTGAGAAGGCGGTCTAGTTTCTTAAGGTGATCTGCATTAAGGTTGAAGTAGCACACATCACCATAGTCGATGATAGGGAAGATCAGGGACTGTAAGCATTGGTTTAATATTGGAAGCAATACACCGGTGACCTTTTGACCAACGGCCGTAACTTGAGTCTGCCAGCTTAGCGTCGTGTCAATGTGCAGACCAAGATCTTTGACACTAAAACTTAGAGGAATAACTGTCCCGTTGAATTCAAGTGGAGGTAAAGTTCCAATATTCACCCTGCATATCAATCTAAAGCCAGGACCGAGGCAGCGCCAAGCTGTCGACGTTTCATCACACAAAACTGACTGCTGGCGTTCTCGAAGATAAGAAGAAAATCAGTCCACAACTTGAGAGCACAAACGGTTCTATATTAAATAAATAAATAAATCTGCTGGCAAAGGGCTCAGAATTAAAGGGAGAGTGAATAAGTCATTCTTCACTGCACGGACGCAGTGCAGATTGGTGGAGGCAGGTTTATGGCAACTGCTATTGGAAAGTATCAAGGTGCTCATAAGGCTTCCGATTTGGCTTAACGACTACCATATAAAAGGACCTTCAGGCACGGATTACTGAAAAATGCTCAATTTTAAGAACGCAGCAGCGATAATTTACTCCATTTCTTACTCTTGTGTAATATCTACATCATTACATATAACAAGCATCTTTATCACACCAGGAAAATTTCTCGGAACCATATTACTTAACGCTAGATCACGTTTATACACAATACAACGATAATGAGTTACTTTCAAAGTAAAAATAGTACATTATAAATTCTACAGATCTTTAGAAATATTCGATGAAAAATACGATGTCAGATCGTCGTCGATAATACAATAATATGTTCTGGAAACACAAAACCTGAGTATAGATATTATAAAAAGCAACTTAGTTGCATCTACATTATTGTTTTGATATAGGTAATTGGGATCATTATGTAACCAATCCATATTAGATATGCGATTGTAAACTTTATCCCTAAAACAGTTTATACGTCGATCTGATATCGGCCTACAAGTAACTTTACATAACTTAGGTATAAGGTGGCTGGGTACTGACACCAACAAACCACTATGATCTGAGGGCAAAGCGTTTATAATTAATTTATCAAACACTTCACAGCCGCAAAACACATTATCTAAACAGGTAGCAGACGTAGCAGTGATTCTAGTCGGTTCATTAAACAAGCATACTAGATTAAAAGATTTAAAAAGAGTAATTAGTCTACAGCTAATGGATGACTTTTCGATTAGATTGACATTGAAGTCACCACATATAATGCTTTGCTTTTTAATACCAGAAATTTTTTTTAACACCTCTTCCATAACGTTTTCAAATGTATTAAAATCACCTGAGGGCGGTCGGTAAACGCATGCTACAACATAACTATCCAGTTCGACACAAGATATCTCAACAATGCGTTCAATAGAAAGACCCATAATGTCCTTGCGCTCTTTACACTTGATGTCGTTGGCGACTAATATTAGAGACCCTCCGCGTATGGCTGTTTTTCTTGTGAACGCACTCAACACGTTGATTGATAATAGAGAAGTTAAATTATATGTGAATTACTTTAAATTGAGTTGTTTACTTACTTTGGTAATAAGTTGAATTTGGTAGACACATTACACAACAAAAACAAAATAGCTGCTTTGTAACTAAATCACTTGCTACTTAAATAACATGCTAACATAGTTTGAACTTAATTTAAGTCAGGCGAGTTATTAAGTAAATACAGCTCTTATCTTTTATTTTAAAGGATCCGAACTGAGATTTGCTCTATCTATCTATCTATCTATAACCTAACGCCAGATCCCTTGCGGGGTAGGCAGAGAGTACAGAGTTCCAACAGGTTCTTTCCTAACATACCTCTCTGGCTTCCTCGACTCTCATAGTTTGTCTCATACACGCTCGCCGGTTACGGAGACTCTTGACTTTTCCATCAGATAAGACTCGGTTTATTTGGTCGTGGTAAGATAGTCTAGGTCTTCCCCGGTACCTGCATCCTTCCACTTTCACATTGTATATCTGTTTTGACATTCTTTCCTCTGGCATTCTTTCTATATGCCCGAACCAACGGAGCATGCCCTTTCTCATCTTTACACCGATACTATCTTTCATACCTACTCGCTGTCTAACTATGCTGTTGCTAATGCGGTCGGTCAGCTTCACTCCGCAGATTTGCTCGTGATGAAAATCAGTGTTATTTATTAGCGCCATTTGTTGATGATGAATAAAGCGTTATTAAAATATCTTTCAAGCATGTTATAACAAAGGAGGTAGGCATAAGTGAAAATGGTACCTTCATGTATCATCGGGATATTTTTCGGCGCATTGTAACAAGGGACTTGCTACTACATACATACATACATCATCAGCCCGTGTCAGTCCACTGTTGGACGTAGGCCCCTCCCATGGTACGCCACTGAGCTCGGCCTTCAGCTCTGCTCCTTTAATCCCTGCCAAATTCTATAATTTTATATTTGAAAATTTGTTAAGTTTACGAAAGTCACTGGACCTTGGTGGTTCCCAAACTTGGGCCTTGTGATTACAAAGCGAGGTCAAAACAGTGCATGAATAGGGATCTACCTAACATGTAGATAGTTGATGTTGATATATCAATTATCTATTGCATGCGTTTATTGTTTTAAATTATTGGATATTGGTCTATATTTTTAAAAAGTAAGTATTTCTTTATTTAAAAACATATGCTTTTTGGTCTTGTATTGCATTGTCTTCCAGTTCTGACCTATATTCCTTGTTTCAAATCTTACTCATTCAATTCTAATAATATAATATATATAATAATCAATTGTAATATTTATACTAAACAAACAAACAAGAAAGCAAAGGTGGATTTGATCAATCTAGTACGTATTGGATAGGACATTGCAAATCCTACCTTATCTCTTTTACGATATGTGTTGATGTGGTTACTATAACGTGAGTCAGCAAACTACAACACAGTTCAGAAACGACCAGTTGCACTATCACAGACAGCAACAAAATCTTTATAGCACTATCTGTTTGAGAAAATGTGACAACTTTACATAACGTGTGCTTTAAGCTTTCCATGTTACAGTGACTTTGAGGCGAAGTTTACATTTTACACGATGTTTTAGATATACCTAGTTCTATGGTCATAAGTTGGAATTGCACACCGCTGTTGGTTTTCTGAATAAATAAATAGATGTGAATAAATATAAAATAAAAAAATAGACAATGAATAAAATAATAAAGCAGTGATAGCGTAGTGGTTAGACCTTTGGACTGCAAAGTCAGAGAACTCGGGTTCAAGCCCAAACACGCACCTCCCTTAAAAATGCGTATGTGTATTAAAAATTAACTATCACTTGCTTTAACGGTTAAGGAAAACATCGTGAGGAAAACTGCATGCCTAAGAGTTTCTCGAAGGTGTGTGAAGTTCGTTAACCCGCACTGGGCCAGCGCCCCATATATGCGTTGCATCGTTTCGTCGGTATAAAGTAAAATCATTGAAAGATAATATAAACTTTGGCATTTACATAATACAGTCACGATTAGTTTCCTTAGCGGGGGTGGCAAAGCCGTACTCTACACACTGTCACGCCTATATTCCCCAAGCGCGGGTGACATAGGTGTACTGAGTACACCCACGTATCGCCGGTGATACATGAATGTACCATTTTCACTTATGCCTACCTCCTTTGTTATAACCTGCTTGAAAGATATTTTAATAACGCTTTATTCATCATCAACAAATGACGGTAATTAATTACACTGTTTTCATCACGAGAAAATCTCAGTACGGATCCTTTAAAATAAAATATGAGAGCTGTATTTACTTCAAATTGTTTCTTAGTGGAACCTCGCCTGACTTAAATTAAGTTCAGACTATGTTAGCATGTTAGTTAAGTAGCAAGTGATTTAGTTACAAACCAGCTATTTTGTTTTTGTTGTGTAATGTGTCTACCAAATTCAACTTATTACCAAAGTAAGTAAACTACTCAATTTCAAATGATTCACATATAATTTAACTTCTCTATTATCAATCAACGTGTAAGATTTATAATTGTAGAGGTTGACTATTTAAGGGTGGCGAACTTCCTTCTCCAGCAGTTTTAAGATTAATTGACTCGATCTTCCTCTTGATATACACAGGTTTTGTGTTTCCAAAACATATAATTGTATTAAAAAGTACAGTTCTATGGCAAGTGTCACGCAACTGAAATACTGGCATAGTCTGAATCCACCTTCAAATCTATTAAACCCTGTCAAATAACAAAGGACACAAGAGACGTTCTTTGATGACACTACAGTGACCCACGAGGGTCAGTGCCTTTATACGAATAAAGGCACCATCGCGTCGCCTGCACTCTATATTCTAAGATATCTGATGCCATTAGAGTGGGTGGTGAATCATCAATACAATGACGTCATCTGACGTCGTATTTTCCATCGGATATTTCTGAAGATTTGTAAAATCTATCATGTACTATTTTTACTTTGAAAGTAATTCAATATCGTTTAATTGTGTGAAACGTGACCTAGAGTTAATAAAAATAATGCATAACAATCTTATAACTAAACTTCGTCACACTGAACTTCACAAATATATAATAGAAATAGATAAAAAATAACACCTCTTAACCTACACAATAAAGACACGCAACCAAATCAACACATTATCAATAGGCAGCAGAAAATAGATATATGGTTCCAAAAGTCTCTGCACAGGAGGCACTAAGGCGATCTCAAACAAACACATGTCGACAAAAAAGCGTTGAACGAGTGGTTGCGAAGAGAAGAACTCTTCCCCGAAACCAAGGCCTTTATGACACCTATTCAGGATCAGGTTATGAATACACGTAATTACCAAAAGCACATCATTCGCATTCCAAATTTACCTACTAATATATGGCGACGTTGCTATAGTAGCTCGGAGACTATACAACACATAACAGGAGCCGCGTGGTTCCTAGCTTAGAATAGGACCAACCCATCTTATCCCATCCGTTGTCATACAAGGCGACTAAGGGAAAACTAGGGAATGCGCAGCAGCGTTCTCTACCAGCATCGATTGTTAATACTTGTAGGATTGTAAGAAAATTCCTATCCCTAGAACATGTTAAACATGTAAAGGGCTCCGTATCTAACTTTATTTAAATATACTTTATCGCGCTATTTAAATCTCCGGTAGTAATTATTAGTTTATATAAACCCTAAATTGGTACGTCCCGTGTTGGTGAGATATTTCCAAAAGAATTCTGCAAAATAGCACGGCACCCCTTTATTTGTAGCGCCCCGAATTCAGGTATAAACTTTGTCGTCACAAAAGGCGCGTCGAGCGGCTTTTGATGGGGCACTGCGGTGACCTGTCACGTTGCAGAGTAACATCGTCGCTTGCAAGTGCCTTGTGAAATATCAGATTCCATGAGACGTTGGAAAGCTTCCTGTATAACACACACTGATATACAGGACTTTCCATGAAAACATTGACATTAGCGTGACGCTAGCGAGTTTATATGTTATTTTAGTTACGATACAGCTGTACTAAATAAACATAAAGCTAGTAGCGCCACGCTAACCTCATTTTTTTCGTTTTAAGCCCTCAGGTGTCACATAGTATAAAACTGAACATTTTAATGTTAAGGTTAAGGTTTTATCGTATTCACTATGTTCACGAAGTAGTTTCGATCTACGCTTCGAGTGTGTAGCAGTTTTTTCTCTAATTAGGCTGGTCCAAACATTGTTGGTTTTTAGGAACAGAGAGAGGAGCAGTGTGTTACTAGACTCCGTAAAACCTGGACATTTATTGAGTGTTTAAAGCGAATTAATCTACTATGTTCGCGAAATAATAGTGCTTTACGACCATATATCCGCTAAAATGGCAATGATTTATGAACAAGGTCGTTCCGGAGATGCTACATAGTGTTCATCTGTATATTAAGCGAACTGTTCGTTCGAATACTACAAGTAATACTAACCACCCAAATTAACGTATAGAGAAAATGTTCAGCCGATGCCCATTGGATCAGCCTAGTTGGAGCGCCAACACTTGAAGCGAGAGAATTTATCGAGTAGGATAGCGGGGCGCTATTAGTTTACAAACAAAGTGAATTTACACCTACACTACAATTTGAACCTTTAGATTCTACTTGAGGTTGGAAAATATGTATAATATGATATGCACGAATATCAAATTTTATGTACTAATCTGTTTTTAAAACAGAAAATCCTTATCTTGATCTGTACACCATATTATTACGTATATGTATGACGGCGTTTCTAAACAACCCGTCATCACAAAAGGCACGTGAAGCAAACACTTAGACGGGCTTTGATGGAGGCCAGAGACCCGTCGCTCGCAGAGAAAGTCAGTCGCTTGCAACTAAGGGCTAAGCACAAACCATTCTCGTTGTCGTAATGTTGTCAAAAAAGCGTGCTGTCGCCTTCATATCTGTTAAGAACTTTGTAGTGTAAAAAGAATGGCATTTCAACTCGATGGCTGTTGACGTCAATCTGTTTTTGCTAAGTCGTCTGTATCGCAGAATATGAGATTCTAGAGGTTGAAGCTAGTGTGCGGTGACGCGCACTGATATTTTGAGCCTTACTGTGATAAGCTATTAAATTCAGCCAACCTGAAACGTAATGCACTTTCTAGCTTAGTAGAAAAGTGCAATTTGTTTTTCCTGTGCATTTTCACGCATTCTGCACTGGATCCGTGTAGCTCGCTCCGTACACGCGTGTACTATGTTCAGTATATATTCAAAATTAATGAAATGGCCGCATTTTATTTATAAAAATATTTAGAATGCCAAATATATTTTTTTCGTTGTTTTGTAAGATTTATCTTTCCGTTTATATTCAGACCTTTAGAAGGCTTGTGCGGGAGCATGTGTCTAATATGAAAGGCCCTTATCGAAAAATAAAATTATAATGTAAATCACTTGCTGAGATCAATGGCTGTAAATAAAGAATCATAAAAAACCAACTAATTCCAGCATGTATAAGGACCATTGTAATTTTAGCAAGGGTACCTACCTACTGTTATTAGTACCTATCGTTATGTATTAGGTAGGATAACGTGTGCCTAACTTTTGTCTTCACGAGTCCACATTAACATGTCTACATAAGAAAAGCCTTTTATCTTTATTGAATATGAAAAAAATGTATAAGCTTATAGGCACAAAACATACCGTAGTGCTAATTTTGGCAGGATATTTTTGGCACGGCATTATATTCGTAGCTCTCGTTTTCTACGCAAAGAACTTGCAAAGCTAACATAAAATCGTACATTTTATAGATATGTAGATTAGAACTACAAAATAATAGAACAAAACTCAACACCCAAATGGAATGTAGTCCGCACAAAGAAAAAGATGCCGGACGAAATCGACATTACAGCGGTATTCCGCAAAATATTCCTTTTGCAAGTCACGAATTCGTACGTTTGTACAAACTACGAATGCTAATAACCTCCAAACTTTTTTTTCATAATAAACGAGTCGAGTTTCCTTAACCTTTATTTGCTATAACCAATACACGTGTCGCGGCGCGTTACGATTACTTAGCGAAATGATTGGGAATGATACTCTTGTGGCATGAACCATCACAATACTGTATTTACCGTCTAGCTGAAAATTAGAGACTGACGTAAACCACGTCCACCGCGATGACGTCAGAAGGTCATTTCTCGTAATTATAAGCGTTAAAAATTCAGTCTCGATCTCATCTCAGTGTTACAAACCTCACAAATGGCATTCTCGTAAAATATGGAACATCGACCGAATCGGGATCGGACCGAAAGTTGAAAGAAATATAAACGGTATTCCGAAAATATTTTGAGCTTTGTTTTAAAAAAAACGTTGTCCACACTAGGATTTATTCCTGTATCGTGGGTGCGTTACAAATATGAAAATTCACACACATAAGTACAGACCAGAAGAAATAATTGTGGATCACACAAAGATTTGTCCCGTGCGGGAATCGAACCCGCGACTATTAGACACAGTTAAGAGCTTAAGCCGCTCCGGCTTAAGCTCTTAACCACTGCGCTAAATCGTCAACTGACATTGAATAATAAAAAATATCGATAAATTTAATATTGCAGTTAGATATTTTTTATAAAGACTGTGGCACCTGAGATTGCAGAGGTGTGCTGAGTACACCTACTTTGATAATGATATAAATATATTGAAAAATCAAAATTTCATTATTTGCGAACCCACGCTCACTCTGGGCTTTACCTAAGCGTCTTAGCAAACAACGTAATTTCAACAAAATGTAATACCTACTTAGAATTAATTAGTTCTGCCAACAATAGAGCTTACACTGTATTACATTATGCTTTTGATGTGGCACCGGTATTGTTATGAAATTGTTTTGTTTACAGGGTAGACAATCTTTATCTTTAAATGACGGGTTTCTAGTATTTACTTAGATTTATTTTGCTGGTGTGCGGTATCATAATTATCTATCTTTATTTATCAGTATTAAGAGAAGTTAACAGAATGAGAGAAAGTGGAGGAAGGTTTCTGAGGAAAGATCCTTACAAACCACTCTAGCTTTTTCCACTCTCATAGTTCGTCACATACACGCTTACGGTTACGGAGACACTTGACTTGCCCTTCAGATAAAATATTTGTTCTGTAGTTCGTCAAAAAAACCTTGCAGCTATAAAAATATATTAAACTCTTGAACCCACTGAAACATCACAATCAGTGTGTCCAAAGTATGATGGCAAAATCAAAACTTACTATTATTGGTATCAAAATGTATAGATGTGTATAATATCTACGCATCAAAATAGCAGATTCATGATTTTTCCATGTCTTGGAAGATGCCATTTATTATCGTTTTTATACAACGTTTTTTTTATATATTAAGTTCCGGTGTGCGAAAGTCTTACGAAAACACGTTCATAGTTCTTCCCTTCCCTCCAATATGGCTGAGGGGAGTGATGACTGTTCCAGTAGTCATACTGGATGGAAAGGATGCTGCTAGTGGACGGGCCTTATTCGATTATACGGGATACGGATATACGGGATTATTCGAGTTTGAGTTTCTTTTCCTCCTTTCTAACCGACTTGACCGATGTTGATGATTTTTGTATTAATGGGATCATCTGGATGGTTCTTGGCTACAGTTGGTCCGTGAGGTGGCGCTGTAGTTGACCAGGTGTGAAGAAATAAAATAATTATACTCTGTTTTAGGAAAAAATACAATACAAATTTTCCGGATATACTTAGTTAAGTTGTAAGGCGGACGGTGACGTACAAAGTCACCTTCTTATATGTACCATTTATTGCAGTTAAGGACATTTAACGGCTAATTAGAGCAGTGGTTAATTAAAGTTTGACTAATCGAACATCTGATCGCGTGTTTGAGCCCCGTTTATATTTTAAAATGTTGGATAGTTTCGACCCTACTTCGTGCAGGAAGCGTATATAAATGTGAATGCAAATGAATGTGAATGAAAAAAAGATCGTAAGAGACAAAGTACGCTTACAATATAACGTTGTTTGAATAATATTTTGACAATGTTTTTTATGTGTTTTACATTATAATTTGACTTCGTTTATTATTCAAGAGGGTAATGATCGAGTAGTCGAGGATTCAATACCCGCACCAGAAAAAGTTCCGGTCTGAGTGTGTGTATGTAAATTTCATGTTTGTAAACGTAACCACGATACAGAAATTATTTCTAGTATGGGGCTATGTTAATAAATTAAAAAATAATATCGAACTCCTGGTCTTGTGGTCCTAGCATAAGATGTAATATTTGATTTTCTGGAATAATTATTTGTAGGACTATGCTGCCGCACAAAATATTTGGATCAAAGACACAAATAACTTGAGGTCACAGTAACTCTATATTAGGCACTTACCCATTTAGCCTATAAAGATGAACGTGACAGAACGATTTCTATATAACATTACTGTAACGTCAAATTGTCCACGTTTCGGCCTCAGACATTATTTGTAATCAAAGTTTTTTTTTGTATAGGTATGGTATGTGATGAAATTTATGCCTAAAATGTACTCGATAGTATCATAAAATCATATGGAATATGAGTTTACATTAAAAAAGTATACCTATCTGTATCATCACTCCACATCTTTTGTGGGGGTCGGCAGATAGTACAGAGTTCCACAAGGTTCCTTAGTTACTGTTTTGTCAAAAAAATTATTGTAACTAAGCGATTTGTCGCTTACGACGCTTTACTTCTAAAACAACTCTATAGAATTTATACTGCTTTAACCACATGTTGCTATTTCCTCGCATTTGTCACTCGGAAGCCTTGTCGTCTAGTTGGTAATGAACGACCGGGAGGCATGTAAAACTGTAATAGCTAGTGTATTTTATTATTTTACGTAAATCTTACCTTACAGCAATTACAGGCTTATTTAGTACCTGAGGGCTTAGCACGAAAACTTTGACGTTACTGTGACGCTTGCGAGTTGATATGCAATCTTGGCACACTACATATTAACCAAATAGACATGATAATGACAGCACGCTTACCTGCTAGAGTCATGCTAACGTTATTTTTTTCGTACTAAGTGTAAAGTGACAATGACAAGTGATAACAATTTGATAAATTGGATGATACTTAGCCATACAAAACCGCTATATTAAACAACACTTGATTTCGTCTTTAAAAAACTTATTCCCACCCTTAGAATTATTCCTGTGTCGTGGGTGTGTTTACAAATAAGAAACTCACACACAAACACACAGACCAAAACATATTTGTGGGTCACACTAGGATTTGCTCCGTGCAGGGTCTGTGTATCACACAAAGATTTTTCTAGTGTGGGGTATGAGTACTAGATTCAGTGGGGGGAGCGACTTAAGCTCCGAACCAAGTTCTCTGTCAATTAAATAATAATAAGTCAATCCTGTAACTGGCCTGAATCGTTATATCAATAATAAACAAGGTTAGTAGTCATAGGCTTAAAGATATTTAACTCCGACATTTTGGTTTATCAGTGTAACTAATTTGTTGGTAATAACCTAAATTAGTCTAGCTAAAAGTTAGTTTTCAGTAATTATTCAAATCATAAAAAAATATGTAGTTGTTTTATGCCTAGCTGAACTAAAGGTGAGTTGTTCCATAATTTCTAAAAAGCTATCATAATCAAATAGATTTGATAGAGATTATGATAAAAGTTTATCATAATCTATTTCTTTACAACATCATGCCTGATCCCTTGCGGGGTAGGCAGAGAGTACAGAGCTCCAACAAGTTATTTCCTTGCATACCTCTCTGGCGTCCTCCATTCTCATAGTTCGTCTTATACACACTCGCCGGTGACGGAGACTCTTGACTTGTTCTTCAGATAAGACTTGGTCTATTTGGTCATGGTAAGACTTTTATCATTGTTCTTTCTATATTCTATATTAATTTTTATCATGAGAATTCTGAAAGAAACGGTATCGTTATTATAGACTATTTCGTGAATATTTATATACTTTTCGAGTCATTGACTGCCTTGTTAGTCTAGCGAATAATGTGCATAACAGCCACGAGGTTCTGGCTTTGATTGCTAGATCAAACAAAATGTAATTTTTCGATGGAAAAATCCAGTATCAGTCCGAAGTTTGGCATTGTGCCCGTTATAATAGCAATATCGAACGGACGGAATTGACGGACGATTTGGCGCAGTGTTTATGATCTTAAGCCGCTCCGTCCACAGGGCCGAATTGTGGTGGGTTCGATTCCCGCACGGGATACATCTTTGTGTGGCCTACTACTAATTGTTTCGGTCTGAGTATTTGTGTATGTAAAATTTCATGTTTGTAAACGCACTCACGACACAGGAATAAATCCTAGTGCGGGGAATCCTATTTTCTTATAGCCTTAGCTTTCTTATATCCTATTTAAAAAGAAAAAAACATCAAGCTCACCCTAAATGATATGGGACTTAACTTCGTCGATGTAAAGTGTGTGTACACAGTGCACTGCCACCTCCACTTGGGAAGTATAGGCGTGATATTGTTTAATTTAAAAAGCAATGCCTTTTCTAGCAAATGGCCGCAATATGGCCGAAACAAACATACCAAAAACCAACATTTCAGTCCAGGAGCGAGGTCAAAATATTTTAACTGGCTGCTGATCCTTCATTATGAATTGTGCTGGAATATTTAATTTTAAAAAGCAACGGATCTGTGGTATGATCAGCAATGTAACTCGCTTAACATTCTCAGTTTTTTACATCGCGAGCACACTTTTGTTTTGCAACAAATACATGATTTTTGTTCTATCTATCTATATATATATATATATCACCATGCCAGATCCCTTGTGGGGTAGACGGAGAGTACAGAGTTTCAACAGGTTCTTTCCTTAGAGACCTCTCTGGCTTACTCCATTCCTAAAGTGCATCCAATACGCACTCGCCCGTTACGAAGACTCTTGACTTATTATTTTTGTTGATTTTAATATGTTGCTAATAATTTAGTTATGACAAAGATCACCTAAGCTTGTAAAGTAAAGAGTACCACTGCTTTAAAAAACCGTGAATGTTGAGATGCTTATGTTGCTGACGGTACCTAGGTTTCACAGCGGCACGTGACCGCAACAAAGTGACGTCACAAAGGCAAACAAGATTACACACGAAATTTTCTGGCACTGCATTGTAACGTGCGAGATGTGGCCAGCAATTAATCGCGTTAGAGATATTACATAATGGGGTTTTTTAAGTGGGGGTTGTGTACCTTCGGACAGAGCCCCAATTCTACTCCAAAAAACGTGGAGTACGGTCAGCAATGTACGTCTCCAATTTTTTTTTCAAATTGCTTTTAAATTGTTGCTTTGCATCAAATCCATTATTTTTGTAAATACCGTCACGCCTATAAACCCTCCCAATGCCCTTACATCCCTTCTATCGGATACAGATACCGCACACAGGATCAGACACTGACCTCGCGGCGAGGTCGAAGAATCCCTTGCCCACCGGCTGGTGCAGAGCACCACGGAGAGACACCTAGTATATGCCCTCCCCCATAGCGACTGCCAAAGCCAAGGCCGTTCCTCCTTGAGGCGCCCTTGAGCTAGTTGCCCTGCCCTGTTGCACACACACACACACACACACACACACACACACACACACACAAACACACACACACACACACACACAAACACACACACACACACAGACACACACAGACACACACACACACACACACACACACACAAAGTCTTTTTTCATAAATGTGCACTGTGGTACTACTAAATTAACTTGGATTTTATTATCTATGGAAACACAAACATCTCCGATAGCCCCGCGGTCATCAGTCGCTTCATTTTTTGTTTGAGTTACTTTGTCTACTTTGAAGAAGGTACATAATAACTAAAAGCTAGCCCTAACCGTAAGTTTTGGATTATTTTGTTAGTATAACTCACGCACAGTCGCCAATACGCATAAGTCAGTAAGTTGTATTCTATAAACGACAAAGCCTTCCCTAGTAGGTATCAGAAAAACAGAAGTCCTACATTGCCTTTGCAGGTCACGAATGTGTACACGGCTGTACAAACTAGGAATGCTAATGTTGCCGACTATCGAGCTTTATTTTCATAATAAACTAGATTGTCGCTGCTACTTATAAAAACTGTAATTTCAAAAAGATTGTGTTTCAGTAGTTATGTAACATTTGTGTCAGTTTTTTGTGCTCGTTTTTCCTTTTTATCCTTTTGAATCCTTGTCGCGTACTAAAATCTCATTTGCTCTCCTTGTTCCCTTATACCGCAATAAATATAATATATAGAGTGCTTGTACCGATTCATCATCATCATTATCTCAGCTTATACTTATCCACTGCTGAACATAGGCCTCTCCAAATCTTATATATTTATATTGAGTAGTTGGGTGGTTCCATTGGCTACCTTAGGCTTCATCATCAGACCCTGAACACTATCTTGTTGTAAAGTACTTGTCAATACCAATATAATACGACTAAACACGAGTGGGTTACGTTATATAGTTCACATGTTCCTATGGCCACCTTCCGACTCCACCATGAGACTAGCTTCAAGCTCGCATAAAACTTACATATGTATGTCAAATTTTAGCTCAATCGAATACCCGCACGTGCTTTAAAAATGGATCACATTATTTGAACCTGAAAGACCAACAGATAGAGACATACGCACATTGCAAGTTAAATAACAGCTTGTAAAAACCGCACGAAACATAAGAGCACAGCTATGAGTGTGGTCCTATTTTAAATTAGTTCGATTCAACCATAGCTAACATGAAAATGTAATAAAGTGCTTGCGAAATCTATTAAAGTATAATATCGGAGGTTATTAATAATTTAAAACTAATTTCTACAGGCGCTAGCTACGAGTCGGTATAGACGCATAAGTACATATATCAACGGTCATGGTTTTCGTGATCTGTTCTTGAATGAATGACATATTGATAGGTTATAAATTACAATTGTAGCTAGAACTGAAGCTTAAGCACCTATACTTATACAGTTCCATCTATTTCTCTCGTCAGGTGATCAAAAAAACTCACTAATATCTAAAGAGTTTGTGATTGTGTAAAGAGGGACTGCTTCCTTGATATTCGTCAATCATGTAAAGTCGTTACTTGTACCATTATTTCCTTCTCTCGTCGTTACTGCCTGACGTTCCCCTCGTGAGTGGTGCTATTCGTGGTACATGAAGGACGAACGGTGCGAGATCTGTTGAGCGTTAACATTGCGCTCATTCAGTATTGCCGTTTTGAGAACTTTTTGCAATTACAACTTGAGGGTCAAATTTTTAAGAAATTCGAGCCGTCTCATAAGAATGATTGAAAAGATAGCATAAAAATAATTTCGGGACATTTTTACGAAAGAAAATTCAAAGTAAAAAATATTGCATATGGAGCGATTTCGTAAGCATAAAGAAACAGGTCTAAATTATATGAATTCGCTGATTTTTATTTCATTTTCGCTTAGTCTCGTCATTGCAAAAGTTGCTAGTATTGATAAAACAAAGTTCTATTCCCTGCTTCAGGTATTGCAACCCTGTCACTTACATCTATATATCTTGTAAATTCTAAGAGTCCCCTGACAAGCCTTCGTCAGTTTACAATCTCACTAGATTTATTGTAAGCCATTATAAACTAACGGTGCTTACAATTGTACGTTACAAAGACCTCGTTAACTCGGAGCAACGTAAGGTTCACGTTTTACACCTTTATAGATTACGTCCCTATTATGTATTTTGGCATTACTAGTTCATTTTCCTTGATAATAACACTTTAAAAAGATAAGGGGGGCTTTGTAAACAAAATTCTGTATATTAGGCTAGTTAGTAGACCTTCTGCAGGTTTGTGATATTTTTAGCAAGAATTTCTTTCATTACCTGTATTCTGCACTCTCTGCCCACCCCGCAAGGGATCTCGCTCGATGATACAGATATTTATACCTTAATAGGTACATGCCTAAAAAGCAGTGATAGACTAGTGGTTAGACCGTTGGACTGCAAAGTCACAGGTCTCGGGTTCAAAACCAGGTTCATTAAGGGTCGTGTGACTAGAATTGTATTTCAACTCGCGTCACGCTAACTTCAATCTTAAGCGCTCTGATTTTTTTAATCGCCTTAATCATCAATAAGTGTAACGTTAGCGAGATGATATGCGATTCCTGCTATACTTCAAATTTAGTAAATAAACATGTGACAGCACAGTTATTCGTAAGCGTTACCCGTGACGTCAATATTGTCGTGCTAAACCCTCTGTATTTTTACGCCACAAATATATATATATCAGGCTGTGACCTGCGTCTACTCCACAACCCGTATTCGAGACTATTTCGATAAAATATAAACTAGTCTGACCCACACTCTGACTCTGACAGTCCCCACTGTTTGTAAGGATAATATGTTTCCATGCCCTATATATTTAATACTAGTTTTCGCCCGCGCCTTCGTCCGTATTGACTTGAGACAGGAACCTAACATTTTTTCAGGATAAAAAGTATCATATGTGTTAATCCAGGTAATAAACTGTGTAAATACGTGTGCCAAATTTTGTCCAATACCGTTGCCAAAAAAATATGTGTGCCAAAGTTCATCCAAATCTGTTCCGCCATTTTTGCGTGATCGAGTAACAACCATCCAAACATCTAAGCGTACAAACTTTAACATTTATAATATTAGCAGGATATCAGCCTTTACTGTCCCACTGTTAGGCAAAGGCTTTCTCTCACAAATGGAGGTGAGAGAGATACTCCACATGGATCCAGTGTGCATTGGTGGAGGCAGGTTGGTGGCCACCTGCTGTTGGAACTTATAAAGCCGCCTATAAGGCTTCCAACTTGGCTTAACGACTACCACATTAAGTGGTAATGGAGACCAACGAAGCCTTCTGAAGCACGGCAATGCTCGAATATAAAAATGTCACAAGAGGTCACTCATCTCAGACTGACCGAACCAAACTCTGCTTGCCCTTGGCGATCGATAAAAACAACGCGGTCGCACAGCGCTACGAGCACCTCAAAAACGAATAAAAAAATTTTTGAGCGGCAAAATAAAATGAAATTACCGCGACTGTTTTATAAAGAAAATTAAAATAAGAGAACATCTTGAAAAGTTTGGCTTATGCAGTGCGGCTTCCGTGCCAAAATATTTCGACTGTCTACTTGTTACAGATGTTTTTCTGGGTAATGGTGTCACATAGAGTGATAAAATTTGTCGAATTGGTAAATATCAGTGAGGCACACATGTTCATGTAGTTATTAAATCACAATTTTTTTTATTTATCCAATATCTATCTATAA
This sequence comes from Phalera bucephala, assembly GCA_905147815.2. Taxonomy (NCBI): domain Eukaryota; kingdom Metazoa; phylum Arthropoda; class Insecta; order Lepidoptera; family Notodontidae; genus Phalera; species Phalera bucephala. Next base: position 26,626,176 of record LR990613.1, on the reverse strand, counting down.
CTATATACTGTCCGACTGTTAGGAAAAATCTATTCCCAAATTGAGGTGAGAGAAAATAGGTAACACTCCACCACGTGGACCCAGTACGGATTAGTGGAGGCAGATTTGTGACAATCGGGCAAACATAAATAGCAAGCCTTCTTCCCCCCAACCCCTCTTGCACCAACACCAGTAGGACGAGCTTTCGTGGTGGCGGACACGAGGGGCAGGGCCCTGAGCGTCCTTCGCGAGCCCTACCGAGGAGGATGGTGGCGTGGTGTGGCCCACGTTGCACTGCGTCGGCGCGGCATGAGCATGTTGTCAAGTCTCCCCCCGAGGGCGGGCATTCCGGAGCGCGGCACAAGAGGGGTACCGGTGCGTTCCATATGGAGGTCCCGGAGTCCTCCAAAGTGCTGATGTCGGCCACCGTGGGGTTTTTAGTTGGTAGGAATCCGACACACCCTGCGAGCAGGATTTTCGAGAAGGCTTCTAGCGCGGGACAAAATTTTGTCAGGTATTGAACCCAAGTCAAGATAGTCTTTCTTTATGACCATACAATACAATTACCGAGATAAGTTTTGCATGCTAGCACGTGGCATAAATGTATTTTCGCTCCCTTCTGTGCTAGCCCTCCTATTGTAGCAATACGTTTGAATTGCTTAAAAATATCCTACTTATTCTATTTGCTCAGTTCCTACCGCAGGAACTGAGCAAAGTCAGAGGTTTCAAGTTCAAACCCACGCACCCCTTTTTTTTTTAAAGAATGCGCGTATTAAAAATTAACTATCACTTGCTTTAACGGTGAAGGAAAACATCATGAGAAAACTTGCATGCCTAAGAGTTTCTCGAAGGTTTGTGAAGTTCACCAACCAGCACTGGGCCAGCGTGGTGGACTATGGTCTAAGCCCTCTTAGTTTGAGGGGAGGCCCGTGCCCAACGGTGGGACAATTTCTTAACAACGCTAATATATTATTATTTTATAGGACTTCACAATTCTTAAATATAAATGAATAAATTGGGCACCTAAAATTGTTTACTTCCGATTTTCCTTTGGCGATGTGGATCCCCAAAAAAACTTGAACTAATAATTTTCCATCGCTGCAGAGTACAAGTTGCAAGCAAAAAGGAATCTTAAAATAAAACAATGAAGGAGACAGCTGGACAATAACAGCGCTTTCTACAAACTGCCCTACGTCATCTTTTGTTCATTTTCTTCAGCCCACTCAATCAGTGATAATCGTTATTTTCTTTGTCGTTTCGAATCATTATGGTGTAGTAAATGTATTTTTAAGGTATATAAAAAAAGGTTCCTTGCATTTTTTAAGACAAGGAAACCGACAAGGTAAAGTGAAAAACATTAACACTGTCACGACCCCACGTGAGATGGTACAGGTGTACTGAGTTCACATTTTTGCAATGATGCTAGGTCCCAATGTAATAGGGGATATGCCTGTTAACACTTAGAAAATCTAGGTATTTTTTTCCTGAGCAGTTGAAACTAACTACTAATGTTTTGGAACATTTTTTATTCGACTGTGTTTGGAGCATAGAAATATTCCACAACGTTCACCATAGGAATAATGGAATACCCAATAAAATATTCGATTTAATTCATTTGAAAACAAATTAAAGGACGAAACGGTCATTGACCATCCTAAAACTCCAAATAAGTCACGCTTTTATGACTTTATATTACTGTAGGCAAATATTTGTTAACCCACGGCGCTACCGAATTTCCAGAACGTAGGTATATCAATAGTTGTATAGCTGACTAAGGTGCTTTTAATTTGATGACATTATGGTGGAAAATAGGCACTACTTGAATGAGGTAAAGTAGTGGCATTATAAAAAGACCGATTTATTAGCTGCATTTGCATAGAATAATATTTATGGACCTGTGTTTATAGATTTAAGAACGTAGAATTAATGCGTGACGTGTACTTTATGTTCTTTTATTTAGTGTAGTTGTTCCATGTCTATTACATCTGTCAAAGCTGATTTCTCATTTTGCAATGACGACCAGGTTTGTGTTCTTCTGCTTCAGCCATTACCTTCATCAGGCCCTGCAATCTTGACATAGATTTTGATCACTAACTTACCAATTTCGGTCGATAACTCCTTACGAACTCATTTTAATGAATTTAGTGAATTTGTTTGTACCTACTGTCAAAATACATAGAATTTTGTCCGTCGATAGCTTTAATAGTAGGTGGCTACTAAACACAGAAATCATAATAATGATTTCTAGATTCATTAGGCTGATGACAAACAAATTTATGTCATTTATTGCGGATTAACTTAAGCTCTTTTTATAGTGCGTGTTTATTCAATGGATGTTAATGTCTATCGGGGACGATGAATCGTGTGTCGTGTGGAGTAATGAAGAATCGACTACAGCTCGAAATTACAAGTACACACGTTACCTAGAGTAAATCTGAACGAGGATTTTGCATGTACAGAACACACCCTAACTACTTCTAAACATGCGACAATGTTGTGATTAATAATGTTTATACACTGCGTGACTTAAAGTTCCTGAGAATCGTTAGGCGCGATTTATCCAACTCTCATTTCATACAATTTACTTAAATCGCTATTAGTTCAATACGTGATCAGTCTAATTTGCGGTTGGTCCAAGAAGTACTGAGTACTTCGTGGGCTGGTCGAATTAGGATATTCACCATAACAAGAATTGTGAATATATAATTAAACGTGTCTCTAAAAACCTGAGGGATCGAAACCGTCTATAAGTAAAAAAATAGCTCTATAATATGTGAAGTGTAACACGTACTATGATCAAACTAACAGTAAATTTTGTATTAAGGGCTGAAACTATACAACCGAATATAATTATTCTTTTACAATTAGAGAACTACATTATCTAGACCCGGTAATGACGCAGTTGTCGACCGGGTGCGAAGCCGCGGAAAACGGCTATGATATTATAGTTACGTAACTAACGTAGAGCTCGGGCGACAGAACCTTGGGTACCGCTAAAATTTACAGGCATATTGTCCAAGTATGCGCGATCAGGGACAACCTTTATGCTCTGTCCAGACAAAATGTTGTCAACCTATTTGCATAAAACTGCTCAAAACCCTAAGATGGTTGGTTGGACTGATGGTTTATCAATTGTTTTTCAAACAGGACGCGAAGACCAGACATGCAGTGAAGCTGTTTCATGGATAAATGCTTTTCTGTCACTTTTCATTTTTACAGCTTCACCGGACTTAAGGGCGAGCGTGCAACCACTACACTCGAGCCAGAAGGGCAAGGGGCGACATACTCGAGGGCGCCTTGAAGAGGCACCCTCGGTTGGGACAGTCGCTGTGAGGGGACCGGGTGCACTACTAAGTGCACCGGTCAACCACCGGCTATGAGAGGGGATCTACGACTACGTCGTCGTCGACCGTATTCTGAGCGGAAAAAATGGATGACACAGCATCAGGGGGATCGGAGAGAACATGTCGCGGCCGGCGGTGGCGGCAGGGGTCGGGGGGAGATCGTAATCGGCGGCGGCTACGATTAACGGATTCGCATGGGTAGATGCGTTCGCGAAGTGTCGTGTTGACGCCTTTTTAATATAGGCGCGAATAGGTTTGAGACCTAGATCAGAGTGGAGATCGACATTCCGTACGAACCAGGGGGCTCCTACGGCTTTACGGAGGAAGCGGTTTTGAACCACTTGGAGTTTATCGATGTGAGAGGGGGCCGAATGCCCGAACACAACACACGCATAAGTCATGATGGGTCGAACGCAAGTTTTGTAAGGCGTCACCTTATTTCTAAGGGACATTTTACTCCGCTTGCAGATTAACGAATGGAGACGACCGAGTATAAAGGATGCTCGGTGACGGACCCGCTTGATGTGCGGGCCGAAGTACATGGTACTGTTTAGGGTGACCCCTAGATATTTGACCTCTTTGACCCAGGGAATGAGTCGGTCGAACATGGTCACTTGGCCGAGATTACTTCTAGGGCGGCGCAGGGAGTGGCGCGGGGTGGCACCTCCGGAGAAGAACACCGCAGCGCTCTTGTCCGGGTTGACCTCAATACGCCACTTCCTGAACCAATTCTCTATGGAATTGGCGGTTGCCTGAAGGTTTCTGGTAATGAAACCCTTATTCCTATGCGAGACGTAGAGAGCGGTATCATCCGCAAATAGGGCTAGATGCGCCTTACTCGAACGAGGAATGTCGTTCGTGTAAAGGCTAAACAGGAGGGGCGAGAGAGCTGAGCCCTGCGGGACTCCAGCTCGGGTGGAGTAGGGAGTGGAGCGCGTCATTTCGACGCGATATCGCAAGGCGCGATTTGACAAGAAGTCTCGTATGATGAGCACGAGTCTGTCCGGCACACCCATTTGGTAGAGCTTGTAGATCAAGCCGTTGTGCCAGAGTTTGTCGAATGCCTTCGCGACGTCGAAGAAGAGGGCGCCCGTGTAGACGGGTTTGGGTCTGTTAAGACCGGAGAAGATGTGCTCCGTGATGCGGTGCACTTGGTGGAGGAGTGTTTGGCTCGAAAGCTGAACTGCTCGTCGATAAGGATACCCCTGGACACTACAAAGTCTTTGAGCCGCGCCATAAGTAGGCGCTCGTAGACCTTAGCCAGGGAGTTGAGAAGACTGATAGGGCGGTAGCTCGTGGGGAGATTACGAGGTTTGCCGGGCTTGGGAATGCCTATGACATTTGCTTCCTTCCACTTAGCGGGGAAGGTGCAGTTCGTCATGGCGGCGCTCAATATGGCCACTAAGAGGCAGATGAGTTGGGCGGGCAGGCATTTCAGAACGCGATTCGAAATGCCATCGGAGCCGGGGGCTTATCCTTGGTAATCGGTATGAACACCTATTGAAATGTATTGCTTTAATATTATACACTAATAACTATTTTGCTTTTAAACTGAAAATTATAGTGAAGTCTCATTGAGTGAGTTTTGTGTTTCTTTAAAACTTTCTTTTTTTGTTACTTTTTGTTATTTTTTAAAAAAGATACCCTGTTCTTAAGAAAAGAATACTGACAAAGATTGATAAGATCTATATTGCGGAAGAATATATAGGCGGTGTACTTACTATTAGGTTACGTGAAATATTGTTGTCACAGCGGTGAAGATTTCTTTCTTCTGTACCTATTATTTAATTCCTTTGCTAAATTGAGAATTTTCAGGTTTTTTTTATGTACCACGAATGTAATACAAATCACATTAAGAATAATTTCTGTTTTGTGGCAATAGAATAAAACAAAGATTTGTTATTTCCCGGTCAGGGATCAAATTTGTGTCCAAACGATCCAGTTTATCGAGCGGCCTACGGCCAAACAATTAGACCAATTCCTCAAATGTATTTAATATTCCAAGTAAAAACAAAGGAAAACGTTTAGTCAGCGACGAACGACAAATAATATAAAATAAAAATTAAATGTGGCACTGAAATGGTATGTATACACTCAGCTTAATGCCGTGACAACTCAAGTGCTACGACTCTGGGTGTTCCGTGTATACCGGTTCAAATTGAGAGCGTAACTGCGCGCAATAACAATACAAATAGTTTATCAGAGTATCTATCTATCTATATAAACACGCCAGATTCCGTGCAGGGTAGGCAGAGAGTACAGAGATCCAACAAGTTCTTCCCTTACATACCTCTCTAGCTTCCTCCACTCTCATAGTTCGTCTCACACACGCTCGCCGGTAACGGAGATTCTTGACTTTATCAGTGTAAATGAGTGTCAATGCAGATGTAGTTGTTGAATATCTACTAATGTGGGAAATAAATTATGTGGCGATTAATAAACAACAGTACACATTTAAAATAACAGAGTTAAGTCGATACAAAAGATAATGATTGGGCAGAGATAATAATGGCTTGGAGGCAAACAGCTTTTCTTCAGGCTAGACCGTTGGACTGCAAAGTCAGAGGTCTCAGGTTCAAATCCAGGCACGCACCTCTGTCTTTTCGAAAGCATGTGTGTATTAAAAATTAACTATCACTTGCTTTAAAGGGTGAAGGAATAAAGGAAAACAACATAAGGAAACCTGCATGCCTAAGAGTTTCTCGAAGGTGTGTGAAGTTCGCCAACCCGCATTGGGCCAGCGAGATGGACTATCGCCTAAACCCTCTCAATTTGAGGGGAGGCCCATGCCTAACAGTGGGACAGGGCTAATATTATATTATTATTACTATCCTGATAAGTGGTGGGAGATTATTCCAGCATTTCGTGGCTAGATAACGAAAGTTGCAACGAAACGCAGCCGTGTAATGCCTTGGTGACACTAGACAAGAAACCAGTATCTAAGCATTTTTAAATCTCATCGAGCTTGTGATATCTGTAATCATAATTGTAGCTAGTAGGTCTTAGTCGACGTGACCTTTCAAAATGAAGGTATGACTTTTTTATGATCAACCTTATATTTATCTTACTTTACATAAAATTAATTTGCGCACAACGACGCAACGCGATAGAAGAGGATTTAAAATGCTCTAGTTTGTTGGTTTTCCTGGGCTCTCATTCGTTACGACTACTTGCGGTGCAATCAGATAACTTAGTGAGATGGTCCTGTAAAGGTATTCTATATATCATCAAACGATAAGTTCTCAAACTTTTTTCCAACTCCAGTATCGTGGGTGCGTTTACAATCATGAAACTTCACAAACACAAATACCCAGATCGAAACAAATCACACAAATATTTATATCGTGCGGGAATCGAACCCGCGACTATTCGACCCAGTGGGCGGAGTGACTTAAGCTCTTAACCACTGCGCCAAATCGTCCGGCGTCCGGTGAATCATGGCGAATAAAGGCCAGGAACAATAGTGTCGCAGCTAATTCTGAATAATGCGCAACCACTATTTCTTAGTGCGGAAGTTTTAATGTCGCTACTGGGAATAAGCGGTTACAATGTTTTGTTCGAAGTACGAACTTAGCTACCTATGTGCGTCTCTTTTACTATTTATACCATACACTTGTGTAACGTCCGTGTATAAAGCCTTTCTGTCTCAATTAGTATTTTATTAGCTCTCGCGTAGATCAGGTTTGTCAGTATCAAAGGATGGATAGAGATTTTATCAGCATTTATATGTAGTACTAGCTTCTGCCCGCAACTTAGACCGCGTTGATTTTATACAGGAACCTAACATTTTTCTAGATAAAAAGTATCTTATGTGTTATTTCAGGTAATAAACGATCTGTGTGCCCAATCTCATCAAAAAATGTGTTCAGCCGTTTTTGCGTGATTGAGTAACAAACATACAAACTTTCACATTTAAATATTAGTAAGACTATTTCTGCCCGGGACTTAATCCGTGTTGACTTTTGTCAGAAACCTTATATTTTTCTGGGATACAAAGTATTATATGTGTTAATTTAGGTAATAAAATATCTGTGTGCCAAAGGAAAACGTCGAAAATGGCACCAGAACTAACAAACATGTGACCTATAATTAGTTATCTGTTTTATTATAATAGTTGCAAACATCCATGTCTAACGGACAATTTGCAATCCAAAACGAATATTTCAAAGTACTGTAAGTACTTTAATCAAAGTCGCTAACGTCTTTTCCGAATACCAATGTTGTTATCGAATTACGGTTGGAGATGTCAATCCTATCAACGGGTTATATTCAAACGACGACATTCAATAATGATCAATTTGATTATTGCTAGTGTGTTTTTATATAACGATTTTACAAATGTATTGTTGGCTACTAAATTATAACCTCAAAATCTAATTTATTTTTTTGCAAAAATGCAATTCCTCCGTTTGTCCGTTTAATAACAAATGCATGGAGATAATTTGCAGGTAACTTGAAATCATACACGCATTTTTTCATTGCTGTTGGTTCTGGGGCAAATCATGTATGAACGCAGAACAATGTCCTTTCATTTAAATTCGTCCAGCGGTTTTTGCGTGATTGAGCAACAAACATCCAAACATCTTAACATACAAACTTTCACATTTATTATATTCACATTTATATGTAAGGATGAGTTGGGATTAAAGACCTTTTCTCAGTGGTGGGGCAGAATATGCTGATTTATTAAGACTATGGTCTCTAAGTACTAGTAAGGACTTAGCTAACAGAAGCGGAGACAATAAAAGTACCCTAGAGTCTTAGATTCATACTAATAAATGTCTTAGACCGTTACCCTAAACGTCATTTTTCCTTGACACGTTTGATGTTTAATATCACCTTTCTTTTTCAGATGGCTGCAACTCACCTGGGAACGTATCAACTACACTCAACTTATTTATTTTCATCGCATACTTCCTTCCAAACGTTTTAAGATAATTTCTTGCAACATTTTTAGTTAGCAACAATTTATAATCGCCTATGTTCGTACGATCGAATAGAACTAAAGATCCAGAAGTTTCTACGACTGATAATGAAATTCTTCTCTATATTTTCACTGTTGATACTTTATAGTTGTGCCAACCCGAATTTACGTATTTCATTAAATGGAATACACGAAATATTTGTATTTTTTCTTTGGCGTTCTTGTTCAAAAAATATAGACGTACATACATATAAACGATTCAAAAGTTTATTAGTGTAAATGACTAAATGGTTAAAAGTCTAAATTTGCGGAAGCAGCGTACAGAAAATGTCGCTTATTCTGAGGGTTTGACACGAAAAGATTGACGTTAGCGTGACGCTAGTGAGTTAAAATGTTATTGACACATTACAAATTTACATAATAAATATGAACGTGACAACACGCTTACTCGCTAGCGTCATTTTAACGTCATTTTTTTCGTGTTACGCCTTTAAGATTAGTTTTCAACAGTCGAGTCGCTTGCACGATTTTACTTTGCAACCGTCGATATTTTAAAATAAGTAAGATTATTAAAACTAACGTGTATCTATACACAGGTTTTGTATCGGAAAAATGTACAAAAGTTCCATAAAGAAATCAAGAAATAGCCAACTCATTTAAAAGTAAAGTCTCTACAAAGTCGCGGAATGCAATATTATTATTACAATTTCCCTAATTCTCCGAAGCAATTAACTTCAAAACTTAAATTTACTTGTACAATCGAAACGTATGAGAATATGATAATCTCATAATAATAATACCCACGTTCAATATTTTGTTTACATATTAATATTCTGAGAAGCGGATTGCCGTCGACGGCAAAATAATTAATTGTTTAGTCATGGACGTATGAAAAAGGTGGACGGACTCCCGCTTAACAAAAAGTGTGGACTAACAGTAAGTCAGTTTGCATGTACGTACGAGCTGAAACGCATATACTTGCACTATATTAATTCTTATCGGCCGCCATTACGCTTGTTTGACATATAGATTTAGGTCTTAAAAAGATAGAAAGATTATAAACCCAGTTCAGCTGTACACTTTTTGTAGACACTCGGTACCATTTATGTAACCAATTTAAAAGTCTTAGTTCGTATATTGTTCATCCTTCGTTTTTATTCAAAATATTATGGCTTGTCGTTTTGTCGTAGGGTTCACGCAACTTTATCGGTTAATATTTGTTTGACTAGTGAACGTGGTCTCGGTGACTTTTTAATTATTTTCAAGTAATAATTAATGTCAAAATAAAGTGTACAAGAGTGTAACTGATTACGATAGATTTTTCCCGTTTCTTATCACTAACATGACATAAGTATAAGCAGTGCAATTATATAATCTTGTTAATGATGCTCTATGCTTTTAGTACCTCTATGGTTTGACAGAAGTCGTTTTCGCAGTAAGAAAATTAAATGCGTGAAAAGTGTACTTACGAAACGCTGTGTGCGATTAAGCTCGTAAGTACACGCGAACTAACTTACTAGTCGGCTTCACTTTTTTACCAACATTCCATCCGCCTTATTTATACGTCCACGTGTATAGTTTAATGATTTTATGTATTTAGTAAATTATAAAGCTGCAAGGTGGAACTAACTGGATAAATGTATATAGGTGAGTGTTACTCCATAAATGTATATAATATATCCAGAATAAACTGCTTTTACTAACGATTTAAGTTCTGAGTTTTTACTGCGACGAATAAGAATTTTCTGCGCGATATTTTTTTGGCAAAACTTCTACTCTTTAGGATTTACAGAGAGACTTCACAGAAAAACTAATGGTTAACCGTACACAGACTTTATTTACTTCATTTTTAGTTACTTAAGTATTTTTTTAGGTAAAGGTCAACTTTGTTCGGTATTTTCGCGGCTGCTAATACAATATACAAGAACTAACATACTTATGGTAACAATTTGGCAGTTTTCAGCACATGCCGACGACATATTTGGCTCAACTTTTTTATAACCTTTACAATGTCAATTTCATATTTTTATTTATAAATCTTATATACATTTTAATCTACCTAGTACTGAATTGGAACGCAACTTCCACTGAAAATCCCGGCGAAATATAGCGGGCTTGTCTTTTTTATGTAACTCTATTAATTAACTCTATTTAAATTGTTGCCTACCTTGGAAACGTTTGCGGAAAAGACTATTAATAAAACTGGCCCAGGATTGACTTTTACCCAGCAAAAGGATACAGAAAAAGCTATTAAAAATGTACCAATATTTATAAATTCTGAATTGTTCGATTCAAGATAAAAAGAACTCTGAATATAACCGAAAAACACTTCCTATTAACAAAATCATCCAGAGCTCTTTGATAATTCAACAATACTCTTTATTATCAGAGAAGAGCACCTAACCAAATAATTACGCGTGGAAATGTACCTCGCAAAGTGGAAAATCGTGTTACCGACACACTTTTCGATCAAATATAATACTTATTCCTAAAATAATAATGATAACCCCAAAACTTCGTATCGAAGCTATCATCATGTATATTACTTTCAGTAGGGCAGCACAGGTAGCAAGACTTATCTGACATTAAAAAAAATTTGTTGGCCCGTGATTCGACTCTTGTACCATAAGTCAAGTAAGGTCAGCAACATAAGTTGGTTGCCATGCTCAGTTTTTTAAATCGCTGGCGACCTTTTGTAATGCATCAAATCCATTATTTTTGTCGATCTAAATATATTTGAATACATTGTTAATTACCTGTTACCCGCGGCTACGCATGCGTTAATGAGTTACGCCGTATATCTTTATTAATTATAGCCTGTGTGATATTCTGAAGCATAAGCTATATCACTGTAGTTTCGTCAAAATCCGTTTAATACTATTTGCATGAAAGAGTGACAAACATCCATTCATTCTCACAAAATTTCGCAATTGTAATATTAGTACGATAATATGGTTTTGACAATAGCGACAAAATCAGTGACATATGCCTTGTCACCCCACCTGTGGTAGCCCTGTCGATCTTATATCTGATAAGTAAAATTAATATGGGTAATTTATAGGAAATATATTTTGGCACGCGATACTATTAAAAGGGAAAGAAAAAAATAAATACCTAACTTAATGTCTATGAAGTGGAAAACTTGGTCTGTATTTTTCCGTAAATGTGAGAACTTTATTACATGTACCCTGACAATATTTGGAATCATTAAGGTACGTTTTGAAGAGTTTTGTGTGTTATGAATGGCGGCCTTTAAGGTTTCGCCGAATAGCCCACGCAGCGCGACGGAAACGCGACGGAAGCTTTAGGGTTCGTTTGGTTGTGACGTTTGCCTTCATGCCAAGTGTGGCCGCGCTGATGGCGTCTCCTGTACATTTCAGTACGCTACAACTCCCCTAGCCGCGCCACCGGGCCGCTCGCATCGCGCTGCGTCGGCTAGGTGGCGAAACCTTTCATGTCTCGAAATACTCTTTGGTATGTATTTATGTGTGTGTCTTTGAATATCTATGATATATGCGACAATGATTCACACAATCACTCAGATAATAGTTGCTAAGGACAATTTTATTTACCTCAGCCCTAATTTTCGGACGGTTCGGTTTACACATTAAATAGTATTGACAATATTTTTGCGATGAGAATTGAGAGTAATGATATTCTAAAGGGTATGGAAGTATGGTGTATTCGACTCTTCTTATTCAATTCAATAGCTTTCGGTGTACCTAGTGCTCTATTATTATCTGACTAGATATCGGTCTAGTCTATAGTATAGCGGTATATTACTATCGGAGTCATAGAGGTACTAAAAGCATAGAGGGAGGTTTAACAAGATTATATAATTGCACTGCTTACTCTTATGGTAGTGATAAGAAAGGGGATAAATATATAGTAATCAGTTTCACTCTTGTAAACTTTATTTTGACATTAATTATTATTTGAAAACAAAAAGTCAACGAGAAAATATTCACTAGACACACAAATATTAACCGATAAATTTGCGTAGAGCCTACGTCAAAATGACAAGAATAAAGAATAAAAAGGTAGCACGAACCATGTAGGAACAAAGATTTTTAAATTGGTTACCTAAATGGTACCAAGTGTCCACAAAAGTGTACAACTAAACTAGGTTTATAATCCCTTAAATATGCTTTTACGTATCTGCCTCTACGATCTGAGTAAATACTAATTTACTTTGAGTGCCACATAACCAAGTTTGAACTTAATCGATATCGAGGCCAAGATATCTAGAAGAACTAGGAACGTCAAAATAATTTTCTCACAAATATGAAGGTTATATAGTCGTCTAGATTCTTAAGTGGATGTTAACCTTTCGTCTTCTCCATAAAAGCATATTGGAGAGGCAAGACCAAGAGCACTAAGTAGATACTAGAAATTTTGAATAAAATCATATTTAAAACGACTTCCAAGAGAAAACATCTGTACTTTGTGTGGAAATGGGTATGTAATGGTATTTTCTTGCAGACTGCAGGCTCCTACTCGTCGTTTGTAGATATTTATATTGCTTCCATTACATTTTGTATAAAGGGGTTGTTTGTACCGCTGTCTGCCAACATTTAAATGTGCGGAACTGAACTAACGATATTGTATTGCTTTCGAATTATCATAAGACATTTTGTTTCTACGTGGAACACACCGTCACGCCTATATTCCCCAGAGGGGGTGGCAGAGGTGTACTGAGTACACCCACGTTTCGCCGACGATGTTAGGTCCCATGTAATTGGGGGCGAGCCTATTGCCATATACCGGGCACAGTTCCAGACTCCGGACTCATACTGGGAATTTTTCGTTAGAAAAACTACATTTGTCCGACCTAGGATTTGAACCCAGGACCTCGTGATCACAAAGCGATGCGCTTTGATTTCTTTCTACGTAGAATATATTATTATATTTCTTTACATACTTAATCAGCCCGTACTGTGCCACTTTTGTGCAAATGTCTTCTCTCAAAAATCGAGTGGGAGAAGTAATAGTATACTCTACCACGCGGACCCAATGCAGATTGGTGGAAACAGGCTTGTGACTACTATTAGAGTTTATGAAGTCGCCCATAAGGCTTCTTTGTAGGCCTAACGATTACTAAACGAAGTGTTAACCCTTACCAACGGGTTTACGTGCTTCATAAAGCAGGCGCGCTAAGAACACCATAGCCAGGTATCGCTACAAGGGCTTCTTATTTTACTGTTTTCTTTATACTACGAAGTTGTTTCACAAAATTTTGTAAGAATGTCATTTTAGGATTTTAACTATTGTGGTACAATATACAGCCAAGCAATAGAAAATAGGGCCCCCAGTAGATGAGCCGATGACCCGGTGAAGATCGAAAGTATTTACTTCCGATCTGGATGCATACAACAAAGCCGTCGTCGTTGTGGCTATCTTTAGGGAAGGTGTTTGTCTTATAGTGGACGTCTTTTGGCTGATGACGATCACATAAGTCAAGTAATGTTCCTAACTGTCATGATAGCTTACAGTTAGAAGTAATTTATGCTTCAGAAAGACTGGTATGCTGATACAGATTTTACAGCTGCTTTGGTATTTAGATTTTAAGCTGGCATATCGACAAATAGATGGACTACAAGGACACTTATATTATGTGAAGTTATTCCGTGCTGTGTTTACTTATTTATTTATTTCGTTGAGGAAGCCAGAGAGGTATGTAAGGAAAGAACCTATTAGGACTCTGTACTCTCTGCCTACCCCGCAAGGGATCTGGCGTGATAATATAGATAGATAGATTTAATACTTCATGCACTATTGGTACAAAGGAGCACTTAATGCCTTAGTAATAAGAATATTCTAGACCGTTATATTTGTAGTAATGAGAACATCCTTGACCGTTTTCCGTCCAGCGTTATTCTCACTCAGTAAACTTCTAAAGCTATTGAATTATGTTAAAAGCGAATAGTACTTAGAGTTATTAATTCTTGCCCCTTACTTGAAGTTACCTCATGCTTCGCCGAAGTTCTGGTCATTGCTTTAGTTCAGACCAGGAATGTATAAGCAACTTTAAACCTTGTTGGAAACAACTTTTTTATAAAATAATTCCAGTATCGTAGTTTCATAGGTGTGATATAAACAAGAATTTCACATACACGAATATCCAAGCTCAAACACATGTTTGCGGGACGTACAAAAATTTGTCTCATGCAGGGATCGACCCTCAATCCAGAAAACTTAGGGACCTACTATGTAGCCATTAAACCAAGTCACCATCAGCGTTTATCTCTGCAGATTTTTCAGCGTTTCAAATGTATACGCCGGTAAGTATAGCTTGTGTGCGCCCCAGTAGCTTGTAGTAGCCATTACCTAAAGTATGTTTAGCTATATCAAGTAACTCGTTATCTGATACTTGTAGTGTAACTTCCACTTACGTACAATAATAATCTTGGTTACATCAAACTTCCTGCTTTGAGCCAGTTTCTTGGTAGAATATCTTAGTTATAAAGGCTCAAGACTTCAACGTTTAGAATTATGTGATACTATCTATTAAATATTAAAGTATTGAACGGAGAATGCGCGTGAAGTCCGATGGAATGTTGTGCGAGGCACAAGGGGGTTTCAGGTCTGGAAGAGGATGTTCGAATCAAGTCTTCTCACTCCGCAACATCGTAGAGAAGCATCTGGCAGTGGGACGGAAGGTTTTCTGCGGTTTTGTAGATCTGGAGAAGGCATTTGACAGAGTTGTGCGAAAGACACTTTGGGACATTTTGCCAGAGTATGGTATAGATGGCACTCTGTTGCGAGCCGTCCAGTCCACTTATGTGGACTGCAAGGCATGCGTACGGGTGGGTGGTAACAGGTCACCCTGGTTTGACGTTAATATCGGCGTCAAGCAGGGTTGCGTGTTGTCCGCTAGACTGTTTATAATATATCTGGACAAAAGTCTTCAAAGACTGAAAGCGATGAATGAAGGTGTACAAATGGGTGACTTAGTGGTAAACTATCTACTTTATGCAGATGACGCGGTTTTAATAGCGCCAACAGCCACTGATCTGCAAACACTATTCACAGTTATGAAAGACGACTGCATGATCAATGGCTTACACTTGAATGTGAAGAAAACCAAGATTATGGTTTTTGAAAGGGAAGAAACCAGTACGAATGTAAGGATTGTGGTTGGTAACGATGTGCTGGAGCAAGTGAATGAGTTTGTATATCTTGGATGCGCCTTCAGTAAGGATGGGAAATACACCGCTGACATAGAGAGAAGAGTGAGTGCAGGGAACAGAGTGAATGGTGCGATGGGAAAGCTACTCGGGAGCCGGCACTTAAGCCATAAGGCGCAGCTGGCCATACATAACGGAGTTCTTGTCCCAACGCTGTTATATGGTAGCGAGAGCTGGGTATGTAAGAAGGAGAATGAAAGTAGGATAAATGCGGTAGAAATGCGAGCTCTGCGGAAGATGTGCGGAGTGAAGCTGACCGACCGCATTAGCAACAGCATAGTAAGACAGCGAGTAGGTATGAAAGATAGTATCGGTGTAAAGATGAGAAAGGGCATGCTCCGTTGGTTTCGGGCATATAGAAAGAATTCCAGAGGAAAGAATGACAAAACAGATATACAATGTGAAAGTGGAAGGATGCAGGTACGCAGGTGAGCAGGTGAGCAGGAGACGGCCGGATTAAAATAGTGATAAATTATCGTTGCCACTAAATTTCCCAAGATGGAACGGAAATCTGGTAAAGATCGCGGATATAAACCGATGCATATAGCACAGAACTAGTTTTCGTCGCGATATGAAGGAGGTGCGTTTGTTTTGCAGTGGAATTCTTTCGGCTGATAACTTGATCAATTTTTGAGACAGACAGCAATAATTGCTCTTATATCATTCATATACTTATAATAATAATAATAATACCAGCCTATACTATCCCACTGCTGGGCAAAGGCCTTCTCAAACAAATACTCCACTTTGTGGCCACCTGCTGTTGAAACTTATCAAACCGCCGATAAGGCTTCCAACCCCGCTTAACGACTAACATATTAAGTAGTAACTGGGACCAAAAGCTTAACGTGCTTTTCGAAGCACAGAGTCGCTCAAATATGAAAATGCCACAAACGGTCACCCATCTCAGGCTGACCGAGTCGAAAGCTGCTTAACTATGGTGATCAGTAAGAATATCGCGATCATATACTTGCGAGTACACAATTACAGTAGCAGATGACGAGTAATTGATATAAATTGAGGAATTGATGAATATATTCAAGACTTAGTAAACCAATTATACGAAATTATAACAGTATAAACCAATAACAATTAAGCTTTCAATAGTTAATTGCTACCCCCATTTAAGCTGAAATTAACTCCAGATCATTGTTCAAAGTATTTATGATAACAATAATTAACTTATGACCAACCAGCGGACCGAAAGATAGATAATTGATTCAAATTGCGAGGAATTTGAAACTTTCAAGTTTTCTGTTAAATGGGATATGAAACAACGGGGTTATTATGACTTTCTCAATTTGTTTTGGATAGATAATTGTTTATCCATTCTGAACATAATTTAGACTTTAATAAAGTAAACGGAGTATAGGTGGAAGTTAAGGAGGGTAAAATGCCTGAGCTTTTATACAAGGTGTAACATAATAAACGCAAGACCTGAAATTAGTTTGTTTTAAATCGGTAACTGAATTAATTCCAACTATTTTTAATGTATTCACATTTTTTTTTAATTTTCAAAAAATGCTTTTGCTCTTTCAGTGCGCTATAAAAAACGAAATTTAGTATTGATTCATAGCAATAAGGAGATTACAAATGTATTCCTAAAACGTATTTATCAAAACGCTCACATACACGTACAAGTTTTATTGTTAATTGGGGTAAAAACCTTTAAATTTGGAAATTTTATTTCCGTTTTGAATTTATGAAGCAATTCTCTATTCGGGGTGTCTGAGGTCTTGCGTTTATAATGTTACACCTTGTATACTTCGGTACATTTTATTAGCAGTGGCTGTGATATGTAGTGAGTTTTTTATTCATGGAGTTGTCACCGATTAGATAGTTAATCCAAATGAGTGTCAGGAACCGTGTATCAGGAAATTACCCTTATTTGGTGAGCGCTAAGAAAATCATAGCAGCACAGCGCTACGGGCGCTACAAAGTATATCCAGTAACCCAATTGGCTAGGGCTGTGGATAACACATATACTACCAATCCAATGTAGGCTGTTTTGTTTCCGACAGCACTTCGTTCAAAACGAACCCTCATTTGATGTGGCTCTAGAGAAATGTCTCGTTTAAATTATCTACCGCATTTTATGTTTTTTTTAAATTATTTTTTGATGTTATTGATTATTAGCAGTGATATATTATATAGCAGTGATAGCCTAGTGGTTAGACCGTTGGACTGCAAAGTCAGAGGTCTTGGTTTCGAACGCACCTCTGACTTTTCGGAAGCATGTTCGTTTTAAAAATTAATTATCACTTGATTTAACGTTGAAGGAAAGCATCGTGAGGAAACCTGAATGCCTAAGAGTTTCTCGAAGATGTGTGAAGTTCGCCAACCCGCACTGGGCCAGCGTGGTGGACTATGGCCTAAACCCTCTCAGTTTGAGAGGAGGCCTGCGCCCAACGGTGGGACAGTTTCTTAACAGGGCTAATATCATATTATTATTGTAATTTTATTGTTATTATTATAATTAGATTAAGTCATACTTGCTTTTGCTCAAGTTAGTAATAGCCAGTACTTGACTATAGAATAGGATTTCGACTGATAGAATTCTAAACAAATGACATTACGGCTACCTAATCTCTTAAGACTAATTAATTATTTATTTATAGATACGGGTATTAGTCTAAGCTCTCAAACATTGATGGTCTAGTGCCCGATTTTAAAGACGCTGAGACGATCCATGAGTTTTAAACCGACTTCAAAAAAGGAAGAGATTCTATGTTGTTTTGTATGTATGAATTTTTATGTATGTGCACCAATATTTCCGTCAAATGGTGACCGATTTTGATAATTCTTTTTGTATTGGGTTCAATATAGCTCCAAAGTGGTCCCATTTTAATTTCATCGGTATTGGACCTTGTACTTTGAAGATACAACAGGGAACTCCTTCACGGCAAGTAACGCGAATCTATAGATTGAGTTATAATAAGTATTGTGTTAATCCTATAGGTACCCTACCATAGAACTCATCAGAATATTAACCGAATTAAAAAAAGGAGCAGGTTTACAGTTCGTTTGTGTTTTTTTATAGCGTCTTTAGTTATGAATTGTCTTTGATTATTCTTTTATTCTTTTTGCGTTGGGTTTAGTATAGCTTCGAGGCAGTCCCATTTTAATTAAATTGGTATTGGACCTTGGACTTTGAAGATACACCAGCGGACTCCTTAACGGCAAACAGCGCGAATGTATACATTTTGTTATTATGGGTTTTATATCAATCCTGTGGGTACCCTACTGTAGAACTAAGCATAATAATATAATATAGCACCCTCTGAGTTTGAGAGGATGACCGTGCCCAACGGTGGGGCAGTTCCTTTACAGGGCTAAGTAAAAAGCAAAACAATATGTATTTGAAGTCGGTGCCGGTTGGTGCAGTCGGTCACTTTGCACCGACTTCAAATACTTATTTTTTGGATTTTGAAGTCGGTTTCCCATTTTATTTTTTTTATTCAAAATTTGACTAGTTCACTCTAATCTTATGTCAAACCAAGTACTGGGCGTTTTCTAAAGAGTCATTCTCAGTACGAGTTTGGTTATTTTTTTATTCGGAATGACATATAATTAAACTGGCAATTTACACTAGACGGATACAAAAAGAATTGCTAACGATATAACCAGCCACGCCACCCTTAGATAGATGTGATGGCTATATTACTTGCGCTTATTTTTCTCCTGTTCTGTAAACACCTAACATCGTCGGCGAAATGTGAGTTTAAGCATCAATCATATATATTTAAATACACTTTTTTAGCCTAAGGGTTTTTTAGCCTAAATATAATTAATATCTTTGAGCCTTCATGCAGGCCGGTAAAAATCTACCAAATGCATATTGGAGTGATTTTATATAATACTTACACGGATAGTATCGGCATGGTATAGTGTGTGAACAAAGTTAAATATCACATATTGTTATTTCACGACTTAAGATACTTCAATACTGTCTATCAATCTATATCATCACGTCAGATCCCTTGCAGGGTAGGCAGAGAGTACAGATTTACATACACATGAAATTTACATACACATGAAATTTACATACACAAACAATCAGACCGATACCAACATTTGTACACGAACCAACGACTACTACTAATGAGGGAAACGACTTAAGTTGCACTGGACCAAGCTGATCGTCGATAAACGTGATAGTACTTATTTTTTTAAGTAATGTACTTACTGGCGGGCATGTACGAGAAGAACTTGAGAGTAGAGAAAGCTAATAACGTCTGTAAGGAAAGAGCCTTTTGGAACTCGGCACTCGCTACCTACCCCGTAAGGGATCTGGCATGGTAATATAGATAGATAGATCACTTAAGTAATTTTAGTATGAAACTTAAATAATGAATATAAAAGTTTAGTACAAAAAGTAAACACCAATAGTAAGATTTTTGGATTCTCTATAGTTTGACTTTAATCAAAAAATAATTATTTTTTCCTCCAGCGCCAACAATGTACGGTTGACTTGGAATGGAATCGGATGTTAATGAAAGCTATTAACATTTTTTAATTACTTTTCATTCAGATTTAACGTTTAACTGAGCGCCGGATAGACTGAAAATTAATTGTTAACGGGGTGCGAAAAATTAATTATATGTTATGTTTTATAACAAATCTGCCTATACTGTCCCAGTATTGGACAAAAATTGGACAAGAGCAGTGATAGCCTAGTTAGTGGTTAGACTGTTGGACTGGAATGTCAGAGGTCTCGGGTTCAAACTCAGGCACGCACCCATGCCTTTTGGACAGCATGTGCGTATTAAAAATTAACTATCACTTGCTTTAACGGTGAAGGAAAACATCGTGAGGAAACCTGCATGCCTAAGAGTTTCTCAAAGGTGTGTAAATTTCGCCAACCCGAACTGGGCCAGCGTGGCGGACTATGGCCTTAACCCTTTCAATTCGAAAGGAGGCCCGTGCCCAACGGAGGGACAGTTTCTTAACAGGGCTAATATTATTATTAATATATTGGACAAAACACTTCTTTCACAAATCGAGGTGAGAGAATGATTACGTTTTCTACTCCGTTTGAATTATTGATGCTGTAATCCTTGATGGATGTGTTTACACAACTACTTGAAATATATACGTATATTATATGTCCAAGGACAATAATGTTTATATTAGTGTAATATTTGGTACTATAAATAAAATGTGGGGCTCACATTGACGGAATTTATTTTCTAATTCATTACTGACAGTGACACATATTTCTTTTCCTGGAATTAGTAAACATTATTAATTAATCTATCTATATCATACATATCCAAAACCCCGAGAACTTTCAACTCGAATTGGCAAACCGCTTCGAATTGCTAGACAGCAGCGCATCAGTGGACGAAATCAACAACAGGCTGGTAGAGACTGTCCATACGGTCGGGTCCAAGTATTTTAAGCCCCACCGTAAAAATTGACCTCAAAAACTATCTGACTACACCCGAAACCTCATGGCTGAGCGACGTTCCATGACGCTCCAAACCTCCGATGATGCTAAGTCCTATAGGCAGCTCAATGGGCAGATACTGAAGTCCTTGCGACACGATTTACGGTCCTTCAATACAAGGCGTATTGAGGAGACCATAGCACAGAACAAGGGCTCCAAAGTGTTCGCAAGAGACGCGTCTATTGGGCAAAGCCAGTTGACGAAGCTGAAGACGGAGGACGGAAACGTAACGTCGAATAGGTCAGGTGCTCAGGGAGATAGAGAGGTTCTATGGGCAGTTGTACACCTCAGTAGCTGAACCTGTTGTTGACTTGGTAAAAGACCCAAGAGCCAAGCTAACCCGACGCTACACTGAAGATATCCCGGACATCAGCCTGTACGAGATTAGGATGGCTCTCAAACAACTCAAAAATAACAAAGCGCCAGGCGAAGACGGAATTACCGCAGAGCTTCTGAAAGCGGGCGGAACGCCGGTACTTAAAGTCCTTCAGAGGCTGTTTAATTCCGTCTTGCTCGAAGAGAAAACGCCGGAAGCATGGAACAGGGGTGTGGTGGTACTGTTTTTCAAGAAAGGTGATAACACTTTACTGAAGAATTATAGGCCCATCACACTGCTGAGCCATGTTTATAAGTTGTTTTCGAGAGTCATCACGAATCGTCTCGAACGCAGGCTTGATGACTTCCAGCCTCCCGAACAAGCCGGTTTCCGGAAAGGCTTTAGTACCATAGACCACATACATACGCTGCGGCAGATTATACAGAAGACCGAGGAGTATAATCGGCCACTATGCTTGGCGTTTGTGGACTATGAGAAAGCCTTCGATTCGATCGAGACTTGGGCGGTTCTTAGATCTCTCCAGCGATGCCGCATTGACTATCGGTACATTGAAGTGTTGAAGTGCTTGTATAATAACGCCACCATGTCAGTCCGAGTACAGGGGCAATGCACTAAGGCGATCCCCATAAAAAGAGGAGTAAGACAGGGAGACGTCATTTCTCCGAAACTGTTTACGGCCACCTTAGAGGACGCCTTCAAGCTCTTGGAATGGCAAGGACTTGGCATCAACATCAATGGCGAATACATCACCCACCTTCGATTTGCCGACGACATTGTGGTCGTGGCGGAGTCGCTGGAAGATCTAGGACGAATGCTCGATGACCTCAACAGAGTATCTCAACAAGTGGGTCTTAAAATGAACATGGACAAAACGAAAATAATGTCTAACGTCCATGTCGTACCCACCGCACTCACTGTTGGGAACTCTACTCTTGAAGTTGTCGACGAATACATTTACCTGGGACAGGTAGTCCGGTTAGGTAGGCCCAACTTTGAGAGAGAGGTCAATCGACGAATCCAACTCGGCTGAGCAGCGTTCGGGAAACTGCGCAACATCTTCTCATCCAAAATACCTCAGTGCCTTAAGACTAAAGTTTTTAGTCAATGTGTGTTACCAGTGATGATATATGGATCACAGACGTGGTCTCTTACAATAGGTCTCATAAAAAAGCTCAGAGTTGCTCAGCGAGCTATGGAGAGAGCTATGCTCGGCGTTTCTCTACGCGATCGAATCAGGAATGAGGAGATTCGTAGAAGAACCAAGGTCACCGACATAGCCGTTAAGATTAGCAAGCTGAAGTGGCAATGGGCGGGCCACATAGCGCGTAGATCGGACGGGCGTTGGGGCAGAAAGATTCTAGAGTGGAGACCACGTATTGGCAAGCGCAGCGTGGGACGACCGCCTGCCAGATGGACCGACGATCTTGTGAAGGTCGCAGGAGGTCGTTGGATGCAGGTGGCATCGGACCGGTTACGCTGGAAAGCGATTGGGGAGGCCTATGTTCAGCAGTGGACAAGTATAGGCTGAGATGATGATGATGATGATGATATCATCACGTGGGGTAGGCAGAGCGTACAGAGTTCTTTCCTTACAGATATCTCTTGCTTCTTCCACTCTCATAGTTCGTCTCAGCGTGTCACGCTCGCTGCTTAAGGAGAGTCTTACTTGCCCTTCAGATAAGACACGGCCTACTTGGCCATGGAAAGATAGCCGAAGTCTATTCAAAAATAACAAACACTAGAAAGAAACTAGCAGTGTTATTTTACCTTAAGAAATCCGAGCATGTTTTATGGAATTTAGCACGAATACTCCCTAATTAAATGTATTTTTTTTTATTTTGCAAGGGAAAACACAAAGAAACCCCAATTAAACTTTGTCAGACTATATAAAGGAGTCGAACCTACGATTACGTAATCGCCAATTGTAATATAGTAGCACTATGATATTATATCTAAAGAAACACAGAAATACAGAGGAGTATTTGTAAATAATTTGAATGGGGAGTCTTTCTTGGGCATTCGAGGGGCATCATCATCATCATCTCGCCTACACTTGTTGACTGCTGAACATAGGCCTCCCAAGTCGCTCTCCAGCGCAGTCCGTTTAATAACCTGCATTCAACGAATTCCATCGATCCTCACAAGATCGTCGGTCCATCTGGTAGGCGGTCGTCGCACGCTGCGCTTGACAATACATTATCTCCACTCCAGAATCTTTCTACTCCAAACCCGTCCGATCTTTGCGGTACCAGCCACATATTGTAACACATTAAATAGTATTTTAATCGTCTTTAGAAAAGACATAGCACACAAACTCGAGAACAACACAGTCTTGTTAATACGTTTTAATTAAGAACACATATTATGTACACAAACTATATAATTCCTAAGAAACTGCTAATCGTTTTAGAATTAGTTTCTACACTATTGACATTAGCCGGGCCTATTAGAGGGTTTGTGAGTAAGTTGCTTCCCTTGCGTGAAAGTTCCTCGGTATAGATCGCAAGTCAGTACCAAGTTCCAACATTAATCTTAGGCGCAGGGATATTAGATCTTCTGACTTTATTAATTTTAGTTTAGATTTTGTAAGGTTTGCAGTTTATGCCGGGGTTTGTGATAAGAACTAGGTATTTGAATTTGATTTGACCATTTTATGAATCACGGCGAAGCATTTATGTAAGAATGCCTAGGCTTATACATGGTTGTAAGTCTATAGGCTTTTTATTTTTTATTTAACTCCCAGGGTGGGGCTACCCTGGGAATTATTCCTGTAACATGGGTTCTGTCCATCTGTTAAATAAAGCGTACCTATAGACTTTGACTGCATCGTTGGTTTAGTGGCAAAGCGCATCGCTTTGTGATCACGAGGTCCTGGGTTCAAATTCTAGGTAGGACAAATGTAGTTTTTCTAACGAAAAATTCCCAGTATGAGTCCGGAGTCTGGAATTGTGCCCGGTATATGGCAATAGGCTCGCCCCCATTACATGGGACCTAACATTGTCAGCGAAACGTGGGTGTACTCAGTACACCTCTGCCACCCCCTCTGGGGAATATAGGCGTGACGATGTTTATTTATTTATTTATTTATGTTCATGATCGAAAATGGGGTAGGTATGAAATATACACAAAGAGCTGCCTCTCTTCCACTACTTGAAGGATGCGAGGCGATAAGTAAACTAAGGGCTCGGCATGCAAAATTTGACGTTAGCGTGACATTAACGAATGAGCGTGCTGTCACGTTCATGCTTATTTAGTAAATTTGTAGTGTGACAAGGAAGGCATATTGTCATATTTTTTGTGCTAAGCCCCCAGTTTTTTTTTGTAATAATTCCTGTCCCCTAACCAATATTTCGCACGTTATATTTCTCAGAGTTAATATTTGAATCTCATTCTAAAATACTTACATAAATGAATAAACAATTAAGATCACAATAACTGAACCGGCTAAAAATCTTCTTAAGCAATTCCATTTGCACTTGATAGTCCACTTCGTATTCACCACAAGCAGGATTCAAGGATGAAAGGAATTTCGCACTTTTACTGCAGTCAGAAAACCTTTGTGAATATACTATGTCACGCACTAAAGGTGAGAATAGTGAGACAGATTTGTAAAGTATTGTGTTTGAAGGGGGCTGAGAAAGGGAGAGTGCTTTGTACAATGCGTGGTATGAAGTTTTAATTATTTCTTTATACCCTTACACATTAAATTTAGGTAGACATTTAATGTGTAAGAGTAGTAAATAGACCTTGGTCTCTTGTTTTCGAATGACGTTTAGGTCTTGATCTGAAGAGGGTATTTATGTATTGGCTTCCTTTCTAGCGGGGCTTGAGAAGACCTTTGTCTCGTGATTTTGGCCGGAATCCGTCTCATACCCGGTGTCAAAATAGTGTATTTATGTTGCCATGTTGCACCAGTAACATTTTTCACATTCCTTTACCTAATATTATTATGTCTGTGCGATCGCAGCGTTCGATTCGGTCGACCTGAGATCTGTGGCATTTTCATATTCGAGCGTCTCCTTGTTGTCTACGTTAAGCCTACGTTGGTCTTGGTTACCACTTAATGTGATAGTCGTTGAGCTGAGTTGAAAGCCTTATAGGCGGCTTAATAAGTTTCAACAGCAGGTGGCCGCAAACCTGCCTACACCAATCCGCACTGGGTCCACGTGGTGGAGTATGACCTAATCTCTCACCTCAATTTGTGAGAGAAGGCCTTTGCCCAGCAATGGGACAGTATAGGCTGATATTATAATATGTTTTGCAGTGGAAGTCTTTTAGCTAATAATAAAGAAATGGGTCGGAAATATGTCAATTTAAAATCATACTAAAGGATAGTAAAAAATTAACTTAAATTATGATTATATTTAGAAGGTTCGACGCTATATATTTTTAGTTAAAATCTTGCACGCTGATTTTGAAAATTTTAAAAACATTTTTGACATACACTTAATATGTGTACTCACTGGTACTGTACGTAATTTTACTTACAGTTCTACACTAGTCTACCACATCTTACACAAACTTAAAGGTCTTCTAAAGCCCCGCTAAGAAGGAAGACAATGCTTAAATACCCTCTTCAGATCCAGACCTAAACGTCACTTGAAAACAAGAGACCATGATCTACTCTGGATGTCGAACTCCAAAAGCTGGAATAATTCAACCTGAGTACTGCAAAAAAACACAGACGCTGATCTAAGTCGTAAATCTATAGCGTAAATTCAATCCCTTTACGCAAAGTTTGAGTGTACCATGACGTCATCGTTTTGTGCTGGTTCCCAACTTTACCTATAAGCGCCACCTGCCATTCACTCAACGATTAATTATTGTTTAATGTTGAGCTGTTGTCGGAAACATGCTCGCAGCGATCCGAAGTGAAGGTCATGGGAAATGAGCTCTTTGATGCTTTCAGAAAATTTGCAACTCTTTATAATTATTGTTTGGAGTTTTCATAGTGTCTGCCGTTTAAGTATGCCTGAAATGTATTTATGGAAAATTATACTTAGTCATATTCCTATTGTTATTTTATAATTTTTTTCTACATCATCCTGAGATATCTTAAGTACTTTTTATTTCAACACTTCATGTGTTGAAATAAAAAGTTACTACTTAAGTACTAAAGTACATACTATTATTATTATTGGCACAGATTATGAGCAAAACACATGATCTCTGAACGCAAACGGTCCTAAACCAATATGGCGGGTTCGTCGAACCTTTCCACCCTCGGACCAGGGTTCCTATTTGCTATAGCCAATTAAACAGGTAACGCGGCGCATGACGATAACTTCGTGAAATGATACTTTAATCGGACTCCAAGGGGCAGCAAGAATACTATTACATGATTATTTCATTTGCCTAGTTGGTCTAGTAATGGCAGCTTCGTTAGTCTAGTCCTGAAACGAGCGCTTTGTAATCGCGAGGTCCTGGTCAAATCCTAGGTTAGACAAATGTAGTTTTCCTATCTAAAATTTTCCAGTTTTAGTGCGGAGTCTGAAATTATTCCTGGTATATGGCAATAGGCTCGCCCTATTAGATAGGACCTAACATCGTCGGCCTAACGTAAGTGTACCAATTGGGGTATATAGGCGCGACGATGTATCATTTCACTTCGTTATCGTAACACACTGCGTTTGTTCAGCGAATAAGGACCCAGGTGGTTTTATGATACTGTATATCTCATTTGCTCAGTGTATTAGTTATGAAGAATATTTAGCTGAGAAAACAGTATTATGATATGTGGGCTGTTGATGAATTGAGAAAATGAAGGCATGTGTTTGTACTGCTTTTATGATCCGGGCACATAATGCTTACTAAGGATAGCAGTGTTAACCCTTGATAAATGATTTACGTGGTAATTCGTGCTTTTGTATTGTATGTGGAAACTTATAGTGCGGCAAGGATATTTTGGCCCGTGGCTGACATTGATAGGGGGGCGTTTGTGTGAAATCAGGGTTATCATTTAGTATTTTTTTTACTTCCAGGGAAATATTTCAACAGGCGGGTCTGAACGGCTACTAATTACAAAAAGAACTTGGGTAAATTTTATAGCAAACGTCAACTCTGCGACTGCCATGAAGTGACATTTCACTTGATGACAGCATTAGCGAAGCAGCTACACAGGCTGCCCCCCGTCACATTCGACCACGTCGACGTCACCATGTTACTGGAGGATATAACCCTGAAGTGCAGCCTAGCCGAAGGCAGTTCGGAATCTACCATCCGCGGACTACGTGAAGAGGTGGCGTCATTGCGTGGCGCCAGCGCGGAAAGTAAGTCGCACGAGGCCTATAAAGTGAACACAGGAGTTTCGAGTCGGCCAATGCGTCGCCAGCTGTTGCTAGGGCCGCGCCCCGCCGCCCGCAGTACACAACGCCCCGCTACCCGTAATACACCGCGCCCCGCCGTCAGCTCCGCGGCCCCGCCGATGACGTCTAACGTAAACACGTCTTCTCCTCGTCGTGATTACACCGCCATCGCTGTCGCCCGCGCACCGCAGGGGATAACTGGGAAGGCACGTAAGATGCCTCAGACCACTGCGAAGGGTCAAGTTGATGAGAAAGGCTTTATCAAGGTGGAGAAGAAGATGAAGAAGCCTCCGCGAAGAAACCGATGTGAGACTGCACCGGTTGACAAAGGCACACTTCTGCGTCGAGCACTACCTACGTGACCAAAGCCGATGACATTGTGAAATATTTCACAATGTCATCGGGTTTGGTCACCCGCAAAAAATCCTTATAATATACTCTAAGGGTCAAGACGCTGAACACGAAAAACAATGCGGCTTTTAATTCCTTTGTTGTGCGAGTTCCCACAGCTAAGCTGGAGACCTTCATGATCGAGGAGTTCTGGCCGAGGGTTGTCGTATTCAGAAGATTTCATGGAAGACTGTGAGACAACCCAATACAGCGCAACATGTCAACGGCAACACATGTTACTTAGTTTATAATTTTTTATATATTATATGTATGTTAGTCTGTAAGGTATACTAGGCATGCCTTTTAAGTTCTGTCGTTTCCATATTTCCCTGCAATTTTGAATTTGTAACTGTTCTATATTCGCATTTGTTTAAATTTTGAATCTCAAAACAGTTGAAAGTATTAGGATTAATACTATTATTTAGTCACAGCGTCGATTGGAATCTGTCAGGTTACGTACGAAAATAAATCTTTCTAAGGAAAATGTTCGTGCAATAATTTTCTACAACTTTAGAAGAGGCCTGACACGGCTTCAGTGTTTTGAAGAGCTAACATCTGTGTTCAGTGATGAAAGCCCATGTCTGCGGACTGTCGAACGCTGGTATTTAGAATTCCAGCGTGGACATACTAGTGTTAGTGACAAATCTCGCGAAGGACGCCCAAAATCCGCCTTCACTGAAGATAACATCATTGCTGTGAGACAACTAATTCTTGAAGATCGTCATGTGACGTATCGAGAGATAGAGGCTCTATTAGGCATCTCAGGGACAACCATTCAGAAGATCTTGCATGAAGCGCTTGGTGTGAGAAAGCCAGTTTGCCGTTGAATACCGCATCTGCTTTCCGACGATCACAAGGCGACCCACGTC
This sequence comes from Phalera bucephala, assembly GCA_905147815.2. Lineage (NCBI taxonomy): Eukaryota > Metazoa > Arthropoda > Insecta > Lepidoptera > Notodontidae > Phalera > Phalera bucephala. The sequence goes on along the minus strand of LR990613.1, from coordinate 26,597,392 downwards.
AGATTGTGTAAGAAAACTCTGCAAAGGTTCAACCGAGGAGAGTCAAATCACGTCTACGACATCATCAGTGGTGACGAATCTTGGATCTATGCCTACGATCCTGATTCCAAACAACAATCTACAATCTGGGTCTTTCAAGACGAGCCAAAGCCGACTAAATTTGTTCGTTCTCGAAGCACTTCAAAGAAGATGGTGGCCACGTTCGTTGGAAAAACCGGCCATGTTGCGACTATTGCACTTGAAAATCCTAGAACGGTTAACGCAGAGTGGTATACTACAGTTTGTTTACCACAAGTCATCGCCGAACTTCAAAAATCAAACTCAAAGCGACGCATCATCCTGCACCACGACATCGCAAGCTCACACAGCGCTCGTCAAACGATTGAGTATTTGAAGCAGGAAAAAGTAGAAATTCTTGACCATCCTCCATACAGTCCCGAGCCCTAACGATTTCTTTACATTTCCTAAAATTAAGAAAAGTCTTTGTGGTCAAAGGTTCCAGTTCGGTGAAGAAGCAGTCGACGCTTTCAAGTTCAAGTTAGAGTGGAGTGGAGTGGAGTGAGCGGAGTAATGGAAAAGTATATTAAGCTACGTGGTGAATACTTTGAAAAACAATAAAAAGTACTATAAGGTTCTAGTTGTGTTTTTTTCTTCAAACGACAAAACTTAAAAGGCATGCCTCGTATACGAGTATTCTACGGGCCTGTAAGGTGCACAAAATATTCTTTTGTAAAATTTCAATTGCCTGAATTATTATTATTAGTTTCAATTTTGGCCGCGGGCTACAAGATCCTTGTATGACAGTAGCTATCTATATAAAAAAAAATAATCAAGAAAATAGTTTAGAAATCATTTAACATAAATGAAGTGGCCGTTTTGAACCTTATCGAATGATTTTTGCTCCTAATATTTAGTACTCTCTCCACTGTTATTACTGAGGTTCCTGGTTTACACGGGGGAAGTATCTTATCAAATCTATAGTCATATCTGATGGACAAGTCAAAAGAGTCTTCTAAGCTGAATAAGAAATATTTAGCGGAGGAGGCAAGAAAGGTTTTTTGTGTGTTTTACGCCGTATTTATTCGGGACATAGAATAATATATCCAGAAGTCGCGTCCAGTCGGAATTGCACGCCGCGTGGTGAAGCCAAGAATTCAATAAACGTCCTGCACTCACCGTACTTCCCATTCGCGTAATGTGGGCAGCCCGGAAAGCTTACCACTTTTTGGGGTAAATGTTGATGATATTAGAGAAGATGATAAAAAAATCGTTGTTAGGATAGCGTGATTTTAATGCATATTAAACTCAAGAAATATATAAGAATAGAAAGATATACTTGAACTAATAAGGTGTGTAGTATTTTAATGTAAGGAGAATATATTTTCATCGTGTTCACTAAATATTAAAACCGTGATTTTGTAGTTAACTCTATTAATACCATTAAATACTAGAACTTATAAAGTCCTCAGCAAATAAAAGTACGGAAAAAGAAAATTGTTATACTAGCAACACTAACAAAATGGACGTGTCTTTTAGTATGACAATTACAGACGGAAGAATTAATTCGATATTTAAATAATACAGCACCTGAATTTGTTAGTTGGTATGAAATGTGATCCTATCACGTTTCTTTTTTAAGCTCAACAGGATTTTTAAAGGCGGAAGCGACACACAACGGCATAATTAAATTTAATTTGACACGCGCAGAGCACGTCATTTCGCACGACAGTCACAGAGTGACCTACTCGCGTGAACGTGTGAAGACAGTGTAGGTAGTCAAATATAAAGGCCGGCGTGACTTTATAAAATATATTTATTTCACAATACAAATTAATAATAGATACTCAAAATATTAATGCAGTCAATTAATATTACTTAACGTTAGTGCGAACGGTAAGAGAGCTGAGTCGATATTGAATGTACTTTGCTTGGCGATGGCTTTTTATAGGCATCGTCAAGTAAACAACTCTTTCTAGAATGAACCCACGCGTTATACGTCTTATCAATTGATATCTGCTTATTTAGCAAAACAGTTATGAGAATTGGACTGAGACTAAACAAGTAACCTGATATCTGTTTACATGATAAATACGCAGCTGAGGCAAGTTAAGCTGATTAAGCAAAACAGTACTTGGAATTATATTCTATGAGCAATAGTCTGTTTATATTGCATCATCTTTTAAAGTACTTGCACTGAGCTGTGTACTGGTCTAGTATACATAACTCCTCCCTCCATAAGTTCAAAATCAGCGTTCGATTTTTGAGAATGTTGATTTTGCTTATGTTTACATAAGGACAATATTTTAGACTTATAAATATATAAAACAATCAAAAGCACAAATTAATATTACATAAATGATTATAGAACCTAAACTTATGCTATGCACATTCACTGAATATACGTGGTTTTCACTGAGTTTTTCACTTTTACTGTTTAATACGTGTGACAGGAACTGAAGATCTTCTAAGTTGACTTCATCTAGGCTGATTGGCTGCTTGTAGATTTTCTCTGCTGCTGTGATGCTTGGTAAATTTATAACTGGAACTTGATGGAAGACTTGATTAGTTAATTGAATAAGACGTTTCCTTAATGTGATGTTCTCTAATTTAGCTTCACATTCATAATCTAAGGTTAATATATAGGTGCCAAAAATGTTGAACTGGTTGAAATCATTTTCACTGTGCTCTGTGAGAAATGTCTGTTTTCCTGAATATAGTAACCATGTGTCAGGCCGAATAGATTTGACCTTGACTTTTGAAGATTTCACTGTAAGTGGAGAACATGATGTAATTTGTGAAGAAAATTTCATCAAATCTGTAATGCATAAGTCTTCATTAGTGACAGATAAATTATCTTCATAACACAGGAATTCTCCTTCGTCTATTTCTTTGCATGATTGTGATAGTGGAAGTATATCTGACCCTCTGACCAGGATTTGCGAATATTGAGGCGTTAATAGGAATGTTAGGTTTAAATGAGGATTATACATGGGAAAAGTATGAAGGTTGTAATAGTTATAGAAATCTAATTGGACAATTGGTATCGACATAATAAACGTTATTCGTTTGTCCTTAATATATGCTCTTATGTTTATACAATGTTCAATTTTTATCAAATTATCGGAATTTACTGAATACATTAATTTATCTATTTTCTCTATATCTTTAAGAGTTGAAAACAATTCATCTATGTCTAAAATGGATTGATGTAAAATATTTAATCTACTGAAAGCAATAGCTGTTTCAACCTCATCTAACCTAGTTAACAAAAATTTGAAAATTATGGATAATTAAATCGAAAGTATTCAAGACAATTTCTTTACTATGTTGTAATTGAGTTTTATTTAGGATGGATTCTATTTCATTAATTGTTTTGTCTATTTCAATAAAATTATTTCTTGTAGAGTTTGTCAGATTTACTAATACTCCAATTGTTTCGGAAACTAATGATATTTTGTTATTAATAGCGTTTTGTTTAGATTGAATATGACTTATTAAGGAATCATATCTAATTGCATCTTCGTTATCTAAATTGCCTGTAATGGCTTTAACTATTGAACCTAGGGGATTTAAAATACCTCTTTTAATTCTAATTGTTGGGACTAATTGATTATAACGCTCTAATGTTAAACTCATAATATACTCAGTTTGCATTTGTGCATCTATGATATTTCCGTCTAAGAAATATACATTTAATTTTTCTTTTAAATAATCGTTAACTTGTTAACGTTATATTCAATACTGTCACTAACAAATTTTAAATCTAATATTTTAATTATATTCCAATTATAGGTGCTTATGAATGCTTGTCCTTCCTTAACTGGGAAGATTCCAGGATTATTTTCAATTTTCTGAAGTTGAAGGGCTAGGTTTTGAGTTGCCTGTACGAGGATCAGGAGCGCGAACCTGCGGAGGACGTTTTATATCTTTTATTGGAACTTTTGTGTCTCTGATGAGACTCTACCGGTACTGTGTTTCTATTAATTGTTCCAATAATTTTTGCTTTTTTATAACGCGGTTGGTCTTTACTACGCCTAATATTGACACCTTTTATAAAGACGGTGTCTCCTTGTTTAAATTTTATTCCTTCTTCACCGCCACGTTTTTCTCTAATTTTCTATCTATCTATCTATATCATCACGCCAGCTCCCTCGCGGGGTAAGCAGAGAGTACAGAGTTCCAACAGGATCTTTCCTTACATACCTCTCTGGCTTTCTCCACTCTCATAGTTCGTCTCATACACACTCGCCGGTTACGGAGACTCTTGACTTATTCTCTAATTTTAATTTTATTATTTATCATTTTATCGGTTATGAAATCATATAAGTGTTTAGTTCGTTTACGGTGCTCTAAAACAAGTTGCTGTGCATAATTTTTCTCAAAATCAACTTCAAATGCATTGGATGAATCTGTATGACCAAAAACTACTTCAAATGGCGTAAGACCAGTTGTTGAATGTATGGACTGGTTATACGATATTATCGCGTATGTCATTACTGAGGCACTATCTGTTATTTTCCTTTCATATTTTGCAAGTCTATAAATTTCTATTATTGTGGAATGAAAACGTTCAAAAATGCCCATTGAATTGGGGTTATGGGGTGTTCCAATATGTAAATCTATTTTATAAAATATTAACATTTCTTTAAGTAAATTATTATTGAATTCTGAACCTGGATCTGAACTTATTTTTCTTGGTACTCCGTAAATGGAAACATATTTGATTAATGCTCTAATTATTTCTGGTGTTGTTCTATTTGAGACTTCTATGGCTTGACCTAATTTACTAAAGGAGTCTACTATCGTAAGGAAATATTTGCCTTCTATGGAAAATAAGTCTATGAAAATTTCCTGAAAGGGTCTAGTTTGAGTTTGGGTTAATTGTAATTTAGGATTTAATGGTTTTCTATCGTATTTCATGGTTTTGCATGTTTCACAAGAATTAATTATACTTGATACGGTTTGTTCTAAATTTTGCCAGAAAAATGTTCGTTTAAGATGAGCAATGGTTTCTTTTATGCCACGGTGACAAGTTTTGCCAATATGGTATTTCAACACTATATCACGCTGCTCATTTTCATCTTCAACGTACACTACACGTTTTGTGCATTCAAAGAATTTTACTGAAACTTTTTTAAATAAAGTTATAATGATTTCTGAAAATTGTTTACGATGACGTTCATCGTCAAAGTATAGGAAATATTTTATTTTAGGCCTAATATATTCCTTAAGGAATGATTTTATTAACTGGGTATTATTTAATGGTAAATGAACTTCTAATACTTTTTGTTTATCTCTGGATAAATTTTTAACAGTAAATTCATTTCTGTTCCAGGTGTACACAAGTATTTGATTAGGTTTAGTATCAATTGCTTCTTGTAAAATAGGAATATCAGCAGAATCCATGTTTTCCTCTGAATGGACAGTTATAAAAGATGATTCTGATTTTTCAGATGCGGTTAAGGTACTATTTAAAGATGGAATTGGGTTGGTTAATTCGGATTTACTTGAATTTTCGGAAGATATTGTTATGGGACTTGAGGCATTAACTTTCATTGATAGATTATCTTTTAGTATATTAATTTTTGCACGTGAAAGCGCATCAGCGTTTCCATTTTGTTTACCGGGTTTGTATTTAATTTCGTAATCAAATGCTGTTAATTGTAATTTCCAATTAGTAAGTCTATTTCCGGGTTCTTTAACTGAATTTAACTACATTAGGGGTTTATGGTCACTTAATATGGTGAATTTATTTCCATATAAGTATGGCCTAAATTTTCTACACGCCCATACTATGGCTAATAATTCTTTGTCTATTGTACTATAACGGGTTTCTGCGTCGTTTAAAGTTCTACTAAGATAAGCTACAGGCTTGTCACTACCTATCGGTCCTTGTGATAGTATAGCGCCAAGGGTATAATTGGATGCGTCGGTTGTTAATAAAAATGGTTTAGTGAAATCGGGGTATTGTAAGATTGGGGCGTTTGTTAAAATTTCTTTACATTTCTCAAATGCATCAATATATTCTTTGTTAATTATAATTTTGTGTCTTTTCTTTAAACATTTAGTGAGAGGTTGTGTTAATTTGGAAAAATCTTTAATGAATTTTCGGTAGTAACCTACTAATCCAACAAAACTACGTATTTCCGAAGGTGTTTTAGGTAACGGAAATTGTAATATGGCTTTAATTTTATCATTATTTGGTTGAAGACCATTTTCTGTAATAGTGTGACCTAGGTAAAGAACTTCTTTTCTGAGAAATTCACACTTGTCTAATGTTACTTTTAAATTTGTTTGCCTAAGTCTTTCAAATACTTTTTCTAATTTTTCTAAATGTTCTTCTAAACTACTTGAGAATATAATGATATCATCTAAGTAAACTAAACAATGGATACCCTGTAAACCTCTAAGTATGTTATCCATTGCACGTTGAAATGTTGCGGGGGCTGTTTTTAAACCAAATGGCATTCTAGTAAACTCATAATGTCCATTTTGTGCTGTAAATGCTGTTTTAGATTGATCCTGTTTCTCTACTTCAATCTGATGGTAACCACTAGCTAAATCTAATGTAGAAAAATAACACACTTTTCCTAATATATCAAAAAGGTCTGAAATGTTTGGTAATGGGTATTTGTCGTCTACGGTTATTTCATTCAATCGTCTATAATCTATGACCATGCGAAATTTTCGTTCGCTAGAGGCGTCCATTTTTTTAGGAACTAAGTGTACTGGGGCGCTCCATGGAGAGTGCGATTCCCTAATGACATTGTTTCTTAATAATTTATCTATTTGTTTTCCAATTTCTTTATTTTCTGTGGGGGCATGTCTATATGGTTTTATATATATGGGATCTTCATTAGTGGTTCTAATTTTATGTTTAACTTGATTCGTAAAAGTTAAAGGAATATCATCACAATAGAATATGTCTCTATATCTGTAACATAATTTTTGTATGGCTTGTTTTTCTTCTTTCTTTAAATGGTCTAATCTTAATTTTGAAAGGTTTTGTTGTAACAATTTATTTTTATTTGTATTTAAATTTAAATTATTGAGGTTATTGAAAAATTTTTCCTCAAATTTGTCTACTTTTAATGGATTATCAAATTTTAATATAACATTCTGAGATGTAGAATTTTGTATAATTGTTTGGGCTATAGAATTTTTACAATTTACTATGGCATCGGGCATTCTAACTCCTGGTTGAAATTCTAAAAAATGTACTATGGCTTCACCATTTTTAAGATTTGTCGGAATTTTAACACGAGTTTCTGAACGCGGTAATAATTTAATTTCGTAGGGTTTTCTATACAATATCGGAATTTTAGTATTTCTGGTTTTTAAAACTTGATTTTTCATATCTATTGTGGCTTCTAGTTCTTTTAACAAGTCTGAACCTAATAAACCTTCGTATCTGCTATCCACATCATAAATGTAAAATTTGTGACAAAGTTTGCTTTTAAAAGTTTTGGTTAGGGGCATATAAGCTACTTTATTGTGCCTACTGTGTCCATGTGTACTAATTATTTCAAAAGGTTCTAAAGTTATAAAAGAATTTGTTTGCGATTTCGGGGCTAATGAAGGATCTAGTGCTTCCTGTATCTATCATAAATTTTGAATGGATTTCTGGTATGTGGTAATTTTAAGGTTTGACTATAATTAAGTTTAACTATTTTGGGGGATCTTGGACCGGATCCATTGGAAAATTTTCAGGTGGAGAAACATTATTATCGGGGTTTTCGTCGTCGATTTCATCGATTGTCACTGGCTCATATTCATTAAAGTATTCGTCAGTCTCAAGGTCGATATCATCTACGTCATTCTCATATAAATTTTCAATCATGTTGTTACGAACTGCTGTCCTCATTGTGACATCATTATCTGTTTGATTTTTATTTATGAATTTATTAGGAATCCCGAAACGGAATTGTTGATTTGGGTTGGATTTGAAGAATCCAGATTGCTTGTAATTATTTATGTTGTAGGGTAATCTTTGATCATTTTTAAAGAATTTTTGTTGATTTTGTTGATTTAAATTAGGATTGAAGTTAGGTCGGAAGTTTTGATTTATTAATTGTCTTTGTGGAAAATTACTTTGAAGGAATCTGTTTTGAGGTATGCCAAATTTAAATTGGGTTGGAATTTGTTTGGTTGTTTGTAAACTATTATTTAATTTGACTTTACTTTTTGCATTATAATGGTTATGGAAATTTACTTCCTCTGTAACAATTCCTAAGGCTGATTCTAGATTAGCGCATTTATTTAACCTAACGATCCTTAATAGGTCTTGTGGTAAGTTAAACAAAAAGCTATTTAACGCGGAATTATTATAAATAATCATTTTAGCGGCTTTAACGCCTTCATCGGTTAACAAATTTACTTTGGCTATAACTGAACTTTTTACGTCTTGGATTCTATGAGCTAAATCTATATATGATTCTCCTGATTTTATTTTAATGTTTTCTAATTCTACGGTAATGCAATCTTCTGTTCTAGGATCTCCGAAATGTTCTATGAGGAGTTCCTTTAAGCCATCCCAAGAATTGATAATATTTCTTTCACTCACTAGTTTCGCGGCTTTATCTGTTAATTTACTCGTCAGACTATGGTAAATGTAAATTTTTGTTGTGCGCCATTATTTTCGCGACTAAAACTTCTAATAACATATTCGCATTTTTGTATGTAAAAATTTAACAATTGGTCGTTACCGTCGTAACGCGGAATTAAGTCGAGAATTTCTTTCGGAATAATTTGAATTTGATTCATTTTGAATATTTTGAACACTTATTATCCAATTTTACAAACACAATAAGATAAATATTACACACACAAAATAAAAAAATACAATTTAAAATAACACACTCAAAAAAAAAATACAATTTAAAAATAACACATAAAAAGTTTTCAATAAAAATTTTATATAATAAAAGAAAAAGTGCATAAATTCGGCGATTTTTGTCCGAAAAGATAACTCTTATCAATTATTATTCAACTTAGCCTTTATAGGCAGAACAACGTTTATTATTTTTTTATAATATTTAATTTCTTTTCATTAAGATTTATTTTCTTTTAATATATTACGTTCTCAAGTGGACCTTGTGATCGACCCACTGGAAGTAATTTTCTTTTTCAATAAAAAAAAAAATACGACAATGTTTTACGTAAGTTCAGCGATGCTTGTCTGATTCTTACGGCCCTAAGTGGTGATCTACGGCTTAGCGATGCGTGTCTAAATCCCGTGAGATCCTAAATTCTAATCACAAATTAGCGATGCTTGTCTAATAATGCGATATCCTTTTATCCAAATAATTCCCGCGATTTTTGACCGGAATTACAGGCTCGGGGTCTGAATGAAATTAGCGATGCTTGTCCAATTAAATTCAGAATAGACAGAAAAATAGGAACATGTGGGAAAGGTCAGAACTCACACAATGCTGCAATTTTTCATGCCGAATATCCGCTCTTTGAGTATCTGCAGGCACTTCTTGACAAAATTTCTTTGTTCGAAGGTAGGGTAGGTCCTTTTTCTAGGATTCAGCCAGGCGATTGTGGTCCGGAATCGATGCTTGTACTCCTACACGGCGTTGAGCTTGTCTGGTATGACTACTGCAACACTTATCGCGACTGAAATCCTACCGATCGGCTGCGCCAGTCAAATATAAAGGCCGGCGTGACTTTATAAAAATATATTTATTTCACAATACAAATTAATAATAGATACTCAAAATATTAATGCAGTCAATTAATATTACTTAACGTTAGTGCGAACGGTAAGAGAGCTGAGTCGCTATTGAATGTACTTTGCTTGGCGATGGCTTTTTATAGGCATCGTCAAGTAAACAACTCTTTCTAGAATGAACCCACGCGTTATACGTCTTATTAATTGATATCTGCTTATTTAGCAAAACAGTTATGAGAATTGGACTGAGACTAAACAAGTAACCTGATATCTGTTTACATGATAAATACGCAGCTGAGGCAAGTTAAGCTGATTAAGCAAAACAGTACTTGGAATTATATTCTATGAGCAATAGTCTGTTTATATTGCATCATCTTTTAAAGTACTTGCACTGAGCTGTGTACTGGTCTAGTATACATAACTAGGTAGAAATTGTTGCTTCAATTTGATACGCGCCCGCGGCTCCGGGTTTATATTTATTCTAAGGCTCGGGACTCATGCCAAAAGAAATGAATCGATTTTCACGAGGCTTTTCAGTTAGAATAACTTACAGTCTAACTTAAAGAGTGGTGTATGTTTTATTAAAATTAGTTGATTATGAACAAAGATATAACTTGCCCCTCTACTGTCAAGAGCCGTTTCTAGGGCTTACCCTAAACTTTAGTAAAGATGGTTTTGCATAAAAAATCCTTACCTAGTCTATACAAGCTGTATCGTATGTATCGTAATAGCGCAAGACCTGAGACATCCCGATTAGATAATTGCTTCACAAATTCAACACTAATACCAAATTTCCAAATTTAACATTTTTACCCCTTTTTATGCACTTTTTACCCCAATTAACAAAGAAACTTGTGTGTGTATGTGTGCGTATTGAGAAATACGTTTTGGACGTGCATTTGATGTCTCCGTGTAGGTATTAATCAAAAATAAATATAGTTTTTTATAAAGCGCTAAAGGAGTAACAGCATTTTTTGCAAATTAAAAAAATAATCTGCCTCGTTGGTGCAGTAGCAAAGGGCATCGCTTTGTGATCACAAGGTCCTGGGTTCAAATCCTGGTCGAACAAATGTAGTTTTTCTAACGAAAACTTCCCAGTATTATTCCGGAGTCTGGAATAGTGCCCAGCATATGGCAATGGGCTCGCCCCCTATTACATGGGACCTAATATCGTCTGCGACAAGTGGGTGTACTGAGTACACCTCTGCCACCCCCGCTTGTGGAATATAGGTGTGACAATGTTTATTTTTTTATTAAGGAAAAAAAATTAAGGTTCAATAAAAATTGTTGGAATCAATTCAGCTATCGATTTAGAACAAACTAGTAGTTTGTTCTAAATCGATAGCTGAATTGATTCAAACCATTTTTAATTAATTTAATTTTTTTTTAAATAAAACCATAAACACTGTCGAACCTATATTCCACAATTTTTATTTTACAGCTTGTATAGACATGGTTAGTTATTGCTAGTAACCGGATGCCATAGCTAGTTTCTATTAGTCTTTTATGTATATCCAGGTTAATCATTGTCTTTGTTTGAAACAGCACTTATTCAAGGTATTTATTAGTGTTCTAAACCAATACTTTGTTGGTTCAGGTGAGGTAAACAGTGTCCGTGATGGTTAAACAACTATTACTAGGTTGTTACAAGTACCTTGATTGTTTTATAAATGTCATGCTATTATAGTTGTTTAGCATAGAATATTTAAGTAGGTTTCTTGTTTGAACTTTAAGTTTTTGAGCGGCGATAGCTCAAGCATCTAAGTTTCAAAATATATTTAAGTGGCGACTCGCTTCGGGTTAAGCCGGCCGAATTATTTATACAAACCTTTCTCTAGAATCCCTCCGTATATTGGTGAAAACCGTATGAAAATCCGTTCGGTAGCTATCGAGTTTATCGCGTTCAGGCAGACAGACAGACGCGGCGGGGGGACTTTGTTTTATAATTTGTAGTAATAGCGATGTAGTGATGCAACTTAACTAAAATGACGGGCAGAAAATCATCATCCCTCGCCTGTAAATGTTCTCCCCTAAAAGGCATGGCCGAAAATTGCCCCAGAACCAACAAATATTTGACCCATACCATCATTATTTATCTACTTGATTAAAAAAATGGCAAATATCCGTATCTAACGGATAATTTGCAATCTAAAACGAATATTTCAAAGTATTGTGGAATTTTTATAGCAAATGCCTGTCCGACCAATCCTTCCAAACTTTGCTGTAAACGTGTTTCAGTATAACGTTTGCATTATAAAATTGTAAGTTACCCAGTTACGACGAAATTAAATGAGAGCGAACAAACGAGAGAAAACAAGTAAAATTGGCTTAGTTCGGCGTTCAGTTATAAAAATTGCCCACATGTCTACAATGTAACATGAAGTACACCCGGCTTTAGAGGGAGTTTATTTATGGTTTGATGCCAAAGTTGGAAGAGAAAAATGTATCCCAATGCAGCCCCTGCCATGTATTAAATTAAAGCAATTTATAAGTGTTGCCCCCATGGACCCCGCAGAGAGGAGATAAATCGTAATAAATATACACTAGAAGCGGTACAGCTGCATGAACTTTGTCGTGTGACATGAGAGAAAATTATTACAAAATGATTCAGGACAGCGAGGACCAATGTAGGTATTGTGAGAAATTTAAGCCAAAATGATTCAGGACTGAGAGGGCCAATGTAGGTATTGTGACAAAATTACCCCAAAATGATTCAGGACAGCGAGGACCAATGTGTGTATTGTGACAAAATTAACACAAAATGATTCAGGACTGCGAGGACCAATGCAGGTATTGTGACGAAATTACCACAAAATAAATCTGGACTGCGTGGACCAATGTAGGTAATATAATAAAATTATCACAAAATGATTCCGGACTGCGAAGACCAATATGATACAGTAACTGATGTTGATATGAGAGTCTTCTAAAACTTGTAATTTTACTTATAAGGTCAAGTAATGTCAGTGTATTTGAGACTGTGTCTATTTGGCAAAGTGGCGTCAGTGGCTTCGAACAAAATCGCACGATATTTCACTTCTAGTGTTTTAACATTATGATTTCTGTGGATGGGACATAGGGTGAGAGTGTTAGGGGGACACGACCATACTTAGGGCATTACCCTAAAATGTTACAGTATCCCATGTCAACACAAAGTTTGGAGAATAGCCGCTTAAGCGCTTCATTACGATTTGAGTCGCCGTTAAAAAGATTATATGTTGGAAAAAAATTTAGGGCCTCTTTCACCACCGTCGAGTATAGTGCTGTATAGTTACTTCTCGATTACCGTAAGTCGGCATTTTTTTTTTATCAAAACGTAGCACCACACTTGGATTTATTCCTGTGCCGTGGGTGCGTTTACAAACAGGAACATTCACATACACAAATATAAAATACCCAGACCGAAACAAATATTTGTGGATCACACAAAGATTTGTCCCGTGCGGGAATCGAACCCGCCACTATTAGACACAGTGAGCAGAGCGGCTTATGCTCTGAACCACTGCGCTAAATCGTCCCTCAATTAAAACGGACGAATTTAACCGTCGGATAGGACTACTCAGCGATGGTTAAATTCGTACATAGCCTTACTTGCAACTTTAATTGTCAATTAGTCTACATCAGACTTTATTTGAGGTTGGTGAAAGAACCCTTAAGGGCACTAGGTATTTTTTTATCATTGCTTATGACGGCGAAGATAATAAGTTTTGTTTTCTTTCGGCTTGTACCCGTCTTGTTTTGGTGATGTTGATAATTTTTATGTCACGTTTTTATAATTAGAAAGTAAATGGGATTGACTGTGTTGCGAAAATTACTTTTGTAAATATTTGTTTTGTTAAGTTGAAATGAAATCGCATTATGAATTTGGAGCGGTATCCTTATATTGTGTACTTGATTAGTTTCAAAGAAAGTGAAAATTGTAAAGTGTTCTATAAACGAATATTCTAACACAATTCATTTTTTATTTCGATGTTAGATAAAGATATTTCGGAGAAAAAAAAATATCATCTCTATCAGTCCTCTCTCGTCGTATCTCTCTATCAGTTTGCCCTGCAAACGTTCTTTCTTACGTACTACGTAACTCTAGCATTCTAGTTACTTACTTTACTATATTGTATTCAGCCCCTAACCATCCCAAGCATCTCCACATTATGAACAAAAGCGTAATTATTGTCATACTTTGCATTAAATTCACAATGAATTACGGTGAGTCAGCTTAAAAGCTATAAAGCAGCTGATTTGCCATCCGTTGAGTCACGCCGCGGCTCCGTCGGGTCGACTGCCTCCGATGCAGGAACCCCAAGATCACTCCCGACCAATCTAACTAGATCTCTCACATGCTACAAACTATCCTTATACAACGGGAAAATGGCAGATACAGAATCTAAGACAGACCTATCGAGGGTGGTCACTTGTGTTTATTTTTATCTCCCGCTTGCATTCGGCTTGCGGGGAAGTTTTAGGGGAATACTTAAGTTCACGGTACAAAAGATTTATTATAATATATGAAGCTGGCGCGGTTATGTCAGTATTCTACGGCAAAGTTAAGGAATTACAGAATCCGTTAATCATATTGTGATCATTAATGAATTATTTTTTTTTTTTTTTAGTTTTTGGGTGAAGAGTATGGTATAGTGTGATACTATTTATATTTGGAATCGCATGTTTGTTTCGAAGCTACAATTCAGGTTGATTGAAGATTTATTCATTCATACCTTTATTTGATAGACATTGTAACTTTAAGGTAGCCTTCTCTTGAATCTAAAACCTAAATATAATGGTTCTCAACAAGAGTGACAGCTATTTTAAGAAAATAGGAACGATTAGGTAGGTAGATCTTGCTCATGTGTAATTCGCTACATCGCTACTCATCCATCAATGCGGTGACATGCGAGTGACGGGTATGATTGGCTCGTGCGGTAACTGGGTAGATTTCAATTCACTCTTATAATTGCCTAAATCTATCTCTTTCAATGTTATCATGTGAAATCCCTTACGGGTTAGGCAGACAGCAAAGAGTTCCAACAGGTTTTTTCCTCACAAGCCTGCACGCATCTCAGGCACGCTCGCAGTTTACGGAGACTCATGGTTTGCCCTTAAGATAAGAAGTCTATTTGATTGTGGTCTGATAGTCTCCAGAATATTTAAAAAATCTTCATTTTCTCTCTGTGTGTCTACTCAGAAGAAACCACCTTATAATAAGGAAAATACCTCCATATAATAAGGAAACAAATATCAAGGAAAGTTATCGAGTTTACATTAAACCCAGACCTTGAAATGCTTCTAGCTGATCCATGTATCAAAGTCCTTTTAGGTGGGTGTATTGACAAACATAGTCCTATATAAACATCCAGTATATATTCTGTCCCGACAAAACTTAGATCTTAACGACCAAGCCTGAGGGGTCAAAATTACGTGTATATAATGAGTCAGCAACTCCCGACAGGTTCAACATTATAGTGTGTTGATATTATGTGGAGCGATGACATTAGCACAACTATCGCAAGTTAGTTTTGCGTCAAGATTTGATATTCTTGCTTGGTTTTGTGATGTCAGTATAAAATTTGTAAGCTAAAATGTATTTTAGAAAGTATATGTATTAAGAAATAAATAAAGATATCGACCTATATTATGCCAAGCAAAGACATTCACACATAAATTGAAGGAGAGAGATGAGGTAATGCTCCACTACATGGACCCAGTGCGGATTGGTAGAGGCAGGTTTGTGACTGCCTACTATTGAAATTTATTAAGCCGCCTGTAAGGCTTCCAGCTTCCTTTAACGACTACAGCATAAAGCCCTAAGTGGGACCAACTACTGATCATGCCTTCCTAAGTATGGAGACGCTCAATTATAAAAATACCACAAACGGTCACCCATCTCAGACCGACCGAGTCGAACGTTGCTTAACTTAGGTGATCGCTAAGAAAATCGCACAGCACTACGAGCGCCACTTAGATACTCACTAATGTTATTAAGTTATTTTTCTACTCCATTCTCATTATTGTTAGCATACACGCTTGCCCGAAGCATATAAATGAAAAGTTGATTCCAAGAAAACAATGATAATAAAATATCACGGAGTTGCAATCAAGTGGATATCATAAATTCAGCGGTATAAAGGGAAACGTTCGTACATAATTGTAAAATTCGTATCATGAACTAACTATACGAATCTAGTCTAAGACCTAAGACTAAGTCTAGACCAGACTCATACTCTCAAAACTTAACGAGTTTGAGCATCAAATGCGATCTACGGAAATCAATTTAGCTGCAAAAACGTTAAGGAAAATCAAATAGGAAATGTAAACTGTTATCAGAGACTAGTATAAGTCGAGAGACAATGTCCTACAAAATATCGTACCCCGTTACGTGAGTGTGTGAATGATCTACGCTGTACGGCGGGCGAGCGTGCAACCACTACGAGCCAGAAGGGCAAAGGGGAAACTTGCTCATGGGTGCCTCTCTGTGTGCGGCATCCGCATCTAAAAGAAGGGATTTAAGGACATCGGGAGGTTCGGTGAGAGCACGCCGCGGACGGTGGTAGCGGCTGATAAGAGGGGAGTTAGGTTTGTAGTTGGCGGCGGCTACGATTAGCGGATTCCTATGATTGGACGCGTTCGCGAAATATCGGGCTGTAGAACTCGTTCCACCACGCCATATGTTGATAAACATATAAACGTGGTTAATTATCCACTTCAAAATGAGTGAATTACATTATACATTTTTACAATATATCTAAACCTATCACATACTGATTCGATGACGATGGTTGAGAGCTGCCCCACCTACCAAATCACGCCGTCGCGCGTTCGAGACCAGCACGAGATGTTTGTGTGTCCACAAAAGTTTGCTCTCACAAGGTGTTTGTGAATATGTACATAATTGTTACACGTACCCATAATACAGGAATTCTTAGTGCAGGTTTTTTTTTCAATATTCTAAATTATTTTAGAAGTTTTCATTTAAAAACTAATATAAATTTTGTGGTTTCAAAGAATGCTACGAACGTTTCCAGGCTACGAATCAGCGCCACCTGTGCACAATACTCGATTTTGTGCGTTACGTTATATATGGCTATTTACTAACCGTCTTTTAATTTAAATTGGTCTGTGGTGTTACTAATGCATTTTTTCCATCAAAGCCCGACAGTCTAGGCTGGCACTCCGTAGATGGTATCTGTGCGGTATCTGCTTCATCTCACAATTATCTTGATGAAATCTCACTAGCAGCACACTGCTAAACTATTTACATCTGGCGCTGTTGATCTTATGATAACATTCTATTAACGTAGAATACATGAGCACAGACAATAGAAACGTTTCCTTCTAAAACTGTTGAAATGTTTTTTCCTCCTTATTCTGTAGCTTTAGTTATATTCTTTGCGATTTAAACTTCGTTCTTGGAAAATAGTCACCATCTTGCTTCTCGTTCTCGTTTCTTTAGTAGGGTGGTAGAAGTGTAATGTGTAAGTTTTGCCGACAATTTTAGGTCCCAATGTGATAGAGGGTGAGAATATTGCCATTATACCGAGCACAATTCGACTTCAATATGCACATAAACTTAAATTGTACGACATAAAGTCGTGAAACAACAAACATTAAGACGGATTCAACATTTCGTGCAGATAGTCTTGCAGACTTTTGTTAAAAGAGATAATGTTTCATTGGTAGCCTTCCTGAGTTCTAGAGGCAAGGCATGCCAAAGAAGGGCAGACTGGATAAAGAAGAAAGAGTGAATGAAATCAATACTATGAAGGAGAACTGTATGCTGTTGCTCGTTTAGTTCCCATTGGAGCGTAAATATTTCACGCCTGCCCAGTGAAGCTGTAAAGGCCCCTCGGCCTTAAAACAAACAAAAATCTCTTTTAGTGTGGCTTAGCTCCAACGATTCTGTACCTACCTACTTCAAGTTGAGGGTCACAGTACTTTTATTATAGTCAGCATACCCTTAACTATTGAAGATATAAACCAGCAGCAACCATACCGCAATATTGAGCAACATTTTCGTCTCCAAATAAATCAGAACCGTTCTTATGAAAATGTCTATTTTTATTGATTCCATAAAATTGCCAAGCAATATTAGCTCCACGGTTTTTGTTACCCAATAAATATGTTAAAGTTTGACGTTTTGTTCTCTGGAGGTGATGGATGAGTCGAACGTTGAAAATGTTAGAACATAAAAAAGTTTTAAGTACATTATTACTTTTTCATGGTATCTATGTGTTCCGTTATTCTTTGTTAGGTAAATGAATAGTCGATTTATAGAAAAATGTTATGTTATTTTTTAAGTGGCCGGGATCCTTTAGTACATTAAAACGCTAAAATTGAAATCGCGGTATTGCTTTAAATTTTGGTTAATACACCGATCAGAAATACAAATAGAATGAGTGACAGCAATTTAGGTTGCTACTAGAGTATTTTTTTTGTTGCATATACCTACTTACACCGGGCTTAATACGAACAGATCGATGTCAGTGTAACGCTATCGAGTTGATATATTATCATTTTTAAGTTGAAATTTACTTAATATAGATGTGCGTGAGAGCATGTTTTTTCGACGACATCACGCTAACACCAATCAGTGTGTGCTTGCGTAAATTATGTTACATGTAGTATAAGTGATTAATGTACCTAAAAACCGTCAGATCCAACGTGAGATTGAAGTAAAAGAGAAATGGCAAGAATAAGTATTTTATTCTAAATTTGTGACACGTGTCAGTACTATATCTACCAAACATATAAACCTACATATATTCCAACATAACACAAAAAGTAGAAAGGTATATTCTTACGTTAAAACGAAAATTCGTATTAGTGACACCAAAGGAAATGAGAAAATCTTGAAAGTATTGCGACACATAAAATATCGCCCTTATCGATCCGGCGCGTTTCGATATAATTCATGGTTTGGTAATGGCCACTTTAGGCGTTCAAACTCCACACATATTACGGCCAATTACGGAACCTTTAACAACTAAATGATTAGTACCGGGTAACTATGTGACTCATGAAATATGGATATTAGGCACTTAGGTTTAGATCAGATATACCAACAGTCACTCAATGTGAGCGGGTGCTATACTCTTTTCAAATAATTTTAATTTTCATTCGGCCATAAAAAAGTCGTCACGCCTTTATTCCCCGGGGTGGCAGAGGTATATTGTGAACACCCACTTTTTGATTACGATATTAGGTCCCTTGTAGGGGGGCGAGCCTATTACCATAAAGCATAATTCCAGACTCCAGAGTGCTACTAGGTTTTTTTGATAGAAAAACTTTTTAACTGACCTCGTCATCGAAAAGCGCATTATTCTCGACTAAACCAACGAGGCCATCTCGACCATAAATCTATAATTAAAACTAACACTAATAACCTTGTGCCGTTTAAACCGGCGTCTTTAGAAACACTTACAAGCTTGGCATTTTACACAGAGTACGAAGTACAAACAAATTAACATTATCGTAACTTTGTCGAGAAAGCTTACTGTCGAGTTCATCTTTGTTTAATAATTTTGTAGTGTGAAAAAAATAGCTCAACTTGTTAACTTTACGCTTATTTTGTTCGTGTTTTGCCCCCTTCGTGCTTGATTGGATATCTGATGTGTTCCGATGCGAGAAAAATAGCGACGCGTTACAACCACATAAAAAAAAATTAGAAGAAGTGCCATACATACAGTTACCGAGGGGCAGAGTAAAGTGTTACAAAAAAATATATCGCTATTAAAATATCTCGGATTTTATTGCGGCTCATTTTTGGTTTTTAAGTTCTCGACGTCGTTCTCACGGGTGACGGGAGGGACTAGGCGTTTGACGTCCGAAAGTCTTTGTTATTCTGGAGTACTCGTACCTAATGGGGATTAATTTTATTGCAATCGTGATTCCAATTGATTGATCCTACAATTAAAAAAATAATTGAATAATGCCCAACACTGCCGTTGGGCAGGTGCTAAAACGCATAAGCCGTAAGCGAAACTTCATTGCATGTAAACAAAAAAAAAATGTTTTATTGGAAAACCAAAAATAATGGTAAGGAAGGGTAATATGGGTAACATATATAGCAGACTATTAATACGTTTGGAATTTGTCTTAAACGCTTCCCGTATCGTGGTAGCTCAAGGGCACTTACTTCGTGTTTGTTCATATCTTTTTGTTCTTTTATTATCATGGCACCATATCGCTGGAATCCGCGATGTGAATTAAGCCGCACGTTTTTTGCTATGCGTTAAGCTATATCCGCACTTATAAAATTTGCAGTTATACATACGTTTAATATGAATGCGGCTTTAGACCTGTTATTAACATTAGATATTCACGGTCAGGTGAACCGCCGAATTATAATTTGATTAAATCTTGGGGCTATTTTAGTTTTCGTGATGTGGGTGCTTAGTTAGCAAACATTATTTGATTAAGTCAACCGAATAAATCAGAGCTTCAAGCGATTATTTTATATGCTCACATATTCGTATACCACAGTAGTATTCTCAAAAATATATTAGGAACACTGATTTTCATCAAAAAGTATTATACCTGTTCGGTGTTTCTATCGCTCCCAGTAAATTCAAAGGTACTTCTTCATAAATAATGTTGCGTAGTTTAGGGATCATACATAGTAAATTATTTAGAGTTCGCATTAGGCGGAACGGTGTACACTGTTGGCCGATGGGTCTTTACAGCTTCACCGGACAAGAGGAAAATCGTGCAAGAACTACGCTTCAGTTGGAAGGCCAAGGGGCAACTAGCTCAAGGGCACCTCAACGAGGAAGTGCCTTGGCTTGGGTAGTCGCTATGGGGGAGGACATACCTTAGGTGTCTTGCTGTGGTATTCTGCACCGTTCGGTGGGCAAGGAATTTTTTGATCTCGCCGGCAAGGTCGGATTCTGATCCTTTATGCGATATCTGTATCCTAACGGATACAGGGGGATATGGGAGGTAAGGGCATCGAAAGGGTATTGGCATTAGGCGTTGATTGGTTCATTGTTGTACGTATGCGCTATGTAGTTGTAACAACGCTGAGTAGTTCTAGCATTTTAAAAAAACATTGTCACCTCTATATTCTCCAAGTGAGTGTGGCAGGTGTACTATGTACACCCAGTTTTGGCCGGAGATGTTAGATGCGATGTAATAGGATGCGAGCGTATTGTCATTATGCGCTACAAAACACCGGAATCCTGGCTAGAAATTATTCTATGTTAGTCCAACCTGATTCAAACTACACGAATTATGCGCTGTTAGATAAATAAGTCAGTCAAAGCATTTTTTTACCAGCATTTGCTACTAATTGTAGCGGCGAGTACTTACTACCTACGACGCGGTGATGCAAATTCTACGAATAATATGTTGGATGGCCGCCTACGCTAGACCAAAGCTTGATGCAAAGAGATTGTCGCGTATTATATTAATTTATTATTATTTAATTCACTTTATTATGCCTGACTGCCTCGTTGGTCTGGTGGCAAAGCGTATCGCTTTGTGATCACGAGGTCCTGGGTTCAAATCCTAGGTCGGACGAATGTAGTTTTTTTAAGGAAAAAATTCCCAGTATGAGTCCGGAGTCTGGAATTGAGCCCGGTATATGGCAATAGGCTCGCCCCCTTTTTATATGGGACCTAACATCGTCGGCAAAACGTGGGTGTACTCAGTACACGTCTGCCACCACGTCTGGGGAATATAGGCGTGACGGTGTTTTTTTTTCTTATAGCTCATTTTACCTGTCTGATTTTCGACTTGTCTTATTTCAAAATCTTTGGTAAGCAATGGGTCTTTGTTGGGCAAGTTTTTTTTAAATAAAAAATCTTACTTATTTTTGTGTTCTACTGCATATGCGAATGTTTTTTATAAAATATTTCACATGTTAATGTAATAAACAGGAAAATATTATTAGGTATATGAAAAATAAGTGCGAAGCTTCATTGCTACGAACATATAAAGAAAATTTAATATCATTTATTACGGAATTGTCGAAGGAATCTTTTGAACGAAAAGCTCTCTTATAAGAATTACCCACGGCTTAAGAAGGGAGCGGAAAAATGATAAAAATACACCTTAGCTGGTAATTCCGAATGTGGTAACCACTTACAGCGAAGAAATTTATTTATATATTATTTATATCCCAATATATATGGGATGTTCTTATATTATGAAGGATCTATCTATCTATCTATAACCTCACGCCAGATCCCTTGCGGGGTAGGCAGAGAGTACAGAGTTCCAACAGGTTCTTTCCTTACATACTTCTCTGGCTTCCTCGACTCTCATTATGAAGGATTATAGAGAATATACTGTAATAGGTTTAATATAACACAAAGGAAGATCATAATAATAATGCTAAAACAAAAAAGACAAGAACCGCGCTTGGAACAATGTACCGTGGGAGACCAACTACTTTTGTGTAAGGGCGCTTTAATAGTCTGCAGGCGGCCCTAAGGTGCGAGAATGTTATAAAATATTTTAAAAGAATACTGAAAGATTATTACTATAAATTTGTGTACCTGTATGTGACTCAATTGACCCCACAGTCAAACTGGTTGCATATTTTTGAATGGGATGTGATATAGCATGGTGCATTATGTTGTTTTTTCTACATAAATAAATAATGATAAAATAAATGTCTGCAAGGATAGAAGCTATTGGAAATTTATAGCCTCTGGCTACCCTGCAAGGGTTCTGGCGTGATGATATAGATATATAAAAAAAAGATATTGTTGTAGGTATTCTTAAATCTCCAACTATGGAATACATCCTATATATCCTTACATGAGAGAACTTTAAAATGTAGTTTTTTTAACCAAAAAATTTCCCAGTATGAGTCCGGAGTCTGGAATTGCGTCCGGTATGTGGAAATAAGCTTGCCCTCTATTTCATGAAACCTAACATCGTCGTTGAAAAGTGGGTGTACTCAGTACACCTCTGCCATCTCCGCTTGGGGAATATAAGCGGTGACGGTGAGAGAACTTTGTAGCGTTTAATTTACACCATGAGTATAAACAAATTTATGTTTGATCAATACTTAAGCATATCTAACTAGCTTATTCTGCATTGTATTTCTATATCCTCCCACGTACTTTGCCATGATATGAATCGTAAAACGCTTATTTTTTAAGAGCAACCGTAAAGTTTCTTACCCTTTTTCTTTACATGAATAACTTTCATTTTTGACTATAAATAGTCAAAATTGAAAGGGCTAAAGGACATTAAAGCGGCTAAATTGAATAATTCGCAGTCGACATCATAAAACTAACGATATGCGTCGGGTAAATACAATTTACGATTTATACAGATAGACGGGAAAGCTGTTAAGTTGTAAAAAAAACATTCAAAAGACTCGTAAAACGGGCAAATTGATTTCCGCTGTATTTATGCGTATCATTTTGTCTGGAGTCCCGCGTTAAATGCATACGTACGTACAAATTTCTCCATTAAGGTGTCCCTGAAGAATTATGAAGCGGCCGGTTCATTCTTCGATTATTTTAAGAAAGTTTAACTTTAAAGAAGTTGTTTCGTCGGTAAGATTCCTCATTACTAAGGATCGTGACTCAGTTGCTGCTGGCGTCTGCATGATTTTCCTCTATCTGCTGTTATTGCTTGCTAATTGGAGTGCCGTGCTGCAAAGAATTTCACATCACTGCAAACCAACCATACACCAACAAATAACCAATATCGTATTTGTGTATGTAACGAAATTACAAAGTGTTCCAAATCAAAACCTGAATGGACTACAAAAAAAAAATTAATTATCTAAATTGTTTTTAATAAGCTACAATTCCAATACTTCAGTTCGCTGTATTAATTAAAATTTAGCAACAATTCAAAGGTATAGGCGATTCCAGTTCTATGTCTGAAAAATATTCCTCAATATATACGTAAATTTTTACAAACAGGTTTCGTAGGTAATTTGTATGTCCATAAGATAATGACACTTACTTCGTGTTTGTACAAACTGAAAGTTTGGTTTTCGTGTTAAATTCGTAAAACAGTTATCTAATAAGCGGTTTGGGGGCTTAGTTTTTGCATTATTAACGTTACACCTTACATACTACATACATGCCATCTATTACTCCGGAATTTGGAAAAAAAAATGTTTTGACTGTTACGAAATTTGTTGACGCCTTGATCTACGACCTTTGGATGGTCAGAGCTTGAAAAGTATCCCCCCTCGGGCTTGCGCTCACAGTGGTCACAGTGGGCTTCGGGAGATTGCTGGTGAAAATGATGACCACGGCCACCATTCATTGTAGAAACTGTTCAACATAGGCTGTAATAAATACTGGATATTATACTGGACATGTGATTGCTCCCTCGTTGGTCTAATGGCAAAGCACATCGCTATGTGATATGTGCGAGGGCCTGGGTTCAAATCCTAGGTCTATAAATGTAGATTTTCTAACGAAAATTTCCCAGTATTAGTCTGGAGTCTGGAATTGTGTCCGGTATTGCCATATAGGCTCGCCCCCTATTACATGGGACCTAACATCGTCGGCGAAATGTGGGTGCACTCAGTACACCTCTGCCACCCCCGCTTGGGGATAATAAGCGTGACGGTGTACATATGATTGTTAGACTAAGATGGAAGAGAATTAACACGTACAACAGAGTAGTAGAAACAAAGCTTTGTGTGACACACAGACGTTTAGTGAGTTAGTGTATTGGCAATTTCATTTTTGTAAACACAATGTTCGTCGGACGATTTGGCGGAATGGTTAAGAGCATAAGCCGCTGCGCCCACTGGGTCGAATAGTCGCGGATTCGATTTCCGCCCCGGACAAATCTTTGTGTGACCCACAAGTATTTGTTTCGGTCTGGGTATTTGTGTATGTAAATTTTCATGTTTGTAAACGCGCCAACGACACAGAAATAAATCCTAGTGTGGGGCTACGTTTTTTTATTGAAAAAAAATAATGTTGTGTTGCTGTTTATAAACTTGTAATTGTCTCACTCATACCTTATTGTAAAGTTAATTAAATCAATGATATGATCTTTATGTATGGCTTAATTTTAGAACCGGGCAACAACAATGATTTCTCCCTTAGGGCCTCTTTCACCAACATCTATCAAATGATGATGTAGACTAATCGACACTTACAGTTGCAAGTAAGTCGATATACGAGTTTCACAATCTCTGAGTAGCCCTATCGGAAGGTTTGATTTGCCAATTTCAATTGCCGAGTAACGCTTATCGAGAAGTGACTGCTAGAGTATTAGACTAACCAACACCAAGGACATGCGATTTCAGTTTCAGTGATAATAATTATCTGGCAACGGTAAAGAGAAAATGTTATTTTAAATGTCTAAATATTCTTCTAGATGTCAAATGAATATCTGGTATGTGCAAAAAGACTGAATGAAAGACAAGAGAGATGAGAAAGAAAGACATTCTTCTGTAAAATTTTATACGAAGCAGATTTTTGAAGTATATTTTTTAGCGACCTCAGACCCCAGACCGTATATTGCTTAGAGTTACATAGCAGTCTTTTTATAGGAAAACTTGGTTAGTAAACTAGTCATATTAGCCAAAATGTCGAAATTTCCAAAAAGTGCATATAGTAGATATTCGTTTGACAAATACGATATGGTTTTTTTAGTTGGTTGACGATCCAGGGCTCGAATTTTTATTCGGACAATGTGATGTCCTCAATATTTTTCAATATAAAAATTCTTAGAAGCAATTTGAAATCTTGGTCGTTCTAGTTGGTTAAGTAGAAGTTTTTATATCTAATATTGGAAGAAAAAACAGTCTTGAAGTTACCTATATGGAAAATAGCAATTCAATTTCGTCAACACATACTAATTAGTACTAGGTAAATGGCTATTTTTTAAGAATACCTACCCATCTGCTCATGCTCAACTAGTGTACTCTTAATTATTACAACATAACTATAGCAATACCCAGAAATCATCCAATCTCACACACACCACACTTTTCATCCAATAAGCATTAACATACAGACATGATAAATTACCCAAGCCGAAGGAGGTTGATAGGTGCCTATCAACCTCCTTCGGCTCATCCTTTTTCATATATCCTATTCAACGAAGTAATACATTACTTATCCAGATATCCCTCGTATTGTTTATCATTCCATGAAGTAATCACAGAATAAGATTATTGTGGCAGGTGTGCGAACTTGTCATGTCTTTCACGCACCTTATAAAAACGCGAAAAAGTTACTTCGGAAAGTGACATTAGGCCGCGTCACCGGAGAGCCGTAGTGATATCTAACTTTGTCTTTGACTGTAGCCAACTTTCGCGTGATGTATGATCCCCTGGTATAAGACCGTCGTATATTTTTGTCTGGAATCCTCAAGACTAATATTCATTCTTACATAACGTGCATAAAGCATTTAAATATTTTATATTATGTACGTTTGTTTTCGCGTTTATCATTTCCTTTTTATTCAAATTTATTTCAACATAAACCGCTACTTTGGTAGTATTTCTTGAGGTAGTCGCATTATTGGCATTAAATGTTGACATGTATTCCGTAAGGCATTTAGTTAAGGGTATATTTCTCTGGAAACGGTAGGCATGGAGTAGACAAGGTGCCTGATGGTTTTGTGAAGCTTGCGGGCTTAAATGATATCATCTAAGGCCGCGGTTAAAGACTGGATGCGTACAGCCTAAAGCAGTTTGTCGTGGCAATCTTTGGAGAACTTCTTCCTGCAATGCACGTTTTTCTGCTCATGATGTTGATTTTTTTTGCAGGTATAAAAATGAACTTGGTGGTGTTACTCCCCTGGAACTATTTTTTTTTACACTACGATTTATTCCCGTGTCGAGGGTGCGTATAAAAACATGAAAATTCACCTGCACAAATACCCAGACCAAAACAAATAGTTGTGGGTCACTCAAAGACACCGCGACTATTAGACATACTTGGCAAATTTTAAAATTATCCTACAATTACCGCATTTATTACTGATAGATTTCGATAGGTACAAAATGTCAGTATAGCTGTATATGGTGTGTTCTTATACGATTTTATTGTGACCCTTCAAATTTTTTATTACCAACAATTGAAATAATGTAAGATTGCTTAATTGTGAGTCACGTATCCGGGTTGGAGGCACGTCTGGAAGCGGGTATGACGGTCATTACTTTATTCACAGGCAAAACGCTTTCATTTGCTTCCCTGTAAACCGTATTTGTGAATGCGTCTGTATTTTGAAGCAGCTTTAAGTAAAATTAACTAGGTCTTGCATGATGGATATGACTGTCCATTTTCATACGAATGAGCCTAAATTTAAAAATATAGTTTGTGCCTGGAAAATGTTGTAATTTCAATTTTTGATCGCTTGGACAATTTGTTAAATTCTTTAATTAAACAATCAATGTCAACGATCATTTTAATTGTTCTAATATAACTTTTATAAGATTGTAGAATCATAGATTTAAATTTGGCTGGCCGATCATCCCAATTTTTGTGACAAAGGCCCCGAAAGATTTAATTCTAAATTAAATCAAATAATAAAGAGTTGATGTTATTTCAGCGCTGTACCTACCTTAATAGCATGTATCCAGATGTAAATAACGTTAATTGAACTATTAAACCTAAAACTATTTATTGTGCTACATGCTTGAAACGGGATGCTGTAACTTCGTATGTAGGTCGGTTCATGAAGATCTATGAAGAAAAATACTCTACTCATTACGGCTAAAGAGATAAATGGGGCTACCATTTAGTTACGAAACATTAATCTGCGAGGCCCGACAGTATTTACAAAGCACTAAAAATGTTACAATAACGAATGTTTAGAATTGTATTAGGCACTACGCATGTGGAATACGGTAACTGCTAAAATAGAAAGGTATTTTATTTATTACACATTCCAACTTGTTGTAATTTGCCTGGAGGAGGACACAAACACAAAAGCCTAACTATTTTGAACCTCATAATTTTACTTAATAAAAGGTGAATCGAGCAATCTCGAGTGTTAAGTGCAACTGCCCGAGCTGTTTAACTTTCTGTGTACAGTAACATTACAAAGAAAATTG
Organism: Phalera bucephala; assembly: GCA_905147815.2. NCBI lineage: Eukaryota > Metazoa > Arthropoda > Insecta > Lepidoptera > Notodontidae > Phalera > Phalera bucephala. The sequence goes on along the minus strand of LR990613.1, from coordinate 26,569,724 downwards.
AACATAGGCCTCGAAACGCTTGAATACCTACTGCACAGTTTAAACAATCAACACCGATTTTGTGAATATGTAATCACACACACACACACAGTTCTTTGGTAAACAAAATTGATTTCATTTAATCACTTCTTAGCATATTTAGCCCAGTATAGGCCGTCTCCCACATATTGTTTCCATACATTATTTACGCACTTCATATTAACGAAGTTGTTCTCATTCAAATTTCCATACCCGCAAACTTTGACGCCTGAAATACAGATGAAAAAAACGCGAAGAGAAATTACAGCTGCCAGTAAGGTTTCAATAGCAGTTAATATAAAACGCGAGTATGTGTTCGCGTGAGCGTGTCCGGAGGAGGCGTGTAAACGGGACTGGTGCGAGATACCTTGTATATTAATTAAGGCCGGATCTCATTATAGCACACGAAATTAAATTGGAGGCGTGTGATCATTCGTGCGACCTTCTTTAGGCGTACGGCGGCTCTATATAGTAATGACATGGAGTTCGCTTTGGACTCAAGCCGAGCATTTTCAGGTTCTATATTTAAATAGATTTATTCGACATACCCTAAAAATACTCGAATTAAAACATTTCATAAGGCAAAAAAATATTCCATCCGTCTATATCATTACAGCTATATTCCTTGCGGGGTAGGCAAAGAGTATAAAGTTCCAACAGGTCCAACAGGTCTTTCCTTTAGTGTTCTCCGCTCTCATAGAAAAAATATTCTAATACAATATATTTTAAGTATTAGTATGTCCCTCATGGTTGGGCCAAAATACTATCCACATCAGCTTAATATCTAGCATAAGTGCTTAACGCTAGATTTTATTAAGACTTTCCTGGGAAAGCATTGAGACCGTCTAAAGATCGCTCATTATACCTATCTGTAAGCATGTCCTAATGGTGCGATTGGGCTTGCCACTCACTTATAATATTAGCCTATACTGTGTTACTGCTGGGGCCTTCTCTTACAAATCCAAATGAGAGAGATTAGGTCGTACTCCACCACGCGGACCCAGTGCGGATTTGTGGAGACAGGTTTGTGGCCAACTGCTGTTGGAACTCATCAAGCCACCAAGGCTTCCAACTTGGATAACGACTACCACGTTGCGTGGTACCCGGGACCAATGGCTTAGCGTGCCTTCTAAAGTACGGAAATGCTCGAATATGAAAATGCCACGAACGGTCACACATCTTAGGCCGACCGGGTCGAGCGCTGTTTAACATTGGTGTTTACTAAGAACACCGCGGTCGCACAGCGATACGACCGCCTCACTCAGCGGGACAAATAAGAACCATTGACATGAAAAGTATAAGAAAAAGTATGACCAAATACTATTTTGATTAGTATGAATGGAATGTGAGTGACCGAGCGTATTGAATCTATATAAAACACACGAACTCCGAACTCCAAATACTAAACAGAAAAGTCTTAGTTGCCGGGCACAAAAAACTATTTAGGTGAGTTTTGTAGTTCTACTGACATACCGAAGTTTTAGGAAGTTTCTCGATTAGCAATCCCAAAACATGCTGATGAAAAACAGTATGAAAAATATAAAACTGAAAGGTTAGTCAAGTAAAACTAACATTGTCACGCCTATATTCCCCAAGCGGGGCTGGCAAAGGTGTACTGTGTAAAAGAGGGCGAGCCTATTGCCATATATCCGGCACAATTCCAGACTCCGGATTGATGCTGGGAGTTTTTCGATAGGAAATCTACATTTATCCGACCTAGGATTTGAACCCAGGACGTCGTGATCGCAAAGCACATTATTTGTCACTAGATCAACGTGGCAGTGAAGCTTAAATGACTAGCCCGCTGGGTTTCTCACCGGATCTTCTAAGTGGAGGCCACGTGATCCGATGGTAAAAAAGTCATAATTTAGATGTTTCTTAATACTGTTTCGTTGACATCAACTTTTTGTCGTAGACTTTATATTTTTTGGTGTATAAGTAAAAATATATTTATCTAGAAAGAACCTTTTTTCGACAGTCTGGTTTGTACTAGGCATACAAATTTTTTGTGCCGTTTTTTTTAAGGATCGATATTTTTTTAACGCAACCGCATAGGGATCTGGCTTTTCAAAGCAACTTTCGACTTGGGAATAAAAAATTGAAATAGTCTATAGACTCGCCTGCAGTTCTATTGAGACCTAACATCACCGATATAAAAAACTTTTTATAAAAAGGGAAATCGACTTCAAAAAGCAATAAATAAATATTTGAAGTCGGTGCTAGTTGGTGCAGTCGGTTACACCGTTGGCACCGACTTCAAATATTTATTTTTAGTGATGAGTGAATTTATTATTATTATTTATGTACCTCCTTTATATTATCCTACTTATTTATACAGTGAGGTACCTACAAGATTGATATAAAACTCATAATAACTAAATTTTCACATTCACGCTGTTTGCCGTATAGGAAACCCCTGGTGTATCTTCAAAGCCCATTGTCCAATACCAGTAAAATTTAAATTCATCCGTGATGGTCGATCACGGAGCTATACTGAACCTAATGCAAAAAGAATCATCAAAATCAGATTATAAGCAAAGAAATTACATAAGAATACAGACGAATTATGAACCTCCTCCTTTTTAAAGTCGGTTAACACTCTGTTTCGTTCTATAGCAGAGTACCTATAGGATTGACGTATACCCATAATATCTCAATCTACGCATACGTATTGTTTGTCGTTAAGGAGTTCCCTGGTGTATCTTCAAAGTTCAAGGTCCAATACTAATGAAATTAAAATGGGACCACCTTGAAACTATATTAAATCCAGCGGAGAAAGAATCATCCAAATTGGTTTATAAGCAAATAAGTTATAAAAAAACACAGACGAATTATGAACCTCCTCCTTTTTTGAAGTCGGTTAACATTCTGCTTAATTCTATTGTAGGGTACCTTTAGGATTGACGTAACACTCATATTGTCTCAATTTGCACATTCCTATTGTTTGTTGTTAAGGAGTTCCTTGGTGTATCTTAAAAATCCGAGGTCCACTACCAATGAAATTAAAATGGAACCACCTTGGAGCTATATTGAACCTAATGCAAAGAGAATCATCAAAATTGGTCCATAACTGACGAAAATATCAGTTAAAATACATAAAAAAAATACAACTGAACATAGAACCTCCTCCTTTTTGAAGTCGGTTAAAAATATAGATGTACCCATTACATCTCTGCTATCCCCGCTTGGGATATTTTTTATTTACCGAAGATGCTGACCATACCATTATGTAATGATCAAATTCATATTATTATTAATAATATTTAAATTTAGCGGTAGAAATGCGAGCTCTGCGGAAGATGTGCGGAGTGAAGCTGACCGACCGCATTAGCAACAGCATAGTAAGACAGCGAGTAGGTATGAAAGATAGTATCGGTGTAAAGATGAGAAAGGGCATGCTCCGTTGGTTCGGGCATATAGAAAGAATGCCAGAGGAAAGAATGACAAAACAGATATACAATGTGAAAGTGGAAGGATGCAGGTACCGGGGAAGACCTAGACTATCTTACCACGACCAAATAAACCGAGTCTTATCTGATGGAAAAGTCAAGAGTCTCCGTAACCGGCGAGCGTGTATGAGACGAACTATGAGAGTCGAGGAAGCCAGAGAGGTATGTAAGGAAAGAACCTGTTGGAACTCTGTACTCTCTACCTACCCCGCAAGGGATCTGGCGTGAGGTTATAGATAGATAGATAGATAGCGGACTATTTGGTGCAGTGGTTAAGAGCTTAAGCCGCTCTATCTGGGTCGAATAGTCGCGGGTTCGATTTCCGCACGGGACAAATCTTTATGTGATCTACAATTATTTGTTTCGGTTTGGGTGTTTATGTATGTGAATTTTCATGTTTGTAAACGCACCCACGTCACCGGAATAATTTTTATTGTAGGGCTACGTTTGTTAAAAAAACCAAACAAAGGCCATTTAACTACAACCAACTTCAACAGACGAGCCATCGGAGCGGATTAAAACATAGACAAAAATAGTAAGAAGACTGTATTTTTAAATTGAATTTAATAATATAACTAACAATTATTGTTATCTAAGGTCAGTTCTTTAAAACACATCCAGTTCATCCCGCCATCTCCATCTGGGTCTGCCACGTTGGCTTTTACCGTTATGGGGGAACCAGTCAGTCAAATATAGCTTGAGTATTATTCCATAATATGCGCCTCTGACTAATTCCAGCTAAATTTATTCAGCTGTTTAGAAGTGATTGGGTAACAGCCAAAATCCATTGCCAAATACCCATCTTTTACTCAAGGGGTAAACGTTGTAGTTAATTTATAACTCTCAACACTCACGTCAAGTGTCAGCGGGCTATGTAGCTTGGGAAGCTAATAGTCAAAGCCGTGTCGGCACGTTGCCAAACATACCCTGCATTTTTACTGAATGCTGCTGGGTTAAAGCCATTTTCATGCTAAAAAGGTTTTTGTATATTTAATTACGTACCTACATATTTTTAGGTTATTTCGATCCAATTCTCAAAGCCAAATTTGTTATTATTATTTAATTCCTGTCTGATTCACTGAATATAGTTCGCATTTTTGATCGAATTTCTTAATATTTTTAGAATGTCGAACTATAAATAATTTAAAAATGAATCCCCATAGGATCAAAATTGGGGGATCCGACCGGAATAACTTTGGGCTTTTTCTCGATTCATATACTTCATTATCAGTCAGATGTCCGCCACTGTAGGCTAAAGGCCTCACTCAAAGATCATCATGACGTCTAGCTTTGTGCTGTATGTATCTAGCTTGTACCAGCCCCTCACCTTGTAGGAGTGACTGCATTACACGTCTAATCACCCTCTCAGCAATGACCTAGAAGATATAATATCAATCTTGTGTTTTTATTTAAGAAGGGTTTAAGTCCTAATTCCACAAGAAGCTCTTTTTACAAGATTTTATTTAACTTGCTATGTTCCTATGTCTGTCTGTGTTTTCGGTTTAAATCTTGTGATCCATATGTCAAGCACTTGCTGGTATCCAATTAAGTTGAAATTTGACGTACGTATGTATAGTCGGTAAAAAAAGTCGGTAACATGCTGTCATGGAGCTGGTCTTATGATGGAGTCGAAAGGTGGCCATAGGAACATGTGAACTATACAACATAACTCCTCCATGTTTAGGCTTGTTAGATTGGTATTGAGAAGTACTGTACACCTAGATAGTGTTCAGGGACCGATGATGAAGCTGAGAAATGCCCAATAGAATCACACAACTACTCAATATAACCCCGTCTCGTTTGGGCTCGTTGGATTTGTCTTGACGAATACTTTAGACCCTGATGGTGTCCAACGTCTGATGATGGAGGCGTAAGGAAGTCAAATTCAAGCCAAAGTCAAAATATTTTATTTTTGGCCAACAAGAGCGCTTACAAGCGTGAAAAAATATTCCATTTTATACAACTAACACTGAATCGGACCGCGACCTCACACTGAGAAGATCCGTCGAGAAACTCAGCGGGTTAGTCTTTTAACTTAATTGGACTGGCATTTCTGTTTATCATTATTTTGAGTGAATGGTGCGATGGGAAAGCTACTCGGGAGCCGGCACTTAAGCCATAAGGCGCAGCTGGCCACACATAACGGAGTTCTTGTCCCAACGCTGTTATATGGTAGCGAGAGCTGGGTATGTAAGAAGGAGAATGAAAGTAGGATAAATGCAGTAGAAATGCGAGCTCTGCGGAAGATGTGCGGAGTGAAGCTGACCGACCGCATTAGCAACAGCATAGTAAGACAGCGAGTAGGTATGAAAGATAGTATCGGTGTAAAGATGAGAAAGGGCATGCTCCGTTGGTTCGGGCATATAGAAAGAATGCCAGAGGAAAGAATGACAAAACAGATATACAATGTGAAAGTGGAAGGATGCAGGTACCGGGGAAGACCTAGACTATCTTACCACGACCAAATAAACCGAGTCTTATCTGATGGAAAAGTCAAGTCTCCGTAACCGGCCAGCGTGTATGAGACGAACTACGAGAGTCGAGGAAGCCAGAGAGGTATGTAAGGAAAGAACCTGTTGGAACTCTGTACTCTCTGCCTACCCCGCAAGGGATCTGGCGTGAGGTTATAGATAGATAGATTATTTTGTTACTATATCGTATTTTAATAACAAAGTATTTTACAAACTGTATTTAGGAGTTGCCGAATGAGGAGCTGCTCTAACCCAAACACTTTTATCGTCAAAATAGCCTTTTAAACTTATTAATAGGCATATGTCGGAGAGCTAAGGAAAATTTGTTGTAGAAGCGTATACATTGCCCCATGAAAGAGTTATGACGAATGTCGCTATATTTTTCAAAGTTACTAACATTCTTTTTAACATATAATAGGTGTAAATATATAAACTGCGAGACAACAGAATATTTATCTCTTTGAATTTTTCTCTAAGGAAAGCTCTGGGGGCCAAGTTGTAAATTGCGCGAGTAGCCCTTTTTTCAGAATTAAGATGGTATTCAGTTCAGCAAAACATCCCCAGAGCAGTATGCCATATGCCATAATGCTATGGAAATACGGAAAATAAACAATTCTAGCTGTGACAATATCAGTCAGTGACCTAATTTTCTTTACGGCATAAGCCGTTGAGCTTAACTTATTAGACAGTTGTTTAATATGTGGGCCCTACCGCCGTCTGGCATCAAAAGTAATATCTAGAAATACAGTCGACACAACTAGATCCAAATTTAACCCATTCATGACATTGAATCCCTAGGAACTTTTTAACTAAGCAAGATATCTTCATCGTGTTTTTGCTATAAAAGCTGGTTTTTAAAAAGGTCTTTTTTTAATTATTCTTCGGATATATGTAAGAAAGAAACACATTAGTTTTACCACAAAGATGAAAAATGCAAAATACACAGCTATAGACATCAAACCTTACGAAAGCCTCAGCATGATGCTGTGGCTTTAAGCTATTTAATTTAACGTAGCGCCACACTAGAAATTATTTCTGTGCCGAGGGTGCAACAAGCATGAAATTCACATCCCAGCGGAAGCGAAAGCGGAGCACACCCAGACGGAAACAAATATTTGTGAGTCACACAAAGATTTTCCCGTGCGGGGGTTGAACTTGTGACTATTTAATCGTGTAGGCGGAGTGGCTTAAGCTCTTCAGCTTTACCACGGGATCAAGCCGTACGTCAATGAATTAGCTATGTATTTTGTGTAATACTGGTATTATACCAGCACCAGTAAAAGTAAACACATCCTATATTTATTATACGTATGTTATAAAAACACAAAATTGAAACAAAAACCTGCATATTAAAAGTTAGTATGATCACGGGCTTAGAATAAACGTACCAACAACAGTTTAACAAACCCCGTTATCCCTCAATATGACTTAAAAACTGCTTAATATAGAGCTTATTTTACGGCTTATGGCGGTTTTTACGTTTTATAACTCGTCTACCTCATTTGTGAGCTCATTCGATTATGTTCCAGCCATGAGTCTTGATTACTGGGTGATCATTCGACACGTGAGTGTGAAATACCAGGTGGTGTCATATATTCTCGTTTCTCGTTTGATACACGTTTAAGTATTATCAAGGCAGATACTTCAATTAGTCTGTAAAGGGATACATTTAATTCTGTTTAAGTCTGTCTAGAATATGTTTTAAATCACCTGCGTCGTTGGCCCAGGGGCCTTTATAGCTTCACCGGGCATGAGGACGAGCGTGCATCATTTACGCTGCAGCTGGAATGTCACGTAGTATGCCACCAAATGAATCGTAAAACGCTTATTTGTTTAAGAGCAACCGTAAAAAAAAATTTACCGTTCTTCTCTACCTGAATAATATTATGAACGGCTAGTAGAGTCTAAAGTAATCATTAGCCCTTTCATTTTTGACTATTTATAAATATTTGTGGTGATTTTGATCGGCTTTAAAATTCATACCAAAATAAAGTTTCTTAAACGTCGGTGTTCTGAAAACCCCTCTCGTTGGATATCAAAGGAATCAGAGTTAGTATTTTTATTTATGTGATACCATATAAAGTCAACATTTGACACTTTACTCTTAGTCCAGTTAATGTTGAGTCATTATATTCGGTTCGCTAATTACATAGGGGTGTTATTTTGTCCGTACACCTCAAAAACCTTCGACCTTGGTTCCACGGACATCAAAGCGGCGAAATTGAATAATTCGCAGTCGCCATCATAAAGCTAACGACATGCGTCGGGTAAATATAATTTACGATTTACACAGAGAGACGGAAAAGCTGTTAAGTTGTAAAAAAACATTCAAAAGACTCGTAAAACGGTAAAAGTGATTTCCGCCGTATTAATGCGTTACATTTCGTTGGGAGTCCCGCGTTAAACGCATACGTACGTACAAATTTCTCCATTAAGGTGACCCTAAAAATTTATGAAGGGGCCGGTTTATTCTTCGTTTTTTTAGGAAGTTCAACTTCAAAGAAGTTCTCTCTTCGGTCCCTAAAGATCACTCACTACTAAAGATCGTGACTCAGTTGCTGCTTGCGTTTTTATGATTTCCCTCTATCTGCTGCTATTGCTTGCCAGATGGAGCGCCGTGCTGCAAAGAGTACTGCAAACCTACCGAACACCTAATCGTAAAGTAACCAATGACCGTATTTGTGTATGTAATGAAATAACAAAGTGTACTGTAATTAATGCAAGACTTGAAAGTAGTTCGTTCCAAATCAACAGCTGAATTGATTACATCAATTTTTAATGTTAATTGTTTTTAATAAGCCATAATTCCAATACTTCAGTTCGCCGTATTAAAGAAAATTTAACAAAAATTCAAAGGTATAGGCGATTTCAGTTCTAAGTCTAAACATATCCCTCAACATACCTACATGTAAATTTATACAAACAGGTTTTGTAGTTAATTTGTATATCAAACTTCATAAGAAAATAGTAATTAAGACATAAGATTAGAACCGGGCAACAACAATAATTTCTCTCTTAGGGCCTCTTTCACCACCATTGGCCAAATTCTGATGTGTGTGTGTGTGAGTAATGTACGCTGTTGGCCGCGAGGCCTTTACAGCTTCACCGGACTTAAGGGCGAGCGTGCAACCACTACGCTCGAGCCAGAAGGGCAAGGGGCGACATACTCGCCTCTTCAAGGCGCCCTCGAGATGTAGACTAATCGACACTTACAGTTGCAAGTAAGTCTATATACGAATTTCACCATGTCTGAGTAGCCGTATCGGAAGGTTAAATTAGCCCGTTTTAATTGCCGAGTAACGCTTATTAAAAAGTGACGAACCAACACTTAACTAGAAAGTGAACCTTCGTAATATTTCTGATAATATATACCAGATACTTTTCACCTAGGTATCAAAGTAATGTCAGGTTTCTAAGCGTAAGTTAATGTAGCGCACAACCTCCACACACGACGTGTCTGCGTGATAAAGGCGAAGTGAAGTCATGGAGGACATTCGATCCTTACATTTCAGTTTCAGTAATATTAATTATTTGCCGAAAGTAAAGAGAAAATGTTATTTTCAATGCCGAAATATTCTTCTAGATCTTAAGTAAATACAGATCGTCGTTGTCAAATGAATATCTGCTATGTGCAAAAAGTATAACTTAGAGATATTGAATAAAAACATTCTCCTGTAAAATTTTATATGAAACAGATTTTGACGTCTTGTATTGAAGGACCGTAAATCGTGTCGCAAGGACTTCAATATCTGTCCATTGAGCTGCCTATAGGACTTAGCATCATCGGAGGTTTGGAGTGTCATGGTACGTCGCTCAGCCATAAGGTTTCGGGTGTAGTCAGATAGCTTTTGAGGCCTATTTTTACGGTGGTGCTTAAAATGCTTGGACCCGACCGTATGGACAGCCTCTACCAACGTATTGTTGATTTCGTCCACTGATGCGCTGCTGTCTAGCAATTCAAAGCGGTTTGACAATTCGAGTTGAAAGTTCTCGGGGTTTTGGATATGTGCATTAGAAGGTCGGAGCGTAGACTTCATCAGACGCGATCTTTCCATTTTGACATTAATATTTAATGTGCCTCTGACCATTCGGTGATCACTGCCGGTTTTTACCCTGTGAATCACGGAGACATCATTAAATATTTGTCGCTTGGTGCTCATGATGAAGTCTACCTCATTTTTTGTGAAACCATCAGGGCTCATCCAGGTCCATTTCCTATGAGACGGCTTCTGGAAGAAAGAGTTCATCATAAAGAGTCCCTCCTTCTCCAGAAATTCGGCCAGCCTTTGACCCCTGGGGTTACGCTGCCCATATCCAAATTGCCCCACTCTCAACTCATCATCGCCCCATTTGCCCAGTCGCGCATTGAAGTCACCCATAACTACTGTAAAGTGTTCTTTGGAAGTATGTATGGCTCTACTAATGTCCTCATACATAACTTCGACCTCATCATCTGAGTATGCCGAGGTCGGTGCGTAGCCGTGGTGGAAGATCGGAGGTCACGTCGCACCAGCTTCCGGATCTCCCGGTTGAGGTTCCTCCCATCCGGCAAAGACGCCTGCGTGGATGACATTTCCCGTCTCTGCTTCATAAGTTCGAGAGTCTCGAGCGAGAGTTTAGACTCTCTGTTACCGCTTTTGCCGGGAAACACCCTTCGAGATACATCCTGTAGCGTTCTGACCACTGTGTCGGTTTTCTCGTCCACATTGCCTTCGGTTTCCAGCAGTTCGAAACGATTTTGAAGCTCCAGTTGGAACTTTTCGGACAAGTCGGTGATCGCTGCCGGTATTAAACCTGTTGATCACGGAGACGTCCCTAAATATAGACTTTCTGTCAGTCATGATGAAGTCTATCTCGTTCCTCGTCACAGTGTCGGGGCTTCGCCATGTCCACTTTCTATGAGGCTTCTTCTTAAAGAACGAATTCATCAAAAAGAGCCCCTGCGACTCCAGAAAGTTGACCAGCATCTGCCTCCTGTGGTTTCGGCGCCCCACGCCGTGGGGTCCGATTGTCGTTTCACCGCGTTCTTGTACTCCCACTTTGGCATTGAAGTCCCCCATAACAACGTTGTAGTGAGCCTTGGTGGTGCCATGTAAAGCCTTGGCTATGTCTTCATACATGGCCTCGGCTATGTCGTCGCAGTATGTTGAGGTTGGCGCATATACCTGTACCACCTTTAGGGTGTACCTGTTGGTGATTTTAATTATGAGGTACGCTACCTGTGTCGACACACTGCTGACTTCCACAACGTTGTTTGTGAGAGCTTTGTTGACCAGGAAACCGACACCGCCCTGAGAGGGCCGATCACCTTCCCGAAAGTAGAATAGGTGGCCTGACTCAAGGGTTATCGTGTCTTCGCCCTGTCTTCGGACTTCGGATAACCCCAATATGTGCCAGTTTATGCGACCTAGTTCTACCTCGAGTTCAGTGAGGTGTTGGTCCAGCCGTAGAGAGCGTCCATTGTACGTAGCCAGGGTCAGGTGTTTTGGTAGCCTTGTGTCGTAGCCCGGAGATTCTTCGCACCCCCTGCCCCGCTGTTACCGCGACCGCTACCGTGGCAGCGGACAGCGGGACTACCGGGAACTGGGGGCCTTTGCGTTTGGTGTCTTAACATGTTAGGAGGTTTTTGGCCTACTATACCACGCTGGCCAGACGGGTTGGTATAGGGTTTGTTTTAAATTTTCCTTTTCTGGTCGTTGATCGGATGACGTTACTACCTTTGGTGGACTATTCCCCCAGCCTTTGCACAAGTATGACTACTGAGGCATTCTAAGTTTTTCTTTCGCTTCCAGCCCAGTAAGCCAACTCAGCAAAATAATATAATATAGGTATATAAAAATTAGTAAAAAATTCACTTGTCACTTAAAATTGTAAAATAAAATCCTTTTTTATTTAAATTGACATTAAAAACCAAAATATAAATATTTGAAGTCGGTGCCAAGTAACCGACTTCAAATATTTATTTTTTTGCTTTTGAAGTTTTTTTTTAAAGATTTTAATATATTACCAAAATAATTTTTAAAGCAATCTCATAGTAACACTCCGGTATCTGCACTGCAGGTTTGTTCTAGCGAAATACTACCTTAAGACAAAGAGAAACTTATCCATAATTTAGCTTTAAGATTGCTGAAATTATTCACGTTTGAATGATCACACAACTCTAGATTTTCCAGTTACGTGATGGCCCTCATAACTCGGGTAGTTGTAATCGGATTAAGGTGAACTCTAACTTAGTTGGATGCACGCAGCATCAATATTTGTGGGTTCATCCACAATGGGCCACTCGCTGCAAGATCAATAAAGTTTCAATTATTCAATGGGATAAATACTTGCTTAATCATACTAATCTATATTTAAGCACGGAGTTTTCGTTTATGATATTTCAATGGATATCAGGGACCAGTTTTGGGAATAATTAAATGTCCGCTTTAAGAATCGTCAGAAAAATGTCCCCACATAAATGTACGTAATGTATTTAATTAAGCACATATTTTATTCGACAGTTCTAGAATAAGGATAACGTTTTATCTATACTACCTATCTGTTCCGCGATATCTGCTATAGGGTAAAGTAGAGATAAGACAAAAAATGTTTCTCGCTGGAACAATATTTTTTTCAGCCAAGTAAGTACAGCAACGTATTATTATACCAAATGTTGGTAATTCTTTAGTACAAGAACCTTAATAAGTATTATACACATATATCTATGTCATGTCATGTCTTGTGGGGTATGCAGACAGTATAGAGTTTTAACAGGTACCTTTCCTAAACATAATTTGAACGAAATAAAATGAAAGTATTAACATTGTGTATCTACCTAAATCTGTACCTAAATAAATAATATTTACATGCAAAACAATTTAACATAGTACATTTCTTTCAACGGATGCGGTTGTAACCTTTATTCTTATTTAATAACCCTGCTCGAAGAACAACGAACCTTTTGTACGGCGAGCTAACTGAACCAGATATTATTATGGAGAGACAAAAGGGGGCCATTGCAGGCGTTGGATTTTATTAAATTGGAAGGCAGTGTGGTGAGAGACAAAAGCTTTGTATTTATGGGACATGACGTTGTGGAATTAGAGTTAGTATAATGAATGGGATGTGAACGTCGCGAAATATGCATGTAAATGTGTGTACTTGTAGAGCTAAGTAAGGGATTTAGGGTACAGCAAATATTGTATGCACGGTATGGTAGTGTTTGTATAGATCTTAGGAGATGATTGTTCTTGTCGGTGTTCTAAATATCCCTTCTTCTTTTCTGTTCTTTTGAAATAATCGTAGCTCCACGATACAAATTATTCCAGTACCGTAAATCCGTTTAAGATGACATTCACATACTTGAACATCTAGATTAAAACAAAATTTGTGAGTCACACAAAGTTCGAACCTGCAACTACCTGATCTTGTAAGCGGAGCGGCTTAAGCTCTAAACGCTAGATCAAACTGCCATCGTCTACTAAACACTTTCTTTATACACACCGATAGTATCTTATCTGATTCACGAGTAAAGTGACTGAATCCGTTTAATGTATGTAAAACTATTAGGGTAAAGGCGACAGAGATCTCAAGGTTCTAAACTGATCAATAACTGTGTTATTCCCATACTCTGGGTGGAATCAAGGTTTATAAATAATAGCTATATAAGTTCCAAACTATCCTTTTAAAAGCATGCTGCTCATCTTGTCGTAAATTCTAGCGGAAATTCAATAGAATATTGAATAAGATATACTCGGAAGGTGTTCCGAGTGACTGACTCTCTTCCACATTGTTTGGAGTCGAGTGAAACTTGATAAATCTCACATAATTTATTTCTCCGCCTATTACTTCTGCGGGCGTGAGGCGAAACCGCGAACCGCGAGATTTGTGCCAGCTGTAGATGGTGTTATGTTTTTGTCGAAATATCGACATGAATGAATATCTAAGGAATCTCTAGTTGATAATAAATATTGTTAATAGCTTAATACTTCATGTTACACGGATCCTTCGATATCGATTGCACTCGTACGTTTGCTACATGAATAAATGAACAATTTACATTTAAGGATTTAGCGCAGTGGTTAAGAGCTTGAGCTGCTCCGCCCACTGTGTCGAATAGTCGCGGGTTCGATTCCCGCACGGGACAAATCTTTGTGTGATCCACAATTATTTGTTCCGGTCTGGGTATTTGTTTGTGAATTTTCATGTTTGTAAATGCACCCACGACACAGGAATAAATCCTAGTGTGGGGCTACGTTTAAAAAAAAAAAAACTACTACTCTATAAAAAAAAACCTAAGTGCACGAATAAACACGGTCACACATATATTCATTTCTGGGCTAAATGTGTGATATACCTACTGAACAACTTTAATTTGTGGCTCATTAAGTACGACAGGATTGTCCAAGTAGCACAACTGCTGATTAAAGGAGGAAGTAACTACCCTTTAGCTTTAACCTGTACAAAAGCTACGTAATGGTGTATAGCTAAAATAGGTTAAACCTACGCGAATATTACACATGAAATAAAACTATTTTACGGATTTTATCGCGGTTTATTTTTTTTTTTATTTTTAGTTCCCGACGTTTCGAGTGCTTTGCAGCACCCATGGTCACGGGAGGGACTGAGGTGGGACTTCGATTAAAACATTTTTTAAGCCGCCGAAGAAGATCAGTCAATTTTTACCATCTGTCAAGTGTCAGATCCCTCTACAAGATGCAGGAGTTTACAAGCTTGATTGTGAATGTGGTCTCTCTTATATAGGACAAACAAAAATACCGGTAAAAACTCGGGTTAAAGAACACATAGCTGACCTAAAACACCGTCGCTCAAAGAAGTCTGCAGTCTGTGAACATGTCCTTGACCGCAACCGCCATAACATCAGATTTGATAGACCACAAATCCTCGTGAAAGAACACCGATTCCTACCAAGGATGGTTCGCGAGGCTATTGAAATTAAAAAACATCCTAATTTCAATAGAGAAGATGGCTGGGTGCTTCCATCGTCTTGGGATCCGGTAATTAATATAATCAAATCCAAAACCAAGCATAACACTGCAAGACCTCAAGACACCGTGAGCTCATTCTGCGTAGATCGGACCAACAACAACAAAAATAATTAAGAAGTTTGAGGGTACCCCGGAACAATTATGCCTATTGGACGTCTAACACCTCAGTCCCTCCCGTGACCATGGGTGCTGCAAAGCACTCGAAACGTCGGGAACTAAAAATAAAAAAATAAACCGCGATAAAATCCGTAAAATAGTTTTATTTCATGTGTAATATTCGCGTAAATCTAAGAACTCAATATGTGAACCAGTACGGACTGGAAATTGCTAATAAAGTACGCCGGTTAGAAGATCTCAAGACTAAGCGCGCAAGATGTACAACATCCTTAAATTTCTTGAAGAGATGCAGAGACCACAATCTCATTCCTACGTGTGTCAAGATATCCACCAAGAAAGGCATACGAGGAAGCGCTAAGATCCTAAACCAGGCAAGTAAAAAGTTGTTACGGACGGTGATTCATCAAACCCGTTCCGATCTACACCACCTCAGCAGAAATATAGAAATTTCATCCAATGAACTAAAGACAGTGTTAACTACATTTGATTTTAATAAATGCATTGATATCTTAAATAAGCGTGAAACATCTAAATATAATGAATGCAAAAATAAACACATAATAAAATATAATAAATTAACAACTAAATCAAATGTCAAGAACAAATCATTACGGTGTAACGAAACGCAACCGTGCACCATAGACAACGAATCACGCGCAGTCATCAATCTGTCAAAACAAACATTGGATGAAAACATCGTAAAGGTCCTATCTAAAGGTTTAAATTATGCTGTAACACCTCGAAGGATACCGTATGAGGAAATTATCAGCGCCGTTGAAGACGTCCTATCCAAAAATAGCATAGGAAGGGAAGATTCGGAGGCAATACGTCAGGATGTCTCATCCATGTTACGTCGAAGTTCAGTGCCCAAACTAAATCTTCCTAAAAATCAATATTTAGCGTTGAAAACCTTACGCAATAGAAAGGATATTACTGTTCTCCGCGCGGATAAAGGAAATGCTACGGTCATTATGGATACGTCAGATTACAATGTCAAAATACAAGAACTTTTATCGGATGAAAATACATACAAAAAGGTCAAGACAGACCCAACCACCAATATATTAAAACAAACGAGTGATTTAATAAAGAAGTACTCCGAAACATTGAATCTGGACGTCAAATCGCTAATACCTTCGTGCGCAAAACCGCCACAGTTGTATGGGCTCCCAAAAATACATAAACCGAATGCTCCCCTACGTCCAATCGTTAACCAAATCGACACACCAACCTACAGATTGGCTCAGCACGTAGCGAAAGTGCTCTCGGCACTCAAAGGACACACCAGAGCACATGTTAAGGATTCATACCATTTTGTTAGTGAGATCAAAAATCTACATCTTACTGACAATGAAACTATGGTCAGTTTCGATGTCCAGTCACTATTCACATGCCTACCTGTACAAGACTGTGTCGAAATTGTAGAAAGGAAACTAGCGGAGAACAACATGCCAGCGGAATACTTAGAACTATTGAGACACTGCCTTACATCTGGCTACTTATTGTGGAAGGAGCAGTTCTACAAGCAAGTAGATGGCGTGGCGATGGGCTCCCCTGTATCTCCCATTGTTGCCGATATATTCATGGAAGACTTTGAGGAGACAGCCCTTCGTACCTCACCTGTAAAGCCAAGTTTCTACAAGCGGTACGTAGATGATACTTTCACAATATTACCATCTGACAAAATTCATGTATTCCTAAATCATCTTAACTCCATTAACCCTAAAATTCAGTTTACAATGGAGTTGGAGGCAAATAATTCCCTAGCTTTCCTAGATGTGTTAGTAATCCGCAACCCCAACAACACCTTAAGCCATACGGTTTATCGTAAAAAGACCCATACTGATAGGTACTTAAACGGTGAATCTCACCACCATCCAACACAGTTAGCTACCGTGGGTAAATCTTTGTTTCAGAGAGCACAAGGGATCTGTGACAAGAAACATCTGGCTGCCGAGCTTCAACATGTCAAGCAAGTCCTGCACGACAATAAGCTTCGAGTCCCACGCCAACGTCACAGTGACCGAGTGAAACCAGCCACAGTTGAGCGTCTCCCTGCTGTACTACCTTACATGAGAGGAGTCACGGACAAGATTGGCTACATCTTGAAGCGTGCTTCGATTAAAACATTTTTTAAGCCGCCGAAGAAGATCAGTCAATTTTTACCATCTGTCAAGTGTCAGATCCCTCTACAAGATGCAGGAGTTTACAAGCTTGATTGTGAATGTGGTCTCTCTTATATAGGACAAACAAAAAGACCGGTAAAAACTCGGGTTAAAGAACACATAGCTGACCTAAAACACCGTCGCTCAAAGAAGTCTGCAGTCTGTGAACATGTCCTTGACCGCAACCGCCATAACATCAGATTTGATAGACCACAAATCCTCGTGAAAGAACACCGATTCCTACCAAGGATGGTTCGCGAGGCTATTGAAATTAAAAAACATCCTAATTTCAATAGAGAAGATGGCTGGGTGCTTCCATCGTCTTGGGATCCGGTAATTAATATAATCAAATCCAAAACCAAGCATAACACTGCAAGACCTCAAGACACCGTGAGCTCATTCTGCGTAGATCGGACCAACAACAACAAAAATAATTAAGAAGTTTGAGGGTACCCCGGAACAACTATGCCTATTGGACGTCTAACACCTCAGTCCCTCCCGTGACCATGGGTGCTGCAAAGCACTCGAAACGTCGGGAACTAAAAATAAAAAAATAAACCGCGATAAAATAGTTTTATTTCATAGGTTAAACCTGTAAAAGGGCAGTTACTTCCTCTCATAAGCATCAGTTGTGCTACTTGGGCAGTCTAATAGCGTGAGATGGTTTAGGAGTCAGTGTCTGGCATAGGTCGATTAGCTCACTGGATGAAATAATCACGGGTTCAATCCTTGCACGGTAGAAATCCTTGTATATACCATGGTCACTTCGGTCCGGATCTTTGTGCGTAAAATTATACCTATGAACGCATCTGAGCCTAATATGATTCCTTGAGCAGGAATTTGTTCACGTTTCTGAACGGAAGTGCCAAAACCAAAAAGTAAAAACAAACGAAATCAAACTGTTTTTTAGTAAAAAGCTTATTCAATAAACCATATTATATTACGTCATTATTCCATGGTGTTAGTGATATATTTCGCAAAAAGTAATTATAATACGCTACCAACGTGACCGCAGTCTGAGTGCTTCTTGTACAAAGTAATTCGGATCGAACTATGCAAATTCTTCTACTAAAGTCGGGAGCCGTGCGAATAATACAAACTCCAGTTTTTCTCTTGGACATTTTTCATTCTGAAGGAAATGCTTATTTAATCAGATAAACTGAGATGATGTTTTATTCATTCGAGATTCTAATGATGCTACGAAAATGCCAGTTTAAAAGACCAACCTCTAGTAAGTGGAGAGACCATAAGAATGATGTGGATATAGTTGCAATACGGTAATTGATAGGATAAAAAATAAACACCTTCACGCCTATAGTCCCCAAGTGGGGATGGTAGAGGTGTACTGAGCACACCAAGGGTGTGTGTTGTAGGTGTAGACGCATATTGATGCTAATAATTAATAAGAATCACTGTTTTGTTAGTCTCGTGGCACGTGATATTGTCGGCTTTGAACAAGTTGAAATGTTTGTCACTCAATAACGCAAAAATGGCTGCCCGTTTTTGTTTAAAAATACAGTTACAACAAAGTACCTTATGTCTAGGTTTATTTCGAGACATTCCTGGAAAATAAAAGTTAAAGTTAGATATATTTTAAATGTTCTAGCCATTTTCCCAAAATTAGTAGATTTAGGCTGATATATCTTCGCTAATATAGGCTACAGTTTCTGAATTTTTTCGGCTTTCGGTATTTTGAAATCAAAGATAGTACCATATTTCAACGCTTTACCAAGAATAAGTTTATAAACAAGGTGCAATGTTAGTCTTCCTGAAGCAAAAGCCCAGGTGATGCATCCAATGGTTACTGTTTTCTGTAGGTCTACCATGAAAGTTTTTAATCGGGAACTTCGGAGCCAACTACCATGTGGTAAGTTATGAACATTCCAAGTTAGTTGTGTAAAATTATTAAATGTCAAGCTGTCATAATGACATAATGGCGCGAACTATGCATATAATGTTCCAAAACATCACAATTTTTTGTTAAGTTGAAATGGCGCAGTAAATATCACATTTGCTATAAATTTGATGCGAGTTCGTATCCACTACTAATGGTATATTCTTTTCGTGTTTTTACAATTTTTATATTTTGTTATTAACGGCAACAAAGGCTATTTGGTATTTAAAAGCAACTCGACAAGAATTATTATGAGATTCATCTCAACCTAGGCTGCCCTTCTGCTTTCGATCTTTGAAAGGATTTATAGAAAAAACGTGGTTTTCCGTATGTTTGTACTCTATGTTAAAATAGCAGTAATCATATTATAAAAGCACCATATAATTCCAGTTTAAACGCATTTATTGCTTTAAGATATCAACAAAATCTCCATTAAACCATTCGTGTTTATATTTAAACAGCTAAAGAATTAAAATTCATATTTACGAAAGTGAAAAGTTACCTATTTAGTCTATCTATCTATCTATAACCTCACGCCAGATCCCTTGCGGGGTAGGCAGAGAGTACAGAGTTCCAACAGGTTCTTTCCTTACATACCTCTCTGGCTTCCTCGACTCTCATAGTTCGTCTCATACACGCTCGCCGGTTACGGAGACTCTTGACTTTTCCATCAGATAAGACTCGGTTTATTTGGTCGTGGTAAGATAGTATAGGTCTTCCCCGGTACCTGCATCCTTCCACTTTCACATTGTATATCTGTTTTGTCATTCTTTCCTCTGGCATTCTTTCTATATGCCCGAACCAACGGAGCATGCCCTTTCTCATCTTTACACCGATACTATCTTTCATACGTACTCGCTGTCTTACTATGCTGTTGCTAATGCGGTCGGTCAGCTTCACTCCGCACATCTTCCGCAGAGCTCGCATTTCTACCGCATTTATCCTACTTTCATTCTCCTTCTTACATACCCAGCTCTCGCTACCATATAACAGCGTTGGGACAAGAACTCCGTTATGTATGGCCAGCTGCGACTTATGGCTTAAGTGCCGGCTCCCGAGTAGCTTTCCTATCGCACCATTCACTCTGTTTCCTGCACTCACTCTTCTCTCTATGTCAGCGGTGTATTTCCCATCCTTACTGAAGGCGCATCCAAGATATACAAACTCATTCACTTGCTCCAGCACATCGTTACCAACCACAATCCTTACATTCGTTCTGGTTTCTTCCCTTTCAAAAACCATAATCTTGGTTTTCTTCACATTCAAGTGTAAGCCATTGATCATGCAGTCGTCTTTCATAACTGTGACTAGTGTTTGCAGATCAGTGGCTGTTGGCGCTATTAAAACCGCGTCATCTGCATAAAGTAGATGGTTTACCACTAAGTCACCCATGTGTACACCTTCATTCATCGCTTTCAGTCTTTGAAGACTTTTGTCCAGATATATTATAAACAGTCTAGCGGACAACACGCAACCCTGCTTGACGCCGATTTTAACGTCAAACCAGGGTGACCTGTTACCACCCACCCGTACGCATGCCTTGCAGTCCACATAAGTGGACTGGACGGCTCGCAACAGAGTGCCATCTATACCATACTCTGGCAAAATGTCCCAAAGTCTCTTTCGCACAACTCTGTCAAATGCCTTCTCCAGATCTACAAAACCGCAGAAAACCTTCCGCCCCACTGCCAGATGCTTCTCTACGATGTTGCGGAGTGAGAAGACTTGATCCGAACATCCTCTTCCAGACCTGAAACCCCCTTGTGCCTCGCACAACATTCCATCGGAATCACGCGCATTCTCCGTTCAATAATTTTACCGTACACCTTGGCTGCCAAGCTGATCAAACTGATGGCTCTGTAATTGGCGCAGTCATATTGTGAACCCTTGCCTTTATACAAGGGTACTATGACTGCGCGGCGCCAATCTGTAGGGACTCTACCGGTCCTCCAGCAAAGGTTTGCAAGGGCCCGGAAAGCGTCCCGGACGCAAGTTCCACCATATTTGATCATCTCGGCAGATATCATGTCTACTCCCGCAGCTTTACCGTTTTTCATACTTCCTATCGCCCATTCAACTTCTTCCATAGTGATGTCCTCCGTTGATTCTGGTGCCGCAATCTCGCCTTTAGGCACGTCTGCGGCATCAGCATCCGGGTCATCTCCATACATTTCTCCAAAATATTCACTCCACCGGTTTAGCACAGCTTGTGTGTCTGCAAGAATGTCACCATCTTTAGATTTTATCCTTTCCATTTTGGAGCCTGACGAATCACCTCGAGCCTTTCTCACCTTGCTCCAAAAGAGTTTGGTGTTGTTCTCGAAGTTCTTCGCCAGCCTCTCCTCCTCAATCATACTGGCTCTTTCACGCTTTTCTTTCACTAAAGTTTTAGTGGCATTCTTGCATTGCCGGTATATTTCTTTCCTCATCTCTGTCATACTGGCATTCAGGTTAAAAGAAGATACATAGTCCTGCCACGCTTTCTTCTTACTTTCTACGGAGCTTTGCAATTCCGCATCCCACCATGCATCACCTTTTGCTGTAATATGCTTCTTTGAGCAACCACATACTTCTTTCGCGGATTCCACCAAACTCTCTTTCAGGCTATTCCAGCATTCATCTACACTTGAGTCCGAAGAGCCTGCTGTCAAAAGCTTGTCCCGGACTCTGTCTTCATACATTCTCCTCACGCTCTTATTTTGCAACTTTTTAACCTTTAATCTTTCAAGGTCTCCGAAGGGGATACGCTCTCGCCAGTGCCTCCACTTCCTGAACATACCACTAAACCGCGCAACTACGAGATAGTGGTCTGATTCCAGAGTGGGGCCTCTATACGCACGCGTATCTTGTAGTTTGCTTCGGAGACGGTTATCAACCAGGATCAGATCTATCATGCTTTTTTTTCATTCCTTCTCCACGTATACATATGTATGTCCTTATGCTGGAATATCGTATTAGACACAAGGAGACCCCTTTCCAAACAAACATCTACAATGAGCTTACCTGCATCGTTCACTCTCTTATCACCATAAGGACCCAGAGCAGCGTCGCAAGTTTGCCGCCTGGTTCCTACCCATCCGTTCAGATCGCCACACAGAATCACCTTTTCGTTAGCCTCAGCCAAATCCAGAACTTCCCTGACATTATCCCAAAACTTCTCAAGGTCCTGGGGTGTCGACGAGCTTATGGGAGCATACGCTGCCACCAAAAATACTCTAGTGACACCCAGTTTTAAACGGACCCAGAGAAGTCTCGCATCGCACAGGCCATAATCTCTCACTCCAGAGGCCAGGCGACGGGACAGCAAGATACCCCCCCCCCCCCATGCTGGCACGACTGCTCTGCGGTACCCCAGACCACAGAGCCATCGTTCCATCAGGAAGATCACAGGTTTCACTGCCCCTCCGCTTAGTCTCTGTTACACACAGAGCATCCAGGCGTCTCTCTTTTATTACATCAATCACCTCATGCATCTTATCTTCCATACGACCTCTTACATTCCAAGTGCCTATTCGGCACTCTGCACCCCACGACTCGCCAGTTCGGGCCCGGCGTGATGGGTGGCGGCCCCCATCGCCGCTTCCACTTATATTCGTACCGACGGGGGCGGGCCGGTACGCGTCGCCTCGGGGGGACGCCCTAGCCCGCACTGCGGTACGTCTTCGGTCCAAGATTGCAGCCATTATGACTGGCAGGGGTCGCGACGAGCACGCTCTTGGACAGACCCCCTATTACCTATTTAGTTTTTGTATAATTGAGGTTAAAATCACGAAAGAAGTGCTGTCAAAATGCCGAGACTTCGTTTGTTCGAATCACTTCATGGTAGCATTTTACGACGGACGAAACGTCACAAGCCGTCTTCGGGACCGATTTCGGAACGAAAGTACTTCGTGGTAGGAATCGCCCGAAATTTCGATCCAAAACTTCGGAATTAGGTTTCATGGTAGACCTACTGGTAGTTAAATAAATTGAAGAAGCACATTTTAATAAATAAAACCAACTTTTAACCTACACCAAGCGCCAAATTACATTGAGAGGCGCGGCGCGATTCATCATCTGGCCGGTAGATACCTTCGGTGTTCCGGAGTTTTACTCTAGATATGAGATTCGGATAGGTCAGTAGGTACATGTTACTTATTAAGGTGTGTTTTTATTCATTTTTTATTACCAGTGAACCGTGGGAATTGGATACGTCTCCTTGGCTTTCACTCTAGGACGACTAAGATTACAATTTGTCTATAATCACTTTTCTTTTCTTTTAAAAAACGATGCCGCTCACTAAGATTTACTCCTGTATCGTGGGTGCGTTTACAAATATTAAAGTTCACATACACAACACCAATACCGAAACAAATAATTGTGGGTCACACAAAGATTTGTCCCGTCCGAGAATCGAACCCGCGAGTATTAGACACAGTGGACGGAGCGGCTTAAGCTCTTAACCACTGCGCTTAATCGTCTGTCAAAACTTTACTTTACGCATTGGTATTGGAAAATAAGTGATGTTATACATCCGTTTGTAAAACGAAAATGCCCAAGTATATAAGCAACATTTAACATAGGTTAATCGCTTCAACCAAAGTATATATTCTAGGTAAAGCCGCAAGTTATATAGACGAAACCTTATCTCGCGTCATTGTTTAGAGGGCGACCCCAAGATCACAATAGAGGTACCTGGAACATTGTATAGCATCGTACCGCAATATCCTTCTCCACACCACGGCCGGTTTCTGCGAACAGTTACATAAGAAATTATTGTTAGTAGCCCGAAGTAAACACTGCGATGCATTATACCCATATAATAGCCCGCTATTGCGTGAAGGCAGGCTGTTCTATGGATGTAACATTCTTTGTCGATATTTGTCGATATTACCGACCGCACCAAATTGACTATTTGGCGCAGTGGTGAAGAGGTTTAGCCGCAGGTTCGATTCCCGCACGGAATAAATCTTGGTGTGACCGCGAATAATTGTTCCAGTCTGGGTGTTTGTGTATGTGGATTTCTTGTTTGTAGACGCACCCACGGCACAGAAATAAATCTTAGGCCCATGTTACAGAATGTAAATCCCAATAAAACTTTTTTGACCAAAACATTTCTTGACCCACGCCCTCGTAATCGTTACCCGCACCATTTTACTAGGCCTACGAGACTGTCTCATTTAATATTATTCTTATTTATTATTGTTAATTTTTTAATAGTACAATAGACCGGTAAAGCGAGTTCCAACAATACCGCATAAAAAGAATACTGCCTCGTTGGTCTAATGAAGAATAATGCACGTACTGGGTCTTGGGTTCGAATCCTATGTCAGCAAAGTATAATTTTTTTGTAGAAAAAATCTAGTATCGGTCCAGAGTCTGGGATTGTGCCCGTTATTATGGCTGGTGGTATAATGGTTTTCTCCAAACAATAATTTGCAACACTTAAATAAACAGATGCTTATTTCCCCACGACAGTCGCGCCATGGCGAAAAAATCTCTATAAAAACATAATTCTAGCATAATTTTAATGTAGGATATTTCAAAGCATAAACATTATAATAAAAACATAAAACCGATATTAATTCATCACCAGGCCATTAACAAGAATGCACCAGCTACATTCATCGCGCAACGAGTCAGTTTGCGCATATAACTGATAATCCATTACAACCAAAAAATGGGGATGCAAGGGGGACACCTACCATCTACGCTCCCCAAGTCAACCTCTCCTGCCCGCGGTGCATCCTGCTGATCAACGGACGAGGCTCTGACGACCGACAATGGCGGTATAACCATTCAAATATGGCGTAACTAAATTTTTAACCAAACCGGTGACGGGCAGCAGCGTCACTAGTCCGAGAAGTTACGCCCTGCGATCGCCAACCCGCATGCCCAGCGTGGCGATTATGGGCAAAACCTTCCATGGCAAGTCGGAATATACCACGGCCCCCAGTTCCCGGTCGCTCCGCTATTCCTGACCACGGCGGCGGTCACGGTTCCGGCGGGACAGGGGTGCGAAGAATCTCCGGGCTACGGTAGGCCGCCAACATGAACTGACCCTGGCTACGTATAACGGACGCACGCTGCGACTGGATGAGCATCTTCTGCAGTTGGAAGAAGAACTGAAGTGCATAAGATGGCACGTTCTGGGTTTATGTGAAGTTCGAAGAGAGGGAGAAGACACCATAACCCTAATCTGGCCATCTTTTGTACTTTAGAGAGGGAGACCAACTTTCCCAGGGTGGCGTCGGGTTTCTGGTCCATAGAGTCTTCGCTGACAACGTTTTAGAAATGTCCAGTGTGTCGACAAGGGTAGCATACCTCATAATTAAGCTGACCAAGAGGTACACCCTCAAGATCGTGCAGGTTTATGCACCGACTTCGGCACACTCGGACGAGGACATAGAGGTACTCTACGAGGACATCTCTAAGGCCCTTCATAATACCCCTAAGGCACACTACAACGTTGTCATGGGAGATTTCAACGCCAAAGTGGGAGTAAAAACTGACAGCGAATCCTCAGTAGGACCATACGGCTATGGCAGCAGAAATGACAGGGGGCAAACGCTCGTCAACTTTCTCAAAAGAGAAGGGCTGTTTATGATGAACTCTTTCTTTAAAAAACAGCCCCAAAGAAAGTGGACGTGGCAAAGCCCCGATGGTAAAATAAAAAATGAGATCGACTTCATCATGGCGGACAAGAGGCGCATATTCAGTGATGTCTCAGTGATCGCAAGGTTTAAAACCGGAAGCGACCACCGGCTCGTACGGGGCACTCTGAATATACAATGGAAGCGCGAAAGAGTCCGCTTGATGAAGTCCAGTCTCCGACCGAATTTGCTCCAAGCCGCTATGGATTCCCAAGCTTTTCAGTTAAAATTGGAAAACCGTTTCGCTGCCTTGGAAACCACTGACAGCGTTGATCAGAAATTCGAGCAGGTGGTACAGACTCTTAGAGAAGAGGGTACTAAATTATGCGAAACGAGGCGTACAGGCAGGAAATCTAAGCTTTCGGGGGGGACTCTGGAGCTTATGAGCGAACGGCGCCGAAATGCAGCCTCAACCTTGTCAGAACACCGGGCCTTAAATAAAAAGATCACAAAGCTGGTCCGACGCGACCTCCGAGCTTTCAACAATCTTGAGATTGAGAAAGCCATCGAGCAGAACCGGGGGTCGAAAGTGTTCGTCCAGCCACTTGGGAGAAACCACTTGACAAGGTTGACTACACAAGCGGGTACTGTGATCGCTTCTAGGCCGGAAATCCTCTCGGAAGTCAGGAATTTCTATAGCCAGCTCTACGCCTCACACGCACCTCGACCCGAATCTCTTAGAGGAGATCCCAGAGCCACCCTAACACGTCACTTCACAGAAGACTTGCCCGAGATCAACCTGGATGAGATCGAGTTGGCCCTTAAACAGCTTAAAAATGGAAAAGCCCCGGGTGAGGACGGCGTCACGACTGAGCTTCTGAGGGCAGGAGGTACCCCAGTACTTAAGGAGCTTCGGAAGTTATTTAACACTGTCCTCTACACTGGGAGAACTCCGCAGGCATGGAACAGAAGCGTGGTCGTCCTGTTTTTCAAAAAGGGTGGCAAAACCCTTTTGAAAAGCTATCGACCCATATCGCTTCTGAGCCATGTATACAAGCTGTTTTCAAGGGTCATCACGAACCATCTTGCGCGAAGGCTCGACGAGTTTCAACCCCCGGAGCAGGCCGGGTTTCGAAGTGGTTACGGCACCATAGACCACATCCACACAGTGCGGCAGATTATACAGAAGACTGCAGAGTATAATCTGCCCCTGTGTCTAACCTTCGTGGACTATGAGAAGGCCTTTGACACTGTCGAGACCTGGTCAGTTCTGGACTCCTTGCAACGATGCCAAGTTGATTGGCGATACATCGAGGTGATGAGATGCCTTTTTGAAGCTGCAACGATGACCGTCCAAGTACAGAACCAGCGGACTGAACATATCCACCTGCGCCGCGGAGTGCGCCAAGGTGATGTCATATCACCAAAACTGTTCACCAATGTACTGGAGGATATGTTCAAGACGCTGGACTGGAAAGGTCGCGGCATCAATATAAATGGCGCATACATCTCTCACCTGCGATTTGCAGACGACATCGTCATCATGACTGAAACGTTGCAAGACCTACAACAGATGCTGGACAGCCTTGCTAATTCGTCTCAGCAAATCGGTCTCCGGATGAACTTAGATAAAACTAAAGTTATGATCAACAAGCATGTTGACCCGGGACCGATCGCCGTAAACGGAGCCCCCCTCGAAGTTGTTTCTGAGTACGTATACCTAGGGCAGGTGCTCCAACTGGGTAAAAACAACTTCGACAAGGAAGTTAAGAGACGGATACAGCTGGGCTGGGCAGCATTTGGGAAACTCCGTCGAGATTTCTTATCGCCCATACCCCAATGCTTAAAAACGAAAGTTTTTAATCAGTGCGTCCTACCTGTAATGACATACGGAGCCGAAACGTGGCCACTCACTGTGCGGCTTGTCCACCAGTTCAAGGTCGCTCAACGAGCTATGGAAAGAGCTATGCTCGGAGTTTCTCTTAGGGATCGAATCCGGAACGAAGTTATTCGTCAGAAAACCAAGGTTACCGACATAGCTCAGCGAATTAGCAAGCTGAAGTGGCAGTGGGCAGGTCACATATGCCGCAGAACCGATGGCCGTTGGGGCAGACTGGTTCTTGAGTGGAGACCGCGTGTCGGCAAACGTAGTGTAGGGCGCCCTGTAGCTAGGTGGGGCGACGATATTCGTAAGGCAGCGGGTAGGGATTGGAGAAGGAGAGCTGAAGATCGAGCTCAGTGGCGTGCCATGGGAGAGGCCTACGTCCAGCAGTGGACTGACACGGGCTGATGATGATGACCAAAAAATAATTCAACAGCAATGTCTATTATTCGTATTTATTCAGACAAAAGTAATGGAATGCTTTTAATCTCTGAGAAAAAGCATTGAAAAATGTTACATAAAAACTTTTCGAGGAAATGCTGGATCTTTGAGAAAGTACTTAAAAATAGTATTGAAAGAAATATAAAATGACTCATGTTTATCTCATTTTTGGTATTAATCATTAGAGAAATAAGAACTTTTGGCAGGTACGTTGTGGCAGGATTTGGCAAAGAGATAATCTTACAGTCGAACGAGCGTTGTGTCCGGCTGGACCTGCCTCTCCCCCCAAGAGTTGTTGACGAGGGCTAGCATATATGTCAAGCGTCAAGCGAACTCTTATATCGCGTTCTAAACATGTATAGAGCGCTGTTGCATATACAAATTAATATATTATCCGTACCATCTGTAGGTAGGTAGTCGCAACTTTGAAGTGATGTTTAGGGTTGCTACAAATTTGGGATAGAGTTGCACAGGATCGCAAAGAATGTTACAAAAGAAAGGAGGCTTAAGCCCAGCATTGGGGCTATAGAAATCTGTTAGTAACGATAAAAAGAAATAAAATTATGTTCCACACTAGGAATTGTTTCTGAGTCGTGTGTGCATTCATTAGGTGAGTGGTGGACCGTTGACTTGGTGAAGGACGCAGGTAAAAGCATATGGGATGTGTACAGCATGTTGTTGTTTAGGAAAGAGTTTTGTCCTGCAGTGGACGTCTTTCACATGCTGATGCCAATTTAATGTTTGTAAATTCACTCACATCACGTGAGTGCATTTACAAACATTAAATTGGAGACACATTACACAGACGGAAACATTTTGCCAAGTGGATTTTTGACGGTCATTACCGTTAATAGAAAATGAAAAAATTTATAAGAATGACATTTTGCAACGAAAAGTTACGTGGTCCGTACAATGCACTACCAATTGCGAGAAGAGAATTGAAACAAAACACTTTCCACTTGTCTAGGCCATCAGTTTGTATGTTTTGTCGAAGGAATGATCTAATGTTAAGAGTGAGTTACATTACACAGACGAATTAATCCTCATACGCGACAGAATTTTTGTGTGATTACATTTTGGACCACACATACATTTTGTCGCGTATGAGGATCGAGAATTGATGCAGTAAGCGGAATAAACTACGCTCGAACTACTAAATCAAACCCTTAAAAAAGCCTTACTAATTACACTAGTATATGGGGTCAGAGCAATATGGTGTACTCAATATATAGGTGCTTTAGCATTGTTTTTTAAAACCAGCCACCTACTAGACGTCAACCCTTCTCGGGTTATAGCAGTATCCCAACATTCTAACACACACTTTTACAAGTCGATTTTACACTTTTTTGTATGAAA
This sequence comes from Phalera bucephala, assembly GCA_905147815.2. Taxonomy (NCBI): domain Eukaryota; kingdom Metazoa; phylum Arthropoda; class Insecta; order Lepidoptera; family Notodontidae; genus Phalera; species Phalera bucephala. The sequence goes on along the minus strand of LR990613.1, from coordinate 26,540,369 downwards.
CCCGTTATTTTTTGATCTGAATAATGTTTAATATGTATCAAATATGGCAGAAGGGAGGCCTTCGCCTTGGGAAAACCAGATCATAACATATAATCTGGTTTTGATAATGTTCACCAACTTTGTAATGATGATTTGATCTAGACCGATTTTGGCCACGGCGACCGCATCATCTTCGTTATTGTTGATGATCGTGCGTTCGCATGTGGCTTATGTAGACAATTGTAGCTTATTTTGTAATAACGATAACCGATCAAAATAAAGAGTATCATTGTTATCAGCTGACAGTAGGTAAATGCAGGCAAAATCGGGGCAGATGGGGGTTCAGAGACCCAAATGCAACAGCCTGTGATTGTGGTGCGACTTCAAAAACTACGACGCACTTGCTGGTCTCTTCGAGCGTAGTGGTTGCACGCTCACCCTTTTGTCCGGTGAAGCTGTAAAGGTCCCGCGGCCAACAGCGTTGATCATTCACACACACGCACACACACACACTTGCTGGTCTGCCCTTTTTGCCCCATCACCTGTACAAGGGAAGAGCTGAGCCTGGCCACGGATGGCGCAATTGTACTAGCCACTCACCTAGCGCGACAGATATGAACTCTTGACCTGAAAAAAGATCAGCTGAAAGACGTTTACTACAAGACAAAAGCTTCCCTCAAGGTTGTCACAACGACCAATATATAGCGATAAGATTATAATGATTACAAAGCTTCCTACTTGTGTCGCTAACTGTGTATAATATATTCAAATAAGGAAATTCAAATGTAGGAAATGCAAAAAATTTATTCGAACGCAGATAAAATAATGTTAGGTCAGTTCATGTAATCAGCATTCGAATGATTTGTAACTAGTATTCACTTTTACTTTCCTCTAGTTATTTGCATCTACTACGAGCATTACAAATCGTCCGGGATAGTGCAAAACTGCGTAACTAACGACAGATAATACGGCTCAAATTAGGTGTATAAACTTAGCTCGTCTGGAAGTAGCAATCATTAGTTGTTGATTTTTTCCGGTTTATTGCATGTTGGTCGGCCAGCGCACATGGCTCTTCCTTTTAACAGCATTTTAGTTAATTCCGTAGACAAAGCTGTGGGTTATAGTTTTATCCAGTATCAATTAACCTGTTTTTATTTATGTTACGCAAAACACGTAACTGCTTTTTGTCCCAAACTTTACAGGAGAAACAAAAACGGGAATATTTTCTCTTCTTAATCGAATATGTGTCTGAACTCTTAGATATTCAAAAATGTGCATTGCTTACCTTTTAAATGTCTCAAAGTACAAACACTCGTTAGATGGGTAAAAGAGAAAGTTCAATATTTACCAAATTTGTTAGTTACGCACTTTTAAACGTCGTGTTTCGTCGGGGATACGCGACGAAATCTTAAAAGCCCAGTAAGCCTGTAGCCAAGTGGATTTTTGACAGTCGTTACCGCTAATAAAAAACGAAAAAATGTATAAGAATGACATTTTGCAACGAAAAGCCACATGGTCTTTACAATGTCTATCTATCTATCTATAACCTCGCGCCAGATCCCTTGCGGGGTAGGCAGAGAGTACAGAGTTCCAACAGGTTCTTTCCTTACATACCTCTCTGGCTTCCTCGACTCTCATAGTTCGTCTCATACACGCTCGCCGGTTACGGAAACTCTTGACTTTTCCATCAGATAAGACTCCGTTTATTTGGTTGTGGTAAGATAGTCTAGGCCTTCCCCGGTACCTGCATCCTTCCACTTTCACGTTGTATATCTGTTTTGTCATGCTTTCCTCTGGCATTCTTTCTATATGCCCGAACCAACGGAGCATGCCCTTTCTCATCTTTACACCGATACTATCTTTCATACCTACTCGCTGTCTTACTATGCTGTTGCTAATGCGGTCGGTCAGCTTCACTCCGCTCCGTCTTTACAATGTCTTTAAAACAAAATACTTTCCACTTGTCTAGGTCACCAGTTTGTATGGTTTGTCGAAGGAATGATCTAATGATAAGAGTGAGTCAACCGGAACCAGTTTTTGGGCAAACTACAAACTTTGTTTCGGTTAGGTTGTTTTTGTATCCTAATAATCCTACTAAAATTATAAATGTGAACGGTTGTATGTTTAGATGTTTTGATGTTCAATCACGCAAAAATGGCTAAACGGGTTTAGATATTTTTTTTTTTTTTATTTCCAACAAAAATATTAAACACAATTTTAGCATTTTCATTGATCCCCACACTAGGCATAGCCTGTCCCGTGGGGATCTGTTTTTGGTTTTAACAAAATACACAATACAAAATATTTTACAGCGTTGCAAAAATAGACAAAAAGGAATCGACAAATTAGTATTTGCGAAAAAAAAAACCAAATAACAGAAAACATATTTGCTCTAAAATAATAAAATTAAAGAAATAAATAAAATAATAATAGTTAAAAATAAAAGTAGAAAATGAGTGAGGTACTTATTAATAATATTTTAAGACATTTAAAACCTTAGCCTAAAAATTGTTGATTCGTGTGGTGTGTGTGTGTTTTTGTGTGTGTGTGTGTGTATGCATGTTTATGTGTACACATGTGTGTGATGCGTATATCTCTCTATACGATTTTGTAAGTTAGGTAAATACTAAGAGACGACTCGAATAAAACTTTCAGTTTCCTCATAATCCCAAGAACGCAAGCAGAGACTAATCTTTATTTTTGCTTCCCGTAAACTGTTATTTTTTATATTGCATATTCTTGAAATCTTATTGAAAATGAAAGGAATCATAAAGGGAGTAAAATGCTTAGCAAAGGAGGTTTTTATAGCTATTGTTGGTATAGTAAATATTCGTTTTGCCAACCTCTTTTAAAGATCGGGTAATTCTAGAGCTATTTTATGTCCAGACATAGCCACTCGTAGTATGTAAATTTTTCTTACACTTAGAACACTTGCATCTTTGTACAGTGCCACAGTAGAGTATCTGAAAGGTTTTCCTAGCATTACTTTTAATACGGACCGTTGAGCTCTTTCTAGTTTTATTAGAAATGTTGTGGCTGCTGAACCCCAAATCAGAATACAATATTGGAGGATAGATTGACACAAAGCTGTATATATGGTTTTGAGAAGAGATTTTATAGATAATATTTGGTAGTAGATAGTTATTACCTAGATTAACATAAAGGACTTTTTATTCCGGATAATGTTAGGCTCCTGTTTAAAGTGAACGCAGACATAGTCGCGGGCAGAAACTAGTGTGATATAAATTTATGTTAGTAAAGCACCCACGACGCAGAAATAATTCCTAGTATGCTACGTTTTTTAACTAAAAATAAACCTTCGTCTCTTATTTATTATTATTATATCTAAACATTTCATTATATTACACTTGCTGAATTTTTCATAATGCTCGTCTAATAGATGAGAAGGATGATAAGTTCTGACGTTCATATCGAACAATCCCTTTGATCTCTCGAAAGAGCGATTTAGGTACAAAGTATTAAATATCCGGTGATTTCTCTACGGATTAGAGTTATTTATTATGATCTCATCGATGTATTATAAGAAAAAGATTAAGATACGTTCTATGTGACATTTTAAAACTTGATCAATGGGTCAACTTTTACATTATTGTCTCAGTGTTACTTTCAAATTCTGCTTCGAAACTTTTTCTTTCCGCTCTCTAGAAAGAAGAGATCGCAAAAATAAGGCTTATACTAGCACAGTGTTAATTAAGTCGTCCTGCAGCGAAAACCCAGGCAATCTATCCGATACCTGTTGGTACTAAAATAATTAAAAAAAGAACACTTCTATAAATAATATCTCGATAACGATACTAATTTAGTGCATTAAAACACCTAAACCAAGCGCGAAATGACATTGGGAGGCGGTCGGTGCGGCTCGTCAGCTGGCCGGTAGATATCTTTGGTTTTCCGGATTTTAATCCTAGCTATGATATTCGAATAGGTCAGTAGGTAGATGTGACTTACTGAGGTGGTCTTTTTACACATTTTCATTGAACACTACGCATTGGATACATTACCTCGGCTTTCGCTCCAGGACGACTAAAATTACACCGTGTAAAGCAGAGTTGAGTAAGATATAGTCACAAATTGTTGTCTTACTTGGCGATCTCGTTAGTGTAGTGGTAAAGCTTTATGATCACGAGATCCTGGGTTCAAATCCTAGGTCTGACAAATGTAGTTTTTCTATTTCGAAAAATTCCCAGTATGAGTCCGGAGTTTGGAATTGTGCCCGGTATATGGCAATAAGCTCGCCCCCTATTACATGGGACCTAACGTCGTCGGCGAAAAGTGGGTGTACTTAGTACACCTCTGCCACCCCCGCTTGAGGAATATAGGCGTGACGGAGTTTATTTTTTATTTTATTTGTTGTCTAATGAGGAATATATGTTGAAAAGGGATTACATTACCTTAGTAAGATAAGTTTTTGTGAAGTTTCCTGAGAATGTTTACAAAAAAAAACTGATTTATATGAATATGGGCCAACCTAATAAAGCCTTTTATGAGAAAATATGAGGATTCTATTGCTTAAAGAAATTAACACTTTTGATTCAAAATAAATCTAGTTTTACATATGAGTTTGCGTTATTAGTGGATTGAGTAAAAATATATGTATGATAAGTTTCTCTCCTCTGTTATTCACAATTGGATAACATCAACATCTATTTACATCGTAACACAGATCCCGTGCGGGGTGAGCAGCGATTTCAAAATTCCAGATCTTTCCTTACAGATTTATATAGTTGTAAATAAATAAACACCGTTACGCCTATATTTCTCAAGCGGGGATGGGACAGGTCTACTATGTACACCCACTTTTCGCCGATGATTTTAGGTCCCATGTAATAGGGGGCGAGCCTATTGCCACATACTGGGCAAAATACTTGAATCCGAACTGAAATTGGGAATTTTTCGATAGAATGACTACATTTGTCCGACCTAGGATTTGAACCCAGACCTCGTGCTTGCAAAGCGCATTATTCGCCTGTAGAGCCACGATATAGTTCTAGTTGTGTTGTTAAAATACGGCAATCTAACTTACTGTATGGTTTTGTGAACTCAGATTTCTTTTGAAAAGTAACCGCCGTAGTCTTGAGCCAGCTGTTAGCGCCTGGTAGTCCTTCACCAGCAAATGCAGGTTAAAGAGGACGCCTGTGAGCATAGTATATAGCAGTAATATAAGCCTGAAACATACCAGAATAAATGCATCAGAATACAAATTTATACATGATTTATGTTACGGTAATCCAAAAGAATTAATCGTATATAGACTATTGTTCTAAAAAGAAAGAAAATATTAAAACAGAATTGTTATTGGCTCTCAGTCGGCTGTTTCGATACTATAAATATGACACATTTGTGATTAGACTTCGAGGGTCGTGTTATCGCAGAGCAGAGCGGTGGTACCCCAACTGCAAGACGAATTTCATCTAAAGTAATCTAAACGCAAGGTAAGCAGAATGTTGGGACTTCGACTACATATTGAACTGCATATTGAAGTAAAAATGAAATGAAAACTACGTAGAAGAGTTAAAGTTATTATAGTATTGAATGATATATGTGCGAGGCGCGCGTGTAATCCGGATGGAACCAATTTGCAAGTGGGGCGATGGACAACGTCGCTAAACCCCGCCTCCCGTGGACTGCGGTGAAGGCGAAGACGTAACACAGAACTCTCATCTTTTATTTTTTTCGGTTATTTCCTTACATACCTCTCTGGCTTCCTTCACTCTCATAGTTCGTCTCATACACACTTGCCGGTTACGGAGACTCTTGACTTGCCCTTCAGATAAGACACAGTCTATTTGGTCATGGTAAGATAGTCTAGGTCTTCCCCGGTACCTACATCCTTCCACTTTCGCATTGTATATCTGTTTTGTCATTCCTTTTTCTGACATTCTTTCTATATGCCCAAACCAACCGAGCATGCCCTTTCTCATCTTTACACCGATACTATCTTTCATACCTACTCGTTTACTGACTACGCTATTGCGAATACGGTCGGTCAACGTGACTCCTCACATCTTCCGCAGAGATCGCATTTCAACCGCATTTATCCTGCTTTCGGTTTCCTTCTTACATACCCAACTCTCACTGCCATATAGTTAGGACAAACACTCCGTTATGCATGGCCACCTGCGCCTTTTGGCTTAAGTACCATTTACTCTATTCCCTGCATTCACTCTTCTCTCTATATCAGCGGTGTATTTCCCATCTTTACTGAAGGCGCATCCAAGATATACAATTCACTTGCCCCAACATTGTTACCAACCATAATCCTCGCATTCGTTCTGGGTTCTTCCTGTTCAAAAACCATAATTTTGGTTTTCTTCACATTCAAATGTAAGCCATTGTTCATGCAGTCGTCTTTCATAACTGTGACTAGTGTTTGCAGATCAGTGGCTCTTGGCCCTATTAAACCGCGTGATCTGCATAAATTAGGTGGTTTACACTAGATCACCCATTTTTACCCCTACATTTATCGCATTCAGTCTTTGAAGCTTTTATCCAGATATATTATAAACAGTCTACCAGACAACACGCAACCCTGCTTGACGCCGATTTTAACGTCAAACCAGGGTGACATGTTACCACCCACCCGTACGCATGCCTTGCTGTCCACATAGGTAAACTGGACGGCTCGCAACAGAGTACCGTTTATACCATACTCTGGCAAAATGTCCCAAAGTCTCTTTCGTACGACTCTATCAAACGCCTTCTCCAGATTCACAAAACCGCAGAAAACCTTCCGGCCTACTGTGAGATGCTTATCTACGATGTTGCGAAGGGAGAAAACTTGATCCGAACATCCTCTTCCAGACCCGAAACCTCCCTGTGCATCGCACAACATTCCATCGAACTTCTCGCGCATTCTTCGTTCAATAATTTTACCGTACACCTTAGCTGCCAGGCTGATCAAACTGATAGCTCTGTTTCAGAATCAGAATCAGAATATTTTTTATTCATGTAAACCATTACAGTATTTTTGAATCGTCAGAAAAGTAACAAAGACTCTACCGCCACTTCGGAATGTCATTCCTGTGGAGAAGAAGGGCAAGAAACTCCACGGTTTTAAAATAAGAAATTACAAACTTTTTCATCTACATTCTGTTGTGGGGTATGGGAGAACAATGTAGGTTGGTCATCAGGTGAGTCTAAGTTAAAAAAGCGAATAATACTATTTATGAGAATGGCTACATTGTTCCCTCATTTACAAAAAAAAAGTACATATTGTGTTAAATTAATAGAAGGAAGAAAGGAAATGTTAACTAACAACAGTTGAATAGGTTGTCATGACTCAAGTGGAGCTGGAATAGCATCTATCCAAGCATTTTTTACTTCAATTTAAAGCATTTTTTACTTTTAATCTTCTATTGAATAATAAGCTTGCTTACAAAGTGTTCGTTTTACACAAGCTTTGAACTTATTTTCACTAAGTTTAGTGACGTCAATGGGAATTTTGTTATAAAACCTAACACAGTGCCCCATGAAAGACGTGTGAATTTTTGACAGACGAAACTGCGGTTGGTCTAATTTATTTCTATGTCGTGTGTTATAGCAATGCCTATCACCTAGCTGATTAAAAAGATCTAAATTTTTTCTAGTATACATAATGTTTTCATAAATACATTGACATGGGACCGTCATGATATTAGCTACTTGTAACAGTTCTCTAAAAGAGTCGCGACTACTCATGTTATAGATGGCCCTAATAGCCCTTTTTTGCAAGATAAATGCAGACTCAATTTCAGTTGCCCTACCCCACAATAATATACCGTAAGACATGACACTATGAAAGTAGCTAAAATAGACTATCCTCGCGGTGTCCACATCGGTTAGTTGTCTGATCTTCCTTACGGCATAGGCAGCGGAGCTAAGCCGTTTACCTAAATTCTCAATATGAGGAGCCCACTGTAACTTGGAGTCAAGCGTAATCCCTAAAAAAGATGTATCATTGATGAACTCAAGTTTCTCATTGTTCAGTATAATATCATGTACAGTACTTTTTACATTTGGCAAAGAAAACCTTATACATTTAGTTTTCTTGTTATTGAGCACTAAATTGTTGGATGTAAACCAGTTATGTAGTTGAAGAATAGCGTCATTTACTTCGTCAAAGTTATTAACATGTCTACCTACTTTAAAAATCAAAGAGGTATCGTCAGCAAATAACACTATCTTCGCTCGATTTTTACTTACTTCAGGTAGATCATTTATGTAAACTAAGAATAGGACCGGACCCAGTATCGATTCCTGTGGAACGCCCATTTTAACTAAAGAGCCTAAAGATTTAGTTTGATTTATTTGAACACACTGTTGTCTGTCCTCTAGGTAAGATTTTAAAAGATTAAGTGCTTTACCATGGATACCATAGTGCTCTAATTTAAGCAGCAGTGTTTCATGGTCCACACAATCAAATGCTTTGGATAGATCACAAAAAATGCCAATGGCGTCCTGTGAGTTCTCCCAGGCATCGAAGATATGCTTTATTAGAGTTACACCGGCGTCAGTAGTACAACGCCCTTTGGTAAAACCAAATTGCTGATCGTGCAGGATGTTGTTTGCGTTAAAATGATCTAGCATTTGCATGAGCATTATCTTTTCGAACACTTTACTGAGCACTGGCAAGTAATTGGTGCAGTCATATTGTGAGCCCTTGCCTTTATACAAGGGTACTATGACTGCGCGGCGCCAATCTGTAGGGACTCTACCGGTCTTCCAGCAAAGATTTGCAAGGACCCGAAAAGCGTCCCGGACGCAAGTTCCACCATATTTGATTATCTCGGCAGATATCATGTCTATTCCCGTAGCTTTACCATTTTTCGTACTTCGTATCGCCCATTCAAATTTACGCACTCATTAGCTTTTATCAATCTACATACATAATGACGAGGTGTCTGCATACACATTAATATTACTAGTTCTGACAGCTAGACAACATTCAATAGACAGATATGTGAATAGTAAGCACCTTTTCGTAAGTAATTTTCTCTCGTCTTCGTTGTGCTTCCTTCACATCTATGTGTATTATTATTTTGTATCGCATCTGACGATCGTTGCAGTTAGTGATATTATCATTGTTAAGGGATATCATTAAGTTAACTTTTGCGTGAGGTATCATCACATTATTATCGCGGTGACTGACACAACTTGTATAAAGATTAGTTATTTTAGAACATGCGTGACATGCTGCTGCATATTTATTTTGTCATCTTTTGACTTCTGACGAAATTAGCGGTAAAAGTTGTGCTATTTTTCGAACAGCTAACTATGAGACCGCGAAACATGCGAAGTAGACATGGTTAATAGAACATGATTTTGATATTGACAGAGTGATAAAATTAGATTAGTTCAATTAGCTGTAAGTTCATATTGTAATTAAAAAATAAATTAATTTGGATGAGCATCGAATCTACGTAATCCGCCATGCCGGGGCGACCGCACTAGAATGAAATGTTCTTCCTTTTTAAAATCTCTATTTTATATAAGCAAATGCGAACTTCCTTTAAATATAAATAATTCCAAACATTATTCAAAGGTGTGCGTTTTTTTTTAATAATACGTAGCCCCACACTGTAAATTGTGCCGTAGATGCAGTTTCATACATATAATTCACAAACACAAATACTAAAACAAACACTTGTGGGTCAAATAAAGTACTTGATCCAGTGAGCAGAGCAGCCCGTGGTTATAATCACTGAGGCCAGTCGTAGTCAAATTATCATGATCTTGTTTTCATAAATATGTAATAATAATATAATTCCAGCTTATACTGTCCCACTACTAGGCAAAGGCCTTCTCTCACAAATCGAGGTGAGGCGATTAGGTCATACAGTGCGAGTTGGTGGAAGCAGGTTTGTGGCCACCTGCTGTTGGAACTTATCAAGCCGCCCATAAGGCTTCCAACTGGGCTAAACGACTACCACATTTTGTGGTAACCGGGACCAACGACTTAAAATGCCTTCCGAAGCATGGAGACGTTCGAATATGAAAATGCCACAAACGGTCACCCATCTCAGGCTGACCGAGCCAAACGCTGCTTAACCTTAGGGATCGCTAAAACAACGTGATGGTCCAGCGCTACGAGCGCCTAAAAATATTACCCGTTGAAAAATATAATAATCCGAAATAATCTAAAAGATATCTTTATATTTCAGTTATGGAGCTCTTAACCTACTCGTATTTCATTCAGATCGATAATGAAGGACCGTTTTCGGACAGCGTCGGGTCTAAATAGGTAAAAAATTAAAGCAACTTTATAATTCAACAGTTATATTAGGCCTTGAATTAGTTGGTAACCCAAAACCTTCCGGCGCTTAAACTTCCCTAATTCTTTACCATTCAGAAATATATAAATATGGCAGCTAAAATAGCGTCTTAAAGTAAACTTGATGATGATAATTAGAATTTCTTGATGAACAACAAATTTCCACTTCCATTCCGGGAATTAATTGGCTACCAGTTAAAATTATTTACGGTTTAAACTTGCAGATATTTTACAAAATTGTACATGAATGAAACTTTGTTCCGTTTGGATTGCGGAAGACGTTTCTCATTGCTATTCTGTTTGCCTTTAATCTAATATCAAGTATTTAGTTGCAGAGAAAATTTAATGAAAATTAGATCTTTGAAAGGCTTTAATATTCAAACTAGTGTAAATCTTTTTTAATGTTTATTTACTGAATTGGCAAGCTATTTACAAGCTGTGACATTGTGATTTATTTTAAAAATGTTTTAAGCTCTATTGATCAGAATAAAAATAAAGACTAGTAGCTTACTAGTCACACGCGGCTGCGCACGCGTTTATTTTATAATGTCTTTATACATTATCTTATTATAAGTAAAATACAATATAGCCTATGATACTTCTGGCTAATTTAGCTTTCTATTGATGAAAGAAGTATGATATCAGTTCAAGTTTCAGATTTTATCGATCACAAACAAATAAACGTCCTTTTTCCTCTTTATGATTTTAGTATAGATTAGCTATACCCCGCGACTTCACCCGCGTAGAATTGAACAAAATATTTTTCATAAATAAAAGTAGCCTAAGTTACTCTTTATAACATCTGCCAGTGAAAGTGCCGTCAAAGTTGGTCCAGATGTTTCGGAGATTAGCCGTAACAAACAGGCAGACAGACAGACAAAAATTTTAAAAATTGTGTTTTTGTTATAATTACCGGATATACTTTCATATGCATTTAGTAATAAAATGTTATTTTGACATTACAGACACTTCAATTTTATTTAATTGTATACAAGCTGTAACATGATAAAGACGCTGTAACATAAGCAAGACCTAAAAGTAGTTTGTTTTAAATCGGTAACTGAATCGATTCCAACAATTTTTAATGTATTTTACATTTTTTTTAAATTTGCAAAAAATGATTTTACTCCTTCAGTGCGCTATAAAAAATTAAATTTATTCTTGATTCATAGCAAGAAGAAGATTCTAAACGCATTCCTAAAACGTATTTCTGAAAACGCACACATACACGTACAAGTTTTATTATTAATTGGGGTATAAAAGTGCTTTAAAAAATGGTAAAAACCTTTAAATTTGAAAATTTGGTTTTCGTTTTGACTTTATGAAGCAATTCTGTAATCGGGGTGTCTGAGGTCTTGCGTTTATATTGTTATACCTTGTAGATAGTATAGAAAACATCCAACTAATAAACAATACAACATTTTCAAAGCTCATCACTAATAATTAGTACATAAAGTGCCATAAATCTAACCGTATTATTGTTTACGGTCTTAATTCGCGTCGTAACTAAGACCGTTAATAATAATACGGTTGGATTTTATTATATTATTTAAATTCGAGTCAAAATCTGAGCAATTACCTCTGGGTCACTAATGCTCGTTGATTAAGGTCACCAAAAGCACAACAAAGGTATGTTAGTAAACAAAAGTAATTCACAAAAACCCAGTAAGTCCGCAACTTGATTCGCGGCCTAATTCTGTTTTAATTTAATGTGTAATATTTGTACAAAAAATATTTTTTTTACATAAAAAAATCACTTACTTCACTGTCACACCCATTAGGAATACGCACGACTAACAACTAATACAGTAATAAAAGGAGTACCTGGGTATTCCTACGGATGCTGGTTAGATTAAAAAATGGTATTTCACTGCATATTCGCAATGCGCCGTACTAAACAAAAATGTCGTAGCACAGCCCTTATCACAAAATATTCTAAAGGAATTAGAGAACACGGGACTGGAAATCGACATACATAAGACGTTACAGGAAAAGTATGACTTCCTGGAGAAAACACTGAAGGATGTAAACAAACTACAGACGAAAAGAGGAAAAAGAGATAAATTAGGAGATGAAACAAAAAAACTAATGGAAGAGAGAAATAAATTGTTAGAGAAAAGGAAAGATAATCGTCAAAACAAAACTATCATCAGCAAGAAAATCCAGGCATCAATAAGAAGACACAGAGAGAAAGCAAGGCTGAACGTGCTGAAGAAGCAAATAATGGAAACAGGCGGAATGAAAAAGGGCATAAAACAGCTCAAGAAATATACGCAATGGATACCTAACATCAAAACCCAAAATAAGAAGGGCACTGGACAGCTGACTACAAAAAGATTATCGATAGCTAAAGTGGCAGATCAAAACAATAACTACAGAAGCAAAGAGATACCTTATTAGAAATGAGATACCATGCATATTAGAAACAGAAGTTGTAAGTGCTATCCAAACACAAAAAAGTGGCAAAGCACCTGGAGATGATAGGATTTTGAATGAGCTACTGAAAGATACAATAGCCGTAATCTCCAAACCCTTAACCTATTTGTTCAATGCAATATTTTACACTAAGCAAATACCAATCCAATGGACAAAGTCCACCATAATCCTGCTGCATAAAAAAGGAGATAAGAGCGATCTTAATAATCACATACCAATATGCCTAATGTCAAATATATACAAAGTGTTCTCAAAAGTTGTACTTGGAAGGATAACCAAACAACTCGAAGCAAACCAACCAAGGGAACAAGCAGGGTTTCGCCATGACTATTCTACTATCGATCATATTCATGTAGTAAAACAGATCATAGAAAAATATAATGAGTATGGTCAAAAGTATTATTTGGCATTTATAGACTACAGTAAGGCTTTCGATTCCCTGAGTCACACCTACATCTGGAAGACACTAGAAAATCAAAGCATAGAAAAAGAGTACATAACAATCATAAAAGAAATATACAAAAATTCCACAGGTACAACTTGAACGGGTAGGAGAAGAGTTTGTCATCGAGAGAGGCGTCAGACAAGGAGATCCACTCTCGCCAAAACTTTTTATAGCAGTGCTTGAAAATATATTTTGAAATATAGAATGGGAGAATTTTGGAATAAATGTAAACGGAACCAATCTAAATCACCTAAGATTTGCGGACGACATTGTGCTACTTGCCGACTCACCAGAGACACTCAAAACTATGATACAACAACTGGATCAAGAAGGCAGGAAAGCAGGCTTATCGATGAACCCGACAAAGACCAAGTTAATGACAAATGCATTACATGAAAACATAGAATTGGGGCAAGAAATTATCGAATATGTCGATGAATACATATATCTGGGACAAATAATATCCACAAAAGACCAATATACAAAAGAAATAGACAGAAGGATAAGCAGCACTTGGAAACGCTATTGGTCTCTAAAAGAAATAGTTGAAAACAAAACCATGCCCATGTCAATAAAAAGTAAATTATACAACACATGTATTCTTTCATGTCTTACCTATGGTTGTCAAACGTGGCCTGCTACCAACAAAAATAACCAAAAACTTGTAAGTTGCCAACGACACATGGAACGAAGTATGTTAAGTATTAGGCTAAGTGACCGGTGGACCATTTCAAAAATAAGGAAGATAACAAATGTAATTATGTTTTTAAAACAATTAAAAAATTATAATGGAACTGGACCGGACACATTATGAGGACAAATAAAGAGATGGGAAGATGATTTACCAACGGGATGGAGAAGATTAGCTCAAGATAGAAAAGTATGGAAGAGACTAGGGGAGGCCTATGTCGAAGGACAACCTGACTAACAAACTGGTTACTAGAAAATAATGTTTCTTTACTTATAATTACTATAGTTTTTAAGCCATTCATTATTATAATACTTTAAGTTAAGACTCATATGGTCAGCGAATAAAGGCTATATCTATCTATCTATCTAAGCGTGCAGTTTGCAGCTAGAGGAAAGTGCTCGTACAGTACTGCTTCAACGAGTTTTGTTGTTTAATTTCCTATAAAGATTATGCGAGCGCAGAGTCGAACTGAAGCAAGATAAATACAAATGATTTAATCATCACCATACTTTCGGCCTATGTGATGATGGGAATAAAAGAAAACATGTTTTTAATGTACTTGTTTCATTAGAAAGAGGAAAAAAAGATACTTTTTAACAAAACATGACGGTCGACGCTTAAGCGCAGTGGTTAAGAGGTTGCGCCGCTCCGCCCACTGTGTCTAATAGTCGCGGGTTCGATTCCCGCACGGGACAAATCTTTGTGTGACCCACAATTATTTGTCTCGGTCTGGGTATGTATGTATGTGAATTTTCATGTTTGTAACCGCACCCACACGACACAGGAATAAAACCAAGTGTGGGGTTACGGTTTTTTAAAAATGAAAAATAATAATAATAAACATTCTTAAAAGCAACGATATGAAGTATTTTCAAGACTATTAAACTGCACAGAATTACTACAGAAGTAATTTTGTGCAGTGTTTTTTATGAAAATATACTGAAAAGATACTTTTTCCATCTAAATTAATATACAATAGAATATAATATATAAATATAATATATAAATATATGAAGAAAAAAATCTCTGTATTCAACAAAAAGTACTTGAACCGTCTGTCAACTAATTCCTAACAATTCGTTTCGACTCCAACATTATTCAGTTTTGTAGAGTCGACTGTTTGCGAGTGTTCGGCTTTTTCAGTCCGCACAATCTAAATGAAATGTTTGTTTATTGAAAATCAACTTAAGCCTTATGTCATAAAGAGCGCTTTCACTTTGCCAAATTACCGAAGTAAAATAGCGAAAAACTTTTTTAAAAACCAACTTAGACGGGGTCTTGGAAATAAAAAGTTTTTCAATCTGTACGCCGAAGTTGCTTGACCGAGTCGGTTTGCCCACAATTTGATATAACCGATAAATTAGCTGCTTGAAGTGGGCATTTTTATTGCTATCGATAATATTTTACTATTGATATTTGACTCTTAGTGGTTGATCTTTATGGAAATCTAGTGGTATGAGTATTTATGTAATTATTATTCTTGATGAAAAACTTACTACCTTAGTTATAATCGCATCTTCCAATATTAGATTAACCTCTTATGTTTTTGGAACATAATTAAAATGCTTTACTAACTTTAGTGCCAGATATCAGAAGTGATAAACGTTGTACCTCATATTTGAACAATTAGATAGGTTCGTAGTACTCATAACGATGGAAGTATACAAATACCTAATGAATTGTTGTTAACAGAACCGTCTCAGAATCATTATTTAACAATAATATCTCGAGAAACTGTCGCTAGGCAGTTGGGCGAACACCTTGATAATGAAGGCTGTGCTTGTGGATACGGGGCGCATCGTGAGAAGGACCTCCAGACCTCCTAACTCTGGAGCCCTGATCACCGGAAGCTTGGGTCGTGGATCTGGCTGTCGATAGAATGCCCTTTTTTATTGAACAACATATAAAAATATTTTTATTTTGTATTTAACGTATCTATACTAATATTATATAGAGGTACGATTTGTTGCATGCTCACTAAAAGTCTATGCTTGCAGTGGCTATTTGGTGCGGGTCACTTCCTTCCCTCTAGTATGGTCGAGGGAGGTGATGGCTGCTCAAGTAGTCGTATTCGGGAACAGGTGCTGCTTGTGGAGACTGGTCCACCAAGAATCCTCTTGCTTTTCATTATAACATATATTTAAAAATATTATTATTAGTCATATATCTCAGTCGTAAGGCATCACACTGTAGCTAGTCAAATATAAAGGCCGGTGTGACTTTATAAAAATATATTTATTGAACAATATGAAATTAATAATGAATACTCAAAATACTAATGCAGTCAATTACTATATCCAATGGTCCTGAAATATCGATCTCTTTTCGGTTGCTTCTAAGGGTTTGTAGGAGTATATCGTCTTTTGAATCGCTGGTAAATACGCTATCTCGGTTGATATTGTCAACTTTCCCATTAGAAATGGAGCAAACACTCAAAAACCACATCATCTTATATGTAACGATGACAAGACGTCTGAGAATGTTGAAGTCTTTGACAAAATACTATATGTGTTTTCAGAATATGTTCGGGACGGCCTGATACAATCGTGACTTAATTTTTTGAACTGATCCAACGGTTGTGAAATGTTACTAAACAAATGAAAAATACTATCATTACAACAGTTAATTATCAATAAAACATATTCAGTACTCACACATTAAAAAAAAAAGCACGAAAATAATCAAAATAGGTACTTACAGGTGACCGGTGCATGTGTTACGCAGACGCCGTTCGCTAGCAAAAAGGAACGTGTAATGACTTGTTATTCCAATGGCACTATTGCTATTTTTTTCTCACTACATAAAAATGCATTAAAAGCACAATCGTAGGAGCCTTAGCCCGTCGTTTTATCTATTTAAATAATATTGTTTTTTTCGTTTAAAATTAGCATCACAATTGTGTTGGCCAGGTCCGTAAGGGTTAAAGGAGTAATATTTTCGAGGCGCTCGTAGCGCTGGACGGTCACGGTGTTCTTAGCGATCTCTTAGGTTAAGCAGCGTTTGGCTCGGTCAGCCTGAGATGGGTGACCATTTGTGGCATTTTCATATTCGAGCATCTCCATGCTTCGTAAGACATATTAAGTCGTTGGACTCGGTTACCACAAAATGTGGTAGTCGTTTAGCCCAGTTGGAATCCTTATGGGCGGCTTGATAAGTTCCAACAGCAGGTAGCCATAAACCTGCTTCCACTAATCCGCACTGGGTCCGCGTGGTGGAGTATGACCTAATCTCTCTCACCTCGATATGTGAGAGAAGGCCTTTGCCTAGTAGTGGGACAGTATAAGCTGGCATTATTATATATTTATGAAAACAAGATCATGATAATTTGACGACCACTTGCCACCACAGGCTGCTCTGCTCACTGGGACCATAGAAACATGTCACTTATACAAGTACTTTATTTGGCCCACAAGTGTTTGTTCCGGTATTTGTGTTTGTGAATTATATGTATAAAACTGCATCTACGGCATAATTTATAGTGGGTATTATTAAAAAAAACGAACACCTTTGCTTAGTGTTTGGAATTATTTATATTTAAAGGATGTCGCATTTGCTTCTATAAAATAGTGATTCTAAAAAGGAACAACATTTCATTTGGGTGCCGTAGCCCCGGCATGGCAGTTTACGTAGATTCGATGCTCATCCAAATTTTATTTATTTATTAATTACAATATGAACTTACAGCTAATTGCCAATTTCAAAATCATGTTTAATTAACCATGTCTACTTCGAATGTTTTGCGGTCTCCTAGTTGTCTGTTCGAAGAATAGCACAACTTTTCCCGCTAATTTTGTCAGAAGTCAAACGATGGCAAAATAAATTTGAACCAGCATGTCACGCATGTTCTCGAGTTGTATACAAGTTGTGTCAGTCACCGCGATAATAAGGTGGATACCTAACGCAAAAGTCAATTTAATGATATCCTTTAACAATGATAATATCACTAACTGCAACGTTCGCCAGGTGCGATACAAAATAATAATACACATAGATATGAAGGAAGCACAACGAAGACGAGAGAAAAGGGGGGGGGGGTGGCTACCTCCGCTCTGCTCTGCGATAACACGACCCCCGAAATCTAATCACAAATGTGTCATATTTATAGCATCGAAACAGAAGACTGAAAGCCAATAACAAGTCTGATTTAATATTTTCGTAGAACAATATACGTTAATATATTTCTATATACGATTAATTCTTTTGGATTACGGTAACATATATCATGTATAAATTTGTATTCTCATGCATTTATTCTGGTAATTTTCAGGCTTATATTACTGTAAGCTATGCTCGCAGGCGTGCTCTTTAGCCTGCATTTGCTGGTGAAGGACTACCAGGCGCTAACAGCTGGCTCAAGACTACGGCGGTTACTTTTCAAAAGAGATCTGAGTTCACAAAACCATACAGTAAGTTAGATTGCCGTATTTTAACAACACAACTAGAACTATATCGTGGCTCTACAGGCGAATAATGCGCTTTGCAAGCACGAGGTCTGGGTTCAAATCCTAGGTCGGACAAATGTAGTCATTCTATCGAAAAATTCCCAATTTTATTTCGGAATCAAGAATTGTGCCCGGTATGTGGCAATAGGCTCGTCCCCTATTACATGAGACCTAAAATCATCGGCAAAAAGTGGGTGTATTCAGTACACCCCTGCCACCCCTGCTTCAGGGATTATAGGCGTGACGGTGTATTAAGAGAAAATGAAGAAGTTTTAACAGTGCTTCAATATTATCTAGGTGTACACAGTAGACCTGTCCCATCCCCGCTTGAGGAATATAGGCGTAACGGTGTTTATTTTGTTTATTTATTTGCAACTATAAACATCTGTAAGGAAAGATCTGGAATTTTAAAATCGCTGTCCACCCCGCATGGGATCCGTGTGACGGTATAAATAGATAGACATAAGAACTACGCAATCAGTTGATGTTAATCAGTGATGTAATCCAATTGTGAATTTCAAAGGAGAGAAACTCATCATACTAGGCATGCCTTTCAAGTTCTGTCGTTTCCATAATTCCCGGCAATTTTGAATTTGGAACTGTTCTATATTCGAATGTGTTTAAATTTTGAATCTCAAAACAGTTGAAAGTATTAGGATTAATGCTATTGTTTAGTCACAGCGTCGATTGGAATCTGTCAGGTTACGTACGAAAATGAATCTTTCTTAGGAAAATGTTCGTGCAATAACTTTCTACAACCTTAGAAGAGGCTTGAAACGGCTTCAGTGTTTTGAAGAGCTAACATCTGTGTTCAGTGATGAAGCCCCATGTTTGCGGACTGTCAAACGCTGCTATTTAGAATTCCAGCGTGGACATACTAGTGTTAGTGACAAATCTCGCGAAGGACATCCAAAATCCGCCTTCACTGAAGATAACATCATTGCTGTGAGACAACTAATTCTCGAAGATCGTCATGTGACGTATCGAGAGATAGAGGCTATATTAGGCATCTCAGGGACAACCATTCAGAAGATCTTGCATGAAGCGCTTGGTGTGAGAAAGCTAGTTTGCCGTTGGATACCGCATCTGCTTTCCGACGATCACAAGGCGGCCCGCGTCAGATGGTGTAAGAAAACTCTGCAAAGGTTCAACCGAGGAGAATCAAATCACGTTTACGACATCATCAGTAGTGACGAATCTTGGATCTATGCCTACGATCCTGATTCCAAACAACAATCTACAATCTGGGTCTTTCAAGACAAGCCAAAGCCGACGAAATTTGTTCGTTCTCGAAGCACTTTAAAGAAGATGGTGGCCACGTTCGTTAGAAAAACCGGTCATGTTGCGACTATTGCACTTGAACATCGTAGAACGGTAAACGCAGAGTGGTATACCACAGTTTGTTTACCACAAGTCATCGCCGAACTTCGAAAATCTAACTCAAAGCGACGCATCATCCTGCACCACGACAACGCAAGCTCACACAGCGCTCGTCAAACGATTGAGTATTTGAAGCAGGAAAAAGTAGAAATTCTTGACCATCCTCCATACGAGTACAGTCCTTACCTAAGCCCTAACGATTTCTTTGCATTTCCTAAAATTAAGAAAAGTCTTCGTGGTCAAAGGTTCCAGTCCGGTGAAGAAGCAGTCGACGCTTTCAAGTCAGCCATTTTGAACACCCCCACTTTAGAGTGGAATAAATGTTATAATAACTGGTTTGAGCGAATGGAAAAGTGTATTAAGCTACGTGGTGAATACTTTGAAAAACAATAAAAAGTACTATAAGGCTCTAGCTGTGTTTTTTTTCTTCAAACGACAAAACTTAAAAGGCATGCCTCGTCCATATATTTTTACTCAATCTACTAATAACGCAAAATCGTATGTAAAACTGGATTTATTTTGGATCGAAAGTGTTTATTTCTTTAAGGAATAGAATCCCCATTTTTACTTAAAAAAAAGGCTTTATTAGGTTGGCTTTATTCATATAAATCAGTTTTCTGTTTTGTAAGCATTCTCAGGACCTACAAAAACTTATCTTACTAAGATACGGTAATCCCTTTTCCTCATTAGACAACAAATAAGATAAAAAAATAAACACTGTCACGCCTATATTCCTCAAGCGGGGGTGGCAGAGGTATACTGAGGACGTTAGGTCCCATGTAATAGGGGGCGATCTAATTGACATATATAGGGGGGGGGCGATCTTATTGCTATATATATATATATTAACGCAAATCCGCAACCGTACAAGCAATTGGAAAGCATCAGGGATCGACAATATATACATCTATTGGTATAAAAAATTCACACACCCCCATCCATTCATATACAATCACATAGCCCAATTCATAAATTCACCACATGCAATGCCAAAAGCTTTAGATGTAAAGAATCCTGCAAATTACAGACCGATTACATGCCTACAAACTAAATACAAAATTATTATAGGATGTATCAGTAATCTAACAACACCTTGAACTACACAACATAACTGCATTTTTGAATACAGCTATGGCCCATTGGAAATCATCATCATCATCTCAGCCTATACTTGTCCACTGCTGGACATAGGCCTCCCCAATCGCTTTCCAGCGTAACCGGTCCGATGCCACCTGCATCCAACGACTTCCTGCGATTTTCACAAGATCGTCGGTCCATCTGGCAGGCGGTCGTCCCACGCTGCGCTTGCCAATACGTGGTCTCCACTCTAGAATCTTTCTGCCCCAACGCCCGTCCGATCTACGCGCTATGTGGCCCGCCCATTGCCACTTCAGCTTGCTAATCTTAACGGCTATGTCGGTGACCTTGGTTCTTCTACGAATCTCCTCATTCCTGATTCGATCGCGTAGAGAAACGCCGAGCATAGCTCTCTCCATAGCTCGCTGAGCAACTCTGAGCTTTTTTATGAGACCTATTGTAAGAGACCACGTCTCTGATCCATATATCATCACTGGTAACACACATTGACTAAAAACTTTAGTCTTAAGGCACTGAGGTATTTTGGATGAGAAGATGTTGCGCAGTTTCCCGAACGCTGCCCAGCCGAGTTGGATTCGTCGATTGACCTCTCTCTCAAAGTTGGACCTACCTAACCGGACTACCTGTCCCAGGTAAATGTATTCGTCGACAACTTCAAGAGTAGAGTTCCCAACGGTGAGTGCGGTGGGTACGACATGGACTTTAGACATTATTTTCGTTTTGTCCATGTTCATTTTAAGACCCACTTGTTGAGATACTCTGTTGAGGTCACCGAGCATTCGTCCTAGATCTTCCAGCGACTCCGCCACGACCACAATGTCGTCGGCAAATCGAAGGTGAGTGATGTATTCGCCATTGATGTTGATGCCAAGTCCTTGCCATTCCAAGAGCTTGAAGGCGTCCTCTAAGGTGGCCGTAAACAGTTTCGGAGAAATGACGTCTCCCTGCCTTACTCCTCTTTTTATGGGGATCGCTTTCGTGCACTGCCCCTGTACTCGGACTGACATGGTGGCGTTATTATACAAGCACCTCAACACCTCAATGTACCGATAGTCAATGCGGCATCGCTGGAGAGATCTAAGAACCGCCCAAGTCTCGATCGAATCGAAGGCTTTCTCATAGTCCACAAACGCCAAGCATAGTGGCCGATTATACTCCTCGGTCTTCTGTATAATCTGCCGCAGCGTATGTATGTGGTCTATGGTACTAAAGTCTTTCCGGAAACCGGCTTGTTCGGGAGGCTGGAAGTCATCAAACCTGCGTTCGAGACGATTCGTAATGACTCTCGAAAACAACTTATAAACATGGCTCAGCAGTGTGATGGGCCTATAATTCTTCAGTAAAGTGTTATCACCTTTCTTGAAAAAGAGTACCACCACACCCCTGTTCCACGCTTCCGGCGTTTTTCCTTCGAGCAAGATGGAATTAAACAGCCTCTGAAGGACTTTAAGTACCGGCGATCCGCCCGCTTTCAGAAGCTCTGCGGTAATTCCGTCTTCACCCGGCGCTTTGTTGTTTTTAAGGTGTTTGAGAGCCATCCCAATCTCGTACAGGCTGATGTCCGGGATATCTTCTGTGTAGTGTCGGGTTAGCTTGGCTCTTGGGTCTTTTACCAAGTCAACAACAGGTTCAGCTACTGAGGTATACAACTGCCCATAGAACCTCTCTATCTCCCTGAGCACCTCTGACCTATTCGACGTTACGTTTCCGTCCTCCGTCTTCAGCTTCGTCAACTGGCTTTGCCCAATAGACGCGTCTCTTGCAAACACTTTGGAGCCCTTGTTCTGCTCTATGGTCTCCTCAATACGTCTTGTATTGAAGGACCGTAAATCGTGTCGCAAGGACTTCAATATCTGTCCATTGAGCTGCCTATAGGACTTAGCATCATCGGAGGTTTGGAGTGTCATGGAAAACGAAACTAAAATTAAGTCATAATAACACATCCCTAACTACTAAACTCCAAGGCGACGCGCTCAGCGCACTATGGTTTTGCATCTCACTCAACCCTTTATCAGAATTACTGAATAAAACTGGCACTGGATTCAAACTCAAACATAATAACGCATACCATATTCTCTTACATCTGATGTATATGGATGTCATTAAACTCTATACAACCAGTAATACAGAACTCACACTACTAGCAGATATCACACAATCATTCTCTACAGACATACAGATGCAATTTGGAGTAGACAATTATAATAGCATCCGCGGTAAACTACAAAGAAATACATATACCCTAGACACAGGTGAACAAAGAGAGGCCATGAACGAGCACAGTGCATACAAATACCTAGCTTTCCATCAATCCAGACAGATATTGCAGAAACAAGCTAAATCAGAATTGACTAAAAAATTCAAGCTTAGATTAAACCAAATTTTGAGAACGGAATTAAATTCACGTAACACTATAAAAGTTCTAAACACCTACGCAATACCTATTCTTACGTATTCGTTTGGGATATTAAATTGGTCTGAAGCAGATTTAATTAACCGCCAACGTGCGATCAACACACACATGACCAATTACAGAAAACATGTACACAGCGCCCTACGCTAGCGCGCATAGATGGAGGTAGAGGACTAATTGATATACACAATCTACACAAAAACCTTATAACTAAACTTCATCAATACTTCCATACCATAGCCGAACACTCTGAACTTCACAAATACGTAATTGAAATATATAAAAAAAAAATCCTCTTAACATGCACAATAAACACACCCCACCACAACACACCATGCCAACATATTATCAATAGGCGGCAGAAAATAGATATGTGGTCCCAACATCTTGCCGATCTCAACCAAACACACGTCGATAAAAACGCGTAAACAAGCGGTTGCGGCGAGGAGAACTCTTCCCCGAAAACCGAGGCCTTTATGACTGCTATTCGGGATCAGGTTATAAATACACGTAACTACCAAAAGTACATCATCTGCATCCCTAATTTACCTACTGATGATTGTCGACGGTGTTACAGTAGCTCAGAGACTATACAACACGTGACAGGAGCCTGCAAATCTATTGTGCAGACCGATTATAAGCACCGTCATGATGAAGTTGCTGCCATCACACACCAACAGCTTGCGTTCAAACACTCGCTCATCACAAATCCAACGCCCTACTACAAGTATATGCCTTAAACTATATTAGAATCCGCTAGCTATAAATGATCGGACAATCATCACTGATTAAACAAAACATTACAATAGATCAGATATCTTACTCTATGACAAAAACGACAATATTGTATATTTAATAGACATAGCCATACTTAACACACACAATCTCCCATCGACGTATATTGAAAAAATAGCTAAATATACAGATCTATCGATAGAACTTAAACATCAGTGGATAGTACAGACAGGCTAGTTTAGATAATAGTGACAACATAGGCTTTATTTACACTAAATAAAAAACACAATTGTATATGTAAAAAAAAGGAGTTTGAAATTAATTTTCAACAAAATGCACAGTTTAAAGTTTTAGTGGTTGAACTGTGCATGTTGTTGTACTATGTTTTACCCTCTTTTTATTATATTATTGTATAAATTGTAAGTCTGGTTTGTGTAATAGTGTAGTATGGTTTTAAATTAATAAAGTTATTATTATTCTATCTCCATCTATCTATTTATATCATCACGCCAGTTCCGTTGCGGGGTAGGCAAAGGGGTTATTATTATTTATTGTGTTTATTTGTTAAAACATAGAAACATAGTTTTTTTTTATTTTTTTTTTATAATTAGACACGGCGGGCCTTGTTTGTCCCGCACCTTTTTTTGTTTAATTTATGTGTTGTTAGTAGTTGCTTTTATATTTACTCGTATGATTCATGTCGCTTTTTTTTTTAATTTTTTTTGGTTTTGTTGTTACACAGCTTGGTATTTGTTTGTTGCGGTACTTCAGTAGAGGTTTTTTTTCCTATATTTTTTTTTCTTTTTTTTAATTTATATTAAGGATTATGTAAGTGAATGAGGCTTTCTGTTTTGGCTTGCCTTTTAGCGAGAATGCCTCAGTTGTGTAGGTGTTTGGCTGCTTGTGAGGGTTTCCTTTAGACCTCCGCCTCCAGCAGCTTTTTAACAACTACCATGTCTCGACTGCGAATAGCCATCAGGTAACATAGTTAAAACATTCATAGGCTCATACACAAATTTCTCCAGAAGGCAATCATTCTTAACACTTTGTACGAAACAATTGTATCCTATCCCTAGATCAGTAATTTAACTTTGGCTAAGGCCCGCAGATATTGCATATACCCTACTTTTAATTGGGAGAGTAAAAGTTTTAAATATGATAATAATAACACATTTTTTTACACAATGTAGAGGAAATCCTCTAGGTCCCCCGAAGTTGGCTACGTCGAACAATAGGTGTGTTTATAAACACACTCATTAAACTCAAATCATGAACGTATCTAAACGCAATTTCATGCTATCCCTTCCCTAATACCTGAAAAAAAAGAGAACGCAATGCTAACGCGCGCGGTCTTTGTATTCAATATGTAGGGGAGGCGTGGGTGCACCACGCAAAGATAAAAAATTGATATTTTGTCAAACGTATTGTTATATAATTAAAGTTATCAATTACTTATTTTCCCATTTCGTTTAACCCTTTGATTTGAAGGACATCTCGCTTAACTACCTATTCCTAATCTATACTCTCACATAATTAATTTTTATTACGAACTTATTAAATATACAATTTGTGACTGAGATAATAAGTAGTACAGTTTTGTCAAGATGTGTCAACGTATAAGAGTTACATTCTAAACTGCAACTATATTTTATGTGTAATTTGTGAATTATATACTATGGCCGGGATGCCAGTGATCTACGTGTCCAATAAAACAACATCTTCAGGGTGCTGTTGCGGCTGCCTCGCTTTTCGCGCACAGATGGCTTTCATGCGATTATTCGCAAGAAAGCTGTGTCTCTACGGCAGCGAGTGAGAAGCAGTCGCAACAGCATCTTATAGATGATTGCTGCTCGTCTAGACTGTCCCACCCAATACAAGTGGATGTGTGTTGGAATGGGACAGGTAATATAAATAACAATAATTTTTAATTCCATGTCTGTGTGTGCTTGTATTTTAATTATCAAAATTTCATAATATTGTAATTAATGTTCATAATATGCACATGAAATGAAACTATTTTACGGACTTTATCGCGGTTTATTTTTGTTTTTTAGTTCCCGACGTTTCGAGTACTTTGCAGCACCCATGGTCACGGGAGGGACTGAGGTGTTAGACGTCCAAAAGGCATAGTTGTTCCGGGGTACCCTCAAACTTCTTAATTATTTTTGTTGGTCCGATCTACGCAGAATGAGCTCACGGTGTCTTGAGTTCTTGCAGTGTTATGCTTGGTTTTGGATTTGATTATATTAATTACTGGATCCCAAGTCGCTGGAAGCACCCAGCCATCTTCTCTATTGAAATTAGGATGTTTTTTAATTTCAATAGCCTCGCGAACCATCCTTGGTAGGAATCGGTGTTCTTTCACGAGAATTTGTGGTCTATCAAATCTGATGTTATGGCGGGTGCGGTCAAGGACATGTTCACAGACTGCAGACTTCTTTGAGCGACGGTGTTTTAGGTCAGCTATGTGTTCTTTAACCCGTGTTTTTATCGGTATTTTTGTTTGTCCTATATAAGAGAGACCACATTCACAATCAAGCTTGTATACTCCTGCATCTTGTAGAGGGATCTGACACTCGACAGATGGTAAAAATTGACTGATCTTCTTCGGCGGCTTATAAAATGTTTTAATTAAAGCACGCTTCAAGATGTAGCCAATCTTGTCCGTGACTCCTCTCATGTAAGGTAGTACAGCAGGGAGACGCTCGACTGTGGCTGGTTTCACTCGGTCACTGTGACGTTGGCGTGGGACTCAAAGCTTATTGTCGTGCAGGACTTGCTTGACATGTTGAAGCTCGGCAGCCAGATGTTTCTTGTCACAGATCCCTTGTGCTCTCTGAAACAAAGATTTACCCACGGTAGCTAACTGTGTTGGATGGTGGTGAGATTCACCGTTTAAGTACCTATCAGTATGGGTCTTTTTCAGTACATCTAGGAAAGCTAGCGAATTGTTTGCCTCCAACTCCATTAATACTGAATTTTAGGGTTAATGGAGTTAAGATGATGTAGGAATACATCGATTTTGTCAGATGGTAATATTGTGAAAGTATCATTCAAATTCAAATTCAAACGTTTATTGCTTTCCATAGTATTTAAAGATGGTTAAAACATTAATATTGTACAATTATGGACCCTGTCGGGCGCAGCAAAATTAGGAGAGAGGAAGAGCGTCGATTATCTCAATTGGGATCATTATAGAATATATTATATAAAATAATCTACATTTTTTATTACTATTATTCATTATATTTGTCAGTTTTCCATTATTATATTTTACTTATTATATTTATTAATTATTTTAAACTTTATTTACTATTACTTATAATATATTATCGTCTATTAATTTTAATTAAAATTTATCATTCAGATATTCATCTATAGTGTAGTAGGATTTGTTTATTAAAAATATCTTTAACTCCTTTATAAATGTAGTGTATTTATTATCTTCTTTAATGTATTCTGGCAATTTATTATAAATTTTGATAGACATCACAAAAGGACTAGAAGAGTGCATTTGTATTCGTGAGTTTGGGAGGTTTAATCTATTTTTGTGTCTTAAAGTATATTTTGTGGGCAGGTCGTCCCGTCTTGAGTAAAAGTCAGAATGTTTACGAACGAATTTGCATATTTCAAAGATATATACATGGTAGGATTAAAATTTTTAAATTTTGGAAGTAGGTTTTGCAACTATCTGTCTCCTGTATATTAGCTAAGATCCTAACTAACTTTTTTTGGAGTGTGAATAGAGTTGGCGAATCTGTGCCATTCCCCCATAAAGTTATCCCATATGTAAACCACGAGTAAGCATATGCATAGTATGTGATAAGAGCTGTTTGCAGATCAGTAGTCTTTTTAATTTCGTATAGAGCGTAGGAAAATTTGGAAATTTTCGCTCTTACCTTTTGTATGTGTAGTTTCCAACTAATGTGTGTGTCTATGACTAAGCCAAGCAAAGTATCTATCAATCATCTACGTACCGCTTGTAGAAACTTGGCTTTACAGGTGAGGTACGAAGGGCTGTCTCCTCAAAGTCTTCCATGAATATATTCATTCAATTCGCTAGCTTTCCGAGATGTATACACCACCTCAGCAGAAATATAGAAATTTCATCCAATGAGTTAAAGACAGTGTTAACTACATTTGATTTTAATAAATGCATTGATATCTTAAATAAGCGTGAAACATCTAAATATAATGAATGCAAAAATAACCACATAATAAAATATAATAAATTAACAACTAAATCAAATGTCAAGAACAAATCATTACGGTGTAACGAAACGCAACCGTGCACCATAGACAACGAATCACGCGCAGTCATCAATCTGTCAAAACAAACATTGGATGAAAACATCGTTAAGGTCCTAACTAAAGGTTTAAATTATGCTGTAACACCTCGAAGGATACCGTATGAGGAAATTGTCAGCGCCGTTGAAGACGTCCTATCCAATATACCATCTGACAAAATCGATGTATTCCTACATCATCTTAACTCCATTAACCCTAAAATTCAGTATTAATGGAGTTGGAGGCAAACAATTCGCTAGCTTTCCTAGATGTACTGAAAAAGACCCATACTGATAGGTACTTAAACGGTGAATCTCACCACCATCCAACACAGTTAGCTACCGTGGGTAAATCTTTGTTTCAGAGAGCACAAGGGATCTGTGACAAGAAACATCTGGCTGCCGAGCTTCAACATGTCAAGCAAGTCCTGCACGACAATAAGCTTCGAGTCCCACGCCAACGTCACAGTGACCGAGTGAAACCAGCCACAGTCGAGCGTCTCCCTGCTGTACTACCTTACATGAGAGGAGTCACGGACAAGATTGGCTACATCTTGAAGCGTGCTTCAATTAAAACATTTTATAAGCCGCCGAAGAAGATCAGTCAATTTTTACCATCTGTCGAGTGTCAGATCCCTCTACAAGATGCAGGAGTATACAAGCTTGATTGTGAATGTGGTCTCTCTTATATAGGACAAACAAAAAGACCGATAAAAACACGGGTTAAAGAACACATAGCTGACTTAAAACACCGTCGCTCAAAGAAGTCTGCAGTCTGTGAACATGTCCTTGACCGCACCCGCCATAACATCAGATTTGATAGACCACAAATTCTCGTGAAAGAACACCGATTTCTACCAAGGATGGTTCGCGAGGCTATTAAAATTAAAAAACTTGGGATCCAGTAATTAATATAATCAAATCCAAAACCAAGCATAACACTGCAAGACCTCAAGACACCGTGAGCTCATTCTGCGTAGATGGGACCAACAAAAATAATTACGAAGTTTGAGGGTACCCCGGAACACACTATGCCCCGGAACTATGCCTTTTGGACGTCTAACACCTCAGTCCCTCCCGTGACCATGGGTGCTGCAAAGCACTCGAAACGTCGGGAACTAAAAAACAAAAATAAACCGCGATAAAATCCGTAAAATAGTTTTATTTCATGTGTAATATTCGCGTAAATCTAAGAACTCAGTCATAATATGCATTTATATTTGAAATAAATAAAATATACTGACTGTAATCTGCTTTGTTGTTCAAATAAAAGAAAAAGAAAAAAATATATATTTACGAATCGTTTAGATCAAAACAAAAAAGGTAGACGTGGTACGTCCCTACTTTGTACCTATCAAGATGGACGTGCAATACTAATGCCAAACAACTCGATCATTAGTTATCAACGAATTATGTCCGTTAGACTCATATATGCAGGACCACATGCGAAACGTACTTATGCCATGTATATTTCTTTATTTATTTTAAAAATAAAAAAATCCGACCTTTACGGTTATATTCCCCAATTCCCGGGATATACACCCACAAATCAGCGATGATGTTAGGCCCTAATGTAAAAGTGCCAAGCAGCTCCAACTCCAGACTGCTATTTAAAAAAATTTCAATAAACCTACAGTACTAGTGTAGGTCCCCTCAGAAGGGCCCCGGTCTTTTTTAGTTCATCCTTTTTTTTTTTTTTGATCGACGGGAAGTGCCTAACACATTCCCCCGGGCCGAGGGCACGGCCCGGGTGGTTATGTGGGGCTTGCACCCACTAAAACCCCTCGGCGTCCCACTGCCCTTTTGCCGGGTCACAGAAATCATCATCAGCATGACCTCTGTGGCAACGGCGGGCTCGGTCCGTGTGCGGACCTCGACACCTGTTAGGGGAGTTCGGTATCCTCCCTACCTCCTTTCGGAGGCTGCGCGGACGCAGCGCTTCTACGGTGCGGGTCTGCGTGTGCGAGGGCGCCGGGGTGCCCTCCCCGACGCCTGCAGGCCGCGATCACGGTGGGCGAAGGTCGTTTCGGGCGTAGTCCCTGCGCCTTCGCCCAACGCGCCGTCTACGAGCGGGATTGGAGGACGTCTCCTCCCTCACCCGCTCTGCCTCCTCCTTAGCGGACATGACGGCCTCGCAAAAGGCCGCCATTGCTACCCAGGCGTTTTTAGTTCATCCTGAATCGAGCAGTCGTGTGTTAAATTCTCGCACGGAACAAAGCTTTGTGTGCCCTTTAATTATTTGTTTTTATTTTTGTGTTTGTGCACGTTTGTTGGTTCGCTTGAACATGAAGGTTTCACGATGTTTTCTTTTGCGGTTAGTTTTCGAAAAATCCTCTTGTGCGAGCTGGAGCATGAAACTGGGACCTTTTACGGACGTTTTAACAAATACAACGATTTGCCAACGCGTAAAAAGAAGAATTCCCAGGTAATTATAATTTGAGGGACATTTAGAGGTTATATGCACTAATAACAAGAAACCAGATTGAGCTCTATCAAGACGCGAATCAGTAATTTTTAGTTTTATATGTAAGTAGCCTTCGAGCAGTGTGTCGTTACTATGTTTTATAAAAAAATATTTGTAATATTTTTCTCTGCGTGTTTATGCTGGGTTACAAGTGATCTTGGATTAAAGGAAGGTAAGTGTATTTATATAGAATATCAAATCAAAACTATCGGTAAATATAAAGAGCGCCGAGAAAAGTAGGTATGAAGACAAAAGATTGTTAAAGGGCCTTTGATACTGATTGACTTGGAAATTAGTTTCTCCAGGCTAATAATTCTTACTACATTATGGGTGTGTTTACAAAGACTTATTTCACGTGTATTTTTTATGGTTTCATTTATTATATTAGTATATGAAATATCAAAACACGAAAATGGCTTAACATGAATATTTAGTGCTTAAAACTAAATGTAAAACAAAAAAAAAACGTCAAATTCGTTTGATGACTTTGTTGAAATTATAAATAAGTGTCCCTATATAAAGTACTAGCTGCTGATCCCTAAATCGATCCCATAGTTGATGTTATCTCTAGTAGTGAGTCCTCCTCACTGAAACTTAAACTGTAGGTTCCAGAAACACGTGAAATCCCGTCAAATTGTCGTGACAAAGCATGTCAGAGGTTAATGGATTATCCTGTATATTATAAGTAGGTCTGTGACGGACCTTAATTTAAATCATTCAATCGATCGATCGAATCGATTGTTATCCATGTAAGTTGAAGGGTGAAGAATCAGTATAGGTAGAGGTTTATTGTAATTATAAGGACCACTAGATCTTGTGGTCTGAACGTAGTTTCAGGATTGAGTAGTCATGGGTGCAAACACTCTATGGGACAAAGATATTTCTGATCCACGGGTATTTGTTCCGGTTTACAGGTTGGCGCATGTGAAATATGTGTTTATAAAATGGAATCCCGATACAGGAATAATACAAAGTGCGGGCAAGGATTAAAAAAAAATAATTAGTTAGATAATGTCTTGATATCCCAAATGTCTCTCACCTCGACAGAAAAAATAAATGTGTGACATACCCTTATTACTACAAGGTCACGGTGAACTTTTATAGGGTCATATAAAATAAAAAACGTGTTCGCTCGTCGTAAAATATTTTAGTCATAGTTTTATAAAAATTAACATTTTCCTAATTATGACCACTTTAAATGCATCGCCTAAAATATATTTTTGCTATATTTTACTTTTATTCTTTAAGTAGCCCCTCCTGTAGATTGTTCAGATGCGTTTAGCTTACATTAACTTATGTTTTATAGACTTCCAGTTACTACTTGTTTAGGAGAGATCCTTAAGACATATTTTCTGTGGACACTGTGGCAATTACATAACATTTTTCACCAAAAGGTCCAGGAAAAACTCCCGTCATCTCATATTCAGATGACTCTAAGAAACTTTGAAAGTGTTCTAAACTTTCTCATTTAATAGTATTTCTCTACAAAAATCTTCCCTGTGTAGAGGTTTTATCCTTTTTGTAAATTTATGATGAGGATTTTTGCATTATTACCTATTTTCAACCACCTTCAAATAATAAAAAAAATAATACATACAGACGAATATAGAACCCCTCCTTTTTAAAGTCGGAAAAGGAGGAGGTTCTATGTTCGTCTGTATGTATACTTTTTTATGTATGTTCCCGATATTTCCGTCAATTCTGAATCGATTTTGATGATTCTTTTTGCATTAGGTTCATTATAGCTCCTATAGGTACCCTACCACAGAACTAATCAGAATATTAACCGACTTTAAAAAAGGAGGAGGTTTACAATTCGTCTGTGTGTTTTTTATAACGTCTTTAGTTATGAACGGATTTTGATGATTCCTTTGCGTTGGGATTAGCATAGTTTCGAAGTGGTCCCATTTTAATGAAATCGGTAATGAAACTTGAAATTTGAAGATATATCAGGGGACCACTTAACTGCAAACAGCACGAATGTATAGATTCTGGGCTTGTGAAAAATAATCGATTTTTAACAAAATCGAATTTTTTTTTAATAAATCGATTAATAATCGTCCATTTTTTATTTATTTTTAATGGATTAATAATCAATTTTTTGTACAAATTAATCAATTCATTGATCATATCATCTGCTGTAGCAGGTATGTCGATTCATTATTCTCGAATAAATCAAGGATTAAGAGACCGATTCTCGATTCGAAGCTATTAGATTGATGATTGAATAAATTATTTTTGTTTTCCCAGTGTTCAGTGAGATGCATAATAGTGTTTGTTTGAATTCATTCAATTTCCCGCTTAATTGATAAAAACGACGATGATGAAATTAATGAAGTACCCCACCCTGGATATTAAAGCGATGGATACTGTACATACCAATTGCGACGTCCGTTTTGAGGGAAATCGAAAAGGAACGTTTTATCACTTTGTTTCAATTACCTTCACTCATTGACA
This sequence comes from Phalera bucephala, assembly GCA_905147815.2. NCBI lineage: Eukaryota > Metazoa > Arthropoda > Insecta > Lepidoptera > Notodontidae > Phalera > Phalera bucephala. The sequence continues at coordinate 26,507,273 of LR990613.1, read as the reverse complement.
TATAAGAATACATAATGGTTAATATTCCACCAACATTAAATATTATTATTCGAAACAATACAAGTTTTGGGAATTAAGACAAATTGACAACACCACTCTTCGACTTCCCGTCCTGTTTTGGATCCGTTCCTTTTTATAATTTCTTGATGCGTTCAATTTAGAGTTTATTAAGAAGACAATTCACTTAAAAGGTACTAATGTTTAGTATGTAGTATTATCTGGGTTCGTGTGTTCCAGCTGGTCGTTTATCTGCTCTAATCACGACTTTGTAGTCGTCATTTGGCATGCGCTCCAACGCAGTCTTGAACAATCTGACCAATGCATGATGTTCAGGAAGTAGTCGCTGCAGATCTTGATGAGTTGCTCTTTTCATTGCTATGTTGATCTCATGACGCCGATTAAGTTGTTCCTCCATGTTGCCCAAGAAGTATATTTGTAGGAATTTATGCTGTGCATCTTCAAGAGGTTGCAATGATCCAATTCGATGGTGAATCTGGCTTTGAATCTATTAAGTCGAAAGCGAAATTAGTATTTCTGATTTCATCATCATCATTTCAGCCTATACTTGTCCACTGCTGAACATAGGCCTCCCCAATCGCTTTCCAGCGTAACCGGTCCGATGCCACCTGCATCCAACGATTTCCTGCGATTTTCACAAGATCGTCGGTCCATCTGGCAGGCGGTCGTCCTACGCTGCGCTTGCCAATACGTGGTCTCCACTCTAGAATCTTTCTGCCCCAACGCCCGTCCGATCTTCGCGCTATGTGGCCAGCCCATTGCCACTTCAGCATGCTAATCTTGAGGGCTATGTCGGTGACCTTGGTTCTTTTACGAATCTCCTCATTCCTGATTCGATCACGTAGAGAAACGCCGAGCATAGCTCTTTCCATAGCGCGCTGAGCAACTTTGAGCTTTTTTATGAGACCTATTGTAAGAGACCACGTCTCTGATCCATATATCATCACTGGTAACACACATTGACTAAAAACTTTAGTCTTTAGGCACTGAGGTATTTTGGATGAGAAGATGTTTCGCAGTTTCCCGAACGCTGCCCAGCCGAGTTGGATTCGTCGATTGACCTCTGTCTCAAAGTTGGACCTACCTAACCGGACTGCCTGTCCCAGGTAAATGTATTCGTCGACAACTTCAAGAGTAGAGTTCCCAACGGTGAGTGCGGTGGGTACGACATGGACATTAAACATTATTTTTGTTTTGTCCATATTCATTTTAAGACCCACTTGTTGGGATACTCTATTTAGGTCACCGAGCATTCGTCCTAGATCTTCCAGCGACTCCGCCATGACCACAATGTCGTCGGCAAATCGAAGGTGAGTGATGTATTCGCCATTGATGTTGATGCCAAGTCCTTGCCATTCCAAGAGCTTGAAGGCGTCCTCTAAGGTGGCCGTAAACAGTTTCGGAGAAATGACGTCTCCCTGTCTTACTCCTCTTTTTATGGGGATCACCTTCGTGCACTGCCCCTGTACTCGGACTGACATGGTGGCGTTATTATACAAGCACTTCAACACTTCGATGTACCTATAGTCAATGCGGCATCGCTGGAGAGATCTAAGAACCGCCCAAGTCTCGATCGAATCAAAGGCTTTCTCATAGTCCACAAACGCCAAGCATAGTGGCCGATTATACTCCTCAGTCTTCTGTATAACCTGCCGCAGCGTATGTATGTGGTCTATGGTACTAAAACCTTTCCGGAAACCGGCTTGTTCGGGAGGCTGGAAGTCATCAAGCCTTCGTTCGAGACGATTCGTAATGACTCTCGAAAACAACTTATAAACATGGCTCAGCAGTGTGATGGGCCTATAGTTCTTCAATAAGGTGTTATCACCTTTCTTGAAAAACAGCACCACCACACCCCTGTTCCATGCTTCCGGCGTTTTTCCTTCAAGCAAGACGGAATTTAATAGCCTCTGAAGGACTTTAAGTACCGGCGATCCGCCCGCCTTCAGAAGTTCTGCAGTAATTCCGTCTTCACCCGGCGCTTTGTTGTTTTTTAGTTGTTTGAGAGCCATCCTAATTTCGTATTTCTGATTTAAAATCCTTTTTTTTTAATGTTAGCATGCCTTATTTATTTTGTCATTTGCCCCTAACAGAGACCTCACAATATACATTTAACCTAATTTTATATCTTAATTTTTTTTAAGGAAATGAACATACGATCTTCAACATATATTACCTTGAATGTTGGATTAAATCCATGTTCTTCAATAATGTCTGCCCCAAATGAAGTCATTTGAAAACAGCCGTTGTAATGTTGAGTGTTCGCTAGGAAATGTCGTGATTCTGATGTTTCACGACGAAGCAAGGAATGCAATGACTCAGGTGGCGGAGTCAATAATGGCACTTTCACTTTGCTATTCAGACAGCGCAATCCTGGTGTTTCTCCAACAAACTTCAATGCGCCACAATGCTCGCAAACAACGTCCATTGGACCAATTCAAACAAAAGGATTCGAGCTGTAGTCAATTGTGCAATCGTATATAAACGCTGCTCGATTCAAATCAACACTTGAAGCATTTCTTCTGTCGCGTCGAAGATTATCTCGTTGTTGATCTGTGCGATAAGCTCGACGATTTCTCATTTCTAACCTAGCCGTTTCACGGGCTGCTTCTTTTTGCTCTTGTGTTTGAGAAGCACGAAGTTGGGCCATACTAACGCGGCGCTCTTCTCGTGCGATTTCTCGATCTTCTTCAGTTGATTGATTCGCAATGTTCCAGCCAAATTGCATGACGGCTTTGTTGGAAAAGATTAGATCAAGAAGATTTAATCGCGGCATTGAATAATTATGCTCGCTCAATAATATTTATTAATAACACTTGCACAAAACAAACAAATCGTCCGTTAATGTATATATCCTTTTTTCAAAACAAATCAGATAGCACGAAACAAAAAAAAATACACTATCATGACTTATAGGTTATATAATGACAGGATGACTGACTGATTCAGACCAATCTATTTGATAGTTGCTGACTTGTTTTTTATTTAATTTCGTTTTTGTTTTTTTATTAATTTGAATTTTTCCGATATTTTAATAGTTATTGTGCGGAGACGAATCCAAAAAATTATATTTTATTAAAATCTGTTCAGCCATCCTTGAGTTATAAATACTGTATCTAACCCGATCTTATTTTATATATATAAATAAATATTAAACTTTTATTCACTCATCACTTAAAATTGTAAAATAAATAACTGTTTAAAAAAAGGGAAACCGTATTACAAAGGCAAAAAATAAATATTTGAAGTCGGTGCCAAGTAACCGACTGCACTAACCGGCCCCGACTTCAAGTATTAATTATTTCCTTTTTGAAGTCAGTTTCCCTGTTATTAAAAAGTTATTTATTGATAATTATGAAAGAGTTTGTTTTATGGCTGCTATATATTATAAGACATAAAAATATGTTTTAACTAAATCTTATAAACTGTGCGATCTCTTCTGTGGACATAAATATTTCAGGGGATGTTTCTTTTTTGTGTTATTAATAAAGATATTTTTGTAAGGAAATTAATACTTTAATTCATTTAAATGACATCATTATTCTGCGCGTACACCTTGAGAGATTTAGTGTGAAAATACTTACCTAATTTTTTTCTATTTTAGGCGCCGCATGCACCAGCGATGGCGTGAACGGCACCTGTTATAATATCTTCAAATGTACCACGGCAGCTATGACTTATCACTACGTATGTTCAAGCCTATCCATACCTTTTTGATGATTATTTAAACAAATTTTATGAAACAGTTTTATTTTCCTCCAACTATGGTAACATAGTGGTGTTATCTTTGTTTTATAATGGAAGAATCAGAACGTATGTTTATCTTAGAGTTTGTATTATTAAAATCAATGAAAATTAACTTTCAGATCAAAGCAGGGTACAAAACCAATTATCCACCACTACCCGAGATATGCTCTTACGACAACCAAGATCCAATTGTATGCTGCACTGATTGTACGGTCCTTAACGAACTAGGGTAAATATTTATTTATTATAAACTAGCTGTACCAGCGAAATTTGCGTGATTTTCGGGCGTGTTTTTCACACTCCTGAGGTATTTTTTAAGATAAAAGGTAATTTATGACCTTCCCTCGGATACAAGCTATTCCTTGCCGAATTTGATAAAAATCTATTCAGCGGTTTAGGCATGAAAAGGTAACAGACAAACAGACAGAGGTACTTTTGAATTTATAATATTAAGTTCGAAGTGCCGGTTTGTGCCCGGTATATGGCAATAGGCTTGCCCCTGGGTCCTAACATCGTCGGCGAAAAGTGGGTGTACTCAGTACACCTCTGCCACCCCCACTTGGGGAATGTAGGCATGGCGGTGTTTAAGTACGGAGTACGGATTTCCTATGAATAATGCATCGGCGTTAGCCGTATATTGGAACATTGCTTTTGTATATGCTTGCGCTCCATCTTACTTTTTGTGAACCCAACAGGCATCACATTTTCAAAGTTAAAGTAACAAATCTCATATTCCAAAGTCTACAAATGATTACTCAACGGTTACCAAAATATAAAGAGCTTAGCACGAAAAGATTGACGTTAGCTTGACGCTAGCGAGTTGATATGCCATCCTTGTCACACTACGAATTTACTAAATAATCATGAATGTGACAGCACGATTACTCGCTAGCGTCAAGCTAACGTCAAATGTTCAGTGATAAGCCCTCAGTTCTACTTCTATCGATAAAAGATGATTCCGATACCGATAAATGATGGTTTTGATTTATTGTCACAATGTTTTTTAAGGTTACGAAATTTTGCGATAGCACCCGGTGGAATTCCCAAGTATAAGACAGGCCCGTTGGCGTACAACAGTAAGTTATTTCAAGTAAAATTATGCAGTAGAAAAACTCTGCCGGTCATCCATAGAAAGCCAAGCATAAAGAGATTATGCCCGTTGGCTACTTGGCTACTTGGCTACCAACATCTATGCGCTTCCACCTCAAATATCTCTTCAAAATATCTATCCCCCAACACTTTTAAGACGATAACCCATCTAATGTATGTCGCAAAATGTAATTCAGTTTGGTCGATATCCTTTATTTTACCTGACATATCGATCTAACAAATTAAATGTAGGTATATGCGGGGTCTATTTCTTTTCTAAAATAGCTAAAATAATAGATAGGTAGGTCCGTTATAAAGTCTTAACATCGCTTTATCAATTTTCAGAATGCTTCGATTATTTACAACGCTTGCCATATCCGTGCATTGGTACAGGAAATTTTCTGCTTACAAAAGTATGGAAAGAAGACAAAAAATGCCATAATTTTATGCTTAACATAGCATCTCCCGTAGGGGGGCGCAATGCGAAAAGGTGGGAATACCCACATATGGTAAGTAGTTCATACTTTTCTGTAGAATATACATTCTGGTGATTGCAAGCACTTAGGTGTATGTATTTCCCATAGCACTTTATTACCGGATAATACGAAAATGTTATTTCTCTCTCTACCTACTTAGAAGGCAATTAAACAATCGCCACGACGACTGGCTTTGTGCTGTACGCAAAGACATTGCATATAAATTGTATTACCTAAAATATTCTGAGTTTACTTAGTAAGAAAAACATATTTTATGAAAAAGCCCTGATTACGTACTTACAAAGGTTTTTTGCTAATGGTAATGACGGAATAAGAATTTGATTTTTCTACCGCAAGCTGCAGCGCAATTAACAAGGCGTCTTAATCCATATCCAAAAAGTACCGCAAGTAGCGGTACTTCTCCAAAGCAGTATTCTCGTCCATCATTGGAGGAGCCCTCGCTTGTACCTTGTCCTGGTAGAAGCAAGAGAATACTCATTTGGATAGCATCTACAGCCTTAGTAAGTTTAATTATACGAAAAGGTTTAACATCTGGTGGATTGTTAGTCATAAAGAGTATACAAAATGTACAAATGCTAAATCGAATTTCACCGATCCCAGATAATAAAAAATGATGGATGTTCAAAGGATGAAACACGTTGATAATCAAGAATGTTATCATTAACCTGTATCAGTTCATTGCTGAACTAAACGTGAAGTCCGACCACGATAGTTGTAAGCATTCGTAATCTAAGCTCACCAATATTGTAAAGGCTTCGAAGTTTTAATAGGTATGCTAATTTTTTGCAGGCCTTATTGGGATATGGCGCAGACATAGAATCAGCAGAATGGTTGTGCGGTGGTTCAATCATTAGTGAACGATTTATTCTTACAGCCGCTCACTGCTCATCTTCCAATACATTGTGAGTATGTTATTTCTTTAAATACACATGTGAAACAATATTGAATGGAAACTAATCCTATGACAAGAGGTTATGGTATTGCATTAATGATTGCTTTACTGATGTCAAATATACAAATTTTACTCATTTAGCTTTTAGTCGTGTTTTAGAATATCACTTTACGTCGTTGTGACACTACCAGGTTACAATAACGATCTCCACAATGAACATTTTAACCTGTCTTTTAGGAAAAAATGACGGCAAGCATGCGTGTTTGTGTAATGTAACAATTTGGTATTGTATTTTGAGATTAAAATCGAATTGAGATTAAAATTGTTACATAACACTACACGTACATCTTTGCATTCAATACTCTCTCTTAATTACAGACAGGCTAATCACAAAACAACCGCCATCTTTGCGGTGTACCTGGCGCAGTATTACTTTTTCCATAGACAGTAGTCCAAATTTCAGAGAATATTGATAATGATCTCTATCTTTCTATATTATCACGCCAGATCCCTTGCGGGGTAGGCAGAGAGAACAGAATTCCATTGATAATGATAATGTAAAAAAAATATTACATTTCACTTGATTAAAATAAAAATCGACTACTTCGACTAATTCAGATTAATCCATCAACGTCTGCTTAGATTATGGAAATCTAGTTATTTTATTTCTCCAAACGAAGTCGTGGGAGCATTAAACTATATTTTTACAGGAAACCTGTTAAATTTGCGGCATTGGGTATATTGAAGCGCACGGACCCCAGAGAGCTATGGAATATTTACAACATAAAAAAGATCATACTACATCCTGAATATGAAGCGCCAGCAAAATATAACGACATAGCACTTTTGGAGACAGAAACTGAGTAAGTAATCATTCTATTGTATAGTGTGACATACACACAGCTCGTTTGTGGTACTACTATACCAGTACCTGACACAATGGTATGCTGGCGGCGGAAAGCCGAAACTTGTCTTGTAAACGTTTGCGTGATTAAGAGGCCGGAACTGCTATCGAGGCAGTCATGTGTCGACTTTCAGTGAAGCGCTTCAGTAACTTAAAACATTAATAAGATCGAAATGATTCGAATCAATTGTATTAAAACAAAGGCTTCATTTAAATCGATCTCGATAACCATTCTCCAGTTACTGCCAGCAAATTTGCCAATGGTTGCCGACATAGAAAGTGACAAAGGAATGAACATGGTAATGCCAGATGGTAAGAACGAGATGATAAATGAATTACTCGCTGTGCACAAATGGTTAATATTAGTAAACAAATCATTCAATCGTAACATTGATCGACATATTCTGAGACTTTGGCATGAAGATTACAGCACGATTACTCGCTAACGCTAAAGTTTTCGAGCTAAGCCCTTACAGGACATAATGTATTTGATCTTTTCCCTGAGTCAGATTCAAATGATCAAATCATCATTTAAAACATTAAAATGTAAAACTGACTTCTATCATTACAGAATAAATTTCAGCAAATTAATTCTGCCAGCATGTTTAGACACTGGAAAAACGAACAAAATATATGGAGCTGAAGCAGCAGGGTGGGGACGACTCGGACACAGAAAGGATCTAGCGGATAACCTTCAAGTTGTACGTTATTTAATTTATGAACTTAAATAAAATCGGCCTACCCCTCAAGGGATCTGGCGTGATGATGTATATAGATAGATCAAATAAAAAATAAACACCGTCCCGCCTGCAGTTGCTCAAGCAGTGGTGGCAGAGGTGTACTATGTGCACCCGCTTTTCGCCGACGATTTTTGGTCCCATATAACAGGGTGCGAGCCTATTGCTATTTTACTGGGCACAATGCCAGACACCGGACTGATACTGGAAGGAAAAAATATTTAATGAAAAGTTTATTGAAATTAAAAACAACCACATATTACCAACTGACGAAGCACGCCATCTACCTGGTTGATCGGTTAGTATATTTTTTCCTAACTGACAGTATGTAGACAAATATCAAATTGGTAAAAAATGTTCGTCTAATGACGCTAGGTGTCTTCATTATTGGATACTTTGAGGCTATGTGTCTCTAACTGACGTCATACTTTAAACCGAGTGAGCGGACGGAGAATGGAGTATAACACTTGGACTTATCCATTTTCAGGTCCACTTATACGAATATAAGGAATCTGAATGTGCAACAATTTACGTCCCACATAGACACCTGAAGGGCGGGTATAATCATACCACACAAACGTGTTATGGTTCCCATTCTCAGATTGTAGACACTTGCGAGGTAAATAAACTTATCGGTCTTTATTTTTTTATCCTAAGCAATTTGGATTAGTAAGTCACAACAACAAAGAAAATAAATTTGATAAAAAATTTATCGAGAACTTAATATGTCTAGAAGATCAAACTATTTGATTACTTCAACCGGTAGCTAGTTAATTTGATTGGATGTCTATTTTATATTTCAATAATAAAGACGTAGAAATACAGACTAATACCTATGTAAGGTTCGGTGTATGCAACAAAAGATGTTAACTGTTCAGTGCACAAGTTTATTCTAATTTAACAGTATGGGTTACAACAGTATTTACATTGGTCCTTAAACTAGTACACTACACCTACCGCCGTTAATTAAAAACAAAAGTTTTTCTTTCGCAAGAACATACTTAACACTTACAATAATTCAAATATGTATGGTGTTAACATTTGAGTGTTACTTGTATATATTTTTTTCCTTTTACATGTTAATTACTAGTTACATATAAATTTTGTTTCTTTAAAAAAAAGTATAATGTTATCAGGAATATTAAAATATTTTCTTTTATTAAAACAACATAACTAAATCTGTTTTCCTTTTTAGGCAATATGAAATGTAGGTATTTTTATAGATTGTTAGTATAAGTTTAATATTACTTAAGCTTATAATAAACACAGTGTAGAAATTAATAAGCACTGTAATATATTGCTTAAAACATGTTTAAAATAATTCTTATCTAAAAGTGGGCCCTTATATCTGTAAAAATATTATCGATATCGTTGTTGTTATAGTTATAATCATAGGTAAACATGATTAATATCCTAAGTATGTCCTCTATAGTCACAGAATTCATGATAAATAAAATTCAATTATGTTCGTGAGGTCACATTTCATTCTTGTAAAAATATTTTTTTCAATTAAACTTCTGCAATGTCCTTTAACTTTCTATATATGGTTTACACCTTTTTAAGTACATACAACATTGTACTAGTTTCTTCAAGGTACATATTTTATATTGGATTGTTAGGCCTACCATTTATTTATCTTCATTCATTTAATTATGCAGGATACAAAGAAATATTTATTACTTATTGTGCGCACATTCTTTATAACACATTTATAATTATTTTAACTAATTCAGGCAGTTTATTTAACATTTCCTTTTTTTTAAAATCATACCATGTGTCCAAGTTAACTTCGCAAGTGGTAGCTCGACTGAATTATGATCAGATTAACAAGGATTCCGTGCCTGCCTTGTATCCTGGTGATCCTTGCTATTATTGGGGTTAGCTCGCTCAACAGTGCATCTCGGGCTACTGTTGATAGCTATAGCTATTTACCTAATCCCCATTTATTATTATTATCAAATTCCATCAAATATATAAAATACCTATCAGTACCTTACAATAATCCCAACCCTATTGAATTCTATGGCGCTTATAAGGATATCAAAAAATGACTTAGGTGATCAGGCTAAGGTTTCGTTGATACCTTATAGGCTAATTTCAGTCACATTTTTATTCATACTATTCATGATATTCCAATTCAAACTACCTACTTCAATCCAAACTTTAGGTAGTTTCCAGAAAATCCAACATTATACCAAAACCTTACTAACTATACCAAATCCAAAACCTATCCACTATCTACTCTTATAGTAGACGAACATTCTGATTACATATTAGTAACATTATTCACTACGTCATTAGATCATTCATCATCTCGAATGGTTATATATCGACTCAGATCGGGAAAAAATCGTGTATAATAATGATTGCTATACATCCTACGGTCCTTTTACTTGAGAACTACATTCAGAGTAAGTACGACATAGTACCCAGTACTTTTCCGACATAATTATTTAATTCTAATATAAATAAGTAAAGAATAATATCTTAGTTTAATATTTCGTCATAATTGCAACTAGTTTTAAAATACATGAAGCTTGTGTATGCATTCCAATCCTGTTATGGTTACCTTCAAATTAATAAACCTACCTATTGAAATTGACCACACACGATTATTATTGTTACGTGCCTTAAATGCCATGGAATGTTTGAACGTCTCAATTTCTTATACTTTGCGCTAAGTGAGCCACCCGTATCAACTAACCAATTGCATAAGTAATTATTTACAGATAACTGCATTGTTCATTGCTATATTTACGAACAAAATTTGATTTGAAAGTTGAAGCTTTATGATAGTGTTGTAGGTTTAATTTGAAAACAAAGGGCTTAGAGGCATAATTACTTTTCCTCGAAAAGTATGTAACTATATTACAGACATCTCAATTATCATAAACGTACCTACTAGTAATGCGACTTTAAAGACTGGTTTCAATTGTGACGTTGAGTAACGTTCTCGAATCGGAAACTTCTAAGCTATAGCTTAAACAGAAAAGATAATAAAAAAATATGCAAGTTTTTATATCACTGATCAATTAGATTACTAAAACGATCATCTATTCTGTACCAAACGCTAACTCTATTTTTTTATTGTGCACTCATCATTTCCATTAAACTGAATTAGTACTTAATACTCGCATTACTCCATAGGTGTAATAAAAACAAAATAGCTGATAACTAATACGACCTTGCTTATTTCTGACCGCAAAATATTTATTTTCACATATTATTTCAAACGTTTTAAAATGTTTGCAAGTCATACGATTATACTGGACATGTCTAAATGGCTGAAATATAAGATCCGCATTTGAATAGCTTAAATCGAAAAGTAACGCTTTAGTATAACTCAAAGAAAAAAGTAGCACATAGAACAAACAGTAATTATATGCAAGAAATAACAGCAGTCAGATGTTCATATAAGAACAATCATTATTGTGTGCCTGAAGGTAGCCACAAATAACTAAAAGAAGCGACAGTTACATATTTTTTTCCATATTATATTAGCTCGTTGGTCTTGTTCAAATCCTAGGTCAGACAAGTGTAGTTTTTCTAACGAAAACTTCCCAGTACGAGTCCGGAGTGTCTAGAATTGAGCCCGGTATACGGCAATAGGCTCGCCCCCTATTACATGGGACCTAATATCGTCGGCGAAATGTGGGTGTACTCAGTACACCTCTGTCACCCCCGCTTGGGGAGTATAGGCGTGACGGTGTGTATGTGTGTGTGTGTGTGTGTATTAGCTATATGACATAAGGTATAACTAGACTCGCCAAAAAAAAAACAAATACCTGTAATTTGAAACGTATGGCAAAATAAATTAAGCGAGAAAAAGTGTCGTGGAATGAAAATATTTCAATCAATAGTATGCGAAATAACTCCCCATGGTAACAATAACTGTTAATGGACATTCTGAGTGAAGGATTCTTATATTTCTACTTAAAAAATTAAACTAAATGTTTATTTACGTCACGCCTTGCTAAACCAATAGAAATTACAACCTGAAAGATGATGTGCTCTTTGAATCTGTGTAAAAATATTTTCATGAGATATATACCAAGTTGCCTCTTGGACATTTAGTATATTCAATAATATTTCATATTATTGAATAATATTTTCATCAATTGAAATATCATTTTTTGTTTATTGAAACAAGTAAATAACTAAAACAATACTCACATAATTATACTTTTTTTTCATTATTTCACCTATATTTTATATATATAAAAACTCACAAAGTAAAGTTGCATCTCATGGCATTGTTACACAGTGCGATCGTATGCACCTACATGCATTTCTAACTGTAAAAATATTAGTAGTTCCATTGAATAAATGAAAAAAAACTGAATGAATTAGGTACTTGAACTGAATTCTTTAAATTTATATGTTGTTATTTGATTGGGCATGGCATTTTGAATTTATGCTGAGATTTTTAAAGTAGTATTATACAATGCTCGATGACCTCAGCAGAGTCTCTCAAGAAGTGGGTCTTAAAACGAATATGGATAAGACGAAAATGATATCAAACACCCATGTCGTATCCGCTCCTGTGAAGGTTGGAGACTCTACACTCGACGTTGTAGTGTGTGTTGCCAGTGTGTGTTGCCAGTGATGATTTACAGCACCGAGACATGGTCACTCACGAAGGGCCTGACAAGAAGGCTCAAGGTCGACCAAAGGACAATGAAAAGAGCTATGCTCGGAGTTTCTCTGCGAGATCGAATCAGAAATGAGGAGATCCGCAGGAGAACCAAAGTCACTGATATAGCTCTCAGAATTGTCAAACTTATGTGGCAGTGGGCGGGGCACATCGCTCGTAGAACTGACGGCCGGTGGGGCAGAAAGGTTCTCGAGTAGTGACCTCATACTGGAAGACGTGGAGTGGGCAGGCCCCCCACAAGGTGGAGCGATGACCCGGTGAAGGTCGCAGGTAAAAGCTGGATGCGTACAGCACAAAGCCGGTCATTGTGGCGATCTTTGGGGGAGGCCTTTGTCTTGCAGTGGACGTCTTTCGGCTGATGATGATGATGTTGTTTATACAAAACTTGTTAAATATGAACTAATTCGTTACGATTTTTTTTTTATTAAATTCAAATACATTATGTAATAGTAAAATGAAAGATAATACAAAAAAAAAACTAAAAATACAACATACCTGTCACGCTATCATCCTTATAAGCATTAAAGAGTATCCTTTTCTTGTAAAGCAGAAAACATATGTAGATTATTGGTTAAATAACACTAAGAAAAGGCAGCCACATTGTTGACTTTCTGAAATGTGAATAATCAAAATGCAAAAAAACATGCAATTTTCTTTTCACACTGAGTAGATTCACCTCTTCAAATCAAAAGCTTTATATTAAATTACACTTAAACCATACCATGGATTATAATAAGGGTCAATTTGTAAATCTAATGCAACACATGCATTTTTTTTAAATCGTTGGTACTTAAATTTTTTCTAACCATATTATAAAATTCAAGATACACATTTATAAAATCGGCAAAATCAATCAATAATTTAAAACAAAATATGTTGCGCTTAAATAGTTGCACTAATGGCCTAAAATGCCTAAAATATAACTACAATACTCCATGTTATATATTATACCTACTTAAACATACTACCACTATATTTCCACTAATCACTATTTACTCTACACTGCACTTAGATCTGCACTCATCACCGAGATAGTCCGGGACTTTCGCTCCCAGCACCGAAACAAACTGCCTTATGCTGGCATCTCATAGCTTGCACTTCCTGATAATCACCGCTATCAATATCGTCTTCTTCTTTTAAACAGAATTTCTTCTGCTAGCCACAATATCGTGCTGACTCTAAGCACGATATTGTGGCTAGCACACTCTTCTTCCTACGTTTCGTCCTATCCACATTCATTTTTTTTTATTTTTTAATTTTCTCCACACTTCAGTGCAACGGTACAAATTAATCAATTAGTCCTTTTAAGGCAACATAATTTGCACTCCGCGGTCGCTACTAAGGTGTCGGCACCTTAGGATGCCCGCGTCGGCGCGTCGTCGCCTGCCTGGCAGTGCCGCCTTGTAAGGTTCGGTGTATACAATAAAATATGTTAACTGTTCAGTGCATCAGTTTATTCTAATTAAATAGTACGGGTTACAACAGTATTTATATTCGTCCTTAAACTACACCTATCATGAGTGCAACGCAACCTAAATCTAAATGGATGACCTTAAAGTTTCTTTGAATAATAATAATAAAACTTAATTGAACACTAACTAAGTGATCGGGATCAGACAAAAACAGAATTTGGCATTAATTAATTGTGCAGAAATTAAATTGCAATTAAATATTTCGGATTTTATCGCTTTTTAATTTTCGTTTTTAAGTTCCCAATGTTTCACGACTGGGGTGTTTTGCGTCCAAAAGTCATGGTTGTCCCGAAGTACCGTAGGAGGATTAATTTAATTGTAATTAAGATTTCAATTGATTGATTCTCCAATTATTGATTAAATATCTCTGAAATGTTACTACGATCAGTTTTGTCTTTTTTAGGGCGATAGCGGTGGTCCCCTCCAGCTTGATGATCACAAATGCCTGTACACCGTTGTTGGAGTGACGTCATTCGGCAAGGACTGCGGAGTCCTCGGTTCCGCAGGAATGTACACCAGGGTTGAACATTACGTGCCCTGGATTGAGAGCATCGTGTGGCCCGGGGAAAAGGCAGAAGTTCTTAGTAGAAGTTCTATTTTTAAATAAGAAAATTATATTTTAATTTACCAATGAAAATTAAACAAGCGACAGTTGCTCAAGTTGTAGCTGCAATTGGTCAGCCTACGGGAACTATAAATAAGAACCTTTACAAAGAAGTTTTTGAAATTAAGAAGAAATAAATAAGATTGTACCTTATTTTCCTGTTTCCTTTTTAGCCTACTCCTCTTCATTAGACTTTTGTTTAGTACAACGCTGGGTACAAATAAGGAATCTCTAAATATAGCTCAAGATTTTTTGTTCTCAATTCCTTGTTAGGTTGGGTTAGATATCTATTGACCAGATTCGCATAGATTTCATGACTGGATAATCACATCGTTGAGACCATAGAGTCAGACCCAGAGGCAAAGCCGAGTTACAGTGCTTTTAACGCGTTTGATGAGTTATATTGTTTTATAAACAAACTGAAAATAATCTGAAAAAATAGCAAGATAGAAAACAGCAGGACCATTTTCACCATTACAAACTGCCACCGCTACATCTAGCAGGTTTTGATTACACTCCTAACAAGTTGTCCGTTTTCTATGAAAACTTCCACAGTTTAATCCATGTAAACCCGAATCTCTCAAAGGCTAAAAAAAAATTCAATACTTAATTGGCTGTCTTTCTGGTAAAGCACTCAATGTATGCTCAGGTATAACCGCTATTTCACAAAATTATTTGGAAAGCCCTTTTGGATAAATTCCAGAATACTAGAGTACAAGCCTCTAGGTATAAAGAGCAAATGTTAGACCATAAACCTAACCAATCCATAGGTTTTTTTAAATTGATAACTTTGTTCACATTTCATGATTAAGTACTCACATTGCATTAAGTAAGCTTGATAAAGTTACACTCAACTTGTTTGAACAGTCTAATAGACAAACAGATATTCCCTCTTTTAAAGATTTTAAATACTTTTTAGTAGAACAAAGTAAAATTCACACTCTTCGCTTACCCTCACACTCATATCATAACAAACCAACAAATAAACTTTCAAAATAAACCTACTCACTCATTTTTTACTCAATCAAATAATTATTACTCAATCCTTCATACTCAAAACAATGCTTCTGACATACAAATGTATACTCAATCTCAACTGAGCTGACGATGCAAGTCTTACTACCATAACTTTTTGAATAAAGATCTGCAAACTGATCTGTAGTCGTCGCGAGTTTTTCCAAATAGTTCAATATCTGAAAAATACTATACTACCAAAACACTTAAATCAAAACGCAGAATTCCCTTCATTGCACACAATAATACACGCATCTGCATTTAAAGCAGCGGCTTGTAATGGTACAAAGTTTAATTTAGACATAAATATCCAAAATACGAGAGACAGAAAACCAAATTGGCAAAAAAGAATCGAAAATAGGATAAGAAAACATAGACTGGTAATAGGGAGACTAACGCAATATATAGCAGTAATTAGAAATCACAGAATAGTAGCAACTGTAGTAGTAATATAAAATAAATGAATGAAGAACCAAACACTGGCCCATAGCATTTTCTAGATACATTAAAACAGAAATTGAATGCTGCATTAAGCAGATTAGAGAGGTATTTAACATATATGAAAAGATAGTAACAAAACTCAACCTTCCACAATAATGAAAAACTATTTTACAGAAAACTAGTAACAATCAAGAAATCACCTCGACATCTACATGAATTCTGGGAAAATATATGGGAAAACCCAGTACAGCATAATGCAAATGCTGATATATAAGCTTGCTGATACAATACGTATTCAACAAATGAACTTTGAAAATGTCTGATTAGACACATTAACGCAAATCATCAACCGTAAAAGCAATTGGAAAGCACCAGAGACCGACAATATACATAACCATTGGTATAAAAAAATCGCACACACTCATCCACTCATACACAATCACATAACCCTATTCATAAATTCACAACATGCAATGCCAAAATTACATGTTACCAAAAGGTTTAGATCTAAAAATCCTGCAAATTACAAAATTAATACAGGAATCAGTAATTTAATCTACCAATACCTTGAACAACACAACATACTTGCAGAGCAACAAAAAGGATGCAGGAAGAATAGCCAAGGGTGTAAAGAACAACTAACAATAGACTCGATAGAAATGCAACAGGCGCAGATAGGAAATAGGAATATACATACAATGTATATCGATTACAAAAATCGTTCTCTACGGACACACAGATAAAATTTGGAGTAGACAAATGCAAAATACGTTCTGTTATCTGCGATGAACTACAAAGAAATACATACACCCTAAATACAGGTTAATAAATAGAGCCCATGGACGAACACAGTACATACAAATACCTTGGTTTCCATCAATCCAAACATATATTGCAGAAACAAGCCAAATCAGAACTGCCTAAAAAAATCAAGCTAGCATAGCATAGATTGAACCAAATTTTGAGAACGGAAATAAATTCACGTAACACTATAAACGCCTACGCAATACCTATTTTTACCTATTCTTTCAGGATAATAAATTGGTCTCAAGTAGCTTTTATTTTTTTTTCAACTGGGAGTAGGCGTTAAATCAATTTTAGTTGTTATACTTGTGCATAAAATAGGCTCATTTATTCACATTAATCTATTGCCTATATGTTATTTTTGTTGAAAAAATGACAACTTTTATTGACAATCTACCAGATCGTGGCGGAGAAATTAACACCAAGGTCGCCACCCTCCGGTAACAGCAGGCGTGCCCTGTATGAACAGCCGTCTTTCTCATACATTACACCCGACGCAAAGCCTCTGCCACCAACAACTACTAGGACAAATGTATCGCCGCTAAGTATCAGGAACTCCGGACGAGCCAACTATTGCGACCTAGTATCCGAAGCTTTTTTGGCGAAAATTAATGACCTTGTCAATGATCAAGGCTTAATATTGCAAATAAAACGGAAATTATGGGCATGACTCAGCGGGTTACCACAATAGTATCTCTTTTGTCCTAAAAACGGTCATGTAATGAAACCAAATTGGCAAACACCGAACGAGAACTAGGACAATTAAAAAATAATCCTACGATTACCGACAACAATCAGGAAAACAAACCGTCCTACGCCAAAACATTTGAATTATCAAAGGCAGCTCCGCAGGTGGAGGCGCGCGCATCGCATGCCCCGTGCGTTATCACTTACCCGAAAGCTGAGCGGTCAGCTGAGTATGCGTCATCGTCTGCAATAAAACAAGCGCTAATGAGCGCGATTAAACCTAGTGATAGCTTTCAAATTGTAGGCATTAAAAAAACTGCAAAATCTGGTGTAGTGCTGTTGCTAACAAAAATGGTTAAAAAATAGAATCAGTCGATACAATTAAAGCCGCGGGATTGCGCTTAGTAAAGCCGAAAGGCCGGAGACCGCGTATGCTAATTAAGGACGTTCCCTGGTCAATGGAGGACAAAACTTTTGTTGGCGCGTTATATCGTCAAAACATTAAAGACGAAATGTCAATTAAAGAGGACGATTTTATTAAAGCCACGAAAATTATTCGCAGTCGTCGTATTATAAATACCGGGAAAAAATGGATCGGTATCGAGATCGATTCTGAAGTGCGAAAACAGACTTCTTAAAACTGATCTATCTTGATAAATCTATCGCCACGCATTTGAGAGTGGAGGAAACCATAAAGGTCTGTAAGAAAAGACTCTGTTGGAACTTCGCAAGAGTCTGTCACAGACGTAGTTTTAATATCTGTATATTAAAACTACGTCTATGACAGACTCTTCGGCGACTCAGGATCGGCGTCGAGATCGATTCTGAAGTGCGAAAACAGACTTCTTAAAACTGATCTATCTTGATAAATCAGTCTGCCACGCATTTGAGAGTGGAGGAAACCATAAAGGTCTGTAAGAAAAGACTCTGTTGGAACTTCGCAAGAGTCTGTCACAGACGTAGTTTTAATATCTGTATATTAAAACTACGTCTATGACAGACTCTTGCGGAGTTCCAACAGAGTCTTTCCTTACAGACCTTTATGGTATAGACTATATTGAAGCGCACGGACTCCATAGAGCTATGGAATATTTACAACATAGAAAGGATCATACTACATCCTGAATATAAAGCGCCAGCAAAATATAATGACATAGCACTTTTCGAGACAGAAACTGAGTAAGTAATCATTCTATTATATAGTGTGACATACACATAGCTCATTCGTTTTATTACTATACTAGTAACTAAGACAATGGTATGCGGGCGGTGGAAAACCTATACTAGTCTTGTAAACTTTTGCATGATTAAGAAGCTGAAACTGCTATCGAGGCAGTCATGTGTCGACCTTCAGTTAAGCACTTCAGTGACTTAAAATATTAATAAGATCCAAATGATTCGAATCAATTCGATCTTGATCGTCATTCACCAGTTACTGCAAACAAATTTGCCGATGGTTGCCGACATAGAAACTGGCAAAGAAATGAGCACGGCAATGCAAAATGGTAAGAACGAGATGATAAATGAATTACTTGCTGTGCACAAATGGTTAATATTAGTAAACAAATCATGCAATCGTAACATTGATCCACATATTCTGAGAATTTAGCATGAAAGTGACAGCACGATTACTCGCTACCGTCGAAGTTTTCGTGCTGAGCCCTCACACGACATAATATTTTTGATCTGTGCCCTGATTCAGATTCAAATGCTCAAATCTAAACATTGAAGATATTTTGTCATGCCTACGATCACATCCATTTTGAAAATGTAAAATTGACTTCTATTATTACAGAATAAATTTCAGCAAATTAATTCTGCCAGCTTGTTTAGACACTGGGAAAACGAGCAAAATACATGAAGCTAACGCAGCAGGTTGGGGACGACGCGGACACAGAAATAATTTAGCGGATAATCTTCAAGTTGTACGTTATTTAAAATATGAACTTAAATAAAATCGGCCTACCCCACGTGGGAACTGGCGTGATGGTATGGATAGATAGATCAAATAAAATATAATGCTCAAGCAGGGGTGGCAGAGGTGTACTATCATCATCATCATCATCATCATCATCACCAGCCCGTATCAGTCCACTGCTGGACATAGGCCTCTCCCAAGGCACGCCATTGAGCCCGATCTTCGGCTCTTCTCCTCCAACCGCTGCCCGCCACCCTCCGTATATCATCGCTCCATCTAGCTACAGGGCGTCCCACACTACGTTTGCCAAGCCGCGGTCTCCACTCGAGAACACGTCTACCCCAGCGGTTATCGGTCCTTCGGCAAATATGGCCAGCCCACTGCCACTTCAGCGTGCTGATCCTGCGAGCTATGTCGATGACCTTGGTTCTCTGTCGGATCACCTCATTCCGGATTCGATCTTTCAGAGAAACTCCGAGCATAGCTCTCTCCATAGCCCGCTGAGCAACTTTCATTTGGTGGACTAGTCTCACCGTAAGTGTCCATGTCTCGGCTCCGTATGTCATGACAGGTAGGACGCACTGATCAAAGACTTTTGTCTTCAAACTTTGAGGTATAGGCGACGAGAAGACTTGACGTAGTTTCCCAAACGCTGCCCAGCCCAGCTGTATCCTCCTGCGGATCTCTCTCTCAAAGTTGTTTCTACCTAATTGTAGTATTTGTCCGAGGTAGATGTATTCTCGTACAGCTTCGAGAGTAGTTCCATTTACATTTACTGGCCCCGGAATGACATGCTCATTGAACATAATCTTGGTTTTATTCATGTTCATCCGGAGGCCAATGCGTTGGGAAGAATCAGCTAGGCCGCACAGCATCTGTTGTAATTCCGGCAATGTCTCTGCCATAATGACGATATCATCCGCGAATCTTAGGTGCGAGATGTACTCACCGTTAATGTTAATGCCGCGTCCTT
Source organism: Phalera bucephala (assembly GCA_905147815.2). Lineage (NCBI taxonomy): Eukaryota > Metazoa > Arthropoda > Insecta > Lepidoptera > Notodontidae > Phalera > Phalera bucephala. The sequence continues at coordinate 26,486,822 of LR990613.1, read as the reverse complement.
TCCAGTCCAGCGTCTTAAACATATCCTCCAGTGCAGTCGTAAACAATTTAGGTGAGATAACATCGCCTTGTCTCACACCTCGATGCAAGGGGATATGCTTAGTCCGCCGATTTTGTACTTGGACGGTCATTGTTGCAGCGTCATACAGGCATCTCAGCACTTGGATGTATCGCCAGTCGACCTGGCAACGTTGCAGGGATTCGAGAACAGACCAGGTTTCGATGGAGTCGAAGGCTTTCTCGTAGTCCACGAATGCCATGCACAGGGGCTGATTATACTCCTGGGTCTTTTGCATAATCTGCCGCACTGTGTGAATGTGGTCTATAGTGCCATATCCTGTCCTGAAACCAGCCTGTTCCGTTGGTTGAAACTCGTCAAGTCCTCCCGAAAGGCGATTTGTGATGACTCTAGAAAACAACTTGTAGACATGGCTTAGGAGGGAAATCGGTCGATAGTTTTTCAGAAGGGTCTTGTCTCCCTTCTTGAAAAACAAAACGACTACACTCCTGTTCCATGCCTTTGGAGTTCTCCCAGAGAAGATAACGGAATTAAATATACGCTGAAGTTGTTTCAGCATATGAGTACCTCCTTTAGGAGCTCCGTAGTAATTCCGTCATCACCCGGGGCTTTTCCATTTTTAAGTTGTCTTAGAGCCATCTCGATTTCGCCAAGGCTGACTTCTGGCAGCTCGTCTGTGTAGTGGCGTGTTAGGGTGGCTCTTAAATCCCTTATGTCGGGTTCCGGTTGGTTAACTTGCCTGGCGTAAAGTTGGGAATAGAAATTTTCGACTTCCGCGAGAATTTCTGGCACCGACACGACGACTCTTCCGCTTAGAGTGGTCAGCTTCGTCAGATGGCTCCAGCTAAGCTGTTGTGCGAAGACTTTTGACCCCCGATTCCACTCAATCGCTCTTTCTATTTGGCATGTGTTAGAGCGTCGGACGTCTCGTCTTACCAGCTTCGTGATCTTTTTATTCAATGCCCGTTGTTCTGACGATGTGACTGCGGGGTCTTTGCGTCTTTTCTCCATGAGTTGCAGACATTCCGTTGAAAGTCTCGATTTCTTTCCGTTGCGCCGCATCTTGCAGAACCTTGTTCCCTCTTCCCTTAGGATGTCAACTACCTGGTCGAGTTCCTCATCGATATCGTCATCAATTGTGTTTTCCAGAGCAGCGAATCGGTTCTTTAGTTTCAACTGAAACGATTCGGACCCAACTACGTGTTGGAGCAGGTTAGGTCGGAGTGTGGACTTCATCAAACGGATACGTTCCAGCTTATAATCGATATCCAGAGTGCCTCGCACAAGCCGGTGGTCGCTACCCGTTTTAAACCTTGTAACCACTGAGACATCTCTAAATAAGCGCTTCTTGTCCGCTATGATGAAGTCGATCTCGTTTTTAGTGTTACCGTCGGGACTTTGCCACGTCCACTTCCGTTGGGGCCGTTTCTGAAAGAAAGAGTTCATTAAGAATAGCCCCTCTTTTTCCAGGAAGTTGACGAGCATTTGTCCTCTATGGTTCCTGCTACCGAATCCGTGTCGACCCACTACCGATTCGCTACATGTTTGTACTCCCACTATTGCGTTGAAATCCCCCATGACAACGTTGAAGTGAGCCTTGGAGGTCTCGTGTAAGGCTTTGGATATGTCCTCGTACATATCCTCTATTTCATCATCCGAGTGCGTTGATGTTGGTGCGTAGACCTGGATGACCTTAAGCTTATATCTCTCGGTTAATTTAATCACAAGGTACGCAACCCTTGTCGATACACTGGACATTTCTTCAACGTTGTCAGAGAGGACTTTGTTGACAAGGAACCCGACGCCGCCTTGAGATTGATGGTCTCCTTCTCTGAAATACATAAGATGGCCCGATTTTAAGGTTACGATATCCTCTCCCTTTCTTCGGATTTCGCATAATCCCAGGACGTGCCATCTTATGTGTCTCAGTTCCTCTTCTAGTTGCGCCAGATGTTCGTCGAGCCGCAACGTACGTCCGTTATACGTGGCTAAGGTCAGTCGGTTTTGGCGGCCTTTCGTAACCCGGAGATTCTTAGCACCCCCCACTCTGCCGTTACCGTGACCGCCGCCGTGGTCAGGAATAGCAGGGTTGCCGGGAACTGGGGGCCGTGGGCCGCCACGCTGGGCAGGCGGATTGGAGATCGCAGAGCGCGGCTTCTCGCACCAGTGGCGCTGCTGCCCGTCACCAGTCTGTCATTTAGCTGCGCAGTTTGACAATGGATATACCGCCATTAGCCGGTCGCCAGAGCCTCGTTTGCTGTTTGGCAGGGTGCACCACGAGCAGGTGAGGTTGGCTTGGGGCACTAGGATGGTGATGTACCCCTCACACCCTATACTATGTGTATATATGTGTACTATATGCACCTGCTTTTCGCCGACGATGTTTGATCCCATGTAATAGGGGCCGATCCTTTTGCTATTTTACCGGGCACAATGCCAGACTCCAGATTGATACTAGAAGAAAATAATATTTAATGAATAGTTTATTGAAATTAAAAACAACCACACTAACCGATTAAGCACGCCATCTACCTGGTTGATCGGTTAGTAAATTATATTCTTAACTGACAGTATGTAGACAAATATCAAATTAGTAAAAAATGTTCGTCTAATGATGCTAGGCATCTTTATTATTGGATGCTTTGAGGCTTTGTGCCTCCAAAAAAGGTGACCGGACGGAGAACAGAGTATAACACTTCGACAAACGAAATAACTTATCTATTTTCAGGTCCACTTATACGAATATAAGGAATCTGAATGTGCAACAATTTACGTCCCACATAGACACCTGTAGGGCGGGTATAATCATACCACACAAACGTGTTATGGTTCCCACTCTCAGATTGTAGACACTTGCGAGGTAAATAACCTTATCGATAGTATTTCTTTTTATTCTAAGCAATTTGGATTAGTAAGTCACAACTACAAAGAAAATAAAGATAATATGACTAGAATAACTTTTTGATTACTTCAACCAGTCCTTAGTAGCTAGTTAATTTGATTGGCTCTCTATTTGATATTTCAATAATAAAGACGTAGAAATACATACGAAGACCTATCACGAGTGTAATGCAATATGGATTTTTATCCAGATTTATTACACAGATTTATTAGAAAAATCTAAATGGATGATCTTAAAGGTTTTTTGAATAATAATAATAAAACTTCATTGAATACTAACTATATATAACTGTGAGAATACATGCTATATACTAACACAATGAAAATGAAATTTTAAAGTTAGGACGATGTTGAAGCGGATATATGAAGTGATCGGCATCAGACATCGTAAACAGAATTGGGTATTAATCAATTGTGCAAAAATTAAATTAAAATATTTCGGATTTTATCGCGGTTTAGTTTTCGTTTTTAAGTTCCCAACGTTTCAAGTACACTACAGCACTCATGGTCACGGGAGGGACTGAGGCGTTTTGCCTCTAAAAGTCATGGTTGTTCCAAAGTACCGTCGGAGGATTAATTCTATTGCATTTTATTGATTCTACAAATATTAATTAAAGAATGCCCAACACTGACCGTCAATATATTTACCATACGTAACCGTACGTACCTTTGAAACGTTACTGCGATCTTTTTTGCATTTTTTAGGGCGATAGCGGTGGTCCTCTCCAGCTTGATGATCACAAATGCCTGTACAACGTTGTTGGAGTGACGTCATTCGGCAAGCACTGTGGAGTCCTCGGCTCCGCAGGAATGTATACCAGGGTTGAACATTACGTGCCCTGGATTAAGAGCATTGTGTGGCCTGGGGAAATGGCAGAATATGGACGATTTAGTAGAAGTTTTCTTTTTATATAAGAAAAATATATTTTAATCAATAAAAATTAAAGAAACGATAATTATATTAGGTGCAAATGAAAACGTTGCTTAAGTTGCAGCTGCAATTGGTCAGCCGGCGAGAACTATAAATGAGATCCTTTTGAAAAGAGTTTTTGAAATTTAGAAGAAATAAATAAGATTATACCTTATTTTCCTGTTTTCTTTTTTCCTATTCCTCTTCATTAAACAGACTATTGTTTTGTACTACGCTGGGTACAAATAAGGAATCCCAAAATATGCTCTTATAATGGTCAAGATCCTAATGTGCTGCACAGAATGCAAGATTGATGAAAGTCAACGGTAATAAAGTTTTCTCTGTTTGCATATCAAAAACAGGCCTCCATAACAGAGGAATGGTAAATATTCTATATGCCACTAGAGTACCATTAAATGATCTAGATGTTGGGCCCAGAGTGTATGTGCAAGTTTCTTAATTTTAATGATTTTTTTTTACCGTTTGCAAGGGATACATCGCACATGTAGGTTTTCATAAAATCACTAGTACGCCCGAACTATGAGAGTGGAGGAAGCCAGAGAGGTCTGTAAGGAATGAACCTGTTGGAACTCTGTACTCTCTGCCTACCCGGCAAGGGATGATATAGATATACAACGTGTAACGTAAATAACGCAAGACCTTAGGCTCCCCGATTAGAGAAATGCTTCATAAATTCAAAACAAAAACCAAATTTGAAAGTTTTTACTCTTTTTAAGCACTTTTATACCCGAATTATTAATGAAACTTTAAGTGTGTGTGTGCGTTTTGAAAAATACTTTTTAGGAATGCATTTGAAATCTCCTTATTGCTACGAATAAAAATAATTTTAGTTTTTTATAGCGCAATGAAAGAGTAAAATCATTTTTTGCAAATTTAAAAAATAAATGTAAGATACATTAATTATTGCTGGAATCATTTCAGTTACCGATCTAGAACAGGTCTTGCGTTTATTATTTTGCACCTTGTATAGATAGATACTAGGTATATAAGAAGCAGGACGATATTTATAAGATGAAGGTGACAGAGGTCACACTCACTATTAACTAGAAACTAGATTTAGCTCTATTGAGAGGCGCCTTCGTGACTTTTAGTTTTATATGTAAATAGATATCGAGCAAAGTGTGTCGCTAATATGATTTATAAAAAAATATTTTTAATAATTTCGTTTACTTGTTTCTGCCGTGTCAGAAGTGATCTTGGATTAGAAGAAGGTATGTATATTGAATTAAACCTTTATGAGGTACTAATATTATATTATAATAATATTAATTTTATAAACTTACCATGACCAAATAGGTAACCAGCGTGTGTGTGTGTGAAACGAATTAGAGAGTCGAGGAAGCCAGACAGGTATGTAAGGAAAGAATCTTGTTGGAACTTTGTACTCTCTGCCTTCCTCGTAAGGGATCTGGTGTGGTGATATAGATAGATATTGATAACAACATAAACTTTGTCGATAGAAAAGTATGAAGAATTGAAGGTAAAAAAGAATTTTGATAGAAACTGCGCTAAAACTTATATTTGGCGAATAATGCGCATAGGGTTCAAATCATACGTTAAGCAAATTGAAATTTTTCGATAAGTCAATTTCCAGTACAATTTTGGATTACATGGGATCTAACAAAAGTAGGTGAACACATTACACCTCTGCTGTCCCCTTGAGGAATATAGGCGTGACGGTTCTACTTATATAATTCACACAAAGACGAATTCGTAAACTGACAAAAATATTTGTGAATAGCACAAAGATTTAGTCTCTCTAAAATTCGTTCAAAAAGTTCTCAAAGAATATAAATAATTCCAAGTGCAAACAATTTCTAAAAAGCTTTTTTCAATAAGAGAAACCGACTTCACAAAGCAAACAATAAATATTTGATGTCGGTGCCGGTTGGTGAAGTCGGTTACTTGGCACCGACTTCAAATATTTATTTTTTGCTTATTGAAGTCTGCTTCCCGTTTTTTTTTAAGTTGTTTATTTCACAATTTTAAGTTTATTTAATTATGTATATTTATATACCTATATTATATTATTCTACATAGTTCTACAGTAAGACACTTACTGGATTGATACCCATAGTATAGTATATCCATAGTAACTGATTATACACATTTGTGCTGTATGCGGTTAAGGAGTCCCGAAGTGTATCTTCAAAATCCAAGGTTCAATACTGATAAAACTAAAATCTTACTACCCCGGAGCTATACTGAGCCCAATGGAAAAATAATCATTAAAATCTGTTAATTGGCAAAGAAATCATAAAAAAGCACAAATGAATTATAAACCTCCTCCTCTTTTGAAGTCAGTTAATATTCTGCTTAGTTCTATATTAGTGTACCTATAGGATTGACGTAATACCCATAATATCTCAATCTACACATTCGTGTTGTTTGTCGTAAAGGAGTCCCCTGGTGTATCTTCAAAGTCCAAGGTCCAATACCGATGAAATTAAAATGGGTCCACCTTGGAGCAATACTGAACCCAATTGACGGAAATATCGGTGAAAATATATAAAAAAAGAAAAAAAAAAGCATACATACAGATGAACGTAGAACCTCCTCTTTTTTGAGGTTGGTTAAAAAATGATAGAAGTCCGTTGAAGTTCAAATTGTTACCTTGATAGAGCATGTATGCATGTTATTACTATAAGTTCAAGGCACAGCTCAAGGTGAACTCTTATAAAGGTCATATACCAAAATAAAAAAGTGTTAGCTCGCCATATAATATATTTATAAGCTTTAATTATTATTTCATAACTAAGATACTTTTAGAAGCATCGCATTACATAAGGGAAGAGTTTTAGTTTAATCCTTACAATATTTAAGCAAAAACCCGTTTTTTTCTAGACAATTCAAATATTTTTAAACTGTTGGCTTTTAACAAACCTTCTATAGACATCTTTTCTGGAGACACCGTGGCAATGGAATGGCATTGAAATACTAGTTCAATTATAAAGTCCAAAGAAAAGAACTCTTATGTCATCTTAGATTCAAAAGAAACTTGAAATTGTGCACGGTATTTGTACTATGTATAAACTGTAATTATTTCCTTAGTTTTGTTCCCGACGAGGCCGCTGTGCGTTCCGTACCAATCGCGAATTTCAAATCATAGATTGGACAAAAATGCGATTTACTGACAGAAAAAAAATAAGGTTATACTCCGTTGGTTCGAGCATATAGAAAGAATGCCAGGAGAAAGAATGGCAAAACAGATATATAGTGCGAAAGTGGAAGGATGTAGGTACCGGGGAAGACCTAGACTATCTTACCATGACCAAATAGACCGTGTCTTATCTGAAGGGCAAGTCAACAGTCTCCGTAACCGGCGAGTGTGTATGAGACGAACTATGAGAGTGGAGGAAGCCAGAGAGGTATGTAAGGAAAGACCCTGTTGGAACTCTGTACTCTCTGCCTACCCCGCGAGGGAGCGTGATGATATAGATAGATAAATAGAAAAAAATACCAGTATCAGTCCGCAGCTTAACATTATGCCCGTCATGATGGCAAGTGGCTCGCCCACTATTGCACGAGACCCCGACCTAACAGCCTCGGAGAAAAGTATGGGTGTATCTCCTCTGCCATCCACCGGAAATAATAGGCGTAATAGTATTTTTTTAGTTATACTCCTTTTTTTCTTCTTCTCATGATTATGTTTACTATATAAAAGACATTTAAACGTTTCCCTTCCTTTTGTAGACAGTCTTCCGTAGACATATTTTTTAACATTCATATTTTTTAATGTACATTATATTTTGTTCTATGTGCTTACTGTTAGAGAAATCTATCGTAATAATATGACGTACCTTTTAATATTTTATTTCAGGTGCCGAATGCATCACCGATGGCGTGAACGGCACGTGTCATAACATCTTCAAATGTCCCAGTGCCGCTTTGTCTTATATTTACGTATGTATCGTTGTATGCTATCGTTGCCTTCAAATTGTCCCCTGAGATTTTCCTTATGGAAGTAATTTTTGCCATATTTATTTTATTTTTATTTTTTTATATTAAAAAGTAACCCTACACTAGGATTTATTCCTGTGTCCTGGGTGCGTTCACAAACATGGGAATTCACATACGAGACCGAAATAAATAATTGTGGGTCACACAAACATTTGTCCCGTGCAGGAATCGAACCCGCGACTATTAAGCTCTTAACCACTGCACTAAATCGTCCGTCATTATTTTATTTTATAGTAAAGTCAGCATCAAAACTCGATGACCACATCCAGATTACCTAAACTCCTATACACCGTAACATTGTAAAGGTACGGCCAAATCAACGCGTCCAATCTGCGTGCACGATGGCGTCCGCGGTGGCGATCAGTGGCGATCACCTTGCGTGCTAAAGTCGTTTACACTAGTCCGAGTCTAAGATTCCGCCTCTACATTCCCTTATTCTTTTCCTAATAATAGTCTATGCAGTATTGAGCGGATAAGTCCAAAACCTTTTTTTTCGACTTATGGAAGCTTTTTATCCCGCGCAAGATACTTTCTTTTGTTAAAAGGCTGGTAAACTGGATAATGCCAGGATTTGAGCCATCTTTTTTTGGGAGTTCTATAAATGTCCTTAATTGTGGAACAATCAGTTTCAAGGTCCAGTGTTTTGCCAAATTTAATGATATCGTTGCATAGGTTGTCTTTCGTTGCTCCATTAACATTCAGTAAATGTCGTATTTCTATTCCAGTTCCACGCTACCTACGCTCCTGGGATTCCTGGGCTTTTATTTTATCTTCCAGCCTTTCAGTCTCGAGCAACGATATTTTTACTAAGAACTCTTCGAATTTTTATGACATTAGCTCAACGCTCATGCTTAATTCAACATTTTGAACATTAAGTTCTTTAATCGCGTTAATTAATTCCTGAAACCGAATACGGTTTCAGCGCAAATTGCATTTATCTTTATCAAATTCACGTTTCTTTCGTTCTGTGAGAGTTGATATAAGTAGAAGAAGATCAGGCGCCGATTCGTAATGTTGCCGAAGGAAATCACTAATGGCAACTCTCAATTACCTATCGATCGCTTACTGTCAGTTAAAATATCTATCTCTAGTAACTTTCTGTTCATTAAACTGTTTTAATAAACAAAGAGAGATAGAAAATATCATCCATAACATTTTTCTATATTTCTAGGAGGGTCGATCTGTAACCATGAACAGATATCTTCATACAAAAAATAAGCGAAGCGTTTCAATAACATTTTCACAGCTATCTGCAGATAGAATAAACGTCAGTTTGCTTATCCTTTAAAATCCGCGGATAATAAACAGCTCTTATTAAGATTTAATATAAAACATTATCTATAATGAGTTCCATATTCATTGTTGAAAGTGATGTGTGTGTGAATGATGTACGCTGTTGGTCGCGAGGCCTTTACAGCTTCACTGGACTTAAAGGCGAGCGTGCAACCACTACGCTCTAGCCAGCCAGAAGGGCAAGAGGCGACATACTCGAGGGCGCCCTCGGTTGGGACAGTCGCTGTAGGGGGACGGGTGCACTACTAAGTGTACCGGTCAACAGCCGGCTATGGGAAGGGATCTACTACTACGTCGTCGTAGTCGCCCGTATTCTGAGCGGAAAGAAGGGATGACAATACTGAGCTATTTCACGATCCGACTCGGAACTAGAGGAAAACCAGGGTCCCAAAGTTTATACAAGAATAAACTGATTTTTATGCCGCTTCTATACGTATCGTACGTACACCCGATCCATCAAATTTAACATATGAATATATTTCAATCAATAATTTAACATATTAAATTTCATCAGTACAACATAACAACCATATATCAGTATATAACATATGAATTATACAGAAATAATGTAAATAACATATATTATCCTATCTTAAAATGTATTTGTTTTTAGATGCGACGCAAAAATAAAACGCTTTATAGGGCTACTTTAAACAAGCAGAGGTAGCGTTATCTATTCTAAGACTGAAGTAAGCATAACGTAATGTCGATATTGAGACGGCAGTAAGAGATAGATCACACCGTTTCTTTTATCTTCGATATCTAACTGCGGCTAATGATAGATAGGTTATTGAGAACTGCCGTAAGTCAAACTTACAGTCAGTTGTTTCCCTTTTACTACCAGCGGCGCTTCGGCTTTCGGGAATTCGGGGGACGTAGCAGGGGATGTCCGATTTAGTGGAATAGTGATATTGAATTTTTTGCTCGATGGTAATTATACCACGAGAGTATAAGATTATCACAGTTCAAGTTGCGATGAGGAACGAAGAAAGCCAATAAATAAAGTCGAGGAGTTAGCGACGTAGTCAAATATTAAAGTACCAGGTGCGCATAGGCACTGCAGAGGTAATAGTAGCGACCGCGCTGCTTCAACGCGTAGGCGGAGCTTTTGTGAATAAGCAGGATAGAGGTGCGAGAGTACGTTACCGCAGACGTCCGTATGCGTAAGTGGGTAAATATTGAAGTATGAGAAGCGCATAGGTACTGCGGAGATAGTAGTAGCTACCACGTTACTTCGTTGCGTAGGCAAAGCTTTTGTAAACAAGCAGAATATATGTGCGAGAGCACGTTACGGCAGACGTCAGTATGCGTCCATAGTTAAATATTGAAGTATCAGGAGCGCATAGGTACTGCGGAGATAGTAGTAGCGACCATACAGCTTTGATGCATAGGCGTAGCTTTTGTAAGCAAGCAGGATAGAGGCCTCGTACCTTCCTGTGACGTCAGTGTGGGCGGGTAACCGTGCAAGGAAGACAGCAGGATGGTCGTGCGCAGGGGGTGGAGCTTGGTGTTCACTTGAGACTCTTCATACTTCTATGTGTTATGCACTCCCTTTTTTTTAATTGAATTTAAATGATTAAAAACGCAATTTAAATTGAAGAAAAACAATTGTACGGTAACATAAAAAACGTCTTCTCGTATTCAAAATTCGGGAGCAGGGAACCAATATATTTATAAATTATAAGTTTAGCTGCATAGAGATAACATTATTTTTTCAAGATAATAGTTTATTGATTGGTACTTTATTGCTAATCTATCCTCCCTATGATCGCGCGTCCAGACGCTCTACCCACTGCGCGTGCAGGAGGCGAGACGCGTTGGTGTGAACCCGTCCATACAAATACTACTACAGGAACTGATCGCCACCGCGGATGCCATTGCGAACGCGGCTGGATGCGTTGGTTTGGCCGTACGTTAAAAAGTCAATATTAGCGGAACACCAGATCGAAGAAAATCTTTTATAAAACAAGGTAAACCGACTTCAAAAAGCAAAAAAAATAAATATTTGAAGTCGGTGCTGGTTGGTGCAGTCAGTTACTTGGCACCGAATTTAAATATTTATATTTTGCTTTTTGAAGTCGGTTTACCTTTTTTTATAAAAGATTTTTATTTTACAATTTTAAGTGACCAGTAATTATTCTATAGTAGGGCACCTATAGGATTGACGTAATACCCATAATATCTCAATTTACACATGCCTATTGTTTGTCGTTAAGGAGTTCCCTGGTGTATCTTCTAAGTCCAAGGTCCAATGTCAATAAAATTAATATGGGACCACCTTGGAGATATACTAAACCCAATGCAAAAAAAATATCAAAATCGGTCCACAATTGACGGAAATAACGCTGAACATACATAAAAAAAAAAAAAGCATACATACAACCGAACATAGAACCTCCTCCTTTTAGAAGTCGGTTAAAAATAGGTGGACATTACGAAATCCAAATATATCTTAACATTATAGGCTACAAATGTCACTGAACAATATTAAATGTTTGTTTCGGCTGTTGAGTATTTACAATGACAGGTTGCCAAAAGTGGATAAACATTAATGTATCCAAAAATATCGTACGTCTCAAATATAACTTAAAAATAATAAAATTTTGTTGGGATAAACATCTGGGTGGTATTTACTTGAAAATATATATATAAACCTTTTCATGTTACACTCTGTCCTTTAGTGTAAGTTGAATTAATATCCATTAGGCATATATGCTGACAAATGCCGACATTTTACATTAGTTATGTAAATATAAGGATACATGTTTGAGCGTGTAGTATTGAAATCAACGTAAGTCTTCTTTCAGATGAATGCAGGAGACGGTAATGATGTCCCGCCACTCCCGGAGATATGCTCTTACGACAACCAAGAGCCAATTGTGTGCTGCACTGATTGTTGGATTGATGACAAACAAGGGTAAGAACTGATTATTTGTAGCCTTAACTGGTGTACACAGATACCTGTTCATTTGCCGACTAATCACAATATTGCATGGACGAATCTATAGAAATTTTACTAAATTAAATTATTATGATAAATTAATTTATTATGATTCAAATAATTTTAATTTAAAAGCCTTTTTAAAAACAAGCTTTTATAGCAAAAACACTACAAAAATATCTTGCTAAGTAGAGGAGGCTTCCTTCCGACTCAATCATCAGACCTTGGGCTCCACACGGGTGTAGAGTACTCGTTATTACAAATCTAACGAGCCTAAACACGGTGAGGTTATATCAAGTAGTCAGATGTTTCCATTTGCCAACTTTCGGCTTCATCGTCAGACCCTGAACACTATCTGGTTGTAAAGTACTCGTCAATACCAATCTAACATGCACACTAACACTTGTAACATTAACACTTGTAAAGTTCACATGTTCCTACGGCCACCTTCCGATTCCATCATCAAACCAGCTCTATGGTACATACCATAATGTGTGTGTGAATGATTGATCTATGCTGTTGGCCGCGGGGCCGTTACAGCTTCACCGGACTTCATCGACTTTACATACGTATGCCAAATTTCAGTTCAATCGTATACCTGCAAGTGCTTGAAAAATGAATCACAAAACTTGAACCGGAAAGACAGACAGACATACGAACATTGAAAGTTAAATAAAAGCTAGTAAAAAGTATATTCGTGAAATAAGTAGGTAGTAACATGAATATTTGTAACACACTGAAAACAATTTAGGATTGTATACAGGAATACAAAACATTGTAGAGATCAATGCTTTTTAATACATTTAGTTTATCTCAGAGGTCCCCAGACTTTTTTTGGAAAAATGTTAAGATTAGATTTAACTGTGGAAATTTGCGTTGCGGCTTAGTTCCAACCACGAATTAATAGTTTTCGAAAAAAGAAAGTGAGAATTGCTTGGTTAATTAATTAATTGACTGTGTAGAAAGATCTAGAATCCGCGATTAAGTGCTGAAACGTCTAGAAGGTTCCTCCCCTTTTATTATAGCCGGCGCGCAGTCACGGAATACAAGTACCTATTTGTTCACGTACAAATAGGTATGTCATAATAATACCGCTTTGTGGGCCGCGCCGGCTATTGTTCGAGGTTCTTCTATCGATGTACTTAGAGGGGTCGCGTCCGTTCTAGAACTGTCATACGAGTATAAAAAGAACACAGAGCGCGGGGACGGACACAGTCTCTTCTCGGAAGCGATAGTGATCAAATCAGAGAACAAGCGATCTAAGTGGAATACACCGGCGACCTTAGCAACGATATATCTTTAAGAGATCTTTAAGACCAGAAATGCCTTAGTTCTAAACCACAATATATTTAAAGGCAGGCCATGTAGCGCTTCATTCATTTTCAATCATTTTAACGATAACTACGGTTAGGCAGCGATCGGTCGGTCAATCTAAGATGGATGACCGTCTGTTGCATCTTCATATTTTTGCAAATTTGTGCTTCAAAAGACAAGCTATGCTGTTAATTTCGGTTATCACTTAAAGTGGTTAAGCCAAATTAGAAGCGTTAGCTAATAATAGCTTGATAAATTCCAACAGCATGCGGCCACAACCCTATCTCTACCAATCTGCACTGAGTCCGCGCGGTGGAGTTTTAGACCTATTTCTCTCACCTCGGTTCTCGAGAGAAGAGATTTGCTAAGCAGTGGAACAATATGAGCTGATTTTATTATTATTTATATTTTTAAGGTTCAGAAATTCTGCAATAGGAACTAATGGCGTACCCACAACAAAATCAGGCCCGCTGGCATACAACAGTAAGTTCTTAGATGAATAATTTGTCTAGATGGAGCATTTCACGCACGAAACCGCATAAAATGTATACAGACAGAACTGTAATACGCGCATTCATGCGCACGCGCACATTGACAGCTTTTGAACAGATTGATCACCGGCAGCACGCACACATTGTGCATAACTAAGGCCGCTTTAGGCACCATTTTTTTAGCAATCTGAGACATTGCTAGACACGTTTTTTTTCCTTATAATACATAGCACTACCCTCGAAATTATTGCTGTTTCAACACCCAGACCAAAACAAATAATTGTGGGTTACACAAAGATTTGTCACGTGTGGGAATCGTAACCGCGACTTCTCAATCCAGTAGGCGGAGCAACTCAAACTCTTAACCACTAGGCCAAGCCGTCCGTCAACCTACTTAAACCAGCATTAGAAAGGTGATCAAGTTATTTAAAACTATACAGTACAGTTACAGTTTTGATTTACATTTATAGGAGTTAGGTTAAGTCCGAAGATACTTGGCACCTTAGTTGCTTGGATAAATTTCCCCAATTTCTTGTAAAAATCATCGTCTATTTTGATTTAGCTAAAATTAAAATTACTTTTCGTGCCAGCATATTCGTGATAGTAGCGATAGTAGCGTAACGGCATACAGAATACCATTACATAGAGTAATCGTTACATGCGTTTTCTCATAGTATACCTTGCTGCTACTTCACATGTCTGACCCAGAACTTTAAGCAAGCAACACCTGTGGTGTTTGTCGGTAAATAAGTTTTGGTGATATACATACTTCATATAAAATGAACAGCTTTGACCAGTGGTTAAAAGCTTAAGCTACCCACTTGTTCGAGAAGTTGCCGTTTCTAGACCCGCACGGGACAAATCTTTGTGAGAGCCAAAATATTTGTTTCGGTCTGCATGCTTGTGCAGGTCCATTTCATGTTTGTAAACGCTTTTACGACTGAAGAATAATTCTTAGCATAAAACTACGTTGTATTAAACAAATCTTCATGCAGTGGTCTACAAATACAAAGGCCAACAAACTGAATATGTATCTCTGGATACATATTCAGTTCATTCATATTCCTCGTCTAATAACAAAAACACAAGGTATATATATATATTTGATTTGTGATTTTATATCAATTTACAGAATGCTTGGAATATTTACAACGGCTTCCATATCCGTGCCCTGGTAAAGGAAACTCCAAAGTAAAAAAAATCTGGAATGCAGACAAAAAATGCCACGGTTTTACGTTTTCCTCAGTATTAGCTGTAGGAGGCCGCGATGCGCAAAGATGGGAATTTCCGCATATGGCAAGTAGTAAAAGTATTCATTCCTTAGGAATTTTACAGCCTGGTGATTGTCAGGGCCTGGGTTTGCTTACTCCCCTTAAATGACACTGTATTAATGAGCAAAAGAATCGTGTTACTACTTTCTGAACGTGTAAGGTAAAATAAAAATAAGAAGCCCTTTATTTCTTGCAAAAAAACGTAGTATGTACTAATTATTATTGCTACATTTATTAGAATACTAATAATGATAAACAAGAAAACTGATTAAATTGCAAGAATCCCTCCTCGGGAGAAGGCCTCGTCCAAATAAGTCCATTTGTCCCTGTCTTCGGCCACTTGGGTCCATTTCGGGCCTGCTGTCCTTGTAATTTCGTCTTGCTATGTCGCGTAGAGTCTTCCTCTGTAGCGATTTGCTTTTGAGCCTTAGTAGGCTCAAAAGCAAAATACCGTATCTCATCTTGTAGTCGCGCTACATGTCTCGCCCATTTCCACTTTAGTCTTTGAGCATGGTTTAGATTTAGAGTGTCTGTAGTTTTTATTATTTGTGTTCTATTGTATTTAGTATACTTACCTCCACTCGGGAACGTATGGTTTCACACGTTGCGGTAATCGATTGCGTTTTCAATTTATTTTGGGCCAACACTAAATTGTACCCATAGACGATGTTCTAACGAAATGTATAGGACAAAATTTAAGTTCTGTTGATGTATAATAGTTGGTAGAATGTGTTTGTGATTACGTGATTGGATAACGTAAACATCCATCAGACGCGCGTTCCCGCTATGTGGCGTCTCAAGTGTCGCGCGTGTAAATAACCAAATTCGTCATACCAATTGATGAATAAATCTTATAAGAATTCTTAAAGGAACTTGCTAGTAATAGTTTTGTTTATAAAATGTTACAAGCCCCCGAAAAGTGTGAGTGATAAAAAGTGTTTGTTTGAGATTCCCAACGGAAAGAGTAACGAGAAAGAGTTCGGTACGTCACCTTTGTCTCAATTTAGGTTTAATTACGTAAAATAAACGTTTATTTGTGTCTATTTATGTCTATAATAGTAAAATTGGATGTATTCTTGTTATTTTTTCTATAAATTAAATCGGAAACCTTTATATTATTGTAAAAACTTTTGCCTAGATTTCGGCCTATCTAAACAAGAGATTCAGGTAAGTTTTTTGGTAGCTGACTAGGTATTTTTAGATGTTTATTTGTTTAGATGACCTTAAATTAGATATGTATGATTAGTTATTTACAATTATAAAGTGCAATGAACCATTTGTCTAAGTGTTATGAAAATGTGAAAACAGGGTATTTTTTATTGAGATTTTCCGGTTGTTTATGTTTAGCTAATAATGTTAATAGTGCTAGGGTACAAACTTTTTAAAATTGTGCATCAATAAAAGACGTCAATATCATAGAGTCGTTTACTTTTTATTTCAAGTGAAAATTCGCTATAGTTTTTTAATTATCATTTTTTTTTGCAAACGTAGGCTGGCCCCCTATTACATGAGACCTAACATCGGCAGCGAAACGTGGGTGTACTCAGTACACCTCTGCCACCCCCGCTGTATAGGCGTGACGGTGACATTTTTTCGTATATTTGTTGATAAATTGTAACCACGTGACTTGTTCAAAAACAAGACATTTATGAAAAGAACAGGTTTTATTGAAAAAAAATATTTTAAACATTACAAACAAATGATGTTTTAAACGTTTACTATGTCGTTTGTCGTACACCTCTGCAATTGCCGCTTGGGGAAACATATTTTAGGACCTAATGTTGTCGGCGAAATATAGGCGAACAAAGTACACCTATCGTGGGTGAGATCGTGGGTGTACATATTACACTTCTGCCACTGCCACGTGAGTAAATATATTTTTAGGTCAAACAAACATGGTTGGCGAAATGTGGACGTACAAAATACACCTATCGTTGGAGAAATATAAGTGTACAAAGTACATCCACAATTAGTGTACTATGGAAACCTCGCGTCAGTTTCACGGCTCTGAATGTAAACGAAAGAAACCATCGTTTTTTTCTAAAACTTCATTAGAGTGATACATGTTTTATTTCGCATCAGTTGTCATTTGTTTTTTTCGCACGAAACATGAAAAAAACGATGGATTTTGAAGGAAACGGGAATGTTTCAAGTTTTGTTTCAACGCTAGCCTTACCCCTCTGTCGGTAGGAAAGCTTGGGCCGATTTTATACAGTCTCACCTGTATTGTTTTCATAGATGCTTTTTGTACGGGATCGCGCAGTGGACTGTAAGGGCTGGTTGACTGGCTAGTTTCCTGTTCGCTCGATAACCGTACCTATGGGCTGGTTCTAACAAATGACAAGACTTGTAGGCTTCTAATTGATCTTTACTACGAGAAAACTCACTGTGTTTATTACAACCCGGTAGACAAATCGCGACTGAACTGAACGCTGTGTGTGTATGTCAATGATCTACGCTATTGGCCACGGGGCATTTACAGCTTCACCGGACAAGAGAGCGAGCGTGCAACTACTACGCTTAAGCGCTTTTTTGTGTGTGAATGATCTACGCTGTTGGCCGCGGGGCCTTTACAGCTTTACCGGACAAGACGCTCAAGCGCTTACATCTATTCGGCCTTATATTCTAATTTTGCTGTAGGTCCTCTGATTTGTCGATCAATCAGAGGAGCCACATTTCTTTTAATTAGGACGCTTAACTCGAAAGGACGCGACACAGCACGGTGGCCGGCCAATCCGAGGGGCTACATTTCTCTCAACCGCAGTGGACGACGTCGCCCGACCGACGCACGACTAAGCACGCCGTTAGGTAGATGTCCTATTGTTCTCCGTCGTCCTGCACACTTTTGATTACCTGTATACATTTTCTACTTCCTGGTCTTGCTTAACCCAAATGCTTGAATGTAACACAGTACAGTTAGGTGATATGAGGAACAAAAACAATTTAATATACATAGATTAGTCAAACACACTGCGTTAAGAGTAAAACACATTCTAAGTTTATTTACAGTATACTTTCAAAGAATCTCTGCTAAAAATAAGGATAGAAGATTCCCAGAGCTGCATAAGTAGCAAATTCTATAAGTCCCATACAGGAGCAACTATCACAAACAGTAGTAATTCAAGCGAGGTGGTAGTATTTTAATACCCATATTAGAGAAGAACTCGTTTATACCTGGTGTAGGCAGAATGGTATTTTCAACAGCCTATGTCCGTAGTTAATTACTGAAAATAAAGAAACGCCTGACGGTAGTATTCACAATCTGAGTTCATAAGTGTTGCTACAAAGGCTCAAGATGCTTATTTACTTTGCAGGCTTTACTTGGATATGGTGCGGACAAAGAATCAGCAGAATGGTTGTGCGGTGGATCAATAATTAGTGAGCGATTTATTATAACAGCGGCGCACTGTTCACACTCCCGTACTTTGTGAGAATACATTTCTTTAAATGTTAAGCTTTACAACATTTCCTATCAGCCGAAAGACGTCCACTGCAGAATAAAGGCCTCCCCAAATATCGCTATGACAATCGGTTTTGTGCTGTATCCAAATAGACAAATGAAGGCCACAAAAATAATAGACACAAAAACCACCAAATTTAATTCAAATATATTTTGTAGAAGTAATAAAATACTGCAGTGACACATGCGTTTCACAATGTCAATTCAACTACAATATTTTTACAATTTAATTCAAACCTTGTCTGAGACCTTTGTAAGTAACAATTTTTGCTGGTTTATGTTAATTTATCTGCAAATATTAATCGCACAGCAAGGTGACTATAAATTTCCGAATTATAAACGCAAAGATAACGTATATTTTAGGATGTTATAATAAACCACAAGAATGCTTGTGCTTTATTATAACAATTTGATATTCTACTTTGAATTCAAATTTAAAATTAATTGATACTCTACATTCACATACTTGCAGTAGCTGCAGTATATATCCTTAAAGAGAAGTTTCAAGTACAAAACAAGGACATACCTTGCAGGTATACTGCTGGTAACTCTGGATATTATATCTACCATATATGGTAAACCAGATAACTATAAAAGAATTTACATACAACACTGTGAGAAAAATAAGCTCCGTAGGAAGAGAACGACATTGTTGTCTGACAGGTCAGACAGTTTGTTCTCTTAGAATAATCTTATATCAATAAAAAAAAAACCAGACGATTTATTATAGTTGGCGTCGGCTTACATTACAAAAATTCTAGCTAGTTTATCTGACTCAAAGGTTATTTTATGTGCAATTAAATTGTTTTTTTTACAGAGAACCCGTTAAATTTGCGGCATTGGGTATACTGAAACGCACAGACCCCCAAGAGCTTTGGCATATTTATGACATAAAGAGAATGATAATACATCCTGATTATAAAGCACCAGTAAAATATAATGACATAGCACTTTTGGAGACTGAAGCTGAGTAAGTAATGTTATTTCTCTACTGTGTAGTTACATGTCTTCAAGGCCCATCCGTTGCACTAACACGGTGACATTTGAAACAATGGTATACTGGTAACAATGAATTTGAAAATCACTGTTTAAAGTTATGTTCTAAAAGGATTGAATTGAAAGCCACATGAAGACATGTCAGTGAACTGATGTGGAAGGCGGAGGCGGAATTAAATGGTTCATGTATCAATACATTTATGAAAACATAATGTATACAAGAAAAAATATACAGTTGTTTAATCCATAGGTGATAGGCATTGCTATAACACGCGACATAGAAGTAAATCAGATTAACCGTAATTTTGTCTGTCAAAAATTCACACTTCTTTCATGGGGTAATATGTTAGATTTTATAATAATATTCCTCTTGACGTCACTAAGCTAAAGGGAAATAACGCTTACGCTTAGTAAGCGAGCTTATTATACGTCAGATGATTATTTAACAGACAAAATACTTGGATATGTGCTGTTCCAGCTCCACTTCAATATGGATAACTTGTTCAGATAATATTATTTTTTATTATTTCCTGTCTTAATTTAGTAAAAATTAACCATTTTTACCTCTGTAAATGAGGGAACCATGTAGCCATTCTCATGGATAGTATAATTTGTTTGATTTAACTTAGACCCACCTGACAGACCAGCCTACATTGTTCTCCTACACCCCACAACAAAATGAAAATGGAAAAAGAAAATGTAAAACTACTATTTTAAAAGAGTAACCGTGGAGTGTTTTTTTCCCTGCTTCTCCACAGGAATGACATCTCTGTTGCAATTCATAAATACTGTAATGGTTTACATGAATAAAAAATATTATGATTCTGATTCATATAAAGCAATTTACTGTAAGTTGGTGGCCAGTGAACAATATTTTCTATGTAAAATGGAGTAAGAGCATCTTCTCACGTTGAAGTGGAGACAAGTCATTACAATGAAAATGTTAATTAACAAACTGACATCTCTGTTGGAAATCTGTACTCTCTGCCTACCCCGCAAGGGATCTGGCATGATGATATAGATACATAGAAATAATAGGTATTCCACAGAAGTATTTTTCGAGATAATAAGTGTCCTGATTTATTTGACTATGTAAGACCTTCAATTAAATTCGTTTAGCCATTTTAATATGAAGAACTAACAGGGAGACTAACTATTCCGGGAGAACCGTGTAGTGAATATATTATACACTTTGTCAACTTCCACTAGACTTATTTTTCTATCAACTAACTCTATCACCGGGTTCAGGCTTAGCCCCGCTTAGCCCGTACAGATGGTCTTTGTAAAATATAAACTAAGCTAGAGCGCGATTATTATGTTAACCATGTTTAAGTGTTTAAATCAAACATGTATGAACAATTTCGAGTGAGTGCTTTTAACCACTGGAAAGTTCTTCGCGAGGACACGAACCAGAGTCCAATATCAATTCATAGACGAATTTATGTAAAGGCAAAATCACATATTTTACATCGTAACATTGCAGTTCGGGACAAACAGTAATAAAGTCTTATGGTTTATTCCGCGACAATCTAGTAAGTCGATTTAGAAACAATGAATGATTTATCGAAATCGACTTTCTTTTTCTGTCCTCAAAAACTGTTAGATTTTACCAAAATATAAGTATGCAGAGTTGTGATCTTTAGTACAGGCTACAATTACACAAAATTTCATTCAAATCCATCAAACAGGTTTGGAATAAAGTGTCTTTTTAGAAATCCAATGTTTCGCTTATTTCCGTCTTTTCTGGAAAAACCTTTTGATTTTTCGGGATAATTTATTTATTTATTTATAGAAAACTTATTTATATATTTATAAATATCTATATAACGTGTTAACCAACATTTTAAGGTATCTGAATGCAAAGTTTCATCAAAATCCACCTTGTAGTATTTACGCGATGATGGTATACACTTGGACAGACAGACAAACAGACACGAAAGCCAAAATTGTAGAATTGGCTTCTAAATTGATAGAATGATATCCCTGGGTTTTTATTTCCTAAAAATATTCCATGTAACGACATGATTTCCTTACAGTTTATTATATGTTACCGGAAAACTTAAATATTAACTATATTATCTGTCATATGAAATATCTACGTGCTATGTTTCACTGACTTTTAAAAACTAGTTTTGGAACAATGAATGATTTATCAAAATCGACTTTTTTGTACTTTCCTCGGAAACTTAAATTTTATGAAAATATAAGTATACAGAGTTGTGATCTTTTGTACAGGCTACAATTACACAAAATTTCATTGAAATCCATCATACAGATTTAAAGTAAAGTGTCTTTTTAGAAATCCAATTTGTCCTTTCTGGAGAAACCTTTTAATTTTCCAGTATAAATACTATACAACATGTTAGCCAATATTATAAGGTATCCGCATGCAAAGTTTTTGCGTGATGCTGGTTCATACCCTCCGACAGACAAACAGACACGAAAGCCAAAAATTACAGAATTAACTTCTACATCGATAGTATGATTTTCCTATTCTGTAATGCTGAATAAATTGTGTATAAATGCTGTGTACGTCTGTTAGATAGATAGATAGATAGATAGAGTATTCTTTATTGTACACTAGCGAACTTAAGATAGAGGCACAATTGGCGGTCTTATTGCTAAGAGCAATTTCTTCCAGACAACCAGTACGTTGGAAGAAGCAACAGATAAAAATAGAGGGCAGTTGGTGGCGTACACTATAAAGATATATATTCCATAAAATACTACTACATACATATTGATACACAGGACTTGATATACTAAACATATAAATCTAATTCAATCCAATTATGACAGCAATTATTACATTATCCAACCAGGAAAAAGTGATCTTTAACCATTGTTTTAAAAGAATGCAACGTCTTTGCACGTCGGACCGTAACAGGCAATGCATTCCACAAGCGTACAGCTTGATTAGTGAAGGATTTATGAAAGAAGTTTGTGGAATGCATTGGTGTTTTCAGCCTCAGATTCTCTGATGACCTTAGGAACCTCGAATGCGTTTCATGAAGGAATTCAAACCGTTTTTTAAGGTAAGAGGGAGTTGTCGGATTATATAAAATGTTGTATAAAAGCGATAGTATGTTAGCATTCCGGCGATGGCGGATTGGCAGCCACTTGAGTCTTCCACGAAATTCAGAAACATGGTCATATTTGCGAAAACCAAATATGAACCTTATACAAAAATTTTGAAGGCGCTCAAGTTTATCAAGTTGGCTCTCAGTAAGATCAAGATAGCTGGCGTCTGCATAATCTAATATAGGAAGGAGAAGGGATTGTGCAAGTGCAATTTTAGTGGCCGTTAGCAGAAAATTGCGTAGCCTTCTTAAAGATCCTGCCGATGCAAAAATCTTGCGACTGAGTTCCTGCAGTTGTGGGCCCCAAGTAAGATTGGAGTCTATATAGATCCCCAGATTTTTCACAATTTTGCTTATGGTTCACATGGTGTCACAATATAATTTGTGACACCATCGAACATAATTTGCGGAAGCTGTGACCAATCAAGACGAGAACTAAGTCTGGAGCTACCTACAACAATGACTTGCGTTTTAGATGGGTTAACTTGGAGACCGTGACTTTTACTCCACTCACATATTTTAGTCAAGTCATTATTGATGGTATTAACTGCCTCCGAGAACTTGGCCAATGGAGCTTGAGTGTATATTTGGAGATCATCTGCATAAAGGTGGTAAGAAGAACTTAATTGATTGGAAATAGAGTAAATAAAAACAGCGAAAAGTAAAGGAGATAAAACGCCACCCTGTGGAACACCGGCACTAGTACTACACCAAGAAGAGTAGGTTTCTTCGATGCGAATACGTTGCCGGCGACCAAACAGGTAGTTACGAAACCAGTCAATTGCCGTTGGAGATATGTTAAGAGAGCGTAGCACACCGAGTAAAATATCGAAATCTACAGTATTAAAGGCATTGCTGAAATCGAGCAGTGTGAGTATAGTTAGGTTACTGTTTACCATACCCAATCTTATATCATCCGTAATATTCACCAAAGCAGTAACAGTACTATGACCAGGACGGAAACCGGACTGAAAAGGGTTAAGGAGAGAGTTTTTGTTAAGGAATATACTTATTTGATCATGGACGAGGCGCTCAAGGACTTTAGAAAGGAAGGGCAGTATGGATATAGGACGATATTCAGTAAAGGAGGTGGGATTAGATTTTTTCGGTAAGGGTGTTATTTGAGCTTCTTTCCATGAAGATGGAAATTGCCCGCTGGATATTGAAAGGTTGAAGATATGGCAAATAATAGGTAGGATTTCGTCAAGGATTGGAAGAATAATATTACGGCTGATACAATCACTGCCGACTGCGTTAGACGTTATCGATTCTACGCTCTTCCTAACATCACAAGCGGAAAATTGATCAAAGACAAATGGGGCATAAATTGGCGTCGGAATAGAGGAAAGATAGTTAAGCGTATTTAATTTAGTTGTCTTATTAAAATTAGACGAAGTAGAAAAATGTCTGTTGAGAAGATTAAGATCTACATTTTTAGGGACGTTATCTTGGCGAGATTTTCCGACTCCAATTGATCTAAGAAATTTCCAGACTTTTGCTGGATTTCCGTTTTGTACACAACTATGAATATGTTGGCGTTGAGCATCCCTACACACCTTATTACAGTGATTCCGAATGGTAACATAGTTATTCCTATTACAGTCAGTGGGTCTAGTTTTAAACTTGGATTTTAGTGCCACTTTTCTGCTCATAAGCGACTTGATGTCATCGGTCAGCCAAGGCGCCGGAAGGTGTTTTACTTTCACAGGGCGAATAGGAGCATGTACGTCGAACAATCGAATTAACGCTGATGTGAAAATATTTACTTTGTCATCCAGCAAATCAGACATTAACAGAGACTCCCAATCAATGTTAGACGCGTCCTCCTTGAGCTTCTCAAGATTGATGCCACTAAAATTACGCTGCAACAGGATTTTAGCTTTGGCCTTAGGTGGCCGAATTTTATAAGATAGGAAGAGTAAGTCATGATAGGAGAAGGCGTCAGCTAAACACTGGCCGTGCTAAGCGACATGTTCAGTTGAAGAAACAAGGATAAGGTCAAGTAGAGACGGTGTTGAGTTAGGGAAATGATGAGTAGCTTGAAGCGAAAGAGATACTAAGTTACAGGATTCAAGAATATTGTAAAGACTTGTCGAACGGGAGTCATTTTTAAGTAAGCATGTGTTGAAATCACCCATTATAATACTATGACTGTAAGATGGGATCAAACTCTCTAGAAGATTTTCGAAAGAGGAAAAGAAGTCTACGCGTAAGGAAGGACAATAGTATACACCAAGAAGCAGTTTAGAATGACGGAGTCCGATTTCAATGAAAAGATGCTCACCGGCATTTGGCAATGGAGGTTGCGAAGATAAGTCGAGTAAGGAAAACGGTATAATTAATCGTAAATATATCGCAACTCCACCACCACTACCAACTGATCGATCATTTCTAATGAGATTGAAACCGGGAAGCGAATACAGTGTGGACGGGAGACACGGCTTTAGCCAAGATTCAGACACGAGAATAGCGTGAATGTTCTTACAGTCAAAGTTAGCCAGTATATCAGGAAAATGAGCCGGAATGCTTTGGGCATTGATATGAACCACATTGAAGTTCCCAGAGACATCTGAGAAGGTAGACGTGAGTGTATCAGAAAGTGACGGGACACTGATGAAACTATCGTCGCTGCTTCCTAGAGAGTAAAAAGTCCCCGTGTCACTTTCACTATCTATGTCACGTTCGGACATGGCTAAATTTTAAGTAAAATATGAATCTAGATGAACTCGAATAATAAAATTGTAAAATACAAGTATATACACAATAGTGTGATTAAAATACGTTAATAAATATGTATGTTATAATATTATATATATATATATATATATATATATATATATATATATATATATATATATATATATATATATATATATATATATATATATATATATATTAATTAATGAATACTTAAATAAACAAAAGCTGAAACACTAAATGTAAAAACAAATAATATTGTATAGCTAGCCCACCGAAAGTGTTATAAAATCGTATTAATAATAATAAAAAAAAAAGAACTGTGAATGGAGCATTGCCTATCATAGATCTGCAAATTCTATGTGGCAGTATGGATTTGTACCTTCGCCTGTCCGCAAAGGACAAATATTCCTATTACTCTGCAAAATCTATGGATGTTGTCTATGGCTGACATTGACATTTGAGATAAGTATTTGGTTTGACAATTGAAAATCAAGAAGAAAACATGCAGGAAGTAAATCAAAAGTTGAAAACAATGGGGGTATCGGCAAAGGAAGGTGAAAATACGCAGAAAGCAAACATGTCAACATAAAAACGAGTAAAAGTAACAAGAAATACATGTATAGGACCACTTTTTGAGCGGCCGTTTGGATCTCGTTGCTGTCTCCGTAGTCTTCGATGCAGTCTGCTTCACAGGCTCCAAAGCGATACTGTTCATATCAGGAAGCGACTCGATGCGGTGACGCGTTACATCCGATCCCAGAACATATATCTGGCCATCTCTCGTCCAGCAGTTACGGATACCGAACCGCGACCTGGCAGCCACAAACAAGTTGTGCCGGGACTTTGTTAAAAACTCGGAGATCGTAGCCCCCGAGCCTTTAAGCTTTATTTTGGAGAACCAGATCTTATTGCGAGTGGATACGTCATTCATTTTAACGAGGATTGGCCTATTTGATTTTTTGGAAGCGCGACCCGTCCTGTGGTACCGACGTATGTCACCTACTTTGAAGTCAGTCAGTCCCAAACTGTCCTTTACAAGATCGGCAACAACCTGAGCAGCGTCTTCTTTAGTTTCCTCCGCCACACCATGCAGCAGAATGATCTTCTTTCGGCCTCGCATCTCCATCTGGTCTACAGTCCGAGCCAACATTTCCACCTGCAGCTGAAGGATATTAAGAGCTTGCATTATGAAGGCTTGAAATGAAGAGAATTCTACAGCGAGGCCCACGGAGGTTCCTGGAGAGCCACCTGAAGACTTCTGCAGCTCAGCCTCAAAGTTGGACATTTTTTTGTGAAACATTTCTGACATGTGCGCCATGGTGTTCTGTAGTGATTCCATAGTTATGATAGTGGAAGTGTCAATTCAATTTTTAGAGGAGATAACACTTATCGGGCAAGAGTAGAAGGTTAGCTACACAGTTTTGGTCATTTATTATCTAATAGTTTCGGCCGGCTTCGCATGGGTAGATATTGCGTTCGCTGCGTAGGAACACGCGGCTACCTATTTCATAGATGTGCACCCCCTCTCCTGCACTTCGGTCCCCCCTCCCTCACCGCGTTGCCCCCTGCGCTGCATGGGTCCACTGTGCGGCGATGTTTAATTTTCTATTAGTATTTTGTTTAGATTGACATTTTTAAATTCGTAATATCTTTTGAATGGAATGTCCGATTTTAAAAATTCAAAAAGTAATCTACAGATATTGAAACGGTCTTTAATATGATATTATTTATTTGGATAAGGATTAAAACAAAGGTATGGATAACATGGTCTGATTTTGTTTGGCATTTCTATCAGTTTTTAAAATGTAAAAAAGTGGTTATAGTGCCGTAACTAGAATAGTTAGAAATGTGGTATTGCAAAGATTTTTTATAGATATTGATATGTTCTTAAATATTGTAGAACATTTTTTTGTTCTATCATCCATAGTCAGCGCATGCGTTGAAAGATATATTATGGCAAATTTTTTTACACCCTCGGTTACATTTTTGAAGTTTTAGTAGGGGTCCTTATTCTTTCTAGCAACAAATATAGCCTATGTTACTCATAAATAATGTAACATTTTAATGGTGAGTTTTTGAGTTTATTCGTTACATACATACAAAAATACAAATCTTTCCTATTTATAATATTAGTATAGATATGTAGGAGAATTTTAGTTACATGCGACATTACTGAGATGGATTTACGAGTAGACCCTTTCTTGTGGAGAGGAATCAATACGGACTCTGTCCAGTCTTTAGTTCCACTCTCCTGTGCGCCATACTTTTTGGCATAGCGTGTATGACTTTAGTGTCATCTGTACCCAAGCCCTTGATCATCAGAGCGGTAATGCAATCACCCCCGCATGCTTTTTGTTATAGCCTGTCAACTGCTGCAACAATTTCCTGAAGAAGGATATCGGGCTCATGTTGGTATAGCGCTATCCTTTCATCAATAGTGTCACTACTGGTGTCACAGTATAATTGTTGGCAGTACCTCCTCCATCTATTCCACACAAGTTGCTTATCGACGATGAGACTACCATATTCATCGTCTATACTTCAGGTTTTCAGTTTATACTCTTTGGCCAGTAGTTTTAAACTCCGGAACATGTCTTTAGTGTGAGCATGGTCGAAAGCTCTTTGGATTTCGACGCAAACGATATTTATGCACAGCCTTTGAACTTCTTGGTGCAGGGGCTTGTATTCCTGCTTCTCTGTTTCCGAACTCAGGCCAAACTCTTTACGGGCTTTTCTCTGTTATATTAAAGACTATGCTTCCTCAGACATCCAAGGTGACTTAGGCCGGCCAGCTGTTTGAGTTTTATTGATTTCATTAGCCGTTTGCAAAGTGACCTGTTTCAACTGCTCTCAGGTTACATTCGCGTAGTCAAAAGGGTCAACTGTAAAATCACGCAGCTGATCATAGATGGTTTTACTGAAGGCTTCTTGTGCACCATGTGCTAGATCCACCGCCTTTCTTAGCTTCCCTTTTTTGATGGACTTAAGGCGGATTCTAACCTGGGCTACCAATAATTGGTGATCACTGCCACAATCCGCATCAGGCTTTGTCCTGACATTCAACACTGAATATTTCCAACTTTCTCCTATCATAACATAGTCGATCTAGTTTCTATGTTGCCCATTAGATGAAGTCCACGTGTACTCGTATAACCTAACATATATCTATATAGTAGTAAATGACCAATAATACATTTGACACTCGTTCGTTTTGCAAAAAATGCAATTAAACCTCTTGAATCCAGACTGCTCCGTTGGACACTGCATCCCAGAGTGATCTAGTAGCAGCTAGTTATTTTCATCACAATTACGATGCTTTATTAACGAAATATCGATTGTAATAGCAAATATAAACCATCAAATTCCGCCTTAAGATCCAAATCCAAATGTTCGGAATGAATCCAAATCCAAATGTTTCAAATCTTGGTTCTGAACTAGATGCATCGCGTATGCAAGTTAGTAAGGAACTTGCTTAGTATAAAACCCAAACTAAATTGTGAAATTCCCTTATGTCGTTTCAGGATAAATTTTAGCAAATTGATTCTTCCAGCGTGCTTGGACACGGGAAAAATTCAAAAAGATTATGGAGCTCAAGCCGCAGGTTGGGGAAGACTCGGACACAATAAGGGTCTAGCGGATACTCTTCAAGTTGTACGTATTTAGATTTTAAGATCTTATATAATTATTACAAAAAAAATATGCTTTTTATGCATTTTTTTCACTCTTTATAATTGTGCCCAGTATACTAGCTATTGCTAGTATACTGGGCACTCTAGGCTCTCCCTATAATACTGAGATTACTGTACAACTCCGCCACGAGGACCGTTCAAGTACAGACTAGTAAATCAAGGCATATTCCATTGCACTGCGGCGCGCGACAGGGGGATGTTATATTCCCTAACTATTCACTGACCTGATAGAAGATCTTTTCAAGACACTTAACTGGGAAGAATGGGGTATAAACGTAAACAGCGAGTATATCTCACACATGAGGTTTGCCGATTGTATTGTCGCCATCGCTGATGACCTGCAGGTTCTTCAGGAAATATTGGACAGCCTATATGAGTTCTCTCGACATGTCACGGTCTCAGGATGAAATTGGATAAGACGAAAGACATGCTCAATCATCATGCGACTCCGAGAGAGACCATAGTCGAAGGAAATTCTCTCGAAGTTGTACAGGAATACTTATACATCGAGCAAACATTGTAATTAACTGGAGTTGTTGGAGGAAATAGGTTTTAGAGCGGAGACCACGAGCTGGCTAACGCAGTGTAGGACCGCAAGATGGAGTGACGACTTACGTCAGATAGCTGGCCGGAACTGCATAAAGCCGAGGGTCGGGCTGTGTGGCGCACATTGGAATTGGACTAATTTGGGCTGATAATGATGATAAAGATAATAATGACGATACTATTGAGACCTAACATCTAGATGATGTTTATTTAGACCGTGGGTTTATTTACAAACATGACATTTACGTACTCAATCTAGTGGGCGGGACGACTTATTCTCTTAACTAAGTCGTCTTTCATATTTATTACTGTATTTAAGTACTGTTCATTTTTGTCATATGTAATTAAATATTATATGTCCAAAGTTTAGCCCGAATAGACCAGTCCGTATAAACCACTGCTGGGCATTATTTCATCATTGTTTTAATTGTAGGATCAATCAATAGAGATTTCAATTTCAATAAAATTAATCCCCCTAAAGTACTCCGGAATAACAATGACTTGATGTCTTATGCCTTAGACCCTCCCGTGGCCATGGGTACTATTGAGCACTTGAAACGTCGGTAACTTAAAAACCAAAAATAAACCGCGATAAATGTTTTAATTAATTTTTGTCCAACTCGGCTATAGAACGAGCTGCTAGATGTCAAAAGAAACTATAAAGCCACCAAAAATATCACAATCCATCATACTGCAGGTTTATTTATTTCTAGGTCTACTTGAACGAATTTAACGAGTCTGAATGCGCAACAATGTACTTTCCACATAGACACCTGACGGACGGGTATAACCATACCTCACAGATGTGCTACGGTTCCCATTTCCAGATTATAGACACTTGCGAGGTATAAAACATATATTTTACTTTTTTATCACTTTGGTTCACAACAACCAGAAAGGGGCAAAATGTAATAAGATTAATAATTACAATTGCATTTTGTAATATTCAAGATTAAAAGTGTAATCGTAAACGTTGAAGATTACGAAATGTAATTGTAATCAGTAATCATTAATACACCATCACGCCTATATTCCCCAAATGGGGGTGGTTAATTATTAATTTAAATACATTTTGCCCATCTCTGAAAACAACAAGGAAATTATAAATGATAAACATTTCAGAGGATACAAGATTTTTTGTGTAAGCCTTTTTAAATATCACCCGGTTAATGGTAAATACCTATTTAAAATGATTATTTATATCACTAAAGACTTAGAAATACATTCTTTTACATCCTAACATACATAAAACACATTACGGATAATGTGAAGATTAATAGTCAAACAACTAAGGTTTCGCCACATAGCTGACGCAGCGAAACGAAAGCGCGACGGCGGCGGGGCTTGAGGAATTATAATGTACTAAAATTTACGGGACACGCCACACATCACAGCCCCGCTTGGCGCCACGGCAAACGTCACGGCCGAACGAAGACGAGCGCTTCTGTCACGCTCCCGTCACGCTTCGTCGGCTATTTGACCAAACCTTTAGGTAGAGTCCGAAGTAATGAGTCTCCTTTTCTTTGAGATTCGAAATGTCCTTCCTATGAAGTTGACCAAAAATCCCACGATTACTCTTTTCAAAAGCAAGTAGGAACCGGCAGCAAAACGTGAGTGGACCCAGTACTTTCCTGCCACTGCTACTTGAGGAGTAGTAAGCGTGACGGTGTTTCTTTTTTTTTAATTTAGGTCAAAATAATATCTATAATCCAGCCTTTTGGAACACGGCAATGCAATTTTGTTTTTTTTTCAGGGCGATAGTGGCGGCCCTCTACAGGTCAATGAAAACGAATGCCTTTACACCGTTGTTGGTTTGACATCATTCGGCAAGAACTGTGGGGTCCTCGGCTCCGCGGGAATGTACACCAGGGTCGAGCATTTCCGGCCCTGGATTGAGAGCTACGTATGGCCTGGGGAAAGTGCAGAAATAATAGATGACCATTAGCTTTTGTAACTTGCACTGATAATTTGAAAGTAGTTCTTTTATATTAATAATAATTTTAAAATTATATTTTCATGAAAACTTAACTTTTGACTTGTATGCTTGTGACGTAATGTTCCTGAAGTACCGCGATAGGTTTTCAACGATTTTAAAATAATGTGTACAAAGACGCGTAAAATTTCACAAAACGACCTTTCAGCTGATGCAGGTTTTGCTAATGCAGTGGGTTAAAGAAAGCTGATGATGGTGATGTTTTATAATATAGCTCGACAAAATGTGCTATATACACCTCTTATTACCCCTTCGGGTGTTAAAATACAAAGTTGGTGATTCTGCTGTACTTTTTGACCTGAATAAACGTCTATTAATATATTCCTTCCGTAATAAAATTATTAAAAAAAGAAACCTTTTTTTGTTTTTTTTTCTGTTTAACTTTATTATGTTCACCTTTTTGTATGAAATAAAATTTTTGCAACCGATTTTACTTTTTATTTAATGTTCCCAACGTTTCGAGTGCTTTCCAGCACTAAGTCTTATGGTCATGGGCACGTCTGAGCTAATTAAAGTTCATATCAATGTTATTTCATAATACCTTCGAACTTTTATTACGGTTCCTCATTATTTTCATTGATATCACATTGAAATTGGAGCATAAGTAGCTTAGAATCGCACGGGTGAGTTCTTTGCGGAGATCCCGGAGCCCATCCGAAGTGTCAATACCGGCCACCGTAGGAGTTTTAGTTGGTGGAGTGGAGATCGATATGCCCCGCAAACTTCTCCAAGGCACGCTACGCTTCTATGCAGGAATTTCGTCACGAGAAGAGTCTGAGTCTGAGAGTCTTTTATTTGGACATCGATGAGTATTGATGAGTCTATTATTAAAACATAGCAAAAATAGTTTGAAATGTATTGCCCAGTATAGAGTTTAATTTTGAATGTCACGTTAATGTTAATCCATTAGAGGTGGAAATAAAAAGCGTTTGCTCAGTACTTCTGGAGTTATGAAAAGGCGCCCCAGCTTTTCTCCTTATCGCTTACAATGCAAGTGTGAAATGTTCTTCTAGTTTGCCATGTCTATTGTAAGTGTAACTATAGAACGAATACACTAGCAGAACTAACACACAAACAGTTGTATCGTTACACATATTAATTTTATCGTTTCGACGGAATACATGCTGTAATTATATAGAAGCGGCTCACAACGTGGCCATGCATTGTCGGAGGCAATCATAAGCCCTCCTGCGTACAGGTGTTAGAACATTCACTCGAAGGGTAACGATTATTTACATTACTACGATCATATAATATACTTTTTTCTTTAATAATAATAACACAGACCTACACAACAAAATTTTTTGGTGCATCTCTGTTTTTGCCCATGAACGATAAAGTAGGTAATGTACAATATACGTATACGCATACGTTATTTTTACTCTTTAGCGCCAGTTTACCTTCTACCCTCATTTAATTTTATTCTCGGTTTTTTTCGTAAATAGTCATTATTACAATAACATCGATAAAGTTTGTGTTACTATATCATTATGGCTAGTACTTCCAGATGTTGTGTTAACAATCCTGATACATTTTGTTATGTTTGTAGTGAATACATACTAAAAGATCAGCGTAAATCGATAACAGACACTGTGAATCGTCTGTATTTTGCTTACTTCGGTATTGAAATTCGACACCAAGATAAAGTGTGGGCGCCTCATAGTATATGTAAACTATGCGTTGAACATTTGCGACATGGGGAGAAAGGGACACGTAAGTCTTTGAAGTTTGGAGTGCTTATGATATGGCGAAAACAAAAAATCATTATAACAACTGTTACTTTTGTATGACTAATATAGTGGGCATCAACAAAAACAATCGCCGTAAATGGAAATACCCTAATATTTCTTCAGCACAAAGACCTACTCCGCATTCAGAAAATGTTCCAATACCAGCTTTTTACCAGGTAGTGCAGCAATCTCAGGAGGAAAAAGCTATCTATCTATCTATAACCTCACGCCAGATCCCTTGCGGGGTAGGCAGAGAGTACAGAGTTCCAACAGGTTCTTTCCTTACATACCTCTCTGGCTTCCTCGACTCTCATAGTTCGTCTCATACACGCTCGCCGGTTACGGAGACTCTTGACTTTTCCATCAGATAAGACTCGGTTTATTTGGTCGTGGTAAGATAGTCTAGGTCTTCCCCGGTACCTGCATCCTTCCACTTTCACATTGTATATCTGTTTTGTGAGGAAAAAGCTGAAACACCTATACTGCGAATACTGCGGAAACACATCAAATCCTAAGCCATTTTCGCAGAATGAGCTTAATGACCTCATGAGAGACTTAGATCTTTCTAAGGAACATGCTGAGCTACTAGCATCCAGATTAAAAGAAAAAAATTGCCTTTCCTCAGATGTTCGAGTGTCTACATATCCCACGAGAGAACGACGCTTATTACAGTTTTTTTCATGTGATAAAAATTTTGTGTATTGCTGTAATGTGAGTGGTTTGCTGATATCCATGGGTTTGACGATCTATCAGCTCAACGAATGGAGTCTATTTATTGACAGTAGTAAACGAAGTCTCAAAGTAGTTCTTCTACATAATTGAAATAAATATGCTCCCGTTCCAATTGCTCACTCAACATCTGTGAAAGAAGAATATGAGGTAATTTAAATTCTTTTACAGAAAATAAAATATTTTGAACATAACTGGGTGATCTGCGTCGAGTTGAAGATGGTTAATTTCTTATTGGGTCAACAGAGTGTTTATACTAAATACCCATGCTTTATTTGTCTCTGGGACAGTCGAGCCAAATCACACCATTGGACTCAATAAAATTGGCCTATGAGAGATGCTCTTGTTGTCGGAGAAAGAAATGTTATAAATGAACCCTTGGTTTTAAGAGAAAAAATCATTCTTCCGCCATTGCATATAAAATTAGGGCTGATGCAACAGTTTGTTAAGGCTCTCGACAGAAATGGTCAATGTTTTCAGTTTATTTCACAGAAATTTCCTGGTTTAAGTACTGAAAAACTAAAAGCAGGTATCTTTGATGGACCTCAAATACGTCAGTTAATGAAAGACACCACTAATTTTGAGACTTCTATGAATGATCTGGAAAGGCTTGCATGGAAATCTTTTGTCACAATCTTTGTAGCAGTTGCACAAAATTTCCTCGGAAATCATAAGGCTGATAACTATGTAGAATTAGTTGAAGAAATACTGGTTCGTTTCAAAAATTAAGTCTGTAAAATTAGTATAAATTTACACTATCTCAATAGTCATCTAGATCAATTTCAACACAATTTAGTAGATTTAAGCGAAGAACAAGGAGAACGTTTCCACCAAGACATAAAACGAACGACGATGGAGAATAGATATCAAGGAAGGTGGGACACCCATATGATGGCCGACTATTGCTGGGGAATCATGCGAGATTGCCCACGTCGGTCTCATTCTAGAAAATCACTTAAAGGCAATTTCTTGATGTTTAATACCAATAAAATATTATTTTTTTCTGTAAACTGTATTTTTATATCTCAGGAACTCGAGTTGATAGAAAAAAACCGGTAACATTTTTGATATCACCATGTAAGACATACTTAAAATCAGGTCTAAAATCTCCGGCACCAAAAATGTCATTTTATCTACATACGAGGAGGGATCAAAAAGTAGTGAGAATGAGATAGAATATAATGACTATTGATAACTTAATAATTTAATTTTCTACATAGTTTCCGAGTCTCTCTACACACCGAGTCCAGCGCTTTTCCAAGGCTTCAATCCCTTTCATAAAAAAAGTTTTGTCTTAGTCCTGCAAAAAGCTCTCCACGGCATCCATTACCTCGTTATCGTCTTCGTTCCTGTTTCCCCTTAAGTATTTTTTCAATTTGGGGAACAGATAAAAATTGCTAGTCGCCAGATCTGGTGAATAAGGGGGGTGGTCAACCAATTTGAACCAGCTGGCTGAATGGCAGCCATCGCAACTGCCGACCTGTGCGCGGGTGCGTTGTCGTGATGAAACAGCCCCTTCGAAGATTCTCTCTCCTTTTCTCTTTGATGGCATTCCTCAACTTGGGAATTAAAGCTGCATAATATTGGCCTGTAACAGTGGTTCCACGCTCCAGGTAATCAATCAACAATATTCTTTCTGAGTTCCAAAATATTGAGGCCATAACCTTGCCAGCCGATGCCACGACACGAAACTTCTTCGGGGTCGGTGATGATGGCCATTTCTAATGCGAAGATTGCTGTTTTGTCTCGGGATCAAAATGATGGACCCATGTTTCGTCCATTGTTACGAAACGAGACAAAAAGTTTTCAGAATCTTTTTGAAACTTGTCCAACAATATCTTCGAAATGTCAAGTCGATTTTGTTTCTGACTGTCGGTTAACATTCTCGGCACCCATCTTGCGGAGACTTTTCTCATATTCAAAGATTGTTTCAATATGGATTGAATGCTTCCATATAAAATGCCCGTTTCTTGAATTAAGTATCGGATGGTAACTCATCGATCGCTCAATACAATTTTCTCGACTTTCGCAACATTTTATTGGGTGACTGACGTCGATGGACGGCCGCAACGATGTTCGTCTTCTGTACTCGTTCTCCCTACTCGAAATTGAGAAGCCCACCTTGCGACAGTGGAATACGGCGGAGCAGACTGTCCTAATGTTGCCTCCAAATCGCAATGAATCTCTTGCGTCGTTAACTTTTTTAAACAGAGGTATTTAATAACGGCTCGCACTTCGTTTTTCTCTATTTTCGAGAACACGTTCCGACACGAAGCAAACAAATGACTACATTCAGAAAAAAACAAAAGTGAATCGAAGATTTTTTTTTTATTAATATTACAAATATGTATCTGAGCTATGCCTGCTAGTATTTTTTTATTTTTTTTTACCAAGTAGTATGTCGTTCTCACTACTTTTTGCTCCCTCCTAGTATAAGTGGAATTATTCATTTATTAACATTAATCGAGCCGGACATTACACGGGAACCTTTAAAAATAATACACGGCTATAAAGTCATAACACGGCAATACACAAAAATATAGTATGTAATCTGTTTTATGATGTTCGTAGATCCGTATCGTTACATTTTGTTCTAAATCTATTACGTCCATTAGCTAGTTCTTTTTATACGTTGTAAAGGCCAATACACAATTGTGTTTACATTTTGATTTTACGCAAGAAATAATTTGGCAACTTCTTTCAGTTATGTATGATGATGTTACTAAAAAATAAAATAATAGTTAAAACATTTTTAAAAACTTTTACACAGCCAAATAAAGGTGTAATTTACATTAAGGAGTTTTTTCATCTGGAGCTAATCCTGGGTGTAGAATCAGTCATGCTTGCCATTAAAATACATTGTCATCGGAACTGAATCAACATGTCAAATTTCAACTCCGTAGGATAAGAGAAAGTGATTCTAATACAGCTAGCACGATTTGATCTATACTAACAAACATTGCAAACATTCCCTAAACAGGAGTGGCAGTGGTGTACTATGTATACCCGCAATTTCCCCTAAATTCGTTCATTATACTGGGCATAATTCCAGACTTGAAACTGATACTGGGAATTTTTCTAACGAAAAATTGCACTTTATTCGTACTAAGATTCGAACCCAGGGCCTACGCGAACAATCCTATTCAACCAAGGAGGCTGTCGAATGGATTACTAGTGGAGTATATATTAACTTCGTCTAAGTATGCAACTAAGCAAGTAAGTTGTTTGATTTTACTGTAAAGTAATAAATATTCAGAAGTAAATGTAACCCACAAGAGTATACTCTTAATATGAGTAGAAGCACTAATGGTTTCCATTTCTGTTATGACTTATTTCAAACTGTAATCTAATGTTCTACATATTACTAAAGTATAGTGTGTTGTCATATATACAATAATTATTTATTTATATCAGGCATCAGAAATTGTAAAATTTATAGGCCCATATAATATATATCTTACAGACTAATATATATATTTATCAATATACATGCCGTATCCTATTATTTGAAAATCAGTTAATGGAATGGCGAGCAGTTATTTTCATTTTAGTAACATTGTAATCTTGTCATAGACATACTCTATGATTGCTCGAGTGTGTTTAGTTGTGAAGCGATGACAGATGACATCTGTCAGATGAAAAATCACCGATGACAGAAAGTCGATATAAGATGGCGGACGGCGTTGCGTTGTTAGTCTATTAGCAACGGGGCAAGCGCTCGGACGTATCGCGAAGCAGCTAACCTCACTGCAGTGGCACTGCACTTACATGGATGTAACTTAAGCGCCGGGCGCGACCCCAGTGTTAGCTCAAGATTTCCTTTATGTTCGGCCACCATGCGGACGTCTTAGTGATATTTGGGGCAGTGGCGTGCATTGCATATAGGTAATTAGGCAGTGCCTAACTCAGTATGAAATACTGAGTGTAGGTATATATTATTCTATCTATCTATATCATCACGCCAGTTACCTCGCGGGGTAGGCAGAGGGTATAGAGTTCCAACAGGTTCTTTCCTTACATACCTCTCTGGCTTCCTCCACTCTTATAGTTCGTCTACACGCTCGCCGGTTACGGAGACTCTTCACTTGTCCTTCAGATAAGACTCTGTCTATTTGATCATGGTAAGATAGTAGACGATCTTAGTTAGACCTAGAGTTCTTCCCCGGTACCTACATCCTTCCACTGATATTTATTACTATAATTAGGTAAAGATGACGATTGACATTTTTTTTTATGTAGTTATATTAAACAGTAGTCTAATTGCATTGTTATAGGCACTGCTTAATTGCCTATATACAATGCACGCCACTGATTTGGGGAGGCCTTTTTTCTTCAGTGGACGTCTTTCAGCTGATGATGATTCCATTTTACATTTCATTCAAGAATATGACCGTCGATGGGTTGGTGGTTGAGTTATGTCCTACTTAGGAGACACCTCAAATATTTTTCTTGTAGCAAAAGTTAGAGTGCATAGACTTTAGTTCCCTTTGGTTCCTGCAACGTGACAAGATCAACTTAAAGTTTTATTTTAAAAATATGCATTGGGATACTGTTTCAACAACTCCAGCTAACGCAGCCATGCCCGTTTACCCCGCGGTCATCAAGTTGCGCACCATTTTTTTGTAAAAATAGTAATAAATACACACCGTTACGTCTATATTCCTCAAGCGGGGGTGGCAGAGGTGTCCTGAGTACACCCACTTTTTCTTGACGATGTTAGGTCTCATGTCATAGGGAGCGAGCCTATTGCTATATACCGGGCACAATTCTAGACTCCGGAATCATACTGAGAATTTATCGTTCGTAAAACTATTTGTCCGACCTAGGATTTGAATCGAGGACGTCGTAGTCACAAAGCGATGCGCTTTGCCACTAGACCGACAAGACACTTTTTGTTTGACATACATTCTCTTGTACGTAAACTTAATGGGTAAAAAAAATACATTGGTTGTTCGAAGTCTGTCTTGTGTGCTTGCCCTATAGTTCAAAAGCTCTAATCATGCGATCGCGTGTCGGCGGCGATGCCGGGCGGCGAAATGATCGCGCTGCCGCAGGAATTAGCCGGCTTTGATTGAACGGAGTGAGTGCTCACTGAGTGTTTTCAACCAAGTGTGTGTCAACTCCACTTAATATGGACCTATTTAATATAAACTGAAATAGATTTTTTTGTTGTGTGTGTAACAAAAAACACTAGTGGGGCCATTACAGCTTTTCCGAATAAAAGAGAGCGTGCAACAACTATACGCCAGTTTCAGATAAATAAAAACTTGTAATAAAAGTGACATTATTTTTTAACTTTATGTTAGTATTCCGTGTCTTATCTGAAGGGCAAATTAAGTCTTCATAATCGGTAAGCTTGTTTGAGATGAACGGTTAGAGTAGAGGATGCTAGAGAAGCCTGTAAGAAAAGAACCTCTTGGAACTTTGTATTTTCTGCCTACCCCGCAAGGAATCTGACGTGATTATATAGATAAACATAGGTAGTTGGGAATAGTAATTTACACCAAAATAAAATCTACTGACCTTCAATACAATATATATCTCGACCGTCTATGTATTACAGATAAAAAAATTCACGATGAAAAAAACTGGGTGCTAAAAACAAAAGATTCAAATGTATTCATGTCGACTACTAGTTTATTTAGATCGAGCGAGAAAACAATTTATAGCGTTCTACTTCAGACCAAAAATGAGAAGATATCCGCCGTTTGAATGAAGTCAGCTTGCCGTTCAGCTGATTGAACCATCAATGCAATATCCTGTAACAAACGGGACTCATTTTTCTAAGACGACTTTGGGAAATGGTCACCAAAAGACCAAGCATGAACAGACTTATGTTAACATCACGCTTTCAACTTAGTGTGCCATCCTTTTCATAGTAAAAATTTATTTCATAAACACGAACGTGACAGCTACGAGACAGCAACATTTCGGTGACGATAATCTGTTTATAGTACGAAAGTAGGGGGTTAGTATGAAAATATTAACCTAACTCTAGGGAGTTGATATGCCATCCTTGTCATACTACAATTTATTGAATAAACATTAACGTGACAGCAAGCTCGCTAACTAGCGTCACCATAAAATCTTTTTGTGCTAAGCATGAATGGGAATCAAGCTCAGCCCTCAAATAGACGTAGCGTATCGTTGTCGAGAAAACGTGCTTGCACGTTCATGTACATGCAGTACACTAAACTGTAGACTAAACTTGCTAAATGTGTAGAGTGAAAAGGATAGAGTATTAACTCGATTGCGTTACCCTAACGTCAATCTATTAGTGCTAAACCCTTTACCGGATATTTTGTTTGTTCACAAAATGGAGTGAATATGTTTACCATCATCATAAAGTAGTCTTGTCTCTTATAATCATCGGGATTATAAATAGCGCTTGTTTTGTTTTCGTAACTGTCATATAATTATAAAGATAATCTACCAGAGTAAAAACAATAAAAGTCCCTTATGTCTATATTTCCCAAGCGGGTTGGCAAAGGCCTATTGTGTACACTTACTTGTCACTGACGTCGATATGTCCCTATAGAGGACGAGCCATATTGACATTGTACAGTAAAATTACCAGATTTCAGACTGTTACTGAGAATTTTTCAAAATAATAATTATAGAACCTTAAGGAAACCCTAAAATATCAGTCTAAATGCAAAGCAACATGTCGTGGCAGCTTGCCTCATTTATTTATTTATTGAAAAAACCAACAGCGTTACAATAGTAATAAACAGAAACTAAAGATAAAATTAAGTAAGGCCAATAACAGGTTTTTCTAAATTAAATTAAATATAATGTAGCTGAAAGCTTAAATCACAAATTAAACATACCCTAATACACATTTGTACGTAAATATATAGAGAGAATACTTATATGTATATATATAGATAGATAGATATATAGATAGATATATAGAGAGATATAGAGAGAAATACACATACATAATTACTATTACTATACACACCTACTGATTCACATGGATTTGTACTGAGGTACCCATACCTAGTCGATTTAGCGCAGTGGTTAAGGGCTTAGCCCGCCCCGCCCACTGTGTCTAATAGTCGCGGGTTCGATTCCCGCACGGGACAAATCTTTGTGTGATCCACAATTATTTGTTCCGGTCTGGGTATTTGTGTATGTGAATTTTCATGTTTGTAAACGCACCCACGACACAGGAATTAATCCTAGTGTGGGGCTAACGAGACAACTTCTTTGAAGTTGACCTTTCTTAAAACAAAACCGAAAGATAAACCGGCCCCTCCATAAATCTTCAGGGCCACCTTTATGAAGAAATTTGTACGTACGTATGCATTTAACGCGGGCCTCTCGATTAATTAAAACGCATAAATACGGCGGAAATCAATTTGCCCGTTTTACGAGTCTGTTGAATGTTTTTTTTTACAACTTAACAGCTTCCCCTTAACACCTTCTCTCTATGTAAATCGTAAATTGTATTTACCCGACGAATGTGTTAGCTTTATGATGTCGACTGCGAATTATTCAATTTAGCTGCTCTGATGTCCGTGGAACCAAGGTCGAAGGTTAGATGGTCGAAGGAACCGAATATAATGACTCAACATTAACTGGACTAAGACCAAAGTGTTAAATGTTAACTTTATATAGTATCACATAAATTAAAAAACACAAAGAGAGGGGTGTTCAGAACACCGACGTTTAAGAACCGTTATTTTTGTAACGATTTTTAAAGCCGATCAAAATCACCAAGAATATTTATATTTATTTATAAATAGTCTAAAATGAAAGGGCTAATGATTACTTTAGACTAATAGCCGTTCATAATATTATTCAGGTAGAGAAGAAGGGTAAGAATTTTTTACGCTTGCTCTTAAATAAATAACCGTTTTACGATTCATTTGGTGGCATACTACGTGACATTCCAGCTGCAGCGTAAATGATGCACGCTCGTCCTCATGTCCGGTGAAGCTATAGAGGCCCTTGGGCCAACGACGCAGGTGAGTCAAAACATATTCTAGACAGACTTAAACAGAATTAAATGCACCCCTTTACAGACTAATTGAAGTATCTGCCTTGATAATACTTAAACGTGTATCAAACGAGAAACGAGAATATATGACACCACCTGGTATTTCATACTCACGTGTCGAATGATCACCCAGTAATCAAGACTCATGTCTAGAACATAATCGAATGAGCGCACAAATGAGGTAGACGAGTTATAAAACGTAAAAACCGCCATAAGCCGTAAAATAAGCTCTATATTAAGCAGTTTTTAAGTCATATTGAGGGATAACGGGGTTTGTTAAACTGTTGTTGGTACGTTTATTCTAAGCCCGTGATCATACTAACTTTTAATATGCAGGTTTTTGTTTCAATTTTGTATTTTTATAACATACGTATAATAAATATAGGATGTGTTTACTTTTAATGGTGCTGGCATAATACCAGTATTACACAAAATACATAGCTAATTCATTGACGTACGGCTTGATCCAGTGGTAAAGCTGAAGAGCTTAAGCCACTCCGCCTACACGATTAAATAGTCGCAAGTTCAACCCCCGCACGGGAAAATCTTTGTGTGACTCACAAATATTTGTTTCCGTCTGGGTGTGCTCCGCTTTCACTTCCGCTGGGATGTGAATTTCATGCTTGTTGCACCCTCGGCACAGAAATAATTTCTAGTGTGGCGCTACGTTAAATTAAATAGCTTAAAGCCACAGCATCATGCTGAGGCTTTCGTAAGGTTTGATGTCTATAGCTGTGTATTTTGCAATTTTTATCTTTGTGGTAAAACTAATGTGTTTCTTTCTTGCATATATCCGAAGAATAATTAAAAAAAGACCTTTTTAAAAACCAGCTTTTATAGCAAAAACACGATAAAGATATCTTGTTTAGTTAAAAAGTTCCTAGGGATTCAATGTCATGAATGGGTTAAATTTGGATCTAGTTGTGTTAACTGTATTTCTAGCTATTACTATTGATGCCAGACTGCGGTAGGGCCCACATATTAAACAACTGTCTAATAAGTTAAAGTCAACGGCTTATGCCGTAAAGAAAATTAGGTCACTGACTGATATTGTCACAGCTAGAATTGTTTATTTTCCGTATTTCCATAGCATTATGGCATACTGCTCTGGGGATGTTTTGCTGAACTGAATACCATCTTCGTTCTGAAAAAAGGGCT
This sequence comes from Phalera bucephala, assembly GCA_905147815.2. Classification (NCBI taxonomy): domain Eukaryota; kingdom Metazoa; phylum Arthropoda; class Insecta; order Lepidoptera; family Notodontidae; genus Phalera; species Phalera bucephala. The sequence continues at coordinate 26,443,616 of LR990613.1, read as the reverse complement.
ATTCGTGCAATTTACAACTTGGCCCCCAGAGCTATCCTTAGAGAAAAATTCAAAGAGATAAATATTCTGTTGTCTCGCAGTTTATATATTTACACCTAATACATGTTAACAAGAATGTTAGTAACTTTGAAAAATATAGCGAAATTCGTCATAACTCTTTCATGGGGCAATGTATACGCTTCTACAACAAATTTTCCTTAACTCTCCGACATATGCCTATTAATAAGTTTAAAAGGCTATTTTGAAGATAAAAGTGATTGGGTTAGAGCAGATCCTCATTCGGCAACTCCTAAATACAGTTTGTAAAGTACTATGTTATTAAAATACGATATAGTAACAAAATAATGATAAACAGAAATGCCAGTCCAATTAAGTTAAAAGACTAACCCGCTGAGTTTCTCGCCGGATCTTCTCAGTGTGAGATCGCGGTCCGATTCAGTGTTAGTTGTATAAAATGGAATATTTTTTTACGCTTGTAAGCGCTCTTGTTGGCCAACAATAAAATATTTTGACTTTGGCTTGACTTTGACTTCCTTCCGCCTCCATCATCAGACGTTGGACACCATCAGGGTCTAAAGTATTCGTCAAGACAAATCCAACGAGCCCAAACGAGACGGGGTTATATTGAGTAGTTGTGTGGTTCCATTGGGCATTTCTCAGCTTCATCATCGGACCCTGAACGCTATCTAGGTGTATAGTACTTCTCAATACCAATCTTACAAGCCTAAACACGGAGGAGTTATGTTGTATAGTTCACATGTTCCTATGGCCACCTTTCGACTCCATCATAAGACCAGCTCCATGACAGCATGTTACCGACTTTTTTTACCGACTATACATACGTATGTCAAATTTCAACTTAATTGGATACCAGCAAGTGCTTGACATATGGATCACAAGATTTAAACCGGAAACACAGACAGACATAGAAACATAGCAAGTTAAATAAAATCTTGTAAAAAGAGCTTCCTGTGGAATTAGGACTTAAACCCTTCTTAAATAAAAACACAAGATTGATATTATATCTTCTAGGTCATTGCTGAGAGGGTGATCAGACGTGGAATGCAGTCACTCCTACAAGGTGAGGGGCTGGTACAAGCTAGATACATACAGCACAAAGCTAGACGTCATGATGATCTTTGAGGGAGGCCTTTAGCCTACAGTGGCGGACATCTGACTGATAATGAAGTATATGAATCGAGAAAAAGCCCATAGTTATTCCGGTCGGATCCCCCAATTTTGATCCTATGGGGATTCATTTTTAAATTATTTATAGTTCGACATTCTAAAAATATTAAGAAATTCGATCAAAAATGCGAACTATATTCAGTAAATCAGACAGGAATGAAATAATAATAACAAATCTGGCTTTGGGAATTGGAATGAAATAACCTAAAAATAGGTAGGTACGTAATTAAGTATACAAAAACCTTTTTAGCATGAAAATGGCTTTAACCCAGCAGCATTCAGTAAAAATGCAGGGTATGTTTGGCAACGTGCAGACACGGCTTTGACTATTGGCTTCCCTAGCTACATAGCCCGCTGACAGCTGACGTGAGTGTTGAGAGTTATAAATTAACTACAACGTTTACCCCTGGAGTAAAAGATGGGTATTTGGCAATGGATTTTGGCTGTTACCCAATCACTTCTAAACGGCTGAATAAATTTAGATGGAATTAGTCAGAGGCGCATATTATGGAATAATACTCAAGCTATATTTGACTGACTGGTCCCCCCATAACGTAAAAAGGCAACGCGGCAGACCCAGACGGAGATGGCGGGATGAACTGGATGTGTTTTAAAGAACTGGCTTTAGATAACAATAACTGTTAGTTATATTAATTATTAAACACAATTTAAAAATAACACAGCCTTCTTACTATTTTTGTCTATGTTTTAATCCGCACCGTTGGCTCGTCTGTTGAAATTGGTTGTAGTTAAATAGGTTTTGTTTGGTTTTTTTAACAAACGTAGCCCTACAATAAAAATTATTCCGGTGACGTGGGTGCGTTTACAAACATGAAAATTCACATACACAAATACCCAAACCGAAACAAATAATTGTAGGTCACATAAAGATTTGTCCCGTGCGGAAATCGAACCTGCGACTATTCGACCCAGAAAGCGGAGCGGCTTAAGCTCTTAACCACTGCACCAAATCGTCCGCTAAATTTGAATATTATTAATAATAATATGAATTTGATCATTACATAATGGTATGGTCAGCATCTTCGGTAAATAAAAAATATCCCAAGCGGGGATAGCAGAGATGTAATGGGTACATATATATTTTTAACCGACTTCAAAAAGGAGGAGGTTCTATGTTCAGTTGTATTTTTTTTATGTATTTTCACCGATATTTTCGTCAGTTATGGACCGATTTTGATGATTATTTTTGCATTAGGTTCAGTATAGCTTCAAAGTGGTCCCATTTTAATTTCATTGGTATTGGACCTCGGACTTTCAAGATACACCAGGGAACTCCTTAACAATAAACAATAGGAATGTGCAAATTGAGATAATATCCTATAGGTACTCTACTATAGAACTAAACAGAATGTTAACCAACTTCAAAAAGGAGGAGGTTCATAATTCGTATGTTTTCTTTTGTAATTTCTTTGCTTATAAACTGATTTTGATGATTCTTTTTGCATTAGGTTTAGTATAGCTCCGTGATGGTCTAATTTAAATTTTATTGGTATTGGACAATGGGCTTTGAAGATACATCAGGGGTTTCCTATACGGCATACAGCATGAATGTGAAAATTTAGTTATTATGAGTTTTATATCAACCTTGTAGGTACCTCACTGTATAAACAAGTAAGATAATATAAAGGAGGTATATAAATAATAATAATAAATTCACTCATCACTAAAAATTGTAAAATAAAAATTTTTTTTTAGAAAAGGGAAACCGACTTCCAAAAGCAAAAAATAAATATTTGAAGTCGGTGCCAAGTAACCGACTGCACCAACCAGCACCGACTTCAAATATTTATTTTTAGCTTTTTGAAGTCGGTTTCCCTTTTTTGAAAAGTGTTTTATATCTATGACGTTAGGTCTCAATAGAACTGCAGGCGAGTTTATAGCCATTATACCGGGCACAAATCTAGACCCTAAACGTCGACTGATAGTTAAAACAAAAATACAATTTGAACCAAATTAGGATTCGAACACAAGATCTCGTTTGCTAATAGACCAACGAGACAGATAAAACACATAAATTATTCCCATGGAAACAAAACTTTGATCTGTACATTACAGAATATTTCATAACACTCGAACGAAACTTTACAGCAATCCAAACTTGTTGACACTCACTGCGACACACGAGACTATTTCAATTTTTTATTCCCAAGTCGAAAGTTGCTTGGAAGAGCCAGATCCCTATGTGGTTGCGTAAAGAAAATATAGTATCTTGAAAAAATAGGCACATAAAATTTGTATACCTTTTTTTTTTTTTTACCTGGGGAAAATCCTGCATAGGACTTCCGCGAGCCTCGGGGGACGCTCGCGGGGCGTGTCGGATTCCTACCGACTAAAAACCCCAGGGTGGCCGACATCAGCACTTTGGAGGGGCTCCGGGATCTCCGTATGGAACGCACCGGTGCCCCTCTTGTGCCACGCTCTGAAGAGCCCGCCTTCGATGGGAGACTTAATGATACGCTCCCCCCTGCACCAACGCGGTGCTCACGGCGACGTGGCCCACACCACGCCGCCGTCCTCCTCGGGGTCGCTCGTTAAGAACGCTCGAGGCCCCCGCCCCTTGTGTCCGCGACCCCGAAGGCCCCCCTGCTGATGTGGTTGCAGGGGGAGGTCCCCCGCCAGATATTACGGTGGGGGACGCGAGTTAGCCCGTATTCTTAAGCCCCGGGCTATTGGGCTGGGGGGCCTGGGCGGGCTGTGCCTCCGCCCCGGTGCCGTCGCCTTCGTCGAGCAGGATCGGCCCTCTCCCGATCCCGCTCGGCCTCCTCCTTCTGGGACATCACAGTCTTGCAGAAGGAGTATACGGCCCCCCACGCCGATTCCCCTGCCATCATAGCCGCTACTATTGCCGGCAAGGAGAGGTCCGGTCCGACCCGGTCGACCAGGATCCGCCACTCAGAGGCCCACGCTGGACACTCTTCGAGCGTGTGCTGGGCGGAATCCTGGTCCCCACCGCAGTGGTAACAGGTTGTCGTCGCCTCGCGTCCGATCTTCCTCAGATAATCACCGAAGCAACCGTGGCCGGTGATTATCTGAGTAAGTCTATAGGTGACTCGCCCTCTCCTCCGCTGGTGCCAGGCTTCGAAGGACGGCAGGATAGCTTGGACGACGCGCTTGCGCGCGATGTGCTCTTGACTGAGCCTCGCGCGCTACTCCTCCAGAGCGCGCCGTCGTTCCCGCCGTCTCACTTCTTCGAGCGCAGGCACGCCTTCGCCACTTTGGTGGACGCCACGAGTCTGGTCGTAGACCCTCGCGTCCATGTCCGCCAGAATGTCGAGCGGCGGAAAGCGCGCCAAGAGCGTTGCCGCCTCAAAGGATATGGTACGGTATCCTCGTGCGATGCGGATAGCCATCTTGCGCTGCAGGCTCTGGATCTTCATCCTGCTGCGCCGGACGCCCGACAGTCGGTGTGACCACACGGGCGCCCCATAGAGGGCCACCGATCGCACGACCCCCCCGTAGAGGCGGCGCACCTCCTCCGACGGTCCCCCAAGGTTGGGCAGCAGTCTGTGCATAGCACCCACTACCCTTTCGACCCGGGGGACTAGGCGCTCGAAGTGCTCCTCGAAGCCCCAGCGACTGTCCAACGCGAACCCACGAGTCGGGTGGTTCCCTGCTCCTCGGCAATTTGTGGAACCATAGCGCCTCGGTCTTATGAGGCGCTATCTCCAGGCCCAACTCGCGGATCTTGGCGACGACGACCTCTGCCCCAACCTCGGCGAGCCCTATGGTCCTCTTGAAAGTGTCCCCCTCGGCCAACACCAATGTGTCGTCAGCGTAACATACGACGCTGACGCCGGGGGGGAGATCGACACGCAGGACTGCATCGTAAGCGAGGTTCCATAAGAGGAGGCCCAACACGGACCCCTGCGGAACCCCGCAAGACACTTCCCTCCGGTGCAATGTACCGCCCTGTCCGATGTACTGGACGTATCTGTCGCGCAAATAGTCCCCGACCACGGCCTGCAGGTATAGGGGGACGCGATGATGTTCCAGCGCCCCCAGGATCGCGCCCCAAGGCAGGGAATTAAAGGTGTTGACGATATCCAGACTTATCGCCAACGCCATCCCACCCCGGGACACGGCCTGCGCCGACAGGGAGCGGACGCGAAAAAAAAAAAAAAAAAAATGTGTATACCTAGTACAAGTCAGACTTTCGAAAAAAGGTTCTCCGGAGTCTGGAATTGTGCCGGATATATGGCAATAGGCTCGCCCCCTTTTACACAGTGCACCTTTGCCAGCCCCGCTTGGGGAATATAGGCATGACGATGTTAGTTTTACTCATCTAACCTTTCAGTTTAATATTTTTCATATTGTTTTTCATCAGCATGTTTTGGGATTTCTGATCGAGAAACTTCCTACAAATTCGGTATGTCAGTACAACTACAAAACTCACCTAAATGGTTTTAGGTGCCCGGAAACTAAGACTTTTGTGTTTAGTATTTGGAGTTTGGAGTCCGTGTGTTTTATATAGATTCAATACGCTCGGTCACTCACATTCCATTCATACTAATCAAAATAGTATTTGGTCATGCTTTTTCTTATTCTCTTCATGTCAATGGTTCTTATTTGTCCCGCTAAGTGAGGCGGTCGTATCGCTGTGCGACCGCGGTGTTCTTAGTAAACACCAAGGTTAAACAGCGCTCGACCCTACCTGGCCCTAGTTGGCCTAAGATGGGTGACATTTCGTGGCATTTTCATATTCGAGCATTTCCGTACTTTAGCAGGCACGCTAAGCCATTGGTCCCGGTTACTACGCAACGTGGTAGTCGTTTATCCAAGTTGGAAGCCTTATACAAGGTGTAACATAATAAACGCAAGACCTCAGACACCCCAATTAGAGAATAACTTCATAAATTCAAAACTAAAACCAAATTTCAAAATTTAAAGGTTTTGAACCATTTTTTAAAGCACTTTTACACCCCAATTAACAATGAAACTTGTACATGTATGCGTGCGTTTTGAGAAATATGATTTAGGAATGCATTTGAAATCTTCTTATTGTTATGAGTCAAGAATAAATTTATTTTTTTATAGCGCACTGAGGGAGTAAAAGAACTTTTTGCAAACATAAAAAAAAAAAAAAATACATTAGAAATAGTTGGAATCAATTCAGTTACCGATTTAGAACAAACTACTTTCAGGTCTTGCGTTTATTATGTTACAGCTTGTAGGTGGCTTGATGAGTTCCAACAGCAGTTGGCCTCAAACCTGTCCCCAAACAAATCGTGTCCAAACAAATCCGCACTGGGTCCGCGTGGTGGAGTACGACCTAATCTCTCTCATTTGGATTTGTAAGAGAAGGCCCCAGCAGTGACACAGTATAGGCTGATATTATTAGTGAGTGGCAAGCCCAATGGTGCCATTAGGACATGCTGACAGATAGAAATAATGAGCGATCTTTAGACGGTCTCAACGCTTTTCCAGGAAACTCTTGATAAAATGTAGCGTTAAGCACTTATGCTTGGTATTCAGCTGATGTGGATAGTATTTTGGCCTAACCATAAGGGACATACTAATACTTAAAAAATATATTGGACTAGAATATTTTTTCTATGAGAGCGGAGAACACTTAAGGTCTGTAAGGAAAGAATATAGCTGTAATGATATAGACGGATAGAATATTTTTTTTGCCTTATGAAGTGTTTTAAGTTGAGTGTTTTTAGGCTATGTCGAATAAATCTATTCAAATACAGAACCCTTAAAATGCTCGGCTTGAGTTCAAAGCGAACTCCATCTCATTACTATATTGAGCCGCCACACGCCCGAAGCCGGTCGCACGAATGATCACACGCCTCCAATTTAATTTCATGTGCCACAATGAGATCCGGCCTGAATTATTATAGATTTTTGAATAAGCTATCTCGCACCAGTTCCGTTTACACGCCTCCTCCGAACACGCTTTCGCGAACACAATCACGCGTTTTATATTAACTGCTATTGAAACCTTACTGGCAGCTGTAATTTCTCTTCGCGTTATTTTCATCCGTATTTCAGGCTTCAAAGTTTGCGGGTATGGAAATTTGAATGAGAAAACAACTTCGGCAATATGAAGTGCGTAAATAATGTATGAAAAACAATGTGTGGGAGACGGTTGCAAGTACCTACTGTCTAATTTTATTAATGGCTGCTACAAACAGGGCTGCTAGATCGTATAATTGGATACGAAAAATGTAAAATTTGGTTATGTTTTGTATCTTATGTGTATAGCTATGTATAATTGAAAATAAAACAGTAAAATGTACTTTAATATAAAATGCGCTTGAAATCGGTAACCATTATTTCATAAAACTATTTTGTTTGATGCCTATATGTAAGTTTACATCACATCACATCTGCTACATTGAATAGTAATTTTAAGATTTTTTCCAGTTTGTGTAATAAGATTTGTATCAGTTCAGAGACAGAACAGTATAAAATAAGTGGCGTCTACTATCAGCCCTGATTATAAGGATATCTTTTTATAATTATATTTATTTTATATCGATTTAGCGCAGTGGTTAAGAGCTTAAGCCGCTTCGCCCACTGTGTCTAATAGTCGCGGGTTCGATCCCCCACGGAACAAATCTTTGTGTGATCCACAATTATTTGTTCCGGTCTGGGTAATTGTGTATGTGAATTTTCATATTTGTAAACGCACCCACGATACAGGAATAAATCCTAGTGTCGGGCTACGTTTTTAAAAATAAAAATAAATAAATAATGTTTAAAAAACCTTGTCTAGGCAAGACAAGTGGCAAAAACGCTAGAAGAATAGAATATTAAGTGTATGTTACGAGGTTACGATAAGTAATTTATTGTAGCGATCCGAACTTGATATTGGTAGCAGAGTGTTAATAATTCTATTCGTTAAAGCTAAACGTCAGATGAGGAACGAATTCCTTATACAAAACCGCAGCCAAGTGGCATTTTTAACAAGCAAATCGCTTTATTAAGCGTTTCGTATATTCGATACGAAGCAAACGCCGTGACCCTGTAGATAGCCAACGAACAAGATGGCGATCTGATTTGGAGAATTTGGTAACTAGGAAAAATAATACCGATTCTTCTTACTGTGAACTTAGGAGAACATTTTGCCTTCATTCATTTGACTATATCAATTTTACTGCTTAAGAAATAATTGACTTTATTAATTTTTTCCATTTAATAATCGCTGTGTTTTTTTGCGATAACCAAACAGTGGTCATTTTCTTTAGTTTGAAATAGGTGACGGTTTGTGGCATTTTGATTTTTGAGCGAGTTCATGCTTCGCGGCGACCTCATAGGCGGCTTAATAAGTTCCAACAGCGGGTGGGCACAAACCTGTTCCACCAATCTGCACTGATTCCGCGTGAATGGGCCATACTCGATCGAGTATGACCAACTCTCCCAACTCTATTAGTGGTAGTAAAGGTCTTTCTACCTTTTTCTAACAATGAAAGAAAGTAACAAAAAGTGCAGTATAGGCTAAATATACTAAAAAGTGATTAAATAAAATCAATTTACCAAACAACTGTGTGTGAGTGATTACATATTCACAAAATCGGTGATGATTGTTTAAACTGTTCAGTGTTCAAACGTTTCGAGGCCTATGTTTAATTTTATTTGTATTTTACTGTACACAGAAAATGTAACCGCTCGGCCAGTTGCACTTAACACTCGAGTTTGCTCAATTCACCTTTTATTAAGTAAAATTATTACGTTCAAAATAGTTAGGCTTTTGTGTTTGTGCCCTCCTCCAGGCAAATTACAATTATTTGGAATGTGTAATAAATAAAATACCTTTCTACTTTAGCAGTTACCGTATTCCACATGCGTAGCGCATAATACAATTCTAAACATTCGTTATTGTAACATTTTTAGTGCTTTGTAAATACTGTCGGGCCTCGCAGATTAATGTTTCGTAAGTAAATGGTGGCCCCATTTATCTCTTTAGCCGTAATGACTAGAGTATTTTTCTTCATAGATCTTCATGAACCGACGTACATACGAAGTTACAGCATCCCTTTTCAAGCATGAAGCACAATAAATAGTTTTAAGCCATTAGGTTTAATAGTTCAATTAACGTTATATACATCTGGATATATGCTATTAAGGTACGTACAGCGCTGAAATAACATCAATACTTTTTTATTTGATTTAATTTAGAATTAAATGTTTCGAGGCCTTTGTCACTAAAATTGGGATGATCGGCCGGCCAAATTTAAATCTATGATTCAACAATCCAATAAAAATTATATTAGAACAATTAAAATGGTCGTTCACATTGATTGTTTAATTAAAGAATTCAACAAATTGTCCAAGCGATCAAAAATTGAATTTACAACATCTTCCAGGCTCCAACTAAATTTTTAAATTTAAGCACATACGCAAGGAAATGGACAGTTATATATATCATGCAAGACCTAGTTAATTTTATTTAAAGATTCAAAATACAGACGCATTCACAAATACGGTTTACAGGGAAGCAACAAGGTACACGGAAGCGTTTTGCCTGTGAATAAAGTAATGAGCGTCATACCCGCTTTCAGACGTGCCTCCAACCCAGATACGTGACTCCCACTTAAATAATTTTACATTATTTCAATTGTTGGTGATAAAAAATTTAAAGGGTCTCATTAAAATCGTATAAGAACACACCATATATAGCTTTACTGACATTTTGTACCTATCGAAATCTATCAATAATAATTGCGGTAATTGACGATTTGACGACGACGATGATTTTAAAATTCGCCAAGTGTGTCTAATAGTCGCGGTTTCGAGCTAGACAAATTTGAGTGACCCACAATTATTTGTTTTGGTCTGGGTCCAAAAAAAATTGTAGAGTAAAAAAAATTTGTGCATGTGAATTTTCCGGTTTTTATACGCACCCTTGACACGGGAATAAATTGTAGTGTAAAAAAAATTGTTCCAGGGGAGTTACACCACCAAGTTCATTTATTATACCTGCAAAAGAAATCAACGTCATGAGCCAAAAACGTGCATTGCAGGAAGAAGTACTCCAAAGATTGACATGACAAACTGCTTTAGTATGCATCCAGTCTTTAACCGCGGCCTTAGATGATATAATTTAAGCCCGCAAGCTTCTCAAAACAATTAGGCCACCTTATCTACTCCACGTCTACCGTTTCCAGAGAAATATACCCTTAACTAAATGCCTTACGGAATACATGTCAACATTTATTTTCATGTTTGTAAACGCACTTACGACAAAGGAATAAATACTAGTGTGGGGCTACGTTTAACAAAAAAAAAAAAAATTATGCCAATAACACGACAACCTCAAGAAATACTACCAAAGTAGCGGTTTGTGTTGAAATAAATTTGAATAAAAAGGAAATGATAAACGCGAAAACAAACGTACATAATATAAAATATTCAAATGCTTTATGCACGTCATGTAAGTCTTGAGATTCCAGACAAAAATATATGACGGTCTTGTACCAGGGGATCATACATCACGCGAAAGTTAGCTACAGTCAAAGACAAAGTTAGATATCACTACGGCTCTCCTATGACGCGGCTTAATGGCCTTTCCGAAGGAACTTTTTCGCGTTGAATACATGACAAATGTTATTCTGCCTCAATAATCTTATTCTGTGATTACTTCATGGTATGATAAACAATACGTGAAATATCTGGTTAAGTAATTTATTACTTCGTCGAATAGGATATATGAAAAAGGAGTGCCTAATAACCTCCTTCGGCTTGAGTCATTTATGAACTTTGATATACAAATTATCTACGAAACCTATATGTATATATTTAAGTTGGAAACTTAACGTGGAATTATAGCTTATTAAAAAACAATTTACACAATTGTATTATAATTTTAGTAATCAATTCAGCTTTTGATTTGGAACTTAACTTTCAAGTCTTTCATTAATTATGGTACACTTTGTAACTTTGTTACATACACAAATACGATCATTGGTTATTTTACGATTAGGTGTACGGTAGATTTGCAGTGAAGTGAATTTTTTGAAGCACAGCGCTCGATCTAGCAGGCAAATGCAGTAGATAGAGGAAAATCATGAAAACGCAAGCAGCAACGGAGTCACATCCTCAGTAATGAGGGATCTTTAGGGACTGAAGAGAGAACTTCTGAAAAAAAGGAAGAATAATCCAGCCCCCTCATAAATCTCCAAAAATATCTTAATGGAGAAATTCGTACGTATGTATGCATTTAATGCGGGACTCCTAATGAATTAAAACGCATAAATACGGCGGAGATCAATTTGCCCGTTTTACAAGTCTTTTGAATGTTTTTCAAAAGGAAGGAAAAGTCAAGAGTCTCTGTAACCGGCGAGACGATGTATGAGACGAACTATGAGAATGGAGGAAGCCAGAGAGGTATGTAAGGAAAGTACCTGTTGGAACTCTGTACTCTCTGCCTACCCCGCAAAGGATCTGGCGTGATGATATAGATAGATAGATAGATTGAATGTTTTTTACAACATAACAGTTTTCCCGTCTCTCTGTGTAAATCGTAAATTGTATTTACCCGACGCATGTCGTTAGCTTTATGATGTCTACTGCAAATTATTCAATTCAGCCACTCTGACGTCCGTGGAATCAAGGTCGAAGGTTTTTGAGGTATACTGACAGAATAACACCCTTATGTATTTAGCGAACCGAATATAATGACTCAACATTAATTAGACTAAGAGTAAAGTGTTAAATGTCAACTTTATATAGTATGACATAAATAAAAAATACTATCCCATAAAAAAAAACTAAATCCGCTTCCTCTTATATCCAAAGAGAAGGGTGTTCAAAACACCGACGTTTAAGAAGCATATTTATATTTTGATTCGAATTTGAAAGCCAATCAAAAACAACATAAAGTGTTCATAAATAGTCAAAAATGAAAGGGCTAATGATTACTTTAGACTCTACTAACCGTTCAGGATATTATTTATGTAGAGAAGAAGAGTAAGAAACTTTACGGTTGCTCTTAAGAAAATAAGCGTTTTACGATTCATTTGGTGACAAACTGCGTGAGAGAACATAGAATTACAATGCAGAATAAGCGAGTTAGATATGCTCAAATATTAATCAAACATAAATTTATTAAACATATTTATACTTATGGTGTAAATTAATCGCTAAAAATACACAACATAAAAGTCACGCTCTATATTCCCCAAGCGGGGTGGCAGGGGTGTTTTCGCCGATGATGTTAGATTCCATGTAATTGAGGGCGAGCTTATTTCCATATACCGGACGCAATTCCAGACTCTGGACTCATACTGGAAAATTTTCGTTAGAAAAACTACATTTTAAAGTTCTCTCATTGTAAGAGAGAACCATCACCAACATTCCATCCTATGTAAGGATATATAGGATGTATCTATAGTTGGAGATTCAAGAATACCTGCAACAATATTCTTTCTTTTTTTTTTTTTTTTTTTTTTTATTAAAAACGTAGCCCCACACTAGGATTTATTCCTGTGTCGTGGGTGCGTTTACAAACATGGAAATTCACAAACAAATACCCAGACCGGAACAAATAATTGTGGATCACACAAAGATTTGTCCCGTGCGGGAATCGAACCCGCGACTATTCGACACAGTGGGCGGAGCAGCTCAAGCTCTTAACCACTGCGCTAAATCGTCCGTCTATCTATATCATCACGCCCGATCCCTTGCGGGGTAGCCAGAGGATATAAATTTCCAATAGCTTCTTTCCTTGCAGGCATTTATTTTATTATTATTTATTTATTTCAAAAAACAAACATAATGCACAATGCTATATCTTATCCGATTCAAAAATATACAACCAGTTTGACTGTGGGGTCACATAATAGGTATAAAATGAATATGATGGTAATATTATTAAATACGGCACAAATTTAGGTAATAATCATTCAGTTTTCTTTTAAAAACCTTTATAATAGTCTCGCTCCTTGTGGCCGCCGTCAGACTATTCAAAAAGCATGTGTTTTTAGCGCCCGGTCACCGAAGTAGTTGGTCTCCCTTGGAACATTGTATCTGCCGTCGGTCACCAAGCGCGGTTCTTTTCATTTTTGTTTTAGCATTCCTCTCTATTATATTAAACATAATATAATATTTTCTCTAAAATCCTTCATAATATAATAAGATCCCATATATAATGGGATATAAATAATTTTCTTCGCTTGATTACCACATCCGGAATTACCAGCTAAGGTGTATTTTTATCATTTTTCCGCTACCTTTTCAAGCCGTGGGTAGTTCTTATAAGAGAGTTTTCCGTTTAAAAGATTCCATTGACAATTCAGTATTAAAGGATATTAAAGTTTCTTTATATGATCGTAGCAATGAAGCTTCGCACTTATTTTCAATTTACCTAATACTATTTTCCTGTCATCACTTACTATTTTTTATTTGTTTTTGGTACTAAGACCGCCACACTTTCCAACCATTGTAGCTCCTGTAAACCAGGATCTACAATGGTCTCCTTAAATGACGCCAATGTTTGAACCTTGGGATGTCCCGGGAAGCACTTTAAATGTCTTGGAACCTGCAAGAAATTTAATTAGAAAGAAAAACAAGAGGAGCAGGAAAAATAAAAATTCCACTGCTTACTTAGCATTACTTATTATACTTAACATTTAAAATATTTAATAAAAATCTTGACATGTACAGTGGATCACACAAAGGCGAGATTTTTTTTTAAAACTCAAAAATAATTGATACATATCACCACACACACGCGACAATCTCTTTGCATTTAGCTTTGGTCTAGCGTAGGCGGCCATTATTTGTAGAATCTGCATCACCGCGTCGTAGGTAGTAAGTATTCGCCACTACAATTACTAGCAAAATTCTGGTGAAAAAAATGCTTTGACTGTCTTATTTATCTAATAGCGCATAATGCGTGTTGTTCGAAGCTTTGGTTGGACAAAATAGAATAATTTATAGTCAGGATCCTGGTATTGTGTACAGCATAATGGGAATACGCTCGGCCCCTATTACATGACATCTAACATCGTCGGCAAAAAGTGGGTGTACATACTGTACATAGTAGACCTGCCAAGCTCACGTGGAGAATTGAGGGGTGACGATTTTTTTTGTAATGCTAGAACTACGCAGTGCAGTTGCTACACAACTACATAGCATATATGTAGAACGATGGACCCGTTACCTTCCCCCGTTATCCGACCTCGCCGATGAGATCAAAGAATTCCTTGCCCACCGACCGGTTCAGAATACTACTGCGAGACACCTTATGTATGCCCTCCCCAATAGCGACAGCCCAAGCCGAAGCCCTTCCTCCTTGAGGCGCCCTTGAGTTAGGTGCCCCCTTAGCCTTCCAACTGAAGCGTTGACAAAAGTAAAATCAAGCAAGGTTTGAGAAAGACCAGATGTGTGGTTCAAATTATTCCAAACTTGCTGTTTTGCGCGGCTTCGCACGCGTTTATTATGTAATTTGACATAGGTAGGTAGGGTTTTTTAGGATAGTATTATATATATATATATATATATATATATATATATATATATATATATATATATATATATATATATATATATATATATATATATATATATATATATATATATATATATATATATATATATATATAAAGTCAACTTAAATATGAGTAAATTTTCGTTATAGAACAATTTCAGTAGGTCCCCAGGCTTCCAGTTTACTTACTTTAAGAAATGATTAAATAAAATAAAAATTAATTCAGTTCACCAAACCACTGTGTGTGTGATTACATATTCACAATATCGGTGTTAGGTACTTGTTTAAACTGTTCAGCATTCAAGCGTTTCGGGGCCTATGTTCAATTTTCTTTACACAGAAAATTAAACCGCTCGAGCAGTTCACTTTTTATCCTTTTTCTTAACCTAGCCCCACACTAGGATTTACTCCTATGTCATGGGTTACCACTGCGCTTAATCGTCCGCCTGTTAACTTACTAAACACTAAATAAAAGCCTGTACAATCATTAGTGAGTTTGCTCCATCCACCTCTTATTAAGAAAAATATGTGGTTCAAAATAGTAGTGTTTTTATGTTTGTGTCCTCCTCCATGCAATTACAATTAAATAGAATGTGTAGCAAATAAAATATCTTTCTTTTTCAGCAGTTACCGTATTCCACATGTGTAGCGCCTAATACAATTCTGAACATTCGTTATTGTAACATTTTTAGTGCTTTGTAAATACTGTCGGGCCTCGCAGATAAACGTTTCGTAAGTTAATGGTAGCCACATTTATCTGTTTATCCGTAATGAGTAGAGTATTTTCCTTCATAGATCTTCATAAACCGACGTACATACGAAGTTACAGCATCCCTTTTCAAGCATGTAGCGCAATAAATATTTTTAAGCCATTAGGTTTAATAGTTCAATAGTTCAATTACGTTTTAGGCATCTGGATACATGCTGGTAAGGTAGGTACAGCGCAACGTAAAATAAACATTTTTTTATATTAAATAAATAGTTACATTTATATTTATATATATATATATATATATATATATATATATATATATATATATATATATATATATATATATATATATATATATATATATATATATATATATATATGTGTGTGGGAATAAGTTGTTTAAATTTAAATTTTTATGTCTAGTATTTCTTAAGATTTTAATGATAGCAACAGTTAATGTCAGCTTAAAATGACGTACGTTGAAATAAGGGATTGTCAAGAGGTTGTCAAAAGAGAAAAGACGCAGGACTTTGTTCAAAATAAAGATTTAGTTGGATAATTGTTTTATATCAATCTCGCGACCCCACATCTTTTTGGGGGCTCGTCCGGGATAGGAATAGATATCGGGATCGCGATTAATACGGAGAGGATTGAAGACATTTAAGACGAAATATGAAGGCAAGTTGGCACTACATTACGAACTGCTTTACCGACATCCTGTGAAGATATTGTGAAGATCGTTCAATCGTAGACAAGTTGCGAACTGTTTTACCGACACGTAAACCCACCGAATGCGACGGGACGTTGGAAATTTAATCACGATAATTTATAATTCCGAAAACGAATGCTACGGGACGCTGAATATGACGTCACATTTAAAACATTTTAATTAATGATTTTTAAGAGAAAATAATTGTATTTTAATGACATCAAGACGGTTGTCATTTTGTACGAAGAATAAAAAGAATTGCAAGACTAAAAGACTTACCTTTAATACAACAATAAGCAAGATGCCTCCGAAGAAAGATACGCCGCAGGAGAGTGGTGATGAAGAAGTTTTACTGGAGATGACACTTACCCAATATCCTCATTTATTGATGATTTTGAAGATACTGCGAATATTATGAATTGGACTAACGTTGAAAAGTTGGTTTATGCCAAACGACTTCTAAACGGGACGGCCAAATTATTTTTACGGTCTGTGGGAAGAGTAAAAGACTATGCTACATTAAAGAAAGCTCTTAAAGAAGAATTCGGTCCTAAGATCAACAGCGCGGTTATACACAAGAAACTGGCATCACGTAAAATGAAGAATGACGAAACATATCAGCAATATTTCCTCACTATGAAAGAATTAGCATTACATGGCAAAATTGAGGATGCTGCACTCATAGAATATGTTATTGACGGTATCCGTGACGTGGAGTCTAATACAATTATTTTATATGGAGCAACAGATATCAAAGATTTTCGTAAGAAGTTAGATATTTACAGTGACTTTAGAAAGAACTTTTCAATCAAACCTAGTCATACCACTGGGCACACCTCTGGTAGTCAATTAGCTCGAAAGCCTATCACCACAAAGAGATGCTACAATTGCGGAGATACTGATCATCAATCGCCAGCATGCACAAAAGGAATAAAATGCTTCAAGTGCAACGATTTCGGTCATAAATCTACTGAATGCACTAATATAAAATCTAAGAAGAGTCTGAATATACAGAAAAAAAATGCAGAAGTTCCTTTTAAGAAAATAAAAATAGGCGGCATGGAGATGATGGGACTTGTAGACACAGGAAGTGATGTGAACCTGATAACAGAAAAAGAATTTAAGAATATTAAACATGAAATTTCGAACTATAATACAGAAGCGAAAACTTACCTTACCGGTCTAGCTGGAAATCAAGTATACACTGAAGGAGAATTTACTACTAAAATACAGATTGACCACTACTACATTGATGTTACATTCCACGTTATTAAGGATAATCAGATACCTGTAAACCTGATTATAGGAAACCCGCTCTTGAAAGAATTTGAAATCACCTTCACTCCTAATGGTGTTTTCCTGGAAAAGATCATACAGCTTACGCTTTTAGTTGAAGAGAAGAGTGCTAAAGATGAATATGGCATAATAGAAACAAAATATGCTGAGAAGATAAACAGAATGATTGAAGGGTATAAGCCTAAGGAAAAGAAGAAAGAAAGCAATGTACAACTAAAAATATTACTTACCGATGAAGGTCCTGTTTACCAAAGTCCAAGACGCCTGTCACCGCTGGAAATGGAAGATGTTAATAAGCAAGTACAAGAGTGGATGGATCAAGGTATAATAAAACCCAGCAAGTCAGATTTTGCATCTGCAGTTGTTCTTGCTGATAAGAAAGATGGTTCTTGGAGACTGTGCATAGATTTCCGACGCTTGAATAAGAAAGTGATTAAAGAGCGATTTCCACTACCTGTCATAGAAGATCAAATCGATAATCTGAAAGAAACTAAAGTATTTACATCTCTTGACTTGAAAAATGGTTTTTTACATGTTGATGTTCACAGGGACAGCCAGAAGTACACTTCGTTTGTAACACCGCAGGGCCAGTATGAGTTCTTAAAAATGCCATTCGGCTTGTGCACAGCCCCATCTGTATTCCAAAGATTTATCAATGACATTTTTCATGATTAATAGCTGATGGTACTGTACTTATTTATCTTGATGATTTAATTCTTCCATCCAGAACAGAAGAAGGAGGACTAATAAAATTAGAGAAAGTACTACAAAGAGCTGGAGAGTTTGGCCTTCAGTTAAACTGGAAAAAATTTCATTTTCTAAAAAGAGAAATTGAGTATCTTGGTTACATTATACGTGATAATGAAGTACGCCCATCTAAAGAGAAGATTAATGCTGTAGCAAAATTTAAGAAACCGAATAATGTGAAGGCTGTACAATCATTCCTTGGATTGACTGGATATTTTCGAAAGTTTATCAAGAACTATTCATTGATTGCGAAACCAATGACAGATTTATTAAAGAAAGACACTGATTTTTATTTTGACGAAAGATGCGAGAAGTCTTACACAGAATTGAAACAAATATTGTGTGACTCACCTGTTCTGCGAATTTACAACCCCGAGCTTGAGACAGAGTTGCATACAGATGCTAGTGCAGATGGATACGGAGCAGTGTTACTTCAAAGGAGTCCTACAGACAATCACCTACACCCAGTGCACTACATGAGCAAAAAGAAAACACCCTCTGAAAGAAAGTATCATAGTTATTATTTAGAGATTTTAGCTATTGCTGCTGCTATTACGAAGTTCCGAGTGTACCTGTTGGGGATACACTTTAAGATTATAACTGATTGCTCTGCTTTGACAATGACGCTCCAAAAGAAAGATTTACCGCCTAGAGTTGCACGTTGGGCTCTACTCCTAGAAGAGTATGATTACGAAATAGAACACCGACCAGGAACGAGAATGAAGCACGCTGATGTTTTAAGCAGATACCCTATCTGTTTAATACTTACTGAAACGACCTCACGAATAAAAAGAGCACAAGATAACGACGACCATATTAAACTATTGAAGAAAATTTTAGAGTCTGTACCTTATCAAGACTACGTTATACAGAACGGAATACTGTACAAGGAAAAGAACGGAACGAAGTTAGTTGTTGTACCTAGAAAAATGCAGGCTGAGATAATTAGAAAGAACCATGAACGAGGACATTTCGGACTCACAAAAACAAAAGAACTTTTAAGCAGAGACTATTTTATAGATAATTTGCAAGGAAAGATAAGAAAAGTTATAGATAATTGTGTTGAGTGTATTCTTACAACGCACAAAAGAGGTAAAAAAGAAGGACTTTTAAACCCAATCGATAAAGGGAATATTCCATTATCAACATGCCATATGAAATTATACAGAAGAAGGCAAATGACAGGTACGTCGTAAAGATAATTGGAAACAGCGAAGGTCCGATTAATACTACTAGCTCAGCTGATCTTATAAAACCCTGGATATCAACCGTAAACAGTAGTAGTTCATCTGGGACAGATGAATGAACAGGATGGCCGTGTGGGAATAAGTTGTTTTAATTTAAATTTTTATGTCTAGTATTTCTTAAGATTTTAATGATAGCAACAGTTAATGTCAGTTTAGAATGACGTACGTTAAAATAAGGGATTGTCAAGAGGTTGTCAAAAGAGAAAAGACGCAGGACTTTGTTCAAAATAAAGATTTAGTTGGATAATTGTTTTATATCAATCTCGCGACCCCACATATATATACATAAAATGTTTATGGCCTTCCCTAAAGACCGCCAAAACGACCGGCTTCGTGCTGTACTCATTTTACTTCTACCCGCGACCTTCACCAAGTCATCGGTCCATGTTGTAGTGGGTCAGCCCACTCCACGTCTTCCGGTGTGTGGTCGCCACTCGAAAACCTTTCTGCCCCAACGGCCGTCAGTACTACGAGCGATATCCCCCGCCCACTGCCACTTCAGTTTAGCAATTGTTAGTGCTATGTCAGTGACTTTAGTCCTCCTGCGGATCTTATCGTTTCTGATCCCGCAGGTTAACTCCGAGCATAGCTCTCTCCATCGCCCTTTTGGGTGACCTTGAGCCTTCCCATGAAGCGCATCGTCAGTGCCGTAAGTAATCACTGGCAACACACACTGGTCAGAGACTTTTGTCTTGAGACACTGCGGAGTTTTGGACGAGAAGGTGTTGCGTAGCTTCCCAAACGCCGCCCAGCCGAGCTGGCTTTGACGATTGACCTCTTTCTGAAAGTTGGACTTACCTAATTGGATTCTTTGTCCCAGGTATATATCATCGTCCACAACTTCGGGCGTAAAGTCTCCAACCTTTATAGAAGTGGGCAATATATACGTATATATTTACCTTAATGGTCGTTGACCTTAAATGGGCGTCAGATTTTAACACTTTCCAGGCTCCAACTAGATTTTAAATTTAGCCAGTTTTAATTGCTGATTATCGCTTATCGAGAAGTGACTAACCAATACTTATCTAGAAAGTGAACCTTCGTAATATTTCTGATAATAAAATACCAGATACTTTTCACCTAGGTATCAAAGTTTCGTCGAGAAACGTAATATCAGGTTTCTAAGCGATCGACTTGCAAGTCGTTATAAGTTAATGTAGCGTACAATCTCCACACACGACGTGCCTGCGTGATAAAGGCGATGTGAAGTCATGGAGGACCTGCGATCCTTACATTTTAGTTTCATCGATGATAATTAACCAGCGACAGTAAAGAACCATTCTTATTTTAAATGCCTAAAGATCTTCTAGATCTTAAGTAAAAACATAATATTTTAGTTGGTTGACGACCAAGGGCACGAATTTTTATTCCGACAATGTGATGTCCTCAATATTTTACAATATGACAATTCTTAAAAGCAATTTGAAATCTTGGTTGTTCTACTTGAAGTTACCTGTATCGTTATTAGCAATTCATGTTCGATAACACATACTAATTAGTACTAGGTAAATGGATATTTTTTTAAATACCTGTCCATTTCTTCAGGCTCAGCTAATATACTCTTAATTATTACAACATAACTATAGCAATACCCAGAAATCATCATCTCACACACACCACACTTGTCATCCAATAAGGTTAAAATACAGACATAATAAATGACCCCAACCGAAAGAGGTTATTGGGCACTCCTTCTTTAGATATCCTATTCGACAAAGTAATGCATTACTTATCTAGATATCCCACGTTTTGTTTATCATACCATGAAATAATCACAGAATAAGATTATTGTGACAGGTGTGCGAACATTTGCCATGTCTTTCATGCACCTTATAAAAACGCGAAAAAGGTCCTTCAGAAAGTGACATTAGGCCGCGTCACCGGAGAGCCGTAGTGATATCTAACTTTGCCTTTGACTGTAGCCAACTTTCGCGTGATGTATGGTACAAGACCGTCATATATTTTTGTTTGGAATCCTTAAGACTAATATTTATTCTTACATACCGCGCATAAAGCATTTGAATATTTTATATTATGTACGTTTGTTTTCGCGTTTATCATTTCTTTTTTATTCAAATTTATTTCAATATACGAAGCGCTATTTTCATAGTATTATGAAGGTTCACTCTCTAGTTAAGCGTTGGTTAGTCACTTCTCTTCTAGATAAGTGTTTCTCGGCAATTAAAACTGGCTAATTTAACTTTCCGATAGGGCTACTCAGATATGGTAAAATTCGTATATAGACTTACTTGCAACTCTCAGTATCGATTACTCTACATCACATTTTGATCGATAGTGGTAAAAGAGGCCCTAAGAGAGAAATTATTGTTGTGGCCCGGTTCTAATCTTATCTCCTAATTACTATTTTCTTATGAACTTTGATATACAAATTATTTACGAAACCTGCATGTATAAATTTGCGTGTATATTGAAGAATATATTTTAAATATAGAACTGGAATCGCTTAAAAACAATTTACATTAAAATTGATGTAATCAATTCAGCTGTTGATTTGAACAAACTACTTTAAAGTCTTGCATTAATTATGGTACACTTTGTAATCCGTTAAACACCGTCACGCCTATATACCCCAAGCGGGGGTGGCAGAGTTGTAGTGAGTATACCCATGTTTCGCCGACGACGTTACGTCCCATGTAATAGGGGGCGAGCCTATTGCCATATACCGAGCACAATTCCAGGCTCCGGAGTCGTACTGGGAAGTTTTCGTTAGAAAAACTACAATCGTCCGACCTTCACTGGTCCGAGGATTTGAACCCAGGACGTCGTGATCACAAAACGATGCGCTTTGCCACTAGACCAACGAGGCAGTCCATTCGTGTAATTTCGTTACATAAGCAAATACGATCATTGGTTATTTTACGATTGGGTGTATGGTAGGTTTGTAGTGAAGTAACCTTTTTTGCAGCTCGGCGCTTCATCTGGCAACCAATAACAGCAGATAGAGGAAAATCTTGCAAACGCTGGTAGCAACTGAGTCACGATCCTTAGTAATGAAGGATCTTACTAACGAGATAACTTCTTTGAGGTTGACCTTTCTTAAAAAAAACCGAAGGATAAACCGGCCCCTCCATAAATCTTCTGGGCCAATGAAGAAATTTGTACGTTCGTATGCATTTAACGCGGGCCTGCCGATGAATTAAAACGCATAAATACGGCGGAAATCTATTTGTCCGTTTTACGAGTTTGTTGAATGTTTTTTTTACCACTTAACAGCTTCCCCGTCAGCGTGTTAGCTTTATAATGTCAAATTTTCCTTAGCTTTTCGAAATATGCCTATTAATAAGTTTAAAAGGCTATTTTGACGACAAAAGTGATTGGGTTTGAGCAGCTCCTCATTCGGCAACTCCTAAATATAGTTTGTAAAATACTTTGTTATTAAAATAAGATTTAGTAACAAAATAATGATAAACAGAAATGCCAGTCCAATTAAGTTTAAAGACTAACCCGCTGAGTTTCTCGCCGGATCATCTCAGTGTGAGGTCGCGATCCGATTCAGTGTTAGTTGTATAAAATGTAATATTTTTTTACGCTTGTAAGCGCTCTTGTTGGCCTATACAAATAAAACATTTTGACTTTGGCTTGACTTTGACTTCCTTTCGCCTCCATCATCAGACGTTGGACACCATCAGGGTCTAAAGTATTCGTCAAGACAAATCCAACGAGCCCAAACGAGACGGGGTTATATTGAGTAGTTGTGTGGTTTCATTGGGCATTTCTCAGCTTCATCATCGGACCCTGAACACTATCTAGGTGTACAGTACTTGTCAATACCAATCTTACAAGCCTAAACACGAAGGAGTTATGTTGTATAGTTCACATGTTCCTATGGCCACCTTTGGACTCCATCATAAGACCAGCTCCATGACAGCATGTTACCGACTATACATACGTATGTCAAATTGCAACTTAATTGGATACCAGCAAGTGCTTGAAATATGGATCACAAGATTTAAACCGGAAACACAGACCGGCATACAAAGTTAAATAAAATCTTGTAAAAAGAGCTTTCTGTGAAATTAGGACCTTAACCCTTCTTAAATAAAAACACAAGATTGATATTATATCTTCTCGGTCATTGCTGAGAGGGTGATCAGACGTGGAATGCAGTCACTCCTACAAGGTGAGGGGCTGGTACAAGCTAGATACATACAGCACAAAGCTAGACGTCATGATGATCTTTGAGGGAGGCCTTTAGCCTACAGTGGCGGGCATCTGACTGATAATAAAGTATATGAATCGAGAAAAAGCCCAAAGTTATTCCGGTCGGTTCCCCCAATTTTGATCCTATGGGGGATCTGTTCATTTTTAAATTATTTATAGATCCACATTCTAAAAATATTAAGAAATTCGATCAAAAATGCGATTTATGTTCAGTGAATCAGACAGGAAATAATAATAATAAATTTGGCTTTGGGGATTGGATCGAAATAACATTAAAATAGGTAGGTACGTAATTAAGTATACAAAAACCTTTTTAGCATGAAAATGGCTTTAACCCAGCAGCATTCAGTAAAAATGCAGGGTATGTTTGGCAACGTGCAGACACGGCTTTGACTATTGGCTTCCCTAGCTACATAGCCCGCTGACAGCTGACGTGAGTGTTGAGAGTTATAAATTAACTACAACGTTTACCCCTGGAGTAAAAGATGGGTATTTGGCAATAAATTTTGGCTGTTACGCAATCAATTTAAAACAGCTGAATAAATTTAGATGGAATTAGTCAGAGGCGCATATTATGGAATAATACTCAAGCTATATTTGACTGACTGGTCCCCCCATGACGTAAAAAGGCAACGCGGCAGACCCAGACGGAGATGGCGGGATGAACTCGATGTGTTTTAAAGAACTGGACTTAGATAACAATAACTGTTAGTTATATTAATTATTAAACACAATTTAAAAATACAGCCTTCTTACTATTTTTGTCTATGTTTTAATCCGCACCGTTGGCTCGTCTGTTGAAATTGGTTGTAGTTAAATAGGTTTTGTTTGGTTTTTTTAACAAACGTAGCCCTACTATAGAAATTATTCCGGTGACGTGGGTGCGTTTACAAACATGAAAATTCACATACACAAATACCCAAACCGAAACAAATAATTGTAGGTCACATAAAGATTTGTCCCGTGCGGAAATCGAACCCGCGACTATTCGACCCAGAAAGCGGAGCGGCTTAAGCTCTTAACCACTGCACCAAATCTTCCGCTAAATTTGAATATTATTAATAATAATATGAATTTGATCATTACATAATGGTATGGTCAGCATCTTCGGTAAATAAAAAATATCCCAAGCGGGGATAGCAGAGATGTAATGGGTACATATATATTTTTAACCGACTTCAAAAAGGAGGAGGTTCTATGTTCAGATGTATTTTTTTATGTATTTTAACCGATATTTTCGTCAGTTATGGACCGATTTTGATGATTCTTTTTGCATTAGGTTCAGTATAGCTTCAAAGTGGTCCCATTTTAATTTCATTGGTATTGGACCTCGGACTTTCAAGATACACCAGGGAACTCCTTAACAACAAACAATAGGAATGTGCAAATTGAGATAATATGAGCGTTACGTCAATCCTATAGGTACTCTACTATAGAACTAAACAGAATATTAACCGACTTCAAAAAAGGAGGAGGTTCATAATTCGTCTGTATTCTTTTGTAATTTCTTTGCTTATAAACTGATTTTGATGATTCTTTTTGCATTAGGTTTAGTAAAGCTCCGTGATGGTCGAATTTAAATTTTATTGGTATTGGACAATGGGCTTTGAAGATACACCAGGGGTTTCCTACACGGCAAACAGCATGAATGTGAAAATTTAGTTATTATGAGTTATATATCAATCTTGTAGGTACCTCACTGTATAAACAAGTAAGATAATATAAAGGAGGTATATAAATAATAATAATAAATTCACTCATCACTAAAAATTGTAAAATAAAAATTTTTTTTTAGAAAAGGGAAACCGACTTCCAAAAGCAAAAAATAAATATTTGAAGTCGGTGCCAAGTAACCGACTGCACCAACCAGCACCGACTTCAAATATTTATTTTTAGCTTTTTGAAGTCGGTTTCCCTTTTTTGAAAAGTTTTTTATATCGATGACGTTAGGTCTCAATAGAAGTGCAGGCGAGTCTATAGCCATTATACCGGGCACAAATCTAGACCCTAAACGTCGACTGATAGTTAAAAAAAATACAATTTGAACCAAATTAGGATTCGAACACAAGATCTCGTTTGCTAATAGACCAACGAGACAGATAAAATACATAAATTATTCCCTTGGAAACAAAACTTTGATCTGTACATTACAGAATATTTCATAACACTCGAACGAAACTTTACAGCAATCCAAACTTGTTGACACTCACTGCAACACACGAGACTATTTCAATTTTTTATTCCCAAGTCGAAAGTTGCTTGGAAGAGCCAGATCCCTATGTGGTTGCGTAAAGAAAATATCGTATCTTGAAAAAAATAGGCACATAAAATTTGTATACCTAGTACAAGTCAGACTTTCGAAAAAAGGTTCTCCGGAGTCTGGAATTGTGCCGGATATATGGCAATAGGC
Source organism: Phalera bucephala (assembly GCA_905147815.2). Classification (NCBI taxonomy): domain Eukaryota; kingdom Metazoa; phylum Arthropoda; class Insecta; order Lepidoptera; family Notodontidae; genus Phalera; species Phalera bucephala. The sequence goes on along the minus strand of LR990613.1, from coordinate 26,417,669 downwards.
TCGCCCCCTTTTACACAGTACACCTTTGCCAGCCCCGCTTGGGGAATATAGGCGTGACGATGTTAGTTTTACTCGTCTAACCTTTCAGTTTAATATTTTTTCATATTGTTTTTCATCAGCATGTTCTGGGATTGCTGATCGAGAAACTTCCTACAAATTCGGTATGTCAGTAGAACTACAAAACTCACCTAAATGGTTTTAGGTGCCCGGAAACTAAGACTTTTGTGTTTAGTATTTGAAGTTCAGAGTCCGTGTGTTTTATATAGATTCTATTGAATTCGCTCGGTCACTCACATTCCATTCATACTAATCAAAATAGTATTTGGTCATGCTTTTTCTTATTCTTTTCATGTCAGTGGTTCTTATTTGTCCCGCTAAGTGAGGCGGTCGTATCGCTGTGCGACCGCGGTGTTCTTAGTAAACACCAAGGTTAAACAGCGCTCGACCCTGTTGGCCTAAGATGGGTGACCTTTCGTGGCATTTTCATATTCGAGCATTTCCGTACTGTAGAAGGCACGCTAAGCCATTGGTCCCGGTTACTACGCAACGTGGTAGTCTTTTATCCAAGTTGGAAGCCTTCTACAAGGTGTAAAATAATAAACGCAAGACCTCAGACACCCCAAATAGAGAATGGCTTCATATATTCAAAACTAAAACCAAATTTTAAAGGTTTTGACCCCTTTTTTAAGCACTTTTATACCCCAATTAACAATGAAACTTGTACATGTATGCGTGCGTTTTGAGAAATATGTTTTAGGAATGCATTTGAAATCTCCTTATTGCTATGAGTCAAGAAAAAATTTATTTTTTTATAGCGCACTGAGGGAGTAAAAGAACTTTTTGCAAAATTAAAAAAAAAGTAAAATACATTAAAAATAGTTGGAATCAATTCAGTTACGGATTTAGAACAAACTACTTTCAGGTCTTGCGTTTATTATGTTACAGCTTGTAGGTGGCTTGATGAGTTCCAACAGCAGTTGGCCTCAAACCTGTCCCCACAAATCCGCACTGGGTCCGCGTGGTAGAGTACGACCTAATCTCTCTCATTTGGATTTGTAAGAGAAGGCCCCAGCCGTGACACAGTGTATGGCTGATATTCTAAGTGAGTGGCAAGGCCAATCGCACTATTAGAACATGCTGACAGATAGATATAATGAGCGATTTTTAGATGGTCTCCATGCTTTTCCAGGAAACTCTTGATAAAATGTAGCGTTAAGCACTTATGCTTGGTATTAAGCTGATGTGGATAGTATTTTGGCCTAACCATGAGGGACATACTAATACTTAAAGTATATTGTATTAGAACATTTTTTCTATAAGAGCGGAGAACACTTAAGGTCTGTAAGGAAAGAATATAGCTGTAATGATATAGACGGATAGAATATTTTTTTTGCCTTATGAAGTGTTTTAAGTTGAGTGTTTTAGGCTATGTCGAATAAATCTATTCAAATACAGAACCCTAAAAATGCTCGGCTTGTGTGCAAAGCGAACTCCATCTCATTACTATATTGAGCCGCCGCACGCCCGAAGCCGGTCGCACGAATGATCACACGCCTCCAATTTAATTTCATATGCCATAATGAGATCCGGCCTGAATTATTCTAGATTTTTGAATAAGCTATCTCGCACCAGTTCCGTTTACACGCCTCCTCCGAACACGCTCTCGCGAACACAATAACGCGTTTTAAATTAACTGCTATTGCTGCTGTAATTTCTCTTTGCGTTATTTTCATCCGTATTTCAGGCGTCAAAGTTTGCGGGTATGGAAATTTGAATGAGAAAACAACTTCGGCAATATGAAGTGCGTAAATAATGTATGAAAAACAATGTGTGGGAGACGGTAACGAGTACCTACTGTCTAATTTTATTAATTGCGAATTATAAACAGGGCTTCTAGATCGTATAATTGGATACGAAAAATGTAAAATTTGGTTATGTTTTGTATCTTATGTGTATAGCTATGTATAATTGCACATAAAACAGTAAAATGTACTTTAATATAAAATGCGCTTGAAATCGGTAACCATTATTTCATAAAACTATTTTGTTTGATGCCTATATGTAAGTTTACATTACCTGACATCTACTACATTGAATACTCATTTTGTGATTTTTTCCAGTTTGTTTAATAAGATTTATATCAGTTCAGAGACAGAACAGTATAAAATAAGTGGCGTCTACTATTAGCCCTGATTATAAGGATATCTTTTTATAATGTCTAAAAAACCTGTATGCCTAGACAAGTGGCGAAAACGCTAGAAGAATAGAATCTTAAGTGTATGGGATTGACAGGAGGTTACGATAAGTAATTTGATCTAGCGATCCGAACTTGAAATTGGTAGCAGAGTGTTAATAATTCTATTCGTTAAAACTAAACGTCAGGGCCTTTATTCGCTATGCCACATGAGATTCCCCGCAAGTAACGTGTGACGTCATAACAAGCAGTAAACATAAACACGCTTCCTTGACGAGCCTTCGCGTGGAATTACAAAATGGTATTCGGTATGCCGTAAGGAATGTTGTCTACGGCAATTTTATTTTTAATTTGAGATTTCGCTGGATTCGTTCATAATCTTACATCTGTTTATTTCGGTAAAGTATCGGTTTTTCGAATATTCGTTTCAACTTATTCAATTTCGGTAAAAATATATTTATATGTGCTGATAACATGGTTTTAAGTATGTGTCTATTGAAAACTAAGTAAATAAGTAGGGCCAGATATAAAAAAGGCAACTTTAATTAACATTAAACAAAGATCCAAGTTTTAGAACGTACGAATGTCAAATACAATAACCTATACCCACACCTAAACCAACAAAGATTTGTCCCACACATATACATAGTCTGTTTTTTTTAAGTGGTCAATTTTACATAAAAATATTGTGTGATAACTTAAGGCAATACAATTGGTTCAAAATTAGTTTATTTTATTCATTCATTAATTCCCCAATCCTTGCTCTTCGTCCGAACCGACGACTTTAGTGTCTTTAGTTGTCACACCATGTTTTTTCATAAAATTGACCACTTAAGAAAAACCAGACTAAACCTAGCACCATTCCGATCTCAGCCTTGAACCTATTCGGACCTATATAAAAGCCCTTTTTAGCTGCTGCCGCCTACGCACTTGACTCGCCTCCTATCAGCCGTTATTGCTGCCCGCGCCATATTTTCGGCAACCCTTACAATGCCCTTACTTCCCTCCTATCAGATACCGATATCACACACAGGATTAGACACCGACCTCGCCGGCGACGTGGAAGAATCCCTTGACAAGTTTCTTTCATGTTCACCACGGCGAGACACCTAATGTATGCCTTCCCCCATAGCAACAGCCCAAGTCGAGGCCGGTCCTCCCTGAACCTAGTTGCCCCTATGCCCTTCTGCCCCCCACTCTTTTGCAAATATACATACAGTGAATTAAAAGGTATACTTTTTTATTTAGTTTATTTACTATGTATCTTTATCTTTACTAGCTATCTATCTACACAGATACATAGCTAGATACATTATCTATGTATCTATCTAAATTAAAGAATTAATAAAGAAAATAAAAAATAAAATAATAAAAACATCATCAAGCCAGATCCCCTACGGGGCAGGTATGTATATAAATGAAACTAAAGTAATTGGTAAATCAACAAGTTTTATTTATGAATAACAAATCAATAATCACATGCAAGTCATTTGGTATTGTTAAATGGAAACTTGTAAGTCCTCATCAGAACAACAACACATACCATCTTTGTAACCTATGACTACAATAAATGCTATTTTATTTGATTTGAACAACTAACATTCAAAATTATACAGTTTGGTATACCACACAGTAATGGTTCCACTTTGCTACCAAGGTTACCACACCATAATTATGCAGCTGTAATTGAAAAACAAATTGAAATAAAAACATTTTTCTTTCATTCATTAGTATAAAAATTCCCATCACACATGACATCACCGCACATCTTCCTCTACAAGAATGGGTCAACTTGGGTGTTCTAATTTTCTCAACCATCAGCAATTCTGTAAAAGAAGTTTCATATGAAAGATATGATTTTAGATGCAAAATTAGTGCTTCATAATATATGCAACACATTATTTGATGAACAATTAAGACTCACTAATAGAAAATGCATTATAATAAGTGATCAAACGAACTTACCTGAAGTGAAGTTCGATCATTATTATACGAAGTCCTTCGTTCGAAGATATAAACATGCAGCTCTCTCTACTCGCTTGGCAAGCCGCTAAATTTTTTAGAAACGTCAACGCCTCCTCTATGGTATCTGTGGACATAACCTCTGCGACCATTCCTTTTAGAAGTAGTACATTTCAACTTTACCAACGAGCAGGGCGGGTTGGGTACTTATATCTTCGAACGAAGGACTTCGTATAATAATGATCGAACTTCACTTCAGGTAAGTTCGTTTGATCACTTATTATACTGTGTCCTTCGTTCTCGATATAAACATGCAGCTGTTTAGAGCTATAAGGGTAAAGTTGAAGTATACCACATGAATGTCATTTTTAAGCGTGAGCTCTAAAACATAATATGTCATGAGTACATTTGTATAACACATTCCCGTTGTTTGCATTGCTATACAACACAAATACAACATATATATATATATATATATATATATACAGACGAGTATATATACACCTATATTGTTTCTTACAACCAGTCTGTCTAACTTATTCAAAATAAATTTATTTAATCAAATTCTATAACATGTTATGTTATATAGCGTAGATCCATCCCAACAAAATTCTTTAAAGCACCTGTTATAGCACACCTGTTGTCCTTAACTCATTACTACCGGGTAATAATAATCAATCATTACTTATCAAGATATCAGTGCATTCTCCATCTGTTGTCTTCTATATAAAGATTTTTTTTTTTTTTTTATAGATGTCCCTTTATATAACGAGAGTTGAGGAATTACCGATCCAGAACTTTGTTTATATGAAATTAATCCCTTTATAATAATTCTTGTATCATAGAAAATCCTTCCGAAACGAACTATGAGAGTGGAGGAAGCCAGTAAGTAAAGAACCTGTTGGAACCCCGCACCCCCCCCCCGCCTACCCCGCAAGGGGTCTGGCGTGACGATATAGATAGAGATCGATAGAAAACTCTTACTGTGTACTAGATCTAGAAACAAACTATATTAGTACCCAATCTATAACAATATAAGACAAATAAGACAGGGAAACCCGTTTCCCCACTAACGTGTCTTCCAAGTGGCATGTGGGGCTTTACGTGTTTTTTTTTTTTTTTTTTTTTTTTTTTTTAAATTATCTCTTTTGTGAGTACAGTACCAGACAAAGGCTACCAATTCTATTGGTGATTATAAGGATGCTTTGCTATAATTACTTATTTAATTTATGATAAAGTATTTTCCTTTATGTCAAAGTTCGGTTATATTTAATGTTAGTTATATTTATAATCTTTAAAGATGCACATATACCAAAATTTAACATTTTTGTACTAGAGGCCTTTGTACTAATGTCCTTATCTAGAGCTATTCCTCACATAAGGCTATGTACCTTAACTATATGATCTCGCCCCCCCCCCTCCCCCATTTTTGGGTTTGGAACGAAGGGCAGTGCTGATGTGTGGTAACCTAATTTAACCTGCCCCACTGTTAAACTATACTACTATTATTATTATATATTCCGAAACTATCCCGGATATCATTTTTATGTCCACCTAAATATTTATGTATCACTTAACAATTCGTTCTTGCGCAATAACGCCCGCGAACATTCATTTTTGGCAATACGATCGGGCCACCTCTGACCCGTTATATTGCTGATGAAAATTACACTCAAATTTACTAATTTAGTAATGACTTAAGTAGCGAATAAGTCACAGGCAACTAGACAAAACCACGGACTATAACTTTATGATATTGGGAATCCTATTCATAACTTAACTTTTTCATACCCTTAAATGCCACACTTCCTCTGCTTCTTTGTATGTGGTTGTTTTTTATAAGTAGCAACTGTAGTGAGTAACTTTTTAGTTAGTTCTAGATTTCCAACCGTGAGGATTGAGTGTCACTTAACTTATACATGTAGTACCTACGTATCATTCATATTTCATTTAATATCATAATAATATGTTTTGCGCCCTCGCCTACCCACTTGGGATCTGGCGTGGTCTTATAATTATTAATAAATAAATAATATCAAGTTCCCTAAGACTAAGGTTATTGCTGATACTACCTAATATTTATCATACCTGTGATAAAAATATACTTTTGATTATTCTTGTTTAAGATAATCTATACTTTTAAATATTGTAACTCAATATTTCATCAACTTCATCAACAATTTTTAAATAGGTATTATTATTAAGTCATTTGCATGACTTTATTTTCTTTTTATATATAGATACATTAATAAGATACATGTAACATGTGGATGTAATAATTTAAATGTAACAATATGAAAAATGCAAATTTTTTGTATGACATTTCCAATTCAATACTTTTACACTGAACCACCTTTAAATAAATTACAGCATGTATAGTGCTCTAAAACCACCTGTTTCCATAATAGTAGCAGGTTGTGTTTGTGTCATATCTCCGATATCCTAACTGTACCAGAAACATCACTGGTGCTCAATATAAATGTGCACATTCAAAACTAAACACAAACCTATTTTTTTATAGTTATTAATTACTTGAATAATTTTATTTGATTATATATTATTAATTGATTAAAATATTATCAAACAAAAGTACAATAAAAACATCTAATTCTTCAATTCATGAATTGATGTATAATCTTTCCTCTGTGTGTCTCAAATTTCTAATGTATTAATTACACTATAAATGATGCAGGACGCAACCAAAAACCAAAACTATTGGACTCATTACCCAATAGAAAGCTGAATAGCTCCTAATAAATGTTTTATTAGTATATTTAATATGACTCTAATGTCTATTATTAGCATTGAGTTTCTTTGTGGGATAAGGATTATAGCACAGTTGTGATCATCCATCTTTAATTAAATTCTAATGAGAATGGCTATAAATTGTATATCAATTATTAAAAATTATGTTTCTAATAATAATGTTTCTATACATAATGTTAAATATATGTAGGACCAGATTTATTTAACCTTCACTTGTCTGGATTACTTGCAGTATTTGCACAAAACCCATAAAGTTATGTTTGCCGTTGAAGGCAGACAGACACACATTTTTATTAGTGTCATAGATACATTGTTACATACCAAAGTCAGTGAATACCTTTAGCCTCCAATATTATGGTTTATTTGTAACAGCCATGTTGTATTCCTGAATGTTTAACTGATTTTTTCAGTAACATAAAAAAAACAAAACAAGCCTTTATGTAAAAAGCCTAGCAAGCTTTTCTTACCTCACATTCTCTGGTAGGAGACTTCCAATGTCCATTGTGATTTGTTTTTGGTGGGCTGATAGGTACACTGTAGGTACATTTATACATACATTTGTGGATAGATGTACATTTTTACACACCGGATGAGGATTGTTGTTCCATATTGGTTACAACACTGGTGGTTTCTTGAAATTTAAACTACTGCTTATGAATAGCTAGTTATAATTCCATCTTGGTACTCCACTATATTAACCTTATTTAATACAAAATATATACTGCTGACCACAAAGGTTCTTATCCCAATCAATGTTTCATGACTGTATTGTTAGGACTCATCTTCCCTGGCTACCCTGCAAGGGGTCTGGGCTGATAATATTGATAATTATTAGTTTTATGTTAACTGGATAGACCAGGTATTTTATATTATATTTTAAGGATGTATGTGTGTAACACAAATTATTGTACAACTTGCCTGTCTCAGCATCGGTAGGCTGTGATATTATATTTGGAATATTTCCACAATTCTGTTGCTTGTCAGTTATAACAGGCATTGTTATAAGTAGAGACTACTTTGGCTCATCTGTTTATAAACCCTGTTCAGGGATAAATATTGCAAGGTTTACCTTTTTAATACAAGTGCTCATAATATTGCACAATTCTTTGTGTAATAAGCTCCACTTTGGGCTATTTTAGGATTATTATACAAGTATGTCTAATAATGAAATCAATGCAAAACATTATGTTTCTGCAAAGGGGTGGCTTATGTTATTAATAATGTATTGTTATTCATAAATTCATAAACAATGTCCCTTTAGTTACCCTTTCAGAAAGTCTCCTTTAGGAGATATAATATCACAAATTGCTTATAGTTTATAGCAATAGTCTTTGTATTTACTGTTTAAGGTATGTATGTTGGGTAACATTTTAGTTTCTTACCATTGTAGAAATGTGAACTGCACAGGAGCACCTCATGGGTGAAACCTATGAGTAGTATGACCTTCAGCACATATCTCGTATGGGCCCCAAGTCTTGCGGATCACGCCGATGCATCTCGTACACCGCTCGTGTCCTTGAATTACCGTTAAGTCTTGCGGACCACGTCGATGCATCTCGTACATCGCCCGTGTCCTTAAATTGGCATCGATCCTTAACAATCATTATTGATTAATGTCCCCGCTAATTTCTCTCATTAGAGGTTTTACCTTGCCAATTTATAGACGGTTAATAATTGTTTGCAGGTATATTGCGTGTTAAACTGTTTTTACACGAAGAGGGACATGAGACTTCGTAAGTTTACTTTTCGAGTGAAGACTTTACTTTATAATAAAACTCACGTCTCCAAATATTCGATAATATTATACATAAACATGTTAAGCTGAAAACGCCACAATTAAACAACTATCAGTTGATCTTTTTGGAATGTACTTTTTTGTCAAGACGTAAATTATTTCTGAATTTGCCTATACGATGTTTTAAATTTATTTCACAACATCACTTGAGTATATAAAAACCTTTTGTTATATAATTTCACTGCTACGATTATTTGATTAAATTAAATGTCGACCAAAACTTTATTACAAGGCATCGGCTGCCACGCTAAAAGAAAGAAATGGTCGCAGAGGTTATGTCCACAGATACCATAGAGGAGGCGTTGACGTTTCTAAAAAATTTAGCGGCTTGCCAAGCGAGTAGAGAGAGCTGCATGTTTATATCGAGAACGAAGGACACAGTATAATAACCCTACATTCTACTTGTAATGAAAATTGATAATGAAAAATAGCCTATTATGTTATTTTAGGTCAACATCATCCACCTATGCCCTATAATTAAATCAATGATACAAATATTTAATTCACCACAAAATCAATAATCTAGCACACCACAAATTATTTGTCTTTATAAAATAACAAAAGTCACATCTATTTTAGTAGATACGTACCTGTTTTTTATGATCACAGTTTTAAATGGGCATCCTAACGCATTTAATTGGTAGGTTAGGTCTTTCCACATTTCTCGATGACCTTCCTTGAGGAGAATAATTGATGTATCCAGATTCCACCTGTGGGTGGGTAAATATGCTAATTGGGCTGTAGAAGCTTTCGTCCGGTTCATTGTGACTACAAACTAAAACAAAACACCATATTTTTAAGATACATGTGTACACTATTGTTGAAATTGAGAAGTTCACTTTAATAGATGAGCCACCACAATTTTCCAATGTCACTGGTTATGAGTAATAATTTATTACTACGACGACGACGCGATGATCATAATATATCATTTAAATTGCAATAAAACTATTTAAAAATGTTTGTTTACATTGAATTACCTTAGCAAGTTTTTAACATGTTTTCAATAACACGCAAGCGCGGAGCGTGTTATTTTGACAGTTCGAAACATGGCGTGTGACGAGCCTTGTCATGTTTTAAAATCTGACAGTGGCATACAGAATTCCATTCCACGCCAATATCACGTATGTTTGCTAACACGTCTTGTTTCGTGTTTAAATTGTCATAGCGAATAAGGGCCCAGATGAGGAATGAATTCCTTATACAAAACCGCAGCCAAATGGTATTTTTGACAAGCGAATCGCTAACTCAAGCGTTACGTATATTTGATACAAAGCAAAACACCGTGACCCTGTAGATAGCCAACGAACAAGATGGCGATCTGATTTGGAGAATTTGGTAACTAGGAAAAATAATACTGTTTCTTCTTACTGTGAACTTAGGAGAATATTTTGCCTTCATTAATTTGACTATATTATTTTTTCTGCTTAAGAAATAATTGATTTTATTAAGTGGACTTAATAATCGCTGTGTTTTTTGCGATAACCAAACAGTGGTCCTTTTGTTCAGTTTGAGATAGGTGACGGTTTGTGGCATTTTGATTTTTGAGCGTGTCCGTTCTTCGCGGCGGCCTTCAACCTTATAGGAGGCTAAATAGGTTCTAACAGCGGGTGGACACAAACCTGTTCCACCAACCCGCACTGGTTCCGCGTGAATGGGCCAAATCGATCGAGTATGAACCATTACCTCCCAACTCTATTAGTGGTAGAAAAGGTCTTTCTACCTTTTTCTAACAATGAAAGAAAGAAACAAGAAGTGCAGTATAGGCTAAATATACTAAGAAGTGATTAAATAGAATCAATTTAGTTTACCAAACAACTGTATGTGTGTGTAACATACACAAAATCGGTGTTGACTGTTTAAACTGTTTAGTATTCAAGCGTTTAGAGGCCCATGTTCAATTTTCTTTGTATTTTTACTGTACACAGAAAATTAAACCGCTCGGGCAGATGCACTAAACACTCGAGATTGCGCGTTTCACCTTTTATTAAGTAAAATTATTAGTGAGTTCTTAGATTTACGCGAATATTACAAATTTTATTTTGTCTATTTTGATTTTTAAGTTCCCGACGTTTCGAGTGCTTTGCAGCACCCATGGTCACGGAAAGAACTGAGGTGGTAGACATCCAAAAGGCATAGTTGTTCCGGGGTACCCTCAAACTTATTAATTATTAGGTTTAGAATAGTCAGCTTTTGTGTTTGTGTCCTCCTCCAGGCAAATTACAAGTAGTTGGAATGTGTAATAAATAAAATACCTTTCTACTTTAGCAGTTACTGTATTCCACATGCGTAGCGCCTAATACAATTCTGAAGATTCGTTATTGTAACATTTTTAGTGCTTTGTAAATACTATCGGGCCTCGTAGATTAATGTTTCGTAAGTAAATGGTAGCCCCATTTATCTCTTTAGCTGTAATGAGTAGAGTATTTTTCTTCGTAGATCTTCATGAACCGACGTACATACGAAGTTCCAGCATCCCTTTTCAAGTATGTAGCACAATAAATATTTCTAAGCCATTAGGTTTAATAGTTCAATCAACGTTATATACATCTGGATACATGCTATTAAGGTAGGTACAGCGCTGAAATAACATCAACACTTTTTTATTTGATTTAAAAATCTTTAATTTGATTTAATTTAGAATTAAATGTTTCGAAGCCTTTGTCACAAAAATTGGGATGATCGGCCAGCCAAATTTAAATCTAGGATTCTACAATTAAATAAAAATTATATTAGAACAATTAAAATGGTCGTTGACATTGATTGTTTAATTAAAGAATTCAACAAATTGTCTAAGCGATCAAAAATTGAATTCATAACATTTTCCAGACTCCAACTAAATTTTTAAATTTAGGCTCATTCGCATGAAAATGGACGGTCATATCTATCCTGCAAGACCTAGTTAATTTTATTTAAAGCTGCTTCAAAGTACAGACGCATTCACAAATATGGTTTACAGGGAAGCAACAAGGTAAACGAAAGCGTTTTGCCCGTGAATAAAGTAATGAGCGTCATACCCACTTCCAGACGTGCCTCCAACCCGGATACGTGACTCACACTTAAATAATCCTACATTATTTCAATTGTTGGTGATAAAAAATTTAAAGGGTCACACTAAAATCGTATAAGAACCATATAGCTTTACTAACATTCTGTACCTATCAAAACCTATCAATAATAATTGCGGTAATTGACGGATGATTTTAAAATTCGCTAAGTTTGTATAATAGTCGCGGTTTCGATTGCCAGACAAATCTTTGAGTGACCCACAATTACTTGTTTTGTTCTGGGTATTTTTGCATGTGAAGTTTCATGTTTTATACGCACCCTCGACACGGGAATAAATCGTAGTGTAAAATAAGTAGTTCCAGGAGAGTTACACCACCAAGTTCATTTATTTTACCTGCAAAAAAATCAACATCATGAGCCGAAAAACGTGCATTGCAGGAAGTTCTCCAAAGATTGCCAATGCAAACTGCTTTAGGCTGTACGCATCCAGTCTTTAACCGCGGACTTAGATGATATCATTTAAGCCCGCAAGCTTCAAAAACCATCAGGCCACCTAGTCTACTCCACATCTACCGTTTCCAGAGAAATATACCCTTAACTAAATGCCTTACGGAATACATGCCAACATTAAATGCCAATAAAACGACTACCTCATGAAATATTACCAAAGTAGCGCTTCATGTCTTGAAATAAATTTAAATAAAAACGAAATGATAAACGCGAAAACAAACGTACATAATATAATATATTCAAATGCTTTATACACGGTATGTAAGAATGAATATTAGTCTTGAGGATTCCAGACAAAAATATATGACGGTCTTGTACCAGGGGATCTTACATCACGCGAAAGTTGGCTACAGTCAAAGGCAAAGTTAGATATCACTACGACTCTCCGGTGACGCGGCCTAATGTCACTTTCCGAAGGAACTTTTTCCCGTTTTTATAAGGTGCGTGAAAGACATGACAAATGTTCGCACACCAGCCACAATAATTTTATTCTGTGATTACTTCATGGTATAGTAAACAATACGTGAAATATCTGGATAAGTAATGTATTACTTCGTCGAATAGGACATATGAAAAAGGAGTGCCTAATAACCTCTTTCGGCTTGGGTCATTTATCGTGTCTGTATGTTAATGCTTATTGTCTGAAAAGTGTGGTATGTGTGAGATTAGATGATTTATGCGTATTGCTATAGTTACAGTGTAATAATTAGGAGTCCACTAGGTGAGCATGAGGAAATGAGTAGGTATTCTTAAAAAATAGCCATTTACCTAGTACTAATTAGTATGTGTTGAAGAAAATGAATTGCTATTTTCCATATAGGTAACTTCGAGACTGTTTTTTCTTCCTAAATTAGATCAAAAAACTTCTACTTAACGAACTAGAATGACAAAGATTTTAAATTGCTTCTAAGAATTTTTTATTTAAGAATATTGAGGCCATCACATTGTCCGAATTAAAATTTGAGCCCGGTCGTCAACCAACTAAAAATACACATCTTCTTTGTCAAATGAATATCTGCTATGTGCACTTTTGGAGATTTCGACATTTTGACTAATGCGACTAGTTTACTAAACAAATTTTCCCATTAAAAGACTGCTATGTGACTCTAAGCAATATACGGTGAACTGTGATCGCTAAAAATATGCTTTCAAAGTCTGCTTCATATAAAATTTTACAGGAGAATGTTGTTATTCAATATCTCTAAGTTATACTTTTTGCACATAGTAGATATTCATTTGACAAAGACGATATGTATTTGCTTAAGATCTAGAAGAATATTTCGGCATTGAAAATACCATTTTCTCTTTACTGTCGCCAGATAATTATTATCACTGAAACTGAAATGTAAGGATCGAATGTCCCTCATGACTTCACTTCGCCTTTATCGCGCAGACACGTCGTGTGTGGAGGTTGTGCACTACATTGACTTATAACGACTTGCAAGTCGACCGCTTGGAAACCTGACTTTACCATTTTCGACAAAACTTTGATACCTAGGGGAAAAGTATCTGGTATTTTATTATCAGATATATTACGAAGGTTCACTTTCTAGTTAAGTGTTGGTTCGTCCCTTTTTGATAGCGTTACTCGGCAATTAAAAAGATTTGTACATAGACTTACTTGCAACTATAAGTGTCGATTAGTCTACATCAGAATTTGATCGATAGTGGTGAAAGAGGCCCTAAGTGAGAAATTATTGTTGTTGCCCGGTTCTAATCTTATCTCTTACTTACTCTTTTCTTATGAACTTTGATATACAAATTAACTACGAAACCTGTTTGTATAAATTTACATGTAGGTATGTTGAGGAATATGTATAGACTTAGAACTGAAATCGCCTATACCTTTGAATTGTTGTTAAATTTTCTTTAATACGGCGAACTGAAGTATTGGAATTATGGCTTATTAAAAACAATTAACATTAAAAATTGATGTAATCAATTCAGCTGTTGATTTGGAACGAACTACTTTCAAGTCTTGCATTAATTACAGTACACTTTGTTATTTCGTTACATACACAAATACGGTCATTGGTTACTTTACGATTAGGTGTTCGGTAGGTTTGCAGTACTCTTTGCAGCACGGCGCTCCATCTGGCAAGCAATAGCAGCAGATAGAGGGAAATCATAAAAACGCAAGCAGCAACTGAGTCACGATCTTTAGTAGTGAGTGATCTTTAGGGACCGAAGAGAGAACTTCTTTGAAGTTGAACTTCCTAAAAAAAACGAAGAATAAACCGGCCCCTCCATAAATTTTTATGGTCACCTTAATGGAGAAATGTGTACGTACGTATGCGTTTAACGCGGAACTCCCAACGAAATGAAACGCATTAATACGGCGGAAATCACTTTTCCCGTTTTACGAGTCTTTTGAATGTTTTTTTACAACTTAACAGCTTTTCCGTCTCTCTGTGTAAATCGTAAATTATATTTACCCGACGCATGTAGTTAGCTTTATGATGGCGACTGCGAATTATTCAATTTAGCCGCTTTGATGTCCGTCGAACCAAGGTCGAAGGTTTTTGAGGTGTACGGACAAAATAACACCCTTATGTAACTTGCGAACCGAATATAATGACTCAGCATTAACTGGACTAAGAGTAAAGCGTTAAATGTCAACTTTATATGGTTTCACATAAATAAAAAAAACTAACTCTAATTCCATTTATATTTAAACATATTTTTATTTAGGTACGAATTTAAAGCCGATTCAAATCAAAAACAAATATTTATAAATAGTCAAAAATGAAAGGGCTAATGATTACTTTAGACTCTACTAGCGGTTCAGAATGTTATTCATTTATAGAAGAAGGTCTTACCCTTCGCCTCTACATGAATAACATTCTGCAACGTTACGGTTGCTCTTAAAAAAAATAAGCGTCAATGCAGAATAAGCTAGACAGATATATGCTTAAGTATTAATCAAACATAAATGTGTTTATACTCATGGTGTAAATTAATCGCTACAAAGTCCTCTCACCGTCACGCCTATATTCCCTAAGCAGGGCTGGTAGCGATGCGCTAAGTACACCCACTTTTCGCCGCCGATGTTAGGTTCCATTTAATAGGAGGCGAGCTTATTTCCATATACCGGACACAATTCCAGACTCCGGACTCATACTGGGAAGTTTTTGTTAGAAAAACTACACTTCAAAGTTCTCTCATTATAAGGATATATAGGATGTATCCATAGTTTGAGACTGAATGAATAACTGCAACAATATTCATTCTTTATTTTATCAATCTATATCATCACGTCAAATCTCTTGCGGGACAGCCAGAGGATATAAAGTTTCAATAGCTCATTTCCTTACAGATAGTTATTTTATTATTATTTATTTAGAAAAACAACATAATGCACGATCTTATTCTATTCAAAAATATGCAACCAGTTTGACTGTGGGGTCAATTCAGTCACTTACTAGATCCAAAATGAATATCATGGTAATGTTATTAAATACGTCCCAAATTTAGGTAATAATAATCTTTCAGTTTGCATTTAAAAACTTTTATAATATTCTCGCACCTTATGGCTGCCGGCAGACTATTCAAGCGCCCTTACACAGAAGTAGTTGGTCTCCCTTGGAACATTGTACGGCCGTTACTGCCGTCGGCCACCAAGCGCGGTTCTCGTCTTTTTTGTTTTAGCATTAATATTATGATCTTCCTTTCTGTTATATTAAACCTATTATAATATTTTCTCTATAATCCTTCATAATATAAGAAGATCCCATATATTTTGGGATATAAATAATTTTGTTCGCTGTAAGTGGTTACCACATTCAGAATTACCAGCTAAGGTGTATTTTAATCATTTTTCCGCTACCTTCTGAAGCTGTGAGTAATTCTTATAAAAGAGCTTTCCGCTCAAAGGATTGCTTCGATAATTCCGTAATAAATGATATTAAATTTTCTTTATATGTTCGTATCATTGAAGCTTTGCACTTTTTTTTCATTTACCTAATAATATTTTCCTCCAACTCGAAACGTCGGGAACTAAAAATAAAAAAATAAACCGCGATAAAATCCGTAAAATAGTTTTATTTCATGTGTAATATTCGCGTAAATCTAAGAACTCAATATTTTCCTGTTTATTAATTACATTAACATATGAAATATTTCATAAAAAATATTGACATATGCAGTAGAACACAAAAATATTCAAGATTTTTTATTAAAAACAAATCGCCCAAGAAAGACCCTTTGCATACCAAAGATTTCGAAAGAAGACAAGTTGAAAATCAGACTGGTAAAATCAGCTACAAAAATAATAAATTTAATTAAATAATAATAAATTAATATAATACGCGAAAATCTTTTTGCATTAGGCTTTAGTCTAGCGTAGGCGGCCATCCAACATATTATTCGTAGAATCTGCATCACCGCGTCGTGGGTAGTATGTAATCGCCGCTACAATCAGTAGCAAATGCTGGTAAAAAAATGCTTTTACTGTCTTATTTATCTAACAGCACATAATTCGTGTAGTTTGAATCTTAGGTTGGACAAAAATAGAATAATTTCTAGCCAGGAGTCCGGTATTTTGTACGGCATAATGGAAATACGCTCGCCCCCTATTACATGGCATCTAACATCTCCGGCCAAAACTAGGTGTATATAGTACACCTGCCACACTCACTTGGAGAATATAGAGGTACGATGTTTTTTTTTGTAATGCTAGAACTACGCAGCGTTGTAACAACTACATACCGCATACGTATAACAATGAACCAATCAACGCCTAATGCCAACACCCTTTCGATGCCCTTACCTCCCTCCGATAGGATACAGATATCGCATAAAGGATCAGAATCCGACCTTGCCGGTGAGATCAAAGAATTCCTTGCCCACCGACCGGTGCAGAATACCACAGCGAGTAACCTAATGTATGCCCTCCCTCATAGCGACTACCCAAGCCGAGGCCCTTCCTCCTTGAGGCGCCTTTAAGTTAGTTGCCTCCTTGGCCTTCCAACTGAAGCGTAGTTCTTGCACGATTTTCCTCTTGTCCGGTGAAGCTGTAAAAACCCATCGGCCAACAGTGTACACCATTCCGCCCAACGCGAATTCTAAATAATTTAGATAGATAGATAGATAGATAATACTTTATTGTTCCACCAGAAATACAAGAAGGAAAAAAAAAGAGACCATATTTCAATTGAAAGATAGTGTAACAATGGGCGGCCTTATCACTAATAGTGATCTCTTCCAGGCAACCTTTGGATGGAGAGGATCTAAAGAAAACACAAGATTTAGGGGTGTACTTAGCTAACAGAACATAACAATACACAAATAAATCTATCATAAACTACTTAAATAATATACCTATATATACACAAGTAAAAATAATATACACGCGTCAAAGATAAGTAATACTATTAAGCAACTAGCAACAGCATATAGAAAACATCAGCAAATTTAATTTAATGAATCGGTGATGTAGAACTTTTTCACTTGACCTCTGAATATATGAATAGATGGAGCACTCCTTATAGAAACAGGTAGTGAGTTCCACAGTCGTACGGCTTTGACCGTAAAAGAGTTATCATAAAAGGTGCTAGAGTGTAGAGGCATTACGAGAGCCAAGTTTTCTGATGACCTTAAAGAATACGAGTTGGAAAAGTGAAGGAAATTGAATCGTTCCTTAAGGTAGCGTGGGGAAGACTGACTGAACAAAATATTGTAGAGAAGACAGAGGATATGAGTATTCCGGCGAAGACGTATAGGGAGCCACTTGAGCTTAGAACGAAATTGAGATACATGATCATATTTGCGCAAGCCAAATATAAATCTTATACAAAAGTTTTGAAGACGCTCAAGTTTATTTAACTGGTCTTCAGTAAGATCTAGATAGCAGGTGTCAGCATAGTCGAGAATAGGAAGCAACAGAGATTGTGCTAGAGCAATTTTAGTGGTAATAGGCAGAAAGTTTCGCAGTCTTCTAAGAGAACTTGCTGCAGCGTATAGTTTGCGACTGGCGTCTTGCAGCTGACTAGCCCAACTCATACAGCGATCCATCGTTAAGCCCAAGTTTTTTACAGTTTCACTGTACGGAATCGACACTCCATTAATATTAATCCGCGGAAGTAAAGTCCAGTCCAACTTTGAAATAAGATGCGAACTGCCAATGATAATTGCTTGGGTCTTAGTGGGATTCACTTTCAGGCCATAATTTTTGCTCCACTCTGTTATACGAAGTAAATCATTATTGACAGTACTTATACACTCATTTAATCTGTCCAGCGAAGATTGATAATAAATTTGAAGATCATCTGCATATAAGTGGTATGAAGAAGAGATATCATGGGAAATTGAATTAATAAAGATTGCGAAAAGGAGTGGAGATAGGACCCCGCCTTGTGGTACTCCAGCCGACGTGTCACACCATGATGAGAAATTCTCTTCAAGGCGAACCCGCTGCCGGCGTCCATACAGATAAGTGTGAAACCATTCGACCACCGTTGGAGATATGTTAATTGAGCGAAGTACAGCTAAGAGAATGTCAAAATCGACCTTGTTAAATGCATTGCTGAAATCCAACAATGTAAGCACTGTTAAGTTACCATTTTCCATAGAAAAGCGAATGTCATCGGTGACTTTAACAAGAGTACTTACTGTGCTATGGCCAGGACGAAAACCAGATTGGAATGGATTAAGGAGATTATGACAGGAAAGGAAATTGCTGATTTGATTGTGAATAAGACGCTCAAAGACCTTAGAAAGAAACGGAAGAATGCATATCGGACGATAGTCGGAGAAAGATTTAGGATTGGGTTTTTTAGGTAAAGGAATTATTTGCGCGTCCTTCCAAATAGAAGGAAATATGCCTCTTGTGATGGAATTATTAAAAAGGAGACAAAGGATGGGAGCGATAATGTCGATTTAATGTATTTGCTCTAGTTGAATCATCAATATTGGACGAGGAAGAGAAGTGTAAGTTGAGCGAATTAATATTTAAATCAGTTTGAAGAGTATCTTGGAGTGATTTGCCAACTCCAATAGACTTGAGAAATTTCCAGATTTTAGTTGGATCATTATTGTCAACAGATTCATGGATATGGCGGCGTAAAGCGTCCCTACATACCACATTGCAGCGATTTCGCGATTTAATGTACTTCGCTTTATTTTCATCGCTAGGACGGCACTTGTACTTATGTTTGGCCATCGTTTTTTTGTGCATTATAAGTTTAATGTCCTGAGTGATCCATGGCGCTGGAAGGTGTTTTAATTTGATGGCTCGCAAGGGTGCATGTTTGTCATAAAGTTGGGTTATTAGCGAGTTGAAGTTCATTATTTGGTCATCCACTGACTCTGCATCAGTGACCGGTGACCAATCAATTTTTCCAGCATCACTAAGGAATTCTTCCTGCTTCATACCACTAAAATTGCGCTGAAGAATTATTTTAGGCTTAGCTTTAGGAGGACGGATTTTATATGAGAGAAATATAAGATCATGATACGAGAAAGCATCAGCAGAACATTGACCGTGTTTGGCAACATGCAACGGTGAAGATACTATTACCAAGTCAAGAAGTGAGGGAGTAGAGTTAGGGAAGTGATGAGTAGCACTAAGGGGAAGAATATGTAAGTTACTGGATTTGATGATAGTTTCCAGTGAAGTAGTACGGTAATCATGCTTAAGAAGGCAAGTGTTGAAATCACCCATGATGATAGTATGATTATATAAGGGCATGAGATCTTCCAAGATCTTTTCAAAAGATGAGAAATAATTAATGCGAAGAGAAGGGCTGTAATAGGCTCCGAGTAAGATCTTGGTGTGAGATAAACGCACCTCAACAAATAGATGTTCGCCGGCATTTGAAACTAGTGGTTGTGGTGAAGTAGAAATTACAGCATAGGGAATATTTGTTCGAAGGTAAATGGCCACTCCACCACCTCCACTGCCAGTTCGATCGTTACGAATCAAACGAAATCCAGGCAAACAATATGACGAACTAGGAAGGCAGGGTTTAAGCCAAGACTCGGAGACAAGTACAGCGTGAATATTTTTCTGGTTAAAGGACACCTGCATATCGAAAGAATGAGCTGGAATACTTTGGGCATTAATATGAACCACGTTAAAGTTTTTAGGTACATCAGAAAACTGGCTCTCGAGTGTGTCGGCGAGAGTAGGAGTGCTAACAAAGCTCTCATCACCACTACTATAAGATTCAGAGGATAAAGAGAAGTAATTGTCACTAGTACTGCTAGCATCATCATTAAATAAGCTTTTCATCGTTTAAATAAAAATATATAATAAAAAATAAACGTGTATATTAATACAAATATATCTATATATATATATATATATATATGTATGTAATATGTATATAATGTATTCTTTTTCAATATATAAAACAACTATGCGACTTTAAGCACTCCACCTGCCGGTTGTAAGTTGGAATCAAGAAAAAACCACGTTACGCATACACAACATAAATAATTACATAGCGATAGTATAACACAAAGAGTAACAATAAGAGAAAAAAAAAATAATATGTTAAGAAACAAATAACCTTACAACAATAAATTTATAGAACGGAAAAACTAAACGTAGATAATTACTAAACACAATGACAAATGATAAATATTATCTATGGTATAAACAAAAAAAATTATAAAAAATGACAAGTAGCAGTTGTCAACGATCTGTCAAATGTCAATGATTGACAATTATTGTGAGGTTATAACAAATAAACAATACGGTTACGATCTGCGATAAAGTTGTTGATAACTAGGTACTTATATGTTAAACATGCAGTTTACCTAACTAAAGTAAAATAACAGTGAATGTGGGTACAACTAGCTAGCTACAGAAGAACGAAAGCGGGATACAGTGACAAAACAAATCGACAAATCGATCCCAGCATGAAATAATATTACCTATATCAATAAGTATCTACTAAAACATTAAGGTACTACTACTAAAAACTGTACTCACAAAAAATAAGCTACTTAAATACAAGAAAGAAAGATAATTATAAACACAAGAAAGAAAAAGAACTACTTTTTGCTGGAGGCACCGGTACGCTTACTTTTCGGTGCAGGTGCCGGTACTTTGGCAGCTGCCGCAGAAGATGTTGGTATATCAGGCACCGGGATTTCCTCAAGCTCGGCTAGCGTGCTGATGCGATGCCGCACACCATCACCATCCACAACGAAGACAGATCCGTCGCGAGTCCAACATTTAGAGACTCCAAATTTTTGACGAGCCGCCATAAAGGTAGCATGCCGAGTTTTAGTCGAAAACTCAGACATTGTGAGGCCCGAACCCTTCAAATTCTTTTTTGCATACCATAATTTAATTTTGAGTGATATGTCACGAACCTTTAACAAGATTGGCCTGGGTTTGTTGGTTGATGATGAACGGCCCATCCGATGACACCGTATGATGTCCCCCGATGTAAACTCTGGCACACTTAGATTGTTTGCCACTGTTTTAGCAACTGTTGCCGACACATCCTCATTACTCTTCTCGGGCAGGCCATGAAGAAGAAGAATCTTGCGACGGCTTCTCATTTCCAAACCATTACATTGGTGCATTAACAAGGCTACTTGGTCTTGTAGACACTGAAGAGCAGTCATGATGAATGTGCGAAAGGCTGTAAAGTCAGCTGCCAAGTGGGCAATGGTATTGGAGGGCACTGCAGCTTGAAGCTCACCTTGATAAGAATCCATCTTCTGGACGAACATATTTTGAAGCTTCGAAATGGAATCTTGGATGGCATCCATGTTGTAAATAAGTGTATGTGTTGTACTTACTGTGATGAGACAATGAATAGATAGATAGAAAATGGTTCTACAATAAGGAAAATACTCCGGCAGGTACTGTGCAATTTAGATTTTAAATGCTCATATCAACAACTCTATTATAATTTGATTAACTATTTTAAAATAAATTATTTTACTGAAATTTAGTATGTATGATCCCTAAACTACGCAACACTATTTATGAAGAAGTACCTTTGAATTTACTGTAAGCAATAGAAAGACCGAATAGGTATATATAATAATACGTTTTGGTGAAAATCAGTATTCCAAATATATATTTGAGAATATGACTGTGGTATACGAATATGTGAGCATATAAAATAATACATCGCTTGAAGCTCTGATTTATTCGGTTGACTTAATCATATAATGTTAGCTAAGTAAGCTCCCACATCACGAAACTAAACTAAAATAACCCCGAGATTTAATCAAATTATAATCCGGCGGTTTACCTGACCGTAAATATCTAATGTTAATAACAGGTCTAAAGCCGCATTCATATTAAACGTATGTATAACTGCGAATTGTATAAGTGCGGATATAGCTGAACGCATAGCAAAAAACGTGCGGCTTAATTTACGTCCCGGATTCCAGCGATATGGTGACATGATAATAAAAGAACAAAAATATATGAACAAAAACGAAGTAAGTGCTCCTGAGCTACCACAATACGGGAAGCGTTTAAGACAAATTTCAAAATTATTTTTGGTTTCCCAATAAGATATAATTATTATTTTTTTGTTTACATGCAATGAAGTATCGCTTGCGGCTTATGCGTTTTAGCATCTGCCCAACGGCAGTGTTGGGCATTATTCAATTATTTTTTTAATTGTAGGATCAATCAATTGGAATCACGATTGCAAAAAAAATAATCCCCATTAGGTACTAGTACTCCAGCATATCAATGACTTTCGTACGTCAAACGCCTCAGTCCCTCCCGTCAAACGACGTCGAGAACTTAAAAACCAAAAATAAACCACGATAAAATCCGAGATATTTTAATAGCAATATATTTTTTTAAACACTTATTCTTTTTTCCAACTCTGCCCCTCGATAACTGTATGTATGGCACTTCTTCTATTTTTTTTTCTTATGTGGTTGTAACGCATCGCTGGTTTTCTTGCACCACATCAGATATCCAATCAAGCACGAAGGGGGC
The DNA here is from genome assembly GCA_905147815.2 of Phalera bucephala. Taxonomy (NCBI): domain Eukaryota; kingdom Metazoa; phylum Arthropoda; class Insecta; order Lepidoptera; family Notodontidae; genus Phalera; species Phalera bucephala. Next base: position 26,394,509 of record LR990613.1, on the reverse strand, counting down.
AAAACATGAACAAAATAAGCGTAAAGTTGAGCTATTCTTTTCACACTACAAAATTATTAAAGATGAACTCGACAGTAAGCTTTCTCGACAAAGTTACGATAATGTTAATTTGTTTGTACTTAGCCCTCTGTGTAAAATGCCGAGCTGGTGGGTGTTTCTAGAGACGCCGGTTTAAACTGTACAAGGCTGTTAGTGTTAGAGTTTTAATTATAGATTTATGTTCAAGACGGCCTCGTTGGTCTAGTCGAGAATAATGCGCTTTTCGATGACGAGGTTCTGGTTTTAAATCCGAGGTCAGATAAAAGTAGTTTTTCTATCAAAAAAATCAAGTAGCACTCCGGAGTTTGGAATTATGCTTTATGGTAATAGGCTCGCCGCCCTACAAGAAACCTAACATCGTCATCAACCTCTGCCACCCCGCTTGGAGAACAAAGGCGTGACGATTTTTTTATGGTCGAATGAAAATTGAAATTATTTGGAAAGAGCATAGCACCCGCTCACATTGAGCTACTGTCGGTATATCTGATCTAAGCCTAAGTGCCTAATTTCCATATTTCATGAGTCACATAGTTACCCGGTACCAATTATTTAGTTGTTATAGGTTCCGTTATTGGCCGTAATATGTGTGGAGTTTGAACGCCTAAAGTGGCCATTACCAAACCATGAATTATATCGAAACGCGCCGGATCGATAAGGGTGATATTGTATGTGTCGCATTACTTTCAACATTTTCTCATTTCCTTTGGTGTCACTAATACGAATTTTCGTTTTAACGTAAGAATATACCTTTCCGCTTTTTGTATTATGTTGGAATATATGTAGGTTTATAGGTTTGGTAGATATAGTAGTGACACGTACATAAATCATTTATACTAAATGTAGCATAATTAACGCAAGCAACACTGATTGATATTAGCGTAATGTGGTCGAAAAAGCATGCTCTCAAGCACATCTATATTTAGTAAATTTTTAGCTTAAAATGGATAATAATCGTATATCAACTCGATAGCGTTACACTGACATCGATCTGTTCGTATTAAGCCCAGTGTAAGTAGCATGCAACAAAAAAAATACTGTAGTAGCAACCTAAATTGCTGTCACTCATTCTATTTGTATTTCTGATTGGTGTATTAACCAAAATTTAAAGCAATACCGCGATTTAAATTTTAGCGTTTTAATGTACTAAAGGATCACGGCCACTTACGAATAAACCACATTATTATTACTAAGAAATAACATAACATTTTTCTATAAATCGACTATTCATTTACCTAACAAAGAATAACGAAACACAAAGATACCATGAAAAAGTAATAACGTACTTAAACTTTTTTATGTTCTAACATTTTCAACGTTCGACTCATCCATCACCTCCAGAGAACAAAACGTCAAACTTTAACATATTTATTGGGTACGAAAGCAATAAGTTCTTTCCATCAACAAAAACCCTATGGTTTTTGAGCTGATATTGCTTAGCAATTTGGCAATTTGGCATGGAACCAATAAAAATAGGCATTTTCATAAGAAAGATTTTGATTTATTTGGATACGAAAATGTTGCTCAATATTGCGGTATGGTTAGTGCTGGTTTATATCTTCCATAGTTAAGGGTATGCTGACTATAATAAAAGTACTGTGACCCTCAACCTGAAGTAGGTAGGTACAGAATCGTTGGAGCTAAGCCACACTAAAAGAGATTTTTGTGTGTTTTAAGGCCGAGGGGCCACACAGCTTCACTGGGCAGGCGTGAAATATTTACGCTCCAATGGGAACTAAACGAGCAACAGCATACAGTTCTCCTTCATAGTATTGATTTTATTCACTCTTTCTTCTTTGTCCAGTCTGCCCTTCTTTGGAATGCTTTGCCCCTAGAACTCAGGATGGCTACCAATCGTACCTCTTTTAACAAAAGTCTGCAAGACTATCTGCACGAAATGTTGAATCCGTCTTAATGTTTGTTGTTTCACGACTTTATGTCGTACAATTTAAGTTTATGTGCATATTGAAGTCAAATTGTGCTATTGGCAATATTCTCAGCCTCTATCACATTGGGACCTAAAATTGTCGGCAATATGTGGATGTACACATTACACTTCTACCACCCTACTAAATAAACGAGAACGAGAAGCAAGATGGTGACTATTTTCCAAGAACGAAGTTTAAATCGCAAAGAATATAACTAAAACTACAGAATAAGGAGGAAAAAACATTTCAACAGTGTTAGAAGGAAACGTTTCTATTGTCTGTGCTCATGTATTCTACGTTAATAGAATGTTATCATAAGATCAACAGCGCCAGATGTAAATAGTTTAGCAGTGTGCTGCCAGTGACATTTCATCAAGATAATTGTGAGATGAAGCAGATACCGCACAGATACCATCTACGGAGAGCCAGCCTAGACTGTCGGGCTTTGATGGAAAAAATGCATTAATAACATCACAGACCAATTTAAATTAAAATACGGTTAGTAAATAGCCGTATACAACGTAACGCACTAAATCGGGTATTGTACATAGGTGGCGCTGATTCCTAGCCTGGAAACGTTCGTAGCATTCTTTGAAACCACAAAATTTATATTAGTTCTATCTATCTATAACCTCACGCCAGATCCCTTTATATTAGTTCTTAAATAAAAACTTCTAAAATAATCTAGAATATTGAAAAAAAACCTGCACTAAGAATTCCTGTATTATGGGTACGTTTAACAATTATGTACATATTCACAAACACCTTGTGAGAGCTAGCTTTTGTGGTCTCACAAACATTTATCTCGTGCTAGTTTCGAACGCGCGACGGCGTGATTTGGTAGGTAGGGCAGCTCTCAACCATCGTCATCGACTCAGTATGTGATAGGTTTAGATATATTGTAAAAATGTATAATGTAATTCACTAATTTTGAAGTGGATAATTAACCACCTTTATATGTTTATCAACATATGGCGTGGTTGTAACGAGTTCTACAGCTCGATATTTCGCAAACGCGCCCAATCATAGGAATCCGCTAATCGTAGCCGCCGCCGACTACAAACCTAACTCCCCTCCTATCAGCCGCTACCGCCGTCCGCGGCATGTTCTCACCGAACCTCCCGATGTCCTTGGATCCCTTCTTTCGGATACGGATACCGCACGCAGAGAGGCGCCCATGAGCTAGTTGCCCCCTTGCCCTTCTGGCTCGAGCGTAGTGGTTGTACGCTCGCCCTCTTGTCCCTGAGAGAGAAGCTGTAGCATAGATCATTCACACACTCACGTAACGGGGTACGATATTTTGTAGGACATTGTCTCTCGACTTATACTAGTCTCTGATAACAGTTTACATTTCCTACTTGATTTTCCTTAATGTTTTTGCAACTGAATTGTTTTCCGTAGATCGCATTTGAAGCTCAAACTCGTTAAGTTTCGAGAGTATGAGTCTGGTCTAGACTTAGTCCTTAGGTCTTATACTAGATTCGTATAGTTAGTTGATGATACGAATTTTACAGTTATGTACGAACGTTGCCGTTTATACCGCTGAATTTATGATATCCACTTGATTGGAACTTCGTGATATTTTATTATCATTGTTTTCTTGGAATCAACTTTTCATTTATATGCTTCGGGCAAGCGTGTATGCTAACAATAATGAGAATGGAGTAGAAAAAAAACTTAATAACAATAGTAAGTACCTAAGTGGCGTTAGTAGTGCTGTGCGATTTTCTTAGCGATCACCTAAGTTAAGCAGCGTTCGACTCGGTCGGTCTGAGATGGGTGATCGTTTGTGGTATTTTCATATTTGAGCGTCTCCATACTTAGGAAGGCATGATCAGTCGTTGGTCCCGCTTAGGGCTTTATGTTGTAGTCGTTAAGGCAAGCTGCCTCCACCAATCCGCACTGGGTCCATGTAGTGGTGCATAACCTCTTCTCTCTCACCTTAATTTATGTGTGAATGTCTTTGCTCGGGATAATATAAGCTCATATCTTTATTTATTCCTTAATACATACACTTTCTAAAATACATTTTAGCTTACAAATTTTATACTGACATCACAAAACCAAGCAAGAATATCAAATCTTGACGCAAAACTAACTTGCGATAGTTGTGCTTATGTCATCGCTCCACATAGTATCAACACACCATAATGTTAAACCTGTCGGGAGTTGCTGTCTCATTATAAACACGTAATTATAACCCCTCAGGCCTGCTCGTTAAGATCTAAGCTTTGTCGGGACAGAATATCCCACTGGATGTTTATATAGGACTACGTTTGTCAATATACCCACCTAAAAGGACTTTGATACATGGATCAGCTAGAAGCATTTCAAGGTTTCGGTTTAATGTAAACTCGATTATTATATAAAGGACCTTATTATAAGGTGGTTTCTTCTGAGTAGACACACAGTTAGAAAGAAAATGAAGATTTGTAATATATTTTGGAGACTATCAGACCACAATCAAATAGACTTCTTATCTTAAAGGCAAACCATGAGTCTCCGTAAACTGCGAGCGTGATTGATATGCGTGCAGGCTTGTGAGGAAAAAACCTGTTGGAACTCTTTGCTGTCTGCCTAACCCGTAAGGGATTTGGCATAATGGCATAGACGGAGATAGATTTAGGCAGTCTAGTTATGAGAGTGAGTTGAAAGCTACCCAGTTACCACACGAGCCAATCATACCCGTCACTCGACTGTCACCGCATTGATTGATGAGTAGCGATGTAGCGAATTACACATGAGTAAGACCTACCTACCTAAACGTTCCTTTTTTCGTAAGATAGCTGTCACTCTTGTTGAGAACCATAATATTTGGGTTTTACATTAAAGAGAATACAATGTCTATCAAATACAGGTATGAATAAATAAATCCTCAATCAAACTGAATTGTAGCTTCGAAACAAACATGCGATTCCAAATACAAAGAGTATCACACTAAATAATAGTCATCATCATCATTTCAGCTTATACTTGTCTACTGCTGAACATAGGCCTCCCCAATCGCTTTCCAGCGTAACCGGTCCGATGCCACCTGCATTCAACGATTTCCTGCGATTTTCACAAGATCGTCGGTCCATCTGGCAGGCGGTCGTCCTACGCTGCGCTTGCCAATACGTGGTCTCCACTCTAGAATCTTTCTGCCCCAACGCCCGTCCGATCTTATGTGAGCGCTATGTGGCCAGCCCATTGCCACTTCAGCATGCTAATCCTGAGGGCTATGTCGGTGACCTTGGTTCTTCTACGAATCTTCTCATTCCTGATTCGATCACGTAGAGAAACGCCGAGCATAGCTCTTTCCATAGCTCGCTGAGCAACTTTGAGCTTTTTTATGAGACCTATTGTAAGAGACCACGTCTCTGATCCATATGTCATCACTGGTAACACACATTGACTAAAAACTTTAGTCTTTAGGCACTGAGGTATTTTGGATGAGAAGATGTTGCGCAGTTTCCCGAACGCTGCCCAGCCGAGTTGGATTCGTTGATTGACCTCTCTCTCAAAGTTGGACCTACCTAACCGGACTACCTGTCCCAGGTAAATGTATTCGTCGACAACTTCAAGAGTAGAGTTCCCAACGGTGAGTGCGGTGGGTACGACATGGACATTTAACATTATTTTTGCTTTGTCCATATTCATTTTAAGACACTTGTTGGGATACTCTATTGAGGTCACCGAGCATTCGTCCTAGATCTTCCAGCGACTCCGCCATGACCACAATGTCGTCGGCAAATCGAAGGTGAGTGATGTATTCGCCATTGATGTTGATGCCAAGTCCTTGCCATTCCAAGAGCTTGAAGGCGTCCTCTAAGGTGGCCGTAAACAGTTTAGGAGAAATGACGTCTCCCTGTCTTACTCCTCTTTTTATGGGGATCACCTTCGTGCACTGCCCCTGTACTCGGACTGACATGGTGGCGTTATTATACAAGCACTTCAACACTTCGATGTACCTATAGTCAATGCGCCATCGCTGGAGAGATCTAAGAACCGCCCAAGTCTCGATCGAATCAAAGGCTTTCTCATAGTCCACAAACGCCAAGCATAGTGGCCGATTATACTCCTCAGTCTTCTGTATAAGCTGCCGCAGCGTATGTATGTGGTCTATGGTACTAAAACCTTTCCGGAAACCGGCTTGTTCGGGAGGCTGGAAGTCATCAAGCCTTCGTTCGAGACGATTCGTAATGACTCTCGAAAACAACTTATAAACATGGCTCAGCAGTGTGATGGGCCTATAGTTCTTCAATAAGGTGTTATTACCTTTCTTGAAAAACAGCACCACCATACCTCTGTTCCATGCTTCCGGCGTTTTCCCTTCAAGCAAGACGGAATTAAATAGCCTCTGAAGGACTTTAAGTACCGGCGATCCGCCCGCCTTCAGAAGCTCTGCAGTAATTCCGTCTTCACCCGGCGCTTTGTTGTTTTTTAGTTGTTTGAGAGCCATCCTAATCTCGCACAGGCTGATGTCCGGGATATCTTCAGTGCAGTGTCGGGTTAGCTTGGCTCTTGGGTCTTTTACCAAGTCAACAACAGGTTTAGCTACTGAGGTATATAACTGTCCATAGAACCTCTCTATCTTCCTGAGCACCTCTGACCTATTTGACGTTACATTTCCGTCCTCCGTCTTCAGTTTCGTCAACTGGCTCTGCCCAATAGACGCGTCTCTTGCGATCACTTTAGAGCCCTTGTTCTGCTCTATGGTCTCCTCGATACGCCTTGCATTGAAGGACCGTAAGTCGTGTCGCAAGGACTTTAATATCTGTCCATTTAGCTGCCTATAGGACTTAGCATCATCGGAGGTTTGGAGCGTCATGGAACGTCGCTCAGCCATGAGGTTTCGGGTGTAGTCAGATAGTTTTTGAGGCCTATTTTTACGGTGGGTCTTAAAATACTTGGACCCGACCGTATGAACAGTCTCTACCAGCCTGTTGTTGATTTCGTCCACTGATGCGCTGCTGTCTAGCAATTCGAAGCGGTTTGACAATTCGAGTTGAAAGTTCTCGGGGTTTTGGATATATGCATGAGTAGGTCGGAGCGTAGACTTCATCAGACGCGCTCTTTCCATTTTGACATTAATATTTAATGTGCCTCTGCCCATTCGGTGATCACTGCCGGTTTTTACCCTATGAATCACGGAGACATCATTAAATATTTGTCGCTTGGTGCTCATGATGAAGTCTATCTCATTTTTTGTGGAACCATCAGGGCTCATCCAAGTCCATTTCCTATGAGGCGGCTTCTGGAAGAAAGAGTTCATCATAAAGAGTCCCTCTTTCTCCAGAAATTCGGCCAGCCTCTGACCCCTGGGGTTGCGCTGCCCATATCCAAATTGCCCCACTCTCAGCTCATCATCGCCCCGTTGGCCCAGCCGCGCATTGAAGTCACCCATAACTACTGTAAAATGTGCTTTGGAAGTATGTATGGCTCTACTAATGTCCTCATACATAACTTCGACCTCATCATCTGAGTATGCCGAGGTCGTTGCGTAGACCTGTATGACCTTCAGCGAATATCTTTTGGATATTCTGAGTATCAGGTACGCTACTTTGTTCGACACACTAGTGATGGACACAACGTTGTTTATGAGTGACTTGTGGACGATAAATCCGACACCACCTTGGGACTGTTGTTCGCCCTCCCGGTAGAAAAACAAATTGCCGGATTTTAAGGTTATCGTGTCCTCGCCCTCTCTTCGGACCTCCGATAAACCAATTATACTCCAGTGCAACTTGTCTATCTCTTCTTCCAGCTCAACTAGCTTCTCATCTGTCCTCAACGTGCGTGCGTTGTATGTCACCAGGGCCAATTTTCGTCGTTTTTGGTGGTAGCCGAATCTCTGCCGGAGATTCTTCGCACCCCTTGTCCTGTCGTTACCATGGCTGCTACCGTGGCCAGGACGAACAGGACCGCCGGGGTCTAGGGGCCTGGGTTTGTACTTTACTTTCATGTTGATTGGGGGATTTGCCTTACTCGCCACGCTTGGCAGGCGGGTTGGCGAGCGCAGTTCAGTGGTCGTGGAAGTATCTAGGAGAACGCTGCTGCCCGTTCCCTAGTTGTCTCTTAGTCACCTTGTACGACACCCAATGAGATGAGATGGGTTGGTCCAATTCTAAGCCGGGAACCACGCGGCAAAATAATAGTATTCACCCAAAAAAACTAAAAAATAACTTATTCACTATTGATCACAATATGACTCACAGATTCTGCAATTCCTTAACTTTGCCGTAGAATACTGACATAACCGCGCCAGCTTTATATTATAATAAATCTTTTGTACCGTGAACTTAAGTATTGCGCTAAAACTTATCCCCGCAAGCCGAATGCAAGCGGGAGATAAAAATAAACACAAGTGACCACACTAGATAGGTCTGTCTCCGATTCTGTATCTGCCATATTCCCGATGTATAAGGATAGTTTGTAGCATGTGAGAGATCTAGTTAGATTGGTCGGGGGTGATCTTGGGGTTCCTGCATCGGAGGCAGTCGACCCAACGGCGCCGCGGCGTGACTCAACTGATGGCAAATCAGCTGCTTTATAGCTTTTAAGCTGACTCACCGTATTTCATCGTGGATTTAATGCAAAGTACGACAATAATTACGCTTTTGTTCATAATGTGGAGATTCTTGGGATGGTTAAGGGGCTGATGACAATATAGTAAAGTAAGTAACTAGAATGCTAGAGTTACGTAATACGTAAGAAAAGACGTTTGCAGGGCAAACTAATATGGAGATAGCGAGATGATATTTTTTTTCTCCGATATATCCTTGTCTAACATTGAAATAGAAAAAGAATTGTATTAGAGTGTTCGTTTATAGAACACTTTACAATTTTCACCTTCTTTGAAAATAATCAAGTACACAATATTAGGATACCGCTCCGAATTCATAATTCGATTTTATTTAAACTTAACAAAACAAATATTTACAAAAGTAATTTTCGCAACACAAACAATCCCATTTACTTTCTAATTATAAAAACGCGACATAAAAATTATCAACATCACCAAAACAAGACGGGTACAAGCAGAAAGAAAACGAAACTTATTATCTTGGCCGTCATAAACAATGATAAAAAAATACTTAGTGTCCTTAAGGGTTCTGTCACCAACCTCAAGTAAAGTCTGATGTAGACTAATTGACAATTAAAGTTGCAAATAAGGCTATGTACGAATTTAACCATATCTGAGTAGTCCTATCCGACGGTTTAATTCGCCAGTTTTAATTGCCAACTAACGGTAATCGAGAAGTAACTCTCCAGCACTTTACTCGACGGTGGTGAAAGAGGCACTAAATTTTTTTTGCCAACCTATAATCTTTTTAACGGCGACTCAAATCGTAATGAAGCGCTAAAGCGGCTATAAGCCAAACTTTGTGTTGACATGGGATACTATAACATATAGGGTAATGCCCTAAGTTTGGTCGTGTCCCCCTACACTCTCACCCTATATCCCATCCACAGAAATCATAATAATAAAACACTAGAAGTGAAATAGCGTGCGATTTTGTTTGAAGCCACTGTCGCCACTTAGCCAAATAGACACAGTCTCAAATACACTTATATCGTTTATTTCTGAAAAAAATATTTTCCAATGAATTGTATTACCTTATAAGTAAAATTTCAAGTTTAAGAAGACTCTCATATGTCCTCGCAGTCCCGATTTATTTTGTGATAACTTTGTCACAATACCTACATTGGTCCTCGCAGTCCTAAATCATTTTGTGATAATTTTGTCACAATACCTACATTTGTCCTCGCAGTCTTGAATCATTTTGTGTTAATTTTGTCACAATACCTACATTGGTCCTCGTTGTCCTAAATCATTTTGTGATAATTTTGTCACAATACCTACATTGGTCCTCGCAGTTCTGAATAATTTTGGGTTAACTTTGTCATAATACCAACATTGCTCCTCGCTGTCTTGAATCATTTTGTGATAATTTTTTTACAATACCCAAATTGGTCCTCGCTGTCCTTAATCATTTTGTGATAATTTTGTCACAATACCTATATTAGTCCTCGCTGTCCTGAATCATTTTGTGATAATTTTTTTACAATACCCAAATTGGTCCTCGCTGTCCTTAATCATTTTGTGATAATTTTGTCACAATACCTATATTAGTCCTCGCTGTCCTTAATCATTTTGTGATAATTTTCTCTCCTGTCACACGACAAAGTTCATGCGGCTATACCGCTTCTAGTGTATATTTATTACGATTTCTATGGTCCCATCGCACTGCGCGGTTCATGGGGGCAACACATATAAATTTCTTTAATTTAATACAGCCCATTGGGGTACATTTTTCTCTTGTAACTTTGGCATCAATCCATAAATAAACTCGCACTAAAGCCGGGTGTACTTCATGTTACGTTGTAGACATGTGAGCAATTTTAACGCCGCAAAACGCCGAACTGAGCCAATTTTATTTGTTTTAAGTGTAAAATTTCTATATCGCTTTCATTTTATTTCGTTGCAACTGGGTTAGTTTACAGCAAAGTTGGAAAGGATAGGTCGGACAGGCAGTTCCTATAAAAGTTCCTTATATTTTATTAACAACCTAACACCATACGATATAAAGATTTTCTTTTAAGTATTAAGCTAAATAGTAACTAAATAGTTAAATTTAAGTAGAAAGCGAGGGTAGAAATCCTTACATTCACTTTGATACTTACCATATCCTATTTACATAATGGTGACACTTCTTGAGTGTTAAAGAGACAAGTCGATCTCAAAACTGGATTCATAGAAAGAATCTTGCACCAAATAAAATAAATAAACACCGTAACGCCCATATTCCACAGAAGAAGTGACAAGTGTACTGCATAGACTGTAAATACATGTATTATCATACCGGACGCGATTTCAAACTCCATATTGTGGCTGAGAGATTTTCAATAAAAAGGTGCACTTTATCCGACCTCAATTCAAACCCAAGATCTCGTGATCTCCAATCGCACTAAGGGCACACTCCGATACCACTAGACCAACGAGACAGAACTACAAACAGACAGAACTACAGAATATTGTTTTTAGGTCGATCACAATTATGTTAATAATAGCGCAGTATATCTTACACCGTGATAGTAGTGATCTTATTTCGAATGGGTTACGTACTCACACTCGACATACATTTTATGATATAAAGTGCTTACAATACAATAATAACCAATCATTACTAGATAACAACTATAATTGATTAAAACAAGCGTTTCATACGGCGATGTGATGATATTTCTCGTGTTCCCTCGTTCGGGATACATGTTTTAATTGGTGCATATTTGTTACGTTTGTCAATTACTGTCGTCGATTCCCATGTATTTTGACGACGTAAAATTAATTTAAGTGCGAGTATGATAGATTTTTTTATGGCAGAATACTCAATGACAGTGTGAAATCTGAAATTAGGCCTGGTATTTATAAGAAATGTGTCGACTGTGGATTGCCTTCGACCTGTCGACCTTAGGTGGGTGACCGTTTGAGGAATTTTCATATTTGAGCGTCTCCGTGCTTTGGTAAACACTCTAAGTCCCGGTTATCACGTGGTAGTTGTTAAGCCAAGTTTGAAGTCTTATACACGGCTTGATTAGTTCCAATGGCAGGTGTCCACAAACCTGCCTCCACCAATCCGCACTGGATCCGCGTGGTGGAGTATGACCTAATCTCTCTCACCTCGATTTATGAGAGAAGGTCTTTTCCCAGCAGTGAAACAGTATAGTCTGATATTATTATTGTTAGTATGATAGTTTTTTATGGTTAAATGCTCAGTTGCAGTGCAGTCTGGAGATATGCTCGGTGTAACGGCAATAGCCTTGCCTCCTATCACGTTAAGACATCATCAAGGGCATGCTTATGTGAATATAAAATACTAGCAGTTTCCCGCGGCTTTGCACCTACTGCACAACAGCGCCATCTACCGGGTCTATGTTACTTTTGACATTATCCAGAAGTAACATTCAACAAGTAGCTTTCTTGAAAGAATTATTAAAATCGGTTCAGCAGTTTCAAAGTTTATCTATTCCAAATAAACAAATTTATTATCTTTATTATATTAGTATACATAGATAAATTTAGGCGTGAAGATTTCCAGATTTACAGGCCAGAGAGGTATGTCAGAAAAGAGCCTGAACCCCGCAAGGGATTTGGCGTAAGAAAAAGATAGAAGATTTACAGGTCAGGGGTGATAATTTTCTAGCCGACATTTTAGTTATGTTGCATCACTACATCGCTATTACTACAAATTATAAAACGAAGTCCCCCCCGCCGCGTCTGTCTGTCTGCCTAAACGCGATATACTCAATAACTACCGAATACATTTTCATACGGTTTTCACCAATATATGGAGTGATTCAAGAGGAAGGTTTGCATATATAATTCAGCCGAATAAAGCCGGAGCGGGTCGCCTTCAAACTTACACCAACACCTCAAAGTCCAAACAAGAACTTTAATATTCTTTGCTAAGCAACTATAATAGCATGATATTTATAAAACAATAAAGGTACTTGTAACAACCTAGTAATAGTTGTTTGACCATCACGGACACTGTTTACCTCACCTGAACCAACAAAGCATTGGCTTAGAACACTAATGGATAGTAATACACACCTTGAATAAGTGCTGTTTCAAATAAAGACAATGAGTAACCTGGATATACATCAAAAACTAACAGAAACTAGCTATAGCATGCGGTTACTAGCTAACCATGTCTATATAGGCTAGGTAATATTTTATCCAAACCAGCTTGACTAAAGTTTATGGTAAGCCATAGAATCGGCTCTTGACTATGGAGGAGTCAAGCTATATCTTTGTTCATAATTAACTAGGTAATTTTAATGAATCACACAAAACTTTGAGTAAGACTGTTAGCTTTTCTAATTGAAAAGCCTGTCTTCTTCCGTCTGTAAATGTCATAGTAAAAGACGCATCCAATTTGTGAGTATTGCTAGTATAACAATTTTATTTATTCCTTCTTTTATTTGCTGAGGACTTTATAAGTTCCAGTATTTAATGGTATTATTATAGTTAACCACTACATCACGGTTTTAATATTTAGCTAACATGATGAAAATATATTTAATTGTGGGTCACACAAAGACTTGTCCCGTGCGGGAATCGAACCCGCGACTATTAGACGCAGTGGGCGGAGCGGTTCAAGGTCCGAACCACTGCACTGAATCGTCCGTCAAACTACAAACCTCAATGGTTCAAGTATATCTATTTCTTGAGTTTAATATGCATTAATATACACGTTACCGCAACAACAATTTTTTATCATCTACTCTAGCGTCATCAATATTTACCCCAAAAAAAAATCTTTCCGGGCTGCCAACGTTACGCGGGTAGGAAGTGCGGTGAGTGCGGGACGTTTGCTGAATTTCGGCTTTACCACGCGGCGTGCAACTCCGACTGGACGCACCTTCTGAATATTGTTCTAAGTCCCGAATAAATACGTCATAAAACACACAAAAAACCTTCTTGCCTTCCCCGCTAAATACTTTGTTATTCAGTTTAGGAGACTCTTGACTTGTCCACCAGATATAACTACAGTAAGTCTACCATGAAAGTTTCAATCCGAAACTTCGGAGCCGAACGATACACGAACGAAATACGATGCGTGTACCTACCATGAAGTTGCATTGGATTTATTCATTTATTTCTTTCGCTCGGGCACCATAGACTGTGTTCGTGAATGAATGACAGATGCGAAGTATGTTACCGTTTACGAAAAAAGTTAATAATAAACCAACGTAATAAAAAGTGAATTCGCTTTTTACCAGACCCATGGTAACTTATGAACATTTCAAGTTAGTCGTGTAAAATTATTAAATATCAAGCTGTCATAATGACATAAAGGCACGTCAGTGCATATTATGTTCTAAAATTTCTCCATAATGAATTAGGCTGAAATGACGCAATTATTTTTATCATATTTGCAATAGATATCGATGTGAGTTGGAACCCGACTAATGGTCTTTTCTTTTTGTGTTTTTACAATTTTTATATTTTGTTGTTATAGGCATGGGGATGGCAACAAAGGCTATTTGGTTATTTAAAAAAAGCAATTCGAAAAGAATTATTATGAGAAATGAGCCACCGCAACCTTCTAGGGCGTCCGCCTAGGTTGCGGTTTTTAACGCGATACGCGATTGCGTCAGCATTAAGGGTAAAAATTTATGAATATTAAATAGTAGCTGAGGAGGCTTTGGCTGAAAACCAGCGTTGGGGGAGACTTTGTTCCCCTCCAACACATGCTGAGCCCAATGCCTTTCGGCACAGCTCACACCGAGGCAAACGTCACAAGAAGCAGTAGCAGTTTATTTGTCTTTCTTCGTTTTTATTTTCTTTTGTTACCTTTCATATATTTTTTGTGTGCTGTGCTGAATAAATATTTTTTCTTACTTTCTTTCTTTTATCGATTTTTAAAAGGATTTTTAAAGAAATCGTACTATTTCGTATGTTTGTACTCCATGTTAAAATAGCAATAATAATATTATAAAAACACCATATAATTCCGGTTTGAATGCATTTATTGCTTTAAGTTATCAACATTAAACCATTCGTGTTTAAATTAAAACACCCAAAATTTTAAAATTCAAACTTACGAAAGTAAAAAGTTACCTCTCTAGTTTTCTTATAATTGAGGTTAAAATCACGAAAGAAGTGTTGTCAAAATGCCGAAACTTCGTTTGTTCGGATTACTTCATGGTAGAGTTTCACGACTGATGAAACGTCATAAGCCGTCTTCGGGACTGATTTCGAAACTGATTCAGAACGAAACTTCGGAATTACGTTTCATGGTAGACCTGCAGATTACATAAGATACTTTTCTCGTGTAAACTAGGAACCCTGACAATAACACTGGAGAGAGTACTAAGCCGCTTCATTTATGTTAAATGATTATTAAACTCTTTTCTTGATTTTTTTTATATACAGAGCTACAGTCATACTAGGATGCTGTAGGTTGCGGCCAAACTTGGCACTAATGCTGTCATCTAGTGATATGTCACTTTATGACAGTCACAGAATTGCCGTTTGCTATAAAATTTACCCAAGTTATTTCTGTAATTAGTACCTAACCGTTCGGACGTTCGCCTGTTGAAATATTTCCCTGGAAGTAAGAAAATTTACTAACTGATAACCCTAATTTCATACCGACAGCCACGGGCCAAATTATTGTTGCTGCACTATAAGTTTCCACATACAATACAAAAGCACGAATTACCACGTGAATCATTTATCAAGGGTTAACACTGCTATCCTTAATAAACATTATGTGCCCGGATCATAAAAACAGTACAAACACATGTCTTTATTTTCTCAATTCATTAACCGCCCACATCTCATAATACTGTTTTCTCAGCTAAATATTCTTCATAACTAATACACTGAGCAAACGAGATATACAGTATCATAAAACGGCCTGGGTCCTTATTCGTTGAGCAAATGCAGTGCGTTACGATAACGAAGTGAAATGATACACAGTCATGCCTATACTCCCCAAGCGATACACTCACGTTAGGCCGACGATGTTAGGTTCTGTCTAATATGGGGCGAGTCTATTGTCATATATCAGGCATAATTCTAGACTCCGGAGTGATACTGACATTTTTTCGATATAAAAACTACATTCGTCCGACCTAGCATTTGAACAGGACCTCGGGATCGCAAAGCGCGCGTTTCGCGACGAGTCTAACGAAGCAGTCGGGACTAGAGTAAGGAGGCAAATAAAATGATCATGTAATGGTATTCTTAATGCCGCTGGGAGCACGATTAAAGCATAATTTCACGAAGTTATCGTAACGCACAGCGTTACCTGTTTAGTTGGTTATAGCAGATAAGGACCCTGATCCGAGAGTGAAAAGGTTCGACGAACCCGCCATATTGGCTTAGGACCGTTTGCGTTCAGAGATCAAGTCTTATGCTCATAATCTGTGCCAATAATAATAATAGTATGTACTTTATCAGTATGTTTCTGAACCTGATTGCATGTGGATATGGCATGGCAACGTCGGCCGAACGAGTGATAGAGGTTTGGTTTATATTTGCACATGTATTAGGAACTGAGGTTATTTGCCAGACCATAAAATTTTATGGACAAGGGAAATAGTCATTCATATTTAAAAAGGAAAAACTAATACAAGTAACTTCTATTAATATTTTCCTTTAAAATTATTGATCATTTCTGTCTTGCAGATGTATTTACAAACATGAATTTCAAATGGTCAAATATTAAAGTGGACATGGTCCAATATTGAAGACACCGAATGATGTGGTCTTGATCGTGTTGGTTAAAGTCTTGATTTTAACATGTTTTTGTGGGTTTTACATAGATTTGTTCCGTATGGGGATGGAATGACACGCCGATCCAGTATTCCGAGTGGTTAACCTAATCACTAGACCAAGTCGACGTCATACATTCCTGCTGTTTTATGATGAAGGTGAATATATTTCATTGGTACAAATATCCAGACCATTATTAGCCTTGGAATGTGTGAAGCGTACAATTTAGACTTAATTTAGTGTTGTAAATCAAATATCGAATAGGGTAATAGGATAGGTATAACCCAACTAGATTTTAGTTAATAATCTCCGTTATCATTTTTGTTAATTAATATTACTATAAGTTAATAAAATAAAAGTTTACTTTCATTTGTTAAAAAAATACTTAAGAGATCTCAGGATACTGTAGAAATAAAATGATAAACAGATAACGTGTATATAACTGATTTTATTCTTCAAAAATAAGTATTAAGGATACATAAATGGCAGACACCATAAAAAACTCACAAAAATAATTATAAAGTGTTGGCAATTTTCTGAAAGCATCAAAGAGCTCATTTCCCATGACCTTCACTCCGGATCGCTGCGAGCATGTTTCCGACAACAGCTAAACATTAAACAATAATTAATCGTTGAGTGAATGGCAGGTGGCGATTAAAGGTAAAGTTGGGATCTAGTACAAACTGATGACGTCATGGTACACGCAAACTTCGCGTAACGGCATTGATTTTACGCTGTAGATTTACGAATTAGATCAAAGTATGCGTTTTTTTTTGGAGTTCTTAGATTGTATTACTCTAGCTTTTGGTTTGGTTTCAGGTGACGTTTTTGGTTTAAGTTTAAAGCTTTTGGTTTTAAGTTTTAAGCTTTTGGTTTCAAATGATGTTTAGGTCTTGATCTGAAGAGAGTATTTAAGCGTTGGCTTCCTTTTTAGCGGAGCTTGAGAAGACCTTTAAGTCTTACGAATTGGTGTAAGATGCGGTTAGGATTCACCAGGTCATTGGTCCACTTCATGGAGGGCCTACTCACTCCACATCTTCCGGTACGAGGTCACCACTCGAGAGCCGTTCTGCCACTCGAGAACTGTTCATCCCCAATGACCGTCAGTTCTTTAACGATATGATTTTACTATTATGCAAATACGTTTCTTATATATTATGCAAACGCTCGTTTTTTAGTGCAAGAATGACTTTACATAAGTCCTCCCAAAAAAGGCTAATCATATTGAGATTTTCCCACGTGATACCATAAAAGGTCACTTGCAATCCTGTACCGAGATGTATTCGGCAGATAACAGCGGCAGTATAAGCTTACCATATACAATGTCTTGCAGTAAAAATCTTTCAGCTTATGTTAAAGAAACGGATCGGTTGTATGTCAAGTTTCAAATCATAATAAGGGAGTGTGTATGAGACGAACTATGAGGATGTTGGAACTCTGTACTCTCTGCCTACCCCGCGAGGGAGCTGGCGTGATGATATAGATAGATAGATAAATAATAAGGGATGGTAAAAAATAAATTAAATTAGTAAGTTATTATGTTCACAAGCTTTGTTGATATATATTTTGTGGTTAAAATCTTGCGTTGATTTTGGAGAAATTCAAAAAGCTTTTTTAGATAACACATTAAATATGTGTACTCACTGGCACGCACTTGTGTTTGTGTACTTCGAAGGCATCTACCGTGTTGATATTGATATATAGATAGACATTTATTATGTAATAATTTAATTAATGTGTATGTATATGATGCAATTATTAAAATTTCATCAGCACTTCCCTTTCTCAGCCCGCAGAATAATGCAAAAATACTCATTATTTACAACTAAAGCAGTACTTCACAAATCTGTCCCACTGTACTCACCTTTAGTGCGTGACATAGTATATTCATGAAGGTTTCCTGACTGCAGCAAAAGTACGAAATTCCTTTTAAAGTTCCCAACGAGCCACCTCCAACTATCCAACAAGGTTACCCTCATATAAAATGTATGATTTCATACAGATTTTTCTTCATAAATCCCTACCTATTTTACGATCAACGGTTTTAAAACAAGCGAAACTGAATCTAGAAGTTTAAAGGGTAACGTCGAAAATTATATAAACTTATCCGTTTGTTGTGCTTGTAGGGAATACGAAGTGGATTATCAAGTGCAAACAGAATTGTTTAAGAAGATTTTCGGCTCGATCATTTGTTGGGTTCTTAATTTTTTATTTAATTATGTAGGCGTTTTAGAATGAGATTTAAACATTAAATCTGAGAAATATAACATGCAAAATATTAGCGGGGACGAAAAAAACTAGGGGGTTAGCACAAAAAATATACCTTCCTTGTCACACTACAAAGGGGTTACCCTGGGAGTTAAATAAAAAATAATAAAAGCCTATAGACTTTTTACAAATATGTATAAGCCTTGGCCATTTTAAGATAAATGCTTCATCGTAATTTTTAACATAGTCAAATCAAATTCAAGTACCTAGTGCTTACCACAAACCACGGCATAAACTGCAAACTTTATAAAATCTAAAATAGAATTAATAAAGTCAGAAGAGCTAATACCGCTGCGCCTAAGATTAATGTTGGAACTTGGTACCGTCTTGCGATCTATGCCGTGGAACTTTCACGCAAGGGAAGCAACTTACTCTCAATAGTGTAGAAAGTAATTCCAAAACGATTAGCAGTTTCTTAGGAATTATATAGTTTATGTACTTAATGTGTGTTCTTAATTAAAACGTATTAACAAGACAGTGTTGTTCTTGAGTTTAGAGATGCTATGTTTTTTCTAAAGAAGATTAAAATACTATTTAATGTGTGACAATATGTATATGGGCTACATACCGCGAAGATCGGACGGGCGTTGGGGCAGGAAGTTTCTGGAGTGCAGATCATGTATTGTCAAGCGCAGCGTGGGACGACCGCCTACCAGATAGACCGACGATCTTGTGAGGATCGATAGAAGTCGTTGAATGCATGCTATTAAACCGGCTGCGCTGGAGAGCGATTTGAGAGGCCTTTGTTCAGCAGTCGACAAGTATAGGCTGAGATGATGATGATGATGCACCTCGAATGCCCCAGAAAGACTCCCCATTCCAGTTTCCAAAGACTTCTTTGTCCTTCTGTGTTTCTTTAGGTATAATATTATACTGCTACTATATTACAATTGGCGATCACGTGGTTCGACTTCTATATCTAGTCTGACAAAGTTTAATTGGGAGTCATTTGTATATTCCCTTAAAAAATACATTTAATTAGGGAGTATTCCGTCTGAATTCCATGAAACAAGCACGGATTTCTTAAGGTAAAATAACACAGCTAGTTTTTTTCTAGTATTTTGTATGTTTAAATAGAACAGGACTATCTTACCATGACAAAATAGACCATGTCTTATCTAAGGGGCGAGTTAAAGACTCTCCGTAACCGGCGAGCATGTATGAGGCGAACTATGAGAGTGGAGGAAGCAAGAGAGATCTGTAAGGAAAGAACCTGTTGAAACTCTGTACTCTCTGCCTACCCCACGTGATAATATAGATAGATAGATAAATAATGTTTACTAATTGTAGGAAAAGAAATATGTGTCACTGTCAGTAATGAATTAGAAAATAAATTCCGTCAATCCTTCCAACTCGGCTTAACGACTACCACATTATGTGGTAACCGGGACCAACGGCTTAACGTGCCTTCCGAAGCACGGAGACGCTCGAATATGAAAATGCTACAAACGGTTACCCATCTCAGGCCGACCGAGTCGAATGCTGCTTAACCTTGGTGATCGGTAAGAACGCCGCGGTCGCACAGCGCTACGAGCGCCATTATCAAAACCAAATTATCGTAATAATGTAACAAATGCGAAATTTTGTGAGAATGGATGGATGTTTGTCACTGTTTACGCAAATAGTATTGAACTTTTTGAACGGATTTTGATGAAACTTCAGAGATACAGCTTATACTTCAGAATATCACACAGGCTATAATTAATAAAGACATACGGCTTAACTTATTAATGCGTGCATAGCCGCGGCTAACAGCTACTTAACAATACATGTAAATATATTAAGACAGACAAAAAAAAAAGACTCGAACCACGGGCCGACAAAATTTTGTCCCACGTCAGAAAAGTCTTCCTACCTGTGCAAGCCCTACTGAAAGTAATATATATGATGATAACTTCGATACTAAGTTTTGGGGTTATCATTGTTCTTTTAGGAATAAGTATTTTATTTGATCGAAAAGTTGCGTCTGTGACACGATTTCCCACTTTGCGAGGTACGAGTATATTTCCACTCGTAATTATATGGTAAGGTGCTCTTCTGTGATAATAAAGAGTATTGTTGAATTATTAAGTGTTTTTCCTTTCCTATTTAGTTATATCCAGACTTTCTTTTCCGTTGAATGGAACATTCCGGGATTAATCCCGGACTAGTCGTACTATTCGTACATTTTTAATAGCCTTTTAGGCCAGTTGTATTCACAGTATTTATATATTTTTCCGTAAACGTTTCCAAGGTATATAGGTATAATTTTAATAGAGTTAAATAATAGAGTTACATAAAATGACAAAAGTTACAAAAATATGAAACTGACATTGTAAAGGCCCTCGCTTGGTAGGTTGTTGCAATACATAGTGATATATACGGTCATATCTAAGTTAAGGTCTGTAAAGTTTATAAAAATGTTGAGCCAAATATGTCGTCGGCATGTGCTGAAAACTGCCAAATTGTTACTACAAGCGCCGCGAAAATACCAAACAAAGATGACCCTTACCAAAAATGATACTTGAGTAACTAAAAATGAAGTAAATAAAGTCTGTGTACGTTTAACCATTAGTTTTTCCGTGAAGTCTCTCTGTAAATCCTAAAAAGTTGAAGTTTTGCCAAAATAAATATCTCGCAGAAAATACTTATCCGTCGCAGTCAAAACTCAGAACTTAATCGTTAGTAAAAACAGTTTATTCTGGATATATTATATACATTTATGGAGTAACACTCACCTATATACATTTATCCAGTTAGTTCCACCTTGCAGCTTTATAATATACTAAATATATAAAATCATTAAACTAAACACGTGGACGTATAAATAAGGCGGATGGAATGTTGGTAAAAAAGTGAAGCCGACTAATTTAGCTAGTTCGCGTGTTCAGTTACGAGCTAAAACGCACACAGCGTTTCGTAAGTACACTTTTCACGCATTTAAATTTTTTACTGCGAAAACGAATTCTGTCAAACCATAGAGGTACTAAAAGCATAGAGCATCATTAATAAGATTATATAATTGCACTGCTTACACTTATATCATGTCAGTGATAAGAAACGGGACAAATCTATCGTAATCAGTGACACTCTTGTGCACTTTATTTTGACATTAATTATTACTTGAAAATAAATATAAAGTCACCGAGAACACGTTCACTAGTCAAACAAATATTAACCAATAAGGAGCGTACGTCAAAATGAAAAGTCATAATATTTTGAATAAAAACGAGTGACGATTTATTAAGGAACTAAGATTTTTAAATTGATTGCCTAAATGGTACCAAGTGTCCACAAAAAGTGTACAGCTGAACTGGGTTTATAATCCCTCTATGTTTTAAGTCCTATATCTATGTGTCAAACAAGCGTAATGGCGGCCGATAGACTTAATATAGTGTAAGTGTATGCGATTCAGCTCGTACGTATATGCAAACAAACTATTAGCCCACACTTTTTATTTAGCGAGGGTCCGTCCACCCTTTTTAATACGTCCATGGCTTAACAATGAATTAATTTGCCGTCGACAGCAATCCGCTTCTTAGAATAATAACATGAAAACAAAATATTAGACGTGGGTATTTATTTTGTTGTTATTATGAGATAATTATATTATCGTTTCGTTTGTACAAGTACATCGTTTGTACAAGTACTTTGAAGTTAATTGCTTCGAAGAATTGAGATGGAAATTGAAATAATAATATTGCATTCCTCTACTTTATACAAGCTTTACTTTTATATGAGTGGGTATTTCTTGATTTATTCATGGATTTTTTGTACATTTTTCTGAAACGTAGCCTGTGTATATATACACGTTAGTGCTAACAATCTTACTTATTTTAAAATATCGACGGTTGCAAAGTAAAAACGTACAAGCGACTCGACTGTTAAAAGGCTAATCTTAAAGGCTTAACACGAAAAGAATGGCGTTAAAATGACGCTAGCGAGTGAGCGTGTTGTCACGTTCATGTTTATTATGTAAATTAGTAAGGTGTCATGAATAACATTTTAACTCACTAGCATCACGCTAACGTCAATCTTTTCGTGTCAAACCCTCAGAATAAGCGACATTTTCTGTACGCTGCTTCCGCAAATTTAGACTTTTAACCATTTAGTCATTTACACTAATAAACTTTTGAATCGTTTATATGTATGTACGTCTATATTTTTTTGAACAAGAACGCCAAAGAAAAAATACAAATATTTCGTGTATTCCATTTAATGAAATACGTAAATTCGGGTTGGCACAACTATAAAGTATCAACAGTGAAAATATAGAGAAGAATTTCATTATCAGTCGTAGAAACTTCTGGATCTTTAGTTCTATTCGATCGTACGAACATAGGCGATTATAAATTGTTGCTAACTAAAAATGTTGCAAGAAATTATCTTAAAACGTTTGGAAGGAAGTATGCGATGAAAATAAATAAGTTGAGTGTAGTTGATACGTTCCCAGGTGAGTTGCAGCCATCTGAAAAAGAAAGGTGATATTAAACATCAAACGTGTCAAGGAAAAATGACTTTTAGGGTAACGGTCTAAGACATTTATTAGTATGAATCTAAGACTCTAGGGTACTTTTATTGTCTCCGCTTCTGTTAGCTAAGTCCTTACTAGTACTTAGAGACCATAGTCTTAATAAATCAGCATATTGTGCCCCACCACTGAGAAAAGGTCTTTAATCCCAACTCATCCTTACATATAAATGTGAATATTATAAATGTCAAGGTTTGTATGTTAAGATGTTTGGATGCTTGTTACTCAATCACGCAAAAACCGCTGGACGAATTTAAATGAAAGGACATTGTTCTGCGTCCATACATGATTTGCCCCAGAACCAACAGCAATGAAATAATGCGTGTATGATTTCAAGTTACCTGCAAATTATGTCCATGCATTTGTTATTAAACGGACAAACGGAGGAATTGCATTTTTGCAAAAAAATAAATTAGATTTTGAGGTTATAATTTAGTAGCCAACAATACATTTGTAAAATCGTTATATAAAACACACTAGCAATAATCAAATTGATCATTATTGAATGTCGTCGTTTGAATATAACCCGTTGATAGGATTGACATCTCCAACCGTAATTCGATAACAACGTTGGTATTCGGAAAAGACATTAGCGACTTTGATTTAAGTACTTACAGTACTTTGAAATATTCGTTCTGGATTGCAAATTCTCCGTTAGATATGGATGTTTGCAACTATTATAATAAAACAGATAACTAATTATAGGTCACATGTTTGTTAGTTCTGGTGCCATTTTCGCCGTTGTCCTTTGGCACACAGATATTTTATTACCTAAATTAACACATATAATACTTCTTATCCCAGAAAAATATAAGGTTTCTAACAAAAGTCAACACGGATTAAGTCCCGGGCAGAAACTAGTCCTACTAATATTTAAATGTGAAAGTTTGTATTTTTATTACTCAATCACGAAAAAACGGCTGAACGGATTTGGATGAGATTGGGCACACACATTACCCGAAATAACACATAAGATACTTTTTATCCAGAAAAATTTTAGGCTCCTGTATAAAATCAACGCAGTCGCGGGCAGAAGCTAGTACTACATATAAATGCTGATAAAATCTCTATCCATCCTTTGATACTGACAAACCTGATCGCGATACGCGAGAGCTAATAAAATACTAATTGAGACAGGAAGACTTTACACACGGACGTTACACAAGTGTATGGTATAAATAGTAAAAGAGACGCACATAGGTAGCTAAGTTCGTACTTCGAACAAAACATTGTAACCGCTTGTTCCCAGTAGTGACGTTAAAACTTCCGCACTAAGAAATAGTGGTTGCGCATTATTCAGAATTAGCTGCGACACTATTGTTCCTGGCCTTCATTCGCCATGATTCATTAAACATGTAACGCGGCGCATTATGATAAGTTCGCCGGACGATTTGGCGCAGTGGTTAAGAGCTTAAGTCGCTCCGCCCACTGGGTCGAATAGTCGCAGGTTCGATTCCCGCACGATATAAATATTTGTGTGATTTGTTTCGATCTGGGTATTTGTGTTTGTGAAGTTTCATGATTGTAAACGCACCCACGACACTGGAGTTGGAAAAAAGTTTGAGAAGTTATCGTTTGATGATATATATAATACCTTTACAGGACCATTTCACTAAGTTATCTGATTGCACCGCAAGTAGTCATAACGAATAAGAGCCCAGGAAAACCAACAAACTAGAGCATTTTAAATCCTCTTCTATCGCGTTGCGTCGCGTTGCGTCGTTGTGCGCAAATTAATTATGTAAAGTAAGATAAATATAAGGTTGATCATAAAAAAGTAATACCTTCATTTTTGAAGGTCATGTCGACTAAGACCTACTAGCTACAATTATGATTACAGATATCACAAGCTCGATGAGATTTAAAAATGCTTAGATACTGGCTTCGTGTCTAGTGTGACCAAGGCATTACACGGCTGCGTTTCGTTGCAACTTTCGTTATCTAGCCACAAAATGCTGGAATAATCTCCCACCACTTATCGGGATAGTAATAATAATATAATATTAGCCCTGTCCCACTGTTAGGCATGGGCCTCCCCTCAAATTGAGAGGGTTTAGGCGATAGTCCATCTCGCTGGCCCAATGCGGGTTGGCGAACTTCACACACCTTCGAGAAACTCTTAGGCATGCAGGTTTCCTCAGTTTGTTTTCCTTTATTCCTTCACCCTTTAAAGCAAGTGATAGTTAATTTTTAATACACACATGCTTTCGAAAAGACAGAGGTGCGTGCCTGGATTTGAACCTGAGACCTCTGACTTTGCAGTCCAACGGTCTAGCCTGAAGAAAAGCTGTTTGCCTCCAAGCCATTATTATCTCTGCCCAATCATTATCTTTTGTATCGACTTAACTCTGTTATTTTTAATGTGTACTGTTGTTTATTAATCGCCATATAATTTATTTCCCACATTAGTAGATATTCAACAACTACATCTGCATTGACACTCATTTACACTGATAAAGTCAAGAATCTTCGTTACCGGCGAGCGTGTGTGAGACGAACTATGAGAGTGGAGGAAGCTAGAGAGGTATGTAAGGAAAGAACTTGTTGGATCTCTGTACTCTCTGCCTACCCTGCACGGAATCTGGCGTGTTTATATAGATAGATAGATACTCTGATAAACTATTTGTATTGTTATTGCGCGCAGTTACGCTCTCAATTTGAACCGGTATACACGGAACACCCAGAGTCGTAGCACTTGAGTTGTCACGGCATTAAGCTGAGTGTATACATACCATTTCAGTGCCACATTTAATTTTTATTTTATATTATTTGTCGTTCGTCGCTGACTAAACGTTTTCCTTTCTTTTTACTTGGAATATTAAATACATTCGAGGAATTGGTCTAATTGTTTGGCCGTAGGCCGCTCGATAAACTGGATCGTTTGGACACAAATTTAATCCCCGAACGGGAAATAACAAATCTTTGTTTTATTCTATTGCCACAAAACAGAAATCATTCTTAATGTGATTTGTATTACATTCGTGGTACATAAAAAAAACCTGAAAATTCTCAATTTAGCAAAGGAATTAAATAATAGGTACAGAAGAAAGAAATCTTCACCGCTGTGACAACAATATTTCACGTAGCCTAATAGTAAGCATACCGCCTATATATTCTTCCGCAATATAAATCTTATCAATCTTTGTCAGTATTCTTTTCTTAAGAACAGGGTATCTTTTTTAAAAAATAACAAAATGTAACAAGAAAAGAAAGTTTTAAAGAAACACATAACTCACTCAGTGAGACTTCACTATAATTTTCAGTTTAAAAGCAAAATAGTTATTAGTGTATAATTAGCAGAAAAATAAAACTTCATTTGACAGGCGGCCATTTTGTCGACAGACCCAATATAAAGAGCGCGCGCGTGTCGATTGAGCCTTTTTGTCGGGAGCACTCGCGCCTTCTAGACGTGTTTTGAATCCTAATTTAATTATTTAATATCGATTTAATCATATTTTGTTAAATTATTTATCGCATATTTTATAATTCCAATTGTTTACATCATTTTGTTGCTTTGTTAATTTTTTTTATTAAATTATTGAGTAATTTATAAATTCAGAAGTGGGATTGGCTCGCGTTCCATAAAGCCAATCTTCGCTTTTGTACCATCCTACGCATTTCAATTATTAAATCGTAATGGAAAATAATTCGTCTACCTCCCAACGTCGAACGACTAGAAGAAGGCGCCAGGCAAGCCCGGATATTAGGGAAACTCTGGGTGCCATTTTAGAGCGGTTGAATGCTCTGGAAGGGCAAGCCAGTACGAGTACGCCTACTCCGCCGCCGCAAGTGCCTTCGCTGCGACCTGTTTCCACTAACTCCATTGTGGCGAATGCGGCGGTGGTGGAGGAACACTACGAGGTACCGCCGCCACCATCTTCTCGCACCAGCATGCGCACGGACGACACTGGCCTGGACGTAACCGAGCGTATCATCGGAGCATTAGAATCACTATCCAAGGTCAGATCAAACCATTTTTATATCTCTATTTTCGACCCCAGTGTAACCGATATCGATTCTTGGTGCGAGGAGGTGGACAAGGCACGTGAGCTCAACGGCTGGGATGACAATGAATGTTTGTCACGCATTGCTCACTGTTTGAGAGGAGAGGCTCGTCATTGGTTAAACGATTGGATTACCAATGACCGCAGTTGGAGTAATTTTAAAGTTGAGTTTAGGACGTTGTGCTTGCGGAGGGTAGACATTGCAAGCATTCTATTTGAAGTCATGACTACCGACTCTGATGGATATGCCGCGTATGCTGATTATGCTAGGCGATCTCTGTTGCGTCTTAAGATCGTAAAAGGTCTTAGTGACGAACTAGTGGTAGCGATTGTCATACGTGGAATAACTGACGCACAAATTCGGGCCGCGGCAACCAATGCGAAACTGTCACCTAAAGACTTGGTTGAATTTCTTTCCATCTACACAAAACCTAAAGTAGCAGATAAAAGTAAAACGTCATGTGAAAGCTCGCGTCCCGGAAACGGAAATCGTCGTTTGGAGCTGTAACCCAAGAAGCGTCCGCACGGTTCCGACACACGTTCAAACCTAAGATGTTTTAGGTGTGGTGGAGCCGGGCACGCCAAAAAGTTTTGCTTCAAGCGATTGAGGACTGAACCGGAACCATCCAGCTCCAATAACGGTACTGCTACTACAGATGTTGTACCTTCAAATAGAGCTGTCAGCTCGTGTCAATTCTGCAAGAAACCTGGTCACTCGATTCAGGATTGCTTTACAAAACAACGTTTAGATTCACAAAATACCAAAAATAGTGTTAACTTTTGCTTTGGGCTGCAGGGTAGGATTAACGATAATTATGTAACTACCGGCATCATACAAAAGATACCGGTGGATATACTTATCGATAGCGGATCACGGGTTTCGTTAATTACTGAAAATGTGCTGAAGCGCTTTAGATGAAGCCCTTGACAATTTACGGCAGGTTATGCAAGCTTTAGTAACTGCCGGGTTTTCGATTATTATTAAGAAAAGTATCTTTGTCGCCTCAAAGGTAAAGTACCTAGGTCGACGTATTAGTTACGGTCAGGTTAAGCCGAGCATACATAAGGTGCATGCCTCAGTTAATTCCCCTATACCTGGTTATGTAAGACAGGTACGCCAATTGTTAGGATTAGCGGGATACTTTAGGAGGTATATACCTCATTATGCTAACAAAACTGCGTGTATTGCAAAACTAACCCGTAAAGAGGTGCCATTTAATTGGGGTGCAGAGCAGGAACAAGCTCGTAAATACCTAATAGACAGTTTAACTAGTTCGAGTTCAGTAGGTTATGGTGCCGTGCTCCTTCAAGAGCATAAAGAAAAAAAAAATGTCGGGTTGTAGCTTACTTCGAATTTTTTCATGATCAACATGAACACATTAACGGCGAAAAGACGATAGACCTAATTTTAAAACATTTTTTGTCTCCTGGCTTATTCGGCTTCGTCAAAAAGTATATTTCTCATTGTATAACGTGCATCTTCTCGAAGCGGGTACCTAGAGTATCACGACAACCAATTACGTCGTGGGTAAAACCAGATACCCCTTTTAACACCTTAAATACAGACGCACTTGGACCCTTACCCGAATCAAATGGATATAAACATATCCTTATTATTGTAGATGTTTTTACCAAATATTGTCTATTGTACCCCATGATTACGAGCAACGCAGACGAACTAAAACGTCTTTTTTCTCAAGCGTTGTCATTATTCGGAATTCCTGAAATGATAGTTTGTGATCGCGGCAGAATGTATGAAAGCCACAGTTTTAAAGATTGGATATAAAGTCTTGGGTGTACCATTCACTATATAACTTCCAAAATGCACAACGAAAACGGCCAAGTTGAACGTTATTGTCTTACGATCCTTAATATGTTGCGTATCGAAGCTAGTAAGAAGGACACTAAATGGTCAGATTGTTTGTGGAAGATGCAGCTGGTTCAGTGTTGAGCTTCGGCTCCGCTGGTTCGGACTTTGTGCCGGTTCAGTGGTGAGGATTACCTCCCCTGATTCAGTGTTGAGCTTCGGCTCCGCTGGTTCGGACTTTGTGCCGGTTCAGTGGTGAGGATTACCTCCCCTGGTTCAGTGTTGAGCTTCGGCTCCGCTGGTTCGGACTTTGTGCCGGTTCAGTGGTGAGGATTACCTCCCCTGGTTCAGTGTTGAGCTTCGGCTCCGCTGGTTCGGACGTTGTGCCGGTTCAGTGGTGAGGATTATCTCCCCTGGTTCAGTGTTGAGCTTCGGCTCCGCTGGTTCGGACGTTGTGCCGGTTCAGTGGTGAGGATTACCTCCCCTGGTTCAGTATTGAGTTTCGGCTCTGCTGGTTCGGACTTTGTGCCGGTTCAGTGGTGAGGCTTACCTCCCCTGGTTCAGTGTCGAGATGACCTCCACTGGTTTGCAATGGGCTCTGCTCAGTTCAGTGTTTTACGCTGGTGACCGAGGTAAGTGGGAGATACCCCACTGTTTTCGGTCAGCGTGTGACTCTTATCGCACGGTTACAAAGTATGAGTGTCTGGGGAATCCGGAACCCTGCCACTCAGCGCGATGTATGAAAATTCTTATTACGAAAGCGAGATGTATGTTACAGAATTACTGAAAGTATTTGTATGCAATGATGGGAGTGCACGCTTGTCATTGTATTACAAGAACGATTGTTTTTCACTGTAAGAAAGGCGTGTGATTGATCCATCATCACCAGACATATTTGTTATATTTTACTTGTCTTGCAGCTCAAGACGATGAAGGGATATTGGCGGGTCCCTCTAATGAAGTTCAAGCAAACGAGGACGTTTGCCCGTCAGGAGAGGCCGAATTAGCAGAAAAATAAAACTTCATTTGACAGGCGGCCATTTTGTCGACAGACCCAATATAAACAGCGCGCGCGTGTCGATTGAGCCTTTTTGTCGGGAGCACTCGCGCCTTCTAGACGTGTTTTGAATCCTAATTTAATTATTTAATATCGATTTAATCATATTTTGTTAAATTATTTATCGCATATTTTATAATTCCAATTGTTTACATCATTTTGTTGCTTTGTTAATTTTTTTTATTAAATTATTGAGTAATTTATAAATGTATAATATTAAAGCAATACATTTCAATAGGTGTTCATACCGATTACCAAGGATAAGCAGCGTTCGACTCAGTCAGTGACCGTTTATGGCAATTTCATATTCGAGCATCTCCACGCTTCAGAAGGCACGCTAAGCCGTTGGTCCCGGTTACTACATAATGTGGTAGTCGTTGAGCCGAGTTGGAAGCCTTAAAGGCGGCTTGATAAGTTCGAACATCAGATGGCCACAAATCTGCCACCACCGCACAGCACTCAGTCCGCGTGGTGGAATATGACCTAATCGCTCTCACCTCGATTTGTGAGAGAAGGCTCTTGCCCAGCAGTGGGCAGTATAAGCTAATATTATTATGTATCTCGCTGAGATTCACGAGCTTTACCCGGACCTTTGAAAGGCTTGCATAGGGGCATGGGTCCAACACGTAGAGGCCCTTAGCGAGAAGTTATTATATATTATGTTATGTAAGTCACCTGCTGAGATCACTTGCTGAAAATGAAGAAACATAACCATATTATTATTATTATTATACAATTCAATACTCAAGTAGCTTATAAAGTGTATCGTATCCATTTTCAGCTTATATAGAATAATGTGCTTTATTTTTCTAGCACATACGTAAACGATTTACCATTGTACTTGAATAGAAACACTTCTTTTGTACAAACAAAAGTGGTTTCGCTTTTAATTTCCCTACTGGCAGCTGGCGCGTAGCCTCAAAACCGACTCCACGACTGGCATGCCCCCGCTGTCCAACCCTTCAGGCACACCCCCAGCCTTCGACGACGAAGAAAAGGCCGAGCTTCTCGCCGACTCCCTCGAGAGCCAGTGCATCCCCAGCTCTCAGTCCGTCGACGCGGTCGACAGGGAAGTCGAGCGCAGGGCATCTCTCCCCCCCGCCGATTCCTTACCTCCTATCACCCAAACGGAGGTCGAAGACCTCATTATGGGTCTCAAAACCAAAAAAGCCCCCGGCTCCGACGGCATTTCGAATCGCGTTCTGAAATGCCTGCCCGCCCAACTCATCTGCCTCTTAGTGGCCATATTGAACGCCGCCATGACGAACTGCACCTTCCCCGCTAAGTGGAAGGAAGCAGACTTCATAGGCATTCCCAAGCCCGGCAAACCTCGTAATCTCCCCACGAGCTTTCGCCCTATCAGTCTTCTCAACTCCCTGGCTAAGGTCTACGAGCGCCTACTTATGGCGCGGCTCAAAGACTTTGTAGTGTCCAGGGGTATCCTTATCGACGAGCAGTTCGGCTTTCGAGCCAAACACTCCTCCACCAAGTGCACCGCATCACGGAGCACATCTTCTCCGTACATCGCGAAGGCATTCGACAAAGTCTGGCACAACGGCTTGATCAACAAGCTCTACCAAATGGGTGTGCCGGACAGACTTGTGCTCATCATACGAGACTTCTTGTCAAATCGCGCCTTCCGATATCGCGTCGAAATGACGCGCTCCACTCCCCACTCCACCCGAGCTGGAGTCCCGCAGGGCTCAGCTCTCTCGCCCGTCCTGTTTAGCCTTTACACGAACGACATTCCTCGTTCGAGTTAGGCGCATCTAGCCCTATTCGCGGATGATACCGCTCTCTACGTCTCGCATAGGAATAAGGGTTTCACTACCAGAAACCTTCAGGCAACCGCCAATTCCATAGGGAATTGGTTCAGGAAGTGGCGTATTGAGGTGAACCCGGACAAGAGCGCTGCGGTGTTCTTCTCCGGAGGTGCCACCCCGCGCCACTCCCTGCGCCGCCCTAGAAGTAATCTCGGCCAAGTGACCATGTTCGACCGACTCATCCCTGGGTCAAAGAGGTCAAATATCTAGGGGTCGCCCTAAACAGTACCATGTACTTCGGCCCGCACATCAAGCGGGTCCGTCACCGAGCATCATTTGTGCTCGGTCGTCTACATTCGTTAATCTGCAAGCGGAGTAAAATGTCCCTTAGAAATAAGGTGACACTTTACAAAACTTGCGTTCGACCCATCATGACTTATGCGTGTGTTGTGTTCGGGCATTCGGCCCCCTCTCACATCGAAAAACTCCAAGTGGTTCAAAACCGCTTCCTCCGTAAAGCCGTAGGAGCCCCCTGGTTCGTACGAAATGTCGATCTCCACTCCGATCTAGGTCTCAAACCTATTCGCGCCTATATTAAAAAGGCGTCAACACGACACTTCGCGAACGCATCTACCCATGCGAATCCGTTAATCGTAGCCGCCGCCGATCACGATCTCTCCCCGACCCCTGCCGCCACCGCCGGCCGCTACATGTTCTCTTCGATCCCCCTGATGCTGTGTCATCCATTCTTTTCGCTCAGAATACGGTCGACGACGACGTAGTCGTAGATCCCCTCTCATAGCCGGCGGTTGACCGGTGCACTTAGTAGTGCACCCGGTCCCCCCACAGCGACTGTCCCAACCGAGGGTGCCTCTTCAAGGTGCCCTCGAGTATGTCGCCCCTTGTCCTTCTGGCTCGAGTGTAGTGGTTGCACGCTCGCCCTTAAGTCCGGTGAAGCTGTAAAAATGAAAAGTGACAGAAAAGCATTTATCCATGAAACAGCTTCACTGCATGTCTGGTCTTCGCGTCCTGTTTGAAAAACAATTGATAAACCATCAGTCCAACCAACCATCTTAGGGTCTTGAGCAGTTTTATGCAAATAGGTTGACAACATTTTGTCTGGACAGAGCATAAAGGTTGTCCCTGATCGCGCATACTTGGACAATATGCCCATAAATTTTAGCGGTACCCAAGGTTCTGTCGCCCGAGCTCTACGTTAGTTACGTAACTATAATATCATAGCCGTTTTCCGCGGCTTCGCACCCGGTCGACAACTGCGTCAATACCGGGTCTAGATAATGTAGTTCTCTAATTGTAAAAGAATAATTATATTCGGTTGTATATTTCAGCCCTTAATACAAAATTTACTGTTAGTTTGATCATAGTACGTGTTACACTTCACATATTATAGAGCTATTTTTTACTTATAGACGGTTTCGATCCCTCAGGTTTTTAGAGACACGTTTAATTATATATTCACAATACTTGTTATGGTGAATATCCTAATTCGACCAGCCCACGAAGTACTCAGTACTTCTTGGACCAACCGCAAATTAGACTGATCACGTATTGAACTAATAGCGGTTTAAGTGAATTGTACGAAATGAGTTGGATAAATCGCGCCTAACGATTCTCAGGAACTTTAAATCACGCAGTGTATAAACATTATTAATCACAACATTGTCGCATGTTTAGCAATAGTTAGGGTGTGTTCTTTACATGCAAAATCCTCGTTCAGATTTACTCTAGGTAACGTGTGTACTTGTAATGTCGAGCTATAGTCGATTCTTCATTACTCCACACGACACACGATTTATCGTCCCCGATAGTCATTAACATCCAATGAATAAACACGCACTATAAAAATAGCTTAAGTTAATTCGCAATAAATGACATAAATTTGTTTGTCATCAGCCTAATGAATCTAGAAATCATTATTATGATTTCTGTGTTTAGTAGCCACCTACTATTAAAGCTATCAACACACAAAATTCTATGTATTTTGACAGTAGGTACAAACAAATGCACTAAATTCATTAAAATGAGTTCGTAAGGAGTTATCGACCGAAATTGGTAAGATAGTGATCAAAATCTATGTCAAGTTTGGAGGGCCTGATGAAGGTAATGGCTGAAGCAGAAGAGCACAAACCTGGTCGTCATTGCAAAATGAGAAATCAGCGTTGACAGATGTAATAGACATGGAACAACTACACTAAATAAAAGAACATAAAGTACACGTCACTCATTAATTCTACGTTCTTAAATCTATAAACACAGGTCCATAAATATTATTCTATGCAAATGCAGCTAATAAATCGGTCTTTTTATAATGCCACTACTTTACCTTATTCAAGTAGTGCCTATTTTCCACAATAATGTCATCAAATTAAAAGCACCTTAGTCAGCTATACAAATATTGATATACCTACTTTCTGGAAATTCGGTAGCGCCGTGGGTTAACAAATATTTGCCTACAGTAATATAAAGTCAAAATCTTTTATAAAAAAAGGTAAACCGACTTCAAAAAGCAAAAAAATAAATATTTGAAGTCGGTGCTGTTTGGTGCAGTCGGTTACTTGGCACCGACTTCAAATATTTATTTTTTTGCTTTTTGAAGTCGGTTTACCTTTTTTTATAAAAGATTTTTATTTTACAATTTTAAGTGACCAGTGAATTCTATAGTAGGGTACCTATAGGATTGACGTAATACCCATAATATCGCAATTTACACATGCCTATTGTTTGTCGTTAAGGAGTTCCCTGGTGTATCTTCTAAGTCCAGGGTCCAATGTCAATAAAATTAATATGGAACCACCTTGGCGATATACTGAACCCAATGCAAAAAAAAATATCAAAATCGGTCCACAATTGACGGAAATATCGCTGAACATACATAAAAAAAAAAAAAAAAAAAGCATACATACAACCGAACATAGAACCTCCTCCTTTTTGAAGTCTGTTAATAAAAGCGTGACTTATTTGGAGTTTTAGGACGGTCAATGACCGTTTCGTCCTTAAATTTGTTTTCAAATGAATTAAAATGAATATTTTATTGGGTATTCCTATGGTGAACGTTGTGGAATATTTCTATGCTCCAAACACAGTCGAATAAAAATGTTCCAAAACATTAGTAGTTAGTTTCAACTGCTCAGGAAAAAAATACCTAGATTTTCTAAGTGTTAACAGGCTCATCCCCTATTACATTGGGACCTAGCATCATTGCAAAAATGTGAGTGTACCCAGTACACCTGTACCATCCCACGTGGGGTCGTGACAGTGTTAATGTTTTTCACTTTATATTGTCGGTTTCCTTGTCTTAAAAAAATGCAGAGAACCTTTTTTTATATACCTTAAAAATACATTTACTACACCATAATGATTCGAAACGACAAAGAAAATAACGATTATCACTGATTCAGTGGGCTGAAGAAAATGAACAAAAGATGACGTAGGACAGTTTGTAGAAAGCGCTGTTATTGTCAAGCTGTCTCCTT
Organism: Phalera bucephala; assembly: GCA_905147815.2. Classification (NCBI taxonomy): domain Eukaryota; kingdom Metazoa; phylum Arthropoda; class Insecta; order Lepidoptera; family Notodontidae; genus Phalera; species Phalera bucephala. The sequence goes on along the minus strand of LR990613.1, from coordinate 26,359,370 downwards.
CATTGTTTTATTTTAACACGTTGTATGCTTTTGATTTCTTTTTGCTTGCAACTTGTACTCTGCAGCGATGGAAAATTATTAGTTCAAGTTTTTTTGGGGATCCACATCGCCAAAGGACAATCGGAAGTAAACAATTTTAGGTGCCCAATTTATTCATTTATATTTAAGAATTGTGAAGCCCTATAAAATAATAATATATTAGCCTTGTTAAGAAATTGTCCCACCGTTGGGCACGGGCCTCCCCTCAAACTAAGAGGGCTTAGACCATAGTCCACCACGCTGGCCCAGTGCTGGTTGGTGAACTTCACAAACCTTCGAGAAACTCTTAGGCATGCAAGTTTTCTCATGATATTTTTCTTCACCGTTAAAGCAAGTGATAGTTAATATTTAATACGCGCATTCTTTAAAAAAAAAGAGGTGCGTGGGTTTGAACTTGAAACCTCTGACTTTGCTCAGTTCCTGCAGTAGGAACTGAGCAAATAGAATAAGTAGGATATTTTTAAGCAATTCAAACGTATTGCTACAATAGGAGGGCTAGCACAAAAGGGAGCGAAAATACATTTATGCCACGTGCTAGCATGCAAAACTCATCTCGGGAATTGTATTGTATGGTCATAAAGTCAGACTATCATGACAGACTATGACTTGGGTTCAATACCTGACAAAATTTTGTCCCGCGCTAGAAGCCTTTTCGAAAATCCTGCTCGCAGGGTGTGTCGGATTCCTACCGACTAAAAACCCCACGGTGGCCAACATCAGCACTTTGGAGGGCTCCGGGACCTCCATATGGAACGCATATCTTGTGCCGCGCTCCGGAGTGCCCGCCCTCGGGGGGAGACTTGACAACATGCTCATGCCGCGCCGACGCAGTGCAACGTGGGCCACACCACGCCACCTCCTCCTATCCTATCCTATCCTCCTCGGTAGGGCTCGCGAAGGACGCTCAGGGCCCTGCCCCTCGTGTCCGCCACCACGAAAGCTCGTCCTACTGGTGTTGGTGCAAGAGGGGTTGGGGGGAAGAAGGCTTGCTATTTATGTTAGCCCGATTGTCACAAATCTGCCTCCACTAATCCGTACTGGGTCCACGTAGTGGAGTGTTACCTATTCTCTCTCACCTCAATTTGGGAAAAGGTTTTTCCTAACAGTCGGACAGTATATAGTTATAGATAGATATTGAATAAATAAAAAAAATAGTGATTTAATAACTATATGAACATATGTGCCTCACTGATATTTACCAATTCGACAAATTTTATCACTCTATGTGACACCATTACCCAGAAAAACATCTGTAACAAGTAGACAGTCGAAATATTTTGGCACGGAAGCCGCACTGCATAAGCCAAACTTGCGCAACTTTTCAAGATGTTCTCTTATTTTAATTTTCTTTATAAAACAGTCGCGGTAATTTAATTTTATTTTGCCGCTCAAAAAATTTTTTATTCGTTTTGAGGTGCTCGTAGCGCTGTGCGACCGCGTTGTTTTTATCGATCGCCAAGGGTAAGCAGAGTTTGGTTCGGTCAGTCTGAGATGAGTGACCTCTTGTGACATTTTTATATTCGAGCGTTGCCGTGCTTCAGAAGGCTTCGTCGGTCTCCATTACCACTTAATGTGGTAGTCTTTAAGCCAAGTTGGAAGCCTTATAGGCGGCTTTATAAGTTCCAACAGCAGGTGGCCACCAACCTGCCTCCACCAATGCACACTAGATCCACGTGGAGTATCTCTCTCACCTCCATTTGTGAGAGAAAGCCTTTGCCTAACAGTGGGACAGTAAAGGCTGATATCCTACTAATATTATAAATGTTAAAGTTTGTACGCTTAGATGTTTGGATGGTTGTTACTCAATCACGCAAAAATGGCTGAACGGATTTGGATGAAATTTGGCACACATCTTTTTTTGGCAACGGATTTGGACAAAATTTGGCACACGTATTTACACAGTTTATTACCTGGATTAACACATATGCTACTTTTTATCCTGAAAAAATGTTAGGTTCCTGTCTCAAGCCAGCACGGACGAAGGCGCGGGCGAAAACTAGTATTAAATATATAGGGCATGGAAACATATTATCCTTACAAACAGTGGGGACTGTCAGAGTCAGAGTGTGGGTCAGACTTGTTTATATTTTATCGAAATAGTCTCGAATACGAGTTGTGGAGTAGATGCAGGTCACAGCCTGATATATATATTTGTGGCGTAAAAATACAGAGGGTTTAGCACGACAATATTGACGTCACGGGTAACGCTTACGAATAACTGTGCTGTCACATGTTTATTTACTAAATTTGAAGTATAGCAGGAATCGCATATCATCTCGCTAACGTTACACTTATTGATGATTAAGGCGATTAAAAAAATCAGAGAGCTTAAGATTGAAGTTAGCGTGACGCGAGTTGAAATACAATTCTAGTCACACGACCCTTAATGAACCTGGTTTTGAACCCGAGACCTGTGACTTTGCAGTCCAACGGTCTAACCACTAGTCTATCACTGCTTTTTAGGCATGTACCTATTAAGGTATAAATATCTGTATCATCGAGCGAGATCCCTTGCGGGGTGGGCAGAGAGTGCAGAATACAGGTAATGAAAGAAATTCTTGATAAAAATATCACAAACCTGCAAAAGGTCTACTAACTAGCCTAATATACAGAATTTTGTTTACAAAGCCCCCCTTATCTTTTCAAAGTGTTATTATCAAGGAAAATGAACTAGTAATGCCAAAATACATAATAGGGACGTAATCTATAAAGGTGTAAAACGTGAACCTTACGTTGCTCCGAGTTAACGAGGTCTTTGTAACGTACAATTGTAAGCACCGTTAGTTTATAATGGCTTACAATAAATCTAGTGAGATTGTAAACTGACGAAGGCTTGTCAGGGGACTCTTAAAATTTACAAGATATATAGATGTAAGTGACAGGGTTGCAATACCTGAAGCAGGGAATAGAACTTTGTTTTATCAATACTAGCAACTTTTGCAATGACGAGACTAAGCGAAAATGAAATAAAAATCAGCGAATTCATATAATTTAGACCTGTTTCTTTATGCTTACGAAATCGCTCCATATGCAATATTTTTTACTTTGAATTTTCTTTCGTAAAAATGTCCCGAAATTATTTTTATGCTATCTTTTCAATCATTCTTATGAGACGGCTCGAATTTCATACATTTCTTAAAAATTTGACCCTCAAGTTGTAATTGCAAAAAGTTCTCAAAACGGCAATACTGAATGAGCGCAATGTTAACGCTCAACAGATCTCGCACCGTTCGTCCTTCATGTACCACGAATAGCACCACTCACGAGGGGAACGTCAGGCAGTAACGACGAGAGAAGGAAATTATGGTACAAGTAACGACTTTACATGATTGACGAATATCAAGGAAGCAGTCCCTCTTTACACAATCACAAACTCTTTAGATATTAGTGAGTTTTTGAGATCACCTGACGAGAGAAATAGATGGAACTGTATAAGTATAGGTGCTTAAGCTTCAGTTCTAGCTACAATTGTAATTTATAACCTATCAATATGTCATTCATTCAAGAACAGATCACGAAAACCATGACCGTTGATATATGTACTTATGCGTCTATACCGACTCGTAGCTAGCGCCTGTAGAAATTAGTTTTAAATTATTAATAACCTCCGATATTATACTTTAATAGATTTCGCAAGCACTTTATTACATTTTCATGTTAGCTATGGTTGAATCGAACTAATTTAAAATAGGACCACACTCATAGCTGTGCTCTTATGTTTCGTGCGGTTTTTACAAGCTGTTATTTAACTTGCAATGTGCGTATGTCTCTATCTGTTGGTCTTTCAGGTTCAAATAATGTGATCCATTTTTAAAGCACGTGCGGGTATTCGATTGAGCTAAAATTTGACATACATATGTAAGTTTTATGCGAGCTTGAAGCTAGTCTGATGGTGGAGTCGGAAGGTGGCCATAGGAACATGTGAACTATATAACGTAACCCACTCGTGTTTAGTCGTATTATATTGGTATTGACAAGTACTATACAACAAGATAGTGTTCAGGGTCTGATGATGAAGCCTAAGGTAGCCAATGGAACCACCCAACCACTCAATATAAATATATAAGATTTGGAGAGGCCTATGTTCAGCAGTTGATAAGTATAAGCTGAGATAATGATGATGATGAATCGGTACAAGCACTCTATATATTATATTTATTGCGGTATAAGGGAAAAAGGGGAGAAAATGAGATTTTAGTACGCGACAAGGATTCAAAAGGATAAAAAAAAATACGAACACAAAAAACTGACACAAATGTTACATAACTACTGAAACACAATCTTTTTGAAATTACAGTTTTTATAAGTAGCAGCGACAATCTAGTTTATTATGAAAATAAAGCTCGATAGTCGGCAACATTAGCATTCCTAGTTTGTACAGCCGTGTACACATTCGTGACCTGCAAAGGCAATGTAGGACTTCTGTTTTTCTGATACCTACTAGGGAAGGCCTTGTCGTTTATAGAATACAACTTACTGACTTATGCGTATTGGCGACTGTGCGTGAGTTATACTAACAAAATAATCCAAAACTTACGGTTACGGCTAGCTTTTAGTTATTATTAAAGTACACAAAGTAACTCAAACAAAAAATGAAGCGATTGATGACCGCGGAGCTATCGGAGATGTTTGTGTTTCCATAGATAATAAAATCCAAGTTAATTCAGTAGTACCACAGTGCACATTTATGAAAACAGACTTTGTGTGTGTGTGTGTGAATAATCTACGCCGTTGGCCGCGGGGCCGTTACAGCTTGACCGGTCAAGAGGGCGAGCGTGCAACTACTTCGCTCAAGCCAGAAGGGCAAGGGGGTAACTAGCTCAAGGGCGCCTCAAGGAGGAACGGCCTTGGCTTTGGCAGTCGCTATGGGGGAGGGCATATACTAGGTGTCTCTCCGTGGTGCTCTGCACCAGCCGGCGGGCAAGGGATTCTTCGACCTCGCCGCGAGGTCAGTGTCTGATCCTGTGTGCGGTATCTGTATCCGATAGAAGGGATGTAAGGGCATTGGGAGGGTTTATAGGCGTGACGGTGTTTACAAAAATAATGGATTTGATGCAAAGCAACAATTTAAAAGAGATTTGAAAAAAAATGGGCGACGTACATTGCTGACCGTACTCCACGTTTTTTTGAGTAGAATTGGGGCTCTGTCCGAAGGCACACAACCCCCACTTAAAAAACCCGATTATGTAATATCTCTAACGCGATTAATTCTTGCTGGCCACATCTCGCACGTTACAATGCAGTGCCAGAAAATTTCGTGTGTAAACTTGTTTGCCTTTGTGACGTCACTTTGTTGCGGTCACGTGCCGCTGTGAAACCTAGGTACCGTCAGCAACATAAGCATCTCAACATTCACGGTTTTTTAAAGCAGTGATACTCTTTACTTTACAAGCTTAGGTGATCTTTGTCATAACTAAATTATTAGCAACATATTAAAATCAACAAAAATAATAAGTCAAGAGTCTTCGTAACGGGCGAGTGCGTATTGGACGCACTTTAGGAATGGAGTAAGCCAGAGAGGTCTCTAAGGAAAGAACCTGTTGAAACTCTGTACTCTCCGTCTACCCCACAAGGGATCTGGCATGGTGATATATATATAGATAGATAGAACAAAAATCATGTATTTGTTGCAAAACAAAAGTGTGCTCGCGATGTAAAAAACTGAGAATGTTGAGTTACATTGCTGATCATACCACAGGTCCGTTGCTTTTTAAAATTAAATATTCCAGCACAATTCATAATGAAGGATCAGCAGCCAGTTAAAATATTTTGACCTCGCTCCTGGACTGAAATGTTGGTTTTTGGTATGTTTGTTTCGGCCATATTGCGGCCATTTGCTAGAAAAGGCATTGCTTTTTAAATTAAACAATATCACGCCTATACTTCCCAAGTGGAGGTGGCAGTGCACTGTGTACACACACTTTACATCGACGAAGTTAAGTCCCATATCATTTAGGGTGAGCTTGATGTTCTTTTCTTTTTAAATAGGATATAAGAAAGCTAAGGCTATAAGAAAATAGGATTCCCCGCACTAGGATTTATTCCTGTGTCGTGAGTGCGTTTACAAACATGAAATTTTACATACACAAATACTCAGACCGAAACAATTAGTAGTAGGCCACACAAAGATGTGTCCCGTGCGGGAATCGAACCCACCACAATTCGGCCCTGTGGACGGAGCGGCTTAAGATCATAAACACTGCGCCAAATCGTCCGTCAATTCCGTCCGTTCGATATTGCTATTATAACGGGCACAATGCCAAACTTCGGACTGATACTGGATTTTTCCATCGAAAAATTACATTTTGTTTGATCTAGCAATCAAAGCCAGAACCTCGTGGCCGTTATGCACATTATTCGCTAGACTAACAAGGCAGTCGATGACTCGAAAAGTATATAAATATTCACGAAATAGTCTATAATAACGATACCGTTTCTTTCAGAGTTCTCATGATAAAAATTAATATAGAATATAGAAAGAACAATGATAAAAATCTTACCATGACCAAATAGACCAAGTCTTATCTGAAGAACAAGTCAAGAGTCTCCGTCACCGGCGAGTGTGTATAAGACGAACTATGAGAATGGAGGACGCCAGAGAGGTATACAAGGAAATAACTTGTTGGAGCTCTGTACTCTCTGCCTACCCCGCAAGGGATCGGGCATGATGTTGTAAAGAGATAGATTATGATAAACTTTTATCATAATCTCTATCAAATCTATTTGATTATGATAGCTTTTTAGAAATTATGGAACAACTCACCTTTAGTTCAGCTAGGCATAATTACTGAAAACTAACTTTTAGCTAGACTAATTTAGGTTATTACCAACAAATTAGTTACACTGATAAACCAAAATGTCGGAGTTAAATATCTTTAAGCCTATGACTACTAACCTTGTTTATTATTGATATAACGATTCAGGCCAGTTACAGGATTGACTTATTATTATTTAATTGACAGAGGACTTGGTTCGGAGCTTAAGTCGCTCCCCCCACTGAATCTAGTACTCATACCCCACACTAGAAAAATCTTTGTGTGATACACAGACCCTGCACGGAGCAAATCCTAGTGTGACCCACAAATATGTTTTGGTCTGTGTGTTTGTGTGTGAGTTTCTTATTTGTAAACGCACCCACGACACAGGAATAATTCTAAGGGTGGGAATAAGTTTTTTAAAGACGAAATCAAGTGTTGTTTAATATAGCGGTTTTGTATGGCTAAGTATCATCCAATTTGTCAAATTGTTATCACTTGTCATTGTCACTTTACACTTAGTACGAAAAAAATAACGTTAGCATGACTCTAGCAGGTAAGCGTGCTGTCATTATCATGTCTATTTGGTTAATATGTAGTGTGCCAAGATTGCATATCAACTCGCAAGCGTCACAGTAACGTCAAAGTTTTCGTGCTAAGCCCTCAGGTCCTAAATAAGCCTGTAATTGCTGTAAGGTAAGATTTACGTAAAATAATAAAATACACTAGCTATTACAGTTTTACATGCCTCCCGGTCGTTCATTACCAACTAGACGACAAGGCTTCCGAGTGACAAATGCGAGGAAATAGCAACATGTGGTAAAAGCAGTATAAATTCTATAGAGTTGTTTTAGAAGTAAAGCGTCGTAAGCGACAAATCGCTTAGTTACAATAATTTTTTTGACAAAACAGTAACTTAGGAACCTTGTGGAACTCTGTACTATCTGCCGACCCCCACAAAAGATGTGGAGTGATGATACAGATAGGTATACTTTTTTAATGTAAACTCATATTCCATATGATTTTATGATACTATCGAGTACATTTAAGGCATAAATTTCATCACATACCATACCTATACAAAAAAAAACTTTGATTACAAATAATGTCTGAGGCCGAAACGTGGACAATTTGACGTTACAGTAATGTTATATAGAAATCGTTCTGTCACGTTCATCTTTATAGGCTAAATGGGTAAGTGCCTAATATAGAGTTACTGTGACCTCAAGTTATTTGTGTCTTTGATCCAAATATTTTGTGCGGCAGCATAGTCCTACAAATAATTATTCCAGAAAATCAAATATTACATCTTATGCTAGGACCACAAGACCAGGAGTTCGATATTATTTTTTAATTTATTAACATAGCCCCATACTAGAAATAATTTCTGTATCGTGGTTACGTTTACAAACATGAAATTTACATACACACACTCAGACCGGAACTTTTTCTGGTGCGGGTATCGAATCCTCGACTACTCGATCATTACCCTCTTGAATAATAAACGAAGTCAAATTATAATGTAAAACACATAAAAAACATTGTCAAAATATTATTCAACCAACGTTATATTGTAAGCGTACTTTGTCTCTTACGATCTTTTTTTCATTCACATTCATTTGCATTCACATTTATATACGCTTCCTGCACGAAGTAGGGTCGAAACTATCCAACATTTTAAAATATAAACGGGGCTCAAACACGCGATCAGATGTTCGATTAGTCAAACTTTAATTAACCACTGCTCTAATTAGCCGTTAAATGTCCTTAACTGCAATAAATGGTACCTATAAGAAGGTGACTTTGTACGTCACCGTCCGCCTTACAACTTAACTAAGTATATCCGGAAAATGTGTATTGTATTTTTTCCTAAAACAGAGTATAATTATTTTATTCCTTCGCACCTGGTCAACTACAGCACCACCTTACGGACCAACTGTAGCCAAGAACCATCCCGATGATCCCATTAATACAAAAATCATCAACATCGGTCAAGTCGGTTAGAAAGGAGGAAAAGAAACTCAAACTCGAATAATCCCGTATATCCGTATCCCGTATAGTCGAATAAGGCCCGTCCACAAGCAGCATCCTTTCCATCCAGTATGACTACTGGAACAGCCATCACTCCCCTCAGCCATATTGGAGGGAAGGGAAGAATTACGAACGTGTTTTCGTAAGTCTTTCGCACACCGGAACTTAATATATAAAAAAACGTTGTATAAAAACGATAATAAATGGCATCTTCCAAGTAATGGAAAAATCATGAATCTGCTATTTTAATGCGTAGATATTATACACATCTATACATTTTGATACCGATAATAGTAAGTTTCAATTTTGCCATCATACTTTGGACACACTGATTGTGATGTTTCAGTGGGTTCAAGAGTTTAATATATTTTTATAGCTGCAAGGTCTTTTTGACGAACTACAGAACAAATATTTTATCTGAAGGGCAAGTCAAGTGTCTCCGTATCCGTAAGCGTGTATGTGACGAACTATGAGAGTGGAAAAAGCTAGAGGGGTTTGTAAGGATCTTTCCTCAGAAACCTTTTTAGTTTCCTCCACTTTCTCTCATTCTGTTAACTTCTCTTAATACTGATAAATAAAGATAGATAATTATGATACCGCACACCAGCAAAATAAATCTAAGTAAATACTAGAAACCCGTCATTTAAAGATAAAGATTGTCTACCCTGTAAACAAAACAATTTCATAACAATACCGGTTCCACATCAAAAGCATAATGTAATACAGTGTAAGCTCTATTGTTGGCAGAACTAATTAATTCTAAGTGGGTATTACATTTCGTTGAAATTACGTTGTTTGCTAAGACGCTTAGGTAAAGCCCAGAGTGAGCGTGGGTTCGCAAATAATGTAAGTTTGATTTTTCAATATATTTATATCATTATCAAAGTAGGTGTACTCAGCACACCTCTGCAATCTCAGGTGCCACAGTCTTTATAAAAAATATCTAACTGCAATATTAAATTTATCGATATTTTTTATTATTCAATGTCAGTTGACGATTTAGCGCAGTGGTTAAGAGCTTAAGCCGGAGCGGCTTAAGCTCTTAACTGTGTCTAATAGTCGCGGGTTCGATTCCCGCACGGGACAAATCTTTGTCTCTATCTATATCTATATCATCACGCCAGATCCCTTACGGGGTAGGCAGAGAGTACAGAGTTCCAACAGGCTCTTTCCTTACATACCTCTCTGGCTTCCTCTACTCTCATAATTCGTCTCATACACGCTCGCCGGTTACGGAGACTCCTGACTTGTCCTTCAGATAAGACCCGGTCTATTTGGTCATGGTAAGATAGTCTAGGTCTTCCCCGGTACCTACATCCTTCCACTTTCGCGTTGTATATCAGTTTTGTCATTCTTTCTTCGGACATTCTTTCTATATGCCCGAACCAACGGAGCATACCCTTTCTCATCTTTACACCGATATTCTCTTTCATACCTATTTGCTTTCTTACTACGCTGTTGCGAATACGGTCGGTCAGCTTCACTCCGCACATCTTCCGCAGAGCTCGCATTTCCACCGCATTTATCCTACTTTCATTCTCCTTCTTACATACCCAGCTCTCGCTGACATATAACAGCGTTGGGACAAGCACTCCATTATGTATGGCCAGCTGCGCTTTTCGGCTTAAGTGCCGGCTCCCAAGTAGCTTTCCCATCGCGCCATTCACTCTGTTCCCTGCACTCACTCTTCTCTCTATGTCAGCTGTGTATTTTCCATCCTTACTGAATGCGCATCCAAGATATACAAACTCATTCACTTGCTCCAGCACATCGTTCCCAACCACAATCCTTGCATTCGTTCTGGTTTCTTCCCGTTCAAAAACCATAATTTTGGTTTTCTTCACATTCAAATGTAAGCCATTTTTCATGCAGTCGTCTTTCATAACTGTGACTAGTGATTGCAGATCAGTGGCTGTTGGCGCTATCAAAACCGCGTCATCTGCATATAGTAGATGATTTACCACTAGATCACTCATTTGTACACCTTCATTCATCGCTTTCAGTCTTTGAAGACTTTTATCCAAATATATTATAAACAGTCTAGCGGACAACACGCAACCCTGCTTGACGCCGATTTCAACGTCAAACCAGGGTGACATGTTACCACCCACCCGTACGCATGCCTTGCAGTCCACATAGGTGGACTGGACGGCCCGCAGCAGAGTGCCATTTATACCATACTCAGGCAAAATGTCCCAAAGTCTCTTTCGCACAACTCTATCAAACGCCTTCTCCAGATCCACAAAACCGCAGAAAACCTTCCGGCCCACTGCCAGATGCTTCTCTACGATGTTGCGAAGGGAGAAAACTTGATCCGAACATCCTCTTCCGGACCTGAAACCCCCTTGTGCCTCGCACAACATTCCATCGGACTATCTTTGTGTGATCCACAATTATTTGTTCTGGTCTGTACTTATGTGTGTGAATTTTCATATTTGTAACGCACCCACGATACAGGAATAAATCCTAGTGTGGACAACGTTTTTTTTAAAACAAAGCTCAAAATATTTTCGGAATACCGTTTATATTTCTTTCAACTTTCGGTCCGATCCCGATTCGGACGATGTTCCATATTTTACGAGAATGCCATTTGTGAGGTTTGTAACACTGAGATGAGATCGAGACTGAATTTTTAACGCTTATAATTACGAGAAATGACCTTCTGACGTCATCGCGGTGGACGTGGTTTACGTCAGTCTCTAATTTTCAGCTAGACGGTAAATACAGTATTGTGATGGTTCATGCCACAAGAGTATCATTCACAATCATTTCTCTAAGTAATCGTAACGCGCCGCGACACGTGTATTGGTCATAGCAAATAAAGGTTAAGGAAACTCGACTCGTTTATTATGAAAAAAAAGTTTGGAGGTTATTAGCATTCGTAGTTTGTACAAACGTACGAATTCGTGACTTGCAAAAGGAATATTTTGCGGAATACCGCTGTAATATCGATTTCGTCCGGCATCTTTTTCTTTGTGCGGACTACATTCCATTTGGGTGTTGAGTTTTGTTCTATTATTTTGGAGTTCTAATCTACATATCTATAAAATGTACGATTTTATGTTAGCTTTGCAAGTTTTTTGCGTAGAAAACGAGAGCTACGAATATAATGCCGTGCCAAAAATATCCTGCCAAAATTTGCACTACGGTATGTTTTGTGCCTATAATCTTATACATTTTTTTCATATTCAATAAAGATAAAAGGCTTTTCTTATGTAAACATGTTAATGTGGACTCGTAAAGACAAAAGTTAGGCACACGTTATCCTACCTAATACATAACGATAGGTACTAATAACAGTAGGTAGGTACCTACTGTTAATATTACAATGGTCCTTATACATGCTGGAATTAGTTGGTTTTTTATGATTCTTTATTTTCAGCCATTGATCTCAGCAAGTGATTTACATTATATTTTTCTTTTTCGATAAGGGCCTTTATATCAGACACATGCTCCCGCAAAAGCCTTCTAAAGGTCTGAATATAAACGGAAAGATAAATCTTACAAAATAACGAAAAAAAATATATTTGGCATTCTAAATATTTTTATAAATAAAATGCGGCCATTTCATTAATTTTGAATATATACTGAACATAGTACACGGGTATAAGGAGCGAGCTGCAGGGATCTAGTGCAGAATGCGTGAAAACTCACAGGAAAAACAAATTGCACTTTTCTACTAAGCTAGAAAGTGCATTACGTTTCAGGTTGGCTGAATTTAATAGCTTATCACAGTAAGGCTCAAAATATCAGTGCGCGTCACCGCACACTAGCTTCAACCTCTAGAATCTCATATTCTGCGATACAGAGGACTTAGCAAAAACAGATTGACGTCAACAGCTATCGAGTTGAAATGCCATCCTTTTTACACTACAAAGTTCTTAACAGATATGAAGGCGACAGCACGCTTTTTTGACAACATTACGACAACAAGAATGGTTTGTGCTTAGCCCTTAGTTGCAAGCGACTGACTTTCTCTGTGAGCAACGGGCATCTGGCCTCCATCAAAACCCGTCTAAGGGGTTACTTCACGTGCCTTTTGTGATGACGGGTTGTATAGAATCGCCATCATACATATACATAATATACAGATCAAGATTAAGATTTTCTGTTTTAAAAACAGATAAGTACATAAAATTTGATATTCGTGCAAATCATATTATACATATTTTCCAACCTGAAGTAGAATCTAAAGGTGCGTATCCACTTTGTTTGTAAACTCATAGCGCCCCGCTATCTCTCCCTAGTAGGATAAATTCTCACGCTTCAAGTGTGTAGGTAGCATTTGGCGCTCTAACTAGGCTGATCTAATGGGCATCGGCTGACCTGAACATTTTCTCTATACGTTAATTTGCGTTAAACAGTTCGCTTAATATACATATGAACACTATGTAGCATCTCCGGAACGACCTTGTTCATAAATCACATTGCTATTTTAGCGGATACATGGTCGTAAAGTACTATTGTTTCGCGAACATAGTAGATTAATTCGCTTTGAACACCCAATAAATGTCCAGGTTTTACGGAGTCTAGAAACACACTGCTCGCCTTTCTGTTCCTAAAAAACCAACAGTGTTCGGACCAGCCTAATTAGAAAAAAAACTGCTACACACTCGAAGTATAGGTCGTAACTACTTCGTGAACATAGTGAATACGATAAAACCTTATCCTTAACATTAAAATATTCAGTTTTATACTATGTGACACCTGAGGGCTTACCACGAAAAAATTAAGGTTAGCGTGGAGCTACTAGCTTCATGTTTATTTAGTAAAGCTGTATCGTCACTAGTATGCTATATAAACTCGCTAGCGTCACGCTAATGTCAATTGTTTCATGGAAAGTCCTCTGATATCAGTGTATGTTATACAGGAAGCTTTCCAACGTCTAATGGAATCTGATATTTCACAATGCAATTGCAAGCGACGGAATGGCACTGCAGCGATGTGACAGGTCACTGCAGCGCCCCATCAAAGGCCGCTTGACGCGCCTTTTGCGATGATAAGGTTTATACTTGAATTCAGGGCGCTAAAAAGCACCTCTTTGCCGTACATCATCAGCCCGTGTCAGTCCACTGCTGGACGTAGGCCTCTCCCATGGCACGCCACTGAGCTCGATCTTCAGCTCTCCTTCTCCAATCCCTGCCCGCTGCCTTACGAATATCGTCACCCCACCTAGCTACAGGGCGCCCTACACTACGTTTGCCAACACGCGGTCTCCACTAAAGAACTACACTACGTTTGCCGACACGCGGTCTCCACTAAAGAACCAGTCTGCCCCAACGTCCATCGGTTCTGCGGCATATGTGACCTGCCCACTGCCACTTCAGCTTGTTAATTCGCTGAGCTATGTCGGTAACCTTGGTTCTCTAACGAATAACTTCGTTCCGGATTCGATCCCTAAGAGAAACTCCGAGCATAACTCTTTCCATAGCTCGCTGAGCGACCTTGAACTGGTGGACAAGCCGCACAGTGAGTGGCCACGTTTCGGCTCCGTATGTCATTACAGGTAGGACGCACTGGTTAAAAACTTTCGTTTTTAGGCATTGGGGTATAGGCGATAAGAAGACTCGACGGAGTTTTCCAAATGCTACCCAGCCCAGCTGTATCCGTCTCTTAACTTCCTTGTCGAAGTTGTTTTTACCTAGTTGGAGCAACTGCCCTAGGTATACATACTCAGAAACAACTTCAAGGGAGGCTCCGTTTACGACGATCGGTCCCGGGTCAACATGCTTGTTGATCATAACTTTAGTTTTATCTAAGTTCATCCGACCGATTCGCTGAGACGAATTAGCAAGGCTGTCCAGCATCTGTTGTAGGTCTTGCAACGTTTCAGCCATGATGACGATGTCGTCTGCAAATCGCAGGTGAGAGATGTGTGCGCCATTTATATTGATGCCGCGACCTTTCCAGTCCAGCGTCTTGAACATATCCTCCAGTACATTGGTAAACAGTTTTGGTGATATGACATCACCATGGCGCACTCCGCGGTGCAGGTGGATATGTTTAGTCCGCTGGTTCTGTACTTGGACAGTCATCGTTGCGGCTTCAAAAAGGCATCTCATCACCTCGATGTATCGCCAATCAACTTGACATCATTGCAAGGAGTCCAAAACTGACCAGGTTTCGACAGTGTCAAAGGCCTTCTCATAGTTCTCGAAGGCTAGACATAGGGGCAGATTATACTCTGCAGTCTTCTGTATAATCTGCCGCACTGTGTGGATGTGGTCTATGGTGCCGTAACCACTTCGAAACCCGGCCTGCTCCGGGGGTTGAAATTCGTCGAGCCTTCGCGCAAGATGGTTCGTGATGACCCTTGAAAACAGCTTGTATACATGGCTTAGAAGCGATATGGGTCGATAGTTTTTCAAAAGGGCTTTGTCACCCTTCTTGAAAAACAGAACGACCACGCTTCTATTCCATGCCTGCGGAGTCTCCCAATGTAGAGGACAGTGTTAAATAGCTTCCGAAGCTCCTTAAGTACTGGGGTACCTCCTGCCCTCAGAAGCTCAGTCGTGATGCCGTCCTCACCCGGGGCTTTTCCATTTTTAAGCTGTTTAAGGGCCAACTCGATCTCATCCAGGCTGATCTCGGGCAAGTTTTCTGTGAAGTGACGTGTAAGGGTGGCTCTGGGATCTCTTCTAAGAGATTCAGGTTGAGGTGCGTGTGAGGTGTAGAGCTAACTATAGAAATTTCTGACTTCCGAGAGGATTTCCGGCGTAGAAGCGATCACAGTACCGGCTTGTGTAGTCAACCTTGTCAAGTGGTTTCTCCCAAGTGACTGGACGAACACTTTCGACCCCCGGTTCTGCTCGATGGCTTTCTCAATCTCAAGCTTGTTGAAAGCTCGGAGGTCGCGTCGGACCAGCTTTGTGATCTTTTTATTTAAGGCCCGGTGTTCTGACAAGGTTGAGGGAGCATTTCGGCGTCGTTCGCTCATAAGCTCCAGAGTCCTCCCCCCCCGAAAGTTTAGATTTCCTGCCTGTACGCCTCGTTTCGCACAATTTAGTGCCATCTTTTCTAAGAGTCTGTACCACCTGCTCGAATTTCTGATCAACACCGTCAGTGGTTTCTAAGGCAGCAAATCGGTTTTCCAATTTTAGCTGAAAAGCTTGGGAATCCATAGCGGCTTGGAGCAAATTCGGTCCGAGACTGGACTTCATCAAGCGGACTCTTTCGCGCTTCCAATGTATATTCAGAGTGCCCCGTACGAGCCGGTGGTCGCTTCCGGTTTTAAACCTTGCGATCACTGAGACATCTCTGATTATGCGCCTCTTGTCCGCCATGGTGAAGTCGATCTCATTTTTTATTTTACCATCGGGGCTTTGCCACGTCCACTTTCTTAGGGGCTGTTTTTTAAAGAAAGAGTTCATCATAAAAGCCCTTCTCTTTCGAGAAAGTTGACGAGCGTTTGCCCCCTGTCATTTCTGCTGCCATAGCCGTATGATCCTACTGAGGATTCGCTGTCAGTTTTTACTCCCACTTTGGCGTTGAAATCTCCCATGACAACGTTGTAGTGTGCCCTAGGGGTATTATGAAGGGCCTTAGAGATGTCATCGTAGAGTACCTCTATGTCCTCGTCCGAGTGTGCCGAAGTCGGTGCATAAACCTGCACGATCTTGAGGGTGTACCTCTCGGTCAGCTTAATTATGAGGTATGCTACCCTTGTCGACACACTGGACATTTCTAAGACGTTGTCAGCGAAGACCCTATGGACCAGAAACCCGACGCCACCCTGGGAAAGTTGGTCTCCCTCTCTAAAGTACAAAAGATGGCCAGATTCTAGGGTTATGGTGTCTTCTCCCTCTCTTCGAACTTCACATAAACCCAGAACGCGCCATCTTATGCACTTCAGTTCTTCTTCCAACTGCAGAAGATGCTCATCCAATCGCAGCGTGCGTCCGTTATACGTAGCCAGGGTCAGTTCATGTTGGCGGTCTACCGTAGCCCGGAGATTCTTCGCACCGCCAGAACCGTGACCGCCGCCGTGGTCAGGAATAGCGGAGCGACCGGGAACTGGGGGCCGTGGTATATTCCGACTTGCCATGGAAGGTTTTGCCCATAATCGCCACGCTGGGCATGCGGGTCGGCGATCGCAGGGCGTAACTTCTCGCACTAGTGAAGCTGCTGCCCGTCACCTGTCTGGTTAAAAACTTTGTTACGCCATATTTGAATGGTTATACGCCATTGTCGGTTGTCAGAGCCTCGTCCGTTGATCAGCAGGATGCACCGCGGGCAGGAGAGGTTGACTTGGTGAGCGTAGATGGTAGGTGTCCCCCTTGCA
The DNA here is from genome assembly GCA_905147815.2 of Phalera bucephala. NCBI lineage: Eukaryota > Metazoa > Arthropoda > Insecta > Lepidoptera > Notodontidae > Phalera > Phalera bucephala. The sequence continues at coordinate 26,342,264 of LR990613.1, read as the reverse complement.
TCCATTTTCCGTACACTTGTGTCCATCTTTGCCGTACACTTGTGTGTAAATATGGCTTATATTTGAAATAAATCTCTTTAGATACAATTCTCGGCAAGTGGAACGAGAAATAGGTCGAATGAATCTTACGAATAATTTCTTTTCGTTCTGTTACAATGAATTTTGGTATTTCAAGGTTGTTGAAATAATATTACGCCACAAATTGTTTCTCTGCGATGGGCGCGAAAGATTATCGTAGCGCCCCATCAAAGGCAGCCTGCTCGACGCGCCTTTTATAACGACAAGGTTTGTACTTGAACTCGCTAGGAATACGCTAGGAATAAAAAGGTGCCACTACTCTTTTACATATGTGTATATACGACTCATATTTGGTATAAAGTGAGATTTATTGGTACACATTTATTCTCGGTATATGAAGCGAGAAATATACCCTATAAATCTCAATAATTCTTTTTAATCTGAAGATTAGGTGATATTCTAAGCGGGGGTAGCAGAGGCGTACTCTATCTACACACATATTACCCTACGATGTTAGGTATGTAGGCCACGAGCCTATTCCATACGTTATTCAGTATATTTGTTAATTCTATCTATCTATATCATCACGTCAGATTCCTTGCGGGGTAGATAGATCCATTATTTGTTAATTATTGGAAATATAAAAAGAAGCGATTTTAGATATTTCATAAACTAAAAACTTTACTCTTTAACCGGCGAGCATGAATAAGACGAACTGTGTCAGGCTTCCTCCTCCTATCCAATACGTACTAGATTGAGCAAATCAACCTTTACTTTCTTGTTTGTTTGTTTAGTATAAATATTACAATTGATGACTAAGATTTGAAACTCGAAATATAGGTCAGAACTAGATGACAATGCAATACAAGACCAAAAACCATATTTTTTAAAATAAAAGAATTACTTACGTTTTTAAAATATAGACCAATATCAAATAATTTAAAACAATAAACGCACGCAACAGATAATTGATATATAAACATCAGCTATCTACATATGTTAGGTAGATCCCTATTCATGCACTGCTTTGACCTCGCTTTGCAATCACAAGGTCCAAGTTTGGGAACCACCAAGGTTAAGTGACTTTCGTAAACTTAACAAATTTTCAAATATAAAATTATAGAATTTGGCAGGGATTAAAGGAGGAGAGCTGAAGGCCGAGCTCAGTGGCGTGTCATGGGAGAGGCCTACGTCCAGCAGTGGACTGACACGGCCTGATGATATACGTATGTATGTATGTATGTAATAGCAAGTCCCTTGTTCCAATGCGCCGAAAAATATCCCGGTGATATATTAATGTATCATTTTCTCTGATGCCTACCTCCTTTGTTTTGACATGCTTGAAAGATATTTTAATGTCGCTTTATTCATCATCAACAAATGACGCTAATAAATTACATTGTTTTCATCACGAGCAAATCTCAGTTCAGATCCTTTAAAATAAAAGATGAGCGCTGTATTTACTTCAAATTGTTTCTTAGTGGAACCTCGCCGGACTTAAATTAAGTTCAAACTATGTTAGCATGTTAGTTAAGTAGCAAGTGATTTATTCAAAAAGCAGCTATTTTGTTTTTGTTGTGTAATGTGTCTACCAAATTCAACTGATTACCAAAGTAAATAAACTACTCAATTTAAAGTAATTTAAATATAATTTAACTTCTCTATTATCAATCAACAAGTAAGATTTATAATTGTAGAGGTTGACTATTTGAGGGTGGCAAACTTACGTTTTCAACAGTTTTAAAATTAATTTACTCGATCTTCCTCTTGCTAAATTATTACTGATTAATTACTGGATTATCCCGTGTAGAAGCCCAGCTTGGCCTCTTTTTAATAAATTTGATTATAGCATTGTCAGCATAAATATCACAGTGCACTTTTACCACTCACCCCGCATGTGGAATGTACACATAACTAAGTTGCTTTTCCTAATAATTATACCCAGGTTTTGTGTTGCCTGCACATATTATTTTATTATAATATACAGTTCTATGGCAACTGTCACGCAACTGATATACTGGCATAGTCTGAACCCATCTTCAAATCGATTAAGCCCTGTCAAATAACAAAAGACACGGAGACGTTCTTTGATATCACTACAGTGACCCTCGTATAAAGGCACTGTCGCGTCGCCTGCACTCTATATGCTGAGATATCTGATGTGATTAGATTGGGTGGTGAAGCTTCAATGCGATGACGTCATCTGATATCGGATTTTACATCGGATATTTCTGAAGATCTGTAGAATCTATCATGTACTGTTTTTACTTTGAAATTAACTCAATATCTTTTTATGGTCTATAAACGTAATCTAGAGTTAAGTTATGCGGTACCGAGAATAAGGAAATAAAGGAAATGATGTGTTCCTGGAAATTTCCTGCTGTGATATAGATGCTTGTTATATGTAACGGCGTAGATATTTTTAGGGTAATCTATAGAATTAGAACAAAAGAGTAAGATAAAATGGAAGAAATTATTGCTGCGTGTTCTTAAAATTGAGCATTTTCGAGTGATCCAGAGATTTCAGGCACAATCTGAAAGTCGTTAAGTCAAGTCGGAAGCCTTATGAGCGCCTTAATACGTTCCAACAGTAGGTGGCGACAAACCTGCCTCCACCAATCTGCACTAGGTCCATGCAGTCCATGGAGAATGACTTATTCCCTGTCTCCTCAATTCTGGGAGAAAGGAAGAGAAACCGTAATTGTTTACACATTAAAACCCTTTGGTGGATTCAATAACATTATGGATTATTAATGACTGAATCGCGTTAACTATGTTATTATTACGCTCGATATAACTGAGGAAAAGGATTTTATTAGATTCACGCATGACTAAAATACAGGTAGGTAGTATTTATAATGTTCAGCTTTCATAGGAAGACAAGCAAGCAAGACTGCAAAATTCAAATGTAATTTTTAACCATTTAGTATTACAAATCAACTGTTCTTAAGAGTGCATAGATCCTTTATGTGAAGTATTAACATATTTTAATCACTATTTATCCTCAAAACCACATTAGATTCGCCGGAATTCTCATATATTATCGCTTTTATACAGTGTTCTGTTTAATCCGATAACCCCAGCTTACCTCAAAGATCGATTTGAGTTTCTTCATGAGACACATTCAGGTTCCTCATGATATTCGGAGAATTTTAAGCTGAAAATGCCGATACACTTCACAAATTTCTCCGAAAAATCCTTTACGATTCAAGCTGTTCGTTTGTGGATTGCATTGCCCGACATGGGCAATGCAATCCACAAACGAACAGTTGACGTGCAAAGTCGTTGGTTTCGTTTAGTTGGTTAAGCATCACTATTTATCAATAATTTAAAATAATAGATGTACAGAAAAGGATTAGATTACTTAAATGGCACTGGGTAGGATATATTTGTAGAATGAAATAGGTGGACAAAACGTTTAATAGAGTGGGTACCAAGGGACACGAAAAGGAGAAAAGGGAGACGAAATAAAAATGGAGAGACATTTTCAGTCACAGAGGTGGATCTCATTGGATGCGAAATAGTGTTATAAAAACGCTCGAGTCGGCGCTTAAAACGCTCGCGTTTTCTACGTGTATCAACGCTCGTGAGGGTCGACTCAGCGCTAAACGCTCGACTTCAGCACTCATTTTTACAACACTAATGCGAAAGCCGCGAGAAAGAGATGTATGGAAAGGTTTAGAAGAGGCCTACGCTGCATAGACGACTACTACGAACTAGAACTAATATTTTTATATATGTATAATATTATAAGGTAGATTAAGTTGCAAGTTCAGTAATAGCATATAATATTTTTATTTATTTATTCACAAACATCTCATAACTTAGTCTCATTGCAGGAATGATTAATAACTAGCTTTTGCCCACGAATTCGTCCGCGTTGACTTTAGACAGGTACTTAAATGTGTTAATCCAGGTGATAAACTGTGTGTGTGCCAAATTCCATGCGAACGCAAAAGTATGTGAAGATGGATGTTTCTTATGGTATAGATGTTTCTTGCTCTTTCACGTAAAAACTGCAGAACGGATCTTGGTGAAACTTTACAGTAATATAGCTTATACTTCAGAATAACACAAAGGCTATAATTTATAAAGATATTACAAAATAAACGCGTGCGTAGCCGTGGGTAACAGCTAGTAAATAATGTGTCAGGCGTTATGTAAGTATATAAAATGCAGAAGTCATCCCACCCCGTAATTAAAAACTTGTTTAAATCCATATAACGATATAACAATACAGCCACGTGGGAGTTCGTCATAGCATCAATTAAAAGTATAATAACAACATTGTTTAAGTAGCTTTCACAAAGTTAAGAGTTTTATGGTTGATTTTACTCAATTAAACAAAGCATATCTATTTAATAGCCGAGTTTATATATTTCTTAAAAATAACATAAAGGTGTCAGAGATAGGTCATACTCCATCACGCAGACCCAGTGCAGATTATTGGATGCAAATTAGCGGCTACATCCTGTTGAAACTTATGAAGCCGTCAATAAAGTTCCCAACTTTGCTTGCGACTACCACATCAAGTGGCAGGTGGGATTCATAACTTAAGTTACCTTCCAAAGCACGAAAACGGTCGAAAAGGATAATGTCACAAGCGATCACTCATCTCAGACTGACCTTTTTAACCGACTTCCAAAAGGGAGGAGGTACTATGTTCGGTTATATGGATTTTTTTTATGTACGTTCAGCGATATTTCCGTCATTTGTGGACCGATTTTGATGTTTTTTTTTTGCATTAGGTTTAGTTTAGCTCCAAGGTGGTCCCATTTTAATTTCATTGGCATTGGACCTTGAACTTAGAAGATACACCAGGGAACTCCTTAACAACAAACAATAGGAATGTGTAAATTGAGATATTATGGGTATCGTCAATCTATTAGCCGACTTCAAAAAAGGAAGAGGTTCATAATTCGTGAGTTTTTTTAAAACTCCTTTGCTTATGAACCGATTTTGATGATTCTTTTTGCATTGGGTTCAGTATAGTTTTGAGGTGGTCCTATTTTAATGTTATTGGTATTGAACCTTGGACTTTGAAGATACACCAGGTAACTTCTTAACGGCCAACAGCACGAATGTATAGATTCCGTTATTATAGTTATTATATTATTCCTGTAGGTACCTTACTGTACAACTCAGCAAAATGATATAATATCGGTATATAAATATTAGTAAAAAAATCACTCGTCACTTAAAATTGTAAAATAAAAATCTTTTAAAAAAAAGGTAAACCGACTTTAAAAAGCAAAAATAAATATTTGAAGTCGGTGCCAAGTAACCGGCTGCACCAACCAGCACCGACTTTTTTAAGATTTTTTTACCTTGGGAAAATCCTGCATAGGACTTCCGCGAGCCTCGGGGGAAGCTCGCGGGGTATATCAGACTCCTATCTAAGGACTAAAAACCGCAGGCTTCGAGATCTCCGTATAGAACGTATCAATGCCTCCCTTGTGCCGCGCTCTGAAGAGCCCGCCATCGGGGGGAGACTTGATAACACGCTCCCGTGCACCGACGCAGTGCTCATAATAACGTGGGCAACACCATGCCGCTGTCCTTCTCGGGGTCGCTCGTGAAGAGCTCAGGATGACCTAGCGTAACCTTGGTGATCGCAAAGATAGCCATAGCATCACAGTGCATAATAAACGTAATTTGTGAGCTTTGTCTTTTTATGCTCTTTCAATAATTAAGTTGGGACAATAATCGAATTTTCTATGGTTCTTTCTTAAACTATGTTATCAACTATCAAAACAATCAACATTTGGCTATCTAGTAAAATATTTGTAAAGCATTTACTATATTTTGTTTCTAATGTTATCGAAACTTCTATAAACTTATATTTTGTTTGCTCAATTCTCAAAGTAAAATAAACTATAAAGAGATATCGTTTTCTGAAGATAACGTATTTCGATTGAAATCCAGAGATATAATAAACATACATAAATTTACTTATGTATGACATATGCATACATGGTCGTACCTTTCAATCGAATACAAGTTCCTTTTAAACGTACCCCTATACTAAAAATTGTTCCTGGGTCGAGAGTGAGTTTACAAACATGTAATAAGCATACACTAATACCCACTCCGAAACCAATATTTGTGTGTCACACTACAGTTTGTGCCATGCGATGATCAAATCCGCGACTACTTGGTCCAATGGACGAAACACTTTAAGTTCTTAACCACTGGACCGATCTGCTACAGAGATTAGTGTTAACATCGCAAAAGATTTCTCACTCTAAGAAATAAAACAAACAAATCTATCCAGTCGCGGAAACGCCGCCAAAAGAAGCCCCCTTATTAACAAAATTAAGAGTATTTAATTATAAATAAAAACACGAAATAAACTCTCAACGGAACGTTAACCCACTGAAGGTACTCATTACCCGCAGTGTCTCTATTGTGTTCCTTTGTTGAGGGACGCCCCATTCGCTTACCGCCCCGGTAATAAAGTATAGCTCTAAAACCTGTTGTGATCGTAAATAAATAAATAAATAAAATAAATAACCTGATTAATGAAGTCATGTTAATGAAACTCTAAAATCTTAGCCGAGATCTAAGCACAAACCATTTGACTTTATCGAAACGTTGTCGTGAAAGCGTTCTGTCACTTATATCTATATTAAGTAAATTTTTAGTGTGAAAATGAAGGAAAATCAATTATAAAGTCACGCTAACATCAATAATTTCATTCTAAGCTCTCACGTCTTTGCCGCGTAAAATATAGATAAGGTATTCTTTGACCTCGATTTTTGTTCGCTGCAATGGAACAATATAGATTGATGAGCAATCTATTATGATATTAAAACGACATATTTTTAATGATCTATCTGTCTTATATCATCGCGCCAGATCCCTTACGGGACAGGCAGAGATTACAGAGTTTCAACAGGTTTTTTTCTTACAGATCTATCTCCCTTCAACCCTCCCCTCTATCGACTATGCCCCTTTTATGAAAAAGGCTAAGGTACATAATTATGCGGGACTTTTACTATACTGAGAAGCTCGGCTCTTATAACACGCTTGAGGAGCTCCAAACGAAACGAGACGTTCCCAATATCTTGTGTCTCGCTTGATTAGACACATCTTGGAGGAAACAAAAGCTCTAAGACATGCAAGTAAACTACGGGTTACCCATCACCCAAAATTTTCGCAATCAAATAACAAAATTTAGGTACATTTTTGTCCTACCCAGAGACTGATTGATCTAGTGGCGGATGGTACACTTTGTGAACACGAGGTCCTCTGTTCAAATCCTAGGTTGGACAAATGTACTTTTTCTATCGAAAAATTTCCAGTATTAGTACGGAGTTTGGAATTGTGCCCGATATATGGCGATAGGCTTACCTCCTATTACATGGGACCTAACACAAAAAGTGGGCGTACGCAATACACATCTGCAATCACCGCGTGGGAAATAAAGACGTATCGGTGCTTATCTTTTTTTTTACTTTTTACAATTTTATCGACTTTTATACACTTTTGTAAAAGTCTCATATTTCATTTTTAACAAGCACTCGTATGTTTAACGAGCGCCATTCATGATGTTCTTTTCAGTCTGATGACTCCCAATTCATCATGGCTCGTAGGAAATTACCCATGAATATTAATTCCCCGTGGTAGTTGACATATTAATATTATTAACCCTGTTAAGAAACTGTCCTACTGCTGGGCACGGGCCTCCTCTCCAACTGAGAGGGTTTAGGTCATAGTCCACCACACTGGCCCAGTGCGGGTTGGCGAACTTCACACACCTTCGAGAAACTCTTAGGCATGCAGGTTTCCTCACGATGCTTTCCTTCACCGTTAAAGCAAGTGATAATTAATTTTAGTAGTTGAAATAAACTCAAGTTAATTAGTTGTCAAGTGCCAAAATAGTTAATGCCCCGTTATGATATTGCGTAGTTTATCAGCTTAATATCAATGACAAGCGTTACGCCGACGCACTGCCAAATGAAACGTGGATGATATATTACGTGAATTAGTGATGCGAAAATCGGGGTTAATTATTGCTATGGTTAATATTCCCCATGTGTTTCCTGAATACGAGAAGTAGTCTATTTACATCACGGCAAGTAGGTAGAGAGTACAAATTTCCATGAGGCTCTTTTGTTACAGACCTATCTAGGTCTGATGGAACAACAAGATTTGTTCCTTAACTCTCATAGTTTGTCTCATACATACTCATTGGTTACGGAGATTCTTACCAGGACCAAGTATTAGTAGTATAATAGAATATCGCTTTTCCTATTATTCTTCCATATTCTATGGATCCAAATATCTCATTTTTAAAAGAATTACCTATTCCTATTCTATCTAGTTTTTTCTACTTAAAATGACATTTCCAACGAGTAGTAGTGTTAAGTAATTATTATCTTTATTCCATACTCAGGACTGCTACTGATTTTTATCAGTAGAAAAACCTACAGTCAAAATACGACTCAATTGTATAATCTTGTCATAATATTTTGACTGTCGATAGAATTTTGCTATAACGATAAGCCGTCAACTAGTTTGGCAACCAAATTGATCGTTAGCTGTTATGACCAATACTGTTGGAATCACATTGGGTTCCTACGCTTCGACTTTATTGTAGTGCCTCTGTTAGTATTCCCGTCAATTATAAGTTTCATTTGATAATTTTAATTCTATAGCAAGGAGACATAACTGAGTTCCAGCATTTTTTCTTCTTCTCCTCTCTACTCTGTTTTTATAGTTCGTATCACACACGCTCGCCTGTTGTAGTGACCTTTGACTTGTTTATCAGATAAAACGCGCTCTAATTGGTCATGGTAAGATAGTATATCTTCGTCGGTACCTACAACCTTCCACTTCCGCATTGTACAATATCTATCCCGTCAATCTTTCTTCCGACACTCTTTCTAAATGTCCGAACAACCGCATCTTGCCTTTTTCTGTCTTTGATTCAGGTCTATTAACGGTACAATATTTGATACAAGCACAAATAGTCTATTTAATAAAGAATATACAATCGAAAATAGAATATAAAGCTTAAGCACATTTGCGGACAGACTTAGTATGAATTAAACGGAAAACACAAATTTAAACTTCATGACCAACTGTAAGTAGAAGGAAACTCTATGAATAGATATTGCAAGGTTGCAGATACAGGCAGGGCTACCAAACCCAATATAGAAGGTCACAGTAGGTATTCATATGTGTTAAATTAAACCAAAAGAAGAAAAATGAACGTTATGCAAATAATATACAAAAGAAAATCTGTAGTTATGGTAACAATAATAATAAATGCCTATAATGTCTTTCTTATGGGAAAGCCATGAAGCAAACATGAAGAAGAGATGTCCTGGATGGATGGATAAGCTAGCGAGCCTGTAAAATTCCTAAAAGCCTTGACGTCATCGTCGTGGGCGTAGGTTACCTTAGATTGTCATCGTTACTTGTGCCACTCATACGACATTTAAGTTCACATAACTTTAATAGGTATTTTAATAGTTTTTCTCTATTTATTTAATTAAAGAAAACTGATGATGATTTCTATCTATCTATATCAACACGCCAGATCTTTTGCGGGGTAGGTAAAGAGTACAGTGTTCCAACAGGTCCCTTCGTTACAGACCTCTCTGGCTTCCTCCACTCATGATAATGATAATAAAATAGAGTGCTTGTGCTGTATTTGACCAGAATCTAGGAAATGACTGTCTGGGATAGGTCGATAGCCCTGCAAACAAACAGGATGTAACATTTTCAGTCTACTGGAGTAACTTCGATAAATTCTTTACACAGGCAGCTGAAGTCAGATATTTCTATGAAAATATATATAAAAATGGTATTCCATTGCTAAATGCTAAATACAAAGTGTTGAAAACATTTAGGAAATTCAAAGAGGTATTTATTATATCCAAAGCTAAATTTTTATTACAATGAGTAACTACGCTGTTGGTTTAGGGCTCCTACAGATTAACCACGCAAGGAGGACGAGCGTATAAACTATGCTTTAGCCAGAAGAGTAAAAAGAGCAACGTGCTAAGGGTGTCCCAAGAAGGAACGGCCAGGGTTCGGTGACTCACTATGGAGCATAGCATAAACTCGGTGTCTTGCCGTGATGACCTGCACCGGTAGCGGGGCAAGGGGTCCCTCGACCTCAACAAACAAAGAAGATCCACTTCGCTGGCGCAGACCGTGTCTGATTCTACTATTGCTACTACAAAGATACAGAAACGTTTTTTCTGATTGACTGATTCTGACGAATTTTTTTTTGATAAACTTTCATTTAATTTCACCACGATTCTCATCACCAAGGTTAATTCAATTAACCCTTATTATAAAACAAACGAACAATTTCTACAAATAAGAAAAAAATGATATTCACTAATTATGCAGTCGCGTTCGCGGAATACGGTTCAAATTTCAACCCAAAGTGGTTAACGGAAGAATCAAAAATTTTTAAGAAGCAAATTTTCTGACCTAATTATTCTTGTAGGTATGCAACGTACCGAATTGGGGCCAATTGGGGCTGTGAGCTATTAAATAGAGCTTGTTCACTCCACGAGGATGGGCCCCACTGTTTTCTCTAATTGCTTATAATGCAAGTGGCTAATTTGTTATTGCACGACATTTACGACAGAAGCACAGTAAACATATATGAAAAGAAGGCTAGGTACAAATATAGTGCCGATCGAATATCTGACACTATCTGTAAATTAAACAAAGATCTGGCCGATGGCTGACCGATTCGGCGTGACAGTTAGCCCGGCTAAGTGTCAAGCTATTCTTCTGGGGAGTTCTAGGACTATCAACAAGCTGAATATTGCAACTCTACCATCAATTGTGTACAATGGTTCAGCTATCTCTTTTAATTCCAGTGTTAAAGATCTCGGATTACACATTGACATTACGGTTAGTTGGCAGTCAAAAAGTCACCAGTACCTTGCAATGCCTTTATCGGTTTAAAAACTTACTCCCCTCTCATACAAAAACAATGCTCGTGCAGTCCTTGAACAAACTAGACCGCCATCATATATTAACAACTGCTTTCGATTTATCAATACCTAATTGTAAGGTTCAGTATCGTTCTGTTACATTCAAACCTTGGTAAAAACGACTTCACTATGGTGTCGTAATTACTTTAGAAGATAGGTAGATTTGAGGGGTATAGTAGTAGATAGGTAGACTAGAGGAAAAATGGGTAGATCTACCAAGAAGTTGGTAGATATGGCAACACTGGCTGTGGCACATATATTTCGAAAAATCTAGAAGTGTGTTCCAGAATGTACTAGACTTTGATAATATAAACATACGCATTGCACCGACCATGACACAGGAACTTAAAGAGTAAGGCAATGTTATCACAAATGCAGGACACGATCTTCTTTGCACTGCGCACATCTTCATTATTCAAACATCGTATGCATCACATATAAATAATTCGCATTCCGTTGCTTACGGAGAAACAAATCTTTGAAAACTTACTGCTTTCTGGCAGGCGATGTATGGAGTACACGACGGCTTCGTGCACCTCTGGGAGGCTGACGGGAGTGGTTCGTATCCTCTCCTCCTCAGCGCTCTTTTCAAGGCTCTGTAGGTATATGGAGTATATGCTCGCTGTACATCGTATCTGTAACAAATCGGATCTGTGGATATAAGAAATACAAGAGAACCAGCCTACTTGATTGAGCAGTCGCGGGTTCAAACCCCTCACGCGACAAATATTATCATCAGCTTTCAATAACCCACTGCAGGCCTTAAGTCCCCTCATTTTTATGCAATTATTTGCGGTCTTGCGCCAGTCTACCCCAAGTTCTTCCTGCAATTCTCGATACGTCATGTATCCACCGTGACATTGGTCAGTCCACGCGTTCTTTTCCACTTTTATTCTAAGGCACAAATATCCATGCAACCCGTATTTATTTGTTTCGGTCAGGGTATTTACCTATGTAAATTCTATGTTTGTAAAATCACCCACGACGCAGTAATAACTCCTAGCATAGAACTACGTTTAGTTTAAAAAACAAAGACCTCGGTCACGATAAAATAAACTACAGTACCCTGTATGTCCCTTGAGAAAATTGATTCCAAAGAAATCCACAAAAATAAAGGCTTGTTTTCTTTCAACAAAGGGTAGAAAAGACACAGACGTAACCCAAAAGTTACCGGCCAGTTATTTGATTTATAAATACCTGACCTTATTAACTACCTGTCTGTATTTTATTCATCGAATTTATATCTTAAGAACCTGTTAAAGCATTTGTGGTACCAAAGTTAAATTATTAAATTGAAGGGTTTACTTTCTGATTTAAAAATTCATACATCCAGCACTGTACGGATTTATTAAATATTTTGTAAGGCTTCAGTGTACAAAAGAGAAAAGTTAAAACAATAAAATATTAATTAGAGTTTCTTTCGATGCTGCATAGCCTAAATGTAGCCTCTCGAGGTGTCGGTCTCGGCATGAACTTGGATAAAACCAAGATCATGTTTAATGAGCATGTCACGCCGGGACCGATCTATGTCGATGGTTCGATGCTCGAAGTTGTTCGGGAGTATGTCTACCTTGGACAAGTTGTCCAATTTGGTAGAAACAACTTCGAGAAAGAAATCAACCGCAGGATCCAATTGGGTTGGGCAGCATTTGGCAAACTACGTCACGTTTTCGCTTCGCCTATACCGCAATGCCTGAAGACTAAAGTCTTTAACCAATGCGTCCTACCTGTTATGACTTACGGAGCCGAGACGTGGACACTCACAGTGGGACTAGTCCACAAATTCAAAGTCGCACAGCGGGCTATGGAGCGAGCTATGCTCGGCGTCTCTTTGAAGGATAAAATTCGTAACGAGGTTATCCGACAAAGAACCAAAGTTACCGACATAGCTCGCAAACTCAGTAAGCTAAAGTGGCAATGGGCTGGTCACATCTGCAGAAGGACCGACGGCCGATGGAGCAAGCGTGTCCTAGAGTGGAAACCGCGACTTGGTAAGTGTAAGGTAGGACGCCCCCAGCTAGATGGACCGACGACCTCAAAAAGGTCGCTGGGACAGACTGGATGCGGAAGGCGGAGGACCGTGTGCAATGGCGCGTGTTAGGAGAGGCCTATGTCCAGCAGTGGACTACGATAGGCTGATTGATTGATTGATTGAATGAATAAAAATTAAATTCCTTATTTTTAAATAATCATCGTATCGCCTATATTCCCAAGCAGGGGTGGCAGAGGTGGACTGTGGTCACCCACCGTCGGCGACGATGTTAAGTCCCATGTAATAGGGGGTGCGCCTATGGCCATCATACCGAGAACTAGGTCAGACTCCGGACTGAACTGGATTTTTTTCTCGAAAAATTACATTTAGTTCAACCTAGAATTCGAATCCGGACCCTTACGCGCATTATTCGCCACTAAACCAACGAGGCAGTCCAGCGAGAACTTTTTATTAAAGCTCACTTAAATAGTTTTGTTCATATTGTTGAAATGATTCGGAACTTTTTCATATGTGACATGAGTGACACAATAATAATGGCTGCTCATTTCTCGTTTCAAGTAAATTGAAATAGTTATAATAAACGCCTGGGCTTTTCCATCAAGAATAAAACAATTCACTTTCATATTATGAATGAAAATATTCAGTTTCAGTGTTATTCTTTTTTATTTACCATTTGGCAGTCGCAAAGTTGCCGTTTGGTATAAAATTTATCGAAGTTCTTTTCTTCATAAGTAAGAATGTCCTAAAAGTTTTTTTTTTCTATAATTCAATTTGGTTTACTGCATCCACATGGTGCAGCTTGATTAAATTCGTAGAGCAAATGCGTTTCTCTCTAGTTAGTTTCACCTGTTGAAATATTTCCCTGCAAGTACAACGTCCCTCCGGCTATGTCATCCACTGGCCAAAAGATCCTTGTCGTACTGCACTTTTTGTGTATATTTTATAGAATAAAAACTTATTTCCTTTTCTTTTAAACGTAGCCGCACACTAGGACGTATTCCTGTGTCGTGAGTGAGTTTACACACATGAAAATTCACATACACAAATACCCAGACCGGAAAAAATAATTGTGGATCACACAAAGATTTGTCCCGTGCGGGAATCGAACCCGCGACTATTAGACACAGTGGGTGGAGTAGATTAAGCTCTTAACCACTGCGCTAAATCGTCCGTAGAGAAAGGGATTAAAAAACAATCGACTATCACTTCTGGCACTCTGGCCCATACCCAGGGCGAGATACATTTTTAGCCTACATACATAGACTACATTACGTAAGTTAGAGGCGCTCGTAGTGTTGTGAGACCACGGTGTTCTTACCGATCACCAAGGTCAAGCAGCGTTCGACTCGGTTGGCTTGAGATGGGTTACCGTTTGTAGTATTTTTATTTTCGAGCGTCTCCGTGCTTTAAAAGGCACGTTCAGCCGTTGGTACCAGTTAATTTGGTTATCGTTAAGCCGAGTTGGAAGCCTTATAAGGCGGCTTGATAAGTTTCAACAGCTGGTGGCCACAAACCTGCCTCCACCAATCCGCACTGGGTTCGCGTGGTGAAGTTTGACCTAATCTCTCTCACCTCGATTTGTGAGAAAACGCCTTTGCCGAGCAGAGGGCAGTATAGGCTGATACTATTATTATTATAACGATATGAAATCATTAGATCAGACTTACTCAAATATAACTTCTGAAATATAACTATCATATGTGTTTTCTCGCGGTTTATTATTAGCTCGACAGACTTTTCGAATGGTTTAGACTAAGACTTCTCGTTAGTTGCTATAGAACACACTATAAAAAATCCTTTTTCTGAAAGAATCTGAGACTCAAACTGAACTGACCTGTTGTCCTCTTTTCTCTACTTTCTTGACTAAGCTATTAACAATATACTTAATCTATTTTAGCCTAATGCAAATACAACATAAAAAATAGAGGCGTGATTCTAACCCAGTAGCGCCGCGTTGAAAGTTCCATTTGCATAACACTCACCTTAATTTTCCCTCTAACGAAATGGTGTTTCTGTACAACGAACTGTATCGTGCTGTAAGCAGTCATGGGCCCGCCCACCGTTTCGCCGTCCACTCGATGTAAAACGTGTTGAGACAGCGCCTATAAAAACAAATAACATGTTGCCTTTAGTTTTAATTTATTTTGAATCAGAATCAAAATATCACCGTCTCGCCTATATTCCTTAAGAGGGGGTGGTAAAGGTGAACTGAGTACACCCACTTTTCGCCGACGATGTTAGATCCCATAGAGGGCGAGCCTATTGCCATATACCGGGCCCATAATGGAATTTTTTTCGTTAGAATAACTACATTTGTCCGACCTAGGATTCCAACCCAGGAACTAGTGATCACAAAGCGATGCGCTTTGCCACTAGACCAACGAGGCAGTCAAATCAAAATTACCTCATCATAAATACTACATATTTGAGCATATCCCTGTTTCGGAAGGCACGTTAAGCCGTTCGTCCCGGTAACCACGCAGTTTGGTAGTCGTTAAGCCAAGTTGGAGGCCTTATAGGCGGCTTGATAAGTTCCAACAGCAAGTGGCCACAAACCTGCCTCCACAAATCCGCATTGGGTCCGCGTAGTATAGTATGATCTAATCTTTCTCACGTCGATTTGTGAAAGATGGCCTTTGGCCAACAGTGGGACAATGTAGACTAATATTACGCGTTACGATAAATTTGTGAAATTATCATGTAGTGGTATTCTGTATGCCACTACAGTATTTTTCATGAAGGAATGGTACTGTGACCGTTCTAAGTGTCAAAGAAAATTATACTTTATTCAATGGCAATAAGAGGCATGACCTGTTTAAGTACTTATGGTTGTATGCCTTAATATCATTGAATGAAATATTAATTTCGTTTGGCACTTAGAACTGTCATCATATTATGTGAAAAATACTGTATAATGTTTTACACTAATAAATAATTATGTAAAGCATTATAGAATTTATGAATCTAGAGAGAAGTAACAAAGACTTTACCACCAGTTCGGAATGACTACAATATTGCTTTTTAAATTAATAATTTTAAATCAATCCCTCCACATTTTGTTAAGAGGTATGCAAGAACAATGTCGGTTTGATATATCGGGTAGATCTAAGTTAAATCAATCACTATATATTATTCATGATGAAATGGAAAACACAACATCAATGGAACTAAATTAATAAAAAGAAGAAATGGATATCCTACTAATATTATAAATGTGTGTTTGTTTTTTCAGATGTTTATTACTTAATCACGCAAAAACGGCTTAACGAATTTTGATAAAATTTGGCACACAGAATAGTTTATTACCTAAGATTATTACTTTAGTACCTACTTAAGTTTATTACTTAAGGATACTTTTTATGCTGGAAAAATGTTAGGTTCCTGTCTAAAGTTAGCGCAGACGAAGTCGTGGGTAGAAACTAGTTAACTAATAATAGCTGAACAAGTTATCCATATTGAAGGGGAACATTACCTATATGAGAGTTTTTGTCTGAGCTTGCTGCTCGCTACCCTAATGACCATGAGATCTTTGGTGAAGGTTCATAAGTGGAAAATTCTCAGTTGCAGTCCGGAGTCTAGACTGGGCACAATAAAATAGCTATATTCTCGCCCCTACTATTGTAATCGCCCTTAATATTGTGACGTCACAATTTCGGCGATATGTTTATGTAAATAGTACACATATGCCACATACAATTACATATAAAGTTTATAAAAATTTGTACTAAAATATTTTACCAAATATACACGGTGTAATTTCAGTCGTCATAGAGCAAAAGCCCAAGTGATGCACCCAAAGCCTACTGTTCAATGGTACTACAAAATATAAAAAAGAACATTTCCATAAGTAATAAAAATCTTTTATAAAAAAAGGTAAACCGACTTCCAGTGACCAGTGAATTATTCTATAGTAGGGTACCTATAGGATTGACGTAATACCCTTAATATCTCAATTTACACATGCCTATTGTTTGTCGTTAAGGAGTTCCCTGGTGTATCTTCTAAGTCCAAGGTTCAATGTCAATAAAATTAATATGGGACCACCTTGGAGATATACTGAACCTAATGCAAAAAAATTATCAACATCGGTCCACAATTGACGGAAATATCGCTGAACATACATAAAAAAAAGGATACATACAACCGAACATAGAACTTCCTCCTTTTTGAAGTCGGTTAAAAATACTTTTCCATAACAATACTATTTACAGGACTCTGTTTAATCCTAAAAGTCCCTCATGCCTTAAAGAATGATTTGAATTCCTTCACGAAACACAAGGTTCCTAAGGTCATCGGATAATATAAGGCTAAAAACACCAATAAATTCCACAAACTTCTTTCAAAAATCCTTTACTATTTAAGATGTTCGCTTGTGAAATGTCTTTTACAGTCAGACGTACAAAGTCACTGGCTGCCTTTATACGCCACCAACTGCCCTATATTATTCTATCTATTGCTTCTTCCAACGCACCGGTTTCAACGCACACTCATAAACTAATTGTATTTCTTTACTGTAAATATGCTGGTGTACAAAAAAGAGTACTCTACTAATTAAGTGCATTAAAAAAACAACTTTTAACCTATACCAAGCACAAAATGACATTGAGGGGCGACGCGGTTCGTCAGCTGGTCGGTATTTTTAACCAAGCTATAATATTCGGAAAGGTTAGTAGGTAAATGTTACTTATTGAAGTGCTCATTTCATTGAAGGGGGTTCAGGGCCAAAAGAGGATGTTACATAACGCAGTGCTTTTCCCAACGCTGTTATATGGCAGCGAGAGCTGGATATGTAAGAAGGAGAATGAAAGTTGGATAAATGCGGTCGAAATGCGAGCTCTGCGGAAGATGTGCGGAGTGAAGTCTACCGACCGTATTTGCAACAGCGTAGTAAAAAAGCGAGTAGGTATGAAAGATAGTATCGGTGTAAAGATGACAAAGGGTATGCTCCGTTGGTTCGGGCATATGGAAAGAATGTTAGAAGAAAGAATAACAAAACAGATATCAATGCGAAAGTGGAAGGATGTAGGTACCGGGAAAGACCTAGATTATCTCACCATAACCAAATAGACCGAGTCTTATCTGAAGGACAATTTAAGAGTCTCCGTAACCCGCGAGCCTGTATAAGACGAACTATGAGAGTGGAGGAAGCCAGCGAGGTATGTAAGGAAAGAACCTGTTGAAACTCTGTTCCATCTGCCTACCCCGCAAGGGATCTGGCGTGATGATATAGATAGATAGATTTATTACGTTCATTTTTTTTATTACCAGTGAACAGTAGGCATTGGACACAGCACCTGGGCTTTTGGTCCAGGACGACTAAGATTAGACGTTGTCATCAATTTATATTATCACACCCAGTCACACACTATACAAGGTTTATCGCAAATAACGCCAAAGACGTCAGACACACCGATTAGATAATTACTTCACAAATTCAGTACGAAAACCTATTTTCCAAATTTAAATTTTTTAGCCCCTTTTGTTAGCACTTTTATACCCCAATTAACAATCAAACTTATTCGTGTATGTGTGCGTAGTGAGAATGACGTTTCAGAAATGCATTTGAAATTTCCGTAGTGCTTTGAATCAAGAATAATTTTAGTTTATTATAGCGCACTAAAGAAAAAACAGCATTTTTTGCTAATTAAAAATAAATGTAATTATTAAAAATTGATGGAATCAATTCAGTTATCGATTTGGAACAAATTACTTTCAGGTTTTGCGTTTATTATATTACACCTTGTATATAAAGATAGAGTACTCTTTATTGTACACCAGTGATATTTACAATTAATTACATACAACATCTATTGGGCAGAGCCAGTTGACGAAGCTGAAGACGGAGGACGGAAACGTAACGTCAAATAGGTCAGAGGTGCTCAGGGAGATAGAGAGGTTCTATGGACAGTTATATACCTCAGTAGCTAAACCTGTTGTTGACTTGGTAAAAGACCCAAGAGCCAAGCTAACCCGACACTGCACTGAAGAAGATATCCCGGACATCAGCCTGTGCGAAATTTAGGATGGCTCTCAAACGACTAAAAAACAACAAAGCGCCGGGTGAAGACGGAATTACTGCAGAACTTCTGAAGGCGGGCGGATCGCCGGTACTTAAAGTCCTTCAGAGGCTATTTAATTCCGTCTTGCTTGAAGGGAAAACGCCGGAAGCATGGAACAGGGGTGTGGTGGTGCTGTTTTTCAAGAAAGGTGATAATTCTTTATTAAAGAACTATAGGCCCATCACACTGCTGAGCCATGTTTATAAGTTGTTTTCGAGAGTCATTACGAATCGTCTCGAACGAAGGCTTGAAGACTTCCAGCCTCCCGAACAAGCCGGTTTCCGGAAAGGTTTTAGTACCATAGACCACATACATACGCTGCGGCAGGTTATACAGAAGACTGAGGAGTATAATCGGCCACTATGCTTGGCGTTTGTGGACTATGAGAAAGCCTTTGATTCGATCGAGACTTGGGCGGTTCTTAGATCTCTCCAGCGATGCCGCATTGACTATAGGTACATCGAAGTGTTGAAGTGCTTGTATAATAACGCCACCATGTCAGTCCGAGTACAGGGGCAGTGCACGAAGGTGATCCCCATAAAAAGAGGAGTAAGACAGGGAGACGTCATTTCTCCGAAACTGTTTACGGCCACCTTAGAGGACGCCTTCAAGCTCTTGGAATGGCAAGGACTTGGCATCAACATCAATGGCGAATACATCACTCACCTTCGATTTGCCGACGACATTGTGGTCATGGCGGAGTCGCTGGAAGATCTAGGACGAATGCTCGGTGACCTCAATAGAGTATCCCAACAAGTGGGTCTTAAAATGAATATGGACAAAACAAAAATAATGTTTAATGTCCATGTCGTACCCACCGCACTCACCGTTGGGAACTCTACTCTTGAAGTTGTCGACGAATACATTTACCTGGGACAGGCAGTCCGGTTAGGTAGGTCCAACTTTGAGAGAGAGGTCAATCGACGAATCCAACTCGGCTGGGCAGCGTTCGGGAAACTGCGCAACATCTTCTCATCCAAAATACCTCAGTGCCTAAAGACTAAAGTTTTTAGTCAATGTGTGTTACCAGTGATGATATATGGATCAGAGACGTGGTCTCTTACAATAGGTCTCATAAAAAAGCTCAGAGTTGCTCAGCGAGCTATGGAGAGAGCTATGCTCGGCGTTTCTCTACGCGATCGAATCAGGAATGAGGAGATTCGTAGAATAACCAAGGTCACCGACATAGCCCTCAGGATTAGCATGCTGAAGTGGCAATGGGCTGGCCACATAGCGCGAAGATCGGACGGGCGTTGGGGCAGAAAGATTCTAGAGTGGAGACCACGTATTGGCAAGCGCAGCGTAGGACGACCGCCTGCCAGATGGACCGACGATCTTGTGAAAATCGCAGGAAATCGTTGGATGCAGGTGGCATCGGACCGGTTACGCTGGAAAGCGATTGGGGAGGCCTATGTTCAGCAGTGGACAAGTATAGGCTGAAATGATGATGATGACATACAACAAATATTTACAACAGCTAGGTACAATTGGCGGTCTTATATATATATATATATATATATATATATATATATATATAAGACCGCTCTTCCAATACATTGGTTACATATATATATATATACATTTCTTCCAGATAACCAATGTATTGGAAGAAGCAACATAAGGAATAGGGCAGTCTTGGTGGCATACACCATAAACCTAGATAAAACATATTGTCATCATATTAGCTACATACATATCATAGTTATAATACAACATTATATACATACACATATAATACTATGCAAATATATAAATATATCTTAAACACAATACAGACAGTGTGCAGTAGAGAGATTATAAATGAAAAAAGTGGTGGTAAACCATCTTTTAAAAGACGCCAACGACTAAGTACGATGGATTGTCACAGGCAATGCATTGACACGGCTTGATTAGAAAAGGATTTATCGAAGTAGTTGGTAGAATGCATTGGTGTTTTCAGCTTTAGATTCTCCGATGACCTTAGAAACTTTGAATGTGTTGCGTGAAGGAATTCAAATCATTCTTTGAGGTAAGAGGCAGATGTCAGACCACCTTGTTATATCACAGACAATACACTTTATAGTATAGTGTACTTTATAAGCAAGTACAAGATTTGAACCGTTGTGATAAATATGTAGTGTTTACATTCTATCTCAGAAAGTCATTTAAGTTACTCTCATACATGCACGGTACAAGTAATCTAATTGGAACTTTAACTTTACACTGGCACTGAATGCTTTTAATCTTCCCACGCGGCTACATGAAGATTCGTGTACTTGTAGAATTAGATTTTGCATTCTCGTAAGCGAGAGGAATGGAGGAGTCGTTATATGCTTACAGTGTTATGTAGTAAAAACGAGTATGAGTGACAAAATATAGTCACATGAGTTAAACGGTATTGTACTGTCATGAGAAATAATGGACACAAATAAGCAAATGTGTCTTACATTAACAATGTGCTATTGAAAATTGAATTTTGTTGTTATGAAGTTAGAGTATTAATTTAAATGCCACGTTACATTTGGTGCATGCACTTTAGTACTTTGTTATAATGACGTCATTTTTGAAAAGACCAGCGTATTTATTACATCCGTGACTATGACAAAGAAATTAAATTATTCTGTTTGTTATAGTGTACTTGATTTTGTTATCCGAGTATTACTCATACTCAGATTAAGTGTTAACTCGATACACGTGAGCACAACGAATCCTAGGCCAGACTGCATTTTGTTTTTAAAAAAATACCTGATCTATTCTATTCTATATCAGCACACCAGATCCCTTGCGGGGCAGGCAGAGAGTACAGAGTTCCAACAGGTTCTTTCCTTACATACCTCTCCGGCTTCCTCCACTCTCATAGTTCGTCTCATACACACTCGCCGGTTACGGAGACTCTTGACTTGTCCTTCAGATAAGACTCGGTCTATTTGGTCATGGTAAGATAGTCTAGGTCTTCCCCGCTACTTACATCCTTCCACTTTCGCATTGTATATCTGTTTTGTCATTCTTTCTTCTAACATTCTTTCTTTATGCCCGCACCAACGGAGCATGCCATTTCTCATCTTTACACCGATACTATCTTTCATACCTACTCGCTTTCTTGCTACGCTGATGCGAATACCTGGTCCCTATATGGAATTTTGCCAAGTATCATACTAATATGGGTCTCACCCACATGGATCATGTCATTTTTTTTATATAATAAACACCTGCAAGAAAGTGAATATATTCTTAGAACTAAACAAGCACCAAAACAACAACCATGATATCAAACATTCGTCTCATGCAATATGTTCCACCAACTTGGTTAACAGGCGATGAGCATAGATAGCATTACGGCGTGTTAACTCACGGATCACGTGACAGCACAGATAAGAAGCCTGCCTCGCTAAAGGAAGACTTCCAACTTTCCGCCCGAGTGGTTAAGTAAAACCAATACTGTGTTGGTGGAGCGTTATTGCTCTTGGCCCGGTGTTGCCAGCAACGTTTTTCTCAGGGGTAACTATTATATTATTTACACAGTCTAGAGGTTATCGACGAGCCTCTAAGTCGTTTTTGCCAAATATAAATACTAGTATATGTAGCTTCATCATCACGCCTCTATTCCCCAAACGGTGATGGCACAAGTGTAAATATCGCCAAAGATATTAGGACCCAATGGATTATAGGGTGAGCACATTGTCATTGTACCTGACCATATTTCCAGACCCCTGACTTATACGAGAGACATTAAAAAAAACACACACTTTTCTGAACGAAGATTCGATAATTAACAGGATATTTTGCCGCTAGACGAACAAGGCCGTTTCATCTTTACTTTTATTATAAAAGACGCATTACTTTTGAGCCCCTTTTTTGTTCGTTTTATCCATAAAGACGCCAATAAAATAATTTATAACTAAAATTTTATTATACATCAAATAGTACAAACATCAAAATAGTCGTAGTAAAATGATTATGGTATTTGTGTATTTGTATATGTATATTTACATGTTTCGAATTTAACATTTAAAAATAAGTACTTTAAAAATGTTAACTCACACAAAATCCTCGACTTAAAAATATGCTAAGCGACAAATTTATATGATCAAAGAAAACGCAAAAACCATTTCTGAAATGAATCTTTTTGATATTTTTTTTACCCATAAATGTGGTAACACTACATTATATAATACGGATTCATCAACCTATAAAGAAGTCTAAAAATAGTATAATATATTTTCCGCGATGTTTTCCACTTCTGTTTAATGTGATTGCAATTTTAATGTTTCTGAGAAAGGAATAATATCCACATTTTGACAAACATATAGCGTGGCAACTTGGGCATTATTCTTGTTTTTTATAGTCTGGGAGATAATTATATCCTTAATTCAACTTAAACTTTTGATAGACAGACGATTTAATCAGTTTCACCAAAATAACGTTGTATAAATATAAACATCGTTTTGGCATAAGTTCTTTTTTCGAAGAGGAAGCGAGGAAGAAATTTTTTCATCTTTTTTTACTTTAAAGAACATGGTTTTGCGCCCATACATGATTTGCACCAGTACCAACACCAATGAAAGAATACTTGTATGATTTCAAATCGCCTATAAACTCTCTTAAGGTATTTATTATTAAACGGACAAGCGGGGGAATCGCAATATTGCACAAAAAGTTTTATATTTTGAGGTTATAATTCAGTAGCCATTAATACGTTTATATTGTGTGTGACATTCAGTACATTACGGGTTAAACATGTCGGCGACTTTGATATAAGTACTTACAATACTTTGAAATATTCGTGTTAGATTGCAAATTGTCTGTTAGATACGGATATTTGCCATTATTTTAATAAAATAGATCAATAATGATGGCATGGTTCAAATATTTGTTGGTTCTGGGGCAATTTCCGACTTTTTTATATCTTTTAGAACGAAAACGAAAACTCAAAAGTGCGAGCCGTGATTTTAACCTCTTGAATGCAAAGTGAGCGTTCTGCCACTGAGCTATAACTACTTATTCATTCTTAGAAGTAAAAATAAATCAACCTATACTGTCCCACTGCTGGGCAAAAGCCTTCTCTCACAGTATGGATACTAGGTATTAAGTCATTCTCCGCCACGCGGGACTTGTGTGAATTGGTGGAGACAGGTTCGCGGGTACCAGCTGTTGTCACATACGGAGAAGTGGGACTAGCCAGATCATATCGGAACTTGACCTAAGTTCTGTCTTATCAGTCTAAAGAAAGAAAGAAAAAAAAGATATATTTAAGAGCAAGGCTAACAGCCAAGTACACTACAATAAAGAACAATGAAAACCAATGACATTTAAAAATAATATGCACTAACTATTTAGCCGCACGAATGGGGTAACACTCAGCGTAAAGTTGTGTTGCAGCGTGAGCCACAACACAGCGCTGATTTTCAGTGGTATCCCAAGTCTAGAATCAGTTATTACTCAGTCAGTGAGCCATAGTTTCAGCCCCACCATTACATTCCATCAGGAGAGATAGGGATAAGCCAAAGACAAAAGAAAAAAACTTACCAATCCCAACTTATAAAGGATTCAAGTCAACACACTTTTATTAAATAAGCTCGCTTTACATATATAATTCTTATTTTCATTTCAGAAAAACGTGACTCACACTAGGATTTATTCCTGTGTCATGGTGCGTTTACAAACATTAAAATTCACATACACAAATACCCAGACCCAGACAGAAACAAATAATCGTGGATCACACAAAGAATTGTCCTTGCGGGAATCGAACCCGCGACTATTAGACACAGTGGGCGAAGCGTCTTAAGCTCTTACCCACAGCGCCAAATCGTCCGCTAAATTCACACCGTCACGCCTATATTCCCCAAGGTGGGGTGGCAGAGGTGTACTGAGTACACCCTCCTAGGATTAGAACGAAGCGATGCGTTTTGCCACTAGACCCACGACGTAGTCTCATAGTCAGTCATATATAATTCATATACTAACATTCACAATAATCCCGACAAATTTTCCTGCATATTTCTTTTGATAACAAATTCATCTGTTAAAACGTCTTTTTATATTATGTGTGTAACCCGTTGATAAAAATTTTCCTCAGTCAAAACAACCTCCAGCAAATATGATACTGAATAATAATGAATTCATGAAACATTAGGAGTAAACGGTTCAAAGTGAGATTACTTCAAAGAATGATGGCGGTAGGACGAACTTTTGACCAGCCAGTTTCTATGAACTGTCACTGACTAAATGGATAATTATGTACTTAAGTTATTATTTAACGTTTTCAGAGCAGTGATAGCCTGGTGGTTAGACTGTTGGACTGCAAAGTCTTGGGTCCAAACCCAGGTAGAAACCTCTGTCTTTTCTAAAAATATGTGCGTTTTAATAATTAACTATCCTGAACCTGCATGCCTGAGAGTTTCTCGAAAGTGTGTGAAGTTTGCCAACCCGCACTGGGCCAGCGTGGTGGACTATGGCCTAAACCCTTTCAGTTTGAGAGGAGACCCATTCCCAACGGTGGTACAGTTTCTTAACAGGGCTAATATTTTTATTATTGTTAACGTTTTACGGCGTATTTATTATATATAATATCACTTGTATGTTAACAGGAATTTTACACAAATACAAATATTAAAACATTTTTTGTTTTTTTTCTGTCATTATCATCAGCCAAAAAATATCCACTGCGGAATCACAATATCATATTAAAGATTACTGTTAGATATTTTTTATTTAGACCACGACAGCTGAGATTGACAAGTGATCAACACATAATCAACAATATATTTTAAATAAAACAACTTGACATAGTATCGAAGCTGGACCGAGATGATACTGAAATCAGATTAATACTTTAGTGGAGCAGAAAACGAAATATGAGTCAATTCATAATTAAACCTCAATTCTGTCAATATTAAGTCTCAGTGTCAATTAAATACGAGAATTGGCCATCAGGTTTTATTATTTTTATTCATTATTCCACCTTTTATGGGGCCGGCCCACTCCCCTCCACTTTATATATAGCAAAGCTATCATTATTTTTGTAGTATAATTGTCTGTACATAAGTTTGTATGTATAAGAAGGACCGATGATTGATTTCCACGGCTGTGGATGTCTTACGACTAAAGATGGAAGTATGTAGATGTGTATAATATACTAGTACCGTTAAAAGGAGTATTAAATTATGGTGGTACTATGTAACCAACTATCAGACCTGATCGCGCTAATTTAAAATATGCATTACTTCAAATTGTTATATAATTTAGATGCTGCGTTTCCCCAACCCTATACTGTACCTGCAAACATTAGAAAACATTCTAATTTGAATAGATAAGATGGCTGGGTACTTCCGTTGACTTGGGATCCGGTAATTAATATAATCATGACCACAATACACCGTGAGCTCATTCTGCGTAGATCGGACCAACAATAATAATTAAGAAGTTTAAGGGTACCCCGGAATTACTATGCCTTTTAGACGTCTAATACCTCAGTTCTTCCCGCGACCATGAGTACTGCAAAGCACTCGAAACATCGGGAACTTAAAAATAATCCGCGATAATATCTAAAAAATAGTTTCATTTTATGTGTAATATTCGCGTAAATTTAAGAATTCAGTATGAAACAGCAAATGTTTTATTAGGTACCTACTCAATTTATCCAATTCCAAACAATACATCTACGCACCTTACAAAACACGTAACAGACACGAACATTACAACCCCCCCCCCCCCCCTCCCCCCCAAAGCTCACTGATTCTGATACCGACGAACAAAACTCCTAAGCGGTTTCTATTTCAAAAATAACCGTTAGCAGCGAGGCGTGTACAAAATGTGTCCAAAGATAGGCGAGCCATCTATCAAGTTAGGACAATAAAAAAACGGCCAAAACGGCACATTCCAAATATCAAGCGGCCAAAAGAACGGCGGGTGACATCGAAAATCACCTTTTACGGGATAATACGGTGAGTTATGGGTATTGTCAGATTATGTTAAGGTCAACAAGGCGGGCCTATTTATCGTTTAATGGGCCGTTATTATTTTTTAACGTAATTTTGGGGTTTGACGGGTTAGTGTTGAATGTAGAATTTCGTGCTGTAATATAATACTAGCAAGAATTTAGGTAATTTATTCTCATCCGCTTTACCAGTTTGTTCCTAGTGGCTCAAAGAATATTTTTTTAATTAAGTTTGTTTTTATTATTCTTTAAATGTATACAGTAGAGAGGTAATTGTAATTATCACAAGTCATATACAAAGGCGAGCTTAACTCAAAATAAGACTTCTCTTCCAGCGAACCTTTGAGTGTTGAGGGATGAGACAGTAAATCAGAGGGTAGTTATACAATCACACATTCAAACAAAAGAAAAATATATAAAATACATAAATAATATACTATACAAATACTAAATACATATAATATTCGCATTGTATATTTAATGAAAAGTATATGCTCCAAATCCGTTCCGTCGTTTTCGCGTGGTTTAGTAACAAACATACAAACTTTTTCATTTATAATATTAGTAAGAAGTAGGATGATAGTATTCTTCACATAAGATGGGTAGTAACAATTCTAAGTGCCAAATGAAATTAATATTAAATTTAATAATATTAAGGCGTAAAACCGTAGTAGTACAGAAACAGGTTATGCAGGTCTTTTTGCCATTGAATAAAGTATAATTTTCTTTGTAAGTGTACAACTGTCACAGTACCTTTCCTTCATGAAAAATCCTATAGTTGGATATTTGTAGTGTGAAAAGGGTGGCATATCAACTCGGTAGCGTCACGCTAATATCAATCTGTTCATACTAAAATCTCTGGAGTCAGCATAGCTCTGTTACATCTACCGCGAGCCATATCTCCGGCCCCATCATCATTTTCCATCACGCGAGATTGGGGTCAATCGGTGACCAGTCCTTAATACAAAAAAAACTTACTAAGCCTAACTTCTAAGCCGCGTGGTTCCCGGCTTAGAATAGGACCAACCCATCTCATCCCATCGGGTATCGTACAAGGCGACTAAGGGAAAACTAGGGAATGGGCAGCAGCGTTCCCTTAGCACTTCGACGACCAATAACTGCGCTCGCCAACCCGCCTGCCAAGCGTGGCGAGTATGGCAAACACCCCCATTTATGGAAGTTACGCTGGAAAGCGATTGGGGAGGCCTATGTTCAGCAGTGGACAAGTATAGGCTGAGATGATGAAGCCTAACTTGTGAAGAATTCAAGTCTATACACTTTTATTAAATAAGCTCACTAAACATATACAAGGTGTAACATATATAAAGCAAGACCTCAGATACCCCTATTAGATTATTGCCTTACGAATTCAATACGAAAGTCAAACTTCCAATTTTAAGGAGTTTATTACCAATTTTTTTAAGCTGTTTGGTACCCTAGAAACCTGTATTTTTTTGCTTATTAAGGTATGTTTTGTTTGTTTTAAATAGTGATTACATATTGTTTAATACAGCAAAATGAACGAGTAACAGCAATTCTTGATAATTAAAAAAATGTTACATACTTTAAAAATAGTTGGAATCGATTCAGTCGTCGATTTAGAACAAACTACTTCCAGTTCTGGCGTTATTTATGTTACACCTTGTATATTTAAATACTTTTTATTCGTAATAATCGCCTGAAATTTTCTTGCATATTTCTTTTGATAACAAATTCGTCTGATAAAACGTTTTTCTATATTATGTATGTAATCCGTTGGTAAAACTTGTCGTCAGTCAAAGCAACCTACAGCAAATAAGATACTGAAGCATGAAACAGCATTTTATTCTCTCTAACAACTAGTTTGTAAGGATCCTTCCTTAGTGAAAAGTGGAAAGGGTGGCATATCGGTAGTGTCACGTTGATATCAATTTGTTCATACTAAGCATTCTGGAGTTAGCCTGGCTCTGTCACATCTCCCGCCTATTGTCCTCAAAAGAAATCATGCTTTGGGTGCTATCATCATCTCAGCCTATACATGCCCACTGCTGAACATAGGCCTCCCCAATCGCTTTCCAGCGAAACCGATCCAAACATGCTTTGGGTACCAACTAGAAAGATATTACAGCAAAATACACCCATAAAGAAAAAGATCAAACATAGTCTTTACGGAGATCCTTAGATTATTCCGAACTAGCTACAATCGTAAGAAAATAATAAGCGAAACATTCTTTGTACCGATTCTCTTTAAACCATTATAATCAAATTACTAGTCTAGTTATTAAATTGAATAAGAAATTCGTTTCTCAAATTAATTATATTAATTACATTGATAAGCGAGCCGATTCACGTCGACATAGGAGTTTAGAAATCATTATATAATGGCTGAAGCGTCTTCTAATATTATATGGGGATGCTGTAATCAACATCTAGACCACGAAAAACATGCTGAATGCAAAGAATGTTGCAAGTCTTATCATTTCGTTTGTCTGTCCCTGGAAGACAATTACGATTTGCCGGTTAAATGGTTGTGTCCCGAATGCCTAAACCAAGCTCCAAATCAGACAATACTCCTCTACGTAATGTAACTAGCAGAGGGAGCAAAAGACAAACTCTAGATTCACCTGCCCTAGCGAAAACCGGTGCTAAACTGTCTCGTGAAGATGTGCGACAGATTGTTCAGGAGGTTATGAAAAATGAACTCATGGAAATGTTGTCTAAAATTAATAAAAATATAAATAGCATATTAAGCCAAGAGCTTAAACCAATTAAGGAAAAAAATTCGCTTATGAATGAATCCATGACATTTTTGAACTCCCAGTATGAAGACTTATTAAATGAGCATCCGGCTTCTAAGTCAATTATGCTTGAATTACAAAAAGAGAACCAAGATATGAAAAACACTATTAGCAACTTGAACGGGCGATTAAATCAGCTGGAACAACAAACCCGATCAAATAATGTCGAATTACAATGTATGCCGGAAAAAAGCAAGAAAATCTATTTCAGATTGTGACTAATATATCTAAGGCAGCTGGATGTGCAATTGAGGGTAGAGATATCATGCATTGCACCAGAGTGGCTAAACTCAATCCCAAAACTAACCGACCGCGATCAATCGTAGTACAGTTGGCTTCCCCAAGGCTTCGCGATCAGCTTCTCGCTGCCACTATCAGATACAACAAATCTAATCCAGGAAACAAATTGAACACATTACATCTTGGGTATTCAGGACCAAAAAATCCAATCTTCTTCATGGAACATCTTTCTACCACCAATAAAGCTTTGCACGCTGCCGCGAGGATCAAAGCCAAGGAACGAGGATACAGATTTGTCTGGATACGTAACGGCCGCATTTTTGTGCGAAAAACCCAAGAGTCAGAGCATATCCTGATCAGAAATATGGACACTGTAAATAAATTTGTTTAATTTAAGTATATTTGTACGGATTATTCCATGTGTTGGTATTAATTTCATGTAAACATTCGATACTATTAGCATATACTCCCAAAACACACGGGGGTTGCGCACAAAAACTCATAGTTTTTTTCGACAGCAGTCACTGGAGAGTTATGATGTAATAATATTGACTGAAACTTAGCTTAACACCTCTATGGATAGCTCGGAGTTATTCGACAATAGATATATAGTCTACAGAAGGGACAGGGAGGGTGGCAAAAAGAATGGTGGAGTAGTATTAATCGCGGTTTTTAATAAATTTAAATCTAATCGCATGCGTCACTGGGAAAGCCCATGTGAAGATCTTTGGGTTACTCTTGTGGTTTCTTTTAACGGGTCTAAAAGCCAAATAGCTCTGTGCGCTGTTTATTTACCACCACCTGTACATCACGCATCCCTAGAAAAATTCATAGATTGTTGTAATATTGTGATTGAACAGTCAGGATCGCGTGTATGTGTGGTGGGTAACTTTAATTTAAGTAATGTAGACTGTTCTTGGCAGGTGACTCGGCTAGTGGTTATATACCTCCGGGTATTAGTCAT
The DNA here is from genome assembly GCA_905147815.2 of Phalera bucephala. Lineage (NCBI taxonomy): Eukaryota > Metazoa > Arthropoda > Insecta > Lepidoptera > Notodontidae > Phalera > Phalera bucephala. The sequence continues at coordinate 26,311,328 of LR990613.1, read as the reverse complement.
TTGCTAACTGACTTCAGTCATCTAAATAATCTAACACAGCTCAATAATATCAAAAATAAGTCGGGACGGATATTAGATCTTGCACTAACCAATGTATCCTCTAGTAGCGCAAATACTGTTCACAATGCCTTAAGTATTATTGACCCTCACCATCCTCCAATTGAAATTAAATTGAAAGCAAATATAGACGATAGATTACCATACAATTCTAATAATAATAAACGTAATTTTTTTAAACTTGACTATGACCAGGTTTGCAACCACCTTAATACAGTAGACTGGAATGAGTTATTTGGCGAAATAGCTGATGTTAACGATCTGGTTGCTAGGTTTTATGATCGAGTTCAAAAAATTCTTGACATTTATGCACCCACTAAACCAATTTTACAACGCAATAAATATCCCCCTTGCTTTGATAAAAATTTAATAAGATCACTGAAAGAGAAAGAAAAAATAAGGAAGCGTTACAATATATATAAAAATCCAATGGATGCACTAGAACTACAATTATTAAGTAAAAGATGCTCTATCTTGGCCACTAAATGTTATAATACTTATATTAAAAACCTTGAACTGGAAATTGCTCAGAATCCCAAACGATTTTGGGCATTTATTAAAGACAAAAGGGGAGGTTTAAGCTCGTTCCCTGCCAGCATGACCAACGGGGCAACCACGACCTCTGATGGTCCAAAGATATGTAATATGTTTGCAACACATTTCGCCTCTGTATTTAATGGAACAACGACTGCTGTTGAAAACTCTACAGATTCCGACCATTCAAGATATATGATGAACTACAGCCTACCCCTTAGTGCACCTGAGATTGAGCGTGAAACTTTACTTAATAAACTAAAAGCAGTTGATCACCGTAAAGGAGTTGGCCCGCATAGAATTCCCCCCATATTTATTTCTAAATGCGCCTCCTCTTTAGTTGACCCACTATTAAAGATTTATAACAAATCCCTATCCACTGGGGTTTTCCAGATTTTTGGAAAAAAGCAAAGATCGTTCCAATACACAAAGGTGATGATAGTCACAATATAGTTAATTACAGACCTATCTCAATTTTGTCCTCCATTGCCAAAGTTTTTGAATCTTTGATATGCCCTCACATTCAATCTCACTCACAGGTCTACTTGAATAGCTCTCAACACGGTTTTGTGGGTTTAAGATCTACTTGTACGAATTTAGTGACATTTACGGAATTACTGGTAGAAGCCGTAGACTCTGGTAAGCAGGTGGACCTAATCTACACCGATTTCAGTAAAGCCTTTGATCGCGTCCAGCACAATGTTCTTTTAAAAAAGTTAGCAGCATATGGAATCACTGGAAATTTACTGGAGTGGCTGAGGTCCTACCTTGAAAACAGATCTTTTTTTGTAGCTGCTAGTGGCTACCAATCCCAGATATACACCGTCACTTCTGGCGTACCACAAGGCTCGCACATGGGCTCTGTTCTGTTTAATGCATTTGTCAATGACATCCCGCACTACCTACAATTTTCAGAATGTTTTATGTATGCGGACGATCTTAAATTTGCCGGAATCATCGAATCCCGAAGACGACGCCCAATTACTGCAGAAAGACGTTGACGCGTTGGTCCAGTGGTGCAGTGACAATAAAGTGAATCTTAACGTCAAAAAGTGCTTTCACGTGAAATCCCCACGAAAAATTAATTTAGTCAGATCAACGTATTCGGTGGGTCCAGTGGTAATTCAAGAAGTGGAACAAATTAGAGACCTAGGGGTTTTGTTTGATAAAAAGCTCACATTCATACCCCACACCGAGAATGTAATTAAAAAGGCATCGAAAACACCGGGATTTGTTATCAGAAACATTGTCGGTTTTAAAAACAATAAAACAAAAATTCAAATATATAACCGCCTAGTACGTAGTATCCTAGAATACTGCAGCACGGTATGGAGACCACATTACGCCGCACACAGCTTGAGGCTAGAGAGAATACAAAAGAGGTTCCTCTGGCACCTTGCGTATGCTGTCGGCATAGCTAAAAAAACTCGCTCGTATGAAGCTAGACTGCTACACTTTAAGATGGTGTCATTGGAGAAACGCAGAAACATTATCGTCTCTGTTTTCCTATACAAGCTACTTCATCACAAAATTGACTGTCCCCAATTGTTGAGTAAGTTCCGATTTCGCGTCCCCGCTAGATATCCTCGCTATCCAATTACTCCACTGTATCCACCGCTTCGTAGAACAGTTCTGGGTGCTAACTCAGCCGTTCCCAGGATTTGCAAATTAATTAATAAAAATAGCGATCTATATGACCTGCATGCTGACTCACTGGGCAAGTTCCGCAGCATTATATATAAAGCCGCATAGTTAAATAATTAGATAATTTATTTAATTCGTTTTTTTTTCTTGTCAATTAATTTCTTTTTTATTATTTTTTATTATTCATAAACAAATTTATAATTATTAATATCATTTCAATTGTATTATTTAATTCTTTATACTAGTTGTCTTCTTACTGCTTGACATATCCATATATCCTGTTTTAAATTAAATTAAACTACTAACATCAATTTTTAGAGCACGCTGTGCACACCTGTAATAGATTGATACACTGTGAATGTATTGGCCTAAGTTTTATATGTTTGTATATTGTGTAATCGATTGTTGGTGAGCCTATAAACTAAAAATAAAAAAATAAATAAAAATTAAAGTACCAAGTTTTCGCCCTTAGAATACGTAAAATGCGTGCCCGTTTCGCGTTTAACCTATACTTTTTTTTCGAGGCTTAATTTGTAATGTCGACTTCGGGTCAACGTAATATTATAAATGTGAAAATTTGTATGTTTAGATGTTTGTTACTCAATCACGCAAAAACGGCTGCACGGAATTGGATGAAATTTGGGACACAGATAGTTTATTACCTAGATTAACACATAGGATACTTTTTATCTCGGAAAATGTAACGTTCCTATTAAAAGTCAACACGGACGAAGTCGCGGGCAGAAACTAGTTTTAAATAATATTCGTCGCGACCGTAATCCTAGAAGAGGTGGTCAGTTACCAGCCCCCTTGCCCTTTTGGCTTATTCTCACACACATACACACAAATTCCTAAATATATTATACAGTACTAAAAAATTACAAACACAAGGAGCTAGAAAAAGTGGGGACTTGTGTTGCCACTTAATAATTTGACCAAAGATAATTGTTAATGTAAAACTGTTATATGTGCACTAACCTAAAATTGAGGAGCGTCTGTTCAAAAGGGACGATTCCTAAAGGTTTTTTAAAAACATAATCATTTTTTTCATTGACCTAATCAAAAGGTGATAAATAAGATCATTGACTCGTAAATAAGGTTTATTTATATTTTGTAGGGTTCGTTTAGTGTAGAAATAGTCTGTATATCTGTTTTGAAAATACGCTTCTTACTTAGTTTATAAAACGCTATACTCCAAAAACTCGACGGTAACCTTAATGGTGGATAGATGGAACTAAAATAACTCAACAAATTGTAGCAAGCATCCTAGAACTAGATCTGACAAAGAATCAATCCATCAGTTAGCCAAACATAGAAGTATGTATCGGCGTTGTTCGAATATCAGATGATATATGAAGGAAGAGTAAGGGAATACATATCTAAGACTTATTCATATTTTACAGACAGAGTAATACTCGTACGAACCATTTGACCCTTGCGGTAAAATAGCTTTATAAAATAAATAAACAAACCTGTCGTACACCCACAACGACAACTAGGATAAAGTGAGCTTTATCTATAATCTAGGTCACAGTCCTGAATCTAGAATTGTATCTGGTATAACGGCAACAGATCTCGTTTTATCTGAAGGACAAATCGAGAGTATCTGTAATCGGCGAGGGTATATGAGAGTATAAGAGGGCAGGAACCCAGACCGGTCTGTAAGGAAATCGGTACTTTCTGCCTACCCCGCAAGGAATCTAGCGTGGTGATATACATAGATAGAAAATGAAAATATGCTTGCCTTATATTTGTATTACATTGGGGCTCAATAGTTTAAGCGCAATGCGCAATGCCATAATAACAACACAAGTTTCCAATCTTTGGGCATTCATAATCTCACACACATACTTAAAAGGCGAAAGGCTATCCCACCACACGCGTCCTTCGAGGCGCAGTGGCATAGCTTCTCGCCTATTTTGCTCGTCTGTCCCGGCAAGCAATTTGGCGTGGTCTTGGGAGTAGCGCACGGTCGCGACGATCCCCAAGGCAAGTGTGATTGTACCCTGCTCGCGGTTGCTGCCTGCTATTGGTCTGGTCCTTCTGAACAGACATAACAGAAACAGTCATGCGCTACCCTTCCCCAATTTTCGGTCCCATCCCTCGCTTTCCTCTCCCCATGTCCCCCGGTTCTGTCCGGAAGTGGTTGCGCCTGGCTGCCCCCTTCAATCTCCGTTTTGGAGAGGGTTGGGTGCAGCAGTAGGGGCGTCGTGGTTGGGTCGTTCGCTCGCTCCCCTCGCTCCTCGATTGAGGAGTGACCGGGAGTCGTCGTTCGTTTCTGGCTACGAAAGGTCGGTTGAGTCGCTCGCTCCTTGTACTCTCCGTTTGAAGAGAGGACAGGGAGCGGGCTCTCGTAGTGTGTTGTGTGTTGTTAGCCGGCGTGGATAGGCCTACCGGCTCGAAGTGCCCAATGCCACGGTCGGCGTGCCGCGGTTGAAAGCGGAGGGGCCAAACTCCGCCAAGCGCCCAAGCCGTGGTATCAGCAAAAAATTATGAAGATGTCTCAGAGGAAAAAAGTATTACCCCAGGGAGGTACCGGCCTGTCCCAGGCCGGAGAATCCTCCTCAGGGCCCTCGAGCTCTGGCTGCCCCACGTATTCTGGGGGGGGCACCATGATACATCACCAAAATGACCCTGGCAAAAGAACAACGGACGAAGACGGCAAGCGATGAGGCTCAGCCAACCGGTTGTGGTCTTGAGACGATTAGAGCAGGACGCTTCTGCGACAAAGAGGGAAAAGGCGGCTGCGCGCCAAGCGCGCTTCCTTGCGCTTGGTAGGCCTGGACGACTTCGTGACAAAGGAGGACGTCGCGGAGGCGGTGGCCCGTGCCGGGGGATGTCCGGCCGATGACTGTAGGACAGGGGAAGTGGTGCGCGATCGGACACCCCTTGGCACAGTCGTAGTAAGCTGCCCCATCGAGGCAGCTAAAAAGGTGGCGGCGGCGGGCAAAATATTCGTCGGCTTCACCTCTGCGCAGATTAAACTGCTGGAGGTGAGGCCGATGAGATGTTATCGCTGCCTCGAGGTCGGACACGTGCGCGAGCAGTGCCAGGCCTCAGAAGACAGAAGCGCGCAGTGCTACAGGTGCGGGCAGCAGGGCCACAAGGCCTCTAGTTGTAGGGCTGCCCCCTGTTGTGCGCTGTGCGCTGCGGCCGGTAAACCCACCGGCCACATGCTGGGCAGCAGGGCCTGCCCGGCCCGAAAGCCCAGCCGTCGAAGAGGGGGGGGGCTCGGCTGCCGCTGTTGACGCGACTACATCCGCGGCCCAATCGCAGCCGTCCACCTCAGGCGCCACCTCGGCGCAGAATAGGGATATGGTGGTGCCCATGGTCTCAGACGTTACAGTCTGAGTCCATGGGTACCTCCGCAAACGACATAACCTGGATGGTAGACTCGGGGGAGTCTGCTAACCAGCTCGCAGGGGGGACGCCGTGCTAAGTGACGCCAGCACGGCGTCCAGTATGGGGAGAGGGAGCGCCCTTTACACGCTCCCAGGGTGGGTCCTATCAGGGCACGTCGCATCGGGATCGCGGTGCGTACCTAACGGCGATCCCGTGACCCCGACACTACGCGGCAAAGACGGTGTCACCGCAGAGTTTTTAGTCGGTACACTTGGTCCATCAACGGCCGGGGCTATTGCTCCGAGCGTCGATGGGCCAAGGACTCCGACATAACCCCTCCGTGTACCCCAAAAACACGGACGGGTACCCATAAAGGGTTTTCTCTGCGATGAAAAAAAAAAAGGCCCGCAGATACTAGATTTTTTTCATGTGTGTGTGTGAATAATCTACGCTGTTGGCCGCGGGGCCTTTACAGCTGCAAGAGGGTGAGCGTGCACTACTACACTCGAACCAGAAGGGCAAGGGGGCAACAAGCTCAAGGGCGCCTCAAGGAGGAAGGGTCTCGGCTTGGGCAGTCGCTATGGGGGAAGGCGTATACTAGATGTCTCGTCGTGGTGCTCTGCACCGGCCGGCAGGCAAGGGATTCTTCGACCGGCGAGGTCGGTGTCTGATCCTGTGTGCGGTGTCTGTATCCGAAAGAAGGGATGTAAGGGCATCGAGAACGGTGAGAAAATGCCGCGGATGGCGGTAGCGGCTAAGAGGAGGGGAGTTAGGTTTGTAGTCGGCGGCGGCTACGATTAGCAGATTTCTATGATTGGACGCGTTCGCGAAATATCGGGTTGTCGCCTTTTTAATAAAGGCGCAAATAGGTCCGAGACCGAGATCGGAATGGAAGATACCAGATATACCCCAATCGTGAGAGAGTAAAATTTTTACATATATACATAATAATAAGCCTATACTTTCCCACTGCTGGGTAAAAGCATTCTTTAACAAATCAAGGTAATAGAGATTAGGACACACTCCACCACGCGGACTCATTGCGGACTAGTAGAGGCAGATTTGTGGCCACCTACAGTTGAAACTTATTAGGCCCCCCCTTAAGAATTCCGACGTGGCTTAACGACTACTACATTAAATGGTAACCAGGATCCACGGCTTAGCATGCCCTCCCAAGCTCGGAGACACGTGAATATGAAAATACTACAAACGGCCACCCATCTTATAGTAAATAGGCGAAACATATCGGGAGTATACAAACTGTTAATTCACTCTTTTCACCTCTGTATTAAAGGATGTTTTGCTGCAGTTCAAAAAAGGAAAGCAATATTAATACACTTCAGATAAGCCACTTGAGACTAGCACCTTTAATATTCATATCGTAAAGATATTTATGTGACGCAGAGGGTCTACGTCTTTCGTTTTATTTCATGCGAAGTTTGCCATCTATTTTATAATATGATCCTAACAGTATGAGACTGGTATATTTTACTTTTCATTTTGTTTTATGATAACGGTCAGGGATCGACGTCATAATACGTAATATTGATGTGGAGATGTAGTGTTTTTCCTTATTTATATCCACTAAAAAGTATAGCTTAGTGTTATTGGGCCACATAAAATTATATATTTAAATATATGATACTTAAACCTGAAAGTAAGATCCACCCATTCAATATTTTTAACCTATGTTGTACTTACTTCAAATTCCAGAATTTAGTTTATTTCATCAAGTTTTCTTTGTGAAACATAATGACATGATGTTTTCTCCCACCTACAGACGTACAGATTAATTACATTTTATTCTACGGGTGGGTCTGTGAAGTCGGATTCTATAGAAATTCAATTTCATATTTTGACAAATGTAGTTTAAGTGTAGATAGATATACCAGTGTCTTAAGAATGGCATCGAATATTATTATTTACCTTATACATTAAATGAAAATAGAAAGATAGTGTCATTATATAAGTTTTAATCGGATAAGATTTGGCGCGGACGATTTGGCGCAGTTATTAATAGCTTAAGCCACTATACCCACTTTATCGAATAGTCGCGGGTTCGATTCCCGCACGGGGCAGATCTTTGTGTGACCCACAATTATTTGTTTCGGTCTGGGTGTGCACCCACGACACGGAAATACATCCTAGTATGGGGATATGCTTAAAAAAAAAAATCCAAAATGCGGACTACGACATGTCTTTGTTCGACCTAGGCTTCGAACTCAGAACCTTGTGATTACGACCCGTAATGCGCTATTAGGCCAGTGAAGCAGTCCTAATTAATATAAGGCTGATATCTATCTCATTTAAACTTATTGCAGGCTTATTAATATAGGGCATATACAAAGAATGTCAGAAGAACGAATGACAAAACAGATATAAAATGCGGAAGTGGAAGGATGTAGGTAATGGGGAAAACCTAGACTATCTTACCATGCCCAAATAAACCGATTCTCATCTGAAGGATAAGTCAAGAGTCGCCGTAACCAGCGAGCGTGTATGAGACGAACTATAAGAGTGGAGGAAGCCAGAGATGTATGTAAGGAGAGAACCTGTTGGAACTCGGTACTCTTTGCCTACCCCGCAAGGGATCTCGTGTGATGATAAAGATAGAAGGCTTATTGTGATTTTAGCTCACATTTGCTATGCTCCTAGATAAAGATATTACAGTAAGAGCGTAATTTCACTTGCTAACTAACCGCAATTCACACCAAATTAATCAGTTGAATATGATAATGGCTTTGAGTTTGTAGTATCAAAGGATACTGTCTGTTAAAGGGGCTAAGCACCGCAGATATTGTAATAATAAAAAAACATCTGAAGTGAAATACCACACTATTTTTTTAGAAACAACTGTTGTCGCTTTCCATTTACATGCGTAGTTTGAAATAATATTAATTTATAATTAGCAGTGATAGCCTAGTCGTTAGACCGTTGGACTGCAAAGTCAGAGGTCTCGGGTTTAAACCCAGGCCTGCACCACTGTGTTTTCGAAAGCATGTGCGTATTAAAAATTAACATGAACTTGCTTCAACGAAATTTTGAACATCGTGTGGTAACCGGCATGCCTAAGAGTTTCTCGAAGGTGTGTTAAGTTTGCCAACCCGCATTGGCCCAGCGTGATGGACTAGGCTCTTAACCTTCTTAGTTTGAGAGGAGGCCCGTGCCCAACGGTGGGGCAGTTTCTTAACGAGGTCTTATAATACTGAGTTCTTAGATTTACGCGAATATTACACATAAAATAAAACTATTTTTTCGGATTTTATCGCGGTTTATTTTTTGGTTTTTAAGTTCCCGACGTTTCGAGTGCTTTGCAGCACCCATGGTCACGGGAAGGACTGAGGTGGTAGACGTCCAAAAGGTATAGTTGTTCCAGGGTACCCTCAAACTTCTTAATTATTTTTGTTGGTCCGATCTACGCAGAATGAGCTCACGGTGTTTTGAGGTCTTGCAGTGTTATGCTAGGTTTTGGATTTGATTATATTAATTACTGGATCCCAAGTCGATGGAAGCACCCAGCCATCTTCTCTATTGAAATTAGGATGTTTTTTAATTTCAATAGCCTCGCGAACCATCCTTGGTAGGAATCGGTGTTCTTTCACTAGGATTTGTGGTCTATCAAATCTGATGTTATGGCGGGTGCGGTCAAGGACATGTTCACAGACTGCAGACTTCTTTGAGCGACGGTGTTTTAGGTCAGTCAGTCAGTCCTTCCCGTGACCATGGGTACTGCAAAGCACTCGAAACGTCGGGAACTTAAAAAACAAAAAATAAACCGCGATAAAATCCTAAAAAATAGTTTTATTTCATGAGGTCTTATAATATTATTATAATAAGGCCTTTTTAAAAACACGCTTTTATAACAAAAACACAATGAAGATATCTTGCGTAGTAAAGGGGTTTCTATGGCTTCTATGGGGTCTAAAGTACTCGTCAAAACAAATCCAACCACCCCGAACACTGCAGTTTATATTGAGTAGTTAGGTGATTCTACTGGCCACCTTTCGACTTCATCATCAGACCCTGAATCTGGTTGTATAGTACTTGTCAATAACAATCTAACAAGCCTAAACACGAGGAGACTACGTTGTATGTTCCTATAGTTTTCATGTTCCTATGGGCACCTTCCGATCTTATCATCAGACCAGCTCCACGGTACCATATTATCGCGGGATTGTTAGCGACTTTACATAAGTCTGCTTACATATTTTCAGCTCAATCGGACACCCGCAAATGCATAAAAAATGGATCACAGGATTTGAAACGGACAGACAGACATACAAACATTGCAAGTAAAATAAAAGCTTGTAAAAATAGACACAGACTTCTAGTGTCATATTTTAAGCCCTCTGGAGTGAGGAATTCAATCACAATGTAGCTTAATTCTAATGTATGAGTGTAAAGGTATGATTCTGATATACACCACAGAGCTTAGCACAAACATATGTTACCTTTATTGTATTAATATGCCATCCTTTTCACACTAAAAATATACTAAGTAAAGATGAACGTGACGTTACACTTTCTCGAGAACGTTACGGTGATGTACGACGACAAAATTACGACGGCAAAATTACGATAACGTCAATCAGTTTGTGCCTGGTCCTCAGAACTACTACACAGAGCTGCAGAGAAGTTCCATTAATTTAAAAATAGAGCTGATCTATCCTTAGTTCATACATTAATATACGTTAGCAGTTGCTAACGTATCTAATATACTCATTTATTTAATGTAACTATGTTTTGTTTTGGTAAATTGAACTCAGAGTCTCAAAACACAAGCCATGCTTAGTTTGAGGCTCAAAGAAACTATGTACTATTGTTGTTACAAACTTGTGAATAAATGCTTTTTTTTATTATTAATAAGACAGATTAGTCATTCATGACATCTTTAAATTTGAAGAACTTCTCTACGGGGCGTTAGAATTAAATAAAGAATATCAAAATTCAACAGTTACAGTGCCCGCGGCCAAAATCGGAACGAACGTTGTCATTAAGTGAAATGTCACATGACAGTCGCAGAGATGCCGTTTGATATGAAATTTACCCAAGTTCTTTTTTCAATACTTAGCCGTGCGGTCAACTTATAGAAATATCTCACAGGAAGTAGGACAATTTTACTAAATATTAACCGGAATTAAAGTTTTTTTTTTAATATTAGTTTATTTAGTGTCAAAATTCCTCGTAACCGGCGAGCGTGCATGAGACGAACTATGAGAGTGGAGTAATCCTGATAGTTGGAACTCACCTACGACACAGGAATAAATCCAATTATTATATTATTATTATTATAGGAGGCTTATATTTTGCAGTGAACGGTTGAACTACTGATGACGATGATGACATAACATTTTTCTCGTATTTTTAATTCATAAGGTTTAATATACTTTATCAAATAAGTAAGTTTTGCTTGTATTTTGATGTGTAAATTCATATTTGAAATAGTTATTACCGAGAAGGCATTCGCATCGTAAAATTACGATTCCATTTTATTGTTCCAGGATATAATTTGAATTTCATGAACAGACTGGCTAGCACTTTATTGTTTTCAAGATTTCTCGTAAAATATGTTCATAGCTTTGTAGTTCTAAGTCAGAGTATAAATTTAAGAAGAGTTCTTCAATTATGAACGCTACGACGAACGAATAATCGCTGTGTCTTGGGTGCGTTTACAAACCTAAAACTACTACTACTACTTTTATACCCCAATGAACAATGAAACTTGTATGTGAATGTGTGCGTGTTGAGAAATACGTTTTAAAAATGCATTTGAAATGTCCATATTGCTTTAAATCAAGAATAAAATTAGTTTGTTATAGCGCACTGAAGGAGTAACAGCATTAACGGCAAATTAAAAAAAAATCATTAAACATTTTTGGAATCAATTCAGTTACTGATTTAGGACGAACTATTTTTAGGTCTTACGGTAATTATGTTACAGGTTGTATACCTATAATAATTTTCCCGACATGTACCGAAAGACGTGGAATTAGGACCGCCAAAGTACTTCTGTGAAAATGTGGGCTTCGCACGAAAAGGCTGACGTTAGCTTTTTTTTGTTTGTGTGTGAATGGTCTACGCTGTTGGCCGCGTGTCCTTTACAGCTTCACTGGAAGCTGACGTTAGCGTGACGCTAGCGATTGTTTATGTCATCCTCGTCATACTACTAATTTGCTTAATATATATGAGCGTGACATCATGCCTACTCGCTAGCGTAACGCTAACATTAATCTTTCCGTAACTAGACCTCTGGTCTGTATTTATACTTCAGGTGATTAGTACTTATTAGTTGGTAGGTTGAAAAAGGGTATACTCCGTTGCATATAGAAAAAATGACAAAACACATATACCATGCAATAGTGGAAGGATGAAGGTACCGGAGAAGACCTAGACTGTCTTACCATGACCTAACAGACCGTGCCTTATCCGTAGGGCAAGTCAAGAGTCTCTGTAACTGGCAAGCGTGTATGGGACGAACTATGAGATGTGAGAAAACCAGAGAGGTCTGTAAAGAAAGAACCTGTTGGAACTCTATACTCTATGCCTAACTCGAGAGATTTATAATAATAATAATTTATAGTCATAAAATTTAATACAATATTTTGTGAAGTCCCTGACATCTGTGCTAGGTAATCTCTGTATTACAGTAGTCAGTGCCCCCTTCCATGCTGTAAGGCGTTTAATTAATTCATACTATGAACAAAGCAAATTATTATAAAAAAAATAACAACAATAAATAGAAATTAGACAAACCAAATATATGTTAAAATTCTTAAAATAATCTATAAAATATAAATTCTGTGTGTGCGTGTGTGTGTGAGAGTGTGTGTGTATGCGTGTGCGTGTGTGGGTGTGTATGTGCGTGAGCCATGTAGGAGAAAGTACTTGTTTACTAAGAGGCACAGGAATGAGAGTCTTATGAAATTGCTTTTAGTGTTCGTTCTGTTAGTAGTGTTAGTATTGTTCTTCATAGTTTAACGACTACAGCTTTTTATTAAGTTTCTGTTTTACCGTGTACAACGTATGTTTATATATAGATAGACTTTTATGTATTTTATTGTAAATCCGAGAGCTTAAAGCACGGAAGTGTCTTCGCGCAAGTGCAGTACGACACTTAACCACTTAGCAGACTGGAAATCTAGTTCGTCGATTTGTTAGATTTTTATCAAGAGCCAACATGGAGTGTCGCCGCTACACAGTTCGAAGGATGTAAAGCTGCCTTACAGTAAAAATTTGAGCATCTGAATAAAACTGAGTAGACGGATGGTCACTTTTTAAAATAAATATTACCTTGAGGACTGCTCGCTAAGCCCGTTCTGCCCTCTGTGTTACAGTTTTAAAAGTCCCAACCCACATATGCTACTGCATAATTATAGACTCGCAGAGACTACGATAGACTAGTGTTGATGTATCATAGTCAGCGGAGTGTCCAAGCTCTTTGCAGAGATATGTTAATTTTCGAAGTCGAAAGCAGAGGGAATTAATGTGTTCAAGCCAGCCCAACCTTGCATCAATATGTACTCCTAGATATATTATATTAGTATTCATATCAAGATTAGGACAGATACACTGTGAATTGTCCACACATGTGTGTGCCTCAATCTTACTTGATTCAGGAGGTGTTTTAGCTGAATTAGGTAGGAAAAACTAAATAACTTTTGTTTTTGCAATATTAAGAGTGAGTAGATTAGAAGACAGCCAGTTCATTACCGTGCGCAAAGAGAGTTCAGCTCGTTGTCGGGCCCTAATCCAATCATTGCAAGCAGGGCTGTGTCATCTGCATATACGAACGTGTCATAATGTTTGAGGGGCAATAGACACAAATTTTTTATATAGATTTGGAATAATGTGGGCCCCAAAATTCCTACCTTGCGGAATTCCGTAGCTTAGGTTATTTTCATTACTTATAACGGAATCAATTTTGATATATTGGCTACGGCCATTGATGTAATCTTTATAGAAATTTAGGGTCAATCCACGTATTCTGATATGTTCCATTTTGTCCACAAGTCTGGGGATAGCGACCGTGTCGAAAGCCTAAGTTAGGTCTAAAAGTACACCGTAGTATCTAAGGCCATTATCTAATTTTTCTATTAAGGAGTTTGTAAAATCGGCAACGGTATCCTCTGTAGATATTCCTGTTGTAACTCCATATTTGTTGCGTGCTATTAGACTGTTTTTACTTAAAAATCTAACCAGACTAGTGTTTAACATACCTTCCAGAATTTTGGATACAGAAGTTAGAACCGAAATTAGACGATAGTTAGATACATTGTCTCTAGCCCCACTCTTGTACACAGGATAAACTAAAGCGGGTTTAAAAGCTTTAAGGAAAGTACCCATGTTGATGGCATTATTACACACGTGAGCTATATACGGATAAGAGTGCGGCTGTAGTTTTTTATGACTAGAGCTGGAATATTATCCCATCCGGTTGCACTATCTTTGCGCAAACTGCACGTGATTTGCACATAAGTATAATCAACGAATGGTATAGCAAGAGAGGTGCTAGGAGATAAAGATGAAAGTCTGGAAACGTATTAATTGATTGGAGAAATTTTTGATTGTTTATTTCACCAATATTTACGAAAAAGTTATTGATGCTGTTTATCGATGTTAGAGGATCGGCAGCAGAATTAAGTAAGATTGGCTCATTGCCTCTGACGACCACTGTGTATGATATTTTTGATAACGTTGCATAGAGCGCTTGGATTGTTTTTTGCTTTGTAAAGTTCAGATTTTTCATAAGCTTGTTTCAATTTTCTGAGCAGCGAATTACAAAAATTGCGGTACCAAGTATACGAGGTTTTAAAAATAAGATTATATGGAGTCTTGCTGACTTTCGATTTATCATGGTTACAAATGCAGTGAAGTAGGCCAGGGGTCAACTGGCGTGATGATAAATATAGAAAGCTAGTTGTTAGGTAAGTTATCTATCCTCTACAACCTCAACAAACAAAAACAGATAAAGCATGGTTCAAAGCGAAAGGCTTCAAAGCCGGCAAAATCTAGAATAGTTGAAGAACCCCAATGGTTCAAAATGTTAACTTTAGAAAGTTTCGCCAAGTATTCAGACTGTAGTTCAAAACCTGCACCAACAAAGAACAACAAGAATATAAAAACTGTGCTATAAATGGTCTAGACGTAACTAAAGGGCTCAATAACTACGTTATCAGACGTAAAAAAAACTTAAAACTAAAGTTACCTAATTACCTATCAATTTTTAATTCGTCAATTCCAAGACTAGACTATCTTACCATGACCAAGTAGACCTTGTTTAATCTGAAAGGCAAGTCAAGTATTTATATCCGGGGAGGGTGGATGTCTGTTGGGTAAGAATTTATTGGAACTCTGTACTAGAGATTAACTAGGCAGAGGCCTACTCTGCAAAAGATCTGGCGCAATGAAATGGATCGAAAGACAGATATAAGCCGCGAATAAAGTAACTGCCACGTTGTCTTAATAGCGTATAGCATATAGCTATAGCTGCTAGCGATCAGCAAGTCCTAGTTCCCATTCTATATTCTCCAATCGAGAATGATATACGTGTACTGTGTAAACCCATATTTAACCGACCTATAATCTACACCAATAAAGGCTAAATGTCTTTGACGCAGAACTATTTGTTTATTATAAGGAACTAACATATCATACCATATACACAGAAATACAACACATTACATAATATGTACTACACGTCATAGAGAATAGTAGTAGAACACAAACACGCATAAACTAATACCCACGTCCATTATCCGGAACCCCGCAACATCGTTTCATTAGCGTCGAAATGATAAACTCGTATTTTGGCTTACGAATACGGACTAATCTATTTAGAGCTTAGATATAAATCTAATTTTTAGTTTTTAGAAAATCCCCCGTTACGCCCATATTCCTCAAGCGGGGTTGGCAGAGGTGTATTGTATACAGCTACTTTTTGCCAACGAGGTCCTATGTAAACCGGGCACAATTATAGACTCCGGACTGATACTTTTTCGATAGATATAATTAAATGTTGTCCGAACTAGGATTTGAACGCAGGACCACGTGATGGAAAAGCGCATTATTTGCCACTAAATCAACGAGGCAGTTTATTTGCTTATTTATTTATTGTGAATAAAACAGGGCAGGCCAATTACGCTATTAATTACAAAACTATGACATGGTTTACATAGTTCTCCATCATTCTCGCAGTACACGCGTTCTAACAAAAATTTTCTTCTGTCACTCGCAAACATATTATACTCAGGCTTTGAGTCAAGGAATCTGTTTAATGCCTTAAGGGTACGAGCCAATGGCGAATTTGCTCTGGCAACCGTAGGAAAAGGTATAGATGCAGTCATATCATACTGGCCACTTGCTAGTTCTTATAGCTAAAAATACAAGATCTAGTCAGTGCATTATTTCTTTTTCTTTAACAACCAGTGGTTAACCCATACTAAATAATACTTTTGTGTTGTGGGTGCGTCTAAAGACATAAATTTCACATAAATAAGCTAGAGATTGAAGGCAAAGGCCTCACAGAGATTGGTCCCGTACGGTTACCGAACCTTGTCGATTCGGTGAGTGGAGAAGTAAATACTCTGACCGTATAGGTCAAACCGTCGTCTAGCTGTTATACATACACTTTAATCCTATGCGTCATGTCGGTATCAAAGAAAGCACCTAATAATTTTAATTTAAAAAGACCTTTTTAAAAACAAGCTTTTATATCATAACTACGACGAATATATCTTGCGTAGTTGAGGAGTTCCTATTACTTATTTCCGACCCCATCATCAGACTCTGGACACCATCCGTGTCTGAAGTACTCGTCAAGACAAATCTAACGAGCCTTAACACGGGGGTGTTAGTTATAGGTAGGGGGTTAAGTTGTATATTTCACATGCCCCTATGGCCACGTTCCGACTCCATGCTTGAAAATGGATCACAAGATCTCACGTTCCGCTTCAAGAAAAGAGAGAGATACGAACAATGCAAGATAAATAAAAGCTTGTAAAAAAATAGATATTTGAGGTAGACCTCCAGGCGTTTAATGGGCTTGTGCCGTTGTGTAAGTCGTGCCCTTAATTTGATTGCGAGTATCGGGACGCATTAGCCGCCATTACACGTCAATGGTTTTGACGGTTCGAAAACGCACGGCCTTCCGCCGTTCTGATGATTTTTTAGCGTGAAAACACGGCAATCGGCAACCATGTGAATACTGTCATTATTGCTCATACATGAAGATAGTTTACAGCTCAAACGAATACCAAAATGCTCTAAATAATTATATACCTATGAGTAAAAAAACAAAATTTTAAGTCTTGTCTAGTCAAGCTATTTGTAAAGGCAATTGCCAGTTTAAATATTGTACCGTAAAGTGTTGAACTCACCTTGAACTATTTAATTGAATGATTAAATTAAGTATACCTAAAAGAAGCACAATTTATTAAAGGCACTAAAGAGTTGCTTTTTAACACATGGAAACAACGAGTGACGTCGCTCTCCTTCTGTTAGGCACATAGTTTCTAGCAACCAGTTACTTTCTTCTGATAACCGCACTGTTGCCAGGACTTACTAATTTCAACAAATATTTTGATGATGAACCCAAAAAGGATTAACATTTCCTGCATTTACGGGCAAATAATCTTACGTCACCCAGAAACATTCGTTTGTGCAAAATTGGTATCCATTGATTTGCATTTTATTTCCTCCGGCTTGGAAAAGAATTCTGGTTAAGCCCTCGATTGATCGCCTTACCCGTAATATAAGTGTGTCAGTCAGGATTCCCTTTTCATCTTTTTGTACGCAAGGCTTTGATCATTAATATACATGTTTTTTTTTAAATTACAGCAATATTTTGCTTACTAAGTACGTCATAACTTCAAAATTTATTGAGAGTTAGTCAAAAATATATTTTTATTTAAAATAAACACTGTCTCATTGAACCTCTAACCAAACTTGAGAATAGCGCCATTTTGCAATATATGGCGCTATTCTCGAGGTTGTTTAGGAATATTTTTACCTAGGGCAAACTCTGCAGTTGGGGAAAAACAACTTCGAGAAAGAGGTCAATAGAAGAATACGGCTGGGCTGGGCGGCATTTGGGAAATTACGTCGAATAATAACATCGCCTATTCCACAAAGGCTAAAGATAAATGTCTTTAATCAGTGCGTCCTAGCCGTTATTACTTACGGAGCCGAAACGTGGGCACTCACGGTTGGACTGGTACACAAATTAAAAGTCACATAGCCAGCTATGGAAAGGGCTATGCTCAGAGTTTCTTTGAAAGATCAGAATCTAAAACGAAGTCATTCGACTGAGAACCAGAGTTATCGAAGTAGTCCACCGGAATAGTAAGCTGAAGTGGCAATGGGCCGGTCACATTAACCTAACAACCGATAACCGCTGGAGTTCTTAAGTAGAGACCACGGCCTGGCAAACGTAATGCAGGACGCCCTCAGGCTTGATAGGGCGATGATAGGGCTGGCAGAAATTAGATGAGAGTAGCCGAGTGGCTTGCACTCGACGGATGACTTGGCGCAGTGATAAAGAGCTTGAGCCGCTCCGCCCACTAGGTCCAATAGTTGCGGGTTCGATTTCCGCACGGGATAAATGTTTGTGTGATCCACAATAATTTGTTTCGATCTAGGTATTTGTGTATGTGAATTTTTATGTTTGTATATGCACCCACGACACAGGAATAAATCCTAGTATCGGACTACGTTTAAAAAAAACTGGAGAGGTCCAGCAATGGACTGCTATAGGCTGATGATGATGATGATGATGATCGTATTCATTCCCCAAACGAGGCTGGACAGGTGTACTGTGTACACCCATATTTATTGACGAGGCCATGTAATAGTGACTATCCGTGAAAACCTGTAATTGGCTTTCCGATGTTATTTTTAGTTTCTATATTACTGTATTAACTGTAGGTCTTCCACCAAATAAATAAATAAAAGTAATAGTTAGAGAATATATTGCCATTATACCAGGTACAATTCTAAACTTCGGATTGTAACTAGGATGATTTTATCGATGGAAACCCCCCGATAACACTTCGTTCGACCTAGGATTCAAACCAAGGACTTCCTTATTGCCAGCCGCACTACACATAAATAAATTATTACTACCTTTACGGTTTACTGGTAAACCGACAAGGTTTCTATCTATCGATATCATCACGCCAGATCCTTTGCGGGGTAGGCAGTACCGCCAAGGTAGTTATCATTAGCGTACTAATTGTTTATTAAGGAAATTAACAGTACAAGGAGATAGAAAAATCTCTGCTATCTCCGCATGGAGAATATTGGCGTGACAGCGTTTTTTATTTAGTTACTTTGAAAAAATAATGAAATCCGATATAGTGCCTTACGCTATAGTAGGAAGGTATTCAAACTATCACTTTAAGGAAAGATGACTGCTTTATAGCAGTCATCTTTCCTTAGAGTGATAGTTTGGATCCTAAAAAATAAACTTTTCTATGATATTAAATTAAAAATGGTACACGGGTATATGATGCTAAAGTATATCAAGTATATACGGGTCCAAACAGATATATTATAATATGTGACCCATTCCTTTTCATGGAAACGATAAAGTAGAGGTCCGCAATCGTTAATGCCACTTAAACTTTCGATATAGACCCCTGAGAGGGCATACAGAATAAAAAGGTAACTTAGATACTGGAGATTTGTTATGAGCCTTGTACACAAAGTAGCAAAATCTCTATTCACAAAGTAACTCCCGGCAGTTGACAGTTGAGCTCAAAATTGCTGATAATCTGTTGCCCAATGACTATCCATTTATCTTCAGCCAAAAGACGTCCACTGCAAGCCAAAAGTCTGCCCGAAGACAAAAACCACCACGACGATGGCTTCATGGACAAGGTGTACACATACACCTAACTACAATACATGTATAATGCTTAGATAGATGCTATTCCAGCTCCACTTGAGTAATGAAAACTATGCAACTGTTATTAGTTAACATTCCCTATCTTCCTTCTATTACTTTAACATAATGACATTTTTTGTCTACTTTTTTTTTTGTAAATGTAGCCGTTCTCATAAATAGTATACTTTACTTTATTTAACTTAGACTCACCTGATGACCAACCTACATTATTCTCCCATACCCCACAGCAAAATGTTGATAAAAAAGTTTGTAACATTTTTATTTTAAAAGAGTAACCATGGAGTTTCTTTCCCTTCTTCTCCACATGAATGACATTCCGAAGTGGTGGTAGAGTCTTTGTTACTTTATGATTTGTCGAAACATAAATACTATAATAGTTTAAATGAATAAAAAATATTGCAATTCAAATACACAATTTTAGATTTCGTACTGCCATGGAGGATTTTTCGAAAGAATGACACACTTTTTATGACTTAGGATTTGAACCAAAAATCTTTTGATCGCTGCCCGCACTGCTTCACTAGAGCAACGAGGCAGTTGCAAATACATAGGTGTTAGATACACGTGAAATGCAACGATCTAGCTCTTAAGGATTTAATCACAATTCTGTTTATAAATGAATTGCGGTAGCTAAAAGTTTTAGCACTAATTTTATTTCGAGTAATAAACAATAAATGAGTCAAAAATTATTAAGGTTCTCAATAAAAACTCCACAACTCTTAGTAAGTACGTCCCCTTAAATTTAATTAGAAAGTTCATGTCAAAATCTTATACGCAAAATATTTTTCTTTTAGTTTCCAAAGTACTTATGCCCAAACTTTTGATGCGCTGTTAGAAAGACTAGCCTGTTTAAGTTTTTAACTTTGAAATACGAAGCTAAAATGCGTATCAAGTATACATAGCCCGCATTGGGTGTTCATCAAGTTAATCTGATCTCTTTGCTGTTGAATCTTATTGTGTAGCCTTTTTCTGAGAAAATAAAAGCCACCTATGACAATAATAATAATGCTTTATTAACTCACCACAGAGATAACAAGTAGTTACATTAGTTTAACATAAAAGTTGGGAGTCTGGTGCCTAAACTAGGTGAGAACCTGTATTTCAGGCCACACTACGTCGTCAGTGTCATACTACGTGGTAGGCACTAAAGAAAGTAGAAAATAAACCAAAAAAAAAACAGGCCAAAACGGAAAACGGAGCTATATTCTTCAAACGGGGTTGGCAGAGGTGTTAAGTATGCGCACGCAAGACAAATGAAACGTCGGATAGCGGGAAATGAACTGCTTTATTTGACAACCCACATGCGCTTATATCATACACACAAGTAGTGCCAACATTATAATATATAACATTCCTCCCTCTAGATTGACATAACATATTTAATAAAACTGTCTGTAATCTACCCTAGGTACAGGGCGTAATACTTTCCCGGCATCTGTTTGCCTCTCTGACTGTGGTAGTTGGGTGGAGGATGCCTGTCTCTGAATTTCGCGGTCAGTTGCTTCATGAAATTCTTCATCTTCTACAGATTGTTCTGGCTGTGTTGCGTGGTCGGCTAACTCATCATTCTCTTCCCCACCTGTCGCAGATGTTACTGTGGGTATTCCCGGAGAAGAAATTTCTTGTGGACTGACATTCTATTGAGCAATCATTAGGTTGGAAACAATTACTACCTGTACCTTTGTATAACATTAATTGGTTTTTATGTTTTTTAACATTACAAGAGGTCACTAAGTCCTTAACAATATATATAACTTTACCAATTTTTTTTATCACTACTCCTTTAGACCATGTCCCTGCCTTCTTTACATTATGTTTTTTATATAAAATGTAGTCTCCCGGACTGAAACATTGTGGTCTTTTCACATTTAATGTCTTAGACTGCAAACACTGTTGGTGTTCGATGTGACGAGCGAGAGTGGTGGGTGCCGGTAGTGTTTGTTTAGGGTTAATTAAATCTAGCCGTGATCGTAATTTACGTCCAAAGACTAACTGGGCAGGAGAACAGCCGGTTGTAGCATGAATTGAATTTCTGTAGTCGAATAAGTATTTTAATAGTTTGTTATTCTGCTCTTTATTACTGCTTAAAATGCAAGACTTTATACCTTTTTAACAACTTTTACGTAGCTTTCCGCCTGCCCATTACTCGCGGGATGGTAAGCCGGCGACGTCAAATGCGATATACCATTAGATACGCAAAACATTTTGAACTCCGATGAAGTAAACTGCGGCCCATTATCACTAACTAAACTGTGTGGTACACCGAATCTCGAAATGTATTCATATAATTTATTAATTACCGATAATGTCGAAGTACTTGTCCCCATGTCATAAACTTCGACCCACTTCGAGTACGCATCTACAATAACAAAATACGAACGGCTGTGTATTGGGCCGAGGAAATCAATGTGGATGCGATAGAATGCCTGCGGCGGGTATGGCCACAACGCTAGCGGTGCTCGCGCGGGATGTTGTCTCAATTGAAGACAAATCTCGCAGTCTAAAACCATTTTTTCTACCGCATTATCTATCCCGGGAAACCAAAATCTACTGCGTGCCTCCGCTTTCGTTTTTACAATGCCTAAATGCGACTTATGAAGTTCTGTGAGCAGCGTAGTTCTAATCGATTCAGGTATAACGACTTTGTGTCCTCGCATGACGCAGCCTTCTTCGTACGATAATTGTGTTCTGCATAAAAAATATGGTTTAAGTATCATATTTGATAATCGCCTCGGCCAACCATTGATAATGTACGACACGACTTTAACGAGAATCGGATCCTTTCGCGTTTCGTTACGAATTTCGCACAGTGTGATTGGTAAACTATTATCAATAACAAAGTTAATGTAGGAGGCGCGATCTTCCACCGGTTTTATAATATCGTCGGTCTCGTGGCCCCCCACCCCTCTTGCGGCGGGCGCATTGTCCGGCAAGCTGGCGCGCGACAAGTAGTCCGCGCTGTTGTCCGCGCTGCGTATGTATTCCATAGTGTAATTATATCCACTAAGAAACATTGCATAGCGCTGCAGCCTATTAGCTGAAACCTCTGGAATTCCCCGGTACGGACCAAAAATAGACAATAGGGGCTTATGATCTGTACGGAGCACGAACGGTGTCGCCCTGCCGTATAAGTATTGGTGAAAACGCCGAACTCCGAATATAATCGCTGTAGCTTCCATCTGTATTTGTGAATACCGTTTTTCTGCGGCATTCAGTGTACGTGAGGCAAACGAGACTGGATGTTCCACCCCATCTGACCCTATTTGAGACAATATGGCTCCTAACCCATTCGGCGACGCATCTACGGTTAAAATTATTTTGGCATTTTGATTATAATGAGCTAGAACCTGATCTGAAGCTAAACATTTTTTAATTGCGTTAAATGCGTCACTGTGCTTGTCCTCCCATTTCCATTTACTACCTTTTTGCAACAATGAATAAAGTGGACTCAATATACACGATGCGTTAGGAACAAAATTTCTATAATAATTAACTAATCCCAAAAACGACTTTAATTTATTTATATTAGTTGGGATGGGTGCGTTGACAATCGCCTTTATTTTTTCTTGCGATTTCCTTAACCCATTTTTATCAATCGTGTAACCGAGATATTCAATTTCATCCTCGAAACACACGCATTTATCTTTACGAAGTGTTAGACCTGCGTCTTGTAATCTCTGCAAAACTGCTTCAAGCCTCTCTAAATGCTGCTGTTTAGTTTCTCCCGTTATGCAAATATCATCGAGCATACACATAACTCCATCTAATCCGGAAAGCAAACACTCCATCGCTCGTTGGAAAATAGCGGGAGCACTAGCTAGACCGAACACTAATCTCGTGTATTTAAATAACCCGCGATGTGTATTTATGCAGGTTATCTTTTGAGAAGCCTCATCTAAAACAAATTGTGAATAAGCTTGGGTCAGATCTAATTTGCTAAATTGCTGTCCCCCATGTAATTTAGTAAAAAGTTCCTGTGCTGTCGGTAGAGGATATTGTTCTACGACCAACTGTTTGTTTATGCTTACGGAATAATCGACGCATAGTCTAATTGTACCGTCGCGCTTCAATATAGGTACAATGGGTGACGCATAATCGGAAAACTGAACCGGTTCTAATACCCCCAGACGAATCAAGCGATCGAGTTCGCAGTTTACTTTATCCCTTAACGCGAACGCAACGGGGCGTGGTTTGAAAAATACCGGCTTAGCATCATCCCTCAACTGCAATTTTACTTTATATTTTGTAAACGTACCTAGCTCCTCTGAGAATACTGACGAATAGCGTAATTTTAGCTGTTGTGCAACATTACCAGATTGACTAAAAAAATTTACTTGTGACATTTACAAACCGAACAAACTTATAAAATCTCGTCCTTATATTGGAACGCCCCCGTCGCGTATCACACGTACATTAATTAGCTTCGTTTTGTCTGAATACGTAAAAAGCAGTTGAACGGTTCCCAAACAATCTATAACACGCCCCGTATATGACAACAGATGATCACGCGCTACAGATAGTGGGAAACTTTCAAAATATCGTTTGTACGTTAATTCTGATATCGCAGTGACAGCCGACCCAGTATCAACATCGAATTTTAAACTAACACCTTGTACCGAAACCGTTAAAGTCATAGGTTCACCCTTATAAGAACGAATTTTATTCGACTTACCGTCATCATCACTCTCGTTCGACTCGCCAGTACCTACAAAATTTATCTTTTTACACATACGCCGTAGATGGCCTTTCATATTACACTTTTTACACGTATAATTAGCAAAACGACACTGCACTGTTTTATGATTTCTATAGCCACATACTAAACACATATCTTTTCTATCGCTGGAACCACTGGCGTCGCGCGCGATCTTGAACAGCGGCTCACTTGCCGTAGCCGACGACGCCGCTGCTGCTCCCTTACGCGCACTGCGCACGCTCTCTGCCACCTCCACTGCCTTGGCCAGCGTAAGCTCCTGAAGGTCACGCGCGAACAATTTGTCCTTCTCTGGTCCAGGTTGCATGCCCATAACAAATCGATCGCGAAGCGCCTCTTCTACGTTTAGGAACCCACAATGCGTCGTCAAACCGCGTAACCTCGCTGCCCACTGCACATAGGTTTCTTCTGGTCCTTGAGTTGCAGCATAAAAGTTATATCGCTCACCAAAGCCGCATTTCTTCGGAGTAAAATGCTTGTTGAGGAGAGATAATATATCTTCGTACGGCACTTGCGTTAATTCCTTTGGTAACGCTAAATCTGCCGCCAATTTGTAAGTGCTGTCTGTAAGTGCACTCAATAGAATCGCCCGCCTTTTTACACCTGACGGATCCTTTACATTGTCGATGTCGTTCGCAATGTACCATTGGGAAATACGTTGCTTGTAATTTTGCCATGTATGGATATTATGGTCAAAACTAGACAAAATCCCGAAATGAGACATTTTTCGTTATTTTCTCTTAACGCGGGTAGGTATATCGTCGCCACTGTTAAGTATGCGCACGCAAGACAAATGAAACGTCGGATAGCGGGAAATGAACTGCTTTATTTGACAACCCACATGCGCTTATATCGTACACACAAGTAGTGCCAACATTATAATATATAACAAGAGGTGTACTGTGTTCACCCATTTTTCGCCGACAATGTCAGATCCCATGTTATAAAGGGCGAGCCTATTGCCATATAACGGCACCATCCCAAACTCCAGACTGATATTGGGATTTTTTCGATAGAAAAACTATATATGTCCGACCTAGGATTCAAACGTAGGACCCCGTGATCGCTACGATTTGAGACCAACGAGGCAGTCATATTTTTTTATTATAGACCAATACGCCACGAGGTACATAAGACACAAAAATATTAAACTCGGAACTAAAGCTAGGTTTATATATTTGCAACTCCCCCAGTCTCTAACTTCTCTTTCTGCTACGGTGGAATATTTTCCATTTTTATATCTATAATCTAATCTAATATAAGGTAGTATCTATAATCTCTACGAGAAAAACAAATTAAACATAATTTCAAACAAAGAACAATCAGTTTATTTACTTAACGCACCTATAAAATATACTAATGTTCAAATACCGTGTAAGCCAAGACGCCAAGATGTCTCGGTC
Source organism: Phalera bucephala (assembly GCA_905147815.2). NCBI lineage: Eukaryota > Metazoa > Arthropoda > Insecta > Lepidoptera > Notodontidae > Phalera > Phalera bucephala. The sequence continues at coordinate 26,285,731 of LR990613.1, read as the reverse complement.
GAAATTAAGCTGTCTTGGGATCCGCAAAGAATTTAATCAAAGAAAAGCAACAGATGTAGAAAATGCTGATTTTATTTACTACGAGTCGGGAGCAGCAGAATTAAAATTACCGACTGATCCCTCGAATACTCCGAATGCATTCCCCATTCAATAGAGTCCAGTTATTATGGCGAGTTTGTGGTACCGTAATCAACAAAAAACATCACTATGGAAGAAGTTAAATGGGCGATAGGGAGTATTAAAAATGGTAAAGCTGCGGGAATATACATGGTATCTGCTGAGATGATCAAATACGGTGGAACTTGCGTCCGGGATGCCTTTCGGGTTCTTGCAAACCTTTGCTGGAGGTTCGGAAGGGCCCCTACAGATTGGCGCCGCGCAGTCATAGTACCCTTTTATAAAGGCAAGGGTTTACAATATGACTGCGCCAATTACAGAGCCATCAGTTTGATTAGCTTGGCAGCTAAGGTGTACGGTAAAATTATTGAACGGAGAATGCGCGAGAAGTCCCATGGAATATTGTGCGAGGCACAAGGGGGTATCAGGCCCGGAAGAGGATGTTCAGATCAAGTTTTCTCTCTCCGCAACATCGTAGAGAAGACAGAATACCTTCCGGAAGGTATTCTGTCTGAAGAAAGAATGAAAAAACAGATATACAATACGAAAGTGGAAGGATGTAGGTACCGGGGAAGATCTAGACTATCTTACCATGACCAAATAGACCGAGTCTTATCTGAAGGAGAAGTCAAGAGTCTCCGTAACCGGCGAGAGTGTATGAGACGAACTATAAGAGTGGAGGAAGCCAGAGAGGTATGTAAGGAAAGAACCTGTTGGAACTCTGTACTCTCTGCCTACCCCGTAAGGGATCTGGCGTGATGATATAGATTAGTTATTGTCTTAGAATTTGTCTATTGTAAAAGATTTTGGTAACGATTTGGCATATAAAGAGAAAAAAGTCTTATAGCGTAATGAGCCTCGTCTTAATTTTATCTACATCGATTTTGTTGTGAATTATAGAATAAGTATTAACTTCAAAAAGTCGTTCAAAAACTTATTGAGTTTTTCAGAGCAAATAAATTCGCAAGATATTACTAGAAAATATAAAACTAAATAGAAATAAATAGCCAATAATAAATCTTAGCATTGAGATAAAACTTAAATTGAATTTATACACCTGTCAGTTGATGCATTGAAAAACTCCCAGCCTAAGAACTATTCTAAACTTTTCTATGTAATATTGACGAGACGTAATTTATTTTTTATCTAAAGAATCGAAATAATATTTAGCCACAATTTATTTTACTGTCATATTTTGAAAATTAAATGTCATTCCCACAATAAACCAATTACTACCATTGCAATAGTTTAAGATAGAGATTATTTTTGTAAAAATCGACTGTTGCCACAATCGTAATGTTTTGGCGTATTAATTATATATTTTTTATTTTAAGATTCCTGAGGCGCTCATAGCGCTGTGGAACCGCGGTGCTATTACCAATAACCAAGCTTAAGCAGGTTTCGGCTCGGATGGTCTAAGATGGGTTGACCGTATGTAGCATTTTCATATTCGAGCGTCTCCGTGCTTGGCAAGGCACGTTAATCCGTCGGTCCGTATTAACACTTCTTGCTAAGCACCCAGGTTAAGCAGCGTTCGACTCGGTCGGCTTGAGATGGGTAAACGTTTGTGGTATTTTCATATTCGAATGTCTCCGTGCTTTGGAAGGAACGTTAAGCCGTTGGTCCCGGTTACCACTTAATCTGGTAGTCGCTACGCCGAGTTGAAATTCTCAGGCGGCTCGACATAATCCAACAAACAGCAGTTGGCCACAAACTTGCCTCCGCCAATCCGCACTCGGCCGCTTGGCCTTTCTCACCTGGATTTGTGAGGGAAGAGTTTCATCCAGCAGTGTGACTGTATACGTTGGTAATATCTATCGATCTATCTATATCATCACGCCAGATCCCTTGCGGGGTAGGCAGAGAATACAGAGTTCCAACAGGCTCTTTCCTTACATACCTCTCTGACTTCCACACTCACAGTTCGTCTCATACGCGCTCACCGGTTACGAAGACTCTTGACTTGTCCTTCAGATAAGACTCGGTCCATTTGGTCATAGTAAAGTAGGCTAGGTCTTCCCCGGTACCTTAATCCTTCCACTTTCGTATTGTATATCTGTTTTGTCATTCCGTCTTCTGACATTCTTTCTATATGCCCAAACCAACGGAGCATGCCCTTTCTCATTCTTACACCAATAATATACTTCATACCTACTCGCTTTTGCGAATACGGTCAGTCAGCTTCACTCTGCACATCTTCCGCAGAGCTCGCAATTCCATCGCATTGGTAATATTAATATGATTAATTCATTTATATTTACCTACAGTTAAGTTTTTAATTTTATTAATAAATTCAGGATTTTTTGGTATCAAAAATTTAAACTCAAACATATTTAGAGTTTTAAAAGAAATGTATCATAAAGTCCAACAAAAGTTTAAAGTTAATCAAAATGATTATTCTCTACGTTAAGAGAGAAAACTTTTATACTTCATAGGCATATCTCATGTCTAGCGCTTTGATTCTAATTTAAATCTCTATTTAAGTTAGAACATTTTTATCTTTTTTATTTGTTTAAGGCTTCTACAATCTTCTACCTATAGTATCACGCCACATGCCTTGAGAGGTAGACAGAGCGTACCAAGCTCGCATAAGTTCTTTCTTTAAAGACCTCTCTGGCTGCCCCCACTCTTATAGTTCATCTCTTACCCGCTCGCCGGTTTCGGAGACAAGCCGGACATCTTGACATAATTATATCTGAAGCCTGAAGCCTTATGTCAGTTGGTCTTTTTGTGTTGTTATCACAATTACAAGCACAAATTGGGTAAATCTGGGATAATAGATTGCGATTCTTGTTCCCAAAAAATACAAAAGCTCAAAAGGAATATTTGTAATGATACATAGACGCTACAGAAAAAATAGTAACTGTACCTTTTTCTGCGCATTGTTGAGCACTTTCTTTGTATAATAATTGCTCGGGCGCGTAACATTCCCTAGAAAAATATGGCCATTATTAATATATAAAATTTCGAATTTAGTTATAAACTCCGCATTAACCACCGAAGTGCAGTATCATAAAAGTGCCCACTCATCTTATCTCAATGGAGAGCTCCTATTGGCAGCGTAGCAGGATTAGCAGAAACATGTCTGGGCCTAGCCGACCGGCGTTTAAACTTTTTTCCGCAGTTATCACACAGCAGCCACTACACTTTTTGTATTAAATGCCACTTAAGTTATGAAGCCACCATTAAGTTATTAGGAAAGTTAATATTTTAGGCAAAAGTTTAAGTATGTGTATGGGACGATAATTTATGCGACCTTCCTCAAAAAAAATACAGGACCCGAAGAAGCGCGCCGGAAGCGAGTTGACGGGACACATCGAACGTCATGATTTTGAAGTCACGGCCAATCACACACACACACACACGGAGGTGCACAACGCGATCTTTTTTTGGCTTATTGGAAGCAGTTGCCATAATATGTATATACTTCAAATAACCCAAATTTCACTTGTTCCAGGTTCAGAGTTTAATTCAATTAAGGTTAACACAATATTAGCACTTGTTAACTTTTTGTTTAGTTTGGGTGTTTAGGCCCGTGTTTTAGTTGAAATAATTTTCAAATAAGGCTTTATACCCCTTACTTTTCTTAATGCAGGTATAACGTATGTAGGTGGGTAGACCCTGGGGTAATTTGACTTCAGTGGTATTATAATAGGGTGACAGGACTGGCAAAATGTTAAAGCCTCCGTTTTGAGAGAGCCAAAAAGCCCTGACGACGTAAAGTATAATTTATCGAGCTTAAAATTTAATGCACTATCCCCTATAATAATAACCAGTTACACAAAGCTTTCTTCTTTCGAATGTTAAATTACAGATAACAGAAGGTGAGAAATTAGTGGGTAACTATTCACCCCCTGTACCGTAGTAGTAGCGTAGTAGCAAGGCCGTAAAGTACAAGTACATAAATGCCTTTTCCTACGCTTAGGTACGATATGGTAGTCATAAAAAAAATTAAACACGGTCGCCAATACTCCCCAAGTGGATGTGGCAGAGGTGTACTGTGTATACCCACTTTTTGTCAACGATATAAGGTTCCTATATAAGAGGGGGCGACTCTATTACTATTATATCAGGCACAATAGCGAATTTTGCAGTCGAAAAATTAGTCTGTCGACTTAGAATTTAAACCCAAGACCAATCGCTACGCACACTATTAGTCACTGACCACCTAGGCTGTGAACCAGTAAAGTACAAAGTGTTTTTTTCATAAACACACGGTTATCGTTCTTGGAAACTGTCACAGTAGATTAAACCTACCTACTTACTACTTAAGAAAGAACAACGATCAGTTAGGAAACACGATACTCGCCAGTGATACGATACGGATATATAAATAACTCGCGACTTCGACCGCGTGGAATTTAACAAAAATCTTTTTCTAAAATAAAAGCAGCCTTAGTTACTCTTTATAACATTAGCCATCTGCCAGTGAATCCCGTCAATATCGGTCCAGCCATTTCTGAGATTATCCTATATATATGTATATAATTTTAAAAATTGATTTTTTGGTATTGTGCCGTATATTTAGTAAAAGCTGTTATTTTGACATTACAAACAGAAACTTCAATTTTCTTTATTTGTATTATATGCTACAAATGCTACAATGATACAGATCCAGACCCAGCGTTTAATATTATCAACAATACACGATAATGACATGAGCATATGATACACTATAAAGATATAAACTTGGGACTAGCAGGCAAAAGCCCACGAGATAATTGTTTTTCATTCTTACAGTTCAATTAACAAAACGAACATCAGAAATTCAGAATCAACAATCAATCAGTTATCTTTGAGGTAATTTATCATAAAATGTATTTTCTTTTTTTTCTTCCTAATTTCGTTGGCTAATGCCTCTATAGGTACCGGACAAAGAACAGTAGTTGAGATTAGTGCTTGAAATAAAGAGATAAAGTTGGACTCCGCTATTTCCTCACTTGGGTGACCTAGTTCATTCTTTTTCATTGAACATTTTTGCAACTGCATGTGAGAACGAATTCATTCGGAATGGAACTGCGCGGTGTAACTGAAGCTTGACGCAGCGGCATCCTCCAGACATGATTTACAGAAACATTTGAATGCTTTTAAACTAAAAACTGAAATTATATCAATGGTTGCTCATAACGGCCTTAAATACTGCGGTCCATAATACAACACAATATGCGACGATTTAGATATTTTATAACTGAGATGCAAATATGGCAAACCCAATAATATTATAATAATAATATTAGCCCTATTGAGAAACTGTCCCACCGTTGGGTACGGGCCTCCTCTCAAACTGAGAGGGTTTAGGCCATAGTCCACCACGCTGGCCCAGTGCGGGTTCGCGAACTTCACACACCTTCGAGAAACTCTTCGGCATATGCAGGTTTCCTGACGATGTTCACCTTCGCCGTTAAAGCAAGTGATATTAATTTATTTTTAAAACGCACATGCTTTCGAAAAGGCAGAGGTGCGTGCCTGGGTTTGAACCCGAGACCTCTGACTTTTCAGTCCAATGGTCTAACCACTAGGCTACCACTGCATTTAAAGTAAAAGCTGAAATCATTTCAAAGATTGCTCATAACGGCCTTAAATACTGCAGTCCATGATACAAAACAATAAGCGACGATTTAGATATTTTATAACTGATATGCAAATATGGCAAACCCAATAATATATTAGCTCTGTTAAGAAACTGTCTTACCGTTGGGCATGGGTCTCCCCTCAAACTGGAAGGGTTTAGGCCATAGTCCACCACGCTGGCCCAGTGCGAGTTGGCGAACTTCACACATCTTCAAGAAACTCTCCTCATGATGTTTTCTTTCACCGTTAAAGCAAGTGATATTTAATTTTTAAAACCCACATATTTTCTTAAAGACAGAGATGCGTCTTGGGTTCGAACCCGAGACCCCTGACTTTGCAGTCCAACGGTCTTACCACTAGACTATCACTGCTTTAAAATGATCTTTTCAAAAATTAATTTGGCACCATTATCGAAAGTACAAATAATTGAAAATAAAAAATATGCTTTGAAACAGAGTATTGCTTACAAAACAATATCCTAAGGTATGCATCATCATCCCTGTGATTACTTAGTCTAAAACTACACGTTTTACGAAATACAGTTAGGCCTAAGCATAATTCCAAAATCAGAACTACTACTGAGACTTTTACAGTCTTATGATTCGTGACCACAAGACATACAATGCGGCTTAAATCCCAACAATGTTATTCTTAAGGTTCCTATCTTATTTTTACTAACATAAGAGGTATTATTCCAGTTGGTAAATAATATAAAAGTAACTTAAGTTCTATAAAATACATACGTATATAGAAGCACTTACCGCGTCGTTGTTAATGAAGAAGGACAGGTTGGCGGCAGGCAAAGAATGTCGGCTTATGCACTCCACTTTTAGCTTCATGCCAGGCCTGTACCGCCGCTTCAGGCCGTGCATCGAAGGACCAGATTTGGGCAACACTGGTGACAAAATTACCTATTATTAAACTGAGGCTTACTATGGCTTATAGATAATCTCTATACTTATGCAAAAATACACCGGGGACGACCTAGACTATCTTACCATGACCAAAAGAACGTGTTTTATCTGAAGGACAAGTCAAGAGTCTCCGTAACCGGTGAGCGTGTATGAGACGAACTATGAGAGTGGAGGAAGCCAGAGAGGTATGTAAGGAAAGAACCTGTTGGAACTCTGTACCCTCTGCCTACCCCGCAAGGGATTTGGCGCGATGACATAGATATAGATAGATAGATAGGTACATGTTTAGTTACTGGAAGTAATTAGTAATAAGATTACCGATTTACTGTTAATACAATCGTATATGCAACATCCAGACCGGAATAAATTGTTATGGAGCGCACAAAGCCGTCGTCAAAAACTGTCATCAATAATATAAGGAGTCTATCTTTAAGTAGATCCATGATCACGGGAAGGGATTACTTTCAGTGACTATGGGTATTGATATGAATTGATGAAAATTATGATATATGAACACTGGAAACTTCTTGCCCGTTGAAGCTGTAAAGGCCCTGCTGTCAACAGCGTAGATTATTCACTGTCTTATTATTCACATTCTGAAATGTCGGCAACTTAAAATGAAACCAACTGCAATAAAATCGTTAAAAATTATTTTATTACAATGTATATTATCACGCCGGGTCCCTTTAATTTTATTTCCTGTGTAATATTCGCGTAAATCAAGGAATTCAATATTTAACCGATATATTACCAACGACGAGCGTATGAAACGAACTATGAGAGTGGAGGAAGCCAGAGAGCTGTACTCTTTGCCTACCTCGAACTGGCGAAAATATATAGATAAGTTTGGACAATTTGGCGCAGTGGTTAAGGGCTTAATCCGCTCCGCCCACTGATCCAAATAGTCGCGGGTTTGATTTCCGGGTATTGTGTATGTGAAATTTCATGTTTGTAAACGCACCCACGACAACGGAGATTAGATCAGGATATTAAGATATTATCAACCTAATAATAAAATATATTCCTAGTTACACTTTCTCACTTGCCCGTCATTATCATGATGACTAATGAGAGGTCAATTGTCTTGTATATCGAAGACTGTGAAAGTTTTTTTTCAGACATAACTTATATTTAAAGTGACCCGTTTTTTTGTACAAAACCACATTTTTCTTTTCCTTTATAACAAATATCATAAGTTTACTGAGAGAATAAATCTTAACATACTTCGGAACTTTCATAAATAGTAGGTACAGTCAACAACATAAGTTGCTAAACAATTAGTTTTTTAAATTGCTTTCACACTTTTGTTTTGCATAATATCCATTATTTTTATTGATTTAAATATATTTGAATCTATTGCTAATGATTTGGTTTAAAAAAATATTCACCAACGATAATAAAATAAAGAGTAATACAGATTTGATCAACTGAAATGTTAAGCTACTTACGTTGTTGTCTGTACGCCTGCACGAAGCACTATCGCGAGAGCTAAGTGAAAAACTACAGCTCATTTTCATTAAACTTGGCTTAAATGGACCCGAAATGTGCTTAACTTATGAATAAATACTGCCAGAAATTCCGCAATAGAACAGAATATACTACACAGACTTTATAACAGTAAAAAAGACGAAATAAAATGTGGCTGTATGTTATTTGTTGAGTTATCATGGCGATGGGCAAAATGTAATCGGAATCATGATTATGATTGCATTTTCTAATATTCAACCATGATTTAAGATTAAAAGTGTAATTGTAATCGTTGAAGATTACAAAATGTAATTGTAATCTTTAACCATTAATACACTATCACGCCTATATTCCCCAAGCGGGGAAGGTTAATCATTAATCTGATTACATTTTGTCCATGTCTGTCTATCATTAAGGGCTGTAGATTTCGATTAATAAATAAATAAACATCATCATGCCGATATTCCCCAGGCGTAGTGGTCAAAGCTGTATTATGTATATACACATAAACACCAACGATGTGGAATCCCAATGTAATAGGAAGTGTCTCTATAGCCATTGATAAGATCTCAGGAACTCAGCAACATAAGCCGCTTAACACTACCAGATTTTGAAGTCAGTAATACTCTTTTAGTATTGCTCTCAAAACCATGCGTTACGGCAAAAGCTCTGGAGCTGATGGGATTACAACCGAGGCATTAAAAATAGGTTCTTCTACATAACTACCCCACATCACAAATTTCTGCAATGCCATACTAGAGACCGATGCTTTTCCAAATCAAATGTGTCTTGCGAATATTACCCTTCTTCATAAGAAGGGCAGTAAATCGGATATATCTAATTATAGACCCATAAGTCTAATATCCCACTTATACAAAGTGTTTATTAAGGTCATTCTTAATCGTATTACCTTTAAACTAGACAGTCATCTAACTCCAGAACAAGCCGGCTTCCGCTTTAACTACTCTACCACTGACCATCTTCAAACTCTAAATCAAGTGAATGAAAAATTTAATGAATTCCAAAAACCCCTGTATCTAGCCTTTATAGATTATTCAAAGGCTTTTGATAGCATTCATCACACTGCCATATTTTCGGCCCTGGAAAACCAAAACATTGACAAAACCTACATAGATTTAATTAAAATTTAGATTAAATTAAAATAATCAAAGCACAGCCTCAATAAAAACAAAATTTTCTTTTACTGGTCCGTCTTTCAAAATAGAAAAAGGTGTTAGACAGGGTGACCCGCACTCTCCAAAATTATTCACAAGTGCTCTTGAAGAGATATTTAAGCACTTAGCGGTCTCATGGGCAACGAGGGGCATTGTCATCAATGGCAGTAGACTTACAAATTTGCGTTTTGCTGAGAACATTGTCCTTTTTGCCCAAACAGCCCAAGAACTAGAGGAAATGCTCGGAGAATTGAGCAAGACAAGTCTCGAGGTTGGACTAGATGAATCGGTAGAAAACTCAACTCATGACCAATATCACCAAACGTGAAGTAGAGGTTGATGGGCAAATCCTACACTATGTTGATGCGTATATATACCTGGGCCAGCTAGTCTCCTTCGAAAATAGGCAAAGCAAAGAAATCGATCGCCGTATCGAAAATGCCTGGAAGAGCTACTGGTCCATGGGGCATTTTATGAAGGGCGACCTTCCCTTGACACTGAAGCACAAACTCATCAACATGTGTATTTTGCCTGTTCTCACCTACGGTGCGCAGACATGGTCACTCACCGAGGCTCAAAAGTCCAAACTCAAGGTTTGTCAAAGGGCAATGGAGCGCAGCATCTTGGGTGTTAAACGTATGGATAGAGTGCGGAACTCGGTGCTGCTTTCCACGACCCATGTAATAGATGTGGGCGTATAAACCACTAGACTTAAGTGGGATTGGGCCGGTCATCTGATCCGAATGAACGCCGATAGGTGGGCTAAAAGGAGTACCGAATGGGTCCCAGAACACGGACATCGTCGTTGTGGTAGGCCTACGACGCTGTGGCGCGATGATCTCGTTACATATCGGCCTGAGTGGCCGTTATTGGCCAAGGATAGGACTGTTTGGAGGAAGGAAGGGGAGACCTTTGCCCAGCAGTGGGACACAATAGGTTAGTTAAACAATACTCTATATTTTTCACATTTCTCGTGAACATTGTCAAATCGAAATTATTAGGAACGTATTCAAAATTGTTAGGATCAGCAAAAATAATAGATTCCATACAAAAGTGTGCAAGCGATTTGAAAAACTAAGAATGTTAAGCGATTTATGTCACTGACCGTACCAATATTTTAGACTCCGGACTTATCCCTTAGATTTTTTCAGTATAAAGAACACATTTTTATGAGCCAGGATTCGAAACTAAGTCTTCGTAATCGTTACACGTATTATGCACTATAAGATCAACAAGGCTCTGACGAACAATTTCCGGATTAAAGCGAACGAGAAAGGTTTTGATCGTGTATAGAAAATACAAAAGCTGATCGCTGATAGGTGCCCATACTTCATCCGTTTATTGTAGAACATGGAGATGCCTTGGGGCGATACGGTAATATAAAACAAGGCCACTAGTTGGAATTGGTTCGTCGAGTGAACAAAAACACCCACCGTAATCGTGTGGACTTACATTAATACATGTCGCCTATTCTGCCTTCGTAATAGCAAATGCAATACCCTCAAATTGGACGTTTTGAAAATAATATTATATTGTTTAAATCTCTACTTTTAACTGTTAAATAACTCAGCCGATATTTTCTCATAGTTAGGCAAAATTGAGATAGATTAGGTCACTGGATCACCCACTTGGTTGAATAGCCGCAGGTTGGATTCCCGCACGGGACAAATCTTTGTGTGACCCACAATTATTTGTTTCGGTCTGGGTATTTGTGTTTGTGAATTTTCATGTATGTAAGCGCACCCACGACACGGGAATAAATCTTACTGTGGGGCCACGATTTATTTAAAAAAAATGTTATATTACTGAAAGGAACGGCCTACATTACACTATTTTTTATAGAGAAAGCATCCGCCTTCAAAAGTCAGGCATAGGTGACACTTTGAATAAAAACATAATTCGTTTGAATATCGATTACTACATTACTTATTACAAAGGCAGTATTGTTTTTACCGAAATACTAGGAGGGATCAAAAAGTAGTGAGAACGACATACTCCTAGGTAAAAAAAAAATACTGGCAGGCATAGCTCAGATACATATTTGTAATAGTAATAAAATAAAAAGACTTCGATTCTCTTTTGTTTTTTCCTGAATGTAGTCATTTGTTTGCTTCGTGTCGGAACGTGTTCTCGAAAATGGAAAAAACGAAGTGCGAGCCGTTATTAAATACCTCTGTTTAAAAAAGTTAACGACGCAAGAGATTCATTGCGATTTGGAGGCAGCATTAGGAGAGTCGCAATACGGCGGAGCACCGCCGTATTCCACTGTCGCAAGGTGGGCTTCTCAATTTCGAGTAGGGAGAACGAGCACGGAAGACGAACATCGTTGCGGCCGTCCATCGACGTCAGTTACCCAAGAAAATGTTGCGAAAGTCGAGAAAATTCTATTGAGCGATCGAAGAGTTACCATCCGATACTTAATTCAAGAAACGGGCATTACATACGGAAATATTCAATCCATATTGAAACAATATTTGAATATGAGAAAAGTCTCCGCAAGATGGGTGCCGAGAATGTTAACCGACAGTCAGAAACAAAATCGACTTGACATTTCGAAGATATTGTTGGACAGGTTTCAAGAAGATTCTGAAAACTTTTTGTCTCGTTTCGTAACAATGGACGAAACATGGGTCCATCATTTTGATCCCGAAACAAAACAGCAATCTTCGCAATGGAAACGGCCATCATCACCGATCCCGAAGAAGTTTCGTGTCGTGGCATCGGCTGGCAAGGTTATGGCCTCAATATTTTGGGACTCAGAAGGAATATTGTTGATTGATTACCTGGAGCGTGGAACCACTATTACAGGCCAATATTATGCAACTTTAATTCCCAAGTTGAGGAATGCCATCAAAGAGAAAAGGAGAGGGAAACTTGAAAGGGTGCTGTTTCATCACGACAACGCACCCGCGCACAGGTCGGCAGTTGCGATGGCTGCCATTCAGCAAGCTGGCTTCGAATTGGTTGACCATCCCCTTATTCACGAGATCTGGCGGCTAGCGAATTTTATCTGTTACCCAAATTGAAACAATACTTAAGAGGAAACAGGTACGAAGACGATAACGAGGTGATGGATGCCGTGGAGAGCTTTTTTCAGGTCCAAGACAAAACTTGTTTTGTGAAAGGGATTGAAGCCTTGGAAAAGCACTGGACTCGGTGTGTAGAGAGACTCGGAAACTATGTAGAAAAATAAATTATTAAGTTATCAATAGTTATTATATTCTATCTCATTCTCACTACTTTTTGATCCCTCCTTGTAGAATGCAGTAACGAAGCTCAAGAAATTTGCATTGTAGAGATTTAGAGTTGAGGTTTGTGACATACATCGTCACATTGTCGTTTCTATAGTGCTACAAGGATCGTTAGGCCCGTGGCTGACATTGACAGGGGCGTTGGTGTGAAATTAGGATTGTCATTTAGTTAAATTATTAGCTAAAGGGCGTTCGTAGCGCTGTGTGACCGTGGTGATTATTACCCATCACGAAGGTTAAGCAGCGTTCGACTCGGTCGGCTTGAGATGGGTGACCGTTGTGGAATTTTCATATTCGAGCGCCTTCATGCTTCAGAAGGCACGTTAAGCTGTTGATTCCGGTTACCACTTAATATGGTAGTCGTTAAGCCGAGTTGGAAGCCTTATAGGTGGCTTGATAAGTTCCAACAGCAGGTGGCCTGTCCTGATTATCCCCTACATAGTAGGGTAAATCATTTATATATATGAGGGATAGAAATGGACCGAGAATCGAACCCTGGGGCACGCCCATTGTCACGTTAGAACCGGGAGATCGCTTCCCATTAACATCAACCTTTTGAATTCTATCACAGAGATAAGATATCAAGAGGTCGAGAGCCCTGTTCCTAATTCCGTAATGGTGTAATTTCCTGAGGAGAGTTTCATGATGCACACAGTCAAACGCCTTAGACAAGTCGCAGAATACACCTAAAGCATCCTGCGAGTTCTCCCAGGCCATTAAAATATTTCTCATTAATTCAACACCTGCATCAGTAGTTGAGCGATTCTTAGTGAATCCAAACTGGTTTTTGTGAAGTAGTTTATGACTACTAAAGTGGGTTATCAACTGATTTAGGATAATTTTTTCAAATATTTTACTTACTTAACGTGGGCAGCACAGAAATAGGCCGAAAGTTATTTGGATCCGATGTACTACCCGATTTAAACAAAGGAATCACTCTACTAAGTTTAATAAGATCAGGAAATACACCACTAGCAACACAACCGTTAAACACAGATGCCAAGTGGGGAGCAATAATATGGATTCCAGAACTAACTGTCTTTACAGACAGCCCCCATACATCCGCCGTGTTAAGATTATTAAAATTATTATTATATCTTTCCCACTGACAACCGAAAATTCAAAAGATGTGCTGCATTCTGATACACTTTGTTTAAGAAGCGACTCAGCCGAAGAACAAGACGACGTCAGAGTTTTAGTAGTTAACAAAGGAATATTAGTAAAAAAAGTCTCAAACTCCGACGCTACTTCCTGATCCGCTCTCACATTTTTATCACCAATTTTCAAATTAAAGTCTCTATTTCGCACTGTTGTCCTACCGGTTTCACTATTAATAACGTTCCAAGTCATTTTAATGTTTAATTGGATTGTTTAATTTAATTTCTTAAGTAGATAGACTTAGCACCTTTTTTTTTTATTGGTGGGGAAATCTTCATGGATACCCGTTCGCAGCGGGGACGCGAACGGGTTATGTTGGACTCCTTGCTCCAGCGACGGTCGGAGTAAACGGCCGGCCGTCGCTGGAGCAAGTCCTACCAACTAAAACCCCACCGTGTTCCTTCGCCCGCTTATCGACGAGTTACGGGTACGGAGACTCCTTCCACGACCCGCCAGCGGCTGTCCGTTTTCCGGACTCTCCTTATGCAGGGTAACCCCGCCCTGCTCCTCTTCTTGGCGAAGACGCGCCGGAACACTTGGCGCGTCTTCCAACCTCGGGGGCCAGATGGTCTGCGCAGGCAACAACAACCCCCGCTGCTGATGCCCGCAGGCCCCTCTCACGGCGGCATAAGATCTGCGGCCGCCCGTCTTCTCCGCCCAGTCCTTCGGCGTCGATTCGGAGCAGCGAGGGGATCCCTCTCCCTGCTCCGTTCCGCCGCCTCCTTCTGGGCAATGGTTGCCTCACAGAAGGCTTCTACTGCCTGCCACGATCTCTCGCTGCCGACCATGGCGCGAACTACTGCCGACAGCGCAAGGTCTCGCCCTATGACGCCCACGAGGACACTGCGCTGGCACACCCAGGCTGGGCATTCTTCCAGCGTGTGCTGGGCAGTGTCCTCGGCGGCACCGTACTCGTGGCATGAGGCATCAGCCTCTCTCCTGGCAACCTTCCAAAGGTACCTGCCGAAGCATCCATGCCCCGACAGGATCTGCACTAATCGGAAGGTCAGCGCCCCATGTTTTCGTTTCACCCATTCCGCGAGGATTGGGCGAACCGCCCGTATGGTTAAATGGCCTGCCGTTGGCTCGACCAGTCGTTCCCGCCACTTCCTTAAGGCGCCTTCCTGCGCCTGTCGCCGCCATGCTGCCTGCTCGTCAGGCATGGGACTGCCGCCGTTCTGTCGGAGCTCCGCTCTACGACGATAGACGGTGGCTAACACCTCTGCTTCCAAGTCCCAGGGTGGGGTTCCCGCAAGTACGCACGCCGCCTCGCACGAGATTGTGCGGTATCCGCGTATCACCCTGACCGCCATGACCCGCTGCGGACGTCGCATCAGGGCCTTGTTCTGGGCGGTCAGGGAGTCCATCCACACTGGCGCGCCGTACAGGGCCATCGACAGCACCACCCCAGTATAGAGGCGGCGACAGCTTGCGCTCGGGCCGCGCTGATTTGGTAGGAGCCGACTGAGAGCTTCTGTCGCCTTGAGCAGTTTTGGGGCCAGCGCCTTAAAATGGGGCCCAACGTTCCATCGCGAGTCGAGGACGCGGCCAAGATATTTCATCTGGGCCCCAACCGCGTCTGCAACTCCGTCTATGAACAGGGCAGTCCCAGGCGGCGGCCGCCTTCGTGGCCCGTGAAAGCAGATAGCCTGGGTCTTCTCGAGGGCCACCTTTAGGCCCAAACGCTGGACACGACCGACCACTTCCGCTACTCCTCCCATCGCAAGCGGAACAGCTTCCTCCACACTAGCCCCCTGAACCGTGACAAGTGTGTCGTCTGCGTAGCATATCAGGCGCAGACCCCTCTCCAAGGAGCCGCGCAGAACCCAATCGAAACCAATGTTCCACAGGAGTGGACCTAGCACCGACCCCTGTGGAACACCGCACTTCATGGGACGGCTTAAGAGCCGCCCGTCGCTCGTCACGCAGACGACATACCTTGCCATTAGGTAGTCGCCGATATGGCGCAGGTACCCCGGTATCCTATGAAACCGCAGGGCCTCCGCAATGCACTCGAATGGCAGGGTGTTGAAAGCGTTGGCAATGTCTAACGATACCGCCAACATCACCCCGCGCCTCGCCACACTTTCCTCGGAGAAGGCCTTCACACAAAACACTGCATCAAACGTGGATCGGCCCCCTCGAAATCCGAATTGGCTGCTGTTCAGGTCCGGCCCCACTGTGCGGAAGTGCTGGACGACGCGGCCAGCGAGCACGCGCTCAAAGACCTTTCCCGCCTCGTCCAGCAAGACTATGGGTCTGTACGCCGACGGCGACCCTGCAGGTCGTCCTTCCTTTTGCAGGAGAACGAGCTTTCCCCTCTTCCATGGCATGGGAAACTTCCCCGCCCTAAGGCAGGAATTGAGCAGGGCCAAATATCTGTCCCCCAAAGAGTCGAGGGCCAAGGCTAAAACTCGGCCGCGCACACCGTCCGGGCCTGGAGCTGTATTTTTGGCCCGCATTTTGCAGACCGCGGCAGCAATCTCCTCCGACGTTATCTCCTGCACTCCGTTGTCGATATCAGATCCCCTCTCTGACAGTGATGCCATTTCCGGCGGCACATGTGCGTTTCGGTCCGGAAATAAATCGAAACTACTTCCTGCAGGAGGGCAGGTTGCAGGGTATAGGTTAGGGGGGGCGCCTGGCCACGCAGCTTGTGCTACTCCCGTGCTTCCGCCTTGGATCTGAGAATAGCCAGCTGCAGGTCCTCCTTCTTTTGCCGGTATACGGCATACAACCGGTGACCTTTGGCTTCGTCCCGCGCGCCGTCTGCGTTGCCATATGTACACGCGGCTCGCCGCTATGCAAGCCCTGCGCAGTTCCTCAATTTCCGCCGACCACCAGTAAACCGCCCTCTTCGGAGGGTGGGACCCGGCTCTCGACATGGCGGAGTCACAAATAGCGGTCAGGGCTGCAGAAAACCACGCGGTCTCGTCCTCGACATTATTCGACGGCGCTCCACTTTGTGCTGCCCACGCCTGGACAAAGGCTGCCTCCACTGCTATATCCAGGTCCAGCCGTGTTAAAGCCCACCTCGGGAAATGTGCCGCCGCACTCCCCGAACCACGACGCCTGCCATTCCCTCCGAGGGGGGAGATTTCAAACCGTATATATCGGTGATCGGATAGAGTCTCAACCCCCTCCATCACCTGCCACCTCTGGACTCGTGCTGCGACAGCGGGGGAAGCAAACGACACGTCCACTATGGATCCGCCACGCTGTCGCACGCAGGTGTGGGTGGACCCCCGGTTTAGGATTTCCAGGCCCACGTTGATCGCCCACTCCTCGAGGGTTTGTCCCCACACATCAGTGGTGGGACTACCCCACAACGTAGACTTGGCGTTTAGATCTCCCAGGACGGATACCGGTAGCGGTGCTATGCGTTGCACCGCCACCCCAACCTCGTCCAGGAAGATCTCGAACTCGGCCAAAGTCTTGTTGGGGGAGAAGTAAACGCCTATTACGGCCGTTTCTCCCCACTTTACCACCACAAATCCCCGACCTCTCTCCACCAAAGACAGCGCGGTCGCTCCCACAATCACGACAGAGCCCAGTGAGTCCCCAGCCCAGGTGGGCTGGTTTGGCACAAAATAGGGGTCTGCGGCTACGGCGATATCCGTCAACCACTGCCGTATGGACTGCAGGAAGAGATCCTGAGCCACGCCGCAGTGGTTGAGGTTAGCTTGAAGGACTTTGTGTATGCGACTACTGTCCATTGGTGAGTCCTTCTGTCTCCATGCTTTCCGGCCTGGCACCAACGGCGGCCTCTTTTCTGACTCCTTTAATAGGGGGCGCTGCACATGCCACGCTCCCCACTCTGTGCGCGGCCGGCCTCCCGGCAGCCTCGCATACCGAACAGTGCGGCGACGCCGAACATGCACTGGCTATGTGGCCGCACTTGCCGCAGCGATAACATTGTTTGCTGCGATCCCCATCGGTGGGGGACATGGCACTCACATGCCCCGTCCGAAGGCACCGATAGCACCTGGTCGGCTTGAGTCCAAGGAGCCGGACGCCAACTGTAACCCAGCCTATCGCCATGGTACTCTTCTGGGCCGCCTTTTTGGCCGCAGCAATCGGGCAACGCACCCAGGTCGCTCCGAGGCCTGACGGACCTGGACGTATCGATCCCACCTTTACGTCGGCCGGCGAGCATCCCCCTTCTCGTGCTACTGCTGCGGCAATCTCCTCATCTGTGGTGGCGCCGTCAAGATCCATCAAGCGGAGCTCGGCACACTTGATAAGTCTGGAGATGCGGACGTCGTCGGGGCTGAACACTTCGTGCTAAGTCTATCTACTCTTTTAAAAATTTTAGAATAATTCTTAACATATTCAATAAATTCTGGTTTATGGTTATAAGATTTTTCATCATAAAGTTCATATAAACTTAGTCTACTTTTAATAATACCACAGGTTGCCCATTCACTAAAACCAGCACGATCACCAACTATGACATTTTTGGGCTTAAAAATGTTATTAAATTCATCCCTGATTAGATGGAACAATGAGTTAAATTAATCGTTTGGGTCATCCTGAAAGGGCAACCTAGGTACTTTCTCAATTACATTGCATTTAAAACGCTCTAAGCGGCCTAGATTCATTGGGACAAAGCTAACCTTTTTCTTTTGAACCTTACTAGTCCTAAGAGACACAACTAATTGACCGCTATGATCGGATTCTAGTTTGTTTATTACAGAATAATATCTAGGTCTAACATTAGTAAAAATATTATCAATACATGTTGCACTAGTAGCAGTTATTCTAGTAGGTTCCAAGAAAACATTGTACATATTATACGATTTCATAAGAGTTATAAACTTCGTAGTAAGAATATTGTTTTCTAATAAATTGATATTAAAGTCTCCACAGATAGCAACTGTTTTATTTGAAGTGGAGGTTTTAAATAAAATGTCCTTCATTAACCGCTCGAGATCATCATAAGGTGAAGATGGAGGTCTGTTTACGCACAAAACAATAAACTGCTCAGACTCAATACATGCAACTTCTATAACTCTTTCAACAGATAGGCTTACAATATCCTTACGTTCTTTAAATTTAATATTTTTATTTAAGATTATTAGACAGCCACCATGTATCATGTTAACTCTGCTGAAAGAGCTAGCAACCTGATGATTTGAGAAATTGAACGTGATCTGGTTACTTTTCAGCCAATGTTCAGTAAGACGCTCTCGGGCTACCGTGCAAACAATACCTTATTGAATTTGTCTCCTATATTTAAATTGTTTCTACGGTTATAAAGTCACCTGGTCTCGATTTTAAGTTGTCAATCGACAAGTGATATTAGTTTTTAGCTGTTTTGTGCATCGAGTAATGATTCTAAAGTGACTTATACAAGACTATTACCATACACATTAAAGCAATAACTAATTTACTCTGCCATAAAGTGATATCGGGAAGTGCTCTGCTGTAACGCGTAAGCGACGCGATATCCACGGGACTCACGTCGTTCTTGCCGTGACCGCGCTGTGCATCGGACAACGAAACTTTACTATTCGAACAGTTTGGCAAGGAAATAATTTTATTGTTCTGCGGGTGGTTTTGATTAATACAATTGTTTATTATGCCGCTTAAACGAACACCACCAAACACCCCTGTAAGGAGGATATCAGACCACATTCCGAGATAAAATTACTCCACGGGACGATGCCATCTACGAGTCAATCAACGAATCAACGCTATAATGCGCCAGAGGGCAGCAATAACGATAATACCCGCATACACCCAAGCGAGAACGTGACTCTCCGTCCTACCAAGAGGCAGGCGTTGTCACCACCTTCTGGCAATGAGGATTCCCCAGTAACACGCGATGAGATTCGCAAAATTATGGACGATGTTTTGAGAACGCATTTAGCTGATCTAACAGACAAGTTAAGTTCAAAAATGCGTGCAATTTTAGATGCCAAACTTCAACAGGTAAAAAATGAGCTTCAAGATGTAAAACAAGCTATGCAATTTGTGAGTGACCAGTTCGACGACATTGTAAATGAGCAAAAAGCAGTCCAAAATAATGTGAAAAAAGTTCAGGAACAAAGTACCTTAATGCACTCCACCATCACAGATTTAAAATTACGCATTAACCAGCTTGAACAACATGCTCGGTGCAAAAATATAGAAATACAATGTCTCCCCGAAAAAAGGTCCGAAAACTTAGTCACTATGTTAAAGGAGTTGGGCAAAAGCATATCATGTGAAATAAAGGATGACAATATCATGCGTATAACAAGGGCCGCTAAAATTAATCCTGAGAACACACGCCCACGATCGGTTATAGTAGAGTTTAATAGCGTAAATAAGCGAGATCAATTTTTGGCGGCTACCATAAGCTACAACAGAGCAAACCCCGCGAATAAACTCAACAGTTCACACATGGGATGCAGCGGTGCGAAGCTACCAGTCTACGTCACAGAACATCTATCTCCGTTAAACAAATCACTCCACGCAGCAGCGAGAAAAGTTGCAAAAGAAAAGGGGTACAGGTTCGTCTGGGTAAGGAACGGCCGTGTTCTTATTCGCAAGAGCGAGCACGATAAGTACATTGTAGTGAGGGAAATGAGTGTTTTGGATAATTTAAAGTAGAAAAATTAATTACTATGCACGAATCAATTACGTAACACTATAAAATTTAAACAAATAAAAATATATTATCAAAACACTCGTGGCCTGAGGACTAAAACACACTTATTTTTTCAGAACTTGATTACTAGCAGTTATGACATCATTGTGTTAACCGAAACTTGGCTGAACTCTGCCGTCTTAAGCACTGAACTATTTGATGACCGTTATATAGTATATAGACGTGATAGAGAGTCATCAGGTTTCCATGGCGGTAAGGAGGGAGGTGGGGTATTAGTCGCAGTCATGAAACACCTGACGAGTACGCGAATGATGGTTTGAGAGAGTAATTGTGAAGATCTTTGGGTTTTGATAAATATACCTCATCCCAAATCATTCAAACAATTGGCTATCTGTGCTGTCTACCTCCCTCCTCCTGTCCATTGTCAAATCTTGAAACACTTTATTCAAAATTGTAACTCTCTACTTGATCATTATGAAGGTCGCTCTTGCATATTAGGTGACTTTAATCTCAGTAATATTAATTGGAAAAGAGCTACAACAAGTCAGTGCTCGAAATTGGGTCAGTTTTTGGTCGATTTTGCACATGTTGCCAACCTATGGGAGCTCAATCAAATACCAAATAACAGGCAAAAATTTCTAGATCTTGTTCTGTCAGACGTACCATCCTGTACTGTGTCAGCAGCCCTAATCGCGCTTGCACAGATTGACCCTTTACATCCACCACTTGAAGTCGATGTATTGAGCGTGGAAAGTAAAGAGCTTGTTGTCAACCTTAATAATCGAAGGCTAAACTACCACAAGGCTGACTATGAAGTGATTAACAATGATCTGTCAATGATTGACTGGAACATGGAATTAGCGCAACGCACAAATGTTAATTCCATGCTATCGATATTCTATGCCAAACTCAAGGAAGTAATTTACAAACATGTGCCTCGCAAAAAGGCTGGGAACCGTAAATATCCACCGTGGTTTACTAAATCCCTCATTGCCATACTAAAAGAAAAAAATAACATACATTCTCGATTTAAAAAGTACCGGAACCCAAGGGACAAAATAGAGTTTAATTTGTTAAGCAAAAGGTGTTCAAAAATAGCTGAGAAGTGTTACAATCAATACATAGACGATGTAGAGAGTAAAATCAACCATAACTCCAAATACTTCTGGTCATATGTGAAGTCTAAGAAAGTGGAATCTAGTTTTTACCCTAGCCAAATGACTGACGGAACTTCTGTCAGCTCCGATGGTGAGGGGATATGTAATTTGTTCGCATCTCTGTTCTCGCAGGTCTACAATAATGGGAATTCTAATAATAACTTCACTATGTCGAATAACTTAAAGCTTATAGACAAGTTAAGCTTTAGTTTTGGCTCAGTGGTAGTGGACCAAACAACAATAATGAAAAAGCTAAATAAGCAAAGCAAGCAAGCTAAAATAGTCTAGAATATCTAAGGGTGCGGGCCCAGACGGTATTCCGCCAATTTTCTTAGAAATTGTTCGTCCAACTTGATAATACCACTACATATTATCTTTGCGACATCGATCTCATCTGGAATATTTCCGGATGAGTGGAAAGTAGCCAAAGTAGTACCTATTCATAAGTCTAGGGGAACGGAAGACGTGAACAATTATCGTCCAATCTCGATTATCTCTACCATAGCAAAGATTTTTGAGTCCATAATTTGTCCTCACATACAAAAGTATTTTAGTCAGTATTTATCTATCCATCAACATGGTTTCGTCAAGGCAAGGTCTACTTCAACTAACTTGGTCACATTTGTGGAAGATTTGGCTGAGGCAATTGACTGTCGTCAGCAGGTAGATGTAATATATACTGACTTCAGCAAGGCCTTCGATAAGGTGCCCCATTCTATACTGCTCCACAAATTATCAGTATATGGTTTCTGTGGAGGTCTTCTTAAATTGATCGAGACTTACCTGAGGAATCGCTCCTTCTACGTCGTAGTTAATGGTTTCAGGTCAAACTTGTTCTCTGCCTCTTCTGGTGTACCTTAAGGATCACATTTGGGTCCTATCCTCTTTAATATTTTCGTAAATGACTTACCTAATTGCCTTCTACATTCTGAACCTTATATGTACGCCGACGATCTAAAAATTTCACGCATTATAAAAAATACTTACGACGTAGCTCTTTTACAACAGGGCATAGAACACATTACCCAGTGGTGCAGCAACAACCAAATGCACCTCAACACTAATAAATGCTATCACATGAAGTTCACCCGCAAACTCCATTTCATTGATTCTAGCTATTCTATAGAAGGCACTTCCATACGTGAAGTTGACACAATTAGAGACCTGGGTATTAATTTAGACAAAAAACTTACTTTTCAACCTCATATGGATGAGATAATCAAAAAAGCATCCAAAATGCTAGGGTTCGTCATAAGAAATGGTAAAACATTCAGAAAGCCGCAAACAAAAATACTATTGTACAATACCTTGATTCGTAGCATACTAGAATACTGTCCCACTGTCTGGAGACCGCATTATTCTACACATATTTTAAGACTAGAAAGGATTCAGAAGCGTTTCATGTGGCATTTGGCATTTTCTGCTGGAATATCCAAAAGTCATAAAAGTTATAGTGAAAGATTTGCGTTTTTTAATACACCATCGCTTGAAAAAAGAAGAGCGCTTCTGGATCTGAATTTCATGTACAAATTACTACACAACCAATTGGATTGTCCATCGCTGATTAAAAGTCTAAAGTTTAACGCCCCTCATCGGATACCCCGTAAAGCAATGGCAATAATGGTTCATCCATTTCGGAGCACGGTTTTAGGATACAATTCGCCGATTCCCAGGTTGTGCAGAGCTGTTAATAAATATTGCATAGACGCAATCGACATATTTTCAGTAAAATCGCATGAATTTCGTAGACTTATTTTCGAAAACTTACCCAACTAACATTTATTTGCCAAACCTCATGACATTAAATAATTTAAAAAAAACAATAATTAATTAAATTATTTGCAATTTTATTATAGTGTGATTAATTAATATTTCTTTGTATTTCATTTTATTGTTATTATTTTTCATTCTGAAAGTTAGTGATTTAATTTTATTTTATAATTAATTATGATTGTCTAAGTAATAATATATCTGTCAATAATCCGTCAATAATATATAGAATAAATACTTGTTATGCATGCTGTATTCACCTGAAATTAGTTATGCAATTGGTCATGAACTTAAAATTTGTATCACTTGCAAATGAATTATTGTACATAACTGTTGGTGAATCTAATTAAATAAATAAATAAAAGACAGAGAATATCTATCTTGCAACCATCCATAAATAATTCATTTTCCAAATCTTTGCCTGTTATACATTGAATATTTTGACACACCATGTTAATTAAATTTGTTTTATTGTTAAATATTTTATTTAAATTAGAGCAAGAGAATGCCTCTATTGTCTATCTATCTATCTATCTATAACCTCACGCCAGAACCCTTGCGGGGTAGGCAGAGAGTACAGAGTTCCAACAGGTTCTTTCCTTACATACCTCTCTGGCTTCCTCGACTCTCATAGTTCGTCTCATACACGCTCGCCGGTTACGGAGACTCTTGACTTTTCCATCAGATAAGACTCAGTTTATTTGGTCGTGGTAAGATAGTCTAGGTCTTCCCCGGTACCTGCATCATTCCACTTTCACATTGTATATCTGTTTTGTCATTCTTTCCTCTGGCATTCTTTCTATATGCCCGAACCAACGGAGCATGCCCTTTCTCATCCTTACACCGATACTATCTTTCATACCTACTCGCTGTCTTACTATGCTGTTGCTAATGCGGTCGGTCAGCTTCACTCCGCACATCTTCCGCAGAGCTCGCATTTCTACCGCATTTATCCTACTTTCATTCTCCTTCTTACATACCCAGCTCTCGCTACCATATAACAGCGTTGGGACAAGAACTCCGTTATGTATGGCCAGCTGCGCCTTATGGCTTAAGTGCTGGCTCCCGAGTAGCTTTCCCATCGCACCATTCACTCTGTTCCCTGCACTCACTCTTCTCTCTATGTCAGCGGTGTATTTCCCATCCTTACTGAAGGCGCATCCAAGATATACAAACTCATTCACTTGCTCCAGCACATCGTTACCAACCACAATCCTTACATTCGTTCTGGTTTCTTCCCTTTCAAAAACCATAATCGTTTCTATTGTCTTTGCGTGTAATTTAAATTACTTGAAATGTCAAAAGTTTTAATATTAAAAATGTCTGAATTTAAATTACAAATGTCAATATTACATTGCTCAATAGAAGCAACTTTGTTATTAACCAATTTTTTGGCTGATGTATATAAAAAATATGATAGCGAACCAGCTATCTGTCTTTTAAAATATTTTGAATGATAAAAATCATCTTTTGTCAAGTAGTGTGAGTTATTAACATAACTGTTAATGTCAATGACATGCATTTTGTCACTATTATTATAGCAGACAGCCGATCGGAGGTGGTCGGTGAAGGCATCTACGGCCTGATCGGTGTCCTGGAGGGGACGGAGGGGACGGGATGGAGTCAGAGCTGAGAGGGAGGGGGGGGAGGCTCGGTATCCGCCAAGACCGTGCTTAGCGCATGCCAATCCACTACCGTCTGTTTGGGTCGCTGAGGGGTGGTAGGGAGGGAACCGAGTCTCATGACTACAGGTCGATGGTCAGAGTCGAGCTCCTGGACTACTTCTAAGGAGTGCAGCCGTAAGGTAACACCCTTCAGAAGCGCCATGTACAGGACGTCGGGTCGGTGGTTGAGATTGCCGGGATAGTGGGTAGGGTGCATGGGTGCAATGACGTCAAAGTCGAGAAGGTCGACCAGGGCGTCAAGGCTCCTACCGTTAAGGGAAGTGGTGAGACCATTCCAGGCCACGTGCTTACTCTTGAAGTCGCCCGCCAGAATGACGGCGCTTCCCAGATTGAGGAGTGCTTCAAAGTCACAGTTCAGTCAAGTTGGAAGGCTTATAGGTGGCCTTCAACTTGACTTAACGAATACCACATTAAAGGTTTCGCCACATAGCCGACGTGGTGCGACGGGAGCGCGGCATTAGCGCGGCTTGGGGAGTTGTAATGTACTAAAATGTACGGAAGACGCCACACAGCGCAGCCCCACTCGGCGTGACGAACGTAGCCGAGTAGTGCCGTCGCGCTCCCGTAGGGCTCCGTCGGCTATTTGACCAAATCTTTAATGGTAACCGAAACCAACGTCTTAAAGTGCCTTCCGAAGCACGGAAACGTTCGAATATAAAAATGCCACAAACAGTCACAGTAAGATAACTAAAAAGATTATGATTTTCAATCATGTTAAAATTAGGTAAATCCATTAATTGTATTATCAATTAATTATTCAATTAAAATTGTTGTACTACTTAGATAGCCTGCCTACAGGCTCGTCTAGAACGGTTAATTAAAACTGAGACAATATAATTTTATTTATACCATAAATTTAATCATTGTTTAAAATACATCTTAGAAATGTCGCATACATTTCTAAGATGTATTTTTAGCTATACTTTAAGCGCTAAATAGAAAAGCAATTACATAATTACTCATTTCAAATTATGTAAATACCCTGTTTGTTATAATATACAACTAAATTGTAAGTACTTAATCTAAAATCCATTAGAGGCCGATGTTCTTTTAGACGTAAATAATTCACGTTTAATCCATCAAATAGATACGGGCCATAACCTTAGCTATTAAATAATGGACAATGCCGACAGTTACATAACAGAATTTGGAATAGAAGAGCTGAGGACTGGACCCCATGGCGTGCTTTGGAAGAGGGCTATGTTCAGCAGTGGGCTGCGTTATGATGAAGATGAAAATAACAGAGCTTCACGAACTACCTTAGCAGCGACATTGTTTTAATGTATTATGCAATTTCCTAGATTCACGAAAAATTCGAAATTTTTCGTAACAAAACGTAATTTAACAGTCCTCTATTTTATCGTGACAGTGAGACATTGAATATTTTAGTCTAAGTCCGCATGACAGAACCCAAATAATTAAAGTTACTTACAAACAAATTAGTATGTAAAACCAAAGCGTCCATTGTAATTAGTACTCTAACTAATTATAAATAGAGTTCGTTTTCCACTCACCGACGACATACATGTGCGTGTGAACCTGCGCTGTCTGAAAGGACGGCGCGTCCGCAGACACTTCGCAGGTGTAGCGACCGCCCGCAGTCTGCGTCGCCGCCTGGATAGTCAGGCGCTCGGCGTCGCTCTCCTCACGCTGTGAATAACATGGCTTCGTCAGGAGTTACGCGGAGATATAAAATAAAAATAGGAGTTCTGTAAAGACAAAATCTGTTGGAACTCCGTGTTGTTTATTTACTCCGCAAGGGATCTGGCCCAATGTCATAGATAGAGAATGGGCACAAACGGATGTGTTTTTTAAACATAACCCCACACTAGGAGTTCCTGTGTCATGGTTGAATTTACAAATATAAAATTCTAACACAAACCGCAACAAATATTCGTAAATCGCACAACGATTTATCCCGTGTAGGGATCAAACTCGCAATGGCTCTCTCGGCTCTCAGTTTACTTTATACACAAATTTTTTGCCGACAATTTGAGGCGCAACTGTACAATAGGGCGAGCTACTACGTAATTCATAGTTCTAGGTCCAGACTGCTGAAGATTTTTCGGTAGAATAACCCCGATAACTCTTTGCCTGACCGGCCGATTCAGCGCTCGACTAATGAGGCATTCAAGATTTAATAGATACGTTTATATTGATCTCAGTTTGGTATAGTATAATTAAAAAATATTTTGTTAATGCGGGCACACAAGATTTGTCTAATGCGGTGATCGAACCCGCGACTACTCAATCCAACGGGCAGAGCGGCTTCTGCTCTTGATTATAATTTCTCAAAGAATGTTATTATTATGAATGAATGTTATTACTATTAGAATTATTATTAGAATGTTATTACTAATTTAGATGCGGATTGGTGGAGGCAGTTTTATGACTACATTTCCTTAATGCTTATTAAACTCACTAGGAGCCGTCCAAATTAACTTAAAAACTTATAAAGTGGTAGCCGAGAAAAATGACTGACTTACCTTTTGATGCGCATGGGTGCTTCCATATGCAAAATCTCGAAAGGGTCATCCATTTCTGACTGAACGAGTCGAAAGCTACTTAACCTTCAGGGTTGCCTTACACAAACCTACAAGCACCTCACATACCTCTACCAGCGCCTCATCAATACATTTCTAAATAACCAAACCAAATTTTTCACATACTTAAGTCACACAGTATTGATTTTCTTACGCAGCACCTGAGTCTTGTTCTCGGCTTATTTCTTTAGCGTCAGCACCTCAAATAGGACCAGTTAGTATAATTTAACCCAAATCACCTGATAGAGCAGTCAATTTACTAAAAGGTGCACACTATAATGGTTCTTAGTGACATGACTTTAACATAAAAACAAATAGTAATGACTTTTCTTGGAGATTTTTATCAGCGTGTTTTTGGGACAACTGCTACAACTCCATTACTCTAATATTATAAAAATAACTATGACCTAAAATACATTAATCAGTGACAAAGTATTAAAAACACATTTACGCCTATATTTCCCAAGCGGGGTGGCAGAGGTTTACTGTGTACTTCCATTTTTCGCCGACAATATTGGGTCCCATGCAATTCAGACTCTGGATTTGTACTGGGAATTTTTCAATAGGAAAACTACGTTTGTCCGACTAAAGGTTTGAATCTAGGACCTCGAAATTGGAACCCGAATTATTTGCCTCTAGACCAACGGCACAGTCTATGAAATGTTCTATCACAAAAATATGACTTTACCAACCCTTACCCAATGGACCAACACGAATAGTTATACTTTAAGTTTCGAAACGTGGTAATACTTTAGACTTGGTAAAACTTTATCATTTGCATTTAAATTACAATAAACTTTTGTCTAAAGGTCTTTTTAACTTTTTTATTATTACAGCGACGGGTTAGAATCTAAAATATATTTAAGGCTGCTGAGTAGCCTTAGTAATTTTATCAAGCCGTTATTATTATTTACAGGATAAATACCTACCTAAAATGGCTGAGCTTATAACGCTGACTACTTTAAGTAATTTTGTTTTGAAATATTTTGTAAATATGGACGTAATTTATACATAAAAATATTAAGTTTAATATTATATCCAGTTGACTGTTGTTTAAAAATGTATGTATTCTAAAATATATTATTAGAGAAACATTGAAGGTATAGTCGATAAAACGCTCATGTTATATTCAAGAGGATTTAAATCCCAGCTTGCATTCATTTGTTGTTCGTGTTACTACCAGCTGTACTACCAGTAGTAACCACGAAGAATATATAAAGAGGCTTAAGCAACTGTGCATTGTGTCTTCTAACTAGGCCCTGACGTCAAGCTAAAATCGGTTATTTCAGTTATTAGTGGTGCTCTGCAGACCTTAATACTATATTTATACTGCAGAAAAGGATCCTAAAGAATCTCTTAAAGATATGTTTAAGGAAATAACCATTATTCTAACCATCTTTAATTTCTAACATTATTTACCAATTCATATATGAAAATTTGTTATATACGAGAACGACAAATTTGAAAAATTTTGCGATATCCATACTGTAAATTCACGGAGTAAAAATAATCTTGCTGTAAATGTCACGCGTCTCCACAGAATTAGCAATTCGTTCATGGGCCAGTGTATATGCTTTTATAACAAACTTCCACACGATATTCGAGATTTACCAATTAATAAATTTAAAACCATAATCAAAGCTAAATTATGTAAGAAAGCTTGTTACAAAATCTCGGATTACATAGAATATAAGACCGCGTGGGATTGAAGTGTCATATTATTAATAGTGATGCTATGTATTTTTCTCTTGTAATTACGGCAATGGTAAAGCGTAGCGTGTTTAGCCTGAGGAGCCTAGGGTATTGCTGCTTTGTAGACACAATCTGGCTACCTTCTTTGAGCTACTGGTTTGATCATGCTCACTATAATGTCTCCGGTGACGGTCTGGCGCGGGTCACTCCCGTCCCTCCAATATGGTCGAAGTGACTGATAGTTGTGTCAGCATTCACACTCGTGAACGGGGTCCAGCAATCATACTTGTGGGGTCTGGCCCATCTGAGATTCTTTAGACACTCTTTACAGATAATATCATTACATTCATATCTCGATCGTAGGACATTACACTGGAGCTAGATCGTAAACTATTAAATTGTAACCTAAATATTGTATCCACACAATATGATTAAAAAAAAAATGGAAAAGATAACTAAATAAAGAAGACAAACCCGCTGGGTTTCTTTGCCGGATTTTCTCAGTGGAAGCCGCTTTTCGATCCGGTGGTAGATTAGTAGTTAAATTAGATTTAAATTTTTAATATGATAATTATTATATACTCTGTACTCTCTGCCTACCCCGTAAGGGATCTGGCGTGATGATATAGATAGATAGAGAGATAGATTAAAGTTATATATTATGTATTAAATATGTTATGTATTAAATTATAATTTAAGCGGGACTTATCTACACTAATATAATAAAGAGAGAAAGATTTGTATGTTTGCTGCGAATAAACTCAAAAACTACTGGAGCGATTTAATGATTATTTTACCATTATAAAGCCACATTATTCAGAAGTGACCTAGGTTTTAAAACATAGACCTGGTAAGTGACGCTGTTTTCGACCGGGTACGAAGTCGCGTAAAACTGCTATTACAAAATAAATTATTTGAGTTTGAGTTAGTCATCGTGGTGGGCGTAGTTTATGTCAGTCTGTCTTTCTTAGCTAGATAGTAAATACAGAAATGGCGGGAGTGTAATAGCCTCTTCATTTACTTCGCGTAGTGACCCGCTTGATCGTATTTGGAAATCAAATAAATGCCGTAGTAACACCGGCAATATTCAAAACATGTCACTTGCATGCTAACGGTGGCAGAAGCTTCGTAAGGAAACCTTAATTCGGAGAGTATCTAAAAAATATTCTAAAGGCATGTGAAATGATGTATGACGAAGTCTTCGGCGAAATGTTGGTGTACAAATTACATCTATACCTTCAGCGAAAACGGGCATGAGAATTATTTATATATTTTTTTTCTTTTTTTAACTTTTATTATTACTTAAATACCATCCAAAAACTACGTACATATTTTAAATCTACCTATTAGATTGGAAAAAACATGCCGGAACTCTGTACTCTCTGCCTACCCCACAAGGGATCTGGTGTGATGATATCGATATGAAAATTTAAAGTCTTTTCAAGTCTAAAAGTGTTGAAGTGTCATAGATTTCGACATCAATAGAGCAGAGTTTTACAATCGTTTTACGCTTTACTGGTATTCCTTTATTAACCCTTCTTCTTCTAAGTGTTTCGACGGCAAACGTGATACAATTATATGGACGAGACCCAGAAAGCGGCCACACTAACTGCATTTTCGGAAGCAGATATCAAGTCTTCCTGCGTGCAGATGTTAGGGCACGCAGGACACGATACAAGGTGAGACATCATTTCGGTTGCACCACTCAAACACTCTAGATTTGTGCTGTCAGTGAGTTTCCACATGAGCACGGTTTTCTTGCTTCGACTGACCTGATTACCTTGAAGTTAATTTAAATGAACACCGTTGCGACTATGTTCTCCACAAGCGGGGCTAGCAGAGGTTCACTTTTCATCGACTTTGTTAGATGCCAGTGTAATAGGAGGCGAGCCTATTCATATCATACCGGGTAAAATGCCAGACTTCGGACTGATAATGAGATTTTTATAGAAAAATCACGCCTTGTCAGACCTAGGATTTGAAGCCAGGAACTCGTGATCGAGGTTCTGAGAGGAGACCATGGACTGGCAAATGTAATGCAGGGCGCCCTCAGACTAGGTGGAGCGAGGAACTTCGTAGGGCGGCTGGCAGAAACTGGATGCGAGTAGCCAAGGATCGTACCCAGTGGCGTGCACTTGGAGAGGCCTATGTCCAGAAGTGGACTGATATAGGCTGATAATGATGATGATGATGAACTCGTGATCGATACGCGCATTATTTGCCACTGCACCGACGAAGCAGTTTGATTTAAGTAAACATGGTTGAGTATTCAAACAACTACTTTCATTGACTGTTGGCGTATGATGTAGTCGGCAAACTCGAAGTCTTGGGTTCGAATCCTATGTTGGACGCTGTTTCTTCATAAAGGTTATAAGGTCTTAAATGCTAGTACGTACAGCATGCTCAATCTGAACTCCTTTGTGAGAGGCTGGTGCCTGCACTAGGTAAACCTGTGGTACAGGGAACCAGGCTGTCACCATTATAACGAATACTGCATTAATAAATGGAAACGTGAAACAATTATAAGGAACATTCTCTTAATAAGAGTAACCTCTCTGACTTCCTCAACTCTCATAGTTCGTCTCATACACGCTCGCCGGTTACGGGGACTCTTGACTTGTCCTTCAGATAAGACTCGGTCTATTTGGTCGTGGTAAAATAGACTAGATCTTACCCGGTACCCAAAATCCTTCCACTTTTGCATTGTATATATGTTTTGTCATTCTTTCTTCTGACATTATTTCTATATGCCCGAACCAACGGAGCATACCCTTTCTCATCTTTACACCGATACTATCTTACATACCTACTCGCTTTCTTACTACGCTGTTGCGAATACGGTCAGTCAGCTTCAATCCGCACATCTTCCGCAGAGCTCGCATTTCCACCGCATTTCTCCTACTTTCATTCTGAGTTGGGACAAGAACTGCGTTATGTATGGCCAGCTGCGCCTTTTGGCTTAAGTGCCGGCTCCCAAGTAGCTTTCCCATCGCAACATTTACTCTGTTCCCTGCACTTACTCTTCTGTCTGAATCCTGTTGAACACAGTACATCATTACCAGCCCCGCTTGTGCAAAAAAGTGTGACGCTTTTTTTAAATCAAACATTTGCATAAACTGTAATTGCCATACTCAAAATTTGACATGTAAATAGAAACTCGATAATTTCGTGGTTCAGTCAACTTAATTAACACCAGGTGGATTAGTTCGTAAATTAATTACATACATAGCAACCTGTCGTATCGACTAATCTATTTTATACAATGGCGACCTATTTCAATACGATCTAATACCAATGGAACACGTTAATTTGCAATGTCCTTATTCGCTATGGCCGAACGTTACAATATTTTTACGGAATGATCGCATAATGGTATTTTGCCTAAACACTACAGTCTGTTTCATAAGTAATATTTTAAAAAATGAAGAGCTCAAGTCAGTTTAAACAACAGCGTTTCACGTTCAACACATTCTTAATTTGGATAGGTCCATAAGTCGTTTATATTACGATGGACGATTTAGCGCAGTGGTTAAGTGCTTAAACCGCTCCGCCCACTGTCTAATAGTCGCGGCTTCGATTCCCGCACGGGAAATATCTTTTTGAGATCTACAATTATTGGTTCCGGTCAGAGTATTTGTGCATGTGACTTTTCATTTTTGTAAACGCTCCCACAACACAGGGATAAATCCTTATGTGGGGCTACGTTTTTTAAGAAACAAACATAAATAATTTAAAAAAAATAATGATCACCGTGTAATTATGCCCGGCTCACCCCCTGTTACATAGGGCCTAACATTGTCGGCGAAAACGGCGGCGTACACAGTATACCTCTGCCACCCCCGGTTGGTGAATATAGGCGTGACGGTGTTTATGAACACCGTCTTGCCTATATTCCTCAAGCGGGGCTGGTATACATCTACTTTTCGCCTACTGTGTTAGGTCTAATATAATAGGGACAGTAGTAAAGGCTTCCGTCTTTACTACTGGACCAGGCACAATGCCAGACTCTGAACTGATACTGGAAATTTGCCTCCTGGAAAAACTGGAAATTCCCTCCCTCAAAAACCGCCACAACGCTGCTCTGTACGCATCCACCTTCTCAGTCATCGGTCTAACATGTAGAGGGCCTGCCCTCTACACGTCTTCCGATACGTGGTCGCCACTCGATAACCTTTCTGCTCCAAATTCATCGGGTTCTATGTACTTACCTAATTGCTGTTTTCTGTAATGTGTAGGTCAATTTTTCCTTCTTTCTTTCTATTTCTCGAAGTTATCGTAACGCCCCACGTTACATGTTTATTTGGTCATAGAAAATAAGGGCGTATTTACTGTATTGGAAGCAATATGGATGGATATACGATATTCCCTCCCTGATTATCAGGGAAACAATTTGTTGTCGGGTATAATATGTCTGCCCTTTTTCTAGTTTTATTCTTATTTGATGATATATTTATTCAGGTTGAATAGAATAAGAATGTTACTAATAAAGTAAGAAAGGAGGAAATGAAGCTTTCTAGTTTTGAACTTAGAGTGCTAACTTAATTAACGTGTGAAAAAAACCGAGTGCTAGAAGAAAACGTTTATATCCTGGTGACGTTTGCCCTGACTGTCGTCTCGACTGTCCCTTGCGTGCTCAGGTTCTACTCAGTGGTTTTAAGTGAAGACAATTAGTTGTGGATTGTAATAAAAATGTAAATGTAACCATATTTATGAGTTGTATCCGTTTTACAATTGGCCAGCGTATAATTCTTAATAATAACACACATCATATATTCCCAAAATAAACCCACACACACACAGTGGGTGTACGCAATAAACCTCCACGTTTACTGTGTAAGTCCACCCACTTTTCGCCAACGATGTTAGGTTCCAATTTAATAGAGGGCGATGTTATTGCTACTCGTATAACACTGACCATCATCCCAGACTCCGATGAATAAGTCCAAACGAAGGATGAAAATGCTTGAAAATTTAATAATAATTATGTAATATTAGCCCTGTTAAGAAACTGTCCCACCCTTGGGCACGGGCCTCCTCTCAAACTGAGAGGGTTAAGGCCATAGCCCACTACGCTAGCCCAGTGCAGGTTGGCAAACTAAACACACCTTCGAGAAACTCTTAGGCATGCAGGTTTCCTCACGATGTTTTCCTTCACCGTTATAGTAAGTGATATTTTTTTTTTTAATACGCACATGCTTTCCGAAAGACAGAGGAGCGTGCCTGGGTTTAAACCCGAGACCTTGCAGTCCAACGATCTAACCACTAGGCTATTACTGCTCTTGAAAATTTAAATCGCTTAAATAGCACCCATCTCGGGCAGATTCAACTGAACTCTGGTTAAACTTGAAGATAATACTACCGCTGCGAGCATATTAAGTATAATTTAGTTAAAAAAAGATAATAATAAGGCCAGCCTCTTCCAGTTCTCGAAAGTGGTCACATCACGCTCCAATGGGATCGATCTATTATCACGGACAGGACTATTGTAGCCAATAAACCTGATATTGTGATGATAGATCGATCGATGTGTCGTGTAATGCTAGTTAATGTCACCGTTCCGCATGATGATAACATTGGGAAGGCCGAAAAAGAAAAATTATCTAAATATTTGGAACCTCATGGGCCAGCCCATGAGGTTACCGACATATGGAATGTTGATTCAACTATCATTATTCCGACAGTCGTATCAGTCAACGGCCTAATGGTGAAGAGCTTCGATAAACACCTCGAGAAGCTCTCGCTAGGCAGTTGAGTGAAGGGCCTGATACAGAAGGCAGTAGTATTAGACTCGGCAGGGAGGTCCCTCCCTTTGGAGTCCTGTCCACCGGTAGCTTGGGTCGTAGACCTTGGTGTCGGTGGAGCACACTTTTTTTATACAATATATTTATATAATTATTATTATTTATTAATATTATTATTTATATGCTTTTTTGTATAATATTTATACATATATTATAAGAAAAATATTAAATAATTGCATACATAAACACCGTCACGCCTGTTTTCCCCAAGCGGGGGTGGCAGAGGTGTACTGAGTACACCCACGTTTCCCTGACGATGTTAGGTCTCATGTAATGGGGGGGCGAGCCATATACCGGGCACACTTCCAGACTCCGGACTAGTTTTCGCTAGAAAAACAACACCTGTCCGTCCTAGGATTTTAACCCAGGACCTCGTTCTCACAAAGCGGTGCGCTTTACAACTAGAGCAACTAGGCAGTAAAATAAAGGAGCAGGCAAATAAATGCATACATAATAATAATAACTTATTTATTTACAGGCAACTGAAATTTTACAAAAATATTTTTGTTCAACTTACAGGCCAATTCATAAAAAAACTTGTAAACTAAATAACATGTATCGCCGACGACATGTTGCACTCTGCAGGCTCTTCTTCAGGAAGTGTCAACTGTCTTTCGAACATTTTTTTTTGGTTAGTTTTCGTCGTAGTTTTGCCAAAACAAAATCTTTACAAACGATACTATAACAAAGACTTATTTTACGGAAATAAACCTTAGCGAGGCAAAAATACTAAACGAAGAAAACAGCCGTCCACTTCTTATAGTCAGTTCACGTATAATTAGTTGCTCTCACTAAAGGGCACATCTGCCGGCTTCGCTGGGCATATCCTCGCCCGGGTAAAAGCTTTAATCCGTTCCGGTACTGGACTGGAGGTCTACTCTGGACTTCTTATTAAACATTTTTAGATTTCTTTTATTCTGATGAAAAATAACTGAAAGTAATATAATACTATAATATCAGCCTATACTGCCCACTGCTGGGCAAAGGCCTTCTCTCACAAATAAAAGTGAGAGAGATTAGGTCATACTCCACCACACGGACCCAGTGCGGATTGGCGGAGGCAGGTTTGTGGCCACTTGACGTTGGAACTAATCAAGCCGCCTACTAGGTTTACAGCTCGGCTTAACGACTACCACATCAAGTGGTAACTGGGATCGACGGCTTAGGACCGGGACCCACGGCGACATCGTGACCACCAAGCGATGCGCTTTGCCACTAGACCAACGAGGCAGTTACATTCTTAATAGGAAGAACAAAAGCCTTATTAAAAAGCGAACTACTTCGTTATTACCAATACAAAATCCCTCTTTCGACAGAATCCTTTGCAAGTATTTCGATTTTCTAACATCTCACTCATCACATCTCGCCCGAGGCTTTACTGTTACAATTCTTCGAGAAACATGAGAAGACCTCAAGAATGGCAAGAGTAGGCAGGACCGAAGGAGGCAATTAGTCACGTTTGTCCGGACACAAATAGCGTTTTCCTCAACTTAGCCCTTATTCGATACGACCAAACGTAGCACGTTTCGATAACTATGTGAAATGATCGGACAATATAATACTATATGCCACTAGATAAAGCAGTGATAGCCTAATGGTTAGACCATTGGACTTCAAAGTCAAAGGTTGTGGGTTCAAACCCAGGCACGCACCTTTCTCTTTTCGAAAGCATGTGCGTATTAAAAATTGACTATCACTTGTTTTAACGGTGAAGGAAAACATCGAAAGGAAACCTGCAACCTAAGAGTTTCTCGAAGGTGTGTGAAGTTCGCCAACCCGCACTGGGGCAGCGTGGTGGACTATGGCCTAAACCCCTTTCAGTTTGAGAGGAGGCCCGTGCCCAACCGTGGGACAGTTTCTTAACAGGGCTAATATTATTATGCCACTATACTGTTTGGTTCAGTAGTTAAGGTTCGATCCCCGTAGGGGCATATCTTTGTGTGACACAAATATTTCTTTCGGTCTAGTTGTTTGAGTAAGTAAATTTCGTGTTTGTAAACGCACCCTGGACACAATATGACTCCTATAGTGTGGCCACATTTTTTTTAATATAACTTTCAATAAACAAGAGAACATTTTTTCTAGGTTGTTTGACTGTCTCACTCCTGAGTAAGGGCCTCCCGTTTATATTCGGGCCACGAAATAATTTCAATATATTATCGTAACAAGCCGCGTTACGTGTTTGGTCATAGCGAATAACCCTGATATAATCATCTGCGAACTTAAGTTTCGGTTCTTTGTGATTCGATTAAACAGAGGGAGGTACTGTTGTAATTATTCCCGGTTGTTCATATTGTTCTCTGTTGGAGAGAACTCAGTAGGTTTATTTGAATTATTTTGATGAACTGGGATTGATAAGGGAGGTTTCTTTGAGGGCAGTTTGTGATGTTTAAGGTGCGAGTAAATATGATTGTTAAATGCTTGATGATAATAAATAAGCTGTTTATTCTAAGTCAAAATGATAAGAGATTGCTTACGGTTTTCGTGCTTAATGGGTCCTCAGATCATATTATAGGATCAGAGGGGTCTTCCGTTATGTCTTTGCTGAATCGAGTGATTTCGGATGCATTTTAAATGTTTACATTTAAAATTTATGTGTATAATACACTAAAGATTTTAGTATATCTAAATCCTGGGTGATTTGATTTGACCTGCTCGAGTCATTCCGGTTCGATCCCCAAAACCGATCCCTTGTTGCTTATTATTATTATTTAATTCCTTTGTGATCCACTAAATATATTTTGTGTTTCTGATCGTCCCCCGTAACATTTTTGGAAGGTGTATCATCTGATCCACCTTATACCACCGGTATAGAAAATAATTTAAAATAAAACTGATCCCCTAGGGCAGGGATTCCCAAAGTAGACGATATCGGTTTCCCAGGGGTCGATTTGAAACTTTCAAGATAATTAATAAGT
The DNA here is from genome assembly GCA_905147815.2 of Phalera bucephala. NCBI lineage: Eukaryota > Metazoa > Arthropoda > Insecta > Lepidoptera > Notodontidae > Phalera > Phalera bucephala. The sequence continues at coordinate 26,247,917 of LR990613.1, read as the reverse complement.
TGTGTTACGTGTACCAAGTTGTTATAAGAATGACTAATATTTTAGTAAGAAGTATCATTGTTGTACTTTCCTCACTTAACCAACCGCAAAGTTTTTAATTTGCTAAATTTTTTTATCAATAGGATAAAATCTAGAGATAGGATTCTTAAATTAATTTGGCTATGAGGTCTGAGGTATTAGTTCATTTTGGAAAAGGAGTCTCTTGCCCAAAATAGTTTCATCCCTGCCCTAGGGATATATATATATATATATATATATATATATATATATATATATATATATATATATATATATATATATATATATATGTAATCTTTGTTTGAGTATGTAACAGTTCAGCCATAAGAGGGAGCCACCAGTGAGGAGAATATAAAAAAGAACGGGTTGATTTTTTTCTTAAATCGAATAGTAACATACAGTTAAATTACAAATGTTGTTTAATAATATCTTTAAAACTCAGTTATGTTTGTGAATTTGTTTTAATTTAAAAATGCAAAAGACGATTCAAGTTTTTATAATAAGAATAGTAAAGCATGAACATTGTCGATTCTCTATTTTAGGAATTGTCTCATTAGTTGATATTTGTTATGTAAACTTTATCTGTATTTAATAAATAAAATTCTCTATTTTAGATGAATCACATTGTGTTATGCTTCAGGAAGAATATAACCCCTGATCTTATACATACATATATATATATATATATATATATATATATATATATATATATATATATATATATATATATATATATATATTCTTACAGACCTCTATGACTTTCTTCACTCTCACAGTTTGCCTCAATACGTTACCTGGTGACGGTTATATTAACACCATTATATCTAAACATATTATTCAAGGGATTTTTGGGAAGGCTTTTGTCCTAAACCGGTCGTTTCACGACTTTTAGCTAGTGATTTCGATTTAGCGTAGTGGTTAAGAGCTTAAGCAGAGCGGCTCCACTGTGTCTAATATTCGCGAGTTCGATTTCTGCACGGGATAAATCTTTGTGTGATCCATAATTGTTTGTTTCGGTCTAGGCTATTTTTATAGGTGGATTTTCATGTTTGTAAACGTACCCACGACACAGGAATAAATCCTGGCGTGGGGCTACGTTTTCATTATCAAACAAAATAAAGAATGATTATGCCATCTTCGTTAAAGCAATCATTTAAAAGATCAAAATTTACCAATGTAAATACACTCCACAGGATAAGTAATGTGTCAGCGCAGAGGGACAATTTTATCCTGGCAAAATAAATTGTTCCCCGGCGAACAATAAAACAAAAACTTTTCAGCGTCAAATAGCCGTCCAAATCCGTTTGTTAACTTTATATATTTTACGTCCAACGAAGGTATTTTGTTTTGAAGCCATGTTAACAGTGATAGATGGTATTTTCTTCAGTATCGGCAATGTTTTACAATAAATATGGACTTGTGATTATTTTCAGTTATCTACTTACTCTCTAGAAAAAACAAAATAAATTTGGTACTACCCAAACAATTCCTAGAAGTAAATATATCTATATAAAAAAATATACACTGTCCAACTGCTGGGCAAAGCAGGCCTTCTCTTACAAATATATAACGGCGCTTATGTTTTCTGGATGGCCGTTACAATGCCGATAGCGGTGAAAGGTGGATTTTTCTTCGTTTTTATAGTCGTCCGCATGGTCACATGGAATGCGGTGAGGTTAGCTGCTCCGCGATACGTCCGAGTGCTTTCCCCGTTGCTAATAGACTAACAACGCAGCGCCCTCCGCCATCTTACATCGACTATCTGTCATCGGTGATTCGTCACCTGACAGATGTCATCTGTCATCGCTTCACAACTAAACACACTCGAGCAATCATAGAATATGTGTATGATAAGATTAAAAGGTTACTAAAATGAAAATAACTGCTTGTCATTACATTAACTAATTTTGAAATAATAGGGTACGACATATAGTTGAGAGAGATTAGGTTATACTATACAACGCAAAAACAGTACTAATTGATGAAAGCAATTTTAACACCACCTGCGGTTGTTATGATCAAGCTACCGATAAGGCTTCCAATTTGGCTAAACGTACCTTTCAAAGTGCATTGCCACAGACGGTCATCCATCTCAAACTGACTTGCACAAGCCCTGCTTAACTTTGATTATTGCTTTGGACTCCACGCCCCTGAAACGCTACGACCGCTTCAACCTCAACCACATAATGCATTCAACTCAATCATCAGAGGGCTTAGCAGGCAAAACTGGCGTTAGCGTGACGCTAGGGAGTAAACGTGCTGTCACGTTCAAGTTTATTTAATCAATTTTTTCGTGCATAGCCCTCTGACGTACATAACACATAGAACTAAATACATACACATATCATTACATGATCCGAAATTCTTAATATTTCTTAATATTCCGGAAGGAATAAAAATTATGAATATAAGCAGTTTTAAAATAAAACTGCATGATATATTAGTAAATAAATGTGTTATTCCTTAAACGACTACTTTAATGATAGTTCAATAATCGCGACTTAACAAATTATACTTCAACGATAATTTTGACAATTCATTTCCTTTGACATGTTTATAGCATACTAAATTGACATTATATATACTATTTATGACAACTGACAAGGACTGTATTAGTGAATTATATATTAAGATATTATTATGAAATAAATATTAACGTTAAGTATTTTTGTAGCTAAAGATTCATTTTATTAATTAATATTTGTACGCCAGTTGGCGAAACATAGAGTACATACTAAAAGTGTAACATCTCACATCATATTATAATGCACCTGTTTACAAATAAAGAAATTTGAGTTTGAATTAAGTGACGTATTTCTTTTGCTTTGCAATCTTTCAAACAAGGCGAAATCACACAGCAATAAAGAAAATCCCTTACGTTATAGCAATTAAGAAACCCTTTCTATAAGTCTTATTGCGGCAGATATCTAACTAAGAAAAATGTTCAACCATTGGCGTTTTCTTGGAAAGACATTTCGAACTTATCCCTAGTCCCCGGTAGATCAATATTGGCAGTTCTTGAGAATCTCATTTAAAAATAACCAGGGCAAGTACCTACGGAGAGCTTTTGATTAACTCTGATGAGTCCGCTTATATATATTCTACGTAGGTATTACGTATACCATCAAATATGAACGTATCTTTAATATTAGTAACATCATTTTAACATTATCAGTCGTTAAATTTGATTACATTAAAAGTGCAATAAAACAATTGTTTTGGATTTTATCGCGGTGTATTTTTAAGTTTCCTACGTTTCAAAAATTTACCGCGGGTAAATCTGAAAACAACTTTTATTTCATGTTTAATATTTTAAGAACTTAGAACATTTAAAGTTTTTAAACTTTCTCTAAAAACTTAAATTAAATTGCTAAATCATTATAATTATATAATAGTCGCAGTTTTAATTCGATTCCTGCAAGAAACAATTCTTACTGTGACACATGCTAACTATTATGAAATTATTTCTAGTGCGGGGCAACAGTAGAAACAAAGAATATAGTCTAAAAGATATAGACTTTCGTGTAGTAAATGGTATACCATAAGCCATATATACGTTTAATATTTAAGAACCACGCGAAAATTCAATTATTGTGCTAGTATACACAAAAACAACTACTGGCTCTATAGAAAGCTGCATCGACCAAATTAACTCCTTAAAACCATCAACAATAATAACCACTACCTACTACCCACTAGATGTTAACTAAGTGCCGACATCACCTACAAACCGTAATAACTAAAACTAAGCTCCACAGCTATATTATTAAGTCGTAAGTTCACTCTAATAGCAGGTAAGTTATGCCACACTTTATTCAAAGTAACCCTAAAATATTCAAGTAAAAATATCTGCGCTAAGTGCCCTTCTGCACGGGTTATGAATGACAAGGCGTGTCGATTAGGCCTTCTATTCTATACCTTTATAGGTGTCGCATAATGGCTTTGTTAGATTGTCTAGCTGTCTGATGATGATGATAGTAAATACTCTCATCATCATCATCAGACTAGCGAACTAATAAATATCATCATCACCCGAAAGGTTTTTACCTGCGGCTTTCACCAGGTTTTCAGTAACTATAACTATAGTAGTGGCAGGCGCATCAGCATAGAATAATGGTGTTTATCACGAGAATGTAAGGTTCATAGAGTTAATGACATTAATTTGATTGATGTTACACCTTATGTCGAAAAGAACATTAACCAAAATTGAGTATCATTTTTGTTTGCTCATTTGTTCTGTGAAATCAGAGTTCTTACATCGATCAGAGTGTGAGCCCTACAAGATGAACCATGGAACTGGTTAAGGTCGCGGCTTAAAGCTGAGTCTGTACAGCACAAAACCGATCGTCGAGGCGATCTTTGGTGGAGGTTGTCTTATAGTGGATGTTTTTCGACGAAAAATAAGTGTGAGCTATTAATTTATGGTTTACGTACTATTAAAATACAAACTAATGACGTTTATACTCATGGTTTAGCTTCTTATTAGAAGATAGTCAACTCAAACATAAATATGTATTACCTAAAACATATAACTTATATGGAACGAGGGTCAATAAATATCTGATTCCTAATCTTTTGAATGACATCCCAGAAGAATTACAAAGAGTCTATATAAGTTGCCCAAAAACGTTTAAAAGAAAATTAAAACAATATTATTTAGATGCATAATGTGAGCTATGCGATATTTAAAATTAAATATCGCATAGCTCATGCAGGCAGAGAGTACAGAGTTCCAACAGGTTCCAACATTTATATTTGATGATATATTTACATTTTTTTACAAGCTTTCTTGCAATTTAAAATTAAATTGAAACAAAGCTTGTAAAAAAATGTAAATATATCATCAAATATAAATGTTGGAACCTGTTGGTACTCTGTACTCTCTGCCTGCCCCACAAGGGATCTGGCGTGATGATATAGATAGATAGAAATATAAATAGATGGAAATCTGTGTGCTCATAGATAGACTTTTTTTTTTAATTTTTTTATTTCCAAAACACTTATATCTATCGTTACAATAAATAATATTGCCGCACCACGTAAACCTCTGAGGGTTTATCTGGGCGCCGGCGAGTACTTGCTAGTAGGCACTACAGTACATGAACTAGCTGAGCTGGAATTTCCATAGCTGTACACAACAATGTGAACCCACAAGTATTTAGCTAATATGGTGCCACTTCGCTCTAACCTCGTAAACCAAATTTCAATTTAGCTCTTCTTGAACTATTAAATAGCCACGTTAGTAGCTCTCAATTTGACTGCGCCCTTACACGTGTAATACAAGGGACTATTTACATAGAGACACGCCCATGTTATAGTCGTAATTAGGGTTGAAATATGTTCGGGATGAAGTGCTTAAAACTGAGAATATGTTTTCTTAAATCTAAGAGAGTTACTGGAAGTCGCTTTTTGCTACAATAGACCATGACTGCGATTGTAAAATTGGACAAAAGCTTAATTTGTCTTGTAGATAGAACTATTTGAAATCCTAGGGGAATATTGAATCATTAGTGTAGCATCAGCGAGGAGGTGTTTGAGCCACACTTTATTCCAATAACTTACTTTCCATAAAATCATTTTGATTTGAACGTATTAATATAACTACTTATTACCAAATTGCCTCACATATTAGACATATATCAAATTGAGAAGTAAAGACTTGTCATATATTTTATAATGTATTTTATTTATATGCTGTATGTTTACCATGCACCTAAGTAAATAAATAAAATTATTAATTAATTTAAAAAAGGAAAGTGAAATAATAGTAGTGTCGTTAGTGGAAATACGTACATTTCTAAATCATCATCATCATCATCTCAGCCTATACTTGTCCACTGCTGATCATAGGCCTTTCCAATCGCTTTCCAGCGTAACCGGTCCGATGCCACCTGCATCCAACGACTTCCTGCGATTTTCACAAGATCGTCGGTCCATCTGGCAGGTGGTCGTCCCACGCTGCGCTTGCCAAGACGTGGTCTCCACTCTAGAATCTTTCTGCCCCAACGCCCGTCCGATCTTCGCGCTATGTGGCCCGCTCATTGCCACTTCAGCTTGCTAATCTTAACGGCTATGTCGGTGACCTTGGTTCTTCTACGAATCTCCTCATTCCTGATTCGATCACGTAGAGAAACGCCGAGCATAGCTCTCTCCATAGCTCGCTGAGCAACTCTGAGCTTTTTTATGAGACCTATAGTAAGAGACCACGTCTCCGATCCATATATCATCACTGGTAACACACATTGACTAAAAACTGTAGTCTTTAGGCACTGAGGTATTTTGGATGAGAAGATGTTGCGCAGTTTCCCGAACGCTGCCCAGCCGAGTTGGATTCGTCGATTGACCTCTCTCTCAAAGTTGGACTTACCTAACCGGACTACCTGTCCCAGCTAAATGTATTTGTCTACAACTTCAAGAGTAGAGTTCCCTACGGTAAGTGCGGTGGGTACGACATGGACGTTACACATTATTTTCGTTTTGTCCATGTTCATTTTAAGACTCACTTGTTGAGATACTCTGTTGAGGTCGCCGAGCATTCGTCCTAGATCTTCCAGCGACTCTGCCATGACCACAATGTCGTCGGCAAATCCAAGGCGAGTGATGTATTCGCCATTGATGTTGATGCCAAGTCCTCGCCATTCCAAGAGCTTAAAGGCGTCCTCTATGGTGGTCGTAAACAGTTTCGGAGAAATGACGTCTCCCTGTCTTACTCCTCTTTTTATGGAGATCGCCTTCGTGCACTGCCCTTGTACTCGGACTGACATAGTGGCGTTATTATACAAGCACTTCAACACTTCGATGTACCGATAGTCAATGCGGCATCGCTGGAGAGATCTAAGAACCGCCCAAGTCTCGATCGAATCGAAGGCTTTCTCATAGTCCACAAACGCCAAGCATAGTGGCCGATTATACTCCTCGGTCTTCTGTATAATCTGCCGCAGCGTATGTATGTGGTCTATGGTACTAAAGCCTTTCCGGAAACCGGCTTGTTCGGGAGGCTGGAAATCATCAAGCCTGCGTTCGAGATGATTCGTGATGACTCTCGAAAACAACTTGTAAATATGGCTCAGCAGTGTGATGGGCCTATAGTTCTTTAATAAAGTGTTATCACCTTTCTTGAAAAAGAGTACCACCACACCCCTGTTCAATGCTTCCGACGTTTTTCCTTCGAGCAAGATGGAATTAAACAGCCTCTGAAGGACTTTAAATACCGGCGATCCGCCCGCTTTCAGAAGCTCTGCGGTAATTCCGTCTTCACCCGGCGCTTTGTTGTTTTTAAGTTGTTTGAGAGCCATCCTAATTTCTAAATATAAAATTAATAAAATGTTTAAATATTTGACATTAATTTTACATATATGCTTATTTACGGATGCATCTGATTTACGGTATAGAATAGATGAAAACAGAATAACATATTGTTTTAGTAACACAATTTAAAATACAAATAATATTTCAGTCTACCTCCAAAGCTTAAGTTTTAAATAAATTAAAAACAAGAAGTAAATTAAATTTACAAACAAACATGATGATGATTGATCCGACCGATTTCGGCCATGGCGACCACTTTGACCCCTAGTCAGAGTAATGCCGCTGATGCGCTCGAAGATGGCTTATGTAGCCTATCTTCGCGGCGAAACTCCGTGCACACTGAGGGCACGTGAGTACGCCGTTCTCATAGCTGTATGATATGGCAGCAGGTGGGCGGGCCTTTAACTGATTGCGTTTGGCTCCAAGGTCAGCTTTACGCTGAGCCTCGAACTCGTGTACTTGGCTGTTCACCATCCTGCGCCATTCTGGCCGCTGTGCTGCCAAACGTTCCCAACGAGAGGGCTCTATGTTGCATCTCTTCATATGTCGCTTTTGGACATCCTTGTACCGGAGGAGGGGACCGCCATGATTCCGCTTGCCCTTCTCCAGTTCAGAGTAGAAGATGCGCTTCGCCACTCTTTCCTCCGCCATACGAGATACGTGACCGCACCACCGAAGCTGTCGACGCATTAAATAGGCCTCAATGCCACCAACATTGGCTCGTCGCAGAACTTCGGTATTTTGCACTCTATCGGACCATCTGATCCTCATGATGGTACGGAGGCATTTAAGGTGGAAGCGATCCAGAGTGCGAATGTGGCGGCGGTATACACACCACGTCTCAGAGGAGTATAGGAGGTTTGGCAGCACGATTGCCATATACACCGATATCTTAGTGGGCAACTTAAGGTTATGCGAACAGAAGACCTTGGTACATAGCTTGCCGAATGCCGCAGCTGCGGTACCCACCCTGCTATTGATCTCAGCATCAAGGTCACACTTGGATGTTACAGTGTTCCCCAGATAGCGAAATCTATCCACCTGCTTTAGCACATCCTCACTAAGTTTTATGGTCAGTGTCTCGTGACCGTGCATGTCCAGGGACATCACCTCCGTCTTATTGACACTGATCTTTAAGCCAAACTTACGGCAGGCTTGGTGGAATGCGGACATCAGCTGTTGCAGGCCGTCTAGGGATTCTGATAGGAAGCACAAGTCATCAGCATACATGATCTCAGAGATCAGTGCGTAAGAGACTTTAGTGCGAGCCTTAAGTCTAGCCAAGTCGAAAAGGCTGCCGTCTGTGCGGAAACGGATGCGGACTCCCTGAGAAACAGTGTGTAAGACCTCTCTAACTACCACCGCAAAGTATAAGGCGAACAGAGTAGGCGCTAAGACACATCCTTGCTTCACCCCACAGGTAACGGGGAAGAAGTCTGTCTGTTCACCGTCTACGGCAACGCAGCATTGCATGTCGTCATGCAGGAGTCTAAGAAGTCTCACAAACTTTTCCGTGCACCCGAGCTTACCTAGCACCAACCATAGAGCTTCCCGAGGCACACTGTCGAAAGCCTTCTCCAGGTCAACAAAGCAAAGGTACAGCTGACAGCCCTGTTCCCTGCTCTTTTCTTGCAGTTGACGCACAGAGAATATAGCTTCGCATGTCCCTCGGTCCGGTCGGAAGCCAAACTGGGTTTCAGGCAGAAACTTTTCAGACAAGTTCTTTAGGCGGTTTAAGAGAACTCTAGCAAAGACCTTTCCGGGGGCTGAAAGGAGCGAAATACCGCGGTAGGAGTTGCAGTCAGATCGGTCACCCTTGTGCTTGTAAAGAGCACTTATGCGCGATACTTTAAAGGTATCCGGAACGCGCTCCTCCTCCCACATGCGAACAAATAGTTCCCACACTAACGTGTGCAACTCCTCTCCGCCGTATCTTATCAGCTCTCCCGGTATAAGGTCAATGCCAGCCACCCGTTTGTTTTGTTGCTGTCTGATGGCAGTAACAACCTCGTCACGCAATAGAGTCTCGTCCAGCTCAAAGGCGAGAGGGAGCTGAGGCATTAAACCGATACTTTGCAGATCAGCTGATCGATCCACATTTAGCAGAATGTTGAAGTGCTCCGCCCAGCGGTTTAGTATATCCTCCTTGCTTGTCAACATGTGACTACCGTCTAGAGACCTTAAAGGCACCCGAGCTTGGTAGGATGAACCAATCAGCTTACGTACCTCACTGTAGAACTGACCCAGCTGGTTTGTGTCAGTGAGCCATTGCATGTGGCTAGCTTTGTCCTGCCACCACTTGTCCTTCATATGTCGAGACAGCTTGCGCAATTCGAGGTCACTAGCTTTAACAACCGCAACGCTTCCTCGCTGCCTTTTGTGCTGTCGCAGGAGATCTCGGTGTTTGTCGAATGCTGCCCGCAGGGTTTCATCATTTCCATCAAACCAGTCTTCGTTGCGACGGATTTTTTTACCCAGTACAGTTGAAGCGGTATCCATGATATGAGATGACATAGTTCCCCAGGCAGCATCAACATCACCTACCTCATTAGCTGGCATCAGCTTTTCAGACAGGGCTTCAGCGTATTTCTCCCTGACCGCGATATCTTCTAGCTTATCCAAGTTCAAAGAAGCAAGCTTTTTTATAAGAGATCTACGCGGGCGACGGAGGCGGATTCGTAGCTTAGTGACAATAAGTCGGTGGTCAGACCAGCAGTGCGCACCACGCATGACGCGGGTGACCTGTACTTGGCTGAAATCTTTTTGTCTCACGATAGCATAGTCAATCAAATGCCAATGCTTAGATCTTGGGTGCATCCATGTTGTCTTGTACTTGGCGGCAAGTCTAAACATAGTGTTCGTAATTGCCAGACCGTATTGAGCACAAAGACTGAGCAGCAACTGACCATTGCTGTTCATGTTGCCAACTCCATGTCTACCCAGAACTCCAGGCCAAGCCTCATAGTCCCGTCCAACCCTGGCATTGAAATCGCCCAGCAATAAAACCTGCTCCCTGGCGTTGAAGCTATCGAGGCAATGTGTCACTTCCTCATAGAACTTTTCCTTGATGTCATCAGACTTGTCTAACGTTGGAGCATAGACACTGATGACATTAAGGTAGTTGTCTTTGTCCAGGTGAAGGCGCAGTGTGGTTACGCGGTCTGAGATATGTACAGGGTACTCCTCTAAATGCTTTGCTAAGTGATTCTTGATGGCAAAACCTACCCCTGATCGTCGAGTTTCGGAGGCAGCGGTACCTTTCCAGAAGAAAGTGTAGCCGCCACCTGCTTCCACCAGCTCTCCTTCATCGGGGAGATGTGTTTCGCTGAGAGCAGCCACATCCACGTTATAGCGATGAAGTTCCCGAGCTACTATGGCGGTCTTACGTTCGGGGCAGGCGTTGACATCTCGATCAAGAAGCGTTCTCACGTTCCACGCGCCGAATGTCATAACAGGTGTTCTTTTTAAATTTCCTTTGCGGCGTCGACCACGATTTGAATGATGCGATGATAGCCGCGGTTACTACCATCTGCCATGTCGGGACGAGCATTTTTTAGGGCACCTTTTCTAGCCCCCTCCCCAGCTGAGCGGGGAAAGCAGTGCCTCCCTAAACAGGGCTGCTTTGACATCCCAAGTGCTGCCGAGCCCGTGCTGTCGTCCCAAATGTGCACCACGGCGTGTTCTCACGCCCCCGGGACCGCCTGCGTGCAGATATCAGACAAAGCCTAGTTTGCATCAGGCTAGACCTCTCTACTTTTACCCATCGCCACAGGACTTTTGCGTACTCGGAGTCCAGTAACGGAAGCGGTCAGATGCGCAGGAAATATTTAGGTGCACAAGTATACGCGCGAGACACAGGTGCACATACTCATCCTTATCCTTCTGGGCCCAGTGGAACGGAGACCGTTACGACCGGAGAAGGACTCAGACAGACGGAGCAGTATCACGGTGAGAAAGATACAAGGAGTCAGTATTTTCTCACACTCCCTTAATCGCCTTTTACGATACCCACGGGAAGATATGGGGTGGTGCTATTCTGCTCTGCCGGCACCACACGGCAAACATATACAAGTTAAAAACCAACAGCGCGGAAAATAGACAACGCACCCCAAAAACACGAAAGTGTGAAAAATTACTACACTTTGTATAATTTTAACGCTTAATATAGGATACTGGCAACACTGTGTACACTTTATGATAAATTACAACGGCCGTGAGAGTACGCTTTAAAGTCTAAACGGCAAAACATGTTACTTTACACTGAAAAGCTTCAAGATTTACAGCGCGTAGTGAGATACTTTGGAACAAGAAGTTTGGCTTGAAGGGTTGCGGTCGTGAATATAGTAAACATGCTTTCACTACTTTGTCGACAAAATGACGTCATAGGGACTTCTTATGAGACTTATCTACGCAAATATTACACACTAGCTGTTCCCGTATTTTCGTTATTTTCAGGCTTATACTTCACATCCTTACACGTTTTTGAGACTAAAGGTAGCCTATGTCCTTCTCCTAAATAAAAATTTATGTCCTTGGCGAATTTGATCAAAATCTGTTCAGTGGTTTGGGCGTAGAAGGTAAGATACACAGACAGACAGAGTTAATTTCGAATTTATAATATTAGTTTAGATAATTAGACGTGCACTGCAGGATAAAGTTCTCCCCAAACATTGGTACGAAGACCGGCCCCCCACAAGATGGACCTATGACTTGCAGAAGGTTGCATGTTTCTTACCAATTTCTATTTATCAATCTATCTATAATATCACTTCAGTTCACTTGCAGGGTAGGTAGAGAGTACGGATTTAATCACGGCTAATGAATTTCAAGTCCTTTCAATTCAAGTGCTTTATAGCATCCAGAGTCAAGTTTATGATTAATTCTTCCACCATTAGGTTTCAATAGATTTGAGTTCAATAACTTTATCGATACTTAGCAACAATTGTTTTGTTACCAAATAATTCACGTCCAATGCAGAACATTATCACAAAACATAAATACAAACATTTTAGGACGATTTTGTTGGACTGTTTCGTATATACATAATATATTCTTTGTATTTCTATGACTTCTGTTTTCACAACAGCTTAACAAAGTTTTTCTCTACGAACCTTAAAGAGGAATAAATTTTTTACGCACTTTTTATCTGAAAATAGACCTCATGATATAAAACTCTGTCTTAGTTTATTTTCAGGCAGTTAAAAATCCTAACTACGTAAAGTTTTGATATTATTTTTCTTTAAAACAACTAAGCACTTTATCACAAATATTTACCCGATATCCTGTCATTTTAAATTCCACCTTTACTTAGGTGTATGCAAAACACGTGGATTGCGTACATCGTATGTAAAATTAATTCCTTGCTTCATTGCAATCTTTTTATGCATAATCAATAATGTACAAACCCGTTATAACTCCAACCATCCCCGCTACTGGAAAACTCGTCCTACTTCTAAAGTTTATTTCCAGGAAGTATATTATTACAAATAGGTATAAAAATAATAAGCTTAAAAAATATACAAGCTTTTACAGCGAAAAAACGACGGCGCTATTTCGTTAAGATGAGTATTTCTGACCACTTCCCGGCTCCATCATCAGACCAGCTCCTTGTTACTATATTACTAGACTGTTAGCGAAGTTACATAGGAATCCAAACTGAAACAGATGCCAGTAAGTGCTTGTAGAAGAATTCATCACAAATTTTGAACCGGAAAGACAAATATACGCACATAACAAGTTAAAAAAGAATGTTTATTGCATATGTCTCTTAATAATGACTATGTGTGCGCTCTGAGTGATAACCTACGGCACAGAGATATGATATCTGAATAAAGATAACCCAAAGGGCAATGGAAGGAGCTTAGATGAATTAATTGCCTAGATTGAACTACGCGCATGCAGAAACGGCGAAGTTAACAAATTGTAGTATGCACACGCTCACATTGTCAGCTTTTGAACAAATCGAACACTGACGTCACGCAAACTTAGTGCATCATATAAGGCTGATATTATACATAATATACATTAGAATTTAGTAAGCAATATGAAAGTAAACAGAATACACTGATGACCATCGAGTAGAGGCATAAGGGCAATTTAACTTTCAACGTGACCCATCTCTAAAAGCTTTGGTCAATAGAAATTGAATATAAACAATGCGCTCTGTTACCGAAATAACAAAACAAAGGCCAATGGATATCGAGTGTCAGAGCCCAGTGGGCCCTTGTAGGGGGCGGCCCGGCTGGGAACGACAGTCTGTCAATTACGAAATGATTTCGATCCATCTGTTTGGTCATAATTGGTATGTCCGTAGGGGACACGGATTTTTGGATCCATGTCTTAATTAACTTATGAGGAAAAGGAAAGGATAATATGGGTCTTCGATAAGTAAAACTAGTTAATATATTTTTTTTACAGTTTCATTAGTCTAGTAGTGTATAGTGCGGGTGGTGATCATAACCTCTTAGATGAGAATCCTAACTCGGAAAAAGTATGGTTTTTTATCGAAAGATTCCTATCCACAGTGCTGAAATAAAAATTTCGCCCGATATGATGTCAGTAGTATATAATATAGGCGTGACGGCACTTTAACTTTCAACGCGACCCATCTTTAAAAGCTTTTGTCAATAGAAATTTAATAAAAACAATGCGCTCTGTTACTGAAATAATAAAACAAAGGCCAATGGATATCGAGTATCAGAACCCATTGGGCCCTTGTAGGGGCGGCTTGGCTGAAACGACAACCATCTGTTCGGTCATAATTAGCATGTCTGTAGAAGACTCTGATCCGTGTCTTAATTGGATAAATAGATAGATAGATAATGTCAAAATACAACTAAAAGTTACACAAAGGGCGGCCTTTTTTGCTAAAAACGCAATCTCTTTCAGGTAATCTTGGGATGAAAAAAATGACTTGGTTGTGGAATAAATGGGAGTGCACTTGTTACACCTTAGTTTTAACTTATAATAATAAATGCTTACATACATACAAGATCTGTATAAAATTAAAATATAATATAAAAACGCAAATACATATTACAAAATACAGTATATAAGAAACATAAAATATAAAAATTTACTACAGGACCTGGTGAACAAGTAGGTATGTAATACTACCACACCTGATCCTTGCAGCTCTCTAGCGACGATGCAAGTAACTTATAAAGAATAGGAGGGGATGATATGGGACATCGTTAAGTAGAACTTGTGATTATAAATATCATTAAGGAGACGTGTTGCTTTTTTGACAGCTTTATTGGTGTAGTGGTTCATAGTGCGGATTGCGATCACGATGGCTTAGGTTCGAATTGTAGATATTCTAGATTGTAGAAGGTGTGGTTTTTATATTAAAAACTTCTCACAGTACTTCGGAGTTTGGAGATATGCCCGGTACAACGGTAATACTCTCACCGTATATTGCATAAGAAATTTATTAGGTACATCGTCGGCAATGTGTGAGTGTACATAGTACGCTTCTGCCACCTCCGCTTAGAGAATATAGGGGTGAAGATTTTTTTATATATTTCTTAGAAAATATAATATAAACTGAATTGTTTTGAAGATTCCGTAATTAAATAGCCCTTGATACTCCCACAAATACGTAGTATAAAGGTCTTATAAACCTCTGCCACCCCCGCGTGACGAATAAATGCGTCGGTATTCTTTTTTTCTTAAGCGTATCCTATTTTGCGTAACTCTTTAATGGAATAGAAGATAAACACAAATACATTTTTCTCCGCTCAGACAAGTGTTATGGACTGACGCAGATTGTTTCAAAGAAACTTATACGCCGAAGATAGCGAAAAACTGCGTAACTAACCACGACGAAGTATACGGACGTTTAACGGGCTATTTAGCGCAGTGGTTAAGAGCTTAAGCCGCTCCTCCCACTGTGTCTAACAGTCGCGGGTTCGATTCCCGCACGGGACAAATCTTTGTGTGACCCACAATTATTTGTTTCGGTCAGGGCATAAAAAAAGGCGGACGGAATCTCGCTAAACATATAGTGAAGCTCAATAGTAAGTCAGTTCGCATGCACGTACGAGCTGAAATGCACACACTCACACCATAGTAAGTCTATCGACAGCCATTACGCAACAAACCTCGTTCGACAAAAGTCGTTTACGTAATAAGAAAATAAAATAAAAATGTATCGTTAGGTGTGATTAAGTACTATCGAAACTATAGTCAGTTTTAAGAAAAAATGTCAAGAAATCAGCTTTCATAGGTAAGTGAATAATTGATCACTTATTATCCGTTTTATGGCCATGAAATAAAATCGTAGTTTTCGAAACATTAAACGTTAACGAAAACAGCAATATTGAGTTCTTAGATTAACGCGAATTTTACACATGAAATAAAACTATTTTACGGATTTTATCCCGGTTTATTTTTTATTTTTGACCATAGCATCAGATTTGATAGGCCACAAATCTTCGTGAAAGAACACCGATTCCTACCAAGGTGGTTCGCGAGGCTATTGAAATTAAAAAACATACTAATTTCAATGGAGAAGATGGCTGGGTGCTTCCGTCGACTTGGGATCCGGTAATTAATATAATCAAATCGAAAACCAAGCATAACACTGCAAGACCTCAAGACACCTTGAGCTCATTCTGCGTAGATCGGACCAACAACAACAAAAATAATTAAGAAGTTTGAGGGTACCCCGGAACAACTATGCCTTTTGGACGTCTAACACCTCAGTCCCTCCCGTGACCATGGGTGCTGCAAAGCACTCGAAACGTCGGGAACTAAAAAACAAAAATAAACCGCGATAAAATCTGTAAAATAGTTTTATTTCATGAAAAGAGCAATGTTGCCATATATCCAAAGAGAAATATTCTCGAAAATATGAGAGTTTAATACTTTTTTATTCTAATTCAATTATTTTGTATTAAAAAAAAAGTAAAAAACGAGATCTGATAAAGTAAAACGAAAACGATATTTTACCTGAATTTCGGTGTTTAAATTGAACTTAAATAGACAAGGATTTTCTCGGAGATCTGTATGTTGGGTACATAGGATGTAATAATTAAGCAACTAAGAATTGGGAAGTATATACTATGTAAAAAAGTGCCTGTATAACATTAATAAATGAATGTATCACTAGGGATTTCACAGGAAGGACCAAATCGATTTTTTTAGATTGTCCTAAAAGCAATTTTAATAAAATCGATTTATTATAACAATAATCGATACTTTTGTTCGTTGTAGAAGTAAGTTAGGATGTAGGATTTTTTTTGCTCAATTTCAATTGAAACAATTTAATAACACTTATTGCAACATAATCAACTTTAAGTTTTGATGAAATGTGTTTGATTTTCAGGTCAAAATTGTTAAAGAATAAGTTTGACACACGTTTACCAAGTAAATATGGATTTGCGTACGGTATTATCTGCTATCAAAAATAAACTTTCAGCTAGAATAGAAGATATGATAAATAAGTCGATTAATGTAAAAAGAAACTATTAATAATCAAGAGAAAAAAACGCTTATTAATAATAGATTTAATTCATACAATAATCGATTACTCAATCCTGAATCTACACAAATTAAATCTTGTTTTTTATTATTGCGATATGCAATGTAACACTAACGATGAATACGATATATCAATCTTTCGAATTGCAAATCGTCGATATACATCGATGTTTCGATACATTGACATTTATTATAAAGACATTTGCATCAATATTTGCCCGAGATTGGATGCAAGTCGAAATAGTGTAATCGTTAACGTGGATGCTAAATAGGTTTCATGAAATTGAAAACAGATTAGGTTGTGTAATATCCCCATAAAAAATGGGTAAATTTAGTTACACATTTCATTCACTAAAACATACTTGCGCCGCCGCCACTGCAGAGCTTCACTTTTTGTTTAGCGAAATTATGTCCGCCTTGTTATACGTTCATGGGTCTGGGTATTTGTGTATGTGAATTTTCATATTTTTGAACGCTCCCACAACACAGGAATAAGTTAGGACTTATTCCTGTGTTGTGGGAACGTACTCTAGGGAGTAACAATACGGCGTAAATTAGGTATGGCAATCTCTACTGGAGAGCCGAAGAACTAAATATTTTCTCTTCTACTCTAACATGTGTTTAATTCTGAGATATTTAAAAATGTGCATTGCTTACCGTTTCATTAAATAAAAATACAGGGACATATTATATAGGTAGAAGAGAAAATATTTAGCTTTTTGGCTCTCCTGTAAATTTTGCCATACCTAATTTACGCCGTATTGTCCGTTGTTAGTTACGCAGTTTTGCACTATCACCGAAGTTATTCTGTTCCATGGGTGGATCCCGTTTCAGTTAGTTACGATTATTGTTCAACGCTAGTGTTAAAGTAACATGTCTAAGTGTAATTTTATTCTGCACGACAGATTTTATTTGGAGTATATATCGCTAACTACTTTTTAACTTTTTTTCGTATTCTGTCTGGAAATACTAAATTCAGGTGAGTAAATATTTTATCCTAGAAAGAGGGTAATGTATTTCGAATGTAGGTATGTATGTTTATTTTATTTGTATCACAATAAAAACTGTCGTGCAAAGTAAAACTACAGAGCACGAACAGATTGACATTAATGTTACTCTATCGAGTTGATATGTCATCCTTTTCAAACTATAATTTTACTTCATAAAGATGAATGTGACAACACATTCTATCGACAATTAGTCGTTATTATAATATTAAATAGTTTGTACTTAGCTCTCAGTAAGTACGAACGATTGATGTTGGCGTAAGGCTACCGAGTGGATATGCCATGCTTTTCACACTAAAAATTTACTAAATAATCATGAACGTGACAGCACGATTTCTCGACTACTATACACTAATGTCTATTCATGCGTGTTTGCTAATTTTTATTTTTATTTTAAGCATCTCTGTCCTCTATCTAAAGGTTCCTAGAAGAAATCACTTTAAGCGCTAAGGCCGCCTTGCTGTACCGATAGCTATATCCCATACTTTTCTTTCGTCCTGTGATTTTTTTTCGTGTGCAATAACGTATATTGTAATGTATTGTTTTGCTGTCTTATGTTAGACATGTTATTGCAACACTAGCGTTGAACAACGATAGTAACTGAGTGCTTAGTACGAAAGGCTTTTTTTAACGTTGCCCTACGCTATGTATTATTCTTGAGTTTGAAGTGCATTCACAAACATGAATTTTACACGCACAGACACCTATATGAAAACAACTAATTGTATGTCACAAAAGATTTGTCTTTTCTTGATATGGTGTGATTACTTGATATGGTGATCCGAGAAGTCTTCGCTTAAACCACTTGACCAAGCTAGTCATCCCATCCAAAAACACGTAACAAGTCAAAATTTTACCAGTATTATTCAGATACAAACAATGTATACATACATTGTTTCAGTATGAATATTTTAACAGCACAATTGTTAGAGACACAAAGCCCACGTTCCAAATTGGCCGTTTGTATTAAATCGTGTTCTGTCGAACAGTCGAACGATAGCCTTACACGATAAAAACTTTATTAATGGGCATACACAATGTATGTATTATGGACGTTAATGAGCACGAGACTGTTTCCAGTAATGAAGGGATGTTGCGACCCGCGATAAAATTTAAGTGGCCCATACGGACATCAAATGAGTTGGTACTCGGATATAGTCCGCATAACAATTGTTACCACTGAAATGGTCATAATAAAATACTAGAAGTGAAACAGCGTCGCTTTGCCATACATGTTCAGTTTAAAATAATCCATATCTATATCATCATGCAAGATCCCTTACGGGGTATGCAGAGAGTACAGAGTTCCAAGAGATTCTTTCCTCTCATAATTCTCTGGCTTTGTCCACTTCCATAGTTCGTCTCATATACGCTGGCCGGATACGGAGACTCTTGACTTGTCCTGTCCTTCAAATAAGACACGGTCTATTTGGTCATGGTAAAATAGCCTAGGTCTTCCCCCGTACCTACATTCTTCAACTTTCGCATTGTATATCTGTTTTGTCAGTCTTTCTTCTAGCATTCTTTCTATATGCCCGAACCAACGGAGCATACCCTTTCTCATCTCACACAATTTGAAATAAATTAGTAGCAAAGAAACATTTTCAAAAGCCAGCTTATACGCAGTCAGGTAAAGGTCCAATTTCCAATGAGCAATCAAAATTAAAGTAGGTACCTATATGCAAAATTTCGTGTTTATGCTGTTGGCTGTTGACAAGTACCTTTGTTTGGAGCCAATTCTGGGTAGAATTAAGTTAGACCCACCATGAAAATGCATTGTCATTGGAATTAAACAAACATGTCAAATTTCAACTCCTTAGGATAAGAGAATACGCTTCAAATTAAGCTTGAAACATTACAAGTTAAAACAGGTAAATAGAGACAGACTCACATAAACACTCATTATTGCTGTAAAACCTTTAAAATTACCTTATAAATACATTACAAGTTTTGCAAGACTCATACCGACTTTAGCGTTACCGTCACGGATACACACGATCCTGAAGGCTCAGCACAGAAATAGTGACGTTAGCGTGACCCGAGTTGATATGCTATCCTTGTCACACTACAAATTTACTAAATAAACATGAACGTGACAGCACGATTACTCGCTAGCCCTCTGAAGCATTTCCTGACAATATTCTCACATGTGTGGTGACAAGTTATACGCCTATACGACTTTTAGTTTCTTATAACGTTTTCTATGGTTGTACCAAATTGCCCCGCTATGAATAGTCAGCAGATAAAGATGATAATGACCTGCATAGTTGGTACCTGATAGACCGCAATAAAAAGGATGCCCATCATAATTATAACTAGAAATTTCTAGACACAAATGGCGGCGGTAAAACAAATAAATGTGTTGCTTCGTTATCACACGCCTTATTCGCCATGACCATTAAACACGTAACTCGGCGCGTAACGATAACTTCGTGAAATGATCGGTTAGGGGCGATCGATAAATTACCTCACACGAATTTCATGGTTTTTATAGTCCTTGTCGTCCTTGTCACAAGTGGCCACAATTATTTAAACTCTTCTTTTGGTGTGACGTCACATATTTTGCAATTTTAAACTCAGAAATAATGACTAACTATCTTATTTCAAAACGCAGATTTACGATAGTATAATACTATACTAAGTATAATACTAAATCACTGACCAATCCAGCTCCTAAGAAAATTTATATTACGAGACGAGAATCAGCGTTGTCAGATCGACGGGTGCAAAGTACATAATGTTACGTACAAACTAGTGACTATTAAGTAGTAACTTTTAAGTAGAGAGCTTAAAAAGAAAAACAGTTACCATTTTTTCATATTATTGACTAATTTCGATGGGGCAGAATGATTTAATTAAAAAATAATTTTATTATCTTATAAAGTTCATTGTATTCAGTAAGACAAGGTTAAACAGTAAAAAAAATCACAATTTTGTAGACTATTTCTAGTGATTTGCACCTGCTGGCTGTAACTTTTGAAGTTTAATGTTTAAATATTTTAGAGTTAGCATGTGAAGTCACGAAATTTATAACTTACCCTTTGGCATACGATGACATATTTTGTTAAGTGTGACATTATGAATGCCCCCTTACTGGCACCCAAGTGGTATACAAAATAATGGTATTTTGTTATACACGATCATTTCATGAAGTTATCGTAACGCGCCGCGTTTGGTAGTATCGAATAAGGATCCTGCGTGTATACGCCGTTGGTAATTATACAGACATGATATATACAAATGGTGACTGCTGTGCCAACGAAACGCCGAGTTCGTGCTTGTCACGTTATCTGAACTCCACAGACACATAAATTATTTTTTTTACTATCCCAACCCAGATATATAAATCATATTTTTTTATCTGAAAACATGAAACATAATTTGATACGGCCTCGTTGGTCTAGTGGTGAATGATGCCCGTTGCGGTCCCGAGCTATGAGGTTCAAATCCAAGGTCGGACAAATGTAGTTCTTAGTCAAAAATTCCCAGTATCAGTCCAGAGTCTAGAATTGTGCCCGGTATATGGCAATAGGCTCGCCCTCTTCACGGAATCTAACATCGTCGGAGAAAAGTGGGTATACACAGTACACCTCGGCCATCCTCGCTTAGGAAATATAGGCGTGTATTTAAAAATTTTTTATATCATCTCCATCCCGCCCCTAATTCAACTGAACAATAACAATCGTTTCGTTGTGCCATTTTAAAGCGGTTTCGCCACAAACACAGTTCAAAGACCGGGATAATGCAATTAAAATCACAAACGGAGTGCCCTCTGGGATTCATGTTCATGCGAATTTTTAACCCACCTAAATGATATAATGAAATGGTGTGTGTTTTAAATATCCTAGTATGTTACCACGTCACCTGGTAGATTTTGAGCGAAAAACATATTTTTCTCAAGTAAAACGTATATGGGAAAAATACCTCTCTCCCTACCCCCCAAGGGATCTGACGTTTTGATACAGACGGAAAACGTACATACTAAAAATGTAACTAGAAAAAAAATAAACACTGTCACGACTATATTCCCTAAGCGCGATGGCAGAGGTGTACATTCACATTTCGCCGACGATGTTAGGCCCCGAGGAATTTCCATTTTAACGGGCACAACGCCCGACTCCGGACTAATACTGGATTTTTTCTATCGAAAAATAACATTTCGTGTGACCTAGAATTAAAAGACAGAACCTCGTGATTGTTATGCTCGTCCGAGGCAGTCCATTTCACTTGAATTATAACTAAATCACAGCAAACGTTTGTAGAGTCAGAGAAAGACTCTTTTGGTCAAATAGCCGACGAAGCGTGTGACTACTTTCGGTCGTGACGTTTGGCATCGCGCCGAGCGCGGCTGTGCTGTGTGGCGTCTCCCGTACATTTTAGTATATTACAACACCCCAAGCCGCGCCACCGTCGCGCTCAAGTCGCGCTGCGTCAGCTATATAGCGAAAACTTTACACCCGTATTACCCGTAGTCGCAATTTACTTTCAATTTATGTCATTTGCGAAAAATACTATCAGTCGAAATCCTATTCTATAATCAAATAACGAATCAGTATTTCAGAATCTTTTGGACAATACCAAAAGATTCTGTCTTTCCGTCTATTGCCAGTGCAATGTTACATCTTCTAGCTTTTTTTTTTTTGTTAATTTGGTTTACCAACAATTGTTTACACTAATACCATTCAAAAATACATGCGCCAAGAACATTTTCAGTGCAACAATTACTCAAAAGTAAACACCGTATGCAATAATAGAAAAAGTGCAGACAAATAAATTTAAGTCAGTATAAGCTTACAGTTAACATAGGGTTTTTCATTAAGGTTATTTAAGATTTAATACATTGTTGAAAATATATCTTTGTTTCGTTAAAGAATAAAAGTGTCAGTCGATTTTATCACTACACTTGTTCAAAATCTTGCACAACCTTCCACAGGGGGCACCTAAAACAGTTTTCTTTAACGGTGCATAAAGTGGCGTGATAGAGCTGCGAGGTATTTTCTACGGGACCCGAAAATCAAAAAGGGCAGTAATTGAGGACAGTCGATTTCGTGATTGAAAACTTTACACGCGAACAGTCCATCACTTATATTCCTACGTTTATTAAGCGTGTGCATATTAAACAATTTCAATATTTTTTCGTATGAATGTAATTTTTTAGCCTTACCTATTGAAAAAACAAGGTGCCAAAGGAAACGTTTCTGTACTTGCTCGAAACGCAGTGTGTGTGTCGCTAAATGTGGACACCAGATAATGCTACAGTATTCTAAAATACTCCTAACCAAGCTGTTATAAAGTAATATTTTTGTTGTACTATGACGAGATTATTTACAATTTCTTAAGAGAAATCCTAACATTTTTGATGCGTTTTTTGTGATATTGTCCATGCGAGGGAGAAAGGTAAGTTTTCTGTCAAAAATTACTCAACGAATATTGTTCTTAACTTATTTAATTTTATGGTTGTTAATAAAATAGTCATGATGTATGCAGTTCTTTTTCCTTCATCCTATGTCACCCTGGTTCATCAAAACATCCAAGGCGTTAAGAGTAAAGATTTGGAAATTGAATTGTTTTTAAACTGCAATAATATAGACATTCTTTGTTTAACCAAAGATTGGCTTAAAAGTGAACAACTGATGTTTAATTTTAGTAATCACCAGGTTGCTAGCTCGTTCAGCAGAGTAAACCTAATTCATGGTGGCTCTTTAATAATATTGAATAACAGTATTAAATTCAAAGAACGTAATGATATTGTGAGCCTGTCTGTTGAACGTGTAATTGCGATAGCGTGCTTTGAACTCGCATAATTCATAATGTTGTGTATATACAGGCATCCGTGTGTGACAGACGATGAATTTGAAAAAAATATAGTCCTATATATCCCTCTACAAGATGCAGGAGTTTACAAGCTTGATTGTGAATGTGGTCTCTCTTATATAGGACAAACAAAAAGACCAGTAAAAACTCGGGTTAAAGAACACATAGCTGACCTAAAACACCGTCGCTCAAAGAAGTCTGCAGTCTGTGAACATGTCCTTGACCGCACCCGCCATAACATCAGATTTAATAGACCACAAATCCTCGTGAAAGAACACCGATTCCTACCAAGGATGGTTCGCGAGGCTATTGAAATTAAAAAACATCCTAATTTCAATAGAGAAGATGGCTGGGTGCTTCCATCGTCTTGGGATCCGGTAATTAATATAATCAAATCCAAAACCAAGCATAACACTGCAAGACCTCAAGACATCGCGAGCTCATTCTGCGTAGATCGGACCAACAACTACAAAAATAATTAAGAAGTTTGAGGGTACCCCGGAACAACTATGCCTATTGGACGTCTAACACCTCAGTCCCTCCCGAGACCATGGATGCTGCAAAGCACTCGAAACGTCGGGAACTAAAAAAAAAACAAAAAAACCGCGATAAAATCCGTAAAATAGTTTTATTTCATTAATGACTTAACTTACTATGTAGGGGACAATCACTAAATTGTTTTGTTCGCAGATGATACATCTGTCTTTTTTTAAATTAAAAGACAATTGCAAAATTATGACGATGTGAACAACGCAATCGCCAGAGTTGTGCATTGGTTTAATAGTAATAATCTCCTACTCAATGATAAGAAGACTAGTGAATAAAATTTGCAATTAGCAACTAAATGGAGTCGAGTTGGATCTTGTTGAATTAACTTCGTTTTAGGTATTACCATAGATGCCAAATTAAAATGAGGCGAACATATTCAAAAACTATCTGAAAAGTTAAGCTTGGCAGCTTATGCGGTTAAAAGAATTAGGCTCCTAACCGATTTTGAAATGGCTAGAATCGTTTATTTCTTTTATTTCCATAGTATTATGTCCTATGGAATCTTGCTTTGGGGGTGCCCTGCAGACCTTAATACCATATTCATACTACAGAAAAGGGTTAGTAGAGCCATTTACAATCCATCTCCTAAAGACTCTCTAAAAGATAAGTTTAGGGAAATAAATGAAATGAAAATTTGTTATATACAAAAAAGAATATTGACAAATTTGAAAAATTGAGTGATATCCACACTGTAAATAGTCAGAGTAAAAATAATCTTGCTGTACATGTCACGCGTCTCCACAGAATTAGCAATTCGTTCATGGGCCAGTGTATACGCTTTTATAACAAATTTCCCTACGATATTCGAGATTTCCCAATTAATAAATTTAAAACCATAATCAAGACTAAATTATGTAAGAAAGCTTATTACAAAATTACATACAAGATTACATAGAAGATAAGACCGCGTGGGATTGAAGTGCCATGTTATTGATAGTAATGCTATGTATTGTTCTTTTATAATTACGGCAATGTTAAAGCGTAGCGTGTTCTGCCTGACGGGCTTGGGGTATTGCTGCTTTGTATACACAATGTGGCTACCGTCTTTGGGTACCGTTTTCGGGTTTGGTCATGCTCACTATAATGTCTTTGCTTGCGGTGGCTGTCTGGCGCGGGTCACTCCCTTCCCTCCAATATGGTAGAGGGGAATGATGGCTATTCCAGCAGTCATACTCGTGAACGGGTGCTGCTTGTGGGGACTGGTCCATCTGGAATCCTTTAGACGCTCTTTACAGATAACATTAGATTCGTATCTCGTTCGTAAGGCATCACACTGGAGCTAGGTCAAAAACTATTTAATTGTTACCTAAGCATCGTATCCACACAATATGATTAAAAAAAAGAAAAGAATGGTAAGTAAAAAATAAATACAAACCCGCTGAGTTTCTTCGCCGGTTCTTCTCAGTGGAGGCCATGTTCCGATCCGGCGGTAGATTAGTAGTTTAATTAGATTAAAAAAAAATGTTAATAGACTATGTGTAAGAGCCCCCGCAGGCCTTATACAAAATAAATTGAGTTGTGAAATCTAAGTTGACATCAAAAAATTTCAATAAAAAAAATCAGTTTGGGATATCATTTATAGAGAAATTGAATAAAACTGAACCTAAATGTTAGTCCGGAGGTATAGTTTGCACTTTGGGTTTATAACCATTGACTACAACGAAAAACGTCCTACAAGATAAGTAGGAGTTGAACCATCGTAGCAAGGAGCCAGCGATACCATAGGCACGCAACTTTATAATTAATATTTTATGGGACACTCTATCAAAATCTGTATTTCCTTGCTAAAATCTGTATATAAGTCATCCGCTTGTTGACCTGAGTCAATAGAATTAAATAATAACTCAGTAAAAGTTACTAGGTCAGTTGCCGTAGACCGTGACTTAACAAAACCATGCTGATGATCACTTAGATACAATTTTAGGTGATTTTGAATATAGGGACAGAAAGGGGCTCAAAGACCTTTGCAAATGTTGATAAAATGGATATGGGCTTTTAATAAACTTTTCTTAGCCAAGTAGAAACTTTGCTTATTATTAGACTGGAATTGGATTGGATTGATATTGGACAATACTTACTTTTAACTGGTTCTCAAATATAGAATAAAAATGACGTAATAAATACATCTTTGAGTAGAAGTAACTACTTAGACATGTTTATAAGTACGGGTGTATGACACAACTGTAGGAGAAAGTTTTCAAAACTCGTTGCATACTTGTTATTATTTGTCGTGTTAGCAACAAGAGAAATGGCTGGGAAATTTCATTTTCATCGCAACCGAATTGTGTGTGTCACTCAAATGATGGCCCTCGTGTTTTGAATATAACTCGCTTCATTTCGGACTTCTATATGTGTACTACGAATTCCGTTTTTTATTTTATATTTGTTCGGGACTGTGACAGGACTACAAAAAAGGATATTTTTAATCTTTCATATTCCACGCCCGTCTTATCAAATGTACACATTTAAATTCTAGAACGTTAGCAACGTAATAATAGAAAAACAACATTTTAAATGTCCCACTCCTGAAAAGATCATCTCTCACAAATCTAGGTGACACAAATTAGATCGTCTACCACGATCCATAATGGATTGATGCAGGCAGATTTGTGGCTAACTGTTGTTGGAACTTATCAAGCGCATTACCCAACAACAATGAGCAACGATCAACGACTACCACATTAAGTGGTAAGTATACTTCCAAAGCACGGAGAGAAGTAATTAGAGAAGTCTTAATATCATCATGTCAAAAACGGTCACCCATCTCAGGCTGACCGTAACGTACACTGCTTAATCTTAGTGATCGATAAGAACACTGCGGTCGCACAGCTTTACAAGTGTTATTTAGCAATGTATTTTACAGTAATTGTGATTGATTAGTATCAGTAATTCAAATTATGCATGCATCTGGGGTAAATTGAAATGATCAACTATCAGGTAGTCAAGACATATTTTTGTCGCTCGTAAACAATTAAGTATTAATTCTGTTATAACTTTACTTTTAATAAAAATAGTGTCGTGAAGATACAGTTCAGTGTGCAGGACATAAGTGACATTGTTTGCAGAGTGATTTGTGACTGAGAAATTGGCGAAATCTTTAAATAAACATTACATTTAGTGACTTTGCTAGTTCTATTTGCACAACTGAGGGTATAGAGAAAACTTTAACATGTCAACTTAACTGTGTAATTTTAACTGTACACGTAAACGAAATAATACTTGTATTTCAAAGCTCGAATATCAGGACGCCGTAGAAGAGATTGTAAGGTGCCGGGGCAACGTGTTAGTTCCTCGAGTTCGATCCCCAGTTCGGATTTACTTTTTGCAATTATTTTTATTTTCTTGTTGATTTACTTAATCGCAGTAATGATTTGTGCTGCTTGTAATGATACTCTTCTTGTGACACACAAGAGAATTAAATGCTCTGTAGGCAAATGTGGCCTTCAGTACCATTCGGAATGCGTAAAATATGATGAAAGATCAACACCTAGGATTCAATGGATTTGTCCGAGTTGTGTTTCCAGCCGTCCTAAACGGGACAATACTAATACACCCATTCAGTCTAAGGGCCATACTTCGCGTACTAATCAAGCGGCTCCGGCGACGGCTACAATAGAATCCCCAAAGCCGGGACCATCTAGCCATTACCAAGCAGGGCTGGTTCAGACATATACCCCAAATGAGTATCCGCCACCAGAAACGGCTATAATAACGCCTGCAATTACAGAGGTCGACATACCAAATGCGATTCTTGTGGAAATTCGTAAATTGCGGCAGGAAATGAACGAGAAATTTGACAGACAGCAGGCTGTTTTAGCGAATTTTCAAACCACTCTAGCTACGGTTCAAAAGAACATAAAGGATCTCACCGGAAGATTTACTTCAATGCGCGAAGACCTGGATGAGTTTAAGAAGACGGTTTACTTTTTATCTGACGCTCACGATGACCAAAAGGAAATTAATGCCAACAATAACAAGTTTATTAACGAAATGCTCAAGAATAACGCCGCAGTCAATGTTCAAGTTAGGGAGTTGGACGCTAAAGTGCAACAACTTGATCAAATAGCACGTGAATGTAATATCGAGATACAGTGCGTTCCTGAGCACAAAACCGAAAACTTGTTGACTGTTGTCCAACAGCTGGGTAGAGTTGTGGGAAATGAAATTCACGACAGTGAAATTAAGTCACTTCATAGAGTCGCCAAATTAAATACAGAGTCAAAACGTCCACGAAGTATAGTCGTAAAGTTAGTTAGTCCTCGCATTCGAGATAATCTACTTGCTGCAGTCAGAAACTTTAATAAAAAAACGACTCGGAGAAACTAAATAGCAGCCACGTTGGTATTGGCGGTGAAAGGCAACCGATTTTTGTAACAGAGAATTTAACTTCTGCAAATAAAAAACTTCACGCAGCAACGAGGATTGCTGCCAAGGAGAAGAAATATAACTTTGTATGGGTCCGAAATGGTCGCGTATTTGTGAGAAAAGATATTAAATCCAAAAAAATCAAACAAATCATCCAAATCTCTTTTAGTTAAAAATTTAGAGTATCTGGAGACTTTGTAAATTGTTAACTTTTGTTTTGCAAGATATATAGTGTAATAAGTATTAAAATTCATGTTTAAAATTTATTATCAGAATGTAAGAGGCTTAAGAACCAAGACCGAGGATTTTTATTCTGCTGCTTTGCATTTTAATTATGACATAATTGTTGCCACCGAAAGTTGGTTAAACGACACAGTGCTAGATCATGAAATTGTAGATAACCGATACAGAGTTTTTAGGCGCGATAGGTCGACTACGGTTTCTTCAATCACCAAAAAAGATGGTGGAGGTGTAGCTATTGCAACACTGGACAAATATGAGGTCTTAAGGAGATTTAATTGGGAATCACATTGCGAGGAATTATGGATAACCATAAAATGTGAGAACGGCCTAAATATTAATATTTGTGTGGTTTATATTCCACCGCCAATTAAACTAGATTATTTGAATACTCTCTGTAATAACTTTACAGAAGTAATTAGTAATAAGAGCAAAAGTAATTCCATTAACATATTAATCGGGGATTTCAACATGGGTAATATTTGTTGGGAATATGACGTAAGTTCTGGTCTTTTGGTCCCCAAAGGATCCAGTAATAATCAAGAAAACATTTTTTTAGACACGATTGCCTTTAATGATCTTCATCAATGCAACGGAATAGTAAACGCTTCAAATCGTACTCTAGATCTAGTTCTTACCAATAGTAGTAATAGGACTGTATTGGTATCACAAGCCACAAGTCCACTACTACCAATTGATCCCCATCATCCAGCGTTGGAAATCTCACTTATATCTAGTCATAGTAGTCCACTAGTGCAAAGGAAAGTCTCCAATTTAAATTTTTATATTTGTAATTATGATGATGTTAACGACAAACTAGCGAAAATTAATTGGTCTGATGAATTGAATTCTATTACTAATATTGACGAAATGGTGATTAGATTTTACGAAATTCTAATGCTAATCATTCAACAACACACACCTATTAGCCGACCATGCGATGAGCGCTATCCCGTCTGGTACAGTCGAGCTTTACTAAAAGTCATAAAGGAGAAAGCTAAATATCACATTTTATATAAAAAGTATAAGAACCCCAGAGATAAAATTACGTTTGATTGCTTGAGACCACGCTGCAGAGTGTTAATAAAAGACTGTTACGCAAAATTTAAAAGCAATATCGCCACACACCTGCGTCGAAATCCTAAATACGTTTGGAAGTACTTCAAAAACAAACGGATAGCCAACAGTTATATTCCTAATAAAATGACTTTGAATAACAACAATACAGCTAAGGGCGGTCAGGAAATTTGTGAATTGTTTTCCGATCATTTTCAATCCATCTATAGAGTTAATCGTAATACATGCCATCCCTCAAGTTCAGCTTCACCTAACCCTTGTAACAATAACACGTTTAGTAGTTGTATACTTGAAATAAGAGAAGTTTTTGAGTATTTGTCTTCTCTTGACTCCGATAAAGGACCAGGGCCTGATTCAATTCCTCCTCTTTTTCTCAGAAAATGTGCAGCAAACTTAGCTGTTCCTCTGACCATGATATTCAACTATTCGTTAACACAAGGAGTTTACCCCAACTCGTGGAAAATTGCACACATCACGCCAATCTTTAAATCTGGTAGAGTTGATGATGTTAAAAATTACAGACCAGTGTCTATTCTTTCTACATGTGGTAAAGTGCTTGAATCCCTAGTACAGAAAAAAATGTTCTTCCACATAAAAAATGTATTGGATGATAACCAGCATGGCTTCCGCCCCAAAAAATCAACATTGTCTAATCTCACCGAGTATGTGTCTTATATATCATCTGCACTAGATGGGGGTAAAGAAGTTCATGCAATATACACCGACTTTAAAAAGGCCTTTGATTTAGTGGATCACGACCTATTATTACTTAAATTGGGAAGTATGGGCGTTCATGGGTCGTTGCTGCGTTGGTGTGAATTCTACTTGAGAAATCGTTCGCAATTAGTGTATCTCAAGGGTTTTAAATCCAAAAAATGTTTGATATCATCAGGAGTACCTCAGGGCTCTCACCTAGGACCTCTATTTTTTCTAATTTTTATAAATGACTTAGGAAGTAAAATTGATTCAGAGTACAAACTTTTTGCTGATGATTTAAAAATATATCGAACTATATATAGTGATTCTGATACTAATCAGCTACAACTGGATATAAATAACTTATGTCGATGGTGTGAACAAAACAACATGTCATTAAATGAAAACAAATGTTACTTCATTAAATTTAGTAGGAAAACTATAACAAACCAAGCTTTTTACTCAGTTAATGACAACCCGCTCCAAGAAGTGGACACTATTAGAGACCTTGGTATCCTGATAGATAGTAGATTAAATTTTAGAAATCACTATGACCTAATTATAAGTAAGGCATCAAAATTGTCAGGGTTCATTGTCAGAGAAATGAAAATCTTTAAAGAACCGTTCCTAACTATTTTAATTTATAACAGCATTATACGAAGTATTCTAGAATACTGTAGCACAGTGTGGAGTCCGTCATACCAGGTGCACTCCGATAGAATAGAGCGAGTCCAAAAAAGGTTCTTATATAACTTATGCTATTCAGACAACAAATGCCGTATTTTGAATTCCTATAACTCCAGACTGAGTCACTATAAAATGAAATCGTTGAGCGCACGTAGAAAATCTCTAGACGTTATGTTTCTGTTCAAGATAATTAATGGCTTAATAGATTCACCTGGGCTTTTAGAGAAAGTGCATATTTCTATTCCGCGTACTGGCAGCCGCTTAATTAATCGGAAAACTTTTATTATGCCTCACAGTCGCACAAATATTGGTCTTTTTTCGCCCATATCTCGTATGCTTTCGCTTGCCAACTCCATTCGCGGCGAAATGGATGTCTTTGCTGGTTCTGTAGCCTCAGTAAAGTCTAAAATCAGTGTATTGATTTGTTCATAGCAGATTATAGTAGTTTACACGAGACCCACTTAATTTTCGTCTTGCTTAAAATATGCATGCTGGATTCACATCTAGTAGATGTCAATCAGACCTAATGTATTATACTCTGTAATATTGCATGAGAGATTGTACATCAGTTTTGTGAATTATAATAAAAAAAAAAAAAAAAAAAAAAAAAAAAAATTATGGTGAATCGTCATAAATAGAAACTGTTACATCAAATAATTATTGTGCAAATGTAAATTTGCACAATAAACAATTTGATTTACACGATGAG
The DNA here is from genome assembly GCA_905147815.2 of Phalera bucephala. Lineage (NCBI taxonomy): Eukaryota > Metazoa > Arthropoda > Insecta > Lepidoptera > Notodontidae > Phalera > Phalera bucephala. The sequence continues at coordinate 26,215,964 of LR990613.1, read as the reverse complement.
TGTGAAAAGAAATAAATTATAAATTACGCTGTAAACAAATGTAAATATCAATCTGTGTGTCTAAATATTTATCGAGAAATCAACTCTTTAATGGCAATTCTCGTAATATTTCTCTTGTAAGTGCAATCAAAAGTTTCATGTAAATTATCTGTATTTTTTTGGATGTACGGAGAGTAGAATAAATAAAACATTGAATGTTTGGACATTAATATGAAAATGGGCTTAAAAGGATTTTTTTCGGGAGCATCATTTCAATATTTACAAGGTATATTTTCATGATGTATTTAATAAATAACTCAAATAAAATGTTGTTTACACGAACCGATACGGCGATGAATAGAGACAGGTTTTCGTAGAACATGTAATTATTGCGTGTATGAGACAAACTTTGAAAGTAGAGGAAGCAAGAGAGGTGTGTAGGTAAAGAACCTGTTGGAACTCTGTACTCCCTGCGTACCCCGCAAGGCTCTGGCGTGATGATATAGATAGATGTAGTCTTTATTTTTATTTAGTCGACACAACATATTACAGTCAAAGACTTAGGTAAGTGAGTGCAAAGGAATATGAACTAGACTGAAATCCTACATATGTTAACACATTACGATATACAAGGTGTGTCATAAATAACGCAAGACCTCAGATACTCCGATTAGATATTTGCTTCACAAATTCCGTACGAAAGACAATTAAAACCACACATTTAAAATTTTTAACCCCTTTTTCTCACTTTTATACCACAACTAACAATTAAACTTGTACGTGTATATGTGCGAATTGAGAAATACGTTTTAGAAATGCATTTAAAATGTCCGTATTGCTTTGAATAAAGAATAAATTTGCGTAATATACATTTAAAAATATTTAGAATCAATTCAGTTATCGATTTAGTACAAACTACTTTCAGGGCTTGCGTTCATTATGTTACACCTTGTACAGGTTCCTGTTGTGACACAAGAGCTAGAAAGAAAATAAGTACCTAAACATTAAAAAAGGAAAAGTCATAAATTTTGTACTAAGAAGTGATGTAGGAGTGTTGGAGGATCTGTCTACATTAATTTATGTTAATTTAAAAAATATAACGTAGCACCACACTAGGATTTATTCCTGTGTCGTGGGTGTGTTTATGAATAACACCGTCACGCCTATATTCCCCAGAGGGGGTGGCAGAGGTGTACTGAGTACACCCACGTTTCGCCGACGATGTTAGGTCCCATGTAATAGGGGGCTAGCCTATTGCCATATACCGGGCACAATTCCAGACTCCGGACTCATACTGGGAATTTTTCGTTAGAAAAACTACATTTGTCCGACCTAGGATTTGAACCCAGGACCTCGTGATCACAAAGCGATGCGCTTTGCCACCAAACCAACGAGGCAGTCATATTCACATAACCAGATAACCAGACCGAAATAAATAATTGTGGGTCATACAAAGATTCGTCCCGTGTGGGAATCGAACCCGCGAACTATTCGACCCAGTGGGCGGGGCGGCTTAAGCTCTTAAGCACTGCGCCAAATAGTCCGACGTATTAGATGTACTTACTTAGTCTCATTGGATTTATCTTATTAGTTCTTTCTATTGTATTTCACATATCGCTGACGATGTTGCATTCCAGTCGGGGTGGCTATTGCGATTGTACAAGGAACAATCTAAGACTCCAAACAACGACTGAGTTTATTTTCTTTGACTCTTTGCTTGATACTCCCTATGCACCATTAGACTAACAAAGCATTTAAACCAGACCGACGTATACTAATAAACTTAACCATCACCGCCGAAAACTCGATAATTCTCCTCATAAGTTCAGAGGTAATCTTGCAAGTTTCAGTGGAAATTTCTAAAGATATAACAAACTCTATCAAAGGCCACTGCGGAAACGTAGCTTTTCAGAACAAGTTTGATTAGTATCTAACGTGAAACTTTAATTATATAGTGATGCGCCAAAAATTCGGAATCAAATACTTTTAGGAATCGATTTGGGACTCATTATTTCAAATACTAAGGCTGAAATATAAGGCTTAATATTACTAAATACTTTAACTTTATTTCACCAACTAACCAATAGATTGGTACTACAGAATAGAAAAGGGAGACTCGAAATCAATGAGAATACAAGTTAAATATATTCGACGGACGATCCAGCGCAGTGCTTAAGAGCTTAAGCCGCTCCGCCCACTGTGTCTAATCTCTTCTTTCAACTTCTTTGTGTGACCGACAATTATTTGTTCCGGTCTGGGTATTTGTGTATATAAATTTTCATATTCGTAAATGCACCCACGATACAAGAATCAATCCTAGTGTGTGTGAATGATGTACGCTATTGGCCGCGAGGCCTTTACAGCTTCACCGGATTGTGGGGGTTACGTTTTATTTAACTAACTTTTAACGTGAGTAACCAGTTTAAAAATGTGTTCTACGGCATAGACCCGCCACTTAATAATCAGGCTGGTCAGGTGATCAGAGATTTCTACTTAATGAAATTTTAACACTGACTGTCTCACAAACAATGATTCAGAAGCATGACGCATGAGTTCCTCATACAATGTAAGTGAACACTAAAGAAAGGTTCTTTTAGAAAATTTGTCTACAAATCTCATCGGGCACAACACCACAGTGCTATAGTACTTCTAACACAGTACTTACTACTTATGATATAATATAAATATAATATGAGCCTATACTGCCCACTGCTGGGGCTTTCTCTCACAAATCGAGGTGACAGAGATTAGGTCTTACTCCACCACGTGGATCCAGGGCGGATTGGTGTAGGCAGGTGTGCGGTCACCTGCTGCTGAAACTTATCAAGGCGCCTTTCAGGCTTCCAACTCTACTTAACTACTACGACATTAAGTGGTAGCCGGGACCAACGGCTTAACGTGCCTTCCGAACCACGGATACGCTCGAATATGAAAGTTCCACAAACGGTCACACATCTCGAGCCAACCAAATCGAACGCTGCTTACCCTTGGTAATCGGTAAGAACACCGCGGTCGTACAGCACTACGAGCGCCTCACTTATGATATGCCTCCATAAATGTATAACGGCTCTATCAAAGAAAACCCTTCTAGGTATGGCACCTCAAATCCACATAAAGTGCAAAATGACATATAAATGTAAAAAATAATACATTAAACACAAATTATAATTATCTTTAATTGAAAAATGTTGTTATAGTGTTGACAATTTTTAAATGATAAACTAATTTAATGACATTAACTTGTATTTTATCTTATTTCATTAAGATTTTATATTCTTAATTTATTATTAATAATTGTCAATTGATAATTTCGTATGCCGTATGGAATGAACTATTATAATGTTGTCACCTAAACCTACTCGTATATCTAAATGATTTGATTTGATTACTTTTAAAATAATTTTAATCGTTGTTGACATTTGTACACACAATACAATTAGCCCGGAAAAAAACTTTGATAGAGTCTAAAAAACATTATTCAGTTTCACACACCGGCAGCGAGGCATACCGTATACTGTACGCATACGGTATTCCTCGTTAAAATGCACATTACTCGTAGAAAGGCAACGCTACACAAAACTCATTCAGCCCAGTTTAAGTATTTCAATTTCAAATCGATTCGGAGAATTTAAACATTGATAAATGGATCTGAGAATGAAAGGTATACAACGCATGACTGGCCTAATAAAATAAGAACAGTCACTACAAACATGGTTCGTGTAATTAAATTGCAAAAGCATTTTCACCCTTATTAGTACTCATAATTTTAGTTCTGAAGAATGTAGCTATGACATGTATGAACGAGTACCATTTTATAATCGAATATTGTAAAACTACATTATTTTATTTTAAGATTTATTTTACTTTAAAATAAAACGTGGTGCCACACTTAAAATTATTGCTTTGGGTGCGGTTACAAACACCCACACCAAAATATCCATTTGTGGACAACACAAAGATTTTTCCCGTGCGGGAATCAAACTCACGACAATTCGAAACAGAGGACGGACATCTCTTACCCTCTGGTCCCAGCCGTCGTTATGTTAGAGCAAAGGTTCCCAGACTTTTTTCTCATAGACCATTTAAAAAAATTTAGCTGGTTCCGGTGGACCCCTTGCAGCTACATTTCTACCATATTCCCAAAACTCGACAAAAAATGACAAAGATTAGATCTAACTATGGAAATTTGAGTTGCGGCTGAGTTCCAACCACGAATTTAGGGTTTTCGAAAAAAAAAAGTGAGAATTGATTGGTTAATTAATTAATTGATTGTGCTGTGAGTGGATGTCAAAAAGTAAAGTTAGCCTTTTCTTTTCGAAATTCCGGAAACAAATGAGTGACGTTTATCCTTGTCATTCGTATTTATATTGGAGAAGAATCAAACAATTTCATCCAAGATTGTGGTGTGTGTCACCACAAGTCGTGTTTCGTCCCTTTGTACGTCTGAACAAGCATTACGAATGGGGTCGGTGCTTTGCAAGTCTAGATACGTTGTACTGAATATGGAATATGCAAGTTTTTACAAGTAACAGTCGCTGAGCTTCTTAAAATATTATATGCCTACATTGATAGGTGAAGTCAAGCCAACATTTTATCCGCTTACGAATTGTGAATCCCCATGTTTTTGTCACGCCATTGTACACCCCTGTCGAGTCTCCCGTGGATCCCTGGGGGTCCACCTGGACCACTTTGGGTACTAAGGTGTATCGACTATTTTTCTCTCTTCTTGACATGTTCACACATAATCGATAGCATTCGCATCACTATGCTTTACTTAGTAACATTATGTATCAGTTGTAACTTACATCAACTTCTATGCCTGGTATACGGAATATCTTGAGCGGGGGCACGTCCCTCGGCGAGTACCGGCAAAACTCCCGGTCCCCGCGGTACCACTTCACGGAGTATAGTACCTCTTGCTCGAGGTCATATAGGCACTTCATCTCCACCTTGGTACCGCGCTCCACCGCCTCTGGGACCATCACGTGGACGTTTCGGAGGCATAGTGCGCCTGCAACAAAAAGAAAACACGTCAAAACCTCATCGAAATTTCCGAGAAGAAAACTGAAGAAAAGTGCTGTTTGATAGAAGTTGTCATAAAATGTCTCTGCTTATCTATAGTGCGATGAGGTTCTTTTGGCTCATAGATCACATTGACATTGACGTAGGTGTGCAATTGAGGTTAACATTTAGTACATTTTTTCTCCTTTCAAGGAGTTATTTCAACAGGTGGGTTCGCACGGTTGCTAATTAAAAAAAGAACTTTGGTAAATTTCATAGCAAGAGTACAGACTTCCAACAGCTTCTTTCCATACAGAGCTCTCTGGCTTCCGCCACTCTTATAATTCGTCTTATATAGGCTCGCCGATCACGGAGACTCTATACCCTTCAGATAAGAATAATAAGAAATATATAACGTTACCCTTCAGATAAGACACTGTAAGTAGCATGGGATACATATATACAAAAAAATCGACAGTAGTTAGGTGACTCCAGTACTTAAAACCCGTTAATGCATTTAAATAGTAAAATGAAGATTGTATTTAAACCAATCACACCTGTCCAAACTCCAAATATTGATGGAGGTATCAATTAAATCGACAGGAAATAATAAAATGGTTAAATAAAACAGACCCCAGCCCTATTATCCAAACGGTAATACTTTTAATAGGGCATCCATCTGCCACTATCATGTTTGCAGTCTAGGTGTTCACACACGGTCGGTTCCTCGTTTAGTGGTACTGTTTTAGATCGCTAAAGCGGTATTGCATATACGCGAACCTTAGAGGAAACGGAGTGTATCAGACTCCTACCTACCTACTAAAAACCATAAAGTAACGGGTATCTTCTCTGTGCCGTGCTCCACGGAGCCAATCTTCAAGAAGGAAACTAGCTTGTCCTCTGAACCGATGTGTTGCTACCTGACGGTGAGGGACGATTTATGCGCCGATCTCCTCTGAGTCATTCAAGAAGAACGCTAAAGGCTTTCGACCTTCGGGTCCCGCTATCACGAAGGCTCCTTTGCGACGTTGGTGCAAGGAGTCGATTCCTTTTCTACCTCAGCGGTGCTATAGATTTTTACCCAACTACACAAACGTATCTAGTACACTATTAGAAAGTTTTTATGACACATACATCATGCGTAAATAGTAATTTTGTAAATATTTTGACCCAAACTAAAAACGTAAATTTCAGCTACCAAGAACTTATCAACTGTGATAATTATTATAAAATCATATTGCACAATAAAATCCAAAATATATTAACCAATATATCAAATGTTAAATCCCCGAATCACATCCATTATTTTAGTTAGAACAAGATAAATAGATATCTTCGAGCTCGGAGTGAAATTATAAACAGTTATTAAATTAACTTGTACCTATTTGCAGAGAGATTCGGAGAACGAAAAAGAAAATGAATTTCCGTAGAATCGATAGAACTATTTATATTCTCAGGGAGATCGAGTGTTTTTAATTAAGGTAAGTAAACTGTTTTGTCTATGTAAAATCGTCAGCTGCTGCCGCGTTCCATTTTAATATAAACCTTTTTTTCGTAAGTATTTTGACTCCTGCGGTACAAGCTTGTATGCAAGATAATTTATTAGGCATGTCGTGATGTTTCATTAGGACATCACGACGGAATATTCAGAGTTAAGGGTATAGTATAGAGTATTGAACCTAATTTGAAGTGCTACGTGAGACACGCTTCTGTGGATACTAATGAGAAATACCAGGTTGTGTCAGCAAAATACAGACATGGCATTAGACTGCCTTGGAATCGTCGATCTCAATTGTTACTAGACGTTCTTTGTAGTCCCTCAAAGGATCGACGGGACCCTTATTAGATCACTGGTGCGTCTATTCGTCTATTTGTTACGTTAGTTTTTCCCGGAGACGATAAGAAGACTTGTGATCTGAGCGATCCGTAATTATTACGATAGTTTGAATTCAAGGAATATTTTTAATGGATTTTTTTCTTTTTAAGCTTAATACAACTATTTGTAAACTAGTTGATTACAGTTTATTACTTAGTACAGCAAAATGCTTGAATGCACGGAAATTTACTCGAGTTGCTACAAATTCCGTGTGTAACATAACGTTAAGAATGCGCTCCCTATGAACACGACGTGCTAGATCAGTCGAGGAACATTGTCATAACTGTGAAGGTACCAGTACCAGAGAAGTTAGCTTTGTCTGTGAGAAATTAAGCCAAACAGTGGTCAGCTTCCAGCCATGTTCTTGCTAGAAGTTCACGTACGGGCTGCATAAAGGAGAGCTGACTGCTCTTTGGTGATTTATCTCATCTAACCTGCCATTTAGTCAAGATCCTCCTCCTCCTAAATAATGTCATAATTGTACAACAGTCATATATAAAATAAAAACACGGTGTTCGAGTTCTCTTAATATACATTGACCTTTACACCCCTAAGTCGACCGGAAATACACCTGCGACTGGGTACTGTTACATTACTGCTATCAAATCTTTTTCTAAGAGTAAATTTAGTAATGTACCGTGTAATGTAAGGGTAAAGGTTAACGATTGTGTCAACTATATGGAGGAAATTTTAGCCACCCACATTCACCTAACCTTAGATCAAAGGAACGGAAAACTCCGGAAAAGAACGGTGAAATCCAATGATACCTTTTTTGTGTGTTTAAGGGGGAAAATCTTTAAAAGATTCTCAGTCCTTTGTGGAGAAACACTGATATATGTGGGACTTTTAAAACACTCAAAATAAACCATGTCCTTCATCGTAATAGGGAGCTTCGAGAACTGCGGAGGCTCCAGGAACTCCAAACTGACCCTACCAGTGCCCTTTCTTTTGCCTGGCTCTATTAAGTACATTTTGAGAGAAACAAAAACATTCTTCCACACTCTTACAGTGTTTACAACAGCAGGGTGTTACTCACATTGCCGTCTTTCTATGAAAACCAGTGTTGGTTTTATTTGTGGGCATCAATTGTTGAAACTTATCAAGCAACCCATAGGCTTCCAATGTGGCTTAACTACCACCATGTGGTACCACTTCATGTGAAGTGGTAATCGGGACACGGAGACATTCGAATATAGGAATCACACAAGTCCTCAGCAAAAAGTCCACCAACAAAATGTCACCCAAGACTGCCCGAGTCGAACCCTGCTTAGGGTTCGACTCGGTCATGCAGGGTTAAGAGCGTTTTGTTTAACGTGTTTTAATAAAGCACTCTAAGCTTATCAAGAAAACTAACAACCCCTTAAAACTGAAAAACAAAACTCTGACCGTCACGCCTATATTCCTCAAGTCAGGGTGACAAAGGAGTACTGTGTACACCCACTTTTCGCCGACGATATTAATTTCAATATAATAGGGGGCTAGCTTATTGCCATAAACCGGGTACAAATACTGACTCTGGACTGACTCTAGTAATTTTTAGATAGAAAATCTACATTTGTCCGACCTAAGATTTGAACCGAGGACCTCGTGATCCCATAGCACATTATTCGCCACTAGACCAACGAAGCAGTCCTCAAAACAAAAACCCAATATTCCATCGTGTCTTCCCACATACCTTGCAGGGTTTTTTCTTTACAGACCTCTCTAGCGTCCTCCACTCTCATAGTTCGTCACACACACGCTTGCTGGCTATGGAGAGTCTTGACTTGCCAATCAAAAAATACACGATCTCTTACACTATTCCAATAAAATCCAGATATTGTCAAGTACGCCTACTAATTATCTTATTATGTATTATTTCGTATTCCCAATTCACATGTACATACATAAAATATTCTATAAAGACCTTTGATGGTCCTATCTGTGCCAAATAAATAATAAGCCGGAATATGGAAAAGATCGTATATAGACGAAGATTTCCTTCGCCCGGCTTCAATTGTATTCCTCCAATGTAGATGGAACCTTTAGTGATCTTGGATTTGTTACTAATGAGCATCTTTGAGGGTAATACTCTGGGGCCTAATTCTCTATGACCAATAAACACTTAACGCGACGCGTTACGATCACTTTATATATAAAAATCACAAATTACATATAAATAATCGTTTAATGGTACTCCAATGGCATATACCGTCACGCCTGTATTTGCCAAGCGAGTGCGGCATAGATGAACTGAGTATACCCACTTTTCGCCCACGATGTTAGGTCCCATGTGATAGCCTATTGCCATATACCGGGCACAATTCCAGACTCCTGATCCATTCTAGGAATTTTACGTTAGAAAATTTGTCCAAACTAGGATTTGAACCCAAGACCTCGTGATCACAAAGCAATGCGCTTTGCCCCTAGAACCACGAGGCAGTCAATGGCATACAAAATACCAATAGATGATCATAACACGGAGTTATCATAACGCGCCGCATTTGTTTACACCGAATAAGGGCCTTGGTAAGTAATATATCAAATCAAGCCTCGTTTCTCGATATTTTTAATCTTGAAGTTATGACTTGTACATACTGATAGGTTGTTGGTGTCAGCAACCTAATTTGGCTTCGAGTGCTCAGCAAAAAATAACGTGTTATAGATTTTTAATTAACCCACACAGCGAAAAGGTATTTCGGTATAGACAAACATTATAGAACGACGGTGTTCTTAATTATCAACATGGTTAGGTAGCGTTCGACTCAGTCGGTCTAAAATGGGTGTCCGTTTGTGACATTTTAGAGCGTCTTAGTTAGAAGCCTGAAAGGAAAAGCTTACTAAGTTCCAACAGCAAGTGATCAAAACAGCCTCTAATAATCCGCACTAGGTCTGGTTGGTGGAGTATGACCTAAAGGTCTCCCCCTCCTCCTTCCAAACAGTCCAATCCCTGGTCAATGATGGCCATTCAGACCGATATGAATTTACCTAGCGAGGGTAACGTCTCGTCTCACGGGTAGTCTGGTGTATCCGGTCATACCCAAAACGAACAAGCTCGGATACATAAGTGGATAAAAAGGATACACGCCGTTACTGTTTAAGATATAAAAACCTTAAAAATTTATTTTGAATGTTCTCCATCATAAGGCTGTACTTATTTTCATGAGGATTACAGATTATGGCATTTGTTTCTAAGTGACTGCGTACCAGTGCATTAAAGAGGACCTGAACTGTCAATACATTGCCCCAATCCTTACCTATTCGAAGCACCAATCCTAAATTACAAAAAGCCTTTTTGCAACATTTTGTAATATGATAGCTAAAATTCAAGTCTGGTGCCATCTCTATCCCGAGGTCTAGCACGTGATGGACGCGATCTATAGGTACTGTGTCCATTGTATACTGGTGTGTAAGCGGCCGTTTCTTGCGAGTGTAGCTCATCACACAGCACATGGCTACGTTTAAATAAATTTTACTGTCTTTACTCCAAGCAATTACATTATCAATGTCTCTTTGCAGTAGTTCACAATTCAATGCGCTATTTACCGACAGAAACAGTTTAAGATCGTCAGCAAACAGTAAGCACTTCGAATTGTCAACTTCCTCAAACAGATCGTTAATCATCAATACAAACGCCAGAGGGCCAAGGTTGCTACCTTGACTTACCCCCGAGAAAGTGAAGTACGGTGCGGATTCGTATCCACTGTATTCCACGTATTGTCTCCGGTCACTGAGATAACTCGCAAAAAAAATTATTATGTTCGGTGTGAATCCGTGTGACGCAATCTTTTCTAAAAGGATGTCATTATCCACGGTGTCAAACGCCTTTTGAAAATGAAAGTATGCAGCATCAACTTGACCACCTGCATCAATGGTAGGTGACAAGTGGGACACGAATGACAATAAATTACTTCCGGTACTTCGAGCCAGCCTGAAACCATGCTGTGCGTTGGCCAATTAATGCTATGGGTCTCCGATATCGAAATGATGATGGCGTCGTATGACTTTCATACGACAGACATCACAGATATTGATTTACCTATATCTGAGCCCTAATTTGCTTAGACCAAATATGGCGTGTTACGACTACTAGATGAAATAATCGTGTAATGGTATTTTTTATACTACTGGTGTACGGTCAGCTAGGTCGCTCAATTACGCCTATATTTCCCAAGCGGGGTTAACAGAAGTGTACTGAGTAGACCCCTTTTCGCCGACGATGTTATGTCCTATTTAATAGGGGGCGAGCGTATTGCCATATACCGGGCACAATTCCACACTCTAGACTTACATGGCTGACGGTACCAACAAACGATCAGCTCACGAAGTTAACGTAACGCGCCGCGTTATATATTTAATTAGCTATAGAAAATAAGGGCCTCGTGAGTGGCATCAACTGAACTACAAAATAACGATCACGTTGTTCCAGTACAAATACAAATTCAAATTAATTTATTCGAAAGTATGATTTCTAGTACTTCGAAGGCGTTACATTCTATCTATCTATCTATATCATCACGCCAGATCCCTCGCCGGGTAGGCAGATAGTACAGAACTCCTGAAAGTTTTATACACGCTCGCCCATTACGGAGACTCTTAACTTGTCCTTCAGAAAAGACACAGTCTATTTGGTCATGGTAAGATAGTCTAAGTCTTTTCCGGTACCTACATTCTTACACTTTCGCATTGTATATCTGTTAATTAATTGTTCATATTATCTTAAAAATCTGCCGCTTACCGTAAATAATTTTGAAATCATATTCATCATCATCATCATAAGCCGCAAGACGTGTAGCGCAGAACAAAGGCCTCCCCAAAAGATAACTACGATGACCGGCTTTGTACTCATCCAGCTTTTACCTATGAACTTCACCAGGTCATCCACCTTTTAGGGGCCCTGCCCACGCCATGCAATCATACTACAGGTACATAATCTCCAACAAAGTACTGGTTCATGAAGTCAAACAGTGATAAAATAAACAAGTCGGTAGTTCAGCCGTACTCTTTTAACTATTTCTTTGTTTAGTCTGGCCTTCAGTGTTCAGAACATTTCTTTGTTTCCCTTCTGTCTGCATCCGTAATGTAATTGCAGAAGTCACATTTAAAGTTCTTGTATTAAACATCTATCGTTTTACATTATCACGCCAGATCCCGTAAGAAATAGGCAGAGGCCGATGACTTGATTCAGCGAGTAAGACCTTACTGGATGGATTTGTCGCGGGTTAGATCCCACACGACACAAATTTTTGTTTGACCCACAAATATTTGTTTCAAATACATTTAACCAGAGTCTGGTATAACTAGATATATCTGGTATAACCCTTTCGATCTAGACTAGTTCGCGATTCGCGATTGGCGATTGTGTGACCCTCAAATATTTGTTTCGGTCTGGGTGTATGTATATATTTATTTCATGTTTGTAAACACACCCACGATACAAGAATAATTCCTATTGTACGTAAGTAGCCCACGTTTTTAAAATGCAACATTCCAACACGTTCTTTCTCAACAAACCTCTCTTACTTCCTTCATCTCTCTCACCGCGTCATCTAAAGTCCTAATATTCTTTAAGATAACTCTAATCATTTAAAAAGATCATTCACAACAAACAAAACTTTGCACGCAAGATGGCATCAAGGTTTTTGATGACAACGAAGGCAATTTGCGTGACGTCCTAAAACATATAATATCAAAAAAGCAAATGTAATAAAGCAAGAAGAAAATATTTATCACAAGAATACAATATCCTTTATGGAACACAAAAAAAGACAAAAAACAAAATAGTACGTACTCTGGTAATCCTTCTATAACTCTATCCTAAGCTGAAATAATAGATATCTATTAGTATGTATATATGTGGATACGTTAATTTTTATCTGTAATTTATATATAATTTATACAAATTACAGATAAAAATTAACGTATCCACATATATACATACTAATAGATATCTATTATTTTATTTACCAGCCACAATCCTGGCATTCCAATAAATAACATAATTATGTTATTTATTGGAATGCCAGGATTGTGGCTGGTAACGATGTGCTGGAGCAAGTGAATGAGTTTGTATATCTTGAATGCGCCTTTAGTAGGGATGGGAAACACATTGCTGACATAGAGAGAAGTGTGAATGCAGGGAACAGAGTGAATGGTGCAATGGAAAAGCTACTTGGGAGCCGACACTTAAGGCAAAAGGCGCAGCTGGCCATACATCCGTTATGTATGGCCAGCTGCGCCTTTTGCCTTAATTGATTGTCCCAATACTGTTGTATGGCAGCGAGAGCTAGGTACATAGAAGGACAAAAGAAATTCAGATAAATGCGGTGGAAATGCGAGCTCAGCGGAAGATGTATCGTGTGAAGCTAACCGACCGTACTCGCAACAGCGTAATAAGAAAGCGAGTAGGTATGAAATATATTATCGGTGTAAAGATGAGAAAGGGTATGATTCGTTGCTTCGGGCATATAGAAGGAATGTCAGAAGAAAGAATGACAAAACAGATATACAATACGAAAGTGGAAGGATTTAGGTATCGGGGAAGACCTAGCCTACTTTACTATGACCAAATGGACGGAGTCTTATTTGAAGGACAAGACAAGAATCTTCAGAACCGGTGAGCGTGTATGATACGAAGTATGAGAGTAGCGGAAGCCAGAGAGGTATATAGGAAAGAATCGGTTGGAACTCTGTACTCTCTGCCTTCCTCGCCAGGGATCTGGTATGATGATATAGAAATAGAGATTTGTTGATACCTATTATTAAAGCGTACTCATTATTTTAATTACTCCGAAACGAAAATGATTATACTTCACATAAATTTGTATCGCATTCCCAACTCAATAAGCACGCGCCTAATCGCCTGCTTTATGTGAGTTCCGAGGGCGACAGCTTCATCACCGTCCGTATAACCTTCTTATTATTGGATGAGGAAGTAGGTCATTCATGAATAATTGGCCCGTATACATTACGAGCCAGACGGTCGTTTCTCTCTACACAAAAATGGCCACGTTCACCTAAACCATTCGCAACAATTTTATTGCCAAACGCGGAACATTAGCCATTCCTTCCACATCGATTTTGACCAATACGCACTCAAACTTACTACCAAAACGTGTAGAATAACTTTAGGAGAGGCACTCACATGGGGAATCGCCAACTAGACTGGATCGAAATAGTTCTATTTATACCAGACTCTGGTTCAATGAATTTTTGTGCCCAGTTTAAGTAAGCCCCAATCGTTCGACAGTCAGACTAAGCACTACGCTAGCGCAAACACATGGTGTAATCATGGCATCGTTAAAGACATTACCTTAGAAGTCTTTCATAAATTTAACATACCGCATAACGCGTGATGTGAATGAACCAAATATATCCGAGTATCAAATGCCAAAAGGTCTAATATTGCCGAAATGACGTGAACAATATTCGCGGAGTAATTTCGTCGATCGTAAAATTCCGGGCGAACATAATATCTCACGCTATTACTATGCAGCAAGTTCGGTATAACGTATAAAGAAATTCCCCGCGTAACTTTGGCAATCTTCAAGTTATTATCATTTCATGTCTTAACGCTTTGTTTTCATTAGACAATAAAAATAACAGCTCATGTTCCGTAATGAATTAAGGCTTTGCGCAATTTAGGTGTGAAGAAACTGTTTGATATTCTAAAGAGGTTTAGTGAAAAACTTAATTTAGTTAAAAATATTATCTCCGTAAGATATCATATTAAATACTCCCTTCATTTTTAAAATCTCTTGACAGTTGTTTATACTACTCACAATATAAATTATATAATTTAATTAATGCACAAACACGATACTAATGAGAACTTTAAGAAACAATCCTTCATTGAATATCTTTATTCAGAGAATTACCTTATTATTACAAACCGTAAATGTATACGTTGCTTAAACTGGTAAAAACTGGTAAATAAACAAAAAAACACTGTCACGCCTGTATTCCCCAAGCAGGGGTTGGCAAACGTGTACTGTGTACCCCCACTTTTCGCCGATGGTGTTAGGTGCCATGTAATAGCGGGCAAGCCTATTTCCATATACCCGGCACAATTCCAAAATTCGGACTAATACTGGGAATTTTTCCATAGAAAAACTACATTTGTCCGACCGAGGATTTGAACCCGGGAGCTCGTGATCGCAAAGCGCATTATAGGCCAACGAGGCAATATAGTCAGAAAACGGGTATTTCAATTATTTGCTTTTAAGTTCATTGATTGCTGACACGGTATTGGCAAAACGAGCTGCGATTGTCAAACAGTTTAGATTTACAATTCTACCTCTTTCGATAAACCAGACCAGCAGGAAAAAAGTTCAGGTAGATTTGTGTGTGTGTGAGTGTGTATGAGTGAATGATCTACGCTGTTGGCCGCGGGGCCTTTACAGCTTCACTGCACAAGAAGTTCAGGTAGTCCTATCAGCCCCACTAAGCAGTCGGACCACGGGGTTAAATTTGATCATCATCATCGGCAGAAAGACGTCCACTGCAGGACGAAGGCCTCCCCCATAGATCGCCACAACGACCGGCTTTGTGCTGTACGCATCCAGCTTCTACCCGCGACCTTCACCAGGTCATCGCTCCACCTTGTGGTGGCCTGCCCACTCCACGTCTTTCGGTACGAGGTCGCCACTTGAGAACCTTTCTGCCCCAACGGCTGTCAGTTCTACGAGCGATGTGCCTTGCCTACTGCCACTTAAATTTGTCAATTCTGAGAGCTATATTGGTGACTTTGGTTTTCCTGCGGATCTCCTCATTTCTGATTCGATCTCGCAGAGAAACTCCGAGCATAGCTCTTTCTTTTGCCCTTTGGGCGAGTTTGAGCCTTCTTATGACGCCCATCGTGAGTGACCATGTCTCGGTGCCGTAAGTAATCACTGGCAACACACACTGGTCAAAGACTTTTGTCTTGAGACAATGCGGTATTTGGGACGAGAAGATATTATGTAGCTTCCCTATCGCTGCCCAGCCGAGTTAGATTCGACGATTGACCTCTTTCTCGAAGTTGGACCTACCTAATTGGACTGTTTGTCCCAGGTATACATAATGGTCTCCAACCTTCACAAGAGTGGGTACGACATGGGTGTTTGACATGATTTTCGTCTTATCCATGTTCCTTTCGGTAATTTTGAGTATCAGGTATGCTACCCTGATCGGCACACTCTCGATCTTAAGGACGTTGTTCACGAGGGACTTGTGGACGATAAATCCGACACTGCCCTGGAACTGATGGTCGCCCTCCTGGTAATAGAGCAAGTTACCTGATTTGAGTGTTACCGAGTCCTCGCCCTCCCTTCGGACTTCGGATAACCCTACAACATCCCAGTGTAACTTGCTCAGTTCTTCCTCCAGTTTGTCTATCTTTTCGTCGATCCGCAGTGTGCGCGTGTTATAGGTTGCCAGGGCCAATGGTCGCCAGGTCTCTGCCGGAGATTGTTAGCACCCCCTGCCCCGCCGGTACCATCACCGCTACCTTGGCCAGGACTAGCAGGGTCTGGGACTGGCGGCCATTAAATTTTAGTGTCGTTCATTGGGGGGTAATTGCCATAATCACCCCGCTGGCAGGCGAGTTGGCGATTGCAATATAGGATTTTATATGAGATGAGAGGACGCTGCTGCCCACCCTCTGTTCTGGTGTCCTTTGAGTGTTTAGTACGACACCATTAGGAAACGATGTTATTCCCAGCAGTAACCCAACTGACTAGGGCTATGGATGCCATAGGTGCTGCCATCCCAAGGAGTGGTGTCCTGCTTCCGACCACACTCAACCCAGACAAGCCGTCCTCCGATGTGGCACTGGAGTACTGCCTAGTCTGAACTACCGCTGGTTGCAGTATTTTTGCGCTGTATTTGGTCGCCTCTTATGACCCGCTGTCTGTCCAGCATGCGGTGGACAGACTGTACTTATATGCCATCCCTGCACGGCTACTTATGCCGTCCCCACACAGCTACTTATGCCGTCCTCACACGGCTAAATTTGATACTCACTTTATTTATGACTGAGATATTCATGCTCTGTGGCATGCATCTATGACAACTACACCAAAAAGGTAGTACAATAAAATATAATTCGCTTATTCGCAGACAAATAAACTTAGAAAATAACTCCTGATCGTACAAATTGAATAACTAACCTATCGCCACGATTCACCGAAAGCCTTGGCTATCCGTTGCGACCATTAGTAGGTATTCCATATCCATTGTGCTGGGCCGTTTGGGTAATGCTATTACACTATTGCAATTGTACCGGAATTGTGCGAGTAACAAAAATTATTGCCTGCTCTACGGAATTTTCGCTCTACATTTTAAAATATCTATTTTCGTAATCGCCGCTAATAAACGCGTAGGGTCTCTTTCACCACTCTCGAAAAAAGTGCCGGTTAGTTACTTCTCGACTAGCACTTTTTATATTAAAAAATTAAACGTAGCCCCACAATAGGATTTATTCCTGTGTCGTGGGTGCGTTTCATTTGAAAACATGAAAATTTATATACACAAATACCCAGACCGAAACAAGTAATTGTTGGTCACAGAAATATTTGTGCCGTGCGGGAATCGAACCCACAACTATTAGACACAGTGGGCGGAGCAGCTTAAGCTCTTAACCACTGCGCTAAATCGATACTTAGCATTTAAAACTGTCTACTTCAGACTGTACTCGAGTGTGGTAAAAGAGACCCTAAGAGATAAAATAAATAATATAGTAATAATCAGTCAGCCTATACTATCCCACTGGTGGGCAAAGGCCTTCTCTCACAAATCGAGGTGAGAGAGATTAGGTCATGCTCCACCGACCGAATCCAGTGTGGATTGGTGGAGGCAGGTATATGGCAACCAGCTGTTGATACTTATTAAACCACCTTCCAACTTAGCTTGACGGCTAATAACTTAAATGATAACCGGGAACAAGGCTTGGCGTGCCTTCCAATGCGCAGCCGCGCTCGAATATGACCATGCTACAAACGGTAACCCATTCATCAACGAACGCGTCTTAACCTTGATAATCACTTAAACATCGCAGTCACACAGCTACGAGCGCCTTAAATGAATAACATGGAATGATAAATCAAAAGCAACAAATAGCACTTAATTGTTGGTCAACTCTCATCAAGTCAGGCGGGCAATCACGAGGTTCTGGACTTAAATCCTAAATCAGATCAAGGGACTCAACTAGTATACGCAAAAAAGTTCAATAGTTGAGACTAAAGTTAAGACTAAAAAGTGGTTATTACAACTAGATTACGAACATACTGAAAACCTGATAACGTTGAATATATTTTATTTATTTATTAATGTAAAAGAAACAAACAGTACGAAAAATGCAGAAATTAGTTATGGTCAAACAAATTATAACACATTCAACAGTGAAGTTTCCAATAATGAAAATAAACAACTATGTACGGTCGTCGGTAGAATTGAAAACCTATAAAAATGTCGTTTAACAAATTTGTTGCCTTATTCTAAGTTCTTTCTTAAACCTAAAAAGTATTATATAATAGTGCTTTGACAAATACTATTCACTTACATACAAATATAATATCACACACACACCCACACAAAAACACACGCACACACACAACGAAATAAATATAAATTGGAACTAATTTTAAAATTTCTAAACATATAGTAACACTGACAAGCAAATAAATCAAGGAGCTAGTACCTATAAATAATGTTTATGGCTAAGCACTGTCTCCTGAGGTCACCATAAACATCCGTAAACACACTGTAATTGTGTTAGACATAATATAGAATTAATTTTGTCTGTTTGTTAACAGTAGTTCGGAGTCTAGAATTCTGCCCGGAATAATGTTAATGGGATGACTTCCTATTTCTTTGGGACCTAACAACGCCAGCAAAATTAGGGTGTACAAATATACGATTATGTGGTCCACACAGTTGACCTTGCAATCCCCCCGTGAGCAATATAGGCGAGTCTGTGTTTGAATTCAGCTTGACACTGAATATGGCTAAAGCCACTGAATTTACTAACTAAACTAGTATCATATATACCAAAGCGGTCACTATAGCCTCAGAGTGAGTTGACCATCGTTTGAAAGGATTTCCCCTTCTCCTATATCTTGTGGGGTAGGCAGAGAGTACAGATCCAATGTTTACTAACAGTTCTTTCCTTACAGATCTCTTTGGCTTTCTCCACTCTCATTATTCGTATCATACACGCTCGCCGGTTATTTGACCTTTGAAAGTCCTTACTTATCATCATAATTCATTATTAAATATTATAAAACTCAGAAACAGGCTGGAAATAACTAATCAAACTATTATCTCATAAATAATTCAAAATTAGTACTCACTCATAACTATTTAGAGGAATAGAATTCAGAATCGCGTCCAGTAATGGTGGTTTGTAAGGACCACAGTGTAAAACTATATTTGTATATATAAATTTCGATTGCATGTCACACTAGCTGCATATACTTTTGAGGAAAAATTAAAATATGATTTCCCTGTAAGCTGAAAAGCTGCCAGAGTTCTACTATTTCTACCATTTAAGTTAAATAGAATGCACGACGGTTTGAACATTCTATATTATTGAGAATTGTATACGGATATTTTGAAAAAGGACTTCTTAGAATCGTATTAACCGCGCATAATCGCTTTTTCAATCAATCAATCAATCAGCCTATCGCAGTCCACTGCTGGACATAGGCCTCTCCTAACACGCGCCATTGCACACGGGCCTCCGCCTGCCGCATCCAGTCTGTCCCAGCGACCTTTTTGAGGTCGTCGGTCCATCTAGCTGGGGGCCGTCCTACCTTACGCTTACCAAGTCGCGGTCTCCACTCTAGGACACGCTTGCTCCATCGGCCGTCGGTCCTTCTGCAGATGTGACCAGCCCATTGCCACTTTAGCTTACTGAGTCTGCGAGCTATGTCGGTAACTTTGGTTCTTTGTCGGATTACCTCGTTACGAATTTTATCCTTCAAAGAGACGCCGAGCATAGCTCGCTCCATAGCCCGCTGTGCGACTTTGAATTTGTGGACTAGTCCCACTGTGAGTGGCCACGTCTCAGCCCCGTAAGTCATAACAGGTAGGACGCATTGGTTATAGACTTTAGTCTTCAGGCATTGCGGTATAGGCGAAGAGAAAACGTGACGTAGTTTGCCAAATGCTGCCCAACCTAATTGGATCCTGCGGTTGATTTCTTTCTCGAAGATGTTTCTACCAAATTGGACAATTTGTCCAAGGTAGGCATATTCCTGAACAACTTCGAGCATCTAACCATCGACGTAGATCGGTCCCGGCGTGACATATTCATTAAACATGATCATGGTTTTATCCAAGTTCATGCCGAGACCGACACCTCGAGAGGCTCCATTTAGGCTATGCAGCATTTCGCTTAACTGTTCCAGTGACTCTGCCACGATGATGATATCATCGGCAAACCGAAGGTGTGAGATGTATTCGCCGTTGATGTTAATGCCCCGCCCAGTCCAGTCCAGCGTCTTGAAGACGTCTTCGAGTGCATTAGTGAAGAGCTTGGGGGATATTACATCCCCCTGTCTTACCCCTCGACGCAGCTCGATCGGGTTGGTCTTTTGGTCCTGGAACTGGACGGTCATTATAGCGGTATCACACAGACATCTCAACACCTCGATATAGCGCCAATCGATGCCACATCGCTTCAGAGCATCCAAAACCGCCCAGGTTTCGATGGAGTCGAAGGCTTTCTCGTAGTCCACGAAAGCCATACACAGCGGCTGATTGTACTCTTCGGTCTTCTGTACAATCTGCCGAACAGTATGGATGTGGTCTACGGTGCTGTAGCCTTTTCGAAACCCGGCTTGTTCCGGTGGCTGAAACTCGTCAAGTCTTCTGGCGAGGCGGTTTGTGAGTACTCTCGAGAACAACTTGTAGAAGTGGCTCAGGAGTGAGATGGGTCTGTAGTTGTTCAGCAAGGTTTTTTCACCTTTTTTGAAGAACAGAACCACCGCACTCCCGCTCCACGCTTGAGGTGTTAAGCCCTGGTGGATGACGGAATTAAAGAGACTCGCTAGCTTTTTCAGGATTGGAGTCCCGCCTGCTTTTAGGAGCTCAGTGGTGATTCCGTCATCGCCTGGCGTTGTGTTGCTTTTGAGCTGCTCGAGAGCCACTTTGACCTCGTCCTGGTTGACATCAGGGATGTCTTCCGTGTGGTGGCGTGTGAGTGGGGCTCTGTGGTCGTCAGCGCTGGGTCTCGTGGGTTTAGTCATCCATGATGCGTACAGGTCTTTGTAGAAACTCTCAATTTCCTTGAGTATCTCGAACTTGGAGGTTACGGTTTTGCCACCCGCAGTTTTAAGTTTCGTCAGATGGGATCTACCTAGCTGGCGAGCGAAGACTTTGGTGCCTCTGTTCTGTTCAATCGCAGCCGCGATGGTGCGGGTGTTGGAACATCGGAGGTCACGTCGCACCCGCTTCCGGATCTTCCGGTTGGGGTTCCTCCCATCCGGCGAAGACGCCTGCGTGGATGACATTTCCTGTCTCTGCCACATAAGTTCAAGAGTCTCGAGCGAGAGTTTAGACTCTCTGTTACCGCTTTTGCCGGGAAACACCCTTCGAGACACATCCTGTAGCGTTTTGACCACTGTGTCGGTTTTCTCGTCAACATTGCCTTCGGTTTCCAGCAGGTCGAAACGATTTTGAAGCTCCAGTTGGAACTTTTCGGACCCTAAAACTATTTGAGGCGCAGTAGGTTTGAGAGTAGACCTCATCATGCGACGCCTTTCGGCCCCGAAGTTTATATTTAGAGCGCCTCGGACAAGTCGGTGATCGCTGCCTGTATTAAACCTGTTGATCACGGAGACGTCTCTAAACATAGACTTCCTGTCAGTCATGATGAAGTCTATCTCGTTCCTCGTCACAGTGCGGGTTTAGTCACCATGTCCACTTTCTATGAGGCTTCTTCTTAAAGAACGAATTCATCAAGAAGAGCCCCTGCGACTCCAGAAAGTTGACCAGCATCTGCCCCCTGTGGTTTCGGCGCCCCAAGCCGTGGGGTCCGATTATCGTTTCGCCGCGTTCTTGTACTCCCACTTTGGCATTGAAGTCCCCCATAATAACGTTGTAGTGAGCCTTGGTGGTGCCATGTAATGCCTTGGCTATGTCTTCATACATGGCTTCGGCTATGTCGTCGCAGTATGTCGAAGTCGGCGCATATAGCTGTACCACCTTCAGGGTGTATCTGTCGGTGATTTTAATTATGAGGTACGCTACCCGTGTCGACACACTGCTGACTTCCACAATGTTGTTAGTGAGAGCTTTGTTGACCAGGAAACCGACACCGCCCTGAGAGGGCCGATCACCTTCCCGAAAGTAGAACAGGTGGCCTGACTCAAGGGTTATCGTGTCCTCGCCCTGTCTTCGGACTTCGGATAACCCCAATATGTGCCAGTTTATGCGACCTAGTTCTACCTCGAGTTCAGTGAGGTGTTGGTCCAGCCGTAGAGAGCGTCCATTGTACGTAGCCAGGGTCAGGTGTTTTTGATAGCCTTGTGTCGTAGCCCGGAGATTCTTCGCACCCCCTGCCCCGCAGTTACCGCGACCGCTACCGTGGCAGCGGACAGCGGGACTACCGGGAACTGGGGGCCTTTGGTTTAGGTGCCTTATCATGTTAGAAGGTTTTTGGCCTACTATACCACGCTGGCCAGACGGGTTGGTATAGGGTTTATTCCGAATTTTCCTTTTCTGGTCCTTGATCGGACGACGTTACTGCCTTTGGTGGACTCTTACCACCAGCCTAGCAAAAGTAAGGCTACTGGGGCATTCTAAGTTTTTCTTTCGCTTCCAGCCCAGTAAGGAAGAGATCGCTTTTTAACCAGACCAATAATAAAAAAAGGTTTAGGATATGTGCAATCAATTTGCCAATACTTTTTAGAATGCCATTCCGATTCAATTGTTGGGCAAAAGGTTAAGCAGAAACCAGTTCACGTTATCGTAACGATGTCGAAAAAGAGTGCTGTCACGTTCAGCTGTATTGTATAAATTTCTAGTGTGGAAAAGATGGCACTTTAACCCGATAGCATCACACTAACGTTAGTCTGATCGCTGCTGACCCCTCTGGTTTGGTCGTCAATTGGAAAACTACTAAACCGATTTAGCACTGCAGTTTTTATTTTATTAAATGGTTCATCGGTAGAGGAAATTGTAGGGGAGGAAAAAATAACAAGTAACGGCACGAAACTGTTCGTATTTACTTTCATTTATAGTTTATAAGAAATGTATTTTAAATTTCTGTGCATATAACATTTTAATGGTATTATTTTTTGATCGCTGAACCGTTTCCACTAAAAGTTATTGCCACGTAATATTGATTTAAAAGCAGAAATGTATATTTGTAGCAGTATATACTTTAGCAACAAGTTTACTGAAACTTTTTCTTCAATCATATCATCACAATAGATCCCTTGCGGGGTAGGTAGAGAGTGCAGAGTTTTAACATCAATTTTAGATTTCAGGCCGCTACTGAAACTTTTAAAATAGTAAAAACTTTAACTGATCTAAGAATCGAACATTGCGACGCTCTGGCTGCGCGGCGAATGAAGCTACTGGGATTGGCCTATCCAAACGCAGAGGAACTACGGCTCTGCCCCCCTGCTTGAATCTACAGCCTAATACAGATAGTATTTGATCCTTCAGGTACGTAAGAGCATTAGGGCGAGGACAGCATAAAAGATCCCATCGGGTCAAAGTGCGCCTAAGGTCTCCTCGGTCCGTTAAGCTAACAATAAGATAAGATAAGAAGAATCGAACACAGGATTTCTTGATGGAAATGGCTAATAGAAACATTCCGACTACCCCATTTTTAACTAAGTAGTATCTAATCTAATTTGGCTCTCAATATTCTATTTGGTCTACGAAGTTTCGTAATATTTGAAACACATTTTGTAGTTAGCCACCGTTCCTTTTAGTTCGAGCAAACTAATAGTAACTTTATAGAAATTACTAACAGTTGGTACTATGTATATCCTTTAACCACTGTAATCTAGAACTTCGATCTAAACTCACAAAAACTACAACAAATCATCCAATCCATCCAACAAATCCATCCAAACAATAACATTAATATATTATAATGCACGACAATAAATATTGAATCTTGTGTAAACGTATGTGTATTGTTATACTCATCGAGTTTCAATAAGATACTAATGTCCAAGATACTGTTGTATTATTTTATATGACTCCGATATCAATATGATTTATTTCGATAATTATTACAATATAAATCTATGAAAATTTTATTTACACTTTATTTTAAAACTTGATTACTAATTTTGCTAAAAATTGTCAGCAGCGCGTTATAATTCAGATTCAAATTGGTATAAAAATAGTGACAGCGCATTATGACGCATCTTAAGACGACGCATCAACTTTCATTCTCTTTTCAAGACATTATTATATCGCATAAAAAAAACAAAACAAAAATAAATACCGTCACGCCTATATTCCCCGAGCGGGGGTGGTAGAGGTGTACTACGTACACTCACTTTTCGCCGACAATTTTAGGTCCCGTGTAATAAAGGGCGAACGATATAGGTTCCGGCATATACCGGCACAACAGCGGAAAAAAAATACAAATATATTCGATATCATGACACGCATCGATATGATAAATACAAACATACCATAAATATTAAATCATTAATTAGAGATTAACAACGTTATATTGGACAATAAATTAAAGTAACATTAGTATATTTTTGGATTATTAATATTATGACAAATGAATCACGCCTACATTTGCCATGCAGAGGTGACAGAGATATAGTGGATATAGTTATATTTCACTGACCATGTTAGGGCACAGACGTTAAGCTAAACTTTAAATAGATACCTAATAGGCACCTTGAAAACAGTAAGTGGTCACCACGGAAATCATAATAATTATAATGATTTCTGTTGTGGTCACAAACCTATCCCCATCAATTCGCACTGGATCTGCTTGATGAAGTATGCCCCAATCGCTCTTTTATCTTTTCGCGATTTGTAAATGAAAGCTTTTGTCTAGCAGCCGGACAGTATAAGCTTATTTATAGCGCTATAAATAAGCTGATCTCTGTTTAATTCTTGGGAGTAACCTGTAGCTCTGCTGTAACTACTACATACTACCAATATCTAAATGATATCCCCGCATGAGTTGTTAGACTCATTTTTCCAACACAATAAATTCTTAAATAAATAAAATAAAATAGCCTTTATTACTGAGAAAAGAAAATAACAAAAATGAAAAAGAACAAATAAGAAAATAAAAGGGTATCACATAAGATCTCTTAACTCAGTGTGCCTCTTGGCAAAGGCCTCCTCTAATTCTTCCAATGCGATCGGTCTCGCGTAACTCTTCTCCAATTCTGGCCAGCGGTGAGCTTTAACTCATTTTCCCACCTGCACAATTGTCGGCCTCTACTTCTTTTAGAGTCTCTGGGGTACCATTCAGTGACCTTTCTACTCCATTTGTCTGGGTTGCCTCGCATTAGGTGACAATTAATTCTTAGAGATCTCCAATGTTTACTAAAATAATCTCAAACAGACAAGTATCCGCAACATTAACTTATCGATTGCTGTTTTCACAATCTACTTCTATATCATCACGCCAGATCCCTTACGGGGTAGGCAGAGAGTACAGAGTTCCAACAGGCTCTTTCCTTACATACCTCTCTGGCTTCCTCGACTCTCATACACGCTCGCCGGTTACGGCGACTCCTGACTTGTCCTTCAGATAAGACCCGGTCTATTTGGTCATGGTAAGTTAGTCTAGGTATTCCCCGGTACCTACATCCTTCCACTTTCGCGTTGTATATCAGTTTTGTCATTCTTTCTTCGGACATTCTTTCTATATGCCCGAACCAACGGAGCATACCCTTTCTCATCTTTACACCGATATTCTCTTTCATACCTACTACAATCACAATCTACTTGATATATGTTAAATATATTTTTAAATAATGCTACTCTGTAATGTATATTATCCTTTATAGAATACATAATCTTGATCATTTTTGCTAAAAACATGTTGGTCTGACACTGAGTCTTAATTGAAATAAAATGCATTCATATGTTAGGCGTTACCTACTTATATAACAAATTCATAAACTAAAGAATAATTAAAACTCACCGAACCCATTTATTTATGAGCCAAAAAACAGCCACCGTAGAACGAAGAGCTACTAAAAGTTCACCAGAATGACCGGATTCATAGTGCAAGCATCCAGCTTGCACCTGCGACCTACACCAGGTTATCAGTGCACCTTGTGGTGGGCCCACTCACTCCAAAATAGCGATGGGCGATTGTTACAAAAAAAAACTATCGAATTAATCGACAATTGTAGTTATACACATTTGATTGTCGATTCATTCGTCCTCACTAAAATACAATCGAATAACAATCGACGAACGAATGAAAATCGACGGTGCGTTGCCAACACAGGGTACAATCGATATGGGATGTTTCAATAATTTTTCGTTGATCAGTAATTTCTGTCGATGAAAGTCATGTCGATAAAGGGCTTAGGTTAAGTTGGAAATATCGACTGAATTATAGATAAATCAAAACAAATCTAACGTAGTCATAATTACTAAACTACCCTGCAGGAGATCTGGCGTGATAGATAACAACAAATTTCAAAGTATTTTTAAGAATTATCAATCAATCAATCAATCAATCAATCAATCAGCCTATCGCAGTCCACTGCTGGACATAGGCCTCTCCTAACACGCGCCATTGCACACGGTCCTCCGCCTTCCGCATCCAGTCTGTCCCAGCGACCTTTTTGAGGTCGTCGGTCCATCTAGCTGGGGGCCGTCCTACCTTACGCTTACCAAGTCGCGGTCTCCACTCTAGGACACGTTTGCTCCATCGGTCGTCGGTCCTTCTGCAGATGTGACCAGCCCATTGCCACTTTAGCTTACTGAGTTTGCGAGCTATGTCGGTAACTTTGGTTCTTTGTCGGATTACCTCGTTACGAATTTTATCCTTCAAAGAGACGCCGAGCATAGCTCGCTCCATAGCCCGCTGTGCGACTTTAAATTACTACTATTATTACTACTATTTAAATTACTATGAATTATACTTATATACTAATAGTAGTATACTTATTTACTAATAGTAAACAAGTTTGGAGTTGATTTTCTATAAGTATAATTACTTATGGACATAAATATTTATATTAAAAATTAAAAAAACAAGTCCTGTTCACATCTATTGAACGACGCCAAAACAATCGACAGTGCGGTCAATTCGTCTGTCGATTGCATACTCGTTACTAAAGTTACGTGCTCGCAGTCGAAACGCTGAGCAACAATCGACCAACAATCGAAGAATTATGATTGTCATTCGATTGTATTCGAATAAATGGAACAATCGAATGGTTCGATTGTTTTTAGTAATAATCGCCCATCGTTACTCCAAAACCAACAACTGTGTAATGTAGTGTCACTGTGCGCTTTCTGCCTATCTAGCGAGGAAATAAATACAAATGCGTTCTTGATCATCATCATCACCCAAAAGGCGACCACTTCAGAACAAATCCTCCCCAAAGATCACCATGACGACTAGTTTTGTACTGTACGGATCTAGATTTTACTTGCTACCTTCAGCAGGTTCTCAGTCCACCTTGTGGTGAGCCCACTCACACCAAAACCAACAAGTGTGTAATGTATTGCCACTGTGTGTTTTCTGTCCATCAGGAGGAAATAAAAATAACTGATCACCCAAAAGATGTCCACTGCAGGAGAAATGCCCCAAAGATCGTCACAATATTCAGTCTTGTACTGTATGCATCCAGATTTTACCCGTGACTTTCACCAGGTTATCAGTTCACCTTATGATGGGCCCAGTTACTCCAAAACCAACGAGTTTGTGTATTGCCACTGTGTGCTGTCTGCCTATCTACAGAGTAATCCTATCTACGTTCTTGATCATGATCACCCGAAATGTCCACTGATCCAAAGATCACTATGATTTATTACTTAACACTCTCGAATGAATACAGCGGTTATACATGATGTAAGAATATGCTTATTATGTACCTAGTTAAAACATAATAAGCATGTTCTTACATCATATCGCCACGACAACCGTCTCCGTGCTGTACGCGTCCAGCTTACACCTGCGAACTTCACCAAGTCGTTCTTGAACTAGTATGCCATAAAGTTGGTAGCGATAACGAATTAGAGTTAGGACAACATGATTTTCTACCATTCCGATCTCGGTCTCAAACCTATTCGCGCCTTTATTAAAAAAGGCGACTAGCCGACATTTCGCGAACGCGTCCAATCATAGAAATCCGCTAATCGTAGCCGCCGCCGACTATGAACCTAACTCCCTTCCTATCAGACGCTACCGCCGTCCGTGGCATGTTCTCACCGACCCTCCCGATGCCCTTACATCCTTTCTTTCGGATACAGATACCGCACACAGGATTAGACACCGACCTCGCCAGCGAGGTCGAAGAATCCCTTGCCGGCTGGCCGGTGTAGAGCACTACGGCGAGACGCCTAGTATACGCCCTCCCCCATAGCGACTACCCAAGCCGAGGCCGTTCCTCCTTGAGGCGCCTCTTTGCTCTTCTAGCTCGAGCGTAGTGGTTGCACGCTCGCCCTCTTGTCAAGTTAAGCTGTAAAGGTCCCGCGGCCAATAGCGTAGATCACACACACACATGTTTTTTTATCGAAAATTTCTCAAATACAGTTTGTCTGCAATGATCACTGTTATAGTGGCAATACACTTACCTCTATTAAATTGCGACCTTACATTGTCGGCGATATACCTCGCTCGATATACCACGCTCGACCTTACTGGCTGGATTAAGGCGTGTCGGTGTCTAACGAAGAACTACACAAAAAATGCATGAACATACTCGTATTAAGTCTCCTCCTATACATACTCATAAAAGTTTCTTGTCCGGTGAAGCTGTAAAGACCCCGTGGCTAACAGCATAGATTATTTACACACACACACACACACACACAAAAATACTCACAAAAGTGTACGCTTTCGCTTCTGTGCACACATGCTGCGGTGATTTTATGGTATTGAATAATAGAATACCGCTCTGGGATGGTGTCATTAGGTTGCAGGTAAAACAAAACCTCTTTCTTCGATCCTTGAACCCTCGTGAGAGGACTTAAATAATATATTATATTTGGATAAAAGCGTTTTTTCCGTGTGCAGAGCTTAGCATAAAGACATTGTAGTAAGCGTGACGCTAGCGAGTTGATATACCATGGTTATCAAACAACAAATTGACTTAATGAACATGAACGTGACAGCACGGTTACTCGCTAGGGTCACGCTAACGTCAAAGTTTTCGTACTAAGTCCGCAGGTTAGAACTGCCTCGTTGGTCTAAGAATGCCTCTACTAGTACAGGCATTCAAGACTCGCTCGTAATCGTTAGAAAAACAATGATGGTTGGCTAACAACAATTACGAGTTCCTGAGTTTGAATTGTAGTTCGAGCAAAGTGTTCGAAGGTGGAACGTGAAGCAATTTATTGAAAAATTTTAAGTAGTCATTCGTAGTCTAGAATTGTGCCCGAAACAATGTAGACTGTCCTTTTATTACATAAGGGCCAAACATCATCAATAAAAATCGCGTATATAAAAAAAATATTGCCCCACACTAGGAATTATCCCTGTCTCGTGGGTGCGTTCACAAACATGAAATTCACATACACCAACACCAAGACCGAAACAAATATTTGTGGGTCACTCATAAATTTGTCACGAGCGGGGATCGGACCCGCGAGTTTCCAATCCAGTGGGCGGAGAGGTTTAAGCTCTCAACCACGGTATCAAGCCGTCCGACAAGATACACGGTATACCTATGTCATCCCCGCTTGGAAAATGTAGGCGATACGGTGATGCAAAAATTGCAAATGAGGTAGCTTAAAGTAATAAAGAGTTCAAAGTAATAGTAGGCTTTAACAACAATTATATTAGGTAGACAATCATCAGGATTTTTCAAAAACTAACCACGTTTATTGCGTACGGACCCCTGAAATTATATACTATATGATTTATACTATATGATGGGGCTGGCAACACTAGCCGTTAGCTGTAGTAGAAATAGGTCTCGTCGTATTTATTGAAAATAATTTAATTAATTCCGTATATTGTGTGTGTATTGATCAAAGTTACATGAATATCATGTGTATACATTGTTATTAAGTATCAGTGATTGCTGAATCGCAATAAAAAGTGAATAAACGTCGACCGGCTGTCAACTCGTCAACTCAACGGACAGAATTTGAAATTTTTGCCTAATCCGGGGAGTATAGTGCCACACTCCACAACATTTGTAAACAGCTCATCCTGGTGAGCCACGTCCAATAAATACAGGTATTGTCATGTCTCCTTGTGTTTGACAAAGAGTTGAAACAAATTCGACGACTAACACTCGTCACAGACATTTCAACACAGCAAATACACTGCACAATCCTGTGTTATAAAAAATTATAAAGTATTTATAGAGTCTACAAGCTCATCTGCTCATAATTTCTATATTGATTAGGTTTACATACTTATAACAAGAGTATCTGCCCTGTTAGAAGCAATTATCAGACATCTTGCTTAATTGTATCCCTTCTAATAATTTTTTAATTATTGTAATTTGACTCACTTTTCTGAAACTAGATCCCTGTCTTAACTATTATATTTTATTGTTTACTTAATAATCATATTCCTTTTTCTGTTAGCCTAATTTTATTTGCCTTTTAAAAAGCTCTTTACAATCTTTCGATGACACCTATTCGCACTTTCCAGCAAAATGATAACCCGCAGAGCAGCAACCCGTGATACAGAGGACAAGCTCCGGGCAACACTTAAGGAACTGGAGTCCTCGAGAAATCTGCGCCAACTACTGTTGCAGGAAAGAGATGACAGTGAGGTGGAAGGGAAGACAAGAACGCCAAGCTTAAGAATGATTTGGCCGAATTGCACATACAACATATGGACATTCTGAACTAATATCAACGGCTCCGTGATATTGTATCTAACTTACAACAGTGCGGTGACACACATGAACTGGCTCTCAGACGTATATCAGAGCTAGAAATAGAACTAAGCGAAGCCCATAAAACCATTTCAGATTTAGAATCCCTCAAAATCAGTAAGCAGGCTGCTGCTACTCAAAGCTTGTATGAGGAGTTATTCAATAAAGGGTCAAGTTCTGTGTGTGACATGCCACCCATTATTGATTTGATTGGTGATGATAACAAAAACAATTTTCCTTCTATCAAAGGGCACAATAGGATAGAGAGGTACTTCAAAATTAAAAATATTACTAAGAAACTAAAAAGGCACTAACTAGGGAAAATTATCTTAAAACACATATTTGTTTAAGAAAAGTCTGCTTCTAATTAATAAATAAACTAGATTCGTGTGCCAAGGAATTAGAACACAACTAATCTAGATATGATATAGATACTCAATATTTGCAAAATGAATTATTAGTTAGGGAATAACCTTTAAAGGATATCTTTGCTAAATATGAAGCCGCTCAGATACAATTATGTCACCCATGCAGAAAGCTAGTAAGTTGATGGATTTAGTGAAATATAATGCGGAGAGATATGAGTTTCTGACCAACAATCTCTCATGTACCTGTACCCTCTTGTCATCCTTGTCTGGGTCCAGGCATGTAACACCTGTGCAAAAATTCACTCAACCTGAAGTGGGCTCCAAAACACTAGTTTTCTCCGACCAAATTGGGACAGGCTTTGGTTCACTTTTACATAGTAAAGTTAACGTAACCAACTTTTGTTATAATAATTTACCCTATAATTCATTAATAGATAGGATTTCACAGACAAAAATGGATTGTAAAACTACAGTTGTTTTGTTATTAGGAAACAGCCTAGGTATACAAAAAAAGACATTGTTGATGGTATTAATACCTTATTGCAATTGCAATAAGGAAATTAAATTTTGTGCTTTTCTTTACTCTGACTACTTCTCAGAAAAACAAAACAAATTTATTCATTATTTGAATAACTTTATGTACATGTTGTCAAGTTATAATGACAATGTTTTATTTTTTGACACTAACAAGTTAGTGAGTGGATTTAAATTGACTCGGGAAGCGATGATCCTTCCTAAGAAATGTAAATTAAAACATTAACTTCTGCTACATGCATTAAAAATATTTTTTGTAATTGCGATTACATAGATCAAGCAGTGGTTAATTATCTCCCATCAGATCACACAGGACAATCAGTTACCTTTAATAATATAACACCACAAAAGGGTATTAACTTTAAATGTAGACATATAACACCGAAGAATCTGCATACATTTAATAGCGTTTTAGGGAATAAATTAGGTGTTTTCAAGTATATTCCAAAAGATGCCAATCAGAAAGTCAGATTCTGGTAGATAGGATCTACCAGGATCTGACTTCTTTTCGATTATACAAAGGGAATTAACTAGTAGCTTTCCTGTTAAAATGATATATATTAAGACCAAGTTTATCTTCAGTGATTGGGCTATTACGGGAATTCGTAGAAGTAGGGAAAGGCTCTTTGAATTATATGATCTCAAATCCCAAAATCATAATTAAAACTTTGCAAGTTAAGTTACAAATTATTCCAAAACGTTTAGAAGAGTGTGTAAGGCAGCTAAAGCGCTTCACATAAGTAAATAATTAAATCTGCAGATGATAAAATAAAGACCACCTGGAAAATTATTAAAAATGAAACTGGGGGGTCTAAACGACGCAGTACAGACTTCACTCTTGAGACTCCGCGTGGTCTCTTTAACACAGATAGAGAAATAGCTCTCGAATTTGAAGATTTTTTACTAATATTCCAATAGAGCCGACTAAATATTTAAAATCCTCTTCAAGCCTTGCTGTTTCATTTGTTAAAAAAAACATTAGTGCTTGTCCTGTAGAGTTAAGGTTCAAAATATACTAGTCCACGGTCTGTTATTAAAGTCTTCAATAATTTAAAAATAAAAATAAGAAATGACCTATGTGCGATGTCTGTTAAAGTATGTAAATCAATTATTCATACAATCGCGCCTCACTTAGCTTTAATTTTTAATATGTGTGTAGATCCAGGAGTGTTCCCGGATTAAATGAAGTTTAGTAAAGTAAGACCACTGTTTAAATCAGGCAACAGTAATAATCCTAACAACTATAGGCCTGTGTCTGTTTTGCCAGTGCTCAGCAAAGTGTTTGAAAAGATAATGCTTATTCAAATGTTAGATCACGTCAACGTTAATAACATCCTTCGTGACCAGCAATATGGCTTCACCAAAGGACGTTGTACTACCGACGCCGGTGTGACCTTAATAAAGCACATCTTTGATGCTTGGGAGCACTCGCAGGACGCCATTGGCATCTTATGCGACCTGTCGAAGGCATTTGATTGTGTTGAACATGAAACGCTGTTGTTTAAACTAAAGCATTATGAAATTCGAGGAAAAGCGCTAAATCTTCGAAAATCTTACTTAGAAGGAGACAGACAATAGTGTGTTCAAATAAACGAAATAAAATCCCTAGGAGCTTTAGTTTCTATTTTTGTTATATATAAATGACCTGCCTCGAGCAGTTGAGGGGTTGGCGAAGGTAGTGTCGTTTGCTGATGATACCTCTTTGATATTTAAAGTAGGTAGACATGTAAATAACTTAGACGAGGTAAATGACGCTATTCTTCAAGTACATAATTGGTTCACATGCAACAATTTAGTGCTAAATAACAAGAAAACTAAATGTATACGATTTTCTTTACCAAATGTGAAAAATACTGCTTGTGATATTATACAAAATAACAAGAAACTTGAGTTTATAAATGATACAGCTTTCTTAGGGATTACGCTTGACTCTAAGTTGCAATGGAGTCCTCATATTAAGACTTTAGATAAACGACTCAGTTCCGCTGCCTATGCCGTAAGAAAAATCAGACAGCTTACTGATGTAGACACCGCGCGGTTGGTCTACTTCAGTTACTTTCATAGTTTCATGTCTTACGGTATATTATTGTGGGGTAGGGCAGCTGACATTGACTCTATTTTTATTTTATAAAAAAGAGCTATTAGGGCTTTCTATAACTTAGGTAGTCGTGACTCTTTAAGAGAATTGTTTAAAGAAGCCAATAATATGACGGTCCCATATCATTATATTTATGAAAACATAATGTACAGACGGGAAAATTTAGATCTATTTAATCTTTGCTATTACACGCGACATGGAAATAAATTGGATAATCCGCAATTTTGTCTGTATTAAAAAACACACGTCTTTCATGGGGTAAAATTCCACTTGACGTCATTCAACTTAGTGAAAATAAATTCAAATCTTGTATTAAACGTACGCTCTGCAAGCGAGCTTACTATACTCTAGATGATTATTTAAATGATAAAAATGCTTGGATAGGTGCTGTGCCAGCTCCACCAGAATGTGAATCACATGTTCAGCTATTATTATTTATTATGCCCTCTCTTTCTTTTAGTAGTTAAATAAAATTAATCATTTTCTTCCTCATCTCCTTATCTATAAATGAGAGTTGTAGCCATTCTCATGAATAGTTTTACTTGGTTAATTTAAGTTCTGCCATATCCCACAACAAAATATAGATGGTAAAATTGTAAAAATACTATTTAAAAAGAGAAACCGTGGAGTTTTTTGCCCTTCTTCTCCACAGGAATGACATTCCGAAGTGGTGGTAGATTCTTTGTTACTATTTTGACGATTCATAAATACTAAAATGGTTAACATGAATAAAAAATATTCTGATTCTGATTCTTATATCTGATGCTATCAGCACAAAACCGATCCTTGTGGTGATATTGTCCTGCATAGGATGACTTCTGAGGTGTTTAATGTAGGTTTTTACTTCATGTTCATTGGTCAAAAGTCGTTGACACCACAATACCAAAACATTTCCAATGATCAATCATTCTATTTCTGTTCTTGCTTCTCTAATAAATAAAACCATTAAAAATATTATTGTAGCTTTAATAGTGTACACTAAAATTGTACTCGTATAACGTAACATCGAACCAATTCTAAAGTCTTATTATTTCGAAGCGTGCTACGTTCGGTGCGGTGCGCCTCGTTTGATACAACGCAACGCCTCGCTTGCTTCCAACCGACCTCGCTTGATTCTATTCAGGGACCCTATTTAATCTATCTATCTATCTATATCATTACGCCAGATACCTTACGGGGTAAGCAGAGAGTAAAGAGTTCCAACAGGTTCTTTCCTTACATACCTGACGGACGATTTAGCGCAGTGGTTAAAGGCTTAGCCTGCCCCGCCCACTGTGTCTAATAGTCGCGGGTTCGATTCCCGCACGGGACAAATCTTTGTGTGATCCACAATTATTTGTTCCGGTCTGGGTATTTGTGTACGTGAATTTTCATGTTTGTAAACGCACCCACGACACAGGAATTAATCCTAGTGTGGGGCATAAAAAAAAAAAAAATAAAAAAAAAAAAAAAAAAAAAAAAAAAAAAAATACCTCTCTGGCTTCCTCTACTCTCATAGTTCGTCTCATACACGCTCGCCGGTTACGGAGACTCCTGACTTGTACTTCAGATAAAACCCGGTCTATTTGGTCATGGTAAGATAATCTAGGTCTTCCCTGGTACCTACATCCTTCCACTTTCGCATTGTATATCAGTTTTGTCATTCTTTCCTCGGACATTCTTTCTATATGCCCGAACCAACGGAGCATACCCTTTCTCATCTTAACACCGATACTATCTTTCATACCTATTCGCTTTCTTACTACGCTGTTGCGAATACGGTCGGTCACCTTCACTCCGCACATCTTCCGCATTTCCATCGCATTTATCCTACTTTCATTCTCCTTCTTACGTACCCAGCTCTCGCTGCCAAATAACAGCGTTGGGACAAGCACTCTATTATGCATGGCCAGCTGCGCCTTTTGGCTTAAGTGCCGGCTCCCAAGTAGCTTTCCCATCGCGCCATTCACACTGTTCCCTGCACTCACTCTTCTCTCTATGTCAGCGGTGTATTTCCCATCCTTACTGAATGCGCATCCAAGATATACAAACTCATTCACTTGCTCCAGCACATCGTTACCAACCACAATCCTTACCAACCTTATTCGTTATGACCAATTAAACCCGTAACGCAGCGCGTTACCTTAAGATATGAACGATACGATAACTTCGTGGAATGGTCGTCTAATTGTACTACAGTGGCATACGACACGTTCATTTCGCAAAATTATCTTGACGCGTCGCGTTTCTTCATAGCGAATAAGGACCCAGTAGCGCCGCAGTGAATGGCCTCGCTTGCCTGTCGTCTCACATCCACACTTTAAGGCTCGTTCCCAACAGTTTGTATCCACTCTGGCAATCTGCCAACCCCGAGTCCATTTCCCGAGCAATCACAACTTAACATAAAATTTCAATTTTTATTCCGGTTATAGAACTCGCAAAAAACACGTCTGGTTAAATTTTATTGCTCGGATAACTTGGAATGGCGTGTTGGGTTTTTTCTTTTATTTTTAAAGTGCTTTATAGCGAAGGACGTTTTAAAATATGTTAATGGTATTTTTATAACATGTAGAAAGAAAATAAAG
This sequence comes from Phalera bucephala, assembly GCA_905147815.2. Taxonomy (NCBI): domain Eukaryota; kingdom Metazoa; phylum Arthropoda; class Insecta; order Lepidoptera; family Notodontidae; genus Phalera; species Phalera bucephala. The sequence continues at coordinate 26,179,560 of LR990613.1, read as the reverse complement.
AAAGAAAATAATTTATTCACTACCACAAATAAGGCACAGTGCACAGCAACTCAGCATAGATGTCTCGCTTGAAACAGCTTGGCGCTGATCTCTGTTACACCCGTATAAACTTTTGAGTAGGCTTGTTTAGGCGATCGTGTTTTACTTCTTTATTTAAAACAGTTTTATAACATGACTTACTATTTAAGTTTATAAATTTGTAGATACTTAACTATTTTTACATCATAGCGATTAAATTTATATAAGAAATATAACATTTCACGTGCTTCACTAAAAATGGAATTCTGTCAGATTACAAATGTCAAAGAAGGAGCATTTTATGTAAGTACTTCTTATGGACATTGGACAGTTATAGCCTCAGGTAATTTTTATACAAGCTCAGGCGTCAATCATTTTATACAAACGCTGTCAACAACACTAAATGCAACGAAACTTTAATCTGATGATGAAGAACGTAATTTACCTATTATATTAGTACTACAATATTAGCATCATCAGTCTATATCAGTTTACTGCTGAACAAAGACTTCTTTTTCTTCAATCGTTCCCTCATTACTAAGGATCTTAACGCCATTGCTGGCCTTTTTTACAATTTCCCTCCATCTGCAGCGATCACTCGCCAGATGGAGTGCTGTGCTAACTGATATCTCCAGTTGTTTGGATATCTGATCCGACCATACGCATTTTGAGGCTGCGTCCCCTTGGCCTCTTCCTCTCTATTTTGCCTATATCAGTTCACTGCTGAACAAAGATATAGACCACCACTGAGTCCGATCCTCGGCTACTCTGATCCAATTTCTCCCAGCCGCCCTAAAAAGATCATCTCCACCTAGCCTTAGGACGTTTTCTAAAGACCTAATCTATGTTAGCTAAAGATTGGAGACCACAGAGTGGCACCATAATAATATAATAATAATAATAGGACGACTGTTTGCGGGCCCATCTAGTAAGCGGCGAGTTACCGCCGGCCACGGGTAGTTAGGTATCACAGGTAGTTAGGACACCGCCAGGGACGACGTAAAAAAGATGGCACGAAAACCTTGACGCCTATGAGGAGAGATGGTCTGATATGCCAAGGATCGAGTTAAGTAGAGAATCATCAGAGACCTTTGCCCAGCAGTGGGACGAAGGAGGTTAATAAAAAAAAAAAAAATTCATTTCGATGAACTACATAAATATTGCATGTCACATCGTCTGAACCCCTAACCAATCTACCACTAACTTGTTATATTCCTGTAGACAATCCAATCCAAATTGTATTTAAAATGCAAACATGATCTATTTATTCTATAAAAGATTTTAGTTTGGTAACTTTAATGTCCTTGTAAACTACTTTTGAAAGGCAAAGTCACTCAACTTAGGGGTTGGTTGGAAACTTATCGATCGGTTTCAGCCCTTTCACGTAGCTACCCTGTTCAAGGATGGAAGTAAAACTTATCTATAAATAAAGAGCCTAAACTACTTTATAACATTCTAAACTGGCCTATTTTTAGGGTGGACTAATTCATCTTTAATTGTCAAATTTCCCTTATTGGTCTAATGCTGTATAGTGTTCGTAGGGATGATGAAGTTCTGAGTTGAAGTTTCAGGTCGAACAAAAAGCCTTTTTTCTATTAAAATTTCTCAGTAATAAGCAAGAGTCTAGAATTGGGCTCGGTATATTGACAATAGGCTCGTTTCCTATCACATTAAAACCTAAAATCGTCAGCGATAATTGGGTGTTTATTATACTTTGCATGCATAAGAGTGACGATTTTGATTCACTTAAGTGCTCATAATACTTAAATACTAACTCTATTGATGACGATTCTTCTTTTTTGTCTAGTTTCCGAAACTCTATTTACCCCTTACACTCTCCACGATAAAGCCCCCATACACTTAAGGTACACAATTACGACCAAATAATTATAAAGCTTCACTATTACCACCAGCTGTATAACACGTAAATACCAAAGCCAGATTCGATGGCGCTTGCACGCCATTTCATGTATTAGTACAAGTACTCGTATTAATTGAAACAGAGATTATATACCATACCAATTATATAATAAACTGTGTCTAATCTAAAGGGCAAGTCAAGAGTCTCCATAACATGCGAACGTGTATGAGGCGAACTATGAGAGTGGAGTAAGCCAGAGTGGAAAAAACCTGTTGGAAGTCTATACTCTTTGCCTACCTCGAAAGGGATCTGGCGTGATCATATAGATAAATAGAATGAGAGCTAAGAGAGTTCTCGTGGACTAATCTAAGTATAGCACACATGGATTGTTTTTTTTATTCCTAGTATTAGACTAAAGCCTTTTTAAAACTCGGACCCGTCTGGGTATTATACAGGGAATTATTCTATCTATTGTTTGGTACCCTGCTTAGCCCTACTATAATTAACAACCACACGATTAGGTTATTTTCATAACTATTTTAATCTTCCCAGTTTTTGGTTTTCAATGAACTGACTGCGTTGGTCTAGTAGTGAAGGATGCGTTTTGCGACCAAGAGGTTTTCAAATCCTAGGTCGAACAAATGTAGTTTTTCTATAGATTTTTTTTAGTATCAGCCCGGAGTCTGGAATTGTGCCCGGTATATAATAATTTCTCGAAGGTGTGTAAAGTTCGCCAACCCGCACTGGGCCAGCGTGGTGGACTACGGCCTAAGCCCTCGCAGTTCGAGAGGCCCGTGCTCAACGGTGGGACAGTTTCTTAACAGGGCTGATATTATTATTATATATAATAATAGGCTCGCCCTCTTATTACATGGGACCTAACATTGTCGGCAAAAAGTGGGTGTACACAGTACACCTCTGCCACCCTCACTCAGGGAATATAGGCGTGACAGTTATTTTATTTTAAAATTATATAAACGTAGTCCCATAATAAGAATTATTGTTGTGACCTGAGATGACCAAATTAAAATTCGCTTACACAAACTCACACCAAAACAAACATTTTGAAATCACGGAAATATTTGTCCGTTGCGAACGAAGTAGCTTAAACCCTTAACCAATAGACCATGTAACCTCTTTCGCGAAACTTTGTTTCTCTAAGAATGCAATATATGTAAAACACTATTTTTGAAACTAAAGTACAAAATATAGTACAATAGCGTGTTCATTCATGTAACTAAATGATATTTATGCTGAAACCTTGTTGCAAATAATGCTAACACAGCTAAATTTATGCTAGCCTTTCTACTTCGCGTGAATGCAACCAGTCTTGGGTATATTTTGTAAAAGTAGACTAAATTTAAATACTGTTATGCAGTTTTTCAAGACGGTAATAAATCCATATATAACCAATATTTTTGGATGCCTTGACGTACCAGTCAGTAGACTGGTAGTAGACTGCCTCGGTTTAGTGACGAATAATGCGCGTAACAAGAGGGTGTGAGTACTACTAAATGGAACCCATCATCGTCGGCGAAAAGAGGCGGCGGTACATCTCTCCTCTGCCACCTCCACTTAAGAAATATAGTCTTGACCGTGTTTATTTTTTTAAGTGCCCTTTTTAATACCGGACCTTTATTAAACTCGCGGATTATATCTAACTTCTAACGACCGAATCCCAAGATGCATTTACACCTTCAAAGGAGCTTTGGGATTTCCGCAAAGGATACGGCCTTTGTGAACCATGCTGAGGTGGTATAGTATATTTTGAGTGGGTTATTTGAGATAACTTGGTGACATATAAACGTTTGTAAGCATCAAATACAGGTAGATACACGCTCGTGGCAAGAAATATGACACCACCAAAAGGCAGACGAAATTGGACGGTACTAAAAAATTAACAGGCTTCAGTTTTTTTGCAAATACAACTTTAAGCGATACTAATGTATGTTTATATCATAACTTTAACTACTCACGTGGACTTTATTTAGTGTATCTTTTGAACAGGACTGCGTATCTTGTTATGAAATATTGATATCTGAAAGTCATAAAAAGAACCGAACGTGCTTTCGACTGTTATGTTATATTTGACTAGCAGTTTCCTACGTCTTCGGTCGACAACAGTGCCAGCTACAGATCTATGTTACTTCTGAATAATGTAGCTTTGTAATGGTGAAAGAATTATTAAAACCGGTTCAGTAGTTTCACAGTTTATCGATTACGAACGAACAAACAAATCTTTCCTTTTTATAATATAAGTATACTGCCCGCGACTTCGTCTGCGTTGACTTTAGACAGGAACCTAACATTTTTACAATATAAAGAGTATCCTACATGTTAATCCAGGTAACAAACTATCAGTATCTAAATCGGTTCAGCCGTTTTTGTGTGATTGAGTAACAAACATGCAAATTCAAATTTAAAGTATTAGTAGGATAGCAGGATAGAATTAGTAGGAATTGTAATATTGATAGGATATGTAGATGCAGAACTGTACTAGATATCACATGGATCTTCGCTGCACTGGATGCATTCCTTTAGGGTAGTCCTGAGGGCTTAGCACGTAAAAAATAATGTTAACGTGACGTTATCGAGTTATTATGCATATCACACCATTTATTTACTAAATAAAGATGAACATGACAGTACGCTATCTCAATAAAGGTTTTTTTCTTCTTTTATTATTGCAATCTGTCCGAGCAGGGGACATTTAGGAATTGGTAAGGATGTAGTAAGGTCCTGGGAGGAACAGGTCCACTGACAAGCCCTCGGGCAATTATCTACTCTGGAGTAGATCTTGTGGCATTTTACGTTTCAGCCTGTCAGTCATCAGATTCTGTGCAAATAAATTTGGGCCTTGACTTCCTGTATCACCGTTTTAATGTTTAGGTCGCGGTGTAGTCTGTCGTTTGAAATGTACCAAGGTGCGTCTACTATCATCCTAAGCATCTTGTTTTGAAATCTTTGGAGGATTTCAATGTTTTATGTGGCTGCTGTGCCTCACAGTTGTATGCCGTATAAAATTCAATTCAAAAGTCCATATTAGATTAATTATGCTTTCATATACTAGCAGTTTATTTTCTAGAGACAGTTGTGATTTTCTATTTAGTAACCAATACATTTTGCGACTGTGTTGGCCCAGTGCTAGGCGTTTGGTAAAGATATGCTTTCTCCAAGTTAACCGCCTATCTAGGTAAATTCCAAGATATTTTTTCCCCAGATTGCGGGATCTGGATATTATTAAGAACAACTGGAGGAAAAGTGTCCCGTCGGTTAGTGAATGTAACTTGAATTGATTTAGATTCATTCGCTTTTATATGCCAGTCTTTAAGCCATGCAGATATTTCGTTTAACGCAATTTGTAGCTTTTTAGAAACATTTTTTGGTGTTTTGGCAATGGACATTACAGCGTGGAGGAAGCCAGAGAGGTATGTAAGGAAAGAACCTGTTGGAACTCTGTACTCTCTGCCTACCCCACGAGGGAGCTGGCGTGATGATATAGATAGATAGATAGATAGATAGACATTACAGCAGTGTCATCGGAAAATGTATCCATGATCACCCCGTCTGTAGTTGGTAAGTCAGCTGTGTAGATCAGATACATGATGGGCCCCATGGTACTGTCTTGGGGTACTCCAGCTTTTATGGGGGTTAACGTAATTATGGCTTCTCCATACTTGATGAAAAAGTTTCTGTCTATTAGATAAGACCTTATAAAGTTATAGTAGTTGATGGGCAGTGCCTTTTTGATTTTGAATAAAAGTCCATCATGCCAGACTCGATCAAACGCCTGTGATATATCAAGGAAAGCAGCAGTACAGTACTTCTTTTCTTCGAATGTTTTGTGAATGGTTTCTACTAGTTTACGGATTTATTCTATTGTCCCATGCTTTAGTCTGAATCCAAATTGGTGATCAGGTATTAGCTTGTTCTGTTCTATAATAGGTTTTAATCTTGTAAGGAACAGAATTTTCATCAATTTAAAAGCAACAGGAAGTAGACTAATTGGGCAATACGATTTAACGTCTTCTGGAATTTTTCCAGGCTTAGGGTCATAACAATCTGTGCCACTTTCCAATGCGGTGGGACATAGCATCTGCGTAGAATGGCATTTAATAAATGAGTGAGGAATTGTATGCCTATCTTTGGTAGTTCTTTTAGCAACTTGGCCGTTATCAAGTCATACCCTGGTGCTTTATTTGTATTTAGTTTTTTCGGTTTTTTCGGCGCGACGGCAATCGTCACGACCGAACGTAGACGATCGCTTCTGTCACGCTCATGTCGCGCTCCGTCGGCTATTTAACCAAACCTAAAGCTTTGCTCAATTTCTAAATTTAAACAATCTATTGTTGGTTTTATATAAAGTTGCTATTTTTTCTCTAAGTTTCATTAAATTACATAAGAATAGAATAGAATAATTTTATTTAAACATTAGACACATGCAAATCCATAAAAACAAAACATTAGATATAAGGAACATGAGAAGTTAGAAGTACTGGTGCCTTCCACACTAGACAAAAAAAAGCCTGTCTCGTGGAGACGTAGGTGTATTATAACAACATGATAAAAAAATAACGTGACGTCCTTCCTTCCAATATAATGTAAAACAACTCTAAACATAACTAAGGAATTCCTGTTAAATAAAATGTGCTGTACATGGTGCTCGTCCGCATACGTGCATGTGTGTGTGTGTGAGTGTGTGTGAGTCAGTGAGTGTGTGCGTGTGTGTGTGTGTGTGCGTGCGCGCGCCCGCGCATGTAATTATGTGTGTATGTGAAATTTACATAAATATATTCATGAAATCTAGGTTTGGTTAGATTTTTATTATGGTTAAACAGCCTTAGGTACTATAATTTTAAAGCTATTCGTCAAAACTAATTTAACTTAATCCCCCGATGAAAATAATTTTGATGGTGAAACTGTTGAAATACCCCAATTAGCAAAGTGGTGGATAATTAACAGACCAATTACGACTGGCGTCTTGGGGGAAATCGAAAAGTCACGTTTCATTACTTTGTTACCTTCACTCAAGCACATACATAAATGAATAATGTTTATTATTTCACCAACATTAACTACCGTGGGGCAAGGATCTTTTGGCTCGTGGTCGACATTGGAACTAACGCGGTCATGAAATGTCACTCCAGGACAGCCACAGAGTTGCCGTTTGCTATGAAATTTACCCAAGTTCTTTTTTTAATCAGTAACCGTGCGGACCCACCCGTTGAAATATCTCCTTAGAAGTAGGAAAATTGTATCAAATTGTAACACAAATTTACACCAACGCCCCGCTGTTAATATCTTCCACGAGCCAAAAGATCGTTGTCGGGCACATGTCGGTCTATACACAACAAATCGGCAAGGATATTTTAGCAGCAAGCCAATATCCATGTATGACTGTACTAATTATACAAAACAGCACAAGTTTTGGGGAATTACACCAAAATTGTCAGCATCACTTTTCTTTCTATTTCCCGCAAAAACTCTCTGAAGTCTATGTTGTCAGTGCCGTAAACGCAAGTAAAAATACCGGGAACGAAATATTATTTAACGTAGAACTCGATTTATTAATATTTTTTTTCGTGGGGAAATCCTCATGGACTTCTGCCAACCTCGGGGGAAGCTGGCGGGGCATGTCGGACTCTTACCGACTAAAACCCCACGGTGGCCGGCACCGGGATCTGCGAGTGGAACGCACCAGCCCCCCTTGTGCCGCGCTCCGAAGACCTTGCCTCGGGTGGGAAAACTTGTAGCTTGCTTCCCCCCCTGCTGCGCGTGGGCCACATCACGCCGCCATCCTCCTCGGGGTCGCGCCTGAAGGACGCTTAAGGCTCCCGCCCCAGCGTCCCACGACCCCAAAGGCCCCCCTGCAGGTGTTGGTGCAAGGGGGGGTCCCCCACCAGATGTTGCGGCAGGGGGACACAAGTTAGCCCGTATTATACAGCCCCGGGCTATTGGGCTGGGGGGCCTGGGCGGGCTGTGCCTCCGGCCCAGCGCCGTCGCCATCGGCGAGCGGAATTGGCCCTCTCCCGATCTCGCTCGGCCTCCTCATTCTGAGACATCACAGTCTCGCAGAGGATACGGCCTCCCACGCCGAATCCCCTGCCGGCATAGCCGCTACTATTTCCGGCAAGGAGAGGTCCGGTCCGATCCGGTCGACCAGAATCCGCCGCTCGGAGGCCCACGCTTGGCAATCGACAAGCGTGTGCTCTGCGGAATCCCGGTCCCCACCACAGTGGTGACAGATCGGCGTCGCCTCGCGTTTGATCTTGCTCAGACAATTACCGAAACAGCCGTGACCGGTGATTATTTGAGCAAGCCTGTAGGAGATTCGCCCATTCCTTCGCTGTTGCCAGACTTCGAAGGACGACCGGGGAAGACCTAGACTATCATACCACGACCAAATAGGAGAAGTCAAGAGTCTCCGTAATCGGCGAGCGTGTATGAGACGAACTAGAGTGAGAGAGAAAGAGTGGAGGAAACTAGAGAAGTATGTAAGGAAAGAAGCTGTTGGAAATCTGTACTCTCTGCCTACCCCGCAAGGGATCTGGCGTGATGATATAGATAGATAGAATATTGAAAATAGAAATCAAATCTCAAGGTAAATACCACAACCTATTTACTAAATATACGTATATTCAATATCATAGGTATACACCGTGAAATTGTTTTTTTGTGTGTAGCAACACACACACGATTACGACTTACGAATCCCGAAAACGCAATGTCATGCAAAATAAATAAATTTCCCTACTTTCTCAAAACACACTCTAATACATTCGCTGAACATTTGAAATGTTTACGAGGAACCACGCTCTCAAATACGAAAGCTTTCCGATGTCAAAGAGGATAAGATGGGATGAAGCAACGATTATACAAACTAGTAGTATTGACACTTGAATATTCTTTCTATGGATTTTGGTAATCAAAAATCTGGACTACCGCTGCCCTGTTGATATTGCCGGTCTGCCTCGTTGGTCTTGGGTTTGATTCAGACAAAATGTAATTTTTCGAAAGAAAAATTGCCAGTATCAATCCAGATTCTGGCATTGCGCCCGGTACACAGGTTATATGGCTCGCCCCCTTTCATATGGTACCTAACGTCTTCGATGAAAATTGGATGGACTCTGCCATCCCTACTTGGGAAAGATAGGAGTGACAGTGTTTTTTTTTTAAACTGTAACTGTAAATTAGTTTGGTTCTGCTGAGATAATGTATTGATTATGGATGGTTGATTGGTGTATACATTGTCATTCCTTTAGAAAATAGTTTTAAAAATCAGTAAACCCATCAGACATTTTTAAAAATTAAATATCTCCTAGAGAATGTTCAGTGACAATATTACAAAAAAAAACATTGTTTGCTATTTCTGGCTAGATATACAAGGCTACACCACTACACCTGGCGGCACGGATATGGGTTGAAAAATGCTACAGAAATATTCAGTGTTCATAACTAGCAAAGAAGCACCAATAAAAATATCTATTTATAATACGCACGGTACAATAACCGTTTCTTAGGTATAGCTGATAACGTAGATAGCATAAAAATATAATGGTTTCTTATACTTCAGATTTTCTATATTATCTCACCAGATTAATCGCGGGGATATTTCCTTACATATATTTCTGGCTTCCTCCACTCTCATACACGCGCGCTGGTTACGGAGAAACTTGGCTTGCCCTGCATATAAAGCACAGTTTACTTGCATGGAAACATAGTGCAAATCTTCTTAACATGGTAACATGGTGAAATTCACCCATATTCGTATTGTATATCTGTTTTGTGGTTCTTTCTTTCGACATTTTTTCTATGTACCGCAGCATATATATCGTCATAAATAATAGTATCGTCAGAATAGACTCATTTTTGCATTCTCCTTTTTCGCTAGCTAACATTTTCCATGTCCGGCTAAAACAATATATTCATTGTCCTTTATCAATACAATGGTAACAATCGACATCGATAAAACTCAATCTATTCGCAACCTATCGTTTAGCAGCCATTTCCAGTCCGCCCGTCTGTATCGCCTGTGAAACTGATTTGCACATCGATTCCGCCTCGGCTCAGACAATCTAACCAATCACGCTCCCGAAATCACGAGTTATTTGACCAAATAAAGTGGTTTTATCAAAGACCACGCCATCTGTACTCGTCCTAGTAACGCTCTACACATAACGACTAGTTTTTGGCGTCTTCCCAAATTTGAATAATTTGCTTCGCCAAAACTGGAATGGAAAGCAATTTAAAAAAATACCATGTAATCTTTGTAGAGATCACTGATGTATGGAAGGAAAGAGGTGTATACCGGTGTGATCTACTTACAAATCACGTTTTTGATTAAAAGTTATTATCATATTATAGCTAGATGGACCGACGACCTCAAGAAGGTCTCTGGGACAGACTGGATGCGGAAGACGGAGGACCGTGTGCAATGGCGCGTGTGAGGAGAGGCCTATGTCCAGCAGTGGACTGCGATAGGTTAATTAATTGATATCATATTATAATCAAATGGAAATAAGAATAAAATATAACATTTTTTGTTTCAAAAATAATTAAACAACCTACCGTCACCCCTATATTCCCCAAGTGGGGTGGCAGAGGTGTCGTTGTGTAAAGAACATTGTCTCACTAATACGTCTTTGTGGGATCAAGAGAGCGTGTACAAAAAATAATTTCACATGCACAGACATTCAAACGTTACTTTAACATAGAATTATCCTTTCATGCTATTACTTGTAACTACATAAATATAGTAAAACCTTTTTATTCAAATATCAGATATAGTTTAACGTTTAGTTAAGTTAATAAAATAATATGAATATAGTTTAAGATAGGCAGTGAAGCGATAAATCATTAATTTTGTTTATTATTGGAGAGGATGGACCTATATGTGCGTTAAGGGTGGAGACAACCCTCATATGACCAGGTGAAGTGCGAAAAAATAGCTAGCGCATGATGAGACATAAAGACTATAGATAGTAGTGCTCCTGCTCCACTCATTAATGTTAAATACCTAAATGCGCTTTAAACAAGGCATTAAAAATAACATGTTTAACAAGTGGCAAATTTATGCATTAAAATTATAGCTACATTGCGTTAATGCATCATAACGTAGGTCCACCCACGTTATAATTCGTAAAGAATATAAGCAAATATACGTTATTAAAAAAGTATGAAGGTTCTTTTTTAAATATACTTTTGAACAAGACGTAACAATGACTTGTCTTCATGTTCGTACAACACAAACAACAGAGATAAAACACAATCCCAAGCTGCGCAAGGAAAACTTCGCTTGACTTAATAAAATTAAATTAACAAAGTGCTCAAAAAAGAACTGAATACTGTCAGAACTTTTTTCCCTTTATTTCCATTTATGCAGTTCTAACGCTGCGTATACACTACGCACAAACCCGAGCAAATTCGGCCGTAATAAACAACGGGCTATGAAAATTCAAACATGAGTTCTTTAAACGGTGTGTTAGCAAACTCCGCACGTGACCATGACGATCCATGGGGAAGAAATTCCAGCAAACACTCTGTTGTTTTAAGATTGTCGGTCACACAGGAATGCTTTGCATCCAATAGATCATTTACAAGCAGGTTAATTATTACTTCTATAACATACGCCCAATATCCACTAAAGGACATGTGCCTCTCTTAAGAATCGTCACAACGACCGGTAGAAACCATGACGTTAACGTTCGCGAAATGCTTGCGAAAAATTAAAACGCACCTTAACGATAACATATGTCTCCAATAACTTTCAAGGCGGTAAGTCTAAGCATGAACTCAATTCCAAGTTATATTCTGAAGTTTTACAGTTATAAGTTCATCACGTAATAAAGAAATAGTTTTTTTGCACAACTTTGATTGTACACGTAAGTTTATTATTGCATAGTAATCTTTTCTTGGGGTAATTTATACGCATATGCAGCAAACTTTCCAAGGATGTACGAAATATGCTTAGAATAGGACCAACCCATCTCATCCCATCGGGAGTCGTACAAGGCGACTAAGGGAAAAATAGAGAATGGGCAGCAGCGTTCCCTTAACACTTCTACGACCAAAAACTGCGCTCGCCAACCTGCCTGCCAAGCGTGGCGAGTATGGCAAACCCCCCAAATCAATATTATGGAAGAACAGAGGAAAACCAGGCCCCTAGTCCCCGGCGGTCCTGTTCGTCCTGGCCACGGTTGCAGCTATGGTAACGACAGGACAAGGGGTGCTAAGAATCTTCGGCAGGGATTCGGCTACCACCAACAACGAAAATTGGCCCTGGTGACATACAATGCACGCACGTTGAAGACAGATGAGAAGCTAGTTGAGCTGGAAGAAGAGATAAACAAGTTGCGGTGGAATATTGTTGGTTTATCGGAGGTCCGAAGAAAGGGCGAGGACACGATACCTTAAAATCCGGCAACTTGTTTTACTACCGTGACGGCGAAAAGCAGTCCCAAGATGGTGTCGGATTTATCTTCACAAGTCACTCATAAACAACGTTATGTCTATCACTAGTGTGTCGAGCTGGGTAGCGTACCTGATACTCAGAATATCTAAAAGGTATTCGCTGAAGGTCATACAGGTCTACGCGCCGACCTCGGCATACTCAGATGATGACGTCGAAGTTATGTATGAGGACATTAGTAGAGACATACATACTTCCAAAGCACACTTTAAAGTGGTAATGGGTGACTTCAATGCGCGACTGGGCAAATGGGGCGATAATGAGTTGAGGGTGGGGCAATTTGGATATGGGCAGCGCAACCCCAGGGGTCAGAGGCTGGCCGAATTTCTGGAGAAGGAGGGACTTTTTTATGATGAACTCTTTCTTCAGCTCAATGGACAGATATTGAAGTCCCTGCGACACGATTTACGGTCCTTCAATACAAGGCGTATAGAGGAGACCATAGTGCAGAACAAGGACTCTAAAGTGTTTGCAAGAGGCGCGTCTATTGAGCAAAGCCAGTTGACGAATCTGAAGACGAAGGACGGAAACATAACGTCGAATAGGTCAGAGGTGCTCATGGAGATCGAGAGGTTCTATGGGCAGTTGTATACCTCACCTGTTGTTGAATTGGTTAAAGACCCAAGAGCCAAGCTAACCCGACACTACACTGAAGATATCCCGGACATCAGCCTGTAAAAGATTAGGATGGCTCTCAAACAACTCAAAAACAACAAAGCGCCGGGCAAAGACGGAATTACCGCAGAGCTTCTGAAAGCGGGCGGAACGCCGGTACTTAAAGTCCTTCAGAGGCTGTTTAATTCCATCTTGCTCGAAAAGAAAACGCCTGAAGCATAGAACAGGGGTGTGATGGTACCGTTTCAGAATCAGAATCAGAATCAGATTCTGATTCTGATTCTGAATAACACTTTACTAAAGAATTATAGGCCCATCACACCGCTGAGCCATGTCTATAAGTTGTTTTCGAGAGTCATCACGAATCGTCTCGAAAGCAGGTTTGATAACTTCTAGCCTCCCGAACAAGCCGGTTTCCGGAAAGGGTTTAGAACCATAGACCACATACATACGCTGCGGCAGATTATACAGAAGACCGAGTAGTATAATCGGCCACTATTCTTGGCGTTTATGGACTATGAGAAAGCCTTCGATTCGATCGAGACTTGGGCGGTTCTTAGATCTCTCCAGCAATGCCGCATTGACTATCGGTACATCGAAGTGTTGAAGTGCTTGTATAATAACGCCACCATGTCAGTCCGAGTAAAGGGACAGTGCACGAAGGCGATCCCCATAAAAAGAGGAGTAAGACAGGGAGATGTCATTTCTCCGAAACTGTTTACGGCCACCTTAGAGGACGCCTTCAAGGAATGGCAAGGACTTAACATCAACATCGATGGCGAATACATCACTCACCTTTGATTTGCCGACTACATTGTGGTCATGGCGGAGTAGTTGGAAGATCTAGGACAAATGCTCGGTGACCTCAACAGAGTATCTCAACAAGTGGGTCTTAAAATGAACATGGACAAAACGAAAATAATGTCTAACGTCCATGTCGTACCTACCGCACTCACCGTTGGGAACTCTACTCTTGAGGTTGTTGACGAATACATTTACCTGGGACAGGTAGTCCGGTTAGGTAGGTTCAACCTTGAGAGAGAGGTCAATCGACGAATCCAACTCGGCTGGGCAGCGTTCGGGAAACTGCGAAACATCTTCTCATCCAAAATACCTCAGTGCCTTAAGACTAAAGTTTTCAGTCAATGTATGTCACCAGTGATGATATATGGATCAGAGACATGGTCTCTTACAATAGGTCTCATAAAAAAGCTCAGAGTTGCTCAGCGAGGTATGGAGAGAGCTATGCTCGGCGTTTCTCTACGTGATCGAGGATCGATCAGGAATGAGGAGATTCGTAGAAGAACCAAGGTCACCGACATAGCCCTTAAGATTAGCAAGCTGAAGTGGCAATGGGCGGGCCATATAGCGCATAGATCGGACGGGCCTTGGGGCAGAAAGATTCTAGAGTGGAGACCACGTATTGGCAAGCGCAGCTTGGGACGATCGCCTGCCAGATGGACCGACGATCGTGTGAAAATCGCAGGAAGTCGTTGGATGCAGGTGGCATCGGACCGCTTACGCTGGAAAGCGATTGGGGAGGCCTATGTTCAGCAGTCGACAAGTATTAACTGAGATGATGATGATAAATCTGCAGTGCTAAAACGGGCAGCATTTTTTTACGCATAACAGAAATTTTTCAGCCGGGATTTTAGTCTTGTACGTAACTTTTCGAGGTTGTCGCCCTTTTTGCTGGCTATGTGGCCGAAAAACTCGAAAATCTTTGGAGTGCAGATGGTGGTGATCTTAAGCTCAGCCAATATCTGGTCTATCAACTACTGGTCACTGGCAAAGTAGAAAGAAAGAGACAAAGAAGTCGTTACCCTATGCGTTGTTCCAATCAGATACGATCCGCGCTAGACACTACAATATCTGAGACGATACACACGGCTGAGAACCGAGCTGGTTGGCGGAACATAACCCGCGATATCGTTGTTCCTGGAGGTCACGATCCTCAACATTGAGGAGATCGACGCAGAAGGAGAAGGAGGATACGTAAATTCGAGTATCTCGTGTTAAACTTTTCACGACACGCCAGTCTAGCACGCACAAAACGTTCATCTCACACCTAGAGCGGCGAAATGCGTGTCATGTGTCTTATCTTGTCGCGCGCTTGTGTTTATCCTGCATGAAATACCTACCATTGTCATGTACTAAAATTATTGTAAACAAAACCAACTTTGAAAAAAGAGCCCACTGGGTTCCTTAACGAATCTTCTCAGTAAAACCTACGATCCGATCCGATGGTAAATATGAAAAAAAAATTTCGTTTAAAAGTGCGTATTCTTTGCTTCTACTAAAATTTTTTAAAGGCATTGAACTTTGTACAAAGAAACAAAAATTGTCAACTGGAAATAATAAATTAAAAGATAAAACAGAAAGCCAAAGAAATCTTGCTTAGAAATTAAAGCTGTCATCTCGATATCTACCCCAATCCATTTAATCCTTTTTCTGTGACTCTAATTGGTAGCCTGCCCCCTTATTACAAAACCCAGAATCCAATCTATACTTATCAAACTGAGTCGCCATTTTGTGCCTCTATCTATATTTATACAAGTGTATTTTAGTACTGATTGAATTAAGTGGTTGTTTTGATTAAGAAATATAAATTAGAAATTTAAGGAATTAGAAAATTTAAAGACTCGTTCGTCTAGTGGCAAAGCGCATCGTTTTATGATCACGAGGTTCTGGGTTCAAATGCTAGGTCAGACAAATATAGTTTTTCTATCGAAAAATTCCCAGTATCAATCCGAGGTCCAGAATTGTGCCCGGTTTATGACAATAGGTTCGCCCCCTATCTAACATCATCGACGAAAAGTGGGTGCACTCAGTACGCCTCTACCACCCCCGCTTAACTCCGTAAATTTAAGAAACACCTGACGGTGTTGTTCGTTACTTCCTGGTCATCACTAAACCGTCAAACAGTGAAGAGATGGAGAAGGTGCGACTTAATATGTCGACATATTAAATGTATCTTTTTTCTTTGCCAAAAATATGTACTGGATCAAGAAGACGTAGTTTTTTTTTTTTAAACTTAGCTGCCCTCTGGGAATTATGCATGTCTCGTGGGACCGTTTTACAAACATTAAAATATACACACACAAATACCCAGACTCAAACCCGCGACTATTAGACACAGTGGGCGGAGCAGCTTAAGCTCTTAACCACTGCGCTAAATCGTCCGTCAGATACTATACCAGAATATGTTACGGCTCCCTGGCTTATTTTACTCCATCTCTAAACATACCTTACAGCTATGCTATTTATTCATGACTATTTACGTACTAAACATACACAGAACTAAACTCGGTCATACAGCGCAAGCAAGCGACGCGTTCACACGAACAATCCGTTGACACAAACGCAATACAGCTGGTATTAGGTTCACTAAATAGTCCCTCGACTAGAACTAATCTAAATGCTCACCAAACAAACAACGAATAAACAAGCATTGAACCTTACGGTTAAAATAATTTAACAAAGACAGCTCGCAGAAGCGTCAACGTAACGACGATTATAATTCAAAGTAAAAACATTACGAAAAAATATAGCTATTACAAATCCGAGTTTTTTAGTATAAAGAGGCCTTAGCACGAATAGGTTGACATTATCGAAATGCTATCGGGTTGATTTGCCATCCTGTTCATACTAAAAATTTATTAAATAAAGATGACAGTAACAGTACGCTTACTCGAGGACGACGCGCTAACTTCAATCTGTTCGTGCTAAGCCCTCGACTAAGCACATACTATTTGACATTATAGTATTGTTGTCGATAAACCATGCTGTCTCATTAATATTTATTTAGTAATGTAGTGTAAAAGGGATGGCATATCCACTCGATAGTTACGGTACGCTAACGTCAATCTGTTCATGCTAACCTCTCAGGACTCAACATAATATCTGTTGAATGGTAAAACAAAACAATAGAGACGGTTGTTTTGTTCTATATAATTCAGCACATTACGAACTGCTTCTTTTATCTAGGGGAAAATAATGCGCGTTACAATTGTGAGGTCCCTTATTTAGATTCGAATTCGAATCCTAAGTCAGTCAGTTGTATTTAAACAAAAAATATACTCCCAGTATCAATTAACGCAGACAAAGGGGCAAGTAACGGCTAGTTAATACAAATAAATAAAATTGAAGTGTCTGTTTGTAATGTTAAAAAAACTGCTTTTAACTAACTGCGTATGAAAGTATATACGGTACTTATGACAAAAACACATTTTTTATTATTTTTGTCTGTCGGTCTGTTTGTTCTGGCTGATCTCCAAAATGGCTGGACCGATTTAGACAAGATTTTCACAAAATAATAAATAAATAATTTATTTCTTGCAAACATTTGCAACCTACATTAATACATTTATAATGAAGCATAATTACAATAAACATAGGCTGAAATAATAACAGTGAGTACCCTGCCCCCTTTACTAGGTTTATATACCTGTGTCTTAGGAAGCAGTGTCCATTCGTGACAATGCGCCTAAAGTTATAAATCAATCCAGGGATACAGAAGTGCAGTTTCACTGGTAGATAGCTGATGCTATAGGAAATAACTTAGGCTACTTTAATTTGAGAGAATTTTTTTTTGTTAAATTTCACGCGGGCGTAGTCGCGGGGTACAGTAATATATAAGCTAAAACTACAAACGGAACATATTTCACATACTTCCCACATTATGCGAATATATGTTCAGGAAAACAAACAACAGTTTTATTATAATTCGTGAATGAATTAGCATGCAAATTAAAATGCTTTGAATGAACGCTCACGTCCAATGAAACTAAATTGGGAACAGCGCTAAGCAAATAGGGAGTATTAACCTAAATCAATGTCACATATTATCAAGGCTTGATTCCAAAATATGCTCAAACAAAGGTCAGAGTTGCTCAGCGTGCTATGCTTGGCGTTTCTCTAGAGAGGCAGGAATGAGGACATTCGAAGAACGAAAGCTTCGAAAGCCACATAGCACGTAGATCGGACGAGCGTTGGGGCAGAAAGATTCTAGAGTGGAGACCACCTATTGATGAGGGGTACGTGGGATGGCCGCCTGCCAGATGGACCGACGATCTTGTGAGGACCGCAGGAAGTAGTTGGACGCAGGTGGCATCGGACCGGCTGCGCTGGAGAGCGATTGGGAAGGCCTATGTTCAGCAATGCACAAGTATAGGCTGAGATGGTGGTGGTGGGTTCCAAAATATAATTTAATAAACTCTTAGCGAATATATCCCTTAGTAAAGATAATAGAGGTATACTATGTGCACCCAAATTTTGTCGATGTTGTGTTTAAATGTTGTGTTCAAAAATGTATGAAGTGTACTTCGTACAATCACATTTCGCCAACGATGTTAGGTCCACTCTTCGCGTAGATGCGTGGTATAGAGGCCAGCTAACGAGTATGAACTCCTCGTGATTATCTTACGTTCCAATGGAGCAGCATTTTGTCGTACGTAATGTTGCATACAACATCATTTTTATGTAAAGATCACGGGTAAGCCCAGTCATTCGAAAGATTTGGCGTAGGGGTATGTATTCAATGCGTTAACGCTCCTACGAGAGTTTAATGTTTAATGTAGTTTGCTTATGGAGGTCAACTGCTGAAAACGTTTTTCCAAAATCATCCACATGTCATTGTGTGCGGTATATGTCGAATCCCGTACAAGCAGTCTATCTATACTTTTTATTGCTTATGTAATAAGTAAAAACCGTAGCAGCAATGACGGGATTGACATGCTACTTCAAATGACGTTGAACATTCTTTTAATAAAAATAAAACAAGAAAGCATTATTCTTTAAGCGCTGCAACTCTAATAGTCTACATCTGTAAATACACCGGCATTGTCCATGCGAGAATTCTAATTCGACAATCCAATCACTAAAATTAGTTCCTTTAAATATCCATATAGCCAAATCTAAAAGAAAATCCGTCGCACTGCGCACAATTTGCGCATCTTAATGTATTTGGTAGCTTTAAATCAACTAAACAATTACTGTAAAACTCGAAACAATTTCTACGTTTTAAAACATTTCTATTTGAAAAAGGTTCCATATTTATTTACAGTAACATTTTACGTGAAATTATTTTTTAATAAGTTAATAGCTACTGTTTAATTAAGTAGCATCGCACCTCCAACTGTTTGTTACTAAAGTGAAAAATGAAATATGATTCATTGGCTAAACAATAACATCGGAACAACATGGGATTTGATATTAAATGTGATTTTAGCAGCCATTGTATAAAAATATAGCAGATGTGACAGATGAAAAAAAAATGGGATACCACTTTAATTAACTGGGTGATAAAGGGCGACTAATTAGTATAGCAATTATATATTAATTAGTGTCCAGTGATGACACAGCGGCTAATCACACGGGTGTCTTTATACCACTCGTTTGTTTCTCGTTTTTGGTATGTTATCTGTGAAATTTTTCGTGCCTATCAAACGCGCTAAATGGTCATGCAAATAATGTGACCGACACTAAAAATATTTCGTCAGTAAGTACCGTGCTGCAAACTTTTTCATCTGTTTAATGTGAAGTTATAACAACACGTAGTAAAGTTTAATATGGTTGTAAAAAGTTAGGTGTATCAACTACAATTAACGTGATGTGACTTTATGTAAGGGTTTGTAACTATATGTAAAAGTTACGTTGATTCCGTAGTGGCTTCAGTCAGAGATCCAATTTTAACAGCCTGCGATTGTGGTGCGACCTCACAGACCATGTCTTACTTGCTGGTCTGCCCCTTATGCCCCACCACCTGTACAGTAGAAGAGCTGAGCGCGGCCATAAATGGCGCAATTTAGCTAGCACTCACTTAGCGGGACAAATATGAACCATTGACACGAAAAGACTATCTTACCATGACCAAATAGACCGTCTATTATCTGAAGGGCAATTCAAGAGTCTCCGTAACCGGCAAGCGTGTATGACACGAACTATGAGAGTGGAGGAAGCCAGAGAGGTCTGTAAGGAAATAATCTGTTGGAACTCTGTACTCTCTGCTTACCCCGCAAGGGAACTGGCGTGATGATATATACAGATAGATATATAGACACGAATAGAAAAAGAAGGGGCATTGCAAGAAAAATAAAACTTCAACGATGAATTTTTATTTTATTCAGAAACACTATTCTACTGCTATAGTTAAAATAAATAAATGGAGAGGAGCGAAACTTGTATTTTTAACGAAAATGAATCTGCAATTTACAACCTTATCTCAAAACCTCTACGACCGACTGACGAATTTCTTTTAGTAAATGAGGACGACCAAATACTGTGTGTCCGCATTAAAAAGTATGGTTACATTGACGGCACGCACGGAGATCGCTATCACATCTGAAATATGAAAAGCCACATCGGGTTTTAAAGTACATATCGAGTACATTCATTTGATTCATTTATTTTGAAGCAAAAATACCAATTTATTAGTAACAAGATCTCGTTAAAAATGACCAACGACCGTCAACAATGGCAATGACCGATACAATGGCAGGACAAGGCAGGTCAACAAAAATACAACAATACAATTTGTGGAAATATATGCTTTAATTAATTTTGACGGCATCAAAATACAGATGAGAAAATTGAAGTATCAAACAAAGGTCATACCAAAAACTGAATCATTGCTTAATAATTAGATTAACAAGGAGAAAAAATAACCTGTAAGAAAACTATAACCCGACTACGAAATACACGCTGAAAAATAAACAAAATTGTTTTTTGTCGCTTGATACGTTTTATGTTGAATAACAGTATTCAATCAGTGATAGTACAGACTATCACTGCTTTTTTGGAGATTTTTTAGGTGTTTAGGATAACCACTAGGGTAGACCGTTGGACTGCAAAGTCAGAGGTCTCTGGTTCAAACCCAGGCACGCACCTCTGTCTTTTCAAAAGCATGTGCATTTTTAAAATTAATTATCACTTACTTTAACGGTAAATGAAAATATCGTGAGGAAACCTGCATGCCTAAGAGTTTCTCGAAGGTGTGTGAAGTTTGCCAACCCGCATTGGGCCAGCCTGTGGACAATGGCCTAAACCCTCTGTGAGAGGGGGCCCGTGCCCAACGGTGGGACAGTTTCTTAACAGGGCTAAATTATTATTATTATTATACTGTACTATATCTTTATTTATGAACTATAAATGTTGTCTTCTTTCATTTGACATCCCACTCGATATTATATAAAACAAAAAATTAGGGAACTCCACTTTTTTGAATGTATATCACATCCGTTATATTAATTTTTTCAAATTTTTTCAACTTTACCAATACTTATATCTTCGAACGAAGGACTTCGTATAATAATGATCGAACTTCACTTCAGGTAAGTTCGTTCACTTACTTACCTGAAGTGAAGCGATCATTTATATATATATATATATATATATATATATATATATATATATATATGTTGTATACATATATAGAGACAGATAGAAAACTCTTACTGTGTACTAGATCTGGAAACAAAGTATGTTAGTACCCAATTTATAACAATATAAGACAAATAAGACAGGGAAACCTGTTTCCCCACTAAGGTGTCTTCCAAGTGGTATGTGGGTTTTTTTTCTGTCAAATGATCTCTTTTTTGAGTACAGTACCAGACAAAGGCTACAAATTATATCGGTGATTATAAGGATGTTTTGCCATCATTACTTATTTAATTTATGATAAAGTATTTTCCTTTATGTCAATATTCGTTTATATTTAATGTTAGTTATATTTTTCATCTTTAAAGATGTACATATACCAAAATTTAACATTTTTGTACTAGAGGCCTTTGTACTAATGTCCTTATCTAGAGCTATTCCTCACATAAGGCTATGTACTTTAACTATATGATCTCCCCCCCCCCCCCCCCCCCCATTTTTGGGTTTGGAACGAAGGGCAGTGCTGATGTGTGGTAACCTAATTTAACCTGCCCCACTGTTAAACTATACCACTACTATTATTATATATTTCGAAACTATTCCGTAATCATTTCCATGTCCTGAGTGGCCACATAAATATTTATGTATCACTTAACGATTCGTTCTTGCGCAATAACGCCCGCGAACATTCATTTTTGGCAATACGATAGGGCCACCCCTGACCCATTATATTACTGATGAAAATTACACTCTAATTTACTAATTTAGTAATGACTTAAGTAGCAAATAAGTCACAGGCAACTAGACCAAACCACGGACTATAACTTTATGATATTGGGAATCCTATTCATAACTTAACTTTTTCATACCCTGAAATGCCACACTTCCTCTGCTTCTTTGTATGTGGCTGTTTTATAAGTAGCAACTGTAATGAGCAACTTTCTAGTTAGTTCTAGATGTCCAACCGTGAGAATTGAGTGTCACTTAACTTATACATGTAGTACCTACGTATCATTCATATTTCGTTTAATATCATAATAATATTTTTTGCACCCTCGCCTACCCACTTGGGATCTGGCGTGGTCTTATAATTAATAATAAATAAATAATATCAAGTTCCCTAAGACTAAGGTTATTGTGATACTACATAATATTTATCATAACTGTGATAAAAATATACTTTTGATTATTCTTGTTTAAGATAATCTATACTTTTAAATATTGTAACTCAATATTTCATCAACTATAACATGTCAACCTAATATCGTTAAATTTTTAAATAGGTATTCATCATCATCATCATTTCAGCCTATACTTGTCCACTGCTGAACATAGGCCTCCCCAATCGCTTTCCAGCGTAACCGGTCCGATGCCACCTGCATCCAACGATTTCCTGCGATTTTCACAAGATCGTCGGTCCATCTGGCAGGCGGTCGTCCTACGCTGCGCTTGCCAATAAGTAGGTATTATTATTAAGTAATTTGCATGACTTTATTTTCTTTTTATAAATATACATTAATAAGATACGTGTAACATGTGGATGTAATAATTTAAATGTAACAATATGAAAAATGCAAATTTTTTGTATGACATCTCCAATCCAATATTTTTACACTGAACGACCTTCAAATAAATTACAGCATGTATAGTGCTCTAAAAACCACCTGTTTCCATAATGGTAGCAGGTTGTGTTTGTGTCATATCTCCGATATCCTAACTGTACCAGAAACATCACTGGTACTCAATATAAATGTACACATTCAAAACTAAACACAAAACTATTTTTATAGTTATTTATTTCTTGAATAATTTTATTTGATTATATATTATTTATTGATTTTCATATTATCAAACAAAAGTACAATGAAAACATCTAATTCTTCAATTCATGAATTGATGTATAATCTTTCCTCTGTGTGTCTCAAATTTTTAATGTATTAATTACACTACAAATGATGCAGGGCGTAACCAAAAAACCAAAACCAAAACCATTGGACTCTTTACCCAATAGAAAGCTGAATAGCTCCTAATAATTTTTTTTTTTGTATATTTAATATGACTCTAATGTCTATTATTAGCATTGAGTTTCTTTGTGGGATAAGGATTATAGCACCGTTGTGATCATCTATCTTTAATTAAATTCTAATGAGAATGGCTATAAGTTGTATATCAATTATTAAAATATTATGTTTCTAATCATAATGTTTCTATACATAATAAGTGATCAAACGAACTTACCTGAAGTGAAGTTCGATCATTATTATACGAAGTCCTTCGTTCGAAGATATAAACTATATTAGCAGCTCTCTCGAGTCGCTTGGCAACCGCGCGTCATTTAGAAACTTCAAAAGCCTCTATGGTATCTGTGGACATAACCTCTGGAACCATTCCTTTTAGAAGTAGTACATTTCAACTTTACCAACGGGCAGGGCGGGTTGGGTACTTATATCTTCGAACGAAGGACTTCGTATAATAATGATCAAACTTCACTTCAGGTAAGTTCGTTTGATCACTTATTATACTGTGTCCTTCGTTCTCGATATAAACTATATTAGCAGCTGTTTAGAGCTATAAGGGTAAAGTTGAAGTATACCACGTAAAGGATTCTTTTTTTTTTTTTTTTTTGAGCGTGACCTCTAAAAAGTAACATATCATGAGTATATTTGTACTATAACACATTCCCGTTCTTTGTATTGCCATACAACACAAACACAACAAATATATACACCTATATTGTTTCTTACAACCAGTCTGTCTATGATATAAACTTATTTAAAATAAATTTATATAATCAAATTCTATAACATGTTATGTTTTGTAGTGTAGATCCATCCCAACCAAACCTTTAAAGCACCTGCTATGTACCTTTATACCACACCTGATGTCCAAAATTCATTAATACCGGGTAATATTAATCAATCATTACTTATCAGATATCAGTGCAGTCTCCATCTGTTATGTCTTCTATAGAGATCTTTCTTCTATAGATATCTTCTATATAACAAGAGTTGAAGAATTGCCCATCTAGAGTTTTGTTTATATAAAATTAAATCCTGTATAATAATTCTTGTATCATTGACAACCATTATGAGACGAACTATGAGAGTGAAGAAAGCCAGGCAGGCATGCAAGGAAAAAAAAAACCCGTCGGAACCTTGCACTCTCTGCCCACCCCGCAAGAAATCTGGCGTCATAATATGGATAGAGATAGATAGCTAGAAACCCTTACTCTGTACTAGACCTGAAAACAAAGTCTGTTAGTACCCAATCTATAACAATATGATACAAATATAACTATTTCCCCACTAATGTGTTTTCCAACAGGCATGTGGTTCTTTTTTTTTTGTCAAATGATCTCTTTTTGAGTACAGTACCAAACAAAGGTTAATTTGGTGATTATAAGAATGTTTTTGCTATCATTACATATTTAATTTATGTTTTTTTTTTTTTTTTTTTTTTTATCAACATTCTGGTATATTTAATGTCAGTTATATTTTTAATCTTTAAAGATGTACATATATCAAAATTTAACATTTTTTTGTACTAGAGGCTTTTGTACTAATGAGCTTATATGGAATTAAGTCCGGTGAAGCTGTAAAGGCCTCGCGGCCATCCGCGTACATCACTCACACACACACATCTTATCTGGAGATATTCCTCACATAAGGCTATGTGCTTTACCTATATAATCTCGCCCCCCCCCCCCAATTTTAGGGTCTGGAACGAAGGGCAGTATTAATGCCTGGTAAACAAACATAACCTACCCCAGTGTTATTACTATACCACTATTATTAATTCAATTTAAATTTCGAAACTATCCCGGAATCATTTCCATGTTCTGAGTGTGCGCCGACAAATAAATCCTTGGCTACATAAATCTTTATGTATTACTTAACGATTCGTTCCTGCGCAATAACGCCCGCGAACATTCGTTTTGGCAATACGATCGGGCCACACCTGAACCAATTACATTACTGATGAAAAAATACACTCCTAATTTAGTAATAACTTAAGAAGCGAATAAGTTACAGTCTGCTAAACCGAACCACGGGTTAAAACTGTATCATATTGGGAATCCTATTCATAACTGAATTATTTCATACCATGAAATTTTCATTTCATACCACACTTCCTTTGCTTCTTTGTATGTGACTGTATTTATAAGTAAAAAAAAAAATTGCAATGCGTAACTTTCTAGTTAGTTCTAGATGTCCAACCGTGAGAATCGAGTGCTACTCAACTTATTATTATGTATCCCCCATTAATAATAAATAAATAATATCAAGTTCCTTAGGACTTAGATTATTGCTGATACTACATAATATTTATCATACCTGTGATAAACATATGCTTTTGATTATTCTTGTTTAAGATAATCCATACTTTCAAATAATGTAACTCAATATTTCATCCACCGTAGCATGTCAACATAATATCATTAAATTTTCAAATGGATATTATTATCAAGTCATTTGCATGACTTTATGTTCTTTTATATATAGATACCTATTTATAAGATACATGTAACATGTGGATGTAATAATTTAAATATAACAATACCAAAATTGCAAATTTTTGTATGATATCTCAATCCAATATTTTTTACTGAAACACCTTTAAATAAATTACAACATATATAGTGCTCTAAAACCAACTTGTTATTTTAATGGTAGCCGTTTGTGCTTGTGTTATCATAACTACACCAGAAACATCACTAGTGTTCAAAATAACTGTACACATTCCAAACTAATTACAAAACTATTTTTTATAGTTATTAATTTCTTGGATAATCTTATTTAATTACATATTATTTATTGATTATCATATGATCAAACAAAAATACAGTAAAACCATCTAATTCTCCCAATGATGAATTGATGTATAGCTTTCCATTGTGTGTGCCTCAAATTTCTAATATTATTAAGTACACTATAATTGATGCAGGAAATAATCAAAAATCCCAAAACCATTGAACTCATTACATGATAGAAAACTGAATAGGTACTAATAAATATTTTATTAGTATATTTATTATGACTGTAAGGTCTATTTTTTATATATATATCAATTATTAAACAATAGTGTTTCTAATAATAATGTTTCTATACATAATGTTAAACATATGTATGACAAGATTCACTTGTCTGAAGTGCAAGTACTTGCACAAAACCAATAAAATTATGTTTGTCGTTGAAGGCATTATTAGTGTCATAGATACATACCAAAGTCAGTGAATACCCTTAGCCTCCAATATTATGGTTTCTTTGTAAAACCCATTATGTATTCCTGATTGTTTTTCTGAATTTTTCAGCAACTTAAAAACCAAGTCCTTGTGTAAAATGCCTATCATGCTTTTTGTACCTCACTTTCTTTGGTAGGAGATTTCCAATGTCCAACGTGATGTTGTTTTTGGTGAACTGATAGGTACACTGTGACTTAATATTTTCACACCCAGGATGAGGATTGTTGTTCTATATTGGTTACAACGGTGGTCGTTATATGAAATTTTAACTACTGGCTATGACTAGCTAGTTAATAAGTCCATATTGATAATCCACTATATTAACACTCTTTTTATGCAAAATATATACTGCTGACCTTAAAGGTTCTTATCTCAATAAAGGTTTCATGACTGTATTGTTAGGATTTATCTTTTCTGGCTACCCTGCAAGGAGCCTGGGTTGATAATATTGATAGATAATTATTAGTTTTATGTTAACTGGATAGACCAGGTATTTTATATTATCTTTTAAGTATCTTTGTGCATAACACAAATTATCCCACAACCTGCCTGCCGCAGCATCCATGGGATAAGATATTATATTTGGAATGAATCTACAGTCCTGTTGCTTGTCAGTTACAACAGGCATTGCCATTAGTATATTACTTTGGCTTATTTGGTTATAAACCCTGTTCAGGAATAAGTATTGCTGGATTTAACTTTTTAATACAAGTACTCATAATTTTGCACAATTCTTTGTGTAATAAGCTCCAGTTTGGGCTATTTCAGTATTATTATACAAGTATGTCTAATAATGAAATCAATAAAAACACTATGTTTCTGCAAAGGAGTGACTTTTGTTATTAATAATGTATTGTTATACATAAACAATGTCACTTCAATTACCCTTTCAGTAAGTCTCCTTTTGGAGATTAGTATGACAAATTGCTTA
Source organism: Phalera bucephala (assembly GCA_905147815.2). Taxonomy (NCBI): domain Eukaryota; kingdom Metazoa; phylum Arthropoda; class Insecta; order Lepidoptera; family Notodontidae; genus Phalera; species Phalera bucephala. The sequence goes on along the minus strand of LR990613.1, from coordinate 26,152,049 downwards.
TAGTTTATAGCAATAGTCTTTGTATTTACTGTGTTAGGCATGTTTAAGGTATGTATTTTAGGTAACATTTTTGATTCTTACCATTGTAGAAATGTGAACTGCACAGGAACACCTCATGGATGAAACCTATGAGTAGTATGACCTTCAGCACATATCTCGTATGGGCCCCAAGTCTTGCGGACCACGCCGATGTATCTCGTACACCACTCGTGTCCTTGAATTATCGTCAAGTCTTGCGGACCACGTCAATGTATCTCGTACATTACCCGTGTCCTTAAAATGCCATCGATCCTTAACAATCATCATAATTGATGAACGTCCCCCTAATTTCTCTTATTGGAGGTATAACATTGCCAATTTATAAACGGTTAATAATCGTTTTCAGGTATATTTCGTGTTAAACTGTTTGTACACGAATAGGGACATAGACTTCATAAATTTACTTTTCGGGCGATGAAGCTTTCCCAAATTTTAATATGACGAAACTCACGTCTCCAAATATTAGATATTATATAAATAAACAAGTTAAGCTGAAAACACCACACATAAACAACTATCGGTTGATCTTTTTAGAATGTACTCCTTTGCCAGGACGTAAACTTTTCTAAATTTGCCTATACGATGTTTTAAATTTATTTCACACGGTCACTTGAGTATATTACAACCTTTTTGTTATATAATTTCAGTGCCATAACACGTTATTAAATTAAATGTCGACCAAAAACTTTATTACAAAGCGTCGGCTGCCGCGCTTTCAAAAGAATGGTTCCAGAGGTTATGTCCACAGATACCATAGAGGCTTTTGAAGTTTCTAAATGACGCGCGGTTGCCAAGCGACTCGAGAGAGCTGCTAATATAGTTTATATCGAGAACGAAGGACACAGTATAATGTTACATATATGTAGGACTAGATTTTTTAACCTTCACTTATCTGGATTGCAAGTATTTAGTATTTAGTTAGCAATAAAGTTATGTTTGCCGTTGAAGGCAGACAGACACACATTTTTATTAGTGTCATATATACATTGTTACATACCAAAGTCAGTGAATACCTTTAGCCTCCAATATTATGGTTTATTTGTAACAGCCATGTTTTATTCCTGAATGTTTAACTGATTTTTTCAGTAACTTAAAAAAAAAAACAAAAAACAAGCCTTTGTGTAAAAAGCCTAGCAAACTTTTCTTACCTCACATTCTCTGGTAGGAGACTTCCAATGTCCATTGTGATTTGTTTTTGGTGGGCTGATAGGTACACTGTGGGTTAATATTTTTACACACCGGATGAGGATTGTTGTTCTATGTTGGTTACAACACTGGTGGTTTTTTGACATTTAAACTACTGTTTATGAACAGATAGTTATAATTCCATATTGGTACTCCACCATATTAAATCTCCTTTAATACAAAATATATACCGCTGACCACAAAGGTTCTTATCCCAATCAATGTTTCATGACTGTATTGTTAAGACTCATCTTCCCTGGCTACCCTGCAAGGGGTCTGGGCTGATAATATTGATAATTATTAGTTTTATGTTAACTGGATAGACCATCTATCTATCTATCTATCTATAACCTCACGCCAGATCCCTTGCGGGGTAGGCAGAGAGTACAGAGTTCCAACAGGTTCTTTCCTTACATACCTCTCTGGCTTCCTCGACTCTCATAGTTCGTCTCATACACGCTCGCCGGTTACGGAGACTCTTGACTTTTCCATCAGATAAGACTCGGTTTATTTGGTCGTGGTAAGATAGTCTAGGTCTTCCCCGGTACCTGCATCCTTCCACTTTCACATTGTATATCTGTTTTGTCATTCTTTCCTCTGGCATTCTTTCTATATGCCCGAACCAACGGAGCATGCCCTTTCTCATCTTTACACCGATACTATCTTTCATACCTACTCGCTGTCTTACTACGCTGTTGCTAATGCGGTCGGTCAGCTTCACTCCGCACATCTTCCGCAGAGCTCGATTTCTACCGCATTTATCCTACTTTCATTCTCCTTCTTACATACCCAGCTCTCGCTACCATATAACAGCGTTGGGACAAGAACTCCGTTATGTATGGCCAGCTGCGCCTTATGGCTTAAGTGCCGGCTCCCGAGTAGCTTTCCCATCGCACCATTCACTCTGTTCCCTGCACTCACTCTTCTCTCTATGTCAGCGGTGTATTTCCCATCCTTACTGAAGGTGCATCCAAGATATACAAACTCATTCACTTGCTCCAGCACATCGTTACCAACCACAATCCTTACATTTGTTCAGGTTTCTTCCCTTTCAAAAACCATAATCTTGGTTTTCTTCACATTCAAGTGTAAGCCATTGATCATGCAGTCGTCTGGACTGCATGATCAATGGATAGACTATAACTGGATAGACCAGGTATTTTATATTATCCCACAACCTGCCTGTCTCAGCATCGGTAGGCTGAGATATTATATTTGGAATATTTCCACAATTCTGTTGCTTGTCAGTTACAACAGGCATTGTTATAAGTAGAGATTATTTTAGCTCATCTGTTTATAAACCCTGTTCAGGGATAAATATTGCTGGGTTTACATTTTTAATACAAGTGCTCATAATATTGCACAATTCTTTGTGTAATAAGCTCCACTTTGGGCTATTTCAGGATTATTATACAAGTATGTCTAATAATGAAATCAATGCAAAACATTATGTTTCTGCAAATGAGTGGCTTATGTTATTGATAATGTATTGTTATTCATAAATTTATAAACAATGTCCCTTTAACTACCCGAAGACTCAGAAAGTCTCCTTTAGGAGATATAATATCACAAATTGCTTATAGTTTATAGCAATAGTCTTTGTATTTACTGTTTAAGGTATGTATGTTGGGTAACATTTTAGATTCTTACCATTGTAGAAATGTGAACTGCACAGGAGCACCTCATGGGTGAAACCTATGAGTAGTATGACCTTCAGCACATATCTCGTATGGGCCCCAAGTCTTGCGGACCACGTCGATGCATCTCGTACATCGCCCGTGTCCTTACATTGCCATCGATCCTTAACAATCATCATTATTGATTAATGTCCCCCCTAATTTCTCTCATTAGAGATATTACATTGCCAATTTATAGACGGTTAATAATTGTTTGCAGGTATATTGCGTGGTAAACTGTTTTTACACGAAGAGGGACATGAGACTTCGTAAGTTTACATTTCGAGTGATGACTTTTACAAGTCTTAATATGACAAAACTCACGTCTCCAAATATTCGATATTATATACATAAACAAGTTAAGCTGAAAACCGCTACAATTCAAACAACTATCAGTTGATCTTTTTAGAATGTACTTTTTTGTCAAGACGTAAAATATTTCTAAATCTGCCTATTCGATGTTTTAAATTTATTTCACAACATCACTTGAGTATATAAAAACCTTTTGTTATATAATTTCACTGCTACGACTATATGATTAAAATAAATGTCAACCAAAACTTTATTACAAGGCATCAGCTGCCGCGCTAAAAGAGAGAATGGTCGCAGAGGTTATGTCCACAGATACCATAGAGGAGGCGTTGCAGTTTTGTCTCTAAAATTAGCGAGCTGCCAAGCGAATCGAGAGAGCTGCATGTTTATATCGAGAACGAAGGACACAGTATAATGAGACGATTTAGTCCACTTGGATTAGAGCTTAACCCGCTCAGCCCACTGTATCGAGAAGTCGCCGGTTTGATTTTCGCACCGAATAAATCTTTGTGTGACCCACAAATGTTTGTTTCGGCCTGGGTATTTGTGTATGTAAATTCTGTGTTCGTAAACACACCTATGGCACAGGAATTATTCCCAGTGTGGGGTCCGGGTAATACAATTTTTTTTTTATATAAAGATATAAAAAAAAATTGTATTACCCGGACTATGTAACGAACCGAACGATTGCCATCTCATTGTACAAATTGGGTTGAGTAGTTTAGGTGCTACGGTGAATCAAGTAAATACAAACATAAATGCATGGACTCCTAAAAATATGACCCTTACTTTTTTACTTTACTATAATCGGTTAAACAGAATAAGGATCATCTTCACGCACATATTTAAAGGTACATAATTGTAAAAACAGAAAGTTTATAGGCATTACTCTGACCTCGTTTTTCCGCAAGCCTCGAGATAGGCGCAGCGGGGCGTGTCGGAACCTTACCGACTAAAAAGTCATGGTGATCGACACCAACATCTCAGAGGGGCTGTGCTAGACTCCGAATAGTCCACCTTTATGGGAGAAAGGACATCATTACCCATCCCCCTCACCCCGTACCAATAAGATATCATATGAAGTACACTTAGAGATAGATATTTTTTTTTTATTATTAAGGACTGGTCAGCGATTGGTTTCTATCACATCTGATGAACGATGATAACGATGATATAACGATAAGGCCGAAGATGTGGCTTATTAATAAGTAAGTCTGACTTAATAATAGCCTATTCACTCTAAAATAGGCTGAAGAGACGTAGACTTGGTATGATCGGGCTAGACCCGTGTCTTCGATTGCTTTAAGAAGCCTCCGCGCAACATGCTGGAACACGATTGGGTCGCATGGCTGATAAGAGGTTGGTGACCAGCCATGACTCTAACTTATCATCGGCGAAAGTACTGCTTGTTTAGCAATGTTCAGGAGCAACGTATAAAGAGAGTAAATCCTACAAAAGCGAGTAGATTCGGCCCCCGAAACTCTACTATCCTTACTCTAATTTCAATTTTACTGCCTCCATACACAACATAACTTTATAATTTAGTCCACAACTCCTCAAACCGCTCCTGGAGGACACAGTGAGCAAACCTAAAAAAATTTCATTCAGTCGACAACAACATTCGTAGTTGTCGACTGAATTAAATTTTTTTGCGACGCGTTTGCGAGTACTGGGTAATAAACCTGGCGAACGTTTGCGGAGCAGTTTTGAGTCCACTGAACAATTACTGCTAGTGAATAAAGCTAGTGTTTTAAAGGCTGGCAAAGCGGTCTGGATTTGAGGCTGTTGTTCTCATAGTGACTTCGATGCGGTTTTCTAAAATCTATTTTTTCTATAATACGTAGGTATCGGTAATGTGTATGTGAATGATCTACTATGGCTGCGGGGCCTTTACAGCTTCAACGGACAAGAGGGTGAGCACCACTACGCTCGATACAGAAGGGCAAGGGGGCAACTAGTTCAAGGGTGCCTTTAAGGAGGAACGGCCTCGGCTTGGGCAGTCGCTACGGGGCAGTACGTATACTAGGTATCTCGCTGTGGTGGTCTGCACCGGCCGGCGGGCAAAGCATTCTTCGACCTCGCCGGCGAGATCGGTATATGATGTGTGAATAATCTACGCTGTTGGCCGCGGAGCCTTGATGTCTCGAACTCGAAAATCTTTGGAGTGCAGATGGTGGTGATCTTAAGCTCAGCCAATATCTGGTCTATCAACTACTGGTCACTGGCAAAGTAGAAAGAAAGAGACAAAGAAGTCGTTACCCTATGCGTTGTTCCAATCAGATACGATCCGCGCTAGACACCACAATATCTGAGGCGATACACACGGCTGAGAACCGAGCTGGTTGGCGGAACATAACCCGCGATATCGTTGTTCCTGGAGGTCACGACCCTCAACATTGAGGAGATCGACGCAGAAGGAGAAGGAGGATACGTAAATTCGAGTATCTCACAAAACGTTCATCTCACACCTAGAGCGGCGAAATGCGTGTCATGTGTCTTATCTTGTCGCGCGCTTGTGTTTATCCTGCATGAAATACCTACCATTGTCATGTACTAAAATTATTGTAAACAAAACCAACTTTGAAAGCCAAAGCAGGAACGTCGCAGATAAGTGGCAAGCCAGCTACGTCGACCGCCGATAAGAAGTCGCGAAAAAAGTGATACTTGTGTCTGAACACTCTTCTCGACTTATTTATATTAATTTTTATTGTACCTATTTTTTGACGGTCACTTTTATTTTTATTTTTGTAGTTTTTGTTTTGAAGTTAAAACACTCGTTTAGAAATGTTAAATGTCAAACTATATTTCTTGAGCCTTGGATACGAGTGTTTTAGCCCAAATTAGTTTTAACCGACGAGTGCATCGAGGATGACATATATGATATAGCATAGTTATTTATTGGTATCGTTATTTGTTATTATTCTTATTACTTATTATTTTAGTTTATTATTTTAGTTTATTGTTTTAGTTTATTATTATAAGATAATAATTATGTCAGATCATGATTCCGAAGATAGTTTTGCGTCTTGCTCTTCATCTTGTGAATCTGATAAAAGCTATGCTAGCGCGTTCAGTGATAATTCTGTTCTTCTGCGAGACCAACTAACTTCAAATTTAATTGGTTTCAGCAAATTTTTCAATTTGGTCCATATAAACGCTCAAAGCATTCCCGCACATTATACCGATTTGTTGACATCTTTCGATTCTAATCTCATCCATGCTATCCTTGTCTCTGAGACTTTTCTCAAGCCTGCCCTTCCTTCTACGCAGTATGCGTTGCCCGGCTACAAGCTGGTGCGTAATGACAGGACTGGCAAAGGAGGTGGGGGGGTTGCCATATATCTGCGAGGAGATATCGTATATAGGGTGATTGATCAGTCTCCGAGTGATTATTCAAAATTTGCCGAGCATCTTTTCATTGAAATTATTATTAACCATACTAAACATCTTCTAGGCGTTTATTACAGTCCCAGTTGCCACGTAGATTATTTTTCAACTTTTGAATCTAAGCTAGAACATCTCTCTTCATTATATGACCATACTATTATCCTCGGAGACTTTAACACTTGCTTGCTTAAGGACGATCTACGCAGCCGTAAACTCCGATCCCTTGTCTCTTCTGTCAATATGCATATCCTTCAACTCAATGCTACTCATCATGCTCCTCACTGTACTCCTTCTCTCTTAGATTTAATACTAGTTTCTGACCCTAGTAAAGTAGCCACCCATGGTCAATTGCCTGCCTGTTTTTCTTATCATGACCTCATATATCTGTCCTATAAAAGTCGCTCTTCTAAACGTAAATCCAAATTTCTTTTCCTTCGTAGTTTCAAGAACATTGATATGGATCGTTTGAGCGCTGATGCGGATGATATTGACTGGACTCCTGTCTACGACTGCAGTGACTTAGACATGAAAATGGCAGCTTTTAATAGTCTAGTTTTAAAGCTTTACAATATACACGCACCCATAAAAAAGGTGAGAGTAAAACATCTTCCTGCTCCTTGGCTATCTGACTCCATCAAAAAAGCTATGTCTATAAGGGATAAGGCAAAAAGGCGGTATAAAAAGTTTCCGACGGAAGAAAACTGGTGCTCTTATAAAGCTTTGCGTAATCGTTGCAATCGTATGTGTAGAGATGCTAAGAGACGCCACATTGATGATTCTATACGAAATTTTAACACTGCACAAGTATGGCAATTTCTAAAGTCTCTTGGCATCGGTAAGGCCCGTAGTGAGGGCGCACCCGATTTGGATCTCAATGCGATAAATATGCATTTCTCTAAGTCGCCTGTTATCCTGGATGACAATACAAAATCTTCTACTTTGAACTTTCTCTCCGCTATTTCTTTGCCACAATGTGCACCCTTCTCTTTTCACCAGGTTACAGAAGAAGATATAAAGAAAAATATCCTATCCATTTCCACTAAAGCAGTGGGTGATGATGGTCTGCATATTCAGATGCTTCTCCACATTTTAAGTAGACTTATTCCTGTCATAACTCATATTATAAACCATTCCCTTGTCACAAGCTCCTTTCCCTCGGTGTGGAAGAAGGCTCATGTCCTACCCTTACCTAAAGTTGCAAATCCCACCTCTGCATCAGAATTCCGTCCAATTTCCATTTTACCAATCCTATCCAAAGTCCTCGAGAGTGTTGTTCATAATCAACTGTTTTGCTATCTCTCGTCTAACTGCCTGCTTAGTCCGTTCCAATCTGGTTTTCGTCGTGGCCATAGCACTGTAACAGCTCTTATAAAGATTACAGACGACATCCGTTTGGCCATGGAAAATAAGCTTCTTACAGTTTTAGTACTACTGGACTTTAGCAGTGCGTTTAACTCAGTTGATTTTGACATTCTCTTAGGTATCCTATCCTCTCTTAATGTAGCTTCTTCTGTGACTGAATGGTTTAATTCTTATCTTCGGGGTCGTTCACAGTCGGTCCGCTGCGATGAGGCCTTCTCTGAATGGTGTGATCTGACTGCTGGCGTTCCCCAAGGTGGCGTCCTTTCTCCTCTTCTTTTCTCAGTCTTCATAAACGCTGTCACTAAAATTCTATCATCACACTATCATCTTTACGCAGACGACTTGCAACTTTATCGCCATTTTAAAATAGATGAGCTTCCCGAAGCCGTTGATGCCATCAATAATGATCTTAAAAATATCAACGAGTGGGCTAAATCTTTTGGCCTGCTAGTAAATCCCACAAAATCAAAAGCTCTCATTATTGGTGGCAGATACTACATAAACCACTTGGATCAAGATGTCCTTCCACCAGTACTCTACAACTCAGTACCCATAGTCTACTCCAAATGGGCTAAAAATCTGGGTCTTTATATCGATTGCCATCTTTCGTGGAATGTTCACGTTGCGGAGGTAAGCAGAAGACTTTATTACTCTTTCCAGTCTCTCAAGCGACTCCAGAAGTTCCTGCCTTTTCATACGAAAATAACACTTGCTCAATCTCTTCTTCTTCCTCTTCTGGACTATGCTGATATCTGTTTCCTGGATGCGTCGGAAGAGCTCCTCAATAAACTCGAACGACTTCAGAATTTGTGCATCCGCTTTATTTTTGGGCTCCGAAAATACGATCATGTGTCGGAATTTCGGGCGCGATTGAAGTGGTTGCCTATTCGACGTCGTCGAGATACTCACATTCTTTCACTCCTTTATTCTATTCTCCATAATCCTAATTCACCAACTTATTTAAGGGAACGCTTTGAGTTTCTAGTCCCCAGGGGAAAACCCTGCCGCACATCTTCTTCCCTTCTTCTCCGCACTCCCCATCACACTTCTAGCCTTTATAGTGGTTCGTTTACTGTTCGTGCAGTGCAGCTTTGGAATTCACTCCCACACACTATACGCGATAGTGTCTCACTAGACGTCTTTAAAAGGAAAATTAAAGAGCATTTCCTTTCATCATGATCTATATGTGTAAATATGTATGTATTATTATTGATATATATGTATTTTTTTTATGTATCGATAAATGTTTATGTATATATTATTATGTTAGGTTTGTATGTATATGTTATATATTGTATAATTATATATAGTTAGTTATTTGCACATTTTACTTCCATTGTACACTTGGTACTGTCCTATGTGTTTTCATCTCTCTATGCCTATTAGGTTTGCTGTAAGAAAACTCAATTTTGAGTTAAGCTCGCCTTTGTACATAAACTTTCCTATCTTATTGTTATTATAATTAAACGTGTACAATAAAGAATAAATTAAAATTAAATTTGAAAAAAGAGCCCACTGGGTTCCTTAACGAATCTTCTCAGTAAAACCTACGATCCGATCCGATGGTAAATATGAAAAAAAAATTTCGTTTAAAAGTGCGTATTCTTTGCTTCTACTAAATTTTTTAAAGGCATTGAACTTTGTACAAAGAAACAAAAATTGTCAACTAGAAATAATAAATTAAAAGATAAAACAGAAAGCCAAAGAAATCTTGCTTAGAAATTAAAGCTGTCATCTCGATATCTACCCCAATCCATTTAATCCTTTTTCTGTGACTCTAGTTGGTAGCCTGCCCCCTTATTACAAAACCCAGAATCCAATCTATATTTATCAAACTGAGTCGCCATTTTGTGCCTCTATCTATATTTATACATATGTATTTTAGTACTGATTGAATTAAGTGGTTGTTTTGATTAAGAAATATAAATTAGAAATTTAAGGAATTAGAAAATTTAAAGACTCGTTCGTCTAGTGGCAAAGCGCATCGTTTTATGATCACGAGGTTCTGGGTTCAAATGCTAGGTCAGACAAATATAGTTTTTCTATCGAAAAATTCCCAGTATCAATCCGAAGTCCAGAATTATGCCCGGTTTATGGCAATAGGTTCGCCCCCTATCTAACATCATTGACGAAAAGTGGGTGCACTCAGTACGCCTCTACCACCCCCGCTTGACTCCGTAAATTTAAGAAATACCTGACGGTGTTGTTCGTTACTTCCTGGTCATCACTAAACCGTCAAATAGTGAAGAGATGGAGAAGGTGCGACTTAATATGTCGACATATTAAAAATGTATCTTTTTTCTTTGCCAAAAATATGTACAGGATCAAGAAGTCGTAGTTTCTTTTTTAAAAAACTTAGCCGCCCTCTGGGAATTATTCATGTCTCGTGGGACCGTTTTACAAACATTAAAATTCACACACACAAATACCTAGACTCAAACCCGCGACTATTAGACACAGTGGGCGGAGCAGCTTAAGCTCTTAACCACTGCGCTAAATCGTCCGTCAGATACTGATACTATACCAGAATCTGTAACGGATCCCTGGCTTATTTTACTCCATCTCTAAACATACCTTCCAGCTATGCTATTTATTCATGACTATTTACGTACTAAACATACACAGAACTAAACTCGGTCATACAGCGCAAGCAAGCGACGCGTTCACACGAACAATCCGTTGACACAAACGCAATACAGCTGGTATTAGGTTCACTAAATAGTCCCTCGACTAGAACTAATCTAAATGCTCACCAAACAAACAACGAATAAACAAGCATTGAATCTTACGGTTAAAATAATTTAACAAAGACAGCTCGCAGAAGCGTCAACGTTACGACGATTATAATTCAAAGTAAAAACATTACGAAAAAATATAGCTATTACAAATCCGAGTTTTTTAGTATAAAGAGGCCTTAGCACAAATAGGTTGACATTATCGAAACGCTATCGGGTTGATTTGCCATCCTGTTCATACTAAAAATTAATAAATAAAGATGACAGTAACAGTACGCTTACTCGAGGACGACGCGCTAACTTCAATCTGTTTGTGCTAAGCCCTCGACTAAGCACATACTATTTGACATTATAGTATTGTTGTCGATAAACCATGCTGTCTCATTAATATTTATTTAGTAATGTAGTGTAAAAGGGATGGCATATCCACTCGATAGTTACGTTACGCTAACGTCAATCTGTTCATGCTAACCTCTCAGGACTCAACATAATATCTGTTGAATGGTAAAACAAAACAATAGAGACGGTTGTTTTGTTCTATATAATTCAGCACATTACGAACTGCTTCTTTTATCTAGGGGAAAATAATGCGCGTTACAATTGAGAGGTCCCTTATTTCGATTCGAATTCGAATCCTAAGTCAGTCAGTTGTATTTAAACAAAAAATATACTCCCAGTATCAATTAACGCAGACAAAGGGGCAAGTAACGGCTAGTTAATACAAATAAATAAAATTGAAGTGTCTGTTTGTAATGTTAAAAAAACTGCTTTTAACTAACTGCGTATGAAAGTATATACGGTACTTATAACAAAAACACATTTTTTATTATTTTTGTCTGTCGGTCTGTTTGTTCTGGCTGATCTCCAAAATAGCTGTACCGATTTAGACAAGATTTTCACAAAATAATAAATAAATAATTTATTTCTTGCAAACATTTGCAACCTACATTAATACATTTATAATGAAGCATAATTACAATAAACATAGGCTGAAATAATAACAGTGAGTACCCTGCCCCCTTTACTAGGTTTATATACCTGTGTCTTAGGAAGCAGTGTCCATTCGTGACAATGTGCCTAAAGTTATAAATCAATCCAGGGATACAGAAGTGCAGTTTCACTGGTAGATAGCTGATGCTATAGGAAATAACTTAGGCTACTTTAATTTGAGAGAATTTCTTTTTGTTAAATTTCACGCGGGCGTAGTCGCGGGGTACAGTAATATATAAGCTAAAACTACAAACGGAACATATTTCACATACTTCCCACATTATGCGAATAATTGTTTAGGAAAACAAACAACAGTTTTATTATAATTCGTGAATGAATTAGCATGCAAATTAAAATGCTTTGAATGAACGCTCACGTCCAATGAAACTAAATTGGGAACAGCGCTAAGCAAATAGGGAGTATTAACCTAAATCAATGTCACATATTATCAAGGTTTGATTCCAAAATATGCTCAAATAAGGTCAGAGTTGCTCAGCGTGCTATGCTCGGCGTTTCTCTAGAGAGGCAGGAATGAGGACATTCGAAGAACGAAAGCTTCGAAAGCCACATAGCACGTAGAGTGGACGAGCGTTGGGGAAGAAAGATTCTAAAGTGGAGACCACCTATTGGTGAGGGGTACGTGGGATGGCCGCCTGCCAGATGGACCGACGATCTTGTGAGGACCGCAGGAAGTAGCTGGACGCAGGTGGCATCGGACCGGCTGCGCTGGAAAGCGATTGGGAAGGCCTATGTTCAGCAATGGACAAGTATAGGCTGAGATGGTGGTGGTGGGTTCCAAAATATAATTTAATAAACTCTTAGCGAATATATCCCTTAGTAAAGATAATAGAGGTATACTATGTGCACCCAAATTTTGTCGATGTTGTGTTTAAATGTTGTGTTCAAAAATGTATGAAGTGTACTTCGTACAATCACAGTTCGCCAACGATGTTAGGTCCACTCTTCGCGTAGATGCGTGGTATAAAGGCCAGCTAACGAGTATGAACTCCTCGTGATTATCTTACGTTCCAATGGAGCAGCATTTTGTCGTACGCAATGTTGCATACAACATTATTATTATGTAAAGATCACGGGTAAGCCCAGTCATTTGAAAGATTTGGCGTAGGGGTATGTGTTCAACGCGTTAACGCTCCTTCGTGAGTTTAAGGTTACTTTGTAGTTCGCTTGTGGAGGTCAACTGCTGAAAACGTTTTTCCAAAATCATCCACATGTCATTGTGTGTGGTATATGTCGAATCCCGTACAACCAGTCTATCTATACTTTTGATTGCTTATGTAATAAGTAAAAACCGTAGCAGCAATGACGGGATTGACATGCTACTTCAAATGACGTTGAACATTCTTTTAATACAAAATAAAACAAGAAAGCATTATTCTTTAAACGCTGCAACTGTAAATACACCGGCATTGTCCATGCGAGAATTCTAATTCAACAATCCAATCACTAAAATTAGTTACTTTAAATATCCATATAGCGAAATCTAAAAGAAAATCCCTCGCACTGCGCACAGTTTGCGCATCGTAATGTATTTGGTAGCTTTAAATCAACTAAACAATTACTGTAAAACTATAAACAATTTCTACGTTTTAATACATTTTCATTTGAAAAAAGGGTCCATTTTTATTTACAGTGACTTCACATGTGACCTTTTACGTGAAATTATTTTTTAATAAGTTAATAGCTACTGTTTAATTAAGTAGCATCGCACCTGCAACTGTTTATTGCTAAAGTGAAATATGAAATATGAATTTGCTAAACAATAACATCAAAACAACACGGGATTTCATATCAAATGTGATTTTAGCAGCCATTGTATAAAAATATAGCAGATGCGACAGATGAAAAGAAAATCATATGATTTCTCACCATTTCCAGTAATTAAAATGGAATACCACTTTAATTAACTGGGTGATAAAGGGCGACTAATTAGTATAGTAATTATATATTAATTAGTGTCCAGTGACACAGCGACTAATCACACGGGTGATTTTATACCACTCGTTTGTTTCTCCTTTTTGGTATGCTATCTGTGAAATTTTTCGTGCCTATCAAACGCGCTAAATGGTCATTCAAATGTGACCGACACTAAAAATATTTCGTCAGTACGTACCGTGCTAAAAACTTTTCATCTGTTTAATGTGAAGTCATAACAACACGTAGTAAAGTTTAATATGGTTGTAAAAAGTTAGGTGTATCAACTACAATTAACAGTTTTGTAACTATATGTAAAAGTTACGTTGATTCAGTAGTGGCTTCAGTCAGAGATCCAATTTTAGCAGCCTGCGATTGTGGTGCGACCTCACAGACTATGTTGCACCTGCTGGTCTGCCCCTTATGCCCCACCACCTGTACAATAGAAGAGCTGAGCGTAGCCACAAATGGCGCAATTTAGCTAGCCACTCACTTAGCGGGACAAATATGAACCATTGACACGAAAAAATTATCTTACCATCACCAAATAGACCGTCTCTTATCTAAAGGGCAAGTCAAGAGTCTCCGTAACCGGCGAGCGTATATGAGACGAACTATGAGAGTGAAGGAAGCCAGAGAGGTCTGAAAGCAAAGAATTTGTTGGAACTCTGTACTCTCTGCCTACCCCGCAAGGGAACTGGCGTGATGATATATATAGATAGATAGATAGACACGAATAGAAAAAGAAGGGGCATTTCAGATCTTTGTCAAAGTAAATAATGAATATAAAGGTCATAAGATCTTACCATGACCACATATACAGTCTTTTATCTGAAGGGCAAGTCAAAAATCTCCGTAATTGGCGAGCGTGTATGAGACGAATTATGAAATTAGAGAAAGCTAGAGATGCCGATAAGAAAAGAACCTACTGGAACTCTGTACTATTTCTAGCGTGATGATATAAATAGATGGAATTCATAAATTTATCCGATTATTATCAAATCTAAATCTATTGTTACGGATTTTATAGCGGCTTGTTTTTAAATTTTAATTTTCCGTTACTTGGCCTTATAGTACCTATGGTTCTGGGAAAGACCTCAAGTGATTGTTGTGTTTGACGTATTTATTCCGGAGATCTTCAATCTTCTGGATTATTATTATAAACCACAAAAAATCATTCATATATAATATCAAACGAAAGAAGTATTAATAGCGTAACTAAAAACTAAACTAGACTTCATAAAAACTTAGTTAAAGTTGCCGCTATCGTCGCGGGTTAGGATAATAAATTAGTTACATTAATTAGGTTGTCACAAAATACGGTTAAAGGAGTAAAGACTAACTGCGACGGATAAACCTTTTTGGGCACGGGCTTTCTCTTCCCACAAAGAGCCGTCTGGCTGAGTCCAATATTAAAATATGTAAATATTCATATTATGACTAAATACCGCCACACAAGCCAGTTACAATATTCTAATTTAATGCATATCGAATTTGCTTACATACCATAGTGATTCTAGATAGAAAGATAATTTCATCGCTTCGGATGAGATTCCAACACACTTAATCCGCCATGCCGGGGAGACCGCTCTGACCACTGAGCTCACAGAAATGTTAATAATAAGATGATAATATTATTATGATTTCTGTGACTGAGCTACTGACGCAGGTTGCTAAAGTGTAGATTATTCTTTTCATATAATGACGTCGTTAGAACCCCGACGTGATGTCATCTATCGTCTGTATTTACATTCTTGTCGACTTTGTAATCATCCTTTACAGGAAGAATTTACAAATTTAAGATAACACCAGCCAGGTGTCTATCCAATATTGATAGTATATCTATCGATATACTATCAATGTTTTGAATTATTTCAATGCATGTCGCATTTGGTTTAAAATAGTTTTTCTAAAGAAAATAAAACTTCAACAATTAATTTTTATTTTATTCAGAAACACTATTCTACTGCTATAGTTAAAATAAATAAATGGAGAGGAGCGAAGCTTGTATTTTTAACGAAAATGAATCTGCAATTTACAACCTTATCTCAAAACCTCTACGACCGACTGACGAATTTCTTTTAGTAAATGAGGACGTCCAAATACTATGTGTCCGCAAAAAAAAGTGGTCACATTGACGGCACGCACGGAGATCGCTATCACATCTGAACTATGAAAAGCATTCATGCCACATCGGGTTTTAAAGTACATATCGAGTACATTCGTTATATTTTGAAGCAAAAATACCAATTTATTAGTAACAAGATCGTGTTAAAAATGACCAACGACCGTCAACAATGGCAATGACCGATACAATGGCAGGACAAGGCAGGTCAACAAAAATACAACAATACAATTTCTGGAAATATATGCTTTAATTAATTTTTACGGCATCAAAATACAGATGAGCAAATTGAAGCATCAAATAAAGGTCATAATAATTGGATTAACAAGGGAAAAAAATAACCTGTAAGAAAACTATAACCCGACTACGAAATATACGCTGAAAAATAGAAAACATGGCTTTTTGTCGCTTGATAGATTTTTTGTTATATAGTACAGACTATCGCTGCTTTTTTATAGGTTTTTTAGGTGTTTAGGATAACCACTAGGGTAAACTGTTCGACTGCAAAGTTAGAGATCTCGGGTTCAAACCCAGGCACGCACCTCTGTCCTTTAAAAGCATGTGCCTTTTAAAAATTAATTATCACTTGCTTTAACGGTGAAGGAAAATATCGTAAGGAAACCTGCCTGCCTAAGAGTTTCTCGAGGGTGTGTGAAGTTCGCCAACCCGCACTGGGCCGGCCAGTGGACAATGGCCTAACCTCTCTGTTTTAGAGGAGGCCCGTGCCCAACGGTGGGACAGTTTCTTAACAGGGCTAAATTATTATTATTATTATACTGTACTATATCTTTATTTATGAACTATAAATGTTGTCTTCTTTCATTTGACATCCCACTCGATATTATATAAAACAAAAAATTAGAGAACTCCACTTTTTTGGATGTATATCACATCCGTTTTATTAATTATGTTCATATATAATGAGACGGTTTAGTCAAGTGGATGAGAGCTTACCCGCTCAGCCTACTGAATCGAGAAGTCCCCGGTTTGATTTCCGCACCGAATAAATCTTTGTTTGACCCACAAATGTTTGTTTTGGCCTGGGAATTTGTGTATATAAATTCCGTGCTTGTAACCACACCTATGGCACAGGAATTATTCCTAACGAACCGATTGCCATCTCATTGAACAAATTGGGTTGAGTAGTTTAGGTGATACGGTGAATCAAGTAAATATAAACATAAATGCATGGACTCTTAAAAATATGACTCTTATTTTTTACTTTACTATAATTGGTTAAAGAGAATAAGGATCCTCTTCACGCACATATTTAAAGGTACATAATTGTAAAAACAGAAAGTTTATAGGCATTACTGTGACCTCGTTTTTCCGCAAGCCTCGAGATAGGCGCAGCGGGGCCTGTCGGAACCTTACCGACTAAAAAGTCATGGTGGTCGACACCTACACCTCAGAGGGGCTTTGCTAGATTCCGAAGAGTCCACCTTTATGGGAGGAAAGGACATCATTACCCGTCCCCCTCACCCCGTACCGTAATAAGATATCATATGAAGCACACTTAGAGATAGATATTTTTTTTTTTGTTATTAAGGACTGGTCAGCGATTGGCTTCTATCTCATCTGATAAAAAGTAACGACAAGGCCGAAGATGTGGCTTATTAATAAGTAAGTCTGACTTAATAATAGCCTATTCACTCTAAAATAGGCTGAAGAGAAGTAGACTTGGTATGATCGGGCTAGACCCGTATCTTCGTTTGCTTTAAGAAGCCTCCGGCAACATGCTGGAACACGATTGGGTCGCATGACTGATAAGAGGTTGGTGACCAGCCATGACTCTAACCTATCATCGGCGAAAGTACTGCTTGTTTAGCAATGCTCAGGAGCAACGTATAAAGAGAGTAAATCCTACAAAAGCGAGTAGATTCGGCCCCCGAAACTCTACTATCCTTACTCTAATTTCAATTTTACTGCCTCCATACACAACATAACTTTATAATTTAGTCCACAACTCCTCAAACCGCTACTGGAGGACACAGTGAGCAAACCTAAAAAAAAATCATTCAGTCGACAACAACATTCGTAGTTGTCGACTGAATTAAATTTATTTGCGACGCGTTTGCGAGTACTGGGTAATAAACCTGGCGTACGTTTGCGGAGCAGTTTTGAGTCCACTGAACAATTACTGCTAGTGAATAAAGCTAGTGTTTTAAAGGCTGACAAAGCGGTCTGGATTTGAGGCTGTTGTTCTCATAGTGACTTCGATGCGGTTTTCTAAAATCTATTTTTTCTATAATACGTAGGTATCGGTAATGTGTATGTGAATGATCTACTATGGCTGCGGGGCCTTTACAGCTTCAACGGACAAGAGGGTGAGCACCACTACGCTCGATCCAGAAGGGCAAGGGGGCAACTAGTTCAAGGGTGCCTTTAAGGAGGAACGGCCTCGGCTTGGGCAGTCGCTACGGGGGAGTACGTATACTAGGTGTCTCGCTGTGGTGGTCTGCACCGGCCGGCGGGCAAAGCATTCTTCGACCTCGCCGGCGAGATCGGTATATGATGTGTGAATAATCTACGCTGTTGGCCGCGGAGCCTTGATGTGGCGCTAGAGAGTAATACTGATGTCACGTTTATGTTTTTTTTAAAGTGATAATGTGTCAATGATGGCATTTCAAACGTTACAACATTTTACATCAAAAGTTACGTTTTCCATCAAAAGCTATTATTAACACCTTCTAATGAAAAATCCGATGACCTGTTAGAAGCTACGATTCAGTCTACACGTACACATTTATGTATCTTTATCATCACGCCAGATCCCTTGCAGGGTACACAGAAAGTACAAAGTTTCACATTTATTTATATGGAATATTCAATATGAGTAGCGCTATTGCAATTCTGCAGAGTGACTCTGTAAGACTTCCAGTCTTTACACAACACCATTTGGTGATCTAGACCAACCTATGCTTCTACGAGTACTATGTATGTATATATGTGTATATATATATATATATATATATATATATATATATATATATATATATATATATATATATATATATTACCTACATTGCGATCAATAATTGTCTTCAATATGTGGGTGTGTGTACACATAACATTTCTGGCAACCACACTTAGGGTGTTAATAACCTCTAAATATACTAACCATAGCTCAATAACTTCACGTAATCGTCCGTCCACCCTTGCTAAAATAGCTAGCAATATGAAATACCAAGCTACGAATTCTTGCCACACACAGCATAATAGATGTGGTTACCTGTCGCCTTTCCTCGAATTGTATAACAAATCTACAACTGCACACATTTAGCACCTATTAACCAACTGAACAATTGCCACAACAGAATTCTCGTGTGTATTTCCTCAGCGCCGAGGCATTATGGCCCCCGGCCGCCGTTATGAAATTAGCTCGGCAGTAAATCAATTGCTTTCATAAGCCTGTGGTTGATGGAACTTATATAATTACTGAATAGTATATCGTTGCTCCTTCTTCCTGTGTGTTGCTTAACCTTAAAATTCGAAAATTATTTACGTATAGGCAAGTAATAGTCAAGATGATTTGAAATTTTATACACGGTCCAGGTTAAATATCTATTGGCAATACTTTGCAAAAGCTTATACTTCAACACAAGCAAAAAAATTATTACTCTGTAGAGTCGTGTAAAATGAGTTTTTTGAGAGTTTTGTGTGTGTGTGTGTGTGTGAATGATCTACGCTGTTGACCGTGGAGCCTTTACAGTAGCAAAGCAAGGGGGTAACTAGCTCAAGGACGCCTCAAGAAGGAATGGCCTCGGTTATGTAGAATGTGCAATAAGATGTTTGTTCCGTGTATTAACATGATAAATGTCCCAATATGTGTTTAACTCACTCTCACGACATACAGCGAGAAGAGAAGTGGACATAAAACTGGCCAGCGCGAGAATATAAACTGGGGCAGTAAACATAAAAATTAGCACTGTAATGTTAAATTTACACACTCGTGCTGATTGTTTTTATGTTCACTTCCCAACATTTGTGGCTGAATTTATACAGCCCGAGCAGTGTACAGTGGACATGAATACATTCCCTGGTATTATACCAGCGAAAATAAAACGAATGCAATATTATTAAATTAAAATAACAATTTGGACTGCCTCGTTGGTCTAGTGGCAAAACGCTTTGTAATCACGAGATCCTGGGTTCAAATGCTAGGCTGGACAAATGTAGTTTTTCTAACGAAAAATTCCCAGTATGAGGCCGGAGTCTGGAATGGTGGCCGGTATATGGCAATAAGCTCGGCCCCTATTACATGGGACCTAACATCGTCAGCTAAAAATGGGTGTACCCAGTACACCTTTGCCAACCCTCCTTGGGGAATATAGGCGTGACGATGTTTTTTTTATAAAAATCTATTTGATATAGATCATATAGGTAGATCATATAGGTACTAAGTTAGTATACGGTCCAAATATACGGATTGAGATCATATAAAAACTGTTACTGCTATATTCTAAGCAGGGGTAGCAGAGGCGTAGGTACTCTGTACATACATGTTTTCTCAACGTTAATAGATAGACTTCACTACATATTATAAAACAAACTCCCCCCGCCGCGTCTGTCTGTCTGTCTGAACGCGATAAACTCTCTAAGTACTGAACGGATTTTACATACGGTTTTCACCAATGGGCGAAGTGATTCAAGAGGAAGGTTTATGTGTATAATTCACGAAGCGAAGCCAGGGCGGGGCGCTATTTTGATATAAGTACAGTTCTAGACGAATCTGACTACCCTTTTAGAGTCATAGTCAACTCGGCCGTTAACTATCGTTGTGAGTGGACGTGTGTCACTGCATTCTATTTTTTTTTGTCCTTTAATTAATTATTTAAATTGTGATTGGTTACAAGTAGTGAATTGCGATTCCTTGTCTGTCAACAAGCTTTTATACGTGTTGACTCCGCCCAGTGGGTGGCTTCGAAGAAGGATAGCTATATTGTCTCAAGAACGACACTGAAACATTAGAAAAATACGTCCGGTATTGGCCAGAGGATTGGAACCGGGGGCCGGCAGTGGGATCGTCGTCGCCGCGGTCGTGCCTTTCACCGATGCGCTACGAAGTTGGTAGGCGCAGTTGAATATTTTAGCACCGTATTGGAAGCGGCTATAACGGCGTGAAGGTTTACATACAGGGTGAGCAGAATAAAATCATAGAATCTATTATACCATTATACTATAATGTCAAGATTAAAGCGCACTCCCCCGTCAACTCCAATTGATAAAATAAGTAAATCGGACCCCGATTTAAATCTACAAACACCTGACAACCAGTCTTTTTCAAATATAAATAGACGAAAACGCCTCTGTTCGGAGTTATCTCCTAGTAGTCAACAACAATCTTTTATGAACGAAATTAAAAGTATGCTGGACTCTTGGAAGACTGAACAAGATAATAGATTATCAAAAATGATTGCCCAGCAGAACCAGATGATGTCAAAAATAATATCTGATATCTCAGAGCTTAAATTACAAAATGAGGATATAAAAAGATCTAATTCCGAAATCGAAAAATCTATGAACTTTGTCAACCAGCAATATGAAGACCTAAAAAGAGACGTTATATTTTTGCAAAACGAACGACAAGAACAGAAAATATACATAGAAAATCTCGAAAGAAAATTAAACGATATTCAACTGAAGTCGCGATCATCTAGTATAGAAGTGAGAAACATTCCAGCAAAAGAGGAGGAAGATATTGAAAGTTTAACAAAAACAGTGAATAATATTGCTAGTGTTGTTGGACTTTCTGACTTACAATTAGAGATACGGGATATATATCGTCTCCCAGGCAAACCCAGCATTACGCGTCCAATTGTTGCGGAATTTAAGACGGTAAAAACTAAACAGGAAATTTTAACCGCCGTCCGAAAATACAACAGTAACGCCAAAAACAACGAAGAAAAGCTAAACACCGTATTGACTGCTATGCCTGGACCACGTAAACCTATATATGTTGCGGATTTTTTACCAGCCAGTTTGAAGAGATTATTCTATCTCTCTCGAGAATTTGCAAAAAAGAATGGATATAAATTTTGCTGGTCTACAAATGGTAACATATTTCTACGTAAAGATCAGGGGGAAAATAAAATCATTATCTCGTCTGAAAAATGTTTAACTCATCTGGAAACGTGTATATGACTCGCACTAATCGTTAGTAATTACTACTTTAATACATTAACTTTCTTAGATTTATATTTTCAAAAATTATGTTGTTGCATGCGCTTTTTTCCCTTTATACCTAAACACCACTATGTAAGAGACTTTTGTACATACTTGTATGATACTTTATTACAACACTCTATCTATCACACATATATAAATATACACACGTACCCATACATACACACATATTATACAAAATCCTATACACACAATATAAAAACCTTCGCCATCAACGCACACGTATATATTAAAAATATTTTCTTATATTATATATTGATACCCGTTTTTGACCACTACATATTACGTAAAAATGGATAATATAACAGAAATAAATGAAGAATTGGATAATCTTAAAAGGGCCACTTCCAAAACATGCTTGCCAGAGGATTGCAAAGTACATTTATTCAATCATGATAAATCAATAAATATCCTACATTTAAATATAAGAAGTATAAACAAACATTTCGATGATCTGATAGTATTGCTATCTGCAATTAAAACCAAATGTAATATAATTATTTTGACAGAATGTTGGCTTAGCAAAGCTAGTTATATACCTATTCTGGATGGTTATAATTCCTACTATACTAAACGTACATGCAATCAGAATGATGGCATAATTGTATATTCTGACATTAATTTAAATTGTAAGATATGTGAGCCAGACTTTGTTGGTGCAAACTGTTTGGTCTGTTGTGTGGATCAGAAATTAGCTGTTGTAGCTGTGTATCGCTCACCATCCTATAGAAATAGAGAACAGTTTGATAATTTCTTAAACAGTCTAGAAAATTCTTATTCTAAACTTTCAGGCTTTAATAGTATTGCTCTCATAGGAGACATCAATATAGATATCAAAACAGATACTATAGATGATAAAAGCAATGATTATCTCATATTGAATGCAATGCACGGGTTAATACCAGCCCACCTATTACCAACTAGGCTAAATAATTGCTTGGACCATATTTTGTTAAAGTCAAAGTCAATGGCTAAATGCTTAATATTAGAAACTAATATTACAGATCATGCGCCAATTATGCTTTGTATAGAAAATGTTAAGCAAACACAAAAAAAAATGCAATTCTAAAACAAGGATAGATCACCAAGCAATCAAAAAAGAACTTGAGGAAACAAATTTCTCAGAAATTCTGACAATAAAAAACGCGAATGAATCTGCAGACCAGTTTATTATGATTGTAACATCTGTGATATCCAAACATACACATACAACCAGGGTCTCTAGGAGACAACGGAATATAAAACCTTGGATAACTGCAGGTCTATTGCGTTGTATAGCAAACCGAAACAAACTACACAAAAATTCGAAAAGGAACCCGGGTAATTTGATACTTAAGTTAACTTATACGCGCTATCGAAATTTTTGTAACCGTCTTCTTCGCAAATTAAAAAATGATTATAACAAAAAAGAAATTGAGAACGCTGGCTGTAATCCAAAGGCCCTTTGGAAGGTAATTAAAGACATAACCAATTCAAAAAAAATACGTACACCGTCTACAGATTTGTTAAATTCCTGCGCCAATCCTTGCCTAGCTGTTAATCAAGTTTGTTCATTTTTTACAGATGTTGGCAAAAACTTGGCTTATAAAATAACATCTGCTAATCAAAATATACACACATCACAAAGTAATTCAAATCCGCCAGTAAATTCATTCTTGCTTTTAGAGACAAACGCTATAGAGGTGGAATCAGTAATACTTCAACTACGTAGTGATTGTGCAACAGGATGGGATAAAATATCAACCAATATAATAAAACAATGTCGCCATGTCTTGATTCCCTCCATAACACATATATGCAATCAATCGATACGAACAGGAGTATTTCCCCAGGCTTTCAAAAAAGCCATAATTTATCCTATTCACAAGACAGGGGACAGAGAATGTGTAGCTAACTATAGGCCAATATCAGTGTTATCCGCACTTTCAAAGATACTAGAAAAAATCGTTAACTTAAGGCTGAACAAATATTTAGATAAATTCAACATCATTTCTAATAACCAATACGGATTTTGAAGTGGAGTATCTACTGAGGATGCCGTAATAGATCTAACACAGTTTATTGCAAGACAATTAGATTCAAAAAACAAATGTCTCGGTATCTTCTTAGATATAGCCAAAGCCTTTGACACAGTCTCTGTCCCTATCCTGATAACAAAGCTGGAAAATATAGGCATTAGGGGTCTACCCTTACTGTTTTTTAAGGATTTTTTAACAAATAGGACACAACAAGTAAAAATTGATTCTAATCTTAGTGAAGAACATAAGATTACCTATGGCGTCCCACAGGGCAGTGTTTTGGGCCCAACGTTGTTTAAAATTTACATAAATGACCTTTGCAGAATACATAAACCCAATGTGTCTATATACGCTTATGCTGATGACACAGCTATTGTGATACACGGTGCTAGTTGGGATATTGTAAAAGAAAGAGCTGAGCAATGCCTTGAACAAGTACTTCAGTGGTTTAATTCTAACCTTCTTACACTAAATATAAATAAGACTAGCTATATTTCGTTCTCAATAAGAAAAAATACTACACCCCCTCAAAATTTTTCCATAATTGCACATACTTGTGGAAACGGAATACCGAGTTGCAACTGCCAGGCTTTAACATCTGCAAAGACTGTAAGTTACTTAGGAGTGCAAATTGATGGAAAGCTTAGGTGGGATAAACAAATAAGTAAAATAGTGGCTAGGACAAGAAGTATGATTTATTTGTTCAAAACGCTAAGAGAATGTGCATCGTTGGAACTTCTTATAAAGATATACATTGGTCTATGTCAGTCGGTTATCCGGTACTGCATTCCAGTGTGGGGTGGAGCTGCCAAAACGCTTTTCCTCACCTTAGAGAGAGCACAAAGAGCTGTTCTCAAAGTCATGAGCAAAAAGCCATTTAGATACCCGTCAACACGATTGTATTTCGACTGCCAGGTATTGACTGTACGACAAGTCTTTGTGCTCGAAACCATTTTGAGAAGGCACCGATCTCTTACCCCACCTAGCACTGATACGCGGAAAAACAAGTTTGTATGTCCAGGCACCTCCCATAGGACAGCTTTTGCAAAAAGGCAGAACTATGTTATAAGTTCACACTTGTATAATAAAATAAATCAAAAACTTAATATTATACGGCTGAGTAGACATGAAGCTAAAGTTAAGACTAAAAAGTGGCTATTACAACTAGATTACGAAAATACTGAAAACCTAATGACGTTAAATGTGTAATATGCTTTGACAAATACTATTCTCATACATACATATAAAATATCACAGAAACACACACACACACACTCACACACAGACGCACATATATACCACACACACACACACACACACACAAACGCACACCCATACACACAAAGAAAAAAGTATAAATATGATCTAATCTTGAAATTGCTGAACATATACTAACAGTGACACACAAAGAAATCAAGGAGCTAACACAGATATATAATGTTCATGGCAGAGCACTATCTCCTGAGATACAGGCTTTCGCCTAGTTCAGGGGATAGGGTCAAAAATCTTTGTTTAATTCTCCATAACCACCACACACTGTAATTGTGTTAGATATAATATAGAATTAATGCTGTCTGTTTATACTGTGAATACCTGAATATGTAATGTTGTACAATACTTTTAGTGGTGAGAAATAAACTATTTTATTTTTTTTTTATTTTTAATTCCAGTTCAACATTTTTTTAGGCGGACGGTCCTGTGATGAGAGCTTAAGCCACTCCGTCCACTAGATCGAAAAGACGCAAGATCGATCCCCGCATGGAACAAATCTTTTTGTAACTTACAAATATTTGTCAAGTTCTAGGTGTTTATGTGAATTTTATGTTTGTAAAATTCACATAAACACCCACAATACAGGAATAATACCTAGTGTAAGGTGAGATTAAAGAAAGTGGCAAATGATCTGCCTACACTTTAAGGGCTATGGGGTGTAGAGAATAGGAGTTCAAGTTTCAGTACTGCCTAATATGTGATTTCTTTTAGATTGCGAATTCGGTAATCTACAGTAAACAATAGGCATACGTAGTGCTGTGCGACCGCGGAGTTCTTAGTGATCACAAAGGTTAAGCAGCGTTCAACTTGGTCCGTCTGAGATGGATGTGGCATTTTCATATTCGAATGCCTCCGTGCTTTGAAAGGCACGTTAAACCGTTAGTTCCGGTTACCACTTCATGTGGTAGTTGTTAAAGTTCGAAGTCTTATAGGGAGCTTGATTAGTTCCAACAGCAAGTGGCCGCGTCCGCGTAACAGAGTATGGCCTAATCTCTCTCACTTAGATTTTTCACATAAGGTCTCTACCTAACAGTGGCGCAGTATAAGTTCATCATCATCATCGTATGGCGATGTATTTTTAATAATGCGAAGCACGATCAAAACTTAATGTCAGAGTGGAGGAGCCATTGTTTAGCCTCTGATGTTAGCTGGTGTAGCCCCTCCAATCTACGGCTGAATTTTCGAGTGAGACAGTCCTCCACGATGTGCTGAATAGTCTGCACTGAATTTCCACAGTCACAACAAGGAGACTTAGTGATGCCCCACCTGTGAAGATGACTCCGGTTCTGATTCGGTTGATGGAGGATCTCACCAGCCGTTGCTCTTTGAAGCCTTGTACTACAGTCGGGGGTCGGCTATGATGATGTAAGTATAAGCTGATATTATCACACAGTCACGTCACACCTATATAGTCTAAGCAAAATCGGGAACGGCAAACTGTAAACCCACATTTCTTCGGCGAAATGTTAGATCCCAGTATAAAATAAGGGGCGAGCTGACTGTCACTATACCACTAAATGACGGGCACAATTCCAGATTCAGATGCAATAGCATCTGAATCTACAATAGTAAATCTTTCGATAGAATAGCTACAATAACATTTTGTCCTACTTAAGATTCATTTCCTGAAACTAGATAGCCAGCCGTACTATACTAGCGAGGCAAAAGACAACTATACTCACCGAATATTAAGTAAACAGTCTGTAAAATCAATTAATATTCAGTTCAACCCTTTTCAATCAAAGGCTTTAAACTAAAAGCGCAGAAAGGAAAACGCTTTCTTATGTATATTATACTTACTTTAGGTCGAGAAAATAAAGCTATTACACTTATTAAAGATTCCACCATTTTGCATAATCTTTAGCTCTATGATGTGGAAAAATTGGGTGATATATAACATAATTAGGGTCCTGCGATAAAAACTTGACAACGGTTGGTAATCTTTTTGATGGGTCTTCGTCTGACGTTCTTTTGACTTTTTTACTAAAATACGCGAGGAATATATTTTAAATACAACTTTTTATTCGGGAAATACAAAACATGTTTGGAATTATTTTATTTTTAATACGTGTCGCATCTGCTTATATTTGGAATCTATTTCCTATTACAAATCGTACTTATTACGAGTATGTAAGGTTCCAACTAAACAATATTGTTTAAAATACAATAGAATAGAAATGAGTGAAAGAACAACTAAACTATAAAAAAAAACCATAATTTCTATTTTGTAAAGAAATTGTACCTACACCAAACCTAGATATATTCCTAGGCCTGACGCATAGACCACGCATTTAACACCAAGTAATTCAGTCATAGGACTGCCTGTTTTTATATTGAGGGAACTTAATGCGACTAAGGCTATCCTTAGCAGGAGAACTGAAACCATAAACAGTTAGCTTATGTTATTATTTATTATCATCCCTTTTCGCCGAACCCTTTTCTCTTAAAACCTTTCAATCCGACACCAGATGCTGACGGAAGCAACAAAATAAGAAAGAAATTAAATAGATTAATTGAAAAAAATACCGTACGGAACCAAAATTCTCTCGCACAGTTGATGCGATGAATTTGGTTAATTCACATTTATTTATCATTTCCGCCATATGGTCATTGGTAAAAAATATTCTGTAATGTGTAATGGCTGCCAGACATTTTCGGACTTCACTGGATTTCTTATAAATTTGCTAATTAAAGAAATGCCGGAAGAAAGAACGGAAGAAGCTAGAGAGTTCTGTAAGGAAGGAACCTGTTGGAACTCTGTACCCTCTGCCTACCCCGTAAGGGATCTGGCGTGATAATGTAGTAGTAGTAATATAGTAGTATTAAATACTAAGGACATTTTTTTTATGGAAAAACCCCTATAGCACCTTGCTCTAATTTTTACACCCAGAACCTCCTGATTGCCAGCTGCATAATTCACCACTGAATCAATTTTTTTTAACTAACCCGTTGAGTCCCACTGGCAGAGATATCCCCCTTCTTTTTCCAAACAGTGCTATCCTTGACCAATGACGTATGCAGGCTAATATGCATCGAGATCATCGCGCCACCGCTTTTTAGGCTTAGCGGATCAATAATTTAGCAATTAATTATTCTTTAACCATAATAACATTAAGGCTGAATATAATTCGTAAAAATAAAAATATATATTAATCCTTGACATAGAGAAACTTAAGTTTAACCTAAAATTAGAAAGTATGTGTTTTTTGTATTCTTACTGATGACAATTTGTCAAGGTTCACATTCTATTTGAAAAACCATAATGACTTTATCTTCTTCGTGAAATCTTTTCCAATCTTTGTCTTCACCGAAAGCAGTGATAGATGGGATCATTCGTCACTACACATGAATTTCGAAAAACTCATGAGCTGTTCACTCGCCGTTTATTTCTGAAAAATAAACACCATCACGCGTATATTCCCTACGTGGGTTAGTTGAGGTGTACTGTGTACACCTACTTATCGCCGGCGATATTAAATCTGAATATAACTAGAAAAACGCGAGCTTATTATTACTATACCGGTCACCATTCCGGTCTCTGGACTTCTATGCCTTTATCCGCTAAGATCAAACGTGCCGCGTTTTGATAACATCTTGAAATGATGATATAAAGGTTTCGCCACATAGCCATGTAGAGAGTTGTAATGTACTGAAATGTACGCGAGAGGCCACAGCGCAGCCCCGCTCGGCGCGACGACAAACGTTATGACCGAAAGTATGCCACTGGAGTAACAATAAACAATATTTTCATGTATCCACGCCGCGTTAAGTTTTAAATTGGTCATAACGAATAATGGCTATAGAATTATTTTTGATAGAAACACCACACTTATACGAAATAGTCCTAAAAACCTATATATAGATTGCTTGTCGCACTTTGCTCCACTAGACCAATAAGGTAGTCCCTTTTATTTCCAAAACGAATTTTCAACCGACTCAGCTGTCATTAGATAATTCAAATAAATTGTTCAGTATATATTCCTTTATATTATTCGTGTCACACCCAAAACAACGATATAGGTATGCAGTTAGTTAGGGCTGGATAAAAATGAAAATTGATGTTCCCGCAGGATTTCGATATTCTCTTTATCTTATAGATGTCAACATTGTCTTGATTTAAAGGTTTAGGTTTTATTTCGCTGCAAACTTGTATATATTGTTATTTATTACTATATTCATTGGCATTTAACTCCCTATTTAAGCCCTGTGGACGACAGCTGAAGATAGATTAGCACCGAAGGAGATGAATTTTCAAAAATCCTTTTTAGTGCAGGATAATACAGGAGGATAATTGTCTGCAATATTTCATGATTCAAACCCACTGATTTAAGCTGTGCGTTAACTAGTTAGTGTTAGAGTTTTATTATCCCGGAGTCCCTCTGATACGTGCCAGCACTAAATACCAGATAAACAACAACTTTTGTTCTGATGTTTTTTAACACATTCTTATTAGCTTAACCTGGAACTATGTATGTAGTATGTAACGGAATCTTTGAACGTAATTTTCACCAACTTTAAGGGAGGTTTCTCCATTCCGATCTCGGTCTATTCCTATTCGCTGGTTAATTAAAAAACAACACAATATTTCGCGAACGCATCCAATCATCGGAATCCGCTAATCGTAGACGCCGCCGACTACGAACCTAACTGTCCTATCCTATCAGCCGCTACCGCCGTCCGCGGCATGTTCCCACCGACCCTCCCGATGCCGTCTTGCAGATACAGATACCGCACTCAGGATCAGACACCGATCTCGCCGGCGTGGCCGAAGAAACCCTTGCCCACCGGCCGGTGCAGACCACTACGGCGAGACACCTAGTATATGTCGTCCCCTATAGCGACTGCCCAAGCCGAGACAGTGCCACCTTGAGGCGCCCTTGATCTAGTTGTCCCATTGCCCTTCTGGCTGCGAGCGTAGTGGTTGCATGCTCGCCCTCTTGTCCGGTGAAGATGTCAAGGCCCTGCGGCCAACAGCGTAGATCAATCACACACACACACAAACAAAAATTCAAGGGACGCACTGATGTTGGTGAAAGGAAAAAGTTATACATGTACACCTATAACCTAATCAGGATCGCCAGGATAAAAAATATATTTTTTTAGGTTAAGCATATACCATCTATCTTGATTTATAATAGTTACTTTTGATGTTCTTTCAGATTAAATAATTAGAAAATAAACACTCTTTAATAGCAAGCCGAAACAAAACGGAGTAGCTGTAGTAAAAACTCTACCTTTAAAAATAGCTACTCATGAACCATTTATAACTTTGATGCTAAGCAACCCACGCTTTTTCATCTATACTTAATTTTATAAAGAGGTAAAGTTTGTAAGTTTGGGTGTTCGGGGTAATCTCCAGTACTACTGATGCGATTTTAATGATTCTTTCACCATTGGAAAGTTACCTTATCCAGAAGTAACATAGGCTATATAACATAGACCTGGTAGGTGGTGCTGTTATCAACCGGATACGTCATCGCGGGAAACTGCTAGTAATAAATATAATTTAACAAACTCTTTATACTTAGAAATATTTTCTGCTTTTTAGTTTGGCTTGTAAGTAAAACGTGATTTTTTAATTTCCAAACTATAATTTATTCATATTGGCCAAAAAAAATGTTCTACTTCATACATTTTGTCGAGTGTAAATATTTTTTTTAGCAGCAGATGATTAAATTTCGCCAAAAAGAGATTTCAAAATATTTTTTTTGTTTTCGATGTCAGTAATAGCCCTGCAAGGTTATTAGTGTCTTACAAGTACCTGTATATAGTCACGAGTTACTTTCAGCAAGTTCCAGAGTTACGGTAAGTACTATATAGTTAAACCTCTCTTAAGCGCACTCGAACCGACGTGTCTTGTATACGTTAAGGTTTTAAGACGGCAGTGCAGCTAACAATAAACTTGGTGCAGTTAAACTTCCATTAAAGTCTTTTTCACTCTGTTAAACTAGTGCATACGAAATTTATAGGAGTAGAACTGGTGATGCCGATACTCAACACAAATTCATAAAAAAATAACTGGACAAGTGCAAGTAGGACTCGTGCTCTGAGGGTTTCGTACCGGATTCGGTTTCGGCAAGTTTCAACACAAAATTGTAGTTTCGGTTTCGGCTTAAATTCTGCCGTAACCGAAACTAGAAATTTGCAAACGTTAGTGAGCTTTCGGTGGCCTTTGGGCGCTATAGGCGAGTGTCGAAATGACTGAACTACAGTCTAGGCATGTCGATTTATTTTAATAAAATCTATCTTTGAATTAATTCTAATCGATTGCACTGGAATCAATTTTCGTGTTTAAGCCTGTTGGATTTGTCTTGATTGGTACTATAGTTTTAGGTGGTCCTGAAAACTTTTCAACTAAACAAGATAACCCCATCATGTTTGGGCTAGTTGGGTTTGTTTTGATTAGTTCTATAGACTACAGTTGCCAGAGTCTGATGGTGGAGACAGAAAGTGCCCATAGGAATTCGCCTAATATATAACGTAACTCTACTGTATTTGGGCTCGTTTGATTTATCTAAATAGGTACCGTATACCTAGGTGACGAGCAGGGTCTGAGCCGGACGGAGGCCAAAGTAACTCCTCGGCTTAGTAAAATATCTCCGTCGTATTGTCACAATAAATGCATGTTTTTTAAAATATTTTTTATTATAATTAAAAACCTTCTTTTTTGGCTTCCGTTAATATTTTGTTTAGTTCTATAGTAAGGTACCTATAGGATGGTGTAAACTCAAAATAACTCAATCTACACATTTGTAGTGTTGATCGTTAAGGAGTTCCCTGGTGTCTTTTCAAATCCCAAGATCCAATACCAATACAATGGAGCTTGGAGTAACACACTAACACACTAAGCCCAAATCAAAAATAATCATCAAAATGTTAACAAAATAATAATTTTTATTAATAAAGCTCTTTTTGAAATCAAGCTTTTATAGCAAAAATCCTATGGAAAAAACACAACGGAGACCGACAAGTACTATGGCTATTTAAGGTCTGGGGTCTAGAGTAAGTACTAGGTAGGCTTGTGAAGAAATAATCAATTTATAAGAAAACGATTATTTTTTTGGAAAATACGATTAATAATCTTGGTTTTTTTTAAACTATTAATCATCGACTTTTTTCTTAACTTATCGGTTTATTTATCATATCATCTCGAACGAATGCGCAAGAATATCCATTCTTGCGTTCAAATAAAGCGTTATTTGAGCGCTAATGATCGATTCTCGATTAATAGATTCGAAGTTGATTCTTATTAATTTGCGATTGAATAAATTATTTTTGTGGTGGATCTGTATTTGTTATGCGTTAATTTAGAGATTTTCAAAAAGACAACTTAAAATAAAATCATGTTTGGTATGTAGTATTCTTGACAATAAATGTGTTTTGCTATTATTAATATCCGTGATTTAAACAACTTTTAAGTCATATTTTTGATTACGAATTTTTTGTATGACTGGATTCTGAATCGATTCGATTCGAGGGCTTTCGCAATCGATCTACTGAATGGACTCAATGGTTCATCGATTTAAAATATCGATTATATGTATTAAAAAAAAATATATTTTATAGATTAAGTGATTTTAAATCGACATGCTTATGCTGCAGCCGAAAGGTTATTTTCGATAGCAAGTAATGTATGTAAATCCAAAAACCGTATACTTTTTAATTTATTTTTACATCCTTGGCCATTGAGTTATTATGTACTATAGTACTAGAAAAGCTATGTCAAATAAAAAAATGGCGTGTAACTTAATGACCTCGGGTTTTACGTCGATGTTTGTGTTGTCATTGACAATATTTTATTGTTTCTGTCGTTGTTTAAACAGTATCTCAGTGTATATGAAGTAATATTTTTGAAATAAAACTTAGCAATCGAAGGTTTCATATTATGGGAACCACCTGTAGCAAAGGGAACTATGTGTATGCACTCTAACTTTTGCTACAAAAATTTACTAGAAGTGTCTTCTCTAGTACGTATTTCATAATAACTCAATGTTCTTGGCCAGGAAATTCTTGGTAGATTTGGCGATTTAATAAAGTAGGTGGGCATCTAAAAGGAAATAGTTTTTAAGAAAATTGAATTAATTTTAATGTAATTTAGATTATATATAAGAGAAAAGAAAGATCCTATCTACTTCTTGATGTATTTTCACAAGAAACCTTTTCTTTAATTTGATTCCTTTAAAAATAATCAATTTTATTATTTTTTACTAGAGCTGTAGGAAACCGTATGTATTCGGTACCGAGTAACAGGTACGCCATCTAGTACCGAGTACCGAAACGTTACACACGAATGCATTTCGTTACTCGCATTTTTCGTGTTTTCGTACTGATGTTAGTTTGATTGATTCTTTATACAACTGGATCAGTTCATACAAGTACCGTAGATGCGTGATTTGGGCATTTGCATGAAAACGATATAACTCTCAAAATAAAACAATACTTTGAAAAATATAAAATTTGAGAATAAAATTTAAAAATCAATTTAAACAAATAATTTTTTAATAAATAAAAATGGTCTAAACTTGTATAAAAGTCACGTGACGTGAAACGCAATCTGATTTGTATGACGCAATTGAGCATATTTCCAGCGCGTAATTTGAATCCATCACAAGTCTGGTTCAAAATACGGTAACGTTAAAAAATGGACCTTACGCAGCTAGGTACGCGTATGTAACGTATAAGTATGTTTTCTACAAAATACGAACGACGCGACGTCAACGTCATACCGTACGCAATACGCAACACGACTCGTTGCGATGCTCTATGTTATTAGGTATCAAAAGTAACGAGTAACGTAACGATACGATTGTAACGAGTACTGATCTTTATAGTAACGAATACATACGGGTACGATATTTTTAGTACCTCTAATTTTTAGACAAAGGAATAAAATCTCTTGTCACATCCCTAGTACTAGATAGATCCTACAGGATGCCCTAATGAAATTACCAGTTAGGATACCGTGATACATATAAGATCCAGGAACGGTGACCTTGTGATCTGTCCTTGCTATCTAACCATACAAAAAAACTATCGATTATATGAACTATTTAAATAACTTCCAGGCGTCGCAATGAGCGCCATCTAGCGAGGTTATATTGAACTAAAAATAATACAATGTTAATAATACGTAAATGACGGTACTTGTCAAGACAAATTCAAGGAGATCTCCATTATCAGCGCAATTCACGCCCAATACCATGTAATTCAATTACAATGTTGAGGAAGCCAGAGACGTCAGTAAGGAAAAACCTGTTTGAATTCTGGACATTTTACCTACCCCGCAAGGGATCTGGTGATGGTATAGATAGAATAAATATATAATTTTTGTCTCGTTAATCTAGTGGTGGACAGTTAGGCTAGCAAGCACGAGGTCCTGGTTTTGAATCCTTGGTCGGACAATGAGTGATATATCTATACAAAAAATCTTAGTATAGGCTCGCCCCCTATTACATTGAGACTTATATTCACGGTATGTGGGAGTATACAGTACACCTAGGCCACCGATTGGGGAATATAGGCGTGACGGTGTTTTTTATGTTATAAAATTTTCTCTAATCCGTGTTATCTCGAAAAGGGTTTTGTATAGTACCAAACTAGACACCATTTATAAAGACATTTTAATCTCGATGTTATAACGTAGGTAAAATATCTATTTTCCTGTATACGTCCTAATTATGAAGAACAAAGAAACATGTCTCCGGTGGTAGATGATAGAGGTGTTTTACATTGACGTTCAAATAAAATATATTTCTGTGGTTAGTAGACCGCTATGAAATCTTTATTTTATAATTACTGTGGTAAAATAAATTGTTCTTAATCCTTTTTAATATTTATTCTATCTATCTATCTATATCATCACGCCATATCCCTTACGGGGTAGGCAGAGAGTACAGAGTTCCAACAGGCTCTTTCCTTACATACCTCTCTAGCTTCCTCTGCTCTCTATTTATTTGTCTGAATAAACCAAAGCCACGCATATTAATAATATTAGCCCTGTTAAGAAACTGTCGTACCTTTGGGCACAGGCCTCCTCTCAAACTGAGGGGGCTTAGGCCATAGTCTACCACGCTGGCCCAGTGCGGGTTGGCGAACTTAACACACCTTCGAGAAACTCTTAGGCTTTCAGGTTTCCTCACGATGTTTACCTGCACCGTTAAAGCAAGTGATAGTTAATTTTATACGCACATGCTTGCGAAAAGACAGAGGTGCTTGCCTCGGTTTGAACCCGAGACCTGTAACTTTGCAGTCCAATGGCCTAACCACTAGGCTAATAATAACAACAAACCACACAAACAAAAAACCACTGGACCAAGCCGTGTCTTAGAACTCTTTACATCTCCAGAACTAATTAGCAAAATATTTAACCGCAACTTAATTACCTTGAGAGTTAATTCAAGTCATGACACTAAGGGCTCAAGATAAAAATAAAAGTTAGCCCAAATCACTTCATGTTTCTCTCCATTATATCTAGACTTTAATTAGTTACCAAGTTAATTACAAACTATATCGTTAACAGATGCCTGTTATTTAATTAAGATGTTTCTATAAGAATATTAAATCTTAATAAGGTTGTTTGAAGGATTGAGTACCTAAACGGTTAAAATTAGGGATGCAAAGATAGTCATAAATCTAATTTGTTATCCATTAATTTGTGATCCGTTAAGATTGGAATAATGGTTAGTGAATAAAAATAGGTTAACAAATATAACCGGCACGAAAAGAGCTTAGCACAAAAAAAAATACGCTGTTAAAATTGTCGAGAAAACATGCTGTTACATTCTATTTTATTTAGATAATTGGTAGTGCGAAAAGAAGGGCATATCAACTCGAAAGCGTCACGCTAACGTCTAGTCCATGCTAATGTCTCTGAGCTTACTTTCGTTTTATATTTTTTTCTTAAACCCTCAGACGCTATGACACGGTGATTTGACGGACGTATGATTTCACAAGCTAGGGTTAATAGCTTATTCTGTATTCCATTACTAGGAAAAGGCTACCCCTTGACGTCTCCACATAAATCGATCCGGGACAGGTAGTATCACCCTATCATTCCCACCAAAGTGTCAAAGTCGTTATGTCATCTTGATCTCGGTTGCCTACGACGCTTATGACCGTCTTCAGAAAGATTAGTCGATGATGTAGTTTAGCGTATATGTAAGATCGGGCCAAGATTGGTCAAGATACAGATATATGGCGCAAGGAGGAGACTTATGCCCTGCAGTAGGTAAAATAAGCGGGAAATGATGAAGATAATCATCAAAATCCTATATCATACGTGAAAATAAATTGTTTATCTAAAATCTAGATCTACATTAAAAATAATCTAGAAGCTGCGTCCAGGCGTAATTGCACGCCGCGCGGTGAAGCCAAAAATTCAACAAACATCCCGCACTCACCGCATACATACCTATAATATAATATAATATCAGCCTATACTGCCCACTGCTGGACAAAGGCCTTCTCTCACTAAATCGAGGTGAGAGAGATTAGGTCATACTCCACCACGCGGACCCAGTGCGGATTGGTGGAGGCAGGTTCGTGGCCACCTGCTGTTGGAACCTATCAAGCCGCCTTTAAGGCTTCCAACTTGGCTTAACGACTACCACATTAAGTGGTAGCCGGGACCAACGGCTTAACGTGCCTTCCGAAGCACGGAGACGCTCGAATATGAAAATGCCACAAACGGTCACCCATCTCGGGCCGACCGAGTCGAACCTATAATAATGCCATTTAATACTAGAAATAATAAAGTCCCCAGCAAATAAAAGTAGGGAAAATAGTTATACTAGCAACACTAACAAAATGGAGGAGTCTTTTATTATGACAATTACAGACGGAAGAGTTAATTCGATATTTAAATAATACAGCACCTGAATGCGCTAGTTAGGTATGAAATATAATCCCATCATGTGTCTTTTTGATCTCAACAGCATTCAACTCAACAACAGGCAGGAACGAGACAAGTCGACATAATTCAATTTAATTTGACATACGCAGAAAGGTCACAGAGTGACTACTCGCGTGAACGGGTGCATACCTGGTTCGCAGGTAGTAATTGTTGCTTCAATTTGATGCGCGCCCGCGGCTTCTGGATTATTTATTCTAAGCCTAAAATACAATAAAATGTATAGTAAATATATCAATCTATTGCTAGTTATTGTTATTATATACACATTTTTGGCTGCCCCATTGGTCTAGTAGCACATGGTACAGCTAGCTATTACAAACTCAGTCCTAGGTTCGAATTTTAGACATTTTTATTGAGGTTCATTTTTTGAGAAAATGTGTCCATTGTCTAGCAATACGATAGTCCCTTAAATTGGGACCTGACAGCGTCAACAAACCATGGGTGTTTATATAGGTACACCTCTGACACCCTCACTGGGGAAATATATATAGGGGTAATTGTTTATTATTTTAAAAGCTTAACTAACCGCGCTTTACTGTGTACGGTTCCAACCAAGTTTTAGCTGGTTTTTAAAACTTTTTCCTCAAGAAATTTTTTGCAGAATATATCAGGATAGATAATGTGGCAGTAATCAGTGTGTGTGGCGTAAAAACGAATAAATTTTAAAGTAATTTAGATTATATATAAGAGAAAAGAAAGATCCTATCTACTTCTTAATGTATTTTCACAAGAAACAAGAAAAATTTGTGAAATCGATTATTCCTTTAAAAAAATCGATTTTATTTAATACCATTTTTACTCGAGCTGTAGCAAACCGTATGTATTTCGTACCGAGTAACAGGTACGCCATCTAGTACCGAGTACCGAAACGTTACACACGAATGCATTTCGTTACTCGCATTTTTCGTGTTTTCGTACTGATGTTAGTTTGATTGATTCTTTATACAAACAAATACAACTGGTTCAGTTCATACAAGTACCGTAGATGCGTGATTTGGGCATTTGCATGAAAACGATATAACTCTCAAAATAAAACAACGCTTTGAAAAATATAAAATTTGAGAATAAAATTTAAAATCAATTTAAACAAATAATTTTTAAATAAATAAAAATGGTCTAAAATTGTATAAAAGTCACGTGACGTGAAACGCAATCTGATTTGTATGACGCAATTGAGCATATTTCCAGCGCGTAATTTGAATCCATCACAAGTCTGGTTCAAAATACGGTAACGTTAAAAAATGGACTTTACGCAGCTAGGTACGCGTATGTAACGTATAAGTATGTTTTCTACAAAATACGAACGACGCGACGTCAACGTCATACCGTACGCAATACGCAACACGACTCGTTGCGATGCTCTATGTTATTAGGTATCAAAATTAACGAGTAACGTAACGATACGATTGTAACGAGTACTAATCTTTATAGTAACGAATACATACGGGTACGCTATTTTTAGTACCTCTAATTTTTAGACAAAGGAAAAAAATCTCTTGTCACATCCCTAGTACTAGATAGATCCTACAGAATGCCCTAATGAAATTACCAGTTAGGATACCGTGATCTATATAAGATCCAGGAACGGTGACCTTGTGATCTGTCCTTGCTATCTAACCATAAAAAAAAACTATCGATTATATGAACTATTTAAAAAACTTCCAGGCGTCGCAATGAGCGCCATCTAGCGAGGTTGTATTGAACTAAAAATAATACAATTTTAATAATACGTAAACAATGGTACTTTTCATGACGAATCCAAGGAGCTCTCCATTATCAGCGCAATTCACGCCCAATACCATGTAATTCAATTACAATGTTGAGGAAGCCAGAGACGTCTGTAAGGAATAACCTGTTGGAATTCTGTACTTTCTACCTACCCCGCAAGGGATCTGGGGTGATGGTATAGATAGAATAAATATATAATTTTTGTCTCGTTAGTCAAGTGGTGGACAGTTAGGCTAGCAAGCACGAGGTCCTGGTTTTGAATCCTTGGTCGGACAATGAGTGATTTTTCTTTACAAAAAATCTTAGTATAAGCTCGCCCCCTATTACATTTAGACTTATATTCACGATATGTGGGAGTACACAGTACACCTAGGCCACCGATTGGGGAATATAGACGTGACGGTGTTTTTTATGTTATAAAATTTTCTCTAATCCGTGTTATCTCGGAAAGGGTTCTGTATAGTACTAAACTAGACGCCATTTATAAAGACATTTTGATCTCGATGTTATAACGTAGGTGATATACCTATTGTCCTATATATGTCGTAACTATAAAGAACAAAGAAACATGTCTTATGTAGTAAATAATAGAGATTATTTTTACTTTGAGGTACAAATAAAATATATTTATGTGGTTAGTAGACCGAAAATAAATTAATCTTATTTTATTTTTAATATTTACTTGTCTGGAGAATCCAAAGCCACACATAATAATATTAGCCCTGTTAAAAAAGTGTTCTACAGTTGGGCAAGGGGTTCTCTTAAACTGAGAGGTTTTAGGCCATAGTCCACCACGCTGGCCCAGTGCGGGTTGGCGAACTTCACACCCCTTTGATAAACTCTTAGGCATTCGGGTTTCCTCACGATGTTTTCCTTCACCGTAAAAAGAAAGTGATAGTTATTTTTTAATACGCACATGTTTTCGAAAAGACAGAGGTGCGTGTCTGAGTTTGAGCCGCACTGCCGCCGACTGCAAAATCAGAGGCTAGACCTCTGATTTTGCAGTCCAACGGTCTAACCACTAGGCTATCACAGCTTCTTAGCCACACATATAATTTAAAAAAGACTAATAGGTATCGTTGTTAGAGTGTCGCCAGCAACAGGAAATATCATCTATCCTTTATATCATCATGCCAGATCCCTTGCAGGGCAGGCAGATAGTACAGAATTCCAACACGTTCTTTCCATTCTCCTCTTTTTTTCAAATGATGATGTTGTTTATTCGTTATTTATTATCGATCGCTAGTTATAGTTTCTCATTAGAATAATAATATACTCATTAGGCAGATTATCACCGTAATGAGCACTGCTTGATTGATAAATAGGTATACCAATTATAAATATTTTTTAAAACTAATACACAAACCCCTCTCCTTCGTTTTTTCCATAGTGGTATCCATAGGTATACAAAGTGGATATGCAGGGTGTAGGCAGAGAGTACAGAGTGCCAGCAAGAAATGGAAATCGCGTTGTTTATGTAAATATTTATCCCATGATAGAATCTCGACTGCTTTCTCGCATTATTATTTTTACAATGGAAAGTAGCTTCGTCGGCAACACGGAAAACAGTAGTTTATTCCGTGGTTGGCAATATGTGACTGTACGCAGAACATCTCTGCCAGACTCGAACCGACAAACATAATCCCTCTTCGCAACAATATCTTTGCCTTTTTTTAAAATAACGTTGCCCCACACTAAGATTTCCTGAGGCGTGGGTGTTCATTTACACGAACACCTAGACCGAAAAAAATATTTGTGGGTCACACAAGAATTTGTCCCGTGCGGGAATCGAACTCGCGACTACTCGATCCAGTGGGTGATGCGGCTTATCATGTCGGTTGTCATATTGGTGATGTTTGCGTCAATAACATCAGTTATGCGGATGACATGGTACTGCTGAGTGCATCAATCAGTGGTCTAAGGACGCTGTTACATATATATGAGGAATATAATACAAATAAAATGTTATCAAGGGTCAGTTCATGGTCTTAGATACCGACTCTAAGCATCCTATATCAATTCCACCCATCAAACTGTAAGGAGTTCCGTTGGTCAAGGTCAACCATTTTAAATACCTTGGATACTTGAAAACCGTGGGTCTCAAAGATGACGAAGATATTGAAAGGGGGCGGAGGGCTTTATCAGTCAGAGCGAACATGATAGCCCGCAGATTTGCACGTTGTTCTATACCCGTAAAAATCTTCGAATCACTTTTCAGAGCGCTTTGTACAGCCTTTTACATGTGCAGAATGTGGATGCATATCGAGCCCTCCGAGTCTAAACTCGGAGGGCTCGATATGCACCTAATAACGCTTATAATATAATTACGCTTTCAAGGCACTGATGGAGTTGCCGCGGTACTGCAGTGCCTCGGGTATGTTTGCCGATGCGCGTGTCGACTGCTTTAGTAAAATTATGCGAAAGCTAGTTACTTCGCTAATCCGCAGAGTTCGGGACAGCTCCAACAGGGTACTGGAAATGATAGCAGGCAAACATGACTGCCCCTATGTTACACACTGTTGTGCATTACATGTTTGCCTGCAGTCGTACATATTAAACTGTACATACTAACAGTAGTGTAAGAAAATTGTCATTACTATCAACTGGGCCTAGATGCCTTCAATAAATGAAAAAATATTATTATTATTAGCCTAGTGATAAGACCATTGAAATGCAAAATCAGAGGTCTTGGGTTCAAACCGAGGCATGCATCTCTGTCTTTTCGAAAGCATGTGCGTATAAAATTAACTATCACTTGCTTTAACGGTGAAGAAAAACATCGTGAGGAAACCTGCATGCCTAAGAGTTTCTCGAAGGTGTGTAAAGTTCGCCAACCCGCACTGGGCAAGCGCAGTGGACTATGGCCTAAGCCCCCTCAGTTTGAGAGAAGCCCCGTGCCCAAAGGTGCGACAGTTTCTTAACAGGGCTTATATCATTATTATTTAACCAGTTGGTCAAGCCGTGTCAGAATATAGAACTCTTTACACCTCTAGAACTAATTAACAAAATATTTTACCACAACTTAATTACCTTGAGAGTTAATTCAAGTCATGATACTAAGGGCTCAAGATAAAAATAAAAGTTAGCCCAAATCACTTCATGTTTAATATTCCTCGGTCGCTCTACATTATATCTAGACTTTAATTAGTTACCAAGTTAATTATAAA
The DNA here is from genome assembly GCA_905147815.2 of Phalera bucephala. Lineage (NCBI taxonomy): Eukaryota > Metazoa > Arthropoda > Insecta > Lepidoptera > Notodontidae > Phalera > Phalera bucephala. The sequence goes on along the minus strand of LR990613.1, from coordinate 26,110,024 downwards.
CTATATATTTATATAATTAAGATGTTTCTATAAGAATCACTATCATTCATTCATAAAATCTTAATAAGGTTCTTTGAAGGATTAAGTACCTAAAAGGTTAAAATTAGGAGTGCAAAGATAGTCATAAATCTAATTTGTTATCCATTAATTTGTGATCCGTTAAGATTGGAATATTGGTGAATGAATAAAAATAGGTTAACAAATATAATCAACACGAAAATTTATCTAAAGTACAAGTTAACTTACATTAGCTTAAATATTTAAACTTTGACCCGACGGCTTAGCACAAAAGAATTACGTTGTTAAAATTGTCGAGAAAACATGCTGTCACATTCTATTTTATTTAGATAATTGGTAGTGCGAAAAGAAGGGCATATCAACTCGAAAGCGTCACGCTAACGTCAATTCCATGTTAATCTCTCTGAGCTTATTTTCGTTTTATATTTTTTTCTTAACCCCTTAGACCCCTATGACACGGTGATTTGACGGACGTATGGTTTCACAAGCTAGGGTTAATAGCTTATTCTGTATTCCATTACTAGGAAAAGGCTACCCCTTGACGTCTCCACAGAAATCGATCCGGGACAGGTAGTACCCTCACCTCACCTCACTGGAGAAATATACGGGTAACTGTTTATTATTTTTAAAGCTTAACTAACCGCGCCTTACTTTGTACGGTTCCAACCCAGTTTTTGCTGGTTTTTAAAACATTTTTCGCAGGAAATTTGTTGCAGAATATGGCAGGATGCATAATGGTGGCGGTAATTAGCGCCATTAGTGTAAAGTTGTGTTAAACAGTAGTTTCCTTAACTTATTGCTCGCATAAAAATAGTTTACTTTTTAGGAATATTAAACCTCTTTTGTGCGGTAATAATAATCAGAATCCTTTATTTGTTAAACACGGGTAGTACAAAGTTGATAATAATTTCAAAAATCTGTTTTATCATATTTTGCCAAAGGCGTACAAATTAAATGGTCATGATTTACATTATTAAATCAAATATCATGCAATAAAATTTAATATAAAATAACATTATAAAATTGAATATTAAATTATAATTATAATTGATAATAAATGATGTCTTATTAATTTTCACAAAATTGTCATTAAGAAATGTCTCTACAGAATAATAACATTTTTCAATCAATATTGAACACAGTGTTTTCCTAAAAGTGTCAATTTGCATATCTTTTATATATTTTGGTACTTTATTGTATATTTTTGATGCCATTCCCAGAACACTTTTTGTTACGAAAGCAGTCTTACATATTTTATTGCATGGGACATTTCGTTATTGCGCTCTTAATGGACCTCTACGTATTTCCGGCATTTGGATTTTTTTTTGACAAATATCGCAACCTCTAAAAATTGTAATGATGGTACTATTAGTATTTTTAACGATTTGAATAACGGAACACAGCTATCTGTTATTTTTAACCGACTTCAAAAAAGGAGGAGGTTGTCAATTCGATTGTATGTTTTTTTTTTGTATGTGTTACGCGATTATTCCGCTAATTATAAATCGATTTTGATGATTCTTTTTGCATTGCGTTCAGTATAGCTCTAAGGTGGTCCCATTTTAATTTCATTGGTATTGGACCGTGGACTTGGAAGATACACCAGGGAACGTCTTAACGACAAACAATACGAATGCGTAGATTGAGATATTATGAGTGATTCTTTTTTTTTGCATTGGGTTTAGTATAGTTTCAAGGTGGTCCCATTTCAATGAAATCGGTATTGAACTTTGGACTTAGAAGATACACTAGGGGACTCCTTAACGGCGAACAGCACGAATATATAGATTCCGTTTAATAACGGAATAATGGTTATTGTATCAATCCTATAGGTACCTTGCCGTACAACTCAGCAAAATAATATAAATAGGTATATAAATATTAGTAAATAACTCACTCGTCACTTAAATTTTCTAATAAAAATCTTAAAAAAAACCGACTTTAAAAAGCAAAAAATATATGGTTGAAGTCGGTGCCAAGTAACCGACTGCATTAACCGGTACCGACTTCAAATATTATTTTCTTGCTTTTTGAAGTCGGTTTTATTATTTTTTAAAAAGATTTTTTGTTATTATTAATTATTCGTAATATACTTTATTTTCCACATTAGTATTCAACAACTACATCTACATTTACTTTTATTTTAATTTTATTTTATTTATTTTTATTGATATACAACACAGTTAACAATCGGTGGATATTAAATAATTTAATTCATAGTAAAGATCTAGATTGCAAAACATAATATGTACATTCAGCATAAACAGTATTTAGCGAAAGGGCGATAATAAACGTATCGTGTGAGTGCTAAGAATTAAAATTAAAACGTACGAAATTGCAAGAAGAGAAGATACTATTACATTTAATACTAACTATGTGTTCGATGGAGGATATTTTTACTCTGATAAACTGTTTGTATTTTTTTTATTTGTATTGTAATCGCGCGCAGTTACGCTCTCAATTTGAACTGGTATACACGGAAGACCAGCGTCGTGGCACTTGAGTTGCCCCGGCATTATTTCAGTGCCACATAAAAAAAAATATTTTACTTTATATTATTTGCCGTGTATGTTGTGTCGCTCGTAGCGCTCGTAGCGCTGTGCGACCGCAGTGTTCTTACCGATCACCAAGGTTAAGCAGCGTTCGACTCGGTCGGCCTGAGATGGGTGACCATTTGTGGCATTTTTATATTCGACGGAGACGCTCGAAGACACTGCTTCCGAAGACACGTTAAGCCGTTGGTACCGGTTACCACTTAACTTGGTAGTCGTTAAGCCGAGTTGGAAGCCTTAATGGTGGCTTGATAAGTCCAACAGTGGGTTGCCAAAACCTGCCTCCACCAATCCGCACTGGGTCCGCGTGGTGGAGTATGACCTAATCTCACTCACCTCGATTTGTGAGGGAAGGCCTTTACCCAGCAGTGGGCAGTATAGGCTGATATATAATATATCCACTGAATAAACGTTTTTCTTTCTTTCTTACTTGACCTTTTTCTTCCCGATTTTTGAGAGAATACCCTTATCCAGCAGTGGGACAAAAAATGGTGTTTAAAACACCCCTACTAACCCCTTATAACAAAACAGCCGTTAGAAATATGTAGAATATATAAAATAGTATCAACTTAAATATCATTTCAAATTATAAGCTCCTGTACGCTCCACAACTTAGGCTTGGTTAAAGTCGAAGATAGTTTTCGGGTCATGTCCACTACACTGGTTTAATGCGGACTGGCAGATTCCACGAGCCGTTCACAAACTTGTTAGAGCAAGTGCTTCGAGAACTCGGCTTAGTATGTGTGATGGAATATTTTGTAGTTTACAAGCATAGGTATTTTTACCTGCAAAAGGAAGAGTTATATTTTTAGCATTGTGTGTATTTACGTATGTTCGAACGTACGTGAATGAGTTGTCAATCAAGAACGAACCAATCAATATGATGGAGGTTACATCCAAAAAAGTGTTGATCTCTGAAGTTGTTTCTGGTATCGTATCGAGTGTGATGTCAAATAAAACAGGAAAAAGTTCATAAATGTAGATAAAGTCTACGGTGTTAAATATACCAAACAAGAGAAAAACAATTGTACTGTATTTCAGCGTTTATTTCTTATAGTAAATGTAATAATATTAGCCCAGTTAGGAAACTGTCCCACCATTAGGCACGAGTCTCCTCTCAAACTGAGAGGGTTTAGGCCATAGTCGACCACGCTGGCCCAGTGCGGGTTGGCGAACTTCGTACACCTACCAGAAACTCTCAGGCATGCAGGTTTCCACACGATGCTTTCGTTCACTGTTAAAGCAAGTTTTGAACCCGAGACCTCTGACTTGGCAACGGTTTCCGGAATTGGCTATCACTTTTTATTTCGTAGGCATCTTTTTTTAAATATTTTTCTTGATAAAGATTCATTATACCCTCACCATCGAACATTTAAAACCTATTTTCTAAATCAGGGCAATCAAAAGATACCTACAACCATTTAAACTCACTCATCAAAACCTATTTGGTACTTCCCGTTGACCTAGATTCATAAAGGTAAGTGAAGGAAAAATTCCGGAAATTGTGAATTTTTAACCAAATCACATTTAATAAAGTATTCTTCGAATCCAATTAAAGTTTAGAAAACGATATCTAGTGGAACTTGTATGGAGCGCACTTGGTTCGTTTTATTTTTCAATATTAATCAAATCATTCTCATAAATAAGAGAACTTATTAAGTTTTCGAAAGATGTCAAATAATGTATAATGTGACAAAATCGTTGGCCCATCGATGACATTGACAGGCGTAACGTAGGTGTGATATTAGGGTTAACATTTAGTAAAATTTTCCTGCATCCAAGGAGATATTTTAATAGGTGGGACCGCACGGTAACTTATAAAAAAATAACTTGGGTAGATTTCATAGCAAACGGCAACTCTGCCACTGTCATGAAGTGACATTTCACTTGATGACATGGTTAGTTGCGATTTTGGCAACTGGCCAATAGATCCTTGTACTGTACCCGAAAAATGACAACAGTTTTAGCATCTATCGAAACAATGGTAGTATAATCCATCAATAGAAGACAAATGCCTCCGCGAAGGGTGGCTATACTATTTACATTACTGTCTGCCCTCTAAGAGAGATATAAGAGAAATAACGTTTATTTGAAGACGACGTGGTCTAGACTGCTCCGTTCACTTGATATTCCATATTCGATGACAAATCGAGACAAATGTAAGGTGACCCACAAACATTTGTTTCAGTTTTTCCGTTAGTGAAATTCAAGTCTGTAAACGCACGATAGGAATAACTTCTAATGTGGGGACATTTTTAGGAATAAAAAATAAAATTGGGAACATATGATAAATGGACATCCCAAAACCGTCAATCTCTGTTGTCTGTAACACTGGCACTGAGTTGCAGAAAAGTTATCATTACATAAAACGGCATTAAAAGTAATGGAATCATTATTTTAAATTGCAATGATTTAATTATAGATATGCAGTTAATTTCTTCTTTAAAATTCAAAGAACTTCTCTGAAACTGAGCGTTAGAATCACTTTTCTCAAACTTAAAACTCAAATACAGTTACAAATTGTCAATTCACATTTTTGTCCATTTTTATTAAATTTAACTACTAATCTACCACCGGATCGGAAAGGGGCCTTCAACGGGATTATTTTTATTTATTTAAATCTCTTACTTTTTTTCCTATTTTTTAGGGGTGCAGTGGGTACAATATTTAGGTTACAATTAAATATTTAACGATCTAGCTCCAGTGTAATGCTTTACGATCGAAATATGAGAATTATGTTATTTCTAAAGAGTAAGCGTGTAAAGGATTCCGGATGGACCAGTTCCCACAAGCAGCACCCGTTCACGAGTATGACTACTGGAATAGCTATCACGACCTCCTCTCGACCATATTAGAGAGATGGAAGTGACCCGTGTCAGACAGCCACCGCATACTTAAGTTCCGAAGAAATTGGACAACTAAATACGATGCCTGCTCACAGACACAGTAACATAAACAAATCATTTTAACTTATCTCTCTCTTCTTTTATCCACGAATAAAACGTAAAATAATAAAGGAATAATTCGTAAATAAATAAATATAGTGGTTAAAAAATCCGGTCTACATAACGGATTCCCTTGCGGCAACTATTATATAAAATTATTTAATTATATGGCTTACTCAAAGTTCTGGGGATACCAATTTATTTCCATTATCTAAAATAGTCATTAATCATTTTTTTAATCTTTTGAATAGAATTTATCATTTGAATTAAGAGCGGCAGATCTAATTAGTAGGTGTACTTACTGATTAACAACACTTCAGTAAAACTCAAGAAAAAAAACCATTTCATAATTCCTTAATTATCGATATAATTGTATGCCTTTATATTTCCATTTTTCATATTATACTACTAGTATTTTATTTACCTTTAACACGATAAATATTTTTAATCTAATCAATTTGTTTATAATTGGAAATATAACTCTATAATATTTTTAAAAACTCACCTTGTGTAGTTAAAAGAAACACAAATATTCTAATTGCGATCCTTAATTTAAACGTCATTTTTACAAATCTGTACTATACTACTTTGGAACTATCACTTTTTACACATTTATATTTATATGTTACACATTTATAACTTTTATATTATGATATTTATACACTGCATGATTTTATACATTTCGTAGCGCGTAGCACTCGTAGCGCGACTCCGGCGTAGCAAGCGTGCGTCAGCTAGCGATCTACGGCGAGACTGGCGCGTGTAGAGCGACAGAGCGGCGGCTATGGGTACTCGCGGGTTGATGAACGCGGTTACTCATCTGTTTGTTCTTTTCAAATGGAGCTTTTCACAGCCGGCCGAGAGGGTTCCTACGTCTAAAGTGCCGTTTAGTGTATCCGCAGATTACGTTTTTGAGTCATAAGGTTTCAAATAGTCGATGTTTATTTCTGTGCCTATTCCTAATACTCATGTATTTTCGAGTCTTATGGGAAGTTTAAATATTAGGTATTTGGAAATAATAATTGAAGTTTTAAATATTGAGGGTTGTTTTTCTGTATTTCTAATCTCAATTACTTATACAACGTATATAGTTTCAATTTAAAATAAATCAGCAATATTGTATTGTTCGTTAAAAATTTGAACAGATTTATGGCCCGGTACCATGTGTATTACTCATGTAGCGACGTTTTGTTTAAAAAGTCGTAAATAAAAAAGTAAGTGGCAACAAACTTGCCTCCTCCAATTCGCACTGGGTTCGCGTGGTGGTGTGTGACCTATATGCTTACTCTTGACACTCGATTTCAATCGTAATTTGGTATTGGGTTCGAATTATTGTCAATCGGTACTCTTGAACGCTACAGTAGCGCACGATTAACTCGATTACGGTGGAATTGTATGGAACTAACTGAGTTCGACTATTCTCGATTGTGTACTATATTTGGCACTCTTGACGTGATTTGACATTGACGTATCGAGTTTGGATTCGAGTTTGCGATCGAAGTAACACAGTTAAAAAAAGTTTACTTTTGCGCGTTCGAGTATGTTGTTTTACTTGAAATATTGCGAATACATCGAAAATAATGGCTCGCCTGGCGCTCATGTTCAATGTGTTAGAGAGCTCCAATGATTTGGATGTAAGGCAAAAAAGACATTTGCGGAGGATGGATAACGCATTTTTCATGACCGATGTCTATCTATCTATCTATCTATCTATAACCTCACGCCAGATCCCTTGCGGGGTAGGCAGAGAGTACAGAGTTCCAACAGGTTCTTTTCTTACATACCTCTCTGGCTTCCTCGACTCTCATAGTTCGTCTCATACACGCTCGCCGGTTACGGAGACTCTTGACTTTTCCATCAGATTAGACTCGGTTTATTTGGTCGTGGTAAGATAGTCTAGGTCTTCCCCGGTACCTGCATCCTTCCACTTTCACATTGTATATCTGTTTTGTCATTCTTTCCTCTGGCATTCTTTCTATATGCCCGAACCAACGGAGCATGCCCTTTCTCATCTTTACACCGATACTATCTTTCATACCTACTCGCTGTCTTACTATGCTGTTGCTAATGCGGTCGGTCAGCTTCACTCCGCACATCTTCCGCAGAGCTCGCATTTCTACCGCATTTATCCTACTTTCATTCTCCTTCTTACATACCCAGCTCTCGCTACCATATAACAGCGTTGGGACAAGAACTCCGTTATGTACGGCCAGCTGCACCAAAAAATGATTCTAAAAAGCTACAAATTGCGTTAAACGAAATATCTGCATGGCTTAAAGACTGGCATATAAAAGCGAACTAATCTAAATCAATTAAAGTAACATTCACTAACCGACGGGACACTTTTCCTCCAGTTGTTCTTAATAATATCCCGATCCTGCAATCTGGGGAAAAAAATATCTTGGAATTTACCTAGATAGGCGGTTAACTTCGAGAAAGCATATCTTTACCAAACGCCTAGCACTGGGCCAACAGAGTCGCAAAATGTATTGGTTACTAAATAGAAAATCACAACTGTCTCTAGAAAATAAATTGCTAGTATATGAAAGCATAATTAATCTAATCTGGACTTTTGAATTGAATTTTATACGGCATACAACTGTGAGGCACAGCAGCCACATAAAACATTGAAATCCTCCAAAGATTTCAAAACAAGATGCTTAGGATGATAGTAGACGCACCTTGGTACATTTCAAACGACAGACTACACCGCGACCTAAACATTAAAACGGTGATACAGGAAGTCAAGGCCCAAATTTATTTGCACAGAATATGATGACTGACAGGCTGAAACGTAAAATGCCACAAGATCTACTCCAGAGTAGATAATTGCCTGAGGGCTTGTCACTGGACCTGTTCCTCCCAGGACCTTACTACATCCTTACCAATTCCTAAATGTCCCCTGCTCGGATAGATTGCAATAATAAAAGAAGAAAAAAACCTTTATTGAGATAGCGTACTGTCATGTTCATCTTTATTTAGTAAATAAATGGTGTGATATGCATAATAACTCGATAACGTCACGTTAACATTATTTTTTACGTGCTAAGCCCTCAGGACTACCCTAAAGGAATGCATCCAGTGCAGCGAAGATCCATGTGATATCTAGTACAGTTCTGCATCTACATATCCTATCAATATTACAATTCCTACTAATTCTATCCTGCTATCCTACTAATAATTTAAATTTAAATTTGCATGTTTGTTACTCAATCACACAAAAACGGCTGAACGGATTTAGACACTGATAGTTTGTTACCTGGATTAACATGTAGGATACTCTTTATATTGTAAAAATGTTAGGTTCCTGTCTAAAGTCAACGCAGACGAAGTCGCGGGCAGTATACTTATATTATAAACAGTCTAGCGGACAACACGCAACCCTGCTTGACGCCGATTTTAACGTCAAACCAGGGTGACCTGTTACCACCCACCCGTACGCATGCCTTGCAGTCCACATAAGTGGACTGGACGGCTCGCAACAGAGTGCCATCTATACCATACTCTGGCAAAATGTCCCAAAGTCTCTTTCGCACAACTCTGTCAAATGCCTTTTCCAGATCTACAAAACCGCAGAAAACCTTCCGGCCCACTGCCAGATGCTTCTCTACGATGTTGCGGAGTGAGAAGACTTGATCCGAACATCCTCTTCCAGACCAGAAACCCCCTTGTGCCTCGCACCGATGACCGATGTGGAATTAAAAAACCATTTTCGGTTGAATAAAAAACTAGCGGCATATGTACGTTTTGAGGTTTGTTAATAGTATGGTTAAGGTATAAACTTACTTCATTATATCGTGTTATTTTTCTAACCTATTCGTTAATTTTAGGTTTTAGTAGCACTATCATTTTACGCCACCGGAAGCTTCCAGCGTTTGGTGGGAGCTACGCATGGGACGATTATGGCCCAACAGTCTGTGTCGAGAGCCTTAAAAGAGGTGACAGATGCCCTGAATTAAGATAGAATTCTCAATAAGTGGCTTAAATTCCCACAGACACGACAGGAAAGAGACTGTATTAAAAAAAGGTATCAGTAGAAAATATATTTCTCTTGTTATTTACCACCACTTATGATAAATGGTAGTGACTATATTCAGTTAGCTTTAGATTTAACAAAGAATAACATTTATCATAAATTATTTCAGATTTTATGAAAAATTCAAAATTCCATCGGTCATAGGTGCCATGGACTAACCCAAAATGAAGAACAATTTTACAATAGAAAATGTTACCACACAAGGAATGTTTTACTTGTGAGTTATTTTTATAGAATTGTTTTACATACATACAAAAATTAAAAAATATTCCTCATTTACTTAATGTGTATTCTATTCATTGTAGATTTGCAATGCAGACTTGAATATTTTAAGTGTGGACTCATCTCTTGGGGGTGGCACATGACAGTTTTGTTTTCAATCCGCGCCCTTCCAAAAATTATCTGATGGAGTTATTGAATACAGGAAAAGAAATTTTCTTACTTGGTATGTCTATGTTATAATAATCAAGTATTTACTTAGTACAAAGATACCTAATTCTTTGGAAACATAGTAATTAATAGTTTAATACTTTTCAGGTGGCTTAGGCCATCCTCAAAGGGAGTATTTAATGACTCCTATAATAGACGCTGCTGCTGGTTCACCTGAAGAACATTACAGTCAGTTGCAGTATATTGCACGCAATACTTTAGAGCGCACAATTGATGTGCTAAAGAATAGATGGTGGTTTCTTCTGGGCCACAGAGTTCTACATTACCACCCCGATAGATCAGCCAAAATAATAAATGCTTGTTGTGTGTTGTCCAATATTTGCAACCAGGCACAAGTGGGTGATTATGCCCAAAATGTAATCATGCCACCGTTGTGGGGGAGTCAGACTACCAAGCCAACACACAGGAGCCACCAGCTGAAGAGTTACGGAGAGGCCATGAAGCACATTCACATTTAGTGTGTGAGCTGTGGGCGGCCAGGAATCATTTATTTTTTATAATATATATTTTTTGTCAGATTCCAAATACTTTAAAAAATAAAACTCATGCTTTTTAAATAGTTTTATTTTTTCATTAACTTGATATAATATTGAGTCTCTCTGAAATATTCACAAAATAAACAATTATAGGAACTTCAAATTTAATAATTAACTATACATATAATTCTGCTTAGTTCTATAGTAAGGTACAGAATTGACATAATACTCATAGTAATACCCTGTTTGTCATTACTCCTGAACTCACTGGTGGATCTCCCAAGTCAAAGACCCAATGCCAATAAAATTAAAATGGGATTACTTTGATATAATACTGAACTGAATGCAACAAGAATCATTATTAAAATACTTAACTAACGAGGCAGTAAATATTAAATAATAGAAATTTAAAATAATGAATAATAGAAATCGTTTATTGTTATAGCTCTGGCTATAATATGAGAAGATTATCTTATTCTAAGCTCAAAATATACCAAATGCCTTGTCATTGCCGAAATTGTTTAATAAAGCAATTTTGTATTGATTTTTATTTTTATTGTTCTCTCTACCCAAGTACTATAACGCAAACAATGAATTTTATTTGCGCGGGATGTACACTTTTCAAATAATTTAGGCAATGGCAACGTATTCATTCTGCCACCACATAAAATTCTTTCGATTTAAAGCTTATAAAACAGAGATAAGAATTATTAGTATAAAATCACACAATATGTATGTAAATATATATGATATATAATAAAAAAACATTAAATTTGATGTGTCTGATTATTTATTTAAATTTGGTAGTTGACGTTTTGTAGTATATAGCCACCCTGGTTCTCGATTGTGTACTCTATTCCAATTTCAATCCAATAGTACACTCGATTCGTTCAAGAGTGCCAATCTCTTTCGGATTGAAATTGAAACTGTTTCGAGATCATGTCAGCTCGAGATTGGGATTGGTTTCAAGAGTAGGCCTACTAATCTCTCTCACCTCGATTTGTGAGATAAGGCAAATATGCTTTGCAGTGGGACAGTATGGACTGATATTAGTATGAACGGACGATTCAGCACAGTGGTTAAAGAGCTTAAGACACTCCGCCCACTGCGTTTAATAGTCGCGGGTTCGATTCCCACACGGGACAAATCTTTGTGTAATCCACGATTATTTGTTTCGGTTTGGGTATTTGAGTATGTGAATTTTCGTGTTTGTAAACGCACCCACGAGACAGGAATAAATCCTAGTGTAGGGCTGCGTTTTACGAAAAAAAATATAATTAACAAAATCAAAAACCGCCATAAAATCCGACAAAATAGTTTTACTTTATGTGTAATATTCGCATAAATCTAAGAACTCAGTACAATACAATGTTTGTTTCTGGAGACACAGGACCCCTTTGATTCTTTTAAATTTGTAATTTTTTAAATATTTTAATGGGTTAATCCATGCTGTCAGTTCAGATTATTTTAAAATATTGCCATTAACATATTCTTAAATCTTTGCACCTAAAATACCTAGTTGGTTCTGTCTCCTGTAAAAATAATGAAAATATATAAACTTACATCACTACTTTTAAATAAAACCCTCGTATTATATCTGAGCACTTTTCAAATAATTCTTTTCGCCTCCATCATTATCTACTGTATTCCATTTCTTTCTTGTAGTTAACGTTTATATTATTCTATCTATAGTAAATTGTATTCGGTACTCCCTACGGGCAGCAAAAATATTAAACTGTCCAAACATAGATTCAACATATGGAGATTAAAATAGAGGACCTAGTTATGTGCCGAATTCGGAACGGAATGTATCTAATATCTAGACTATATGTAATATCTACACTATATGTAATATCTAGACGTTAAAACAGTGAATTATTTAATACATTCTGTCAATATCTGTAAGGAATAATAAACATTTAGGTATTGGGCTTTTAATAAAACTTTCTTTTCAGATTTATACGCGGTTTGTTTTTAATTTCTACTTTGACAAACCCTTGTGTGTTCCGCATGTTTCAATCTGGTGTTATGTGGAAATTTTGTTTGTAAACTAATTCTCGAAACAGTAATTGATGACAGAACAACAGGAATACCCAATACTTAGTGTGGGGCAACATTCCTTTCAAAGCAAACAATGAGCGGGCGTTCGCACGGACGCTTTTTCAACGCGCATTTGTAAAGCGCTGGAATGAAATAAATGGCAGAGCGTACATTTTTTAATACACATGATAGGAAACATATTTTTTTTTTATGATTGATAGACATCCCAAAACCGTCAATCTCTGTTTTCTGTAACACTGGTACTGAGTTGCAGAAATCTCTTCGATGCAGTAATCATAATTTTAATGTGCAATGATTTAACCTCGTCTAAAGCGCCGTTATACGTAAATATTTTTATTGTATAAAGTCCGTATCTAAATTAAGAATCTCATAAAACCTTCTGGCGGTCGGTGCATAATATTCATGAGTTTATTAGGACTCATTTCCCAAGCGTTGCATCTAGATGAATCATACCGTTAAAGGCGGTTTTCTAAGTGAAAAGAGCCACTATCTAACGGCTTAGCACGAAAAGATTGACATTAGCGTGAAGTTAGCAAATAATGATGCTGTCAGGTTCATGTTTGTTTAGTAAATTTGTAGTGTAACAAGGATGGAATATCAACTCGCTAGCATCACGCTAACGACAACCCTTTCTTGCTAAGCTCTCTGGTATAGCGATAACCGACGTCGACATCAAACGTTGGCTTCACAAAGAGTTAAAAGGACCACTGTTTATTAATTGAATGCAGTAATGCTTCCCACAGTGTTGTGTCCATTTTTGCTAGCAAAAGTAAATAAATGGAAGTTATTCTAGGTAACCAACTTTATCTTTCATGTGAACTGCGTTTGTAATGTTTGTTAATTAAGAAAGAGATTTCAGTTCGCTTTTAGATATTTTTCTATCTCTCTATCTATCTATATTATCACGCCAGATCCCTTACGGGGTAGGCAGAGAGTACTGAGTTCCAACAGGCTCTTTCCTTACATACCTTAGATATTTTTAATCATACGTAGTATCTTCATAGCAATTTCTGTTCTCGACAGAAAAATCCATACTAATATTCATTCGAAAGTAACTCTGTCTGTCATAAAGGGCCTTGATGGAGCGGGGGGAAACCTGTTTCACAATTGCACAACTAATTACATGAAGACCTGCATTTTGTCAGGAATGGCATAAACGCTTTACCTCTGTCCATTTTCTGTTATAGGGACCTCACCACGGTGAAGTTAAAATTGGAAGGTATCTGCCCTACGAAAGCGCGGACCCTGTTACAACACATCTGCGGGACTTGGTTGAATATTCCTACAACAAGAAGTTTGAGCTGATCGTAGGATGTGACGCAAACGCGCATCACGTCGTCTGGGGCAGCTCAGACACTAATCAAAGAGGGGAAAAACTTCTGGACTTTCTGGTAAGCACTCCTTTACAAATTCTCAATAGAGGCAATAGGCCCACGTTTGTAAATAGACGTAGGGCGGAAGTTATTGACATTACAGTTGCCTCCAATAGAGCGAGCAGACAGGTAAACAACTGGCATGTCTCCAATGAGATCTCATCCTCCGATCACAATTATATATGTTTTCAGTATGGGATGGAAACGTTTAATATAAACCCAAGAAGGCGGAACCCAAGGAACACTGATTGGGCCGCATATAAAAGTGACCTTAAAGCAGAGTTAGGAAAGGTCCGAGGCAGACTCAGCTCCGTATTGGATATAGAGTTCGAAGCGGATAGCGTAGCTCGGGCAGTAAAAACCGCCTGGACCAATAACTGTCCGGAGAGCAGAGTCATAGCGAAACGTGACCCATGGTGGACACCAGAGCTAACGCGGTTAAGAGTAGAAACTCGACGTGCATTCAACACTGTGAAAGCAACCAAGAACTTTGGTGAATATTCTACGATACTCACGAGGTTCAATACAGAAGTGCGGAGAGCAAAAAGAAGGGCTTGGAAAAGACACTGCCAAAGCATAGACAGCCTCCCTGAGGGTATGAGGTTAGCCAAGGCAATATCCATGGCCAAATTAAATTCACTTACTACAGTAAGGAATGAGGTAGGGGAACTTACACCCAATGGGGAAGAAACACTGAATATAGGGAGAGGACACTATGTGTGATGTCCATATAGATGAGCTAAGCTTAAAGACAATTAGAGCTGACTGGGAAGCGGCAGGCAAAGTCGTGGAACAGAACAAACTCAAATGGGCCTTAAAGAGCTTTCAACCATTTAAGGCCCCTGGCCCGGATGGTGTTTATCCCATCCTCCTACAGGAAGGGGAACCAGTACTCAGCCAACACCTGTGCAGACTATTCAGGGCGTGCGTGGCCTTTGGGCATACCCCTAGAATCTGGCGGCAGGTGACGGTGACGTTCATTCCCAAACCAGGGAAATCAAACTATGAGGATGCCAAATCCTACAGACCAATCAGCCTGTCCTCATTCTTTTTAAAATGTCTAGAGAAAATGATAGATAGGCACATAAAGGATAGTCCACTAAAGGATTATCCCCTACATAAGTTGCAATGCGCTTATCTACCGGGTAAGTCTACGGAAACGGCATTGCACTATGTGGTGAATCGCGCAGAGATGGCTCTGCAGCAAAAGGAAATTTGTGCTGCAGCTTTTCTGGATATCGAGGATGCATTTGATCGCACAACACTCATCCATAGCATTAGCTGCTATAGAACATGGGATAGAACCAACTCTTATCAGACGGATCAAAAACATGCTAAAGAACAGGATAGTCCAGTCCACTTTATTAGGAGAAGGGCTATCCGTAAGAACTATTAAAGGATGCCCGCAAGGAGGGGTCTTATCGCCGACTTTGTGGAGCCTGGTAGTGAACTCTCTCTTGGAGATAATCAACAAAGGTCCGTTCTACGAAGTAGGATATGCGGATGATATAGTGATAGCAATCAATGGGAAGTTTCCAAACACAGTATCGACACTGATGCAGGAAGCTCTAGACAAAGTAACAAACTGGTGCACAACAAATAGCCTCTCGGTCAACCCGATGAAGACTAATGTTATCCTGTTTACTAGGAAAAAGGTACTGACGGGTCTACAGGACTTGCATGTGTACGGAAGTAAAATTAAATGGGCCACTGAGGTCAAGTATCTGGGGGTGACCCTAGAGAAGCAACTAAAGTGGCATACACATGTTGATCAAACCATAGCCAAAGCATTGAGAGTGCTGAATATGTGTAGGTCAGCGTATGGAAAGGCATGGGGACTACAGCCCAAAACAATGCACTGGATATATATCATCATCATCATCATCATCTCAGCCTATACTTGTCCACTGCTGAACATAGGCCTCCCCAATCGCTTTCCAGCGTAACCGGTCTGATGCCACCTGCATCCAACGACTTCCTGCGATTTTCACAAGATCGTCGGTCCATCTGGCAGGCGGTCGTCCCACGCTGCGCTTGCCAATACGTGGTCTCCACTCTAGAATCTTTCTGCCCCAACGCCCGTCCGATCTACGCGCTATGTGGCCCGCCCATTGCCACTTCAGCTTGCTAATCTTAACGGCTATGTCGGTGATCTTGGTTCTTCTACGAATCTCCTCATTCCTGATTCGATCGCGTAGAGAAACGCCGAGCATAGCTCTCTCCATAGCTCGCTGAGCAACTCTGAGCTTTTTTATGAGACCTAGTGTAAGAGACCACGTCTCTGATCCATATATCATCACTGGTAACACACATTGACTAAAAACTTTAGTCTTAAGGCACTGAGGTATTTTGGATGAGAAGATGTTGCGCAGTTTCCCAAACGCTGCCCAGCCGAGTTGGATTCGTCGATTGACCTCTCTCTCAAAGTTGGACCTACCTAACCGGACTACCTGTCCCAGGTAAATGTATTCGTCGACAACTTCAAGAGTAGAGTTCCCAACGGTGAGTGCGGTGGGTACGACATGGACGTTAGACATTATTTTCGTTTTGTCCATGTTCATTTTAAGACCCACTTGTTGAGATACTCTGTTGAGGTCATCGAGCATTCGTCCTAGACCTTCCAGCGACTCCGCCACGACCACAATGTCGTCGGCAAATCGAAGGTGAGTGATGTATTCGCCATTGATGTTGATGCCAAGTCCTTGCCATTCCAAGAGCTTGAAGGCGTCCTCTAAGGTGGCCGTAAACAGTTTCGGAGAAATGACGTCTCCCTGCCTTACTCCTCTTTTTATGGAGATCGCCTTCGTGCACTGCCCCTGTACTCGGACTGACATGGTGGCGTTATTATACAAGCACTTCAACACTTCAATGTACCGATAGTCAATGCGGCATCGCTGGAGAGATCTAAGAACCGCCCAAGTCTCGATCGAATCGAAGGCTTTCTCATAGTCCACAAACGCCAAGCATAGTGGCCGATTATACTCCTCGGTCTTCTGTATAATCTGCCGCAGCGTATGTATGTGGTCTATGGTACTAAAGCCTTTCCGGAAACCGGCTTGTTCGGGAGGCTGGAAGTCATCAAGCCTGCGTTCGAGACGATTCGTGATGACTCTCGAAAACAACTTATAAACATGGCTCAGCAGTGTGATGGGCCTATAATTCTTCAGTAAAGTGTTATCACCTTTCTTGAAAAACAGTACCACCACTCCCCTGTTCCATGCTTCCGGCGTTTTCTCTTCGAGCAAGACGGAATTAAACAGCCTCTGAAGGACTTTAAGTACCGGCGTTCCGCCCGCTTTCAGAAGCTCTGCGGTAATTCCGTCTTCGCCTGGTGCTTTGTTATTTTTGAGTTGTTTGAGAGCCATCGTAATCTCGTACAGGCTGATGTCCGGGATATCTTCAGTGTAGTGTCGGGTTAGCTTGGCTCTTGGGTCTTTTACCAAGTCAACAACAGGTTCAGCTACTGAGGTGTACAACTGCCCATAGAACCTCTCTATCTCCCTGAGCACCTCTGACCTATTCGACGTTACGTTTCCGTCCTCCGTCTTCAGCTTCGTCAACTGGCTTTGCCCAATAGACGCGTCTCTTGCGTGCTTGTCGTATCCTATTATTTGAAAATTAGTTCATGTAATGACAAGCAGTTATTTTAATTTTAGTAATCTTTTAATCTTATCATACACATACTCTATGATCGCTCGAGTGTGTTTAGTTATGAAGCGATGACAGATGACATCTGTCAGGTGACGAATCACCGATGACAGATAGTCGATGTAAGATGGCGGAGGGCGCTGCGTTGTTAGTCTATTAGCAACGGGGAAAGCACTCGGACGTATCGCGGAGCAGCTAACCTCGCTGCATTCCATGTGACCATGCGGACGACTATAAAAACGAAGAAAAATCCACGTTTCACCGCTATCGGCATTGTATCAGCCATCCAGAAATCATAAGCGCCGTTATATATTTGTAAGAGAAGGCCTGCTTTGCCCAGCAGTGGGACAGTGTATATTTTTTTTATATAGACATATTTACTTCAAGGAATTGTTTGGGTAGTACCAAATTTATTTTGTTTCTTCTAGAGAGTAAGTAGATAACTGAAAATAATCACAAGCCCATATTTATTGTAGAACATTGCCGATACTGAAGAAAATACCCTCTATCACTGTTAACATGGCTTCAAAACAAAATACCTTCGTTGGACGTTAAATATATAAAGTTAACAAACGGATTTGGACGGCTATTTGACGCTGAAAAGTTTTTGTTTTATTGTTCGCCGGGGAACAATTTATTTTGCCAGGATAAAATTGTCCCTCTGCGCTGACACATTACTTATCCTGTGGAGTGTATTTACATTGGTAAATTTTGATCTTTTAAATGATTGCTTTAACGAAGATGGCATAATCATTCTTTATTTTGTTTGATAATGAAAACGTAGCCCCACGCCAGGATTTATTCCTGTGTCGTGGGTGCGTTTATAAACATGAAAATCCGCCTATAAAAATAGCCTAGACCGAAACAAACAATTATGGATCACACAAAGATTTATCCCGTGCGGAAATCGAACTCGCGAATATTAGACACAGTGGAGCCGCTCTGCTTAAGCTCTTAACCACTACGCTAAATCGAAATCATTAGCTGAAAGTCGTGGAACGTCCGGTTTAGGCCAAAGCCTTCCCAAAAATCCCTTGAATAATATGTTTAGATATAATGGTGTTAATATAACCGTCACCAGCTAACGTATTGAGGCAAACTGTGAGAGTGAAGAAAGTCATAGAGGTCTCTAAGAATATATATATGTCGGAGAAAATACCATTTGCCTCGACATCATTAGTGGTTATACGTCTATTGGGCGTAATCAGGGTTAAGTGCCAGCACAAAACAATGTATTTACTGTCCCGTAGGTACAATTTAATCACAATTTCACAGTATTGCAAATAACTTCGTTATAATCACTATTCACTTTCACTGATTCTATAATAACTTTTAAAATAATTTAAAGTCGAGCAGCAGGTTCGCAGCACCGATCTAGCTTCGCCAAAATCACAACAACACTCCTTGATCCACCTCGATCAACCACCTTTATAACAATCTCCCTACCCGGCAACTGCCAAGATGGCGTTTCGACTCCGCTCGAGGACTACCCTCTGCTCAAGAAATTAAGAATAAGATGTTTACACAATAATTTTAACAACGTTAAATTTAAAAGAAATTAAATTAAATAAAGAATTACTAGTCAAACTCTCTCGCTTTATGATAATCAATAATCAACCGGACCCGTCTTCCTCCGACATATACATATATATATATATATATATATATATATATATATATATATATATATATATATATATATATATATATATATATATATATATATCCCTAGGGCAGGGATGAAACTATTTTGGGCAAGAGACCCCTTTTCCAAAATGAACTAATACCTCAGACCCCAATAGCCAAATTACTTTAAGAATCCTATCTCTAGATTTTATCCTATTGATAAAAAAATTTAGCGAATTAAAAACTTTGCGGTTGGTTAAGTGAGGAAAGTACAACAATGTAGCTAATACTTCTTACTAAAATATTAGTCATTCTTATAACAACTTGGTACACGTAACACAACTTATACATTATCTTGAAAGTTTCAAATAAGAACTTGTGATAGTTAATAGGGGTCGAATCTTAGACCTTGTCGACCCCCAAAATCAGTTTTCGTTTATGTCGACCCCTGGGAAACCGATATCGTCAACTTTGGGAATCCCTGCCCTAGGGGATCAGTTTTATTTTAAATTATTTTCTATACCGGTGGTATAAGGTGGATCAGATGATACACCTTCCAAAAATGTTACGGGAGACGATCAGAAACGCAAAATATATTTAGTGGATCACAAAGGAATTACATAATAATAATAAACAACAAGGGATCGGTTTTGGGGATCGGACCGGAATGACTCGAGCAGGTCGAATCAAGGCACCCAGGATTTAGATATACTAAAATCTTTAGTGTATAACAAACATAAATTTTAAATGTAAACATTCAAAATGCATCCGAAATCACTCGATTCAGCAAAGACATAACTGAAGACCCCTCTGATCCTATAATATGATCTGAGGACCACGAAGCACGAAAACCGTAAGCAATCTCTTATCATTTTGACTTAGAATAAACAGCTTATTTATTATCATCAAGCATTTAACAATCATATTTACTCGCACCTTAAACATCACAAACTGCCCTCAAAGAAACCTCCCTTATCAATCCCAGTTCATCATAATAATTCAAATAAACCTACTGAGTTCTCTCCAACACAGAACAATATGAACAACCGGGAATAATTACAACAGTACCTCCCTCTGTTTAATCGAATCACAAAGAACCGAAACTTAAGTTCGCAGATGATTATTTCAGGGTTATTCGCTATGACCAAACACGTAACGCGGCATGTTACAATAATATTTTGAAATTATTTCGTGGCCCGAATATAAACGGGAGGCCCTTACTCAGGAGTGAGACAGTCAAACAACCTAGAAAAAATGTTCTCTTGTTTATTGAAAGTTATATTAAAAAAAATGTGGCCACACTCTAGGAGTCATACTGTGTCCAGGGTGCGTTTACAAACACGTAATTCACTTACTCAAACAACTAGACCGAAAGAAATATTTGTGTCACACAAAGATTTGCCCCTACGGGGAGTCGAACCTTAACTACTGAACCAAACAGTCTAGTGGCATAATAATATTAGCCCTGTTAAGAAACTGTCCCACCGTTGGGCACGGGCCTCCTCTTAAACTGAAAGGGGTTTAGGCCATAGTCCACCACGCTGCCCCAGTGCGGGTTGGCGAACTTCACACACCTTCGAGAAACTCTTAGGTTGCAGGTTTCCTTTCGATGTTTTCCTTCACCGTTAAAACAAGTGATAGTCAAATTTTAATACGCACATGCTTTCGAAAAGAAAAAGGTGCGTGCCTGGGTTTGAACCCCCAACCTTTGACTTTGAAGTCCAATGGTCTAACCATTAGGCTATCACTGCTTTATCTAGTGGCATATAGTATCATATTATCCGATCATTTCACATAGTTATCGAAACGTGCTACGTTTGGTCGTATCGAATAAGGGCTAAGTTGAGGAAAACGCTATTTGTGTCCGGACAAACGTGACTAATTGCCTCCTTCGGTCCTGCCTACTCTTGCCATTCTTGAGGTCTTCTCATGTTTCTCGAAGAATTGTAACAGTAAAGCCTCGGGCGAGATGTGATGAGTGAGATGTTAGAAAATCGAAATACTTGCAAAGGATTCTGTCAAAAGAGGGATTTTGTACTGGTAATAACGAAGTAGTTCGCTCTTTAATAAGGCTCTTGTTCTTGCTATTAAGAACGTAACTGCCTCGTTGGTCTAGTGGCAAAGCGCATCGCTTGGTGGTCACGATGTCGCCGTTGGTCCCGGTCCTAAGCCGTCGATCCCAGTTACCACTTGATGTGGTTTTCGTTAAGACGAGCTGTATACCTAGTAAGCGGCTTGATTAGTTCCAACGGCAGGTGGCCACAAACCTGCCTCCGCCAATCCGCACTGGGTCCGCGTGGTGGAGTATGACCTAATCTCTCTCACCTCTATTTGTGAGAGAAGGCCTTTTCCCAGCAGTGGGCAGTATAGGCTGATATTATAGTATTATATTACTTTTAGTTCTTTTTCATCAGAATAAAAGAAATCTAAAAATGTCTAATAAGAAGTCCAGAGTAGACCTCCGGTCCAGTACCGGAACGGATTAAAGCTTTTACCCGGGCGGGGATATGCCCAGCGAAGCCGGCAGATGTGCCCTTTAGTGAGAGCAACTAATTATACGTGAACTGACTATAAGAAGTGGACGGCTGTTTCCTTCGTTTAGTATTTTTGGCTCGCTAAGGTTTATTTCCGTAAAATAAGTGTTTGTTTTAGTATCGTTTTTAGAGATTTTGTTTTGGCAAAACTACGACGAAAACTAACCAAAAAAATGTTCGAAAGACAGTTGACACTTCCTGACGAAGAGCCTGCAGAGTGCAACATGTCGTCGGCGATACATGTTATTTAGTTTATAAGTTTTTTTATGAATTGGCCTGTAAGTTGAACAAAAATATTTTTGTAAAATTTCAGTTGCCTGTAAATATATGAGTTATTATTATTAGGTATGCATTTATTTACCTGCTCCTTTATTTCACTGCCTAGTTGCTCTAGTTGTAAAGCGCACCGCTTTGTGAGAACGAGGTCCTGGGTTAAAATCCTAGGACGGACAGGTGTTGTTTTTCTAGCGAAAACTAGTCCGGAGTTGTTTTCTAGCGAAAACTAGTCCGAATTGTGCCTGGTATATGGCTCGCCCCCCCCCCCCATTACATGAGACCTAACATCGTCAAGGAAACATGGGTGTACTCAGTACACCTCTGCCACCCCCGCTTGGGGAAAATAGGCGTGACGGTGTTTATGTATGCAATTATTTAATATTTTTCTTATAATAAATGTATAAATATTATACAAAAAAGCATATAAATAATAATATTAATAAATAATTATATAAATATATTGTATAAAAAAAGTGTGCTCCACCGACACCAAGGTCTACGACCCAAGCTACCGGTGGACAGGACTCCAAAGGGCGGGACCTCCCTGCCGAGTCTAATACTACCGCCTTCTGTATCAGGCCCTTCACTCAACTGCCTAGCGAGAGCTTCTCGAGGTGTTTATCGGATCTCTTCACCATTAGGCCGTTGACTGATACGACTGTCGGAATAATGATAGTTGAATCAACGTTTCATATGTCGGTAACCTCATGGGCTGGCCCACGAGATTCCAAATATTTAGATAATTTTTCTTTTTCGGCCTTCCCAATGTTCTCATCATGCGGAACGGTGACATCAACTAGCATTACACGACACATCGATCGATCTATCATCACAATATCAGGTTTATTGGCTACAATAGTCCTGTCCGTGATAATAGATCGATCCCATTGGAGCGTGATGTGACCACTTTCGAGAACTGGAAGAGGCTGGCCTTATTATTATCTTTTTTAACTAAATTATACTTAATATGCTCGCAGCGGTAGTATTATCTTCAAGTTTAACCAGAGTTCAGTTGAATCTGCCCGAGATGGGTGCTATTTAAGCGATTTAAATTTTCAAGAGCAGTAATAGCCTAGTGGTTAGATCGTTGGACTGCAAGGTCTCGGGTTTAAACCCAGGCACGCTCCTCTGTCTTTCGGAAAGCATGTGCGAATTAAAAAAAAAAATATCACTTACTATAACGGTGAAGGAAAACATCGTGAGGAAACCTGCATGCCTAAGAGTTTCTCGAAGGTGTGTTTAGTTTGCCAACCTGCACTGGGCTAGCGTAGTGGGCTATGGCCTTAACCCTCTCAGTTTGAGAGGAGGCCCGTGCCCAAGGGTGGGACAGTTTCTTAACAGGGCTAATATTACATAATTATTATTAAATTTTCAAGCATTTTCATCCTTCGTTTGGACTTATTCATCGGAGTCTGGGATGATGGTCAGTGTTATACGAGTAGCAATAACATCGCCCTCTATTAAATTGGAACCTAACATCGTTGGCGAAAAGTGGGTGGACTTACACAGTAAACGTGGAGGTTTATTGCGTACACCCACTGTGTGTGTGTGGGTTTATTTTGGGAATATATGATGTGTGTTATTATTAAGAATTATACGCTGGCCAATTGTAAAACGGATACAACTCATAAATATGGTTACATTTACATTTTTATTACAATCCACAACTAATTGTCTTCACTTAAAACCACTGAGTAGAACCTGAGCACGCAAGGGACAGTCGAGACGACAGTCAGGGCAAACGTCACCAGGATATAAACGTTTTCTTCTAGCACTCGGTTTTTTTCACACGTTAATTAAGTTAGCACTCTAAGTTCAAAACTAGAAAGCTTCATTTCCTCCTTTCTTACTTTATTAGTAACATTCTTATTCTATTCAACCTGAATAAATATATCATCAAATAAGAATAAAACTAGAAAAAGGGCAGACATATTATACCCGACAACAAATTGTTTCCCTGATAATCAGGGAGGGAATATCGTATATCCATCCATATTGCTTCCAATACAGTAAATACGCCCTTATTTTCTATGACCAAATAAACATGTAACGTGGGGCGTTACGATAACTTCGAGAAATAGAAAGAAAGAAGGAAAAATTGACCTACACATTACAGAAAACAGCAATTAGGTAAGTACATAGAACCCGATGAATTTGGAGCAGAAAGGTTATCGAGTGGCGACCACGTATCGGAAGACGTGTAGAGGGCAGGCCCTCTACATGTTAGACCGATGACTGAGAAGGTGGATGCGTACAGAGCAGCGTTGTGGCGGTTTTTGAGGGAGGGAATTTCCAGTTTTTCCAGGAGGCAAATTTCCAGTATCAGTTCAGAGTCTGGCATTGTGCCTGGTCCAGTAGTAAAGACGGAAGCCTTTACTACTGTCCCTATTATATTAGACCTAACACAGTAGGCGAAAAGTAGATGTATACCAGCCCCGCTTGAGGAATATAGGCAAGACGGTGTTCATAAACACCGTCACGCCTATATTCACCAACCGGGGGTGGCAGAGGTATACTGTGTACGCCGCCGTTTTCGCCGACAATGTTAGGCCCTATGTAACAGGGGGTGAGCCGGGCATAATTACACGGTGATCATTATTTTTTTTAAATTATTTATGTTTGTTTCTTAAAAAACGTAGCCCCACATAAGGATTTATCCCTGTGTTGTGGGAGCGTTTACAAAAATGAAAAGTCACATGCACAAATACTCTGACCGGAACCAATAATTGTAGATCTCAAAAAGATATTTCCCGTGCGGGAATCGAAGCCGCGACTATTAGACAGTGGGCGGAGCGGTTTAAGCACTTAACCACTGCGCTAAATCGTCCATCGTAATATAAACGACTTATGGACCTATCCAAATTAAGAATGTGTTGAACGTGAAACGCTGTTGTTTAAACTGACTTGAGCTCTTCATTTTTTAAAATATTACTTATGAAACAGACTGTAGTGTTTAGGCAAAATACCATTATGCGATCATTCCGTAAAAATATTGTAACGTTCGGCCATAGCGAATAAGGACATTGCAAATTAACGTGTTCCATTGGTATTAGATCGTATTGAAATAGGTCGCCATTGTATAAAATAGATTAGTCGATACGACAGGTTGCTATGTATGTAATTAATTTACGAACTAATCCACCTGGTGTTAATTAAGTTGACTGAACCACGAAATTATCGAGTTTCTATTTACATGTCAAATTTTGAGTATGGCAATTACAGTTTATGCAAATGTTTGATTTAAAAAAAGCGTCTCACTTTTTTGCACAAGCGGGGCTGGTAATGATGTACTGTGTTCAACAGGATTCAGACAGAAGAGTAAGTGCAGGGAACAGAGTAAATGTTGCGATGGGAAAGCTACTTGGGAGCCGGCACTTAAGCCAAAAGGCGCAGCTGGCCATACATAACGCAGTTCTTGTCCCAACTCAGAATGAAAGTAGGAGAAATGCGGTGGAAATGCGAGCTCTGCGGAAGATGTGCGGATTGAAGCTGACTGACCGTATTCGCAACAGCGTAGTAAGAAAGCGAGTAGGTATGTAAGATAGTATCGGTGTAAAGATGAGAAAGGGTATGCTCCGTTGGTTCGGGCATATAGAAATAATGTCAGAAGAAAGAATGACAAAACATATATACAATGCAAAAGTGGAAGGATTTTGGGTACCGGGTAAGATCTAGTCTATTTTACCACGACCAAATAGACCGAGTCTTATCTGAAGGACAAGTCAAGAGTCCCCGTAACCGGCGAGCGTGTATGAGACGAACTATGAGAGTTGAGGAAGTCAGAGAGGTTACTCTTATTAAGAGAATGTTCCTTATAATTGTTTCACGTTTCCATTTATTAATGCAGTATTCGTTATAATGGTGACAGCCTGGTTCCCTGTACCACAGGTTTACCTAGTGCAGGCACCAGCCTCTCACAAAGGAGTTCAGATTGAGCATGCTGTACGTACTAGCATTTAAGACCTTATAACCTTTATGAAGAAACAGCGTCCAACATAGGATTCGAACCCAAGACTTCGAGTTTGCCGACTACATCATACGCCAACAGTCAATGAAAGTAGTTGTTTGAATACTCAACCATGTTTACTTAAATCAAACTGCTTCGTCGGTGCAGTGGCAAATAATGCGCGTATCGATCACGAGTTCATCATCATCATCATTATCAGCCTATATCAGTCCACTTCTGGACATAGGCCTCTCCAAGTGCACGCCACTGGGTACGATCCTTGGCTACTCGCATCCAGTTTCTGCCAGCCGCCCTACGAAGTTCCTCGCTCCACCTAGTCTGAGGGCGCCCTGCATTACATTTGCCAGTCCATGGTCTCCTCTCAGAACCTCGATCACGAGTTCCTGGCTTCAAATCCTAGGTCTGACAAGGCGTGATTTTTCTATAAAAATCTCATTATCAGTCCGAAGTCTGGCATTTTACCCGGTATGATATGAATAGGCTCGCCTCCTATTACACTGGCATCTAACAAAGTCGATGAAAAGTGAACCTCTGCTAGCCCCGCTTGTGGAGAACATAGTCGCAACGGTGTTCATTTAAATTAACTTCAAGGTAATCAGGTCAGTCGAAGCAAGAAAACCGTGCTCATGTGGAAACTCACTGACAGCACAAATCTAGAGTGTTTGAGTGGTGCAACCGAAATGATGTCTCACCTTGTATCGTGTCCTGCGTGCCCTAACATCTGCACGCAGGAAGACTTGATATCTGCTTCCGAAAATGCAGTTAGTGTGGCCGCTTTCTGGGTCTCGTCCATATAATTGTATCACGTTTGCCGTCGAAACACTTAGAAGAAGAAGGGTTAATAAAGGAATACCAGTAAAGCGTAAAACGATCGTAAAACTCTGCTCTATTGATGTCGAAATCTATGACACTTCAACACTTTTAGACTTGAAAAGACTTTAAATTTTCATATCGATATCATCACACCAGATCCCTTGTGGGGTAGGCAGAGAGTACAGAGTTCCGGCATGTTTTTTCCAATCTAATAGGTAGATTTAAAATATGTACGTAGTTTTTGGATGGTATTTAAGTAATAATAAAAGTTAAAAAAAGAAAAAAAATATATAAATAATTCTCATGCCCGTTTTCGCTGAAGGTATAGATGTAATTTGTACACCAACATTTCGCCGAAGACTTCGTCATACATCATTTCACATGCCTTTAGAATATTTTTTAGATACTCTCCGAATTAAGGTTTCCTTACGAAGCTTCTGCCACCGTTAGCATGCAAGTGACATGTTTTGAATATTGCCGGTGTTACTACGGCATTTATTTGATTTCCAAATACGATCAAGCGGGTCACTACGCGAAGTAAATGAAGAGGCTATTACACTCCCGCCATTTCTGTATTTACTATCTAGCTAAGAAAGACAGACTGACATAAACTACGCCCACCACGATGACTAACTCAAACTCAAATAATTTATTTTGTAATAGCAGTTTTACGCGACTTCGTACCCGGTCGAAAACAGCGTCACTTACCAGGTCTATGTTTTAAAACCTAGGTCACTTCTGAATAATGTGGCTTTATAATGGTAAAATAATCATTAAATCGCTCCAGTAGTTTTTGAGTTTATTCGCAGCAAACATACAAATCTTTCTCTCTTTATTATATTAGTGTAGATAAGTCCCGCTTAAATTATAATTTAATACATAACATATTTAATACATAATATATAACTTTAATCTATCTCTCTATCTATCTATATCATCACGCCAGATCCCTTACGGGGTAGGCAGAGAGTACAGAGTATATAATAATTATCATATTAAAAATTTAAATCTAATTTAACTACTAATCTACCACCGGATCGAAAAGCGGCTTCCACTGAGAAAATCCGGCAAAGAAACCCAGCGGGTTTGTCTTCTTTATTTAGTTATCTTTTCCATTTTTTTTTTAATCATATTGTGTGGATACAATATTTAGGTTACAATTTAATAGTTTACGATCTAGCTCCAGTGTAATGTCCTACGATCGAGATATGAATGTAATGATATTATCTGTAAAGAGTGTCTAAAGAATCTCAGATGGGCCAGACCCCACAAGTATGATTGCTGGACCCCGTTCACGAGTGTGAATGCTGACACAACTATCAGTCACTTCGACCATATTGGAGGGACGGGAGTGACCCGCGCCAGACCGTCACCGGAGACATTATAGTGAGCATGATCAAACCAGTAGCTCAAAGAAGGTAGCCAGATTGTGTCTACAAAGCAGCAATACCCTAGGCTCCTCAGGCTAAACACGCTACGCTTTACCATTGCCGTAATTACAAGAGAAAAATACATAGCATCACTATTAATAATATGACACTTCAATCCCACGCGGTCTTATATTCTATGTAATCCGAGATTTTGTAACAAGCTTTCTTACATAATTTAGCTTTGATTATGGTTTTAAATTTATTAATTGGTAAATCTCGAATATCGTGTGGAAGTTTGTTATAAAAGCATATACACTGGCCCATGAACGAATTGCTAATTCTGTGGAGACGCGTGACATTTACAGCAAGATTATTTTTACTCCGTGAATTTACAGTATGGATATCGCAAAATTTTTCAAATTTGTCGTTCTCGTATATAACAAATTTTCATATATGAATTGGTAAATAATGTTAGAAATTAAAGATGGTTAGAATAATGGTTATTTCCTTAAACATATCTTTAAGAGATTCTTTAGGATCCTTTTCTGCAGTATAAATATAGTATTAAGGTCTGCAGAGCACCACTAATAACTGAAATAACCGATTTTAGCTTGACGTCAGGGCCTAGTTAGAAGACACAATGCACAGTTGCTTAAGCCTCTTTATATATTCTTCGTGGTTACTACTGGTAGTACAGCTGGTAGTAACACGAACAACAAATGAATGCAAGCTGGGATTTAAATCCTCTTGAATATAACATGAGCGTTTTATCGACTATACCTTCAATGTTTCTCTAATAATATATTTTAGAATACATACATTTTTAAACAACAGTCAACTGGATATAATATTAAACTTAATATTTTTATGTATAAATTACGTCCATATTTACAAAATATTTCAAAACAAAATTACTTAAAGTAGTCAGCGTTATAAGCTCAGCCATTTTAGGTAGGTATTTATCCTGTAAATAATAATAACGGCTTGATAAAATTACTAAGGCTACTCAGCAGCCTTAAATATATTTTAGATTCTAACCCGTCGCTGTAATAATGAAAAAGTTAAAAAGACCCTTTTGACAAAAGTTTATTGTAATTTAAATGCAAATGATAAAGTTTTACGAAGTCTAAAGTATTAACACGTTTCGAAACTTAAAGTATAACTATTCGTGTTGGTCCACTGGGTAGGGGTTGGTAAAGTCATCTTTTTGTGATAGAACATTTCATAGGCATCTGATTGTATCGTTGGTCTAGAGGCAAATAATTCGGGTTCCAATTTCGAGGTCCTAGATTCAAACCTTTAGTCGGACAAACGTAGTTTTCCTATTGAAAAATTCCCAGTACAAATCCAGAGTCTGAATTGCATGGGACCCAATATTGTCGGCGAAAAATGGAAGTACACAGTAAACCTCTGCCACCCCGCTTGGGAAATATAGGCGTAAATGTGTTTTTAATACTTTGTCACTGATTAATGTATTTTAGGTCATAGTTATTTTTATAATATTAGAGTAATGGAGTTGTAGCAGTTGTCCCAAAAACACGCTGATAAAAATCTCCAAGAAAAGTCATTACTATTTGTTTTTATGTTAAAGTCATGTCACTAAGAACCATTATAGTGTGCACCTTTTAGTAAATTGACTGCTCTATCAGGTGATTTGGGTTAAATTATACTAACTGGTCCTATTTGAGGTGCTGACGCTAAAGAAATAAGCCGAGAACAAGACTCAGGTGCTGCGTAAGAAAATCAATACTGTGTGACTTAAGTATGTGAAAAATTTGGTTTGGTTATTTAGAAATGTATTGATGAGGCGCTGGTAGAGGTATGTGAGGTGCTTGTAGGTTTGTGTAAGGCAACCCTGAAGGTTAAGTAGCTTTCGACTCGTTCAGTCAGAAATGGATGACCCTTTCGAGATTTTGCATATGGAAGCACCCATGCGCATCAAAAGGTAAGTCAGTCATTTTTCTCGGCTACCACTTTATAAGTTTTTAAGTTAATTTGGACGGCTCCTAGTGAGTTTAATAAGCATTAAGGAAATGTAGTCATAAAACTGCCTCCACCAATCCGCATCTAAATTAGTAATAACATTCTAATAATAATTCTAATAGTAATAACATTCATTCATAATAATAACATTCTTTGAGAAATTATAATCAAGAGCAGAAGCCGCTCTGCCCGTTGGATTGAGTAGTCGCGGGTTCGATCACCGCATTAGACAAATCTTGTGTGCCCGCATTAACAAAATATTTTTTAATTATACTATACCAAACTGAGATCAATATAAACGTATCTATTAAATCTTGAATGCCTCATTAGTCGAGCGCTGAATCGGCCGGTCAGGCAAAGAGTTATCGGGGTTATTCTACCGAAAAATCTTCAGCAGTCTGGACCTAGAACTATGAATTACGTAGTAGCTCGCCCTATTGTACAGTTGCGCCTCAAATTGTCGGCAAAAAATTTGTGTATAAAGTAAACTGAGAGCCGAGAGAGCCATTGCGAGTTTGATCCCTACACGGGATAAATCGTTGTGCGATTTACGAATATTTGTTGCGGTTTGTGTTAGAATTTTATATTTGTAAATTCAACCATGACACAGGAACTCCTAGTGTGGGGTTATGTTTAAAAAACACATCCGTTTGTGCCCATTCTCTATCTATGACATTGGGCCAGATCCCTTGCGGAGTAAATAAACAACACGGAGTTCCAACAGATTTTGTCTTTACAGAACTCCTATTTTTATTTTATATCTCCGCGTAACTCCTGACGAAGCCATGTTATTCACAGCGTGAGGAGAGCGACGCCGAGCGCCTGACTATCCAGGCGGCGACGCAGACTGCGGGCGGTCGCTACACCTGCGAAGTGTCTGCGGACGCGCCGTCCTTTCAGACAGCGCAGGTTCACACGCACATGTATGTCGTCGGTGAGTGGAAAACGAACTCTATTTATAATTAGTTAGAGTACTAATTACAATGGACGCTTTGGTTTTACATACTAATTTGTTTGTAAGTAACTTTAATTATTTGGGTTCTGTCATGCGGACTTAGACTAAAATATTCAATGTCTCACTGTCACGATAAAATAGAGGACTGTTAAATTACGTTTTGTTACGAAAAATTTCGAATTTTTCGTGAATCTAGGAAATTGCATAATACATTAAAACAATGTCGCTGCTAAGGTAGTTCGTGAAGCTCTGTTATTTTCATCTTCATCATAACGCAGCCCACTGCTGAACATAGCCCTCTTCCAAAGCACGCCATGGGGTCCAGTCCTCAGCTCTTCTATTCCAAATTCTGTTATGTAACTGTCGGCATTGTCCATTATTTAATAGCTAAGGTTATGGCCCGTATCTATTTGATGGATTAAACGTGAATTATTTACGTCTAAAAGAACATCGGCCTCTAATGGATTTTAGATTAAGTACTTACAATTTAGTTGTATATTATAACAAACAGGGTATTTACATAATTTGAAATGAGTAATTATGTAATTGCTTTTCTATTTAGCGCTTAAAGTATAGCTAAAAATACATCTTAGAAATGTATGCGACATTTCTAAGATGTATTTTAAACAATGATTAAATTTATGGTATAAATAAAATTATATTGTCTCAGTTTTAATTAACCGTTCTAGACGAGCCTGTAGGCAGGCTATCTAAGTAGTACAACAATTTTAATTGAATAATTAATTGATAATACAATTAATGGATTTACCTAATTTTAACATGATTGAAAATCATAATCTTTTTAGTTATCTTACTGTGACTGTTTGTGGCATTTTTATATTCGAACGTTTCCGTGCTTCGGAAGGCACTTTAAGACGTTGGTTTCGGTTACCATTAAAGATTTGGTCAAATAGCCGACGGAGCCCTACGGGAGCGCGACGGCACTACTCGGCTACGTTCGTCACGCCGAGTGGGGCTGCGCTGTGTGGCGTCTTCCGTACATTTTAGTACATTACAACTCCCCAAGCCGCGCTACTGCCGCGCTCCCGTCGCACCACGTCGGCTATGTGGCGAAACCTTTAATGTGGTATTCGTTAAGTCAAGTTGAAGGCCACCTATAAGCCTTCCAACTTGACTGAACTGTGACTTTGAAGCACTCCTCAATCTGGGAAGCGCCGTCATTCTGGCGGGCGACTTCAAGAGTAAGCACGTGGCCTGGAATGGTCTCACCACTTCCCTTAACGGTAGGAGCCTTGACGCCCTGGTCGACCTTCTCGACTTTGACGTCATTGCACCCATGCACCCTACCCACTATCCCGGCAATCTCAACCACCGACCCGACGTCCTGTACATGGCGCTTCTGAAGGGTGTTACCTTACGGCTGCACTCCTTAGAAGTAGTCCAGGAGCTCGACTCTGACCATCGACCTGTAGTCATGAGACTCGGTTCCCTCCCTACCACCCCTCAGCGACCCAAACAGACGGTAGTGGATTCGCATGCGCTAAGCACGGTCTTGGCGGATACCGAGCCTCCCCCCCCTCCCTCTCAGCTCTGACTCCATCCCGTCCCCTCCGTCCCCTCCAGGACACCGATCAGGCCGTAGATGCCTTCACCGACCACCTCCGATCGGCTGTCTGCTATAATAATAGTGACAAAATGCATGTCATTGACATTAACAGTTATGTTAATAACTCACACTACTTGACAAAAGATGATTTTTATCATTCAAAATATTTTAAAAGACAGATAGCTGGTTCGCTATCATATTTTTTATATACATCAGCCAAAAAATTGGCTAATAACAAAGTTGCTTCTATTGAGCAATGTAATATTGACATTTGTAATTTAAATTCAGACATTTTTAATATTAAAACTTTTGACATTTCAAGTAATTTAAATTACACGCAAAGACAATAGAAACGATTATGGTTTTTGAAAGGGAAGAAACCAGAACGAATGTAAGGATTGTGGTTGGTAACGATGTGCTGGAGCAAGTGAATGAGTTTGTATATCTTGGATGCGCCTTCAGTAAGGATGGGAAATACACCGCTGACATAGAGAGAAGAGTGAGTGCAGGGAACAGAGTGAATGGTGCGATGGGAAAGCTACTCGGGAGCCGGCACTTAAGCCATAAGGCGCAGCTGGCCATACATAACGGAGTTCTTGTCCCAACGCTGTTATATGGTAGCGAGAGCTGGGTATGTAAGAAGGAGAATGAAAGTAGGATAAATGCGGTAGAAATGCGAGCTCTGCGGAAGATGTGCGGAGTGAAGCTGACCGACCGCATTAGCAACAGCATAGTAAGACAGCGAGTAGGTATGAAAGATAGTATCGGTGTAAGGATGAGAAAGGGCATGCTCCGTTGGTTCGGGCATATAGAAAGAATGCCAGAGGAAAGAATGACAAAACAGATATACAATGTGAAAGTGGAATGATGCAGGTACCGGGGAAGACCTAGACTATCTTACCACGACCAAATAAACTGAGTCTTATCTGATGGAAAAGTCAAGAGTCTCCGTAACCGGCGAGCGTGTATGAGACGAACTATGAGAGTCGAGGAAGCCAGAGAGGTATGTAAGGAAAGAACCTGTTGGAACTCTGTACTCTCTGCCTACCCCGCAAGGGTTCTGGCGTGAGGTTATAGATAGATAGATAGATAGACAATAGAGGCATTCTCTTGCTCTAATTTAAATAAAATATTTAACAATAAAACAAATTTAATTAACATGGTGTGTCAAAATATTCAATGTATAACAGGCAAAGATTTGGAAAATGAATTATTTATGGATGGTTGCAAGATAGATATTCTCTGTCTTTTATTTATTTATTTAATTAGATTCACCAACAGTTATGTACAATAATTCATTTGCAAGTGATACAAATTTTAAGTTCATGACCAATTGCATAACTAATTTCAGGTGAATACAGCATGCATAACAAGTATTTATTCTATATATTATTGACGGATTATTGACAGATATATTATTACTTAGACAATCATAATTAATTATAAAATAAAATTAAATCACTAACTTTCAGAATGAAAAATAATAACAATAAAATGAAATACAAAGAAATATTAATTAATCACACTATAATAAAATTGCAAATAATTTAATTAATTATTGTTTTTTTTAAATTATTTAATGTCATGAGGTTTGGCAAATAAATGTTAGTTGGGTAAGTTTTCGAAAATAAGTCTACGAAATTCATGCGATTTTACTGAAAATATGTCGATTGCGTCTATGCAATATTTATTAACAGCTCTGCACAACCTGGGAATCGGCGAATTGTATCCTAAAACCGTGCTCCGAAATGGATGAACCATTATTGCCATTGCTTTACGGGGTATCCGATGAGGGGCGTTAAACTTTAGACTTTTAATCAGCGATGGACAATCCAATTGGTTGTGTAGTAATTTGTACATGAAATTCAGATCCAGAAGCGCTCTTCTTTTTTCAAGCGATGGTGTATTAAAAAACGCAAATCTTTCACTATAACTTTTATGACTTTTGGATATTCCAGCAGAAAATGCCAAATGCCACATGAAACGCTTCTGAATCCTTTCTAGTCTTAAAATATGTGTAGAATAATGCGGTCTCCAGACAGTGGGACAGTATTCTAGTATGCTACGAATCAAGGTATTGTACAATAGTATTTTTGTTTGCGGCTTTCTGAATGTTTTACCATTTCTTATGACGAACCCTAGCATTTTGGATGCTTTTTTGATTATCTCATCCATATGAGGTTGAAAAGTAAGTTTTTTGTCTAAATTAATACCCAGGTCTCTAATTGTGTCAACTTCACGTATGGAAGTGCCTTCTATAGAATAGCTAGAATCAATGAAATGGAGTTTGCGGGTGAACTTCATGTGATAGCATTTATTAGTGTTGAGGTGCATTTGGTTGTTGCTGCACCACTGGGTAATGTGTTCTATGCCCTGTTGTAAAAGAGCTACGTCGTAAGTATTTTTTATAATGCGTGAAATTTTTAGATCGTCGGCGTACATATAAGGTTCAGAATGTAGAAGGCAATTAGGTAAGTCATTTACGAAAATATTAAAGAGGATAGGACCCAAATGTGATCCTTAAGGTACACCAGAAGAGGCAGAGAACAAGTTTGACCTGAAACCATTAACTACGACGTAGAAGGAGCGATTCCTCAGGTAAGTCTCGATCAATTTAAGAAGACCTCCACAGAAACCATATACTGATAATTTGTGGAGCAGTATAGAATGGGGCACCTTATCGAAGGCCTTGCTGAAGTCAGTATATATTACATCTACCTGCTGACGACAGTCAATTGCCTCAGCCAAATCTTCCACAAATGTGACCAAGTTAGTTGAAGTAGACCTTGCCTTGACGAAACCATGTTGATGGATAGATAAATACTGACTAAAATACTTTTGTATGTGAGGACAAATTATGGACTCAAAAATCTTTGCTATGGTAGAGATAATCGAGATTGGACGGTAATTGTTCACGTCTTCCGTTCCCCTAGACTTATGAATAGGTACTACTTTGGCTACTTTCCACTCATCCGGAAATATTCCAGATGAGATCGATGTCGCAAAGATAATATGTAGTGGTATTATCAAGTTGGACGAACAATTTCTAAGAAAATTGGCGGAATACCGTCTGGGCCCGCACCCTTAGATATTCTAGACTATTTTAGCTTGCTTGCTTTGCTTATTTAGCTTTTTCATTATTGTTGTTTGGTCCACTACCACTGAGCCAAAACTAAAGCTTAACTTGTCTATAAGCTTTAAGTTATTCGACATAGTGAAGTTATTATTAGAATTCCCATTATTGTAGACCTGCGAGAACAGAGATGCGAACAAATTACATATCCCCTCACCATCGGAGCTGACAGAAGTTCCGTCAGTCATTTGGCTAGGGTAAAAACTAGATTCCACTTTCTTAGACTTCACATATGACCAGAAGTATTTGGAGTTATGGTTGATTTTACTCTCTACATCGTCTATGTATTGATTGTAACACTTCTCAGCTATTTTTGAACACCTTTTGCTTAACAAATTAAACTCTATTTTGTCCCTTGGGTTCCGGTACTTTTTAAATCGAGAATGTATGTTATTTTTTTCTTTTAGTATGGCAATGAGGGATTTAGTAAACCACGGTGGATATTTACGGTTCCCAGCCTTTTTGCGAGGCACATGTTTGTAAATTACTTCCTTGAGTTTGGCATAGAATATCGATAGCATGGAATTAACATTTGTGCGTTGCGCTAATTCCATGTTCCAGTCAATCATTGACAGATCATTGTTAATCACTTCATAGTCAGCCTTGTGGTAGTTTAGCCTTCGATTATTAAGGTTGACAACAAGCTCTTTACTTTCCACGCTCAATACATCGACTTCAAGTGGTGGATGTAAAGGGTCAATCTGTGCAAGCGCGATTAGGGCTGCTGACACAGTACAGGATGGTACGTCTGACAGAACAAGATCTAGAAATTTTTGCCTGTTATTTGGTATTTGATTGAGCTGCCATAGGTTGGCAACATGTGCAAAATCGACCAAAAACTGACCCAATTTCGAGCACTGACTTGTTGTAGCTCTTTTCCAATTAATATTACTGAGATTAAAGTCACCTAATATGCAAGAGCGACCTTCATAATGATCAAGTAGAGAGTTACAATTTTGAATAAAGTGTTTCAAGATTTGACAATGGACAGGAGGAGGGAGGTAGACAGCACAGATAGCCAATTGTTTGAATGATTTGGGATGAGGTATATTTATCAAAACCCAAAGATCTTCACAATTACTCTCTCAAACCATCATTCGCGTACTCGTCAGGTGTTTCATGACTGCGACTAATACCCCACCTCCCTCCTTACCGCCATGGAAACCTGATGACTCTCTATCACGTCTATATACTATATAACGGTCATCAAATAGTTCAGTGCTTAAGACGGCAGAGTTCAGCCAAGTTTCGGTTAACACAATGATGTCATAACTGCTAGTAATCAAGTTCTGAAAAAATAAGTGTGTTTTAGTCCTCAGGCCACGAGTGTTTTGATAATATATTTTTATTTGTTTAAATTTTATAGTGTTACGTAATTGATTCGTGCATAGTAATTAATTTTTCTACTTTAAATTATCCAAAACACTCATTTCCCTCACTACAATGTACTTATCGTGCTCGCTCTTGCGAATAAGAACACGGCCGTTCCTTACCCAGACGAACCTGTACCCCTTTTCTTTTGCAACTTTTCTCGCTGCTGCGTGGAGTGATTTGTTTAACGGAGATAGATGTTCTGTGACGTAGACTGGTAGCTTCGCACCGCTGCATCCCATGTGTGAACTGTTGAGTTTATTCGCGGGGTTTGCTCTGTTGTAGCTTATGGTAGCCGCCAAAAATTGATCTCGCTTATTTACGCTATTAAACTCTACTATAACCGATCGTGGGCGTGTGTTCTCAGGATTAATTTTAGCGGCCCTTGTTATACGCATGATATTGTCATCCTTTATTTCACATGATATACTTTTGCCCAACTCCTTTAAGATAGTGACTAAGTTTTCGGACCTTTTTTCGGGGAGACATTGTATTTCTATATTTTTGCACCGAGCATGTTGTTCAAGCTGGTTAATGCGTAATTTTAAATCTGTGATGGTGGAGTGCATTAAGGTACTTTGTTCCTGAACTTTTTTCACATTATTTTGGACTGCTTTTTGCTCATTTACAATGTCGTCGAACTGGTCACTCACAAATTGCATAGCTTGTTTTACATCTTGAAGCTCATTTTTTACCTGTTGAAGTTTGGCATCTAAAATTGCACGCATTTTTGAACTTAACTTGTCTGTTAGATCAGCTAAATGCGTTCTCAAAACATCGTCCATAATTTTGCGAATCTCATCGCGTGTTACTGGGGAATCCTCATTGCCAGAAGGTGGTGACAACGCCTGCCTCTTGGTAGGACGGAGAGTCACGTTCTCGCTTGGGTGTATGCGGGTATTATCGTTATTGCTGCCCTCTGGCGCATTATAGCGTTGATTCGTTGATTGACTCGTAGATGGCATCGTCCCGTGGAGTAATTTTATCTCGGAATGTGGTCTGATATCCTCCTTACAGGGGTGTTTGGTGGTGTTCGTTTAAGCGGCATAATAAACAATTGTATTAATCAAAACCACCCGCAGAACAATAAAATTATTTCCTTGCCAAACTGTTCGAATAGTAAAGTTTCGTTGTCCGATGCACAGCGCGGTCACGGCAAGAACGACGTGAGTCCCGTGGATATCGCGTCGCTTACGCGTTACAGCAGAGCACTTCCCGATATCACTTTATGGCAGAGTAAATTAGTTATTGCTTTAATGTGTATGGTAATAGTCTTGTATAAGTCACTTTAGAATCATTACTCGATGCACAAAACAGCTAAAAACTAATATCACTTGTCGATTGACAACTTAAAATCGAGACCAGGTGACTTTATAACCGTAGAAACAATTTAAATATAGGAGACAAATTCAATAAGGTATTGTTTGCACGGTAGCCCGAGAGCGTCTTACTGAACATTGGCTGAAAAGTAACCAGATCACGTTCAATTTCTCAAATCATCAGGTTGCTAGCTCTTTCAGCAGAGTTAACATGATACATGGTGGCTGTCTAATAATCTTAAATAAAAATATTAAATTTAAAGAACGTAAGGATATTGTAAGCCTATCTGTTGAAAGAGTTATAGAAGTTGCATGTATTGAGTCTGAGCAGTTTATTGTTTTGTGCGTAAACAGACCTCCATCTTCACCTTATGATGATCTCGAGCGGTTAATGAAAGACATTTTATTTAAAACCTCCACTTCAAATAAAACAGTTGCTATCTGTGGAGACTTTAATATCAATTTATTAGAAAACAATATTCTTACTACGAAGTTTATAACTCTTATGAAATCGTATAATATGTACAATGTTTTCTTGGAACCTACTAGAATAACTGCTACTAGTGCAACATGTATTGATAATATTTTTACTAATGTTAGACCTAGATATTATTCTGTAATAAGCAAACTAGAATCCGATCATAGCGGTCAATTAGTTGTGTTTCTTAGGACTAGTAAGGTTCAAAAGAAAAAGGTTAGCTTTGTCCCAATGAATCTAGGCCGCTTAGAGCGTTTTAAATGCAATATAATTGAGAAAGTACCTAGGTTGCCCTTTCAGGATGACCCAAACGATTAATTTAACTCATTGTTCCATCTAATCAGGGATGAATTTAATAACATTTTTAAGCCCAAAAATGTCATAGTTGGTGATCGTGCTGGTTTTAGTGAATGGGCAACCTGTGGTATTATTAAAAGTAGACTAAGTTTATATGAACTTTATGATGAAAAATCTTATAACCATAAACCAGAATTTATTGAATATGTTAAGAATTATTCTAAAATTTTTAAAAGAGTAGATAGACTTAGCACGAAGTGTTCAGCCCCGACGACGTCCGCATCTCCAGACTTATCAAGTGTGCCGAGCTCCGCTTGATGGATCTTGACGGCGCCACCACAGATGAGGAGATTGCCGCAGCAGTAGCACGAGAAGGGGGATGCTCGCCGGCCGACGTAAAGGTGGGATCGATACGTCCAGGTCCGTCAGGCCTCGGAGCGACCTGGGTGCGTTGCCCGATTGCTGCGGCCAAAAAGGCGGCCCAGAAGAGTACCATGGCGATAGGCTGGGTTACAGTTGGCGTCCGGCTCCTTGGACTCAAGCCGACCAGGTGCTGTCGGTGCCTTCGGACGGGGCATGTGAGTGCCATGTCCCCCACCGATGGGGATCGCAGCAAACAATGTTATCGCTGCGGCAAGTGCGGCCACATAGCCAGTGCATGTTCGGCGTCGCCGCACTGTTCGGTATGCGAGGCTGCCGGGAGGCCGGCCGCGCACAGAGTGGGGAGCGTGGCATGTGCAGCGCCCCCTATTAAAGGAGTCAGAAAAGAGGCCGCCGTTGGTGCCAGGCCGGAAAGCATGGAGACAGAAGGACTCACCAATGGACAGTAGTCGCATACACAAAGTCCTTCAAGCTAACCTCAACCACTGCGGCGTGGCTCAGGATCTCTTCCTGCAGTCCATACGGCAGTGGTTGATGGATATCGCCGTAGCCGCAGACCCCTATTTTGTGCCAAACCAGCCCACCTGGGCTGGGGACTCACTGGGCTCTGTCGTGATTGTGGGAGCGACCGCGCTGTCTTTGGTGGAGAGAGGTCGGGGATTTGTGGTGGTAAAGTGGGGAGAAACGGCCGTAATAGGCGTTTACTTCTCCCCCAACAAGACTTTGGCCGAGTTCGAGATCTTCCTGGACGAGGTTGGGGTGGCGGTGCAACGCATAGCACCGCTACCGGTATCCGTCCTGGGAGATCTAAACGCCAAGTCTACGTTGTGGGGTAGTCCCACCACTGATGTGTGGGGACAAACCCTCGAGGAGTGGGCGATCAACGTGGGCCTGGAAATCCTAAACCGGGGGTCCACCCACACCTGCGTGCGACAGCGTGGCGGATCCATAGTGGACGTGTCGTTTGCTTCCCCCGCTGTCGCAGCACGAGTCCAGAGGTGGCAGGTGATGGAGGGGGTTGAGACTCTATCCGATCACCGATATATACGGTTTGAAATCTCCCCCCTCGGAGGGAATGGCAGGCGTCGTGGTTCGGGGAGTGCGGCGGCACATTTCCCGAGGTGGGCTTTAACACGGCTGGACCTGGATATAGCAGTGGAGGCAGCCTTTGTCCAGGCGTGGGCAGCACAAAGTGGAGCGCCGTCGAATAATGTCGAGGACGAGACCGCGTGGTTTTCTGCAGCCCTGACCGCTATTTGTGACTCCGCCATGTCGAGAGCCGGGTCCCACCCTCCGAAGAGGGCGGTTTACTGGTGGTCGGCGGAAATTGAGGAACTGCGCAGGGCTTGCATAGCGGCGAGCCGCGTGTACATATGGCAACGCAGACGGCGCGCGGGACGAAGCCAAAGGTCACCGGTTGTATGCCGTATACCGGCAAAAGAAGGAGGACCTGCAGCTGGCTATTCTCAGATCCAAGGCGGAAGCACGGGAGTAGCACAAGCTGCGTGGCCAGGCGCCCCCCCTAACCTATACCCTGCAACCTGCCCTCCTGCAGGAAGTAGTTTCGATTTATTTCCGGACCGAAACGCACATGTGCCGCCGGAAATGGCATCACTGTCAGAGAGGGGATCTGATATCGACAACGGAGTGCAGGAGATAACGTCGGAGGAGATTGCTGCCGCGGTCTGCAAAATGCGGGCCAAAAATACAGCTCCAGGCCCGGACGGTGTGCCCGGCCGAGTTTTAGCCTTGGCCCTCGACTCTTTGGGGGACAGATATTTGGCCCTGCTCAATTCCTGCCTTAGGGCGGGGAAGTTTCCCATGCCATGGAAGAGGGGAAAGCTCGTTCTCCTGCAAAAGGAAGGACGACCTGCAGGGTCGCCGTCGGCGTACAGACCCATAGTCTTGCTGGACGAGGCGGGAAAGGTCTTTGAGCGCGTGCTCGCTGGCCGCGTCGTCCAGCACTTCCGCACAGTGGGGCCGGACCTGAACAGCAGCCAATTCGGATTTCGAGGGGGCCGATCCACGTTTGATGCAGTGTTTTGTGTGAAGGCCTTCTCCGAGGAAAGTGTGGCGAGGCGCGGGGTGATGTTGGCGGTATCGTTAGACATTGCCAACGCTTTCAACACCCTGCCATTCGAGTGCATTGCGGAGGCCCTGCGGTTTCATAGGATACCGGGGTACCTGCGCCATATCGGCGACTACCTAATGGCAAGGTATGTCGTCTGCGTGACGAGCGACGGGCGGCTCTTAAGCCGTCCCATGAAGTGCGGTGTTCCACAGGGGTCGGTGCTAGGTCCACTCCTGTGGAACATTGGTTTCGATTGGGTTCTGCGCGGCTCCTTGGAGAGGGGTCTGCGCCTGATATGCTACGCAGACGACACACTTGTCACGGTTCAGGGGGCTAGTGTGGAGGAAGCTGTTCCGCTTGCGATGGGAGGAGTAGCGGAAGTGGTCGGTCGTGTCCAGCGTT
Organism: Phalera bucephala; assembly: GCA_905147815.2. Lineage (NCBI taxonomy): Eukaryota > Metazoa > Arthropoda > Insecta > Lepidoptera > Notodontidae > Phalera > Phalera bucephala. Next base: position 26,067,922 of record LR990613.1, on the reverse strand, counting down.
TGGGCCTAAAGGTGGCCCTCGAGAAGACCCAGGCTATCTGCTTTCACGGGCCACGAAGGCGGCCGCCGCCTGGGACTGCCCTGTTCATAGACGGAGTTGCAGACGCGGTTGGGGCCCAGATGAAATATCTTGGCCGCGTCCTCGACTCGCGATGGAACGTTGGGCCCCATTTTAAGGCGCTGGCCCCAAAACTGCTCAAGGCGACAGAAGCTCTCAGTCGGCTCCTACCAAATCAGCGCGGCCCGAGCGCAAGCTGTCGCCGCCTCTATACTGGGGTGGTGCTGTCGATGGCCCTGTACGGCGCGCCAGTGTGGATGGACTCCCTGACCGCCCAGAACAAGGCCCTGATGCGACGTCCGCAGCGGGTCATGGCGGTCAGGGTGATACGCGGATACCGCACAATCTCGTGCGAGGCGGCGTGCGTACTTGCGGGAACCCCACCCTGGGACTTGGAAGCAGAGGTGTTAGCCACCGTCTATCGTCGTAGAGCGGAGCTCCGACAGAACGGCGGCAGTCCCATGCCTGACGAGCAGGCAGCATGGCGGCGACAGGCGCAGGAAGGCGCCTTAAGGAAGTGGCGGGAACGACTGGTCGAGCCAACGGCAGGCCATTTAACCATACGGGCGGTTCGCCCAATCCTCGCGGAATGGGTGAAACGAAAACATGGGGCGCTGACCTTCCGATTAGTGCAGATCCTGTCGGGGCATGGATGCTTCGGCAGGTACCTTTGGAAGGTTGCCAGGAGAGAGGCTGATGCCTCATGCCACGAGTACGGTGCCGCCGAGGACACTGCCCAGCACACGCTGGAAGAATGCCCAGCCTGGGTGTGCCAGCGCAGTGTCCTCGTGGGCGTCATAGGGCGAGTCCTTGCGCTGTCGGCAGTAGTTCGCGCCATGGTCGGCAGCGAGAGATCGTGGCAGGCAGTAGAAGCCTTCTGTGAGGCAACCATTGCCCAGAAGGAGGCGGCGGAACGGAGCAGGGAGAGGGATCCCCTCGCTGCTCCGAATCGACGCCGAAGGACTGGGCGGAGAAGACGGGCGGCCGCAGATCTTATGCCGCCGTGAGAGGGGCCTGCGGGCACCAGCAGCGGGGGTTGTTGTTGCCTGCGCAGACCATCTGGCCCCCGAGGTTGGAAGACGCGCCAAGTGTTCCGGCGCGTCTTCGCCAAGAAGAGGAGCAGGGCGGGGTTACCCTGCATAAGGAGAGTCCGGAAAACGGACAGCCGCTGGCGGGTCGTGGAAGGAGTCTCCGTACCCGTAACTCGTCGATAAGCGGGCGAAGGAACACGGTGGGGTTTTAGTTGGTAGGACTTGCTCCAGCGACGGCCGGCCGTTTACTCCGACCGTCGCTGGAGCAAGGAGTCCAACATAACCCGTTCGCGTCCCCGCTGCGAACGGGTATCCATGAAGATTTCCCCACCAATAAAAAAAAAAGGTGCTAAGTCTATCTACTTAAGAAATTAAATTAAACAATCCAATTAAACATTAAAATGACTTGGAACGTTATTAATAGTGAAACCGGTAGGACAACAGTGCGAAATAGAGACTTTAATTTGAAAATTGGTGATAAAAATGTGAGAGCGGATCAGGAAGTAGCGTCGGAGTTTGAGACTTTTTTTACTAATATTCCTTTGTTAACTACTAAAACTCTGACGTCGTCTTGTTCTTCGGCTGAGTCGCTTCTTAAACAAAGTGTATCAGAATGCAGCACATCTTTTGAATTTTCGGTTGTCAGTGGGAAAGATATAATAATAATTTTAATAATCTTAACACGGCGGATGTATGAGGGCTGTCTGTAAAGACAGTTAGTTCTGTAATCCATATTATTGCTCCCCACTTGGCATCTGTGTTTAACGGTTGTGTTGCTAGTGGTGTATTTCCTGATCTTATTAAACTTAGTAGAGTGATTCCTTTGTTTAAATCGGGTAGTACATCGGATCCAAATAACTTTCGGCCTATTTCTGTGCTGCCCACGTTAAGTAAGTAAAATATTTGAAAAAATTATCCTAAATCAGTTGATAACCCACTTTAGTAGTCATAAACTACTTCACAAAAACCAGTTTGGATTCACTAAGAATCGCTCAACTACTGATGCAGGTGTTGAATTAATGAGAAATATTTTAATGGCCTGGGAGAACTCGCAGGATGCTTTAGGTGTATTCTGCGACTTGTCTAAGGCGTTTGACTGTGTGCATCATGAAACTCTCCTCAGGAAATTACACCATTACGGAATTAGGAACAGGGCTCTCGACCTCTTGATATCTTATCTCTGTGATAGAATTCAAAAGGTTGATGTTAATGGGAAGCGATCTCCCGGTTCTAACGTGACAATGGGCGTGCCCCAGGGTTCGATTCTCGGTCCATTTCTATCCCTCATATATATAAATGATTTACCCTACTATGTAGGGGATAATCAGGACAGGCCACCTGCTGTTTGAACTTATCAAGCCACCTATAAGGCTTCCAACTCGGCTTAACGACTACCATATTAAGTGGTAACCGGAATCAACAGCTTAACGTGCCTTCTGAAGCATGAAGGCGCTCGAATATGAAAATTCCACAACGGTCACCCATCTCAAGCCGACCGAGTCGAACGCTGCTTAACCTTCGTGATGGGTAATAATCACCACGGTCACACAGCGCTACGAACGCCCTTTAGCTAATAATTTAACTAAATGACAATCCTAATTTCACACCAACGCCCCTGTCAATGTCAGCCACGGGCCTAACGATCCTTGTAGCACTATAGAAACGACAATGTGACGATGTATGTCACAATTCTCAACTCTAAATCTCTACAATGCAAATTTCTTGAGCTTCGTTACTGCATTCTACAAGGAGGGATCAAAAAGTAGTGAGAATGAGATAGAATATAATAACTATTGATAACTTAATAATTTATTTTTCTACATAGTTTCCGAGTCTCTCTACACACCGAGTCCAGTGCTTTTCCAAGGCTTCAATCCCTTTCACAAAACAAGTTTTGTCTTGGACCTGAAAAAAGCTCTCCACGGCATCCATCACCTCGTTATCGTCTTCGTACCTGTTTCCTCTTAAGTATTGTTTCAATTTGGGTAACAGATAAAATTCGCTAGCCGCCAGATCTCGTGAATAAGGGGATGGTCAACCAATTCGAAGCCAGCTTGCTGAATGGCAGCCATCGCAACTGCCGACCTGTGCGCGGGTGCGTTGTCGTGATGAAACAGCACCCTTTCAAGTTTCCCTCTCCTTTTCTCTTTGATGGCATTCCTCAACTTGGGAATTAAAGTTGCATAATATTGGCCTGTAATAGTGGTTCCACGCTCCAGGTAATCAATCAACAATATTCCTTCTGAGTCCCAAAATATTGAGGCCATAACCTTGCCAGCCGATGCCACGACACGAAACTTCTTCGGGATCGGTGATGATGGCCGTTTCCATTGCGAAGATTGCTGTTTTGTTTCGGGATCAAAATGATGGAACCATGTTTCGTCCATTGTTACGAAACGAGACAAAAAGTTTTCAGAATCTTCTTGAAACCTGTCCAACAATATCTTCGAAATGTCAAGTCGATTTTGTTTCTGACTGTCGGTTAACATTCTCGGCACCCATCTTGCGGAGACTTTTCTCATATTCAAATATTGTTTCAATATGGATTGAATATTTCCGTATGTAATGCCCGTTTCTTGAATTAAGTATCGGATGGTAACTCTTCGATCGCTCAATAGAATTTTCTCGACTTTCGCAACATTTTCTTGGGTAACTGACGTCGATGGACGGCCGCAACGATGTTCGTCTTCCGTGCTCGTTCTCCCTACTCGAAATTGAGAAGCCCACCTTGCGACAGTGGAATACGGCGGTGCTCCGCCGTATTGCGACTCTCCTAATGCTGCCTCCAAATCGCAATGAATCTCTTGCGTCGTTAACTTTTTTAAACAGAGGTATTTAATAACGGCTCGCACTTCGTTTTTTCCATTTTCGAGAACACGTTCCGACACGAAGCAAACAAATGACTACATTCAGGAAAAAACAAAAGAGAATCGAAGTTTTTTTATTTTATTACTATTACAAATATGTATCTGAGCTATGCCTGCCAGTATTTTTTTTTTACCTAGGAGTATGTCGTTCTCACTACTTTTTGATCCCTCACTGATTTCGGTAAAAACAATACTGCCTTTGTAATAAGTAATGTAGTAATCGATATTCAAACGAATTATGTTTTTATTCAAAGTGTCACCTATGCCTGACTTTTGAAGGCGGATGCTTTCTCTATAAAAAATAGTGTAATGTAGGCCGTTCCTTTCAGTAATATAACATATTTTTTAAATAAATCGTGGCCCCACAGTAAGATTTATTCCCGTGTCGTGGGTGCGCTTACATACATGAAAATTCACAAACACAAATACCCAGACCGAAACAAATAATTGTGGGTCACACAAAGATTTGTCCCGTGCGGGAATCCAACCTGCGGCTATTCAACCAAGTGGGTGATCCAGTGACCTAATCTATCTCAATTTTGCCTAACTATGAGAAAATATCGGCTGAGTTATTTAACAGTTAAAAGTAGAGATTTAAACAATATAATATTATTTTCAAAACGTCCAATTTGAGGGTATTGCATTTGCTATTACGAAGGCAGAATAGGCGACATGTATTAATGTAAGTCCACACGATTACGGTGGGTGTTTTTGTTCACTCGACGAACCAATTCCAACTAGTGGCCTTGTTTTATATTACCGTATCGCCCCAAGGCATCTCCATGTTCTACAATAAACGGATGAAGTATGGGCACCTATCAGCGATCAGCTTTTGTATTTTCTATACACGATCAAAACCTTTCTCGTTCGCTTTAATCCGGAAATTGTTCGTCAGAGCCTTGTTGATCTTATAGTGCATAATACGTGTAACGATTACGAAGACTTAGTTTCGAATCCTGGCTCATAAAAATGTGTTCTTTATACTGAAAAAATCTAAGGGATAAGTCCGGAGTCTAAAATATTGGTACGGTCAGTGACATAAATCGCTTAACATTCTTAGTTTTTCAAATCGCTTGCACACTTTTGTATGGAATCTATTATTTTTGCTGATCCTAACAATTTTGAATACGTTCCTAATAATTTCGATTTGACAATGTTCACGAGAAATGTGAAAAATATAGAGTATTGTTTAACTAACCTATTGTGTCCCACTGCTGGGCAAAGGTCTCCCCTTCCTTCCTCCAAACAGTCCTATCCTTGGCCAATAACGGCCACTCAGGCCGATATGTAACGAGATCATCGCGCCACAGCGTCGTAGGCCTACCACAACGACGATGTCCGTGTTCTGGGACCCATTCGGTACTCCTTTTAGCCCACCTATCGGCGTTCATTCGGATCAGATGACCGGCCCAATCCCACTTAAGTCTAGTGGTTTATACGCCCACATCTATTACATGGGTCGTGGAAAGCAGCACCGAGTTCCGCACTCTATCCATACGTTTAACACCCAAGATGCTGCGCTCCATTGCCCTTTGACAAACCTTGAGTTTGGACTTTTGAGCCTCGGTGAGTGACCATGTCTGCGCACCGTAGGTGAGAACAGGCAAAATACACATGTTGATGAGTTTGTGCTTCAGTGTCAAGGGAAGGTCGCCCTTCATAAAATGCCCCATGGACCAGTAGCTCTTCCAGGCATTTTCGATACGGCGATCGATTTCTTTGCTTTGCCTATTTTCGAAGGAGACTAGCTGGCCCAGGTATATATACGCATCAACATAGTGTAGGATTTGCCCATCAACCTCTACTTCACGTTTGGTGATATTGGTCATGAGTTGAGTTTTCTACCGATTCATCTAGTCCAACCTCGAGACTTGTCTTGCTCAATTCTCCGAGCATTTCCTCTAGTTCTTGGGCTGTTTGGGCAAAAAGGACAATGTTCTCAGCAAAACGCAAATTTGTAAGTCTACTGCCATTGATGACAATGCCCCTCGTTGCCCATGAGACCGCTAAGTGCTTAAATATCTCTTCAAGAGCACTTGTGAATAATTTTGGAGAGTGCGGGTCACCCTGTCTAACACCTTTTTCTATTTTGAAAGACGGACCAGTAAAAGAAAATTTTGTTTTTATTGAGGCTGTGCTTTGATTATTTTAATTTAATCTAAATTTTAATTAAATCTATGTAGGTTTTGTCAATGTTTTGGTTTTCCAGGGCCGAAAATATGGCAGTGTGATGAATGCTATCAAAAGCCTTTGAATAATCTATAAAGGCTAGATACAGGGGTTTTTGGAATTCATTAAATTTTTCATTCACTTGATTTAGAGTTTGAAGATGGTCAGTGGTAGAGTAGTTAAAGCGGAAGCCGGCTTGTTCTGGAGTTAGATGACTGTCTAGTTTAAAGGTAATACGATTAAGAATGACCTTAATAAACACTTTGTATAAGTGGGATATTAGACTTATGGGTCTATAATTAGATATATCCGATTTACTGCCCTTCTTATGAAGAAGGGTAATATTCGCAAGACACATTTGATTTGGAAAAGCATCGGTCTTTAGTATGGCATTGCAGAAATTTGTGATGTGGGGTAGTTATGTAGAAGAACCTATTTTTAATGCCTCGGTTGTAATCCCATCAGCTCCAGAGCTTTTGCCGTAACGCATGGTTTTGAGAGCAATACTAAAAGAGTATTACTGACTTCAAAATCTGGTAGTGTTAAGCGGCTTATGTTGCTGAGTTCCTGAGATCTTATCAATGGCTATAGAGACACTTCCTATTACATTGGGATTCCACATCGTTGGTGTTTATGTGTATATACATAATACAGCTTTGACCACTACGCCTGGGGAATATCGGCATGATGATGTTTATTTATTTATTAATCGAAATCTACAGCCCTTAATGATAGACAGACATGGACAAAATGTAATCAGATTAATGATTAACCTTCCCCGCTTGGGGAATATAGGCGTGATAGTGTATTAATGGTTAAAGATTACAATTACATTTTGTAATCTTCAACGATTACAATTACACTTTTAATCTTAAATCATGGTTGAATATTAGAAAATGCAATCATAATCATGATTCCGATTACATTTTGCCCATCGCCATGATAACTCAACAAATAACATACAGCCACATTTTATTTCGTCTTTTTTACTGTTATAAAGTCTGTGTAGTATATTCTGTTCTATTGCGGAATTTCTGGCAGTATTTATTCATAAGTTAAGCACATTTCGGGTCCATTTAAGCCAAGTTTAATGAAAATGAGCTGTAGTTTTTCACTTAGCTCTCGCGATAGTGCTTCGTGCAGGCGTACAGACAACAACGTAAGTAGCTTAACATTTCAGTTGATCAAATCTGTATTACTCTTTATTTTATTATCGTTGGTGAATATTTTTTTAAACCAAATCATTAGCAATAGATTCAAATATATTTAAATCAATAAAAATAATGGATATTATGCAAAACAAAAGTGTGAAAGCAATTTAAAAAACTAATTGTTTAGCAACTTATGTTGTTGACTGTACCTACTATTTATGAAAGTTCCGAAGTATGTTAAGATTTATTCTCTCAGTAAACTTATGATATTTGTTATAAAGGAAAAGAAAAATGTGGTTTTGTACAAAAAAACGGGTCACTTTAAATATAAGTTATGTCTGAAAAAAAACTTTCACAGTCTTCGATATACAAGACAATTGACCTCTCATTAGTCATCATGATAATGACGGGCAAGTGAGAAAGTGTAACTAGGAATATATTTTATTATTAGGTTGATAATATCTTAATATCCTGATCTAATCTCCGTTGTCGTGGGTGCGTTTACAAACATGAAATTTCACATACACAATACCCGGAAATCAAACCCGCGACTATTTGGATCAGTGGGCGGAGCGGATTAAGCTCTTAACCACTGCGCCAAATTGTCCAAACTTATCTATATATTTTCGCCAGTTCGAGGTAGGCAAAGAGTACAGCTCTCTGGCTTCCTCCACTCTCATAGTTCGTTTCATACGCTCGTCGTTGGTAATATATCGGTTAAATATTGAATTCCTTGATTTACGCGAATATTACACAGGAAATAAAATTAAAGGGACCCGGCGTGATAATATACATTGTAATAAAATAATTTTTAACGATTTTATTGCAGTTGGTTTCATTTTAAGTTGCCGACATTTCAGAATGTGAATAATAAGACAGTGAATAATCTACGCTGTTGACAGCAGGGCCTTTACAGCTTCAACGGGCAAGAAGTTTCCAGTGTTCATATATCATAATTTTCATCAATTCATATCAATACCCATAGTCACTGAAAGTAATCCCTTCCCGTGATCATGGATCTACTTAAAGATAGACTCCTTATATTATTGATGACAGTTTTTGACGACGGCTTTGTGCGCTCCATAACAATTTATTCCGGTCTGGATGTTGCATATACGATTGTATTAACAGTAAATCGGTAATCTTATTACTAATTACTTCCAGTAACTAAACATGTACCTATCTATCTATCTATATCTATGTCATCGCGCCAAATCCCTTGCGGGGTAGGCAGAGGGTACAGAGTTCCAACAGGTTCTTTCCTTACATACCTCTCTGGCTTCCTCCACTCTCATAGTTCGTCTCATACACGCTCACCGGTTACGGAGACTCTTGACTTGTCCTTCAGATAAAACACGTTCTTTTGGTCATGGTAAGATAGTCTAGGTCGTCCCCGGTGTATTTTTGCATAAGTATAGAGATTATCTATAAGCCATAGTAAGCCTCAGTTTAATAATAGGTAATTTTGTCACCAGTGTTGCCCAAATCTGGTCCTTCGATGCACGGCCTGAAGCGGCGGTACAGGCCTGGCATGAAGCTAAAAGTGGAGTGCATAAGCCGACATTCTTTGCCTGCCGCCAACCTGTCCTTCTTCATTAACAACGACGCGGTAAGTGCTTCTATATACGTATGTATTTTTATAGAACTTAAGTTACTTTTATATTATTTACCAACTGGAATAATACCTCTTATGTTAGTAAAAATAAGATAGGAACCTTAAGAATAACATTGTTGGGATTTAAGCCGCATTGTATGTCTTGTGGTCACGAATCATAAGACTGTAAAAGTCTCAGTAGTAGTTCTGATTTTGGAATTATGCTTAGGCCTAACTGTATTTCGTAAAACGTGTAGTTTTAGACTAAGTAATCACAGGGATGATGATGCATACCTTAGGATATTGTTTTGTAAGCAATACTCTGTTTCAAAGCATATTTTTTATTTTCAATTATTTGTACTTTCGATAATGGTGCCAAATTAATTTTTGAAAAGATCATTTTAAAGCAGTGATAGTCTAGTGGTAAGACCGTTGGACTGCAAAGTCAGGGGTCTCGGGTTCGAACCCAGGACGCATCTCTGTCTTTAAGAAAATATGTGGGTTTTAAAAATTAAATATCACTTGCTTTAACGGTGAAAGAAAACATCATGAGGAGAGTTTCTTGAAGATGTGTGAAGTTCGCCAACTCGCACTGGGCCAGCGTGGTGGACTATGGCCTAAACCCTTCCAGTTTGAGGGGAGACCCATGCCCAACGGTAAGACAGTTTCTTAACAGAGCTAATATATTATTGGGTTTGCCATATTTGCATATCAGTTATAAAATATCTAAATCGTCGCTTATTGTTTTGTATCATGGACTGCAGTATTTAAGGCCGTTATGAGCAATCTTTGAAATGATTTCAGCTTTTACTTTAAATGCAGTGGTAGCCTAGTGGTTAGACCATTGGACTGAAAAGTCAGAGGTCTCGGGTTCAAACCCAGGCACGCACCTCTGCCTTTTCGAAAGCATGTGCGTTTTAAAAATAAATTAATATCACTTGCTTTAACGGCGAAGGTGAACATCGTCAGGAAACCTGCATATGCCGAAGAGTTTCTCGAAGGTGTGTGAAGTTCGCGAACCCGCACTGGGCCAGCGTGGTGGACTATGGCCTAAACCCTCTCAGTTTGAGAGGAGGCCCGTACCCAACGGTGGGACAGTTTCTCAATAGGGCTAATATTATTATTATAATATTATTGGGTTTGCCATATTTGCATCTCAGTTATAAAATATCTAAATCGTCGCATATTGTGTTGTATTATGGACCGCAGTATTTAAGGCCGTTATGAGCAACCATTGATATAATTTCAGTTTTTAGTTTAAAAGCATTCAAATGTTTCTGTAAATCATGTCTGGAGGATGCCGCTGCGTCAAGCTTCAGTTACACCGCGCAGTTCCATTCCGAATGAATTCGTTCTCACATGCAGTTGCAAAAATGTTCAATGAAAAAGAATGAACTAGGTCACCCAAGTGAGGAAATAGCGGAGTCCAACTTTATCTCTTTATTTCAAGCACTAATCTCAACTACTGTTCTTTGTCCGGTACCTATAGAGGCATTAGCCAACGAAATTAGGAAGAAAAAAAAGAAAATACATTTTATGATAAATTACCTCAAAGATAACTGATTGATTGTTGATTCTGAATTTCTGATGTTCGTTTTGTTAATTGAACTGTAAGAATGAAAAACAATTATCTCGTGGGCTTTTGCCTGCTAGTCCCAAGTTTATATCTTTATAGTGTATCATATGCTCATGTCATTATCGTGTATTGTTGATAATATTAAACGCTGGGTCTGGATCTGTATCATTGTAGCATTTGTAGCATATAATACAAATAAAGAAAATTGAAGTTTCTGTTTGTAATGTCAAAATAACAGCTTTTACTAAATATACGGCACAATACCAAAAAATCAATTTTTAAAATTATATACATATATATAGGATAATCTCAGAAATGGCTGGACCGATATTGACGGGATTCACTGGCAGATGGCTAATGTTATAAAGAGTAACTAAGGCTGCTTTTATTTTAGAAAAAGATTTTTGTTAAATTCCACGCGGTCGAAGTCGCGAGTTATTTATATATCCGTATCGTATCACTGGCGAGTATCGTGTTTCCTAACTGATCGTTGTTCTTTCTTAAGTAGTAAGTAGGTAGGTTTAATCTACTGTGACAGTTTCCAAGAACGATAACCGTGTGTTTATGAAAAAAACACTTTGTACTTTACTGGTTCACAGCCTAGGTGGTCAGTGACTAATAGTGTGCGTAGCGATTGGTCTTGGGTTTAAATTCTAAGTCGACAGACTAATTTTTCGACTGCAAAATTCGCTATTGTGCCTGATATAATAGTAATAGAGTCGCCCCCTCTTATATAGGAACCTTATATCGTTGACAAAAAGTGGGTATACACAGTACACCTCTGCCACATCCACTTGGGGAGTATTGGCGACCGTGTTTAATTTTTTTTATGACTACCATATCGTACCTAAGCGTAGGAAAAGGCATTTATGTACTTGTACTTTACGGCCTTGCTACTACGCTACTACTACGGTACAGGGGGTGAATAGTTACCCACTAATTTCTCACCTTCTGTTATCTGTAATTTAACATTCGAAAGAAGAAAGCTTTGTGTAACTGGTTATTATTATAGGGGATAGTGCATTAAATTTTAAGCTCGATAAATTATACTTTACGTCGTCAGGGCTTTTTGGCTCTCTCAAAACGGAGGCTTTAACATTTTGCCAGTCCTGTCACCCTATTATAATACCACTGAAGTCAAATTACCCCAGGGTCTACCCACCTACATACGTTATACCTGCATTAAGAAAAGTAAGGGGTATAAAGCCTTATTTGAAAATTATTTCAACTAAAACACGGGCCTAAACACCCAAACTAAACAAAAAGTTAACAAGTGCTAATATTGTGTTAACCTTAATTGAATTAAACTCTGAACCTGGAACAAGTGAAATTTGGGTTATTTGAAGTATATACATATTATGGCAACTGCTTCCAATAAGCCAAAAAAAGATCGCGTTGTGCACCTCCGTGTGTGTGTGTGTGTGATTGGCCGTGACTTCAAAATCATGACGTTCGATGTGTCCCGTCAACTCGCTTCCGGCGCGCTTCTTCGGGTCCTGTATTTTTTTTGAGGAAGGTCGCATAAATTATCGTCCCATACACATACTTAAACTTTTGCCTAAAATATTAACTTTCCTAATAACTTAATGGTGGCTTCATAACTTAAGTGGCATTTAATACAAAAAGTGTAGTGGCTGCTGTGTGATAACTGCGGAAAAAAGTTTAAACGCCGGTCGGCTAGGCCCAGACATGTTTCTGCTAATCCTGCTACGCTGCCAATAGGAGCTCTCCATTGAGATAAGATGAGTGGGCACTTTTATGATACTGCACTTCGGTGGTTAATGCGGAGTTTATAACTAAATTCGAAATTTTATATATTAATAATGGCCATATTTTTCTAGGGAATGTTACGCGCCCGAGCAATTATTATACAAAGAAAGTGCTCAACAATGCGCAGAAAAAGGTACAGTTACTATTTTTTCTGTAGCGTCTATGTATCATTACAAATATTCCTTTTGAGCTTTTGTATTTTTTGGGAACAAGAATCGCAATCTATTATCCCAGATTTACCCAATTTGTGCTTGTAATTGTGATAACAACACAAAAAGACCAACTGACATAAGGCTTCAGGCTTCAGATATAATTATGTCAAGATGTCCGGCTTGTCTCCGAAACCGGCGAGCGGGTAAGAGATGAACTATAAGAGTGGGGGCAGCCAGAGAGGTCTTTAAAGAAAGAACTTATGCGAGCTTGGTACGCTCTGTCTACCTCTCAAGGCATGTGGCGTGATACTATAGGTAGAAGATTGTAGAAGCCTTAAACAAATAAAAAAGATAAAAATGTTCTAACTTAAATAGAGATTTAAATTAGAATCAAAGCGCTAGACATGAGATATGCCTATGAAGTATAAAAGTTTTCTCTCTTAACGTAGAGAATAATCATTTTGATTAACTTTAAACTTTTGTTGGACTTTATGATACATTTCTTTTAAAACTCTAAATATGTTTGAGTTTAAATTTTTGATACCAAAAAATCCTGAATTTATTAATAAAATTAAAAACTTAACTGTAGGTAAATATAAATGAATTAATCATATTAATATTACCAATGCGATGGAATTGCGAGCTCTGCGGAAGATGTGCAGAGTGAAGCTGACTGACCGTATTCGCAAAAGCGAGTAGGTATGAAGTATATTATTGGTGTAAGAATGAGAAAGGGCATGCTCCGTTGGTTTGGGCATATAGAAAGAATGTCAGAAGACGGAATGACAAAACAGATATACAATACGAAAGTGGAAGGATTAAGGTACCGGGGAAGACCTAGCCTACTTTACTATGACCAAATGGACCGAGTCTTATCTGAAGGACAAGTCAAGAGTCTTCGTAACCGGTGAGCGCGTATGAGACGAACTGTGAGTGTGGAAGTCAGAGAGGTATGTAAGGAAAGAGCCTGTTGGAACTCTGTATTCTCTGCCTACCCCGCAAGGGATCTGGCGTGATGATATAGATAGATCGATAGATATTACCAACGTATACAGTCACACTGCTGGATGAAACTCTTCCCTCACAAATCCAGGTGAGAAAGGCCAAGCGGCCGAGTGCGGATTGGCGGAGGCAAGTTTGTGGCCAACTGCTGTTTGTTGGATTATGTCGAGCCGCCTGAGAATTTCAACTCGGCGTAGCGACTACCAGATTAAGTGGTAACCGGGACCAACGGCTTAACGTTCCTTCCAAAGCACGGAGACATTCGAATATGAAAATACCACAAACGTTTACCCATCTCAAGCCGACCGAGTCGAACGCTGCTTAACCTGGGTGCTTAGCAAGAAGTGTTAATACGGACCGACGGATTAACGTGCCTTGCCAAGCACGGAGACACTCGAATATGAAAATGCTACATACGGTCAACCCATCTTAGACCATCCGAGCCGAAACCTGCTTAAGCTTGGTTATTGGTAATAGCACCGCGGTTCCACAGCGCTATGAGCGCCTCAGGAATCTTAAAATAAAAAATATATAATTAATACGCCAAAACATTACGATTGTGGCAACAGTCGATTTTTACAAAAATAATCTCTATCTTAAACTATTGCAATGGTAGTAATTGGTTTATTGTGGGAATGACATTTAATTTTCAAAATATGACAGTAAAATAAATTGTGGCTAAATATTATTTCGATTCTTTAGATAAAAAATAAATTACGTCTCGTCAATATTACATAGAAAAGTTTAGAATAGTTCTTAGGCTGGGAGTTTTTCAATGCATCAACTGACAGGTGTATAAATTCAATTTAAGTTTTATCTCAATGCTAAGATTTATTATTGGCTATTTATTTCTATTTAGTTTTATATTTTCTAGTAATATCTTGCGAATTTATTTGCTCTGAAAAACTCAATAAGTTTTTGAACGACTTTTTGAAGTTAATACTTATTCTATAATTCACAACAAAATCGATGTAGATAAAATTAAGACGAGGCTCATTACGCTATAAGACTTTTTTCTCTTTATATGCCAAATCGTTACCAAAATCTTTTACAATAGACAAATTCTAAGACAATAACTAATCTATATCATCACGCCAGATCCCTTACGGGGTAGGCAGAGAGTACAGAGTTCCAACAGGTTCTTTCCTTACATACCTCTCTGGCTTCCTCCACTCTTATAGTTCGTCTCATACACTCTCGCCGGTTACGGAGACTCTTGACTTCTCCTTCAGATAAGACTCGGTCTATTTGGTCATGGTAAGATAGTCTAGATCTTCCCCGGTACCTACATCCTTCCACTTTCGTATTGTATATCTGTTTTGTCATTCTTTCTTCAGACAGAATACCTTCCGGAAGGTATTCTGTCTTCTCTACGATGTTGCGGAGAGAGAAAACTTGATCTGAACATCCTCTTCCGGGCCTGATACCCCCTTGTGCCTCGCACAATATTCCATGGGACTTCTCGCGCATTCTCCGTTCAATAATTTTACCGTACACCTTAGCTGCCAAGCTAATCAAACTGATGGCTCTGTAATTGGCGCAGTCATATTGTAAACCCTTGCCTTTATAAAAGGGTACTATGACTGCGCGGCGCCAATCTGTAGGGGCCCTTCCGAACCTCCAGCAAAGGTTTGCAAGAACCCGAAAGGCATCCCGGACGCAAGTTCCACCGTATTTGATCATCTCAGCAGATACCATGTATATTCCCGCAGCTTTACCATTTTTAATACTCCCTATCGCCCATTTAACTTCTTCCATAGTGATGTTTTTTGTTGATTACGGTACCACAAACTCGCCATAATAACTGGACTCTATTGAATGGGGAATGCATTCGGAGTATTCGAGGGATCAGTCGGTAATTTTAATTCTGCTGCTCCCGACTCGTAGTAAATAAAATCAGCATTTTCTACATCTGTTGCTTTTCTTTGATTAAATTCTTTGCGGATCCCAAGACAGCTTAATTTCGACCGAGACATCTTGGCGTCTTGGCTTACACGGTATTTGAACATTAGTATATTTTATAGGTGCGTTAAGTAAATAAACTGATTGTTCTTTGTTTGAAATTATGTTTAATTTGTTTTTCTCGTAGAGATTATAGATACTACCTTATATTAGATTAGATTATAGATATAAAAATGGAAAATATTCCACCGTAGCAGAAAGAGAAGTTAGAGACTGGGGGAGTTGCAAATATATAAACCTAGCTTTAGTTCCGAGTTTAATATTTTTGTGTCTTATGTACCTCGTGGCGTATTGGTCTATAATAAAAAAATATGACTGCCTCGTTGGTCTCAAATCGTAGCGATCACGGGGTCCTACGTTTGAATCCTAGGTCGGACATATATAGTTTTTCTATCGAAAAAATCCCAATATCAGTCTGGAGTTTGGGATGGTGCCGTTATATGGCAATAGGCTCGCCCTTTATAACATGGGATCTGACATTGTCGGCGAAAAATGGGTGAACACAGTACACCTCTTGTTATATATTATAATGTTGGCACTACTTGTGTGTACGATATAAGCGCATGTGGGTTGTCAAATAAAGCAGTTCATTTCCCGCTATCCGACGTTTCATTTGTCTTGCGTGCGCATACTTAACAGTGGCGACGATATACCTACCCGCGTTAAGAGAAAATAACGAAAAATGTCTCATTTCGGGATTTTGTCTAGTTTTGACCATAATATCCATACATGGCAAAATTACAAGCAACGTATTTCCCAATGGTACATTGCGAACGACATCGACAATGTAAAGGATCCGTCAGGTGTAAAAAGGCGGGCGATTCTATTGAGTGCACTTACAGACAGCACTTACAAATTGGCGGCAGATTTAGCGTTACCAAAGGAATTAACGCAAGTGCCGTACGAAGATATATTATCTCTCCTCAACAAGCATTTTACTCCGAAGAAATGCGGCTTTGGTGAGCGATATAACTTTTATGCTGCAACTCAAGGACCAGAAGAAACCTATGTGCAGTGGGCAGCGAGGTTACGCGGTTTGACGACGCATTGTGGGTTCCTAAACGTAGAAGAGGCGCTTCGCGATCGATTTGTTATGGGCATGCAACCTGGACCAGAGAAGGACAAATTGTTCGCGCGTGACCTTCAGGAGCTTACGCTGGCCAAGGCAGTGGAGGTGGCAGAGAGCGTGCGCAGTGCGCGTAAGGGAGCAGCAGCGGCGTCGTCGGCTACGGCAAGTGAGCCGCTGTTCAAGATCGCGCGCGACGCCAGTGGTTCCAGCGATAGAAAAGATATGTGTTTAGTATGTGGCTATAGAAATCATAAAACAGTGCAGTGTCGTTTTGCTAATTATACGTGTAAAAAGTGTAATATGAAAGGCCATCTACGGCGTATGTGTAAAAAGATAAATTTTGTAGGTACTGGCGAGTCGAACGAGAGTGATGATGACGGTAAGTCGAATAAAATTCGTTCTTATAAGGGTGAACCTATGACTTTAACGGTTTCGGTACAAGGTGTTAGTTTAAAATTCGATGTTGATACTGGGTCGGCTGTCACTGCGATATCAGAATTAACGTACAAACGATATTTTGAAAGTTTCCCACTATCTGTAGCGCGTGATCATCTGTTGTCATATACGGGGCGTGTTATAGATTGTTTGGGAACCGTTCAACCGCTTTTTACGTATTCAGACAAAACGAAGCTAATTAATGTACGTGTGATACGCGACGGGGGCGTTCCAATATAAGGACGAGATTTTATAAGTTTGTTCGGTTTGTAAATGTCACAAGTAAATTTTTTTAGTCAATCTGGTAATGTTGCACAACAGCTAAAATTACGCTATTCGTCAGTATTCTCAGAGGAGCTAGGTACGTTTACAAAATATAAAGTAAAATTGCAGTTGAGGGATGATGCTAAGCCGGTATTTTTCAAACCACGCCCCGTTGCGTTCGCGTTAAGGGATAAAGTAAACTGCGAACTCGATCGCTTGATTCGTCTGGGGGTATTAGAACCGGTTCAGTTTTCCGATTATGCGTCACCCATTGTACCTATATTGAAGCGCGACGGTACAATTAGACTATGCGTCGATTATTCCGTAAGCATAAACAAACAGTTGGTCGTAGAACAATATCCTCTACCGACAGCACAGGAACTTTTTACTAAATTACATGGGGGACAGCAATTTAGCAAATTAGATCTGACCCAAGCTTATTCACAATTTGTTTTAGATGAGGCTTCTCAAAAGATAACCTGCATAAATACACATCGCGGGTTATTTAAATACACGAGATTAGTGTTCGGTCTAGCTAGTGCTCCCGCTATTTTCCAACGAGCGATGGAGTGTTTGCTTTCCGGATTAGATGGAGTTATGTGTATGCTCGATGATATTTGCATAACGGGAGAAACTAAACAGCAGCATTTAGAGAGGCTTGAAGCAGTTTTGCAGAGATTACAAGACGCAGGTCTAACACTTCGTAAAGATAAATGCGTGTGTTTCGAGGATGAAATTGAATATCTCGGTTACACGATTGATAAAAATGGGTTAAGGAAATCGCAAGAAAAAATAAAGGCGATTGTCAACGCACCCATCCCAACTAATATAAATAAATTAAAGTCGTTTTTGGGATTAGTTAATTATTATAGAAATTTTGTTCCTAACGCATCGTGTATATTGAGTCCACTTTATTCATTGTTGCAAAAAGGTAGTAAATGGAAATGGGAGGACAAGCACAGTGACGCATTTAACGCAATTAAAAAATGTTTAGCTTCAGATCAGGTTCTAGCTCATTATAATCAAAATGCCAAAATAATTTTAACCGTAGATGCGTCGCCGAATGGGTTAGGAGCCATATTGTCTCAAATAGGGTCAGATGGGGTGGAACATCCAGTCTCGTTTGCCTCACGTACACTGAATGCCGCAGAAAAACGGTATTCACAAATACAGATGGAAGCTACAGCGATTATATTCGGAGTTCGGCGTTTTCACCAATACTTATACGGCAGGGCGACACCGTTCGTGCTCCGTACAGATCATAAGCCCCTATTGTCTATTTTTGGTCCGTACCGGGGAATTCCAGAGGTTTCAGCTAATAGGCTGCAGCGCTATGCAATGTTTCTTAGTGGATATAATTACACTATGGAATACATACGCAGCGCGGACAACAGCGCGGACTACTTGTCGCGCGCCAGCTTGCCGGACAATGCGCCCGCCGCAAGAGGGGTGGGGGGCCACGAGACCGACGATATTATAAAACCGGTGGAAGATCGCGCCTCCTACATTAACTTTGTTATTGATAATAGTTTACCAATCACACTGTGCGAAATTCGTAACGAAACGCGAAAGGATCCGATTCTCGTTAAAGTCGTGTCGTACATTATCAATGGTTGGCCGAGGCGATTATCAAATATGATACTTAAACCATATTTTTTATGCAGAACACAATTATCGTACGAAGAAGGCTGCGTCATGCGAGGACACAAAGTCGTTATACCTGAATCGATTAGAACTACGCTGCTCACAGAACTTCATAAGTCGCATTTAGGCATTGTAAAAACGAAAGCGGAGGCACGCAGTAGATTTTGGTTTCCCGGGATAGATAATGCGGTAGAAAAAATGGTTTTAGACTGCGAGATTTGTCTTCAATTGAGACAACATCCCGCGCGAGCACCGCTAGCGTTGTGGCCATACCCGCCGCAGGCATTCTATCGCATCCACATTGATTTCCTCGGCCCAATACACAGCCGTTCGTATTTTGTTATTGTAGATGCGTACTCGAAGTGGGTCGAAGTTTATGACATGGGGACAAGTACTTCGACATTATCGGTAATTAATAAATTATATGAATACATTTCGAGATTCGGTGTACCACACAGTTTAGTTAGTGATAATGGGCCGCAGTTTACTTCATCGGAGTTCAAAATGTTTTGCGTATCTAATGGTATATCGCATTTGACGTCGCCGGCTTACCATCCCGCGAGTAATGGGCAGGCGGAAAGCTACGTAAAAGTTGTTAAAAAGGTATAAAGTCTTGCATTTTAAGCAGTAATAAAGAGCAGAATAACAAACTATTAAAATACTTATTCGACTACAGAAATTCAATTCATGCTACAACCGGCTGTTCTCCTGCCCAGTTAGTCTTTGGACGTAAATTACGATCACGGCTAGATTTAATTAACCCTAAACAAACACTACCGGCACCCACCACTCTCGCTCGTCACATCGAACACCAACAGTGTTTGCAGTCTAAGACATTAAATGTGAAAAGACCACAATGTTTCAGTCCGGGAGACTACATTTTATATAAAAAACATAATGTAAAGAAGGCAGGGACATGGTCTAAAGGAGTAGTGATAAAAAAAATTGGTAAAGTTATATATATTGTTAAGGACTTAGTGACCTCTTGTAATGTTAAAAAACATAAAAACCAATTAATGTTATACAAAGGTACAGGTAGTAATTGTTTCCAACCTAATGATTGCTCAATAGAATGTCAGTCCACAAGAAATTTCTTCTCCGGGAATACCCACAGTAACATCTGCGACAGGTGGGGAAGAGAATGATGAGTTAGCCGACCACGCAACACAGCCAGAACAATCTGTAGAAGATGAAGAATTTCATGAAGCAACTGACCGCGAAATTCAGAGACAGGCATCCTCCACCCAACTACCACAGTCAGAGAGGCAAACAGATGCCGGGAAAGTATTACGCCCTGTACCTAGGGTAGATTACAGACAGTTTTATTAAATATGTTATGTCAATCTAGAGGGAGGAATGTTATATATTATAATGTTGGCACTACTTGTGTGTATGATATAAGCGCATGTGGGTTGTCAAATAAAGCAGTTCATTTCCCGCTATCCGACGTTTCATTTGTCTTGCGTGCGCATACTTAACACCTCTGCCAACCCCGTTTGAAGAATATAGCTCCGTTTTCCGTTTTGGCCTGTTTTTTTTTTGGTTTATTTTCTACTTTCTTTAGTGCCTACCACGTAGTATGACACTGACGACGTAGTGTGGCCTGAAATACAGGTTCTCACCTAGTTTAGGCACCAGACTCCCAACTTTTATGTTAAACTAATGTAACTACTTGTTATCTCTGTGGTGAGTTAATAAAGCATTATTATTATTGTCATAGGTGGCTTTTATTTTCTCAGAAAAAGGCTACACAATAAGATTCAACAGCAAAGAGATCAGATTAACTTGATGAACACCCAATGCGGGCTATGTATACTTGATACGCATTTTAGCTTCGTATTTCAAAGTTAAAAACTTAAACAGGCTAGTCTTTCTAACAGCGCATCAAAAGTTTGGGCATAAGTACTTTGGAAACTAAAAGAAAAATATTTTGCGTATAAGATTTTGACATGAACTTTCTAATTAAATTTAAGGGGACGTACTTACTAAGAGTTGTGGAGTTTTTATTGAGAACCTTAATAATTTTTGACTCATTTATTGTTTATTACTCGAAATAAAATTAGTGCTAAAACTTTTAGCTACCGCAATTCATTTATAAACAGAATTGTGATTAAATCCTTAAGAGCTAGATCGTTGCATTTCACGTGTATCTAACACCTATGTATTTGCAACTGCCTCGTTGCTCTAGTGAAGCAGTGCGGGCAGCGATCAAAAGATTTTTGGTTCAAATCCTAAGTCATAAAAAGTGTGTCATTCTTTCGAAAAATCCTCCATGGCAGTACGAAATCTAAAATTGTGTATTTGAATTGCAATATTTTTTATTCATTTAAACTATTATAGTATTTATGTTTCGACAAATCATAAAGTAACAAAGACTCTACCACCACTTCGGAATGTCATTCATGTGGAGAAGAAGGGAAAGAAACTCCATGGTTACTCTTTTAAAATAAAAATGTTACAAACTTTTTTATCAACATTTTGCTGTGGGGTATGGGAGAATAATGTAGGTTGGTCATCAGGTGAGTCTAAGTTAAATAAAGTAAAGTATACTATTTATGAGAACGGCTACATTTACAAAAAAAAAAGTAGACAAAAAATGTCATTATGTTAAAGTAATAGAAGGAAGATAGGGAATGTTAACTAATAACAGTTGCATAGTTTTCATTACTCAAGTGGAGCTGGAATAGCATCTATCTAAGCATTATACATGTATTGTAGTTAGGTGTATGTGTACACCTTGTCCATGAAGCCATCGTCGTGGTGGTTTTTGTCTTCGGGCAGACTTTTGGCTTGCAGTGGACGTCTTTTGGCTGAAGATAAATGGATAGTCATTGGGCAACAGATTATCAGCAATTTTGAGCTCAACTGTCAACTGCCGGGAGTTACTTTGTGAATAGAGATTTTGCTACTTTGTGTACAAGGCTCATAACAAATCTCCAGTATCTAAGTTACCTTTTTATTCTGTATGCCCTCTCAGGGGTCTATATCGAAAGTTTAAGTGGCATTAACGATTGCGGACCTCTACTTTATCGTTTCCATGAAAAGGAATGGGTCACATATTATAATATATCTGTTTGGACCCGTATATACTTGATATACTTTAGCATCATATACCCGTGTACCATTTTTAATTTAATATCATAGAAAAGTTTATTTTTTAGGATCCAAACTATCACTCTAAGGAAAGATGACTGCTATAAAGCAGTCATCTTTCCTTAAAGTGATAGTTTGAATACCTTCCTACTATAGCGTAAGGCACTATATCGGATTTCATTATTTTTTCAAAGTAACTAAATAAAAAACGCTGTCACGCCAATATTCTCCATGCGGAGATAGCAGAGATTTTTCTATCTCCTTGTACTGTTAATTTCCTTAATAAACAATTAGTACGCTAATGATAACTACCTTGGCGGTACTGCCTACCCCGCAAAGGATCTGGCGTGATGATATCGATAGATAGAAACCTTGTCGGTTTACCAGTAAACCGTAAAGGTAGTAATAATTTATTTATGTGTAGTGCGGCTGGCAATAAGGAAGTCCTTGGTTTGAATCCTAGGTCGAACGAAGTGTTATCGGGGGGTTTCCATCGATAAAATCATCCTAGTTACAATCCGAAGTTTAGAATTGTACCTGGTATAATGGCAATATATTCTCTAAAGGAAGGCGGGGGACCGTGTGCAATGGCGCGTGTTAGGAGAGGCCTATGTCCAGCAGTGGACTACGATAGGCTGATTGATTGATTGATTGATTCTCTAACTATTACTTTTATTTATTTATTTGGTGGAAGACCTACAGTTAATACAGTAATATAGAAACTAAAAATAACATCGGAAAGCCAATTACAGGTTTTCACGGATAGTCACTATTACATGGCCTCGTCAATAAATATGGGTGTACACAGTACACCTGTCCAGCCTCGTTTGGGGAATGAATACGATCATCATCATCATCATCATCAGCCTATAGCAGTCCATTGCTGGACCTCTCCAGTTTTTTTTAAACGTAGTCCGATACTAGGATTTATTCCTGTGTCGTGGGTGCATATACAAACATAAAAATTCACATACACAAATACCTAGATCGAAACAAATTATTGTGGATCACACAAACATTTATCCCGTGCGGAAATCGAACCCGCAACTATTGGACCTAGTGGGCGGAGCGGCTCAAGCTCTTTATCACTGCGCCAAGTCATCCGTCGAGTGCAAGCCACTCGGCTACTCTCATCTAATTTCTGCCAGCCCTATCATCGCCCTATCAAGCCTGAGGGCGTCCTGCATTACGTTTGCCAGGCCGTGGTCTCTACTTAAGAACTCCAGCGGTTATCGGTTGTTAGGTTAATGTGACCGGCCCATTGCCACTTCAGCTTACTATTCCGGTGGACTACTTCGATAACTCTGGTTCTCAGTCGAATGACTTCGTTTTAGATTCTGATCTTTCAAAGAAACTCTGAGCATAGCCCTTTCCATAGCTGGCTATGTGACTTTTAATTTGTGTACCAGTCCAACCGTGAGTGCCCACGTTTCGGCTCCGTAAGTAATAACGGCTAGGACGCACTGATTAAAGACATTTATCTTTAGCCTTTGTGGAATAGGCGATGTTATTATTCGACGTAATTTCCCAAATGCCGCCCAGCCCAGCCGTATTCTTCTATTGACCTCTTTCTCGAAGTTGTTTTTCCCCAACTGCAGAGTTTGCCCTAGGTAAAAATATTCCTAAACAACCTCGAGAATAGCGCCATATATTGCAAAATGGCGCTATTCTCAAGTTTGGTTAGAGGTTCAATGAGACAGTGTTTATTTTAAATAAAAATATATTTTTGACTAACTCTCAATAAATTTTGAAGTTATGACGTACTTAGTAAGCAAAATATTGCTGTAATTTAAAAAAAAACATGTATATTAATGATCAAAGCCTTGCGTACAAAAAGATGAAAAGGGAATCCTGACTGACACACTTATATTACGGGTAAGGCGATCAATCGAGGGCTTAACCAGAATTCTTTTCCAAGCCGGAGGAAATAAAATGCAAATCAATGGATACCAATTTTGCACAAACGAATGTTTCTGGGTGACGTAAGATTATTTGCCCGTAAATGCAGGAAATGTTAATCCTTTTTGGGTTCATCATCAAAATATTTGTTGAAATTAGTAAGTCCTGGCAACAGTGCGGTTATCAGAAGAAAGTAACTGGTTGCTAGAAACTATGTGCCTAACAGAAGGAGAGCGACGTCACTCGTTGTTTCCATGTGTTAAAAAGCAACTCTTTAGTGCCTTTAATAAATTGTGCTTCTTTTAGGTATACTTAATTTAATCATTCAATTAAATAGTTCAAGGTGAGTTCAACACTTTACGGTACAATATTTAAACTGGCAATTGCCTTTACAAATAGCTTGACTAGACAAGACTTAAAATTTTGTTTTTTTACTCATAGGTATATAATTATTTAGAGCATTTTGGTATTCGTTTGAGCTGTAAACTATCTTCATGTATGAGCAATAATGACAGTATTCACATGGTTGCCGATTGCCGTGTTTTCACGCTAAAAAATCATCAGAACGGCGGAAGGCCGTGCGTTTTCGAACCGTCAAAACCATTGACGTGTAATGGCGGCTAATGCGTCCCGATACTCGCAATCAAATTAAGGGCACGACTTACACAACGGCACAAGCCCATTAAACGCCTGGAGGTCTACCTCAAATATCTATTTTTTTACAAGCTTTTATTTATCTTGCATTGTTCGTATCTCTCTCTTTTCTTGAAGCGGAACGTGAGATCTTGTGATCCATTTTCAAGCATGGAGTCGGAACGTGGCCATAGGGGCATGTGAAATATACAACTTAACCCCCTACCTATAACTAACACCCCCGTGTTAAGGCTCGTTAGATTTGTCTTGACGAGTACTTCAGACACGGATGGTGTCCAGAGTCTGATGATGGGGTCGGAAATAAGTAATAGGAACTCCTCAACTACGCAAGATATATTCGTCGTAGTTATGATATAAAAGCTTGTTTTTAAAAAGGTCTTTTTAAATTAAAATTATTAGGTGCTTTCTTTGATACCGACATGACGCATAGGATTAAAGTGTATGTATAACAGCTAGACGACGGTTTGACCTATACGGTCAGAGTATTTACTTCTCCACTCACCGAATCGACAAGGTTCGGTAACCGTACGGGACCAATCTCTGTGAGGCCTTTGCCTTCAATCTCTAGCTTATTTATGTGAAATTTATGTCTTTAGACGCACCCACAACACAAAAGTATTATTTAGTATGGGTTAACCACTGGTTGTTAAAGAAAAAGAAATAATGCACTGACTAGATCTTGTATTTTTAGCTATAAGAACTAGCAAGTGGCCAGTATGATATGACTGCATCTATACCTTTTCCTACGGTTGCCAGAGCAAATTCGCCATTGGCTCGTACCCTTAAGGCATTAAACAGATTCCTTGACTCAAAGCCTGAGTATAATATGTTTGCGAGTGACAGAAGAAAATTTTTGTTAGAACGCGTGTACTGCGAGAATGATGGAGAACTATGTAAACCATGTCATAGTTTTGTAATTAATAGCGTAATTGGCCTGCCCTGTTTTATTCACAATAAATAAATAAGCAAATAAACTGCCTCGTTGATTTAGTGGCAAATAATGCGCTTTTCCATCACGTGGTCCTGCGTTCAAATCCTAGTTCGGACAACATTTAATTATATCTATCGAAAAAGTATCAGTCCGGAGTCTATAATTGTGCCCGGTTTACATAGGACCTCGTTGGCAAAAAGTAGCTGTATACAATACACCTCTGCCAACCCCGCTTGAGGAATATGGGCGTAACGGGGGATTTTCTAAAAACTAAAAATTAGATTTATATCTAAGCTCTAAATAGATTAGTCCGTATTCGTAAGCCAAAATACGAGTTTATCATTTCGACGCTAATGAAACGATGTTGCGGGGTTCCGGATAATGGACGTGGGTATTAGTTTATGCGTGTTTGTGTTCTACTACTATTCTCTATGACGTGTAGTACATATTATGTAATGTGTTGTATTTCTGTGTATATGGTATGATATGTTAGTTCCTTATAATAAACAAATAGTTCTGCGTCAAAGACATTTAGCCTTTATTGGTGTAGATTATAGGTCGGTTAAATATGGGTTTACACAGTACACGTATATCATTCTCGATTGGAGAATATAGAATGGGAACTAGGACTTGCTGATCGCTAGCAGCTATAGCTATATGCTATACGCTATTAAGACAACGTGGCAGTTACTTTATTCGCGGCTTATATCTGTCTTTCGATCCATTTCATTGCGCCAGATCTTTTGCAGAGTAGGCCTCTGCCTAGTTAATCTCTAGTACAGAGTTCCAATAAATTCTTACCCAACAGACATCCACCCTCCCCGGATATAAATACTTGACTTGCCTTTCAGATTAAACAAGGTCTACTTGGTCATGGTAAGATAGTCTAGTCTTGGAATTGACGAATTAAAAATTGATAGGTAATTAGGTAACTTTAGTTTTAAGTTTTTTTTACGTCTGATAACGTAGTTATTGAGCCCTTTAGTTACGTCTAGACCATTTATAGCACAGTTTTTATATTCTTGTTGTTCTTTGTTGGTGCAGGTTTTGAACTACAGTCTGAATACTTGGCGAAACTTTCTAAAGTTAACATTTTGAACCATTGGGGTTCTTCAACTATTCTAGATTTTGCCGGCTTTGAAGCCTTTCGCTTTGAACCATGCTTTATCTGTTTTTGTTTGTTGAGGTTGTAGAGGATAGATAACTTACCTAACAACTAGCTTTCTATATTTATCATCACGCCAGTTGACCCCTGGCCTACTTCACTGCATTTGTAACCATGATAAATCGAAAGTCAGCAAGACTCCATATAATCTTATTTTTAAAACCTCGTATACTTGGTACCGCAATTTTTGTAATTCGCTGCTCAGAAAATTGAAACAAGCTTATGAAAAATCTGAACTTTACAAAGCAAAAAACAATCCAAGCGCTCTATGCAACGTTATCAAAAATATCATACACAGTGGTCGTCAGAGGCAATGAGCCAATCTTACTTAATTCTGCTGCCGATCCTCTAACATCGATAAACAGCATCAATAACTTTTTCGTAAATATTGGTGAAATAAACAATCAAAAATTTCTCCAATCAATTAATACGTTTCCAGACTTTCATCTTTATCTCCTAGCACCTCTCTTGCTATACCATTCGTTGATTATACTTATGTGCAAATCACGTGCAGTTTGCGCAAAGATAGTGCAACCGGATGGGATAATATTCCAGCTCTAGTCATAAAAAACTACAGCCGCACTCTTATCCGTATATAGCTCACGTGTGTAATAATGCCATCAACATGGGTACTTTCCTTAAAGCTTTTAAACCCGCTTTAGTTTATCCTGTGTACAAGAGTGGGGCTAGAGACAATGTATCTAACTATCGTCTAATTTCGGTTCTAACTTCTGTATCCAAAATTCTGGAAGGTATGTTAAACACTAGTCTGGTTAGATTTTTAAGTAAAAACAGTCTAATAGCACGCAACAAATATGGAGTTACAACAGGAATATCTACAGAGGATACCGTTGCCGATTTTACAAACTCCTTAATAGAAAAATTAGATAATGGCCTTAGATGCTACGGTGTACTTTTAGACCTAACTTAGGCTTTCGACACGGTCGCTATCCCCAGACTTGTGGACAAAATGGAACATATCAGAATACGTGGATTGACCCTAAATATCTATAAAGATTACATCAATGGCCGTAGCCAATATATCAAAATTGATTCCGTTATAAGTAATGAAAATAACCTAAGCTACGGAATTCCGCAAGGTAGGAATTTTGGGGCCCACATTATTCCAAATCTATATAAAAAATTTGTGTCTATTGCCCCTCAAACATTATGACACGTTCGTATATGCAGATGACACAGCCCTGCTTGCAATGATTGGATTAGGGCCCGACAACGAGCTGAACTCTCTTTGCGCACGGTAATGAACTGGCTGTCTTCTAATCTACTCACTCTTAATATTGCAAAAACAAAAGTTATTTAGTTTTTCCTACCTAATTCAGCTAAAACACCTCCTGAATCAAGTAAGATTGAGGCACACACATGTGTGGACAATTCACAGTGTATCTGTCCTAATCTTGATATGAATACTAATATAATATATCTAGGAGTACATATTGATGCAAGGTTGGGCTGGCTTGAACACATTAATTCCCTCTGCTTTCGACTTCGAAAATTAACATATCTCTGCAAAGAGCTTGGACACTCCGCTGACTATGATACATCAACACTAGTCTATCGTAGTCTCTGCGAGTCTATAATTATGCAGTAGCATATGTGGGTTGGGACTTTTAAAACTGTAACACAGAGGGCAGAACGGGCTTAGCGAGCAGTCCTCAAGGTAATATTTATTTTAAAAAGTGACCATCCGTCTACTCAGTTTTATTCAGATGCTCAAATTTTTACTGTAAGGCAGCTTTACATCCTTCGAACTGTGTAGCGGCGACACTCCATGTTGGCTCTTGATAAAAATCTAACAAATCGACGAACTAGATTTCCAGTCTGCTAAGTGGTTAAGTGTCGTACTGCACTTGCGCGAAGACACTTCCGTGCTTTAAGCTCTCGGATTTACAATAAAATACATAAAAGTCTATCTATATATAAACATACGTTGTACACGGTAAAACAGAAACTTAATAAAAAGCTGTAGTCGTTAAACTATGAAGAACAATACTAACACTACTAACAGAACGAACACTAAAAGCAATTTCATAAGACTCTCATTCCTGTGCCTCTTAGTAAACAAGTACTTTCTCCTACATGGCTCACGCACATACACACCCACACACGCACACGCATACACACACACTCTCACACACACACGCACACACAGAATTTATATTTTATAGATTATTTTAAGAATTTTAACATATATTTGGTTTGTCTAATTTCTATTTATTGTTGTTATTTTTTTTATAATAATTTGCTTTGTTCATAGTATGAATTAATTAAACGCCTTACAGCATGGAAGGGGGCACTGACTACTGTAATACAGAGATTACCTAGCACAGATGTCAGGGACTTCACAAAATATTGTATTAAATTTTATGACTATAAATTATTATTATTATAAATCTCTCGAGTTAGGCATAGAGTATAGAGTTCCAACAGGTTCTTTCTTTACAGACCTCTCTGGTTTTCTCACATCTCATAGTTCGTCCCATACACGCTTGCCAGTTACAGAGACTCTTGACTTGCCCTACGGATAAGGCACGGTCTGTTAGGTCATGGTAAGACAGTCTAGGTCTTCTCCGGTACCTTCATCCTTCCACTATTGCATGGTATATGTGTTTTGTCATTTTTTCTATATGCAACGGAGTATACCCTTTTTCAACCTACCAACTAATAAGTACTAATCACCTGAAGTATAAATACAGACCAGAGGTCTAGTTACGGAAAGATTAATGTTAGCGTTACGCTAGCGAGTAGGCATGATGTCACGCTCATATATATTAAGCAAATTAGTAGTATGACGAGGATGACATAAACAATCGCTAGCGTCACGCTAACGTCAGCTTCCAGTGAAGCTGTAAAGGACACGCGGCCAACAGCGTAGACCATTCACACACAAACAAAAAAAAGCTAACGTCAGCCTTTTCGTGCGAAGCCCACATTTTCACAGAAGTACTTTGGCGGTCCTAATTCCACGTCTTTCGGTACATGTCGGGAAAATTATTATAGGTATACAACCTGTAACATAATTACCGTAAGACCTAAAAATAGTTCGTCCTAAATCAGTAACTGAATTGATTCCAAAAATGTTTAATGATTTTTTTTTAATTTGCCGTTAATGCTGTTACTCCTTCAGTGCGCTATAACAAACTAATTTTATTCTTGATTTAAAGCAATATGGACATTTCAAATGCATTTTTAAAACGTATTTCTCAACACGCACACATTCACATACAAGTTTCATTGTTCATTGGGGTATAAAAGTAGTAGTAGTAGTTTTAGGTTTGTAAACGCACCCAAGACACAGCGATTATTCGTTCGTCGTAGCGTTCATAATTGAAGAACTCTTCTTAAATTTATACTCTGACTTAGAACTACAAAGCTATGAACATATTTTACGAGAAATCTTGAAAACAATAAAGTGCTAGCCAGTCTGTTCATGAAATTCAAATTATATCCTGGAACAATAAAATGGAATCGTAATTTTACGATGCGAATGCCTTCTCGGTAATAACTATTTCAAATATGAATTTACACATCAAAATACAAGCAAAACTTACTTATTTGATAAAGTATATTAAACCTTATGAATTAAAAATACGAGAAAAATGTTATGTCATCATCGTCATCAGTAGTTCAACCGTTCACTGCAAAATATAAGCCTCCTATAATAATAATAATATAATAATTGGATTTATTCCTGTGTCGTAGGTGAGTTCCAACTATCAGGATTACTCCACTCTCATAGTTCGTCTCATGCACGCTCGCCGGTTACGAGGAATTTTGACACTAAATAAACTAATATTAAAAAAAAAACTTTAATTCCGGTTAATATTTAGTAAAATTTTCCTACTTCCAGTGAGATATTTCTATAAGTTGACCGCACGGCTAAGTATTGAAAAAAGAACTTGGGTAAATTTCATATCAAACGGCATCTCTGCGACTGTCATGTGACATTTCACTTAATGACAACGTTCGTTCCGATTTTGGCCGCGGGCACTGTAACTGTTGAATTTTGATATTCTTTATTTAATTCTAACGCCCCGTAGAGAAGTTCTTCAAATTTAAAGATGTCATGAATGACTAATCTGTCTTATTAATAATAAAAAAAAGCATTTATTCACAAGTTTGTAACAACAATAGTACATAGTTTCTTTGAGCCTCAAACTAAGCATGGCTTGTGTTTTGAGACTCTGAGTTCAATTTACCAAAACAAAACATAGTTACATTAAATAAATGAGTATATTAGATACGTTAGCAACTGCTAACGTATATTAATGTATGAACTAAGGATAGATCAGCTCTATTTTTAAATTAATGGAACTTCTCTGCAGCTCTGTGTAGTAGTTCTGAGGACCAGGCACAAACTGATTGACGTTATCGTAATTTTGCCGTCGTAATTTTGTCGTCGTACATCACCGTAACGTTCTCGAGAAAGTGTAACGTCACGTTCATCTTTACTTAGTATATTTTTAGTGTGAAAAGGATGGCATATTAATACAATAAAGGTAACATATGTTTGTGCTAAGCTCTGTGGTGTATATCAGAATCATACCTTTACACTCATACATTAGAATTAAGCTACATTGTGATTGAATTCCTCACTCCAGAGGGCTTAAAATATGACACTAGAAGTCTGTGTCTATTTTTACAAGCTTTTATTTTACTTGCAATGTTTGTATGTCTGTCTGTCCGTTTCAAATCCTGTGATCCATTTTTTATGCATTTGCGGGTGTCCGATTGAGCTGAAAATATGTAAGCAGACTTATGTAAAGTCGCTAACAATCCCGCGATAATATGGTACCGTGGAGCTGGTCTGATGATAAGATCGGAAGGTGCCCATAGGAACATGAAAACTATAGGAACATACAACGTAGTCTCCTCGTGTTTAGGCTTGTTAGATTGTTATTGACAAGTACTATACAACCAGATTCAGGGTCTGATGATGAAGTCGAAAGGTGGCCAGTAGAATCACCTAACTACTCAATATAAACTGCAGTGTTCGGGGTGGTTGGATTTGTTTTGACGAGTACTTTAGACCCCATAGAAGCCATAGAAACCCCTTTACTACGCAAGATATCTTCATTGTGTTTTTGTTATAAAAGCGTGTTTTTAAAAAGGCCTTATTATAATAATATTATAAGACCTCATGAAATAAAACTATTTTTTAGGATTTTATCGCGGTTTATTTTTTGTTTTTTAAGTTCCCGACGTTTCGAGTGCTTTGCAGTACCCATGGTCACGGGAAGGACTGACTGACTGACCTAAAACACCGTCGCTCAAAGAAGTCTGCAGTCTGTGAACATGTCCTTGACCGCACCCGCCATAACATCAGATTTGATAGACCACAAATCCTCGTGAAAGAACACCGATTCCTACCAAGGATGGTTCGCGAGGCTATTGAAATTAAAAAACATCCTAATTTCAATAGAGAAGATGGCTGGGTGCTTCCATCGACTTGGGATCCAGTAATTAATATAATCAAATCCAAAACCAAGCATAACACTGCAAGACCTCAAAACACCGTGAGCTCATTCTGCGTAGATCGGACCAACAAAAATAATTAAGAAGTTTGAGGGTACCCTGGAACAACTATACCTTTTGGACGTCTACCACCTCAGTCCTTCCCGTGACCATGGGTGCTGCAAAGCACTCGAAACGTCGGGAACTTAAAAACCAAAAAATAAACCGCGATAAAATCCGAAAAAATAGTTTTATTTTATGTGTAATATTCGCGTAAATCTAAGAACTCAGTATTATAAGACCTCGTTAAGAAACTGCCCCACCGTTGGGCACGGGCCTCCTCTCAAACTAAGAAGGTTAAGAGCCTAGTCCATCACGCTGGGCCAATGCGGGTTGGCAAACTTAACACACCTTCGAGAAACTCTTAGGCATGCCGGTTACCACACGATGTTCAAAATTTCGTTGAAGCAAGTTCATGTTAATTTTTAATACGCACATGCTTTCGAAAACACAGTGGTGCAGGCCTGGGTTTAAACCCGAGACCTCTGACTTTGCAGTCCAACGGTCTAACGACTAGGCTATCACTGCTAATTATAAATTAATATTATTTCAAACTACGCATGTAAATGGAAAGCGACAACAGTTGTTTCTAAAAAAATAGTGTGGTATTTCACTTCAGATGTTTTTTTATTATTACAATATCTGCGGTGCTTAGCCCCTTTAACAGACAGTATCCTTTGATACTACAAACTCAAAGCCATTATCATATTCAACTGATTAATTTGGTGTGAATTGCGGTTAGTTAGCAAGTGAAATTACGCTCTTACTGTAATATCTTTATCTAGGAGCATAGCAAATGTGAGCTAAAATCACAATAAGCCTTCTATCTTTATCATCACACGAGATCCCTTGCGGGGTAGGCAAAGAGTACCGAGTTCCAACAGGTTCTCTCCTTACATACATCTCTGGCTTCCTCCACTCTTATAGTTCGTCTCATACACGCTCGCTGGTTACGGCGACTCTTGACTTATCCTTCAGATGAGAATCGGTTTATTTGGGCATGGTAAGATAGTCTAGGTTTTCCCCATTACCTACATCCTTCCACTTCCGCATTTTATATCTGTTTTGTCATTCGTTCTTCTGACATTCTTTGTATATGCCCTATATTAATAAGCCTGCAATAAGTTTAAATGAGATAGATATCAGCCTTATATTAATTAGGACTGCTTCACTGGCCTAATAGCGCATTACGGGTCGTAATCACAAGGTTCTGAGTTCGAAGCCTAGGTCGAACAAAGACATGTCGTAGTCCGCATTTTGGATTTTTTTTTTTAAGCATATCCCCATACTAGGATGTATTTCCGTGTCGTGGGTGCACACCCAGACCGAAACAAATAATTGTGGGTCACACAAAGATCTGCCCCGTGCGGGAATCGAACCCGCGACTATTCGATAAAGTGGGTATAGTGGCTTAAGCTATTAATAACTGCGCCAAATCGTCCGCGCCAAATCTTATCCGATTAAAACTTATATAATGACACTATCTTTCTATTTTCATTTAATGTATAAGGTAAATAATAATATTCGATGCCATTCTTAAGACACTGGTATATCTATCTACACTTAAACTACATTTGTCAAAATATGAAATTGAATTTCTATAGAATCCGACTTCACAGACCCACCCGTAGAATGAAATGTAATTAATCTGTACGTCTGTAGGTGGGAGAAAACATCATGTCATTATGTTTAACAAAGAAAACTTGATGAAATAAACTAAATTCTGGAATTTGAAGTAAGTACAACATAGGTTAAAAATATTGAATGGGTGGATCTTACTTTCAGGTTTAAGTATCATATATTTAAATATATAATTTTATGTGGCCCAATAACACTAAGCTATACTTTTTAGTGGATATAAATAAGGAAAAACACTACATCTCCACATCAATATTACGTATTATGACGTCGATCCCTGACCGTTATCATAAAACAAAATGAAAAGTAAAATATACCAGTCTCATACTGTTAGGATCATATTATAAAATAGATGGCAAACTTCGCATGAAATAAAACGAAAGACGTAGACCCTCTGCGTCACATAAATATCTTTACGATATGAATATTAAAGGTGCTAGTCTCAAGTGGCTTATCTGAAGTGTATTAATATTGCTTTCCTTTTTTGAACTGCAGCAAAACATCCTTTAATACAGAGGTGAAAAGAGTGAATTAACAGTTTGTATACTCCCGATATGTTTCGCCTATTTACTATAAGATGGGTGGCCGTTTGTAGTATTTTCATATTCACGTGTCTCCGAGCTTGGGAGGGCATGCTAAGCCGTGGATCCTGGTTACCATTTAATGTAGTAGTCGTTAAGCCACGTCGGAATTCTTAAGGGGGGGCCTAATAAGTTTCAACTGTAGGTGGCCACAAATCTGCCTCTACTAGTCCGCAATGAGTCCGCGTGGTGGAGTGTGTCCTAATCTCTATTACCTTGATTTGTTAAAGAATGCTTTTACCCAGCAGTGGGAAAGTATAGGCTTATTATTATGTATATATGTAAAAATTTTACTCTCTCACGATTGGGGTATATCTGGTATCTTCCATTCCGATCTCGGTCTCGGACCTATTTGCGCCTTTATTAAAAAGGCGACAACCCGATATTTCGCGAACGCGTCCAATCATAGAAATCTGCTAATCGTAGCCGCCGCCGACTACAAACCTAACTCCCCTCCTCTTAGCCGCTACCGCCATCCGCGGCATTTTCTCACCGTTCTCGATGCCCTTACATCCCTTCTTTCGGATACAGACACCGCACACAGGATCAGACACCGACCTCGCCGGTCGAAGAATCCCTTGCCTGCCGGCCGGTGCAGAGCACCACGACGAGACATCTAGTATACGCCTTCCCCCATAGCGACTGCCCAAGCCGAGACCCTTCCTCCTTGAGGCGCCCTTGAGCTTGTTGCCCCCTTGCCCTTCTGGTTCGAGTGTAGTAGTGCACGCTCACCCTCTTGCAGCTGTAAAGGCCCCGCGGCCAACAGCGTAGATTATTCACACACACACATGAAAAAAATCTAGTATCTGCGGGCCTTTTTTTTTTTCATCGCAGAGAAAACCCTTTATGGGTACCCGTCCGTGTTTTTGGGGTACACGGAGGGGTTATGTCGGAGTCCTTGGCCCATCGACGCTCGGAGCAATAGCCCCGGCCGTTGATGGACCAAGTGTACCGACTAAAAACTCTGCGGTGACACCGTCTTTGCCGCGTAGTGTCGGGGTCACGGGATCGCCGTTAGGTACGCACCGCGATCCCGATGCGACGTGCCCTGATAGGACCCACCCTGGGAGCGTGTAAAGGGCGCTCCCTCTCCCCATACTGGACGCCGTGCTGGCGTCACTTAGCACGGCGTCCCCCCCGCGAGCTGGTTAGCAGACTCCCCCGAGTCTACCATCCAGGTTATGTCGTTTGCGGAGGTACCCATGGACTCAGACTGTAACGTCTGAGACCATGGGCACCACCATATCCCTATTCTGCGCCGAGGTGGCGCCTGAGGTGGACGGCTGCGATTGGGCCGCGGATGTAGTCGCGTCAACAGCGGCAGCCGAGCCCCCCCCCTCTTCGACGGCTGGGCTTTCGGGCCGGGCAGGCCCTGCTGCCCAGCATGTGGCCGGTGGGTTTACCGGCCGCAGCGCACAGCGCACAACAGGGGGCAGCCCTACAACTAGAGGCCTTGTGGCCCTGCTGCCCGCACCTGTAGCACTGCGCGCTTCTGTCTTCTGAGGCCTGGCACTGCTCGCGCACGTGTCCGACCTCGAGGCAGCGATAACATCTCATCGGCCTCACCTCCAGCAGTTTAATCTGCGCAGAGGTGAAGCCGACGAATATTTTGCCCGCCGCCGCCACCTTTTTAGCTGCCTCGATGGGGCAGCTTACTACGACTGTGCCAAGGGGTGTCCGATCGCGCACCACTTCCCCTGTCCTACAGTCATCGGCCGGACATCCCCCGGCACGGGCCACCGCCTCCGCGACGTCCTCCTTTGTCACGAAGTCGTCCAGGCCTACCAAGCGCAAGGAAGCGCGCTTGGCGCGCAGCCGCCTTTTCCCTCTTTGTCGCAGAAGCGTCCTGCTCTAATCGTCTCAAGACCACAACCGGTTGGCTGAGCCTCATCGCTTGCCGTCTTCGTCCGTTGTTCTTTTGCCAGGGTCATTTTGGTGATGTATCATGGTGCCCCCCCCAGAATACGTGGGGCAGCCAGAGCTCGAGGGCCCTGAGGAGGATTCTCCGGCCTGGGACAGGCCGGTACCTCCCTGGGGTAATACTTTTTTCCTCTGAGACATCTTCATAATTTTTTGCTGATACCACGGCTTGGGCGCTTGGCGGAGTTTGGCCCCTCCGCTTTCAACCGCGGCACGCCGACCGTGGCATTGGGCACTTCGAGCCGGTAGGCCTATCCACGCCGGCTAACAACACACAACACACTACGAGAGCCCGCTCCCTGTCCTCTCTTCAAACGGAAAGTACAAGGAGCGAGCGACTCAACCGACCTTTCGTAGCCAGAAACGAACGACGACTCCCGGTCACTCCTCAATCGAGGAGCGAGGGGAGCGAGCGAACGACCCAACCACGACGCCCCTACTGCTGCACCCAACCCTCTCCAAAACGGAGATTGAAGGGGGCAGCCAGGCGCAACCACTTCCGGACAGAACCGGGGGACATGGGGAGAGGAAAGCGAGGGATGGGACCGAAAATTGGGGAAGGGTAGCGCATGACTGTTTCTGTTATGTCTGTTCAGAAGGACCAGACCAATAGCAGGCAGCAACCGCGAGCAGGGTACAATCACACTTGCCTTGGGGATCGTCGCGACCGTGCGCTACTCCCAAGACCACGCCAAATTGCTTGCCGGGACAGACGAGCAAAATAGGCGAGAAGCTATGCCACTGCGCCTCGAAGGACGCGTGTGGTGGGATAGCCTTTCGCCTTTTAAGTATGTGTGTGAGATTATGAATGCCCAAAGATTGGAAACTTGTGTTGTTATTATGGCATTGCGCATTGCGCTTAAACTATTGAGCCCCAATGTAATACAAATATAAGGCAAGCATATTTTCATTTTCTATCTATGTATATCACCACGCTAGATTCCTTGCGGGGTAGGCAGAAAGTACCGATTTCCTTACAGACCGGTCTGGGTTCCTGCCCTCTTATACTCTCATATACCCTCGCCGATTACAGATACTCTCGATTTGTCCTTCAGATAAAACGAGATCTGTTGCCGTTATACCAGATACAATTCTAGATTCAGGACTGTGACCTAGATTATAGATAAAGCTCACTTTATCCTAGTTGTCGTTGTGGGTGTACGACAGGTTTGTTTATTTATTTTATAAAGCTATTTTACCGCAAGGGTCAAATGGTTCGTACGAGTATTACTCTGTCTGTAAAATATGAATAAGTCTTAGATATGTATTCCCTTACTCTTCCTTCATATATCATCTGATATTCGAACAACGCCGATACATACTTCTATGTTTGGCTAACTGATGGATTGATTCTTTGTCAGATCTAGTTCTAGGATGCTTGCTACAATTTGTTGAGTTATTTTAGTTCCATCTATCCACCATTAAGGTTACCGTCGAGTTTTTGGAGTATAGCGTTTTATAAACTAAGTAAGAAGCGTATTTTCAAAACAGATATACAGACTATTTCTACACTAAACGAACCCTACAAAATATAAATAAACCTTATTTACGAGTCAATGATCTTATTTATCACCTTTTGATTAGGTCAATGAAAAAAATGATTATGTTTTTAAAAAACCTTTAGGAATCGTCCCTTTTGAACAGACGCTCCTCAATTTTAGGTTAGTGCACATATAACAGTTTTACATTAACAATTATCTTTGGTCAAATTATTAAGTGGCAACACAAGTCCCCACTTTTTCTAGCTCCTTGTGTTTGTAATTTTTTAGTACTGTATAATATATTTAGGAATTTGTGTGTATGTGTGTGAGAATAAGCCAAAAGGGCAAGGGGGCTGGTAACTGACCACCTCTTCTAGGATTACGGTCGCGACGAATATTATTTAAAACTAGTTTCTGCCCGCGACTTCGTCCGTGTTGACTTTTAATAGGAACGTTACATTTTCCGAGATAAAAAGTATCCTATGTGTTAATCTAGGTAATAAACTATCTGTGTCCCAAATTTCATCCAATTCCGTGCAGCCGTTTTTGCGTGATTGAGTAACAAACATCTAAACATACAAATTTTCACATTTATAATATTACGTTGACCCGAAGTCGACATTACAAATTAAGCCTCGAAAAAAAAGTATAGGTTAAACGCGAAACGGGCACGCATTTTACGTATTCTAAGGGCGAAAACTTGGTACTTTAATTTTTATTTATTTTTTTATTTTTAGTTTATAGGCTCACCAACAATCGATTACACAATATACAAACATATAAAACTTAGGCCAATACATTCACAGTGTATCAATCTATTACAGGTGTGCACAGCGTGCTCTAAAAATTGATGTTAGTAGTTTAATTTAATTTAAAACAGGATATATGGATATGTCAAGCAGTAAGAAGACAACTAGTATAAAGAATTAAATAATACAATTGAAATGATATTAATAATTATAAATTTGTTTATGAATAATAAAAAATAATAAAAAAGAAATTAATTGACAAGAAAAAAAAACGAATTAAATAAATTATCTAATTATTTAACTATGCGGCTTTATATATAATGCTGCGGAACTTGCCCAGTGAGTCAGCATGCAGGTCATATAGATCGCTATTTTTATTAATTAATTTGCAAATCCTGGGAACGGCTGAGTTAGCACCCAGAACTGTTCTACGAAGCGGTGGATACAGTGGAGTAATTGGATAGCGAGGATATCTAGCGGGGACGCGAAATCGGAACTTACTCAACAATTGGGGACAGTCAATTTTGTGATGAAGTAGCTTGTATAGGAAAACAGAGACGATAATGTTTCTGCGTTTCTCCAATGACACCATCTTAAAGTGTAGCAGTCTAGCTTCATACGAGCGAGTTTTTTTAGCTATGCCGACAGCATACGCAAGGTGCCAGAGGAACCTCTTTTGTATTCTCTCTAGCCTCAAGCTGTGTGCGGCGTAATGTGGTCTCCATACCGTGCTGCAGTATTCTAGGATACTACGTACTAGGCGGTTATATATTTGAATTTTTGTTTTATTGTTTTTAAAACCGACAATGTTTCTGATAACAAATCCCGGTGTTTTCGATGCCTTTTTAATTACATTCTCGGTGTGGGGTATGAATGTGAGCTTTTTATCAAACAAAACCCCTAGGTCTCTAATTTGTTCCACTTCTTGAATTACCACTGGACCCACCGAATACGTTGATCTGACTAAATTAATTTTTCGTGGGGATTTCACGTGAAAGCACTTTTTGACGTTAAGATTCACTTTATTGTCACTGCACCACTGGACCAACGCGTCAACGTCTTTCTGCAGTAATTGGGCGTCGTCTTCGGGATTCGATGATTCCGGCAAATTTAAGATCGTCCGCATACATAAAACATTCTGAAAATTGTAGGTAGTGCGGGATGTCATTGACAAATGCATTAAACAGAACAGAGCCCACGTGCGAGCCTTGTGGTACGCCAGAAGTGACGGTGTATATCTGGGATTGGTAGCCACTAGCAGCTACAAAAAAAGATCTGTTTTCAAGGTAGGACCTCAGCCACTCCAGTAAATTTCCAGTGATTCCATATGCTGCTAACTTTTTTAAAAGAACATTGTGCTGGACGCGATCAAAGGCTTTACTGAAATCGGTGTAGATTAGGTCCACCTGCTTACCAGAGTCTACGGCTTCTACCAGTAATTCCGTAAATGTCACTAAATTCGTACAAGTAGATCTTAAACCCACAAAACCGTGTTGAGAGCTATTCAAGTAGACCTGTGAGTGAGATTGAATGTGAGGGCATATCAAAGATTCAAAAACTTTGGCAATGGAGGACAAAATTGAGATAGGTCTGTAATTAACTATATTGTGACTATCATCACCTTTGTGTATTGGAACGATCTTTGCTTTTTTCCAAAAATCTGGAAAACCCCAGTGGATAGGGATTTGTTATAAATCTTTAATAGTGGGTCAACTAAAGAGGAGGCGCATTTAGAAATAAATATGGGGGGAATTCTATGCGGGCCAACTCCTTTACGGTGATCAACTGCTTTTAGTTTATTAAGTAAAGTTTCACGCTCAATCTCAGGTGCACTAAGGGGTAGGCTGTAGTTCATCATATATCTTGAATGGTCGGAATCTGTAGAGTTTTCAACAGCAGTCGTTGTTCCATTAAATACAGAGGCGAAATGTGTTGCAAACATATTACATATCTTTGGACCATCAGAGGTCGTGGTTGCCCCGTTGGTCATGCTGGCAGGGAACGAGCTTAAACCTCCCCTTTTGTCTTTAATAAATGCCCAAAATCGTTTGGGATTCTGAGCAATTTCCAGTTCAAGGTTTTTAATATAAGTATTATAACATTTAGTGGCCAAGATAGAGCATCTTTTACTTAATAATTGTAGTTCTAGTGCATCCATTGGATTTTTATATATATTGTAACGCTTCCTTATTTTTTCTTTCTCTTTCAGTGATCTTATTAAATTTTTATCAAAGCAAGGGGGATATTTATTGCGTTGTAAAATTGGTTTAGTGGGTGCATAAATGTCAAGAATTTTTTGAACTCGATCATAAAACCTAGCAACCAGATCGTTAACATCAGCTATTTCGCCAAATAACTCATTCCAGTCTACTGTATTAAGGTGGTTGCAAACCTGGTCATAGTCAAGTTTAAAAAAATTACGTTTATTATTATTAGAATTGTATGGTAATCTATCGTCTATATTTGCTTTCAATTTAATTTCAATTGGAGGATGGTGAGGGTCAATAATACTTAAGGCATTGTGAACAGTATTTGCGCTACTAGAGGATACATTGGTTAGTGCAAGATCTAATATCCGTCCCGACTTATTTTTGATATTATTGAGCTGTGTTAGATTATTTAGATGACTGAAGTCAGTTAGCAAATGACTAATACCCGGAGGTATATAACCACTAGCCGAGTCACCTGCCAAGAACAGTCTACATTACTTAAATTAAAGTTACCCACCACACATACACGCGATCCTGACTGTTCAATCACAATATTACAACAATCTATGAATTTTTCTAGGGATGCGTGATGTACAGGTGGTGGTAAATAAACAGCGCACAGAGCTATTTGGCTTTTAGACCCGTTAAAAGAAACCACAAGAGTAACCCAAAGATCTTCACATGGGCTTTCCCAGTGACGCATGCGATTAGATTTAAATTTATTAAAAACCGCGATTAATACTACTCCACCATTCTTTTTGCCACCCTCCCTGTCCCTTCTGTAGACTATATATCTATTGTCGAATAACTCCGAGCTATCCATAGAGGTGTTAAGCTAAGTTTCAGTCAAAATTATTACATCATAACTCTCCAGTGACTGCTGTCGAAAAAAACTATGAGTTTTTGTGCGCAACCCCCGTGTGTTTTGGGAGTATATGCTAATAGTATCGAATGTTTACATGAAATTAATACCAACACATGGAATAATCCGTACAAATATACTTAAATTAAACAAATTTATTTACAGTGTCCATATTTCTGATCAGGATATGCTCTGACTCTTGGGTTTTTCGCACAAAAATGCGGCCGTTACGTATCCAGACAAATCTGTATCCTCGTTCCTTGGCTTTGATCCTCGCGGCAGCGTGCAAAGCTTTATTGGTGGTAGAAAGATGTTCCATGAAGAAGATTGGATTTTTTGGTCCTGAATACCCAAGATGTAATGTGTTCAATTTGTTTCCTGGATTAGATTTGTTGTATCTGATAGTGGCAGCGAGAAGCTGATCGCGAAGCCTTGGGGAAGCCAACTGTACTACGATTGATCGCGGTCGGTTAGTTTTGGGATTGAGTTTAGCCACTCTGGTGCAATGCATGATATCTCTACCCTCAATTGCACATCCAGCTGCCTTAGATATATTAGTCACAATCTGAAATAGATTTTCTTGCTTTTTTCCGGCATACATTGTAATTCGACATTATTTGATCGGGTTTGTTGTTCCAGCTGATTTAATCGCCCGTTCAAGTTGCTAATAGTGTTTTTCATATCTTGGTTCTCTTTTTGTAATTCAAGCATAATTGACTTAGAAGCCGGATGCTCATTTAATAAGTCTTCATACTGGGAGTTCAAAAATGTCATGGATTCATTCATAAGCGAATTTTTTTCCTTAATTGGTTTAAGCTCTTGGCTTAATATGCTATTTATATTTTTATTAATTTTAGACAACATTTCCATGAGTTCATTTTTCATAACCTCCTGAACAATCTGTCGCACATCTTCACGAGACAGTTTAGCACCGGTTTTCGCTAGGGCAGGTGAATCTAGAGTTTGTCTTTTGCTCCCTCTGCTAGTTACATTACGTAGAGGAGTATTGTCTGATTTGGAGCTTGGTTTAGGCATTCGGGACACAACCATTTAACCGGCAAATCGTAATTGTCTTCCAGGGACAGACAAACGAAATGATAAGACTTGCAACATTCTTTGCATTCAGCATGTTTTTCGTGGTCTAGATGTTGATTACAGCATCCCCATATAATATTAGAAGACGCTTCAGCCATTATATAATGATTTCTAAACTCCTATGTCGACGTGAATCGGCTCGCTTATCAATGTAATTAATATAATTAATTTGAGAAACGAATTTCTTATTCAATTTAATAACTAGACTAGTAATTTGATTATAATGGTTTAAAGAGAATCGGTACAAAGAATGTTTCGCTTATTATTTTCTTACGATTGTAGCTAGTTCGGAATAATCTAAGGATCTCCGTAAAGACTATGTTTGATCTTTTTCTTTATGGGTGTATTTTGCTGTAATATCTTTCTAGTTGGTACCCAAAGCATGTTTGGATCGGTTTCGCTGGAAAGCGATTGGGGAGGCCTATGTTCAGCAGTGGGCATGTATAGGCTGAGATGATGATAGCACCCAAAGCATGATTTCTTTTGAGGACAATAGGCGGGAGATGTGACAGAGCCAGGCTAACTCCAGAATGCTTAGTATGAACAAATTGATATCAACGTGACACTACCGATATGCCACCCTTTCCACTTTTCACTAAGGAAGGATCCTTACAAACTAGTTGTTAGAGAGAATAAAATGCTGTTTCATGCTTCAGTATCTTATTTGCTGTAGGTTGCTTTGACTGACGACAAGTTTTACCAACGGATTACATACATAATATAGAAAAACGTTTTATCAGACGAATTTGTTATCAAAAGAAATATGCAAGAAAATTTCAGTCGATTATTACGAATAAAAAGTATTTAAATATACAAGGTGTAACATAAATAACGCCAGAACTGGAAGTAGTTTGTTCTAAATCGACGACTGAATCGATTCCAACTATTTTTAAAGTATGTAACATTTTTTTAATTATCAAGAATTGCTGTTACTCGTTCATTTTGCTGTATTAAACAATATGTAATCACTATTTAAAACAAACAAAACATACCTTAATAAGCAAAAAAATACAGGTTTCTAGGGTACCAAACAGCTTAAAAAAATTGGTAATAAACTCCTTAAAATTGGAAGTTTGACTTTCGTATTGAATTCGTAAGGCAATAATCTAATAGGGGTATCTGAGGTCTTGCTTTATATATGTTACACCTTGTATATGTTTAGTGAGCTTATTTAATAAAAGTGTATAGACTTGAATTCTTCACAAGTTAGGCTTCATCATCTCAGCCTATACTTGTCCACTGCTGAACATAGGCCTCCCCAATCGCTTTCCAGCGTAACTTCCATAAATGGGGGTGTTTGCCATACTCGCCACGCTTGGCAGGCGGGTTGGCGAGCGCAGTTATTGGTCGTCGAAGTGCTAAGGGAACGCTGCTGCCCATTCCCTAGTTTTCCCTTAGTCGCCTTGTACGATACCCGATGGGATGAGATGGGTTGGTCCTATTCTAAGCCGGGAACCACGCGGCTTAGAAGTTAGGCTTAGTAAGTTTTTTTTGTATTAAGGACTGGTCACCGATTGACCCCAATCTCGCGTGATGGAAAATGATGATGGGGCCGGAGATATGGCTCGCGGTAGATGTAACAGAGCTATGCTGACTCCAGAGATTTTAGTATGAACAGATTGATATTAGCGTGACGCTACCGAGTTGATATGCCACCCTTTTCACACTACAAATATCCAACTATAGGATTTTTCATGAAGGAAAGGTACTGTGACAGTTGTACACTTACAAAGAAAATTATACTTTATTCAATGGCAAAAAGACCTGCATGACCTGTTTCTGTACTACTACGGTTTTACGCCTTAATATTATTAAATTTAATATTAATTTCATTTGGCACTTAGAATTGTTACTACCCATCTTATGTGAAGAATACTATCATCCTACTTCTTACTAATATTATAAATGAAAAAGTTTGTATGTTTGTTACTAAACCACGCGAAAACGACGGA
Organism: Phalera bucephala; assembly: GCA_905147815.2. Lineage (NCBI taxonomy): Eukaryota > Metazoa > Arthropoda > Insecta > Lepidoptera > Notodontidae > Phalera > Phalera bucephala. The sequence continues at coordinate 26,023,417 of LR990613.1, read as the reverse complement.
ACGGATTTGGAGCATATACTTTTCATTAAATATACAATGCGAATATTATATGTATTTAGTATTTGTATAGTATATTATTTATGTATTTTATATATTTTTCTTTTGTTTGAATGTGTGATTGTATAACTACCCTCTGATTTACTGTCTCATCCCTCAACACTCAAAGGTTCGCTGGAAGAGAAGTCTTATTTTGAGTTAAGCTCGCCTTTGTATATGACTTGTGATAATTACAATTACCTCTCTACTGTATACATTTAAAGAATAATAAAAACAAACTTAATTAAAAAAATATTCTTTGAGCCACTAGGAACAAACTGGTAAAGCGGATGAGAATAAATTACCTAAATTCTTGCTAGTATTATATTACAGCACGAAATTCTACATTCAACACTAACCCGTCAAACCCCAAAATTACGTTAAAAAATAATAACGGCCCATTAAACGATAAATAGGCCCGCCTTGTTGACCTTAACATAATCTGACAATACCCATAACTCACCGTATTATCCCGTAAAAGGTGATTTTCGATGTCACCCGCCGTTCTTTTGGCCGCTTGATATTTGGAATGTGCCGTTTTGGCCGTTTTTTTATTGTCCTAACTTGATAGATGGCTCGCCTATCTTTGGACACATTTTGTACACGCCTCGCTGCTAACGGTTATTTTTGAAATAGAAACCGCTTAGGAGTTTTGTTCGTCGGTATCAGAATCAGTGAGCTTTGGGGGGGAGGGGGGGGGGGGTTGTAATGTTCGTGTCTGTTACGTGTTTTGTAAGGTGCGTAGATGTATTGTTTGGAATTGGATAAATTGAGTAGGTACCTAATAAAACATTTGCTGTTTCATACTGAATTCTTAAATTTACGCGAATATTACACATAAAATGAAACTATTTTTTAGATATTATCGCGGATTATTTTTAAGTTCCCGATGTTTCGAGTGCTTTGCAGTACTCATGGTCGCGGGAAGAACTGAGGTATTAGACGTCTAAAAGGCATAGTAATTCCGGGGTACCCTTAAACTTCTTAATTATTATTGTTGGTCCGATCTACGCAGAATGAGCTCACGGTGTATTGTGGTCATGATTATATTAATTACCGGATCCCAAGTCAACGGAAGTACCCAGCCATCTTATCTATTCAAATTAGAATGTTTTCTAATGTTTGCAGGTACAGTATAGGGTTGGGAAAACGCAGCATCTAAATTATATAACAATTTGAAGTAATGCATATTTTAAATTAGCGCGATCAGGTCTGATAGTTGGTTACATAGTACCACCATAATTTAATACTCCTTTTAACGGTACTAGTATATTATACACATCTACATACTTCCATCTTTAGTCGTAAGACATCCACAGCCGTGGAAATCAATCATCGGTCCTTCTTATACATACAAACTTATGTACAGACAATTATACTACAAAAATAATGATAGCTTTGCTATATATAAAGTGGAGGGGAGTGGGCCGGCCCCATAAAAGGTGGAATAATGAATAAAAATAATAAAACCTGATGGCCAATTCTCGTATTTAATTGACACTGAGACTTAATATTGACAGAATTGAGGTTTAATTATGAATTGACTCATATTTCGTTTTCTGCTCCACTAAAGTATTAATCTGATTTCAGTATCATCTCGGTCCAGCTTCGATACTATGTCAAGTTGTTTTATTTAAAATATATTGTTGATTATGTGTTGATCACTTGTCAATCTCAGCTGTCGTGGTCTAAATAAAAAATATCTAACAGTAATCTTTAATATGATATTGTGATTCCGCAGTGGATATTTTTTGGCTGATGATAATGACAGAAAAAAAACAAAAAATGTTTTAATATTTGTATTTGTGTAAAATTCCTGTTAACATACAAGTGATATTATATATAATAAATACGCCGTAAAACGTTAACAATAATAAAAATATTAGCCCTGTTAAGAAACTGTACCACCGTTGGGAATGGGTCTCCTCTCAAACTGAAAGGGTTTAGGCCATAGTCCACCACGCTGGCCCAGTGCGGGTTGGCAAACTTCACACACTTTCGAGAAACTCTCAGGCATGCAGGTTCAGGATAGTTAATTATTAAAACGCACATATTTTTAGAAAAGACAGAGGTTTCTACCTGGGTTTGGACCCAAGACTTTGCAGTCCAACAGTCTAACCACCAGGCTATCACTGCTCTGAAAACGTTAAATAATAATTTAAGTACATAATTATCCATTTAGTCAGTGACAGTTCATAGAAACTGGCTGGTCAAAAGTTCGTCCTACCGCCATCATTCTTTGAAGTAATCTCACTTTGAACCGTTTACTCCTAATGTTTCATGAATTCATTATTATTCAGTATCATATTTGCTGGAGGTTGTTTTGACTGAGGACAATTTTTATCAACGGGTTACACACATAATATAAAAAGACGTTTTAACAGATGAATTTGTTATCAAAAGAAATATGCAGGAAAATTTGTCGGGATTATTGTGAATGTTAGTATATGAATAATATATGACTGACTATGAGACTACGTCGTGGGTCTAGTGGCAAAACGCATCGCTTCGTTCTAATCCTAGGAGGGTGTACTCAGTACACCTCTGCCACCCCACCTTGGGGAATATAGGCGTGACGGTGTGAATTTAGCGGACGATTTGGCGCTGTGGGTAAGAGCTTAAGACGCTTCGCCCACTGTGTCGCGGGTTCGATTCCCGCAAAGACAATTCTTTGTGTGATCCACGATTATTTGTTTCTGTCTGGGTCTGGGTATTTGTGTATGTGAATTTTAATGTTTGTAAACGCACCATGACACAGGAATAAATCCTAGTGTGAGTCACGTTTTTCTGAAATGAAAATAAGAATTATATATGTAAAGCGAGCTTATTTAATAAAAGTGTGTTGACTTGAATCCTTTATAAGTTGGGATTGGTAAGTTTTTTTCTTTTGTCTTTGGCTTATCCCTATCTCTCCTGATGGAATGTAATGGTGGGGCTGAAACTATGGCTCGCTGACTCAGTAATAACTGATTCTAGACTTGGGATACCACTGAAAATCAGCGCTGTGTTGTGGCTCACGCTGCAACACAACTTTACGCTGAGTGTTACCCCATTCGTGCGGCTAAATAGTTAGTGCATATTATTTTTAAATGTCATTGGTTTTCATTGTTCTTTATTGTAGTGTACTTGGCTGTTAGCCTTGCTCTTAAATATATCTTTTTTTTCTTTCTTTCTTTAGACTGATAAGACAGAACTTAGGTCAAGTTCCGATATGATCTGGCTAGTCCCACTTCTCCGTATGTGACAACAGCTGGTACCCGCGAACCTGTCTCCACCAATTCACACAAGTCCCGCGTGGCAGAGAATGACTTAATACCTAGTATCCATACTGTGAGAGAAGGCTTTTGCCCAGCAGTGGGACAGTATAGGTTGATTTATTTTTACTTCTAAGAATGAATAAGTAGTTATAGCTCAGTGGCAGAACGCTCACTTTGCATTCAAGAGGTTAAAATCACGGCTCACACTTTTGAGTTTTCGTTTTCGTTCTAAAAGATATAAAAAAGTCGAAAATTGCCCCAGAACCAACAAATATTTGAACCATGCCATCATTATTGATCTATTTTATTAAAATAATGGCAAATATCCGTATCTAACAGACAATTTGCAATCTAAAACGAATATTTCAAAGTATTGTAAGTACTTATATCAAAGTCGCCGACATGTTTAACCCGTAATGTACTGAATGTCACACACAATATAAACGTATTAATGGCTACTGAATTATAATCTCAAAATATAAAACTTTTTGTGCAATATTGCGATTCCCCCGCTTCTCCGTTTAATAATAAATACCTTAAGAGAGTTTATAGGCGATTTGAAATCATACAAGTATTCTTTCATTGGTGTTGGTACTGGTGCAAATCATGTATGGGCGCAAAACCATGTTCTTTAAAGTAAAAAAAGATGAAAAAATTTCTTCCTCGCTTCCTCTTCGAAAAAAGAACTTATGCCAAAACGTTGTTTATATTTATACAACGTTATTTTTGTGAAACTGATTAAACCGTCTGTCTATCAAAAGTTTAAGTTGAGTTAAGGATATCATTATCTCCCAGACTATAAAAAACAAGAATAATGCCCAAGTTGCCACGCTATATGTTTGTCAAAATGAGGATATTATTCCTTTCTCAGAAACATTAAAATTACAATCACATTAAACAGAAGTGGAAAACATCGCGGAAAATATATTATACTATTTTTAGACTTCTTTATAGGTTGATGAATCCGTATTGTATAATGTAGTGTTACCACATTTATGGGTAAAAAAAATATCAAAAAGATTCATTTCAGAAATGGTTTTTGCATTTTCTTTGATCATATAAATTTGTTGCTTAGCATATTTTTAAGTCGAGGATTTTGTGTGAGTTAACATTTTTAAAGTACTTATTTTTAAATGTTAAATTCGAAACATGTAAATATACATATACAAATACACAAATACCATAATCATTTTACTACGACTATTTTGATGTTTGTACTATTTGATGTATAATAAAATTTTAGTTATAAATTATTTTATTGGCTTCTTTATGGATAAAACGAACAAAAAAGGGGCTCAAAAGTAATGCGTCTTTTATAATAAAAGTAAAGATGAAACAGCTTTGTTCGTCTAGCGGCAAAATATCCTGTTAATTATCGAATCTTCGTTCAGAAAAGTGTGTGTGTTTTTTTAATGTCTCTCGTATAAGTCAGGGGTCTGGAAATATGGTCAGGTACGATGACAATGTGCTCACCCTATAATCCATTGGGTCCTAATATCTTTGGCGATATTTACACTTGTGCCATCACCGTTTGGGGAATAGAGGCGTGATGATGAAGCTATTTATATTTGGCAAAAACGACTTAGAGGCTCGTCGATAACCTCTAGACTGTGTAAATAATATAATAGTTACCCCTGAGAAAAACGTTGCTGGCAACACCGGGCCAAGAGCAATAACGCTCCACCAACACAGTATTGGTTTTACTTAACCACTCGGGCGGAAAGTTGGAAGTCTTCCTTTAGCGAGGCAGGCTTCTTATCTGTGCTGTCACGCGATCCGTGAGTTAACACGCCGTAATGCTATCTATGCTCATCGCCTGTTAACCAAGTTGGTGGAACATATTGCATGAGACGAATGTTTGATATCATGGTTGTTGTTTTGGTGCTTGTTTAGTTCTAAGAATATATTCACTTTCTTGCAGGTGTTTATTATATAAAAAAAATGACATGATCCATGTGGGTGAGACCCATATTAGTATGATATTTGGCAAAATTCCATATCCCGGGCAGGGACCAGGTATTCGCATCAGCGTAGTAAGAAAGCGAGTAGGTATGAAAGATAGTATCGGTGTAAAGATGAGAAATGGCATGCTCCGTTGGTGCGGGCATAAAGAAAGAATGTTAGAAGAAAGAATGACAAAACAGATATACAATGCGAAAGTGGAAGGATGTAAGTAGCGGGGAAGACCTAGTCTATCTTACCATGACCAAATAGACCGAGTCTTATCTGAAGGACAAGTCAAGAGTCTCCGTAACCGGCGAGTGTGTATGAGACGAACTATGAGAGTGGAGGAAGCCGGAGAGGTATGTAAGGAAAGAACCTGTTGGAACTCTGTACTCTCTGCCTGCCCCGCAAGGGATCTGGTGTGCTGATATAGAATAGAATAGATCAGGTATTTTTTTAAAAACAAAATGCAGTCTGGCCTAGGATTCGTTGTGCTCACGTGTATCGAGTTAACACTTAATCTGAGTATGAGTAATACTCGGATAACAAAATCAAGTACACTATAACAAACAGAATAATTTAATTTCTTTGTCATAGTCACGGATGTAATAAATACGCTGGTCTTTTCAAAAATGACGTCATTATAACAAAGTACTAAAGTGCATGCACCAAATGTAACGTGGCATTTAAATTAATACTCTAACTTCATAACAACAAAATTCAATTTTCAATAGCACATTGTTAATGTAAGACACATTTGCTTATTTGTGTCCATTATTTCTCATGACAGTACAATACCGTTTAACTCATGTGACTATATTTTGTCACTAATACTCGTTTTTACTACATAACACTGTAAGCATATAACGACTCCTCCATTCCTCTCGCTTACGAGAATGCAAAATCTAATTCTACAAGTACACGAATCTTCATGTAGCCGCGTGGGAAGATTAAAAGCATTCAGTGCCAGTGTAAAGTTAAAGTTCCAATTAGATTACTTGTACCGTGCATGTATGAGAGTAACTTAAATGACTTTCTGAGATAGAATATAAACACTACATATTTATCACAACGGTTCAAATCTTGTACTTGCTTATAAAGTACACTATACTATAAAGTGTATTGTCTGTGATATAACAAGGTGGTTCGACATCTGCCTCTTACCTCAAAGAATGATTTGAATTCCTTCACGCAACACATTCAAAGTTTCTAAGGTCATCGGAGAATCTAAAGCTGAAAACACCAATGCATTCTACCAACTACTTCGATAAATCCTTTTCTAATCAAGCCATTCGCTTGTGTCAATGCATTGCCTGTGACAATCCGTCGTACTTAGTCGTTGGCGTCTTTTAAAAGATGGTTTACCACCACTTTTTTCATTTATAATCTCTCTACTGCACACTGTCTGTATTGTGTTTAAGATATATTTATATATTTGCATAGTATTATATGTGTATGTATATAATGTTGTATTATAACTATGATATGTATGTAGCTAATATGATGACAATATGTTTTATCTAGGTTTATGGTGTATGCCACTAAGACTGCCCTATTCCTTATGTTGCTTCTTCCAATACATTGGTTATCTGGAAGAAATGTATATATATATATATATATATAAGACCGCCAATTGTACCTAGCTGTTGTAAATATTTGTTGTATGTAATTAATTGTAAATATCACTGGTGTACAATAAAGAGTACTCTATCTTTATATACAAGGTGTAATATAATAAACGCAAGACTTAAAAGTAATTTGTTCCAAATCGATAACTGAATTGATTCCATCAATTTTTCATAATTACATTTATTTTTAATTTGCAAAAAATGCTGTTTTTTCTTTAGTGCGCTATAATAAACTAAAATTATTCTTGATTCAAAGCACTACGGAAATTTCAAATGCATTTCTGAAACGTCATTCTCACTATGCACACATACACGAATAAGTTTGATTGTTAATTGGGGTATAAAAGTGCTTAAAAAAGGGGTTAAAAAATTTAAATTTGGAAAATTGGTTTTCGTACTGAAGAATCAATAAGTGAATTAATTATCTAATCGGTGTGTCTGACGTCTTTGACGTTATTTGCGATAAACCTTGTATAGTGCGTGACTTGGTGTGATAATATAAATTGATGACAACGTCTAATCTTAGTCGTCCTGGACGAAAAGCCCAGGTGCTGTGTCCAATGCCTACTGATCACTGGTAATAAAAAAAATGAACGTAATAAATCTATCTATCTATATCATCATGCCAGATCCCTTGCGGGGTAGGCAGATGGAACAGAGTTTCAACAGGTTCTTTCCTTACATACCTCTTTGGCTTCCTCCACTCTCATAGTTCGTCTTATACACGCTCGCCGGTTACGGAGACTCTTAAATTGTCCTTCAGATAAGACTCGGTCTATTTGGTTATGGTGAGATAGTCTAGGTCTTTCCCGGTACCTAAATCCTTCCACTTTCGCATTGATATCTGTTTTGTTATTCTTTCTTCTGACATTCTTTCTATATGCCCGAACCAACGGAGCATACCCTTTCTCATCTTTACACCGATACTATCTTTCATACCTACTCGCTTTTTTACTACGCTGCTGCAAATACGGTCGTTAGACTTCACTCCGCACATCTTCCGCAGAGCTCGCATTTCGACCGCATTTATCCAACTTTCATTCTCCTTCTTACATATCCAGCTCTCGCTGCCATATAACAGCGTTGGGACAAGCACTGCGTTATGTAACATCCTCTTTTGGCCCTGAACCCCCTTCAATGAAATGAGCACTTCAATAAGTAACATTTACCTACTAACCTTTCCGAATATTATAGCTTGGTTAAAAATACCGACCAGCTGACGAACCGCGTCGCCCCTCAATGTCATTTTGTGCTTGGTATAGGTTAAAAGTTGTTTTTTTAATGCACTTAATTAGTAGAGTACTCTTTTTTGTACACCAGCATATTTACAGTAAAGAAATACAATTAGTTTATGAGTGTGCGTTGAAACCGGTGCGTTGGAAGAAGCAATAGATAGAATAATATAGGGCAGTTGGTGGCGTATAAAGGCAGCCAGTGACTTTGTACGTCGGACTGTAAAAGACATTTCACAAGCGAACATCTTAAATAGTAAAGGATTTTTGAAAGAAGTTTGTGGAATTTATTGGTGTTTTTAGCCTTATATTATCCGATGACCTTAGGAACCTTGTGTTTCGTGAAGGAATTCAAATCATTCTTTAAGGCAAGAGGGACTTTTAGGATTAAACAGAGTCCTGTAAATAGTATTGTTATGGAGAAGTATTTTTAACCGACTTCAAAAAGGAGGAAGTTCTATGTTCGGTTGTATGTATCCTTTTTTTTTATGTATGTTCAGCGATATTTCCGTCAATTGTGGACCGATTTTGATAATTTTTTTGCATTGGGTTCAGTATATCTCCAAGGTGGTCCCATATAAATTTTATTGACATTGGACCTTGGACTTAGAAGATACACCAGGGAACTCCTTAACGACAAACAATAGGCATGTGTAAATTGAGATATTATGGGTATTACGTCAATCCTATAGGTACCCTAATATAGAATAATTCACTGGTCACTTAAAATTGTAAAATAAAAATCTTTTATAAAAAAAGGTAAACCGACTTCAAAAAAGTCGGTGCCAAGTAACCGACTGCACCAACCAGCACCGACTTCAAATATTTATTTTTTTGGTTTTTGAAGTCGGTTTACCTTTTTTTATAAAAGATTTTTATTACTTATGGAAATGTTCTTTTTTATATTTTGTAGTACCATTGAACAGTAGGCTTTGGGTGCATCACTTGGGCTTTTGCTCTATGACGACTGAAATTACACCGTGTATATTTGGTAAAATATTTTAGTACAAATTTTTATAAACTTTATATGTAATTGTATGTGGCATATGTGTACTATTTACATAAACATATCGCCGAAATTGTGACGTGACAATATTAAGGGCGATTACTATAGTAGGGGCGAGAATATAGCTATTTTATTGTGCCCAGTCTGAGACTCCGGACTGCAACTGAGAATTTTCCACTTATGAACCTTAACCAAAGATCTCATGGTCATTAGGGTAGCGAGCAGCAAGCTCAGACAAACACTCTCATATAGGTAATGTTCCCCTTCAATGGGATAACTTGTTCAGCTATTATTAGTTAACTAGTTTCTACCCACGACTTCGTCTGCGCTAACTTTAGACAGGAACCTAACAATTTTCCGGCATAAAAAGTATCCTTAAGTAATAAACTTAAATAGGTAGGTACTAAAGTAATAATCTTAGGTAATAAACTATTCTGTGTGCCAAATTTTATCAAAATTCGTTAAGCCGTTTTTGCGTGATTAAGTAATAAACATCTGAAAAAACAAACACACATTTATAATATTAGTAGGATATCCTTTTCTTCTTTTTATTAATTTAGTTCCATTGATGTTGTGTTTTCCATTTCATCATGAATAATATATAGTGATTGATTTAACTTAGCTCTACCCGATATATCAAACCGACATTGTTCTTCCATACCTCTTAACAAAATGTGGAGGGATTGATTTAAAATTATTAATTTAAAAAGCAATATTGTAGTCATTCCGAACTGGTGGTAAAGTCTTTGTTACTTCTCTCTAGATTCATAAATTCTATAATGCTTTACATAATTATTTATTAGTGTAAAACATAATACAGTATTTTTCACATAATATGATGACAGTTCTAAGTGCCAAACGAAATTAATATTTCATTCAATGATATTAAGGCATACAACCATAAGTACTTAAACAGGTCATGCCTCTTATTGCCATTGAATAAAGAATAATTTTCTTTGACACTTACAACGGTCACAGTACCATTCCTTCATGAAAAATACTGTAGTGGCATACAGAATACCACTACATGATAATTTCACAAATTTATCGTAACGCGTAATATCAGTCTACATTGTCCCACTGTTGGCCAAAGGCCATCTTTCACAAATCGACGTGAGAAAGATTAGATCATACTATACTACGCGGACCCAATGCGGATTTGTGGAGGCAGGTTTGTGACCACTTGCTGTTGGAACTTATCAAGCCGCCTATAAGGCCTCCAACTTGGCTTAACGACTACCAAACTGCGTGGTTACCGGGACCAACGGCTTAACGTGCCTTCCGAAACAGGGATATGCTCAAATATGTAGTATTTATGATGAGGTAATTTTGATTTGACTGCCTCGTTGGTCTAGTGGCAAAGCGCATCGCTTTGTGATCACTAGTTCCTGGGTTGAAATCCTAGGTCGGACAAATGTAGTTATTCTAACGAAAAAAAATCCATTATGGGCCCGGTATATGGCAATAGGCTCGCCCTCTATGGGATCTAACATCGTCGGCGAAAAGTGGGTGTACTCAGTTCACCTTTACCACCCCCTCTTAAGGAATATAGGCGAGACGGTGATATTTTGATTCTGATTCAAAATAAATTAAAACTAAAGGCAACATGTTATTTGTTTTTATAGGCGCTGTCTCAACACGTTTTACATCGAGTGGACGGCGAAACGGTGGGCGGGCCCATGACTGCTTACAGCACGATACAGTTCGTTGTACAGAAACACCATTTCGTTAGAGGGAAAATTAAGGTGAGTGTTATGCAAATGGAACTTTCAACGCGGCGCTACTGGGTTAGAATCACGCCTAGGCTAAAATAGATTAAGTATATTGTTAATAGCTTAGTCAAGAAAGTAGAGAAAAGAGGACAACAGGTCAGTTCAGTTTGAGTCTCAGATTCTTTCAGAAAAAGGATTTTTTATAGTGTGTTCTATAGCAACTAACGAGAAGTCTTAGTCTAAACCATTCGAAAAGTCTGTCGAGCTAATAATAAACCGCGAGAAAACACATATGATAGTTATATTTCAGAAGTTATATTTGAGTAAGTCGTTTTAAAGCACGGAGACGCTCGAAAATAAAAATACCACAAACGGTAACCCATCTCAAGCCAACCGAGTCGAACGCTGCTTGACCTTGGTGATCGGTAAGAACACCGTGGTCTCACAACACTACGAGCGCCTCTAACTTACATAATGTAGTCTATGTATGTAGGCTAAAAATGTATCTCGCCCTGGGTATGGGCCAGAGTGCCAGAAGTGATAGTCGATTGTTTTTTAATCCCTTTCTCTACGGACGATTTAGCGCAGTGGTTAAGAGCTTAATCTACTCCACCCACTGTGTCTAATAGTCGCGGGTTCGATTCCCGCACGGGACAAATCTTTGTGTGATCCACAATTATTTTTTCCGGTCTGGGTATTTGTGTATGTGAATTTTCATGTGTGTAAACTCACCCACGACACAGGAATACGTCCTAGTGTGGGGCTACGTTTAAAAGAAAAGGAAATAAGTTTTTATTCTATAAAATATACACAAAAAGTGCAGTACGACAAGGATCTTTTGGCCAGTCGATGACATAGCCGGAGGGACGTTGTACTTGCAGGGAAATATTTCAACAGGTGTAACTAACTAGAGAGAAACGCATTTGCTCTACGAATTTAATCAAGCTGCACCATGTGGACGCAGTAAACCAAATTGAATTATAGAAAAAAAAACTTTTAGGACATTCTTACTTATGAAGAAAAGAACCAAATGGTAAATAAAAAAGAATAACACTGAAACTGAATATTTTCATTCATAATATGAAAGTGAATTGTTTTATTCTTGATGGAAAAGACCAGGCGTTTATTATAACTATTTCAATTTACTTGAAACGAGAAATAAGCAGCCATTATTATTGTGTCACTCATGTCACATATGAACAAGTGCCGAATCATTTCAACAATATGAACAAAACTATTTAAGTGAGCTTTAATAAAAAGTTCTCGCTGGACTGCCTCGTTGGTTTAGTGGCGAATAATGCGCGTAAGGGTCCGGATTCGAATTCTAGGTTGAACTAAATGTAATTTTTCGAGAAAAAAATCCAGTTCAGTCCGGAGTCTGACCTAGTTCTCGGTATGATGGCCATCATAGGCGCACCCCCTATTACATGGGACTTAACATCGTCGCCGACGGTGGGTGACCACAGTCCACCTCTGCCACCCCTACTTGGGAATGTAGGCGATACGATGATTATTTAAAAATAAGGAATTTAATTTTTATTCATTCAATCAATCAATCAATCAGCCTATCGTAGTCCACTGCTGGACATAGGCCTCTCCTAACATATATGCCACGCTTATCGTAAGTTTTAAACAAGTTCGTGAAGACCATCCATACCAGTAAGAAGTTAATTTTAATTTTAATAAATGACATACTCAAAGAAAACTTATTAAGATTGTATTTCCCTGACAGGATAGGTATAGGTGTCCACCACATCATCTCCTCTCCTTGTACACAAAAATTTTGCAAACCAAATTAAACAGTGATAAAAATTTTATTATGATTATTTAATAAACATAATTAAAATAAAAAAATAGTGAAATCTATCCAGATATCGTAACATTTGGGGATCCACACTATGAAAATAATATTTTAAAAATTGTTTTATTACTATACAAAACTGTGACATCTGCCTGATCATATTTCATACGGATTTCGATTGTATTATGTAACTACAATGTTATAATTTTTATTAAAGCAGCAATAATATATTTTTAAGGTTACATTTAGCTATACCTATCTACTATATCTTGTCTTGATGATTTGATTATAGACAGGGTAAAATTGCCTCATTGTTCAGATTCGATCATTTGTGTCTGAAATAGTGCAAAGACTCGAATTCCAATATGCCTCACTTAAATAAGCGAAATACAGACATAGTCGGTCCACCGACCACGCGTCCACTGACCACCGGTCACGTCGCGTATTTGTCGTTGATTCCTGGAGACAGTAAATATAGTGAATGTAAGAAAAGATTCAGATTGGAATGACGCATTTTGTTTTAATGTTAGGTATACTGACTAGCCAATATAAGATCGAGATTTAGATACAAATGAGACATTGTTTTAGTACAACTGTTTCGCATTTTGCAGTTCTCGTGCATGTTCCATATTACTGATTTTTTTTCAGCAAAAATCGATACAGGTCTTTTTGATTAAGCCTTCTTAGGGCATAACCTCACATAATCATAATCCGTCTTAAGAACAGGTCGCAGATAACCCAAATTTGTAACTAGTGTAATAACATCGTCTCTAGCGCTCGCTATTACCCTTTTTAAATCCTAGCCTAATCCAGTGCTTACAGATAGCTTGATCATTTCATATCCCGGGTAGTGTATTAAACTAGAGATATTTTCAGAATGATTAAGACGTGTTAAACACGGTCGTTTTACCTGGGAAGGTTAATAATTAGGGAATTTCGGATTATTTTGTCAACTCAACTTAAATATCGTAACGGGGAGTTGAGGTAACTGCTCGAGGAGTCATACTTGTAAACGGGTGGTGCTTGTGGGGACTGGTCCACCCGGAATCCTTTACATATTTACTCATTTTACATTAAAACCTATACACAAAGTTATCTATCTATATCATGACGCCAGATCCCTTGTGAGGTAGGCAGAGAGTACAGAGTTCCAACAGGTTCTACCCTTACATACCTCAGGCTTCCTCCATTCTTATCAAAATAAAATCAAAATCAAAAGTTTTTTATTCATGTAGACCAAAAGGCACTTATGAATAGTCAAAAAGACAAAATTATTAATTACTTAAGACTCTACCACCCGTTCGGAAAGTCATTCCTGTGGAGAAGAAGGGCATGAAACTCCACGGTTACTCTTTTTTAAAAATGAGTTTTACAATTCTTTTTGTATGCATTGCATTTATGGACTATGGGAGAACAATGCAGAACGAGCTAAATAGATGTGCTTAAGTATAGATTAATCATAAGTGTACTTAGATTCATGATATTGGTCAGTGCCTACATAGTCCTCACATTTACAAAATTGAGATGTTGTAGAGGTATATAATAAAAAGCACAATAATAATAGTAAGAGAAAGTGTTCTTATAAAATATGTAAAGAGTGCGTACAAAACAACTGGTCATAGCTCTAGTGTGATGCCGAACGAGACAAAATTTAACAGCATTATGGTACACGTTCAGTCAGACAAAGGACAGGGGACGGACCAGTCCCCACCAGCAGCACCCGTTCACGAGTATGACCTGAGAAGCAGCCATCACTCTCCTCAACCATTTTAGAGGGAAAAGAATGACCCGCTCCACAGAGCCGCCACTAGCAAAGACATTTTAGTGAGCATGACCAATCCACGACCCCGTCGACATCGTTTGAGAATAATATTTAAAATCAATGAACGCTCGCTAGGCAGGACACGCTGCACTTAACATTATATTCTTCTAAATTTCAGTTAGTTTGTGTAATGGCATTTTTATCATTTAAAAAATCATTTAGTGTATAATATCCTTTACTCATTAGTGAAGATTTAATATACTTTTTAAATCTGTCAAGTGGCATCTCTAACATGTGCTTTGGTATCCTATTGAAGCAGCGAATACCGACTCCTACGAAGGAAGTAAATACTTTTTTAAGCCTAACAATTGGTAATACCAGTTTATGTTTATTTCTAGTGTTTAACGCCGCTCACTTTATCAAGTTAATGGATATTCATACGTATGTACACTATGTTGTCGTATATATACTGTGAAGCGACCGTGAGAATGTTGATCTCTTTAAAAAGTACTCTGAGGGAAGCCCTAGGTCCAAGATTATAAATGGTACGGATAGCTCTTTTTTGCAGTATGAATACATTTTCCACGTCAGCAGCGTTACCCAACAGTAGGATACCGTAAGACATAATGCTATGGAAGTAACTAAAATAAACTAGACGTGCTGTATCCACATCCGTAAGTTGCCGTACTTTCCACACTGCATAAGCAGCGGAGCTAAGTTTACCCGCAAGTGATGAGATATGGGCCCCCCATTGGAGTTTGGAGTCTAGGGTAATGCCTAGAAAGACAGTGGAGTTCACGAGGTCCAGCTTTGTGCCATTAATAAGAATATTCCTAGCATTATCTTTTACATTGGGCATAGTAAATTTAATACACCTTGTCTTGAGTGAATTAAGCAATAGATTGTTTTTTTCGAACCAATTTGATATCCGTGAAAGAGCACCATTCACATCGTCAAAATTAAGCTTAGCTCTGTCAACTTTGAAGATCAAGGAGGTATCATCTGCGAATAGTACAATATCACAGACATCACGGACAAAGTTCGGCAGGTCATTAATATATACTAAAAAAAGAAAGGGTCCTAAGATGGAGCCCTGTAGAACACCAATTGAAATATTAACTTCCTGAGACTTGACCCCGTTAATCTCAACACATTGAGATCTTTCACCTAAGTATGAAGCTAATAAATTAAGGGCAGTGTTTTTAATACCGTAATGCTTAGCTTTTTAATAAGGGTTGCATGCTCAACACAGCCGAATGCCTTAGAGAGATTACAGAATACACCAATTGCATTCTACGATGCCTCCCAGGCACCGTAAATTTGCTGAAGCAGACCTACTCCCGCGTCTGTGGTTGAACGTCCCTTAGTAAAACCATATTGATCACCGTGTAACAGCTTATTCTCATTAAAGTGGTTAAGCAATTGATTGAGTAGGATCTTTTCATAAATTTTACTCAAGGCCGGCAAGATGGAAATCGGTCTAAAAGGCTCGCTTTTTATCCCTGATTTAAAAATCGGTACAAATTTACTAAGTTTCATTAAGTCGGGGAACCTACCCTTCTCTACACATCTATTAAATATCGTCGCCAGCGCAGGTGCTATAGCCATTACTATGCTATCTAGTATTTTTAATGATATACCCCAGAAGTCGACAGTGTTTTTAATGTTTAACGACTTAAAGGTTAAGATTATGTCTTTCGGGGTCACATATTTAAATTCAAACAAGACATTGCATTCTTTTACACTGATTTTTAATATTAGTTCAGCTTTTCGGGAAGAGGAGTTCAAGGAGCCAGTAGTATGAACTGGAATTTCACTAAAAAATTTATTAAAAGTGCTGACTTTTAATAAATTTTTTAAATAATTTTTTAAATGCAATATCGAAATCATCTGTTAAGATTTTATCATTAATTTCAAGTTCAATATGATCATCGCGTGGTTGAGTTCTCCCAGATACACTGTTAATTATACCCCATGTGGTTTTGATCTTATTTGATGACCTTTTGATCATATTGCTATAATATAAAGACTTTGCTGCAGTACAAACCTTCCTAAAAGTCTTCGACTAGTTTTTAACATAGCTGGGTTTTGATTATATGTTTTCGTATCATACAGTTCATACATCTTAGCTCTACTTTTATGAATTCCTACAGTAGCCCAATCACTAAACTTTGCTTTTTTGACCGTTGAAAATGTTTTTATTTTAAATATATTATCGAATTCTGATTTCATGGTATCAAAAAGGTATAGTTCGTCTCATACACGCTCGCCGGTTACGGAGATTTTTGACTTATCCTTCAAATAGGACTCGGTCTATTTGATTGTGGTAAGATAGTCCATAAAACCTCTCTATCTCCCTGAGCACCTCTGACCTATTCGACGTTACGTTTCCGTCCTCCGTCTTCAGCTTCGTCAACTGGCTTTGCCCAATATACGCGTCTCTTGCAAACACTTTGGAGCCCTTGTTCTGCTCTATGGTCTCCTCAATACGTCTTGTGTTGAAGGACCGTAAATCGTGTCGCAAGGACTTCAATATCTGTCCATTGAGCTGCCTATAGGACTTAGCATCATCGGAGGTTTGGAGTGTCATGGTACGTCGCTCAGCCATAAGGTTTCGGGTGTAGTCAGATAGCTTTTGAGGCCTATTTTTACGGTGGGGCTTAAAATGCTTGGACCCGACCGTATGGACAGTCTCTACCAACCTATTGTTGATTTCGTCCACTGATGCGCTGCTGTCTAGCAATTCGAAGCGGTTTGACAATTCGAGTTGAAAGTTCTCGGGGTTTTGGATATGTGCAATAGAAGGTCGGAGCTTAGACTTCATCAGACGCGATCTTTCCATTTTGACATTAATATTTAATGTGCCTCTGACCATTCGGTGATCACTGCTGGTTTTTACCCTGTGAATCATGGAGACATCATTAAATATTTGTCGCTTGGTGCTCATGATGAAGTCTATCACATTTTTTGTGGAACCATCAGGGCTCATCCAGGTCCATTTCCTATGAGGCGGCTTCCGGAAGAAAGAGTTCATCATAAAGAGTCCCTCCTTCTCCAGATATTCGGCCAGCCTCTGACCCCTAGGGTTTCGTTGCCCATATCCAAATTGCCCCACTCTCAATTCATCATCGCCCTGTTTGCCCAGCCGCGCCTTGAAGTCACCCATAACCACTGTGTGCTTTGGAAGTATGTATGGCTCTACTAATGTCCTCATACATTACTTCGACGTCATCATCTGAGTATGCCGAGGTCGGTGCGTAGACCTGTATGACCTTCAGCGAATATCTTTTGGATATTCTGAGTATCAGGTACGCTACCCTGCTCGAAACACTAGTGATGGACACAACGTTGTCTATGAGTGACTTGTGGACGATAAATCTGACACCACCTTGGAACTGCTGTTCGCCCTCCCGGTAGTAAAACAAGTTGCCGGATTTTAAGGTTATCGTGTCCTCGCCCTTTCTTCGGACCTCCGATAAACCAACAATATTCCACCGCAACTTGTTTATCTCTTCTTCCAGCTCAACAAGCTTCTCATCTGTCCTTAACGTGCGTGCGTTGTATGTCACCAGGGCCAATTTTCGTAGTTGGTGGTAGCTGAATCTCTGCCGGAGATTCTTAGCACCCCTTGTCCTGTCGTTACCATAGCTGCTACCGTGGCCAGGACGAACAGGACCGCCGGGGACTAGGGACCTGGTTTTATTCTTTTTCTTACATTTTAATAAATTGGGGGGGTTTGCCATACTCGCCACGCTTGGCAGGCGGGTTGGCGAGCGCAGTTTTTGATGGTAGAACTGTTAAGGGAACGCTGCTGCCCATTCCCTAGTTTAGCTTAGTCGCCTTGTACGACACCCGATGGGATGAGATAGGTTGGTCCTATTGACTTGGGTGGCAGTCGCCAAAAAGCCCAGGAAGACCCCACAGCCAAAACCCATCCAACCGGGGGCAACTGGCCGGCCCTTCGCGACAAACCAAAAAAAGAAGTCGCAAAGGAAAGGCAGAAAGAGACCGCCGAAAGTCCCAAAGACGGCAGCGGTCACCGTCACAGTTCTCGAGGGGACAACGAATGCCGAGGTCATGGGCAGAGCTCGGAAAGAAATTAACCTTGCTGACCTTGGCATTCAGGCGACTGACCTCGGGACACGGAGGACGATGACGGGGGGTCTGCTTCTGACAGTTAATGGCCCCGACTGTCGGGAGAAGGCTGATCGCTTGGCCGGATGCATGCGAGAGGTCTTGAGTGACTTCAAAGTCCGCGTCGCCCGGCCAAGCAAGACAGGCGAGGTAAGGCTGCGAGGCCTCGACGGCGCTGTCACTGCCGAGGAGGTCGCATCTGCCGTTGCTGCAGCAGGTGGGTGTTCGGAGGCTGACATCAAAGTCGGTCCAATTAACCGAGCACCCACAGCCCTTGGGACCGTAAGAGTCAAGTGCCCACTTGCCGCCATGAATAAACTCGTGGCGGCAAAGAAGATCCATGTGGGCTGGGGGGCTATAAAGGTCGAGGCATTGGAGGCAAGAGCTTTATACTGCTTCCGATGCCTCGAAAAGGGGCATGTTGGGCCTATGTGCCCCAACAACGTTGACCGGGGCGCCCGATGCTTTCGGTGCGCTGACCCTAATCATAGAGCCAGCGAATGCCGTGCGCAAGCGCTACGATGTCCCTTATGTGTGGACAAGGGATGTGCATCGAACCATCGGCTGCACGCCAAGAAGTGTAGCCCCCCTAAGGGAAAGAGGAAGCAGGCCTCTTCCCATGCCGGCACCCAGGAGACCACCATGGCACCAAATGCCATGGCTGCGGGCACTAGCAGCCCGTCGGCCGAAATGGAGACGGTATAAAATTCTCTCCCCAAAGAGTTCTCCAGGGTAACTTGAACCACTGCCGCAACGCTCAGGACCTGTTACTGCAGTGCGTTGCGGAGAGGTCGGTTGCTTTGGTGGTAGTGGCGGAGCCCTACCGTGTCCCGGACAATCCTCGCTGGTTCGGGGATGATGTGGGCTCCGTCGCCGTGTACTGGGGAGGAGGGGAGGGCGCTCCGCCCTGCTCCCTACTGGAAAGGGGGCAGGGATATGTAGCTGTGCAGTGGGGAAGAATGGCCATAGTGGGCTGCTACGTCTCTCCCAATAGGTCCCTCGCCGACTACGAGGTGTATCTGGGCGGGCTGGCTAACTGCATTCGCAGATGCCGGCCTCGTCCATCGATCGTCCTCGGGGACTTTAATGCGAAGGGAGGGACGTTGCAAGAGTGGGCGGCTGGGCTAGACCTCCGGCTCGTGAACCGGGGGTCCGTTAGCACATGCGTGCGGTGGCAGGGGGAGTCGGTCGTCGACCTAACGTGGGCGACTCCCTCGGCCATGAGCGCGCTGTCGAGGTGGCGCGTGGCGGAGGAGGTGGTCACATTATCCGACCACCGCCACATTGTCTTCGATGTGGCCCTCCGCCACCCCGACCGCCCCAGCGACCGTGCAGGCAGCCCCCCGCGACGCTGGTCTCTCAAGCGGCTTAACCGAGATCTTCTCGAGGCCGCAGCCAGCGTCGCGGCATGGCCAGAAATCGCCGATGAGGTCTGGTCCGATCCGGAAAGGGAGGCGGCCTGGTTCCGGGGCACGATGACGGCGATATGTGACGCCGCCATGCCCCGGGCCAGCTGCCCCAAGCGAACGGCAGTGTACTGGTGGTCGCAGCAGATAGCGCAGTTGCGCGAAGTCTGCTTACGCGCACGACGTCAGTACACTAGAGCCCGAAGGAGAAGGCGAGCCACCGAGGAGGAAAAGGCCGGAGCATACGAGCGCTATCGAGCGGCTACAAAGGCGCTCCAAATTGCCATCGCGAAGGCCAGGTCTCGGTCTTGGAGCGAGCTCCTAGAGGGACTCGACAGGGATCCATGGGGACGCCCCTACAGGGCAGTGCTGGGTAAGCTTCACCCCTGGGTGCCCCCCCTGACGGAGACCCTAGACCCCGGACTGCTGCGTCGGGTCATCGACGCACTATTCCCGACAGTCCGGGACAGTCCCTCTGTCCCCCCGACGATTTCGTCGGCCTTTTACACCGACGAGTTGGGGGTGACCGAGCCATCAGCCGCTTGCGCGCTCGTAATACTGCGCCTGGCCCCGACGGTATACCGGGGCGGGCGTGGGTGATCGCTCTGGCCACCCTGGGGGACAGGCTGAGGCGGCTGTTCAGCAGCTGCCTCCGACATGCCAAGTTCCCCACGGCCTGGAAGGAGGCTCGCCTGGTCCTCTTGATGAAGGAAGGCAGGACCGCAGACTCTCCCTCTGCGTACCGTCCGATATGCCTGCTGGACGAGTGCGGCAAGTTGTTCGAGAGGATTCTTGCCGCCCGACTCAGCGGGCATCTGTCGCGCGTCGGTCCCGACCTGGCTGATAGCCAGTACGGCTTCCGCCAGGGGCGCTCGACGGTGGACGCGATCATTCGCGTCCGCTCCCTGTCAGCGCAGGCCGTGTCCCGGGGCGGGGTGGCGTTGGCGATAAGTCTCGACATCGTCAACGCCTTCAACTCCCTGCCTTGGGACGCGATCCGGGGGGCGCTAGAACATCATCGCGTTCCTCCGTGCCTGCAAGCCGTAGTCGGGGACTACTTGCGTGACAGGTACATCCAGTACATCGGACAGGGCGGTACACTGCACCGGAGGGTGGTGTCTTGCGGGGTTCCGCAGGGGTCCGTGTTGGGCCCCCTCCTATGGAACCTCGCCTACGACGAGGTCCTGCGTGTCGATCTCCCCCCCGGCATCAGTGTCGTCTGTTACGCTGACGACACTCTAATAGTGGCCGAGGGGGACACCTTCGAGAGGACTGTTGGGCTCGCCGAGCTTGGGGCAGAGGTCGTCGTCGCCAAGATCCGCGAGTTGGGCCTGCAGATAGCGCCTCATAAGACCGAGGCGCTATGGTTCCATAAACTGCCTAGGAGCAGGGAACCGCCCGACTCGTGGGTTCGCGTCGGAGATTCGCCAGTCCGGGTGGGGCGGTACCTAAAGTACTTGGGCCTCACCCTGGACAGTCGCTGGGGCTTCGAAGAGCATTTCGAGCGTCTTGTCCCCCGAGTCGAAAGGGTAGTGGGTGCCATGCATAGACTGCTACCCAACCTCGGGGGGCCGTCGGAGGAGGTACGCCGCCTTTACGGGGGGGTCGTGCGATCGGTGGCTCTCTATGGGGCGCCTGTATGGTCACACCGACTGTCGGGCGTCCGACGCTGCAGGACCAAAATCTATAGCCTGCAGCGCAAGATGGCCATCCGCATCGCACGAGGATACCGGACCGTATCTTTCGAGGCGGCGACCCTCTTGGCACGCTTTCCGCCGCTCGACATCCTGGCGGACATGGACGCGAGGGTCTACGACCGAACTCGCGTCGTCCGCCAAAGCGACGAATGCGTGCCCGCGCTCGAAATCAGACGGCGGGAACGACGACGCGCTCTGGAGGAGTGGCGCGCGAGGCTCAGCCAGGAGCACATCGCGCGCAAGCGCGTCGTCCAAGCCATCCTGCCGTCCTTCGAAGCCTGGCAACAGCGGAGGAGTGGACGAATCTCCTACAGGCTTGCTCAGATAATCACCGGTCACGGCTGTTTCGGTGATTATCTGAGCAAGATCGGACGCGAGGCGACGGCGATCTGTCACCACTGTGGTGGGGACCGGGATTCCGCAGAGCACACGCTTGTCGAGTGCCCAGCGTGGGCCTCCGAGCGGCGGATCCTGGTCGACCGGATTGGACCGGACCTCTCCTTGCCGGCAATAGTAGCGGCTATGCTGGCAGGGGATTCGGCGTGGGGGGCCATATCCTCCTTCTGCGAGACTGTGATGTCACAGAAGGAGGAGGCCGAGCGGGATCGGGAGAGGGCCGATCCCGCTCGCCGAAGGCGAAGGCGCCGGGGCGGAGGCACAGCCCGCCCAGGCCCCCCAGCCCAATAGCCCGGGGCTCTATAATTCGGGCTAACTTGTGTCCCCTGCCGCAAAATCTGGTGGGGGACCCCCCCCTGCATCAACATCCGCAGGGGGGCCTTTGAGGTTGTGGGACGCTGGGGCGGGGGCCATAAGCGTCCTTCACGCGCGACCCCGAGGAGGATGGCGGCGTGGTGTTTCCCACGCCACCGTGAGCACCGCGACGGTGCAGGGGGGGAAGCAAGCTACAAGTTTCCCCTCCCGAGGCGGGCTCTTCGGAGCGCGGCACAAGGGGGGCACCGGCGTGTTACACTCGGAGATCCCGGAGCCCCTCTGACACGTGCCAGTGCCGGCCACCGTGGGGTTTTAGTCGGTACGAGTCCGACATGCCCCGCCAGCTTCCCCCGAGGTTGGCGGAAGTCCATGAGGATTTCCCCACGACAAAAAAAAAAAAAAAAAGGTTGGTCCTATTCTAAGCCGGGAACCACGCGGCGGACATTATGTTACATTTGTTATACTTGTTCAATTGGAGTTCTTTATCTTTACATTGTTCATGCAGTCGTCTTTCATAACTATGACTAGTGTTTGCAGATCAGTGGCTGTTGGCGCTATTAAAACCGCGTCATCTGCATAAAGTAGATGGTTTCCCATTAGGTTACCCATTTGTAAACCTTCATTCTACACCAACAGTCTAGCGGACAACACGCAATCCTGCTTGACGCCGATTTCAACGTCAAACCAGGGTGACATGTTACCACCCATCCGTACGCATGCCTTACAGTCCACGTAGGTGGACTGGACGGCTCGCAACAGAGTGCCATCTATACCATACTCTAATGCCACCTACTCTAAAACCATACGCAGAATGTCCTAAATCCTCTTTCGCACAACTTTGTCAAACGCCTTCTCCAGATCCACAAAACTGCAGAAAACCTTCCGGCCTACTGCCAGATGCTTCTTCTGCGATGTTGCGGAGGGAAAAAACTTGATCGGAACATCCTCTTCCGGACCTGAAACCCCCTTGTGCCTCGCACAACATTCCGTTGGACTTGCGCATTATTATAATAATAATATCAGCCTATACTGCCCACAGCTGGGCAAAGGCCTTCTCTCACAAATCTAGGTGAGAGAG
The DNA here is from genome assembly GCA_905147815.2 of Phalera bucephala. NCBI lineage: Eukaryota > Metazoa > Arthropoda > Insecta > Lepidoptera > Notodontidae > Phalera > Phalera bucephala. Next base: position 26,000,013 of record LR990613.1, on the reverse strand, counting down.
ATCAGGTCATACTCCACCACGCGGACCCAATGCGGATTGATAGAGGCAGGTTTGTGGCCACCTGCTGTTGGAACTTATCAAGCCGCCTTTAAGGCTTACAACTCGGCTTAACGACTACCACATTAAGTGGTAGCCGGGACCAACGGCTTAACGTGCCTTCCGAAGCACGGAGACACTCGAATATGAAAATGCCACAAACTGTCACCCATCTCGGGCCAACCGAGTCAAACGCTGCTTAACCTTGGTAATCGGGAAGAACACCGCGGTCGCACAGCGTAACGAGCGCCTGTCGCACAGCGCTACGAGCGCCAAATTAAATAAACTTTCACAGAATTAAATAAACAAAAAACTTGCCAGCTAGATTTTTCACCGGATCTTTCCCGTGGACGCCGTATTCCGATCCGCTAATTAGTAGTAGTGTACCTACTATTTTATTTAATTGTAATCTACCGATTACATTGAAAACTGATGTAAAGATTACAATACATAAGTACCCTGACAAAGAACAAATATTACAATATGTAAGTGCCCTCGTTTTTGCAAACTCTGAATTTGAAATCTGAAAGACTAATGGAAGTTTTATTACCGATATCATCTTTGTGTCTCGAGAATAACATTGAAATATTTTTATTTAGTAGCGTTGATGCGGTCAGCGATCACCAGGTCCCGGACTCAAATTCTAGGTCAAATAAAGTAATATTTTCAATCGAATAATTTTCACAAACTCTCCGGAGCCTGCCATTGTGCCCGGTGTAATGAAAGCAGGCTCACCCCCTTTTACATTAGGACCTAACGCTGCCAACCCCGGAGATCGATAACTTAACGGTTTTTATGCATCAATCAACCAATTAAAAATTGTGTCCTTTAATAAGAAGCTATCAAAATTGTCCATGTTTCTCTGCACTCCGCCAACAGAATCAGAATCAAAATCTTTATGTAAACTATTATAGTATTTATGAGTCGTTAGAAAAGTCAACTTTTGATAGTAGCATTTACTATGCAATAATTGAACGAAACAGTCTTTGGTTCTCTGGTCCAAGGCCTGCATAATCGGACGGACGATTTAGCGCAGTGGTTAAGAGCTTAAGCCGCTCCGCCCACTGTGTCTAATAGTCGCGGGTTCTATTCCCGCACGGGACAAATCTTTGTGTGATCCACAATTATTTGTTCCGGTCTGGGTATTTGTTTGTAAATTTTCATGTTTGTAAACGCACCCACGATACAGGAATAAATCCTAGTGTGGGGCTACGTTTTTAAATAAAAAAATTTAAAATCTGGTCCCATTTTTTCCGATAGGTCAATGCACCCCAAAAATATACGAACCGTTCCTATGTAGGAAGTATCTGCCCTGACTATGGAAGTTGCTACCCTTCCCAAATTCCCTCTTTGGAATGTCATTATTATACAATGAAATTCTAGAGGATTTAGTGTGTGTTTTTGATAATTCATAAGTATTTACAAGTACTACATTTTCCCTTATACAGATTAGTGGTCATGAATTTCTTATCTTGTTTCTATTATTCTATTTTCTTTTGTAATCATGTCAAACTTGACGTTGGCAGAAGCATCGATAAACGATGGGGTAATCAATTATAATTTGAACTGGAATTGGGAGGGACAACATGAATAGAGCTATACCATATAACAATATACTTATTTCTTTCGACACTTATTACGAACTAATGGTCCTACTTCTAACTAATGACCATGTCTTTTTAATGAGATAGTGTTCTCTTCAATTGATTGGACCCTTATGAAAATTACAAGGCCTTCCAGTGGCCCTGCCATGACCTATAACTGACCTCAAAGAGTTTATAATTGTAACATATTTGTATGAAAAATAAATAAACCGTGATTAGCTGCTTTTCCTTAATACCTGTAGTAAAAACGTGCGTTATTACCCAACACCTTTCGTTAGATGTAGTGATTATTTTACATTTTCGCTTTTTATGTACTGTATGGAAACCGAAGTAACTTTAAAACAAAAAAGTACCCTTTGAATATAATTTTCAAGCCTCTCAAAGCCACTGAGGTTGTAACTTATTCTTATTCTGTTTTGTCCGCATTCCTACGGTTTTGGAGTACCATGGAAAAAGTTTTTTACTTACGTAACGACAAAAGAAAATGTAAATGATATTTTACTCTTTAAGAATATTCACAAAGGTAAAAGTATTTATGAAGTTAACATAAATAACATTCAAGAAATGTAGTTACCTAAATATTATATAATAAAACAATATAAGCAAGAGACAATTCAACAAGACACTTTTAACTACTTACATTTCACATGCGAGAAATATGGGTAATTAGTTATTAACCTCTTAAGGGCAAAACTTAAAACTGTCAGAAAACGTATCTATTATGTATCTACTGCAAAGAAACTCTAGTTAGGCAATCACGATTGCGTTAACATGCTATCCAGACAATAACGCAGATGTAACCTATATTTACACATATATTGCACAGACGTTCTTTAAATTTAAAAACGACATTAATCACTAATCTATATTTGTAGGATATTAAAAAATGAATTAGCTACTAACGTCATTTGTAAAATGTCACTGGACGTTAAACAAATAGAGAAATATTATAAATACAATGGATGTACACAATATCGGTGATAAAATTTAGTTATGTACGTGATCAGAAAGCTCGAACGTCATTATTTATGATGTTAGAACTTAGCGATCACGTACATAAAACTTATAATGTAGGTACTCGCTATATTTTTAGTCAAAAACTCGCTGTATGTGTTATTTTTAAACGCCTGATCTAAAGCGTATTTTGACGCAGGCATTTAAACTAACGTTAAAGCAGGTGGAGCAGAAGCATACCGATAAAACAATAAAGTTTTGGCAGAAAACGGAATAGTGATGTTTTTAAATTTATTTCAACTCTCAAAACTTGTGTCGTTTTGAATTATAATGTGTAATGTTGGTAAAATACTAACCATTATTCTTGTATAAATGGTTATTAACTTATATAACGTGACTTTTCAATTTCAATGCTCAAACAATTTCAATGCTCGTGTAGCATGACTAGAAATAAATTTTGTATGGAACAAATAAGGAAGTTTTGGATCGTGGGACGAGAAAATGGGACCAATAAGGAATAAATCTTGTCAATTGGAAATGATGGTTCATAATAACTGGCCAACCCTCACCAAAAATACGCAGTTATATGAAAACAAAATACTAGCTGTAAAACCATAACTATTGATATCGTCATAAAAATCTGACAAAACAAGATTTTTTTTTTTTGCCTGTTCGACATAATCGTCGGTCTCCCTACAGATATTCCGCAGTCGGTAATAAATTCAATTGTATCTTTATCGTATTGTATAAAATGGAGGGACCGGAGCACGTGGCTTAAGATGTTTGGGAGAGCCCAACAAACAATTTCCTGTGTACTCTCAATAGAATTTTCTAACTTCAAACGGTCAGATTAATTTTTGTTCCGGTGGAATTTAGACTTTATGTTGTTAACAACTGTTGTCTTGAAGTGCACCTACTTAGGGACACAATTATGGCCGTCTGTTTGTAAAGCACTGGCCAGGTTATTTCTGTAATATTCTGGTCTCTGGTAATAGTATTTTTAAAGGTTTGGTCAAATAGCCGACGGAGCACGACGGGAGCGCGATGAAAACGCTCGGCTACGCTCGGCCTACGGTCGGTAACGCACACGTCACACAGCGGGCGCTACCTCGCGCCAGCCGGGTGGCCGCCCAACACATCAACAATAGCGACCCGCTCGTATGCGTATTAGCGTCTCGCGCCCCCCATGCTTCGTTTGTAATCACGTCTAGCGCGACGGCGGCGAGTCGTGACGTTTGCCGTCGCGCCGAGCGTGACTACGCTGTGTGGCGTCTCCCGTACATTTCAGTCCATTACAAGTCCCCAAGCCGCGCTACCGTCGCGGTTCCGTCGCGTTGCGTTGGCTACGTGGCTAAACCTTAAATGTAATTTAATTAATTAACTAACACATACATAACATGCATATAAAATAATTTACATTAAATATGTCTGTTAATGTCTGATTTGCTGGATGACAAAGTAAATATTTTCACATCAGCGTTAATTCGATTGTTCGACGTACATGCTCCTATTCGCCCTGTGAAAGTAAAACACCTACCGGCGCCTTGGCTGACCGATGACATCAAGTCGCTTATGAGCAGAAAAGTGGCACTAAAATCCAAGTTTAAAACGAGACCCACTGACTGTAACAGGAATAACTATGTTGCCATTCGGAATCACTGTAATAAGGTGTGTAGGGATGCTCAACGCCAACATATTCATAGTTGTGTACAAAACGGAAATCCAGCAAAAGTCTGGAAATTTCTTAGATCAATTGGAGTCGGAAAATCTCGCCAAGATAACGTCCCTAAAAATTTAGATCTCAATCTTCTCAATAGACATTTCTCTACTTCGTCTAATTTTAATAAGACAACTAAATTAAATACGCTTAACTATCTTTCCTCTATTCCGACGCCAATTTATGCCCCATTTGTCTTTGATCAATTTTCCGCTTGTGATGTTAGGAAGAGCATAGAATCGATAACGTCTAACGCAGTCGGCAGTGATTGTATCAGCCGTAATATTATTCTTCCAATCCTTGACGAAATCCTACCTATTATTTGCCATATCTTCAACCTTTCAATATCCAGCGGGCAATTTCCATCTTCATGGAAAGAAGCTCAAATAACACCCTTACCGAAAAAATCTAATCCCACCTCCTTCACTGAATATCGTCCTATATCCATACTGCCCTTCCTTTCTAAAGTCCTTGAGCGCCTCGTCCATGATCAAATAAGTATATTCCTTAACAAAAACTCTCTCCTTAACCCTTTTCAGTCCGGTTTCCGTCCTGGTCATAGTACTGTTACTGCTTTGGTAAATATTACGGATGATATAAGATTGGGTATGGAAAACAGTAACCTAACTATACTCACACTGCTCGATTTCAGCTATGCCTTTAATACTGTAGATTTCGATATTTTACTCGGTGTGCTGCGCTCTCTTAACATATCTCCAACGGCAATTGACTGGTTTCGTAACTACCTGTTTGGTCGCCGGCAACGTATTCGCATCGAAGAAACCTACTCTTCTTGGTGTAGTACTAGTGCCGGTGTTCCACAGGGTGGCGTTTTATCTCCTTTACTTTTCGCTGTTTTTATTAACTCTTTTTCCAATCAATTAAGTTCTTCTTACCACCTTTATGCAGATGATCTCCAAATATACACTCAAGCTCCATTGGCCAAGTTGTCGGAGGCAGTTAATACCATCAATAATGACTTGACTAAAATATGTGAGTGGAGTAAAAGTCACGGTCTCCAAGTTAACCCATCTAAAACGCAAGTCATTGTTGTAGGTAGCTCCAGACTTAGTTCTCGTCTTGATTGGTCACAGCTTCCGAAAATTATGTTCGATGGTGTCACAATACCCATAAGCAAAATTGTAAAAAATCTGGGGATCTATATAGACTCCAATCTTACTTGGGGCCCACAACTGCAGGAACTCAGTCGCAAGATTTTTGCATCGGCAGGATCTTTAAGAAGGCTACGCAATTTTCTGCCAACGGCCACTAAAATTGCACTTGCACAATCCCTTCTCCTTCCTATATTAGATTATGCAGACGCCAGCTATCTTGATCTTACTGAGAGCCAACTTGATAAACTTGAGCGCCTTCAAAATTTTTGTATAAGGTTCATATTTGGTTTACGCAAATATGACCATGTTTCTGAATTTCGTGGAAGACTCAAGTGGCTGCCAATCCGCCATCGCCGGAATGCTAACATACTATCGCTTTTATACAACATTTTATATAATCCGACAACTCCCTCTTACCTTAAAAAACGGTTTGAATTCCTTCATGAAACGCATTCGAGGTTCCTAAGGTCATCAGAGAATCTGAGGCTGAAAACACCAATGCATTCCACAAACTTCTTTCATAAATCCTTCACTAATCAAGCTGTACGCTTGTGGAATGCATTGCCTGTTACGGTCCGACGTGCAAAGACGTTGCATTCTTTTAAAACAATGGTTAAAGATCACTTTTTCCTGGTTGGATAATGTAATAATTGCTGTCATAATTGGATTGAATTAGATTTATATGTTTAGTATATCAAGTCCTGTGTATCAATTTGTATGTAGTAGTATTTTATAGAATATATATCTTTATAGTGTACGCCACCAACTGCCCTCTATTTTTATCTGTTGCTTCTTCCAACGTACTGGTTGTCTGGAAGAAATTGCTCTTAGCAATAGGACCGCCAATTGTGCCTCTATCTTAAGTTAATATCACATTTTATTTTTCTGTTCGCTGGTGTACAATAAAGAATACTCTATCTCTATCTATCTATGTCTCACATTATGTCCTAGCACAACATTTGTAGGTATATTATTACAGTTATTTCAAATTGAAGTGGCTTTTAAGTGTACTATGTTTTTTGTTATTTTTAAACTATACTCATCGTAATAACCCATTTTGAATATGTACTGTAATTGTAACTTTAGTCGTAATTTAGCCAAAACTTTGATGAGTTCTTTCTTAGAACTGGGTTTAGTTGCTTATTTGTTTTTAATAGGCTTTATGTAACTTTTTATGTTCCTATGAACTGAGTAAATATCTGTAAGTAGGTACTTGGTAAGTTCTTACGTTGATCATCCATGATAAGCAGGATATCTACCTATATAACATTTCTCCGTCATTTATATTTCTCAAAGTAATCACTGGTCTTATTAGTGTTCTTAAGGTCTCAAAAGCATGATATATAACTATCGACTGAAAAGGCGCCTTTGGCAAATTATGGTACGTACTAGGTATTATTTATACCCCTAAAACTATCAGTAGTCTATTTGATCGGAAATTTGTTGGCCTGAGACCCACAAACCATTTCACGTTATAGTAATGTTGTCGAGAAAGCGTGCTGTCACATTCATATTTATTTAGTAAATTTGCAGTGTGAGAAGGATGGCAAATTAACGCGACAGCATTGCGCTAACGTCAATCTGTTCGTACTAAGTCCTCTCAAGACTTACCACGAAAAGATTGATGTTAGCATGACGCTAACGATTTAGCGTACTATCACGTTCATATTTATATAATCAATTAGTAGTGTGAAAAGGATGGAATATCAACTCGGTAGACATACGCTAACGTCAATCTGTCCGTGCTAAGCCCTCTGTACCTTAACGAACGGTAACCATAATTATAAAGTGAAGTCGTATAGTGAAAACCTGATACCTTCATTCTTCAGTAGTTTAATAAAAGTTCGTATGTATCAAGGCGTTAAGGCTAAGATTTCTAATAAAATACCCATATCGACGATATAGGTCCCCGACTTTCTCGCATTAATAACGGTTTAATAAGGTGTAAATAACACAAGACCTCGGATATCAGTTTATTGCTTTGCAGTATTAAAAGAATCTTAGTGAAGTCTTGAGAACTCTGATATCCAAATTAACTAAAAGTTAGTTATCATTTTCTTATAAACTTTGATATTCACGTTTAACCCCTGGAGTGTCAGCGAGTTTTATTTGTCACGCTCGGCAAATGTCGGAAATTTTCGGAATTGCAATTGATTTTTTGCATAGGTCATCGAAAAAAAACTGTACTACGAGGTTATAATAAAATTATTACCACATAAAATGTATATCATTGTCTTCGTTATAAAATTTCTGATCACATAAACTACATGATGTATCATAAAACACTTATATTGCCGCGGAATGATGAGATATATGTCCATATTTCAAAAAGGAAACAATAATGGCCGAAGCGGACCACAGACCTGCATGGATTTTTTTTATTACCGTTGATATGCTTCAATATCACTGTCAATGTGCCAATGGTCCGACAAGGATCTCTTGGATTAGGGATAATATTTAGTAAAATTTGCCTACTTTCAAGGAGATATTTCAACAGGTGGGTCCGCACGGTCACTAATTAAAAAAAGAACTTGGGTAAATTACATAGCCAACGACAACTCTGCGATTGTCATGTAGTGACATTTAACTTGATGACAGCGTCAGTTTCAATTTCGGCCGCAGGCCGAAAGATCCTTATAGGCCTGTACTGTACCTATAATGAATGTCGCTAGTGTTAAATCGTAAAAAGAGCTCGACCCACACCAGCGCACTTTTGTGTATCACTCGACGAGTCGCCCGAGATATTTCTGCATTTCCGTGTGTGCATGCGACCCTCAAGGGGGTACGAAATGTGTGTATTCGTATTAAGGAACTAGTTGTCCCCGCGACCTAATTTGCGTGATTTCAGGCAAATAGGTATATTGTATACTACGTCACTTTCCCTTTTTTGGCGTTTCATATACATTTTAAAAGATATTTAAATAAATGGTTTACTACCAAAAAAATAAAAAAAAAACTACGTAGAAGCCAATTTCAACGGAGTTTCAATCAATCAGCCTATCGTAGTCCACTGCTGGACATAGGCTTCTCTTAACACGCGCCATTGCACATTGCACACGGTCCTCCGCCTTCCGCATCCAGTCTGTCCCAGCGACCTTTTTGAGGTCGTCTGTCAATCTAGCTGGGGCCGTCCTACCTGACGCTTACCAAGTCGCGGTCTCTACTCTAGGACACGCTTGCTCCATCGGCCGTCGGTCCTTCTGCAGATATGACCAGCTCATTACCACATTAGCTTACTGAGTTTGCGAGCTAAGTCGGTAACTTTGGTTCTTTGTCGGATTACGTCGGTACGAATTTTATCCTTCAAAGAGACGCCGAGCATAGCTCTCTCCATAGCCCGCTGTGCGACTTTGAATTCGTGGACTAGTCCCACTGTGAGTGGCCACGTCTCGGCCCCGTAAGTCATAACAGGTAGGACGCATTGTTAATAGACTTTAGTCTTCAGGCATTGCGGTATAGGTGAAGAGAAAACGTGACGTAGTTTGCATAAATGCTGCCCAACCCAATTGGATCCTGCGGTTGATTTCTTTCTCGAAGTTATTTCTACCAGATTGGACAACTTGTCCAAGGTAGACATACTCCCGAACAACTTCAAGCATCGAAGCAACGGAGGTTACTTCGAGTTTAATCCTCTTTAATCACCTGGGTGATCAAAAACGACTAATTAATGACCAATGGTATATTAGGAAAATAAAGTCTAAGTTATTTTCATTTTGGTGTTAAATATCCTCTTCTTTGTTCATATTTCATCTCTGGTTTTTTTGTATATTTGGCTGGAAGTATGAAACTTTGCATAGGAGTTCATATAAAGTGAAAAGGAAAAACAAGGATTTTTTAAAAATTATGCCCTAAGCTATAAAGGAGATTAAAATTACCGAACGACGACGAACTATGAGAGTGGAGGAAGCCAGACAGGTATGTAAAGAAAGAACCTGTTAGAACTCTGTACTCTCTGCCTACCCCGCAAGGGATCTGGCGAGATGAAATAGATAGATAGATAGAAAATTACCGATGGGAAATACCATACCATTGAACTAAGAATTGAACGGATACCTACTTCGTCATATCGCTCCACGAGTAGTTTGCGCAATGGTGCGATTCGGCCTATGCCTTTTTTATACTTCGCCGATTCCGGCCGCGGGGTGAAACACCCTAACAGGCTTAACACGAACAGATTGACGTTAACGTAACGTTGTCTAGAAAGCGTGCTATAACTTTCATCTGTATTTAATTAATTGTTTGTGTGGAAACGATAGCATAGCAGCTCGACAACGTCACGCTAACGTCAATATTTTTATGCTAATCCTTCAGTGCTCTTTTTGGTTACTTGGACAAGAAAGCAAAGAGCGTGGGCATGTAAAGTTAAACTAGAAGCATGTTTATGTCCATTCCCCTGCGTATTTCCGTGCGAGTGGGCCGTATGTAATCCATAAGAAACAAAATGTAAACGTCATATCAAAGTGGTAATCCTTCAACACCCACATCTACAAATATTCGGTACGTATTATTTCTGTATCAGTAAATGTGGGTCGGTCAGCTATTTTTAGCTTCAACATTCCTACTAAATCCAATATATCAGGAATTTGTAACTTAAAACAAATCCAATTTATCTTCCTCACTACTCGAAATATTAATAAAGCGAGTGGGATAAAAGAATTGAATACTATCATAACATATACCATCAGCTATTGTTGAGTTACCGACACGTTTCTAATACTTTAAAACACCGTTACTCTTAAACCCCCAAATAGATCTGCTTTTGGAAGCAGAGTTCAATTAAAAATTTAAAACCAATTTAATAGTGCACCTTTTACACCAACAATTAATTCCATAGCCGTTTTTCTCCAAGCCATGTACCTTCTTCTTTCGAATCCGGAAGAAGTTTACTGCGTACATACCGCCGTTAAGCTTCTCATATGAAACTTAATAAGGCACCTCGCATGCAAACGATGCCACCGAATAGTTCCCTGCATCTGAGTATGAATACAATTTTAATCAGAAAAAAGAGAAAAAGTCGTTGTCTCGTCCGTTTAATTAAACCCTTCTAGAAGTGATTCTTTAAATTTATGAAACAGGTGAAAAATAGTAAGAACGTGACAAATAAAGGATATTTTAGTTTAAATTCATTTAGGGCCTCTTTCACCACCCTCGAGAAAACTCTGAAGTATATTAATCTATAATCAAAGTTCTGTACGCTCTGTAAAATTCTATTCTGTATTACAGACTTTCAGTGTTGTAGTATACAACGTGTTATATCAATAAATCATAGTTTGTGTTTTCGTTGTTACACTTTAATCTACACTCAATACTGTCATTTTCTATCGTGTGTAGAGTCTTCATGTAACTTCAATACATTTAGTTTAAGTTTTGATTTTATCAACTAGCATTTGTCAATAAAATCAAAACTTCATCCACAAAAACAACTTAGCGCCAGTGCCCTCCAAACGGCAGATCACGTCTTGTTTTGAATTGTTTTATTGTGAACGGCATATTTGGACAGGAACTTGTTTAATGATGCAAATTTATTATTATTTAAATCCACTTAAGCCAGCTGGCGTAAATGAGTTAGATCATACTCTACCACGCGAACTAAGTGAGGAATTATTGAAGTAGGTTTATGATCACCTGCTGCAGAAACTTATCAAGTCACTCATGAGGCTTGCAACTTGCCTTAGCTATTACCACAAGAAATGGAAACTGAGACCAACAGCTTAAAGTCTCTGATTGAAGACGCACACAGGTGCTCGAAAATTGAAATGCCACCAAATGTCGGATCTCACATCTCACTTTTGAACTTTGAACTGAACTTTGCTTAAATTTGGTGGTCGTTACAACCGCAGCAATAACACAGCTCTACAAACGTTTTGGTGTATGTATAAAAAAATTGATATTTCTCATACAATTTAGTTAAAAGCTCTAGATCTGGTAACCTAAAATATAACTCTAGGTTCGCAAGCAATATATCATGCGGACAGCTTCTATGTTGAATGTTTACATCGGAACAAAACAATTTTCGTTTGACCGCACACGTCACGCTATCCGACGGGCCATTTAACTCCAGTCTTTGTGATTTGAAGGGTGGACAGGGAGCGGGCCTAACAAATCATAACTATTGTTTACGACCCCGCAGAAGAGAAATGGTTGACGGATTATAATTAGTATGCTGGAGAACATCCATCGTTAAGTGCGAGTTGAACTTGTGTACAATATTATTTAACACAATGTTTTCCAAACCCTCTTAGTTTCAGAGGAGGTCCGTGCCCAATAGTGGGACAGTTTCTTAACATGGCTAATATTATTATTTACAATGTTTTCTCACCAACATTTAATTATTCACATAAGACTTATTAACCTCTAGAATCGATATACCGGTAACATAAGACCGCCAATATTCATACCTTGTTAACAAAGGTAAACGCACATTAAACCTTAATAAGTATTCAGCGAAAGTTCAGGCGTCAAGGTTCCCCGATCGAAACTCTATACAAAGTTAGTTCGCCGCCTTTCAGGAATAAATAATTAACATACAAACCCCATAACACAAGTTTGAGACAAAAGATACTTACGGAACGCGGAAGCTTCCGACGAATTAAAAATATTAAATGAAGATGAAACATGAGCATATGATTATGTATGTTTATGCTCATGATAGCATTATATTATTTCAATTAGGATAACGTTACCTTATTATAATACAGCAGATAGAAAGAGATCCTTAACCATATATTCTTCAAGGAAGCCCATTGCACATCGGACAGACAATGCATGCCACGAGGGAACAGCTTGATTAAGGAAAGAACCTGTTGGAACCCTGCACCTACTCGCTGCCTACCCCGCAAGGGATCTAGCGTGATGATATAGATAGATAGATAGAATAGAGATTAGTAAAGGATTTGTGTAAGGAGTTTGTGGAATGCTTTGGTGTTTTAGTCTCAAATTCTACGATGACCCTAGGAACCTTAAATGTACCTTATATCTCTATCTATCTATATCATCACGCCAGATCCCTTACGGGGTAGGCAGAGAGTACCGAGTTCCAACAGGCTCTTTCCTTACATACCTCTCTGGCTTCCTCTACTCTCATAGTTCGTCTCATACACGCTCGCCGGTTACGAAGACTCCTGACTTGTCCTTCAGATAAGACCCGGTCTATTTGGTTTGTACCTTATATGCTACCTAATAATAAAAGGTGCTCAAAACAGGTTCACATTGTTACGTTTGCGGGGTAAATAAATGCCCAATAACTTGCGAAGTACTTTATTAGGCAGTGTACGCACAAAATAGTAAGTCGAATACAAGTACACACTAGCACTTCTCTCGTTAGTACCCAAGTACTGCTTCCAAGTCGCTGAGTCACTCGTAGTATCTGTATATCGTTGCTAAGGTCGCCGATGTATTTCATTTAGATCGCTTGTTCTCGATGTGATCGCTATCGCTTCCGAAAAGAGACTGTGTCCGTCGCCGCGTTGAGTGTTCGTTTTATACTTTAAATAGTTTTGCCTGAAACTGTACCCTACAATTTAATTGCTTTTCTATCGGGTATATAATAATAGCATAATATTGCAATTTTTGCCATTTATAATTGCTTTTCTACCGGGTATATAATAATAGCATAATATAGCAATTTTTGCCTACATAAAACAGTAAACCTTGCACACACTTTGTCAATATACAGGGGTACTTGTAAAATACCAACAACCTCGCAGAACTAGATAGCTAACATCATAAGCAATAACTTTTGTTCTACGACTTTTGACAATTTGTTAGATTTAATTTCATACAAAACTAAGTATTAATTTAATTTCCTGCTCTCTCGCTCCGGACTCTGCGCGCATCGCAAAAATTACGTAAGCAAACCCCTGCGAAGCGCGGGGAAGGGGGTGCAGCGGTGAACTTGACCCGTTTATCTAGCCGCTAGTCATCCGTCGGTTTTGATGCGGCGCACGCGTTGCATGCGCTCGAGTGCCACGATTTTTCGCCGCCGCCGCGCCGTATCGATCGATTTATTGTGCGGATTGTGAGTAGGTACCTACAGTCTAATTTTATGACCATGGAGTATTGGTATTCCAATATCGAATACACGGAAATGGTGAGGATGCTTGCTAGGTGTGTTTAATCAAATAAAAACGAATTTGGAAGTGTTAGCTCGAGTTAATGAACAGTTGATATTTAGGTGTGGTCTGTGTGTTGGTTGTGAAGGTGACTATTTTGAACGCTATGTGCGCGATACTCATCACCATGCGCGAGACTTGAACCTCAGAGGTAATAATTAGTAAATATTATTTTGATTGTCAATTATTTCATTATTGCAAATACGCTGATTCCACTTTTTAAATACGCCTCCATTAAACAATAAAAAGCAAAGAAAACCTAACTACCAATATTGAATTGGTTCAATTAAACTTTAGAAAACGATAAAAACAATTTTTGTTACGATTATCACATATTTTAGATGTTTAGATGCCTAATCTACATACAATATTTGTTTTTAATTGTTTTATGTAGCCAGTCCTAAGCCTAGTAAAGTATGAAGGGATTGTGGACTCAGTGTAGGTACATACTGGCTACAAACCCCGCGAGCAATTGAAATTAACTAGATCTGGCGAAGAAACTGTTATTATTATTAGCAGCGCAAGCGCGCGCGAGCGTCGTGTCGTCCTTTTGTTTATAAATGAAACATAGACCTACAAATGTCACGACAGTACAACAAAAACATGTAAAATCATTTTTTTTCATGTATTGAATAATGTCCAAAATCGTAGAATAAAAGTTGTTGCTTATAATGGTAGTTATCAAGTCCTGCGAGGTTGTTGGTGTTTTACAAGTACCCCTGTATATCGGAAATATACAACAGCGGTACAAAACACGAAGTTTCAAACTAAAGTCCATAGCTTTATATCTACGTTGTCGGAGGAACCTATTGAAATGAGCTTCGAGATAACGCGTCAGGGTACACCAACCTTTTGTACCTTTTCAGTTTTAATTCCTTATATTAGAATCAAAAATGTCCAGTTCCGAAATGAAGTGTGCGGTGTGTAATACGAGCTTCTTCGATGGAGTGCAATGTAGTACTTGCAAAAATCACTTGGACTTCGGCTGTGCGAATATATCTGAGTCTGGGTGGAGGAAGTTGGGAGCTGATAGAAGGGCACTGTGGAAATGTCCTTCGTGTCGTCTGCTATCTCCAGGCGTGTACACATCGGAAACGGCTTCCCCGGATACAATTTTGAAGGAAATTCGGGATCTCAAGCTTCAACTATCCTCTCTGCCATCACTTGTGGAAGATGTGCGCAGTATCAAGACCGAGATCACTGATCTCAAGAACTCTTGCGAATACAATGGAGCTATGTTGGATGAGTACGGCAATTGACTAGCTGGAGTTGAAAACAAAGTCGCAAGTATTGAAAAAGTAAAAGACACGATAGCTTCACTTTTAAGCGATCTAGTAAAGGCTAAACAAGACTTGTCCGCCTTTGACCAAAGATCTAGACTAAATAATGTTGAGATCAAGAGAGTACCCATTAAAAAGGATGAAAATTTGTTCACAATTATCGAGTCTATCTCAGAAAAGGTTAAGTGCACCTTCCCTAGGTCACAAATCAACTACATTATAAGGATACCATTGCACAACACCAAAGAAAAATCGATTATTGTAAGTTTTCTCAACAGATATGTCAAAGAGGATTTTGTTGCGGCAGTCCGTGCGGCCCAGAATCTGTCCTCTCCTGATCTAGGTTTTCAGGGCGAGTCACATCGAGTTAATGCCAATGACCATCTGAATGCTAGTTCGAAGATGCTACTCAATAAAACTAAGGCACTTGGCAAAGATACAAACTATAATTATATTTGGGTGAAGTATGGTAAAATTCACGTTCGCAAAAATGACACTTCTCGGGTAATTATTATTGCGAACGATCACGATTTAAACAAAATTGTTTAACCGATTTGCTACATCTGCTTGTTGTTGCATTCATTTTTATTTTTTTAATAACATTAATACTAATTTTAGTTTTCTTTGTAATTGTATTTAATCTTAAAACATGTAAAAGGTTGAGCTCCCCTGCCTCACTAATGACCTGCTATTGTTCTATGCACATACGTCCTTGCATACCTTATCGCGCTGTTATATTGGAATATTATTTAGAAAACATAGTTATCACGCTTGCACCTGCTCATTTAACAATTTCTTGCTTGTTCTTTCACACGGATGTGCTTTGTCTAGTGGATATTTTTTTCGATAAGAGGTTTGAATCCTTGCTTAAATTGCGTACATTGTCTCTGTGCTTTTTGCTGTTATACCCGCTTTTTAATTTACGATTTATTTTATAGTAATGTTTTATTTTATGAGAAATTATTTTGTGCTGTACTATGTAACTACTATTTGCTTTTACAATGGCTAATATTAATCATAGCGTAAGCATTTATTACCAAAATGTACGCGGTCTCTGGACTAAATCAGAGAATTTTTGTCGTCAAGTTCTTCTTAACGTTTACGACGTAATTTTTCTTACAGAGACGTGGCTTATGGATGATTTTTTAAGTGCTGAATTTTTTGATAATCGGTATATTGTATGGCGTCGTGATCGGAATTATGATCTGACCGGGCAGTCGCGAGGTGGTGGAGTCCTAATCGCTGCGCGCAGTGATATACCGATCATATCTGAACCACTACTTCAGTCTACCGCTGAGGACCTGTGGGTTTGTATGCGTCTTCGATCATCTAACTCGCGTAGCTCAATCAACCTTCATCTTATTGTAATTTACTTGTGCAACCAAAATCAAGGACTATCCTTTTCAAATCCATTAGATAATTATTTTTTAAAACTTAATAGCAATATCGCTAATAATTCATCTGATTATTTCTTGGTTATTGGTGACTTTAATATGAGCAATATTTCTTGGGTTCCTCATACCAGTGAACCATTCTTCATCCCTACCAACATCAATTCTCATGACGAAGTCATATTCACAGACGAGTTGCACACTTTGGATCTTTGTCAATTTAACGGGGTGGTAAACAAGTTTGGTAAAATTTTAGATTTGGTCCTCTGTAACAAACTTATAACTGTAACTCAATGTCTCGAACCATTAACATCCTTGGATGCCTACCATCCGGCACTAGTTATTAATGCAGACTTTGTTGAAGTAATCCCACTAATGCCTGCACCCAACACCCGTTATATGTTCGACAAAGCTAATTTTGAGTCCATCAATAGGGAGTTAGCTGTTATAGACTGGCACAGGGAGTTTTCAAACAAATCTGTTGAAGACTCAGTTGCTTTTTTCTACAGTATTTTATTAAATCTACACAAAAAAATATATCCCAACAAAAAACCTGTTGACCACTCTTTCCCCGTTTGGTACACCACACCCTTGAAAAAGGCTATAAAAGAAAAATATAAGTACCTTCGCAAATATAAAACGTATGGCAATAGATCTCATGAACACACCTTTAGGTTACTGAGAGATAGATTTAAGTCTTTTGAGTCAGGGTGTTATGCTAATTATATTGCTCTCACTGAAATATCTATTTTAAATAATCCAAAATATTTTTGGGATTTTTGTACCCTTAGATCCAGGGGTAGCAGCCCTGACAGAGCTAATGCCGATATAAGAGACACTGTGCGATACGCCTTGCAGATCTTTTGAGCAAAGCCCCTCTGGATTGCTTGCAGACGGTTTTGGATCATCTGCAGTTCCGTAGATTGGGACCACACGCTCGCAGCGTACAGCACAATTGGCTCTATTACCGCGACGTAGATTGTTCTAGTTATCTCACCGTTTAGACCCCACGTCACCTTCGCCGCACGCGCAAGCTGTTTGTATATATCCGCAGCTTTCTTACTAATTGCGGCTACGTGTGGTTTGAAGGTGAGTCTTTTGTCTATGGTGAGTCCTAGGAGCTTTATTTCGTCAACCAGTTGTATTTTTGTTCCCGACATGTAGATTGCCGGAGTGGTGTATTTCAGCTTCCTTGTTAGCAGCATTGCATTTGTTTTGTGTGCTGCGAAGCTGAGTTTGTTTTGTCTACCCCACTCCACCACCCCTGCCAGGACTGTGTTGATGTTCGGCTCCATGTCAGGTGTTGTTTTTCCTGAGAAGACTAGAACCACGTCGTCCGCGAACGCTTGACAGTGGACGTCCTGGCCAGATAGTTTTTGCAACAGGGTATCAAGGATTATGTTCCAGAAGGTCGGTCCTCCTATGGATCCTTGGACACAACCTTTTGTGGTTACCCTTTCACACGTTGCTCTGATATAATAAACCTTGATCTTTCGGTCTTGGAGGTAGGACGCCACCATTGCGTACAGGTTTTTCGGACACTTCCTTAATGTTAGCTGATGTTTTAAAGCTGGCCACCACGCGTTGTCGAAGGCACCCTCTATGTCCAGCGAAACTATGACTACTAACTTCTTCTTGTCGATTTCCGACCTCACATGTTTCACTAGGTCATAGAGAGCGTCCTCTGTGCCACGCTGTGGAATGAAGCCGTATTGGTTTACACTTAGTGTTGGGAGAATATGCCAATGAATGCGGCTTATCATGAGTTTCTCAACGATTTTCCCGAGAACTGACAGCAGGCCGATTGGTCTGTAAGACTTTGGTTGGGTGTAGTCTTCCTTGCCTGGCTTCCGGAGTATGACAACGTGTGCTGTCTTCCATTGCGTCGGAAAGTGCGCCAGCGACATGCACTTATTCGCTATCGCTAAGAACACTCCCCTGTCGCTTTGGATCGCCTTCGTGCATATGTCGGCGGTTAACTCATCAGTCCCGGGGGCCTTTTTTGGATTTAGCGCTTTGAGTACTCCTTCCAGTTCGGCCCCCGTGAATGAAGGGTCATCCTTTGACAGGCTACTTGACTCCGCCGCTTCGTTATTGTCAGTCAGTTCTCGGATTTGAGTATGGTAAGGTGTGTCTGTCGTCGCAGAGTCACTTGGATAGAAGGTGGTTGCTAGGAGGTGCGCCGATTTCTCCGGGCACAAGGTGTTCCCTTCTGTATCTCTCAAGAGCACATCCTCCTGCCTCCTAGCTGTTTTCCTTATGACTCTGTATACACCGTCCCATAGGCTCTCTCTATCTTGCGTTGAGCAGAACTCCTTCCAACTCCTGGTTTGGGCTTCGTAGGCTGCTTCCACGTACCTCTCTTTGGCCTCTCTGTATATCTTGGCGACGTACTCGAGTCGGATGGGTGCAGCGTTTTTTATCCTCCTTTTTTTACGCAGTGCGTCTTTTTTGAGGTTCTCGAGGGTATGTGTTCACCACGGTGGTTTGGCGTCTACCTTCCACTGACCTACTCTGGGTATGGCTACTTTACAGGAATCCTGTATTTTCGCCGTGTAGGTTGTTACCACTGTCTCCAGGCCCTCCGATGTTGACACTTGCTCGATGACGTCGGGTGTTAGGTTGGCTTCCGCCAGTGACGTCTCGAGACGGCTTGAAAAGTCCTGCCAGTTCGCCTTCTTTGTATTGTATCTGCGCGTGGAAGTAGGGGCCGGACTTCCCAGTCTTCCCTCCAGGCGCAGAGTGAAGGTGTTGGCGTTGTGGTCTGATGTTGTTAGACCTCTCTCTACGCGCCAGTCCTCTACTTTTGACAGGAAAGGTAGGCTGCATACTGTCACATCGACTATGCTTGTGTACAGCCTGTCCCTCCTGACCGTTTCGAAGGTTGGCGTGTTGCCCGTGTTGAGGACTTGGAGATCCATTTGGTTGAGGAAGCTGTTGGTCGCCGCACCACGTTGGTCCTCGTCGCTGCTGCCCCACCAGTGGCTCCAGGCATTAATGTCGCCCCCCACTAGTAGGTTCGATGTGGTGAGTTTTTCGCACACCGCTTTCGTGCGACTCAGGTATGGCTCAATGTCTTGATCCCCCTCGAAGTAGACCGACACCACTCCAATTTTTTGGCTACCTGCAACCAGTAGGACCGCCGCTTCTGTCTCGGTCACAAGCTGGGGGTCATGTATGACCTCCAGTCTGTCCTCGAATACCAGAACGGCAGCCTTTACCGGCTTTTTCTACTTACTTCCACTCTACTTTTCTTAATGATTCTCACGACCCTATTTCCCCTGCTCATTTTTCTAGTAGTTCTATTTTAGTTTCTATGAATCTATCTACAATTTCTCAGATCAAAGTTAATTTAAACGACACCGTATCACTGTTATTAAATCTTGATCGCGCCAAATCCGCGGGTCCTGATAATATATCTCCTGTGTTTCTCAGGAATTGTGCCAAACCTTTTTTTTTTTTTTATGGGGGGAAATGCCTAGCGCATACCCCCGGGCCAAGGGCACGGCCCGGGTGGTTATGTGGGGCTCGCACCCACTAAAACCCCCCGGCGTCCTACTGCCCTTTTTGCTGGGCCACAGGAATCGTCACTGGCATGACCTCTGTGGCACCGGCGGGCTCGGTCCGCAGATAGGCGCGGACCTCGACAAATGTAGGGGGGAGTTCGGTCTCCCCCTACCGCCTGTTGGAGGCTGCGCGGACGCAGCGCTACTTCGTCACGGGCCTGCTAAGTGCTAGGGCGCCGGGGTGCCCTCCCCGACGCCTGCAGGCCGAGATTACGGTGGGCGAAGGTCGTTCCGGGCGTATTCCCTGCGCCTTCGCCCAACGCGCCGTCTTCGAGCGGGATTGGAGGACGTCTCCTCCCGCACCCGCTCTGCCTCCTCCTTCGCGGACATGACGGCCTCGCAGAAGGCCGCCATTGCCGCCCAGGCGCTTTCGCTCCCAACCATGGATGATATCACGGTCGGGAGCGACAGCCCCTGTCCCCCTGCACCGAGCGCTCCGGCGAGCCGGCGCCGCTCGGCATCCCATGCCGGGCACACCAGCAACGTGTGCGCCGCCGTGTCTTCCGGGGCCGCACAATGGTGGCAGCGCTCCGCCTCCTCACGACCGATCCGCCACAGATACCGCCCGAAGCAACCATACCCGGACAGTACCTGCGTCAGACGGTACGTGAGGACGCCCCAGCCACTCCCAGAAGACCGGCAGCAGCGCAGCGATGACGGCGTGACCGGCAGTGGGATGGGCGAGCTTGCACCGCCAGCTCTCCAGCGCAGCTCGGTGCAGCTCTATCCGCCTCGCTCTCGGGGCGCCGGGATCCCGGATGTTGTTGGGATCCCTACGCCAGGCATAAAACTCAGAGAGCGCCTGGGCCTCTAGCTCCCAGGGAGGCGTTCCGGCAAGGAGTGTCGCCGCCTCGAAACCGATGGTGCGGTACCCTCGGACGACCCTGACGGCCATGACTCGCTGCGCGCGGTGCAGCAGCACCACGTTTCGGGCCGTCATGGCGCCCGCCCAGACTGGGGACCCGTATAGGGCCTGGGACCGCACCACCCCCGTATACAGCCTCCTCGCCGAGGCCTCTGGCCCGCCCAGGTTAGGCAAGAGCCTCGAGAGGGCACCTGCAGTCGCCAGTAATTTCGGCGTAAGAGCGGCAAAATGAGCCCTGAAGGACCAGCGCCCGTCCAACATGAGGCCCAGGTAGCGCATCTGGGCCGATATTTCGATGCGCTGCCCCCCAACAATGATGTGAGTATTGGGGGGTGGCCGGTTCCTTGGACCGTGAAAAAACACGGCCTCGGTCTTGTTCAGGGCCACCTCCAGGCCAAGCCGCCTAATGCGCCCCACCACCTGGGCCACGCCAGCTGTGGCCAGCAGCGCCGCCTCCCTATGACTCCGGGCCCTCGCGGTGACCAGAGTATCGTCCGCGTAGCACGTCACTGCCAGACCCGGCAGCAACGCGCCACGCAGGACCCAATCATAGGCGATGTTCCACAGGAGCGGTCCGAGGACCGACCCCTGTGGAACCCCGCACCCGACGTTCCGCTCCTGCCACCGCGACGGCCCGAGGTAAACTACCCGCCGGTCCACTAGGTAATCCGATATGGTCAAGTGGAGGTATTCGGGGACGCCGTGATACCGAAGAGCCGCGAGTATGGAGGGATAGGGGACGGAGTTGAAGGCGTTGGCGATGTCCAAGGACACCGCCAGTATGACCTCCCCCTGCTCCACGGCGTCCTCCGCCATGATTTGGACCCGCCTGACCGCGTCTACTGTGCACCTGCCCCGCCTGAACCCGAACTGGCACTCGTGCAGGTCCGGCCCCGTCTGCAAGAGGTGCTCGACGAGTCTGTCCGCAATTACTCTCTCGAAGAGCTTGCAGACCTCGTCGAGCAACACAATGGGGCGGTAGGCGGACGGCGAGTCTGCCGGGCGCCCCTCCTTCCTGATCAGGACCAGTTTCCCCAGCTTCCAAAGCTGAGGAAACCGGCCCTGCCTGAAGCACTCGGTCCAGAGAGCCCTGAGACGGCGGCCGAGCGGACCGTGGGACAGAACCCACACTCGGCCGGGGACTCCATCTGGTCCGGGTGCCACCTTCTTCGCCCGCAGTTTGCGGACGGCGGCGTTCAACTCCTCTTCCGTAACTTCAGGAGCGGCCTCTCTCGACGGCATGTTGGTTCCGGGTGTCCGGAGCATTGCCGGAGTACTGGGAGCCGCTCCATCCGGAAAAAGGGCCGACAGCACGCCATCCGCAAACGCCGGCGCCATGGTCTGCGTAAGGGGGGGCGTCCAGGGGCGGAGTTTGTTCCGCACCGTGCGGTAAGGGCGTCCCCAGGGGTCGGCGTTGACGCTGGCCAGGAGCTCTTCGCGCGCCCGCACCTTGGCGTCCGCAATCGCCACCTGCAGTGCGGTCTTTGCCGCCCGGTAGACGGCATAAAGCTCCTCCTCCATAGGCGTCAGACCCGGTAAAAGCGGTGGGTTCTGACGCCTTCTTCTCCGCTGTCTGGTGTACTGGCGGCGCGCAGCGACGCAGGCGCATCGCAGTTGCGCAATTTCGCCCGACCACCAGTACACCTGTCGTCTGCGAGGAGCTGTATGCCGCACACGGGGCATGGCGGCGTCACAGATTGCCGAGGCCGCGGCTCCAAACCACTCGGCCTCCCCTTGGATGTTAAACGGGGAGGCCGGTGCCGGTATCCAGGCCTGGACTTCGGCCGCCTCCGTCGCGAACTCTGCCCTCAGGCGCGCCAACGCCCATCTCGGCCCACCCCCAGCCACTCCAGCCGGCACGGCGGCCTGAGACTCGGCGGAGACCACAAATCTGACGTAAACATGGTCAGATAGGGTCTCCACCGAGTCGACGACCCTCCATCCTTGCACCCGGCCCGCCAGCGCCGAGGTGGCGAAGGACACGTCGACCACCGAGCCGCCACCCCGCCTGACACAGGTGTAGGCGGTGCCCCTATTGAGGACCGACAGTCCGTGGGCATGCGTCCACTCCTCGAGGGCCTCGCCCCTGACGTCATCGATGGAGGAACCCCAGGCCGATGACTTGGCGTTGAAGTCCCCCATGACGAGAGTGGGACGGGGTCGACACCGCTGAACAAAGTCGCCGAGTCGCGACAGGAGGGCCTCGAACTCGGGTAGTGGTCGGTTTGGTGAAAAATACACCCCGACCACCACCATGGCCCCCACGCGAGCGGCGACAAAGCCCCTCTGCCTCTCGACGTCTTCGAGAGACAGAGAGCCTCCACCCCTCGGCAGCAGTATGGCCACCGTGCCGTCCGCGTCGCTAGCCCAGTTGCTGGCGGGCAGCACGAAGTACGGCTCCGCTGCCACTGCCACGTCGATCGACCACTCTGCCATGCTCTGGAGCAGGAGGTCCTGAGCCCTGGCAGAGTGGTTGAGGTTCGCCTGCAGGAAGCTGATGACGGGGGGACGACTACCCATTGGTGGCGTCCATTGCTTCTACCACCTGGGTCTCTCGCGGCCTGGACGGCGCTGGCCGTTCGGGGGTGCGCTTCGGGGCCCTCTTGCCTGTGGGACGCGACACACTTTGTGCCTGCCCGGTGTTCGGCGGGCTTGCCTGCCTTCTTGCAGCTCAGGCAGTGTGCGGGCTCCGTACAGTCCCGCGCCTGGTGCCCCGGCTGCCCGCAGTTGTAGCAGCGCTCCCTATGTTCGCCGGACAGAGAGCGCCGACATGCCCCTCCACCTGGCAGCGGAAGCAGCGCAGCGGCCTCGCCCGCAGTAGGGCCACGTTCGCGGACACCCATCCCACTAACAGCCGCCTGGCATCGGCCAGCTTTTTGGCGGCTTCTACGGGGCAGGTCACCACAGCCGAAAACAGGCCTCTGTAACCCGCCCGTATGTCGCCGCACTTTACCCGTTGCAGGTCGCAGCCTCCCCGTTTGGCCACCACGGCGATGAGCTCTTTCGACGTGACCGAGTCGTCGAGCTCACTAATGCGGAGGCTCGCCGACTTGTAGGGCCGCGTGATTATCACCTCTTCTGGGGACAGCCCTTGGCGCAGCTTCTCCGCCAGTGCGTCCGCCTTCGGGGAGCTGGTCGCGCCCGGGACTTCAAGGAGGCGCGCACCTGTTATGGTGCGCTTTCCCTGAGCCCCTCGATCCCGAGCTCCCCGATGTCGATAGTTGACCTGGCGTGATGCAGTATCGCCGCGTAGGTCACGGCGCGTTCGTCCACTCCGGGGGCCAGCGTCAACACGACCGCCGACGTGTCCGGAGCGCGGAGCCTCCGGTGTTCGCGCGCTCGTGCCTTCTGGTCCTTTTTGGCCGCCTTCTTTCGGGCCTTTTTGGCCCCGGCGACCTCCCATTGGCCTCCAGCTCCGGCTTCAAGTGGCGGCGGCTGCTGCTGCTGCGCCTTCTTCTTGTGCCCCTTGGTCGTCCCCCTATTTCCCTTGGCTTTTTGGGCCGCGGGAGCCTTGGGAGCAGCGGGTGCAGCTGGGATGGGCACGGGTTCGGACGTCTGCACCGACGTCGACGGTACGGAAGCGGGCGATCCCGAGGGGCGGATCGGGTCTCTTCGCAGCGCCTTCTGCGCGGCCTTCTGCGCGTACGTCGTCGCAGGGGAGGGCGTCGCAGACGTCTTGCTGGCTTCGGAGGCTAAGGGCGGGCGCAGGACTTTGCCCTCCAGAAAAGAGAGCCTCTGAAGGACTCTGCCCATCTCCTCCCGGATCACGGTCGCCAGGTCCGTGTCTGGTGCCTTGGGAGCCGGCTCTTGTGGCCTGTCCTCAGCGGTAAGGACCATCGCCTTGAGCACGTCCATCTCCTTTTTTAGATCCGCCATTTGTCTGTGGAGGCGGGTATTCTCCACCTGCAATCGGCGGACCTCGTCCGAGGCGGTGCGGGAAAACGCCTCCTCCACCACTTCGGCGATGGCATTGGCCGCCAGCTTTAGGGCCTTCTGGGACGTGCCCTTAAGTCCCTTGGATATGCGGGCCACGTCCCGTATGCTCTCGAGGGACGCAGCCACCCTGCCCTTGAGTCCTTCGAGCAGTAGCTCGTCCGCGTCTAGGTTTGACGAGGCTATAGACGCCGCACGGGAACTCCCGGCGGCCAGTTCGGCTGCAGCGCTCGTCTGGTAGGTCTTCTTCCAGTACCCCACATACTGCCCAGTGGTGGGGGGTCGTCCCCTCCCGCGTTTTGACTGGGGTTTCGGCGGGTTGTCAGCGTCCGAGCCTTCGCCTGAGCCCGAACGACTGCCTTCCGGCTTTCTGGGGCGCTTTTTGCGCCTCATTGTGGTGCTTCGGGCGAAGCTGGAGTCCGAGGTGGACATATAACTAGCTTCCAGCTCCTCCTTTTCCACCTTTTCCTTATCTGTCGCAGAAGCGACCCGCTCCAACCGCTCCAAGACCACAACCGGCTTGCTGGACCTCATCACTTGCAAATCGATGTCCGTTGTTGGTTTGAGAACCTTCTCATTCTCCTTCTTCTCGTCATTTTGGTTTTTATAAACGTTTTCCATAATTGGTCCCACGAGTATGGGGGAAATAAAACGTCGACCCGGGCGGAGCCCCCTGCACCCGGGCAAGCCTATATACACCGAGGGGTCGGCCGGTACCTCGGGTTGCCGCACCTGCAGCTGGTAATTTTTTAAAGTGGTTTTCTTCCACGTGGCCCAGCCGGCGAAGGCAAGGCCCCCGTCCCAGCGTAGAGCCGAAGCTCATCGTTGCCGGTTACGGGTTCGCCATCGGTGGTCCAAGACCGTGTCTGGAGGCGGGGTGAGCGCACACCAGACCCGACGACTAGGAGGGGAAGGGAAAGGATTGGGAAGAAAGATAGGGATGGGGATAGAGAAGGGGAAGGGGAAGGGTTATGTTAGGGCTTAGCGCCCTTGGGCGGGCGAAAGGCTATCCCACCACACGCGTCCTTCGAGGCGCAGTGGTATAGCTTCTCGCCTATTTTGCTTGTCTGTCCCGGCAAGCAATTTGGCGTGGTCTTGGGAGTAGCGCACGGTCGCGACGATCCCCAAGGCAAGTGTGACTGTATCCTGCTCGCGGTTGCTGCCTGCTATTGGTCTGGTCCTTCTGAACAGACATAACAGAAACAGTCATGCGCTTACCCTTCCCCGCTCGGTCCCATCCCCCCCTTTCCTTTTTCCCCCGGCTTTAGCCGGAAGGTTGTGGCGCCTGGTTGCGCCCCTCCGTGGGGTGCAGCAGGTGGCGCCTGTCGTTTTGGGTGGTCGGTCGAGGTCAGCGCGGCGCTGTTGTGCGCCGTGCATTTTTTAGAGAGGGAAGGACCTCCCGATCGCCCGCTGGGCGGTGGGCCCTTTTGGGTCCCTAGCCCGGCTGTGCTGGGCCGACCGGCTGCTGCTGCTTGCTGCCAGAGGGGCGGCGTGGCGACGGCTGGAAGGCTCACGCGCCTTTCAGGCGCGATGGGTGTGGGTGTGGCGCCTGGTTGCCCCCTCTTTCTCCCTCGGGAGAGAGAGTTGGGTGCAGCAGGTGGCGCCGCCCCTGGTAGGGAGCCGTTCGGGCGCCTGCCCTTAGGGGTGTGGCGCAGATCGGCTTGGTGGTACGGTGGTCGGTGTAGGTTTGCGTAATCTCCCGACCACCTGCTGGGCGGTGGGGCCACTTCGGGTCCCTAGCCCGGTCGAACCGGGCCGACCGGCTGCTGCTGCATGCCGCCAGAGGGGCGGCGCGGCGGCGGCTGGGCGGTTCGCGCGCGTGTGGCGCGAGGGGGCGTGGAGATACCCATGGCCTCGGATGTCAAAGTCCGGGTACATGGGTGTCTCTACCGAATCACCTGGGTGGCAGACTCGGGGGAGTCTGCCTCCCAGCTCGAGAGGGAGACGCCGCGTTGGGTGACATCAACGCGGCGTCTACGTAGAGGGAGGGCGTATTTTTACGCCAGGGAGGTGACTCCCAAGGTGGGCCCTCAACAGGGCAGGTCGCGTCGGGGCCGCGGTGCGTGCCTAACAGCGATCCCGTGGTCCCCGACACTCGCGACGAAGACGGTGTCACCGCAGGGTTTTTAGTCGGTACACTTGGTCCATCAACAGCCGGGGCTACGGCCCCGAGTGTTGATGGATCAAGGACTCCGACATAACCCCTCCGCGTCCCCCGAACGCGGACGGGTACCCATAAAGGGTTTTCCCTGCGATAAAAAAAAAAAAAAAAAAAAAAAAAAAAAAAAAAAAAAGGGCTCTCACTGGTCCTCTCTGAAGCCCAGAGAGGTACCTAGAACCCCCGGGCAACGCTTCTCCAATTTGCCCGCTGCGCGATTGTGAAGGGCAGCATGGCGACTCCCGCCACACGCGCCGGACTATTCGCCGCCGCCGGCGGTTCCTCCGGGAAACGAAGGAGACCGCCGACGGCGCCCAGGGTGCACCACGAGGAGGTTGTCCGACCCAGCACCCCAACTGTGCCAAACCTATCCTATCCAAACCTATCGCGCGTTTATTTGGGAAATCTCTTTCTTTTCTCAAAATCTGATGTAAATAATTATAGACCAATTCCCAAATTATGTATAATAGCCAAAATTTTTGAGCGTATAGTATAAAGTCAGGTATACTCGTCCATCCCTATTTTAGTCTATCGCAGCATGGTTTTCTAAAAGGACGTTCAACGGCTAACAACCTTGTACTTCTTAATGACTTTGTTACAGAGGCCATGGAGAAAGGCAGCCTGGTTGACGTCATCTATACTGATTACAGTAAAGCATTTGATCGTATAGACCACAACATTTTACTACATAAACTCTGCAACATGGGAATTCATGAAGATCTTCTCAGATGGTTTGCCTCTTACATAGATAACAGAACTCAAGCTGTAGTTCTGAACAACTATATCTCTTCTTGGGTTTCTATTCCTAGCGGCGTGCCACAAGGCTCATTGATCGGTCTGTTGCTGTTCATCATTTATGTCTATGATATCGATTCTTGTTTTTATTCATCCAAGTTATTGTGTTTCGCAGATGACATGAAAATATACTCTATAGTCTCCACAGTCACCGAGATGAATGCACTTCAGGCTGATCTGTCACGCCTTGATACTTATTGTTTTAATAATAAATTAGACCTTAATCCTCTGAAGTGCTCCGTTGTTACATTTACCCGTAAAAGCTTAGTTTTACCTACATATTACACGTTAAGGGGAAAAATACTACCAAAATATAATTCTATCCGTGACTTGGGAGTGATTCACGACTCTAAACTAGTTTTCGATGCACATGTTGACCAAATAGTTGCAAAGGCTTCTAAAGCATTGGGTTTTATTATAAGACTTTCTAAATCATTCACCGAGGTCAAGACCCTTACAGTTCTTCATTGCAGCTTTATTCGTAGCCATCTCGCATACACATCGCAAGTATGGAGCCCTTGTTACGACAAATAAATCGATCGAATCGAAAACATCCAAAAAAAATTTACAAAATTTATGTGTTTAAATCCCATATAGAAATACAAACTACTTAGATGTCTGTAAGAAATTCCACCTCTTACCTCTCTCTAAAAGGCGAGAGATCTCAGACTGCAGGTGGAGGCGGGTATTCTCCACCTGCAATCGGCGGACCTCGTCCGAGGCGGTGCGGGAAAACGCCTCCTCCACCACTTCGGCGATGGCATTGGCCGCCAGCTTTAGGGCCTTCTGGGACGTGCCCTTAAGTCCCTTGGATATGCGGGCCACGTCCCGTATGCTCTCGAGGGACGCAGCCACCCTGCCCTTGAGTCCTTCGAGCAGTAGCTCGTCCGCGTCTAGGTTTGACGAGGCTATAGACGCCGCACGGGAACTCCCGGCGGCCAGTTCGGCTGCAGCGCTCGTCTGGTAGGTCTTCTTCCAGTACCCCACATACTGCCCAGTGGTGGGGGGTCGTCCCCTCCCGCGTTTTGACTGGGGTTTCGGCGGGTTGTCAGCGTCCGAGCCTTCGCCTGAGCCCGAACGACTGCCTTCCGGCTTTCTGGGGCGCTTTTTGCGCCTCATTGTGGTGCTTCGGGCGAAGCTGGAGTCCGAGGTGGACATATAACTAGCTTCCAGCTCCTCCTTTTCCACCTTTTCCTTATCTGTCGCAGAAGCGACCCGCTCCAACCGCTCCAAGACCACAACCGGCTTGCTGGACCTCATCACTTGCAAATCGATGTCCGTTGTTGGTTTGAGAACCTTCTCATTCTCCTTCTTCTCGTCATTTTGGTTTTTATAAACGTTTTCCATAATTGGTCCCACGAGTATGGGGGAAATAAAACGTCGACCCGGGCGGAGCCCCCTGCACCCGGGCAAGCCTATATACACCGAGGGGTCGGCCGGTACCTCGGGTTGCCGCACCTGCAGCTGGTAATTTTTTAAAGTGGTTTTCTTCCACGTGGCCCAGCCGGCGAAGGCAAGGCCCCCGTCCCAGCGTAGAGCCGAAGCTCATCGTTGCCGGTTACGGGTTCGCCATCGGTGGTCCAAGACCGTGTCTGGAGGCGGGGTGAGCGCACACCAGACCCGACGACTAGGAGGGGAAGGGAAAGGATTGGGAAGAAAGATAGGGATGGGGATAGAGAAGGGGAAGGGTTATGTTAGGGCTTAGCGCCCTCTCCCGACTGTCGTTACCGTGGGGTCTCACTGGTCCTCTCTGAAGCCCAGAGAGGTACCTAGAACCCCCGGGCAACGCTTCTCCAATTTGCCCGCTGCGCGATTGTGAAGGGCAGCATGGTGACTCCCGCCACACGCGCCGGACTATTCGCCGCCGCCGGCGGTTCCTCCGGGAAACGAAGGGGACCGCCGACGGCGCCCAGGGTGCACCACGAGGAGGTTGTCCGACCCAGCACCCCAACTGTGCCAAACCTATCCTATCCAAACCTATCGCGCGTTTATTTGGGAAATCTCTTTCTTTTCTCAAAATCTGATGTAAATAATTATAGACCAATTTCCAAATTATGTATAATAGCCAAAATTTTTGAGCGTATAGTATAAAGTCAGGTATACTCGTCCATCCCTATTTTAGTCTATCGCAGCATGGTTTTCTAAAAGGACGTTCAACGGCTAACAACCTTGTACTTCTTAATGACTTTGTTACAGAGGTCATGGAGAAAGGCAGCCTGGTTGACGTCATCTATACTGATTACAGTAAAGCATTTGATCGTATAGACCACAACATTTTACTACATAAACTCTGCAACATGGGAATTCATGAAGATCTTCTCAGATGGTTTGCCTCTTACATAGATAACAGAACTCAAGCTGTAGTTCTGAACAACTATATCTCTTCTTGGGTTTCTATTCCTAGCGGCGTGCCACAAGGCTCATTGATCGGTCTGTTGCTGTTCATCATTTATGTCTATGATATCGATTCTTGTTTTTATTCATCCAAGTTATTGTGTTTCGCAGATGACATGAAAATATACTCTATAGTCTCCACAGTCACCGAGATGAATGCACTTCAGGCTGATCTGTCACGCCTTGATACTTATTGTTTTAATAATAAATTAGACCTTAATCCTCTGAAGTGCTCCGTTGTTACATTTACCCGTAAAAGCTTAGTTTTACCTACATATTACACGTTAAGGGGAAAAATACTACCAAAATATAATTCTATCCGTGACTTGGGAGTGATTCACGACTCTAAACTAGTTTTCGATGCACATGTTGACCAAATAGTTGCAAAGGCTTCTAAAGCATTGGGTTTTATTATAAGACTTTCTAAATCATTCACCGAGGTCAAGACCCTTACAGTTCTTCATTGCAGCTTTATTCGTAGCCATCTCGCATACACATCGCAAGTATGGAGCCCTTGTTACGACAAATAAATCGATCGAATCGAAAACATCCAAAAAAAATTTACAAAATTTATGTGTTTAAATCCCATATAGAAATACAAACTACTTAGATGTCTGTAAGAAATTCCACCTCTTACCTCTCTCTAAAAGGCGAGAGATCTCAGACTGCTTTTTCCTTGTAAAATTATCTTCAAGTATTCTTGACTGTCCAGAGCTTCTTAATAAATTATTCGTGAATGTCCCACCCAAAGCTACTAGATATAATCCTCCAATTCATGTTACCCACGTATCCACTAATTATAGACAAAACACATACCTCGTGCGAGCAAGCAGGAATTTCAATAAGTTAAGCAAGCAATTCAATTTAGATTTATTCTCCACAAGCATTACATGTACAAAACGGCAGCTTAGCCTTGATTTATTTTAAATGAAAATTCTAATGTGTTATATAGAAAATTACTATAACCTACCCTGTACCTGTTTAATTTTTTCCACATTGCCATATTTTTTCTTTCTGTATAACTTCTTACTCATATAGCTCACGTATTGGGTGGCAGAGGTGTACTGAGTACACCCACGTTTCGCCGACGATGTTAGGTCCCATGTAATAGGGGGCGAGCCTATTGCCATATATCGGGCACAATTCCAGACTCCGGACTCATACTGGGAATTTTTCGTTAGAAAAACTACATTTGTCCGACCTAGGATTTGAACCCAGGACCTCGTGATCACAAAGCGATGCGCTTTGCCACCAGACCAACGAGGCAATCAAAGTCTTTACACATTTCTTTACATTTGAGTATACTTTCACATACGAGCATTAAAAAATAATACACTAGATATTATTTCCGTATCAAGGGTTTTATAAACAAAGTTTGACGCAGATAAACTTCTATAAGGAACTTTGGGCGATGCAAAGACATGTCTTGTTCGAGGATCAAACACATAAATAATGCGATACTACACCAATACATCGTCAATGTTAATGCATGTGTCGCGTAATATCTTCGTTTCTCAAAATAATATTATTGGATGAAAATGTGACAGGATCGGTTAAGAAAACATCTTTCACATCTTTAGCACAACATTCTTTAGCGTATGCGCCATGACCAATTAAACACGTAACGCGGCGCGTTACAATAACTTCGTGAAATAATCGTTTAATGGCACTCCAGTTGCATATAGTCGGACGGACGATATAGCGCAGTAGTTAAGGGCTTAAGCCGCTCCGCCCAATGTGCCTAATAGTCGCGGATTCGATTCCCGCACGGGACAAATCTTTGTGTGATTCACAATTATTTGTTTCGATCTGGGTATTTGTGTATGTGAAATTTCAAGTTTGTAAATGCACCCACGTCATAGATATAAGTCCTAGACTGGGGCTACGTTTTTCAGAAAAAAAGAACATCATTACACAATCATTTCTCGAAGTTATCGTAACGCGTCGCGTTGGTCACAGCAAATAAGGGCCCAGGTGGGTGTAGTGCTCGGCGGATCCAATTCTAAACGGAATACATGGTGTACATAATTAATATCCCAGTTACGCACCGTGAGATCTGCCGTCAAGAATTCCCAGGGTATTCTTTTTATGTTTACGTGCCAAGTGCTGATGTAGACCATTAATTATCCTTGGGTTACCATTACTTGCCACTGCCAATAGTGTCATAGAAGATATACCACTAATACCTGCCTTTTTTCTTTACAGGACGCTCCGGTCGGTCGAATGGCGTGATGATAGAGGCATAGATTTTGCAGCAGATAAATGGGAGCTGATTGATGATGATATTTTTATGTATCGTTATCATGAAGCTGTGATCGTTATTGTCTTCCAGAAGAAGAAGAAAAATGAAACAATATAGTGCAAGAATATTTTGGCCCATAGATGACAGGGGACCTTGGTGTCAAATTTGGGTTATCATTTAGTTAAATTTCCCTACGGTCACTAATTGAAAAATGAACTTGGGTAAATTTTATAGCAAACGGTAACCCTGCAACTGTTATGAAGTGACATTTCATGATATGATAAAGCCGCGGGCCACAAGATTCTTTTATGACTGTTACTCTATCACACACACACAATTCCATAGTTACTTATTTCATTTTTCTTTACTGAAGTGCCATATTACGTCGCCTTTTTATAAGGAACATCGTAAGCGTCAAGCCTCGTTCTCGCAATAAACTTTAGCAGGGACGTGCCTTAGAGCGGCGGGTAAAAGGCCCCTTATGTTTCAGGTTTAATAAATTTGTTGCTTTGCTCGTGACATCTTAAGGTTTCAACCATGAATAGTACAGTACAGAGTGATACTTGCTTAAAATTTACCCTGAGATAGAAATACTCGTATTACAATGTATTTTTATAGATCAGGTTAATCACGCAGTCGAATAAAGCATTTGCAAAATGTATTTAAGATAGAGTTTATTTTAAGTTATTTTTTAGGAAATTAAATGCGTTATAGTAAATTATACACACGCATTATATTCACGACCTTACTATCTTTATTTTCATATAAAACTAGCGACCTGCCCCGGCTTCGCACGGGTGAATTATACACATAAACCTTCCTCTGGAATCACTACGTCCAATGGTGAAAATCGTATGAAAATCCGTTTGGTAGTTATTGAGTTTATCGCTTTCAGACAGACCGACGCGGCGGGACTTTTGTTTTGTAATATGTAGTGATGATACTTCTTATAATAAATACGCAGAAGATTCATCAATAAAATTCTGTTAATCAAACCTACTTTTGGCAGTTTGGAGTAGCTTCTATCTTAAGTACCCTTTTTTCTACATATACAAACCAGGCCACGCGCAAGGTAACCAATGCCTTTAAGTGAGTGCACCAGAATTTCAAGTCATACAACTACATTGAGAAATATCGTAAGGTGAGCTACATCAGCCTTCAGCGACTATAGTATAGTCGCTCTGTTAAGAATGAACCGAAAAAGAAGCGTGTTTTGTCTGAGGCCAGCAACAGCTACGAGCTGGAGCACGGTGGGGGTTTTAGCCAGTAGTTTTAGCATAACCCCTCGTTTACTCCAGAAGTGAGCCAGTATCGTATGAAGGGTTTGTCCATCTAAAAAACCCGCCTGGGTTACTAAAACGCATGAGTAACTATTCGCGACCCTCCAACAACCGTCCACTTCTGTGATAATACATTCTCGACAAAAACACTCAACAGAACCCAAAACTATTGAATATTTGGAATGTACCTGTAACCATCAATCTTGCATCATAAGATGACGTAGAGGTAAAAAGTATACAAAGATAGGCTATTTTCTTTTACGTTTTCTTACTCAGCGCCGGATATTCGGAAAAAATTTAATTTACTGTACTGAACAATTTAATTATTTATATCTAGGATTAGGTATTTTACATCTAGGATAAGTTGGCAGAGGCACAAGATGTCACGTGTTATTTAAATTGCAAGGCCAATAAATCGCAGCAACTATAATCGTGTCCACATTTCCACGGAGAGAGTTATCAGTATTTGACACTTTTTAACTAGTCATGTATCACAATTAACTTTTTTGTCGATAATCATCATCATCATCATCTCAGCCTATACTTGTCCACTGCTGAACATAGGCCTCCCCAATCGCTTTCCAGCGTAACCGGTCCGATGCCACCTGCATCCAACGACTTCCTGCGATTTTCACAAGATCGTCGGTCCATCTGGCAGGCGGTCGTCCCACGCTGCGCTTGCCAATACGTGGTCTCCACTCTAGAATCTTTCTGCCCCAACGCCCGTCCGATCTACGCGCTATGTGGCCCGCCCATTGCCACTTCAGCTTGCTAATCTTAACGGCTATGTCGGTGACCTTGGTTCTTCTACGAATCTCCTCATTCCTGAGTCGATCGCGTAGAGAAACGCAGAGCATAGCTCTCTCCATAGCTCGCTGAGCAACTCTGAGCTTTTTTATGAGACCTATTGTAAGAGACCACGTCTCTGATCCATATATCATCACTGGTAACACACATTGACTAAAAACTTTAGTCTTTAGGCACTGAGGTATTTTGGATGAGAAGATGTTGCGATGTTGTTTCCCGAACGCTGCCCAGCCGAGTTGTCGATAATAGAAAAAGAAAATAAAAATTTATCTTATACATCTACAACTTATGTTTATTTAGCTTTTAATGTTCAAACAGATGTAAAAAAGACGTCGATAATATTTTATCCACAATTTTAATTACTTAAGAAATCTTATGTAAATCGTTATTTATATCCAAAATAAATTCAGTTACTCCACAATTTATTGTTTAAATGCACACTGAATAAAATTGAACCTTAATTTTATAAATACATTTTTTGGCTTTCGTGTCTGTCTGTCTAAGAGTATGAACCAGCATCACGCAAAAACTACGGCTGAACCCGGTGACAGAGATAGTTGATAGAGAAATAAGTCTGGTGGAAGTTGACAAAATGTACATTATATTCACTACACGGTTCTTCCGGGATAGCTGTTATTCTACTAACACTTTCAAGGTGTTTAAGGTCTCGAAATAATATTCGAGATACTTTTTATACCGGAAACAAGCACGGTTCTTGCAACATAGATGGTATTTATTCATATTAAAATGGCTAAACGAATTGAACTGAAACTTTATATAAAGGTGTCTTACATCGTAAAATAAAACAAAACACTTTTTATTTTGAAAAATAGCACGACTTTTGCAGAATAGCTATTATTTCTTCAAACTAAAACGGCTGAACGGATTGAAAAAGAAACTTAATATAAAAGAATCCGCACAGATATGTAATGCGAAAGTGGAAGGCGTAATTATCGGAGAAGATCTAAACTTTCTTACCACGATCAAATTGACCGTGTGTTATTCGAAGGGCAAGTCAAGGGTCTCCGTAACCGGCGAGCGTGTAAAAGACGAAATATGAGAGTGGAGAAAGCCAGAAAGGTCTGTAATGAATAAACCCGTTAAAACTCTGTACTCTCTGCCTACCCCGCAAGGGATCTGACGTGATGATATAATTCCCTCTTCCACTTTACAGGAGACTGGAAGCCTGGGGACCTGTTGTTATTGTACTTCGAAAACGAAAAATTACTAATTTTTAAGTGGACCTTACAAATACCTACTCTTGTAAAACAAAGATGACTTGATTTAAGCGATAAAACGTAGACTTATTAACTTACTTTGTCAAATAGTCGCAGGTACGATCCCCGCATAGCGCACGGGAATCTTATATTCTTTATTTGAACATCACAAACCCCATATCAATAGATATCGGATTTCTGATTTTAAAATAAAGAAGATATTTGAAGCCCATACAGGCACAATAAAAAATGTCGGTTTATCCGTACTAATACAAGGAATGGCGGAACCGATTTTAAATAGACTATAACTTGAAAATGGAAGATTTTTCAGAGATTGTTTATGTCTACTTTTTAGCACGGGAAATGCAAGATTCCTGGGGATAGCAGTTTTTATTCTCCCATATTAACACTAGTGGACAGATTTAAAAGAAACCTAATGGAGGTGTCTCTTAAGTCTTGGAATAATGCTATCCCAAAAAGTCCTCATTCATGTCAAATTACAAAACAAAGGCGTGCGAAGCCGCGGGTGAAAGCTATTATATATAAAAAAGTGTTTGTTTCTGGAGACACAGAACCCTGTTGATTCTTTTAAATTTGGAATTTTAAAACATTTTAATAGTTCATCTATGCTGTCAGTTCAGATTAATTTAAAATGTTGCTATTAACATATTTTAAAATCTTTGCACTTAAATAATACCTAGTTGGTTGTGTCTCCTGTAAAAATGAACATATGTAGTAAATCATATCAAATAAAAATACAGAGCAAATATTACAAAACTTATATCACTCGTTTTCGTTTCAAATAAAATAAAACCCTCGTATTATATCTGAGCACATTTCAAATAATTCGGTTCGCCTCCATCATTATCTACTGTATTCCATTTCTTTCTTGTAGTAAACGTTTATATCATTCTATCTATAGTGGAATTGTATTCGGACTCCCTACGGGCAGATTAAAATATTAAACTATCCAAACATAGGTTCCTCATATGAAGATTAAAATATAGGACCTAGTTATGTGTCAAATTTGGAACTATTATAACGTAAAATTTGCGGTTTATTTGGATCTAGACGTTACAACAGTGAATCATTTAATACAATCTGTTAATATCGGTAAGGAATAATATTGGGCTTTAAATAAAACTTGCTTTTAGATTTTAACTTGGTTTATTTTTAATTCCAACTTTGATAAACCTTTGAGTGTTCCGCAAATATAATGTTTCGGTCTTGTGTTAATGCATGTGGAAAATATGTTAACACTTAATTACAGAGTTTGACTGCCTCGTTGGTCTGGTGGCAAAGCGCATCGCTTTGTAATCACGAGGTCCTGGGTTCAAATCCCAGGTCGGACAAATGTAGTTTATCTAACGAAAAATTCCCAGTATGAGTCCGGAGTCTGGAATTGTGCCCGGTATATGGCAATAGGCTCGCCCCCTATTACATGGGACCTAACATCGTCGGCGAAACGTGGGTGTACGCAGTAAACCTCTGCCACCCCATCTGGGGAATATAGGCGTGACGGTTTTTTTTTTTTTAATGGCATACCTAATTCATAAAGTGGGACAACGTTTTTTTTTAAAGCAAACAATAATAAAAGATTAACTAAAAATGTCCATCTATAAATTAGTGCTAGTATAAAGTTTTTTTTAAAACGAAGCCTCACCAGGATTGATCCTTGTATCGTGGGTGCTTTTACAAATATGAAAATTCACATACACAAATACTCAGACCAAAACAAATAATTGTGGGTCAGACAAAGATTTGTCTCATGCGGGAATTAAACCCGCGACTATTAGATACAGTGGGCGGAGCGGCTTGAACTTTTAACCACCGCGCTAAATCGTCCGTCAAAATTGTACTTAAGTTACCCGCGTCTAAAGCGCCATTATGTAAATATTGTTATTGTATAAAGTCCGTATCTAAATTAAGAATCTCATAAAACCTTCTGGCGGTCGGTGCATAATATTCACGAGTTTGTTATGACTCATTTCCCAAGCGTTGCATCTAGATGAATCATACCGTTAAAGGCGGTTTTCTAAGTGAAAAGAGCCATTATCTAACGGCTTAGCACGAAAAGATTGACATTAGCGTGAAGTTAGCAAATAATCATGCTGTCAGGTTCATGTTTGTTTAGTAAATTTGTAGTGTAACAAGGATGGCATATCAACTGGGTAGCACCACGCTAACGACAACCCTGTCTTGCTAAGCTCTCTGGTATAGCGATAACCGACGTCGGCATCAAACGTTGGCTACACAAAGAGTTAAAAGGACCACTGTTTATTAATTAAATGCAGTAATGCTTTCTACAGTGTTATGTCCATTATTGCTAGCAAAAGTAAATAAATGTAAGTTATTCTGGGTAACCAACTTTATCTTTCATGTGAACTGCGTTTGTAATGTTTGTTAATTATGAAAGAGATCTCAGTTCGCTCTTAGATATTTTTAATCATAGGTATTATCTTCATGGCAATTTCTATTCGTGACGGTAAAATCCATACTAATATTTATTTCAAAAGTAACTCTGTCTGTTTGTCTGTCACCTTTTTAGAAAATTGATAGGAAGTTTGAGGATATGAAATATATGCCTGAAAATAACATGAACTAATTTGCGGATACGGCTAGTCAAAAGTCGGACAAACGATTTAGCGCAGTGGTTAAGAGCTTAAGCCGCTCCGCCCACTGTATCTCATTGTCGCGGGTTCAATTTCCGCACGGGACAAATCTTTGTGTGATCCACAATTATTTTTTTCGGTCTGAGTATTTGTGTCTGTGAATTTTCATGTTTGTAAACGCACCTACGGCAGGAATAAATCCTAGTGAAGGACTACGATTGTTTAAAAAAAAAATTATAAAACATCACCCTAGACTGTCCCATTGCTTAGCAAATGCCTTCTTTCACAAAACTAGATGAGAAATAGAGTAAGTAGACCTATATTTTAATAGTTAATTTATTCTGTCAGTTCAGATTAATTTAAAATATTCTTATTAACATAATTTAAAGTGTTTGCACTTAAAAATACCTAGTTGGTTGTGTCTCCTGTCAAAATAATGAAAATATGTAGTAAATCATATCCTATACCCAATTAAATACAAAGCAAAATATATAAAACTTATATCACTACTTTTCGTTTGACATAAAATAAAACCCTCGTTTTGTATCTGAGCACATTTCAAATAATTCGTTTCGCCTCTATCATTATCTACTGTATCCCATTTCTTTCTTGTAGTAAACGTTTATATCATTCTATCTATAGTAAAATTGTCTTCAGTACTCCCTACGGGCAGCATAAAATATTAAACTGTCCAAACATAGATTCATCATATGAAGATTAAAATAGAGGACCTAGTTATATGCCGAATTTGGAACTATATATAATTCATATCCAAGAATGAACATATAATTGAAGTCATGTATTTTTATAAGCTGATAATACTGATAAATTCTCTTAACCTGATTTGGAGTAATTAAAAACAATTTCATTTATGACTAAAACGATAACATCTGTTTTAATTAACACAGTTATATCAGTTAATAAACATCTGTATAGCAAAGGCCAATATTATCTGATCGGTGATCGCCACAGAGATCGGATAAAATTAGGGTCACCAGAACAGTGAACCGGGGCAAAATCCTTATGACTGAGCTGTGTGTGTGTGAATGATGTACGCTGTTGGCCGCGAGGCCTTTACAGCTTCACCGGACTAAAAGGCGAGCGTGCAACCACTACGCTCTAGCCAGCCAGAAGGGCAAGAGGCGACATACTCGAGGGCGCCCTCGGTTGGGGCAGTCGCTGTAGGGGGACGGGTGCACTACTAAGTGCACCGGTCAACCGCCGGCTATGGGAGGGGATCTACTACTACGTCGTCGTCGTCGCCCGTATTCTGAGCGGAAAGAAGGGATGACAAAGCATCGGGGGGGTCGGTGAGAACATGTCGCGGCCGGCGGTGGCGGCAGGGGTCGGGGGGGAGATTGTAGTCGGCGGTGGCTACGATTAACGGATTCGCATGGGTAGATGCGTTCGCGAAGTGACGTGTTGACGCCTTTTTAATAAAGGCGCGAATAGGTTCGAGACCTAGATCGGAGTGGAGGTCGACGTTCCGTACGAACCAGGGGGCTCCTACGGCTTTACGGAGGAAGCGGTTTTGAACCACTTGGAGTTTATCGATGTGAGAGGGGGCCGAATGCCCGAACACAACACACGCATAAGTCATGATGGGTCGAACGCAAGTTTTGTAAAGTGTCACCTTATTTCTAAGGGACATTTTACTCCGCTTGCAGATTAACGAATGGAGACGACCGAGCACAAATGATGCTCGGTGACGGACCCGCTTGATGTGCGGGCCGAAGGACATGGTACTGTTTAGGGTGACCCCTAGATATTTGACCTCTTTGACCCAGGGAATGGGTCGGTCGAACATGGTCACTTGGCCGAGATTACTTCTAGGGTGGCGCAGGGAGTGGCGCGGGGTGGCACCTCTGTAGAAGAACACCGCAGCGCTCTTGTCCGGGTTCACCTCAATACGCCACTTCCTGAACCAATTCCCTTGGGAATTGGCGGATACCTGAAGGTGTCTGGTAATGAAACCCTTATTCCTATGCGAGACGTAGAGAGCGGTATCATCCGCGAATAGGGCTAGATGCGCCTTACTCGAACGAGGAATGTCGTTCGTGTAAAGGCTAAACAGGAGCGGAGAGAGAACTGAGCCCTGTGGGACTCCAGCACTGATGGAGTG
Organism: Phalera bucephala; assembly: GCA_905147815.2. Lineage (NCBI taxonomy): Eukaryota > Metazoa > Arthropoda > Insecta > Lepidoptera > Notodontidae > Phalera > Phalera bucephala. The sequence continues at coordinate 25,959,814 of LR990613.1, read as the reverse complement.
GGAAGTGGAACGCGTCATTTCGACGCGATAACGGAAGGCGCGATTCGACAAGAAGTCTCGTAAGATGAGCACGAGTCTGTCCGGCACACCCAATTGGTACAACGGTCTGGCACAACGGCTTGTAGATCAAGCCGTTGTGCCAGACTTTGTCGAATGCCTTCGCGACATCTAGGAAGAGGGCGCCCGTGTAGATGGGTTTGGGTCTATTGAGACCGGAGAGGATGTGCTCCGTGATGCGGTGCACTTGGTGGACGCAAGAGTGTTTGGCTCGAAAGCCAAACTGCTCGTCGATAAGGATACCCCTGGACGTTACGAAGTCTTTGAGCCTCGCCAGAAGTAGGCGCTCGTATATCTTGGCCAGGGAGTTGAGGAGACTGATAGGGCGGTAGCTCGCGGGGAGATTGCGAGGTTTGCCGGGCTTGGGAATGCCTATGACGTCCGCCTCCTTCCACTTAGCGGGGAAGGTGCAGTTCGCCATGGCGGCGTTCAATATGGCCACTAAGAGGCAGATGAGTTGGGCGGGCAGGCATTTCAGAACGCGATTCGAAATGCCGTCAGAGCCGGGGGCTTTTTTAGTTTTGACACCCATAATTAGATCTTCGACCTCCGTTTGGGTGATAGGACGTAAGGAATCGACGGGGGGGAGGGATGCCCTGCGCTCGACTTCCCTGTCGACCGCGTCGACGTGGGACTGGTCGACGGATTGAGAGCTGGGGGCGCACTGGCTCTCGAGGGAGTCGGCGAGAAGCTCGGCCTTTTCGTCGTCGTCGAAGGCTGGGGGTGCGCCTGAAGGGCGGGACAGCGGGGGCATGTCAGTCGTGGAGTCGGATTTGAGGCTACGCGCCAGCTGCCAGTAGGCCAGATGCGACGGCGCGATGCCCTCTAGGAGGACACCCCACCGTTCCTCCCGGACCTCCGCGACACGACGCTTTACCTCTCGTTGTAGAGCGCGCATCCGGGCCCGATTGGCTTCGGTGGGGTAGGAGTCGTACGCTCGGATAGAAGCATTCTTTGAACGAATGAGATCCCTAACATCGTCCGGCAGTCGAAAGCGGTTGAGGTAGTAGAGATCTTCCGCCTCGACTTGCTTGGACGATCGACTGACAGCCGATCGGATGTGCTCGGTGAACGCATCTACGGCCTGATTGGTGTCCTGAGAGGACGGGATGGAGTCCGAGCTGAGGGGCAGGGGGGAAGGGTCGGCATCCGCCAAGGCCGTGCTTAGCGCATGCCAATCCACCACCGTCTTTTTGGGTCGCTGAGGGGCGGAAGGGGGGGAACCGAGTCTCATGACTACAGGTCGATGGTCAGAGTCGAGTTCCTGGATTACTTCCAAGGAGTGCAGCCGTAGGGTGACACCCTTCAGAAGCGCCATGTCCAGGACGTCGGGTCGGTGATTGGGATTGTTAGGATAGTGGGTAGGGTGCATAGGTGCGATGACGTCAAAGTCGAGAACGTCGACCAAGGCGTCAAGGCTCCTACCGTTAGGGGAAGTGGTGAGACCGTTCCAGGCCACGTGCTTGCTGTTGAAGTCGCCCGCCAGAATGACGGCGCTTCCCAGATTGAGGAGTGCTTCAAAGTCACTCCTGAGAACGGATTTAGTGGGGGAAAGGTATACGGAGGCGATCACGATGGGCTGGTGCCCCGTGAGAGAGACGCGACAGACCGAGGCTTCGATGTTGGTGAGCGCGGGGGGATCGAGAGGAATGCAGTGCAGGGACCTCCTGTAGTAAATGAGAGTACCGCCTTCGCGGGAGCCGATTCTGTCATTACGCACGAGGTTATAGTTTGCGATTCTAGGATCGCGTTGTGCGGGCTTCAGGAAGGTTTCCTGCACGAGGAAGATATCAAGTTGGTGATCTCGGAGGAAATCAGCAACCTGATCTCGCTGGGAGCGAAGGCCATCGGCGTTAAAGAACGCCAGGGATAGGTTGTGGGGCTTATGGCGGGGAGATCGTAGATCCATTATTGGGTGCGAGGGGGTTGGGTTCTGAGGGACGCCAGGACGTCATATACGTCCCTGTATTCCGCGGCCAGGAGAACCTGGTCCGCCAAGTTGGTGGCGGCGCGGAGTCGAAGGGCGAGTTCGCGGACTCTGGGGAAAAGTGCGGGGCTTATCACCGCCGAGACGCTCATGATGAGGTCGACGTCCTGACTGACGTTAGTGGGCGGAGGGGGACAAGCCGCCACCGGCTGGATCGCCGGCGCGCGCTTCGGGGGGCGGGCAGGACCCACTGACGCAGGGTGGAAGGCCGCGGTGTAGGGCAGCGGCTTCACCCACGCGTTGGCGCCGAGGGACGGCCTGAGCGGCGGGGGAGGGGGGGTCAGCTTCAGCGGCGCGGGAGCGCGGGGAGCCGTGGTCGCTGGCGCAGAAGGCACCGGACGAGGGTACGCTGAGGGCGCGGGGGGGTGTTGCGCTGAGGGCGCAGAGGGGGGGGGGGCAACCGCGCGGGGGCGGCGGCGGCCGCCGCGCCTCGCCCGGCCGCGCTTCCCCTTCGGGGCCTTGGGGCAACCGCGATAGTTCGCGGTGTGCCCCTTGGTGCCGCAGAGGACGCAGCTGGGGGGCTCGGCCGCCGTCTCCTTCGAGCGGGCGCACTGGGACGTCGCGTGGTCCCCGATGCACTTAACGCATCGAGGGCGCGCGTGACAGTTACAGGCAGAGTGCCCGTACAGCTGGCAGTTGTGGCACTGCCCGGGCGTGCCACGTTTGTGGGGGGCCTCCACGGAGAGGCCAGAAATGTGGCACACGGCCTTCAGGTCGAAGACCCTACGGCCGGACTCGGTGCGGTCGAGGACGACCAGCACCATGTCGTACGCCTCCTTGGAGCGCCCATTGACCATTCTGTGCACCTGGCGCACAGGAAGGTCCTGGGACTGGAGGTCGGCCTTGATGACGGCGGTGTCCAGCTCCCTAGGGACACCGCGGTTTACCACCCTGAGCTCCCTTTCCTCCTCCAGGGTGTATGTGTGATAAGCGATCTTGTTTGATCGCAGGAACGCGGATAGCCGTCGGTGGTCGTCCGAGGACGCCACCTTGACGGCTATGCCTTGCGCGGTGGAACGCGCGTGCGTGTAGTTGATTTGGCGATTATAAATCGCCTTGGAGATGCGCTCCCAGGCGCTCTTGTCGTGAATGACAAGCGGCGGGGGAGTGATGTTCGGACGTGCGGGGTGCGCGAGGGGGGAGGCCCTCGCGGCCGCGTCGGGAGACGGAGACGGCCGGGGGCCGGAGGTATGACTGAGCTGTCTGCTTGGACCCGCACTGTGTCTGTTTATACGCTGCGATTATCGTCAGTATTAAACACGTTTGTGAAGACCACTCATGCTAACCGTAAGAGGTTGATTTTAATTTTAATAAATTACATGCTATAAGAAAACTTATTAGGATTGTATTTTCCTGACGGGATAGGTATTGGTGTCCACAACACATCTCCTCTCACTGCACACAAACATTTTGCCAACTAAACAGTGATTTTATTATGATTATTTAATAAATATATTTCAGTATATTGAATTTTCTCCATATATTTCAGACTTCGGGGACTTACGCACTATACAAAACTGCGAAAACTGGCTGGTCATATTTCATACAGATTAAGATTGTGTTATCTAAATACAATATTCTATTTTTTATTAAAGCAGCAATAATATATTTTTAAGGTTACATTTAACTATACCTGTCTACTATATCTTGTCTTGATGATTTGATTATAGACATGGTAAAATTGCCTCATTGTTCAGATTCAAAGACTTAAATTCTAATATGCCCCACTTAAATCACCTAAATACAGACACAGTCGGCCCACCGACCACACGTCCACCGACCACCGGTCACGTCGCATATTTGTCGTCGATTCCTGAAGGTGGTAAATATAGTAAATGTAAGAACAAGATTCAGGTTGGAACGACGCATTTTGTTTAAATATTAGGTTAGGTTAGTCTGGTCCTGGGCGGGCGAAAGGCTATCCCACCACACGCGTCCTTCGAGGCGCAGTAGCATAGTTTCTCGCCTATTTTGCTCGTCTATCCCGGCAAGCAATTTGGCGTGGTCTTGGGAGTAGCGCACGGTCGCGACGATCCCCAAGGCAAGTGTGACTGTATCCTGCTCGCGGTTGCTGCCTGCTATTGGTCTGGTCCTTCTGAACAGACATAACAGAAACAGTAATGCGCTTACCCTTCCCCGCTCGGTCCCGTCCCTCCCTTTCCTTTTTCCCCCGGCTTTAGCTGGAAGGTTGTGGCGCCTGGTTGCGCCCCTCCGTAGGGTGCAGCACGTGGCGCCTGTCGTTTGGGTGGTCGGTCGAGGTCAGCGCGGCGCTGTTGTGCGCCGTGCATTTTTTGCAGAGGGAAGCACCTCCCGACCGCCCGCTGGGCCGTGGGGCCCCTTTGGGTCCCTAGCCCGGCCGTGCTGGGCCAACCGGCTGCTGCTGCTTGCTGCCAGAGGGGCGGCGCAGTGGTGGCTGGAAGGCTCACGCGCCTTTTAGGCGCAAGGATGTGGGTGTGGCACCTGGTTGCCCCCTCGCTCTCCCTTGGGAGAGAGAATTGGGTGCAGATCGTGGCGCCGCCTCTGGTAGGGAACCGTTTGGGCGCCTTCCCTTAGGGGTGTGGCGCAGATCGGCTTGGTGGTACGGTGGTCGGTATAGGTTTGCGTAATCTCCCGACCACCTGCTGGGCGGTGGGGCCCCTTCGGGTCCCTAGCCCGGCTGAACCGGGCCGACCGACTGCTGCTGCATACCGCCAGAGGGGCGGCGCGGCGGCGGCTGGGCGGTTCGCGCGCGTGTGGCGCGAGGGGGCGTGGAGCCGCAGGGTTTTTAGTCGGTACACTTGGTCCATCAACAGCCGGGGCTACGGCCCCGGGTGTTGATGGATCAAGGACTCCGACATAACCCCTCCGCGTCCCCAGAACGCGGACGGGTACCCATAAAGGGTTTTCCCTGCGATAAAAAAAAAATAAAAAAAAAAACAATCATCAATAGTCTGGTCCTAGCCCAATAGCCCGGGGCTTTTAATAATACGGGCTAACTTGTGTACCCTGCCGCAACATCTGGTGGGGGAACCCCCCCTACACCAACAACCGCAGGGGGGCCTTTGGGGTCGTGGGACGCTGGGGTGGGGGCCCTAAGCGTCCTTCAAGCGCGACCCGAGCAGGATGGCGGCGTGGTGTGGCCCACGCCGCCATGAGCACCGCGATAGTGCAGGGGGGGAAGCAAGCTACAAGTTTCCCCTCCCGAGGTGGGCTCTTGGGCTCTTCGGAGCGCGGTACAAGGGGGGCACCGGCGCGTTCCACTCGGAGATCCCGGAGCCCCTCTGACAGGTGCCAGTGCCGGCCACCATGGGGTTTTAGTCAGTAAGAGTCCGACATGCCCGGCCAGCTTTCCCCGAGGTTGGCGAAAGTCCATAAGGATTTACAAACGAAAAAAAAAAGTTAGTCTGGTCAATATGAGATCGAGATTTAGATACAAATGAGGCATTTGTTTTAGTACAGCTGTTTCGCATCTTACAGTTCTCGTTCATGTTTCATATTACTGATTTTGTTCAGCAAAAATCGACACTGGTCTTTTTGATTAAGCCTTCTTATGGCAATAACCTCATATAATCACAAGCCGTCTTAAGAAACAGGTAACCCAGATTTGTAACTAGTGTAATAACATCGTCCCTAGCGCTCTCTATTACCCTCATTAAATCCTAGCCTAAATCCAGTGCTTGCAGATAGCCTGATCATTTCGTATTCCGGGTAGTGTATTAAACTAGAGATATTATCAGAATGATTAAGATCTGTTAAACACGATCGTGTTACCTCGGAAGGTTATTAATTAAGAAATTTTGGATTATTTTGATATGAGACACTACCCTCTCTCTAATATCGTAACGAGGTGTTGAGGTAAGGGCTCTAGTGCTTATGGTGCGGTCACCATAAAAAGAAAAAGTCTTAAGGATTTTAGGGTGGACCGGTGTCCACCCCAAAATCCTTTAGACTCTTCAAAAATACCTACTCACAGAATAAAATAAAAAGAAACTTGCCAACTAGATTTTTTACCGGATCTTTCTCGTAGACGCCGTGTTCTGATCCCTTAATTATTAGCTATTTTATTTAAGTGTAATCTACCGATTAGATTGAAAAAATATGTAAAAATTACAATACATAAGTGCCCTCGTTTGTACATACTCTAACTCAAACTACATGTTTTGAGATCTGAAAGACTAATGGAAGTTTTACTACCGATATCATCTTCATTTCTAGAGCATAACATTAAAATGAATTTTCTGTACGCAATATTACTACATATACTGTCTTGTTGGTTTAGTAGCGTTTGGCGCGGTCAGCGATCACGAGGTTTCAGACTCAAATTCTAGATCAGATAAAGTGATATTTTCAATCGAATAATTGTCACAAACTATCTGGAGCCTCGAATTGTGCCCGATGTAATGACATTAGACTATACCCCTTTTACATTAAGACCTAACGCTGCCAACCCCGGAAAACGATAGCGTAACGGTTTTTATGTATCAATTAATCAATTAAAAATTATGTCGCCATCCTTTAAAAAGAAGCTATCAAAATTGTCCATATGTCTCTGCACTCACCCAACAGAATCAGAATCAAAATCTTATGAATCGTCACAAAAGTCAACTTTTTATAGTAACTATGCAATAATTGAACGGAAGTCTTTGATTCTCTGGTCTAAGACTAAAGCCTGCATAATCTGGTCCAATTTAATCCGATGCCCTTCGCAGGATAATGCACCCCAAAAATATACAAAACCGTTCGTATGTAGGAAGTATCTGTTCTGCCTATGGAAGTTTCTACCCTTACCAATTTCCCTCTGTGGGATGTTATTATTATACAATGAAATTCCAAAGAGGGTATTTGGTTAATGTTTTTGACAATTCATAAGTATTTACACGTACTATATTTTCTCTTCTACAGATCAGCGGTCATAAATTTCCTATCTTGTTCCTATTATTCTTGTTTCTCTTGTTATTATGTCAAAGTTGACGTTGGCAGAAACATCGGTAAACGATTTGGACATCAATTATAATTGGAACTGGAAATGGGAGGAACAATATGAATAGAGCTATACCATATTACTATATACTTATTTTTTTCGACATTTATTACGAACTAATGGTTCTACTTCAAACTAATGACCATGTCTTCTAAATGATATGGTATTTTCTTGGAATGATTAGGTCATTATTAAAATTACAAGGCCTTCCAGTGGCCCTGCCATGACCTATAACTGACCTCAAAGAGTTCATAATTATAACATATTTGTATGAAAAATAAATAAACCGTGATTGGATGCTTTGCTTTAATACCTGTAGTAAAAACGTGCGTTATTACCCAACACCTTTCGTTAGATGTAGTGATTATTTAACATTTTCGCTTTTTATGTACTGTATGGAAGCCGAATAAACTTTAAAACAAAAAAGTACTCTTTGAATATAATTTTCAAGCCTCTCAAAGCCACTGGGATTGTAACTTATTCTGTTATGTCTGCATTTCTACGGTTTTGAAGTACCATGAAAAAAGATTTTTACTTACGTAACGACAAAAGAAAATGTAAATGATATTTTAAAATAAAATAAATAATATTAGCCCTGTTAAGAAACTGTCCCACTGCTGGGCACGGGCCTCCTCTCCAACTGAGAGGGTTTAGGCCATAGTCCACCACGCTGGCCCAGTGCGGGTTGGCGAACTTCACACACCTTCGAGAAACTCTTAGGCATGCAGGTTTCCTCACGATGTTTTCCTTCACCGTTAAAGCAAGTGATTATTAATTTTAAATACGCACATGCTTTCGAAAAGGCAGAGGTGCGTGCCTGGGTTTGAACCCGAGACCTCTGACTTTGCAGTCCAACGGTCTAACCACTAGGCTATCACTGCTTATATTTTACTCTTTAAGAATATTCACAAAGGTAAAAGTATTTATGAAGTTAACATAAGAAATATAGTTACCTAACCACTAAGGCGGGTCAATAAGTCCGTGACTGTTTGAATTTCCCGCCTCTTAATTGAAATGGCAACACTGCTCCTGTCAACAGGCAACTATCAGTTGACTCCTGTCAAAATTTGAACAAGCTGCGTCAGTTAGTTTGTGTTTGGCAGCCGTTGATAGCAGACTACCGCTCGTTTTGAGAAGAAAATGGAAAAAAGTGAATTTCGTGTGCTTATTAAGCTTTATTTTTTGCGGAAAAAAACATCACTCGAACCAAGGCTAAGCTTGATAAATATTATGGGGACTCTGCACCATCCATTTCCATGGTAAAGAAGTGGTTTACTGAACTTCCATGTGGCCGTACAAGCACGGAAGATGCCGAACGTTCTGGACGCCTAGTTGAAGTCTCTACATCCGAAACAATTGAAAAAATTCAAGATATTGTTTTAGCCGATCGAAGATTGAAAGTGAGAGAGATTTTGGAAGCCATAGGCATCTCACATGGCTCAGTGGTTTCAATTTTGAATGATCACTTGGATATGAGAAAGCTTTCCGCAAGATGGGTGCCGCGTTTGCTCACAATCGACCACAAACGCAACCGTGTGACTATTTCGCAGGAATGTTTGGCGTTGTTCAACCGCAAAATGGACGAGTTTATGCGCCGTTTCGTAACCGTGGACAAAACGTGGATCCCCACAACACACCGGAGACCAAAAAGAAGTCAAAACAGTGGGTTTCTCGGGGTGAATCGGCGCCAAAGAAGTCAAAGGTGGGTTTGGCAGCCAATAAAGTTATGGCGACCGTTTTTTGGAAAGCACGCGGTATAATCCACATTAACTACCTTTAAAAGGGGAAAACAATAAATAGGGAATATTATACCAACTTATTGGGTCGATTAAATGAGGAATTGAAAAAAAACGACCGCATTTGGCCAAGAAAAAAAGTTCTTTTCCCTTAGGACAATGCAAGGGTGCACACGTGTGCAATTTCCATGGCAAAAATCCATGAACTGGGCTACGAATTGCTCCCTCATCCTCCCTATTCTCCAGATTTAGCCCCGAGTGACTATTTCTTGTTCCCAAACTTGAAGAAATGGTTCGGCGGAAAGAGATTTGAATCTAACTACGAAATCATCTCGCCAACAAATGCCTATTTTGATGACCTCGACAAATCATATTCTTCGGAAGGGATAAAAAAATTGGAGAAACGTGGGACTAAGTGTATAGAACTCAAAGGAGACTATGTTGAAAAATAAAATAACTTATTATCTAAAAACCTGTGTTTCATTCAAAAAGTCATGGACCTATTGACCCGCCCTCGTATTCTATCTTCTATTATATCTTCTTCTATACATATAATAAAACAGTAACCGAGCCGACTCAGTACATTGAATAGTTTATGAAAATTTTAATTGAGGTACACTTCCTTATCGATATAGAGGCAGAAACAATTATTTTTGGAATTATTGTCTTTCTGTCTGTCTGTCTGTCTCTTTGTGTTTCAATTACGCAAATACTACCGAACAGATTTCAATGAAACTTGGTATGGTAATAACATATACTGTAACTTAAACTCTAAGATACTTTTCATCCCGGAAAATTCAAGCAATCTCGTGTTATTGCGGGATAAACCATAAAACTTTGATGGTTAGTCGCGAGCTGCAATGTTACGGTTAAATGTGTGATTTCGCCTACTAATATTGCACTCGGGTTCGTCTTATATATATATATATATCTATATCTTCTATTCTTTCTATATACATATAATAAAACTGTAACAGAGCCGAATCTGTACATTGAATATTTTTTGAGAATTATAATTGAGGTATACTTCCTTATCGATATAGAGGCCGAAACAATTTCTTTTGGAATTATTATCTGTCTGTGTGTCTTTTTGTCTGTCCGTCTCTTTGTGTTTCAATTAGGCAAATACTGCCGAACAGATTTCAATGAAACTTGGTATGGTAATAACATATACTGTAACTTAAGCTGCAATGTTACGTTAAAATGTGTGATTTCGCCTACTAATATTGCGCTCTGGTTCGTCTCCTTACGAAGTAACTCTTCATCTTCTATCCATCTTCTATCTTGTTCCTCTTCAAGTGCCTCTCCATTACTGGAGATTGGCCGTCAGCTCTACGTATGAGCTTCTTCCTTGAGCCATATGGAACAACTGCTCAACGCTGACAATTCCGGTCCACTCCCTAATGTTCCGCAGCCGTGATTTTTTCCGTCGTCCAACGCGTCTTTTGCCCTCAATTTTGCCCATCATAATCAATTGAAGTAGATGATATCTATCGTGGCGCAGCACGTGTCCGAGATATCCAATTTTTCGCTTTTTGATGGTTTGCATCAATATTCGGGTCATACCAATACGCTGGAGCACTCTATCATTGCTGACCTTCCGTGTCCAACTTATACGGAGCATGCATCTTGGTATCCTCTTTAAGAGTCCAGGCTTCATAGCCGTACATGACTATAGGCCAAATATAGCATAAGAGAAAGCGACTTCTGAGCTTAAGGTTAATTTGCCGACAACACAGAATTTTCCTCATTTTGTTAAATGATACTCGATTCTATCCGGGTCTTTATCTCTTGATCAGAGTCCCAAACTTCATTCACCCAAGCACCGAGATATTTGTAATGTCGGACTCGCTCAAGATCTTTAGTTCCTACCCATATCTTTGGTTGTAATGCGGGATTGCAGGATACGACCATATATTTGGTTTTCAAAATGTTAATGGACAGACCGGCTTTTTTGCTACTCTCATGGACTCTGTCTAGAATCTTCTATACATCTATCTATCTATATCTATAAATTCGGAAAGTAAATAGATTTTATCCAGAGGAAGGACATACATAAGCTGTCTGATGTCTCAAAATAAAAACTTAGGAGTGTAAAATACACGCCAAAAAAAAACGCGACCAAGGTTGCGGGTACAGCTAGTATATAATAAAAACAATAAAAGTAAAAGCAACAAACAAGACACTTTCAACTACTCACATTTCAGATGCGAGAAATATAGAGGGTTATGGGTAATTAGTTATTAACCTATTAAGGCCAAAACTTAAAACTGACAGAAAAAGTATCTATTATGTATCTACTGCAAAGAAACTCTATTGTAATGTTATGTAATCACGAATTGTGTTATCATGCTATCCAGACAATAACGCAGATGTAACCCATATTTACGCATTTATTGCAGAGAAATTCTGTTATGAAACGAGCGAAAGTCTAAATTAAAGATGAATTAGCTACTAATTTCACTTTTAAAATGCCACTGGACGTTAAACAAATAGAGAAATATTATAAATACAATAGATGTACACAATATCGGTGAAGAAATGTAGTTATGTACGTGATCGGAAAGCTCGAACGTCATCATTTATGATGTTAGAACTTAGCGATCACGTACATAAAACTTATAATATAGGTACTCGCTATATTTTTATTTAAAAACTCGCTGTATGCGTTATTTTTAAACGCCTTGTCTAAGGCGTATATTGACGCAGGCATATAAACTAACGTTAACGCAGGTGGAGCAGAAGCAAACCGATAAAACAATAAAGTTTTGGCAAAAAATATAATAGTGATGTTTTCAATTTGTTTCAACTCGCAAAACTTGTGTCGTTTTGAAATATAATGTGTAATGTTGGTAGAATACTGAACATTTTATTCTTGTATAAATGGTTACTAAATTAAATAACGTGACTTTTCAATTTCAATGCGCGTGTAGCATGAATAGAAGTATTTATTTTAAAAAAATGTGTCGTGGGTGCGTTTACAAACATGAAAATTCACATACACAAATACCCAGACCGGAACAAATAATTGTGGATCACACAAAGATTTGTCCCGTGCGGGACTCGAACCCGCGACTATTAGACGCAGTGGGCAGAGCGGCTTCAGCTCTTAACCACTGCGCTAATTCGTCCGATCAAATAAGGATTTTTTGGGATATGGGACGAGAAAATGGGATCAATAAGAAATAAATCTTGTCAATTGGAAATGAAGATTCATAATAAGACTGGCCAACCCTCACCAAAAATACGTAGCTATATAAAAACAAAATACTAGCCGTAAAACCATAACTATTGATATCGTCATAAAAAATCTGACGAAACAAAATTATTTTTTTTGCTTGGTTGACATAATTGTCGGTCTCCCTACAGATATTCCGCAGTTGGTAATAAATTCAATTGTGTCTTTATCGTATTGTATAAAATGGAGGGACCGGAGCACGTGGCTTAAGATCTCTCCCAACAAACAATTTCCTGTGTCCCCTCAATAGAATTTTCTAACTTCAAACGGTCTTTATGTTGATAACAATTGTTGTCTTGAAGTGCACCACAAACTTAGAGACACAATTTTGGCCGTCTGTTTGTAAAGCACTAGCCAGGTTAGATATTCTGGTCTCTGGTAATGGTACTTTTAAAGGTTTGGTCAAATAGCCGACGGAGCGCGACGGGAGCGCGACGGAAGTCGGTAACGCCGTGCACACGTCACACTGCTTGAGTGACTTCGCACCGGCCGGGTGGCCGCCCAACACCTCAACACTAGTGACCCGCTCGCACGCGTATTAGCATCTCGCTCCCCCCATGCTTCGTTTGCATTGCCATCGAGCGCAACGGGCGTGGCTACGCTGTGTGACGTCTCCCATATCAGTCCATTACAACTCCCCAAGCCGCGCCACCGTCGCGCTTCCGTCGCGCTGCGTAGGCTATGTGGCTAAATCTTAAGTGTAATTTAATTTATTAGGCATGCTGACTAAAGCACATACATAATAATCATATAAAACAATTTCCATTATTATTTATGTTTCACATTATAACTGTTGTGCTAACAGTTATTTCAAATTGAAGTGTACTATGTTTGTTAAATTATTTTTCAACAAATATCATCTTATGAACCCATTTTTGAAATGTGCTGTAATTGTAACTTAAATCGTAATTTAGTCAAAGCTTTGATGAGTTCTTTCTTAGAACTGAGTTTTATTGCTTATTTGTTTTATAGGTTTCATGTAACCTTTTTATGTTTCTTTGAAGTAAATAAATATCTGCATGTAGGTAATTCATAAGTACTTACGTTGATCATCCACGATAAGCCGGATTTCTTCCCTTATAACACATCTCTGTCATTATATTTATCAAAGTAATCTCTTAAGGTTCTTCAGGTCTCAAATGCAAGATATATAACTATAGGCAGAAAAGGTGCCTTTGGCAATAACGGTACGTACTTGTATTAGGTATTATTTATATCCCAAAAATCATCAGTAGCCTATTTAATCGGAAATTTATTGACCTGAGAGCTAAGCAGAAACCATTTCACGTAATGTTGCCTCGTAATGTTGTCGAGAAAGCGTGCAGTCACATTCATCTTTATTTAGTAAGTTTGCACTATGAGAAGGATGGCAAATTAAAGCGATAGCATTGCGCTAACGTCAATCTGGTCGTACTAAGTTTGTTCAGGGCTTACCACTTAAATATTGACGTTAGCATGACGCTAACAATTCAGCGTGCTATCACATTCATGTTTATTTAATCAATTATTTTTGTGAAAAGAATAGAATATCAACCCGATAGCGTTACGCTAACGTCAATCTGTCTGTGCTAAGCCCTCTGTACCTAAACGAACGCTAGCCGTAATTAGAAGGTGAAGTCGAATGAAAACCTCTTTTGATACCTTTACTCTTCAGAAGTTTAATAAAAGTTCGTATGTATCTAGGCGTCAAGGCTAAGATTGCTAAGAAAATAACAATATCGACGGTATAAATCCCCAGCTTTCTCGCATTAATAACGGTTTTATAAGGTGTAAATAACACAAGACCTCAGATATCAGTTTATTGCTTTGCAGTATTAAAGAGTTATAGGGAACTTTTGAGAAAAAGAAAAATGTTTTATTATCAGGCATCGTGGCCCATAGCGTGTTAGTACTACAACTTATTTTATATTAGTAAAATATTATATTGAGGCATTACGAAACATAATTCATCTAGGGAAGATTTATCAAGCCCCGCGTCTGACATGTAGCTTGAAAAATCTACCTATAGTAGGTCCATCCAACCTCTCCGCAAATAACCTCATGATGCTGTTGGTGCTTCCTTGCACTCTGTTTATTACTGAAGCAACTTTCTTACGCATTATAGCATAGTAGTCATCGGTATGCGCATCTGCGAACATACCTGATGCACTACAGTAAGGTGGAAGTCTCAACAGCACCCTGAAGGCATTATTGTATTGAATACGCAGGGTGTTGTCTGTTTTTTGGGTATGATTAGCCCAAAGGCCGCTGGTGTAAAATGTCTGACAGTAAGCCTTGAAAAGGGTTATTTTGACTGGTACCGAGGGACCAGTAAACCTCCGAGCCAGCATATTTCCCCTTACAGCCATTGCCCTGCGTTCCCTTTCCATATCGGAGTCATCTTTAATGTCCTCCGTAACAATATGGCACAGATATTTGAATTGGTTTACTGTCCCCAAAAGTGAACCATTTAATTTTACTGGTGGGATATACGTTGGACATTTATTTCTATCTCTGAATACTAACAGTTTACTTTTTTCAGCGTTATATTTAAGTCCATGCTGCTCAGCATAGGTTTCACATATGGAAAGCAATTTCCTTACTCCATTGATCGTGGGGCTCAGCAGAACCATATCATCTGCATAGCTTAAGTTGTTTACACTTAACCCGTCTATATGGCATCCGACATGAGTATTGCTGAGCTCAACAATTAGTTTATTTATATAAATATTAAAAAGTCTTGGGGAAGTTAAGCCTCCCTGCCTAACACCGCACTCAAGTTTGTAGGGGTCCGATAATTTATTAGACCACTTTACAAAATTTCTTTGCTTGTCATACCAATAAGATAGTATTGACACTATAGTTTCGGGAACGCCTTCATCTCGAAGCTTTTCCCATAAGACATTATAAGAAACCAAATCAAAGGCTTTAGAGAGGTCCAGGAAACAGGCATACACTGGTGTTTTCCTATCGGTATAGTACTTGACAGTATGCTTTAGCGTAAATATAGCACTCTCAGTAGGTAACCCAGGACCAAAACCAAACTGTGCGTCATGTAACGTTATGTATCTACTGAGGTGAGAGTCGAGCAAACTGTCAAGTACTTTAGCTATCACAGTTGCCAATGATATGGGCCTGTAATTACCTTTGTCTGCTATGTCTCCTGTCCGATTTTTTACAATTGGTACCACTATTGTGTCTAGTAGCTTCTGAGGCAAGTAAGAATGTCCTAAGCACAGATTAAAGAACATAGTTAACACTCTCGGTAGATGTATACCAGCATTTTGAAGGTGCTCGATACTAAGCCCGTCATGACCAGGAGATTTTCCCCTCTTCATACTTTTAATTACAGACTTAATTTGTTTACATGTAAAACGAAGAGGTGATCCTCCCTGAAAGGTCCCACTATCGTCTACCATGGCGCGGTTCCATGAGGTGACGTCACCTTAAAGTGTTCCTTAAAACTATTCGCTATGTCCGTATAGTCACACTTACCATCCACATTAACTGGTAAACCTGGAGTCTTATTTTGCTTTTTAGTGCCTTTCCAAAACGATGAAAAACATTTATTGGTGTCCAGAGAGGCCAATATATCCATTTCAATCCGTTCTTGATTCTTAATGCACCATTTTAATTTGGATTTAAATACTTTACGACTTGATGTCATGTCTTCGAAAATAGGCCCACTACTGGGTTGACCATACCATACCCAAAGTTTAAACTTTAATCTTGCTTGTGTGTGAAATTCTTTTACATGCTTGTTCCACCCTTTTATGCCTTTTTTTCTTATAATGCCTTTAAGGGTATTGCTTTTACTAGCAGCGTCGCTTAATATATATACAATTTTTCTATATATCTCATTTAACAAAAATCTGTGGTGAGGTATATTACATAATATATCAGCACAAAGTAAAAAATCTACAGGAAAATCTATATCCTTTAATTTATCATTACATATAGAAGCGTATTTATTTATTTCCTCTGGCGTTCTTTTTCTCCATTAAACATTATTATACAATGATTTATTGCCACAAGTCTTTACTCTAATAACATCTATATCACACTCTATTTTCAATGGAAAGTGATCGCACCAGAACGAATCAAGAATAATCTCAATGTTTACAATTGTTTTACCAGCCAGCTGAGTGACCAGACAGTGATCTAACCAACGCTTACACCCATGTGAGTCACTAATAAATGTGTAACTTTGTGAACCCATACCAAGATAATTAATGTCCGCACATGATAACTCGTGCTCAGAACAAAAACTAAGAAGTTCATTACAAAAGGACTCACCTGGGTGCGCGTTGAAATCCCCTAGTACAAACACTGATTCGACATAAATATAATCTTGCATTATGGAATACATTTCACTTAGACATTCCGTAAACTGTGGTAAATTTTCACTACAGGACGTTGGCATATACATATTCATAACCATAAAACAGCGATTATTTGTCACGACTTTTACTGCACAAATTCGATCACTTTCACACTGCACCACTTGTACGCATTTAAATGCACTTTTACGCCATAATATGGCAAGTCCTCCATATGGCCTACCTTTACAAATACCAGCTGAAGTGTCCACTGAAGATTTTGCAGTATAGCTAAATTCTTGATCTATACTTTCCATAAATAATAAATCATGTGGGTATAACCATGTTTCTTGTAACAAAACAATATCAGCTGTTTTGCATAATAAACGCACACAGTTCACCGACCGCTTATGTTATTACAATTAAAAGTGATTATATTCATTTTTGAACTGTTATTATCCATTGTTTATGACTTATGTATGCTTTTTATTTCCTTGTTTTCAGGATTTGCTTCTCTTCTCTTCTGAAAATGTATGAAGCGTCGAAATCTGATCCCATTAGGCCATGTTTGATCATCCAAAAATGTATCTAACATATTTTTGGATACAAATAGTTATACGGCCTTTCTTTCTTCATCGTAATTTTCTCGAGTGTGACGACTTTTGTCGTTTTATTTTTGATATACTGACAGATATCCTCTTCCGATGTATCTTTGTTTACGTTAGAGATAAACAAAGGGATTTTTATATCAGCTGCTTTAAACTTATCAGACTGATTTGTAGTCGCTTTGCCCGTTTTTCCCTCAAAACGGTTTTTAGATCTTCGCTTTTGAATTGTTATCCAATCATTTGCTGGTTTATATGCTTTCTACTCACCATTTCTCACAATTTCCGCCATGGTGGGCTGTTTCGTTTGATTACTGTTTGTATGACATTCATCCGATTCAAATCTTTCCGAACACAATTCTTTTTCCAATAGCGTTATGTTATTTGGTACCGGTGCATTTGTCTTATCTTTCTCGCTATAAGTACGAGTGGAAGAGATAAAATTTGGTAGCTCACTGTTTTCTAGACTTAGGCGCCTCGTCGTTGCTATACCGTCGGTAGGCGACCGTTCAACAAGTCCACTATCAGACACATACCCTCCTCTTTTTTTCGTATTGATATTGCAAGTCGATTGCAACCCTGGTGTCTTATTTGCCTCTAGCTTCATCTTAAGCTCCTCCATTTGAGTTACTGTTGCATATCTGCATTTTATATCATTTATTTCGGCCTGCATAACCACTAAATCTTTTAACAATTTAGTCACATCGACATGGTCGAACGTAACTGGCGGTAATATTTGCAAGTCACGCGCCACGAAAATCGGAATCAGATCTGGTTCAGTCACTTTAAAGATACATATAATATCCTCTAAGTCTCTCTGCTTCTTGCCTTCTCTCCGCCTTGATACTTTCTTCTGGCTCGTTTTAATGGAGCTAAACAGCAATTCTTTCGCGCTATTGACTTCTTCCACAGAAAAAGCAGTTTCACAAATCCTTATTAAACTTTCATTGTCCATAACATCTATTTTGTTTTGAATAAACGATAAAAGTTCACATATAACTATATTACAGTTCGCACATTTTAGCGTGTTCACAGACATCGTCGCGGAAGTGTATTTGAACCGCTCTCGATCGCGTTCGCCGGACGACTGATATCCAAATTAACTAAAAGTTAATCAAAAAACTTAAAACCATTATCTTATGAAGAGGAGTGTCAGCGAGTTTTATTTGTTTCGCTCGGCAACTTGCGGTAATTTCCGGAATTGCAATTGTTATTTGAATAGGTCATCGAAAAAAAACTGTATTTCGAGGTTATAGTAAAATTGTTATCACATAAAATGTATATCATTGTCTTCGTTATAAAATTTCTGATCACATAAACTATGATATATCATAAAACACTTATATTTCCGCGTAACGGTGGGAAATATGTTCAAATTTCAAAAACGAAACAAAAATTGCCGAAGCGAACCACAGACCTGGATCGTTTATATTTTTTTATAACACTCGATTCACTTCTATATCACTGTCATTGTATCATTGTGCCTATAGTCCGACAAGGATCTTTTGGCCCGTGGATGACATTGACAGAGGGGCGTTGGTAAAATTAGGGTTAATATTTAGTAAAATAATCCTACTTTCAAGGAGACAGGTGGGTCCGCACGTTTATTAATTAAAAAAAGAATTTGGATAAATTTCATAGCAAACGACAACTCTGCGACTGTCCTGTAGTGACATTTGAGGACTGTACTGTACCTATAATGAATGTCGCTAGTGTTAAATCCACGAAGCAAATACGAAGTGGAAATGGCGTAGTTAGATTTTTCTATACAATTAAAGCATGCGACTGCGCGGGGTGACACAGGGCGTGAGGGTCGTTACACTCCACCCACATTTGTTGTATCTGCCATCTAGCGGGGAATGGCTAAAAAAACGAAACCGTAGGAGGCATTCGTATTTTGACCAGGACATGCTAGTAAGTTCGTGGAGATAATTGCGGGGGTGGCTATTTTATGGCGACGTTTGCCAAATAAATTTAAGTAAAAAACTATAGCGAATTTTCACTTGAAATAAAAAGTAAACTTTATGATAATGACGTGTTTTATTTAAGTGCAACTTTACCAGGTTGCTGCCATGATAAGTAGGTTGTAACGTATGAATTCATACGTTTCTGCACCAAGGGGAAGTATTATAATTAATTTCGAATCCGGCCCAGTTGTTTTAATACTGCCTACTTCATAATAGACGGCAGGCACATCAGGCCGCGTTGTAATTCAAAAGTGACAAAACCGATTATTAGATATTTTTACCAACTAAAACTAACATGTTTGAATCTAAAAGTAATATAATATATAATTTTAAACTCATAAATGCTCTTTACATTGTTTTAAGTGTTTACGTGATAAAGAATTCAACCGCTACCTAGTGTCGAATAATAGTACTGTTTATTACTAATTTGGACATATGACATTAATAGACTATTCTAGAAGTAATTCAATAAATTACGAAAAAAAATACTTGTGAAATGCGAATAAAAATTATTAATTTGGGTTACCATAATGTCGATCCGAATATTTTTTGCATGTTATAACGCAACATTTTCTATGAGAAGTCTTTTTTTAAATAAAAATAGAGAATATTTAATAGCTCTACATGCTTGAGCGTCGTGTGAATGGAACGAGTAGCGATGACAAACTGAGGTAAGCCACGCCCACCACGATGACGTCATGACTTTTAGGAAATCCACAAGCTCGTTAACTCAGACCATCTCCACTTCGTATTTGCTTCGTGGTTAAATCGTTAAAAGTGCTCGACCTACACCAGGGCACTTCTTGTTTACACCCGGGTTATCACTCGACGCGTCGCCCGAGATATTTCTGCTTTTCCGTGTGTGCATGCGACACTTAAGGGGCTACGAAATGTGTGTATGCGTATTAAAGAACTAGTTGTCCCCGCGGCTTAATTCGCGTGATTTCAGGCAAACAGGTATTTTGAAGACGACGTCACTTTCCCTTTTTTGGCGTTTCATATACATTTCAAAAGATATTTAATGGTTTACTACGTAGAAGCCAATTTCAACGGAGTTTACTTAGAGTTTATTCCTCTTTAATCACCTAAGTGTTCAAATGCGACTAATTATTGCCTAATGGTATATTAGGAAAATATAGTCTAAGTTCTTTTCATTTTGGTGTTTAATATCTTCTTTTTTGTTCATATTTCTTATCTGTTTTTTTTGCATATATGGCTGGAAGTATGAAATTCTGCATAGGAGTTCTTATAAAGTAGAAAGCAATAAAAAGGACTTTTGAAAAATTATGCCCTAATCTATAAAGGAGATTAAAATTACCGAACGACGACGAACTATGAGAATGGAGAAAGCCAGAGAGGTAAATAAGATAGGAAGCTTTTGGAACACTGTACTCTCTGCCTACCCCGCAAGGGATCTGGCGTGATGATATAGATGGATAAATATTTCCGACTATTTTCTTTTCCCTACAAAAAGCTTATGACTTACGAAACGTATTAATGGGAAATACCATACCATTGACCTAAGAACTGAACGGATACCTACTTCATCATATCGCTCCACGAGTAGTTTGCGCAATGGTGCGATTCGGCCTATGCCTTTTTTATACCTCGCCGATTTTGGCCGCGTGGTGAAACACCCTAAAAGGCTTAACACGAACAGATTGACGTTAACGTAGCGTTGTCGAGAAAGCGTGCTATAACTTCCATCTGTATTTAGTAAATTGTTTGTGTGAAAACAATAGCATAGCAGCTCGACAACGTCACGCTCACGTCAATGTTTTTACGTTAATCCTTCAGTGTTTTTTGTGGTTCTTAGACAAAAAAATAAATAGCGTGGGCTGCACATTCCGGGCCGTATGTAATCCATAAGAAACAAAAATATAAACGTCATGACAAAGTGGTAATCCTTCAACACCCACATCTACAAATATTCCGTACGTATTATTTCTGTATCAGTAAAAGTGAGTCGGTCAGTTATTTTTAGCTTCAACATTCCTACAAATCCAATATATCAGAAATTTGAAGCTTAAAATAAATCCAATGTACCTTCCTCACTACTCGAAAGATTAATAAAGCGAGTGGGATAAAAGAATTGAATACTATCATAACATATACTATCAGCTATTGTTGAGATACCCACGCGTTTCTAATACTTTAAAACACCGTTACTCTTAAAACCCCAAATACATGTAACCTATCACAGTTAAATAGTGATCGTAATGTGAACGATGGATTATTAGATCTTGTTTTTTTCCAATGGCTTAATTAAAATCGAGTGTAGTAGTCCTTTGGTGCCGATTGATGTTCACCACAAACCGTTAATTATTAACGCTGAGTTTGTCAAAGTTCATAAGTGCGTTGAGAAACACGATGTGAAATATTTATATCACCAAGGCAACTATCCGGCAATTACCACAGCGCTAAATATCGTAGACTGGGATGTGTTGTTGTCTACCGGACCATTATCCATAAAGCCCTAATCATTTTTTATACAAAACTATATGAGCTTAAGGATATTACCGTTAAACCATACAAAAAGTCGATACACCCTGTTTGGTTCTCCAGGGCTTTAACAAAAATACTAAAAGAAAAACACAAATACCATTACAAGTTTAAAAAATATAGCAATCTGTCGGACTACCATTCCTTATTTATTTATTTGATTCTTTGTACACATACACAAATTGTTACAAGGTAAATTAACGTACGAGGCGAGCTTAACTCAAAGTCGAGTTTTCCACCAGCAAACCTTTGAGTGAAAGAGAAACAAATGATCAAAATGAGGATAGGAATAAGTGTACAACACAAAAGCAAGGAAATAAAAGATATTTATAGATAGAAAAGGTATAAACTACATATATATATATATATATATATATATATATATATATATATATATATATATATATATATATTCTCCCTGTTACGAAGTCGAATTAAGCATTCAGAGACGGTATGTTTTGAAGCTTACATGGAAAAAATTGAATCATCTATAATCAAAAACCCTAAACACTTCTGGGCCTTTATTCGCTATGCCACATGAAATTCCCCGCAAGTAACGTGTGACGTCATAACAAGCAGTAAACATAAACACGCTTCCTTGACGAGCCTTCGCGTGGAATTACAAAATGGTATTCGGTATGATTTGAGATTTCGCTGGATTCGTTCATAATCTTACATCTGTTTATTTCGGTAAAGTATCGGTTTTTCGAATATTCGTTTCAACTTATTCAATTTCGGTAAAAATATATTTATATATGCTGATAACATGGTTTTAAGTATGTGTCTATTGAAAACTAAGTAAGTAAGTAGGGCCAGATATAAAAAAGGCAACTTTAATTAACATTAAACAAAGATCCAAGTTTTAGAACGTACGAATGTCAAATACAATAACCTATACCCACACCTAAACAAACAAAGACTTGTCCCACACATATATATAGTCTGTTTTTTTTAAGTGGTCAATTTCACATAAAAATATTGTGTGATAACTTAAGGCAATACAATTGGTTCAAAATTAGTTTATTTTATTCATTCATTAATTCCCCAATCCTTGCTCTTCGTCCGAACCGACCACTTTAGTGTCTTTAGTTGTCACACCATGTTTTTTCATAAAATTGGCCACTTAAGAAAAACCAGACTAAACCTAGCACCATTCCGATCTCAGCCTTGAACCAATTCGCACCTATATAAAAGCCCTTTTTAGCTGCTGCCGCCTACGCACTTGACTCGCCTCCTATCCATCCTCCTATTGCTGCCCGCGCCATATTTTCAGCAACCCTTACAATGCCCTTACTTCCCTCCTATCAGATACCGATATCACACACAGGATTAGACACCGACCTCGCCGGCGACGTGAAAGAGTGCATCTCTGCACTGGCCAGCGGACAAGTTTCTTTCATGTTCACCACGGTGAGACACCTAATGTATGCCTTCCCCCATAGCAACAGCCCAGCGGTCCTCCCTGAACCTAGTTGCCCCTATGCCCTTCTGCCCCCCCACTCCGGGAATACCGGCGTGACGGTGTTTATTTTTTATTTTAAAGTTTGTTTTCCAAATATACATACAGTGAATTAAAAGGTATACTTTTTTATTTTGTTTATTTACTATGTATCTTAATCTTAACTAGCTATCTATCTACACAGATACATAGATAGATACATAATCTATGTATCTATCTAAATTAAAGAATTAATAAAGTAAATAAAAAATAAAATAATAAAAACATCATCAAGCCAGATCCCCTGCGGGGCAGGTATGTATATAAATGAAACAAAAGTATAAATGAAACAAAAGTAATTGGTAAATCAACAAGTTTTATTTATGAATAACAAATCAATAATCACATGCAAGTCATTTGGTATTGTTAAATGGAAACTTGAAGTCCTCATCAGAACAACAACACATACCATCTTTGTAACCTATGACCACAATAAATGCTATTTTATTTGATTTGAACAACAAACATTCAAAATTATACAGTTTGGTATACCATACAGTAATGGTTCCACTTTGCTACCAAGGTTACCACACCATAATTATGCAGCTATAATTGAAAAACAAATTGAAATAAAAACATTTTTCTTTCATTCATTAGTATAAATTCCCACCACAGATGACATCACCGCACATATTCCTCTACAAGAATGGGTCAACTTAGGTGTTCTAATTTTCTCAACCATCAGCAATTCTGTAAAAGAAGTTTCATATGAAAGATATGATTTTAGATGCAAAATTAGTGCTTCATAATATATGCAACACATGATTTGATGAACAATTAAGACTCAGTAATAGAAAATCTATCTATCTATCTATAACCTCACGCCAGATCCCTTGCGGGGTAGGCAGAGAGTACAGAGTTCCAACAGGTTCTTTCCTTACATACCTCTCTGGCTTCCTCGACTCTCATAGTTCGTCTCATACACGCTCGCCGGTTACGGAGACTCTTGACTTTTCCATCAGATAAGACTCGGTTTATTTGGTCGTGGTAAGATAGTCTAGGTCTTCCCCGGTACCTGCATCCTTCCACTTTCACATTGTATATCTGTTTTGTCATTCTTTCCTCTGGCATTCTTTCTATATGCCCGAACCAACGGAGCATGCCCTTTCTCATCTTTACACCGATACTATCTTTCATACCTACTCGCTGTCTTACTATGCAGTAATAGAAAATGCATTATAATAACCCTTCATTCTACTTGTAATGAAAATTGATAATGAAAAATAGCCTATTATATTATTTTAGGTCAACATCATCCACCTATGCCCTATAATTAAATCAATGATACAAATATTTAATTCACCACAAAATCAATAATGTAGCACACCACAAATTATTTGTCTTTATAAAATAACAAAAGTCACATTTATTTTAGTAGATACGTACCTGTTTTTTATGATCACAGTTTTAAATGGGCCTCCTAACGCATTTAATTGGTAAGTTAGGTCTTTCCACATTTCTCGATGACCTTGCTTGAGGTGAAAAATTGATGTACCCAGATTCCACCTGTGGGTGGGTAAATATGCTAATTGGGCTGTAGAAGCTTCCGTCCGGTTCATTGTGACTACAAACTAAAACAAAACACCATATTTTTAAGGTAAATGTGTACACTATTGTTGAAATTGAGAAGTTCACTTTAATAGATGAGCCACCACAATTTTCCAATGTCACTGGTTATGAGTAATAATTTATTACTACGACGACGACGCGATGATCATAATATATCATTTAAATTGCAATAAAACTATTTAAAAATGTTTGTTTACATTGAATTACCTTAGCAGTTTTTAACATGTTTCAATAACACGCAAGCGCGGGGCGTGTTATTTTGACAGTTCGAAACATGGCGTGTGACGAGCCTTGTCATGTTTTCAAATCTAACAGTGGCATACAGAATTCCATTCCACGCCAATAACACGTATGTTTGATAACACGTCTTGTTTCGTGTTTAAATTGTCATAGCGAATAAGGGCCCTGGACGTATATTAGGAGTAAAAGAAGTTGTAGTATTACCTAATGTTCTATACTACCAGGACACATCCGCAGAAAACAGTGAGAGCATCACTGAGCTATTTGCCTCTTACTTTCCATTAAATTTCCAGAACCTGACTCTGGTGAACGGGGGAATAACGCAAATACTTACCTACCCCACTAGCTCAGTGAACCTGAGTACAGTAAGCGTGTGTCCGGACATAGTATTGAAGTTACTGGAAAATTTGGACCCCTCTAAATCTGGTGGACCGGACTCAATACCACCTATCTTTATAATTAATTGTGCGAAAAGCCTAGTTGCCCCGGTTTGCAAATTGTTCGAATGATCTCTAAGGGAGGGTGAGGTCCCTAAGGTATGGAAATCGGCATTTATCACACCGGTCTTCAAAAAGGTTAATAAGTCGAATGTGGAAAACTATCGTCCGATATCTAAATTATGCCTACTTGTTAAAGTTCTGGAACGAATAGTACACACAGAAGTTAATTCGGTTATATATCGCCAATTTAGTGACAAACTACACGGTTTTATCAGAAATCTGTCTACCGCCTCCAACTTGATACTGTCCAATGAAATTATAACCTCTGCTATGGAAGAAAAAAGTCAGGTTGATGTCATATAGACTGACTATAGCAAAGGTTTTTATCGTATAGATTACCGTGTTCTTCTTCAGAAACTATTATCTGCCGTTATTCACGGTAATCTATTCAGGTGGTTTTCTTCAAACATAGATAATCGAACTTAAGCTGTAATTTTACGAGGATACACATCCAGGTGGAAGTTTTTACCATCTAGAGTACCCCAAGACTCAATCTTGGGACCACTTCTATTCACAATATTCATTTCAGACAAAGTGCTGCTTTAAAAATTCACATATTCTACTATATGCAGATGACATGAGGGTCCTTAAACCTATACGCACGCTATCTGATACTAAGTTTCTTCAATCGGACCTTGACAGGTTTGTATTATATTGCAAAAACAATAAGTTACAACTTAATGTATCCAAATGTTTCCATATGGTATACTCTCGCCAAAAATATAATATTAGTCCGGTGTATAAACTAGATGGTAGCATTATAAGTAAAACAAACAGCATCAGAGGCTTAGGCGTAATACACGACAGCAAACTAGTTTTTGATGACCATACCAAATCAATAATTAATAAGGCATTCAAAGCCTTAGGGTTTATACAAAGAAATCGTTCTGCTTTTCGGTCCATTAAACCAATAAAAATCTTATATTGTTTTCTCGTTCGAACTCACCTTGAATACGTCTCCCAAGTATGGACCCCCAAAACGAGACCTACAAGTCTCGCATAGAATTGATACAAAGGAAATTCTTACGATTCTTAGATTACAGACGAAACAATCCTCAGTCGACTATGAACACCGCTGCAGGAGAAATCATTTCTTACTGTTGGAAGTCAGAAGAAACATTAACGATATTTGTTTCCTAGCTAGCATTGCAAACAGTTCGATTGACTGTCCGGAACTTCTTAATAAAATACTTATTAATACTAATCAAAATATGTTAAAACAGCGTCCCCTATTACACACAGCATTCGCATCGACAAACCACAGGCGTAATGCTTTCTGTATTCGCGGTGCAGTAGCATTCAATAATTTACCATCACACCAGAATATTGATTTGTTTAGCACTAGTGAGCAAAGAATAAAAAAAAAACAAAGGAATACTTTGGCAAATACCCTGAATAGCTACTTACTTTTAGCACTACAGTCACACAGAATCTTTTATCTCATATTTACTCGACTAAATTTGTTTGCGAGTAACTCTCTTGTTTGTTATTTTTTTATTTTATTTTTCTATTACTTTTTGTATACAATACACGTGCAAGCTAGTAATTAGCAAATTTCGTTGACTACAGTATAATTATGCTAAATTTGTTATTAATATAATAATTATAGTAATAATATAATAAAAAAAAATTATGCAACGTACAATTCAGAGATAAGATTAAATAGTACACGGTGAAGTACATGCTGACATATGTAAATATGGCAAGTACCTGTTAAAAGAGGCGGAACAACTTTAAAGTGTATTACAAAATAGGTCCTAACTCAGCAGCTTTGCTGGCTGTGGACAGCCAGCTCTAATCAGAATCAGAATCAGAATATTTTTTATTCATGTAAACCATTACAGTATTTATGAATCGTCAGAAAAGTAACAAAGACTCTACCGCCACTTCGGAATGTCATTCCTGTGGAGAAGAAGGGCAAGAAACTCCACGGTTACTCTTTTAAAATAAGAAATTACAAACTTTTTCATCTACATTCTGTTGTGGGGTACGGGAGAACAATGTAGGTTGGTCATCAGGTGAGTCTAAGTTAAAAAAGCGAATAATACTATTTATGAGAATGGCTACATGGTTCCCTCATTTACAAAAAAAAAGTACATATTGTACTGAGTTCTTAGATTTACGCGAATATTACACATGAAATAAAACTATTTTTTCGGATTTTATCTCAGTTTATTTTTTATTTTTAGTTCCCGACGTTTCGAGTGCTTTGCAGCACCCAGGAGGGAGTCCCTCCCGTGACCGCGATAAAATCCGAAAAATAGTTTTATTTCAAGTACATATTGTGTTAAATTAATAGAAGGAAGAGAGGAAATGTTAACTAACAACAGTTGAATAGGTTGTCATGACTCAAGTGGAGCTGGAATAGCATCTATCCAAGTATTTTTATCTTTTTAATAATCTTCTATTGAATAATAAGCTTGCTTACAAAGTGTTCGTTTTACACAAGCTTTGAAATTATTTTCACTAAGTTTAGTGACGTCAATAGGAATTTTGTTATAAAATCTAACACAGTGCCCCATGAAAGATGTTCCGGTTCGGTGATCTTCCGTTAGTACCTAATTACCTATTATTCTGTAAGCTTTCAGTAAAATAAAGTATATAATATAAATAAATAAATCCCCAAATAGATC
This sequence comes from Phalera bucephala, assembly GCA_905147815.2. Taxonomy (NCBI): domain Eukaryota; kingdom Metazoa; phylum Arthropoda; class Insecta; order Lepidoptera; family Notodontidae; genus Phalera; species Phalera bucephala. The sequence continues at coordinate 25,932,024 of LR990613.1, read as the reverse complement.
ATTTTGTGGAAGCAGAGTCAATTAAAAAATTTAAAACCAATTTAAAAGAGCACCTTTTACACCAACAATTAATTCCATAGCTGTTTTTCTCCAAGCTGTGTACCTTCTTCTTTCGAATACGGAAGAAGTTTACTGCGTACATACCGCCGTTAAACTTCTCATATGAAACTTAATAAGGCACCTCGCAAACGATGACACCGAATAGTTCCCTGCATCTGAGTATGAATACAATTTTAATCAGAAATAAAGAAAATTTCGCTGTCTCGTCCATTTTATTAGACCCTCCAAGAACTGGTTCTTTAATTTTATGAAACAGGTGAAAAAATAGTAAGAACGTGACAAAAAAAGGACATTATAGTTTAAATTTATTAAGGGCCTCTTTCACCACCCTCGAGCAAACTGTGAAGTATATTGATCTATAATTAAAGTTCTGTACGCTCTGTAAATTTCTGTTCTGTACCACAGACTTTCAGTGTTGTAGTATACAACTTGTTATTTCAATAACTCAAAAAATCAAACATTGAACATGTTTGATTTTTTATGATTATAATTACTAATTTTTATAGTAAACATTTCATAAATTATTCTTTATTTTCATAATGCTCTAAGATTGTAAGAGATGTTTGTGTTTTCGTTGTCACACTTTCATCTACACTCAACATTGTCATTCTCTATCGCGTTTAGAGCCTTTATGTAACTAATGGCCGGTTTCAATATTCAACTCAAGGATAGATTTGCTTACCGACAGAACGATTTGGACAGATTTTCTATACAAAATATGTTAAATTTCTATCCGTAGTAGGCAATCCTTTCCTTGAGTTGAATATTGAAACCGGCCGTTAGACATTTGCTTGGGCGAAAATAACCCATATTAAAAAACAATTTTATTGATTGTGTTCCCGATTCTAAACGAACCAGTTTTAGTTTTGTCAATGACACATAATATATGTGTAGCAGTATAATTCATATTCATTTAATAGTTACTTATTTGTCGTAACTTAACACTTAGCTTCTTTCATCTTTAGTATATGTATATTTGCAGGACACAGAAAACGGTAATCATATACAATAATTCGTTTTGTAAGACTCGCTGATTAAAGTTTAAATCAATTAGCATTCGGTATTAAAATTAAAACTTCATCCATACAAACAACTTAGCGCCAGTGCCCTCCAAGTGGCAGATCACGTCTTAGACACTACGTTACTTATTCAGGAATCCTAGATTTATAGACTAGACTAAGAAATACAGAGTACGGCTAGTTCAAACATCGATGTAATATTTTTTGTTTTATTGTGAATATATTATTGTGTGCTACTTGTTTAATAATGCAAATAAACTTATTATTATTATTAAAATCCACTTAAGTCACCTGGAGCAACACCTTGCGTAAATCACGCACATTAAATCACGTGAATAATTAGATATAATAAGTTTCCATTTTTGTGATCTGAAAGCAACATGGCAAGGTATTATAAAGATGCAGACAAATGCTTCTAATATCCTTTTTCCAGTAAGATTTAAAATACTCGTAAGTAACAAACGTTTTCCTTTAAATCATTTTATGATCACATTATAACAATAGAATTGCCTTTTTAAATAAAATATGAATTGAACATCAATTCATATCCAGTACCATTAAGACGTCCCTTTGAGATATCAGCTAGCTAAAACCAATACATGAAATGTAACGACACATTTAGATATTATCATTGAATATAAAATAGATAACGATCCCAACTTTATAAGTATTAAACCCATTTTAGTCATATTAAATCTATGAAATGATCCGATAACATCAAAGGGTGCTTGAAAATTTGAACATTGATCCTTCATTCTCAATAATTTAATATAAGTTCAGTTAAATAGGCGAATTGAACCTTAAAAAAGATTAAGTTAATCGCTCATTTGTAATGTTACGAGTAAATTTAATATGCATGATTTTTTTTAACCAGAATAGATAGTAAAGTTTTCACGTAAATTCGTCTTTTAAGTATAATTCGTTAGGACTATAATAGTCATATTTTTACTACAAAAAGAAAATTGTTAGAAGTTTTAAAAAGCGTAGTTTGAATTCTCTCTTTCTGAGATCTTTATTAGCATAATTTAATAGTTATGCCAGCTAACTCTAAACTATATGCAGTTAGTTTTTTTCTTTAATGGCTGCATTTTAATAAACACCCTACCTATACTGACCCACTGCTGGGCAAAGAACTTTTCTGAAAAATCGAAATGAGTGAGGCTAGATCATACTCTAACACGCGAACTTAGTGAGGAATTATTGAAGTAGGTTTATGATCACCTGTTGCAGAATCTAATCAAGTCGCTCACGAGGCTTGTAACTTGCCTTAGCTGTTCCACAAGAAATGGAAACTGAGACCAACAGCTTAAAGTCTCTGTTAAACGCATACAGATGCTCGAAAATTGAAACGCCACCAAACGTCATCCATCTCAGATTGACCAAGGTGAACTTTACTTAAATTTGGTGATCGCTACAACCAGAGCGATAACACAGCTCCACGAACGTTTTGGTGTATGTATAAAAAATTGTGATATTTCTCACACAATTTAGTTAAAAGTTCTAGATCTGATAACCTAAAATATAACTCTAGGCTCGCAAGCAATATATCATGCGGACAGCTTTTATGTTGAATGTTTACATCGGAACAAAACAATTTTCATTTGACCGCACACGTCTCTCTCCGACGGGCCATTTAACTCCAGTCTTTGTGATTTGAGGGGTGGACAGTGTCCCTCACAAATCATGACTATTGTTTATGACCCCGCAGATGAGAATTGGTTGACCGATTATAATTATTATGCTGGAGAACATCTATCCAGTTGGTAGGAACATATATCTTAATTTCCACAATAATGAAGGGATAGGGCTGGTTAAATGCGAATTGGACTTGTGTACACTATATAAATATACAAGGTTATTGGTAGTTAATTAATAACAGCTTAAGGTCAACTTTTGTACGTCGTGACAAATAACTGATGAGAACCTGTGATGTTTATAATTTCGCAATAAAAGAAACGGTAAAAAAACGTTGTTTCTCATAGTGTACAGAGGTTGCCTTCCAGATGTTCTCAATTCTAAATAAATCATCACACGAGATCTGTTGAGGTTATTAATTACTTACCAATAACCCTATACCGATAAACCAACCTTACTGTAACGGTACTGTGCAAAGACCTTCGTTCACAAATTATGTATAACACACGATGTTTTCTCACCAACATTTAATTATTCAGGTAAGAGTTATTAATCTCTAGAATCAATATACCGGCAACATAAGACCGCCAATATTCATACCTTGTTAACAAAGGTAAACGCAAATAAAATATTAATAAGTATTGAGCGAAAGTTCAATCGTCAAGGTTCCCCGATCGAAACTCTGTCTAAACTTAGTTCAGCGCTTTTCGGGAATAAATGATTAACATACAAACCCCATAACACAAGTTTAAGACAAAAGATACTTACGGAACGCGGAAGCTTCCGACGAACTATAAATATTGAATGAAGCTTAAACATGAGCATATAATTATGTACATACATAGGGCATGGAAATAAATAGCCACGTTTAATTCATTTTCGTTTGATGGAATAACAATGTAATTTCTTAGTGAAAGACGAAACATTTTGCAGGAAACTCATGTTTATTTTAGGCGTGTGCCGTCACGGTAATAGTTAAATGTATTTTTTTGATAAGCAATATGATGATGATGATGTCCTCCCAGACGTATCCGTCGACGGCGACACCCTTAGCTCGTCTACTTGTGTCATACTTCAATAATGGTCTATCGATATCATCACGCCAGATCGCTTGCGGGGAAGGCAGAGAATACAGTGTTCCAACAGGTTCTTTCCTTACATGCCTCTCTGGCTTCATCCACTCTCATCGTTCGTCTCACACACCCTCGCCGGTTACGGAGGCTCTTGACTTGTCCTTCAGATAAGACTCGGTCTATATGATTATGGGTAGATAGTCTAGGTCTTCCCCGGTACCTACATCCTTCCATTTTCGCATTGTATATTTGTTTTTTCATTCTTTCTTTTGACATCCTTTCTATATGCCCGAACCAACGAACCTTCCCCTTTCTCATCTTTACACCGATACTATCTTTCATACATACTCGGTTTCTTACTACGCATTTGCATTACGGTCGGTCAGCTTCATTCCGCACATCTTCCGCAGAGCTCGCGTTTCCTCCGCATTTATTCTACTTTCATTCTCCTTCTTACATACTCAGCTCTCGCTACCATATAACAGCGTTGGAACAAGCACTAATTGGCCTATGGAAAATATAATTGCAACTATGAGCGGTAAGTAGACCTACTGGGAGTAGTGTTGTTTCTTTAATTAGGTTTATTATAATACCTTTAGATCTTATAGGTAGATAGATAGAGAACCCTTTATTGTACACCAGCGTAATGACAGTAAAGAAGAACACAATATAGAACACAATATAATTATGACAATATGTACAATTGGCGGTCTTATTGCTAAAAGCAATATCTTCCAGACAACCAGAACATTGGAAGAAGCAACAGATAAAATAATAAAGGACAGTTAGTGGCATACTCTGTAAGTTTATATATTATACGTTATGTAACTACTATAATTTTTACGTATACACAACACATAGATATATATCAGGTAACACAAAACAAAGTTGCTAAATTAAGATAATAATAAATATAATAAGCCCGCAGGGCAGCTTGTGGCGAGCTGTTGGTGAGTAACGACACCACGGACCCGAGTGCTTCAGAGAGTCGAACAGGGCCCCTAACTCGGCGTGTCTTCGTCGGTCGAGTGGAAACCGAAGGGTGCCTGCAGGACTCTCGGCTCTGGCTAGCCTTAATTGGCCGTCCAGAGAGGAGCCGTGAGAGCTATATCGACGTAGGAAGATAATGCGTTCCTACGTCGATGTACTCCAGGGGTGGAAGTGTTAAAGGGCATAACGCCGCGAGTAACTTCGGAGAAAGCGCAGCACACCTCTCTACACCCCTGAGCCGCTCACACCGGTGTTGCCCTCAGTTGTCCTAGGACGACCGTTTGAGGGCCCATCTAGTAAGCGGCGAGTCACCGCCGGCCACGGGTAATTAGGTATCACTAATTATGGCCGGTGTCCGTCCCCTTTGAAATAGTCCAGTTTTTGTCCATCAAACCTCATTTACATAGTCCTTGTTTCTTTCCATAATTTACAATAGTCCTTGCACCTGCCGGGGTCAGTTCGCTGGTTATGTTTCTTCATTTTCAGCAAGTGATCTCAGCAGGTGGCTTGCATAACATTAACTTCTCGCAAAGGGCCTCTACGTGTTGGACCCATGTCCCCATGCAAGCCTTTCAAAGGTCCGGGTAAAGCCCGTGAATCTCAGCGAGATAAATATAATAATATCAGCCTATACTGCCCACTGCTGGGCAAAGGCTTTCTCTCACAAATCGAGGTGAGAGAGATTAGGTATGACCATCCACCACGTAGACCCATTGCGGATTGGTGGAGGCAGGTTTGTGCCCATCTGCTGTTGGAACTTATAAAGCCGCCTTTTAGGCTTGCAACTCGGCTCAAAGACTACCACATTAAGTGGTAGCCGGTACCAACGGCTTAACGTACCTTCTGAAGCACGGAGACGCTCGAATACGAAAAAGCTACAAACGGTCATCGATCCCGGGCCGACCGATTCGAACGCTGCTTAACCTTGGTATTCGGTAAAAACACCGCGGTCGCACAGCGCTACGAGCCCCTCGTGATAGCAATATATTATTTAAAATATGATAACATTACGTTATTATAATACAGCAGATAGAAAGTGATCCTTAAACATATATGCTTAAAGTAAGCCAATGACATTGCACGTCGAACTATTACAAACAATGCATTACACAAGACAACAGCTTAATTAAGGAAAGAACCTGTTAGAACTCTGTACTCTCTGCCAATTACGCAAGGGATCTGGCGTGATGATATAGATAAATAGATAGAACAGCTTGATTAGTAAAGGATTTTTATAAGAAGTTTGTGGTGTTTTTAGCCTCAAATTGTACGATGATCTTAGGAACCTTAAATGTGCTCTATATTCTACCTAATAATATAAGAAGATCGCATGTTCTGGATTTGATCGCTTTCGCTTCCGAAAAGTGACCGTGTCCGTCGCCGCGTTGAGTGTATGTTTTATACTTCAAATGTTTTAACCTAAAACTGTAGCCAACAATTTAGTTGCTACCTTCTCTACCTACAACAGCATAATATTCCAAGTTTTGCCATCAAACTTCCCTCCATACGTCCCTTTACGTCCTACATAAAACAGCAAACTTTGCACACACTACTTTGTCAATATATATCGGAAATATACAACAGCGGTACAAAACACGAAGTTTCAAACTGAAGTCGATAGCTTTATATGTAGGTTGTCGGTGAACCTATTGAAATGATCTTCGAGACAGCGCGATATAATGTAAACAAGATCTAGAAATTTCTGTTCCTTTGTAATGGTAAGTCTCCAATGAATAAAAGAAATCCGTACAAAGCTGTGGTTCGATATTGTTATAATAACTGTAGAAGCCCGTATATTCAAGTTATTTGTAACAAATCACAATCAGTTTTGGTTGTGTATAAATTGGTTTCTTTGCAAAAATTCTAGAAAGTTAGTGACGAGCGTTTTCTAATGAATCTACGGGTACTTTACGAATAAATTCTTGTTATCAGTAAAGTTAAGCAGAGTTAGAACTCTGTTAACCTGTGATGCGAAACAATGTGAGATTTACCTTTTTGTATCCCTGTGCTTTGGAAGACTCATTGAGTGTTGAGCCCGGTTACTACATAATTTGGTAGTTAAACCAAGTTGAAAGACTTTGGGGACGCCCCTACCGCATGGTGCGGAACAAACTCCGCCCCTGGAAGCCCCCTCTTACACAGACCATGCCGCCAACGTTTGCGGATGGCGTGCTGTCGGCCCTCTTCCCGGAGGGGACGGCGCACAGTGCTCCGGCAATGTCCCGGACACCCGGACCCAACATGCCGTCGAGCGAAGCCGTTCCGGAAGTCACGGAAGAGGAGCTGAACGCCGCCGTCCGCAGGCTTAGGACGAAGAAGGTGGCACCCGGGCCAGATGGAGTCCCCGGCCAAGTGTGGGGTTCTGTCCCACGGTCCGCTCGGCCGCCGTCTCAGGGCTCTCTGGACCGAGTGCTTCAGGCAGGGCCGGTTTCCTCAGCTTTGGAAGTTGGGGAAACTGGTCCTGATCAGGAAGGAGGGGTCCGGTAGACTCGCCGTCCACCTACCGCCCCATTGTGTTGCTTGACGAGGTCTGCAAGCTCTTTGAAAGAGTGATTGCGGACAGACTCGTCGAGCACCTATCACAGACGGGGCCGGACCTACAGAGTTTCCAGTTTGGCTTCAGGTGGGGCAGGTCCACGGAGGGCGCACTAAAGCGCGTCCAAAAGATGGCGGATGAGGCCGTGGGTCAGAGGGAAGTGCTGTTGACGGTGTCCTTGGGCATCGCCAATGCGTTTAATTCAGTCCCCTACTCCTCGGTAATGGCGGGAATGGATTACCACGGCGTCCCCGGATACCTCCACCTGACCATACGGGACTACCTCGCGAACAGGCGGGTGGTTTACCCCGGGGCGTCGCGGTGGCAGGAGCGGAACGTCGGGTACGGGGTTCGACAGGGGTCTGTCCTCGGACCGCTCCTGTGGAACATCGCCTACGACTGGGTCCCTGCGTAGCTCGTTGCTGTCAGGTCTTGCAGTAACGTGCTACGCGGACGATACTCTGGTCACCGCGAGAGCCCGGAGTCACAGGGAGGCGGCCCTGTTGGCCACAGCTGGCGTGGCCCAGGTGGTGGGGCGCATTCGGCAGCTTGGCCTGGAGGTGGCCCTCAGTAAGACTGAGGCCGTGTAGTGCCACGGTCCCAGAAATCGGCCTACCCCTGACGCTCACATCGTTGTCAGGGGGCAGCGCATCAACATCAGACCCATTTGGGTCTGATGTTGATGCGCTACCTGGGCCTCATCCTGGACGGACGCTGGTCATTCAGGGCCCACTATGCCGCCCTAGCACCAAAATTAATGGCGACTGCAGGGGCCCTTTCGAGGCTCTTGCCAAACCTGGGCGGGCCAGGAGGCGAGGAGGCTGTATGCGGGGGTGGTGCGGTCCCAGGCCCTATACGGGTCCCCAATCTGGGCAAGCGCCCTGACGGCCCGAAACATAGTGCTGCTGCACCGCGTGCAGCAAGTCATGGCTGTCAGGGTCATCCGAGGATACCGCACCATCGGATTCGAGGCGGCGACGCTCCTCGCCGGAACGCTTCCGTGGGAGCTGGAGGCACAGGTGCTCTCCGAGCTGTATGCCTGGCGTAGGGCTCCTACCAAGACCTAGGATCCCTGCGCCCCGAGAGCGAGGCGGACGGAGCTGCACCGAGTCGCGCTGGAGGGCTGGCGGAGCAAGCTAGCTCATCCCACTGCCGGTCACGCTGTCATCGCTGCGCTGCTGCCAGTTTTCTGGGAGTGGCTGGGGCGACGACACGGCGTCCTCTCGTACCGTCTGAGGCAGGTACTGTCCGGGCATGGTTGCTTCGGGTGGTATCTGTGGCGGATCGGGCGTGAGGAGGTGGAGCGCTGCCACCATTGTGCAGCCCCGGAAGACACGGTGGCGCACACTTTGCTGGTGTGCCCGGCATGGGATGACGAGCGGCGCCGGCTCGCCGGAGCGCTCGGTGCAGGGGGACAGGCGCTATCGCTCCCGACTGTGATATCATCCATGGTAGGGAGCGAGAGCGCCTGGGCGGCAATGGCGGCCTTTTGCGAGGCCGTCATGTCCGCAAAGGAGGAGGCTGAGCGGGTGAGGGAGGAGACGTCCTCCAATCCCGCTCGCAGACGGCGCGTTGGGCGAAGGCGCAGGGACTACGCAAGAAACGACCTTCGCCCACCGTAATCTTGGCCTGCAGGCGTCGGGGAGGGCACCCCGGCGCCCTATTACTTAGCAGGCCCGCGCCGGAAAAGCGCTGCGTCCGCGCGAAAAGGTGGTAGGGAGAGACCGAACTCCCCTACACGTGTCGAGGTCCGCGCCAAACTGCGGACCGAGCCCGCCGGTGCCACAGAGGTCATGCTGGTGACGATTCCTGTGGGCCGGCAAAAGGGCAGTGGGACGCCGATGGGTTTTAGTGGGTGCGAGCCCCACATTATCACCCGGGCCGTGCCCTAGGCCCGGGGGTATGTGTTAGACATTTCCCCTCGTAAAAAAAAAAAAAAGTTGGGAGACTTATGGGCGGCTTGATAAGTTCCAACAGCAAATAGCAACAAGCCTGTCGTTGGCAATCCGTATTGGGTAAATACTACATATTAGAAGACTTTAACCCATCAGTGGAACCGTGTAAGTCGATGTATGATTATGAACAAGTAAAAAAATCTTTACATGTTTCTTTACATTTGAGTATACTTTCACAAATGATGAAAAATGATGATCATGAAAAAATAGTACACTAGATATTATTTCCGTATCAAGGGTTTTATAAACACAAATTTTGACGCGGATAAACTTCCAGACGGAACTTTCGGCAATGCAAAGACTTGTCTCATTCGGGGATCAAACACATAAACAATTCGATACTACACCAATAGTAAACTCTATATATATAGTATCTATATAATAGTATATTCCAACACCCGCGCCATCGCGGCTGCGATTGAACAAAACAGAGGCACCAAAGTCTTCGCTCGCCAGCTAGGTAGATCCCATCTGACGAAACTTAATACTGCGGATGGCAAAACCGTGATCTCCAAGTTCGAGACACTTGAGAAAATTGAGAGTTTCTACAAAGACCTGTACGCATCACGGATGACTAAAGCCACGAGACCCAGCGCTCACGACCACAGAGCCCCACTCACACGCCACCACACGGAAGACATCCCTGATATCAACCAGGACGAGGTCAGAGTGGCTCTCGAACATCTCAAAAACAACAAGTCGCCAGGTGATGACGGAATCACCACTGAGCTTAAGATCTAGCTCCGTCCGATGCCGTACGACCAAGATATGATACTAAAGATGTTATTTATAAAGAGTGTCTAAAGGATTCCAGATGGACCAGTCCCCACAAACAGCACCTGTTCACGAGTATGACTACTGGAATAGCCATTACTCCCCTCGACCATATTGGAGGGAAGATGGTCAGAAATACGGTGGTCAGATTGGGTCAACAAAGCAGCTATAGTAAGCTAGGCTTAGTATTTGCTATTATTAAATCAGCGAGCCACATATTTGGCCCCATCGTCACTTTCCAGGTAAGAACGCTGACCAGTCTTGAATAAAATAATATAATAAGAAGGGTAGCATTTCTACAGCCCTGGGTAGGTCGCAATTCTAAGTCGAGCAAAGTGCAATTTTTCTCTTAAAATATTCTCAGTAGTAGTCTAAAGCATGGTTTAGAGTGACGGATGTTATTAGGCTCTTCTTCTATTACATCGGCCCTAAGTAGTGTAAATACCATTACTGTGTATGGTTACGAGCAATATTAATCACACTATGTAAGCATTTTAGTACTTTGTCACAACATTTATAAAGACCAGCGTCCTTATTAAAATGACGTTATTTCTAATACACACGTTACTTTGAATGAATCAATGTATTGAAAACTAAAAATCTAATACAGCGATTCAGTTTTTAGAACCGCTGATAACAGATACGCCCGGAAGGAGTTTACTGCGTACATAACGCCGTTAAGCTTCTCATATGAAACTTAATAAGGCACCTCGCATGCAAACGATGCGACCGAATAGTTCCCTGCATCTGACTATGAATACAATTTTAATCTGGAAAAAGAAAACAAAAAGAAGTCGCTCTCTCATCCATTTAATTAGACCCTCCAAGTGGTTCATTAATTTCATGAAACAGGTGAAAAAATAGCAAGAACGTGACTTATAACTTTTAGACTAAGACATTTGCTTGGCTGAAAATAACCTATTTTAAAAATAATTTTATTGATTGTATTCTCGATTCTTAAAGAAACTTTTCTAGTTTTTAAGTTATGTCAATGACACATAATATATGTCTAGCAGTATAATTTATATTCATTTAATAGTTACCTATTTTTCGTGACTTAACACTTAGCTTCTCTCAGCTTTAGTATATGTATATTTGCAGTACGAAGATAATGGTAATTATAAACAATAACCCATTTTGTAAGACTCATGCTTATTAAAGTTTAGTTCAACTAGCATTTATTAATAAAATCACAACTTTATCCACAAAAACAACTCAGCGCCAGTGGGCACTGGCGGAACACTCCAAACGGCAGATCACGTCTTAGGCACTACGTTACTTATTCAGGAATCCTAGATTTACAAACTAGATTAAGAAATACAGAGTACGCCTAGTTCAGACATCGATGTAACATTTTTTGTTTTATTGTGAATGGTATATTATTGCGTGGAACTTGTTTATGCATGCAAATAACTTTATTATTATTATTAAAATCCACTTAAGCCAGCTGGCGTAACACCTTGAGTAGGTCACGCACATTAAATGACGTGAATAATTCGTGTTTCTATTTTTGTGATCTGCAAGCAACCTGGCAAGATACTATTAAGATGCAGGCAAATGTTAATATCCATTTTCTATTAAGAGTTAAAATAAGTAACAAACGTTTTCCTTTAAATCATTTTATGATCACATTATAACAATTGAATTACTTTTTAAAATAAAATATGAATTGAACATCAATTCATATCCAGTACCATTAGTGCGTCCCTTTGATATTTCAGCTAGCTAAACCCAATAAATGAAATGTAACGACATATTTAGATATTATCATTGAATATCGGCGAGCGTGTATGAGACGAACTATGAGAGTCGAGGAAGCCAGAGAGGTATGTAAGGAAAGAACCTGTTGGAACTCCGTACTCTCTGCCTACCCCGCAAGGGATCTGGCGTGAGGCTATAGATAGATAGATAGATAGATAGATCATTGAATATAAAATACATAATGATCCCAACTTTATAAGTATTAAACCCATTTTAGTCATATTAAATCTATGAAATGATCCGATAACATCGAAGGGTGCTTTAAAATTTGAACATTGATCCTTCATTCTCAATAATTTAATATATGTTCGGTTTAATAAGCGAATTGAACGTTATAAAGATTTAGTTATAATATATTTTTTATAACCAGAATAAAGTAATGAGTTCTGAGATTTACGCGAATATTACACATGAAATAAAACTCTTTTACGGATTTTAACGCGGTTTATTTTTGATTTTTAGTTCCTGACGTTGCGAGTGCTTTGCAGCACCCATGGTCACGGGAGGGACTGAGGTGTTAGGCGTCCAAAACATGTTCACATACTGCAGACTTCTTTGAGCGACAGTGTTTTAGGTCAGCTAAAGAACACATAGCTGTATGTGAACATGTCCTTGACCGCACCCGCCATAACAACCGATTTGATAGACCACAAATTCTCGTGAAAGAACACCGATTCATACCAAGGATGGTTAGCGAGGCTGTTGAAATTAAAAAAACATCCTAATTTCAATATTTCAATAGAGAAGATGGCTGGGTGCTTCCATCGACTTGGAATCCAGTAGTTAATATAATCAAATCCAAAACCAAGCATAACACTTCAAGACCTCAAGACACCGTGAGTTCATTCTCCGTAGATCGGATCAACAAAAATAATTATGGGTGCTGCAAAGCACTCGAAACGTCGGGAACTAAAAATCAAAAATAAACCGCAATAAAATCCGTAAAATAGTTTTATTACAGAATAAATTAGTAGAAGTAGACAAAGAACTAGTAAAGTTTTCACGTAAATGCGTCTTATAAATTACAGTTCTATTTTTACTACTTAAAGTTAAATTATTAGTAGTTTTAAAAATGCGTACTTTGAGTATCTTCTTTGTTAGCCAGCTAACTCTAAACTATGTGCAGTAAGTTTTTCTTTAATGGGTACATTATATTAAATTAGACTTTAGTGTCCCAATATGTAGCAGTGATAGCCTAGTGGTTAGACCGTTGGACTGCAAAGTCTGAGGTCTCGGGTTCAAAACCACGCATCTCTGTCTTTTCGAAAGCATGTGCGTATTAATCGTGAGGAAAAGTGCGTGCTTAAGAGTTTCTCGAAGGTGTGTGAAGTTCGCCAACTCGCACTGGGCCAGCGTGGTGAACTATGACCTAAGCCTCACAGTTTGAGAGGAGGCCGGTGCCCTACGGTACGACAGTGTTTTAACAGGGCTAAAATTATTATTTACTGTCCCACTGCTGGGCAAAGAATTTTTCTCAAAAATTGAAATGAGTGAGGCTAGATCATGCTCTACCACGCGAACTCGGTGCGGATTTATTGAAATAGGCTTATGATCCCCTGTTGCAGGAACTTAGCAAGTTGCTCATGAGACTTGCAACTTCCCTTAGCTATTACCACAAGAAATGGAAAATGAGACCAACAGCTTGAGGTATTTGCGTAACGCACACAGATACTTGAAATTTGAAAGTCAACAAACGCTTATCCATCTCGAATTTACCAAGGTAAACTTTGCTTAAATTTGGTGATCGCTACAACCACAGCTGTAACACAGCTCATAGCTCTACGAACGTTTTGGTGTATCTGTTTGTTGTTATTTCTCATACAATTTAGTTAAGAGCTCCAGATCTGATAACCTAAAATATAGCTCTTGGTTTGCAAGCAATATATCATGCGGACAGCGTCTATGTTGAATGTTTTACATCGGAACAAAACAATTTTCGTTTGACCGCACACGTCTCGCTCTACGACGGGCCATTTAATTCAGCCATTGTGATTTAAGGGGTAGACAGGGTGCGGGCCTAACAAATCATGACTATTGTTTATGACCCCGCAGAGGAGAAATGGTTGACGGATTATAATTATTATGCTGGAGAACATCCATCCAGTTGGTAGGAGCATATATCTTAGTTTCCACAATAATGAAGGAATAGGGATGGTTAAGTGCGAGTTGGACTGGTGTATCATATTATTATGTACAGGGTAATTGTAGCTATAAAATAGCTTAAGGTCAACCTTTATACGTTGTGACAAATAACTAATGTCCTGTGATGTTCATAATTTAGTAATAAAAGGAACAGTAAAAACAACGTTTGATTTTTATGATGTATAGAAGTTGCCTTCCACGTGTTGTCAATTCTATATAAATCATTACACGTGATTTATTGAGGTTATTAAATACTTACCAATAACCCTAAATCAACCTTACCGTAACACTACTGTGCAAAGACCTGCGTTCACAAATTGTGTATAGCACACAATGTTTTCTAACCAAAATTTAATTATTCAGATAAGAGTTATTAACCTCTAGAATCAATATACCGGCAACATAAGATCGCCAATATTCATACCCTGCTAACAAAGGTAAACGCACATAAAACCTTAATACGTATTCGTCGAAAGTTCAAGCGTCAACGTTCCCCGATCGAAACTCTGCCCAAAGTTAGTTCGCCGCCTTTCAGGAATAAATAATTAACATACAAACACCATACCACAAGTTTGAGACAAAATATACTTACAGAACGCGGAAGTTTCCGACGAACTATAAATATTAAATGAAGATCAAACATGAGCATGTAATTATGCATGTACATAAGTGATGGAAATAAATTGCGACTCTTAATAGTTCTGTTTGATGAAATTACAATTTAATTTCTTAGTGAAAGGGGAAAAGTTATGCAGAAAACTCTTTGTTGTTTATTTTCGGCGACTGCCGTCACGGTAACAGTTGATCGTATTTTTTTTGATACGTATATTATATACGTAGTAATTGTATTATGTAAAATATTGTTGCAACAATGTGCGGTAGGTAGGCCTACTGGGAGTGTCCAATAAAGGGTGTTGTTTCTTCAATTATGTTTATTATAATGCCTTTAGAACTTATAGGTAGATAGATAGAGAACTCTTTATTGTACACCAGCATAATTACAGTAATACAAGATAACTTATAACAATATGTACAATAGGCGGTCTTATTGCTAGAAGCAATCTCTTCCAGACAACCAGTACATTGGAAGAAGCAACAGATAAAATAATATAGGGCATTTTCTATAAGTTCGTATAGTATATATTATCTTACTACTCTAATATATACTTATACACTTACACAATACATAGATACATATTAGGTAACGCAAATAAACAAATTTGCTAAACTATGATAATAATAAATATACTGTACTCTCTGCCTACCCCGCAAGGGATCTGGTCTGATGATATAGATAGATAGATAAATATAATAATATCATCCTATACTGCCCACTGCTGGGCAAAGGCCCTCTCTCACAAATCGAGGTGAGAGATCAGGTCATACTCCACCAGGCGGACCCAGTGCGGATTGATAGAGGCAGGTTTGTGGCCACCTGCTGTTGGAAGTTAGCAAGCCGCCTTTAAAGTTTGCAACTCAGCTTGCTGAAGACTACCACATTAAGTGGTAGCTGATACCAACGGCTTAACGTGCCTTCCGAAGCACTGAGACGCGCGAACATGAAAATACCACTAACGCTAACTAAACTCACCGCTCTCGGGCCAACCGAGTCAAACGCTGCTTAACCTTGGTAATCGGTAAGAACACCGCGGTCGCACAGCGCTACGAGCGCCTCGTGATTTGTGTAAGGAGTTTGTGGAGTGCATTGGTGTTTTAGCCTCAAATACTACAATGACCTTAAATTTGCCTTATATGCCATCTAATAATATAAGGTGCACAAAAGAGGTTCATATTGTTACGTTTGCGGGGTAAATAAATGCCGAATAACATGCGAAGTACTTTATTAGGCCCTGTACGCACAAAACAGTAAGTCGAATACAAGAACACACAAGCACTAAACACACACTAGCACTACTCTCGTTAGTACCCAAGTACTCCTTCCAAGTCGCTGAGTCACTCGTAGTATCTGTATATCGTTGCTAAGGTCGCCGGTGTATTTTATTAGATCGCTTGTTCTCGATTTGATCGCTGTCGGTCGAAGAGAGACTATGTCCGTCGCCGCGTTAAGTATTAGTTTTATACTTCAAATGTGTTTACTTGTAACTGTACCCTATAAATGAATTGTTATTCTATCGGGTAGATAATAATGATAGCATAATATTGCCATTTCTGCCATCAAACTTCCCTCCTTCAAACTTCCTTCCTATACGTCTCTTTTCGGCCTACATAAAACAGCAAACTTTGCACACAGTTTGTCAATATATATCGGACATATACAACAGCGGTACAAAACTCGAAGTTTCAAACTAAAGTCCATAGCTATATAACTACGTTGTCGAAGGAACCTATTGAAATGATCTTCGAGACAACGCCATATAATGTAAAACATGTTCTAGAAATTTCCGTCCCCTTTGTAATGGTAAGTCTCCAATGAATAAAAGAAATCCATACAAAGCTGGTAGTTCGATATTGTTATAATATCTGTAGAAGCCTGTATATTCAAGTTATTTGTAACGAGTCACGATCAGTTTTGGTCTTGTATAAATTGGTTTCTTTGCAAGTTCTAGAAAGTTAGTGACGAACGTTTTCTAATGAATCCACGGGTACTTTAAGAATAAATTCTTGTTATCAGTAAAGTTAGGAGAGTTAGAACTCAGGTAACCTGTGATGGAAAACGATGTGAGATTTCCCTTTTGTATCTCTGTGCTTCGGAAGGCTCATTGGGCTGTTGAGCCCGGTTACCACATAATGTGGTAGTTAAGCCAAGTTAGAAGACTTATGAGCGGTTTGATAAGTTCCAACAGCAAATGGCAAAAAGCCTGTCTTCACCAACCAGTGTTGGGTTCGTATGGTAAAGTACTACATATTAGAAGAATTTAACCCATAAGTGGGACCGTGTAAGCCGATTTATGATTAGGAACAAGTAAAAAAGTCTTTACATATTTCTTTACATTTGAGTATAATTTTACAAAGGTGCATTAAAAAATAATACACTAGATTTTATTTCCGTATCAAGGGTTTTATAATCACAAATTTTGACGCGGATAAACTTCCAGACGAAACTTTGGGCGATGCAAAAACTTGTCTCGTTCGAGGATCAAACACATAAATAATGCGATACTACACCAATACATCGTCAATTTTAATGCATGTGTCGCGTAACATCTTCGCCTGCCAAAATAATATTAGATGAAAATGTGACAGGATCGGTTAAGAAAACATCTTTCACATCTTTAGCACAACATTCTTTATCGCTATGACCAATTAAACACGTAACGCGGCGCGTTACAATAACTTTGTGAAATAATCGTTTAATGGCACTCCAGATGCATATAGAATACCATTTCACAATGTTTTCGCGAAGTTATCGTAACTCGCCGCGTTTGGTCACAGCATAAGGGCCCAGGTGGGTAGTACTCGGTGGATCCAATTCCAAACGGAATACATTGTGTACATAATTAACATCCCTGTTACGCACCGTGAGATCTGCCGTCAAGAACATTCCCAGAGTATTCTTTTCATTTTTATGTACCAAGTGGTGAAGTAGACCGTTTATTATCCTTGGAATAATACCAGTTGCCACTGCCAATCGTGCGATAGGAGATATACCACCAATACAGGCCATTTTCTGTCGGTCGTCGGACGGTTACAGGACACTCCGGTCGATCTAATGGCTTTTGCAGCTAGATAGATAGATTTTGCAGAAGATAAATGGAAGTTGGTTGATGATGATATTTTTTTGTGCCGTTATCATAAAGGTATGATCGTTGTTGTCTTTCAGTAGACGTCTATTGGTTAAAGAAGAAGAAAAAATAAACAATACAGTGCGACAAGGATATATTGACCCGTAGATGACATTGACAGGAAAGCATTGGTGTGTGGTTAACATTTACTAAAATGTTCCTACTTCCAGGGTCATATTTCAACAGGTGGGTCTGCATGTTTACTCATTAAAACAGAGCTTGGGTAAATATCATAGCAAATGGCAACTCTGCGATTGTCATGATATAACCTTTACTTGATAACAGCGTTAGTTCCGATTTTGGCCGCGGGCCACAAGATTCTTGTATAACTGTAACTCTATCATCTCTTCGGAATGCCATTCTAAAGGAAAAGGGGCACTAAATTCAATAGTTACTTATTTCATTTTATTACAGAAGCGCCATATTACGGCGCCTTTTTTAAGGAACATCGTAAGCGTCAAGCCTCGTTCTCGCAATAAACTTTAGCAGGGACGTGCCTTAGAGCGGCGGATAAAAGGCCCCTTATGTTTCAGGTTTTAATAAATTTGTTGCTTTGCTAGTGACATCTTAAGGTTTTAACCATAAATAGTACAGAACAGTGTGATACTTGCTTAAACTTTACCCTGAGATAGAAGTATTACAATGTATTTGTATAGGTCAGGCTAATCACGCAGTTGAATAAAACATTTGCAAAATGTGTTTAAGATAGAGTTTATTTTAAGTTATTTTTTAGCGTTATATTCAGCGTTATATCAATTATACACGCATTATATTCACGACCTCACTATCTTCATTTTCATATAATACTAGCGACCTGCACCGGCTTCGCACGGGTGTATTATACACATAAACTTACCTCTTGAATCACTACGTCCATTGGTGAAAACCGTATGAAAATACGTTTGGTAGTTATTGAGTTTATCGCGTTCAGACAGCCAGACGCGGCTGATGATGATACTTCTTATGATAAATACGCAGTAGATTCATCAGCAATCTTCTGTAAATCGAACCTACTTTTGGCAGTTTGGAGTAGCTTGTTTCTTAAGTACCCTTTTTCTACAAATACGAACCAGACCACGCGGAAGATAAGCAATGCGGTGGACAAATCAATAATTAGACCACAATGGAAGACCCTTCAAGTGGACTACATGGAGAGATATTTTAAGGCGAGCTACATCAGCTTCCAGCGACGATACCTCATTGTGACCAAGACCACTCTGTTAAAATTAACCGAAAAAGAAGCGAAGAAGAGGCTAGCCACAGCTACGAGCTACAGCACGGTGGGTATTGTAGCCAGTAGGACTCTCAGCATAACCCCTCATCTACTCCAGAAGCGAGCCAGTATTTTATGAAGACTTTCTCCATCCAAAAAACCCGCCTGGATTACTGAAACGCGTGAGTAACTATCCGCGACCCTCCAACAACCGTTCACTTCTGTGATAATACATTTTCGGCAGACACTCTCAACGAAATCCAAAACTTTTGAATATTTAGAATGTACCTGTAACCATCAATCTTGTATCTTCTTCTTCTTCAAGTAATGGCTTCACACTAATTATAGGTGTATTTTGCCAGTGTCCAGTGAGATATATAATCTTGTTTGTTTAAATTAATTCGACTCCCTCGATGAATTTGATGACAACGATGATAATGAAATTACTGAAGTACCGCACCCTGGATAGTAAAGCGGTGGATACTTTACATACCAATTGCAACGGCCGGTTTGAGGGAAGTCGAAAAGGCACGTTTTATCATTTTATTACAATTACTTTCACTCATGCACATATAAGAACACATAATAGTTAATATATCACCAACATTGCACATTATTAGTCGAAACAACACAAGTTTTGGAAATTAAAACAAATTGACAACATCACTCTTCGACTTCCCGCCAAAACTCCCAATCTTGTATCATAAGATGACGTAAAGGTAAAAAGTATGAAGGTAGCACATAGGTCCTATTTTATTATAGTCTATTTTCTTTTACGTTTTCTTTCCTGAGTACCGGTTATTCGGAAAAAAAATTACTGTACTGGACAATTTAATAATTTACATCTAGGATTAGGTATCTTACATCTAGTATAAGTTGTAGAGGCACAAGATGTCACGTGTTAACTTATAATTGCAAAGACAATAAATCGGAGCAACTATAATCGT
This sequence comes from Phalera bucephala, assembly GCA_905147815.2. NCBI lineage: Eukaryota > Metazoa > Arthropoda > Insecta > Lepidoptera > Notodontidae > Phalera > Phalera bucephala. Next base: position 25,912,176 of record LR990613.1, on the reverse strand, counting down.
GTCCACATTTCCACGGAGAAAGTTATCAGGGAGTTTTGGTGGTAAGTTGAAGAGTGATGTCGTCAATTTGTTTTAATTTGTGTTGTTTCGAGTAATAATGTGTAATGTTGGTGGAATATTAACCATTATGTATTCTTATATGTGCATGAGTGAAGGTAATAGTAACAAAGTAATAATACGTGCCTTTTCGATTTCCTTCAAAACGCCCATCTTAATTGGTATGTAAAGTATCAATCGCATTACTATCCAGGGTGGGGTCCTTCCTCAATTTTATTATCATCGTTGTCATAAAGTTCATCAGGCAGTTGAATTACTTTATACAAACACGATTATGCATCTCACTGGACATTGGCAAAATACACTTAAAATTAGTGTGAATCCATAACTTAAAGAAGAAGTAGAAAGATTTTTTTTTATGTTTAAGGCATCACGCCGACGCGTATTCTGCCAATGTCAAGTATTACGAATATTCATTCCAAAATTAATTCAACTCCCCAACGAACTTGACGACAAGGATGATTATGAAATTGATGAAGTGCTTCACCCTGGATATTAAAGCAATGGATACTTTACATACCAATTGCGACGGCCGTTTTGAGGGAAATCAAAAAGGCACGTTTTATCACGTTGTTACAATTACCTTTACTCGTGCACATATAATAATACATAATGGTTAGTATTCCACTAAAATTACACATTATAATTCGAAATAACACGTTTTGTAAATTAAAACAAATTGACTTGATGATTGAATCTTCAATTTCCAGCAAAACACTCGAGAAGAAAGTTATCGGTATTTCACACTATTTAAATAGTCATGTACCACAATATACTTTTTTGTCGATAATAGAAATAAAATAAAAATGAATCTTATACAACTAAAACTTTTTAGGTTAGGTTTCAATGTTCGGACAGATGTAAAAATGACGTCGATATTTTTTTCTTTACAATTTTTATTACTTGAAAAATCTTATGTAAAATCGTTATCTATATCCAAAATAAATTCATTTACTCCACAATTTATTGTTTATATGCACACTTAATACAATGGAACCTTAATTTAATAAAGACAAATAGTATTTTTAAATATTTCGATAATGTATGTCGATTGATTTAGTTGTTAGTTCTACTCTATTCGTCTTATATATCCTGCGACATGTTTTCTTGTCTCGACATTTGCACCTGTCAAATTGTCAGTGTCAGTCAGTCAGTAATTTGTGAACATGATTACACGTAATTATCATGTTTTATTTTTTCACTTCCACTTGTTGGTATCACTGCCTCGTTGGTTCTGCGACGCATAGTTTGGTTAGGTACAGGGTTCGAAACCCATTTTTTTTTAAAAGACTTTGCCCCACGTTTGGAATTATTTCTGTGTCATGGGTGCGTTTACTTACATAAAATTCACATACACAAACACCCGGACCGTAATAAATCGAACCCGCGTCTTCTCGATCCAGTAGGCCGTCCTATCAAGCCGTCCGTCCGATGGGAAAAAGATTACTGGCCTCTAGCACTTCACCGAATGCGTCGTACGACTACACTCATCTAGTTCCTGCCAGCTGCACTGTAAAGATCGGGCAAAGAGTGTTGCTTGTGTTGCAAAATTTTGAGACAAGTGTAAGTCCTAGTGTTTTTTTAAACCGAAACCTAGTTTTTTAATTTAATAAATGTAAAAAACGCAGACAGAAGCCAGAGAGAAAACTAAGTTCTTTAATATCCCCATTCCAACTGGTACGTGAATTGGCAAAAGTACTTATAACGTTCCAATAAATTGATGGGGGGAACTGCGTATCCCGGAAACAACGAACTCGGACTGGAGCGCCCCGAATATTGGAGCCGCGACGCGGTGCCAAATGTCCTAGTTATTCTTGCTAAATCTACTGTTTCTATTATCTGCATTGAGAATCATATTGCATATATCTGTTGGTACATTTCAAAAGTAACGTTATTTAGGCAAATAACATAAAACCGTTAGAAACGTTACAGCCGCAATCATCATATTATATAAACACCAAAATCTTGCAGCACGCTAGGAATTACTCCTGTGTAGTGAGTGTGTTTACAAATACGGTATAGGTACCTAGGTTTGTTAGTGGATCGTAACCTAAACTGGAAGTTACACGTAAATGACGTTTGTGGTAAACTAAGATCGATTCTGGGTAAATTCTTTCAACTTAGCTCTTTTGTAAGAAAAAACATACTGTATGTTCTCTATTATGCACTTGCTGACTCATTGATAAGCTATGGTTTAAGCAGCTACGGGCACACGTTTAAGACACAGTTGGATTATATAAAACAATTACAAATTAGACTCTTACAATACTTAGTTAATAAAAAGGTTAAACAACAATGCAAACCTGATTATGAAAACCTGTTTTGTATTTGTAAAATACTTCCAGTACATCTTAAAGTAGAATATCTCATTGCTATTGAACAATATTATAAAACAGATTATAGAGAATTGATAACGCAGAAGTACTATACCAGGCAGGTTAAACAAGGAAAATTCATAATACCATCAGTTAAAAATTATTATGGACAAAGAACACGGCGTTATTTAACACCTGTAATATATAATAACATAAGTTTGTTGAGATGCTTAAAAAAAGATACATCAATTGCATCATTAAAGAAAAAACTTAAAAAAAATATGCTTCTACTACTTAAAAAGTGACAGTTGTTATTATTTCGATAATAATTAAAAGTGTACAAGCTGTAGACAAACAGAGCGCCTCCTTCGTCAACAAACTGTGTCGTGCAGTTTGGCGAATTTGTATATCATTCTATTTGTAACTATTTATCGAAATTAAATAAATTAAAAAAAAAAAAAAATGAAATTCATATATATTTGATTCAGTGGGCGGAACGGCTTTAAGTATAAACTAGTGGACCAAGCCGTCCGTCAAAATTGGCGCCTTATTAAACCCTAGGTTGCGGAAACACTAAAATGTTTTTAAAATGTTGTTTTAAAGTGGCCGAGAGGTTAATATTATTGTTACGGATAATTTAATGCCGAATAACGGGCGAAATACTTTATTAAGCGCTGTACGTACAAAACAGTACGTCGAAGATTAGTACACACGAGTACTGAACACACACTAGTACTACTCTTGCTAGTACCCAAATACTCCTTCCAAGTCGCTGAGTCACTCGTAGTATCTGTCTATCGTTACTAAGATCGCCGGTGTACTCCACTTAGATCGCTTGTTCCCAATTTGATCGCTATCGCTTCCGAAGAGAGACTGTGTCCGACGCCGCGTTGAGTGTTCCTTTTATACTCGTATGACAGTTCTAAAACGGACGCGAACCCTGTAAGTTCATCGATAGAAAAGTACAACGAACAATAACAGGCGCGCCCCACAAAGCGGTATTATTATTACATACCTATTTGTACGTGAATAAGTAGGCACTTGTTTACCGCGACCGCGCGCCGGCGGTAATTAAAGGGGAGGAACCTTCTAGACGGATTCTAGATGTTCCTTGACGAATTGATAGGGGACCTAAAGGAGTGTAATGCGTTTTTAAATTAACATTTCTCGATAAGGGGTTCACGGGATATCGAGGTGTATTGCAGTCGTAACAATATTACTAATTCGACGAATATACATAATCATCAGCCTAAAGATCTATAGGATGAAAGATATCCATAGGATAAAGGATGTGTTGTACGCATCCAGCTTTACCCGCTTCCTTCACCTGGTTTTCGGTCCATCTTGAGTCTAAGGAAGTCTTAGTCGTGAATCTAAAAAAAAAATATAAAAATAGTTCATTCAGATCAAAAATGGAATGTTTGCAAATTTCAATTGAGAAACGATGACATCTGCAGAATTTAGAAACTGTGTTGTAGATATCAATGCCCTCCTCCAATTACATAAAATAATAAAAAGCAAAAGTGAAATAAAACATGCATACAAACGTAACATTAATAAGCGTGCATTTATGTGTACCATGTACGTGTGCGTGCGCGTGTGTGTGTGTGCGTGTGTGTGTTTGTATGTGTGTGTGTGTGTGTGTGTGTTATGTATGTGTAGATGTGTGCGCATGTATGAACATGTGTAATACTTTTATACGTATGATCATATTTTGTCGTGCTTATAAAACAGACGCCTTAAGAAGGTTTTCGGTTTCTTCATAGGACAAAGTCTAGTCTTAATCTAGTTTTAAAACTAACGTTTTAGTACAAAAATCAGACTACGATGCACGACTGATTTACGTTCTGTAATACGGGCCTAAATATCTAATGTGTGAGAACCCTTCTTAAGGTGCATAGATAAAAATAATTGGATTTATCTTATTACTATATATGCCTGTATTCCCTAAACGGGAGTGGCAGAGGTGTACTGAGTACACCCACCTTTCGCCGACTATGTTAGTTCCTATGTAATAGAGGGCAAGCCTATTGCCATAGTACCAGGCACAATGTCAGACGCCGGACTCATGGGTACTGTAAATGATTCTACAAAAAAAATTGATCGACCTAGGATTTGTAGGTTTATACAATTTACAGAAAACATTGTTTATATTAGCCCTGTTAAGAAACTGTCCCACCGTTCGGCACGGGCCTCCTCTCAAACTGAGAGGGTTTAAGCCATAGTTCACCAAGCTGGCCCAGTGCGGGTTGGCAAACTTCACACACCTTCGAAAAACTCTTAGACATGCAGGTTTCCTCACGATGTTATCCTTTACCGTTAACGCAAGTGAAAGTAAATTTTTAATACGCACATGCTTTCGAAGATGGAGGTGCTTGCCTAGGTTAGAACCCGAGACCTTTGACTTTGCAGTCCACTTGGCTATATTTGTAAAAACATAACCGAAATTATTATATGCAGTAATTTATTTTATGAAGACGCGAACAATAAAAATTTACGAGACTGTTGTTGACGTCTCCTTCCCCTCTCGTTATAAAGGGAAGTCGGTGATCAATAACAGAATTGGATAACTGAAGCGACACAAAGCGAACCTTAAAGAAGGATCTAAATACTATAAAGCTCTAATTATTACTAATTTCATCAGCTGACTTAAGATAAATAATTTTTAATGAAATTCTTATTGACGTAGCGAGAATTTCTTGACACTCAAAATGTATACACTATTTTTTTTATCTTAGAGAGAGAATAGAAAATACCAACATCTTCTTTTGCTTACAGATATCCCTCGTTTTCTTAGATCATCTCATACACGCTCACATTTACAGAGACTCTGAATTACCCATTAGATAAGACACGGTCGATTTCGTAATGGTAAGATTATAATGGTAATGAGACGAACTATGAGAGTGGAGGAAATCAGAGAGGTATGTAAGGGAAGAAACCTTTTGGAACTCTGTACTCGCTGCCTACCCCGCAAGGGATCTGGCGTGAAGATATAGATAGATAGTAAATTCAGTGGCTTGAGCCATATTCAGTGTCAAGCTGAATTCAAACACAAACACGCCTATATTGCTCACGGGGGGATTGCAAGGTAAACTGTGTGGACCACATAATCGTATATTTGTATCCCAAATTTTGCTCACGATGTTGGGACCCAAAGGAATAGGGTGTCAGCCCATTAACATTATGCTGGGCAGAATTCTAGACTCCGAACTACTATTTACCGTATAAACAGACATTATTTATTATGTCTAACACAATTAGAGTGTGTGTGGTGGTTATGGAGGATTAAGGCAAGGGATCTGGCGTGATGATATAGATAGATAGTAAGATTATATGGCCGAGAGAAAAAGCTAGATGCGTGCGTTTAATATTAAACTGGTTATCGTAGAGATCTTTGCGGAGGACTTGTGTTCTATTGTTCAAGGCATTGGACCTGAAGGTCAAGTCAAGAGTCTCCGTAACCGGCGAGCGTGTATGAGACGAACTATGAGAGTGGAAGAAGCCAGAGAGGTATGGAAGGAAAGAACCTGTTGGAACTCAACTCTGTACTCTCTGCGTACCCCGCAAGGGATCTCGCGTGATGATACAGAATATGATTATATACTAATATCGTATTTTGAAGACTACATTTTTATTATATCAGTTACACTCACCTAATACAAAAAACATTTCGACTTATATAACTAGCTACGGCATGGATTATCATAATTGGCCTCGCTCACGACGCGTATCGATTTTTGGCTTGCCCTACCCCGAGATGGATCTCCTTTTGGCCCCTTCTCGTAATCAATCATTTCGATCACAAACTACACATAACAAGTCATATACATATCTATTCACTTCATCGAAAATATTTATCCTCAGTCTGATATCAATTTAGTTCACATCAAATTAATATTCAACCATCGATCTGACTGTCGAAGCCCGTGACGAGGCGCGTCGGCTGAATCAGTTCTACCAGTAATATTGATTGTGTGTGTTTTGATAAATGACCTTCTAATGTCCTATGACTTGGCAGACTGGTTTATTTAAGATCGCACGGGTCTAAAGTAAAAGAATTTCAGATTTTTTACATTTTACGGAGCCAATATGGAAACGAAATATTCTACGTGTTTTTTTCGATTTCGTTCCAACGAAGCGAAGACTTCAGCTATCACCCACTGTTAGGTAAAATTCTAATCTCAAATAATAAAAAAGAAAATAAATCTACGGCACCCCTACATTCCCCGAGCGAGAGTGGCAGATGCACAGATATCGATTTACACAATATCTGAAATAAAACTATTTTACGGATTTTATCGCGGTTTATTTTTTTTTATTTTTAGTTCCCGACGTTTCGAGTGCTTTGCAGCACCCATGGTCACGGGAGGGACTGAGGTGTTAGACGTCCAATAGGCATAGTTGTTCCGGGGTACCCTCAAACTTCTTAATTCTTTTTGTTGTTGTTGGTCCGATCTACGCAGAATGAGCTCACGGTGTCTTGAGGTCTTGCAGTGTTATGCTTGGTTTTGGATTTGATTATATTAATTACCGGATCCCAAGACGATGGAAGCACCCAGCCATCTTCTCTATTGAAATTAGGATGTTTTTTAATTTCAATAGCCTCGCGAACCATCCTTGGTAGGAATCGGTGTTCTTTCACGAAGATTTGTGGTTTATCAAATCTGATGTTATGGCGGGTGCGGTCAAGGACATGTTCACAGACTGCAGACTTCTTTGAGCGACGGTGTTTTAGGTCAGCTATGTGTTCTTTAACCCGAGTTTTTACCGGTCTTTTTGTTTGTCCTATATAAGAGAGACCACATTCACAATCAAGCTTGTAAACTCCTGCATCTTGTAGAGGGATCTGACACTTGACAGATGGTAAAAAGTGACTGATCTTCTTCGGCGGCTTATAAAATGTTTTAATCGAAGCACGCTTCAAGATGTAGCCAATCTTGTCCGTGACTCCTCTCATGTAAGGTAGTACAGCAGGGAGACGCTCAACTGTGGCTGGTTTCACTCGATCACTGTGACGTTGGCGTGGGACTCGAAGCTTATTATCGTGCAGGACTTGCTTGACATGTTGAAGCTCGGCAGCCAGATGTTTCTTGTCACAGATCCCTTGTGCTCTCTGAAACAAAGATTTACCCACGGTAGCTAACTGTGTTGGATGGTAATGAGATTCACCGTTTAAGTACCTATCAGTATGGGTCTTTTTACGATAAACCGTATGGCTTAAGGTGTAAAAATAAAAAAAAAATAAACCGCGATAAAATCCGTAAAATAGTTTTATTTCATGTGTAATATTCGCGTAAATCTAAGAACTCAATATACACAATATCTGTGAGCAGAAATGTTCAACGGTACTCTCATGCCGATAATAGATTCACAGTAACTGTTAATTTTGTAAAATAATCTAATATCAGTATGAGCGAGCTATAAACTAAGCAAAATCCAGACTAGAGTACTTCTGAGAAATGTTCAATAGAAAAACTTCAGTAACACTTTGCCCGAAGTCAGGACTTTGGACTGATCGCCAGACATGGCCGTCCTCCGTCACGCCTATAATCCCCATGCGGGGGTGGCAGAGGTGTACCGTGTACACCCACACTTCGCTTGAGGCGAGCTCATTGCCATAATTAGGCACAATTTCAGATTCCCGACTGATACTGGGAATTTTGGATAGAAAACCTACATTTGTCCGACCTTGAATTTGAACCCAGAACCTCGTGCTCGCAAAGCACATTATCCCCCGCTAGTCCAAGGAGGCAGGCATAAATCTTTACTTATCTTATTAACATTTTCTTCTACTTTCGATACTGCTATCTCTACTGAAGATGGTCAAGTGATACCTGCAGTTCCACAACCAAAGTAACTTTAACAGTTCTGCAGATTTTTGATTTATTGATGATTGATCTATTCAAAATTATATCACAATAAAAATTAGGACAGAAAAATTCCAGAGTAGACACCACATGTTGGGACCGACGATGTTGTGAGGATCGCAGGTAGTCGTTAGATGAAGGTGGCATTGAACTGGTTGCAGTGGAGAGCGATTGGGTAGGCCACACTGGACAAGTATAGGCTGAGATGATGGTGATGAATATGAAATTCCAGAACTAAAGCAAGTCGTAACCTTTCTTTTGCAGATTTTTTATTAATCTTTCAAAAATTATATAACCATGAAAAATTACCACATAATGATAATTAGCAACCAGATAAGCAAGCCAAGCCTATGATCCCAAACTGAGCAACCTTTGTGTTGTAGAGACTATTCAACGAACCGAGCGATTATAACAATACCAAGATCTATCTATCTATCTATCTATCTATAACCTCACGCCAGATCCCTTGCGGGGTAAGATCAAAGACAATTAGTGAAGTTCTCTACCGAAACATACTTCGTACGGAGCCAAACCCACAACTTTGGCGTTTGCGCTTCAAATATTGCCACTATCTTCATACTTTGATCGACAATAACTTGTACTATTCTAGAAATCCGATAACACCTAAACGATTACTATACTTCTACGAATCATGACGCACGGAAAGCGCGACATGATTCATAGAAGTATAGTTACAGACACTTTCTCTCTAATAGAATAATAAGCCAAGTTATTTTCAAGAAAACTTGTGAAATATGTATCGCTTTTTTAAGTATTTGGGTTAAGGGAATTACTAATGATGTCAACGACCAATTTTCATTTGAAAATTTCCCTTGTTTGATGACCTTTCAGATATAACTAATTAAAATAAAAAAGGCATCCATACAAGGTATAGACATCCTACTTTAAGCTGTTTTTTGTGTATATTTTATTCATATCCAATCTACCATTGAATAGAACATTAGCAAAGTATATTTAGTATAGATTGATTTAAAATATTATTTTCGAAGCTTGTGACGAGCCCTGCGAGCTTATTATTGTTGTCCTGAACTAGCAGCGCCTCGTAAAAAGCGACTAAACCTAGCATCAGAATATATACCGATAGCAATTGTATAAGTGGGGCTGTACTCTGGAGTCACAACAGAGAATGCCTCGTTCGAGCTGAGTGTTATCGAAAGAAGGAGAACACAATTTAAAGTAGCCGTATCGATGGCATTCACAGTCCTAGTCAGTAAGGCAACTGTTGCCTTGCAAAAAGCTGATATCTAGTAAAACTGCAAATTGCAAAGCATTAATATTTTTCACAACGCGTGGGATATCTTGGGTCGTAATATTAAGGAAATTATAATGACGTTGCCTCGCCACTTGTTCACTTCAGTGTAATTTAATCCATGAAACGTAAGTACAATTCATGTATTTCAACAAACTGCTTTCGTAAAGAATCCTTAACGCTTCAACTTCAGACTGCGTACCTTTCTTCCTGACGTCACAGACTCAAGATATAAATAGCTTCAAAGTCACATAACTACGTTTCTTCCAAGCCAGCTACACACTCTACATGTTACTTTAACCCAGATTTGTCGAAAATACTCCTCGGATTATCCCAGTAGGTCGGTTCACGTCAATCGCCGCTTTGAACCCTTTATCTAAAACGAATACCCAACAAGTTATGGCCTTCAGCATTCACGACCGCTGACATTTAATGGTGAACGTGACGGATTAGTGTCAGCTTAATTACTTCTCGTCCGTTTTGTCAATTATCGCTTGAAAGTTTTAGTTAAAAATGTTTTGCCGTGAAGTTCATATGCGTAAAGGAACTGTAGGCGGATCCAACTGTGGAATTTAAACCTTATAAATACTGTTTTATAACCTAATTAATATTTCGGAAATTGATAAGCTGCGGGCGGCTGAACTATGTCTAACAGTGGAGATGCTTTCCTCTTTACTTCTATAATAAAGCGTTGTTCTACACTAGGAACTATTCCTAGATCATGTTTGCACAAATATTTTACTACTTGATCCAGTGACTCCAGCGTCAGCCACTCCTATGCTCAAATCACTAGACCAAGTGAATGATCGCATCTTCTTTTAAAAACATGACAATAGGGGAAGGAATACACGGACACCATGAATGTGTGCCATGTAAAATGAAATACTGCATTAATATTGCATCGTCACCCAGTTTTAACATGGATTTAAAGGTTCAAAGTCTTTAGCTTATTGAGAAGTTAGTTTAAAATCGATTGCATTTATACCAAACAGATGAACAAACTAGAAAGCGAGTTTATATAAATTTAATAATGTGTTAAAAAAAAGTGGGCGGCACGTTAGTGGACCCACGTCACCCTCTATAAAACCGTAGATAAAACAACACACAGAATATATAACCCCTTTCAAGTGTCTTGAGTAACGCTCAAAGTCCACACGTCCAAATAGTACCGAAGATCAAAATGGCGATGCCATGAATTGTTATGTGAAACCGTTCGAATTCGGTAAGCACGGGAGGCGAGCTGCGCCATAAAAGGACCATTTATATTTTACAGTTGAGTTAAAGCGTTGCATGAATTGCATACATGAATTACGAGCGTGCATCCTATCCGACTGCAGTTAGTTTACCAATACTTAGGCTACCAATTCAACAAGAGAAATCGAGGAAACCTAAACTAGCGGGATTTGATATATGGTTCAATCTTATCTGTAAATTAAAAAGTTCTGCCAGCTTTATTTTCTTAGAACGTAAGAAGATTGTGTGACAAGAATAAACTACCATTAAGCGTTATGTTAGAAAAAGCTTCTGATATTATAGACTATTCTTGTATCGTTGGTGCGTTAACAAATATAAATAATATATGTAGGTTCTAGTAATAGATGTCCCGTTGGGAATTAAAACTATGACTTTTCCGATGAGCCTAATTAGCCTCTACTTAAGCCACTAGAGCAAATTATGAGTAATTACAATAAGTTCTTATGTGATGATGATAATGATGATGATGATGATTGATCCGACCGATTTCGGCCATGGCGACCACTTTGACCCCTAGTCGGAGTAATGCCGCTGATGCGCTCGAAGATGGCTTATGTAGCCTTCGCGGCGAAACTCCGCGCACACTGAGGGCACGTGAGTGCGCCGTTCTCATAATTGTATGATATGGCAGCAGGTGGGCGAGCCTTTAACTGATTGCGTTTGGCGTCAAGGTCAGCTTTACGCTGAGCCTCGAACTCGTGTACTTGGCTGTTCACCATCCTGCGCCATTCTGACCGCTGTGCTGCCAAACGTTCCCAACGAGAGGGCTCTATGTTGCATCTCTTCATATGTCGCTTTTGGACATCCTTGTACCGGAGGAGGGGACCGCCATGATTCCGCTTGCCTTTCTCCAGTTCAGAGTAGAAGATGCGCTTCGCCACTCTTTCCTCCGCCATAAGAGATACGTGACCGCACCACCGAAGCTGTCGACGCATTAAATAGGCCTCAATGCCACCAACATTGGCTCGTCGCAGAACTTCGGTATTTCGCACTCTATCGGACCATCTGATCCTCATGATGGTACGGAGGCATTTAAGGTGGAAGCGATACAGAGTGCGAATGTGGCGGCGGTATACACACCACGTCTCAGAGGAGTACAGGAGGTTTGGCAGCACGATTGCCATATACACCGATATCTTAGTGGGCAACTTAAGGTTATGCGAGCAAAAGACCTTGGTACATAGCTTGCCGAATGCCACAGCTGCGGTACCCACCCTGCTATTGATCTCAGCATCAAGGTCACACTTGGATGTTACAGTGTTCCCCAGATAGCGGAATCTATCCACCTGCTTTAGCACATCCTCACCAAGTTTTATGGTCAGTGTCTCGTGACCGTGTAAGTCCAGGGACATCACCTCCGTCTTATTGATACTGATCTTTAAGCCGAACTTACGGCAGGCTTGGTGGTATGCGGACATAAGCTGTTGCAGGCCGTCTAGGGATTCTGATAGGAAGCACAAGTCATCAGCATACATGATCTCAGTAATCAGTGCGTAAGAGACTTTAGTGCGAGCCTTAAGTCTAGCCAAGTTGAAAAGGCTGCCGTCTGTGCGGAAACGGATGCGGACTCCCTGAGAAACAGTGTGTAAGACCTCTCTAACTACCACCGCAAAGTATAAGGCGAACAGAGTAGGCGCTAAGACACATCATTGCTTCACCCCACAGGTAACGGGGAAGAAGTCTGTCTGTTCACGGTCTACGGCAACGCAGCATTGCATGTCGTCATGCAGGAGTCTAAGAAGTCTCACAAACATTTCCGTGCACCCGAGCTTACCTAGCACCAACCATAGAACTTCCCGAGGCACACTGTCGAAAGCCTTCTCCAGGCCAACAAAGCAAAGGTACAGCTGACAGCCCTGTTCCCTGCTCTTTTTCACCCTTGTGCTTGTAAAGAGCACTTATGCGCGATACTTTAAAGGTATCCGGAACGCGCTCCTCCTCCCACATGCGAACAAATAGTTCCCACACTAACGTGTGCAACTCCTCTCCGCCGTATCTTATCAGCTCTCCCGGTATAAGGTCAATGCCAGCCGCCCGTTTGTTTTGTTGCTGTCTGATGGCAGTAACAACCTCGTCACGCAATAGATTCTCGTCCAGCTCAAAGGCGAGAGGGAGCTGAGGCATTAAACCGATACTTTGCAGATCAGCTGATCGATCCACATTTAGCAAAATGTTGAAGTGCTCCGCCCAGCGCTTTAGTATATCCTCCTTGCTTGTCAACATGTGCCTACAGTCTAGAGACCTTAAAGGCACCCGAGCTTGGTAGGATGAACCAATCAGCTTACGTACCTCACTGTAGAACTCACCCAGCTGGTTTGTGTCAATGAGCCATTGCATGTGACTAGCTTTGTCCTGCCACCACTTGTCTTTCATATGTTGAGACCACTTGCGCAATTCGAGGTCACTAGCTTTTACAACCGCAACGCTTCCTCTCTGCTTTTTGTGCTGTCGCAGGAGATATCGGTGTTTGTCGAATGCTGCCCGCAGGGTTTCATCATTTCCATCAAACCAGTCTTCGTTGCGACGGATGTTTTTACCCAGTACAGTTGAAGCGGTATCCATGATATGAGATGACATAGTTCCCCAGGCAGCATCAACATCACCTACCTCATTAGCTGGCATCAGCTTTTCAGACAGGGCTTCAGCGTATTTCTCCCTGACCGCGATATCTTCTAGCTTATCCAAGTTCAAAGAAGCAAGCTTTTTTATAAGAGATCTACGCGGGCGACGGAGGCGGATTCGTAGCTTAGTGACAATAAGTCGGTGGTCAGACCAGCAGTGCGCACCACGCATGACGCGGGTGACCTGTACTTGGCTGAAATCTTTTTGTCTCACGATAGCATAGTCAATCAAATGCCAATGCTTAGATCTTGGGTACATCCATGTTGTCTTGTACTTGGCGGCAAGTGGTTGGCAACTGACCATTGCTGTTCATGTTGCCAACTCCATGTCTACCCAGAACTCCAGGCCAAGCCTCATAGTCCCGTCCAACCCTGGCATTGAAATCGCCCAGCAATAAAACCTGCTCCCTGGCGTTGAAGCTATCGAGGCAATGTGTCACTTCCTCATAGAACTTTTCTTGATGTCATCAGACTTGTCTAACGTTGGAGCATAGACACTGATGACATTAAGGTAGTTGTCTTTGTCCAGGTGAAGGCGCAGTGTGGTTACGCGGTCTGAGATATGTACAGGGTACTCCTCTAAATGCTTTGCTAAGTGATTCTTGATGGCAAAACCTAGCCTTGATCGTCGAGTTTCGGAGGCAGCGGTACCTTTCCAGAAGAAAGTGTAGCCGCTACCTATTTCCACCAGCTCTCCTTCATCGGGGAGATGTGTTTCGCTGAGAGCAGCCACATCCACGCTATAGCGATGAAGTTCCCGAGCTACTATGGCGATCTTACGTTCAGGGCAGGCGTTGACATCTCGATCAAGAAGCGTTCTCACGTTCTACGCGCCGAATGCCATAACAGGTGTTCTTTTTAAACTTCCTTTGCGGCGTCGACCACGATTTGAATGATGCGATGATAGCTGCAGTTACTACCATCTGCTATGTCGGGACGAGCATTTTTTAGGGCACCTTTTCTAGCCCCCTCCCCAGCTGAGCGGGGAAAGCAGTGCCTCCCTAAACAGGGCTGCTTTGACATCCCAAGTGCTGCTGAGCCCGTGCTGTCGTCCCAAATGTGCAGCGCGGAAACGACCACGGCGTGTTCTCACGCCCCCGGGACCGCCTACGTGCAGATATCAGGCAAAGCCTAGTTTGCATCAGGCTAGACCTCTCTACTTTTACCCATCGCCACAGGACTTTTGCGTACTCGGAGTCCAGTAACGGAAGCGGTCAGGTGCGCAGGAAATATTAAGGTGCACAAGTATACGCGCGAGACACAGGTGCACATACTCATCCTTATCCTTCTGGGCCCAGTGGAACGGAGACCGTTACGACCGGAGAAGGACTCAGACAGACGGAGCAGTATCACGGTGAGCAAGATACAAGGAGTCAGTATTTTCTCACACTCCCTTAATCGCCTTTTACGATACCCACGGGAAGATATGGGGTGGTGCTATTCTGCTCTGCCGGCTGTCTTATGTAGAGTGGCGTTCATTGGCATATGCAGTTATTCCAATAGCACCCTTATATATTTACTACATAAGGCATCAAAACACGATAAGTGAATTCTTATACTGTCGTACAAGGATCTTTAGGCCCATGGCCAAAATCCAAACTAACTCTGTCAATAAGTGAAATGTCACTTCATGACAGTCGTAGAGTTTCCGTTTGTTATGAAATTTATCCAAGTTTTTTTTTTTAATTCGTAACCGTGCGGACCCACTTATTAAAATACCTCAAACATTACGTCCTTTTACTTCTCATAGCGAATATGTATAAAAATACATTTCAACAAAAATAAAAACTTTGATGTAGCAACATAAAAGGGAGAATGCAACAAGCTCAAGGGAACCTCGATGTAGGGTCGCAAGACTGTAAGGGAAAACGAAGAATTGTGTCCTTCCCAATTGCGGTTGACAGTTTGAAGTCGTTACATTATCTTCAGCCGCAAAGAAGTCATAACCAAATATATACTTTATGCAGAAGCATAAAGCCGTTATGCTAATTATACTGGCTACCATTATTTAAGTAAGCCAACGACCTCCTATTTCGGGGTAGCGTTTCAACAAGATCATTTATTATCTCGATCACCGCCATTTTGCCCTTACAAATTCGAGATCCGCGAGGATGCTTCCACGAATCTTCATGCCACGTCATAATTCCGCTCAATTTGTATAATCACACTTAATGATATCTGGCCGGTGCTGTGCAGGCAACTCACGTTACGGGTATTGCAATACGAGGCGTTAAAGCGTAATGGCGTTTAGAACACGGTTAGCACGTAGAATTCCGGTGCTATCGTTTCTCGCGGCAAGCTGGTTCAGTTGTAAGCATTAGAACTTACACGTGACTGGTTAAGACCTAGGGCAATATGAGATATGCCAAATTAAGATTTGGACATTAATTTCGTAGACGGTATTGCGATGCTGAATTGTACCCTTCAGTCTACACAGAACGCAACGTGAACTTCTAAGTCCGAAGTTTAAAAATTAAGTGCGTAATACGCACTGGGACCTTATACACTATGACCAAACGCGGCGCGTTACGATAACTTTGCGAAACAATCGTGTAATGGTATTCTGTATTTTTTATGAGGCACTAGTAGCGCTGTGCGACCGCGGTGTTCTTACCGATTCCCAAGGTAAAGCAGCGTTCGACGCGGTCTGCCTGAGATGGGTGACCGTTTGTGGCAATTTCATATTCGAGCGTCTCCATGCTTTAGAATGCACGTTAAGCTGTTGGTTCCGGCTACCACTCAATGTGGTAGTCGTCAGGCCAAGGTCGTTGCCAAGCGGCTTGATAAGTTTTAATAGCAGGTGGCCACAAATCAATCTCTACCAATCTGCACTGAGCCTGCCTGGTGAGGTATGACCAAATCTCTCTTACATCGCTTTGTGAGAAATGGCCTTTGTCCAGCAGTGGGCAGTATAGGTATACCATATAAATATGGTGGTATGGTGGATTCTTGGTAAATAAAGTGTAATTTTTCATAGAAACATTTCCAGTATCAGTCCGGAATCGTGCATTGTACCCGGTATAATGAATATAGGTTTCTCCCAACAGCATTGGGCCCTAAAATTGTCGTCGAAATATAGGTGTACACAGTACGCCTCAACTCCCTTGCTTGCAAAATATAAGCGTAACGTTATTATCCTTTATCTAATTTTTACAAGCTTTTATTTAACTTCCAATGTTCGTATGGGTATCTGTTTCCGGTTCAAATATTGTGATCCATTTTTCAAGCACTTGCGGGTATCCGATTGAGCTGAAATTTGGCACACGTAAGTTCGGTGACAATGCAATAATATGGTACAATGGAGCTGATCTGATGATGGAGTCGGACGGTGACCATGGGAACATGTGCAATATACAACGCAACCCCCTCGTGTTTAGGCTTGTTAGATTTGTCTTGACGAGTACTTTAGACCCGGATGGTGACCTGGATCTGATGATGGAGCCGAAAATAAGCCATACGAACTCCTCAAATAAGTAAGATATCTTCGTCGTGGTGTTGCTATAAAACAGAGGTTCCCAGACTTTTTTTCTCATAAACCACTTTCAAAATTTAGCTGGTTCCGGTGGACCCCCTGCAGCTACATTTCTACCATATTCCCAAAACCCGATAAAAAATTTGTAGATTAGATCGAACTGTGGAAATTTGCGTTGCGGCTGAGTTCCAACCACGCATTAATAGTTTTCGTAAGAAAAGTGAGAATTGATTGGTTAATTAATTAATTGATTGTGTTGTGAGTGGATGTCAAAAAAGTAAAGTAGGCCTTTTCTTTTCGAAATTCCGGAAACATGAGTGACGTTTATCCCTGGCATTCGTATTTATATAAGTAAAGAATCAAACAATGCAAGATTGCAAGCACACACACCCCAAGTCGTATTTCGACCCTTTGCACGTCTGAACAAGCGTTGCGGACGGGGGCGGCGCTTTGCAAGTCTCGACACGTTGTACTGAATATGGAATATGCAAGATTTTACAAGTAACAGTCGCTGAGCTTCTTAAAATATTATCTGCCTACATTGATAGGTGAAGTCAAGCCAACATTTTAGTTCTTCACTATCGAAAGCAAATACATTTTACGAATTGTGAACCCCCATTTTTTTGTCACGCCAGCGTAGACCCCCGTCGAGTCTCCCGTCCCCGAGCGTCCCGAGACTTTGGGAACTAAGGCTATAAAAGCTCATATTTAAAAATGTCTTTATAAAATTAATCTATTCATTATTATGTGATTCAGTAAGATTTTCATGTATTTTACCAACACTGGTTCCAGTTGAAATTTCAGTTTCGTTAACCGCACTCATTATCGTTAGGACTAATGGTTGGTGTTATCTGCTGTTTAGTTTTGTTACTAGTCATTCATCAGTGCTTATCTTTTGGTGAAAGTTTACTGTTTAGTTTGTTTTTCGTAGTTCAGCGCAGTTGATTTTTTTTTTATTAATACTAGATACACTTTTAAATGTGTATCTTTCACGCTGACTGTTTTTCGAAGGGGTGCGTTCAGGTGTACATAGTCCATCCATATTTAGCAATTGCTTGATCAATATTAAATACAATAATATATTAATACATTTTGACAAAATATACAATATATGTATGGTCCTCTAAATTAATAGTCATGATGATAAATGTGTGCCTAATTTCGGATATCTCTAATTTCCACTTCTGTAGGGGACTGTGACATGTATTTTTTTTAATTTTATTAGGTTCTACCTCTGTTCTGGGCACATTTTCAATCAAAAAATCATCACTCATACCGAAACCTATATATTGAGAACAACACAAAGATTTGTCCCGCGCGGGGACGCGAAGCGAAGCGGCCTACGCGCTCACCAAGAAACCAAGCTGTCATATTAAATTGAACTTGAAATATATGAACATAAAAAGCTTGAAATAATTATATACTAACATAATCCATTTCAATTCAACCGCCCACACCATAAAAACCGCCTAAGTTGATACATGTAAAAGAATTTTATCCACGCAACTGTATACGCCCAAATAAGCCTTCTTATAATTAAAAATAACAAGGTTGAAACGACCTCAGGCCAACACGTGTTTGTGCACGAAATTATGGCGTTTTTTACGTACGACGCTGGATACAAAGCTATCCTGGATCCTTATTCACTATACCAAAATGCAGCGTGTTACGACAACTTCGTGAAATTATCGTGCAATGGTATTCTGTATACTAACGTAGTACGGAGTACCATTAAATGATCTCTATCTATCTATATCATCACGCCAGATCCCTTTCGGGGTAGGCAGAGAGTGCAGAGTTCCAATAGGTTCTTTCCTTACCTCTCTGGCTATTGAAATGATCATTTCACGAAATTATCGTAACGCATTGCGTTTGGTCCTAACGAATAGAGCCCTGTTAGTTTGAAAACTCAAACATAGTATGTAGGTTAGTTCTGTAGTGAGTCGGTCGCGAGATTTTAGACTCACCTAGGGATGCCATCCGTTCGGTTTCTCAGGTTTTCTCTTAGTTTAGAAGGTGACCAGGGAACTCCAGCGTTGTTCTTGATACGGCAATTGCCAGCATTCAAGTGTCATAACTAGTGATCAAAATACAGTATACGGCAGCATTCTAACTACCGTATTTATAAAAATGGCAAACCCCGTAGTGTGGAGAACCTAAGGTAGGAGTATTATCGTACAATACGTGGTTATATACCAATGGCGTTTTTTGCGTACGATGCTAGTTGCAAATCAATCCTGTTAGATTTGAAAAGTCTAGGTTAGTGCTGTAGTGACTCAGTCCCGGAGATTTTACCTACCTAGGGATGCCGTCAGTTCAGGTTTTCCGGTATTTGTCTTAGTTTAGAAAATTGTGACCAATGTTATTGTTGGTACGGCAATTGCCATAACATACGGCATTAGTGTTATTCTAAGCATACGGCATGCAATATTGAGTTTTTAGGTTTACGTGAATCCAAAAATATAGTTTTATTTCATGTGTAATACATGAAATAAAATATTTTTTCGGATTTTAGAGTGCTTTATTTATATTTTATTTCATACGGCATTCAAGTTCTATGCTTAGTCATATAAATACTGTGGTATTTATAAATACGGCAAAAACTTTAAAGAGTAGAATCTGATATAGAAGAAGTTTCGTATAGTAACACGGCATTTTTTATTTTCTTTAAAAATACAGCATTTTTGGATTTAAAATACGGAAACCTTACATTTGTAGTCAACACTACGCCTGAATTTAGAGTCCAGGAAAATTTTAGATTTGTAGCTAATCCATTAGACACCTAAAAACAAAATTTGCTCTTTGATAAAAGAAAAACATAACCCTACTCAGACTTAAATGAATACTTTTATTTCTTTTATTTTTTTCGGGCATAATTACCAAATTTTATGCAAATGTTTGGCAAAAGTTTCAATAGTGGCAACCCTAGTTTTCCCGTATTTAAATATGCAGATGTTAATGCTTCTTCTTCTAATGGAAAGAATATGCCATCATCATCAGCCTATAGCAGTCCACTGCTGGGCATCTGCAATGGAAGCAGAACAGAACAAGCAACACTCCAAATGAACAAGTATACCAAATACCTACTATTATTCACATATTTCCCACTATTGACATACTTTGACAAATACAAATACTGCAAAGCATTCTTCAGTTTATGACTGTGTGGCACAAATATTTGTACGCCAAGTGTTGGCTGAGTAATTAATGTTTCGCTATGCCGGCGAAACATTAATTACTCTGTATATCATCTTTGTTATACCTATGTTCACAAATAAACTATATTAGAATTACTAGCTTTACTTTTACAGAAAGAATGAAAATATATCTATGTTATCTATGCATATTAAATTACTTGTCCTGACTGACTGACTGACCTATCAATGCCCAGGCCAAACCGCTGGACCTAGAAAGCTTAATTTTTGACAGCTTATACAGTTACGTAGGCAACCACTAAGAAAGGATCTTGATATTCCGTCTCTAAAATGATGAAAATAGGGTTAAAGTACCATTCGTTTTAAAGATAGAGATATTGGTATTTCCAAAAACACTGCAACAAGTATATATATATATATATATATATATATATATAAATAATAACATGTTGCAGTGTTTTTAGAAATTTTACCCCTAAAGGTATAAATTGGTGTGTGAAAGACTGTATGGTGATTTCATTAAGTTTCGAAATAAGAGTCCTGAAAATTAGTTCAGCAACGCTCTTTGTGTACAAATTGGGGTCAGAGAAAATGGGTTATACTCTATCATGCGGATCCAGGGTGAATTGGTAAGACAGGGTTGTGGTGACCTGCTGTTGGAACTTATGGCTAACAACTTGGCTTAACAACGACAGTAAGTGACAGCGGGAACGCTCTCACAAATATGCCACGATAGGTCACACATCTCAGACTGACCGACCGTACAATGCGTAACTCTGGTGGTCTCTAAGAGCACCGCACTATCACATCGCTACGAGCACGGATAAGTATAGTAGTTGGTTCATTTTATTTCCATATTAAATTCCGCAGTATAACGTGGAATTCCACCAATTCGCAATTTATGTAAGAAAATTACGACGAAGACACTATAATTTTCCTTCCTTATTTTGTATTCATAACTTGATTGTTTACTGGGGTAGATAGATATTTTTTTCTTTATTTTTATTGCGTGTTTTCTTTGTTCCTTACACCATACTGTCCTTGTCAACTCAAGTAGAACCTATACTTTTATACTGTTTGAATAGTCGCCTGCACCTTAGGAATAGTTTAAGTATTAGCTGGACTTCACTGAGTACTTACCATCTCCTCCAGGCAAGCTGAAAACTCCAACGGTCAGCATAACATAACTCATAAAAAATCGCAAGGCCCAATCAATGGGATTCGATTAAGATTATTTTATTAATCGTTATTACGATTCGATTTAATTTAAAAATAGAATACAACTTCATTTATCTGACATAATAATTTAAGATTAAGAATTCTCAACCAGCTCAGATGTATTAATCGATTTGATCGAGTTCAACATCACTATCAACCTGCCGAACTAATCGATTTATTTTACTATTATAGCTAACACCTCCAAAGAACGCAATTACTATAATGTCACTTCAGACCTATTCATATCAAATCAATTTTCAATTCGAATAAGAAATTTCGATTACGTGCGATTGTCACCTACGCCGGGAATCGTGGATGATTTGTATTGTCGCTTCTGAGTCACGCTATGGCAATTTTCCAACAGGTTGTAAAAGGATTATAATATGTTATGTGTGTACCGAGAAACGCGGCTATTGTGAAATGGTGACAAATATATCGTACTTTGCGGGTTTTCTTGAGGTTCTGTGGAAGTGATATCGTCTTCATAAATTGTATAGCAAAATAAAAACGTAAAAGACATGTTTGCATTCACAGTAATAGATTTTTATTAATTTTTATTGTGGTTCGTTCCTCGAAAAGCTCTAGACGTTTTGCTGTCAAATAGAATTATAGAACTAAGCTTTCAAACAGAGTAAATGCGCTGAAATCGGCTTACTTGGTAGCGTTAAAACCGCAAATGAACAAACAGAGATTTGAATTATGTTCGCGCACGGGCTCATAAGAACTTTAGAACGAAGATCGTTTAAAGGCCAATGAAGAGAATTTTGCTCGGAGTGTGCAATCCAAGTAGAAATAAGGAGATCCACAGGAGAACCAAACCCAATAATATAGCTCTCAGAATTACTGCCAAACTTTAGTTTGGGGAAGTTTAAAAACGGGATTAAT
The DNA here is from genome assembly GCA_905147815.2 of Phalera bucephala. Classification (NCBI taxonomy): domain Eukaryota; kingdom Metazoa; phylum Arthropoda; class Insecta; order Lepidoptera; family Notodontidae; genus Phalera; species Phalera bucephala. Next base: position 25,890,059 of record LR990613.1, on the reverse strand, counting down.
ATGCTCATAAATGTACACACCATCACGCCTATATTCCCCAAGCGGGTGGCAGAGGTGTACTGAGTACATTCACGTTTCGCCGGCGATGTTAAGTGCCATGTAATAGGAGGCGAGCCTTTTGGCATATACCGGGCACAATTCCAGACTCCGGACTCGTACTGGGAAGTTTTTCGTTAGAAAAAGTACACTTGTCCGACCTAGGATTTGAACCCAGGACCACGTGATTACAAAGCGATGCGCTTTGTAATCACGAGGCAGGCATAAATTTACAGAATAAATATACATCATGTATGTGTTTGTCCGTGCGTGCATGGGTGCTTGCGTGCGTGTGTGTGTGTGTGTGTGTGTGTGCGTGTGTGTGTGTGTGTGTGTGTGTGTGTGTGTGTGTGTGAATTTTCGCGAGAATGATGCCGCTCTGGGTATGGAAATAAAATGAACATAGCGTGTTTTACATTATGCTCATAAATTGTATAAAATACGAAATTATATAAATAGTTAACTATACGGTGAAATCTGTCACTGCCTTGTTGTTGTGGCGCCTGGTGTAGCTGGAGATCACGAGGTCCTGGGTTCGAATCTTAGATAAGTTAATGATGTTGGGATTTTTCTATCAAAAAGTGTCAGAATCAGTGTCCGGAATCTGGAACTGTACCCGGGATAATCGAAATAGGCTCGCTCTCTTTTACATGTGATCATCATTATCATCATCTCAGCCTATACCCGTCCACTCCCATATGTGATCTTTATTACCAGCGAAATGTGGGTGTACACAGTACGCTTGTGCCACCTTCGCTCATTAGAGAATGTAAGTATTTAAAAACCTTTTTTAGAAGATAAAAAAGCATCCACGGGTGTTGAAAAGACCAAGATGAAAGCAATGAATCAAAAATTAGCGTTCAAACGAAAATGTGATATGTAGCGAGGCCGGGATATTCATTTTCCTTGTCAGTTTTTACGGGATAAAAAACATAGAGCTCAAATGTTGCCGTGTCGGGCCATGCAACAATTTGAGATCGTAATTTTTCTCATTCCTAGAAGTTCTTTTTTTATGTTTGTGTAACTAGCTGTTTCCGGCATTCATTCCGGCGGGTTCGCACGCGTTCATATTATATTTACTCATATGTAGGTAGCACTAACTGCTAAAGGAACTGAATCAGTTTTTCATACAGTGTAGTAAAATTACATGACTCTTATTTCGAAACTTAATGCAATCACCATACAGACTTTCACACACCAACAATACATACCTTTAGGGGTAAATTTTCCAAAAACACTGAAACATATAATTCTTTAATTACATATATATATATTCTCTTCCTTGGCCTGTTCTAAAGTTCTTATAAGTTTTAATGCTACCAAATAAGCCGATTTCAACGCATTTACTCTGTTTGAAAGCTTAGTTCTATCAATCAATCAGCCTATCGCAGTCTACTGCTGGACATAGGCCTCTCCTAACACGCACCATTTCACACGGTCCTCCGCCTTCCGCATCCAGTCTGTCCCAGCGACCTTCTTGAGGTCGTCGGTCTATTATTCTGGTTCTATAATTCTATTTAATAGTTACCTATTTGTCGTAACTTAACACTTAGCTTCTCTCAGCTTAAGTATGTACACAGAGAACGGTAATCATAAACAATAATTCGTTTTATAAGACTCGCTTATTAAAGTTTAAATCAACTACCATTTGTTATTAAAATTAAAACATTATCCGCAAAAACAACTTAGCGCCAGTGCCCTCCAAACGGCAGATCACATCTTAGGCAATGCGTTACTTATTCAGGAGTCCTAGATTTAGAATAGAATAGAAACTTGTTATTCAAGTAACTCAGACTAACAAATAGGTTAGTAGACTTAAGACTAATGTTAGTATTACCTATTCTTAATTACTATTAGGGCTCTATCCCATGTGAGATAGCGCAGCAGCGACTTACATATACGCAGTCTAACCTACTGACTATCATATTTAGAACGCTGTTGGAGCTGGCCCACACCCTGCGCACTAAGGAGGCACACCGTTTCCGCATAGTTGTGTAAAAACAGTGGTGCTACAGAAATGAGGCAGCCCCACCAGCTTTCTAAATGCATTGTTATATTGAATGCGGAGGTCGCTGTACGATTTAAGCGTATATCTAGCCTACAGGTTGCACGTGTAGAATGTTGTGCAATACGCTCGGAAGAACGTAATTTTGAATTTTAGCGAACAGAGCGCAAACCTGCGAGCCAGCATGGTTCTCCTTATCGACAACGCTCTCCGCTCTCGTTCAATATCGTGATCGTCCTTAAGGCTGAGAGTCAATATATGACCAAGGTATTTAAATTTAAATACCCTCTCCCAAGGCATGCCGTTGACAAGTATTGGTGGAATTCTGTTAGGGCTTCTACCTTCAGCCTCAAAGACCATTACTTCCGACTTCTTACAATTATACACCAGGCCATGCGTATTGGCATATTATTCACATTGGCCAACCAATTTTCTTAGACCACAAACCGACGTACTCAGCAGCACCATGTCATCTGCGTAACTGATATTATTAACGCAGACACCATCTACAACCGACCCTGCTGCTGCTGAGCTCACCGATCAACTCATTTATATACAGGTTGAAGAGCGTTGGCGAACTCAATCCACCCTGTCTCACCCAGCACTCCTACCCATATGGTCGAGATAATGCCCCAGCACAACGTACATTATTGACCTGATTTCCATACCAAAACTTAAAGATGTTAGTAATCTCTGGTGGTAATATTTATAGATTAGTACCATTTTTGTACCATTTTTTGTTTTATTGAGAATATATTATTGCGTACAACTTGTTTAATAATGCAAATAAACTTATTATTATTATAAAAATCCACTTAAGCCAACTGGTGTTACACCTTGCGTAGTTCACGCACATTAAATGACGAGAATAATTAGATGTTTATAAGTGTCTATTTTTGTGATCTGCAAGCAACCTGGCAAGATATTATAAAGATGCAGGCAAATGCTTCTAATATCTCTTTTCCAGTAAGAGTTAAAATAAGTAACAAACGTTTTCCTTTAAAAAATTTTATGATCACATTATCACAATTGAATTGCTAAAATATGAATTGAACATCCAATTCATATTCACAACATACTTTTAAGAAGTCCCTTTTAGATTTCAGCCAGCTAAACGCAATACATGAAATGTAACGACACATTTAGATATTATCATTGAATATAAAATACATAAAGATCCCAACTTATAACATACATACTGATAACATCGAAGGGTGCTTGAAAATTTGAACATTGATCCTTTATTTTCAATAATTTAATATAAGTTCGGTTTAATAGGCGAATTGAACGTTCAAAAGATTTAGTTATTCGCTCATTTGAAATAATATATTTAATATGCATGATTTTTTATAACCAGAATAAATGGCTAGTAAAGTTTTTCCGTAAATGCGTTTTTTAAATTACAGTCACATTTTTATTACTTAAAGTAAAATTATTAGTAGTTTTAAAAAAGCGTACTTTGAGTATAATATTTATTCGAATTATATGTCGGCTAACTCTAAACTATGTAATTAAGTTTTTGTTTATTGGGCACATTATATTAAATCAGCCTTTACTGTCCCGATATATAGCAGTGATAGCCTAGTGGTTAGACTGTTGGACTGCAAAGCCAGAGGTCTCGGGTTCAAACCCAGGCACGCACCCCTGTCTTTTTGAAAGCATGTGCGTATTAAAAATTAATTATTACTTGCTTTAACGGTGAAGGAAAACATCGTGAGGAAACCTGCATGCCTAAGAGTTTCTCGAAGGTGTGTGAAGTTCGCCAATCCGCACTGGGCCAGCGTGGTGGACTATTGCCTAAGCCCTCTCAGTTTGAGAGGAGGCCTGTGCCCCACGGTGGGACAGTTTTTTAACAGGGCTAATATTATTATTTACCGTCCCACTGCTAAGCAAAGAACTTTTCTCAAAAATTGAAATGAGTAAGGCTAGATTATGATCTAGCCTTACTCATTTCAATTTTTGTACACAATATATTTACACTGAGTATGCTCAGTGCGGATTTATTGAAGTAGGTTTATGATCACCTGTTGCAGGAACTTATCAAGTCGCTCATGAGACTTGCAACTTGCCTTAGCTATTACCACAAGAAATAGAAACTGAAACCAACAGCTCAAGGTCTTCGCCTCACGCACAGAGATACTCGAAAATTGAAAGGCCAAAAACGGTCATCTATCTCAGATTGACCAAGGTGAACCTTGCTTAGAATCAGAATCAGAATATTTTTTATTTATGTAAACCATTACAGTATTTATGAATCGTCATAAAAGTAACAAAGACCACCACTTCGGAATGTCATTCCTGTGGAGAAGAGGGGCAAGAAACTCCACGGTTACTCTTTTAAAATAGTATTATTATATTGTCTTTTTCCATCTACATTTTGTTGTAGGATATGGGAGAACGATGTAGGCTGGTCTATCAGGTGGGTCTAAGTTAAATTATACAAAATATAATATTCATGTGAATGGCTACATGGTTCCCTCATTTACAGAGAAGTAAATGAGAAAAAAGATACATTTTACTATATTTATTTATTTAGGAAGAGAGGGAATATAAAATCAGCCTATACTGCCCACTGCTGGGCAAAGGCCTTCTCTCACAAAGCGAGGTGAGAGAGATTAGGTCATACTCCACCACGCGGACCCAGTGCGGATTGGTGGAGGCAGGTTTGTGGCCACCCGCTGTTGGACTTATCGAGCCGCCTTTAAGGCTTCCAACTCGGCTTAACGACTACCACATTAGGAATATTAAATTATAATAGCTAAACAAGTTGTCCATATTCAATTAAGTGAAGCTGGAACAGCCCAAGTATCTAAGTACTTTTGTCTTTTAAATAATCATGTAGCGTATAATAATCTTGCTTACTAAGCGTACGTTTAATACAAGCTTTGAATTTATTGTCACCAAGTTTAGTGATGCTAAGAGGATTTTTTTTATAAAATCTAACACAGTATCCCATGAAAGAAGTGTGAATTTTTGACGATGACGACGAAATTGCGATTGATCTAATTTATTTCTATGTCGCGTATTATAGCAATGCCTATCGCCTAGCTGATTAAACAGATCTATATTTTTTCTTGTAAACATTATATACTTAAACTTGGTGATCGCTACAACCACAGCTGCGCCACCATGAGCTGTGTTACCCACAGCTCATAGCTCTACGAACGTTTTGGTGTACCTATTTGTTGTTATTTCGCATACAATTTAGTTCAGAGCTCCAGATCTGTTAACCTAAAATATCACTCTAGGTTCGCAAGCAATATATCATGCGGACAGCGTCTATGTTGAATGTTTTACATCGGAACAAAACAATTTTCGTTTGACCGCACACGTCACGCTCTCCGACGGGCCATTTAAGTCCAGCCTTTGTGATTTGAGGGGACAGGGACAGGGAGCGGGCCTAACAAATCATGACTATTGTTTATGACCCCGCAGAGGAGAAATGGTTGACGGATTACAATAATTGTGCTAGAGAACATCTATCTAGTTGGTAGGAACATATATCTTAATTTCCACAATAATTAAGGAATTGGGCTGGTTAAATGCGAGTTGGACTTGTGTTTTACACTACTATGCTATATACACTATTATAAATATACAGGGTTATTGGTAGTTAATAAATAACAGCCTAAGGTCAACTTCTGTTCGTCGTGACAAATAACTGATGTACTGTGATGTTCATAATTTCGCAATAAAAGAAACAGTAAAAAAATTTTGTTTTTATGGTGTACAAGTTGCCTGCCATCATGTTGTCAATTTATTGAGGTTAATATTTACTTATTTATTGAGGTTATTATTTACTTACCAATAACCCTATACCGATAAATCAACCTTACTGTAACGCTACTGTGCAAAGACCTTCGTTCACAAATTGTGTATAGCACACAATGTTTTCTCACCAACATTTTATTATTCAGATAAGAGTTATTAATCTCTAGAATCAATATACCGGCAATATAAGACCGCCAATATTCATACCCTGTTAACAAAGGTAAACGCACATTAAACCTTAATAAGTATTCAACGAAAGTTCAAGCATCAAGGTTCCCCGATCGAAACTCTGCCCAAAGTTAGTTCGCCGCCTTTCAGGAATAAATTATTAACATACAAACACCATAACACAAGTTTCAGACAAAAGATACTTACAGGACGCGGAAGTTTCCGACGAACTATAAATATTAAATAAGGATCAAACATGAGCATATAATTATGTATGTACATAAGTAATGGAAATAAATTGCGACTCTTAATTCAGTTCCGTTTGATGGAATTACAATTTAATTTCTTAGTGAAAGAGGAAAAGTTATGCAGAAAACTCTTTGTTGTTTATTTTCGGTGACTGCCGTCACGGTAACAGTTGATCGTATTTTTTGGATACGCAATATATTTACATTCAATAATTGTACTATGTAAATTACTATGCGGTAGGTAGGCCTACTGGGAGTATCTAATAAAAGGTATTGTTTCTTCAATTATGTCTATTATAATGCCTTTAGAACTTAAAGGTAGATAGATAGAGAACTCTTTATGTACACCAGCATAATTACAGTAATACAAGATAATTTATGACAATATGTACAATCGGCGGTCTTATTGCTAAAAACAATGTCTTCCAGACAACCAGTACATTGGTAGAAGTAACAGATAAAATAATATAAGGCTGTTGGTGGCATTCTCTATAAGTTTATACATTATATGTTATGTTACTACTATAATAAATACTTATACGCATACACGATACGTAGATCCATATTAGGTAACGCAAATAAACAAAGTTGCTAAACTATGATAATAATAAATATACTGTACTCTCTGCCTACCCCGCAAGGGATCTGGCCTGATGATATAGATAGATAGATAAATATAATAATATCATCCTATACTACCCACTGCTGGGCAAAGGCCTCTCACAAATCGAGGTGAGAGAGATCAGGTCATACTCCACCACGCGGACCCAGTGCGGATTGATAGAGGCAGGTTTGTGGCCACCTGCTGTTGGAAGTTATCAAGCCGCCTTTAAAGTTAGCAACTCGGCTTGCTAAAGACTACCACATTAGGTGGTAGCCGGTACCAACGGCTTATCGTGCCTTCCGAAGCACGGAGACGCTCGAACATGAAAATGCCACAAACGGTCACCGCTCTCGGGCCAACCGAGTCGAACGCTGCTTAACCTTGGTAATCGGTGAGAACACTGCGGTCGCACAGCGCTACGAGCGCCTCGTGATTTCTGTAAGGAGTTTGTGGAGTGCATTGATGTTTTAGCCTCAAATACTACAATGACCTTAAATTTGCCTTATATGCCATCTAATAATATAAGGTGCACAAAAGAGGTTCATATTGTTACGTTTGCGGGGTAAATAAATGCCGAATAACATGCGAAGTACTTTATTAGGCCCTGTACGCACAAAACAGTAAGTCGAATACAAGAACACACAAGCACTAAACACACACTAGCACTACTCTCGTTAGCACCCAAGTACTCTTTCCAAGTCGCTGAGTCACTCGTAGTATCTGTATATCGTTGCTAAGGTCGCCGGTGTATTTTATTAGATCGCTTGTTCTCGATTTGATCGCTGTCGGTCGAAGAGAGATTATGTCCGTCGCCGCGTTAAGTATTAGTTTTATACTTAAAATGTTTTTACTTGAAACTGTACCTTATAAATGAATTTTTCTTCTATCGGGTAGATAATAATAATAACATAATATTGCAATTTCTGCCATAAAACTTCCCTCTATACGTCGTCCCTTTTCGGCCTACATAAAACAGCAAACTTTGCACACACTTTGTCAATATATATCGGAAATATACAACAGCAGTACAAAACTCGAAGTTTCAAACTAAAGTCCATAGCTTTATATCTACGTTGTCGGAGGAACCTATTGAAATGATCTTTGAGACAACGCGATATAATGTAAAACATGTTCTAGAAATTTCCGTCCCCTTTGTAATGGTAAGTCTCCAATGAATAAAAGAAATCCGTAAAAAGCTGGTGGTTCGATATTGTTATAATATCTGTAGAAGCCTGTATATTCAAGTTATTTGTAACGAGGCACAATCAGTTTTGGTCTTGTATAAATTGGTTTCTTTGCAAATTCTAGAAAGTTAGTGACGAATGTTTTCTAATGAATCCACGGGTACTTTACGAATAAATTCTTGTTATCAGTAAAGTTTAGCAGAGTTAGAACTCAGGTAACCTGTGATGGAAAACGATGTGAGATTTCCCTTTTGTATCTCTGTGCTTCGGAAGGCTCATTGGGCTGTTGAGCCCGCTTACCACATAATGTGGTAGTTAAGCCAAGTTAGAAGACTTATGAGCGGATTGATAAGTTCCAACAGCAAATGGCAAAAAGCCTGTCTTCACCAACCAGTGTTGGGTTCGTATGGTAAAGTACTACATATTAGAAGAATTTAACCCATCAGTGGGACCGTGTAAGCCGATGTATGCGTAGGAACAAGTAAAAAAAGTCTTTACATATTTCTTTACATTTGAGTATAATTTCACAAAGGTGCATTAAAAAATAATACACTAGATTTTATTTCCGCATCAAGGGTTTTATAATCACAAATTTTGACGCGGATAAACTTCCAGACGAAACTTTGGGCGATGCAAAAACTTGTCTCGTTCGGGGATCAAACACGTAAATAATGCGATACTACACCAATACATCGTCAATTTTAATGCATGTGTCGCGTGACATCTTCGTCTGCCAAAAAAATATTATTGGATGAAAATGCGACAGGATCGGTTAAGAAAACATCTTTCACATCTTTAGCGAAACATTCTTTAGCGTATGCGCTATGACCAGTAAAACACGTAACGCGGCGCGTTATAATAACTTCGTGAAATAAATTTTTAATGGCACTCCAGATGCATATAGAATACCATTACACAATGATTTCGCGAAGTTATCGTAACTCGCCGCGTTTGGTCACAGCATAAGGGCCCAGGTGGGTAGTACTCGGTGGATTTAAATCCAAACGGAATACATCGTGTACATAATTAATATCCCTGTTACGCACCGTGAGATCTGCCGTCAAGAATATTCCCAGAGTATTCTTTTCATTTTTATGTACCAAGTGGTGAAGTAGACCGTTTATTATCCTTGGAATAATACCAGTTGCCACTGCCAATCGTGCGATAGGAGATATACCACCAATACAGGCCATTTTCTGTCGGTCGTCGGACGGTTACAGGACACTCCGGTCGATCTAATGGCTTTTGCAGCTAGATAGATAGATTTTGCAGCAGATAAATGGAAGTTGGTTGAGGATGATATTTTTTTGTGCCGTTATCATAAAAGTATTATCGTTGTTGTCTTTCAGTAGACGTCTATTGGTTAAAGAAGAAGAAAAAAGAAACTATACAGTGCGACAAGGATATATTGACCCGTAGATGACATTGACAGGAAAGCATTGGTGTGTGGTTAACATTTACTAAAATTTTCCTACTTCCAGGGTCATATTTCAACAGGTGGGTCTGCATTTTTACTCATCAAAACAGAGCTTGGGTAAATATCATAGCAAACGGCAACTCTGCGATTGTCATGATATGACCTTTACTTGATAACAGCGTTAGTTCCGAGTTTGGCCGCGGGCCACAAGATTCTTGTATGACTGTAACTCTATCATCTCTTCGGAATGTCATTCTAAAGGGAAAGGGGCACTAAATTCCATAGTTACTTATTTCATTTTTTTACAGAAGGGCCATATTACGGCGCCTTTTTTAAGGAACATCGTAAGCGTCAAGCCTCGTTCTCGCAATAAACTTTAACAGCGACGTGCCTTAGAGCGGCGGATAAAAGGCCCCATATGTTTCAAGTTTAATAAATTTGTTGCTTTGCTAGTGACATCTTAAGGTTTTAACCATAAATAGTACAGAACAGTGTGATACTTGCTTAAACTTTACCCTGAGATAGAAGTATTACAATGTATTTGTATAGGTCAGGCTAATCACGCAGTTGAATAAAGCATTTGCAAAATGTGTTTAAGATAGAGTTTATTTTAAGTTATTTTTTAACGTTATATTCAATTATACTCACGCATTATATTCACGACCTCACTATCTTCATTTTCATATAATACTAGCGACCTGCGCCGGCTTCGCACGGTTGTATTATACACATAAACTTTCCTCTTGAATCACTACGTCCATTGGTGAAAACCGTATGAAAATACGTTTGGTAGTTATTGAGTTTATCGCGTTCAGACAGCCAGACGCGGCGGGGGGACTTCGTTTTATAATATGATGATACTTCTTATGATAAATACGCAGTAGATTCATCAGCAATCTTCTGTAAATCGAACCTACTTTTGGCAGTTTGGAGTAGCTTGTTTCTTAAGTACCCTTTTTCTACAAATACGAACCAGACCACGCGGAAGATAAGCAATGCGGTGGACAAATCAATAATTAGACCACAATGGAAGACCCTTTAAGTGGACTACATGGAGAGATATTTTAAGGCGAGCTACATCAGCTTCCAGCGACTATACCTCATTGTGACCACGACCACTCTGTTAAAATTAACCGAAAAAGAAGCGAAGAAAAGGCTAGCCACAGCTACGAGCTACAGCACGGTGGGTATTGTAGCCAGTAGGACTCTCAGCATAACCCCTCATTTACTCCAGAAGCGAGCCAGTATCGTATGAAGAGTTTCTTCATCCAAAAAACCCGCCTGGATTACTGAAACGCGTGAGTAACTATCCGCGAACCGTTCACTTCTGTGATAATACATTCTCGGCAGACACTCTCAGCGAAATCCAAAACTTTTGAATATTTAGAATGTACCTGTAACCATCAATCTTGTATCATTAGATGACGTAAAGGTAAAAAGTATGAAGGTAGCACATAGGTCATATTTTATTATAGTCTATTTTCTTTTTTCTTTCCTGAGTACCGGTTATTCAGAAAAAAAAATTACTGTACTGGACAATTTAATAATTTACATCTAGGATTAGGTATCTTACATCTAGTATAAGTTGTAGAGGCACAAGATGTCACGTGTTAACTTATAATTGCAAAGACAATAAATCGGAGCAACTGTAATCGTGTCCACATTTCCACGGAGAAAGTTATCAGGGAGTTTTGGTGGTAAGTTGAAGAGTGATGTCGTCAATTTGTTTTAATTTGTGTTATTTCGTGTAATGTTGGTGGAATATTAACCATTATGTATTCTTATATGTGCATGAGTAAAGGTAATAGTAACAAAGTAATAATACGTGCCTTTTCGATTTCCCTCAAAACTCCCATCTTAATTGGTATGTAAAGTATCAATCGCTTTACTATCCAGGGTAGGGTCCTTCCTCAATTTTATTATCATCGTTGTCATAAAGTTCATCGGGCAGTTGAATTACTTTATACAAACACGATTATGCATCTCACTGGACATTGGCAAAATACACTTAAAATTAGTGTGAATCCATAACTTAAAGCAGAAGTAGAAAGATTTTTTTATGTTTAAGGCATCACGCCGACGCGTATTCTGCCAATGTCAAGTATTACGAATATTCATTCCAAAATTAATTCAACTCCCCAACGAACTGATTATGAAATTGATAAAGTGCTCCACCCTGGATATTAAAGCAATGGATACTTTACATACCAATTGCGACGGCCGTTTTGAGGGAAATCAAAAAGGCACGTTTTATCACGTTGTTACAATTACCTTCACTCGTGCACATATAATAATACATAATGGTTAGTATTCCACTAACATTACACATTATAATTCGAAATAACACGTTTTGTAAATTAAAACAAATTGACTTGATGATTGAATCTTCAATCCAGCAAAACACTCGAGAAGAAAGTTATCGGTATTTCACACTATTTAAATAGTCATGTACCACAATATACTTTTTTGTCGATAATAGAAATAAAATAAAAATGAATCTTATACAACTAAAACTTTTTTAGGTTAGGTTTTAATGTTCGGACAGATGTAAAAATGACGTCGATAATTTTTTCTTTACAATTTTTATTACTTGAAAAATCTTATGTAAAATCGTTATTTATATCCAAAATAAATTCATTTACTCCACAATATATTGTTTATATGCACACTTAATAAAATGGAACCTTAATTTAATAAAGACAAATAGTCTTTTTAAATATTTCGATAATGTATGTCGATTGATTTAGTGGTTAGTTCTACTCTATTCGTCTTATATATCCTGCGACATGTTTTCTTGTCTCGACATTTGCACCTGTCAAATTGTCAGTGTCAGTCAGTCAGTAATTTGTGAACATGATTACACGTAATTATCATCTTTTATTTTTTCACTTCCACTTGTTTGTAAAGATTGGGCAAAGTGTTGCTTGCGTTGCAAAACTTTGAGACAAGTGTAAGTCCTAGTGTTTTTTTAAACCGAAACCTAGTTTTTTAATTTAATAAATGTAAAAAACGCAGACAGAAGCCAGAGAGAAAACTTAAGTTCTTTAATATCCCCATTCCAACTGGTACGTGAATTGGCAAAAGTACTTATAACGTTCCAATAAATTGATGGGGGGAACTGCGTATCCCGGAAACAACGAACTCGGACTGGAGCGCCCCGAATATTGTGGCCGCGACGCTGTGCCAAATGTCCTAGTTATTTTTGCTAAATCTACTGTTTCTATTATCCGCATTGAGAATCATATTGCATATGTCTGTTGGTACATTTCAAAAGTAACGCTATTTAGGCAAATAACATAAAACCGTTAGAAACGTTACAGCTGCAATCATCATATTATATAAACACCAATTTCTTGCAGCACGCTAGGAATTACTCCTGTGTAGTGAGTGTGTTTACAAATATGAAATTCATATATACACCCCTGACATACTTGATTCAGTGGGCGGAACGGCTTTAAGTATAAACCAGTGGTCCAAGCCGTCCGTCAAAATTGGCGCCTTATTAAACCCTAGGTTGCGGAAACACGCGAAATCGCTTTAAAATGTTGTTATAAAGTGGCCGAGAGGTTAATATTATTGTTACGGATAATTCAACGCCGAATGCCGGGCGAAACTCTTAGTAAGCGCTGTACGTACAAAACAGTACGTCGAAGATTAGTACACACGAGTACTGAACACACACGAGTACTGAACACACACGAGTACTGAACACACACTAGTACTACTCTTGCTAGTACCCAAATACTCCTTCCAAGTCGCTGAGTCACTCGTAGTATCTGTCTATCGTTACTAAGATCGCCGGTGTACTCCACTTAGATCGCTTGTTCCCAATTTGATCGCTATCGCTTCCGAAGAGAGACTGTGTCCGTCGCCGCGTTAAGTGTTCCCTTTATACTCGTATGACAGTTCTAAAACGGACGCGAACCCTGTAAGTTCATCGATAGAAAAGTACAACGAACAATAACAGGCGCGCCCCACAAAGCGGTATTATTATTACATACCTATTTGTACGTGAATAAGTAGGCACTTGTTTACCGCGACCGCGCACCGGCGGTAATTAAAGGGGAGGGACCTTCTAGACGGATTCTAGATGTTCCTTGACGAATCGATAGGGGACCTAAAGGTGTGTAATGCGTTTTTAAATTAACATTTCCCGATAAGGGGTTCACGTCATCAGCCTGAAGATGTATAGGATGAAAGATATCCATAGGATAAAGGATGTATTGTACGCATCCAGCTTTACCCGCTATCTTCACCTGGTTTTCGGTCCATCTTGAGTCTAAGGAAGTCTTAGTCGTGAATCTAAAAAAATAAATATAAAAATAGTTCATTCAGATCAAAAATGGAATGTTTACAAATTTTAATTGAGAAACGATGACATCTGCAGAATTTAGAAACTGTGTTGTAGATATCAACGCCCTCCTCCAATTACATTAAAGAATAAATAGCAAAAGGGAAATAAAACATGCATACAAACGTAATATTAATAAGCGTGCAATTCTGTGTACCATGTACGTGAGTGTGTGTTTGTGTTTGTATGCATGTGTAGATTTGTGCGCATGTATGAACATGTGTAATTCATTTATACGTATGATCATATTTTGTCATGCTTATAAAACAGACGCGCTAAGAAGGTTTTCGGTTTCTTTATAGGACAAAGTCTAGTCTTAATCTAGTTTTAAAATTAACGTTTTAGTACAAAAATCAGACTACGATGCACGACTGATTTACGTTCTGTAATACGGGCCTAAATATCTAATGTATGAGAACCCTTCTTAAGGTGCATAGATAAAAATAATTGGATTTATCTTATTACTATATATGCCTGCATTCCCTAAACGGGAGTGGCAGAGATGTACATGAGTACACCCACCTTTCGCCGACTATGTTAGTTCTTATGTAATAGAGGGCAAGCCTATTGCCGTAGTACCAGGCACAATGTCAGACGCCGGACTCATAGGTACTGTAAATGACATAAAAAAAAATTTTCTTCGACCTAGGATTTGTAGGTTTACACAATTTTACAGAAAACATAGTTTATATTAGCCCTGTTAAAAAACTGTCCCACCGTTCGGCACGGGCCTCCTCTCAAACTGAGAGGGTTTAGGCCATAGTTCACCAAGCTGGCCCATTGCGGGTTGGCAAACTTCATAAAACTCTTAGACATGCAGGTTTCCTCACGATGTTTTCCTTCACCGTTAACGCAAGTGATATTTAGTTTTAAATACGCACATGCTTTCGAAAAGACGGAGGTGCTTGCATGGGTTAGAACCCGAGACCTTTGACTTTGCAGTCCACTTAGCTGTTTTTGTAAAAACATAACCGAAATTATTATATTTATTTTATGAAGACGCGAGCAATAAAAATTTACGAGACTGTTTTTGACGTCTCCTTCCCCTCTCGTTATAAAGGGAAGTCGGTGATCAATAACAGAATTGGAAAACTGAAGCGACACAAAGCGAACCTCTAAGAAGGATCGAAATACACCTATAAAGCTCTAATTATTACTAATTTCATTAGCCGACTTAAGATAAATAATTTTTAATGAAATTCTTATTGACGTAGAGAGAATTTCTTGACACTCAAAATGTATACACTATTTTTTTTATCTTAGACAGAGAATAGAAAATACCAACAGCTTCTTTTGCTTACAGATCTCCCTCGTTTTCTTAGCTCATCTCATACACGCTCACATTTACAGAGACACTGAATTACCCATTAGATAAGACACGGTCGATTTCGTAATGGTAAGATTATAATGGTAATGAGACGAACTATGAGAGTGGAGGAAATCGGAGAGGTATGTAAGGGAAGAAACCTGTTGGAACTCTGTAGTCTCTACCTGTCCCGCAAGGGATCTGGCGTGAAGATATAGATAAATAGATAGTAAATTCAGTGGCTTGAGCCATATTCAGTGTCAAGCTGAATTCAAACACAGACACACCTATATTGCTCACGGGGGGATTGCAAGGTAAACTGTGTACACCACATAATCGTATATTTGTATCCCAAATTTTGCTCACGATGTTAGGACCCAAAGGAATAGGGTGTCAGCCCATTAACATTACGCCGGGCAGAATAATAGACTCAGAACTACTATTAACAGTATTATTTATTATGTCTAACACAATTAGAGTGTGTGTGGTGGTTATGGAGGATTAAGGCAAGGGATTTGGCGTGATGATATAGATAGATAGTAAGATTATATGGCCGAGAGAAAAAGCTGGATGCGTGCGTTTAATATTAAGCTGGTCATCGTAAAGATCTTTGCGGAGGACTTGTGTTCTATTGTTCAAGGCATTGGACCTTAGAAGAAGAATATGATTATGGTATTATCTGAAGGTCAAGTCAAGAGAATCCGTAACCGGCGAGCGTGTGTGTAACGTACTATGAGAGTGGAGGAAGCCAGAGATGTATGTAAGGAAAGAACCTGTTGGAACTCTGTACTCTCTGCCTACCCGGCAAGGGATCTCGCGTGATGATATAGAATATAAAATATGATTATATACTAACATTGTATTTTGATAACTACATTTTTATTATATCAGTTACACTCACGTTAATACAAAAAACTTTTCGACTTATATAACTAGCTACGGCATGGATTATTATAATTGGCCTCGCTCACGACGCGTATCGATCATTGGCTCTCCCTACCCTGAGATGGATCCCCTTTTGTCCCCTCTCGTAATCAATCATTTCGATCACAAACTACACATAACAAGTCATATACATATCTACTCTCTTCATCGAAAATATTTTCCCTCAGTCTGATATCAATTTAGTTCACATCAAATTAATATTCAACCATCGATCTGACTGTCGGAGCCCGTGACGAGGCGCGTCGGCTGAATCAGTTCTACCAGTAATATTGCTTGTGTGTGTTTTTATAAAAGACCTTCTGATGTCCTATGACTTGGCAGACTGGTTTATTTATGATCGCACGGGTGTAATAGAATTTCAGATTTTTTATATTTTACGGGGCCAATATGGAAACAAAATGTTCTAGGTGTATTTTTCAATTTCGTTCCAACGAAGCGAAGACTCCAGCTATCATCCACTGTAAGGTAAAATTCTAATCTCAAATAATAAAAAATAAAATAAATCTACGGCACCCCTACATTCCCCGAGCGAGAGTGGCAGAGGCACAGATATAGATTTACACAATATCTGTGAGCAGAAATGTTCAACGGTACTCTCATGCCGATAATAGATCCACAGTAACTGTTAATTTTGTAACCAATATCAGTATGTCGAGATGCGAGCTTGTTGTCATTAAACCAAGCAAAATCCAGACTAGAGTGCTTCTGATAAATGTTTAATAGAAAAACTTCAGTAACACTTTGACCGAAGCCAGGACATCGTGATAGCCAGACATGGGACAATAAATCTTTATAATAAAACAAATACACTCCGTCACGCCTATAATACCCATGCGGGGGTGGCAGAGGTATACTGTGTACACCTACACTTTGCCGACGATGCTAGGTCCCGTGTAAGATGGGCGAGCTTATTGCCAAAATTAGGCACAATTTTAGATTCCAGAATCTTGAGTCCGGACTGATACTGGGAATTTTTTGATAGAAAACCTATACATTTG
Source organism: Phalera bucephala (assembly GCA_905147815.2). Classification (NCBI taxonomy): domain Eukaryota; kingdom Metazoa; phylum Arthropoda; class Insecta; order Lepidoptera; family Notodontidae; genus Phalera; species Phalera bucephala. The sequence continues at coordinate 25,873,026 of LR990613.1, read as the reverse complement.
TCCGACCTTGAATTTGAACCCAGAACCTCGTGATCGCAAAGCACATTATCCACCGCTAGACCAACGAGACAGGCATAAATCTTTACTTATCTTATTAGCATTTTCTTCTACTTTTGATACTGCTATCTCTACTGAAGATGGTCAAGTGATACCCGAAGTTCCACAACCAAACTAAACTTAACAGTTCCGCAGATATTTGATTGATCTATTAAAAATTATATCACAACAAAAATTATAACAGAAAGATTCTAGAGTAGACACCACATTTTTGGGACCACATGGTGGAGAACCATTGGGAAGGCCACACTGGACAAGTATAGGCTGAGATGATGGTGATGAATATGAAATTCCACAACTAAAGCAAGTCGTAACATTTCTTTTACAGATTTTTTATTAATCTTTCAAAAATTATATAACCATGAAAAATTATCACATAATAAAATTATCAACCAGATAAGCAAGCCAAGCCTGTGATCCCAAACTGAGCAACCTTTGTGTTGTAGAGACTATTCAACGAACCGAGCGATTATAACAATACCAAGATCAAAGACAATTAGTGAAGTTCTCTACCGAAACTTACTTCGTACGGAGCCAAACCCACAACTTTGGCGTTTGCGCTTCAAATATTGCCACTATCTTCATACTTTGATCGACAATAACTTGTACTATTCTAGAAATCCGATAACACCTAAACGATTACTATACTTCTACGAATCATGACGCACGGAAAGCGCGACATGATTCGTAGAAGTATAGTTACAGACACTTTCTCTCTAATAGAATAATAAGCCAAGTTATTTTCAAGAAAACTTGTGAAATATGTATCGCTTTTTTAAGTATTTGGGTTAAGGGAATTACTAATGATGTCAACGACCAATTTTCATTTGAAAATTTCCCTTGTTTGATGACCTTTCAGATATAACTAATTAAAATAAAAAAGTCATCCATACAAGGTATAGACATCCTACTTTAAGCTGTTTTTTGTGTATATTTTATTCATATCCAATCTACCATTGAATAGAACATCAGCAAAGTATATTTAGTATATATTGATTTAAAATATTATTTTCGAAGCTTGTGACGAGCCCTGCGAGCTTATTATTGTTGTCCTGAACTAGCAGCGCCTCGTAAAAAGCGACTAAACCTAGCATCAGAATATATACCGATAGCAATTGTATAAGTGGGGCTGTACTCTGGAGTCACAACAGAGAATGCCTCGTTTGAGCTGAGTGTTATCGAAAGAAGGAGAACACAATTTAAAGTAGCCGTATCGATGGCATTCACAGTCCTAGTCAGTAAGGCAACTGTTGCCTTGCAAAAAGCTGAAATCTAGTAAAACTGCAAATTGCAAAGCATTAATATTTTTCACAACGCGTGGGATATCTTGGGTCGTAACATTAAGGAAATTATAATGACGTTGCCTCGCCACTTGTTCACTTCAGTGTAATTTAATCCAAGAAACGTAAGTTCAATTCATGTATTTCAACAACTGCTTTCGTAAAGAATCCTTAACGCTTCAACTTCAGACTGCGTACCTTTCTTCCTGACGTCACAGACTCAAGATATAAATAGCTTCAAAGTCACATAACTGCGTTTCTTCCAAGCCAGCTACACACTCTACACGTTACTTTAACCCAGATTTGTCGAAAATACTCCTCGGATTATCCCAGTAGGTCGGTTCACGTCAATCGCCGCTTTGAACCCTTTATCTAAAACGAATACCCAACAAGTTATGGCCTTCAGCATTCACGACCGCTGACATTTAATGGTGAACGTGACGGATTAGTGTCAGCTTAATTACTTCTCGTCCGTTTTGTCAATTATCGCTTGAAAGTTTTAGTTAAAAATGTTGTGCCGTGAAGTTCATATGAGTAAAGGGACTGTAGGCGGATCCAACCGTGGAATTTAAACCTTGTAAATACTGTTTCATAACTTAATTAATATTTCGGAAATTGATAAGTTAAGTCAACTTATAAGGTGGTCGTTGGTGAACTATGTCTAACAGTGGAGATGCTTTCCTCTTCGCTTCTATAATAAAGCGTTGTTCTACACTAGGAACTATTCCTAGATCGTGTTTGCACAAATATTTTACTACTTGATCCAGTGACTCGAGCGTCAGCCACTTCTATGCTCAAATCACTAGACCAAGTGAATGATCGCATCTTCTCTTGAAAACATGACAATAGCTCTAGGGAATACACGGACACCACGAATGTGTGCCATGTAAAATGAAATACTGCATTAATATTGTATCGTCACCCAGTTCTGACATGGATTTAAAGGTTCAAAGTATTTAACTTATTGAGATTAAAATCGACTGCATTTATACCAAACAGATGAACAAACTAGAAAGCGTGTTTATATAAATGTGATAATGTGTTAAAAAAAGTGAGGCGGCACGTTAGTGGACCCACGTCCCCCTCTATAAAACCGTAGATAAAACAACACACAGAATATATAACCCCTTTCAAGTGTCTTGAGTAACGCTCAAAGTCCACACGTCCAAATAGTACCGAAGATCAAAATGGCGATGCCATGAATTGTTATGTGAAACCGTTCGAATTCGGTAAGCACGGGAGGCGAGCTGCGCCACAAAAGGACAATTTATATTTTACAGTTGAGTGTAAGCGTTGCATGAATTGCATACATGAATTACGAGCGTGCATCCTATCCGACAGCAGTTAGTAACCAATACTTAGGCTACCAATTCAACAAGAGAAATTGAGGAAACCTAAACTAGCAGGATTTGATATATGGTTCAGTCCTATCTGTAAATTAAAAAGTTCTGCGAGCTTTGTTTTCTTAGAACGTAACAAGATTGTGTGACAAGAATAATATTTAGCGTTATGTTAGAAAAAACGTCTCATATTATAGATCATGCGTGTATCGTAGGTGCGTTAACAGATATAAATACATACGCAAACATGAAGACCGGAATAAAATCTGTGGGTCATAGTAATATTTGTACAGCTAGGAATTGAAACTGGGACTCTTCTGATGAACCCTATTGGCCAATGCTTGGGCTAGTATGCACTAGAGCAAGCTGTCGTTAAACTATGGGTAATTACAATAAGTACTCATGTAGAGTGCCGTTCGTTGGCAGGTGTTTAAATAGCACCCTTATATACTTACTACATAAGTCATTTAAACACGATAAGTGAATTCTTATACTGTCGTACAAGGATCTTTTGGCCCGCGACCAAAATCTAACTAACGCTGTCGTGAAGTAAATGCCACTTTATGACAGTCGCAGAGTTGCCGTTAATTATGAAATTTACCCAAGTTCTTTTTTTAATTAGTTACCAGTAGACCTACTTATTGAAATATCTCCTTGAAAGTAAGAAAATTTTACTAAATGTTAACCCTAATTTCACACAAGGCCCCTCTGTTAATGCTATCCATGGGCCAAATGATCCTTATAGCCCTATAGTACAAAGTATATCTATCGCAAGACATTTTTATTTTTCTAATCATAATGTATTTTCACTTCTCATAGCATATAAAATACATATCAACAAATATAAGAACTTTAATGTAGTAACTTAAAGGGAGAATGCAACAAGGCTCAAGGGGACCACGATGTAGGGTCGCAAGGGTGTAAGGGAAAACGAAGAATCGCGTCCTCCCCAACTGCGGTTAACAGTTTTAAGTCGTTACATTATCTTCAGCCGCAAAAAGTCACAACCAAATATATACATTTAGGGAGAAGCATAAAGCCGTTATGCTAATTATACTGGCTACCATTATTTAAGTAAGCCAACGACCTCCTATTTCGGTGTAGCGTTTCAACAAGATCATTTATTATCTCGATCACCGCCAAGTTGCCCTTACAAATTCGAGATCCGCGAGGGTGCTTCCACGAATCTTCATGCCACGTCATAACTCCGCTCAATTTGTACAATCGCACTTAATCATATCATCTGGCCGGTGCTGTGCAGGCAACTCACGTCTTTACGGGTGATGCAATACGGGGCGTTAAAGCGTAATGGCGTTTAGAACACGGTTAGCACGTAGAATTCCGGTGCTATCGTTTCTCGCGGCAAGCTGGTTCAGTTGTAAGCATTAGAACTTACACGTGACTGGTTAAGACATAGGGCAATATGAGATATGCCAAATTATGATTCGGACATTAATTTCGTAGACGGTATTGCGATACTGAATTGTACCCTTCAGTCTACACAGAAAGCAACGTGAACTTCTAAGTCCGCCGTTTAAAAATGAAGTGCGTAATACGCACTGGGACTTTATTCACTATGACGCGGCGCGTAACGATAACTTTGCGAAACAATCGTGTAATGGTATTCTGTATTCTTTATGAGGCACTAGTAGCGCTGTGCGACCGCGGTGTTCTTACCGATTCCCAAGGTTAAGCAGCGTTCGACACGGTCGGCCTGAGATGGGTGACCGTTGTGGAAATTTCATATTCGAGCGTCTCCATGCTTTAGAATGCACGTTAAGCCGTTGGTTCCGGCTACCACTCAATGTGGTAGTCGCCAGACCAAGGTCGTTGCCAAGCGGCTTGATAAGTTTTAATAGCAGGTGGCCACAAATCAATCTCTACCAATCTGCACTGAGCCTGCCTGGTGAGGTATGACCAAATCTCTCTTACATCGCTTTGTGAGAAATGGCCTTTGTCCAGCAGTGAGCAGTATAGGTATACCATATAAATATGGTGGTATGGTGGATTCTTGGTAAATAATGTGTAATTTTTTCATAGAAACATTTCCAGTATCAGTCCGGAATCGTGCATTGTACCCGGTATATTGAATATAGGCTTCTCCCAACTGCACTGGGCCCTAACATTGTCGGCGAAATATAGGTGTACACAGTACACCTCAACTCCCTTGCTTGCAAAATAGTAGCGTAACGTTATTATCCTTTATCTAATTTTTACAAGCTTTTATTTAGCTTCCAATGTTCGTATGTCTATCTGTTTCCGGTTCAAATATTGTGATCCATTTTTCAAGCACGGGTATCCGATTGAGCTGAAATTTGGCCCACGTAAGTTCGGTGACAATGCAATAATATGGTACAATGGAGCTGATCTGATGATGGAGTCGGACGGTGACGATGGGAACATGTGCAATATACAACGTAGCCCCCTCGTGTTTAGGCTTGTTAGATTTGTCTTGACGAGTACTTTAGACCCGGATGGTGACCTGGATCTGATGATGGAGCCGAAAATAAGCAATATCTATCTTCGTCGTGGTGTTGCTATAAAACAAAGGCTCCCAGACTTTTTTTCTCATAGACCACTTACAAAATTTAGCTGGTTCCGGTGGACCCCCTGCAGCTACATTTCTACCATATTCCCAAAACCCGATAAAAAATTTGTAGATTAGATCGAACTATGGAAATTTGCGTTGCGGCTGATTTCCAACCACGCATTAATAGTTTTCGAGAGAAAAGTGAGAATTGATTGGTTATATAATTAATTGATTGTGTTGTGAGTGGATGTCAAAAAAGTAAAGTTGGCCTTTTCTTTTCGAAATTCCGGAAACAAATGAGTAACGTTTATCCCTGGCATTCGTATTTATATAAGTGAAGAATCAAACAATGCAAGATTGCAAGCACACACACCCCAAGTCGTATTTCGACCCTTTGCACGTTTGAACAAGCGTTGCGGACGGTGGCGGCGCTTTGCAAGTCTCGACACGTTGTACTGAATATGGAATATGCAAGTTTTTACAAGTATCAGTCGCAGAGCTTCTTAAAATATTATCTGCCTACATTGATAGGTGAAGTCAAGCCAACATTTTAGTTCTTCACTATCGAAAGCAAATACATTTTCGTGGACCCCCACTTACGAATTGTGAACCCCCATTTCTTTGTCACTCCAGCGTAGACCCCCGTCGAGTCTCCATTCCGCGAGCGTCCCGAGACTTTGGGAACTAAGGCTATAAAAGCTTATATTTAAAAATATCTTTATAAAATAAAATAAAATATTATTACGTGATTCAGTAAGATTTTCATGTATTTTACCAACACTGGTTCCAGTTGAAATTTCAGTTTCGTTAACCGCACTCATTATCGTTAGGACTAATGGTTGGTATTATCTGCTGTTTCGTTTTGTTACTGGTCATTCATCAGTGCTTATCTTTTGGTGAAAGTTTACTGTTTAGTTTGTTTTTCGTAGTTCAGCACAGTTTAATTTTTTTTTATTATTACTAGATACACTTTGAAATGTGTACCTTTCACGCTGACTGTTTTTCGAAGGGGTGCCTTCAGGTGTACATAGTCCATCCACATTTAGCAATTGCTTGATCAATATTAAATACAATAATATATTAAAACTTTTTGACAAAATATACAATATATGTATAGTCCTCTCTAAATTAATAGTCATGATGATAAATGTGTGCCTAATTTCGGATATCTCTAATTTTCGCTTCTGTAGGGGACTGTGACATGTATTTTTTTTATTTTATTAGGTTCTACCTCTGTTCTGAGCACATTTTCAATCAAAAAATCATCACTCATACCTATATATTGAGAACAACACAAAGATTTGTCCCGCGCGGGGACGCGAAGCGAAGCGGCCTACGCGCTAACCAAGAAACCAAGCCGTCATATTAAATTAAACTTGAAATATATGAACATAAAAAGCTTGCAATAATTATATACAAACATAAACCATTGCAATTCAACCGCCCGCACCATAAAAACCGCCTAAGTTGATACATGTAAAAGAATTTTATCTACACAACTGTATAAACCGAAATAAACCTTCTTCTAATTAAAAATAACAAGGTTGAAACGACCTCAGGCCAACACGTGTTTGTGCACGAAATTATGGCGTTTTTTACGTACGTCGCTGGATGCAAAGCTATCCTGGATCCTTATTCACTATACCAAAATGCAGCGTGTTACGACAACTTCGTGAAATTATCGTGCAATGGTATTCTGTATACCAACGTAGTACGGAGTACCATTAAATGATCTCTATCTATCTATATCATCACGGCAGATCCCTTTTCTGGGTAGGCAGAGAGTGCAGAGTTCCAACAGGTTCTTTCCTTACCTCTCTGGTTATTGAAATGATCATTTCACGAAATTATCGTAACGCATTGCGTTTGGTCCTAACGAATAGAGCCCTGTTAGTTTGAAAACTCTAACATAGTATGTAGGTTAGTTCTGTAGTGAGTCGGTCGCGAGATTTTAGACTCACCTAGGGATGCCATCCGTTCAGTTTTCTCAGGTTTTCTCTTAGTTTAGAGGTGACCAGGGATCTCCAGCGTTGTTCTTGATACGGCAAGTGCCAGCATTCAAGTGTCATAACTAGTGATCAAAATACAGTATACGGCAGCATTCTAACTACCGTATTTATAAAAATGGCAAACCCCGTAGTATGGAGAACCTAAGGTAAGAGTATTATCGTACAATACGTGGTTATATACCAATGGCGTTTTTTGCGTACGATGTTAGCTGCAAATCAATCCTGTTAGATTTGAAAAGTCTAGATTAGTGCTGTAGTGACTCAGTTCCGGAGATTTTACCTACCTAGGGATGCCATCAGTTCAGGTTTCTCGGTATTTGTCTTAGTTTAGAAAATTGTGACCAATGTTATTGTTGGTACGGCAATTGCCATAACATACGGCATTAGTGTTATTCTAAGCATACGGCATGCAATATTGAGTTTTTAGGTTTACGTGAATCCAAAAATATAGTTTTATTTCATGTGTAATACATGAAATAAAATATTTTTTCGGATTTTAGAGTGCTTTATTTATATTTTATTTCATACGGCATTCAAGTTCTATGCTTAGTCATATAAATACTGTGGTATTTATAAATACGGCAAAAACTGTAAAGAGTAGAATCTGATATAGAAGTAGTTTCGTATAGTAACACGGCATTTTTTATTTTCTTTAAAAATACAGCATTTTTGGATTTAAAATACGGAAACCTTACATTTGTAGTCAACACTACGCCTGAATTTAGAGTCCAGGGAAACTTTAGATTTGTAGCTAATCCATTAGACACCTCAAAACAAAATTTGCTCTTTGATAAAAGAAAAACATAACCCTACTCAGACTTAAATGAATACTTTTATTTCTTTTATTTTTTTCGGGCATAATTACCAAATTTTATGCAAATGTTTGGCAAAAGTTTCAATAGTGGCAACCCTAGTTTTCCCGTATTTAAATATGCAGATGTTAATGCTTCTTCTTCTAATGGAAAGAATATGCCATCATCATCAGCCTATAGCAGTCCACTGCTGGGCATCTGCAATGGAAGCAGAACAGAACAAGCAACACTCCAAATGAACAAGTATACCAAATACCTACTATTATTCACATATTTCCCACTATTGACATACTTTGACAAATACAAATACTGCAAAGTATTCTTCAGTTTATGACTGTGTGGCACAAATATTTGTACGCCAAGTGTTGGCTGAGTAATTAATGTTTCGCTATGCCGGCGAAACATTAATTACTCTGTATATCATCTTTGTTATACCTATGTTCACAAATAAACTATATTAGAATTACTAGCTTTACTTTTACAGAAAGAATGAAAATATATCTATGTTATCTATGCATATTAAATTACTTGTCCTGACTGACTGACTGACCTATCAATGCCCAGGCCAAACCGCTGGACCTAGAAAGCTGAATTTTTGACAGCTTATTTTTACAGTTACGTAGGCAACCACTAAGAAAGGATCTTGATATTCCGTCTCTAAAATGATGAAAATAGGGTTAAAGTACCATTCGTTTTAAAGATAGAGATATTGGTATTTCCAAAAACACTGCAACATGTTATATATATATATATATATATATATATATATATAAATAATAACATGTTGCAGTGTTTTTAGAAATTTTACCCCTAAAGGTATAAATTGGTGTGTGAAAGACTGTATGGTGATTTCATTAAGTTTCGAAATAAGAGTCCTGAAAATTAGTTCAGCAACGCTCTTTGTGTACAAATTGGGGTCAGAGAAAATGGGTTATACTCTATCATGCGGATCCAGGGTGAATTGGTAAGACAGGGTTGTGGTGACCTGCTGTTGGAACTTATGGCTAACAACTTGGCTTAACAACGACAGTAAGTGACAGCGGGAACGCTCTCACAAATATGCCACGATAGGTCACACATCTCAGACTGACCGACCGTACAATGCGTAACTCTGGTGGTCTCTAAGAGCACCGCACTATCACATCGCTACGAGCACGGATAAGTATAGTAGTTGGTTCATTTTATTTCCATATTAAATTCCGCAGTATAACGTGGAATTCCACCAATTCGCAATTTATGTAAGAAAATTACGACGAAGACACTATAATTTTCCTTCCTTATTTTGTATTCATAACTTGATTGTTTACTGGGGTAGATAGATATTTTTTTCTTTATTTTTATTGCGTGTTTTCTTTGTTCCTTACACCATACTGTCCTTGTCAACTCAAGTAGAACCTATACTTTTATACTGTTTGAATAGTCGCCTGCACCTTAGGAATAGTTTAAGTATTAGCTGGACTTCACTGAGTACTTACCATCTCCTCCAGGCAAGCTGAAAACTCCAACGGTCAGCATAACATAACTCATAAAAAATCGCAAGGCCCAATCAATGGGATTCGATTAAGATTATTTTATTAATCGTTATTACGATTCGATTTAATTTAAAAATAGAATACAACTTCATTTATCTGACATAATAATTTAAGATTAAGAATTCTCAACCAGCTCAGATGTATTAATCGATTTGATCGAGTTCAACATCACTATCAACCTGCCGAACTAATCGATTTATTTTACTATTATAGCTAACACCTCCAAAGAACGCAATTACTATAATGTCACTTCAGACCTATTCATATTAAATCAATTTTCAATTCGAATAAGAAATTTCGATTACGTGCGATTGTCACCTACGCCGGGAATCGTGGATGATTTGTATTGTCGCTTCTGAGTCACGCTATGGCAATTTTCCAACAGGTTGTAAAAGGATTATAATATGTTATGTGTGTACCGAGAAACGCGGCTATTGTGAAATGGTGACAAATATATCGTACTTTGCGGGTTTTCTTGAGGTTCTGTGGAAGTGATATCGTCTTCATAAATTGTATAGCAAAATAAAAACGTAAAAGACATGTTTGCATTCACAGTAATAGATTTTTATTAATTTTTATTGTGGTTCGTTCCTCGAAAAGCTCTAGACGTTTTGCTGTTAAATAGAATTATAGAACTAAGCTTTCAAACAGAGTAAATGCGCTGAAATCGGCTTACTTGGTAGCGTTAAAACCGCAAATGAACAAACAGAGATTTGAATTATGTTCGCGCACGGGCTCATAAGAACTTTAGAACGAAGATCGTTTAAAGGCCAATGAAGAGAATTTTGCTCGGAGTGTGCAATCCAAGTAGAAATAAGGAGATCCACAGGAGAACCAAAGCCAATAATATAGCTCTCAGAATTATTTCCAAACTTTAGTTTGGGGAAGTTTAAAAACGGGATTAATTTGCTCATAAATGTACACATCATCACGCCTATATTCCCCAAGCTACTGAGGTGTACTGAGTACATTCACGTTTCGCCGGCGATGTTAAGTGCCATGTAATAGGAGGCGAGCCTTTTGGCATATACCGGGCACAATTCCAGACTCCGGACTCGTACTGGGAAGTTTTTCGTTAGAAAAAGTACACTTGTCCGACCTAGGATTTGAACCCAGGACCACGTGATTACAAAGCGATGCGCTTTGTAATCACGAGGCAGGCATAAATTTACAGAATAAATATACATCATGTATGTGTTTGTCCGTGCGTGCATGGGTGCTTGCGTGCGTGCGTGTGTGTGTGTGTGTGTGTGTGTGTGTGTGTGTGTGTGTGAATTTTCGCGAGAATGATGCCGCTCTGGGTATGGAAATAAAATGAACATAGCGTGTTTTACATTATGCTCATAAATTGTATAAAATACGAAATTATATAAATAGTTAACTATACGGTGAAATCTGTCACTGCCTTGTTGTTGTGGCGCCTGGTGTAGCTGGAGATCACGAGGTCCTGGGTTCGAATCTTAGATAAGTTAATGATGTTGGGATTTTTCTATCAAAAAGTGTCAGAATCAGTGTCCGGAATCTGGAACTGTACCCGGGATAATCGAAATAGGCTCGCTCTCTTTTACATGTGATCATCATTATCATCATCTCAGCCTATACCCGTCCACTCCCATATGTGATCTTTATTACCAGCGAAATGTGGGTGTACACAGTACGCTTCTGCCACCTTCGCTCATTAGAGAATGTAAGTATTTAAAAACCTTTTTTAGAAGATAAAAAAGCATCCACGTGTGTTGAAAAGACCAAGATGAAAGCAATGAATCAAAAATTAGCGTTCAAACGAAAATGTGATATGTAGCGAGGCCGGGATATTCATTTTCCTTTTTCAGTTTTTACGGGATAAAAAACATAGAGCTCAAATGTTGCCGTGTCGGGCCATGCAACAATTTGAGATCGTAATTTTTCTCATTCCTAGAAGTTCTTTTTTTATGTTTGTGTAACTAGCTGTTTCCGGCATTCATTCCGGCGGGTTCGCACGCGTTCATATTATATTTACTCATATGTAGGTAGCACTAACTGCTAAAGGAACTGGATCAGTTTTTCATACAGTGTAGTAAAATTACATGACTCTTATTTCGAAACTTAATGCAATCACCATACAGACTTTCACACACCAACAATACATACCTTTAGGGGTAAATTTTCCAAAAACACTGAAACATATAATTCTTTGATTACATATATATATATTCTCTTCCTTGGCCTGTTCTAAAGTTCTTATAAGTTTTAATGCTACCAAATAAGCCGATTTCAACGCATTTACTTTGTTTGAAAGCTTAGTTCTATCAATCAATCAGCCTATCGCAGTCTACTGCTGGACATAGGCCTCTCCTAACACGCACCATTTCACACGGTCCTCCGCCTTCCGCATCCAGTCTGTCCCAGCGACCTTTTTGAGGTCGTCGGTCTATTATTCTGGTTCTATAATTCTATTTAATAGTTACTTATTTGTCGTAACTTAACACTTAGCTTCTCTCAGCTTAAGTATGTACACAGAGAACGGTAATCATAAACAATAATTCGTTTTATAAGACTCGCTTATTAAAGTTTAAATCAACTACCATTTGTTATTAAAATTAAAACATTATCCGCAAAAACAACTTAGCGCCAGTGCCCTCCAAACGGCAGATCACATCTTAGGCAATGCGTTACTTATTCAGGAGTCCTAGATTTAGAATAGAATAGAAACTTGTTATTCAAGTAACTCAGACTAACAAATAGGTTAGTAGACTTAAGACTAATGTTAGTATTACCTATTCTTAATTACTATTAGGGCTCTATCCCATGTGAGATAGCGCAGCAGCGACTTACATATACGCAGTCTAACCTACTGACTATCATATTTAGAACGCTGTTGGAGCTGGCCCACACCCTGCGCACTAAGGAGGCACACCGTTTCCGCATAGTTGTGTAAAAACAGTGGCGCTACAGAAATGAGGCAGCCCCACCAGCTTTCTAAATGCATTGTTATATTGAATGCGGAGGTCGCTGTACGATTTAAGCGTATATCTAGCCTACAGGTTGCACGTGTAGAATGTTGTGCAATACGCTCGAACGAACGTAATTTTGAATTTTAGCGAACAGAGCGCAAACCTGCGAGCCAGCATGGTTCTCCTTATCGACAACGCTCTCCGCTCTCGTTCAATATCGTGATCGTCCTTAAGGCTGAGAGTCAATATATGACCAAGGTATTTAAATTTAAATACCCTCTCCCAAGGCATGCCGTTGAGAAGTATTGGTGGAATTCTGTTAGGGCTTCTACCTTCAGCCTCAAAGACCATTACTTCCGACTTCTTACAATTATACACCAGGCCATGCGTATTGGCATATTATTCACATTGGCCAACCAATTTTCTTAGACCACAAACCGACGTACTCAGCAGCACCATGTCATCTGCGTAACTGATATTATTAACGCAGACACCATCTACAACCGACCCTGCTGCTGCTGAGCTCACCGATCCACTCATGTATATACAGGTTGAAGAGCGTTGGCGAACTCAGTCCACCCTGTCTCACCCAGCACTCCTACCCATATGGTCGAGATAATGCCCTTAGCACAACGTAAATTATTGACCTGGTTTCCATACCAAAACTTAAAGATGTTAGTAATCTCTGGTGGTAATATTTATAGATTAGTACCATTTTTGTACCATTTTTTGTTTTATTGAGAATATATTATTGCGTACAACTTGTTTAATAATGCAAATAAACTTATTATTATTATAAAAATCCACTTAAGCCAACTGGTGTTACACCTTGCGTAGTTCACGCACATTAAATGACGAGAATAATTAGATGTTTATAAGTGTCTATTTTTGTGATCTGCAAGCAACCTGGCAAGATATTATAAAGATGCAGGCAAATGCTTCTAATATCCCTTTTCCAGTAAGAGTTAAAATAAGTAACAAACGTTTTCCTTTAAACAATTTTATGATCACATTATCACAATTGAATTGCTAAAATATGAATTGAACATCAATTCATATTCACAACATACTTTTATGACGTCCCTTTGAGATTTCAGCCAGCTAAACGCAATACATGAAATGTAACGACACATTTAGATATTATCATTGAATATAAAATACATAAAGATCCCAACTTATAACATACTGATAACTTCGAAGGGTGCTTGAAAATTTGAACATTGATCCTTCATTCTCAATAATTTAATATAAATTCGGTTTAATAGGCGAATTGAACGTTAAAAAGATTTAGTTAATCATCAGCTCATTTGTAATAATATATTTAATATGCATGATTATTTATAACTAGAATAAATGGCTAGTAAAGTTTTCACGTAAATGCGTCTTTTAAATTACAGTCCTATTTTTACTACTTAAAGTAAAATTATTAGTAGTTTTAAAAAAGCGTACTTTGAGTATAATATTTATTCGAATTATATGTGAGCTAACTCTAAACTATGTAATTAAGTTTTTGTTTAATGGGCACATTATATTAAATGAGCCTTTACTGTCCCGATATATAGCAGTGATAGCCTAGTGGTTAGACTGTTGGACTGCAAAGCCAGAGGTCTCGGTTTCAAACCCAGGCACGCACCTCTGTCTTTTCGAAAGCATGTGCGTATTAAAAATTAATGATCACTTGCATTAACGGTGAAGGAAAACATTGTGAGGAAACCTGCATGCCTAAGAGTTTCTCGAAGGTGTGTGAAGTTCGCCAACCCGCACTGGGCCAGCGTGGTGGACTATGGCCTTAGCCCTCTTAGTTTGAGAGGAGGCCTGCGCCCTACGGTGGGACAGTTTTTTTAACAAGGCATATATCATTATTTACTGTCCCACTGCTGGGCAAAGAACTTTTCTCAAAAATTGAAATGAGTGAGGCTAGATCATACTCAGTGCGGACCACGCGAACTCAGTGCGGATTTATTGAAGTAGGTTTATGATCACATGTTGCAGGAACTTATCAAGTCGCTCATGAGACTTGCAACTTGCCTTAGCTATTACCACAAGAAATAGAAACTGAAACCAACAGCTCAAGGTCTTCGCCTCACGCACAGAGATACTCGAAAATTGAAAGGCCACAAACGGTCATCCATCTCAGATTGACCAAGGTGAACCTTGCTTAGAATCAGAATCAGAATATTTTTTATTTATGTAAACCATTACAGTATTAATGAATCGTCATAAAAGTAACAAAGACCACCACTTCGGAATGTCATTCCTGTGGAGAAGAGGTGCAGGAAAATCCACAGTTACTCTTTTAAAATAGTATTACTACATTTTCTTTTTCCATCTACATTTTGTTGTAGGATATGGTAGAACGATGTAGGCTGGTCTATCAGGTGGGTCTAAGTTAAATTATACAAAATATAATATTCATGTGAATGGCTACATGGTTCCCTCATTTACAGAGAAAGAAATGAGAAAAAAGATACATTTTACTAAATAAATACAAGAAAGAGGGGGAATATAAAATCAGCCTATACTGCCCACTGCTGGGCAAAGGCCTTCTCTCACAAATCGAGGTGAGAGAGATTAGGTCATACTCCACCACGCGGACCCAGTGCGGATTGGTGGAGGCAGGTTTGTGGCCACCTGCTGTTGGAACTTATCAAGCCACCTTTAAGGCTTCCAACTCGGCTTAACGACTGTCACATTAAGTAGTAGCCGGGACCAACGGCTTAACGTGCCTTCCAAAATACGGAGATGCTCGAATATGAAAATGCCACAAACGGTTACCCATCTCAGGCCGACCGAGTCGAACGCTGCTTAACCTTGGTGATCGGTAAGAACACCGCGGTCGCACAGCGCTACGAGCTGAGCAAATACTCAGACCGAAACAAATAATTGTGGGTCACACAAAGATTTGTCCCGTGCGGGAATCGAACCTACGACTATTAGACACAGTGGGCGGAGAGGCTTAAGCTCTTAACCACTGCGCTAAATCGTCCGTCGTTATTAACATTAATTTTCAATAAAATAAATTATATACACAAAACACATATGGACTAATATGAATGAGAAAAAAGGTACATTTTACTAAATAAATACAAGAAAGAGGGGGAATATAAAATCAGCCTATACTGCCCACTGCTGGGCAAAGGCCTTCTCTCACAAATCGAGGTGAGAGAGATTAGGTCATACTCCACCACGCGGACCCAGTGCTGATTGGTGGAGGCAGGTTTGTGGCCACCCGCTGTTGGACTTATCAAGCCGCCTTTAAGGCTTCCAACTCGGCTTAACGACTACCACATTAGGAATATTGAATAATAATAGCTAAACCACTTGTCCATATTCAATTAAGTGAAGCTGGAACAGCCCAAGTATCCAAGTACCTTTGTCTTTTAAATAATCATGTAGCGTATAATAAGCTTGCTTACTAAGCGTACGTTTAATACAAGCTTTGAATTTATTGTCACCAAGTTTAGTGATGCTAAGAGGATTTTTTTTATAAAATCTAACACAGTAACCCATGAAAGAAGTGTAAATTTTTGACGATGACGACGAAATTGCGGTTGATCTAATTTATTTCTATGTCGCGTATTATAGCAATGCCTATCGCCTAGCTGATTAAACAGATCTATATTTGTTCTTGTATACATTATATACTTAAACTTGGTGATCGCTACAACCACAGCGGTAACACAGCTCATAGCTCTACGAACGTTTTAGTGTATCTATTTGTTGTTATATCGCATACAATTTAGTTCAGAGCTCCAGATCTGTTAACCTAAAATATCACTCTAGGTTCGCAAGCAATATATCATGCGGACAGCGTCTATGTTGAATGTTTTACATCGGAACAAAACAATTTTCGTTTGACCGCACACGTCACGCTCTACGACGGGCCATTTAAGTCCAGCCTTTGTGATTTGAGGGGTGGACAGGGAGCGGGCCTAACAATTCATGACTATTGTTTATGACCCCGCAGAGGAGAAATGGTTGACGGATTACAATCATTGTGCTGGAGAACATCTATCTAGTTGGTAGGAACATATACCTTAATTTCCACAA
Organism: Phalera bucephala; assembly: GCA_905147815.2. Classification (NCBI taxonomy): domain Eukaryota; kingdom Metazoa; phylum Arthropoda; class Insecta; order Lepidoptera; family Notodontidae; genus Phalera; species Phalera bucephala. Next base: position 25,856,483 of record LR990613.1, on the reverse strand, counting down.
TAATTAAGGAATTGGGCTGGTTGAATGCGAGTTGGACTTGTGTTTTACACTACTATGCTATATACACTATTATAAATATACAGGGTTATTGGTAGTTAATAAATAACAGCCTAAGGTCAACTTCTGTTCGTCGTGACAAATAACTGATGTACTGTGATGTTCATAATTTCGCAATAAAAGAAACAGTAAAAAAATTTTGTTTTTATGGTGTACAAGTTGCCTGCCATCATGTTGTCAATTTATTGAGGTTAATATTTACTTATTTATTGAGGTTATTATTTACTTACCAATAACCCTATACCGATAAATCAACCTTACTGTAACGCTACTGTGCAAAGACCTTCGTTCACAAATTGTGTATAACACACAATGTTTTCTCACCAACATTTTATTATTCAGATAAGAGTTATTAATCTCTAGAATCAATATACCGGCAATATAAGACCGCCAATATTCATACCCTGTTAACAAAGGTAAACGCACATTAAACCTTAATAAGTATTCAGCGAAAGTTCAAACGTCAAGGTTCCCCGATCGAAACTCTGCCCAAAGTTAGTTCGCCGCCTTTCAGGAATAAATTATTAACATACAAACACCATAACACAAGTTTCAGACAAAAGATACTTACAGGACGCGGAAGTTTCCGACGAACTATAAATATTAAATGAAGATCAAACATGAGCATATAATTATGTATGTACATGAGTAATCGAAATAAATTGCGACTCTTAATTCAGTTCCGTTTGATGGAATTACAATTTAATTTCTTAGTGAAAGAGGAAAAGTTATGCAGAAAACTCTTTGTTGTTTATTTTCGGTGACTGCCGTCACGGTAACAGTTGATCGTATTTTTTGGATACGCAATATATTTACATTCAATAATTGCACTATGTAAATTACTATGCGGTAGGTAGGCCTACTGGGAGTATCTAATAAAAGGTATTGTTTCTTCAATTATGTCTATTATAATGCCTTAAGAACTTAAAGGTAGATAGATAGAGAACTCTTTATGTACACCAGCATAATTACAGTAATACAAGATAATTTATGACAATATGTACAATCGGCGGTCTTATTGCTAAAAACAATCTCTTCCAGACAACCAGTACATTGGTAGAAGTAACAGATAGAATAATATAAGGCTGTTGGTGGCATTCTCTATAAGTTTATACATTATATGTTATGTTACTACTATAATAAATACTTATACGCATACACAATACGTAGATCCATATTAGGTAACGCAAATAAACAAAGTTGCTAAACTATGATAATAATAAATATACTGTACCCTCTGCCTACCCCGCAAGGGATCTGGCCTGATGATATAGATAGATAGATAAATATAATAATATCATCCTATACTACCCACTGCTGGGCAAAGGCCTCTCACAAATCGAGGTGAGAGAGATCAGGTCATACTCCACCACGCGGACCCAGTGCGGATTGATAGAGGCAGGTTTGTGGCCACCTGCTGTTGGAAGTTATCAAACCGCCTTTAAAGTTAGCAACTCGGCTTGCTAAAGACTACCACATTAGGTGGTAGCCGGTACCAACGGCTTATCGTGCCTTCCGAAGCACGGAGACGCTCGAACATGAAAATGCCACAAACGGTCACCGCTCTCGGGCCAACCGAGTCGAACGCCGCTTAACCTTGGTAATCGGTGAGAACACTGCGGTCGCACAGCGCTACGAGCGCCTCGTGATTTGTGTAAGGAGTTTGTGGAGTGCATTGATGTTTTAGCCTTAAATACTACAATGACCTTAAATTTGCCTTATATGCCATCTAATAATATAAGGTGCACAAAAGAGGTTCATATTGTTACGTTTTCGGGGTAAATAAATGCCGAATAACATGCGAAGTACTTTATTAGGCCCTGTACGCACAAAACAGTAAGTCGAATACAAGAACACACAAGCACTAAACACACACTAGCACTACTCTCGTTAGCACCCAAGTACTCCTTCCAAGTCGCTGAGTCACTCGTAGTATCTGTATATCGTTGCTAAGGTCGCCGGTGTATTTTATTAGATCGCTTGTTCTCGATTTGATCGCTGTCGGTCGAAGAGAGACTATGTCCGTCGCCGCGTTAAGTATTCGTTTTATACTTCAAATGTTTTTACTTGAAATTGTACCTTATAAATGAATTTTTATTCTATCGGGTAGATAAAAATAATAACATAATATTGCAATTTCTGCCATCAAACTTCCCTCTATACGTCGTCCCTTTTCGGCCTACATAAAACAGCAAACTTTGCACACACTTTGTCAATATATATCGGAAATATACAACAGCAGTACAAAACTCGAAGTTTCAAACTAAAGTCCATAGCTTTATATCTACGTTGTCGGAGGAACCTATTGAAATGATCTTTGAGACAACGCGATATAATGTAAAACATGTTCTAGAAATTTCCGTCCCCTTTGTAATGGTAAGTCTCCAATGAATAAAAGAAATCCGTACAAAGCTGGTGGTTCGATATTGTTATAATATCTGTAGAAGCCTGTATATTCAAGTTATTTGTAACGAGGCACAATCAGTTTTAGTCTTGTATAAATTGGTTTCTTTGCAAATTCTAGAAAGTTTGTGACGAATGTTTTCTAATGAATCCACGGGTACTTTACGAATAAATTCTTGTTATCAGTAAAGTTTAGCAGAGTTAGAACTCACTAGTAACCTGTGATGGAAAACGATGTGAGATTTCCCTTTTGTATCTCTGTGCTTCGGAAGGCTCATTGGGCTGTTGAGCCCGCTTACCACATAATGTGGTAGTTAAGCCAAGTTAGAAGACTTATGAGCGGTTTGATAAGTTCCAACAGCAAATGGCAAAAAGCCTGTCTTCACCAACCAGTGTTGGGTTCGTATGGTAAAGTACTACATATTAGAAGAATTTAACCCATCAGTGGGACCGTGTAAGCCGATGTATGCGTAGGAACAAGTAAAAAAGTCTTTACATATTTCTTTACATTTGAGTATAATTTCACAAAGGTGCATTAAAAAATAATACACTAGATTTTATTTCCGTATCAAGGGTTTTATAATCACAAATTTTGACGCGGATAAACTTCCAGACGAAACTTAAGGCGATGCAAAAACTTGTCTCGTTCGGTGATCAAACACGTAAATAATGCGATACTACACCAATACATCGTCAATTTTAATGCATGTGTCGCGTGACATCTTCGTCTGCCAAAAAAATATTATTAGATGAAAATGTGACAGGATCGGTTAAGAAAACATCTTTCACATCTTTAGCGAAACATTCTTTAGCGTATGCGCTATGACCAGTAAAACACCAGTTATAATAACTTCGTGAAATAAATTTTTAATGGCACTCCAGATGCATATAGAATACCATTACAGAATGATTTCGCGAAGTTATCGTAACTCGCCGCGTTTGGTCACAGCATAAGGGCCCAGGTGGGTAGTACTCGGTGGATTCAATTCCAAACGGAATACATCGTGTACATAATTTATATCCCTGTTACGCACCGTGAGATCTGCCGTCAAGAATATTCCCAGAGTATTCTTTTCATTTTTATGTACCAAGTGGTGAAGTAGACCGTTTATTATCCTTGGAATAATACCAGTTGCCACTGCCAATCGTGCGATAGGAGATATACCACCAATACAGGCCATTTTCTGTCGGTCGTCGGACGGTTACAGGACACTCCGGTCGATCTAATGGCTTTTGCAGCTAGATAGATAAATTTTGCAGCAGATAAATGGAAGTTGGTTGAGGATGATATTTTTTTGTGCCGTTATCATAAAAGTATGATCGTTGTTGTCTTTCAGTAGACGTCTATTGGTTAAAGAAGAAGAAAAAAGAAACAATACAATGCGACAAGGATATATTGACCCGTAGATGACATTGACAGGAAAGCATTGGTGTGTGGTTAACATTTACTAAAATTTTCCTACTTCCAGGGTCATATTTCAACAGGTGGGTCTGCATGTTTACTCATTAAAACAGAGCTTGGGTAAATATCATAGCAAACGGCAACTCTGCGATTGTCATGATATGACCTTTACTTGATAACAGCGTTAGTTCCGAGTTTGGCCGCGGGCCACAAGATTCTTGTATGACTGTAACTCTATCATCTCTTCGGAATGTCATTCTAAAGGGAAAGGGGCACAAAATTCCATAGTTACTTATTTCATTTTTTTACAGAAGGGCCATATTACGGCGCCTTTTTTAAGGAACATCGTAAGCGTCAAGCCTCGTTCTCGCAATAAACTTTAGCAGGGACGTGCCTTAGAGCGGCGGATAAAAGGCCCCTTATGTTTCAGGTTTAATAAATTTGTTGCTTTGCTAGTGACATCTTAAGGTTTTAACCATAAATAGTACAGAACAGTGTGATACTTGCTTAAACTTTACCCTGAGATAGAAGTATTACAATGTATTTGTATAGGTCAGTCTAATCACGCAGTTGAATAAAGCATTTGCAATATGTATTCAGTTTGCGTTTTTTAATAGTCACATTTTGTTAAATAACACGACCTCACTATCTTCATTTTCATATATACTTCTTATAATAAATACGCAGTAGATTCATCAACAATCTTCTGTAAATCGAGCCTATTTTGTCAGTTTTAGCTTCTTACTTAAGTACCGTTTTTTCTACAAATACGAACCAGACCATGCGGAGGGTCACCAATGCGGTGGACAGATCAAAATTAAGTCCACAGTGGAAGACCCTTTAATTGAGTGCACCAGAATTTCAAGTGGTACAACTACATGGAGAGATATTGTAAGGCGAGCTCCATCAGCATCCAGCGTATAGTCGCTGACTCACTGTGACCAAAATAATTTACTGTACTTGACAATTGAATTATTTACATCTATGATTAGGTATCTTACATCTAGAATAAGCTGGGAGAGGCACAAGATGTCACGTGTCATCGTGTCCACATTTCCACGAAGAAGTTATCAGGGAGTTTTGGTGGGAAGTTGCAGAATGATGTCGTCAATTTGTTTTAAATTTCTAAAACTTGTGTTATTTCGAATAATAATGTGCACTGTTGGTAGAATACTAACCATTATGTATTCTTATATGTGCATGAATTAAGATAATTGTAACAAAGTGATAATACGTGCCTTTTCGATTTCCCTCAAAATGGCCGTCGCAATTGGTATGTAAAGTATCCATCGCTTTACTATCCAGGGTGGGGTACTTCATCAATTTTAGTATCATCGTTGTCATCAAGTTCATTGGGGAGTTAAATTAATATATACAAACATGATTATGCATCTCACTGGACACTGGGAAAATACACTTAAAATTCGTGTGAAGCCATAACTTAAAGAAGAAGAAGAAGAAAGTTATCAGAATTTGACACTTTTTAAATAGTGTACCACAATTTACTTAAAATTGTGGTACACAACTATTTAAACAATTGAAAATAGAAATGAAAAAATTAATCATTTACAACTACAACTTATTTTTTTAGCTTTTAATGTTCGGACAGATGTAGAAATGACGTCGATAACATTTTTTTTACAATTTTTATTACTTGAAAAATGTTTTGTAAAATCGTTAATTTATATCCAAAATAAATTTCTTTACTACACAATTTATTGTTTAAATGCACACTGAATAAAATTGAACCTTAATTTAATAAATACAAATAATATTTTTAAACATGTTGATAATTTGTGTCGGTAAATGTACCTGTTAGTTCTACACTAGTCGTCTTAAGCTTGCGACAATTTTTTGGTTTTGATATTTGCACCTGTCAAATTATCCGTGTATTTGTGAAAATGATTATACGTTATTACCATCTTTTATTTTGTCACTACACTTGTTGGTATCTATGACTGAGGTACAGGGTTCGAAACCTAGATTTTTTAAAACAGACGTAGCCTCACATTGGGAATTAATTCTGTTAGTTCTACACTAGTCGTCTTAAGCTTGCGACAATTTTTTGGTTTTGATATTTGCACCTGTCAAATTATCCGTGTATTTGTGAAAATGATTATACGTTATTACCATCTTTTATTTTGTCACTACACTTGTTGGTATCTATGACTGAGGTACAGGGTTCGAAACCTAGATTTTTTAAAACAGACGTAGCCTCACATTGGGAATTAATTCTGTGTCGTGGGTCCGTTTACATACATAAAATATACATACGCAAACACCTAGACCGTAACAAATATTTGTAGTTCACACAAAGATTTGTCCCGTGCGGGGATCGAACCCGCGACTCATAGGTCGTCCTATCACGCCGTCCGTCCGATGGGAAAAAGATTGGTGGACATAGACCTCTAGCACTTCACCGGATACGACCTTCGGCTACACTCATCCAGTTCCTGCCAGCTGCAATGTAAAGATCGGGCAAACAGAATTGCTTGCGTTGCAAAATTTTGAGACAAGTGTAAGTCCTAGTATTTTTAAAAAACAAAAACCTAGTTTTTTTAATTAAATAAGTTTAAAACACGTAGACAGAAGCCAGAGAGAAAACTAAGATCTTTAATATCCCCATTCCGACTGGTACGTGAATTGGCAAAAGTACTTATAACGTTCCAATAAATTAATGGGGGAACTGCGTATCCCGGAAACAACGAACTCGGACTGGAGCGCCCCGAATATTGGAGCCGCGACGCTGTGCCAAATGTCCTAGTTATTTTTGCTAAATCTACTGTTTCTATTATCCGCATTGAGAATCATATTGCATATGTCTGTTGGTACATTTCAAAAGTAACGCTATTTAGGCAAATAACATAAAACCGTTAGAAACGTTACAGCTGCAATCATATTATATAAACACCAAATTCTTGCAGCACGCTAGGAATTACTCCTGTGTAGTGAGTGTGTTTACAAATATGAAATTCATATATACACCCCTGACATACTTGATTCAGTGGGCGGAACGGCTTTAAGTATAAACCAGTGGTCCAAGCCGTCCGTCAAAATTGGCGCCTTATTAAACCCTAGGTTGCGGAAACACGCGAAATCGCTTTAAAATGTTGTTATAAAGTGGCCGAGAGGTTAATATTATTGTTACGGATAATTCAACGCCGAATGCCGGGCGAAATACTTAGTAAGCGCTGTACGTACAAAACAGTACGTCGAAGATTAGTACACACGAGTACTGAACACACACGAGTACTGAACACACACTAGTACTACTCTTGCTAGTACCCAAATACTCCTTCCAAGTCGCTGAGTCACTCGTAGTATCTGTCTATCGTTACTAAGATCGCCTGTGTACTCCACTTAGATCGCTTGTTCCCAATTTGATCGCTATCGCTTCCGAAGAGAGACTGTGTCCGTCGCCGCGTTAAGTGTTCCCTTTATACTCGTATGACAGTTCTAAAACGGACGCGAACCCTGTAAGTTCATCGATAGAAAAGTACAACGAACAATAACAGGCGCGCCCCACAAAGCGGTATTATTATTACATACCTATTTGTACGTGAATAAGTAGGCACTTGTTTACCGCGACCGCGCACCGGCGGTAATTAAAGGGGAGGGACCTTCTAGACGGATTCTAGATGTTCCTTGACGAATCGATAGGGGACCTAAAGGTGTGTAATGCGTTTTTAAATTAACATTTCCCGATAAGGGGTTCACGTCATCAGCCTAAAGATGTATAGGATGAAAGATATCCATAGGATAAAGGATGTATTGTACGCATCCAGCTTTACCCGCTATCTTCACCTGGTTTTCGGTCCATCTTGAGTCTAAGGAAGTCTTAGTCGTGAATCTAAAAAAATAAATATAAAAATAGTTCATTCAGATCAAAAATGGAATGTTTACAAATTTCAATTGAGAAACGATGACATCTGCAGAATTTAGAAACTGTGTTGTAGATATCAACGCCCTCCTCCAATTACATTAAAGAATAAATAGCAAAAGGGAAATAAAACATGCATACAAACGTAATATTAATAAGCGTGCAATTCTGTGTACCATGTACGTGAGTGTGTGTTTGTGTTTGTATGCATGTGTAGATTTGTGCGCATGTATGAACATGTGTAATTCATTTATACGTATGATCATATTTTGTCATGCTTATAAAACAGACGCGCTAAGAAGGTTTTCGGTTTCTTTATAGGACAAAGTCTAGTCTTAATCTAGTTTTAAAATTAACGTTTTAGTACAAAAATCAGACTACGATGCACGACTGATTTACGTTCTGTAATACGGGCCTAAATATCTAATGTATGAGAACCCTTCTTAAGGTGCATAGATAAAAATAATTGGATTTATCTTATTACTATATATGCCTGCATTCCCTAAACGGGAGTGGCAGAGATGTACATGAGTACACCCACCTTTCGCCGACTATGTTAGTTCTTATGTAATAGAGGGCAAGCCTATTGCCGTAGTACCAGGCACAATGTCAGACGCCGGACTCATAGGTACTGTAAATGACATAAAAAAAAATTTTCTTCGACCTAGGATTTGTAGGTTTACACAATTTTACAGAAAACATTGTTTATATTAGCCCTGTTAAAAAACTGTCCCACCGTTCGGCACGGGCCTCCTCTCAAACTGAGAGGGTTTAGGCCATAGTTCACCAAGCTGGCCCATTGCGGGTTGGCAAACTTCATAAAACTCTTAGACATGCAGGTTTCCTCACGATGTTTTCCTTCACCGTTAACGCAAGTGATATTTAGTTTTAAATACGCACATGCTTTCGAAAAGACGGAGGTGCTTGCATGGGTTAGAACCCGAGACCTTTGACTTTGCAGTCCACTTAGCTGTTTTTGTAAAAACATAACCGAAATTATTATATTTATTTTATGAAGACGCGAGCAATAAAAATTTACGAGACTGTTTTTGACGTCTCCTTCCCCTCTCGTTATAAAGGGAAGTCGGTGATCAATAACAGAATTGGAAAACTGAAGCGACACAAAGCGAACCTCTAAGAAGGATCGAAATACACCTATAAAGCTCTAATTATTACTAATTTCATTAGCCGACTTAAGATAAATAATTTTTAATGAAATTCTTATTGACGTAGAGAGAATTTCTTGACACTCAAAATGTATACACTATTTTTTTTATCTTAGACAGAGAATAGAAAATACCAACAGCTTCTTTTGCTTACAGATCTCCCTAGTTTTCTTAGCTCATCTCATACACGCTCACATTTACAGAGACACTGAATTACCCATTAGATAAGACACGGTCGATTTCGTAATGGTAAGATTATAATGGTAATGAGACGAACTATGAGAGTGGAGGAAATCGGAGAGGTATGTAAGGGAAGAAACCTGTTGGAACTCTGTAGTCTCTACCTGTCCCGCAAGGGATCTGGCGTGAAGATATAGATAAATAGATAGTAAATTCAGTGGCTTGAGCCATATTCAGTGTCAAGCTGAATTCAAACACAGACACACCTATATTGCTCACGGGGGGATTGCAAGGTAAACTGTGTACACCACATAATCGTATATTTGTATCCCAAATTTTGCTCACGATGTTAGGACCCAAAGGAATAGGGTGTCAGCCCATTAACATTATGCCGGGCAGAATTATAGACTCAGAACTACTATTAACAGTATTATTTATTATGTCTAACACAATTAGAGTGTGTGTGGTGGTTATGGAGGATTAAGGCAAGGGATTTGGCGTGATGATATAGATAGATAGTAAGATTATATGGCCGAGAGAAAAAGCTGGATGCGTGCGTTTAATATTAAGCTGGTCATCGTAAAGATCTTTGCGGAGGACTTGTGTTCTATTGTTCAAGGCATTGGACCTTAGAAGAAGAATATGATTATGGTATTATCTGAAGGTCAAGTCAAGAGAATCCGTAACCGGCGAGCGTGTGTGTAACGTACTATGAGAGTGGAGGAAGCCAGAGATGTATGTAAGGAAAGAACCTGTTGGAACTCTGTACTCTCTGCCTACCCGGCAAGGGATCTCGCGTGATGATATAGAATATAAAATATGATTATATACTAACATTGTATTTTGATAACTACATTTTTATTATATCAGTTACACTCACGTTAATACAAAAAACATTTCGACTTATATAACTAGCTACGGCATGGATTATTATAATTGGCCTCGCTCACGACGCGTATCGATCATTGGCTCTCCCTACCCTGAGATGGATCCCCTTTTGTCCCCTCTCGTAATCAATCATTTCGATCACAAACTACACATAACAAGTCATATACATATCTATTCTCTTCATCGAAAATATTTTCCCTCAGTCTGATATCAATTTAGTTCACATCAAATTAATATTCAACCATCGATCTGACTGTCGGAGCCCGTGACGAGGCGCGTCGGCTGAATCAGTTCTACCAGTAATATTGCTTGTGTGTGTTTTTATAAAAGACCTTCTGATGTCCTATGACTTGGCAGACTGGTTTATTTATGATCGCACGGGTGTAATAGAATTTCAGATTTTTTATATTTTACGGGGCCAATATGGAAACAAAATGTTCTAGGTGTTTTTTTCAATTTCGTTCCAACGAAGCGAAGACTCCAGCTATCATCCACTGTAAGGTAAAATTCTAATCTCAAATAATAAAAAATAAAATAAATCTACGGCACCCCTACATTCCCCGAGCGAGAGTGGCAGAGGCACAGATATAGATTTACACAATATCTGTGAGCAGAAATGTTCAACGGTACTCTCATGCCGATAATAGATCCACAGTAACTGTTAATTTTGTAACCAATATCAGTATGTCGAGATGCGAGCTTGTTGTCATTAAACCAAGCAAAATCCAGACTAGAGTGCTTCTGATAAATGTTTAATAGAAAAACTTCAGTAACACTTTGACCGAAGCCAGGACATCGTGATAGCCAGACATGGGACAATAAATCTTTATAATAAAACAAATACACTCCGTCACGCCTATAATACCCATGCGGGGGTAGCAGAGGTATACTGTGTACACCTACACTTTGCCGACGATGCTAGGTCCCGTGTAAGATGGGCGAGCTTATTGCCAAAATTAGGCACAATTTTAGATTCCAGAATCTTGAGTCCGGACTGATACTGGGAATTTTTTGATAGAAAACCTATACATTTGTCCGACCTTGAATTTGAACCCAGAACCTCGTGATCGCAAAGCACATTATCCACCGCTAGACCAACGAGACAGGCATAAATCTTTACTTATCTTATTAGCATTTTCTTCTACTTTTGATACTGCTATCTCTACTGAAGATGGTCAAGTGATACCCGAAGTTCCACAACCAAACTAAACTTAACAGTTCGGCAGATATTTGATTGATCTATTAAAAATTATATCACAACAAAAATTATAACAGAAAGATTCTAGAGTAGACACCACATATTGGGACCACATGGTGGAGAACCATTGGGAAGGCCACACTGGACAAGTATAGGCTGAGATGATGGTGATGAATATGAAATTCCACAACTAAAGCAAGTCGTAACATTTCTTTTACAGATTTTTTATTAATCTTTCAAAAATTATATAACCATGAAAAATTATCACATAATAAAATTATCAACCAGATAAGCAAGCCAAGCCTGTGATCCCAAACTGAGCAACCTTTGTGTTGTAGAGACTATTCAACGAACCGAGCGATTATAACAATACCAAGATCAAAGACAATTAGTGAAGTTCTCTACCGAAACTTACTTCGTACGGAGCCAAACCCACAACTTTGGCGTTTGCGCTTCAAATATTGCCACTATCTTCATACTTTGATCGACAATAACTTGTACTATTCTAGAAATCCGATAACACCTAAACGATTACTATACTTCTACGAATCATGACGCACGGAAAGCGCGACATGATTCGTAGAAGTATAGTTACAGACACTTTCTCTCTAATAGAATAATAAGCCAAGTTATTTTCAAGAAAACTTGTGAAATATGTATCGCTTTTTTAAGTATTTGGGTTAAGGGAATTACTAATGATGTCAACGACCAATTTTCATTTGAAAATTTCCCTTGTTTGATGACCTTTCAGATATAACTAATTAAAATAAAAAAGTCATCCATACAAGGTATAGACATCCTACTTTAAGCTGTTTTTTGTGTATATTTTATTCATATCCAATCTACCATTGAATAGAACATCAGCAAAGTATATTTAGTATATATTGATTTAAAATATTATTTTCGAAGCTTGTGACGAGCCCTGCGAGCTTATTATTGTTGTCCTGAACTAGCAGCGCCTCGTAAAAAGCGACTAAACCTAGCATCAGAATATATACCGATAGCAATTGTATAAGTGGGGCTGTACTCTGGAGTCACAACAGAGAATGCCTCGTTTGAGCTGAGTGTTATCGAAAGAAGGAGAACACAATTTAAAGTAGCCGTATCGATGGCATTCACAGTCCTAGTCAGTAAGGCAACTGTTGCCTTGCAAAAAGCTGAAATCTAGTAAAACTGCAAATTGCAAAGCATTAATATTTTTCACAACGCGTGGGATATCTTGGGTCGTAACATTAAGGAAATTATAATGACGTTGCCTCGCCACTTGTTCACTTCAGTGTAATTTAATCCAAGAAACGTAAGTTCAATTCATGTATTTCAACAACTGCTTTCGTAAAGAATCCTTAACGCTTCAACTTCAGACTGCGTACCTTTCTTCCTGACGTCACAGACTCAAGATATAAATAGCTTCAAAGTCACATAACTGCGTTTCTTCCAAGCCAGCTACACACTCTACACGTTACTTTAACCCAGATTTGTCGAAAATACTCCTCGGATTATCCCAGTAGGTCGGTTCACGTCAATCGCCGCTTTGAACCCTTTATCTAAAACGAATACCCAACAAGTTATGGCCTTCAGCATTCACGACCGCTGACATTTAATGGTGAACGTGACGGATTAGTGTCAGCTTAATTACTTCTCGTCCGTTTTGTCAATTATCGCTTGAAAGTTTTAGTTAAAAATGTTGTGCCGTGAAGTTCATATGAGTAAAGGGACTGTAGGCGGATCCAACCGTGGAATTTAAACCTTGTAAATACTGTTTCATAACTTAATTAATATTTCGGAAATTGATAAGTTAAGTCAACTTATAAGGTGGTCGTTGGTGAACTATGTCTAACAGTGGAGATGCTTTCCTCTTCGCTTCTATAATAAAGCGTTGTTCTACACTAGGAACTATTCCTAGATCGTGTTTGCACAAATATTTTACTACTTGATCCAGTGACTCGAGCGTCAGCCACTTCTATGCTCAAATCACTAGACCAAGTGAATGATCGCATCTTCTCTTGAAAACATGACAATAGCTCTAGGGAATACACGGACACCACGAATGTGTGCCATGTAAAATGAAATACTGCATTAATATTGTATCGTCACCCAGTTCTGACATGGATTTAAAGGTTCAAAGTATTTAACTTATTGAGTTTAAAATCGACTGCATTTATACCAAACAGATGAACAAACTAGAAAGCGTGTTTATATAAATGTGATAATGTGTTAAAAAAAGTGAGGCGGCACGTTAGTGGACCCACGTCCCCCTCTATAAAACCGTAGATAAAACAACACACAGAATATATAACCCCTTTCAAGTGTCTTGAGTAACGCTCAAAGTCCACACGTCCAAATAGTACCGAAGATCAAAATGGCGATGCCATGAATTGTTATGTGAAACCGTTCGAATTCGGTAAGCACGGGAGGCGAGCTGCGCCACAAAAGGACAATTTATATTTTACAGTTGAGTGTAAGCGTTGCATGAATTGCATACATGAATTACGAGCGTGCATCCTATCCGACAGCAGTTAGTAACCAATACTTAGGCTACCAATTCAACAAGAGAAATTGAGGAAACCTAAACTAGCAGGATTTGATATATGGTTCAGTCCTATCTGTAAATTAAAAAGTTCTGCGAGCTTTGTTTTCTTAGAACGTAACAAGATTGTGTGACAAGAATAATATTTAGCGTTATGTTAGAAAAAACGTCTCATATTATAGATCATGCGTGTATCGTAGGTGCGTTAACAGATATAAATACATACGCAAACATGAAGACCGGAATAAAATCTGTGGGTCATAGTAATATTTGTACAGCTAGGAATTGAAACTGGGACTCTTCTGATGAACCCTATTGGCCAATGCTTGGGCTAGTATGCACTAGAGCAAACTGTCGTTAAACTATGGGTAATTACAATAAGTACTCATGTAGAGTGCCGTTCGTTGGCAGGTGTTTAAATAGCACCCTGATATACTTACTACATAAGTCATCTAAACACGATAAGTGAATTCTTATACTGTCGTACAAGGATCTTTTGGCCCGCGACCAAAATCTAACTAACGCTGTCGTGAAGTAAATGCCACACACCCAAGTTCTTTTTTTAATTAGTTACCAGTAGACCTACTTATTAAAATATCTCCTTGAAAGTAAGAAAATTTTACTAAATGTTAACCCTAATTTCACACAAGGCCCCTCTGTTAATGCTATCCATGGGCCAAATGATCCTTATAGCCCTATAGTACAAAGTATATCTATCGCAAGACATTTTTATTTTTCTAATCATAATGTATTTTCACTTCTCATAGCATATAAAATACATTTCAACAAAAACAAGAACTTTAATGTAGTAACTTAAAGGGAGAATGCAACAAGGCTCAAGGGGACCACGATGTAGGGTCGCAAGGGTGTAAGGGAAAACGAAGAATCGCGTCCTCCCCAACTGCGGTTAACAGTTTTAAGTCGTTACATTATCTTCAGCCGCAAAAAGTCATAACCAAATATATACATTTAGGGAGAAGCATAAAGCCTTTATGCTAATTATACTGGCTACCATTATTTAAGTAAGCCAACGACCTCCTATTTCGGGGTAGCGTTTCAACGAGATCATTTATTATCTCGATCACCGCCAAGTTGCCCTTACAAATTCGAGATCCGCGAGGGTGCTTCCACGAATCTTCATGCCACGTCATAACTCCGCTCAATTTGTACAATCGCACTTAATGATATCATCTGGCCGGTGCTGTGCAGGCAACTCACGTCTTTACGGGTGATGCAATACGGGGCGTTAAAGCGTAATGGCGTTTAGAACACGGTTAGCACGTAGAAATCCGGTGCTATCGTTTCTCGCGGCAAGCTGGTTCAGTTGTAAGCATTAGAACTTACACGTGACTGGTTAAGACATAGGGCAATATGAGATATGCCAAATTATGATTCGGACATTAATTTCGTAGACGGTATTGCGATGCTGAATTGTACCCTTCAGTCTACACAGAAAGCAACGTGAACTTCTAAGTCCGCCGTTTAAAAATGAAGTGCGTAATACGCACTGGGACTTTATTCACTATGACGCGGCGCGTAACGATAACTTTGCGAAACAATCGTGTAATGGTATTCTGTATTCTTTATGAGGCACTAGTAGCGCTGTGCGACCGCGGTGTTCTTACCGATTCCCAAGGTTAAGCAGCGTTCGACGCGGTCGGCCTGAGATGGGTGACCGTTGTGGAAATTTCATATTCGAGCGTCTCCATGCTTTAGAATACACGTTAAGCCGTTGGTTCCGGCTACCACTCAATGTGGTAGTCGCCAGGCCAAGGTCGTTGCCAAGCGGCTTGATAAGTTTTAATAGCAGGTGGCCACAAATCAATCTCTACCAATCTGCACTGAGCCTGCCTGGTGAGGTATGACCAAATCTCTCTTACATCGCTTTGTGAGAAATGGCCTTTGTCCAGCAGTGAGCAGTATAGGTATACCATATAAATATGGTGGTATGGTGGATTCTTGGTAAATAATGTGTAATTTTTTCATAGAAACATTTCCAGTATCAGTCCGGAATCGTGCATTGTACCCGGTATATTGAATATAGGCTTCTCCCAACTGCACTGGGCCCTAACATTGTCGGCGAAATATAGGTGTACACAGTACACCTCAACTCCCTTGCTTGCAAAATAGTAGCGTAACGTTATTATCCTTTATCTAATTTTTACAAGCTTTTATTTAGCTTCCAATGTTCGTATGTCTATCTGTTTCCAGTTCAAATATTGTGATCCATTTTTCAAGCACGGGTATCCGATTGAGCTGAAATTTGGCCCACGTAAGTTCGGTGACAATGCAATAATATGGTACAATGGAGCTGATCTGATGATGGAGTCGGACGGTGACGATGGGAACATGTGCAATATACAACGTAGCCCCCTCGTGTTTAGGCTTGTTAGATTTGTCTTGACGAGTACTTTAGACCCGGATGGTGACCTGGATCTGATGATGGAGCCGAAAATAAGCAATATCTATCTTCGTCGTGGTGTTGCTATAAAACAAAGGCTCCCAGACTTTTTTTCTCATAGACCACTTACAAAATTTAGCTGGTTCCGGTGGACCCCCTGCAGCTACATTTCTACCATATTTCCAAAACCCGATAAAAAATTTGTAGATTAGATCGAACTATGGAAATTTGCGTTGCGGCTGATTTCCAACCACGCATTAATAGTTTTCGAGAGAAAAGTGAGAATTGATTGGTTATATAATTAATTGATTGTGTTGTGAGTGGATGTCAAAAAAGTAAAGTTGGCCTTTTCTTTTCGAAATTCCGGAAACAAATGAGTAACGTTTATCCCTGGCATTCGTATTTATATAAGTGAAGAATCAAACAATGCAAGATTGCAAGCACACACACCCCAAGTCGTATTTCGACCCTTTGCACGTTTGAACAAGCGTTGCGGACGGTGGCGGCGCTTTGCAAGTCTCGACACGTTGTACTGAATATGGAATATGCAAGTTTTTACAAGTATCAGTCGCAGAGCTTCTTAAAATATTATCTGCCTACATTGATAGGTGAAGTCAAGCCAACATTTTAGTTCTTCACTATCGAAAGCAAATACATTTTCGTGGACCCCCGCTTACGAATTGTGAACCCCCATTTCTTTGTCACTCCAGCGTAGACCCCCGTCGAGTCTCCCGTCCCCGAGCGTCCCGAGACTTTGGGAACTAAGGCTATAAAAGCTTATATTTAAAAATATCTTTATAAAATAAAATAAAATATTATTACGTGATTCAGTAAGATTTTCATGTATTTTACCAACACTGGTTCCAGTTGAAATTTCAGTTTCGTTAACCGCACTCATTATCGTTAGGACTAATGGTTGGTATTATCTGCTGTTTCGTTTTGTTACTGGTCATTCATCAGTGCTTATCTTTTGGTGAAAGTTTACTGTTTAGTTTGTTTTTCGTAGTTCAGCACAGTTTGATTTTTTTTTATTATTACTAGATACACTTTTAAATGTGTACCTTTCACGCTGACTGTTTTTCGAAGGGGTGCCTTCAGGTGTACATAGTCCATCCACATTTAGCAATTGCTTGATCAATATTAAATACAATAATATATTAAAACTTTTTGACAAAATATACAATATATGTATAGTCCTCTCTAAATTAATAGTCATGATGATAAATGTGTGCCTAATTTCGGATATCTCTAATTTTCGCTTCTGTAGGGGACTGTGACATGTATTTTTTTTATTTTATTAGGTTCTACCTCTGTTCTGAGCACATTTTCAATCAAAAAATCATCACTCATACCTATATATTGAGAACAACACAAAGATTTGTCCCGCGCGGGGACGCGAAGCGAAGCGGCCTACGCGCTAACCAAGAAACCAAGCCGTCATATTAAATTAAACTTGAAATATATGAACATAAAAAGCTTGCAATAATTATATACAAACATAAACCATTGCAATTCAACCGCCCGCACCATAAAAACCGCCTAAGTTGATACATGTAAAAGAATTTTATCTACACAACTGTATAAACCGAAATAAACCTTCTTCTAATTAAAAATAACAAGGTTGAAACGACCTCAGGCCAACACGTGTTTGTGCACGAAATTATGGCGTTTTTTACGTACGTCGCTGGATGCAAAGCTATCCTGGATCCTTATTCACTATACCAAAATGCAGCGTGTTACGACAACTTCGTGAAATTATCGTGCAATGGTATTCTGTATACCAACGTAGTACGGAGTACCATTAAATGATCTCTATCTATCTATATCATCACGGCAGATCCCTTTTCTGGGTAGGCAGAGAGTGCAGAGTTCCAACAGGTTCTTTCCTTACCTCTCTGGTTATTGAAATGATCATTTCACGAAATTATCGTAACGCATTGCGTTTGGTCCTAACGAATAGAGCCCTGTTAGTTTGAAAACTCTAACATAGTATGTAGGTTAGTTCTGTAGTGAGTCGGTCGCGAGATTTTAGACTCACCTAGGGATGCCATCCGTTCAGTTTTCTCAGGTTTTCTCTTAGTTTAGAGGTGACCAGGGATCTCCAGCGTTGTTCTTGATACGGCAAGTGCCAGCATTCAAGTGTCATAACTAGTGATCAAAATACAGTATACGGCAGCATTCTAACTACCGTATTTATAAAAATGGCAAACCCCGTAGTATGGAGAACCTAAGGTAAGAGTATTATCGTACAATACGTGGTTATATACCAATGGCGTTTTTTGCGTACGATGTTAGCTGCAAATCAATCCTGTTAGATTTGAAAAGTCTAGATTAGTGCTGTAGTGACTCAGTTCCGGAGATTTTACCTACCTAGGGATGCCATCAGTTCAGGTTTCTCGGTATTTGTCTTAGTTTAGAAAATTGTGACCAATGTTATTGTTGGTACGGCAATTGCCATAACATACGGCATTAGTGTTATTCTAAGCATACGGCATGCAATATTGAGTTTTTAGGTTTACGTGAATCCAAAAATATAGTTTTATTTCATGTGTAATACATGAAATAAAATATTTTTTCGGATTTTAGAGTGCTTTATTTATATTTTATTTCATACGGCATTCAAGTTCTATGCTTAGTCATATAAATACTGTGGTATTTATAAATACGGCAAAAACTGTAAAGAGTAGAATCTGATATAGAAGTAGTTTCGTATAGTAGCACGGCATTTTTTATTTTCTTTAAAAATACAGCATTTTTGGATTTAAAATACGGAAACCTTACATTTGTAGTCAACACTACGCCTGAATTTAGAGTCCAGGGAAACTTTAGATTTGTAGCTAATCCATTAGACACCTCAAAACAAAATTTGCGTTTTGATAAAAGAAAAACATAACCCTACTCAGACTTAAATGAATACTTTTATTTCTTTTATTTTTTTCGGGCATAATTACCAAATTTTATGCAAATGTTTGGCAAAAGTTTCAATAGTGGCAACCCTAGTTTTCCCGTATTTAAATATGCAGATGTTAATGCTTCTTCTTCTAATGGAAAGAATATGCCATCATCATCAGCCTATAGCAGTCCACTGCTGGGCATCTGCAATGGAAGCAGAACAGAACAAGCAACACTCCAAATGAACAAGTATACCAAATACCTACTATTATTCACATATTTCCCACTATTGACATACTTTGACAAATACAAATACTGCAAAGTATTCTTCAGTTTATGACTGTGTGGCACAAATATTTGTACGCCAAGTGTTGGCTGAGTA
The DNA here is from genome assembly GCA_905147815.2 of Phalera bucephala. Taxonomy (NCBI): domain Eukaryota; kingdom Metazoa; phylum Arthropoda; class Insecta; order Lepidoptera; family Notodontidae; genus Phalera; species Phalera bucephala. The sequence goes on along the minus strand of LR990613.1, from coordinate 25,837,107 downwards.
ATTAATGTTTCGCTATGCCGGCGAAACATTAATTACTCTGTATATCATCTTTGTTATACCTATGTTCACAAATAAACTATATTAGAATTACTAGCTTTACTTTTACAGAAAGAATGAAAATATATCTATGTTATCTATGCATATTAAATTACTTGTCCTGACTGACTGACTGACCTATCAATGCCCAGGCCAAACCGCTGGACCTAGAAAGCTGAATTTTTGACAGCTTATTTTTACAGTTACGTAGGCAACCACTAAGAAAGGATCTTGATATTCCGTCTCTAAAATGATGAAAATAGGGTTAAAGTACCATTCGTTTTAAAGATAGAGATATTGGTATTTCCAAAAACACTGCAACATGTTATATATATATATATATATATATATATATATATATATAAATAATAACATGTTGCAGTGTTTTTAGAAATTTTACCCCTAAAGGTATAAATTGGTGTGTGAAAGACTGTATGGTGATTTCATTAAGTTTCGAAATAAGAGTCCTGAAAATTAGTTCAGCAACGCTCTTTGTGTACAAATTGGGGTCAGAGAAAATGGGTTATACTCTATCATGCGGATCCAGGGTGAATTGGTAAGACAGGGTTGTGGTGACCTGCTGTTGGAACTTATGGCTAACAACTTGGCTTAACAACGACAGTAAGTGACAGCGGGAACGCTCTCACAAATATGCCACGATAGGTCACACATCTCAGACTGACCGACCGTACAATGCGTAACTCTGGTGGTCTCTAAGAGCACCGCACTATCACATCGCTACGAGCACGGATAAGTATAGTAGTTGGTTCATTTTATTTCCATATTAAATTCCGCAGTATAACGTGGAATTCCACCAATTCGCAATTTATGTAAGAAAATTACGACGAAGACACTATAATTTTCCTTCCTTATTTTGTATTCATAACTTGATTGTTTACTGGGGTAGATAGATATTTTTTTCTTTATTTTTATTGCGTGTTTTCTTTGTTCCTTACACCATACTGTCCTTGTCAACTCAAGTAGAACCTATACTTTTATACTGTTTGAATAGTCGCCTGCACCTTAGGAATAGTTTAAGTATTAGCTGGACTTCACTGAGTACTTACCATCTCCTCCAGGCAAGCTGAAAACTCCAACGGTCAGCATAACATAACTCATAAAAAATCGCAAGGCCCAATCAATGGGATTCGATTAAGATTATTTTATTAATCGTTATTACGATTCGATTTAATTTAAAAATAGAATACAACTTCATTTATCTGACATAATAATTTAAGATTAAGAATTCTCAACCAGCTCAGATGTATTAATCGATTTGATCGAGTTCAACATCACTATCAACCTGCCGAACTAATCGATTTATTTTACTATTATAGCTAACACCTCCAAAGAACGCAATTACTATAATGTCACTTCAGACCTATTCATATTAAATCAATTTTCAATTCGAATAAGAAATTTCGATTACGTGCGATTGTCACCTACGCCGGGAATCGTGGATGATTTGTATTGTCGCTTCTGAGTCACGCTATGGCAATTTTCCAACAGGTTGTAAAAGGATTATAATATGTTATGTGTGTACCGAGAAACGCGGCTATTGTGAAATGGTGACAAATATATCGTACTTTGCGGGTTTTCTTGAGGTTCTGTGGAAGTGATATCGTCTTCATAAATTGTATAGCAAAATAAAAACGTAAAAGACATGTTTGCATTCACAGTAATAGATTTTTATTAATTTTTATTGTGGTTCGTTCCTCGAAAAGCTCTAGACGTTTTGCTGTTAAATAGAATTATAGAACTAAGCTTTCAAACAGAGTAAATGCGCTGAAATCGGCTTACTTGGTAGCGTTAAAACCGCAAATGAACAAACAGAGATTTGAATTATGTTCGCGCACGGGCTCATAAGAACTTTAGAACGAAGATCGTTTAAAGGCCAATGAAGAGAATTTTGCTCGGAGTGTGCAATCCAAGTAGAAATAAGGAGATCCACAGGAGAACCAAAGCCAATAATATAGCTCTCAGAATTATTGCCAAACTTTAGTTTGGGGAAGTTTAAAAACGGGATTAATTTGCTCATAAATGTACACATCATCACGCCTATATTCCCCAAGCTACTGAGGTGTACTGAGTACATTCACGTTTCGCCGGCGATGTTAAGTGCCATGTAATAGGAGGCGAGCCTTTTGGCATATACCGGGCACAATTCCAGACTCCGGACTCGTACTGGGAAGTTTTTCGTTAGAAAAAGTACACTTGTCCGACCTAGGATTTGAACCCAGGACCACGTGATTACAAAGCGATGCGCTTTGTAATCACGAGGCAGGCATAAATTTACAGAATAAATATACATCATGTATGTGTTTGTCCGTGCGTGCATGGGTGCTTGCGTGCGTGTGTGTGTGTGTGTGTGTGTGTGTGTGTGTGTGTGAATTTTCGCGAGAATGATGCCGCTCTGGGTATGGAAATAAAATGAACATAGCGTGTTTTACATTATGCTCATAAATTGTATAAAATACGAAATTATATAAATAGTTAACTATACGGTGAAATCTGTCACTGCCTTGTTGTTGTGGCGCCTGGTGTAGCTGGAGATCACGAGGTCCTGGGTTCGAATCTTAGATAAGTTAATGATGTTGGGATTTTTCTATCAAAAAGTGTCAGAATCAGTGTCCGGAATCTGGAACTGTACCCGGGATAATCGAAATAGGCTCGCTCTCTTTTACATGTGATCATCATTATCATCATCTCAGCCTATACCCGTCCACTCCCATATGTGATCTTTATTACCAGCGAAATGTGGGTGTACACAGTACGCTTCTGCCACCTTCGCTCATTAGAGAATGTAAGTATTTAAAAACCTTTTTTAGAAGATAAAAAAGCATCCACGTGTGTTGAAAAGACCAAGATGAAAGCAATGAATCAAAAATTAGCGTTCAAACGAAAATGTGATATGTAGCGAGGCCGGGATATTCATTTTCCTTTTTCAGTTTTTACGGGATAAAAAACATAGAGCTCAAATGTTGCCGTGTCGGGCCATGCAACAATTTGAGATCGTAATTTTTCTCATTCCTAGAAGTTCTTTTTTTATGTTTGTGTAACTAGCTGTTTCCGGCATTCATTCCGGCGGGTTCGCACGCGTTCATATTATATTTACTCATATGTAGGTAGCACTAACTGCTAAAGGAACTGGATCAGTTTTTCATACAGTGTAGTAAAATTACATGACTCTTATTTCGAAACTTAATGCAATCACCATACAGACTTTCACACACCAACAATACATACCTTTAGGGGTAAATTTTCCAAAAACACTGAAACATATAATTCTTTAATTACATATATATATATTCTCTTCCTTGGCCTGTTCTAAAGTTCTTATAAGTTTTAATGCTACCAAATAAGCCGATTTCAACGCATTTACTTTGTTTGAAAGCTTAGTTCTATCAATCAATCAGCCTATCGCAGTCTACTGCTGGACATAGGCCTCTCCTAACACGCACCATTTCACACGGTCCTCCGCCTTCCGCATCCAGTCTGTCCCAGCGACCTTTTTGAGGTCGTCGGTCTATTATTCTGGTTCTATAATTCTATTTAATAGTTACTTATTTGTCGTAACTTAACACTTAGCTTCTCTCAGCTTAAGTATGTACACAGAGAACGGTAATCATAAACAATAATTCGTTTTATAAGACTCGCTTATTAAAGTTTAAATCAACTACCATTTGTTATTAAAATTAAAACATTATCCGCAAAAACAACTTAGCGCCAGTGCCCTCCAAACGGCAGATCACATCTTAGGCAATGCGTTACTTATTCAGGAGTCCTAGATTTAGAATAGAATAGAAACTTGTTATTCAAGTAACTCAGACTAACAAATAGGTTAGTAGACTTAAGACTAATGTTAGTATTACCTATTCTTAATTACTATTAGGGCTCTATCCCATGTGAGATAGCGCAGCAGCGACTTACATATACGCAGTCTAACCTACTGACTATCATATTTAGAACGCTGTTGGAGCTGGCCCACACCCTGCGCACTAAGGAGGCACACCGTTTCCGCATAGTTGTGTAAAAACAGTGGCGCTACAGAAATGAGGCAGCCCCACCAGCTTTCTAAATGCATTGTTATATTGAATGCGGAGGTCGCTGTACGATTTAAGCGTATATCTAGCCTACAGGTTGCACGTGTAGAATGTTGTGCAATACGCTCAGAAGAACGTAATTTTGAATTTTAGCGAACAGAGCGCAAACCTGCGAGCCAGCATGGTTCTCCTTATCGACAACTCTCTCCGCTCGCGTTCAATATCGTGATCGTCCTTAAGGCTGAGAGTCAATATATGACCAAGGTATTTAAATTTAAATACCCTCTCCCAAGGCATGCCGTTGAGAAGTATTGGTGGAATTCTGTTAGGGCTTCTTCCTTCAGCCTCAAAGACCATTACTTCCGACTTCTTACAATTATACACCAGGCCATGACCACAAACCGACGTACTCAGCAGCACCATGTCATCTGCGCAACTGATATTATTAACGCAGACACCATCTACAACCGACCCTGCTGCTGCTGAGCTCACCGATCAACTCATTTATATACAGGTTGAAGAGCGTTGGCGAACTCAATCCACCCTGTCTCACCCAGCACTCCAACCCATATGGTCGAGATAATGCCCCAGCACAACGTACATTATTGACCTGGTTTCCATACCAAAACTTAAAGATGTTAGTAATCTCTGGTGGTAATATTAATAGACTAGTACCATTTTTGTACCATTTTTTGAGAATATATTATTGCGTACAACTTGTTTAATAATGCAAATAAACTTATTATTATTATAAAAATCCACTTAAGCCAACTGGTGTTACACCTTGCGTAGTTCACGCACATTAAATGACGAGAATAATTAGATGTTTATAAGTGTCTATTTTTGTGATCTGCAAGCAACCTGGCAAGATATTATAAAGATGCAGGCAAATGCTTCTAATATCCCTTTTCCAGTAAGAGTTAAAATAAGTAACAAACGTTTTCCTTTAAACAATTTTATGATCACATTATCACAATTGAATTGCTAAAATATGAATTGAACATCAATTCATATTCACAACATACTTTTAAGACGTCCCTTTGAGATTTCAGCCAGCTAAACCCAATACATGAAATGCAACGACACATTTAGATATTATCATTGAATATAAAATACATAAAGATCCCAACTTATAACATACATACTGATAACATCGAAGGGTGCTTGAAAATTTGAACATTGATCCTTTATTTGCAATAATTTAATATAAATTCGGTTTAGTAGGCGAATTGAACGTTAAAAAGATTTAGTTAATCATCAGCTCATTTGTAATAATATATTTAATACGCATGATTATTTATAACTAGAATAAATGGCTAGTAAAGTTTTCACGTAAATGCGTCTTTTAAATTACAGTCCTATTTTTACTACTTAAAGTAAAATTATTAGTAGTTTTAAAATAGCGTACTTTGAGTATAATATTTATTCGAATTATATGTGAGCTAACTCTAAACTATGTAATTAAGTTTTTGTTTATTGGGCACATTATATTAAAAGAGCCTTTACTGTCCCGATATATAGCAGTGATAGCCTAGTGGTTAGACTGTTGGACTGCAAAGCCAGAGGTCTCGGGTTCAAACCCAGGCACGCACCCCTGTCTTTTCGAAAGCATGTGCGTATTAAAAATTAATGATCACTTGCTTTAACGGTGAAGGAAAACATCGTGAGGAAACCTGCATGCCGAAGAGTTTCTCGAAGGTGTGTGAAGTTCGCCAATCCGCACTGGGCCAGCGTGGTGGACTATGGCCTTAGCCCTCTTAGTTTGAGAGGAGGCCTGCGCCCTACGGTGGGACAGTTTTTTTAACAAGGCATATATCATTATTTACTGTCCCACTGCTGGGCAAAGAACTTTTCTCAAAAATTGAAATGAGTGAGGCTAGATCATACTCAGTGCGGACCACGCGAACTCAGTGCGGATTTATTGAAGTAGGTTTATGATCACATGTTGCAGGAACTTATCAAGTCGCTCATGAGACTTGCAACTTGCCTTAGCTATTACCACAAGAAATAGAAACTGAAACCAACCGCTTAAGGTCTTCGCCTCACGCACAGAGATACTCGAAAATTGAAAGGCCACAAACGGTCATCCATCTCAGATTGACCAAGGTGAACCTTGCTTAGAATCAGAATCAGAATATTTTTTATTTATGTAAACCATTACAGTATTAATGAATCGTCATAAAAGTAACAAAGACCACCACTTCGGAATGTCATTCCTGTGGAGAAGAGGTGCAAGAAACTCCACGGTTACTCTTTTAAAATAGTATTACTACATTTTCTTTTTTCATCTACATTTTGTTGTAGGATATGGTAGAACGATGTAGGCTGGTCTATCAGGTGGGTCTAAGTTAAATTATACAAAATATAATATTCATGTGAATGGCTACATGGTTCCCTCATTTACAGAGAAAGAAATGAGAAAAAAGATACATTTTACTAAATTAATACAAGGAAGAGGGGGAATATAAAATCAGCCTATACTGCCCACTGCTGGGCAAAGGCCTTCTCTCACAAATCGAGGTGAGAGAGATTAGGTCATACTCCACCACGCGGACCCAGTGCGGATTGGTGGAGGCAGGTTTGTGGCCACCCGCTGTTGGACTTATCAAGCCGCCTTTAAGGCTTCCAACTCGGCTTAACGACTACCACATTAGGAATATTAAATAATAATAGCTAAACCACTTGTCCATATTCAATTAAGTGAAGCTGGAACAGCCCAAGTATCCAAGTACCTTTGTCTTTTAAATAATCATGTAGCGTATAATAAGCTTGCTTACTAAGCGTACGTTTAATACAAGCTTTGAGTTTATTGCCACCAAGTTTAGTGATGCTAAGAGGATTTTTTTTATAAAATCTAACACAGTATCCCATGAAAGAAGTGTGAATGTTTGACGATGACGACGAAATTGCGATTGATCTAATTTATTTCTATGTCGCGTATTATAGCAATGCCTATCGCCTAGCTGATTAAACAGATCTATATTTTTTCTTGTATACATTATATACTTTAACTTGGTGATCGCTACAACCACAGCGGTAACACAGCTCATAGCTCTACGAACGTTTTGGTGTACCTATTTGTTGTTATTTCGCATACAATTTAGTTCAGAGCTCCAGATCTGTTAACCTAAAATATCACTCTAGGTTCGCAAGCAATATATCATGCGGACAGCGTCTATGTTGAATGTTTTACATCGGAACAAAACAATTTTCGTTTGACCGCACACGTCACGCTCTCCGACGGGCCATTTAAGTCCAGCCTTTGTGATTTGAGGGGTGGACAGGGAGCGGGCCTAACAAATCATGACTATTGTTTATGACCCCGCAGAGGAGAAATGGTTGACGGATTACAATAATTGTGCTGGAGAACATCTATCTAGTTGGTAGGAACATATATCTTAATTTCCACAATAATTAAGGAATTGGGCTGGTTGAATGCGAGTTGGACTTGTGTTTTACACTACTATGCTATATACACTATTATAAATATACAGGGTTATTGGTAGTTAATTAATAACAGCCTAAGGTCAACTTCTGTTCATCGTGACAAATAACTGATGTACTGTGATGTTCATAATTTCGCAATAAAAGAAACAGTAAAAAAACTTTGTTTTTATGGTGTACAAGTTGCCTGCCATCATGTTGTCAATTTATTGAGGTTAATATTTACTTATTTATTTAGGTTATTAATTACTTACCAATAACCCTATACCGATAAATCAATCTTACTGTAACGGTACTGTGCAAAGACCTTCGTTCACAAATTGTGTATAACACACAATGTTTTCTCACCAACATTTTATTATTCAGATAAGAGTTATTAATCTCTAGAATCAATATACCGGCAACATAAGACCGCCAATATTCATACCCTGTTAACAAAGGTAAACGCACATTAAACCTTAATAAGTATTCAGCGAAAGTTCAAGCGTCAAGGTTCCCCGATCGAAACTCTGCCCAAAGTTATTTCGCCGCCTTTCAGGAATAAATTATTAACATACAAACACCATAACACAAGTTTCAGACAAAAGATACTTACAGGACGCGGAAGTTTCCGACGAACTATAAATATTAAATGAAGATCAAACATGAGCATATAATTATGTATGTACATAAGTAATCGAAATAAATTGCGACTCTTAATTCAGTTCCGTTTAATGGAATTACAATTTAATTTCTTAGTGAAAGAGGAAAAGTTATGCAGAAAACTCTTTGTTGTTTATTTTCGGTGACTGCCGTCACGGTTACAGTTGATCGTATTTTTGGATACGCAATATATTTACATTCAATAATTGTACTATGTAAATTACTATGCGGTAGGTAGGCCTACTGGGAGTATCTAATAAAAGGTATTGTTTCTTCAATTATGTCTATTATAATGCCTTAAGAACTTAAAGGTAGATAGATAGAGAACTCTTTATGTACACCAGCATAATTACAGTAATACAAGATAATTTATGACAATATGTACAATCGGCGGTCTTATTGCTAAAAACAATCTCTTCCAGACAACCAGTACATTGGTAGAAGTAACAGATAAAATAATATAAGGCTGTTGGTGGCATTCTCTATAAGTTTATACATTATATGTTATGTTACTACTATAATAAATACTTATACGCATACACAATACGTAGATCCATATTAGGTAACGCAAATAAACAAAGTTGCTAAACTATGATAATAATAAATATACTGTACTCTCTGCCTACCCCGCAAGGGATCTGGCCTGATGATATAGATAGATAGATAAATATAATAATATCATCCTATACTACCCACTGCTGGGCAAAGGACAAATCGAGGTGGGAGAGATCAGGTCATACTCCACCACGCGGACCCATGCGGATTGATAGAGGCAGGTTTGTGGCCACCTGCTGTTGGAAGTTATCAAGCCGCCTTTAAAGTTAGCAACTCGGCTTGCTAAAGACTACCACATTAGGTGGTAGCCGGTACCAACGGCTTATCGTGCCTTCCGAAGCACGGAGACGCTCGAACATGAAAATGCCACAAACGGTCACCGCTCTCGGGCCAACCGAGTCGAACGCTGCTTAACCTTGGTAATCGGTGAGAACACTGCGGTCGCACAGCGCTACGAGCGCCTCGTGATTTGTGTAAGGATTTTGTGGAGTGCATTGATGTTTTAGCCTCAAATACTACAATGACCTTAAATTTGCCTTATATGCCATCTAATAATATAAGGTGCACAAAAGAGGTTCATATTGTTACGTTTGCGGGTAAATAAATGCCGAATAACATGCGAAGTACTTTATTAGGCCCTGTACGCACAAAACAGTAAGTCGAATACAAGAACACACAAGCACTAAACACACACTAGCACTACTCTCGTTAGCACCCAAGTACTCCTTCCAAGTCGCTGAGTCACTCGTAGTATCTGTATATCGTTGCTAAGGTCGCCGGTGTATTCTATTAGATCGCTTGTTCTCGATTTGATCGCTGTCGGTCGAAGAGAGACTATGTCCGTCGCCGCGTTAAGTATTAGTTTTATAGTTAAAATGTTTTTACTTGAAACTGTACCTTATAAATGAATTTTTCTTCTATCGGGTAGATAATAATAATAACATAATATTGCAATTTCTGCCATCAAACTTCCCTCTATACGTCGTCCCTTTTCGGCCTACATAAAACAGCAAACTTTGCACACACTTTGTCAATATATATCGGAAATATACAACAGCAGTACAAAACTCGAAGTTTCAAACTAAAGTCCATAGCTTTATATCTACGTTGTCGGAGGAACCTATTGAAATGATCTTTGAGACAACGCGATATAATGTAAAACATGTTCTAGAAATTTCCGTCCCCTTTGTAATGGTAAGTCTCCAATGAATAAAAGAAATCCGTACAAAGCTGGTGGTTCGATATTGTTATAATATCTGTAGAAGCCTGTATATTCAAGTTATTTGTAACGAGGCACAATCAGTTTTGGTCTTGTATAAATTGGTTTCTTTGCAAATTCTAGAAAGTTAGTGACGAATGTTTTCTAATGAATCCACGGGTACTTTACGAATAAATTCTTGTTATCAGTAAAGTTTAGCAGAGTTAGAACTCAGGTAACCTGTGATGGAAAACGATGTGAGATTTCCCTTTTGTATCTCTGTGCTTCGGAAGGCTCATTGGGCTGTTGAGCCCGCTTACCACATAATGTGGTAGTTAAGCCAAGTTAGAAGACTTATGAGCGGTTTGATAAGTTCCAACAGCAAATGGCAAAAAGCCTGTCTTCACCAACCAGTGTTGGGTTCGTATGGTAAAGTACTACATATTAGAAGAATTTAACCCATCAGTGGGACCGTGTAAGCCGATGTATGCGTAGGAACAAGTAAAAAAGTCTTTACATATTTCTTTACATTTGACTATAATTTCACAAAGGTGCATTAAAAAAAAATACACAAGATTTTATTTCCGTATCAAGGGTTTTATAATCACAAATTTTGACGCGGATAAACTTCCAGACGAAACTTTGGGCGATGCAAAAACTTGTCTCGTTCGGGGATCAAACACGTAAATAATGCGATACTACACCAATACATCGTCAATTTTAATGCATGTGTCGCGTGACATCTTCGTCTGCCAAAAAAATATTATTGGATGAAAATGTGACAGGATCGGTTAAGAAAACATCTTTCACATCTTTAGCGAAACATTCTTTAGCGTATGCGCTATGACCAGTAAAACACGTAACGCGGCGCGTTATAATAACTTCGTGAAATAAATTTTTAATGGCACTCCAGATGCATATAGAATACCATTACAGAATGATTTCGCGAAGTTATCGTAACTCGCCGCGTTTGGTCACAGCATAAGGGCCCAGGTGGGTAGTACTCGGTGGATTCAATTCCAAACGGAATACATCGTGTACATAATTAATATCCCTGTTACGCACCGTGGGATCTGCCGTCAAGAATATTCTCAGAGTATTCTTTTCATTTTTATGTACCAAGTGGTGAAGTAGACCGTTTATTATCCTTGGAATAATACCAGTTGCCACTGCCAATCGTGCGATAGGAGATATACCACCAATACAGGCCATTTTCTGTCGGTCGTCGGACGGTTACAGGACACTCCGGTCGATCAAATGGCTTTTGCAGCTAGATAGATAGATTTTGCAGCAGATAAATGGAAGTTGGTTGAGGATGATATTTTTTTGTGCCGTTATCATAAAAGTATGATCGTTGTTGTCTTTCAGTAGACGTCTATTGGTTAAAGAAGAAGAAAAAAGAAACAATACAGTGCGACAAGGATATATTGACCCGTAAATGACATTGACAGGAAAGCATTGGTGTGTGGTTAACATTTACTAAAATTTTCCTACTTCCAGGGTCATATTTCAACAGGTGGGTCTGCATTTTTACTCATTAAAACAGAGCTTGGGTAAATATCATAGCAAACGGCAACTCTGCGATTGTCATGATATGACCTTTACTTGATAACAGCGTTAGTTCCGAGTTTGGCCGCGGGCCACAAGATTCTTGTATGACTGTAACTCTATCATCTCTTCGGAATGTCATTCTAAAGGGACACAAAGGGAAAGGGGCACAAAATTCCATAGTTACTTATTTCATTTTTTTACAGAAGCGCCATATTACGGCGCCTTTTTTAAGGAACATCGTAAGCGTCAAGCCTCGTTCTCGCAATAAACTTTAGCAGGGACGTGCCTTAGAGCGGCGGATAAAAGGCCCCTTATGTTTCAGGTTTAATAAATTTGTTGCTTTGCTAGTGACATCTTAAGGTTTTAACCATAAATAGTAACAGTGTGATACTTGCTTAAACTTTACCCTGAGATAGAAGTATTACAATGTATTTGTATAGGTCAGGCTAATCACGCAGTTGAATAAAGCATTTGCAAAATGTGTTTAAGATAGAGTTTATTTTAAGTTATTTTTTAGCGTTATATTCAATTATACTCACGCATTATATTCACGACCTCACTATCTTCATTTTCATATAATACTAGCGACCTGCGCCGGCTTCGCACGGGTGTATTATACTCATAAACTTTCCTCTTGAATCACTACGTCCATTGGTGAAAACCGTATGAAAATACGTTTGGTAGTTATTGAGTTTATCGCGTTCAGACAGCCAGACGCGGCTGATGATGATACTTCTTATGATAAAAACGCAGTAGATTCATCAGCAATCTTCTGTAAATCGAACCTACTTTTGGCAGTTTGGAGTAGCTTGTTTCTTAAGTACCCTTTTTCTACAAATACGAACCAGACCACGCGGAAGATAAGCAATGCGGTGGACAAATCGATAATTAGACCACAATGGAAGACCCTTTAAGTGGACTACATGGAGAGATATTTTAAGGCGAGCTACATCAGCTTCCAGCGACTATACCTAATTGTGATCACGAACACTCTGTTAAAATTAACCGAAAAAGAAGCGAAGAAGAGGCTAGCCACAGCTACGAGCTACAGCACGGTGGGTATCGTAGCCAGTAGGACTCTCAGCATAACCCCTCATTTACTTCAGAAGCGAGCCAGTATCGTATGAAGAGTTTCTCCATCCAAAAAACCCGCCTGGATTACTGAAACGCGTGAGTAACTATCCGCGACCCTCCATCAACCGTTCACTTCTGTGATAATACATTCTCAGCAGACACTCTCAACGAAATCCAAAACTTTTGAATATTTAGAATGTACCTGTAACCATCAATCTTGTATCATTAGATGACGTAAAGGTAAAAAGTATGAAGGTAGCACATAGGTCCTATTTTATTATAGTCTATTTTCTTTTACGTTTTCTTTCCTGAGTACCGGTTATTCAGAAAAAAAAAATACTGTACTGGACAATTTAATAATTTACATCTAGGATTAGGTATCTTACATCTAGAATAAGTTGTAAAGGGCACAAGATGTCATGTGTTAACTTATAATTGCAAAGACAATAAATCGGAGCAACTATAATCGTGTCCACATTTCCACGGAGAAAGTTATCAGGGAGTTTTGGTGGTAAGTTGAAGAGTGATGTCGTCAATTTGTTTTAATTTGTGTTATTTCGAGTAATAATGTGTAATGTTGGTGGAATATTAACCATTATGTATTCTTATATGTGCATGAGTGAAGGTAATAGTAACAAAGTAATAATACGTGCCTTTTCGATTTCCCTCAAAACGCCCATCTTAATTGGTATGTAAAGTATCAATCGCTTTACTATCCAGGGTGGGGTCCTTCCTCAATTTTATTATCATCGTTGTCATAAAGTTCATCGGGCAGTTGAATTACTTTATACAAACACGATTATGCATCTCACTGGACATTGGCAAAATACACTTAAAATTAGTGTGAATCCATAACTTAAAGAAGAAGTAGAAAGATTTTTTTTATGTTTAAGGCATCACGCCGACGCGTATTCTGCCAATGTCAAGTATTACGAATATTCATTCCAAAATTAATTCAACTCCCCAACGAAATTGACGACAAGGATGATTATGAAATTGATGAAGTGCTCCACCCTGGATATTAAAGCAATGGATACTTTACATACCAATTGCGACGGCCGTTTTGAGGGAAATCAAAAAGGCACGATTTATCACGTTGTTACAATTACCTTCACTCGTGCACATATAATAATACATAATGGTTAGTATTCCACTAAAATTACACATTATAATTCGAAATAACACGTTTTGTAAATTAAAACAAATTGACTTGATGATTGAATCTTCAATTTCCAGCAAAACACTCGAGAAGAAAGTTATCGGTATTTCACACTATTTTAATAGTCATGTACCACAATATACTTTTTTGTCGATAATAGAAATAAAATAAAAATGAATCTTATACAACTAAAACTTTTTTAGGTTAGGTTTTAATGTTCGGACAGATGTAAAAATGACGTCGATAATTTTTTCTTTACAATTTTTATTACTTGAAAAATCTTATGTAAAATCGTTATTTATATCCAAAATAAATTCATTTACTCCACAATATATTGTTTATATGCACACTTAATAAAATGGAACCTTAATTTAATAAAGACAAATAGTATTTTTAAATATTTCGATAATGTATGTCGACTGATTTAGTTGTTAGTTCTACTCTATTCGTCTTATATATCCTGCGACATGTTTTCTTGTCTCGACATTTGCACCTGTCAAATTGTCAGTGTCAGTCAGTCAGTAATTTGTGAACATGATTACACGTAATTATCATCTTTTATTTTTTCACTTCCACTTGTTGGTATCTCTGCCTCGTTGGTTCTGCGACGCATAGTTTGGCTAGCAATCACGAGGTACAGGGTTCGAAACCCATTTTTTTTTTTACAAAGACGTTGCCCCACGTTTGGAATTATTTCTGTGTCATGGGTGCGTTTACTTACATAAAATTCACATACAGAAACACCCGGACCGTAATAAATCGCCGCGTCCCGCGTCTTCTCGATCCAGTAGGCCGTCCCATCAAGCCGTCCGTCCGATGGGAAAAAGATTACTGGCCTCTAGCACTTCACCGAATACGTCGTTCGACTACACTCATCTAGTTCCTGCCAGCTGCACTGTAAAGATCGGGCAAAGAGTGTTGCTTGCGTTGCAAAATTTTGAGACAAGTGTAAGTCCTAGTATTGCCGCGTGGTTCCCGGCTTAGAATAGGACCAACCCATCTCATCCCATCGGGTGTCGTACAAGGCGACTAAGGGAAAACTAGGGAATGGGCAGCAGCGTTCCCTTAACACTTCGACGACCAATAACTGCGCTCGCCAACCCGCCTGCCAAGCGTGGCGAGTATGGCAAACACCCCCAATTATGGAAGAAAGTAGGAAAACCAGGCCCCTAGTCCCCGGCGGTCCTGTTCGTCCTGGCCAAGGTAGCAGCCATGGTAACGACAGGACAAGGGGTGCTAAGAATCTCCGGCAGAGATTCGGCTACCACCAAAACCGAAAATTGGCCCTGGTGACATACAACGCACGCACATTGAGGACAGATGAGAAGCTAGTTGAGCTGGAAGAAGAGTTAAACAAGTTGCGGTGGAGTATTGTTGGTTTATCGGAGGTCCGAAGAGAGGGCGAGGACACGATAACCTTAAAATCCGGCAACTTGTTTTACTACCGGGAGGGCGAACAGCAGTCCCAAGGTGGTGTCGGATTTATCGTCCACAAGTCACTCATAAACAACGTTGTGTCCATCACTAGTGTGTCGAGCAGGGTAGCGTACCTGATACTCAGAATATCCAAAAGATATTCGCTGAAGGTCATACAGGTCTACGCACCGACCTCGGCATACTCAGATGATGAGGTCGAAGTTATGTATGAGGACATTAGTAGAGCCATACATACTTCCAAAGCACATTTTACAGTAGTTATGGGTGACTTCAATGCGCGGCTGGGCCAACGGGGCGATGATGAGCTGAGAGTGGGGCAATTTGGATATGGGCAGCGCAACCCCAGGGGTCAGAGGCTGGCCGAATTTCTGGAGAAAGAGGGACTCTTTATGATGAACTCTTTCTTCCAGAAGCCGCCTCATAGGAAATGGACCTGGATGAGCCCTGATGGTTCCACAAAAAATGAGATAGACTTCATCATGAGCACCAAGCGACAAATATTTAATGATGTCTCCGTGATTCATAGGGTAAAAACCGGCAGTGATCACCGAATGGTCAATCAATCAATCAATCAATCAGCCTATCGCAGTCCACTGCTGGACATAGGCCTCTCCTAACACGCGCCATTGCACACGGTCCTCCGCCTTCCGCATCCAGTCTGTCCCAGCGACCTTTTTGAGGTCGTCGGTCCATCTAGCTGGGGGCCGTCCTACCTTACGCTTACCAAGTCGCGGTCTCCACTCTAGGACACGTTTGCTCCATCGGTCGTCGGTCCTTCTGCAGATGTGACCAGCCCATTGCCACTTTAGCTTACTGACTTTGCGAGCTATGTCGGTAACTTTGGTTCTTTGTCGGATTACCTCGTTACGAATTTTATCCTTCAAAGAGACGCCGAGCATAGCTCGCTCCATAGCCCGCTGTGCGACTTTAAATTTGTGGACCAGTCCCACTGTGAGTGTCCACGTCTCGGCCCCGTAGGTCATAACAGGTAGGACGCATTGGTTGTACACTTTAGTCTTCAGGCATTGCGGAATAGGCGAAGAGAAAACGTGACGTAGCTTGCCAAATGCTGCCCAACCCAATTGGATCCTGCGGTTGATTTCTTTCTCGAAGTTGTTTCTACCAAATTGGACAACTTGTCCAAGGTAGACATACTCCCGAACAACTTCGAGCATCGAACCATCGACGTAGATCGGTCCCGGCGTGACATGGTCATTAAACATGATCTTGGTTTTATCCAAGTTCATGCCGAGACCGACACCTCGAGAGGCTCCATTTAGGCTATGCAGCATTTCGCGTAACTGTTCCAGTGACTCTGCCACGATGACGATATCATCGGCAAACCGAAGATGTGAGATGTATTCGCCGTTGATGTTAATGCCCCGCCCAGTCCAGTCCAGCGTCTTGAAGACGTCTTCGAGTGCATTGGTGAAGAGCTTGGGGGATATTACATCCCCCTGTCTTACACCTCGACGCAGCTCGATCGGGTTGGTCTTTTGGTCTTGGAGCTGGACGGTCATTGTGGCGGTATTATATAGACATCTCAGCACCTCGATATAGCGCCAATCGATGCCACATCGCTGCAGAGCATCCAGAACCGCCCAGGTTTCGATGGAGTCGAAGGCTTTCTCGTAGTCCACGAAAGCCATACACAGCGGCTGATTGTACTCTTCGGTCTTCTGTACAATCTGCCGAACAGTATGGATGTGGTCCACGGTGCTGTAGCCTTTTCGAAACCCAGCTTGTTCCGGTGGCTGGAACTCGTCAAGTCTTCTGGCGAGGCGGTTTGTGAGTACTCTCGAGAACAACTTGTAGACGTGGCTCAGGAGTGAGATGGGTCTGTAGTTCTTCAGCAAGGTTTTGTCACCTTTTTTGAAGAACAGAACCACCGCACTCCCGCTCCACGCTTGAGGTGTTAAGCCCTGGTGGATGACGGAATTAAAGAGGCTCGCTAACTTTTTCAGTATTGGAGTCCCGCCTGCTTTTAGGAGCTCAGTGGTGATTCCGTCATCGCCTGGCGACTTGTTGTTTTTGAGCTGCTCGAGAGCCACTCTGACCTCGTCCTGGTTGACATCAGGGATGTCTTCCGTGTTGTGGCGTGCGAGTGGGGCTCTGTGGTCGTCAGCGCTGGGTCTCGTGGGTTTAGTCATCCGTGATGCGTACAGGTCTTTGTAGAAACTCTCAATCTCCTCGAGTATCTCGAACTTGGAGGTCACGGTTTTGCCATCTGCAGTATTAAGTTTCGTCAGATGGGATTTACCTAGCTGGCGAGCGAAGACTTTGGTGCCTCTGTTCTGTTCAATCGCAGCCGCGATGGCGCGGGTGTTGGAACATCGGAGGTCACGTCGCACCAGCTTCCGGATCTTCCGGTTGAGGTTCCTCCCATCCGGCGAAGACGCCTGCGTGGATGACATTTCTCGTCTCTGCCTCATAAGTTCGAGAGTCTCGAGCGAGAGTTTAGACTCTCTGTTACCGCTTTTGCCGGGAAACACCCTTCGAGACACCTCCTGTAGCGTTTTGACCACTGTGTCGGTTTTTTCGTCAACATTGCCTTCGGTTTCCAGCAGGTCGAAACGATTTTGAAGCTCCAGTTGGAACTTTTCGAACCCTAAAGCTATTTGAGGCGCAGTAGGTCTCAGAGTAGCCCTCATCATGCGACGCCTTTCGGCCCTGAAGTTTATATTTAGAGCGCCTCGGACAAGTCGGTGATCGCTGCCGGTATTAAACCTGTTGATCACGGAGACGTCTCTAAATATAGACTTCCTGTCAGTCATGATGAAGTCTATCTCGTTCCTCGTCACAGTGTCGGGGCTTCGCCATGTCCACTTTCTATGAGGCTTCTTCTTAAAGAACGAATTCATCAAGAAGAGCCCCTGCGACTCCAGAAAGTTGACCAGCATCTGCCCCCTGTGGTTTCGGCGCCCCACGCCGTGGGGTCCGATTATTGTTTCGCCGCGTTCTTGTACTCCCACTTTGGCATTGAAGTCCCCCATAACAACGTTGTAGTGAGCCTTGGTGGTGCCATGTAATGCCTTGGCTATGTCTTCATACATGGCTTCGACTATGTCGTCGCAGTATGTCGAGGTCGGCGCATATACCTGTACCACCTTCAGGGTGCACCTGTTGGTGATTTTAATTATGAGGTACGCTACCCGTGTCGATACACTGCTGACTTCTACAACGCTGTTAGTGAGAGCTTTGTTGACCAGGAAGCCGACACCGCCCTGAGAGGGCCGATCACCTTCACGAAAGTAGAACAGGTGGCCTGACTCAAGGGTTATCGTGTCCTCGCCCTGTCTTCGGACTTCGGATAACCCCAATATGTGCCAGTTTATGCGACCTAGTTCTACCTCGAGTTCAGTGAGGTGTTGGTCCAGCCGTAGAGAGCGTCCATTGTACGTAGCCAGGGTCAGGTGTTTTTGGTAGCCTTGTGTCGTAGCCCGGAGATTCTTCGCACCCCCTGCCCCGCTGTTACCGCGACCGCTACCGTGGCAGCGGACAGCGGGACTACCGGGAACTGGGGGCCTTTGTTTTAGGTGCCTTACCATGTTAGGAGGTTTCGGCCTACTATACCACGCTGGCCAGACGGGTTGGTATAGGGTTTGTTTCAAATTTTCCTTTTCTGGTCGTTGATCAAATGACGTTACTACCTTTGGTGGACTCTTACCACCAGCCTAGCAAAAGTAAGGCTACTGGGGCATTCTAAGTTTTTCTTTCGCTTCCAACAACTAAAAAACAACAAAGCGCCGGGTGAAGACGGAATTACTGCAGAACTTCTGAAGGCGGGCGGATCGCCGGTACTTAAAGTCCTTCAGAGGCTATTTAATTCCGTCTTGCTTGAAGGGAAAACGCCGGAAGCATGGAACAGGGGTGTGGTGGTACTGTTTTTCAAGAAAGGTGATAATTCTTTATTGAAGAACTATAGGCCCATCACACTGCTGAGCCATGTTTATAAGTTGTTTTCGAGAGTCATTACGAATCGTCTCGAACGAAGGCTTGATGACTTCCAGCCTCCCGAACAAGCCGGTTTCCGGAAAGGTTTTAGTACCATAGACCACATACATACGCTGCGGCAGGTTATACAGAAGACTGAGGAGTATAATCGGCCACTATGCTTGGCGTTTGTGGACTATGAGAAAGCCTTTGATTCGATCGAGACTTGGGCGGTTCTTAAATCTCTCCAGCGATGCCGCATTGACTATAGGTACATCGAAGTGTTAAAGTGCTTGTATAATAACGCCACCATGTCAGTCCGAGTACAGGGGCAGTGCACGAAGGTGATCCCCATAAAAAGAGGAGTAACACAGGGAGACGTCATTTCTCCGAAACTGTTTACGGCCACCTTAGAGGACGCCTTCAAGCTCTTGGAATGGCAAGGACTTGGCATCAACATCAATGGCGAATACATCACTCACCTTCGATTTGCCGACGACATTGTGGTCATGGCGGAGTCGCTGGAAGATCTAGGACGAATGCTCGGTGACCTCAATAGAGTATCCCAACAAGTGGGTCTTAAAATGAATATGGACAAAACAAAAATAATGTTTAATGTCCATGTCGTACCCACCGCACTCACCGTTGGGAACTCTACTCTTGAAGTTGTCGACGAATACATTTACCTGGGACAGGCAGTCCGGTTAGGTAGGTCCAACTTTGAGAGAGAGGTCAATCGACGAATCCTACTCGGCTGGGCAGCGTTCGGGAAACTGCGCAACATCTTCTCATCCAAAATACCTCAGTGCCTAAAGACTAAAGTTTTTAGTCAATGTGTGTTAACAGTGATGACATATGGATCAGAGACGTGGTCTCTTACAATAGGTCTCATAAAAAAGCTCAAAGTTGCTCAGCGAGCTATGGAGAGAGCTATGCTCGGCGTTTCTCTACGCGATCGAATCAGGAATGAGGAGATTCGTAGAAGAACCAAGGTCACCGACATAGCCCTCAGGATTAGCATGCTGAAGTGGCAATGGGCTGGCCACATAGCGCGAAGATTGGACGGGCGTTGGAGCAGAAAGATTCTAGAGTGGAGACCACGTATTGGCAAGCGCAGCGTAGGACGACCGCCTGCCAGATGGACCGACGATCTTGTGAAAATCGCAGGAAATCGTTGGATGCAGGTGGCATCGGACCGGTTACGCTGGAAAGCGATTGGGGAGGCCTATGTTCAGCAGTGGACAAGTATAGGCTGAAATGATAATGAAGTCCTAGTATACTGAGTTCTTAGATTTACGCGAATATTACACATGAAATAAAACTATTTTTTCGGATTTTATCGCGGTTTATTTTAATTTTTAAGTACCCGACGTTTCCCATGGGTGCTGCAAAGCACTCAAAACGTCGGAAACGTCGGGAACTTAAAAATCAAAATAAACCGCGATAAAATCCGAAAAAATAGTTTTATTTCATGTAAGTCCTAGTGTTTTTTTAAACCGAAACCTAGTTTTTTAATTTAATAAATGTAAAAAACGCAGACAGAAGCCGGAGAGAAAACTAAGTTCTTTAATATCCCCATTCCAACTGGTACGTGAATTGGCAAAAGTACTTATAACGTTCCAATAAATTGATGGGGGGAACTGCGTATCCCGGAAACAACGAACTCGGACTGGAGCGCCCCGAATATTGGAGCCGCGACGCTGTGCCAAATGTCCTAGTTATTTTTGCTAAATCTACTGTTTCTATTATCCGCATTGAGAATAATATTGTATATATCTGTTGGTACATTTCAAAAGTAACGTTATTTAGGCAAATGACATAAAACCGTTAGAAACGTTACAGCCGCAATCATCATATTATATAAACACCAAATTCTTGCAGCACGCTAGGAATTACTCCTGTGTAGTGAGTGTGTTTACAAATATGAAATTCATATATACACCCCTGACATACTTGATTCAGTGGGCGGAACGGCTTTAAGTATAAACCAGTGGTCCAAGCCGTCCGTCAAAATTGGCGCCTTATTAAACCCTAGGTTGCGGAAACACGCGAAATCGCTTTAAAATGTTGTTATAAAGTGGCCGAGAGGTTAATATTATTGTTACGGATAATTCAATGCCGAATAACGGGCGAAATACTTTATTAAGCGCTGTACGTACAAAACAGTACGTCGAAGATTAGTACACACGAGTACTGAACACACACTTGTACTACTCTTGCTAGTATCCAAATACTCCTTCCAAGTCGCTGAATCACTCGTAGTATCTGTCTATCGTTACGTAGATCGCCGGTGTACTCCACTTAGATCGCTTGTTCCCAATTTGATCGCTATCGCTTCCGAAGAGAGACTATGTCCGTCGCCGCGTTGAGTGTTCCTTTTATACTCGTATGACAATTCTAAAACGGACGCGAACCCTGTAAGTTCATCGATAGAAAAATACAACGAACAATAACAGGCGCGCCCCACAAAGCGGTATTATTATTACATACCTATTTGTACGTGAATAAGTAGGCACTTGTTTACCGCGACCGCGCGCCGGCGGTAATTAAAGGGGAGGAACCTTCTAGACGGATTCTAGATGTTCCTTGACGAATCGATAGGGGACCTAAAGGTGTGTAATGCGTTTTTAAATTAACATTTCCCGATAAGGGGTTCACAGGATATCGAGGTGTATTGCAGTCGTAACAATATTACTAATTCGACGAATATACATAATCATCAGCCTAAAGATCTATAGGATGAAAGATATCTATAGGATAAACGATGTATTCCTAAGTAGTAGTACGCATCCAGCTTTACCCGCTATCTTCACCTGGTTTTCGGTCCATCTTGAGTCTAAGGAAGTCTTAGTGGTGAATCTAAAAAAAAAATATAAAAAGACTTCATTCAGATCAAAAATGGAATGTTTACAAATTTCAATTGAGAAACGATGACATCTGCAGAATTTAGAAACTATGTTGTAGATATCAACGCCCTCCTCCAATTACATTAAAGAATAAAAGCAAAAGGGAAATAAAACATGCATACAAACGTAATATTAATAAGCGTGCAATTCTGTGTACCATGTACGTGTGTGTGTGTGTGTTTGTATGCATGTGTAGATTTGTGCGCATGTATGAACATGTGTAATACATTTATACGTATGATCATATTTTGTCGCGCTTATAAAACAGACGCGCTAAGAAGGTTTTCGGTTTCTTCATAGGACAAAGTCTAGACTTAATCTAGTTTTAAAATTAACGTTTTAGTACAAAAATCAGACTACGATGAACGACTGATTTACGATCTGTAATACGGGCCTAAATATCTAATAAAAATAATTGGATGTATCTATCTATCTATCTATATCATCACGCCAGATCCCTTACGGGGTAGGCAGAGAGTACAGAGCTCCAACAGGCTCTTTCCTTACATACCTCTCTGGCTTCCTCTACTCTCATAGTTCGTCTCATACACGCTCGCCGGTTACGGAGACTTTTGACTTGTCCTTCAGATAAGACCCGGTCTATTTGGTCATGGTAATTGGATGTATCTTATTACTATATATGCCTGTATTCCCTAAACGGGAGTGGCAGAGGTGTACTGAGTACACCCACTTTTCACCGACTATGTTAGTTCCTATGTAATAGACGGCAAGCCTATTGCCATAGTACCAGGCACAATGTCAGACACCGGACTCATAGGTACTGTAAATGATTATACAAAAAAAAAATGTTGTTCGACATAGAATTTGTAGGTTTATACAATTTTACAGAAAACATTGTTTATATTAGCCCTGTTAAGAACTGTCCCACTGTTCAGCACGGGCCTCCTCTCAAACTGATAGGATTTAGGCCATAGTTCACCAAGCTGGCCCAGTGCGGGTTGGCAACCTTCACACACCTTCAAAAAACTCTTAGACATGCAGGTTTCCTCACGATATTTTCCTTCACCGTTAACGCAAGTGACAGTTAATTCTTAATACGCACATGCTTTCGAAAAGACGGCGATGCGTGCCTGGGTTAGAACCCGAGACCTTTGACTTTGCAGTCCACTTCGCTGTTTTTGTAAAAACATAACCGAAATTATTATATGCAGTTTATGCAGTAATTTATTTTATGAAGACGCAAACAATAAAAATTTACGAGACTGTTTTTGACGTCTCCTTCCCCTCTCGTTATAAAGGGAAGTCGGTGATCAATAACAGAATTGGAAAACTGAAGCGATACGAAGCGAACCTTAAAGAAGGGTCGAAATACACCTATAAAGCTCTAATTATTACTAATTTCATTAGCCGACTTAAGATAAATAATTTTTAATGAAATTCTTATTGACGTAGCGAGAATTTCTTGTCACTCAAAATGTATACACTATTAATTTTTTTATCTTAGAGAGAGAATAGAAAATACCAACAGCTTCTTTGGCTTACAGATATCCCTCGTTTTCTTAGATCATCTCATACACGCTCACATTTACAGAGACTCTAAATTACCCATTAGATAAGACACGGTCGATTTCGTAATGGTAAGATTATAATGGTAATGAGACGAACTATGAGAGTGGAGGAAATCAGAGAGGTATGTAAGGGAAGAAACCTTTTGGAACTCTGTACTCTCTGCATACACCGCAAGGGATCTGGCGTGAAGATATAGATAAATAGATAGTAAATTCAGTGGCTTGAGCCATATTCAGTGTCAAGCTCAATTCAAACACAGACACACCTATATTGCTCACGGGGGGATTGCAAGGTAAACTGTGTACACCACATAATCGTATATTTGTATCCCAAATTTTGCTCACGATGTTAGGTCCCAAAGGAATAGGGTGTCAACCCATTAACATTATGCCGGGCAGAATTCTAGACTCCGAACTACTATTAACAGTATTATTTATTATGTCTAACACAATAAGAGTGTGTGTGGTGGTTATGGAGGATTAAGGCAAGGGATTTGGCGTGATGATATAGATAGATAGTAAGATTATATGGCCGAGAGAAAAAGCTGGATGCGTGCGTTTAATGTTAAGCTGGTCATCGTAAAGATCTTTGCGGAGGACTTGTGTTCTATTGTTCAAGGCATTGGACCTTAGAAGAAGAATATGATTATGATATTATCTGAAGGTCAAATCAAGAGACTCCGTAACCGGCGAGCGTGTGTGTAACGTACTATGAGAGTGGAGGAAGCCAGAGATGTATGTAAGGAAAGAACCTGTTGGAACTCTGTACTCTCTGCCTACCCGGCAAGGGATCTCGCGTGATGATATAGAATATAAAATATGATTATATACTAATATTGTATTTTGATGACTACATTTTTATTATATCAGTTACACTCACGTTAATACAAAAAACATTTCGACTTATATAACTAGCTACGGCATGGATTATCATAATTGGCCTCGCTCACGACGCGTATCGATCATTGGCTCTCCCTACCCCGAGATGGATCCCCTTTTGTCCCCTCTCGTAATCAATCATTTCGATCACAAACTACACATAACAAGTCATATACATATCTATTCACTTCATCGAAAATATTTTCCCTCAGTCTGATATCAATTTAGTTCACATCAAATTAATATTCAACCATCGATCTGACTGTCGGAGCCCGTGACGAGGCGCGTCGGCTGAATCAGTTCTACCAGTAATATTGATTGTGTGTGTTTTTATAAATGACCTTCTGATGTCCTATGACTTGGCGGACTGGTTTATTTATGATCGCACAGGTCTAAAGTAATAGAATGTCAGATTTTTTACATTTTACGGGGCCAATATGGAAACGAAATATTATAGGTAATTTTTTCAATTTCGTTCCAACGAAGCGAAGACTTCAGCTATCATTCACTGTAAGGTAAAATTCTAATCTCAAATAATAAAAAAGAAAATAAATCTACGGCACCCCTACATTCCCCGAGCGAGAGTGGCAGAGGCACAGATATAATTTACACAATATCTGTGAGCAGAAATGTTCAACGGTACTCTCATGCCGATAATAGATCCACAGTAACTGTTAATTTTGTATCTAATATCAGTATGAGTGAGCTTATTGTCATTTAACCAAGCAAAATCCAGACTAGAGTGCTTCTGAGAAATATTTAATAGAAAAACTTCAGTAACACTTTGACCGAAGCCAGGACATCGTGATAGCCAGACAAGGGATAATAAATCTTTATAATAAAACAAATAAACTCCGTCACGCCTATAATACCCATGCGGGGGTGGCAGAGGTATACTGTGTACACCTACACTTTGCCGACGATGCTAGGTCCCGTGTAAGATGGGCGAGCTTATTGCCAAAATTAGGCACAATTTTAGATTCCAGAATCTTGAGTCCGGACTGATACTGGGAATTTTTTGATAGAAAACCTATACATTTGTCCGACCTTGAAAAAACCTTTTAAAAAGAAAAGAAAAAAAAAAGAATTTGAACCCAGAACCTCGTGATCGCAAAGCACATTATCCACCGCTAGACCAACGAGACAGGCATAAATCTTTACTTATCTTATTAGCATTTTCTTCTACTTTTGATACTGCTATCTCTACTGAAGATGGTCAAGTGATACCTGAAGTTCCACAACCAAACTAAACTTAACAGTTCCGCAGATATTTGATTGATCTATTAAAAATTACATCACAACAAAAATTATAACAGAAAGATTCTAGAGTAGACACCACATATTGGGACCACATGGTGGAGAACCATTGGGGAGGCCACACTGGACAAGTATAGGCTGAGATGATGGTGATGAATATGAAATTCCACAACTAAAGCAAGTCGCAACATTTCTTTTACAGATTTTTTATTAATCTTTCAAAAATTATATTACCATGAAAATTTATCACATAATAAAATTAGCAACCAGATAAGCAAGCCAAGCCTGTGATCCCAAACTGAGCAACCTTTGCGTTGTAGAGACTATTCAACGAACCGAGCTATTATAACAATACCAAGATCAAAGACAATTAGTGAAGTTCTCTACCAAAACTTACCTCGTACGCAGCCAAACCCACAACTTTGGCGTTTGCGCTTCAAATATTGCCACTATCTTCATACTTTGATCAACAATAACTTGTACTATTCTAGAAATTCGATAACACCTAAACGATTACTATACTTTCCGTGCGACATGATTCGTAGAAGTATACTTACAGACAATTTCCCTCGAATAGAATAATAATCCGCCGCGTGGTTCCCGGCTTAGAATAGGACCAACCCATCTCATCCCATCGGGTGTCGTACAAGGCGACTAAGGGAAAACTAGGGAATGGGCAGCAGCGTTCTCTTAACACTTCTGCGATCAAAAACTGCGCTCGCCAACCCGCCTGCCAAGCGTGGCGAGTATGGCAAATCCCCCCCAATCACTATTATGGAAGAAAAGAAGAAAACCAGGCCCCTAGTCCCCGGCGGTCCTGATCGTCCTGGCCACGGTAGCAGCCATGGTAACGACAGGACAAGGGGTGCTAAGAATCTCCGGCAGAGATTCGGCTACCACCAAAAACGAAAATTGGCCCTGGTGACATACAACGCACGCACTTTGAGGACAGATGAGAAGCTTGTTGAGCTGGAAGAAGAGATAAACAAGTTGCGGTGGAATATTGTTGGTTTATCGGAGGTCCGAAGAGAGGGCGAGGACACGATAACCTTAAAATCCGGCAACTTGTTTTACTACCGGGAGGGCGAACAGCAGTCCCAAGGTGGTGTAGGATTTATCGTCCACACTCACTCATAGACAACGTTGTGTCCATCACTAGTGTGTCGAGCAGGGTAGCGTACCTGATACTCAGAATATCCAAAAGATATTCGCTGAAGGTCATACAGGTCTACGCACCGACCTCGACATACTCAGATGATGACGTCGAAGTTATGTATGAGGACATTAGTAGAGCCATACATACTTCCAAAACACACTTTACAGTGGCTATGGGTGACTTCAATGCGCGGCTGGGCAAACGGGGCGATGATGAGTTGAGAGTGGGGCAATTTGGATATGGGCAGCGCAACCCCAGGGGTCAGAGGCTGGCGAATTCCTGGAGAAGGAGGGACTCTTTATGATGAACTCTTTCTTCCAGAAGCCGCCTCATAGGAAATGGACCTGGATGAGCCCTGATGGTTCCACCAAAAATGAAATAGACTTCATCATGAGCACCAAGCGACAAATATGTAATGATGTCTCCGTGATCCACAGGGTAAAAACCGGCAGTGATCACCGAATGGTCAGAGGCACATTAAATATTAATGTCAATATGGAAAGTTCGCGTCTGATGAAGTCTACGCTCCGACCTTCTTATGCACATATCCAAAACCCCGAGAACTTTCAACTCGAATTGGCAAACCGCTTCGAATTGCTAGACAGCAGCGCATCAGTGGACGAAATCAACAACAGGCTGGTAGAGACTGTCCATACGGTCGGGTCCAAGTATTTTAAGCCCCACCGTAAAAATAGACCTCAGAAACTATCCAACTACACCCGAAACCTCATGGCTGAGCGACGTTCCATGACGCTCCAAACCTCCGATGATGCTAAGTCCTATAGGCAGCTCAATGGACAGATATTGAAGTCCTTGCGACAAGACTTACGGTCCTTCAATACAAGGCGTATTGAGGAGACCATAGCACAGAACAAGGGCTCTAAAGTGTTCGCAAGAGACGCGTCTATTGGGCAAAGCCAGTTGACGAAGCTGAAGATGGAGGACGGAAACGTAACGTCGAATAGGTCGGAGGTGTTCAGGGAGATAGAGAGGTTCTATGGGCAGTTGTATACCTCAGTAGCTGAACCTGTTGTTGACTTGGTAAAAGACCCAAGAGCCAAGCTAACCCGGCACTACACTGAAGATATCCCGGACATCAGCCTGAACGAGATTAGGATGGCTCTCAAACAACTCAAAAATAACAAAGTGCCGGGCGAAGACGGAATTACCGTAGAGCTTCTGAAAGCGGGCGGAACGCCGGTACTTAAAGTCCTTCAGAGGCTGTTTAATTCCGTCTTGCTCGAAGAGAAAACGCCGGAAGCATGGAACAGGGGTGTGGTGGTACTGTTTTTCAAGAAAGGTGATAACACTTTACTGAAGAATTATAGGCCCATCACACTGCTGAGCCATGTTTATAAGTTGTTTTCGAGAGTCATTACGAATCGTCTCGAACGCAGGTTTGATGACTTCCAGCCTCCCGAACAAGCCGGTTTCCGGAAAGGCTTTAGTACCATAGACCACATACATACGCTGCGGCAGATTATACAGAAGACCGAGGAGTATAATCGGCCACTATGCTTGGCGTTTGTGGACTATGAGAAAGCCTTCGATTCGATCGAGACTTGGGCGGTTCTTAGATCTCTCCAGCGATGCCGCATTGACTATCGGTACATCGAAGTGTTAAAGTGCTTGTATAATAACGCCACCATGTCAGTCCGATTACAGGGGCAGTGCACGAAGGCAATCCCCATAAAAAGAGGAGTAAGACAGGGAGACGTCATTTCTCCGAAACTGTTTACGGCCACCTTAGAGGACGCCTTCAAGCTCTTGGAATGGCAAGGACTTGGCATCAACATCAATGGCGAATACATCACTCACCTTCGATTTGCCGACGACATTGTGGTCGTGGCGGAGTCGCTGGAAGATCTAGGACGAATGCTCGGTGACCTCAACAGAGTATCTCAACAAGTGGGTCTTAAAATGAACATGGACAAAACCAAAATAATGTCTAACGTCCATGTCGTACCCACCGCACTCACCGTTGGTAACTCTACTCTTGAAGTTGTCGACGAATACATTTACCTGGGACAGGTAGTCCGGTTAGGTAGGTCCAACTTTGAGAGAGAGGTCAATCGACGAATCCAACTCGGCTGGGCAGCGTTCAGGAAACTGCGCAATATCTTCTCATCCAAAATACCTCAGTGCCTTAAGACTAAAGTTTTCAGTCAATGTGTGTTACCAGTGATGATATATGGATCAGAGACGTGATCTCTTACAATAGGTCTCATAAAAAAGCTCAGAGTTGCTCAGCGAGCTATGGAGAGAGCTATGCTCGGCGTTTCTCTACGCGATCGAATCAGGAATGAGGAGATTCGTAGAAGAACCAAGGTTACCGACATAGCCCTTAAGATTAGCAAGCTGAAGTGGCAATGGGCGGGCCACATAGCGCGTAGATCGGACGGGCGTTGGGGCAGAAAGATTCTAGAGTGGCGACCACGTATTGGCAAGCGCAGCGTGGGACGACCGCCTGCCAGATGGACCGACGATCTTGTGAAAATCGCAGGAAATCGTTGGATGCAGGTGGCATCGGCCCGGTTACGCTGGAAAGCGATTGGGGAGGCCTATGTTCAACAGTGGACAAGTATGGGCTGAGATGATGATGATGATGATGATGAGAATAATAAGCCAAGTTACTTTCGAGAAAACTTGTGAAAAATGTATCGCTTTTTAAGTATTTGGGTTTAGGGAATTACTTAAGTCAATGACTAATTCTCATTTAAAAATTTCCCTTGTTTGATGGCCTTGACATCTATGAAAAGTATGCTCATAGGTCCTAAAATTCCACGGTTGGATTCTACAAATCATGTCGCACTTTCCGTGCGACATGATTCGTAGAATTATACTTACAGACAATTTCCCTCGAATAGAATAATAAGCCAAGTTACTTTCGAGAAAACTTGTGAAAAATGTATCGCTTTTTAAGTATTTGGGTTTAGGGAATTACTTAAGTCAATGACTAATTTTCATTTAAAAATTTCCCTTGTTTGATGACCTTGACATCAATGAAAAGTATGCTCGTAGGTCCTAAAATGCAGGTTTTTTTTAAACAATTCAGATATAACTAATTAAAATACTTTACGCTATTTTTTGTGTATATTTTATTCATATCCAATCAACCATTGAATAGAACATTAGCAAAGTATATTTAGGATAGATTTATTTAAAAGTATTAATTCGAAGCTTGTGGCGAGCCCTGCGAGCTTATTATTGTTGTCCTGAACTAGCAGCGCCTCGTAAAAAGCGACTAAACTTAGCATCAGAATATATACCGATAGCAATTGTATAAGTGGGGCTGTACTCTGGAGTCACAACAGAGAATGCCTCGTTTGAGCTGAGTGTTATCGAAAGAAGGAGAACACAATTTAAAGTAGCCGTATCGATGGCATTCACAGTCCTAGTCAGTAAGGCAACTGTTGCCTTGCAAAAAGCTGAAATCTAGTAAAACTGCAAATTGCAAAGCATTAATATTTTTCACAACGCGTGGGATATCTTGGGTCGTAACATTAAGGAAATTATAATGACGTTGCCTCGCCACTTGTTCACTTCAGTGTAATTTAATCCAAGAAACGAAAGTTCAATTCATGTATTTCAACAACTGCTTTCGTAAAGAATCCTTAACGCTTCAACTTCAGACTGCGTACCTTTCTTCCTGACGTCACGGACTCAAGATATAAATAGCTTCAAAGTCACATAACTACGTTTCTTCCAAGCCAGCTACACACTCTACACGTTACTTTAACCCAGATTTGTCGAAAATACTCCTCGGATTATCCCAGTAGGTCGGTTCAAGTCAATCGCCGCTTTGAACCCTTTTTCTAAAACGAATACCCAACAAGTTATGGCCTTCAGCATTCACGACCGCTGACATTTAATGGTGAACGTGACGGGTTAGTGTCAGCTTAATTACTTCTCGTTTGTTTTAGCAATTATCGCATGAAAGTTTTAGTTTAAAATGTTTTGCCGTGAAGTTCATATGAGTAAAGGGACTGTAGGCGGATCCAACCGTGGAATTTAAACCTCATAAATACTGTTTCATAACCTAATTAATATTTCGGAAATAGATAAGCTGCGGGCGGCTTACGTCAACTTATAAGGTGGTCGTTGGTGAACTATGTCTAACAGTGGAGATGCTTTCCTCTTTGCTTCTATAATAAAGCGTTGTTGCACAAATATTTTACTACTTGATCCAGTGACTCGAGCGTCAGCCACTTCTATGCTCAAATCACTAGACCAAGTGAATGATCGCATCTTCTCTTGAAAACATGACAATAGCTCTAGGGAATACACGGACACCACGAATGTGTGCCATGTAAAATGAAATACTGCATTAATATTGCATCGTCACCCAGTTCTGACATAGATTTAAAGGTTCAAAGTCTTTAGCTTATTGAGAAGTTAGTTTAAAATCGATTGCATTTATACCAAACAGATGAACAAACTAGAAAGCGTGTTTATATAAATGTGATAATGTGTAAAAAAAAGTGAGACGGCACGTTAGTGGACCCACGTCCCCCTCTATAAAACCGTAGATAAAACAACACACAGAATATATTACCCCTTTCAAGTGTCTTGAGTAACGCTCAAATTCCACACGTCCAAATAGTACCGAAGATCAAAATGGCGATGCCATGAATTGTTATGTGAAACCGTTTGAATTCGGTAAGCACGGGAGGCGAGCTGCGCCACAAAAGGACAATTTATATTTTACAGTTGAGTTAAAGCGTTGCACGAATTGCATACATGAATTACGAGCGTGCATCCTATCCGACTGCAGTTAGTTACCAATACTTAGGCTACCAATTCAACAAGAGAAATTGAGGAAACCTAAACTAGCGGGATTTGATATATGGTTCAATCCTATCTGTAAATTAAAAAGTTCTGCGAGCTTTGTTTTCTTAGAACGTAAGAAGATTGTGTGACAAGAATAAACTACCATTTAGCGTAATGTTAGAAAAAACCTCTGATAGTATAGATCATTCTTGTATCGTGGGTGCGTTAACAGATATAAATAATACCTGTAGGTTCTAGTAATAGATGTACCGTGGGGAATTAAAACTATGACTTTTCCGATGAGCCAAATTAGCCTCTACTTAAGCCACCAGAGCAAATTATTACAATAAGTTCTTATGTAGAGTAGCGTTCATTGGCATATGCAGTTATTAAAATAGCACCCTTATATATTTACTACATAAGGTATCAAAACACGATAAGTGAATTCTTATACTGTCGTACAAGAATCGTGTCGTACAATAAATGAAATGTAACTTCATGACAGTCGCAGAGGTTCCGTTTGTTATGAAATTTATCCAAGTTTTTTTTTTAATTCGTAACCGTGCGGACCCACTTATTAAAATACCTCAATCATTATGTCATTTCACTTCTCATATCGAATATGTATAAAAATACATTTCAACAAGAATAAGAACTTTGATGTAGCAACATAAAAGGGAGAATGCAACAAGCTCAAGGGGACCTCGATGTAGGGTCGCAAGGGTGTAAGGGAAAATGAAGAATCGCGTCCTCCTTAACTGCGGTTGACAGTTTTAAGTCGTTACATTATCTTCAGCCGCAAAGAAGTCATAACCAAATATATACTTTATGCAGAAGCATAAAGCCGTTATGCTAATTATACTGGCTACCATTATTTAAGTAAGCCATCGACCTCCTATTTCGGGGTAGCGTTTCAACAAGATCATTTATTATCTCGATCACCGCCAAGTTGCCTTTATAATTTCGAGATCCGCGAGGGTGCTTCCACGAATCTTCATGCCACGTCATAACTCCGCTCAATTTGTACAATCGCACTTAATGATATCATCTGGCCGGTGCTGTGCAGGCAACTCACGTCTTTACGGGTATTGCAATACGGGGCGTTAAAGCGTAATGGCGTTAAGAACACGGTTAGCACGTAGAATTCCGGTGCTATCGTTTCTCGCGGCAAGCTGGTTTAGTTGTAAGCATTAGAACTTACACGTGACTGGTTAAGACATAGGGCAATATGAGATATGCCAAATTAAGATGTGGACATTCATTTCGTAGACGGTATAGCGATACTGAATTGAACCCGTCAGTCTACACAGAACGCAACGTGAACTTCTAAGTCCGCCGTTACTTCTTCTTCGCCGTCTCTTACTTTTATAGAAAGAATGAAAATATATCTATGTTATCTATGCATATTAAATTACTTGTCCTGACTGACTGACTGATCTATCAATGCCCAGGCCAAACCGCTAGACCTAGAAAGCTGAATTTTTGACAGCTTATTTTTACAGTTACGTAGGCAACCACAAAGAAAGGAGCTTGATATTCCGGCTCTAAAATGGTGAAAATGGGGTTGCACGTTTGTATGGAAGTACCATTCGTTTTAAAAATAGAGACATAGAAATTGGTATTTAGGCTCTTCTAATTAAATAAAGATAAAGTATATTTATATATACATATATATATATATATATATATATATATATATATATATATATATATATGATGATGATGATTGATCCGACCGATTTCGGCCATGGCGACCACTTTAAAGACCCCTAGTCAGAGTAATGCCGCTGATGCGCTCGAAGATGGCTTATGTAGCCTATCTTCGCGGCGAAACTCCGTGCACATTGAGGGCACGTAAGTACGCCGTTCTCATAGTTGTATGATATGGCAGCAGGTGGGCGGGCCTTTAACTGATTGCGTTTGGCGTCAAGGTCAGCTTTACGCTGAGCCTCGAACTCGTGTACTTGGCTGTTCACCATCCTGCGCCATTCTGGCCGCTGTGCTGCCAAACGTTCCCAACGAGAGGGCTCTATGTTGCATCTCTTCATGTGTCGCTTTTGGACATCCTTGTACCGGAGGAGGGGACCGCCATGATTCCGCTTGCCCTTCTCCAGTTCAGAGTAGAAGATGCGCTTCGCCACTCTTTCCTCCGCCATACGAGATACGTGACCGCACCACCGAAGCTGTCGACGCATTATATATATATATATACAAGGTGTAAAATAATAAACGCAAGACCTGAAAATTTGTTCTAAATCGGTAACTGAATTAATTCCAACAATTTTTTATGTATATTAAATTTTTTTTAAATTTGCAAAAAGTGCTTTCATTCCTTCAGTCCGCTATAAAAAATTAAATTTATTCTTGATTCCATAGCAAGAAGAAGATTCCAAATGCAGTCCTAAAACGTATTTCTCAAAACGCACATATACACGTACATTTATTAGTAAGTTTCATTGTAATTTGGGGTATAAAAGTGCTTTAAAAAAGGGTAAAAACCTATAAATTTGAAAATTTGATTTTCCTTTTGAATTTATAAAGCAATTCTCTAATCGGGGTGTCTGAGGTCTTGCGTTTATTATGTTACAGCTTGTATTTGTTCTAAATCGGTAACTGAATCGATTCCAACATTTTTAATGTATTTTACATTTTTTTTTAAATTTGCAAATAATGGTTTTACTCCTTCAGTGCGTTTTAAAAAATTGAATTTATTCTTGATTCATAGCAAAAAGAAGATTCCAAACACATTCCTAAAACGAATTTCTCAAAACGCACACATACACGTACAAGTTTCATTGTTAATTGGGGTATAAAAGTGCTTTAAAAAAGTGTAAAAACCTTTAACAATGAAAATTTGGTTTTCGTTTTGGCTTTATGAAGCAATTCTCTAATCGGGGTGTCTGAGGTCTTGCGTTTATTATGTTACACCGTGTATATATATATACAAACAAGTATATATTAAAAGTTTGTATAGAAGAACTGTTACTTTTTAAGTTTGGATCATAAAAAGTGGTATTTAAATTCTTTATTACAAATAAAGAATTACATATTTCAGTGTTTTTGGAAAATTTACCCCTAAAGGTATGAAATGGTGTGTGAAAGTCTGTATGGTGATTTCATTAAGTTTCGAAAATTAGTACATTGTAATTTTAATACACTGTATGAAAAACTGATCCAATTCCTTTAGCAGTTAGTGCTGCCTACATATGAGTAAATATTATATGAACGCGTGCGAACCCGCCGGAAACAGCTAGTTACACAAACATAAGAGTATCGTATCAATTACGACAGATAACTCAATTTGCCTGACAGCTATACCATCTAATAAATTAAAAGCTGGTGCAAAATATATAATTTTCATTATATTCAGTGCCTCGTACTTTATGTATAAGGTTACATCTCCTAAATCGATGGGATCAGCAAAATAAATTACTTTACCAAGAATTAAGGTCTACGGGTACCTACTTCCCGGTTATTGAATAAGAACAGGCTCGTTTTATTGCGAAAGAAATTCTAGGAATGAGAAAAATTACGATCTCAAATTGTTGCATGGCCCGACATGGCAACATTTGAGCCCTATGTTTTTTATCCCGCAAAAACTGACAAGGAAAATAAATATCCCGGCCTCGCTACATATCACATTTCCGTTTGAACGCTATTTTTTGTTTCATTGCTTTTATCGTGGTCATTTCAACACGCGTGGATGCTTTTTTATCTTCTAAAAAAAGGTTTTTTAAATACCTACATTCTCTAATGAGCGAAGGTGGCAGAAGCGTACTGTGTACACCCACATTTCGCTGGTAATAAAGATCACATATGGGAGTCGACGGGTATAGGCTGAGATGATGATAATGATGATCACATGTAAAAGAGAGCGAGCCTATTGCGATTATCCCGGGTACAGTTCCAGATTCCGGACACTGATTCTGACACTGTTTGATAGAAAAATCCCAACATCATTAACTTATCTAAGATTCGAACCCTGGACCTCGTGATCTCCAGCCACACCAGGCACCACAACAAAAAGGCAGTGACAGATTTCACCGTATAGTTAACTATTTATATAATTTCGTATTTTATACAATTTATGAGCATAATGTAAAACACGCTATGCTCATTTTATTTCCATATCCAGAGCGGCATTATTCTCGCGAAAATTCACACACACACACACACACACACGCACGCACGCAAGCACCCATGCACGCATGCACAAACACACACACACACACACACACATGCAAGCATGACACACACTCCGGGAAAAACAGCCATGATGTATATTTATTCTGTATATTTATGCCTGCCTCGTGATTACAAAGCGCATCGCTTTGTAATCACGTGGTCCTGGGTTCAAATCCTAGGTCGGACAAGTGTACTTTTTCTAACGAAAAACTTCCCAGTACGAGTTCGGAGTCTGGAATTGTGCCCGGTATATGCCAATAGGCTCGCCTCCTATTACATGGCACTTAACATCGTCGGCGAAACGTGAATGTACTCAGTACACCTCTGCCACCCGCTTGGGGAATATAGGCGTGATGGTGTGTACATTTATGAGCATATTAATCCCGTTTTTAAACTTCCCCAAACTAAAGTTTGGCAATAATTCTGAGAGCTATATTATTGGCTTTGGTTCTCCTGTGGATCTCCTTATTTCTACTTGGATTGCACACTCCGAGCAAAATTCTCTTCATTGGCCTTTAAACGGTCTTCGTTCTAAAGTTTTTATGAGCCCGTGCGCGAACATAATTCAAATCTCTGTTTGTTCTTTTGTGGTTTTAACTCTACCAAGTAAGCCGATTTCAGCGCATTTACTCTGTTTGAAAGCTTAGTTCTATAATTCTATTTAACAGAAAAACGTCTAGAGCTTTTCGAGGAACGAACCACAATAAATATTAATAAAAATCTATTACTGTGAATGCAAACATGTCTTTTACGTTTTTATTTTGTTATACAATTTATGAAGACGATATCACTTCCACAGAACCTCAAGAAAACCCGCAAAGTACGACATATTTGTCACAATTTTACAATAGCCGCGTTTCTCGGTACACACATAACATATTATAATCCTTTTACAACCTGTTGGAAAATTGCCATAGCGTGACTCAGAAGCGACAATACAAATCATCCACGATTCCCGGCGTAGGTGACAATCGCACGTAATCGAAATTTCTTATTCGAATTGAAAATCGATTTAATATGAATAGGTCTGAAGTGACATTATAGTAATTGCGTTCTTTGGAGGTGTTAGCTATAATCATTGATATATATGTTAACACTAGATTAGCAGTTACGGCGTTAATGTATGGCAGCTAAGAATAAGCCCGCAGCCATTTTACAAGCTTATGTCATTCATTCACATGCCTGACGTCTGTCGAGTTACATGTATTGGAAAAAATTACAAAATGGGTAAATGTGTGGTGAAAGTATGCGTATCGAGGTCTCAAAAACACAACAAGGCAAGCGGAATTACTTTCCACAAGTAAGCTTGTTGTGTTTCTATTCGTATTACAGTAAATAAAATAAAAAGTGCTTTAAAATATTCGAAGACATATGTAAGCTGCAGTGTTGCCATTAAAACATAATTTGATATTTCCGTATTTACGGGAACTGTGTCACTTATGCTTTAAATAATTATATTATTAATTTTAAAGGGTCCCTAAGGATGCAGTGCGTTGTGAAAAATGGTTAGATTATTAAGGAAAGAAACGGATTGACTACCTACGAAATCGACTATTATTTGTTCAAAGCACTTTCGAAATCAAGACAAAGTTGAACCAAAAAATGATGGTGGCCATGTTTATTTGTCTACTAATGCAGTTCCCAAGCTTTTTGTAAATACCATTTTGATTATTTTAAGCGTAGTTTGTATATTTACTCTTTATTACATTACATTATTACAGTCTGGTTATTATATGAAGAGCTCTGACAGATGACAATTCCTAAAAACAATACAGATGGGACGTAAATAATCGATCCCAATTTTATCCCTAATTGATAGTTACTGTAAACAAAATGTTATAGATTACACATTATACTATAATTGTGTTTAGGTGCTCGATTTCTATCTAAATGCATACTGAAGCGCTATATATATCATTTTGGTAAAATATAGATTGAAACTCTCTTTACATAAAATGTTTTTTTGATTATTCGTTTTTGTTCGTATACGAATACGCGTTAAAATAATGACTCATAGTCTTAATTCGAGTAATATAATTCTTATTTAAGGCATTATATTATTGCCACATATTTTACCGATTACTCATTATTTATAAATAATCGGGAAAATATGTATTGTCGGCACTAATATGTTTGCGTTCCATTCTAACTGCAATCATAATTTTCAACATATATATGAATATTATTTTCTTTTGTATCGATAAAGATATGCCTTATTATTTAATAGTTTAATTCATTAACACACATACATTTTTTTTAGGGTTTATAGTAGTACAGTGTTAACATGTATATCAATGGTGGTACACAATTATAAATTGTATTTTGATAAACTCAAAAGTTGTTTGCGTGGAATAAAATGTTTCAGTGCGGTCAGAGCGCATCTTTTAATAATCAGCCAGCGTGTGAATCAAACGAAATAAGATTTTTACACATTGTAAATTAGTATTTACATATACATTATTGGTTTTGTTAGGAACAGTCAAACTTAGAAGAGCAAATATTACTTCCAGTATCCGAAAATATGGAACTGGATGTAGTGGAAACTGATGATGAGATAGAAAGAATAACTAAAACGCCAAAAAAGCATAAAATAAGAAAAATCATTGATCGTTTGAAGATAATATCCACAAAAAGACAGAAAAAAATAAAAAAAACATGTCACAAAACAACAGAAGATTACAAATGAAAAATAGAAAGTTAAAAGATGTCATAGAAAAATTAAAAGAAAGCCGTATGTTGAGTAAAGAGGTAGAAATGCAGTTAAATTTAAATGATGAAACTTTGCAGCTAATTGAAGAATTTAAAAAATCATTTAAAAAGAATATCAAAAATAAGCGTGACTTTATGTGATTGTGGCCAGACATAATTTTGCCCTTTGGTTTTAAACTCAGTATGATGCCTAATATTTTAATATATTACACCATCAAATGGGTATTAAAACGTAATATGGTTTAACTTGAGCTCATCAATTAATGTCGTTGTTCGCGTCTTAATTAACGCATTACGACCCAGGTGGGACAAACAAATGTGTTAGGATAACATATTAAAGTTTCAGTATCGACTTATTACCATCACACGTTTATCAATGCTTATTACTATACAAATAATATAAATTTTTAATTCAATATGATGACGAACGACATAAATGTAAACTATTCTAATTGAAACGTAATAAAGATTATATATTCAAATAAAAATATTTATTGTGAGAATAATTTAAATTGTGGGAAAAAATGATATAGTAAGCAACACCGAGCTTCCCACTACTAATAATATTGCTACCTCTATCGGATCGACATAATGTCGGCATGGTGGGGAACAAGAGCAAAAGAGATGGATATATGTTTACTCCAAATTATTTATCGGGTTCAAAGCTACGTCAGCATACTTTTAAGTGGTTATACTTTTTTCGACGCGTCGAAGTGACGTTTGCTTCTCTATATTTATTTACCTCAATGGCTATAATAGTAAAATAAATCGATTAGTTCGGCAGGTTGATAGTGATGTTGAACTCGATCAAATCGATTAATACATCTGAGCTGGTTGAGAATTCTTAATCTTAAATTATTATGTCAAATAAATGAAGTTGTATTCTATTTTTAAATTAAATCGAATCGTAATAACGATTAATAAAATAATCTTAATCGAATCCCATTGATTGGGCCTTGCGATTCTTTATGAGTTATGTTATGCTGACCGTTGGAGTTTTCAGCTTGCCTGGAGGAGATGGTAAGTACTCAGTGAAGTCCAGCTAATACTTAAGCTATTCCTAAGGTGCAGGCGACTATTCAAACAGTATCAAAGTATAGGTTCTACTTGAGTTGACAAGGACAGTATGGTGTAAGGAACAAAGAAAATACGCAACAAAAATTAAAGGAAAAAATATCTATCTACCCCAGTATACAATCAAGTTATGAATACAAAATAAGCAAGGAAAATTATTAGTGTCTTCGTCGTAATTTTCTTACATAAATTGCGAATCGGTGGAATTCCACGTTATACTGCGGAATTTAATATGGAAATAAAATGAACCAACTACTATACTTATCCGTGCTCGTAGCGATGTTTGTTTGTTTTATTTTTTTATAAAAACGTAGCCCCACACTAGGATTTATTCCTGTGTCGTGGGTGCGTTTACAAACATGAAAATTCACATACATAAATACCCAGACCGGAACAAATAATTGTGGATCACACAAAGATTTGTCCCGTGCGGGACTCGAACCTGCGATTATTAGACACAGTGCGCAGAGCGGCTTAAGCTCTTAACCACTGCGCTAAATCGTCCGTCAGTGATAGTGCGGTGCTCTTAGCAACCACCAGAGTTACGCATTGTACGGTCGGTCAGTCTGAGGTGGGTGACCTATCGTGGCATATTTGTGAGAGCGTGCCAGGATTTCGGAAGGCACATTAAGCCTTAGTTCCGGCTGTCACTTGCTTTCGTTGTACGGTCGGTCGGTCTAAGATAGGTGATTCGTGGCATATTTGTGAGTCGTCTCCGAGTTTCAGAAGGCACACATTAATCCGTAGTTGCGAGTGCCACTTATCGTTATTGAGCCAAGTTGTTAGCCATAAGTTCCAACAGCAGGTCACCACAACCCTGTCTTCCCAATTCACCCTAGATCCGCATGATAGAGTAAAACCCATTCTCTCTGACCCCAATTTGTACACAAAGAGCTTTGCTGAACAACACAGTAAATGCCAATTAAATATACTCATACAAATATTTTTACCTATCTCTTGCACTATATTTTCTTAAAATTACATCGTACAAGACCACTGTACACAAACGCCCTAGCACAACAATAAGACGCCCCAATAATTTTAAAACTACTTCACCAAACGTAATTGACTGCCATACAACACATTCCGAGAAGAGCGAGCACGCAAATAAAATATTTGCGACCAATTAAGAGAAATAAGGACAAGATACAGCGTGGAAATACGGAATGTACCTACCTGGGAGTCGTCGAGGAATGCTTAAAGGGAATTTCATTAAATTCCCTCCGCTCTTATTGATATGGGCGCTTCGCTCGAGGCCGGGTCGCACTTTATTAAGAAATCATATGAATGTCGACGGGAATGGGCGTACGTGACGATACGCCATATTGGCGATGCCTGAGACCTGGCACGAACAGATTGATGTTATTTGTCGCTATCGAGTATATGCCATCCTTTACACACTGCAAATTCATTAAATAAAGATGAACATGACAGAACGCGTTTTCGACAACGTTCCGATAACGACAAGCTTAGCGTTGTGCTAAGCCTTCTAGATGCCTCTTCGAGTACAGTCGACGGCGTTTCACTTCACTAAATTAGAATTAATTCGTTAATTGTTGAGTGCTGTTATTTTACATAATTGGAGCCTCGTGAAACGCTATTTCAAGAGTCGAATAGTCGTTCGCACAAAGTAATCAGCACCGGTCGTAAGAAAAAGGCGTAAATGTTTTTCTAATAATAATAATAATACATTTATTTCGGGCATTTATCCATATGGGTACATACATATATTAGTAATTACATTGCCGCTTAAAACTATTTTAGTAGAAACAAACAAAAAATAAAACAAAAAGAAACTTTCATAAACATAAAATAAAAGAATCGGTGCCGAATAAGACGTTGTTAGCTTAACATCCCACTGATATAGTCGGTACTAATATGACATAGATTTTAAATGATGGATAAGACCATTTCAGCATCTCCGATGTATGTATGTACAACGCAACTGCAAATTATAAAACAACTGTTAAATTACTTGGCCGACAGCATGGATAGAATTGAGGGTATGCCGTTTAGTTTACAAGATCGAGCGCTTTTGGGTCAGTAAGAGACAAATATTTTTTTGCCTCCATTTTTTTTCAAGATATGTTTCCCTTTGAGAATTTAAGCATATAAAATTGGTGTTCGTAAAAGCGACATGACAAAGAGTAAGTGTCGAGTATATTATTTTCCTTCTTCTCCACAGGAATGTCATTCCAAAGTGGTAGTATAGCTTTTGTCACTTTCTTGTCGTTGAATACTAATGATTTACAATAATAAAATATGTTTTGTTTCTGAACACATCACACAGGAGAGACTTTTCCAATAAATACATCTGCAGTTTTTTTTATTACGCTGACTGTATTCAAATTGTGCTGCCGATATTAATTTACTGATGAATTAATACCCAGTAATCCTTGTTCAATGTTACATCCTACTTCCTACTAATATTATACATATGAATGATTTACATTTTTTTTATTTTTTAAACGTAGTCCTACTAGGATTTATTCCTGTGTCGTGGGTGCGTTTACAAACATGAAAATTCACATACACAAATACTCAGACGGGAACAAATAATTGTGGATCACACAAAGATTTGTCCCGTGCGGGACTCGAACCCGTGACTATCAGACGCAGTGGGCAGAGCGGCTTAAGCTCTTAACCACTGCGCTAAATCGTCCGTCAAATATAAATCAAATATTTCGAAGACATTTGATATTTAAATTATGCTTCAAACATTTAAATTACTGTATAAATGTTCAAAATAAATCTATTAAAGTTAATATCATTATTCTGAGTCAAATTGAATTGTTTTATATAAATAATAAAACTTAATTTTATTTGAATCCTGCTTATGGCGCGATCTGTTTACCGACTATGCAAGAATAATGCTTGTTTATAATTAATAAATGTTGTTTGTATAAAATAAACCATTTGGAGTTATGTAAAATTCATTGATATATTTATTTAAGCTATATTTCACGAACTGTTTTGCTGTAATTTCATTGGTTTGTTATAAAAGGAGTTATAGTTGCTGTGACCGTAGAATCATGAGCCCTAATATAAAAGGAAGGTAATGTACAAATAGGACAGTGCTGTGTTAGCAGTCGTACGACATAAACTAAGTGATATTTAGTGTGTGTATTTTCATTGTTATGGACCCTGAACGTGAACACCCTGGCGTATCGCCGACATGTACATGTTTGTTACTTAATCACGCAGAAACGGCTGAACGGATTTAGATAAAATTTCGCTAACCGTTAATTACCTGAAATAAAACACGACATTTTATCCCGGAAAAATGTTAAGTTCAAAACTCCCCCAAACTCGAAGCTTGTTTTATAAAACATTTTAAATAATTCAAGTACCAACGCTACTTAAACAACACTTTATGTTTGGTTTAGAACAAATAAATGCTCGTATATTCAACTGTTTCAAAACCAATAATAAAGTTTTGTAACAATTGTACTAAGACAGAAGTTTGTGCAAACAAAATGAAGTTTCAAGGAATGTAAGGACGGTATTGCTTCCAATGTACCCTATGGTAGGAATGCCTACCCCTACGTATATAGATTACATCACATTTAAATATATCGGGGCTAGTACACAGAATCAGGGCATTTGGAAAAATACTGCTCGAATCCAAATAATATTAAAAATGTGGAAGTTTGTATGTTCAGGTGTTTGGATGTTTGGATTTTTTTACTCAATCACGAAAAAGCAGCCGACCTGTTTTGGATGCATTGTGGCAAATAGATAGTTTATTACCTGGATTAACACATAGGATACTTTTTGTCCTGGAAAAATGTTAGGTTCGTGTCTAAGTCAATGCGGACGAAGTCGCGGGCAGAAACTAGTCACTTATAAAAGATTCAAAGAATACGATTTAAGTCGAAATCACGGAACAGTAGCAGCTACACAATAGTGACCAGGGATAGAAACTCTTACTCATATGCTTTATACCCGAAGCGGGGCAGCAGAGGTGTACTTTTTACATTAATTTATCGCTGAAGATATTAGGTCTCAACATAGTAGGGGGCGAGCCATTATATTGTACACAATTTCAAACTCGTAACTGTCACTAAGAATTTTTCGATAAAAAATCTGCCTGACCTAGAATTAGGACTCGGCACTTTGTGATTGCCGCCACATTATGCGTCGATCACTAAACCAACCAGGCAATTCTAACATATACTTAGTGTTTCCTGAGTATATAATGTTTGCTGAGATAAGTATTTATGTGACCCACGCATATTAAAGTTTCGAGTGAACACCTAAAACATTAATATGTGGGTGTGGGCCCATATGTGAAATTGTTTGTAAATGCGCCCACTATACACAAACTTTTCTTAGTGTGAGGAAATGTTTTTATTGTATCCTATCGTTTATTGCGCCAAATTTCCTTCCTTTATTCGCTAAGACCAAACGCGTTTTGATAACTTTGTGAAATGATCGATTATTCTTACAACTCACGATTTAGTGAAGTTTACACAAGAAATAGTCTTGGGGTATATTTTTGAGCTAAGAAAAGCGCAATCATCTATATAAACTACTTATAAAAAAAATTGAGCTAAATTTTCCGCCCCCCTAAAATTTGCCGCCCGAGGCTCCAGCCTACTCAGCCTGCTGATAAATGC
Source organism: Phalera bucephala (assembly GCA_905147815.2). Taxonomy (NCBI): domain Eukaryota; kingdom Metazoa; phylum Arthropoda; class Insecta; order Lepidoptera; family Notodontidae; genus Phalera; species Phalera bucephala. The sequence continues at coordinate 25,792,951 of LR990613.1, read as the reverse complement.
GCCACTGGGTGTAGACCTTACGCCGGTCCATCCACTGGTTCGAGTTGTCGCGAGTGCGATCCAGGCACGGGTCAACCTTTTGTGTGACCCACAAATATTTATTTCGATCTGGACGTTTGTGTAAATGAATTTCATGTTTGTAAACGTGCCCACAACACAGAAATAAATCCTTTAAAAGAAATAAATTGTACGTATAATGAACGAAAGACATTTTAGGCTTTGTTCGTTACAGAAGTATTATTATTCCAAACCAAATGTTTTCACATGTAACCGGTATAAAATTACAGGTTTCCAACTAGAATAATAATGGAAGTATGTTCGCGAACATACCAGTTAGTACTACTCAATTTTTCCCTGAATTTATTATTGAAACAAGTTCATTCTTTGTTTTTATTCTATCCATTTTCACTTAGTTGCTACAAAATTGTGATTTATCTAGTAAGAATGCCTTTAAACTAAAAAAATGTGTTGAATAGTATCGATAAAATTATAGGCAGGCATAAGTTTTTCATCTAATTACTTTAAAAATTATACCCATCAACCCGGGAAAAATCTAGCATGATTTATTTCATTTATCTACACAATACGTTACCATTACCGTTACCTTTATAGGATTAACATAATACTCATAATAACTCAATCTACACTTTCGTGTATCATATATTTCAGATACCGCACACAGGATCAGACACCGACCTCGCCGGCGAGGTCGTAAACCCGTTGCCCGTCGGCCGGTGCAGAGCACCACGGCGAGACACCTAGTATATGCCCTCCTCCATAGCGACTGTGCCGAGCCGAGGCCTTTTAATAATTCATTTTAATGAAGTTTGTGTGCTAACCACGACACGAACGTCAGAAGGTTTCGTAACAACAAGAATATACCGAGATTATTATTCTCATTTAGTTTTCCTGGAAACCCCCCCCCCCCCTAAGGGAGGGTTTCCAGGAAAACTTCCGCCCCAGCTGATAAATTAGAGGAAATTTTGCATATGGTAATTATATAATATTATGTATATTCAAAATACTCGGGGATAAATTCACAAAAAAAATATATTCACCATTACGCCATAGTCCCCAAGTGGCGCCTATAGGCAGAAGTGTACTGTCCCAATTTTCGCCCTAATAATAGGGGGCCATTGCCATTATACCGGACACAAAACCAGATTCCGGACTGATACTCGGCATTTCTCCATAGAAAAACTACACATGTCCGACCTAGGATTCGAAAGGACCCTGTGATTCGCCATTGGACAAACGACGCAGTCAATTAAAATAATTCACTCTTAAAAAAATAATTGTTGCAAAATTTCCTTAATTTTTGCATAATATATTTTTCGACTGACTGTCTTATCTGAGACCAGTCAAGAGCCTCCGTAACCGGCGAACGTGTATGAGATGAACTATGAGAGTGGAGGAAGCCAGAGAGGTATGTAAGGAAAGAATCTGTTGGAACTCTGTACTCTTTGCCTACCCCGCAAGGGATCTGGCGTGATGATATAGATAGATAGATATTTTCAACTATTTTCTTTTATAACCTGTCACCTTTCAAAAAGCTTATGACTTACCAAACGTGTTAATGTTTATTAGTTAAGAAATTAATAGACCTAATAAGTAGTGTACAAGCAAAAGTGAGACGCTTGTGGCGCTGTGCAACCGTGGTGTTCTTACTGATACCCCACCAAAGTTAAGCAGCGTGCGACGCGGTCGGCCACAGATGGGTGACCGTTGTGGCAATTTCATATTCGAGCGTCTCCGCGCTTCGGAAGGTACGCCTTTAGTCCGGTTACCACATAATGTGGTAGTCGCTAAGCCGAGTTGGAAACCTTATAGGCGGCTTGATAAGTTCCAACAGCAGGTGGCCACAAACCTGCCTCCACCAATCCGCACTGGGTCCGCGTGGTGGAGTATGACCTGATCTCTCTCACCTCAATTTGTGAGAGAAGTCCTCTTTCCAGCAGTGGGCAGTATAGGCTGATATGGTAAGCAAAACTACTTAGGACACGATATCTTCATATAACATGCATTGGTGTGATAATTGACGGAGGGCGTAGTCCAGTGGTTAATAGAGCGTTTTGCGCTCCGCCCTCTGGATCGAGTAGTCGCGGGTTCGATTCCCGCACGCGACAAATCTTTGTGTGATTCACAAATATTTGTTTCCGTATGGGTGTTCGTTTATGTAAATTTCATGTTGGTAAATGCACCCACGACACAAGAATAAGTTCAAGCGTGGGGCTACGTTTGTGTTTAAAAAATAATCTAATCAAAAACACCAACACGTTGGTACATCCATCCACTTTGATCAAATTTAAACGTTTGTTTTCTCTTAACAAAATCTAGCTTGTAGAGTGCAGATTATGCTCTAATCTACCTCTGATATCCTTAAGTTGGCACTCAACCACTTTTACCTGAAAGTACTCCGCGTCACGGAATTATTTAAAGTAGGTATATTAAAGAGCGCGGCATTTAAATTGTAAGTCTTTCGAATAGCTTAATGCTCCGAAGGATTACTTAGTATTTTAACGATAATAAATAGCAGTTACTTTAAAGTATAGGAATAAATTTAGCGTCTAACGAAGCTTTCTATCCTGAAGATATCTTTGTCAATCTTTACGAGTATAATAGTGATTTATTTAGCTTATCCGACAGAAGACATCATATTTCAATAAATTTGTTTGTGATCGTTTAAATACAAAAAAAAACATAACTGAGTTTTTGCCAAATTTCTCAATTTTTTTTTTATTAATCTGATTTGTCCCACTGCTGGGCAAAGGACTCCCCTTTTCCTCCAACGATCCCTATCCCCTGTCAATAATGGCAATTCTGTTCGATACGCGTCGAGGTCAATTCTTAAAGGATTATTACGAACATTAAAAATAAATTAGCTAAGTCGGTCCAGTCATTCTCAAGTAATGTCTACCAAAAGCAAAATTTAATTTTAATTTATAAAGTCTTTGGAGTTTCTTCTTTAGTGGATATAAATACCTCTGTGATTTGAAGTCTTATATAACCAATACTACATCTAACAAGTCAGCCGTAATACAAGCTGACAATTTCAAAAACCTACTAAGACAAACGGGTCAAATGTGGACCGAAAATGATCGATATACACAGACTCATTATTGATACAACGAACGGACTCGATAATATCTTGTACCTGTTCTGATCGAAACAAGACGTGGTTCGCACACCACCGCACGTAAAGTAGTCAGAAAAGAGTACGGGGAGGGACAATACAAGAAAATACAATACCCCAATCTTTGATTTCTACATGCCGTAATTTACCGATACGCGTAAATTTTCGGAGCAAATCACATACACGGAAGTCCAATTTTAATATAAATCTTGACAATTCACGACAAAAAGACAATACTCTACAAATACGTAGGTACTAGTAATAGTGTTTCTACACGTGATGCAGAAGTAAAGGTCATGGGCTACTTTGGCCATGGTAAGATAGTCTAGGTCTTCCCCGGTACCTACATTATTCCACTTTCGCAATGTATATCTGTTTTGTCATTCTTTCTTTTGACATTCTTTCTATATGCCCGAGCTAACAGAGCATACCCCTTCTCATCTTAACACCGATACTATATTTCATACCTACTCGCTTTCTTACTACGCTGTAAAATGTATTACCCCTTTTTAAGCACTTTTTAACCCCAATCAACAATGAAACTTGTACGTGTATGTGTGCGTATTGGAAAATACGTTATAGAAATGCATTTTAAATCTCCGTATTCATATGAATCAAGAATAAATTTAGTTTTTTACTACGCACTAAAGGAGTAACAGAATTTTTTGCAAATTAAAAAAAAATGAAGTTAAGGTTCTCCGTAACCGGCGAGTGTGTATGAGATGAACTATGAGAGTGGAGGAAGCCAGAGAGGTATGTAAGGAAAGATCCTGTTGGAACTCTGTACTCTCTGCCTACCCCGCGAGGGAGCTGGCGTGATGATATAGATAGATAGAAAAAAAATGGAATATACAATAACAATTGTTAGAATCAATTCAGCTATCGATTTAGAACAAACTAATTTCAGGTCTTACGTTTATTTTGTTACATCTTGTATATCTACATATCGTGTCGTTGACGTGTATCATAATCAAAAGTTTGGACGTAAAATACTACGTATCATTTCGTACTTAAACTATCAATCATGTTAATTGGTACTTACCTACGTCATTATACTGTGTCCTTTGTTCTCGATATAAACCATATGCAGCTCTCTCGACCCACTCAGCAGCCGTGCGTATCTTTTAGAGACATGAAACGTCAACGCCTCCTCTATACTATCTATGGACATAACCTCTACGACTATCCTTTTGACAGCGTGGCAGCCGATGCCTTGTAATAAAGTTTTGGTCGACATTTAATTTGATAATCTTGAAATATCTGTGTAATTGCATAACAAAAAGGTTTTCACATACTCAAGTGACCTTGTGAAATAAATTTAAAACATCGTATAGGCAAATTCAGAAAAAATTTCGTCCTGGCAAAAAATTACATTCTAAAAAAAACTGATGGTTGTTTATTTTTAGAGTTTTCTGCTTGACTTGGTTATAAATATAATAACGAGTATTATTTGGAGACGTGAGTTTTGTCATATTAAGACTTGTGAAATCATCACCTGAAAAGTAAACTTATGGAGTCTATGTCCCTATTCGTGTAAAAACAGTTTTACACGTAATATACCTGTAAACAATTACTAACCGTCTATGAATTGGCGATTGACGAATTGGAGGTATTACCTCCAATGAGAGAAATTAGGGGGACATTCATCAATAATGATGATTGTTAAGGATTGAAGGTAATTCAAGGACACGGGTGGTGTACGGGATGCATCGACGTGATCCGCAAGACTTGATGGTAATTCAAGGACACGAGTGGTGTACGAGATGCATCGGCGTGATCCGCAAAACTTGGAGCCCATACGAGATATGTGCTGAAGGTCATACTAGTCATAGGTTTCAAGGTAGGCGAGGGTACAAAATATTATTATAATATTAAAGGAAATAAGAATGATATGTATGTATTACATGTATAAGTTGAGTGGCACTTAATTCTCACGGTCGGACATTTAGAACAAACTAGAAAGTTACTCATTGCATTCTTCTTATGAAAAACAGTCACATACAAAAAAGCAGAGGAAGTGTGGCATTTCAGGGTATGACAAAATTCAGTTATGAATAAGATTCCCAATATCATAAAGTAATATTCCGTGGTTTGGTCTAGTCGACTGGGACTTATTCGCTTCTTAAGTTATTACTAAATTAGGAGTGTATTTTCATTAGTAATATAATGGTTCAGTTGTGGCCCGATCGTATTGCCAAAACGAATGTTCGCGGGCGTTATTGTACAAGAAATAATCGTTAGGTGATACATACAATATTTATGTGGCTAATGATTTATTTGTCGGCGCACACTCAGGACATGGAAATGATTCTGGGATAGTTTCGCAATATATATTAATAATAGTGGAATAGTACTAACACTGGGAAAGGTTAAATTTGTTTACCACACATTAGCACTGCCCTTCGTTACAAACTCTAAAATTGGGGGCAGGGGGTGATCATATAGGCAAAGCACATAGCTTCATGTGAGGAATATCTCCAGACAAGGAGATATTCTTCTAGCGCAAAAAATGTTAAATTTTGGTATATATACATCTTTAAAGATTAAAAATATAACAAACATTATATAACCGAACTTTGCCATTAAGGAAAATATTATTGTGCCCGGTATATGGCAATAGGCTCGCCCCCTATTACATGGGTCCTAACATCGTCGGCGAAACGTGGGTGTAATCAGTACACCTCTGCCACCCCCTCTGGGGAATATAGGCGTGAAGGTGATTCTTTTTTAAAGTTTCTCTGTTTTGTTTGTCTTATATTGTTATAGATTGTGTACTAAAATACTTTGTCTCCAGGTCTAGTAGACAGTAAGTGTTTTCTCTGATACAAGAATTATTATAAAGTGTGTATATTCATGTGACTCAAAAAAAACAGTCACCCAAATGGTAATAAATAATTCCACTACTCTCGTTATATACAAGATATCCATAGAAAGAAGATATTCAAGCAAGAAGACATAACAGACGGAGGCTGCACTGATATCTGATAAGTAATTATTGATTATTATCACCTGGTAATAATGAATTTTGGACAACAGGTAAGCTATAACAGGTACTTTAAAGATTTTTGTTAAGATGGATCTACACTATATAACATAACATGTTATAGAATTTGATTATATAAATTTCTTTTAAATGAGTTAGACAGACTGCTTGTAAGAAACAATATATATTTATTTGTGTTGTATGGCAATACAAAGAACGGGAATGTGTTATACTACAAACGTACTTATAACATGTTACTTTTTAGAGATCACGCAACATTTATGTGGTATACTTCAACTTTACCCTGAAAGCTCTAAACAGCTGCATATGGTTTACATCGAGAACGAAGTACACAGTATAATAAGTGATCAAACGAACTTACCTGAATCGAAGTTCAATCATTATTATATGAAGTCCTTCGTTCGAAGATTTAAGTACCCAACCCGCCCTGCCCGTTGGTAAAGTTGAAAGGTTCTAAAAGGAATAGTCGCAGAGATTTTTTCCACGGATAGTATAGAGGAGGCGTTGACGTTTCAAGTCTCTAAAAGTTGCGCACGGCTGCTAAGTAGGTTGAAAGAGCTGCATATGGTTTATGTCTTCAAACGAAGGACTTCGTATAATAATGATCGAACTTCAGGTAAGTTCGTTTGATCACTTATTATAACATAGAATTTGTAGTTATTTGGGTCTAGATGTTACAACAGTGAATCATTTAATATAGTTTGTCAATATCTGTAAGCAATTATATACATATTTAAGCGCGGTTTGTTTTTAATTTCTACTTTGACAAACCCTTCTGTGTTCCGCAAATATAATGTTTCAATCTGGTGTGGGCGTTCGCAGAGACGTTTTTTTAACGCGCGTTTGTAAAGCGCTGGAATGAAATAAATGGCAGGGCGTACATTTTTTGATACACATGATAGACAACATATTTTTTTTTATGATACATAGATATCCCAAAACCGTCAATCTCTATTTTCTGTACCACTGGCACTGAGTTGCAGAAATCTCATCATTTCATAAAGCGGCATTACAGCTAATGAAATCATTATTTCAATGTGCTCATTGCATTTAATTATAGATATGCAGTTAAAAACATCTTTAAAATTTAAAAAATGTCGACCTGAGCGTTAGAGACACTTTTCTCAAACTCAAATTTTATTTTGTATATACCCTGCGAGTTTTAAAGCGCTGGAATAAAATAAATGGCATAGCGTACATTTTTTGGAATGCGCTGTATAGCGCTTCAGCACCGCGCGTTGAAATAGATTTCGGTGCGAACGCCTGCTTATGAGACTAAAACAATTCCAAATATCCATTTATAAATTAATGTTGGTATAAATTTAAAATAAACTTAAGTTAACCGCGTCTAAACCGCCGTTATACTAAAATAATTTTATTGTATAAAGTCCGTATCTAAATTAAAAATCTCATAAAACCTTCTGGTCGGTGCATAATATTCACGAGTTTGTTATGACTCATTTCCCAAGCGTTGCATCTAGATGAATCATACCGCTAAAGGCGGTTTTCTAAGTGAAAAGAGCCATTATCTAACGGCTTAGCGTGCTGACATTTTCATGTTTATTTAGTAAATTTGTAGTGTAACAAGGACGGCATATCAACTCGCTAGCATCACGTTAACGACAACCCTATCTTGCTAAGCTCTCTGGTACAGTGATAACTGACGTCGACATCAAACGATGGCTACACAAAGAGTTAAAAGGACCACTGTTTATTAATTAAATGCAGTAATGCTTTCTACAATTTTATATCCATTTTTGCTGCAAAAGTAAATAAATGGAAGTTATTCTGGCAACCAACTTTATCTTTCATGTGAACTGCGTTTGTAATGTTTGTTAATTATTAAAGAGATCTCAGTTCGCTCTTAGATATTTTTAATCATAGGTATTATCTTCAATTGCGTTCTCGACAGAAAAATTCATACTAATATTCATTCAAAAGTAACTATGTTGATCTATTTGTCTGTCACCTTTTTACGCCCAAACCACCGATTTCGATCAAATTCGGCAAGAAAATTGATAGGAAGATTGAGGATATGAAATACACGCCTGAAAATAGCACGAACGAATTTGCGAATACATCTAGTCGGAATTAATAACAAATCAGCCAATAATGTCCCATTGCTTAGCAAATACCTTCCTTGACAAATAATAATAATAATATTAGCTCTTTTAAGAAACTGTCCCACCGTTGGGCACGGGCGTCCTCTCAAACTGAGAGGGTTTTGGCCATAGTCCACCGCGCTGGCCCAGTGCGGGTTGGCGAACTTCACACACCTTCGAGAAAATCTTAGGCTTGCGGGTTTCTTCATGATGTTTTCCGTCACCGTTAAATCAAGTGATCATTAATTTTTAATACGCATATGCTTTCGAAAAGACAGAGGTGCGTGCCTGGGTTAGGCTATCACTGTTTCCACCTTCACAAAACTAGGTGAGAAAAGGTCTATATGTCTGTCTGTGTCTGTACTATTACGTAATTTATATTAAATATAATTCATATCCAAGAATGAACTATTACTATATTATTTTAAAGTCATGTATTTTTATATCCTAATAACACTGATAAATTCTCTTAACCCTTTTTGGACTAATTAAAAACATTTTCATTCGTGACTTATGACTAGAACGATAACATCTGTTTTTAATTAGCACGATTATATCATTAAATAAACATCTGTGGGGCAAAGGCCAATATTACCTGACCGGTGATCGCCACAGAGATCGGATAACATTAGGGTCAGCTAAACAGTGGACCGGGGCAGAATCTGAGTGACTTATCAGAATAGGGGTTCAGTCAGTCTTAGTTTTATATTTATTTTCCTTTTCTGGGGCTGACTGCTTGGACCAGCGCTGTGTCTGTTTATACGCCGCGCTTATCGAAAGTATTAAAGACGTTTGTGAAGACCACCCATTACAGTAAGAGGTGGATTTTAATTTAATAAATCACGTGCTTCAAGAAAACTTATTAAGATTGCATTTCCCTGACGGGATAGGTATAGGTATCCACCACATCATCTCCTCTCCTAGCACACAAACATTTTGCCAAACGAATTACACAGTGAAAAAATGTTTAGTGTAAATATTTGATAAATATCGATATCGATAACTCCAGAGACTTACATCTATGGAAGTTTTATTTTAAAAATATTGTTTAATTAGTATACAAAAGAGACACATGCCAGAAAGGTATGTAAGGCAAGAATCTGATGCAACTCTGTACTCTCTGCCTACCCCGCAAGAGATCTGGCGTGATGATATAGATAGATAGATAGGATACAAAACTGAAACATCTGGCTGGTCATATTTCATACAGATTTAGATTGTGTACAAGGTTCTAATTTTTATTAAAGTAGCAATATTATATTTTTAAGGTCACATTTAGCTATACCTAACTAATATATCTTGTCTTGATGATTTGATTATAGACATGGTAAAATTGCCTCACTGTTCAGATTCGATCTGTGCAAAGACTCGAATTCCAATATGCCTCACTTAAATGAGCTAAATTCAGACACTCCACCCACCATAATCACGTCGCGTATTTGTCGTAGATTCTGTGGGATTTAAAATAAATAAATAAATTCTGTGGGAATTTATTTCTTTATTTTATTCTCAACAATACACTATTCTTACAAATTGAAATTCAAATCTTCACTAAATCTGACTCCCAAGTCTTTCACCTCAGTGACACGTAAATATAGTGAATGTAAGAACAAGATTCAGATTGAAATGACGCATTTTGTTTTAATGTTAGGTATATTGACTGGTGAATGTAAGATCGTGATTCAGATACAAATGAGGCATTTGTTTTAGTACAGCTGTTTCGCATCTAGCAGTTCTCGTTCATGTTTCATGTCACTAAATTGTTCAGCAAAACTCGACACTGGTCTTAAGCTTTCTTAGGGCAATAACCTCACATAATCATAATCCGTCTTAAGAAACAGGTCGGAGATAACCCAGATTTGTAACTAGTGTAAAAACATCGCCCTTGCGCTCGCTATTACCCTCATTAAATCCTAGCCTAATCCAGTGCTTATAGATAGCTTGATCATTTCATATTCCGGGTAGTCTATTAAACTAGAGATATTATCAGAATGATTAAGACGTGTTAAACACGATCGTGTTACCTGGGAAAGTTATTAATAAGGGAATTTCGGATTATTTTGATATAAGGCACTACCTATTCTCTATTATCGTAACGGGGAGTTGAGGTAAATGCTCGAGGAGTCATACTTGTCAACGGGTGGTGCTTGTGGAGACTGATCCACACGGAATCCTTTAGACTTTTACTCTTTAAAAATACCTATACACAGAATTATAATAATATCAGCCTATACTCCCCACATCGTCACGCCTATATTCCCCAATCGGGGGTGACAGAGGTGTATTGAGTACACCCACGTTTCGCCGACGATGTTACTTCCCATGTAATAGGGGGCGAGCCTATTGCCATATACCGGGCTCAATTCCAGACTCCGGACTCGTACTGGAAAGTTTTCGTTAGAAAAACTACACTTGTCCGACCTAGGATATAAATCCAGGACCTCGTGATTACAAAGTGATGCGCTTAGCCACTAGACCAACGAGGCAGTCAACGGTAATAGTAGTCACGGTCAGTGGTAGCCGGGACCAACGGCTTAACGTACCTTCCGAAGCACGGAGACGCTCCAATTTGAAATTGCCACAAACTGTCACCCATCTCGGGCCGACTGAGTCAAACGCTGCTTAATCTTGGTAACGGTAAGAACACAGCGCTACGAGCGCTTCTCGCACAGCGCTGCTAGCGCCAAATTAAATAAACTTACACAGAATTAAATAAACAAAAAATTTGCCAACTGGATTTTTTACCGGATCTTTCCCGTGGACGCCGTGTTCCGATCCATTAATTAGTAGTACTAACCTACTATTTTATTTAAGTGTAATCTACCGATTACATTGAAAAATGATGTAAAGATTCCACTACATAAGTACCCTCACAAGAAAAAAAAATATTACAATATGTAAGTGCCATCGTTTATGCAAACTCAAACTAAATATTTTGAGTTAGAATTTTAGACGAAAAGAAAGACTAATGGAAGTATTACTACCGATATCATCTTCATGACTTGAGAATAACATTGGATTAAATTTTCTGTACGTAATATTACTACATACACTGCCTTAGTAGCGTTTGATGCGGTCAGCGATCATGAGGTCCCGGACTCAAATTCTAGGTCAGATAAAGTGATATTTTCAATCGAATAATTCTTACAAAATCTCCGGACCCTCGTCTATTGTCATTATACCGGGCACACCGGTATAATGACAATTGACTAACCCCCTTTTACATTAGGACCTAACGCTGCTAACCCCGGAGAACGATAGCGTAACGGTTTTTATGCATCAATCAATCAATTAAAAATTGTGTTACCATCTTTTAAAAAGAAATCTGTCGTTAAGGAGTTCCCTGTTGTATCCAGCGGAAAAAGGATCATCCAAATCGGTTTAAAAGCTAATAAGTTATAAAAAACCACAGACGAATTATGAAGGTCCTCCTTTGTTGAAGTCGGTTGACATTCTAACCAGTAAAATACATCCATGCCTGGAACATTCACTCTGACGTGTCTGAAGATAACATTCGGTCCTACTTACTGAAGAAACACCCCAACGAGACCTTCACTATTAAGAAGCCCAACCCGGAACACTCCCGACATAACTGCTTTATATTAGGAGTCCCGATACATTGCTTTGATTACTACTTAGAATCTAACAATTGGCCCAAAAATACATCATTACAGGAATGGTATATCTACAAAAGAACAAACAGAAATACCTCTGCGAGCAACAAAGCATTTTTTCGTGGGGAAACCTAAGAATCTAGATATGATTTTTTACCAAAATGCCAGAGGATTAAAAACCAGACGTACAACCTTAAAAAACATACTACACATATTTACTGGTAATCTAATAGCCCTAACAGAAACTAGATTGGATGACAGCGTGTTTGATTCTGAAATATTCACACAAGAATACACTGTATTACGTTGCGACCGCGTCGGGCGAGGCGGCGGTGGCGTCCTGCTCGCTGCGCGCCCACCTTACTCTCTCTCGTGCCTGGACAGTAAATCAAAAAAGGGCGACGAAATAATACGAGGAGGGATCAAAAAGTAGTGAGCATGAGATAGAATATAATGACTATTGATAACTTAATAATTTATTTTTCTACATAGTTTCCGAGTCTCTCTACACACCGAGTCCAGCGCTTTTCCAAGGTTTCAATCCCTTTCACAAAAAAAGTTTTGTCTTGGTCCTGCAAAAAGCTCTCCGCGGCATCCATCACCTCGTTATCGTCTTCGTACCAGTTTCCCCTTAAGTATTTTTTCAATTTGGGGAACAGATAAAAATAGCTAGCCGCCAGATCTGGTGAATAAGGGGGGTGGTCACCAATTCGAAGCCAGCTTGGTATTCAGCAAGCTGGCCATGCCACTGCCATTCGGCAGCCATCGCAACTGCCGACCTGTGCGCGGGTGCGTTATCGTGATGAAACAGCACGCCCCTTCGAAGTTTCCCTCTCCTTTTCTCTTTGATGGCATTCCTCAACTTGGGAATTAAAGCTGCATAATATTGGCCTGTAATAGTGGTTCCACGCTCCAGGTAATCAATCAACAATATTCCTTCTGAGTCCCAAAATATTGAAGCCATAACCTTGCCACGACACGAAACTTCTTCGGGGTCGGTGATGATGGCGGTTTCCATTGCGAAGATTGCTGTTTTGTCTCGGGATCAAAATGATGGACCCATGTTTTGTCCATTGTTACGAAACGAGACAAAACGTTTTCAGAATCTTCTTGAAACTTGTCCAACAATATCTTCGAAATGTCAAGTCGATTTTGTTTCTGACTGTCGGTTAACATTCTCGGCACCCATCTTGCGGAGACTTTTCTCATATTCAAAGATTGTTTCAATATGCATTGAATACTTCCATATGAAATGCCCATTTCTTGAATTAAGTATCGGATGGTAACTCTTCGATCGCTCAATACAATTTTCTCGACTTTCGCAACATTTTTTTGGGTGACTGACGTCGATGGACGGCCGCAACGATGTTCGTCTTCCGTGCTCGTTCTCCCTACTCGAAATTGAGAAGCCCACCTTGCGACAGTGGAATACGGCGGAGCAGACTCTCCTAATGTTGCTTCCAAATCGCAATGAATCTCTTGCGTCGTAAACTTTTTTAAACAGAGGTATTTAATAACGGCTCGCACTTCGTTTTTCTCCATTTTCGAGAACACGTTCCGACACGAAGCAAACAAATGACTACATTCAGAAAAAGACAAAAGAGAATCGAAGATTTTTTTTTATTAATATTACAAATATGTATCTGAGCTATGCCTGCCAGTATTTTTTTTTTACCAAGGAGTATATCGTTCTCATTACTTTTTGATCCCTCCTAGCATGTGCAATAGTTACTAAAGGTCAAACTCGTTTTGTTTGTTGTGTTGTGTACTTAGCGCCTTATGTACCCGATACTAGTTATTATGCCATTTTTAACTGTCTAAGAATAGTTATTGATGATAACAAGAAACTGCCAATATTAATATTAGGAGACTTTAACATGTGTTCAGCTAGTATTACGATACGCCATGAATTTGAATTGTTTTTGGCAGAGTGTGATTTAACACAGGAAAATAAAATATTAAATGATCTCGATGTTGGATTTAGTATTAGTTAACTCTTGTGTAATTAATGTCACGGTTTCTACATGTGCTGGGCTTGTGTCTAAAGAAGTTCATCATAACCCCTTAGATATTACGATTAACCTCAACACACCATTCACTAATAAATCCATACATAATGTTTGCACTGATACTACTACACACACAAAATTACAACGAAACTTTAGAAAAGCAGATTTTATCCAGTTATACACAGAGCTCACGGATATAGATTGGAGTACGTATATTCTTGCAATGATGTTAATGATGCTGTAAACACATTTCACGAACGATAAATGATGTGATTTCCAATGTTGTACCAATGAAAAAACATCAAAACAATAATGTAAATTACCCTAACTGGTTCTCGGCTAACACAATATAATTAAATAACCTGAAAAATAAGTATCACAAACTTTATAAACAATTCAGTAATGATCAACTATATTATGCATTCTTTACATATTATAGAAAACAAGTCAAAACTAGCATTGAAAAAAAATTCTTAAACTACACTAACCATATTCAATATAACATCAAGCTCAATTCGAAAACATTTTGGGCATTTGTAAAGAATAATAGGCAAAACAACGAACCAACTACCATTAGTGACTGGTCCGATACCCAGGTAGCTAGTGCATTTTCCGACTATTTCAGTAGCGTTTTTTTACAGAATGTGCCTTTATTAGATATAGATCGTGCGTGTAACGCTGCTAATATGAAACCCAATACTACGTGCTGATCTGTATTTATTGATCACATCAGCGAACTAGACGTCAGCAATGCTTTGACACGCCTGACCTCGAAGGGTACCCAAGGTCCTGACGGTATACCCCAGTACATAGTAAGAGATGGTCGTGGAATCTTTATAAAACCCCTTCAATATAAATTAAACCTTTCCATTAAGACAAATAAGTACCCCACAGACTGGAAGACTTTCAAAGTACTCCCTATCCACAAAAATGGCCCTAAAGCCGACATTAATAATTACCGACCAACAGCTGTCCTATCCGTATTCGGCAAGGTATTTGAATCCATTTTATTCACAAAAATTCACAACCAATTGAAGGGATGGTTTGCTGAAGAACAACATGGATTCTTACCAAATCGCTCGACCACATCAAACCTTCTGAATATTACTACTTTCTTAGCCATAAATATGAATGATATAAGACAGGTGGACGTAGCCTACTTCGATTTCCAAAATGCTTTTGACAAGGTTGATAACGATATCCTCTTGGATAAAATAGCTATAGCAGGTTTCAGTAGGGATCTATTGTATTACTTCTCCAACTATCTAGCTGATCGAAAACAATAAGTTGTGCAAAAGACAGCTAGGTCTCAACTCTATCCAGTCACATCGGGTATAGGACAAGGAAGCAGTCTCGGACCCTTACTCTTTTTAATTCTAATAAATGACCTTCCAACACATATTAAACACTCCACAGTTTTTATGTATGCTGACGATATAAAGATTGCCCTCCCAATAAATAATCAAAACGATACACACAATCTACAACTAGACATAGACAACATTTCCGCCTGGAGTACCAAAAAATGTCTTAGTCTTAACATTAGTAAAACTGCTATCATGTCCTATACAAAGTTCTGCACACTGCCAATCCATAACTCGTACACTTTAAGCAATGAGGTCCTCCAGCGAGTTTCATCCATACGTGACCTAGTAACTCACTTTGATTGACTCACTTTCAACCAGCACATAATACAAATGTGTAATAAAGCTCGACGTAACCTTAGCTTTGTCCTACGCCAGGCAAAGGTGCTTAATATGCGGCAGGCAATTGCAATATTATATAATTCATATATACGTAGTCTATTGAAACCAACAGCGCCATCTGGAACCCACATGAAAAAGTATATACACTCTTAGTCGAAAAAATTCAAAAATCATTTCTACGCTATCTCTATCTTAAGGTACACGGATTTTATCCACACATGTACCCAACACCATTTATATTAGGCATGGTTACTTAGCAAATTCTAGAAGTTAGAAGAAACCTAATGCTAGTTAAGCACTTCTTTCGTTTAATCCAGGGCACCTTATCGAACCCTTCACTACTAAAGACAATTTCTTTTAATATACCATTACCAATCCTACAAGTACTTAGGCCGCGACAACGTCCTCTATTTGCAGTGCCTAAAACCAGCACCATAATCCTCACTACCAATCCTTTATACATTGCTTTAACACATATTAATAATATTGCTGTGGGATGAATCCTTAGACTTTTTCTTGCACTCAGAACCAAAATTCTTAGCATCAGCTCACCTATACCTCGAATCAATTTCCACACCCAGCACAATCTGTTAGGACTGAGCTAGTTATCTTAGTTAAATAATTATAAAAAGTGTTCCTTCAAAATCTCCTTAATTAATTTAATTTACATTAAAGAAAATGTTTAATATACGATAAAATTATATGTCACTTCCTTATTGTTACATTCTAATTTTAATTGAATCAATAACTTATATGTGTAGAATTGACTGTTAATATAAGTTGGTTATAAATGAATAAATAAATAAATAAAATAAATTATTTGAATTCTGCTTAATTTTAGTAGGGTACCTATAGGATTGACGTAACACCTATATTGTCTCAATTTGCATATTCCTATTGTTTGTCGTTAAGGAGTTCCCTGGTGTATCTTCAAAGTCCAAGGTCCAATACCAATGAAATTAAAATGGGACCATCTTGAAGCTATACTGAACCTAATGTAAAAAGAATCATCAAAATCGGTCCACAACTGACGGAAATATCGATGAACAGACATTTAAAAAAAAAAACGAAAAAAAAAAAAAAAGCATACATGCAACAGAACATAGAACCTCCTCCTTTTTGTAGTCGGTTAAAAATTAACTCACGCCCCGGGAGGGTCGGGAGTTTACAAACAATTAGCATACACTAATACCCACTCCGAAACCAATATTTATATGTCACACTACAGTTTGTGCCATGCGATGATCAAATCTGCGATTACTCGGTCCAATGGATTTCTAGTTCTTAACCACTGGACCGAACCAGAGATGAGTGTGCTTACATCGGAATAGATATTTCACCCTAAGAAATAAAAGAAACAAATCTATTCGGTCGTGAAGACGCCGCCAAAATAAGCCCCCTTTCTTAACAAATTAAATAATATTTAATTATAAATGAAAACACGAAATAACCTCTCTTAACGGAAAGTTAACCCACCGAAGGTACTCATTACCCGCAATGTCTATTGTATTCCTTTGTTGAGGGACGCCCCATTCGCTTACCGCCCCAGTAATAAAGCATAGCTCTAAAATCTGATCAATGAAATCATGTTAATAAAACTCGAAAATCTTAGCCGAGATCTAAACACAAACCATTTGACGTTATCGAAACGTTGTCGTGAAAGCGTGCTGTTACTTACATCTTTATTTAGTCATTCTTAAGTGTGAAAATGAAGGAAAATCAATTATTACGACACGCTAACGTCAATATTTTCATGCTAAGCTCTCACATCTTCGCCGCGTAAATATAGATAAGGTATTCTTTTACCTCGATTTTTGAGAGAAGACTTTTGCGCTGCAATGGATCTTTATACTTTGATGAACAATCTATTATGATATGAAAACGACATCTTTTTTATGATCTATCTATCTTTTATCATCGCGCAATCCCTTGCGGGGTAGACAGAGAGTCAGAGTTTCCACAGGTTCTTTCCTTAGAGACCTCTCTGGCTTTCTTCATAGTTCGACTCATACACGCTCGCTGGTCACGGAGACTCTTGACTTGCCCTTTAAATAAGGTACGGTCTATTTGGTTATGGTAGGATAGTCTAGGTCTTCTATATTCTGCACCGGTGTGGGCGAGCGCCCTTAACGCCCGGACCCGGACCCTCCTGCGAAGGCCGCAGAGGGTCATGGCGATCAGGGTCATACGCGGCTACCGGACCGTTTCATGCGAGGCTGCATGCGCGTTGGCGGGGACCCCACCCTGGGATCTGGAGGCGGTCGTGTTGGCCTCAGTGTTTCGCCAAAAGGCCGAAATAGAAGCGTTGGGAGGAGTCCCACCCGATGAGGTGACGAGGTGGCGGCGGCGGGCGCAGAGGCGTGCCTTCCGCGAATGGCGGAGCCGGCTCGAGGAGCCGAGTGCAGGCCACTGGACCATACGGGCGATGCATCCAGTGCTGAAGGAGTGGGTGTACCGAAAGACAGGCACGCTTACCTTCCGGCTTGTGCAGATTCTAACAGGGCACGGTTGCTTCGGAAGGTAACGTGGGGCGAAGACCGCAGCAGAGAGTCCGACACTCCCCCGCCTATCTACCCAAAGGCAGGTGGGGGGCTAGTCTTTAAAAGATTTCCTCCACGGGAAAAAAAAAAAAAAAAAAGTTCTTCTATATTCTTCTTCTTTTGCATTGTATGTGTTTTGTCATTCTTTCGGTTGAGCTCATTGCTAACTAAGCGGACACAATTCTAGTCCTCAGACTGCGACTGAGAATTTCTCCATTTAAAAGCAAACTCTGTCCGTTCAAGACTTTAGAGCCACGATGTAATCGCCATCCGCGCTTTGCACTACTATACCTACAAGGCAGTAGACAATCTCCGACTATGCCCCTTTTATAAAAAAGACTAAGGTACATAATTATGTGGGACTTTTACTATGCTGAAAAGCTCGCCTCTTTTGACACGCTTGAGGAGCTTCAAACGAAACGAGACGTTCTCAATATCTTGCGTCTCGCTTGATTGAACACATCTTCGAGGAAACAAAATCTCTGTCTTTATATATATATATCTCCTCTATATCATGACACACTAAGACATCCAAGTAAACTATGGGTTACCCATCACCCACGTTTTTCGCATTCAAATAATAAAATTTAGGTACATTTATGTCCTGCCCCGAGACTCATTGATCTAGTGGCGTATGGTACACTTTGTGAACACGAGGTCCTCAGTTCAAATCCTAGGTTGGACAAATGTACTTTTTCTATCGAAAAATTTCCAGTATAAGTACGGAGTTTGGAATTGGGCCCGATATATGGTGATAGGCTTACCTCCTATATGGGACCTAACACGAAAAGTGGGCGTAAGCAATACACATCTACAATCAGCGCGTGGGGAACATAGACGTATCAGTGTTTATCCTTTTTTTACTTTTTTACAATTCTATCGACTTTCGTACCCACAGACGCATTCTTTATATAACACTAGCTGTTTCCCGCGGCTTCGCACGCGTTTATTTTGTAATTTGACATAGATAGGTAGGACTTTTTGGAATAATAATTTTCCAAGACTTAAGAGACACATCCATATTAAGTTTCTTTTCAATCCGTTCAGCCGTATTAATATGGAGAAATAAAACCAACTATCCCCTGAAATCTTGCATTTCCCAAGGTAAAAAGTAGTCAACAGTCTCTGAGAGATCCTACATGTTCCAATGATAGTGTCTTTAAAATCGGTTCCACCGTTCTGGATATTAACACGGACAACATTGTTTAATTGTACCTGTATGTTCATAAAATATCTTCTTTATTTTAAAATGACAAATCCTTCCCAGTCTTCTAGTCGCCTATGAAGAGGAAGAGGGAAATCGACGGATTGCCAGGCTTTTCTTTCGACAAAATAAGAATAATATCTTTGGGCCTTCATGCACGCCGGTTAAAACCCACTAAATGCATATAATGCAGGATACTATCGGCATGATGTAGTGTGTGAACACAGTTACATATTTTATATTATTATTTCACGACTTAATACTATCTACCAATCTATATCACCACGTCAGATCCCTTGTGGAGTAAGTAGGCAGAGTGTACAGAGTTCCATCAGGTTCTTTTCTTAGAGACCTTTCTAGTTTTCTCCACTCTCATCGTTCGTTCGTCTTATACACGTTCGCCGGTTACGGAGACTCTTGACTTACTCTTCGGATAAGAAATGGTCTATTTAGTCATGGTAAGATAGTCTAGGTCTTCCCCGATATCTGCGTCCTGTTCTAGGTACACTACCATCTGACAGCGGCGTGGAACCATTTGACCCTTTGTAAATACGTATATTTCGTTTTTTACTATCGTTTTTATTGATATTTCTTTGCTGTTCCTTATGTTATTGAACATATTGTATATAATTTGTGAAACTATAAATGGTTGTTGTTCTACGTCTTTTCACTTTTGAATTTGTATATCTGTGTGGTTTCTTTCATAATTAGTTTCTTTATAATCCGTTAGGTATGAAGAAATAATAGATAAACTACAGAAGTCGTGCAATTTTTCGAGAAAAAGAGTGTTCTGTTTTATTTTACGATGTAAGACACCTTCATATAACGTTTCAGTTAAATTCGTTTAGCCATTTTAATATAAATAAATACCAGCTATGTTGCAAGAACCGTGATTCTTTCCGGGATAAAAAGTATCTCGATTATTATTTCGAGACCTCAAACACCTTGAAAGTGTTAATAAGATCCATTCTGTCATTTTAGTATGAAGAAATAACAGCTAGATATCCCGGGAGAACCTTGTAGTGAATATATTGTATGTGGATTATTCCAAGAATGAAGAGACACCTCCATATTCAGTTACTTTTAAATCCGTTCAGCCGTGTTAATATGGAGAAATTAAATCAACTATCACCCCGAAATATTGCATTTCACGAGCTAAAAAGTAGTCTCGAATAATCTCTGAAAATTCCTCCATTTTCCAGTAATACTCTTATTAAAATCGGTTCCTTCGTTCTGGTTATTAGCACGGACAAACAAACATTTTTTTTATTGTGCTCATATGCACTTAATATATCTTATTTATTTCAAAATCACGAATCCCAAATCAATATTCTTGTACGCTGTGCGCGGATCGTACCTGGGGAACTATTTGACAAAGTACGTCAAAAGTATTTTAAAGTCAACTTAAAAATTAGTAAATTTTTGATGTACAACAATTTCAACAGATCCCCAGGCTTCTTGCCACATGTGAAGAAGAAGAGGGAAATCGAAGGATTGCCAGGCATTTTTTTTATTGTGCTCATATGCACTTAATATATCTTATTTATTTCAAAATCACGAATCCCAAATCAATATTCTTGTACGCTGTGCGCGGATCGTACCTGGGGAACTATTTGACAAAGTACGTCAAAAGTATTTTAAAGTCAACTTAAAAATTAGTAAATTTTTGATGTACAACAATTTCAACAGATCCCCAGGCTTCTTGTCACATGTGAAGAAGAAGAGGGAAATCGAAGGGTTGCCAGGCTTTTTTAGCCTATATATGAATAATATCTTTGAGCCTTCATGCAGGCCACCAAATGCACATTGGAGTGATTTTATATAACACTTACACAGATAGTATCGGCATGAATTAGTGTGTGAACAAAGTTACCTATTTCATATTGATATTTCACAGCTTAAGATATTTCAATACTATCTATCAATCTATATCATCACGTCAAATCCCTTGTAGGGTAGGCAGAGATTTCCGATTTCCAACAGGTTCATTTCTTACAGACCTTTCTGGCTTTCTCCACTCTTATAGTCCGTCTTATATACGCTCGTTGGTTACAGAGACTCTTGACTTGCCCTCTTCTACTTCTATTTGGTTATGGCAAGATATTCTAGGTCTTCCCCAGTATCAACGTTCTTCTACTTGCTAATTTTATATCTCTGGGTTTCGTTCATATTAAGTTTATTTATAATCCGTTCAGCCATTTTAGTATAAAGAAATAATAGATATTCCGCAGAAGTCATGCTATTGTATATTTTGCTGTTATATATTTTTCGTAATAAAAAGTGTTTTGTGTTATTTTAGTGTAAGACACCTTCACATAAAGTTTCAATTAAATTCATTTAGCCAGCTATGTCGCAAGAACCGTGATTCTTTCCGGGATAAAAGTATCTTAAATATTATTTTGAGACCTAAAACACCTAGAAAGTGTTAGTAAGATCCATTCTGCCATATTAGTATAAAGAAATGACGGCTATCCCGGAAGAACCGTGTGTAAATATATTGTATGTTTTATCAACTTCCACCAAACTTATTTCTGTATCAACTATCTCTATCACCGGGTTCAGTCTTAGCCCCACTTAGCCCGCGCAGGTGGTCTTTGTAAAATATAAACTAACCTATAACGCGATCTTATTGTGTTAGCCTTCTCGTAAGATATTAATCGTCGTTTAAGTTTTGTATCGGTCTATTCATTGTTAGAGTTCTCTCCAGAAGAAACAATCCTAAATGCATCTTCGGTTTATGCACGAACTCATGTTTGAGTGTTGTAATCAAACGTGTATGAACAATTTCCAGTGAGTGCTTTTATCTACTACATAGTTTTTCGTGAGGAGACGAACCTGAGTCCAATATCAATTCATGGAAGAATTCATGTGTAGGCAACATCACATAGTTTACGTCATAACATTGCAGTTCGGAGCAAACAGTAAGTTTTGCGGAGTATCCCGCGACAAGCTTAAGTTGTTTTGGAACAATGAATGCTTCATCAAAATGGACTCTTTTTTTCTTTCCTCAGAAACTGTTAGATTTTTCAAAAATATAAATATACTGAGTTGTGATCCTTAGTACAGGCTAAAACTATCCCAAATTTCATTGAAATTCATCATACAGGTATGGAGTAAAATGTCTTTTTAGAAATTCAATGTTTCGCTTATTTTTTGAAAAAACCTTTGATTTTCCGGTATAAATACTATTCAATATGTTATCCAACATTTTAAGATATCCGCGTGCAAAGTTTCATCAAAATCCGCCTGGTAGTTTTTGCGTTATGATGGTTTATACCCTTGGATAGATAGACAAACAGGCACGTAAGCCAAAAATTGTAGAATTGACTTCTACATCAATAGAATGATATCCGTGGGTTGTTATTTCCAAAAAATATACACAGACATGACTTCCTTACAGTTTTATTATATGTAGTATGTAGAGATATAGATGCTTTACTTTTCCCTACAAACTGTTAGATTTCCTGAAAATTTAAATCTTAACTACGTTGTCTGTCATATGAAATATCTACATGCTAAGTTTCGCTGACATCTGAAAAGTAGTTTTGGAACAGTGAATGATAAATCAAAATCGACTTTTTTCTCTTTCCTCAAAAACTGTAAACTTTTTCGAAAATTAAAGTACAAAGAGTTGTGACCTTTAGTACAGGTTACAACTACACAAAATTTCATTGAAATCCATCGAACAGGTTTGGAGTATATATATATATAGAAGAAGATATAGATATAGATAGATGAAATTCCAAAGAGGGGATTTGGTTCATGTTTTTGACAATTCATAAGTATTTACAAGTACTATATTTTCCCTTCTACAGATCAGCGGTCATGAATTTCCTATCTTGTTCCTATTATTCTTTTTTCTCTTGTTATCATGTCAAACTTGACGTTAGCAGAAACATCGGTAAACGATGGAGACATCAATTATAATTGGAACTGGAAATGGGAGGAACAACATGAATAGAGCTATACCATATAAATATATATATTTCTTTCGACACTTATTACGAACTAATGGTCCTAATTCTATCTAATGACCATGTCTTCAAAATGATATGGGGTTCTCTTTAAATGATTAAACCATTACTAAAATTACATAGCTTTACAGTCGCCCTACCATGGCCTATAACTGACCTCAAAAAGTTCATAATTATGTCACTTTTGTATGAAAAAAAATATACCATGATTGGCTGCTTTTCTTTAATTCCTGCAGTAAATACGTGCGTTACTACCCAACACCTCACATTAGATGTAGTGATTATTTAACATTTTCGCTTTGTATGTACTGTATGGTAACCGAAATAACTTTAAAACAAAAAAAAATACCCTTAGAATATAATAATAATAATAATAATTCTTTATTTCTTGCCATAAAGTATAAACCAAGTAAACAATGTAACATAAAATTATTTCGTTATATAAAGAGTAGTATATAAAAGAAAAGAATCAAACGATACAATTAGCAAAACAGTACTATTAACAAAACAATACTATTAACAGTACAATAATATTAAGGATGATATGGTACTAAATTAAGAGTCTTCTGTCTCCCAAGCTAGAGTAAATCTGTGTTATGGGAGACAGTGATCCTCGGTTCAACAGTGAAATAGCCAGTGCATAGTTTAACTACATTCAATGTCAGTCATAGCTATCAATCAGTGCTATATTTACGGGTATCATACAGATATTGTATAAATAAGTAAGAAAAAAATAGATAACGAAACAAGAAAAGTGATGTGTAGTGTATGTCAGTGAGTCACTGCGTGATCATTACATCTTGAGTTGTGTTATTAGTGTAAAGTCCAACAAATGCCAAAGCATCCAATTCTACATACTGTTATGTAAAAGTTCCTCAGTCGAATCAAAATCCAAGTGCAACAGCCACTCCTTTAATATCTCAGCTACTTTAAATTTCACAAGTGATACAATGTGTCATTTTTCGTCTATTTTGTTATATAAACTAGAACTTAGGTATTCATATTGTCTAGAGGCAAAGGTCGTGCGTACTTTTTCACGTAGAGATGGTACAGGTCTTCTTCAGCGATTTAAGATTGTTAGTGGATAAGGTACAACAGAGTGGTGTCGACGTAAAACTGCAAGGAGCACAAACAATTGCCTCACAGTCAATATTTTGCATTCTTCATATAGTTTTAATGTGGGATATCGAAAATGTTTGAATAACATCTCCTTTAGGACAGCCCTTTGCGCCCTCTCCAACTTAATTAAGGCAGTTTTATCTGCACCACCCCATACAGGAATACAATAAGAGATGATAGACCTGGCTAAGGAACCATAAACCATAAATAAAGTATCACGGTCGGCTGAGGGCCGAAGTTTTCTCATGATAAATATCAATTTACGGACTCTGGAGCACACATTGTCAATATGAGCATGCCAGTTTAGTGTGTCATCAATAGTTACTCCCAGATAGTAGGTTGTACAACACCTTTTTAAGTTAAGGCAAGAGCAGTTGTTAGATTGATCGCAGGTGTGTGCAGTTATGGTAAATGAATCTGGTGGCTTGTTGGATTTTTTTAGGGAAAATGTTAGGAAGTTGGTTTTTTCAATGTTTAGCGTTAGTAGGTTATTGTTCAACCACTGCATTACGATTCTTAGTGCATATTCTGCGTGAAGTTTGGTATCATTCCAAAAGACCCCGTCTATGAGTAGAACTGTGTCGTCGGCATAGGATAGTATTTTGCAATGTGGTATTTTTAGTTCACATAGTTCGTTAATGTATATTTTGAACAAGGTGGGACCTAGGACACTGCCTTGGGGCACACCGTAAGAGATAAATTGTTTATCACTGGCATAGTCGCCGATTTTGACAATCCGAGAGCGGTTCAGTTAATAACTAGTGAGTAGTTTCAGGCAGGAACCCCTAACATCAATGTTCAGTAGCTTGGCTAGAAGGAGCTGATGGGAGACTGTGTCGAAAGTCTAAGAGGGATCAAGGAAGATGCCTATACATTTAATTTTTGAATCAAGATTGCTAGTAACGTTTTTAGTGAACGATTCAACCGCATCTAGCGTAGATATTCCAGAACAGAAGCCAAACTGGTTTTTGGATATAAGGTTATATTTATCTAAGAAATTATTTAATTGAGTATTTATTATCCTCTCTAAGACCTTCGACATTGCCGACAGAATAGAGATGGGTCTGTAATTATTAACAATGTTTTTGGGGCCCGTTTTATGTATAGGATGTATTAATGCTGTTTTAAAGGTGCCTGGAAAGATCCCGGTAGAAATGGATAAGTTACAGATGTGTGTAAGAGGGGCAACTAGAACTTTACTACAGGTTTTTAGTAATTTACTCGAGGTTCCATCCGAGCCAACTGCACAGTTATGACGGAGGTTCCTAATTAAAACATCTATCTGGGATGCATCCGCGGGTAGTAATACAAGAGAATTTATACTTTTGGATTATATATATATACTTTTGGAGAATTGATAGTGCCTCCAGATACTTGGTTATTATGAGTGGTCAGTAAAATATTGTTCGCCAACCGTTTGCCTATATCAACGAAAAAGGTGTTTACTTCAGTGAGAGATACCATTGGATCATTTCCCGAACAAAGAAGTTCTGTTGCTGAGGACTTTGTGCTTTGAATACATGCAATTTCTTTTAAAATATCCCAGGTGCGTTTTGTGTTACCTTTAGCTTTAATAAATTCGTTCCTTTCGTACTCTCTTTTAACTTTACGTAAAATAAGGTTACAAAAGTTCCTGTAGCGTGTGTTACCTTTTTTCAAGATAAGGTTATCAGCAAATGCTTTGGCTTTCTTATGAAGTTTATCCCTGTGACGTATGCATCTTAAGAGCCCAGCCGTGATCCAAGGTTTTAGAATGGTTTTCCTTTTAGAGACCAGAACTGTTTTTGAATTTTTGTTAATAGTCGCACCTAGCATATCTACCAGAGTATCGGTAGCAAAATCTACATCATTCGTGTTAAAGACCATCGAAAAGTCAAGGTTATTGATGTCATATACAGTAGCATTGTGATCGTAGTGCACTTTAGTGGGATTGTTAGTTCTTTTCAGGTTCGTCAATTCGATACATATAATTATAGGTATATGATCCGTAATATGCGATTCCAGTTTAATGAAAGACCTCTATAGCATGAAACTATTATAATGATAGCATTAAACAGGATCTACGTTAGTTTTGAGTAAGACATGGTCGAGGCAACTGTCTTGTCTAGTAGGAGAATAGTAAGCCGAAATCATGCCATGAGCGGAGATTAGATTAAGATAGTGATCTTTGTCTTTACTAATACTATCAGAAGCAATGTTGATATTGATATCGCCAACTAAAACAACATTCTGTATGCAACTATGGGACGTCAGTAAGTCATCTAATTCATTATAGAATGTGTCTAATATTGTAAAGGATGGAGATAGGTAGATAGCGATAATGCCAACCTTACTAGCAATAACCAGAAAAAGACAATTGGCCTCGGAAAATCAGGGTTCAGTTAAGTGATAATCAATGTTTTCACGAATAATAACAACCACCCCATCATTTTGATTTCTATTATGCATCGTTTTACATACATTAAAGCCATTCAATGTTGTTATGTTATTGGTCTTATTAGGCCAGCATTCATACAATACTATAATATCATAATCCAGTTCAGTTGTTTGGAGCATGGTGAGAAATTCATCGAAGTTTCCACCGATACTGCGGATATTCTAGTGAATTATCTTCAAAGATTGGCTAGCAGGGTGGACATAATTGGAACAACACGATGGTAGGTGATGTGTATACATTAGAGATTTCAAAAAAGTCTAAAGCATTTTGTAATGAATTTATGTTATTAGCCATTTAATACATTTAAATTGCAAGAGAATATGTAATTGATGGCATGAGGTAGCAAAACGAATAAACTAACCGAAATAAAAATTGGATGCGAGGCACACCTGGTAATTGAAGTAAGGGTTTGCATTGAGGTAGTGATTCGTGGACTATATAGGAATGTGCTGTTAAAATATGTAGTTGTAGAGTGTGACATATTGAGTAATTTACTACTATAAACATAATATGCAAGGCAAAAATTAGATCCCGTATTTATATTATATTGGCAAATATCTATTATAAACACAAAAGTAAAAAATAAGCTGTAAAATACATAAAAAAGGGTGACAGATTAGGAGTTAACTGCAGCATTACTGCTAGTGGGCAAAGAGCGGAGGGATTCCTCAGAAACAATGCGAAAAAACTCGCCACCGCTTTGTCTACGCAAGTAAATTCTACCATTTGTTACCCAGCAGTAGTTGTAGCCATAATTAGAAGAAAATTGTTTAGCAAGGAAGAATAGTTTCTTCATGGATGGAGGAAGATATTCGGTGATGAGAAGAGGTTCGACTTTACCCGGTAGTCCCAATACACTAGTATTAAACTTGCAGTCTTTGCTTTTATTGTACAGTTTGACCGATGAGAGGAAGGAATCCTTTTTTTGTACCGAGGTGAATTCAACTACAATCGGTTTGTTTATGTTGGTCTTAGTCGGAATGCGATAGGTGTCTCGTATGTCCGATGGTTTGACCTCAGTGCCGAGTTCCTTGCCAATAGTACAAACTGTAGTCATCAGGTCTTGGGTTTTCTCTGCCACACTTGCCGGAAGATTTCTTATCTCAATTGTAGATGAACGGGAAGCGTGTTCCAAGTCTTGCAATTTATTTTCCAATTTGTGTATATACTCTCGGTCTATATATTTTTGTTTTTCCAACGCCTCGATGCGTATTTTCATGTCCTCGTAGTTACTATTTATAAATTCCATACCCTTTTGAATTTCTAAGTTTGACTTACGAATTTCCTCGTTTTCAGTTTTTAATTCCTTTATTTCTTTAATAACAGATGAAAACATATCTTTAATCTCGTCGTAGTCTCTTAAAGGGGAAGTAAAATAGTCCGGTTTGGGGCGTTTATTGCGTACCGCAACATTACTTTGGAGATCCCCTGCGGATGGACGCGTGAGGTCCGGATCAGACATCGTTTTCGACATATTAAGTTCTGTATGTGTCGAAGTCGGAGGGCTGCGTGCCAATCTTTGCATATTCGTATAAATCGCGGGTGGGAATCGTTACCAAGAACCACGCAATAAACAGTCGGGTGGCTCAGCGTACGGCGGTGCGCGTAGTCTGTTGTTATTTCAAAGTAATCGCAACAGCACGTGTTATCGTAGCTGTGCGCGTAGACGATAAGAGCGCTACGGCCTCGATGACGTCAGAAGTGAGCGCTGGTTACGGGGTACTACGATCGGGTGCCTTGGCTAACCGGTTATGGCGGCCGGCCCCATTCCAACAGCCGCGAGTTCGTCACTCGTCACGTGACTCGGCGCTCCGCCAATTAAGCGCGCCGCTACTTCACACGTAGAAATTACGTAGTTGACAAAATCTCAGCTATCACTTTCACACACACCCCGAGGGGGGAATTAACAATTAATACTTATTAGGAGTGACAAGGAATTGAAATTTCGGATATTGTACCAATCACAGGTTTAAATTACAATTTTGGTGACCGACACCGAGTGGGGTCTAGTTAACGACTGCACACCGTCACTGCGAACGGAGGAATGTAATATAATTTTCAAGCCTCACAAAGTCACTGGGGTTGCAACTTATTCTTGTTCTGTTGTGTCTGCATTCCTACGGTTTTGAAGTATTATGGAAAGAGTTTTTTATTTACGTAACGAGCGCACCTCAGGCGCACTTCGACCCGATGGGATCTTTTGTGCTGTCCTTGCCCTGATGCCCTTACGTACCTAAAGGATCAAATACTCCTTGTATAAGGCTGTAGATTTCAGCAGGGGGGCAGAGGCGTAGTTCCTCTGGGTTTGGATAGGCCAGTAGCTTCATTCGCCGCGCAGCCAGAGCGTCGCAGTGGCAGAGGACGTGCTTCGTGGTTTTAGTCTCTGTACCACAGCTCCAGCATACGACGTCGCTGCATAGGTTAATCTTATGTAGATGTTCTTTTATGCCATAGTGGCCTGTAAATGCTGCAATTAGTTGCCTTAGTTGTAGTCTATTGTGTTTTAGTAGTCTCTTGCTGTCGCTGTCATACCACGTGGAGAAAAATTCCTTGGAGTGTCTCAGCCCTGTATTTGTTTCCCACTCTTTCCTGTATTGTTCTTGAGCATATTTGTAAAGCGCGCCTCTGGACCAACAAGTTTCTCCATTGCTCCCTTTCTGGCTAAGTCATCCGCACGCTTATTGCCATCAACCCCCGTGTGCCCAGGTACCTTTTTTTTTTACGTGGGGAAATCCTCATGGACTTCCGCCAGCCTCAGAGGCAGCTGGCGGGGCATGTCGGACTCTAACCGACTAAAGCCCCACGGTGGCCGGAATCGACACTTCAGGGAGGGGCTCCGGGATCTCCGTTAGGAACACACTGGTGCCCCTTTGTACCGTGCTCCGAAAAGCCCGCCTTCGGGGGGGGAGCCCATGGACCCGCTCCCCCCTGCACCGTCGCGGTGATCACAGCAGCATGGGTCATACCACGCCACCGTCCTCCTCGAGGTCACACGTGAAGGACGCTTACGGGCCCCCGCCCCAGCGCCCCACGACTTCAAGGGCCCCCCTGCGGATATTGGTACAGGGGCTGAGTTTAGCTCATAGGAGCTGATGGTTTTGAGGGCAGCCTGACTGTCACTACAGACGTAGATTCTCTTGCCTGTTATTCGTTTGTCCAATATCTCTTTTGCGCAAATATTGATCGCATAGGTCTCTGCTTGGAATATTGACGCAAATCTGCCTATGCTTTGACTTAGGCTGTATCCTTCTGTGTATACACCGGCTCCCGTTCCAGACTTGGTTTGGATCCATCAGTGTACCATATCATTAGTCCCGTGCCTTGTTTATTTAGACCACTTTTCCATTGTACCCTGGTAGGGATGTGGGTGCTAAATCTTTTGTTCAAAATGTGCGTAGTCAAGGTCTTGTCACTTCTCATGTTCCTTAAGTCATAGTTGAAGTTGAAATTTACCTGTTCGTTTTCATTTTAAACATTAACACATCAAAATGTCCGTGGACTGCCGACAAAAACCCGTATTTTCTTTAGAAAAATACAAATTAATTGTTTTGACGTTATTTGTTTGACCGAAACGTGGCTTGTAGAGGGTTTCAATGACAGTGAATTGTTTGATAATCGTTATATTGTGTGGAGACGTGACCGCAATTACGCCGATACAAATCAATACCGTGGCGGTGGCGTTCTGATAGCAATTAGGCGTGACTTCGTACCCGATGTTCGTAATGACTGGCGGTCATCCGCGTAGACTTATGGGTAATTCTGACCCACCGACAAAAACGTGCAAGTATTAGCTACAAGGTACACCTATGCGTTGTTTATATATGTTCTCAAAATGTCGGTAATCCAATGTTGACTCAATTATCCAATTTTTCCGATAATCTAGGTAATATTATGTTACAGAACCCCACAGACACATTTATTATTTTCGGTGACTTTAATTTACCCTACATAAAATGGGTTTTATCTGACAACAGCTTACCGCTCCACCCTGACAACATCCAAGGTTCTATTCAAACTGACTTTTTTGACAATTTAATTACATGTAATTTAACACAATACAATCGATACCCCAATTGTAATAATAGAATTCTAGATTTAATATTCTCTAACAATGACATCACTGTAACAAACTGTACCGACCCTCTAGTCCCCGAAGACCCTCACCGCAAAGCGTCATGTATTTCGGCTGACTTCATACAAACGCATACATTCACCGAACTACCTCGCGTAAAGTTTGCATATAAGTAAGGCGATTTCGAAGCAATATCCCGTGAGTTACACGAAATTAATTGGCACAACAAGCTCAAAAGTAGGACATTAGAGGATAGAACACAGTTCCTGTATGATACATTGATTAAACTACGAAATACCTACATACCATCTAAAACTATGTCTCCTAAACACTCATACACGCCTTGGTACAAAAGCCCACTAATTAAAATAATAAAAAAAAAAAAAAAAACACTTAAAGTATAAAATATACGGAAATATTTCCGACTATAAGTCCTTCGCATTGCTTCGCGAACGAGCTAAGACATTCGAAAAAGAAATCTTCAATAAATATATATATCACGAATTGAACAGAATATCGAAATCAACCCCAAAGCATTTTGGTCTTACGTAAAAACAAAGAAACAATCACACTCTTACCCTTCTGTGATTAAGTACGAGAACCGCGCTTCTCATGACGGGACAAATATCTGTAACTTATTTGGAGACATTTTCCACTTAAATTTTTTACCACTCATTTCCTCGTCATGTCCATTACCCTCTGAACGCTGTCATTTTTCTAATCATGCAATTGCGGACGTATCGTCCGTTATTATAGATCAGCTTGAAGTGTACAAGCTCTTAAGATCCGCATCCGCATTAACAAGTCTGCGCAGCCCTCCTTATAACAAAGTGTGCTAAAAGTCTCAGTGTTAACAATAATTTATCAACGGTCATTGAATAGTGGCCTTGTACCAAAGTTATGGAAGTCTTCCCTTATAACGCCAATCCACAAGAAAGGGCCTAAAGATGGTGTCGAAAATTATAGACCCATTTCAAAGCACGTTTATTGGCGAAAGTTTTGGAAAAAATTGTTTACTACAGTGTATAAGATATACATATGCATATACGATGCACTTAAACACAGTTTTAGCAAGTATCAACATGGTTTCTTAAAGGGAAGGTCAACAATCTCTAATCTTATTCTTTGCAGTGATTTTTTAACATACCATATGTCTCAACGTAGTCAGGTGGGTGTCATCTATACAGATTCCAGTAAAGCATTTGATCGAATCGATCATATAATACTACTACGCAAACTGCTGTCCATGGGTATAAGAGGTAATCTGTATGGATGGTTTTCATCTTATGTCAAAAACAGGTGCCAGGTCATCGGCCTCAATGGTTTTTCATCCAGACCAATGACTGTCTCTTCAGGCGTACCACAGGGATCTCTATTAGCCCCGTTGCTGTTTACGATATTTGTAAATGACATATCTACCTGCTTTAAAAAATCTAAAATACTCCTGTACGCTGATGACATGAAAATACTCTGCTCTATAAAAAACACTGAGGACACCACCTATCTTCAAGAAGACCTTGACAAGTTTCAGCATTATTGTCTTGTTAACAAATTGGACCTCAATGTTGAAAAATGTTATGTCTCTTCATACATACGTAAACATATGCCAATAACCCACAGCTTTAACTTAGCTAATACCACGATAGCTCGAGTAAATAGTATCAGAGATCTGGGTGTTACGTTTGATTCTAACCTCCTTTTCGACACTCATATTAATGATATAGTGCACAAAGCATCTAAGGTACTTGGCTTTATTTTGAGACTCTCATCAGAATTTCAGAACATTAAAACTTTCAAAATTCTTTATTGTGCTTTTGTCCGCAGTCATCTGGAATACGCCTCACAAGTTTGAATTAGTATATATATAATAAATTGACGGACGATTTAGCGCAGAGGTTAAGAGCTTAAGCCGCTCTGCCCACTGCGTCTAATAGTCGCGGGTTCGAGTCCCGCACGGGACAAATCATTGTGTGATCCACAATTATTTGTTCCGGTCTGGGTATTTGTGTATGTGAATTTTCATGTTTGTAACGCACCCACGACACAGGAATAAATCCTAGTGTGGGGCTACGTTTAAAAAAAAAGAAAAAAAAAAATAGAGGTAAAACATTCAAAAAAGTTTTTAAGGTAAAGTTTTAAAGGTCTACAATATCGATCAAAGCTTTACCTAGATAATTATATCACTCATTGTAAAAAGTTTCACATTCTTCCATTACAATAGTGAAGACGAGTGGCTGATCTAGCATACTTATTTAATATAATTAATAATTCAGTTGACTGTCCTGAATTATTGACTAAAATTGGATTTTGCACATCATCAATTCTACTTAGAAAGCCGAATTTACTCCATGTTCCTATGGTTCAGTGTGCCCACAGGCAACATGCATACATAGTCAGATTAAGCAGATGTTTTAACGCTATGTCTCATGTAGTAGATATTGATCCATTTACTACTAGTACCACTAAATTAAAAAAGACTCTGTGCAACCATTTCTTCGACTCAGGTCTTTAGAGTTTGCATTTATAACTATAATCTTCTTGCGTTATTATAATTCTATTAGTGGAAACTTTTAATTGGCCTTATCCTATTTATTCTGTACTTACTCACTGTATTAGCTGTAAGTTTTCTCAAGTATTAAAAAAAAAAATCAATATAAACAAGATAACGGGAAAGCTCCCAAAAGCACAATAATTGGCACCGTAATAATTCGGCATAGTAATTAACAAAAGAAGTATAATGATTGCCAGTGCCAATCACTACACGCAAGTAGTGCCAATGAATATACGCCATTGAGTAATAGTGATGGGAAATTAATGAATAAGTCAAAATTTTAGGCCAACATTTTAGTATTCTATAACAGTGGTCCCACGCAGAAGTAAATCCTGAAAAAATAAATAAATGAAAAAATAACATGTTATGCCTAATATTCCGAAAATATTGGTTATAGAATGTTGAAATTTTGATTAGCTATGGATGCCCTGAATAAGTTTTCTTCGAAGTACTTTTTTCGTCTGTTTTTTACACTTAGCTGTTGTAACACAAAACTGTGCTTAGTACCTCTAAGTTAGTAGTCCAGTAAGTTAGTATACTATTTAATAATGTCGTTTTCACCAGTTATTGATTGATTTATTGATTTATTTGACATACCATAGATAAGACACACAAGTTTAAACAAATTATACAGATACAATATTTTTGTTTTACAATATATAGGAACACCTGCATTCGAACTAGGTGAGAACCTGTATCTCGAAGTGCAGCTCTTCCCTCAGTAAAATTGGGCGGTCTATTTGCCATTTTACAATATCAAAGAGGTACAAACATTGGACTGTGTGTGTAAGTAGTGTGTGTGTGTGCGTGTGCGTGTGTGCATGTATGTGTGTGTGTGTATGTGTGTGTGTGTATGTATGCGTGTGTGTGTACGTGTGTGTGTGGTGAGGTGTACATTTGGTTATGGTATAGCTAGTTTGACCTAGTGTTCTAGTTCTCTTTATTAATTAACTTCTCAGTATCTTCATATGAAATACCAACCAAATAGTCCTGAATTTTTCTCTTGCAGCAGTACTTATTTAAGGGAAATATGTTAATTATTTTGTTAATTTTATTATATATATAAGGGCCAATAAATGTATAAAATCTTCTGACAAATGAAGTTCTTGGTGTATGTTTCTGTATACATACAGTATATTTTCTGCGTTTTGATAGAACGTTTGTATCAAATGAGATGTCGCAATGTTGCTTTAGTAGGATACTCTGAATAAATAGCTGACGAACAGTAAGCACGTTACAGGCCTGGTATAATTGTAAAGATGAAAATAATATGGGTCTAAAGGTCATTATTTTGAGGACTGCACGTTGGGCTACCTCAATATTTTTCATATACGTTTTTGGAGCGCCCCCCCAGCTTGTAATGCAATATGTTAGTACTGACTGACATAATGCGAAATAAATTTGTTTCAAAAGATGAGGATCAACGACATGTCGAAGGGTCATAAAAATCATAAATAAATTTACGTACACGGGAGCACAGGTTTTTTATATGTTCCTTAAAATTAAGGTGACTGTCAATTGTAACTCCCAGGTATTTGATATGATCTACTCGTTCCAAGGACATACATGAGCATACTGACTTAATATCCGCAGGACATTCATGAGAGACAATACTGTAGTTGTTAGGAGGTGGATGTCGTACACTAAATGCGATATACTTAGTCTTTTTAGTGTTTAATGTTAGAAAATTATCACCCAGCCATTTTCTAACATTGAAACCTTCTTGTGCAGAACTGTATACGTCGTCCCAAGTATTGGCGGAAAATAGAAGAGCAGTGTCATCTGCATAAGAGATTATTTCTCCTTGAGGGAGTTTAAGGTTGGTTAGGTCATTTATGTAAAGTAAAAAAAGTGCGGGGCCCAAAATACTACCCTGAGGTACACCATATTCCACCAGAAGGTCTTCACTAGTAATTTTTCCCACACGAACGCACTGCCTTCGCCCAGTCAGATAGCTTTCAAAGAGCTTTAGTTGGGTTCCTCTAATACCCAATCTTTCTAGTTTGTTTACTAGGATAGGGATCGAAATTGTATCGAAGGCTTTGCTCAAATCTAGAAAAATGGATAAACATTTTTTTCCCTTATCGAGATGGGTAGCCACATAATTAGTCAAACTGTGTACTGCACCGTCAGTTGATTTTCCTCTGCGGAAGCCAAATTGTTTATCAGATAGTATTTTATTTCGTTCTAGATAGTTTATTAGTCTAATGTTAATGGCTTTTTCCAAAATTTTTGAGAGTGCGGGTAAAATCGATATAGGTCTGTAATTATTTATGTCATTTCTAATACCATCCTTGTATATGGGGCGAATTTGGGATTTTTTCAGAGCTTCCGGGAAGACACCACTTTCCAGACAAGTGTTAAAAATGTATGTTATTGGTGGGATCAAGAACTCTTTATTTTGCTTCAATATAGTATTGGAGATTTCATCCCAACCCACACAGGAATCCATTTTAAGTCTAAGTATAATTCTTTCAATTTCATCTTCACTTAGGCTTTCCAACATAAAAGAGTTGGGCTGCGAGAATTTAGAGGACGAATAATTATCAAAAGGGCCATATATCGAATTAGTGCTCGAATGTTTCTGAGCCAATTTTTTTCCTGCGCAAACGAAAAAGCGGTTAATATCATTGGCAGCCAACTGAGGAGTACTGCGTATTTTTAAAAGTTCCTCAGGTTGTTTAGTGTCTTTATTAGTATTGGTAATGGTCTTGATAGTTTTCCATAAAGTTTTGGGATCATTTTTAACTTCTTCTATTAACTTTTTATCATATGCCCGTTTGACTTTTTTTTAAATGGTATTGCAGTAATTTCTGTAACGCACGTAAGTTATTTTTAAAACTTTATTCTCCGGTGACTGTTTAGACTATTTATGCAATCTATCTCTGTTTTTCATACAGCGTAAGAGACCCTGAGTGATCCAGGGCTTAATATTTTTTTTACGTCTTGCTAATTGAATCGTTTTAGAATTACTTTTCAAAGCCGCCTGTATATTGCTTATAAGATAATC
Organism: Phalera bucephala; assembly: GCA_905147815.2. NCBI lineage: Eukaryota > Metazoa > Arthropoda > Insecta > Lepidoptera > Notodontidae > Phalera > Phalera bucephala. The sequence continues at coordinate 25,756,476 of LR990613.1, read as the reverse complement.
TAAAGAGAAATTTGGATTGTGGGATTGATAAATGGGATCCAAGTTAATGTTTGATATAGTCAACTTTAATGTTTCAAAATCAACTTTTAGAAAGGAACTAACTGCGTAGCGACGTGATTCTATGAGGTCAATGCTAATCACAACTGGATGATGATCAGTTAAATTTGTATGGGGGATTATCGTAGTTGCGAGGCACTTAGTTTTAATCAGCATGTGATCAAGACACGTTCCACTAGCTTCCCTGGTCACTTCTGTATGTGCTGGTAAAAGTCCGTGAAAAGCAGCAAGAGTAAGGTATCGCTCACTTGACAAATCTATTTTTATATCGTTAATGGGTATGTTGATATCACCTGTTACAATAACGTTTTTAAAAGAAGCGAGTCCTACTAAAATATTATTTAGCGATATTAAAAACGTATCAATATTTTTGAAGGAGGGTGAGCGATATAGGCATATAATAGCAGTCTCTTGATCGATTGACATTAGCAAACAATTACCTTCTAGAAATTGTGGCTCTTCGACTGCGAAGTTTAGATCATCTTTAAAGAAGACTACCACCCCATCGTTTTGGTTATCATTTTGTTTTGTGCCAAAAGAGCGATACCCAGGTAGCTTTGGTATAGTTGTGGTAGTTGATAACCAACATTCAGTGAGAACCAATACATCACAATCAATTTTTAATCTGGTCAATAAAATTTCAAGTCCAGACATGTTGCAACTAATGCTTCGAATGTTTTGTGTAAGTATAATTAAATGCTTAGTTGGTTTACTTGATATCAATTTATAGCAGTTATCGATGTCACCGGAAAAAGTCCTTGAGACTTTTATTGAATCTATTTCTGTAGGTAAATTACTAAAATTATCGAATTTTGCAATAAAATGAAAAGGAAGCATGCATAATGTACATTATTATAAATAAAAAATATTTACGTGCGCACAGGCCTGTAGAGAGTTTATACAATTTTTTAAGAGTACGTATCACCATGGAAAACTGATTTATGAAGTACACTAAATAATATTTAACTAAATGTATAACATATGAAAACTGAAAGTTTTTGTGGTGTGTGTGTATAATGATTCCTTGTTTTTGTAGTGATTTCCGTGTATGTATAATGTGTGTGATATTATGATGAAATTGTGTTTGAGTTATTAAATTATTTAGATTCAAATTTTTTTGACTTGAATTATTAATATAAATTAGTAGAAATACAATTGTTATTATGAAAGCCATAAAAATTAACAAACAATATAAATAATTAATTTGAAGTACTGTTTCATTTACTATACAAATTATAGACAGTAGTCATGCGGCTGACTTAAACCTATTGAGGTCTGCTTCGGTGTCAATTCTGGTAGCAGGTAGGCCCTCCCGCCTGCGGATGTAAATCTTCCCATAAGCGGTCCAGCAATACCGAATGTCATCCTTTGATTTAACATAATCACGTGCAAGGAAAAATAGGCGTTTTTCTTTAGCGTCAGATGTTCAGACATGAAAATAGGCATTGATGGTCCACTGATATTTAAGTCAGTGGTGCCAAGTTTTTTATCCTTATGGTTTTTATTATAATTCCTGTAAGCTGGCAGTAATATTTCCTTCCTTATGACAGTTGTTAAGTCTACCACTACGGTGCTTGCGCCAGTACATGAACGTACCTTAGGCTTGAGACGGTAAGCATCTCTTATTTCCGATTCATGAATCACGGTATTCAGAGCTTTCCCGGCATTTAAAATAATATCAGAAAGACTAGACTTGTTTTCTCCTTTGGTTTCAGGTAAATTTCTAATTTCAATACACGTAGACTTATTATACGCTTCCTGATTTTCAATTTTTTCCTCCAAATCATTTATGTAAGATATCTTGTTCATGTTCTCTGTCTCTAACTTATTGAGTTGTACCTTTATATCATCATATTGCGCAGATACAAAAGTTAAGGTATTACGTAAATCGTTATGTTGCTCTTTTAGCTCGGTCACCGCCGCTAGTAGGGTTTTATACTTAACGTGCTGCTGTTCAGTGAATTTTTTAAACATTTCTTTAATTTCTGTCACAAACACAGAAATATCATCTACGTGCTGATGTTTTCGCTTGAGCCTCTGTGTTACATTCACACCTTGTTCTCGCTCGGCTACTGTTTGGGTGTGATAATCTGGCTCAGAGTCGCAAGGTAATTCTGTTGGCGTATTCGGCGAAGTTCTCCTTAGTGGCATTTTATAAGTCACGGTGGTAAGACGCGAACTTTGTACGCTGGAACGGTCAGTCACACTCAATACCACCTGACCAACTTGTTATTATACTGTGTCCTTCGTTCTCGATATAAACATGCAGCAGCTCTCTCTACTCGCTTGGCAAGCCGCTAAATTTTTTAGAAACGTCAACGCCTCCTCTTTGGTATCTGTGGACATAACCTCTGCGACCATTCTTTCTTTTAGCGTGGCAGCCGATGCCTTGTAATAAAGTTTTGGTCGACATTTAATTTAATCAAATAATCGTAGCAGTGAAATTATATAACAAAAGGTTTTTATATACTCAAGTGATGTTGTGAAATAAATTTAAAACATCGTATAGGCAAATTCAGAAATAATTTACGTCTTGACAAAAAAGTACATTCCAAAAAGATCAACTGATAGTTGTTTAATTGTGGCGTTTTCAGCTTAACATGTTTATGTATAATAATATCGAATATTTGGAGACGTGAGTTTTATTATAAAGTAAAGTCTTCACTCGAAAAGTAAACTTACGAAGTCTCATGTCCCTCTTCGTGTAAAAACAGTTTAACACGCAATATACCTGCAAACAATTATTAACCGTCTATAAATTGGCAAGGTAAAACCTCTAATGAGAGAAATTAGCGGGGACATTAATCAATAATGATTGTTAAGGATCGATGCCAATTTAAGGACACGGGCGATGTACGAGATGCATCGACGTGGTCCGCAAGACTTAACGGTAATTCAAGGACACGAGCGGTGTACGAGATGCATCGGCGTGATCCGCAAGACTTGGGGCCCATACGAGATATGTGCTGAAGGTCATACTACTCATAGGTTTCACCCATGAGGTGCTCCTGTGCAGTTCACATTTCTACAATGGTAAGAAACTAAAATGTTACCCAACATACATACCTTAAACAGTAAATACAAAGACTATTGCTATAAACTATAAGCAATTTGTGATATTATATCTCCTAAAGGAGACTTTCTGAAAGGGTAACTAAAGGGACATTGTTTATGAATTTATGAATAACAATACATTATTAATAACATAAGCCACCCCTTTGCAGAAACAATGTTTTGCATTGATTTCATTATTAGACATACTTGTATAATAATCCTAAAATAGCCCAAAGTGGAGCTTATTACACAAAGAATTGTGCAATATTATGAGCACTTGTATTAAAAAGGTAAACCTTGCAATATTTATCCCTGAACAGGGTTTATAAACAGATGAGCCAAAGTAGTCTCTACTTATAACAATGCCTGTTATAACTGACAAGCAACAGAATTGTGGAAATATTCCAAATATAATATCACAGTCTACCGATGCTGAGACAGGCAAGTTGTACAATAATTTGTGTTACACACATACATCCTTAAAATATAATATAAAATACCTGGTCTATCCAGTTAACATAAAACTAATAATTATCAATATTATCAGCCCAGACCCCTTGCAGGGTAGCCAGGGAAGATGAGTCCTAACAATACAGTCATGAAACATTGATTGGGATAAGAACCTTTGTGGTCAGCAGTATATATTTTGTATTAAATAAGGTTAATATAGTGGAGTACCAAGATGGAATTATAACTAGCTATTCATAAGCAGTAGTTTAAATTCAAGAAACCACCAGTGTTGTAACCAATATGGAACAACAATCCTCATCCGGTGTGTAAAAATGTACATCTATCCACAAATGTATGTATAAATGTACCTACAGTGTACCTATCAGCCCACCAAAAACAAATCACAATGGACATTGGAAGTCTCCTACCAGAGAATGTGAGGTAAGAAAAGCTTGCTAGGCTTTTTACATAAAGGCTTGTTTTGTTTTTTTTATGTTACTGAAAAAATCAGTTAAACATTCAGGAATACAACATGGCTGTTACAAATAAACCATAATATTGGAGGCTAAAGGTATTCACTGACTTTGGTATGTAACAATGTATCTATGACACTAATAAAAATGTGTGTCTGTCTGCCTTCAACGGCAAACATAACTTTATGGGTTTTGTGCAAATACTGCAAGTAATCCAGACAAGTGAAGGTTAAATAAATCTGGTCCTACATATATTTAACATTATGTATAGAAACATTATTATTAGAAACATAATTTTTAATAATTGATATACAATTTATAGCCATTCTCATTAGAATTTAATTAAAGATGGATGATCACAACTGTGCTATAATCCTTATCCCACAAAGAAACTCAATGCTAATAATAGACATTAGAGTCATATTAAATATACTAATAAAAAATTTATTAGGAGCTATTCAGCTTTCTATTGGGTAATGAGTCCAATAGTTTTGGTTTTTTGGTTGCGTCCTGCATCATTTATAGTGTAATTAATACATTAGAAATTTGAGACACACAGAGGAAAGATTATACATCAATTCATGAATTGAAGAATTAGATGTTTTTATTGTACTTTTGTTTAATAATATTTTAATCAATTAATAATATATAATCAAATAAAATTATTCAAGTAATTAATAACTATAAAAAATAGGTTTGTGTTTAGTTTTGAATGTGCACATTTATATTGAGCACCAGTGATGTTTCTGGTACAGTTAGGATATCGGAGATATGACACAAACACAACCTGCTACTATTATGGAAACAGGTGGTTTTAGAGCACTATACATGCTGTAATTTATTTAAAGGTGGTTCAGTGTAAAAGTATTGAATTGGAAATGTCATACAAAAAATTTGCATTTTTCATATTGTTACATTTAAATTATTACATCCACATGTTACATGTATCTTATTAATGTATCTATATATAAAAAGAAAATAAAGTCATGCAAATGACTTAATAATAATACCTATTTAAAAATTGTTGATGAAGTTGATGAAATATTGAGTTACAATATTTAAAAGTATAGATTATCTTAAACAAGAATAATCAAAAGTATATTTTTATCACAGGTATGATAAATATTAGGTAGTATCAGCAATAACCTTAGTCTTAGGGAACTTGATATTATTTATTTATTAATAATTATAAGACCACGCCAGATCCCAAGTGGGTAGGCGAGGGCGCAAAACATATTATTATGATATTAAATGAAATATGAATGATACGTAGGTACTACATGTATAAGTTAAGTGACACTCAATCCTCACGGTTGGAAATCTAGAACTAACTAAAAAGTTACTCACTACAGTTGCTACTTATAAAAAACAACCACATACAAAGAAGCAGAGGAAGTGTGGCATTTAAGGGTATGAAAAAGTTAAGTTATGAATAGGATTCCCAATATCATAAAGTTATAGTCCGTGGTTTGGTCTAGTTGCCTGTGACTTATTCGCTACTTAAGTCATTACTAAATTAGTAAATTTGAGTGTAATTTTCATCAGCAATATAACGGGTCAGGGGTGGCCCGATCGTATTGCCAAAAATGAATGTTCGCGGGCGTTATTGCGCAAGAACGAATTGTTAAGTGATACATAAATATTTAGGTGGACATAAAAATGATATCCGGGATAGTTTCGGAATATATAATAATAATAGTAGTATAGTTTAACAGTGGGGCAGGTTAAATTAGGTTACCACACATCAGCACTGCCCTTCGTTCCAAACCCAAAAATGGGGGAGGGGGGGGGGCGAGATCATATAGTTAAGGTACATAGCCTTATGTGAGGAATAGCTCTAGATAAGGACATTAGTACAAAGGCCTCTAGTACAAAAATGTTAAATTTTGGTATATGTGCATCTTTAAAGATTATAAATATAACTAACATTAAATATAACCGAACTTTGACATAAAGGAAAATACTTTATCATAAATTAAATAAGTAATTATAGCAAAGCATCCTTATAATCACCAATAGAATTGGTAGCCTTTGTCTGGTACTGTACTCACAAAAGAGAACATTTGACAAAAAAAAAAAAAAAAAAAAAAAATAAGTAAACTAATATAGTTTGTTTCTAGATCTAGTACACAGTAAGAGTTTTCTATCGATCTCTATCTATATCGTCACGCCAGACCCCTTGCGGGGTAGGCGGGGGGGTGCGGGGTTCCAACAGGTTCTTTACTTACTGGCTTCCTCCACTCTCATAGTTCGTTTCGGAAGGATTTTCTATGATACAAGAATTATTATAAAGGGATTAATTTCATATAAACAAAGTTCTGGATCGGTAATTCCTCAACTCTCGTTATATAAAGGGACATCTATAAAAAAAAAAAAAAAAAAAACTATATAGAAGACATAACAGATGGAGAATGCACTGATATCTTGATAAGTAATGATTGATTATTATTACCCGGTAGTAATGAGTTAAGGACAACAGGTGTGCTATAACAGGTGCTTTAAAGAATTTTGTTGGGATGGATCTACGCTATATAACATAACATGTTATAGAATTTGATTAAATAAATTTATTTTGAATAAGTTAGACAGACTGGTTGTAAGAAACAATATAGGTGTATATATACTCGTCTGTATATATATATATATATATATATATATATATATATATATGTTGTATTTGTGTTGTATAGCAATGCAAACAACGGGAATGTGTTATACAAATGTACTCATGACATATTATGTTTTAGAGCTCACGCTTAAAAATGACATTCATGTGGTATACTTCAACTTTACCCTTATAGCTCTAAACAGCTGCATGTTTATATCGAGAACGAAGGACACAGTATAATAAGTGATCAAACGAACTTACCTGAAGTGAAGTTCGATCATTATTATACGAAGTCCTTCGTTCGAAGATATAAGTACCCAACCCGCCCTGCCCGTTGGTAAAGTTGAAATGTACTACTTCTAAAAGGAATGGTCGCAGAGGTTATGTCCACAGATACCATAGAGGAGGCGTTGACGTTTCTAAAAAATTTAGCGGCTTGCCAAGCGAGTAGAGAGAGCTGCTGCATGTTTATATCTTCGAACGAAGGACTTCGTATAATAATGATCGAACTTCACTTCAGGTAAGTTCGTTTGATCACTTATTATACGGCAAGTTAAAAATCAGCACCACATGACGCATTAATTTTTTTTTATTAAAAGAAGGTAGGTGTACCCTGCTATTGACTTTTAAAATCACAAGTCACTAAATACACCCTTCAATGCACAAAGTTTATAAAAGTTATTATGATTTTTTGGTAGAACGTCGCTGTTTAAATAATTTGTAATTGCACAGTCGTATAGTATATGACTCTCCGCATCGATTAATGTATCACAAAGCACTCAAACGTCCCTTATTCTATACTTTTCAATTTTAAAAACACTAAGTAGGCGCATAGACAACTGGTTCGGATGAATTGAATTGCGACCATCTATTTGGTCATTTTTGTCATACATTATTCCTATTTTTGCAGTTTTAGTTTAAAACTGAGCTTCCTTCGTCTCTGCCGGTTGATGCATGTCACTATGCTGCTTACTGTAGTCTACTTCTGCAATATCTGTCTTTGGTTCATAATGACCAAGAAAACTTTGCCCAGATCATTGAGATATCAATTTAAAGTTATAAAATATTATTTTAATTATTCTTTACATCACTCATAAAGAATAACTCTCATAATCACAGCGGTGATGATAATAAGCCATATGCATACACCAAATAAGCAACTAATTTTAATTTCAATCAATGAAACACGATTACACTTTTAAGTTCCCCGAAGTTGGTAAGAAATGAAGACATTACTAGTATGTCAAGTCTAATATGATGCAGTTATTCGCAGATCCCTGAGTACAACGATTGGCAGTGCCAATAGCGCAAAAAGTACAATGATTGGTGGTGCCAATCTTTGGTTGCAGGCTTTTTGCAACAGTTTTAAGATAATATTCCAAAATAACTGTTCTAACCCTATAAATAAAAAGTATAATATGCTACAGTCAATGTTTTAAAACCGTTTTTCTATGATTGGCACCCATGCCAATCAATTGTACTTGTGTACAAACCCTATGGTACAGAGATTGACCCTCAAAAATGTTGTTTAAAGGCATGTTAATGAGTAGAAAACCATATTATAAGAACACTTACACTGATATTAAGTCAAAAACATAAATATTTACCGTATATAACTTGACTTAAGTAAGAAGTATAGCAAGAAACTTACCCACTCTTAGCAACTTTTTGTAAGGATTCATAGAAATTCGTCAAGCGTGCTCTTGCTTGACGAAAAGGGTTTGTTTTTCAGTATTTCCAGTTAGGAAATATATTTTCTAATAATTAAATTTAGTTAATTAAATTTTGTTAATTAGTCTGTATGAAAAACGGATTAAAATCCTTCAGCTGTTAGCGCTAAGCGTAAATGTTAAATGAGCGCGTGCGAAGCCGCAGGAAACAGCTGGTTACACAAACATAAGACTTACGTATTAATTACGGCAGATAACTCAATTTGCCTGACTGCTATGCAATCTAATAAATTTATTAAAAGCAGGTACAAAATATATAATCTACCTTATAATCAGATTCGTACTTTATGTATAAGGTTACGTCTTCTAAACGATGGGAACAGCTAAATAAATTACTTACTTTTCGAAGAATTAAGGTCTACAGGTAGGTCTTCCAGGTTACTGAATAAAAACAGCCTCGTTTAATTGCGATAAAAATTCTGGGAATGAGAAAAATTACGATCTCAAATGGCCATGACCCGACATGGCAACATTTGAGTACTATGTTTTTTATCCCGCAAAAACTGACAAGGAAAATGAATATCCCGGCCCCGCTACATATCACATTTCCGTTTGAACGCAATTTTTGTTTCATTGCTTTCATCGTGGTCCGTTCAATAACCGTGGATGCTTTTTATCTTTTAAAAAAATACCTACATAGTTTTTTAAATACCTACATTCTCTAATGAGCGAAGGTGGCAGAGACGTACTGTGTACACCCACATTTCGCTGGTAATAAAGATCACATATGGGAGTGGACGGATATAGGCTGAGATGATGATGATGATGATCACATGTAAAAAGAGAGTAAGCCCATCGCGATTATCCCGGGTACAGATCCAGATTCCGCACAGTTACACTTTTTGATAGAAAAATCCCAACATTTTTAACTTATCTAAGATTCGAACCCAGGACCTCGTGATCTCTAGCCACACCAGGTGCCACAACAACAAGGCAGTCACAGAGTTCACCGTATAGTTAACTAGTCATACAATATCATATTTTATACAATTTATGAGCATAATGTAGAACACACTATGCTCATTTTATTTCCATATCCAGAGCGGCATCATTCTCGCGAAAATTCACACCACACACACACACACACGCACGCACCTATGCACGCACGCACAAACACACACACACACACTTACGCCAAAGCACGCACGCACGCACACACGCTCCGGAGAAAACAGCCATGATGTATATTTATTATGTATATTTATGCCTGCCTCGTTGGTCTAGTTGCAAAGCGCATTGCTTTGTGATCACGAGGTCCTGGGTTCAAATCCTAGGTCGGACAAGTGTACTTTTTCTAACGAAAACTTCCCAGTACGAGTCCGGAGTCTGGAATTGTGCCTGGTATATGGCAATAGGCTATATATATACATGGGACTTAAGATCGATATATTTGTCACAATTTCACAGTAGCTGCGTTTCTCGGTACACACATAACATATTATGATCCTTTTACAACCTGTTGGAAAATTGCCATAGCGTGACTCAGAAGCGATAATACAAATGATCCACGATTCCCGGCGTAGGTGACAATCGCACCTAATCGAAATTTCTTATTCGAATTGAAAATCGATTTAATATGAATAGGTCTGAAGTCACATTATCGTAATTGCGTTCTTTGGAGGCGTTAGCTATAATAGTAAAATAAATCAATTAGTTCAGCAGGTTGCTAGTGATATTGAACTGAATCAAATCGATTAATACATCTGAGCTGGTTGAGAATTCTTAATCTTAAATTATTATGTCAAATAAATGAAGTTGTATTCTATTTTTAAATTAAATCTAATCGTAATAACGATTAATAAAATAATCTTAATCGAATCCCATTGATTGGACCTTGCGATTTTTTATGAGTAAAATTATGCTGACCGTTAGACTTTTCAGCTTGTCTGGAGGAGATATAAGTGCTCAGTAAAGTCCAGCTAATACTTAAGCTATTCCTAGGGTACAGGCAATGCGACTATTCCAACAGTATAAAAGTATAGGTTCGACTTGATTTAACAAAGACAGTATGGTGTAAAGAACAAAGAAAACACGCAACAAAAAATAAAGGAAAAAATCTATCTACCCGAGTAAACAATCAAGTTATGAAATTTTTTTAAAATAAGGATGGAAAATTATTAGTGCCTTCGTCGTAATTTTCTTACATAAATTGCGAATTGGTGGAATTCCACGTTATACTGCGGAATTTAATATGGAAATAAAATGAACCAACTTATCCGTGCTTGTAGCGATGTGATAGTGCGGTGCTCTTAGCGACCACCAAAGTTATTCATTGTACGGTCGATCGGTCTAAGATAGGTGATTCGTGGCATATTTGTGAGTCGTCTCCGAGTTTCAGAAGGCACACATTAATCCGTAGTTGCGAGTGCCACTTATTGTCGTTATTGAGACAAGTTGTTAGCCATAAGTTCCAAAAGCAGTTCACCACAACCCTGTCTTCCCAATTCGCCCTGGATCCGCATGATAGAGTATAACCCACTCTCTCTGACCCCGATTTGTTCACAAAGAGCTTTGCTGAAATTGCAGTAAATGCCAATTAAATATACTCATACAACCATTTCTACCTATCTTTTGCACCACATTTTCTCAAAATTACATCGTACAAGCCCACTGTACACAAACGCCCTAGCACAACAATAAAACGCCCTATTTCAAAATTATATCACCAAACGTTAATTGACTGCCATACTACACATTCCGAGAAGAGCGAGCACGCAAATAAAATATTTGCGACCAATTAAGAGAAATAAGGGCAAGATACAGCGTGGAAATACAGAATGTACCTACCTAGGAGCCGTCGAGGAATTCTTAAAGGGAATTTCATTAAATTCCCTCCGCTCTTATTGATATGGGCGCTTCGCTCGAGGCCAGGTCGTACTTTATTAAGAAATCATATGAATGTCGACGGGAATGGGCGTACGTGACGATACGCCATATTGGCGATGCCTGAGACCTGGCACGAACAGATTGATGTTACTTGACGCTATCGAGTATATGCCATCCTTTTCACACTGCAAATTCACTAAATAAAGATGAACGTGAAAGAACGCGTTCTCGACATCGTTCCGATAATGACAAAGCGTTCGTGCTAAGCCTTCTTGATGCCTCTTCGGGTACAGTCGACGGCGTTCCACTTCACTAAATTAGAATTAATTCATTAATTGTTGAGTGCTGTTATTTTTCCATTATTGGAGCCTCGTGAAACGCTATTTCAAGAGTCGAATAGTCGTTAGCGCAAAGTAATCAGCACCGGTCGTTGTAGCGATCTTTAAGGAGGGCTTGCCACTGTGGATGACTTTCGGCTGAAGAAAAAGGATACGACTGACATAGTCTGTACTAATATTACATAGGTTTTAATTGACGACGAAGACCACTTCATTAGTTTCGATGTATGTGTAACTGAGAAGATAGCATGGATATAATTGAAAGTAGGCCCTTCAGTTCACAGGATAGCGCTTTCGGGTTTTTTTGTCTCCATATTTTTTCAAGGTATACTTCGCTTTGAGAATTTGAGCATAATAAATTGGTGTTCATAAATGCGACACAACAAAGAGTAACCGACGAGTATATTATTTCCTTTCTCCTCTACAGGAATTTCATTCCGAAATGGTAGCCTTTGTCACTTTCTTGTCGTTGAATACTAGTAGTTTACAATATTCGGAAATGTTTTTTGGAAATTCTAAACACATGATACTGGTAAATCTTTTGCAATAAATATACTTGCAGTTTTTTTTATTATGCTGACTGTATTCAAATTGTGTTGCCGACATTCATTTCCTGATTAAATTAATATCTATTAATCTTTGTTCTCCATAGATAACTCTCGTTATACACAATATTACATCCTTCCTCCTACTCATATCATAAATTTTATATATTTGCAAGTTTGATACTCAATCACGCAGAAACAGCTGAACGGATTAGGATAAAATTTGGCACACAGTTTTTTACCTGGCCTACACATACGACTTTTTATTCCGGAACTTTATTAAAACATAAAAGTGTGTATTGTATGAGTCCTAGAGTATACAATAAACTACCAAACTGTATTGTTGAAATAGATACACTGGAAATATTTAAGCGGAGATTAAATGACTTTTTGATAGAAAATGCATTTTATAGTGTAAAAGAATATTTAGAAAGTAATAATCCAAACAACTATAGACCTATGAAATGAATTATTAATGAATTCGGACATTTATACTTTAAAATACACATTGTAATTTAATTTTGACATTTTCAATTTAACAGTCATTACATTCATATAATTTGACAATCTCATTATTATTGACATTTTTTACTATTTTTGACCATAATTAATATGAATTTTATTTTTCTGCTATAATAATTGTTATTTTTAGTATATTGTGCGAATCTATTATCATCATCATCATCATCATCAATCAGCCTGTATCTACCTACTGCTGAGTGTAGGCCTCTTCTCTATCATGCCATTCGTTCCGATCCTGTGCTAATCTATTCCACCATTTGCCAGCCACTCTTACGATGTCATCGCTCCATCTAGCCGATGGTCTGCCTATGGGCGAATCTATTATAATTAATGAGAAATGTAATGGAATGCCTAATATTGTAATGTCAAATTGAATATTTAATAAGACTGAATTTTGCACGCTTTGCGGCAAAGTGTGGAGTTCCATTTTATAATATACAAGACCTATTTGTTACCTACCTACACTTGCAAAATAAATGATTATGATTATGGAAAAATGTTAGGTTCAAAACTCCCCCAAACTTGAAACTTGTTTTATAAAACATTTTAAATATTTCAAGTACCAACGCTACTTAAATAACACTCTATGTTTAGAGTAGAGGTAAGACCAAATAAATGCTCGTATATTCAAATGTTTTAAAACCAATAATGAAGTTTTGTAACAATTGTACTAAGACAGAAGTTTGTGCAAACAAAATAAAGTTTCAAGGAATGTAAGGACGGTATTGCTTCCAATATACCCTTTGGTAGGAATGCCTGCCTACCCCTACGTACATAGATTACATCACATTTAAATATATCGGGGCTAGTACACAGAATCAGGGCATTTAGGAAATACCGCTCGAATCCTAATAATATTATAAATGTGGAAGTTTGTGTGCTTAAATGTGTTTTTTTTACACAATCTCGCAAAAACGTCTGAACTGATTTGGATACAATTTGGCACACAGATAATTTATTACCTGGATTAACAAAGAAAATACTTTAATAAAAAAAAAAACACCGTCCCGCCTATATTCCCCAGGGGGTGGCAGAGGTGTACTGAGTACACCCACGTTTCGCCGACGATATTAGGTCCCATGTAATAGGGGGCGAGCCTATTGCCATATACCGGGCACAATTCTAGACTCCGGAATCATACTGGGAATTTTTCGTTAGAAAAACTACATTTGTCCGACCTAGGATTTGAACCCAAGACCTCGTGATCACAAAGCGATGCGCTTTGCCACCAGACCAACGAGGCAGTCAATACTTTTATATATTATACTTATACTTTTAGTTCCGGAAAAATGTAAGGTTCCTGTCTAAAGTTAACGCGGACGAAGTAGCGTGCAGAAACTAGTCATTTATAAAAGATTCAAAGAATACGATTTGAGTTAAAATCACGGAACAGTAGTAGCTACAAAATAGTGACCAGGGATAGATAGTCTTACTCATACACTGTATAACCCCAAGCGGGGGAGCAGAGGTGTACTTTCTACATTCACATATCGCTAAAGATATTAGGTCTCAACATAGTAGGGGACGAGCCATTATATTGGTAACAATTTAAGACCCGGAATTGTAACTAAGAAATTTTTGGATAAAAAATCTGCCTGACCTAGAATTAGTACTTTGTAATATTCGTTTTGAATTGCAAATTGTCCGTTAGATACGGATATTTGCAATTACTACAATAAAACAGATAAATAATTATAGTATAGGTCACATATTTGTTGGTTCTGGGGCCATTTTTGACGATGTCTTTTGGTGCAATAAACGACGGGACGAAATAAAAACATTTCCTCACACTATGAAAAGTTTGTGTATCGTGGGTGCATTTACGAACGATTTCACATATGGGCACACACCCACATATTAATGTTTTGGGTGTTCAGTCGAAACTTTAATATGTGTGGGTCACAGAAATACTTGTCTCATACGGGGATCAAAGCTGCAGCTCTCTTTTCAACACACTAACCAGGCTTATTTTCTCTTTCGCTGGGAAATAATCTTTAGATAATTCTATTTCTATTCTATAGAAGACTTTCTATAAGGAATACTAAGATATGTGGGACGTTTACCAGATTAAAAAACCCCCGCGATGGCCTCCTACACTCCAAACGGGACGCACAGGTGCCCTTCTCTCGGGCCTTGCTAGAGTGCGCACATCTTGGAGAATCAGAATCACTTCCTTTACAACCACATGCAGCTCAAGGCGAGACCGTCTCCCGTCACCGTACCCCTCTGGATCGCATCGTAAACTGGACACTAGGTGCTTACACTTCAGGGCCCTTATTCGCTATGAAAAAAATAACTATATTACAATAAGGTCATGAAATGATCATGTAATGTTATTTTGTTTGCCCCTGTAGTGCTTTCAAACGCTAATTTTACGAAATTATCGTAACGCGCCACGATCCTTGAAAAAAACCGATTAGCCTTTGTTCAAACGGAGAGCGGCGGCGATTTGATTCACTGATTTAGAACTGAAACCGCTCCACCCACTGTATTGAGTTGTCGCGACTTCAATTCACGCACGGGACAACCCTTGGTGTGAACCACAAATATTTGTTTCGGTCAGGACGTTTGTGTCTATGAATTTCATGTTCGTCAACGTACCCACGACACAGGAATAAATCCTTTAAAAGGAATAAATTATACGTATAATGAGCGAAACATAGTTAAGGCTTTGTTTCGTTACAGTCGTATTATTATTTCAAACCAAATGTTTTCACATGTAACCGCTATAAAATTATAGGTTTCCAACTAGAATATTAATGGAAGTATGTTCTCTAACATACCGGTTAGTAAAACTCAATATTTTCTGAATTTATTATTGAAACAAGTTCATTCGTTGTTTTTATTATATCCACTTTCACGTACGGCCAGTTTTAATAATTTACTCAAGGATAGATTTGCCTACTACGGATAGAATTTTGACATATTTTGTATCGAAAATCTGTCAAAATTCTGCTGCCAGTAAGTAAATGTATCCTTGAGTTGAATATTGAAACCGGCCATTAGTCGCGATTAGAATGTGATTCGTTTAATTAAGATGCCTTTAAACTAAGAAATATGTTGAATAGTATTGATGAAATTATAGGCAGGCATAAGTTTTTGATCTAATTACTTTAAACCCATCCCATAACCCAACCCTTTGTACCCATCATCCCGGGAAAAATCTAGCATGATTTATTTCATTTATCTACACAATACCTTACCATACCTTTATAAGATCAACATATTACTCATAACAACTCAATCTACGCTTTCACTACATTTGTCGGCCCCTCCGTTTACGCCTACGCCTGTTTTGTTCTATACTAAATACTAATATTAGTCCTGTCAAGAAACTGTCTCCCCGTATGATACGGGCCTCCTTTAAAACTGAGAGGGTTTAGGCCGTAGCCCACCACGCTGACTGAGTGTGGGTTGGCGAACTTCACACACCTTCCAGAAACTTTTAGGCATGCAGGTGTCCTCACGATGTTTGCTTCACCGTTAAAGCAAGTGATAGTTAATTTTTAATACGCACATGCTTTCGAAAAGACAGAGGTGCGTGCCCGGGGTTTTGAACTCAAGACCTCTGACTTTGCAGTCCAACGGTCTAACCACTAGGCTATTACTGCTATACTAAAACCAAAGCAAAAATAATCATTACAATCTGCTTATAAACAAGAGAAGATGCCATGCTCGAACATACATAAAACATATATATACAGACGAATTGAGTACCCCCGTTTTTGAAGTGGGCAAGGGGCATAATTCGAGACTCTCCGCAGCAGGCCAGCGTGTATGAGACGAACTATCCCCCGCCGTCCGCGGCGTGTTCTCACCAACCCTCATGCTCTTACATCCTTTCTTTCGGATACAGATACCGCACACAAGATCAGACCCCAACCTCGCCGGCAAGGTCAAAGAATCCTTTGCCCGCCGGCCGGTGCAGAGCACCACATCGAGATACCTAGTATATGCCCTCCCCCATAGCGATTGCCCAAGCCGAGGCCGTTCCTCCTTGAGATGCTTTTGAGCTAGTTGCACCCTTGCCCTTCTGACTCGAACGTAGTGGTTGCACGCATGCCCTCTTGTCCGGTGAAGCTGTAAAGGCCCCGCGGCCAACAGCGTAAATCATTCATACACACACACACAAAAGAGAAGAAATATGAGAGTGGAGGAAGCGACAAAGTTTTGTAAGGAAAAAACCTGTTGGAACATGCCTATATCGCAAGAAATCTGCTAAGATAATTATGATACGAGTATGCCTTTTAAGTTTTGACTAGAACCTTATAGTACTTTTTATTGTTTTTCAAAGTATTCACCACGTAGCTTAATACACTTTTCCATTCGCTCAAACCAGTTATTATAACATTTATTCCACTCTAAAGTGGGGGTGTTCAAAATGGCTGACTTGAAAGCGTCGACTGCTTCTTTACCGGACTGGAAGCTTTGACCACGAAGACTTTTCTTAATTTTAGGAAATGTAAAGAAATCGTGAGGGGTTAGGTCAGAACTGTATAGAGGATGGTCAAGAATTCCTACTTTTTCCTGCTTCAAATACTCAATCGTTTGACGAGCGCTGTGTGAGCTTGCGTTGTCGTGGTGCAGGATGATGCGTCGCTTTGAGTTAGATTTTCGAAGTTCGGCGATGACTTGTGGTAAACAAACTGTGGTATACCACTCTGCGTTAACCGTTCTACAATCTTCAAGTGCAATAGTCGCAACATGGTCGGGTTTTTCAACGAACGTGGCCACCATCTTCTTTGAAGTGCTTTGAGAACGAACAACTTTAGTCGG
Source organism: Phalera bucephala (assembly GCA_905147815.2). Taxonomy (NCBI): domain Eukaryota; kingdom Metazoa; phylum Arthropoda; class Insecta; order Lepidoptera; family Notodontidae; genus Phalera; species Phalera bucephala. The sequence goes on along the minus strand of LR990613.1, from coordinate 25,739,097 downwards.
CTTTGGCTCGTCTTGAAAGACCCAGATTGTAGATTGTTGTTTGGAATCAGGATCGTAGGCATAGATCCAAGATTCGTCACCACTGATGATGTCGTAGACGTGATTTGACTCTCCTCGGTTGCACCTTTGCAGAGTTTTCTTACACCATCTGACGCGGGCCGCCTTGTGATCGTCGGAAAGCAGATGCGGTATCCAACGGCAAACTAGCTTTCTCACACCAAGCGCTTCAAGCAAAGCATTGCAAGATCTTCTGAATGGTTGTCCCTGAGATGCCTAATAGAGCCTCTATCTCTCGATATGTCACATGACGATCTTCGAGAATTAGCTGTCTCTCAGCAATGGTGTTATCTTCAGTGAAGGCGGATTTTGGGCGTCCTTCGCGAGATTTGTCACTAACACTAGTATGTCCACGCTGGAATTCTAAATACCAGCGTTCGAGAGTCCGCAGACATGGGGCTTCATCACTGAACACAGATGTTAGCTCTTCAAAACACTGAAGCCGTGTCAGGCCTCTTCTAAAGTTGTAGAAAATTATTGCACGAACATTTTCCTTAGAAAGATTCATTTTCGTACGTAACCTGACAGATTTCAATCGACGCTGTGACTAAACAATAGCATTAATCCTAATACTTTCAACTATTTTGAGATTCAAAATTTAAACACATTCGAATATAGAACAGTTCCAAATTCAAAATTGCCGGGAAATATGGAAACGGGAGTTTTAGCGGGAAATCGAAGAGTTGGATGGAATGGGATGTTGTCAATTTGTTTTAATTTCCAAAACTTGTGTTATTTCGTATTATAATGTGTAATGTTGGTGGAATATTAACCATTATGTGTTCCTATATGTGCATGAGTGAAGGTAATTGTAACAAAGTGATAAAACGTGCCTTTTCGATTTCCCTCAAAACGGCCGTCGCAATTGGTATGTAAAGTAGCCATCACTTTACTATCCAGGGTGGGGCACTTCATCAATTTCATTATCATCTTCGTCATCAAGTTCATTAGGTAGTTGAATTAATTTAGAAATGAATATTCGTAAACTTTGTACAATGGCATAATGTAAAAGCAATTGCCAAGAAAAAAAAATATGGAAACGACAGAACTTAAAAGGCATGCCTAGTAACCATGTTTCCTTTTAATAATTCATTTCAATGAAGTTTGTGTGCTAACCGCGACGCAAACTTCAGAAGGTTTCATAACAACAACAATATACCGAGATTATTATCCTCATTTGGTTAGGGGAGGGTTTCCAGGAAAATTTCCTCCCTAACTGATAAATTAGAGGAAATTTTGCATATGGTAATTATATAATATTATGTATATTCAATTTATTTAGGTACAAAGTGAAAGTTCGGGTTTAAATTTTGCAAAAAAAACTATATTCACTATAGTCCCCAATTGGGGGTGGCAGAAGTGTACTGACCCAATTTTCGCCGACGATGTTTGGTCCCGATAGTAGGGGGCGAGCCTATTGTCATTATACCGGGCACAAAGCCAAACTCCGGACTGATACTCGGTATCTCTCCATAAAAAAATTGTCCTTGTCACACCTAGGATTCAAAAGGACTTCGTGATTCGCCATTAGACCAACAAGGCAGTCCATTAAAATAATTCACTGTTAAAAAAATAATTGTTGCAAAAAGTCCTTAATTTTTGCATAATATATTTTCGAATGACTGTCTTATCTGAGACAAGTCAAGAGTCTCCGTAGCCGGCGAGCATGTATGAGACGAACTATAAGAGTGGAGGAAGCCAGAGAGGTATGTAAGGAAAGAACCTGTTGGAACTCTGTACTCTCTCCATTTCCCGCAAGGGATCAGGCGTAATGATATAGATAGATAGATATTTTCGACTATTTTCTTTTGTAACCTGTCACCTTTCAAAAAGTTTATGACTTACGAAACGTGTTAATGTTTATTAGTTAAGAAATTAATAGACGTAATAAGTAGTGTACAAGCAAAAGTAGCTTGTAGCGCTGTGCAACCGTGGTGTTCTTACTGATCTCCAAGGTTAAGCAGCGTTCGACTCGGTCAGCCTGAGATGGGTGACCGTTGTGGCATTTTCATATTCGAGCATCTCTGCGCTTCGTAAGACACGATAAGCCGTTGGTCCGGTTACCTCTTAATGTGATAGTCGTTAAGCCGAGTTGAAAACTTAATAGGCGGCTTGATTAGTTCCAACAGCAGGTGGCCACAAACCTGCCTCCACCAATCCGCACTGGGTCCACGTGGTGGAGTATGACCTGATCTCTCTCACCTCAATTTGTGAGAGAAGGCCTTTACCCAGCAGTGGGCAGTATAGGCTGATATTGTAAGCAAAAGTACATCGGAAACGATATCCTCATATTACATGCATTCGTGTGATAATTGGTGGAGGGCTTGGTCCAGTGGTCTAATAGAGCTTTTGCCGCTTCGCCCTCTGGATCGAGTAGTCGCGGGTTCGATTCCCGCACGCGACAAATCTTTGTGTGATCCACAAATATTTGTTTCTGTCCCGGTGTTTGTTCATGTTAATTTCATGTTTGTAAATACACCCACGACACAGGAATAATTCCTATAATATTTTTCGCATAGGAAGGGTAGTGGTAGTTCTAAGTGCCAAACGAAATTAATATTTAATTCAATGGTGTTAAGGCATAAAACCATAAGTTTAGAAACGGGTCATGCCTCTTATTGCCATTGAATAAAGTATTATTTTCTTTGACACTGACAACTGTCACAGTGCCCACCTTACATGAAAAATTCAAGGTATAGTGGGGCTACGCTTGTGTTTAAAAAAAAAATCTTATACAAAATCATCAACACGTTGGTACATCCATCCACTTTGATCAAATTTCAACGTTTGTTTTCTCTTAACAAAATCTAGCTTGTAGAGTGCAGATTATGCTCTAATCTACCTCTGATATCCTTAAGTTGGCACTCAACCACTTTTACCTGATAGCACTTCGCGTCACAGAATTATTTAAAGTAGGTATATCAAAGAGCGCGACATTTAAATTTTAAGTCCTGCGAATAGCTTAATGCTTCGAAGGATTACTTAGTATTTTAACGGTAAGAAAATGCATTTACTTTAAGGTATAAGAATAAATTTAGCGTACAACTAAGCTTTCCATCCTGAATATATCTTAGTCAACCTTTACGAGTTTTATATTGATTTATTTAGCTTACCCAACAGACGTTATCATATGTCAATAAATTTGTTTGTGATCGATTAAATAAAAAAAAACATAACTGGGTTTTCCCCGAATTTCCCAATTTTTATTTTTATTAATCTGATTTGTCTGTCTCCCCTTTTCTCCAACGATCTCTATCCCCTGTCAATAATGGCCATTCTGTTCGATACCGTCGAGGTCTATTCTTAGAGGATTATTACGAACATTAAAAAAAAAACAGCCAAATCGGTCAAGTTATTCTCAAGTACTACCAAAAACAGCATTTAATTTTAATCCTAACAAAAGTCTTTGCAATTTCTTCTTTAGTGGATAAAAAATGCCTTTGTGATTTCGAGTCTTATATAACCAATGTTACATCTAACAAACTAGTAATAGAAGCTGACAATTTCACAAACCTACTAAGACAAATGGGTCAAAAATGTGGGCCGAAAATAATCGATACACACAGACTCATTATTGATACAACGAACGGACTCGATAATATCGAGTACCTGTTCTTCGTCACCGAAACAAGACATGTGGTCCGCACACCACCCCGTGGCCGGGGCGATGACCTATTCAGCCAGAGCAAACAACCCCAGATGTAACTGGCACTGCAAGCTTTTCCATCGCTGGATTTCTTTCATGAGATTTTTCTATCTCTATTTTCAAACGCTGTTGGATATCTTAATGAAATAGAACAGATCAGAATGGAATAAAATAAAATATTCGTAATGCGATACAACTTAAGAGGAAGTTGATTTTAAAAAACCTCGTTTAGAAATTATTCCTATGTCATGGCGCGTCAAAGACTTTCTATCATATAAACTTCGCAGAATGTCATAGGTGTGTTTACAGCTGTGTGTTATCGGCCAAAGATTTTTTCGTGCGGGGATTGCCTTCTCGATCCAATAAACGTAACAGTCTTCGCTGCAGAGATGGGCAAAATGTAATCAGATTAGTGATAACCACCCCGCTTGGGGAATATAGGCGCGTTGCTGCAATAACGATAAACGATTACATCCGCGTGACGTAAATTTTCAGAGCAAATCGCGTACACGGTGGTAAAATTTTAATATGGATCTAGACAATTCACGATAAGAAGACAGTACTCTACAAATACGTAGGTATTAGTAATAGTGCTTCTACGCGTGATGCAGAAGTAAAGGTCATGGGCAACGAGATATCGTTATCAATACTAGAAGCTTGATATTGTTTTGTGAAGCATGTTTGGACAGAGGAAAGGGAAAATAAAGTAAAGCTTCTAATTATTTAAATGCAGAGGCTACTTAAAAGTATTTATCTTTTAATACAAGTACAGGTGTTTATTTATTGTAATGACACCATAATCCCCCTTTAGGCATGCAAAAAATAATTGGCTGAAAATAGAAAACGAAATGCCTTACATAAAATCAGTCCAAAACTCACGAAAGCTGAAAAGCTTCGCTGTCTCACATTGACGTATCACGATTGCCCAAGCCAACCAAAGCTCTATTGAAAATATTTCATATCAGGTCAACCATTTCGTATATATTCGGAAGCGCTGTTCCACGCTACAGCGGCTGATTTTTTTTAAAAGCGAATGAAGGGTAGTTGGCGCCACTCTGTCGGCCACGGCGCGATCTTGTCGCTGGCACAGATCTACGGCACTGTCGCACAAACCAGGAAACGAAGTAAGTTCACTACAAAAATCTTTGAACTGGTTTATTTTATTTCCTTTACAATTTACATAATTGCCTGTCACATGTTTATTTCGATATGAAAGGTTGTAAGTGATTAATATCGATGTTCTTACAGAAATAAGACTAATTTTCCGAGTAAAAAAGTTCTATAGCTTATAATAAATCTGAACAAATAATTAAGCCAACACAACAACAACAATTTATTCTGGAATAAAAAGAGAATTATAATTTGTTTATTCATAAGTGTATATTTGTGTGTAAGAACAATATACTATCGAAGTCATATACATAAAGAATTTTCAAAAAAAAATTGCATCACTTAATCAGTGTCGTTAACAATACGAGTAAAAAACCTGCCCCTGATTTGAATCAAAAACCCTTGGCGTTTTCAACGGCTGTATTGATTGACCTTTATATCAGGTAGTATAATATGAAAAACCTCGATAAAAGCCCAGGCATGCGATTTCCACTGACCTAGACGATAAGATAATGTTATCAACATTTATTCGTTCAACAAAATCCACCATAAGCCCGCGCCGGACGGGCAGAAGGGGCGGTTGTGTTTATCCCCATACATGTTTTACACCCCTGCCGCTTACTCTACTATTCTTTCCCCTCTACATTCCTATGCGTGCGGAGCTTGCACTCACTATCGATTCAGTAAAATTCAAACAAGCGAGACATAGATATACCTTCATGCATTATGCATCTCAAATGCGGAAAGACCACGCCTTTTAGACGTCTGCGGATTACGGTCGCGTCTAGCCGCAACCAAGTGCACATTGGTAATTGAACAAATTTAATCAAGCACGATTGAATTTCTGTTTACCTGGACCGATTGAGAGATTATTAGATTCCTCATTCCCTGTTAAAGATTATTGTTCTCTAATTCAATAATATTTGTGTTCATTGTATATTATTGTAAGATCTGATGTTGAAAACTATATTAGTATTGCTTAGAGTCGCTGTTTTCAAAGAGATAGAAAACGGAATGCATAAAAGCAGCATATATGGTGAGTGATATACAAACTTACGGTAAACATAATAATTCAACACTAGGTATTTAAAACTGGATATGTTTGTTTTTAGTCCATATTTTTACTAACACCCACTATATCAGCCTATACTGCCCACTGCTGGGCAAAGGCCTAGGTCATACTCCACCACGCGGACCCAGTGCGGATTGGTGGAGGCAGGTGTGGACCACCTGCTGCTGGAACTTATCAAGCCGCCTATAACGCTTCCAACTCGGCTTAACGACTACCACATTAAGTGGTAACCGGAACCAACGGCTTAACGTGCCTTTCGAAGCACGGAGACGCTCGAATATAAAAATGGCACTACGGTCACTTATCTCAGGCCGACCGAGTCGAACGCTGCTTAACCTTAGTGATCGGTAAGAACACCACGGTCGCACAGCGCTACGAGCGCCTAACACGCTACTAACACTCATTTAACTGTAAATCAGAATATCCTTAGTTGAAGCGAAGAATACACCTTGTAGATATGTTGTAAGTATTGTATACTTTCTTCGGCTCGACCGCGTGAGCTGGGTAGCACATGCGTGGGGCAAAAGGACAAGATTTTTAAATTATAAATCATAAAATAATAACGAACAAAAAATAGGGGCTCGTTTTTTTAACCGACTTCTAAAAAGGAGGACGTTCTCAAGTCGACTGTATGTTTTTTTATGTTACGCGATCATTCGCCAATTATGAATCGATTTCGATGATTCTTTTTGCATCGGGTTCAGTATAGATTCAATCAAGGTGGTCCCATTTTAATTTCATTGGTATTGGACCTTGGACTTGGAAGATACACCAGGGAACTCCTTAACGACAAACAATACGAATGCGTAGATTGAGATATTATGGGTATTACGTCAATCCTATAGCTACTCTGCCATAGAACTAATCAGAATATTAACCAACTTCAAAAAAGGAGGAGGTCGACAATTCGTCTGTGTTTTTTTATAACTTCCTTATTTATGAACTGATTTTGATGATTCTTTTTGCGTTGGGTTTAGTATAGTTTCGAGGTGGTCCCATTTTAATGAAATCGGTATTGAACTTTGGACTTCGAAATTACATCAGGGAACTCGTTAACGGCGAACAGCACGGATGTATAGATTCCGTTGTTATGGTAATTATATCAATCCTGTAGGTACCTTGCTGTACAACTCAGCAAAATAATATAATATTGGTATATAAATATTAGTAATTAATTCACTTGTTACTTAAAAAAAAAATTGTAAAAAAAAGAAAAATCTTTTTAACAAAATAAAACCGACTTCAAAAAGCAAAAAATAAATATTTGAAGTCGGTGCCAAGTAACCGACTGCAATATCCGGTACCGACTTCAAATATTAATTTTTTGCTTTTTGAAGTTGGTTTTTTTTAAAGATTTTTTAAGAGTTTATGTTCAGTATCTCCAGTAGGTACAACTACTACTTCAAATTCCACAAGGATACAAAACAACAACCTATATTTCTGCCGCTGTTTGTGATAAATAGTTAAAAAAATGGTCTAATGTAAACTGAAATTTAATTAATTATTGCCGGTACTCCACAAAAGTTGCCCCAGAATTAGAATCAGCCCACTTTTGCGGCATTGGGCAGGAAAGTGGTAATGGAAGTGACCAGCGTGAGCATGTCAATTGCGTCTATAAGCAGGGTCATGAAAATGGCCAAAGTGGTTATGTAAGTATGATATGCCGCATTTATCTCTTTTATGATAGCTTCCCTACAGTCTACCACGCATAACAAATTGAATGTACTTAAATAAGGGGTTGTAGACATTGCCCGCTCAGTTAAAATGAAACTGGAATGGAAATGGGCCTAAATCATCACCAAATGGACCTCATTCAAACGGTACCATGATGGTACAAGACAGAGATTGGCAGAAGACTGGTCTTTCGTACATAAAAACCACGCAGACAGCAGTAGAACACATTAGGTTTATAAAATAAATGTAAGATCATCAAAAGATGAACAATACACTTAAAAGTATTAATTCGTTTTATTCATACCTCTTTTAAATCTACTTGCAAAGGTTTCATTCTTTACCATCCCGTCATAACATTGAAATGAAAGCTAGATATTTTAATGATAACTCAAAAGAATTGCAATCTTCAATTAATTTGCAAGCAGGCAGGCAATTTAATTAAAGTAATACTCTGCAGTGTCCATCATTTAAGACAAAGGTTAGTTGGTAGCAAGACATCAGTCACCCGGGGGCGAAAATTCTTTAGATGCCCTCCATGCCTCGAAGCGGTGGGGGGAACCTTACCAACCATTTATGAGCATTTCTCATCAAATACCGCCGTAGTGCGATCAAAGACTTTTCACAATCAATAATGCAATAAGTGGATGTATGGAGCTGTATAAATATTTTTCTATATTGTTACCGGAACGGAAATATTTTGAGGAATTTTTCGATATTGGAAGTAGAATTCCGTAGCGTAGTTTACCTGTATGATAAGACAGACAAGAATGTTTCGAAGTCACATTGTGACTAGTGTCACAACTAAAAGTTGGGATATTTTCATAATTTCAGGTTACATAATATAAAACTTTTCGGAAATCAAAAAATCTTAACCACTCATCAAAATACTGTCAAAACACCATTTTGTCTATTTAGTTACTTTACGAGTTATAACCTGAATACTGTACGTAGATAGATTACAATAATTTATCCATGCTTTTCTCTCAGAAGTTGCATTATTGGACTTATGACTACATTTGACCGAAAGGAGACAACCCACAGTGCAACATAAGACCATAAACACTAATAAACTTTTTGATTATTTGAGCACTCACCAGTAATCTAACGTTCTTGCGAATAGTCTGTACTATACAAGTAGATCTAAATGCAAAACAAGCAAGTAACGTTTCTCGTTGCTTTGTTTAAAGAAACTGTACCTCAATGAAAGGTTATACAAGTCGAAAATCATAGTTTTGAGAAAGTCGAGTTTTAATTTATAAAAATTCCTCTCACTTTTTCTACTGCACTTAATTGAATATTGATTACAGTCGTTGATAGACATTTACTTAAAGATTATTTTACTCATAGACTTAAGAAATTATTTTAATAGCTTTCTTAATATGAAGTAGTTAATTTACATGAATCATTACACACTTGGTTTTGGTTTAAAGTCGAAATGGTGTCGAATGATTACATAAGTATTTGATATGTAAAACGCATTTTTAAAATGGGTTCATCTACTGAATAACATTGGTGTAAACTGATACACGTGTAATTATATAAATATGCACCTTTTTATTCTATTCCTGCTGATCCCGTGAAAGGGTTTAATTCAAGTTGAATCCATAATGCAAATAAATATTTGAACAATCAGTTCAGTACACTAACATACACACAAACATATATACATTTTTCATAATTAACACTTACACTTACATTGTTAATTATGAAAAATGCTGCGTTATATTAATATGCATAAAAATTAACTTTCTCATTTTAAGCCTTAGGAACATAGGGATCAGATTGAAGAATAGCGATTTTTTTTCTGATGTATAATGTACAAAAATATCTAAAGTGCTATAACTCAAGTTGTATCACCTTTCATTGCATTCCCTCTTCGTTAAAACGTCCGCGTCCCGGGTCATCTGCTTTCGCGGCATAATTTGGTACAATATTACACAAATGTGTTCGTAGGTTGTAAATTTTACAAAAACCGAACCTTTACCGCCGCCGGATTGAGCTAGATTGTGTAGTCGCCGATTCGACTGCCGCACGGGACAAATCTTTGTGTGACATAAGTATTTGTTTCGGTCTGGGTGATGGTGCATGTGAATTTAATGTTCATAAACGCACCCACGACATGAGAATCCAAATAAGTGCCTTTTTAAATAAGAAACTAAAATAGAATTAAATCACTCGCATTCCATAAGTTGGATCCAAAATTCTATCCCTCAGAACAAATTTCGGATTATAGTAGTAGTGAATAAAAAAAAATATCTCGCCTTAGCAATGGAACTTGGCAAATCTCGGTGAAATACATTTTGACCTTTACTCCCCATTGTGTTATATTTTTAGAGTGAAATATTTTTATATATCGTGCTCTGTCCCATGGCTTTACTGGAATTTATAGATAAAGAGGTCCCAACCCGAAGGTACAGTAAAGAATGGTGTCTCGTGAGTTAAAGGTATAATAGTATGAACTTTGCCCCAAAATATAGGGCTACCTACACATTTAACCAAGTCATTGAATTTTATATTTATGCTTGTGAATAAGTTAACCACAACCAAATAGCTTTTGTATATACCAATATAGTTATTTAGATTACTAAATAGTCGACGTATTTTAGCTGGGTCAAATATGTTTCAATGTGGCTTATACAAGTTGTGTCGCAAATAACGCAAGACCTCAGACACCCCGACTAGATAATTGCTTCACAAATTCAATAGTAAAACCAAATTTCCAAATTTAAAATGAATGACTCCTTCTTTAAGCACTTTTATATCCCAATTAACAATGAAAGTTGTACGTGTATGTGTACGTATTGAGAAATACGTTTTAGAAATGCATTTGAAATATCCGTATTCATATGAATCAAGAATAAATTTAGTTTATTATAGCGCACTAAAGGAGTAACAGCATTTTTTTGCAAATTAAAAAACTATTTAAGATACAATAACAATCGTTAGAATCAATTCAGCTATCGACTTAGAACAAACTATTTTCAGGTCTTTTAGTTCAAGACACTCGTAGCGTTGGGCGACCGCGGTGTTCTCCCCGATTACCAAGGTTAAGCAGCTTTCGACTCGGTCGGCCCGAGATGAGTGAGCGTTTGTGGCATTTTCATATTCGAGCGTCTCCGTGCTTCGGAAGGTACGTTAAGCCGTTGGTCCCGGCTACCACTTAATGTGGTAGTCGTTAAGCCGAGATTGAAGCCTTAAAGACGGCTTGATAAGTTTCAACAGCAGGTGGCCACACCTGCCTCCATCAATCCGCACTGGGTCCGCGTGGTAGAGTATGACCTTATCTCTCACCTCGATTTGTGGGAGAAGACCTTTGCCCAGCAGTGGGCAGTATAGGCTGATGTTATATTATATATTATATACATATACTTTCATGTCTTGCGTTTATTATGTTACACCTTGTATATCTAAGTATCGTGTCATTGACGTGTATCATAATCACAAGTTTGGCCGTAGTATTTTAATACTACGTGTCATTTCGTATTCAAACTATCGATCATGTTAATTGGTACTTACCTACGTCAATATACGATACACCACAAATGATACAGATATGGATCTGCCTTGGATTGGGGGCTATAATTTCTTTTGCTGTTATTAAGAACGCTTCAAAACTTTAAAGCCTAGTTATGCCTAACACGTTAAATAAAAAAAACTACTACTAAATTTAGAAACAAGATTTATAATAATTATAAATCTTGTCCTTCTTCCTAAACTTACCAACAGCCCATTGTTCTCCGCACATAAATAAATCACAATAGGAGTACCTACATACTCATTTCGCCTGAATACAGACATAATAAATGAAAACAGCCACGGGTACCCTGCCACTTTCTATTTCTATGACAAAGGGAGTTTACTACATACTTTTGTAAGGGGAAAATTGGGCTTCTTGTGTAAAATGTTCTGCCAGATAAAACAAGGTTCCGCGATCTAATTTTGGAACTGTACCCCTACTTTGAGTTGAGAAAGTTATTCTCACCAGTAAGAGCGTTTATAACTTGGAAAGTTGCTTATAAAAAATATAAAGCGTAGCAGAAACGCGAGGAACAAAATCTCTCTTTTGATCATTGAGTTATGTAGTACAGAGAAGCTACTCCAAAAAAAAAATGGCGCAACTTATTGTTATGACCGCGAAGTTATTGGGGCAGTATGTGCTTTCATAGATTATAATATATTTTGTGTGTCGAGTATCTATCTCAGTGCGTATGAAGGTCAGACAGCATCGGCAGTATAATTATTAATTATTATTCACTACAAAACCTAATTATAAATTGTGATTGGTGTTATACTTTGTTTTTGAGCATAAATGGCAAAATTATTTATAAAGCATAATATTGACATGGTTACTTCTTGTTGCAAATTGACAATATTTAAAATTGAAGTTGTTTTAGCGTTAATTACTTTTTATATATTGCAAAACATATCAAGAATACATAATTCAATTTTTTTAAACTTATCTATCTATCTATATCATCACGCCAGATCCCTTGCGGGTTAAGCAGAAAGTACAGAGTTTCAATGAGCTCTTCCCTTACACACCTCTCTGGCTTCCTCCACTCTCATAGTTCGTCTTATACACGCTCGCCGGTTACGGAGACTCTTGACTTGTCCTTCAGATAAGATCGATCGATCTATTTGGTCATGGTAAGATAGTCTAGGTCTTCCCCGATACCTACATCCTTTCACTTTCGCATTGTGTGTCTGTTTTGTCATTGTTTCTTCTGACATTCTTTTTTATATCCTACCCGAACCAACGGAGCATACCCTTTCTCATCTTTACACCGATACTATCTTTCATACCTACTCGCTTTCTGACTACGCTGTTGCGAATACGATAGGTCAGCTTCACTCCCGACATCTTCCGTAGAGCTCGCATTTCTGCCGCATTTATCCTTCTTAATTTTTGGAGGGTAACTTACTTAATGGAAAGGTATACCTTTATATGTTAATAATATCTATATGATTATTATTATTTCATGATCACGTCGGCTGAGCGACATTCCATGACGCTCCAAACCTCCGATGATGTTAAGTCCTATAGGCAGCTCAATGGACAGATATTGAAGTCCTTGCGACACGGTCCTTCAATACAAGGCGTATTAAGGAGACCATAGTACAGAACAAGGGCTCTAAAGTGTTCGCAAGAGACGCGTCTATTGGACAAAGCCAGTTGACGAAGCTGAAGACAGAGGACGGAAACATAACGTCGAATAGGTCAGAGGTGCTTAGGGAGATAGATAGGTTCTATGGGCAGTTGTATACCTCAGTAGCTGAACCTGTTGTTGACTTGGTAAAAGACCCAAGAGTCAAGCTAACCCGACACTACACTGAAGATATCCCGGACATCAGCCTGTACGAGATACAAAAACTCAAAAACAACAAATCGCCGGGCGAAGACGGAATTACCGCAAAGCTTCTGAAAGCGGGCGGAACGCCGGTACTTAAAGTCCTTCAGAGGCTGTTTAATTCCCTCTTGCTCGAAGAGAAAACGCTGGAAGCACGGAACAGGGGTGTGGTGGTACTGTTTTACAAAAAAGGTGATAACACTTTACTAAAGAATTTTAGGCCCATTACACTGCTGAGCCATGTTTAAAAGTTGTTTTCGAGAGTCATCACGAATCGTCTCGAACGCAGGCTTGATGACTTCCAGCCTCCCGAAGAAGCCGGTTTCCGGAAAGGCTTTAGTACCATAGATCACATACATACGCTGCGGCAGATTATACGGAAGACCGAGGAGTATAATCGGCCACTATGCTTGGCGTTTGTGGACTAAGAGAAAGCCTTCGATTCGATCGAGACTTGGGCGGTTCTTAGATCTCTCCAGCGATGCCGCATTGAGTATCAGTACATCGAGCGAGTTTTAGATTACCTAAATTTAATCATAAATATTGTAATATCGTGTTATCATCGTGTTATTTAATAATTATGACGGATTGTTTCAGAGAGCACAAGGGATCTGTGACAAGAAACATCTGGCTGCCGAGCTTCAACATGTCAAGCAAGTCCTGCACGACAATAAGCTTCGAGTCCCACGCCAACGTCACAGTGACCGAGTGAAACCAGCCACAGTCGAGCGTCTCCCTGCTGTACTACCTTACATAAGAGGAGTCACAGACAAGATTGGCTACATCTTGAAGCGTGCTTCAATTAAAACATTTTATAAGCCGCCAAAGAAGATCAGTCAGTTTTTACCATCTGTCAAGTGTCACACCCCTCTTCAAGATGCAGGAGTATACAAGCTTGATTGTGAATGTGGTCTCTCTTACATAGGACAAACAAAAAGACCAGTAAAAACTCGGGTTAAAGAACACATAGCTGACCTAAAACACCGTCGCTCAAAGAAGTCTGCAGTCTGTGAACATGTCCTTGACCGCACCCGCCATAACATCAGATTTGATAGACCACAAATCCTCGTGAAAGAACACCGATTCCTACCAAGGATGGTTCGCGAGGCTATTGAAATTAAAAAACATCCTAATTTCAATAGAGAAGATGGCTGGGTGCTTCCATCGTCTTGGGATCCAGTAATTAATATAATCAAATCTAAAACCAAGCATAACACTGCAAGACCTCAAGACACCGTGAGCTCATTCTGCGTAGATCGGACCAACAAAAACAAAAATAATTAAGAAGTTTGAGGGTACCCCGGAACAACTATGCCTTTTGGACGTCTAACACCTCAGTCCTTCCCGTGACCATGGGTGCTGCAAAACACTCGAAACGTCGGGAACTTAAAAATCAAAATAAACCGCGATATAATCCGAAAAAATAGTTTTATTTCATGTGTAATATTCGCGTAAATCTAAGAACTCAGAATTATGACGGATTTATCTGATTGATAGATTCTAAAACAAGCTAGACTTATATCTATATTTATCATTCCAAAAAATAAAAAAATACCGATATATGGTTTAAACATTTTTTAAAGGATTGTATTATAATAACATTATTATTAATTAAAATTAATGATCACTCAAAATTAATTATCACCTGCTTTAACGGTGAAAGAAAACATCGTGAGAAAACCTGCATGCCTAAAAGTTTCTCGAAGGAATGTGAAGGTCGCCAACCCGCCACTGGGCCTGCGTGGTGGACTATGGCCTAAGCCAGCAGTTTGAGAGGAGGCCCGTGTCCAACAGTGGGACAGTTTCTTAACAGGGCTAATATTATTATTATTTTATTATCATCGTAGCGAGTTATTCAGTAAAAACAATACCTGTTTGTGTGTTTAGAACCAACTAAATTAATCCGTATTAAAAACGTAGGGTATGATTTGATGATTTGTTTAATGCCTTAGTTCCCAAAAAGTGGTCCAGTTGGACCCCCAGGGGTCCACGAGAGACTCAACGGGGGTCAAAGTTGGCGTGACAAAAAAATGGGGGTTCACAATTCGTAAGTGGGAGTCCACGAAAATTTATTTGCTTTCGATGGTGAACAACTAAAATGTTGGCTTGACTTCACCTATCAATGTAGGCAGATAATATTTTAAGAAGCTCAGCGACTGTTACTTGTAAAAACTTACATATTCCATATTCAGTACAACGTGTCGAGAGCTTGCAAAGCGCCGCCGCCGCCGCCACCGCTGTCCGCAACACTTGTTCAGACATGCAAAGGGACGAAATACGACTTGTGGTGTGTGTGTTTGCAATCTTGCATGAACTTGTTTGATTCTTCACCAATATAAATACGAATGCCAATGCCCAGGCCAAACGTTATTCATTTGTTTCCGGAATTTCGAAAAGAAAAGTAAAGTAAAGTGAATCGATGTTAGTGTTTGCCAGTGTCAGAAAAAGTAAGTATTTACCTGCGTATTTGTTATACATACTTTTATTTTATGTTGAAATAAGTATATTTGTATTGCTTGCGTGTGGTAGGTACGTATTAATAATTAAATACTGAACAGAGTCATTATTATATACTTCTATAAAATAACAGAAAGCCGAGAAAGGTTGTCCCTACTTTATTAGTATTTTGTTATCCGACTGTGTGGTGGTTCACTAAAGGAGAGATATATTATGATTGACCTGCATGATTGTAAATATTTCAGGTTCCTTATGCTAAGTTACTTAATTAAATATATTTTTATAGATTGTAAGCGTCTTTACGTACCCGTAACGTGCATCAGATTAATAAGTAAATAATCAAAATCGCGGAGTTTTAATATCAAAATATTATTTAAAAGTATTTTCTATCGAATTTACAGAAATATATCAAAATATAGAATAGAATAGAATAGAATACACTTTATTGTACACCAACATAAGCAAGAACAACAAACAAAGAAAATAAAATATACACATACAAATGGTAGCACAATTGGCGGCCTTATTACTAACAGCAATCTCTTCCAGGCAACCAACATTCCAAAGAGCTGAAGAGAGAAATAAGGCAGTTGGTGGCGTACACTATCATTGAACTATTTACATTTAATAAATCTAAATACTAATCTACATACATAGACCTACACTACATACAACATACATATATATATTTATATACATACATATACTTACACACTAATACATACTAATAGGTAAAACACAATAGAAGAATTATGAAAGACAAGAAGAGAGCAAATGATTTTTTACCATACATTTAAAAGAAGCTTGTGTCTTTGCTCGTCTGATAGACACGGGCAATGCATTCCACAAACGTACAGCTTGAACTGTAAAGGATTTATTAAAGAAGTTTGTGGAATGCATCGGTGTGTTCAGTTTCAGGTTTTCCGATGACCTTAAGAACCCTGGATGTGTTTCGTGGATGAACTCAAATCGTTTTTTGAGATAAGGAGGAGATGCTGGATTAAACAGAATACTGTATAGAAGTGATAATATGTGAGCGTTCCGGCGAAGTCGAATAGGTAGCCACTTGAGCTTTGCGCGAAAAACAGAGACATGATCATATTTGCGTAGACCAAATATGAACCGTATGCAAAAATTTTGGAGTCGCTCAAGTTTATTCAGTTGTTCTTCTGAAAGATCTAGATAGCTGGTGTCTGCATAGTCGAGGATAGGAAGGAGAAGTGATTGAGCGAGCGCAATTTTAGTGGCAGTAGGGAGAAAATTTCGCAGCCTTCGCAGTGAACCTGCTGAGGCGAAGATTCTCCGACTAATGTCTTGAAGCTGCGGTCTCCAAGTGAAATTAGTATCTATGTAGATACCCAAATTTTTCACTGTTTTACTAAAAGGTATCATAATGCCGTCAAGCATGATCTTAGGAAGATGCAGCCAGTCGATGCGTGTGGTCATTTTGGAACTGCCAACAATGTTATATATTTATAAAAAATGTTTTACATTACATTAAAATCGGTTCAGCTATATTCATAAAACTCTATTATGGATCTTAATCCATCTATGAACCGATTTATTGCTTTTAATAATTAGATTCAGTTTGCCGTTGGTACTTTGTTTATTTCATTGCAATAATTAATTAAGTAATCCTATTCTGTTAAAATAGCCACATCTTGTTGAATAAGATCGCCTTATGATTGGTAACTGATACGAATCATGGCTGAAACGAAGAAGAAATGTCGACAGTATAGTGTTGATTATTTAAAATTTGGTATTCTTCAGTCAGAGGCAGACAAGCGATTGCTCATTGATTTGCCTTTAATGCAACAAAGTTTTGAGCAATGACTCTATGAAACCATCGAAGCTCGAAGATCATCTAAGAAGGTGTCATCCTGATAAAATAGGTAATGATTTGAAATATTCTCAAGCATTGAAGGACAAATATGAAGAGACCCACCGTGCACAGTATGTTTGCTTTAACATCTGAAAGATGATGGCTTGCGGGCATCTTACAATATCTCATTACTTATAGCGAAATCTGGAAAACCGCATACCATTGGAGAACAGTTAATTTTACCCGCTGTTGAAGAGGTTTTAAAAACTGTTCTGCACAAATCTTCATTTGAAATACTCAAAAGAATTCCTTTGAGTAACAACACTGTACAAAGACGTATTGATGAAATGAGGTCTGCTATTGAAAGTTTCTTATGTAATTAGTTAATAATTATCTGCAAACAACTCATTTTTCTATTCAACTGGACGAAACAACTTTACCTGGTAATGAAGCATTATTATTGGCATATGTTCGATTTGTTATGGACGAAGAAATTCATGAAGAGCTACTATTCGCGAAAGCTTTGGAGACGGACACTAAAGGTAAATCAATATTTAATGTCCTGCGTGGTTTTTTTTAAGGAACTATCGATTCCATTCACAAACGTTATTTCGGTGGCAACAGAGGGAGCTCCTGCCATGGTCGGGCGATATCGTGGGTTTATAAGCCATCTTAAAAGAATTATACCAGAGGTAACTGCAATTCACTGTGTCATCCATCGACAACACCTAGTAGCAAATAATTTGAGTGATAGATTGCACCAACCGCTTCAATTTGTGATTAATGCAGTTAACAAAATAAGAAGCGTTGAATAC
This sequence comes from Phalera bucephala, assembly GCA_905147815.2. Taxonomy (NCBI): domain Eukaryota; kingdom Metazoa; phylum Arthropoda; class Insecta; order Lepidoptera; family Notodontidae; genus Phalera; species Phalera bucephala. Next base: position 25,721,096 of record LR990613.1, on the reverse strand, counting down.
GCGTTTATTTGCACAATTGTGCGATGAAAATGATGAAGACTTCCAACGATTGCTTTTATATACTGAAGTACGCTTGTCGAAAGGTGCTTGTTTAACAAGATTTTACTCACTTTTTGAATCAGTTTTAAAGTTTCTGGAAAGTAAAGATCCTGATTTAAAAGAAAACCTGATCAATTTGAAAGCAGACATCGCGTATTTGACAGATTTGTCCAAAAAAATTAATGACATTAACTTACAATTACAAGGGGACAGCCTCAATTTAATAAGAAAAAAGGGTGTAAGTTTAGCTTCTCTTGGAAAATTGAAATTTATAAAGCAAAATATTAGTCGGCGCGAATTTTCCCAATTTTGAAACTTGTCACAAGTAGATATCCTTGATGAGGATATTCAGACATACGTTCAACATTTAAGTGCCCTGCATGATGACTTCAAATTCAGATTTGAAGATATTCTGACGATGAAAATACCATCATGGATCATTGATGAAACGGAAGTGGAGAATGTTATATTACAAAAGGAGCTACTCGAGCTTAGCACTAATGAGGAACTGAAGGTAAAATTTAAAAGAGGGTATCAAACATTTTGGCTGCAGGCAAAAATACCTGAAAAATATCCTGGATTGTGGGGAATTGTGAGAAAGCTTTTGATAGCGTTTCCCTCGTCATATCTTGTCGAAAAAAGTTTTAGGGTCGTTACAAACCTTTTAAAAAAGAAGGAGCAGATTGAATATCAAGGAACGGTTTGCGGTTATTCCTAATAAAACTGAAGCCAAATATTAATTATTTGCTGTCAATTCATCAAGTACATCCCTCCCATTAAAATTATGACTATTTTGTGATTGTCATTGTAGAAGTTACGTTACGTTATTAATGTTTAATTTTAATTATATTACGACTGTTATCATATTAGAATGTAATATGATAACAATAATAACTAATAGTGTAATAGTTACAAATTTGAATAAACACAACACAAAAAATATAATATTTTTCTTTTTATTTTTACCACTTCAAATGGGGAGTTTTCTAAATGAAATAAGTGAGAATTGATTGGTTCCTTGTGCTGTGAGTAGATGTCAAAAAAGTAAAGTTGGTAGGAATCACTTTTTTGATTAGCCAACTTTACTTTGTTGACATCCACTCACAGCACAATCAATTAATTAATTAACCAATCAATTCTTACTTTTTTTTGAAAACTATTTATTCGTGGTTTGAACTCGCCGCAACGCAAATTTCCATAGATGTAATCTTCAAATTTTTTGACGAGTTTTGGGAATCTGGTAGGAATGTAGCTGCAGGGGGTCCACCGGAACCAGCTAAATTTTGAAAGTGGTCTATGAGAAAAAAAAGTCTGGGAATCTCTGGTTTAATGCATTGATCAAAGGTGCAGATTTTGGATTCTAAAGTTCCCGCGTCGTTTTTTGGGTGTAAAAACTGATTTAAAATATGCCTGTGTAATAATATCGACATTTACAGATATGGTCAAGGCAAAATAAAAGGTGTAAATTGTATTTCTGTTTTCTTTTTAGCGCTACTTTTTCTAAATCTCACAATGGCATATTTTTGAAATAAAACTTAGCACTCGAACATGTCTCATTGCAGCACCTGTCACAAAGTGACCCAGATAGAGTATGCACTCATAATTGCTACAAAAAAAAATTGTTGACTTGTCTTTTAGAATAAGTAATAAATAATATCGACCAATATCCATCCTTCCCTTTCTATCAAAAGTCTTGGAGCGTCTGGTACACAGACAGCTCAGCTACTTCCTTTCCTGTCATAGCCTTCTAAATCCTTTACAATCTGGTTTCCGCCACGGACATAGCACGGTTACGGCACTCGTTAAGATTACTGATGACATCCGTCTTGGTATGGAGAATGGACAGTTAACCGTGCTATCATTATTAGATTTCAGTAATGCCTTCAACACTGTTAACTTCGATATACTCCTTGCTTTCCTTCGCTCTATTAACGTATCTCCATCAGTGCTCGACTGGTTTCGCAGTTATCTGCTTGGTCGTCGGCAGCGTGTTCGCCGGGACGAGTCCGTCTCTGCTTGGTGTGACGCAAAAGCCGGCGTTCCTCAGGGCGGCGTTTTATCTCCTCTTCTTTTTACTATTTTTATTAACTCAATTTCCCGATATTTTACTTCTTCCTACCACCTTTACGCAGACGACCTGCAAATTTACTCTCAGGCCTCACTCTCAAATCTTAGTGAAGCCATTGAAAACACAAACAAAGATCTATGCCAAATAACTAAATGGACCAAATCTTACGGATTGACAGTGAATCCCGTCAAAACGCAAGTTATCATTATAGGCAGCTCTCGAATGATCAATAGAATTATTTGGTTAACTCTCCCACAAATATTCTTCGACGGCGTTATAATTCCCTATAGCGAATCTGTGAAAAATCTTGGGGTTTTGCTAGACCATTGTCTGACATAGGTTCCACAACTAGTAGCACTAGCTTCTAGAAAATATATGTACATGTATATAATACAATGGTTTAACGACATGACAAAGGCAGTAGGATTGCATTACTCTGTTTTCTGGAGAGTAGGTACTCTATATACTCCCTCCGATCGGGAGGAGTATATAGTGTTTCATTTAAGCCATATGGTTACACATAATTCTACAAGCTGTAGGTACCTAAGTATCCTTACTTGATAAGCTTGTTCTCAAAGTAAATTAAATATTCTCTATCTCTCTCTCTATCTATATCATCACGCCAGATCCCTTACGGGGTAGGCAGAGAGTACAGAGTTCCAACAGGCTCTTTCCTTACATACCTCTCTGGCTTCCTCTACTCTCATAGTTCATCTCATACACGCTCGCCGGTTATGGAGACTCCTGACTTGTCATGGTAAGATAGTCTAGGTCTTCCCCGGTACCTACATCCTGTCACTTTCGCATTGTGCGTCTGTTTTGTCATTCTTTCTTCGGACATTCTTTCTATATGCCCGAACCAACGGAGCATACCCTTTCTCATCTTTACACCGATACTCTCTTTCATACCTATTTGCTTTCTTACTACACAGTTGCGAATACGGTCGGTCAGCTTCACTCCGCACATCTTCCGCAGAGCTCGCATTTCCACCGCATTTATCCTACTTTCATTCTAATACTAAATATTCCTTCGCATAAAAAGACTCGTATGACTGCTTTTTTTCTACACTCAACAAACTCAAATTTCGAATCGACTGTGAGAACTTACAGAAAATTACAGAGCATTGTGGCTTATTTAAAACAAAATTCCTACCTCTCATCTGTCTTTTCTGAAGATATATTTCAATTATTGTATCTACATAATAAAACTCACTGACTGATAGACCCCGCACAGCTCAGCCCGTTGGGTCTACAAGCATGAAATTTGGAACTGGATTTCCCCATATACCTAAAGTAATATCCCTCAAGAGCATTCCGAATATGAGATATTTAATTTATTTAGGGGGTAAAAGTGTCGCCGATGGGTTTTCCCATCGGGCACAATGCCAGCTAGTATGTAAATATATTACCTACTGTGTTGACCTCTGTACGTACTAAACAAATTGGGTACCTATAGGCTAGTTATGTCTGTTCAGTATTTTTCTCAAAACAAATAATACATAAAGTCATCGGGATATAGATAGTAGGTATTACCTATTGATAAGTGAGTTCTTTATCTATCTCCACATGAGCCAATGTAAACGGCTTATAGGTAGCAAGGAAATGGACAAGAGAAGGAGTAGCGAGAACTTTTAGTTTACATTAAATACACATGTTGCTGGTCCTTTTTACAAGCTTTTATTTAACTTGCAATGTTCGTATGTCTGTCTGTCTTCGGACTTTCTGTATGTCTGTCTTTTCGGTTCAAATCTTGTGATCCATTTTTACAAGCTTTTATTTAACTTGCAATGTTTGTATGTCTGTCTGTCTTCGGTCTGTCTTTGCGGTTCAAATCTTGTGATCCATTTTTACAAGCTTTTATTCAACTTGCAATGTTCGAGTCTGTCTGTCTTTCTAGTTTAAATCTGGTGATCCATTTTTACAAGCTTTTAACTTGCAAAGTTCGTATGTCTGTCTGTCTTCGATCTTTCTGTATGTCTGTCTTTCCGGTTCAAATCTTGTGATCCATTTTTACAAGCTTTTATTTAACTTGCAATGTTTGTATGTCTGTCTGTCTTCGGTCTGTCTTTCCGGTTCAAATCTTGTGATCCATTATTACAAGCTTTTATTCAACTTGCAATGTTCGAGTCTGTCTGTCTTTCTGGTTTAAATCTTGTGATCCCTTTTACAAGCTTTTATTTAACTTGCAATGTTCGAGTCTGTCTGTCTTTCTGGTTTAAATCTTGTGATCCATTTTTACAAGCTTTTATTTAACTTGTAATGTCCGTATGTCTGTCTATCTTCGGTCTTTCTGTATGTCTGTATTTCCGGTTCAAATCTTGTGATCCATTTTTACAAGCTTTTATTCAACTTGCAATGTTTGAGTCTGTCTGTCTTCGGTCTTTCTGTATGTCTGTCTTTCCGGTTCAAATCTTGTGATCCATTTTTACAAGCTTTTATTTAACTTGCAATGTTTATATGTCTGTCTGTCTTCGGTCTGTCTTTCCAGTTCAAATCTTGTGATCCATTTTTACTAGCTTTTATTCAACTTGCAATGTTCGAGTCTGTCTGTCTTTCTGGTTTAAATCTTGTGATCCATTTTTACAAGCTTTTATTTAACTTGTAATGTTCGTATGTCTGTCTATCTTCGGTCTTTCTGTATGTCTGTATTTCCGGTTCAAAATTTGTGATCCAATTTTACAAGCTTTTATTTAACTCGCAATGTTTGTATGTCTGCCTGTCTTCGGTCTGTCTTTCCGGTTCAAATCTTGTGATCCATTTTTACAAGCTTTTATTCAACTTGCAATGTTTGAGTCTGTCTGTCTTTCTGATTTAAATCTTGTGATCCATTTTTACAAGCTTTTATTTAAATTGCAATGTTCGTATGTCTGTCTGTCTTCGGTCTTTCTGTATGTCTGTCTTTCCGGTTCAAATCTTATGATCCATTTTTATCAAGCTTTTATTTAACTCGCAATGTTTGTATGTCTGTCTGTCTTCGGTCTGTCTTTCCGGTTCAAATCTTGTGATCCATTTTTACAAGCTTTTATTCAACTTGCAATGTTCGAGACTGTCTGTCTTTCTGGTTTAAATCTTGTGATCCATTTTTACAAGCTTTTATTTAAATTTCAATGTTCGTATGTCTGTCTGTCTTCGGTCTTTCTGTATGTCTGTCTTTCCGGTTCAAATCTTATGATCCATTTTTATCATGCTTTTATTTAACTTGCAATGTTCGTATCTGTCTGTCCGTTTGTCTGCCTGTCTGTCTTTTATCTGTCTGTATATCTGTCTCTTTCCGGTTCAAATCTTGTGATCCATTTTTCAAGCACTTGCAAGTTGGATACTTGCAATTGAGCTGAAATTTGGCATACGTATGTAAGTTCGGTGACTGTTGGTATACAACCGGATAGTGTTCAGGGTCTGATGATGAAGCCGAAAGGTGGCCAATGGAACCACCCAACTACTCAATATAACTGCGCCGGGTTTGGGCTTCTTGGATTTGTCTTGACGACTACCTTAGACCTGGATGGTGTACAAGGTCTGAAGATAAAGCCAGAAGGAAGCTATAGGAACTGCTCAACTAACTAACTAACTAGTTTTTGCCATAAAAGCTTGTTTTTAAAAAGGTTTTCTTAAATTATGTTGATTTCCCTACTCACTCCCTCGCAAGTGGTTGATGACGATCCGCTACGAGATAATTCTATAGATAGGTATACCTAATGTATTTCGAAGCAGAGTTTCTATATCACTTAATATTATAAAACAAAGTCTCCCGCCGCGTCTGTCTGTCTGAACGCGATAAACTCAATACCTACCAAACGGATTTTCATACGGTTTTCACCAATGGACGGAGTGATTCAAGAGGAAGGTTTATGTGTATAATTCTCCCGTGCGAAGCCGGAGCGGGTCGCTAGTATCTTATAAAAGCAAAATCAATAAGTATAAACAATAGAATCCAGAGAAGTTATACCCACATAATGTCTTGCGCCCACGATAAATGTATTTCCCAGAAATACGAGTACGCGAACTTTATTATAGAACCCGCATCGACAAGGCCAATCACGTTCAATAGAAACAAATAGAGGCTAAGGCGCAAACAATAGCGAAATCCAAAATTAACCCAAGTTGCCTCAGGCGGAAAAGATTTTAATTAAACTTCATAGTCCAACCTCAAAAGGTACATTTTGAAAGTTGGCTACATCAAATAAGATAGATACACCATGATTGGCATTTAGGAAGATTGTGTAGCAAGTTTAGGAATCTCTTTTACACCGTCACGCCTATATTCCCCAGAGGGGGTGGCAGAGGTGTACTGAGTACACCCACGTTTCGCCGACGATGTTAGGTCCAATGTAATAGGGGGCGAGCTTATTGCCATATACCGGGCACAATTCCAGACTCATACTGGGAAGTTTTTGTTACAAAAACTACACTTGTCCGACCTAGGATTTGAACCCAGGACCTCGTGATCACAAAGCGATGCGCTTTGCCAACAGACCAACGAGGCAGTCGAGTCGAGGAATCTCTTTTCTTTATTTTAAAATAGATTGTAACATATTTTTAAACATTGATGATTATTCATATTCGGATAACTAACTTCGGATAACAAATATTAAGATTAAAATGAATGAATGAATGAATGATGATTGCCATGTAGGTAAGTATTTAAAGTCTTCATAGCCTGCGGCAAATTGAATTACTCCAATGATTTCGCTCACATCACAAAACATTACCATTGCATATTTAACCTCGTACGTACATACAAAGATGTTAAAATAAAAAACTTCTAACAAGCAAAAAACGCTCTTCTTTCTATCATCGTTTACATTTCTTACCACCAACAGGAGAGTCCCCAGGCTGCCCCGTCAAAACAAGCTGACGATGCGGCACTTTCAACTTAGATACAGAAAACTACGCAGAAATCTGGAACGTTTTTTCTCCGCCCCGACTTTAGGGGCCGTTAAAATATTCAACATAGGAGCGCAGCGAGATTAGAACTTTAGTTCCAAAACAGCAAGAACGCGCTCTCTATTGTAACAATGGACCTGTCAAGTTTCGCATGAAGAGCAATAAATCTGTGCAAGCTTTAACATTTACCTTCCACGGCGAGGGAATGTTACGAATGGAAATAAATTGCACCTAATTCAGAGCCAAATCGGCGAGATGAAATTGAAATTGAGATTGGGCTGTGTAACGGTGCTATACTGTACTACATAGTGATCCAAACGGGCTTCTTACTTGGTAACGGCGCGCTGTAATTAATGCCCCTTTGGAGGGATTATTGCCACAAATCCGCACTTTCAATTTGTGCCATTGCTTAATGTTCGTTCGAGAGAAATACGAGCTGTTTTTGTATACCTAGGCACTGACTAGGTAGGTAGGTATACAAACAGCTCGTATTTCTCTGCCTACCTAAGCACGTTACAATGTGTAAGTCTTTAACCTAAAGATACTAGAAAACTAACTTTTAACTAACTAACTTTTAAATGAAATAAAATAAAAACAATTTTTTCCAACTTCTAAATTATTTAATATATAGTTGGAGGTGGGATGTTGGAAACTACCTACGTACCTAAATTAAATTAGGTATAAAAATCAATCACATTTGTTGTTATGAAAACGTTTAAGCTGTGCTTGTTAGATGTACCTAATTATTACAAGCTTTTATTTAACTGGCACTGTTCGTATGTCTGTCTCTCTTTCCGGTCCAAATCTTGTGATCCATTTTTCAACAACTTTCGGTTATACGATTGCGCTGAAATTTGACATACCTTAAGTTCGGTGACAATGCAATAATATGATACCATGGAGCTGGTTTGATGATGGAGTCGGAAGGTGGCCATGGGAACATGTCAACTACATAATATATCCACCTAGTGTTTAGTCTTGTTAAATTGGTATGAACAAGTAATATCCAATCAGGTGATGTTCAAGGTCTGTGGATGAAGAGGAAAGGTGGTCAAGGGATTCCCTTGACCACCTACTCAACATAACCCCGACTTGTTTGGGCTAGTTGTATTTATCTTAACGAGTTTTGTAGACCTAGATGATGTTCAGAGCCTGATGATGAAGCCGGAGGGTGGCCAACAGAACTACCCAACTATTCAAAATAACCCCGTCGTGTTTGGGCTTGTTGTATTTTGTCTCGACGAGTTCTGTTGACACGGTTGAGGTCCAGGGTTTGAAGATGGAGCTGGAGGGTGGCCAACGGAACTACCCAACTACTCAACATAACCCCGAAGTGTTTGGGCTCGTTGAATTTGTCTTGAAGAGTTTTGTAGACCCAGATGATGTTCAGAGTCTGATGATGGAGCCGGAGGGTGGCCAAGAGCACTTCCCAACTACTGAACATAACCCCGCGTGTTTGGCCTAGTTCGATTTGTCTTGACAAATACCATAGTACTTGTCGGTCTCCGTTGTGTTTTTACTATAAAAGCTTGTTTTTAAAAAGGTTTTTTTATATTAAAATTATTGATAAGACTAATAATCACACCTACTACCTATATTACTAAAAATATTTTTTTTTAAGTAGAGATGTATCGTGAACACCTACCTTTTGTCGACGATGTTAATTCCCATGTAATATAGGGGGCGAGCCTGTTGCCATTTTACCTAGCACAATTCCAGTCTCCGAACTCATACTGGGAGTTTTTCAATAGAAAAATTACCACTTTGTCCGACCTAGGATTCGAACCCAGGACCTTGTGATCGCTACGCGCATTATTCGCCACTTGGACAACGAGTTCATTTTTTACTTCATCATCATCATCATCTCAGCCTTTACCCGTCCACTGCTGAACATAGACCTCCCCAATCGCTCTCCAGCGCAATCGGCCGGTTTTTACATACCTAATATTAATTAAGATCTGTTATGTCAAATCCAAATGACGGAGATATTATAGAACGGAGACAGGATAGGCTGAGAAGAAGGAAAGTAGACCGAGTTCCAAATCGGTATAATAGGGCTAGCCCTTGAAACTTACAAGGAGGCGAGTCTAGCCGGATCATACCGTTTATTGCAATGTAAGGCAACTCCGCGTTGATACGCAGCATGTTTGCCGAAACACGGCTGGATCGCTAGGCGGCAGGACATTGCTGGGAGGGTGGGGACCAGCCGCGGCCGTAGCCTACCACGGGCGAAAGTACTACCTGTTTAATACTGCCAAGGGACCATGTGTAGAGAATCGAGAGTAGATAAATACAACGGATTCGAGTAGTTTAATCCACCAAATAAGTTTTATAGTTATACCTATGTATATAGTTTATAGTTATATTGTAGTTATATGCACGTAAAATTAAAGTTTGATGATGATGATAAATATAATTCACGTAACATCAATGCATATAGGTAACAAATAACCAGGTTGTACCTACCTGGTAGGTACCCTACCTAATTTTTTACCCCTGTAAGTAGAAGTGGTCATAATCTGGACTCCATTTCCATTATACGCAGATTATAAAAATAATCCACAGATTATGAGAATACCTTAAGGCTTGCAAATTTAAACAAACAGTTTTACCGAAATAAAATAAGAAAACATAGTTTTACATTTACTTGGCATTTTAGTTAAAAATTCTTTTGCCTATTGTAGAGCAAACAATTAAAAAGCTAACATAACCTAACAAAAGTGACAGCTGCGGAATAAAGGTTAGATGTTTTGGTGCAGAATTATCAAGAATTATATTCACTAATGTGCGTTTTCAATTAAATATTCCACTGTTAAACAATATGAATATGACGTCCGCACTCATAGGCGCTATAAAAAGGCTGCACATAACTGTGACACCTCAAATCCGAGTGTTTTCATCAAGTATTGCTCCATCTCAAACTCCAGACTCCAATGCGTTATCTATTACTAAAAAACAATGGCAATTTCAACCGCAGTACACTAAACCACGAGAAGTATGGATAGAGAACTTGGATACAGTTGAGGAGAAGAAATTGGGGTTGTTTGAACTTCATCCTTTGGTGTACGCTGCACCGCCTCGCGTAGACATAATTCATCGTAATGTTATATGGCAAAGGAAGGTAAGATGGGTTTCGTGGGCTCATACGAAGACTAGGGCGGAGGTGCGAGGCGGTGGGAGGAAGCCATGGCCACAGAAAGGCTTGGGTCGCGCCCGACACGGCTCAATCAGATCTCCACTGTTCCGAGGAGGTGGTATCGCTCACGGCCCACGTTCCGGCAAGTCTCACTTCTTCATGCTGCCCTTCCACGTCAGGATACAAGGCTTAACATCAACACTATCTGCAAAATTGGCACAAGATGACTTACATGTTGTTAAAGACCTTGAATTGCCATCTGATGACCCTGAATATTTGGCTGATCTTATAGAGGAGAGGAACTGGGGGCCATCAGTTTTAATAGTGGATGAGTAAGTTTGTTTCATTATTTATGTGGTTGTATTATCTGATCTTTCCATACATTATAATAGGTCACATAAAAAAGCTCAGTTGCTCAGCAAGCTATGCTTGGCATTTCTCTACTTCAAATCAAATCAGGAATGAGGAGATTCGTAGAAGAACCAAGGTTACCAACATAGTCTATAGGATTAGCAAGCTAAAATGGGAATGGGTGGAAGCATGAAGAAGGGACAGGCATTGGGGCAGAAAGATTCTAGAGTGGAGACCACATATTGGCAAGCACAGCTTGGAAGGACCGATGATCTTGTAAAGATCACAGGAATTCTTTGGATACAGGTGGCATCAGACCAGTTATGCTGGAAAGTGATTGGGGAGGCCTATGTTCAGCAGTGAACAACTATGGGCTGAAATGATGATGATCTGATCTTTATTTATAAGGAGACTCAACACATATAAAAGGAATTTAATATTCATTTTATCTATTTTTAGGACTGGTATTTTTCTTTTGACTACATTGAAGACTTAAAATCTTAATTTCTAACTACTTCATCTATATCATCACACCAGCTTATGGGTAGACAGAGAATACAGAGTTTCAACAGGATCTTTCCTTACAGACCATGAATTTGTTAATTTTTATAGGCAATATGGCTTTGTAAATTACATATAATCAGTTGTTTTTGATTTTGTGTGTGAATGATGATCTATGATGTTGGCCGCGGGGCCTTTACAGCTTCACCAGACAAGGAGTTATTTGAGTTGGAATTGTGCTAGTAAGGTATTGTCTGTTGTTTGTTCAAACAATTTGACAGAACTCAAAATGTAACCATAGTACTGTTCTCATACAAAAGACAGAGAGATATATATATATATATATATCTCTGTCTTTTGTATATATATATATATATATCTCACTCCTATTGTCATCTTACAACTGGGTAGAGTTGTATATAGTATATCTATATTTCATCAAGGTACATTTAGGCAGGTTGAGTCTAGGGTAGGATATCTTCCTTTTAAATAGGTTTATTATGACAAGGTACATCAATCACTATAATATTATGACTCTTTTTTTTCAGCACTGATTATGCTCCAAGGAACATCACAGCAGCCTCAGATGGCCTACCACATGTGAACATAATGCCAGTCTATGGTCTCAATGTTTACTCTATGCTCAAACATGATACCCTCATCCTGACATTATCTGCTGCAGAGAGAATTGAAGAGAGGATCTTACGTCTTCTTCACTCCAACACAAAACATCAACAGAGAGAATTCAAACTAGATCAAGTGTAATTTATTTAAGGAATCTAGAAACACCCAAATTGTAAACTGTTTTCATAGTAGGTAATAAAATTATAAACACACTTCTCATACCATTTTAATTATTTTTTTAACCTTAATAACTAATGAGAAAAGAAAATTACGTCAAAAGTGAATACAATAGTATTGATTAACAAATGTAATATAGAAATGAGAAACAAAATCAAATGTTCCTGTCTTAGCCATTTAAAAACATCGAGAAAAAATAATCCATTGTCAAGATTTAACTTGCCGCTGTTCTTTATCTCTATGGGAATCAAGGACCTGAAAAAAATAAAGAGTCATTATAGAAAGTTGTCTCAATGATCTTGTTTGTAGTGAGAGTTCATAAAGAGATTATTATAGAATCAATTATAAAATGATTCAGAAATTAAAATTAAATATTCAAGTGTGAGGCAACTTCATTCAAATTGTTCCATCAAAAGATTATGTTCTTATTTCTCTTACTTTCTGCCTGGCTATTATAGCAGTTTTTAAAGGAAATGGCAAGAGGTAAGATGTACAAATGGTAGAAACCTAAAATGCCACAGTGATTGATCATGGTGACATGTGTCACAATACTTTGTATTCGGTAAATATTTGGTATATTTTTGTTCCTTTCTTGGGTTTTCATCTATGATAATTTGATATGTATTAGCACAGATTTTTTTAAAGTAGCTGCACAGGAATCTGTACAATCAGTATGGCCAGAAACATGAAAATCACATACACAGACAAACATTTGTAGGTCACAAAAAAGATTTGTCCGGTGCAGGAATTAAACCCATGACTACTTAAATCCAGTTGGTGGAGTGGCTTAAATTCTTAAACACTGGACCAAGTCATCCTTTAGTACCAAATGTTTTTAGGTATTAAAAATGAATAATATACCAACAAACAAACCTTATTTGTAATTGGCTTAAGAACATTTCCCGCCATCTTCTGTCGTATTGTCCATCTGAGATCCGACCAGTCATTCTCTCCTGGCACATTTGGTTTGTACTTTTCCCACAGTGATGTGTAGTAATGGTATAAAGATACTGGATCACATTTCTTTTTCACAGGTTGTCTAGGAACTTTTATCACTGTAAAGAATTGTATACAAAAATAGTTAATAACTATGCACTTGAAAAAAAAAAAAAATTATAAGTCAATGTCTCTCTAGTCATTGGTCTAGGTAATCTAGACCCATAGGTCTAGGTAATCTAGACCCATAGGTCTAGGTAATCTAGACCCATAGGTCTAGGTAACCTAGACCCATAGGTTTAGGTAATCTAGACCCATAGGTCTAGGTAATCTAGAGCCGTTGGTTTCTATGCCTTTCACAGCTCTGAGATTCTTGCATATAGAGTTAGCAAAAAGTACCACTCATTTCAGACTAATTGACTTACACACAGTGCCATAAACACTTCAAGATATAACATCACTATTAAATAGATAGACAACTTAGTCCAGTAGTTAAGAGCATAAGCTGACCCGCCCACTGGATGAAGTGGTTGCAGGACAATGCTTTGCTTGACTTACAAATATTTTATTTGTCTGGGTGTTTGTGCACATGAATTTCATGTTTGTAAACACACTGAGGCTCATAGCACTGTGAGACCACTGTATTCTTACCGGTCATCAAGCTTAAGCAATATCTGTATCAGGCAGCAAAGTTAAAAAAAAAAAATATTGTCAAATGAATAACTGCTATGTGCAAAAATTATGACTTTGACATATTGAATAAGAACATTGAAATGAAGCAGATTTTTTAAGCATATTTTAGTAACCACAGTTTGTCGCATAATTCTGCGACTCACATAGCAGTCGATTTATATTAAAATTCGGTTCAGTAAACTAGTCAAAATGTTGATATTTCCAAAAATTGCACAAGACAGATATTAATTTGACAATGACAAAATGCCAACCTCACCATTGCTAGAAGGAACTGTACTCCTATCTTTCACTAACGCTGGTTTCTTCTCAACTCTGATACAAGAACAGGCTCTTTTAAGTGGCTTCTCTTCATCCACCTTTGCACGTCCCAAATTCGGTGCAGAGTGCACATCGCGCACTGGTTTCCTGCCCTGCTGACATTCTCTACTGCACCTTATGTTTGTACCCTCATGTTCCTTAGATTTAACTCTTGATGAGAATGTGCTAGCACTGTGTAGTCTTTCAGGCCCTTGTACCTCAACCTTTTCATTATTAATCTGATTTTTGTGCTGAAGATCGTATTTTATTAGTTTTTTGAGATCTGTAAATATGAAAATGGATAATTAATATACTGAGTTCTTAGATTTACGCAAATTTTACTCATGAAATAAAACTATTTTACGGATTTTATCGCGGTTTTATTTTTGATTTTTAGTTCCCGATGTTTCGAGTGCTTTGCAGCATCCATGGTCACAGGAGGGACCCTCCGTCCTCCTCAATCCCTCCCGTGAAATAAACCGCGATAAAATCCGTAAAATAGTTTTATTTCATAGATAATTAATAATTATCAGCATATACCGTCTTATTGCGGGCTAAGGCTTTCTCTTACGAATGGAGGTAAGAGAGATTAGATCATACTCCAACATGCCGACCCAGTGCGGACTGGAAGAGGCAGGTTTGTGGCCACCTATTATTGGAACTTTTAAGCAGCCTAGTAGGCCTCCAACTTGACTTAATGACTGAAGAATGCTTACCACAGGAAGTAGTAGTAATAGGATGTATGTAAAGATCATTTATTATTTCTCATATGGCATATGACCAATGAAATTTTAACATCCACTGTAACCCACCCAACCCAGATCTACTGTAACTGTGATGGCTGTTCCAGTAGTCATACTTGTGAACGGGTGCTGCTTGTGGAGACTGGTCCATCTGGAATCCTTTCGACACTCTTTATAAATAACTTCATTCATCTTATGGCATCACACTGGAGCTAGATCGTAAATTATTTAATTGTAATGTAAACATTGTATCCACACAATATGATAAAAAAAAGGAAAGGAAGAAAGAGAATTAAATAAAAAAAGACAAGCCCGCTGAATTGCATCTTCTAAGTTGAGGCCGCATTCCGATCCGGAGGTAGTTACGTAGTTAAATTTAAAAAAAATTTGACTAATTGTAAGCACCCCCGCTGGGCTTATACAAAATAAATTAAGTTCTGTAATCATCACCTCCATCAAAACAATCATACAATTATTCGCTGTTTATAATATTCGCTTCTGTGACACAGGTTCACTGCCTAGCCCAGAGGTTGGGACTTCACGCAAATATTGTACACAATTTTATGGAAATAAATTTATTATTATACTTAAACTGCCTCGTTTGTCTACTGTCTGCGATCACGAGGTCCTGGGCTCGAATCCTAGGTCGGATAAAATGCAATTATTTAGTATCAGTCCAGATACAGGCAATGTGTCCAACATGATTTCCAATGATCTAACATCGTCTGCGAAAAGTGGGTATGCACAGGGTTTATTTTTTTCTATTATTCTTAAACTAGGTAGGTAAGTAGTTTCCGAGTTCAAAGATAAACAGTAACTTATGCACAAACCTGTAATAAAACATTTCAAAACTTCCCCACTAATGTTGTGAATGCCGAGATGGTTCAAATAACGCAAAATTTCTCTAGCATCTAATTCAGAAGTAACGTCGTAGTAAGTTCTATCCATTTTAGCATAACATACAGAAAAAGAACACTTGTTATTGATGACGACCAACTAGATTACACAATTATAAATCTTACAATACTTTTAAGTTTTAAAATCAAATTAACGACAAGCCTCTGTGCGACGAGCAACGACGAATCATGGACGAATCGCTTTCTTTCAAACAATGTGTTGTCAAATGTGACAGAAATAGGGATGGAAATATATTGATATTTTTGTAAAATAATCGATTATATTTGATTTTTTTATTTCGAAAGTCGATATTTTGGTTTGAGTATCAAAGTAATAAATTCGATTAATTTCACGCGATGCACAGAAGAAGAATTGGGAATAGATTGTTTTTTTTATCATAATATTGTTTTAATTAATAAAAAAATACATACTGCGGTATATATTTTTTTTTTATTTAAAAACGTTAAATCTAATCTTTATCTCTCAAGAGCAAAGTCTTTACAAATATAGTGTAGTCTTCTTTTTCTTCTTCAAGTTATGGCTTCACACTAATTATAAGTGTATTTTGCCAGTATCCAGTGAGATTTATAACCGTGTTTGTTTAAAATAATTCAACTCCCCGATGAATTTGATGACAACGATGATAATGAAATTATGAAGTACCCCACCCTGGATAGTAAAGCGGTGGATACTTTACATACCAATTGCAACGGCAGTTTTGATGGAAGTCGAAAACGCACGTTTTATCACTTTGTTACAATTACCTTCACGCATGCACATATAAGAACACATAATGGTTAATATTCCACAACACAAGTTTTGGAAATTAAAACAAATTGACAACATCACTCTTCGACTTCCCGCCAAAACTCTGTCTATAGTGTAGTCATTTCCAATCAAACTTTAAAAGTTTTTTATAACTTTTTTCACTCTACATTAAAAAACGTTGAATTCTTGCCAACAGCATTTTCATTTCAATGTGTTCGAAAATACTTTCGCCTTCATATTACACTAGTTATAGACTGCAACCACAACTAAAACATCTAAAAATAGTGATTGTTTGTTCACAAAGTTTAACGTTTGATTGGAATAGACTATAAGTATATCGTACCTATAACTTAATCATAAAGATATCATCCGCGAGGAATGGAGGCAAGCAAGCTTTGAAATTATTGTGGCCCTAGCTGTTGGTAAGCACTAATAGGATCTAATAAAATGTAACAAGCAAATATGCAATGTTCTTATAATATCGTCATGATATATTGAAAATTAGTAGTGTCTGACCGAAGGTCGATTTTAGGCCAAAACCGAAGCCGATTAATAGGCCATCGCCTTAACCTTCGGCCGAAGCCGAAGCCGAAGGTTTAATAACCTAAGAAATTTGGTTCATAATTAGCTAAATTTTTAAAAAGTTATTTTGACTGTATTAACGAACTTGTTTTGTTTTGGTTATTTACTAGCATTGGCGGCCGGCCGGCGCAATCCAATGTGACCCCTGCCCCCCAAGCCTCGTCTTTTCCACCGCGCTCTCGCGTAATCGTAAATTCTAATAGATCGTTCAATTTCCGTGCTTGCTAGAAACCTTCAGCTTCTGCCAAATCTTCGGCCCATTTTGGCCGAAACCGAAATTTTGGCCAAAAGTGGTATAGAAATTAGGTATTGCTAAATATTGTATTGGTAATTAGTTCCGATTTCGGCCGGGCGCAGACTAAGACTATAGTTTGTCCCGCACGTCCCCACATGTCGTACTTTGTCCAAGTTAAAATAAGACTTTGTGCGTGCCCTTTGTCATATGTAGGTATGTCGATTCAGATTTCAATTTAAAAATAATCAACCTTCGTATCGAACGCACTAGAATCAATTCTCGATAAAATTGATGTTTAAAAAATCGATTCTCGATTAATTGAGCCGTATTTGCTTTCTTTAAAATGTGCCGATTGAATGAAGGTTAATTTTAGGAATGCATCTTTTTGCACGATATTTGGATGCGTTTTTAAAAATAAAACAAAATCAACATACTTTCAAAATACTACTTAATGTTTAGTAGTTTTAACAATAGATGTGTTTTGTGATTTAAATTTATTTAAATACCTGATACAAAACATACACAACTTATATTAGTCACATTGTCGATCACCACTATATTTATTGTAACGTGAATCGGTCCAATTCGAGGGGATTCTCCATTCGTTAATCTGCAAGCGGAGTAAAATGTCTCTTAGAAATAAGGTGACGCTTTACAAAACTTGCGTTCGATCTATCATGACTTATGCGTGTTTTGTGTTCGGGCATTCGGCCCCCTCTCACATCGATAAACTCCAAGCGGTTCAAAACCGCTTCCTCCGTAAAGCCGTAGGAGCCCCCTGGTTCGTACGAAATGTCAATCTCCACTCCGATCTAGGTCTCGAACCTATTCGCGCCTATATTAAAAAGGCGACAACACGACACTTCGCGAACGCATCTACTCATGCGAATCCGTTAATCGTAGCCGCCGCCGACTACGATCCCCCCCGACCCCTGCCGCCACCGCCAGCCGCGACATGTTCTCTCCGATCCCCCCGATGCTTTGTCATCTATTCTTTCCGCTCAGAATACGGGCGTAGATCCCCTCCCATAGCCGGCAGTTGATGCCGATGCATTTAGTAGTGCACCCCGTCCCCCCACAGCGACTGTCCCAACCGAGGGCGCCTCGAGTATGTCGCCCCTTGCCCTTCTGGCTCGAGCGTAGTGGTTGCACGCACGCCCTTAAGTCCGGTGAAGCTGTAAAAGCCTCGCGGCCAACAGCGTAAATCACTCACACACCCACACACACATCGAGGGGATTTTGAATCGACGTGTTGAGATTTTCATACAGATTCCTCACGAAAGAAACGACTTATCATTAATCGATTATAAATCGACATCTCTAATGCGACTTAACAGCTGTTTCAACTCCGTGTCTACGCGATTTTTGTTGGAACACAAACAGTGTGTTTGTCAAATAGAGTCCACGAAGTAATAAAATGGTCACTAAAATTTATACATATTTAAGCTTTTGGAGATACCCTAGTTATTAAGAGTGTATTGTAATGAAATTTGTGCTCGACAGCAGTATTTTAATTTATGTTTGGTGAGTTCTATGTTACACCACCCGATAAGAAAATATTTGTTATTGTTTTACATAATTACGCATTGCTAACAATATTTAAAACCTATTTACTTTAATGAATCAGGCGAAGCGTTAAATATAATTATGTTGAAAAATTATGGGCTAATATTGATTATTGACTTATTTCGCAAACACAGAATAAAAATCTTCTACTCTGAACCAACATTGTCTTTTCTGTTAAATTCTGAACAAGCCTTATTAAACTAAAGTACTAGTGGTAGGTACCTAGGTCGATACCTAATTTATGATTAAATTTTTATTAGGACATTGACCTTTTCGGTGCAAAATAACATGACGGAAATAACATTGAATGAATGAACGAATTATTATGAACGATTTCAATTGTCGTATCTTTGGTGTTTTGTTTTTCCTATTTTGTTGGCGGGAAATTATACGACACGCTGATAAATAATAGAATGGGGTACATTTTTTTGGCGATTGTATGTATATACCTCTTAGAATATTTTATTATAAGTTGTACTTACTAATTTTTAATATAAGCCTACTAATTAGGAAAGTTAGTACAGTATGTCTTATTAATTATCTTTATCATTGGAAATGCATTGAGTCCCTACCATACATTATACAGAGTGTATTTTATTATTAGTCGATTTAACGGAATGCATTTCGCAATATGTCCGTCTGGTTAAGTCCGGTACGACGATCTAATACGACGATATTTATACGTACCAAAACAGATATTTGTAATTGCTCTATCTGCTAACAGGACTAGGCTATTATATTATTTATTCATGCAAAATTGTTCTGTCGGTGTTCACCATGACAGTGTGTACTTTTGATCTTATAGTTTTATTGCAGTATTTGCCTACAGTTCGTTATCACACGGATCGGGCCGGGCTGTCGTCGGTCCAATGTGAACGCTCATTACTACCACAGAGTTCGGTGCGATAAGTACTATGGCTGCTAACTACGAAAACAACCCAGCGATCGCGAATTTCGTTGAGTATTTGAGGATACCGAGCGTACAACCGAATATCAACTATGGTAAGTATACATTTGTTTTATTGAACCAAGAGTATTTTAAAAAAGTATACACTTATTTTTGATGGCGTTCGTAGTGATGTGGTACTGCAGTGCAATCACCCAGACTTGGCAAGGTGACATTGCCATTTTCGAGCATCTCCATGCTTTGGAAGGCAAGTTCCGGTTACTACTTAATTTGGTCGCTACGGCAAGTTCAAAACTTGATGACTTGATTAATCAGCTGAAATAAAACTATTTTTCGGATTATATCGCGGTTTATTTTTAAGTTCCCGACGTTTCGTTTTCGCGTTAAAGAATATATAGCTGACCTAAAACACCGTCGCTCAAAGAAGTCTGCAGTCTGTAAATCTGTGTCCTTGACCGCACCCGCCATAACATCAGATTTGATAGCCCACAAATCCTCGTGAAAAAACACCGATTCCTACCAAGGATGGTTCGCGAGGCTATTGAAATTAAAAATATCCTAATTTCAATAGAGAAGATGGCTGGGTGCTTCCACCGTCTTTGGATCCAATAATTAATATAATCAAATCCAAAACCAAGCATAACACTGCCAGGCCTGAAGACACCGTGAGCTCATTTTGCGTAGATCGGACCAACAAAAATAATTAAGGAGTTTGAGGATACCCCGGAACAACTATGCCTTTTGGACGTTTAATACCTCAGTCCTTTCCGTGACCATGGGTGCTACAAAGCACTCGAATCGTAGGGAACTTGAAAATCAAAAAAAAATAACCGCGATAAAATCGTTTTATTTAAAAATAGTTTTATTTCATGTGTAATATTATTGGTCAGCTCTGGCCACAGGACCAGTTCCCACAATCCGCTTGGTCTCCGCATGGTGCAGTACGACTTCTCTCACTTCGATTTGTGGGAGAAGGCCACCCAGAAATGCGACAGTACATCCAGTGGACGTCGTGAAAGGAAACTATCTATATTGTTATCTCAGGTACCTTGCGGAGCGGAGAATGAAAGCGGAGAGTAAATGGAATAAAAACCTGTCAAGGCTCACCCTCTGTTATATGAGCTGTATGTGGTTATTATTGTGAATTGTGGAAACATAATGTGTGACTTCCTCCTGTAGAATTACGAGTGCTTAAACCATGTAGCATGTAAAGGCTTTAAAAAATAAAATCCGTTAAAATCTTAGAACAAAACATCGTGAATGACCGTGAGGTATCACAGTCTTCTATCGATTGTTCTCGCCTAGTTGTTCCTTCACCTAGTTTGTGGTCTAAATATAAATACCTAACTGCAAGGTACAATTGATTTAACATACCTTGTTATTAAGGAAACTATCTTACTTCTACCAAAAATCTTTTTATATTAAGAATCAGGTTAATATATATTGTTTTACTACACTGTTAGACATAGCCGTTTTAAATAAGGAAGTACCTAGTATTATATTGAGATTTATCATGTACCTAAACCTTATATAATACTCATTTCATAAAAATCATGAAAACAGTATTGTTTTCAAAATATATAATAATATCAGCCTATACTGCCCACTGCTGGGCAAAGGCCTTCTCACAAATCGAGGTGAAAGAGATTAGGTCATACTCCACCACGCGGACCCAATACGGATTGGTGGAGGCAGGTTTGTGGCCACCTGCTGTTGGAACTTATCAAGCCGCCTTTAAGGCTTCCAACTCGGCTTATCGTTTAGCACATTAAGTGGTAACCGGGACCAACGGCTTAACGTGCCTTCCGAAGCACGGAGACGCTCGAATATGAAAATGCCACAAACGGTCACCCATCTCAGGCCGACCGAGTAGAATGCTGCTTAAACTTGGTGATCGGTAAGAACACCGCGGTCGCAGAGCGCTACGAGCGCCTCCTCTTCGTCTTTACTCGTTTGTTTCCTAAATAATTGTTATATCTATAGTTAAATAGACGTCGTCCGCCGCATATTTTCAATATGTACGAGCTAATCTCGGAAACTAAGTTAGGAATTTTTGATTTGGTTTTCACCACGCTTTTCATTTCACCGATAGATATATTAAATCACGTGGAAAGTTTACGTATAGAACGACGGAATAAATGTTTTTTGCAAATTTGCTGAACTAAGATGATTTTTTGCCATGATACCCGTGCGAAGTTAGAGCGAATTTCCAGTATCAAATAAATTTAAAAACAGTAACGATGATACAAACACTGGTAAGCAATAAATTCAGGTCCCCTTGCCCTAGTCGGATCAAATTAAAGTTTGTTGCTGTTGAAATGCTACATTTCACAAAGATATTTTTATATCTTGGCACTGTATGTGATAGTAACCTACTCACATGCACTATCCTACTAATAATCTAATTGTAAAAGTTTGTATGTTTGTTACTCAATCACCAAAAAACGGATGAATTGATGTTGCTGAAATTTGGCACACAGATAGTTTATTACTTAGATTAACACATAAGATACTTTTTATCCCGGAAAAATGTTAGATCTAAAGTGAACGCAGACAAAGTCGCGAGCAGAAACTAGTAGCTTATAATTGACTATGATGAACTATCAATTGGCATGATTCAAAATTTCCTTATGTATCTATCTATCTATATCATCACGCCAGATCCCTTGCGGGGTAGGCAGAGAGTACAGAGTTCCAACAGGTTCTTTCCTTACATACCTCTCTGGCTTCGTCCACTCTCATAGTTCGTCTCATACTCGCTCGCCGGTTATGGAGACTCTTGACTTTTCCTTCAGATAAGGCTCGGTTTATTTAGTCGTGGTAAGATAGTCTAGGTCTTCCCCGGTACCTGCATCCTTCCACTTTCACATTGTATATCTGTTTTGTCATTTTTTCATCTGGCATTCTTTCTAAATGCCCGAACCAACGGAGCATGGCCTTTCTCATCTTTACACCGATACTATCTTTCATACCTACTCGCTTTCTTACTACGCTGTTGCTAATGCGGTCGGTCAGCTTCACTCCGCATATCTTCCGCAGAGCTCGCATTTCTACCGCATTCATCCTACTTTCATTCTCCTTCTAACATACCCAGCTCTCGCTACCATATAACAGCGTTGGGACAAGAACTCCGTTATGTATGGCCAGCTGCGCCTTACGGCTCCCAATTAGCTTTCCCATCGCACCATTCACCCTGTTCCCTGCACTCACTCTTCTCTCTATGTCAGCGATATATTTCCCATCCTTACTGAAGGCGCATCCAAGATATACAAACTCATTCACTTGTTCCAGCTCATCGTTACCAACCACAATCCTAACATTCGTTCTGGTTTCTTCCCTTTCAAAAACCATAATCTTGGTTTTCTTAACATTCGGGTGTAAGCCATTGTTCATGCAGTCGTCTTTTATAACTGTGACTAGTGTTTGCAGATCAGTGGCTGTTGGCGCTATTAAAACCGCGTCATCTGCATATATTCGATGGTTTACCACTAGATCACCCATTTGTACACCTTCATTCATCGCTTTCAGTCTTTGAAGACTTTTATCCAGATATATTATAAACAGTCTAGCGGACACCACGCAACCCTGCTTGACTCCGATTTCAACGTCAAACCAGGGTGACCTGTTACCACCCACCCGTACGCATGTCTTGCAGTCCACATAAGTGGACTGGACGGCTCGCAACAGAGTGCCATCTATAACATACTCTGGCAAAATGTCCCAAAGTCTCTTTCGCACAACTCTGTCAAACGCCTTCTCCAGATCTACGAAAACGCAGAAAACCTTCCGGCCCACTTCCAGGTTTGAAGAGAGAGAACTTTTTTCTTTTTTTTTTAATCAGAGTCCCACACTATGATTTATTCCTGTGCCGTGGGTGCGTTTTTAAACATGAAAATTTACATAAACATACACCCAGACCGAAACAAATAATTGATCAATTATTTGTTTCGGTCTGGGTATTTGTGTATGTAAATTTTCATGTATGTAGACGCACCCACCTGTTGTAAGTGCTATCTGCATATGCTGTCCCGCAAGTGATCTGTCTGATGATATAGGGAGATCGTAATGCAGGAATATAAACTATATTTAATAATGTAATACTTCAACTTTCCCGTTGTCCTTTCAATATTTAACATACAAAGTAAAAAACAACTACAAACTTTCTACGCCAAAGTTCGTAACCCCAACACCGCTAGAGTTAGATAATGCACCTTCACATCGAACCTAATCAGGATACAGCATATTGTATCATTGGCGTGTTTGGTAACTGCAATTGAGCATACCCTACTGCGTTAGAATTGAATAATATGGAACTTCTGCCAATGTAACGTTGCAAAACGGGGCCATGCTGATACGGTGCAGTCCCTAACTCGAAGGATAGGGGAATTGGTACTTTGTGACTTGAGAGTCGTTAAATACTTTCGAGATATGTACATTCTATAAACCTTTGAGGCTGTACGTTGAACGATGTCACTAAATTTGTTCTTCCGTGATCGTCTTCAGTTTTGTAGTGCTTAATATGCCGTATCATCCTATTTACCTCATTTATACGAATTCTACCAATATAGTGTAGGTACCCAACTAATTCCAAGTCTTTTATTCTATGTTAAAGGGACCTTTAAATAAGTACAGGTGGCATATATTGGAGTGGGGGTATATAGTGTACCGTGTAGCTAACATACCTACTTACGATGTGAATTTATTACAATGAAATTATTTCTTTTCATTTTACTTGTAACTTATCTACTTCGATAGTCATCATCATCATCATCATCTCAGCCTATACTTGTCCACTGCTGAACATAGGCCTCCCCAATCGCTTTCCAGCGTAACCGGTCCGATGCCACCTGCATCCAACGACTTCCTGCGATTTTCACAAGATCGTCGGTCCATCTGACAGGTGGTCGTCCCACGCTGCGCTTGCCAATACGTGGTCTCCACTCTAGAATCTTTCTGCCCCAACGCCCGTCCGATCTTCGCGCTATGTGGCCCGCCCATTGCCACTTCAGCTTGCTAATCTTAACGGCTATGTCGGTGACCTTGGTTCTTCTACGAATCTCTTCATTCCTGATTCGATCACGTAGAGAAACGCCGAGCATAGCTCTCTCCATAGCTCGCTGAGCAACTCTGAGCTTTTTTATGAGACCTATTGTAAGAGACCACGTCTCTGATCCATATATCATCACTGGTAACACACATTGACTAAAAACTTTAGTCTTTAGGCACTGAGGTATTTTGGATGAGAAGATGTTGCGCAGTTTCCCGAACGCTGCCCAGCCGAGTTGGATTCGTCGATTGACCTCTCTCTCAAAGTTGGACCTACCTAACCGGACTACCTGTCCCAGGTAAATGTATTCGTCGACAACTTCAAGAGTAGAGTTCCCAACGGTGAGTGCGGTGGGTACGACATGGACGTTACACATTATTTTCGTTTTGTCCATGTTCATTTTAAGACCCACTTGTTGAGATACTCTGTTGAGGTCGCCGAGCATTCGTCCTAGATCTTCCAGCGACTCCGCCATGACCACAATGTCGTCGGCAAATCGAAGGTGAGTGATGTATTCGCCATTGATGTTGATGCCAAGTCCTCGCCATTCCAAGAGCTTGAAGGCGTCCTCTATGGTGGCCGTAAACAGTTTCGGAGAAATGACGTCTCCCTGTCTTACTCCTCTTTTTATGGGGATTGCCTTCGTGCACTGCCCTTGTACTCGGACTGACATGGTGGCGTTATTATACAAGCACTTCAACACTTCGATGTACCGATAGTCAATGCGGCATCGCTGGAGATAGTATCACGCCATTATTATTACAAGATAACTCAAAGAATTAAACTTTGCTTTAACATATTAGTTGTGACATTTACCAAATTATGGAAATTTCAAGGTTGGCCATCGAACCACGTTTCATCGTTAAACATGCTATGTTAGCCATAAACACCTCTACATTATTTACAGATGACTGCGTATCGTTTCTAAAGAAACAAGCTAAAGGCCTCGACGTTGGTGTTAAAATTTACGAAATAGTTCCACGGAAACCTGTGGTAGTATTAACATGGCCAGGGAAGGATCAGACAGCACCTTCGATCTTACTAAACTCTCATATGGATGTTGTACCTGTATTTGAAGTAAGTATGCAACAAATGATAAACTTTTCAACACAAATACTTACTGCAGATTACATATCTTGTCTTTGTTGTCAAGATAGATAAAAACTAAAGATTGTTTGATATTTTAGATTGTAAAATGTTTGTTCTGATGGTTTTTCTATTGAGTCTGCTACTTACTTGGCGCTTCTAATGACTTTTGTAATGTTGCTCCAGGACTTCTCAGGCATGGTTGTAGTCCGGCTATTTTGGCCTAATGCAAGCGATAACAATTCTTTCCAAAATTCCAGAATAGTTGGACCTACCCACCGTTCAGCGCTCACATTGACAAAGATGGAAAGATTTTTGCTCGTGGCTCTCAGGACATGAAATGTGTCGGGGTCCAATACCTCGAGGCTATAAGAAAGTTTAAACAATCCGGGGTGCAATTAAAGAGAACTTTGCACGTTTGTTTCGTGCCCGGTAAGAATACTTGTTAATGATGTTTTAATATTCTTTATAATTAGCCTTATTTCTTATATTAAAGGTAATGAAATGTCCATTATAGGTAAGAGGTAACAATGAGAGCGTTACCCTTTGTGCTACAATTACCGACCGTTAGATAATTATTTCTCGTAATTTAATAACGTAATAAATATTTTTCTTGTAATATTTGATAAACGACAATAAGGTTTTAAGATAGGCGAGGAGTGTTCCTAAACAAAAACTCAGCTATTTAGACTCGAAAAATCTACCAAGCCTGGATAGTTTTGGTGTTTGTGTCCGCTAGTGACCCAGGTACCTCTACAGCGTTATTGGATAAAAAAACGAGCGTGCGATAATTACGCTGGAAGGGGAATAGAGGTAACTAGCTCAAGGGTACTTAAATGAGCAAGGCCTCGATTTAGGCAATCGCTATACGGGAGGATATGAACTAAGCTCCCCATGGTCCTCTGCACCGCCCGACGGGTGACAGATTCCTCGGCCTTGTCGCCGAGATTGGTGATTCTGTCTGCGGCATCTATGTTCTAAAATGGAGAAAACTGAGGGCATCTTGTAAAAAATCCTTGATAGTTAACGAAAATTGTTTTAAGCAATGTTAGCCCTTGCAGCTAAAAGTATCAACTCGCTTACTTCAAAGATGTGTATGAAGTTTTGGGGAATATGGTAGATGCAGGCCAAGTAACCACTGTCCCATGAATTGGCAACTTTTTATGCAGCAAGCAGCAAATTCTTACCAAATCCTCTTGAAGAAGTCCTTACCGCATATTTATTTATAGTAAAATTATCTACATTAAAAGATTTTAATCACAGATGAAGAAATCGGTGGACATGATGGCATGGAAAAGTTTGTCCGAACTAAAGATTTCAGAGACCTCAATGTTGGTTTTGCATTAGATGAAGGAATGGCGAGTCCGAATGAAGAATTCATACTGTTTAATGGCGAAAGAAGTATTTGGCGTGAGTATTAGTATTTGATAACTATTTTTTGACGCTCGTAACGCTGTGATACCGTAGTTATTATTGACCTAAGTTAAGCAACGTTCGGCTTGACCATTTTCGAGCGTCTCGATGCTTCAGGGGTCCGCTAAACGGTTGATCCTAATTACTCAGATCACTGGATCGAATAGCAGTGTATTTGATTTGAAATTTGCACACATTTAGGTGTTTGTGTATTATTAGTGTTTTTAAAAACCTCTGAATAACTAGTCTTCCTTGATTCTCTGCTAGAAACATGTGCCCATCACAGGAGTAATTCCAAGTGTATATATGTTAGCTTAAATCTTAGTTTAGAATATAATATAAAATCAACTATTTTCTCTTCACAGAAATCCACGTTCATTGCACCGGTCAACCTGGTCACGGTTCATTGTTACTACCAAACACTGCTGGTGAAAAGGTATTACGTTTAATATATTTTTACAAAGTTTCTTTTCGTGAATCAGTTTATTGCGACCCTAATTATAGCTATATTATTATGGTACTTACATACTTTAATTGCCAAAGTTTAATGATTATGTTTGTTTTGTTTTTTGCTTTTTAAATAAACGAAGCTCCACACTAGGATTTATTCCTGTGTCGTGGGTGCATTTACAAACATGAAATATCACAATGTAAAAATAAATGTTGTAAATAAGTAGGTAATCATGATTTTTAATTAGTTGGTTATACATATTCTAAAATAAAATAAACACACCTTGTTCTAAGCACGAATATTTTTATATATGTTACTACTGTAACAAAACAAGTATCGATCGCTTATTCCCCGTGGGTACACGGAACAATTCTTAAGCCGTTTCTTACGTCGCGTCTTCACGGTTTGAGCGCTCAAATCGAACTAACTTAAAAATGACACATTTGACGTTAGGTCAACTCAAATACTTTTTAAATTCAACTTTTCCATCAAATCAACAAAACAAGTCGTGAAAAAATCCATCCTGTATAACGTAGCATATAATCATGATATAATAATGTAGTTTGTGCTATACCTAATCAGATCGTGACATTACCGTACCATACATCTTACCGAACATCTTCCGTTTTCTATTCGCGTTAACGACTGCAAAAAAAATAAACTTTTCTACAGGCCCTAGTGGGTTTGCACCACGAGAAATTACCTATATGTTTGATTTAACACTATCGCCGTCGTGGCAGAAAGTACATGACACTTTTACAACCGCGGCCATCGACTTGGGATCCGGTAATTTATATAATTAAATCTAAAATCAAGCATAACACTTCAAGACCTCAGACACCGTGAGCCCATTCTGCGTAGATCGGACAAACAAAAATAATTAAGAAGTTTCTCTGAAGGATAGAATCCGGAACGAAGTCATTCGACAGAGAACCAAAGTTATCGACATAGCCCACCGGATTAGTAAGCTGAAGTGGCAATGGGCCGGTCACATTAGCCGAACAACCGATAACCGCTGGGACAAACGAGTTTTTGAGTGGAGACCGCGGAATGGCAAACGTAATGCAGGACGCCCTCAGGCTAGGTGGAGCGATGACCTTCGTAGGGCGGCTGGCAGAAACTGGATGCGAGTAGCCGACGATCGAGGCTCTCCAAGTGCACGCCACCCAGTGGCGTGCACTTGGAGAGCCCTATGTCCAGCAGTGGACTGCTATAGGCTGATGATGATGATGATGATGATGAGAGTACCCTGGAACAACTATGTATTTTGGTCGTCTAACACCTCAGTCCTTCCCGTGACCATGGGTGCTGCAAAGACCTTGAAACGTCGGGAACTTAAGAATCAAAAATAAACTGCGATAAAATCCGAAAAATACTTTTATTTCATGTGTAATATTCCCGTTAATCTAAGAACTCAGTATTTATAACTTATTTTTCAGTTAAGATACGTGATCAACAAGTTCATGGACCTGAGAGAGGAACAAAAGAAGATATTGGAAAGCAATCCTAAGTTGACTATCGGTGATGTGACTACGGTCAATTTAACACAGACATACGTAAGTATAGTAATAAATAGCAAATAATTATTTAAATTTTTACTTATTATCGTTTATTTTTGGTATTGGATTATTATTTTCTTCAAGTTGTTTATAACGCTTTTGGTAAGCCGACTCAAGTATTTAACCCGAAAAAGTACGGTATCAAATTAAGAAACTAATTAATGTAATGCACTTGAACTCAAAGGAAACCAATTTGATTTTATAATAGTTAATTAACTAAGGTGTACGGCATCACTGTACAATTTTATCAATCTCCTTGTATGTATATAGCGAATATATAAAAAGTTCTTAAACCAACAAAGTACTTACGAATAGTCAAGAGGGAAAATTATAGTAATTACTTATGAGTACCACCCGTTTAGAATGTCATTTCTCTGGAGAATATGATTAAGAATACTCGTTTCAATCGAGCGGATCGCCACCTTTAAAATTAGTAGTCGCACGAGGACATTTTTTGTACATATCGTCACTTTCCTAAATATGTAATTAGACTATTCGCTCGCTTTATACTTTAAAGAAGAATAAAATAATAATAGTACAGTCTAGCACACATGACAACAAAATAATAAACAAAGAAGTAAAAGTATTTACATACATACATTACTAGCAGTTCCCCGCGACATCGCACGCGTTCATTTTATATTAATATAGAGGTGCGGAATTACCATACAAACTTTCATACGCCATTTCATCTCTTTAGGGGTAGATTTTTAAAAAAACACTGAAACACTATTTATTTATGACAAAGAATTTAAATACCATTTTTTATGAGCCATTTTTTAAACCTATCGGTTCTACTATACCTACTTTCAACTAACATTTCACCCCCGATAAGGATGAATTTTAAAAAAACTCTGAATTACTTGTTTTTTTATTTAAATTTTTATGACTCTATCTTAAAAACTAATGGAACTTGCATACAAACTTTCAACTCCTTTTTTACTACCTTAGAGACGGAATATTGAAAAATCCTTACTTAGTGCGCTTTGGGCGTTGACAAATCAGTCAGATAGTCAGGACAAGTAATTTCATATGTTTAGATAAAAATGAGAGGTACCCTTGAGTATCCAGAGTATCTGAACATCTGTAATTTATGACATCCTGGTACTTTGAATAGATCATTTAAAGCACATTACCAAAAATTGCCCCAGAACCAACAAAAATTTGACCCATGCCATCATTATTTATCTATTTTATTAAAATAATGGCAAATATCCATATCTAACGGACAATTTGCAATCAAAAACAAATATTTCAAAGTATTGTAAGTACTTATATCGAAGTCGGCGACATCTTTACTGAATGTCAACACACAATATAACCTCATACATATGAGGCAATAATGGCTACTGAATTATAACCTCAAAATCTAATACTTTTTGTGCAATATTGCGATTCTCTCGCTTGTACGTTTAATAATAAATGCCCTAGGATAATTTATGGGTGATTTGAAATCATACAAGTATATTTTTATTACTGTTGGTTTAGGGGCAAATCATGCATGGGCGCAGAAGAATGTCATTTATTCATCCATCGTTTTCATTCATGCGCTAAGATCTCTTAGTCTGTTATAAAGTCCTGGCACTTTGACCAAAATTTTTAATGGCATAGAAATATGTACATGATACAAAATACATATTTTTTTCTAAATCCCTACATAGGTGAACTGATGAGATAGAAAAAAATGAAATATTTGTGTTCCAAATGTTCGACCATCGAACTACTGGAGGTGCTATATTGGTATCATTTACATATCTAAATAATGCCACTAATAATAGCATGTTGTGTCCACTTTTTACTTCTACAAAACTGTTTTCTTTGTGTTTAATATGTTTCAGTTTGTGGACCAATAAATGCATATAAAAAAAAAAACAAGAACTTTCAAGAGTTTTTGTTGTTAAAACTTATTTTTGATCAT
This sequence comes from Phalera bucephala, assembly GCA_905147815.2. Lineage (NCBI taxonomy): Eukaryota > Metazoa > Arthropoda > Insecta > Lepidoptera > Notodontidae > Phalera > Phalera bucephala. Next base: position 25,690,218 of record LR990613.1, on the reverse strand, counting down.
TTATGATCTTTATTCATTTATTACTTCTATCACCTATGTAAATAACTGTACTTTTTTTCTCAAAATATAAAGTGTGTGAATGGCCTAAAGTTAGCCTAGAGTTTAACCAAAATTATGATCAACATAACAGATGTTATTACCATACAAGGTGTGTGTGTGTGTGTGTGTGTATGTGTGAATGACCTACGCTGTTGACCGCGGGGCCTTTACAGCTTCACCGGACAAGCGAGCGTGCAACCACTACGCTCGAGCCTTCTGGCTCGGGGAAGGGGGCAACTAGCTCAAAGGCGCCTCAAGGAGGAACGGCCTCGGCTTGGGCAGTCGCTATGGGGGAGGGCGTATATTAGGTGTCTCGCCGTGGTGATCTGCGCCGGCCGGCGGGCAAGTGATTCTTCGACCTCGCCGGCCAGGTCGTTGTCTGATCGTGTGTGCGGTTGCTGTATCCGAAAGAAGGGATGTAAGGGCATCGGGACGGTCGGTGCGAAAATGCCGCGGACGGCGGTAGCAGTTGATAGGAGAGGATACCATACAAGGATAGCTGCATCCATGATTATACTTTTGGTTTTGCCGTATTTTGTGACACATTCGAGTATAATAAACTGCGTAATTAATCTTCCTTTACTAATTGTTTAATAATGGCTAATAATATTTATTGCAGGGCGGTGTTCAATCCAATGTTGTACCAGAAAAGTTGACTGTTGTATTTGATATACGATTGGCGGTTACTGTTGACCATGGAGAATTTGAGAAAATGGTAAAACATCCTTATAATGACATTATAATGCCACATACCAAAATTTTAAAAATGTAAACCGACTTCAAAAAGCAAAAAATAAATATTTGAAGTAGGTGCCGGTTGGTGCAGTCGGTTACTTAGCACCGAATTTAAATATTAAGTTTTTTGCTTCTTAAAGTCGATTTTTTTTAAGTTTTTTATTTTACAATTTTAAGTGATGCCACTGAAATAATTGTTAATATTTATATATCTATATTATATTATTCTACTTCTACAGTAAGGTAATTACAGAATTGATATAATACTCATAGTAACTGAATTTACACATTCATGCTGTTTGCCATTAAGGAGTTCCCTGTTGTATCTTCAAAGTCCAAGGTCCAATACCGATGAAATTAAAATGGGACGTCTAAAATCGGTCCACAATTGACGGAAATATCGGTGAACATCCATAAAAAAAGGAAAAAAGCATACATACAGACGAACATAGAACCGGCTCCTTTTTGAAGTCGGTTAAAAGAAACTAACTGCAAAAATGTTAAGTTAATTATCACTCATGTTGAGAGTCATTTTGGTAGATTTATTCTAAAATAATATGTTTCTACTCACTATTACTTAAGTAATGTTAAAAATTATTTCTATAGATTTTTCTAAAACAATGAATTATGTGTTTACTTGCTAAACAGTAGGAGTAGGTGAATACGGATAAAATTTGCATTATTTCACACAATAAAATTATAATACAATAATATAATTATAAAAAAATTTATAAATTATCATATGTAATTAAATCATAATAATTCTCACGTACCTGGTAATGACAAAGTGAGTACCTAATTTACGACCATTGCCGTATTTAAAAATGCGGACGGAATCTCGCTAGACGAAAAATTAAGCCGAATAGTGAGTCAGTTTGCGTGTACGTGCGAGCTGAAACAGACACACACATCTTGTTCTTCTTCTTTAAGTTATGGGTTCACACTAATTTTAAGTGTATTTTGCCAGTGTCCAGTGAGATATATAACCGTGTTTCTTAATTAATTCGACTCCCTGATAAACTTAATGGCAACGATGATAATGGAATTAATGAAGTACCCCACCCTGGATAGTAAAGCGGTGGATACTTTACATACTAATTGCAACGGCCGTTTTGAGGGAAGTCGAAAAGGCACGTTTATCACTTTATTACAATTACCTTCACTCATGCACATATAAGAACACATAATGGTTAATATTCCACCAACATTACACATTATTAGTCGAAATAACACAAGTTTTGGAAATTAAAACAAATTGACAACATCACTCTTCGACTTCCCGCCAAAACTCCTCCCACACTCACATCTTCTTCTTCTTTAAGTTACGGCTTAACACTAATTATAAGTGTATTTTGCCAGTGTCCAGTGAGATGCATAATCGTGTTTGTATAAATTAATTCAACTCCCCGATGAACTTGATGACAACGATGATCTTATCTTATCTTATATTGGCTTGCCGGACCGAGGATACCTCTGGCGCACTTCGACCCATGGGATCTTTTGTGCTGTCCTTGCCCTAATGCTCTTACGTACCTGAGGTGTCTAGTACTCCCTGTATTAGGTTGTAGATTCCAGCAGGGGGACAGAGCCGTAGTTCTTCTGGGTTTGGATAGGCCACTCCCAGCAGTTCCATTCGCCGCGCAGCCAGAGCGTCGCAGTGGCAGACGACGTGCTTCATGGTTTCAGTTTCTGTGCCACAGCACCTGCATACCACGTCGCCGCATAAGTTCATCTTGTGTAGATGTTCTTTCGTGCCATAGTGGCCTGTGAATGCTCCCGTTATTTGCCTTAGTTGTAGTCTACTATATTTTAGTAGTCTCTTGCAATCGCTTTCACACCATGCGGAAAGGAATTCCTTTGAGTGTCGAAGCCCTGTGTGTGTTTCCCATTCTTTCTTATGTTGTTCTTGGGCATATTTGAAGAGTGCGCCTCTATAGGCACCGTCGGGTATGCCTATGAACGGTTCTGGACCAACGGGTTTTCCCATTGCTCCCTTCCTGGCTAAGTCGTCCGCACGCTCATTGCCATCAACTCCCGTGTGCCCAGGGACCCAGACTAACCTGACCGTGTTGCGCGCTCCACATCTGTCAAGAAGGTATGCGCACTCCGCAGCCAGTGCTGAGTTTAGCTCATAGGAGCCGACGGCCTTGAGGGCAGCCTGACTATCACTACAAATGTAGATTGACAACGATGATAATAAAATTAATGAAGTGCCCCACCCTGGATAGTAACGCGATGGATACTTTACATACCACTTGCGACGGCCGTTTTAAGGGAAATCGAAAAGGCATGTTTTGTCACTTTGTTACAATTACCTTCACTCATGCACATCGAAGAATACATAATGCTTAATATTCCACCAACATTACACATTATTATTGGTAATTACACAAGTTTTGGAAATTAAAACAAATTGACGACAGCACTCTTCGACTTTCCGCCAAAACCTTTTATTATAGTAAATCTATCGGCCGCCATTATGCAACAAACCTCGCTTAACAGAAATCGGTTTCGTACTGAGAATATAAAACGCATAAAAAGCGTGTACGTACGAGATTTGGCGCAGTGGTTAAGAACTTAAGCTACTCCGCCCACTGGGTTGAATATTTGCGGGTTCGATTCCCGTACGGAACAAATCTTTGTGTGATCCACAATTATTTGTTTCGGTCTGGGTATTAGTGTATGCGAATTTTCATGTTTATAAACGCACCCACGACACAGGAATAAATCCTAGTGTAGGGCTAGGGTTTTTTTAAAAAAAAAACTCTTACTCGAACTGACTTACAGACTGACTGAGATTCTGTTCGCCTTATTTTATACGCCTTAGTCGTAAGCATGGGCACGTGTATTTTTTGTATAAAAACAAGTAGCACCACATTATTAGAGCGGTGATTTTGGGATCACCAAGGTTAAGCAGCATTCGGCTCTGTCGTCCTAAGATGGGTGACCGTTTGTGGCTTTTCCATATATACACATAAATATTCCTCTTGAATCATTCCGCCCATTGGTGAAATATAATAAATAATAATTTTAGCCCTGTTAAAAAACTGTCCCACTGTTGGGCACGGGCCGCTTCTCAAACTGAGAGGGTTTACGCCATAGTCCATCACGCTGGCCCAGTGCGGGTTGGCGAACTTCACACACCTTCGAGATACTCTTAGGCCTGCAGGTTTCCTCCCGATGTTTTCCTTCACCGTTAAAGCAAGTGATAGTTAATTTTAAATACGCCATGCCTATGAAAAGACAGAGGCGCGTGCCTGGGTTTGAACCCGCGAGGGTTATATATATAATACGCGACCTCTGACTTTACAGTCGAACGGTCTAATCACCAGGCTATCACTGCTTTTCATTGGTGAAGACCGTATGAAAATCCGTTCGGTAGTTATTGAGTTTATCGCGTTCAGACAGACAGACGCGGCGGGGGGAGTTTGTTTTATAATAAGCAATAATGCATGACTGCCTTGTTGGTCTAGTGGCAAAGCGCATCGCTTTGTGATTACGAAGTCCTGGGTTCGAATCCTAGGTCAAACAAATGTAGTTTTTCTAACAAAAAATGAAGTATGAGCCCGGAGCCTGGAACTGTGCCCGGTATATGGCGATAGGCTCGCCACCTATTATATGGGACATAACATCGTCGCCGAAAAGTGGGTGTACTCAGCGACCCTTTGCCACCCCCGCATGGGGAATATAGGCGGGACTGTTTTTTTACAATAATATATATACATTGTTTTCACTTTGTACAAAGATAATAAATGGTATAACTCATTAAAATAAAAATCGAAGGTACATTTGCTAAAAGTAATAATCCTCTGGTGTGTAGTCAGCTTATTTTATTAAATAAAAAAAAAGTTAATTAAACAGACTACAACCAAAAGCAATAATAGTAAAAGTAGATAAGTAACTAAGTAGTTCTGGGAAGTAACCCTAAATAATGTCCACAAAGGAGAAACACATACTATAGTATTTTTACATAGGATGGGTAGTGTCAGTTCTAATTGCCAAACGAAATTATACTTTATTCAATCGCAATAAGAGGCATGACCCGTTTTTATACTTATGGTTTTATGCCTTAACACCATTGAATTAAATATTAATTCCGTTTGGCAATTATAAATGTCACTACCCATCCTATGTGAAAAATATTATAATACCAGCAACAATTCAAATATACATAAGAAATTAATTGTTTTTTTCAAGAATAAATACTTTTTTTTTCGTGGCAATTGCGTTTATGTTATGCTATTGTACAAAGTTTACGAATATTCATTTCTAAATTAATTCAACTCCCCAATGAACTTGATGACAAAGATGATAATGAAATTGATGAAGTGCCCCACCCTGGATAGTAACGCGATAGATACTTTACATACCACTTGCGACGGCCGTTTTGAGGGAAATCGAAAAGGCGCGTTTTATCACTTTGTTACAATTACCTTCACTCATGCAAATATAGGAATACATAAAGGTTAATATTCGACCAACATTACACATTATAATTCGAAAAAACATAAGTTTTGAAAATTAAAACAAATTGACAACATCACTCTTCGATTTCCCGCCCAGCCTAAGTACTACTTTGAGAGTCCAAGGTTTTTTAAAGATTACCCGCATTTAATTTAATAATTTTTTTTTTATTGTTCCTATAGATTAACAATTGGTGCAAAGAAGCAGGCGAGGGCGTTACTATTGAATTCGAACAGAAGAATGCTAACGTGGAATGTACAAAAATCGATTCCACCAACCCCTTCTGGGTCGCATTCAAAGAAGCTGCTGATAAACTGTAAGTTATTAGTACTTGCTTGCTATTATAAATACTAATTGTATTAGTGAGTATTTGGGTAACATTGGCAATCCTATTAATATTATAAATATGAAAGTTTGTATGTTTGGATGTTTGTTACTCAATTACGCAAAAACTGCAAAACGGATTTGGTTGAAATTTGGCATATAGCTAGTTTATTACCTGGATTAACACATACAATACTATTTATCCCGGAAAAAAATTAGGTTCCGGTCTAAAGTCCACGCGGACGACATCGCGGGCAGAGATTAGTGTTTGATAATGGGTGAATAACCAGGTTTCCGTTCTCGGGGGCAGAAATTTTAATGATGGAATAACACACAATTTATCTATAGTGCGACAAGGATCTTTTGGCCCTTGGATGACATTGACATGCGTTGGTGTGAAATGGAGATATTTCATCAGTCCGTACGATGACTAATTAAAAAAAGAACTTGGGTAAATTTCATAGCAAACGGCAACTCTGCGACTGTCATGAAGTGACATTTCACTTGATGACAGCGTTAGTGCCCATTTTGGCCGCGGGCCAAAAGATCCTTGTACGACTGTAATATGTTCTTTTATTAAATGCCATTTTCACATATTTTATCTGTTGATAATAGACTTCTTATGTGATCTTTAGGGAAAAGGGGAAGGTAGGTAAATAATTTAAATAAGAACTTGACCTGCTGGGGACGTTTTTCGACTGATATCTGCTTCAGTTTTTGGTAACCAGGATAGGTTACCAAAAACTGAAGCAGAAACACCTTGTACACAAAACAAACTTACTTTTTTAGTAAACTAAAGCTGGACTGCAGAATCTTCCCCGGTGGTACAGACAGCAGATACGTCCGGGAAGTGGGCATACCAGCTCTCGGCTTCTCCCCCATGAATCACACACCCGTCCTTCTTCACGACCACGACGAGTTCCTCAAAGCGGACATATTTTTAAAAGGCATCGACATTTATGTGGACCTCCTTACAGCTGTAGCTAACGTTTAAAACGGTTGTGCTTACTGAAACTTTTTTTTAATTATTAGCGTAAAAACTGTTCTTCCTTATGCAAGCTGACTCAAAGAGTGGCAGACTGATTGCATGGGTAGCTCGTCTACCGAACTGTGCCTTTACAATTCGTAGCATTTATTTTACTATCGCGACGTTTATTTTTAACAATTTCTATTAATGTGTAGAACATAATTATTATAATGTATAAGGGAACGTTTACATACCTGTTAGGAGAGCATTGGAACGCGCTTATTTTTCATAGCATAGACCACGCTATCGACTGCACAAGCGCGAAAAGCCTTACGAACAAGGGAAGTCGATCGGCTGTTTTTCATACTGAGCGATACTGCATTGCGCTTTCGAGATGTAAAATGTAAAAAGAAATTTTATTTCAATACACAAAAACTGTATTATAATGGATCACAATGTTATGCTCTTCGAGCAGGTGTATGTGAACGGACCCTAAGTCGTATCTGCAAAGAATGGAGTCCAAGATGTACGAGCGACCTCTTTTATCACGCTTATGCAAATAACATGGTCTATTTCTGTGAACAAGAGGATGTCAGGTAACACTCTTCTTCAGAATCCATTTTTTTCTAGTGCAATTCATTTGTGTAATCAATTCAATAAACAAACATATCCGTATTTACTCATTTTGATCTATTTATCGTTTTGATTATTTTATTTTAACTAATGTTCTTCTAGTTATTGTTTTAATTTTATAATATTGGTTTTAAATTATTATGACTATTTTATATGTTTAAACTAGGGAAGGTATAAACAGTTGTAACCTTGTTGATGTTAATTATTTAGCAAGTAACTAGTTCCTATTGTATTCTTAGGAATAAATGTATCTGACTGCAAGGGTCCGCAAATATTTAAGTGACATTTATATTTTGATGACGATAATGGCTGGTTTCATTATTCAACTGAATGGATTTGCTTACTGTCAGTAGAATTTTGACAGATAATCCATACAAAATATTTAAAAATTCTATCCGTAGTAGGCAAATCTATCCTTGAGTTAAATATTGAAATCGGTTGTTAATGATTTTACAATAACACCATGATCTTTAATACAAGTTTTTGCTCGTCTTTTCTCACCGCATTTATTATAATATTTTACACATAGGAAGGGTAGTGACAGTTCTAAGTGCCAAACGAAATAAATATTTAATTAAATGGTGTTTAGGCATAAAACCATAAGTATAAAAACGGGTCATGCCTCTTATTGCCATTGAATAAAGCATAATTTTCTTTGGCACTGACAACTGTCACAGTACCCACCTTACATAAAAAGTACTATACCAAATAGCTGTACCCGCAACTTCGTTCGCGTTATCTTCAGGGGTGTATTAAGCTTTTTTTGAGACTAAAGGTAGTCTATGTCCTTCCCCTTGTTAAAATCTATTTTCTTGCTAAATATGATCAAAATCTGTTCGGCGGTTTTGACGTGAACAGGTAACAGATAAACAGACAGACAACAGTTACTTCTGAATTTATAATAGTATGGATATTATTCCAGCTTATAATCTTCCCTTCTGCCAAATTTTATCTTATCTTCGCGTTTATAAGTTACTACTTATACATGCGAAATTAAGATAACATTTGGATTGGGATAATATAGTTATCCTACCTGGTAGACCGGATCGGACCGGACCTATCCCTGCTGGCAGTAGTAGCGGCTATGCTGGCATTGAATCGACGTGGGGGACCGTATCCTCCTTGTGCGAAACTGTGATGTCCCAGAAGGAGGAGGCCAAGCGGGATCGGGAGAGGGCCGATTCTGCTCGACGAAGGCGACGGCGCCGGGGCGGGGGCACAGCCCACCCAGGCTTAAGAATATCCGTAATATCTGGCAGAGCCAAAGCACGTCCCGCGAGCTTCCCCCGAGGCTCGCGGAAGTCCTATGCAGGATTTTCCCCAAAAAAAGTATCTGTTATCCTACTGCAGATACATATGTAGGTACCTGTTGGAACTCTGTACTCTCTGCCTACCCCGCAAGGGATCTGGCGTGAGGTTATAGATAGATAGATAGATAGATATGTAGGTACAGTAGAATCCGCTTATGACATCGAAGGGAAATGCAAAATACGTCATACTAAGCGACCGTCATGCAAATAGAATATTAAAAACTTTTTAGTCTTTGTTAGTAATTAAGAAAAAAATGACTACAAAATGTACGTATCTATAGAACTTGTAACATTTTTTAACTTAGCCAAATGACCTGGCTTAACAATATAAAATTATTGTAATTTCTTAAAAATGCGTCATATTATGCGATATATCAAAAATATCCAAACCTTTTTTTCATACAGGAGTCATGATAAACAGAATCTACAGTATTTATGCAATTATCGAACTAATATAATAACATACATGGCACCTATTTAATTGTTTTAATTTGCTGTTATATTTAAATACATGGTCACGTATTAAAATATATTGTTTTATTCCTTATAATATAACATGTAAAACATAACCCCATGACGTGTGTGTGAATGATCTACGCTGTTGGCCGCGGGGTCTTTACAGCTTCACTGGACAAGAGGGCGTGGGTGCAACCACCACGCTCGAACCAGAAGGGCAAGGGGGCCTCAAAGAGGAGCGGCCTCGGCTTGAGCAGTATGAATACCATGGCATTGTTTACAAATCCATACCAAAGATAAGAAAGACCATAAGGGAATTCTTTTGTAATCAATCAATCTACCGTTGTCTCTGGCTACCCTCTGACAATATTAGATTTTATCTGTGCAGTTTTATAAGTATAATTATAATAAAGTGGATTACAACAAGTTAAACTTCTTGTTAAGTAGGTAATGAAGACATGAATAGATATCCATGATAATAAGTATAAAGATTGTGAAATCTCCGTATCAATAGTATTATGCGACTGTGTGATCTATGCTGTTAGCCAAGTGGCCTTGGCAGCTTCACCGCACAAGAGGGCGAGGGTGCAACAACTAGGTTCCACCCGAAAGGGCAAGGGCGCCGCAAGGAGCGGCCTCGAATCGGACGTGAGTACACAACTCCAATAAGTTGTTTTGTAGATAAACACTTTTTTTATTATTGTACTTATTATACATTACAATAGATTCGAAATGGGGGGTTTTTCAATGAATCGATTCAAAATGACTCGCAAACTCGGAATAAACGTTTTTTTTTTGACATGCCGGTGTCACTGTCAGTGACTGACTGGATAGTATTATCTATGGTCTGACCTTCAAAAGCATACGTTCGTCACTATTATGCATTGAAAATGTTTACTTGTTTTGTTTTGTATTATTTATTGAATTAACTACCAAATTGCTTATTTATATTTTTCGGGTGGATTTGATGTTGGCTCTTTATGATGCATTAAAATGAACAAAATTTGCAGAATATGCTTAGAAGAAGGAGTGCTTTCTTCGGTGTTTACTAAAAATTATAACATATCACTATGCGATATGATTGAATATTGTTGTAATATAAAGGTGAAAAGTACATTTAAATCGAATATCTAAGTCTATATCATCACGCCACTTCCCTTGCGCGGTAGGCAGGGTATACAGAGTTCCAACAGGTTCTTTTCGTACCGACCCCTGGTTTCCTCCACTCTAATAGTTCATCTCAAAATGAAATCGAATCTAATATTAGCCCTAGTCCAATTAAAACATTTTTATTTTGCAAATAAACATGTATTATAATGAACTAATATACTAATAATGTTAATAAATAATACAATTCTATAAAAATAAGCAAGCTGCTCACACACCTACTCATAGATGTTTTTTTTAAGATAAGCAAAGATGATGGATTACCTGAACAGGTGTGCAGTAATTGTGTTTACAAGCTCGGAATTGCTTTCCATTTTAAGCAAACTTGTGAAAGTGCTGATGTAAGACTACGACAATATTTAGGTTTACGGACTCCTAGCAAGTAAGTTAAAAATTCATATTTGATACCTCGATAATTTGTTTGTATTCTAGAAATTGAGGCAACTTAGTTTTCTAATGAAATACTTTATTCCATGGCTCCTAGTTGTTTTAGCTTTGAATTTACATTAAATTTAGTTAAATGGCAATGTTAAAAGTATCTTTGAAGGTATCTCAACTGCTAAATTGTAAAATTTCTTCTATACAACTATATGGAGTTCATAAATTCCTTATTCGCATTATTAATATTATTAAAGAAAAATTAATACAAGTTACTGCCAAAATACAATTTTTCTTAAAAACTTTCAGGTATCAAGATGCATCTGTGGCTACTGATCCTATTGTAAGTGTATACATAGAACCAGCCTGTCTGAAATCAAATAAGTTTATGTAAATTTATCCTGGTTTTTTATGTGTAAGCTTTTACACCAAACTGTGTGGCATCTCTTATATAGTTATATACAACTTCCCATGTAGCATAGTTGTCACACTGCCATCACGTCTCATCCGCAATGTGCCCAGTGTTTTAAATACACTTTGTTTTTTGCAGGTTCCAACACATTCAACTATAATCCGAAAATGGTGAGCTAATATGAGGATATTTTTAATCATTTACACACACATAGGATCTTTAAACATACATTTTGACTTTTACTTTATATTTACTTTTAGTTTTGTAACTTACTATGCATACTTTTTTCAGTAAATGTAAACACTCTGAAATGAAAAGACATACAAATTATAAGAAAAAGCCTCCATCAGAACAGTTGAAGCGTGGTCCAAAGCCCAAGCCAAAACAAGTTCACACATGTTACCAATGTAATAAGGAGTTCAGATGTCAAGCACAATTGGAAATGCATGTTAGGTAGGTATTATTTATTTATTGTATACAGTACACAAGTAACTATAATTTTCACAACTGAAAATACACCACCATCGTCATCATCAGCCCAAGTTCTTTAGTCAAAGATGTCCACTGCAGGACTAAGGCCTCCCACACTGATCAAATGTTTGTTGCACTCATCCAACTTCTACTTACGACCTTCACAAGGTCATCGGTTCAGCTTGTAGAGGACCTGCCCACTCCTCGTCTTACGGTATGTGGTCGCCACTTGAAAACCTTTCTGCCCCAACAGCCATATACATACATATTATTATTATTATAGCTTTTTCACCCATTCAGTCTTGCTGAATGGTCCCTAGAAGGGTATAAGCCTCCTCTATCCCGTTCCACTTTCTCCTGTCCTGGGCGACGCTAATCCAGTCCCTTCCGACTATTTTAATAAGGTCGTCAGCCCATCTTTTCTTTGGCCGCCCTTTGCGTCTCTTTCCGAGTGGGCCAGGCCACTTCGTGGTTACTTACATATACATTATTATAATTACTAAAAGTTGTCACTTATAAAAGATCTCTTTTAATAGGTGGCTTGTGTTAAAATACTTAGTTTCGTTTTTAGTTCCTCACACTAGAACTAGGACACATTTTATATTAGTATGAAATGATTTTAGACTTAAATTTGGTGTTATTGTTAAAAAAATACTAATAATTTGTCCAGAAATACTTGCAGACACTAGTATTCTAGTTCAGCATGGCACCTTAGATTATGTACTTGTCCACCATCTAAGATAGCAATGTTGGAAACTATTAAAATAGGACCATTTTATTGCGCTTGCCATGCTTTGGGAGATTTAGCGCAGTGTTTAAGAGCTTAAGCCGCTCCGCCCAATGTGTCGAATAGCTGTATTTCCGCACGGGACAAATCTTTTGTGGGACCCACAATTATATGTTTCGGTCTCGGTATTTGTGTATGTGAATTTTCATGTTTGTAAACGCACCCACGACACAGGAATAAATACAAGTGTCAGGCTAAGTTTTTTTAAAAAAAAGTCTGTTGGGGCAGTAAATATAATCATCATTCATCATCAGAAACTCCTAAATACATTTTTGGAAAACATATTGTTGTTAAAAAAATATTTTTTAAAAAAAAGAATAATAAACAGAAAGGCCAGTCCAATAAAACAATTAAGTTAAAAAACTAGCTCGCTGTCTTTCTCGCCGGATCTTCTGTGTGAGGCCGCGTTCCGATCCGGTGGTAGTGATAGAAAATGGAATAATTTTTGGAGTTTGTAAGAGCTCTTGTTGGCTTATGCAATAAATGAGTTTTGACTTTGACTACAGGAATCATAGTTTTTGTTATTACTATATCACCATATAGTTATAGAGGGGGATCCATTAATTACGTGAGCTGTTTTTCTTTTAATTTGGTCCCCTACCTCCCCCTTGGTGAGATTTGGTAGGACTCCCTGTCCCCCTTATGTGAGATTTACGCTCTGGTTGTTAAGACTAAATTCTGCAAGTAAATGTAGGTATTTCATAGTCAAGAGATTTTATTAACGTAAAAATGGGATAGGTACCTACTCTACGAGTAAAAGTGAAAGCAAAATTAAATATTTCTTCTTTTTTTATGTTGCGTATTATAATTTAAGTTTTTTAAAAGTTGACGTTAGATTTTCAATTATGCAAGTTTAAATGAGATGTGATAAGATTTCACTGGACCCAATTTGAGCTCACGTAAATATTGGACGCCCCCTAGGTATCTGTATATAGCCTTTACTTTTAATTTTAAATATTTTATGTTTTTCCAGGACACATACTGGCGACAAACCTTTTGTCTGCGTGTACTGCCCGCGGCGTTTTACACAAAAACATAATCTTACAATACACTTACGAGTACATACAGGAGAGAAACCTTTTCAATGTGAAGTATGCAGGTAATTTCGGTACAACATAAATTATGATGAGTGGCTCATCTTGTTAAAACACTTGTAGGGTGTAACATACATAGCCAACTTCTATATAACATAGTACCTACCTATGTCATCAGCGTTATAAATTACTCTATTTTCATTACTCTGGCAGAAAGTTCATCCTTTTAATATAAAAACGTGTTAATTACCGCTTAGTCTGATTTTATTTAATAACATTGTTCAATTTTATTTTTAAATAGCCTTAAAGTTAATTTTACAAAGGTTCCTTAATTTGGTTTCATTAAATTTTGACCAGCTTTAGTAATATTAGTAATAAAATTTTATTTTAAATTTCAGCAAAAGATTTTCTGCGCAAGGTAATCTTCATGCACATCTTAAAATACACACAGGACAGAAAGATCATGTATGTATGGGTTAATGTTCTTTAAATGAACAAATCTACTATCATACTAAACTATCTACCTATATTGTTAAGTTTGCGGGGTAATTAAATGCCGAAAACCGTGCGAAGTACTTTATTACGCGCTGTACACACAAAACAATACGTCAAATGCAAGTACACACAAGCACTAAACACACTCTAGCATTACTCTCGTTAGTACCCAAATACTGCTTCCAAGTCGCTGAGTCACTTGTAGTATCCGTATGTCGTTGCTAAGGTCGCCGATGTATTCCACTTAGATCGCTTGTTCTCCGATTTGATTGCTGTCGCTTCCGAAAAGAGAATGTGTCCGTCCCCGCGCTGTGCTCCTTTTATACTCGTATGAAAGTTCTAGAACGGACGCGAACTCTCAAAGTACATCGAATAATAGCCGGCGCGGCCCACAAAGCGGTATTTTTATTATATACCTATTTGTCCGTGAACTAATAGATACTTGTATACCGCGGCCGCGCGCCGGCGATAATTAAAGGGTAGGAACCTTCTAGACGTTTCAGCACTAAAGCGCGGATTCTAGATCCTTCCCGACGTATCGATACCGGACCTAAGGGTGTGTTATGCGTTTTAAAATTAAAATTCCCCGATAACATAACAATATCATCACGCCAGATCCTTTGCAGGGTAGGCAAAGACTGAGTTCCAACAGGTTTTCCTTACATAACTCTGGCTTCCTCCACTCTCATAGTTCGTCTCATACACGCTCGCCGGTTACAGAGACTCTTCGACTTGAATAAACAAAATTGTTCAAGGTATATCCAGTCGCTACTTTTTTCTGTTTTGTTTCTACAATGTTTTTTTTTGCAGGTATGTGTGATTTGTAACAAATCATTTATAACATCAAGTGAGCTTACTAGGCATATGAGCAAGCATGGAGGTCACAAAAATTTCAAATGTGATTTGTGTGGATCTGCCTATGTTCACTCTAGAGACCTTGTAAGTATTGTTTTGTATTTAATGTAGGAGCGCCTTTAGAGGGCCAATTACCTTATGGTCAGTTATATCTTACTCACTCTATTAACCCAGACTCCAATGCAAATCTGACTTTTACCTTTGATCAAAAATCGGTCTCTGCTTCAACATTTTTCTAAGTGCGGATGTAAGCCCTCTTTTAACAGACGTTCTTCAATTATTTTTAAATAGCCAATTTTACTTACTTGTTCTTTGTCAAAGTCCTCGATTACAAAATAATGTTTCATGTAGACCTGTTAGATCTCATCATTCGCACTAGAGTTTATTCAATCTGAGTAAATAAAGCACTGAAATGAAACAGGAAACGGAACCTTTGTTAACAAACACATCTCAAACCACGTATATAGCTTCAAAAACGCGCGTTGATACTGCGCTCGTGCAAACGAAGGCTTAGCGGAAACGACTATGGCAAAACATAGTACATTTCTCAGTGTGCGTGAGTGATGTACGCTGTTGGCCGCGAGGCCTCTACAGCTTCACCGGTCTTAAGGGTGAGCGTGCCACTACGCTCGAGCCAGAAGGGCAAGGGGCGACATACTCGAGGGCGCCTTGAAGAGGCGCCCTCGTAGGCGGGATCGTAGTCGGCGGCGGCTACGATTAACGGATTTGCATGGGTAGATGCGTTCGCGAAGTGTCGTGTTGTCGCCTTTTTAATGTAGGCGCGAATAGGTTCGAGGCCTAGATCGGAGTGGAGATCGACATTCCGTACGAACCAGGGGGCTCCTACGGCTTTACGGAGGAAGCGGTTTTGAACCGCTTAGAGTTTATCGATGAGAGAGGGGGCCGAATGCCCGAACACAACACACGCATAAGTCATGATGGTCGAACGCAAGTTTTGTAAAGCGTCACCTTATTTCTAAGGGGCATTTTACTCCGCTTGCAGATTAACGAATGGAGACGACCGAAGTACATTTCTTACTCTGACGACAGTAAATAACTGTATTGAAAGTTTGATTTTCTAGTAGAGGCTGTTATCGCCTTCATATCTCTTTTCACATTATCAACTCACCACAAGTGTGGTCTCATTTAAGTTGGCAGACTGTACTAACACTTTGGTTTTATTACAGAAACTACACAAGCTAAAGAAACATCAAATAGAACCTCCAAATTCGAAGATGCAAAATGGGAATTTCAACAACACTACCATAGACATAATAGAGATCGACAAGGACCCTCCAATGCCCATAAAGGATGTGAACCATCTCATACCACAACTAATAAACGACAAACCGGAACATAACATGACTGGGATACCTGAACATCAAAATCTAAGCTATGAACAGAAAGATATTAAGGTTTGTGACGCTTTCACACCTTATTCTAAAGTGATGGAAGCTCACAATTGTGCTATTTGTGGAGATAAATTTGATTATGTGACTGCTTTAGCGCAGCACTATTTGCATAAGCACACAGACCATGATCTGTTGCAGCCCAAACATTTTGGAATAACACAGAATGCTCTTCCACAACAGCAGTGAGACACACATTCGAAATAGAGAGTCTCACTAATCCGGCACTTTAGTAGTTTGGCACGTCCAATAATCCGACACCCTTCGCACGCGCCTCTCTCACCGTTCCCTACGCCCGCTCCGGCATTATTTTATTTATCTATTTGTCGGATGAACTTTTCTATACAACAATCCAGTAATCTAAACATTACTGGATTGTATAGAAACTGGGTTATTAGAAAATCCAGCACCCCCTAATTTTTATTATGGCGGATTAGTGAGACTACTTACTGTATTTGAATGAATTAATACATAGGATACTTGTCCACGTGGACAAGTATCCTATGTATTAATTCATTCAAATCCTTTCAGCCGTTTTTGCGTGATTGAGTATAAAACATACAAACTTTCACATCTTAGTCGGATGAAGTTTTCTATACAACAATCACAACACTACAAGTGGCACAAGTTGCCAGATCCATCAAATGATATTTAAATGCTTATGTGTGGAAAGAGATAGATAGAGAGGCTACCTAGTCCAGCTTATCTATTAGACTGAATTATCTATAGTATGTCCCAATTGTTTAAAAATCTTTTTAAAGCTTATCTCGATAGCAGTAGATATAGGATCTTGTGGCCCGCGGCCAAAATCGGAACATACGCTGTCCTCAAATAAAATGTCACTTCATGACAAATAGCAACTCTGCAAAGTAGGTATACCCGTTCTTTTTAATTAGTAATCGCGTGGACCCACCCACCTGTTGATATTTCCCTGGAAGTAGGCAAATTTTACTACATGATAACCCTAATTTCACAATGTCAATTCCTCCCTGTAAATGTCATCCACGGGCCAAAATATCCTTGTCGCACTATAAGAACAGTTAGAAGTCTTCCTTGTGAAGTCAAGAGGCTGTAGAAAAAATGTCTACTTACAATGGTAAACAAACTTTATTCATACTAATAATATAATTTCTGTAACAAACATCTCATCATTCTTTAGAGTCTATTCAATCCTTGATGATGTGTGACTTTTACTTCAATTTGAATGAACAAGTACAGTGTTATTTATGAATAAATTATTTATTTAAACAATATATGTGTTCATTTCATAATCACTAATAACCAACTAATATATTTCATTTAACGAATTGGTATCCATGGCTCGAAGATGTCACCAATCTTCTTTCTCTCTGTAAAAATAGTTAAATTGCTTATGACTCTGGTAGAGCTAACCTTTTCATAACATATATAAATCAGCCTATTCTGTCCCAATGTTGGGCAAAGGCCTTCTCTGACAAATTGAGTTGAGAGAGATTGAGTCATTTTCCCCATGTAGACTCAGTGTGGATTAGTGGAGGCAGGTTTGTGGCCACCTACTGTTGGAACTTATCAAGATGCATATAAGGTAGAAAGGAACGGGGGCTTATTCCCTGCAGTACATAGTACGTACATAGCGATTGGGGAGGCCTATGTTCAGCAGTGGACAAGTATAGGCTGAAATGATGATGACATAGTAAGAGGGTTATAGAAAGCTGATGATGACAAACCTGGTGTAGGGAAGTCTTCAGGGTGCAACTCAACATAATGTCTGAGCACAGCATCCTTCTCAGCAAAGTACTCATCTCGTCTCTTTTGAATATAAGACAGAGCAACCACAAATCCAGCAGTAAATAATATGTGTTTCTGGATGCCTGAAATAAAGAGTTGTATCATTAATTTTTCCTTCCACATAATTATTGATTGGGGAGGCCTATGTTCAGCAGTGGACATGTATAGGCTGAGATGATGATGATGACATAATTATTAGGTAATAGAACAACAACAGAGATTTACAATTTATTACTAAAACCTGATTTAGTGGTCAAAATTATCTGCTTATTTGAATTTTATATTGTTTTCATAAGTGCTATATTAATATTGTTAATATAATAGAGGGAATATTCAACAAATGTTTACAATATATTAGAATTACACTTGTCATAGAAGTATTAAAAGAACTTAGTAAAATTTGTTGATTTTTGAAGTAGGCAGTTAAGGGATACAGGTTAGGGATTTAAATATAATAAAACAAGGGATCTATCTATCTTTATCAAAATGCCAGATCGCAGGGTAGGCAGAGTACAGAGTTCCAACAGGTACTTTCTTTACAGACTTCTCTGGCTTCCTCCACTCTCATTTGACTCTCATAGAAGGGATCTGGTATGATGATATAGAAAGATAATTTTAAGTGTGTGTGTGAATGATCTACGCTGTTGCCTGTGGGGCCTTTACAGCTTCACCGGACAAGAGGGCGAGCGTGCAACCACTATGCTCGAGCCAGAAGCGCAAGAGTGCCTCAAGGAGGAACGACCTCGGCTTAGGCAGTCGCTATGGGGGACGGCATATAGGGTCTTGCTAAAAGAAATGTGGAGACATTTCTTTTTGTCTCCAAATATTATAGTTTAACTTATCATTATTGAAAGAAGTCATTGCTTTTTCTTTTGCAAATGTGTACATTGCAGGTAACTTACCAGACAAAATGATCATGAAACAGTGTGTACAAAAAGAACAGGAAAGGAACCAATAGAACATATTTTCGTCCTAAAATGGTATAAACGACCTATGTATAAAATATAGTATAAAAGAATTTGCTTAATATATCATTTCTATATCTATCTATCTATCTATATCATCACGCTAGCTCCCTCGCGGGGTAGGCAGAGAGTACAGAGTTCCAACAGGATCTTTCCTTACATACCTCTCTATATAATATTGTAAATGGTAACCGGCATGAATAACTATTAGTTGTTGCATTGGATTGAATTTCAACATTATTTGAACTGTGGAACTGCATAAGTAAACAAACAATTATAGGTTATAAACAAAATGTTATTTTACATTATAATAGTTTCCACCCACTTATTAATATTATGCCAAATTGACAGACTTAAGTTCAGTTCCCTTTCAAACTCGCCCTAAGCAGTAGATATTTATTGCATCTTCTATCAGGTTATTGTAAAAAATAGTTATGTAATTACTAACCGCTAAACAGGGGACGGCGGGTTTGATAATTCACGAAAGATGCAGTGCCTACTCCGAAAAATAGTCCAAGGATCTGTGGCCAAACCTTGTTTAAGGCAGGCTTTTCTCTTCCTTCGTCTCCTAAATTAAGAAGTTCAATAGCTGATAATTGAGACGACATTTTAACAATTGTGCAGTACACACAATACCAAAATAATTATTAATCGATCGATGTTTAACTGTCACATTGACAATGACAATTGACAGCTTATCAGTTGCATTCCACTTGTAGCATATGACGACCACGCTCCCGATTGCCGCTTTACAAGGTTCTCAACGACACATTTGTTCACGCAAGTGGAACAGATCCCGGGATCATAGTGATCGATCTGGCAAATACAAAAGGCGGGATTTTAGAATATCGTTCCTCTAAGTATCATTTTGTTTTGTTAGAGTAATAAGAAGAAATACATATATGAAATCTTCCAAACACGATTAGAGTCTGTCTATTGAAAGCAGAGATTGATTATTTTGATAAAATGTGTTTTCTAAAAAAGATATGACTAGTTTAAAGATGCTTTAACTAGAACAGATTGACTGTTTCCTTTGAAGATAAATTATTAGATGAAAATTACAACCAGTAGCAGCTTCAATGCGAATTTAACAACATTTTGTTCATGCTTATATTAAAACTAATTAAAACGTTATAAAAGGATAAGTTTTCTTTTTTATTTCTTATGCTTTATTGAATGTCAACATTGTTTATATTTTGTCAATAACTAGTCAAATATAAAGGCCGGCGTGACTTTATAAAAATATATTTAACAATATAAAATAAATAATGAATACTTAAAATATTAATGCAGTCAATTAATATTACTTAATCGTTAGTGCGAACGGTAAGAGAGCTAAGTTGATATTAAATGTACTTTGCTTGGCGATGGCTATTTATAGGCATCGTCAAGTAAACAACTCTTTCTAGAACAAACCCACGCATTATGCGTCTTATTAATTGATATCTGATTCTTAAGCAAAACAGTTATTAGAATTGAACTGAGACTAAACAAGTTAACTGATCTGTTCCAGTACCCAGTATCTGTTTACATTAAGCTGATTCAGCAAAACAGTACTTGGAATTTTATTGTATGAGCAATAGTCTGTTATTATTGCATCATCTTTTAAAGTACTTGCACTGAGCTGTGTACTGGTCTAGTATACATAACTAGCTATATAGAATTGCTATTATTGATTCTACAAAACTTGACTAAGTTACACGTCTATAATAGGCATTATGGGATACAGCGATATTTTGTATGGAAAAAAATATTTAATTTTGCAATATGATTTTATCGATTAAGCTTTCGTGGTTTTATGGGAAAACACTAGTATGGTCTATAAATTTAAAAAATAGGATTTTTTTAAATCCCATCTGTTATTTATGTCAAATTAATATTAACAAAGGTGTAACTGATGACGATATAAGCAGTGTAATTTTATAATCTTGTTACGCTCCCTCTATGCTTTTAGTACCTCTATGCTATGGTCCCGGAGTCTTCCCACTTCCGTGAAGGATTATGATGCTAACAACCTTGTGGAACGGCTATTGTCACAATAGGGAGCGTGATCGTTGTAGACTACAAGTGGAATGCACCCATAGTTTTACCCTTTGATCTCACTGGACATTATCTTAAAACACTTTTAAAATAGTGTGAAGCCATTTGTTAAAGAATATGTTATATTTCATTTAATATTCATAGACAGCACTTATAGTTCCTTAGTTCAACCATTCAATCCTAACCTCTAATCAAAGGATAATTGACAAGTTACTCTAAATAGGTTATGTTTTGTTTACAACAGCGTTTTAAAATAATTTATTTGGAAGAAATAGGAGTAAAGTGTTGTTACTATGGTGAGTTCTAATAATAATCCTTATTCTTAGTCAAAATAGTTACCAGCATAAACAAACATCATTCATCATCATCATCTCAGCCTATACTTGGCCATTGCTGAACATAGGCCTCCCCAATCGCTTTCCAGCGTAACCGGTCCGATGCCACCTGTATCCAACGACTTCCTGCGATCTGCATAAGATCGTAGGTACATCTGGCAGGCGGTCGTCCCACGCTGTGCTTGCCAATACGTGGTCTCCACTCTAGAATCTATCTGCCCCAACGCCAGTGCAATCTTCGCGCTATGTGGCCCGCCCATTGCCACTTCAGCTTGCTAATCCTGAGGGCTATGTCGGTGACCTTGGTTCTCCTCATTTCTGATTCGATCATGTAGAGAAACGCCGAGCATAGCTCTCTCCATAGCTCGCTGAGCAACTCTGAGCTTTTTTATGAGACCTATTGTAAGAGACCATGTCTCTGATATGTATGTCATCACTGGCAACACACATTGACTAAAAACTTTAGTCTTGAGGCACTGAGGTATTATGGACAATGTTGGAAGATGTGCAGTTGAACAAACATCATTAGAAAGTCTAAACTTTCACTTAACCTAATGTGAATTTATTTTCAGGGAAAGCAAAAGAAAACAAGGAAGATAGTCGAGAGGAAATTTGCTAAGATGAAAAAACTTATCAGCCTTAGCGACAGCAGAATCAAACCGACCGACAGAATAGAACGTAAGAAGAAAGTAGATCCAAATGAAATAAAAATACGTGAAGTGCCCCAAGCCAGTTCTGCCCTTTTCTTTCAATATAACACTCAACTGGGGCCACCTTACCACATACTAATTGACACAAACTTCATTAACTTTTCAATTAAAAATAAATTAGACATTGTTCAAGGCATGATGGATTGTTTATATGCGAAATGTATTCCGTACATCACAGACTGTGTTCTGGCTGAATTAGAGAAACTTGGTCGCAAGTACCGTGTAGCACTAAGAATAATTAAAGATCCAAGGTTTGAGCGAATAACATGTCTACACAAAGGCACATATGCTGACGACTGCATAGTACAGAGGGTTACACAACACAAATGTTACATAGTGGCAACTAATGACAAAGATCTGAAGCGAAGAATAAGGAAAATACCAGGAGTTCCGATTATGTATGTTGCTGAACATAAATATACAATAGAAAGAATGCCGGATGCTTATGGTGCACCAAAAGGAGCTATTTGATTAAATAAAATAAAACATATGGTTAATTAGTGTTGTATTATTTGTAATTGATTACAGTATAACGCATTTTTGAGTAAATAAAGGGTGAAATAGTTCAAACAGAAAATGACATTAACATTTTCCTACGAATGAATATAACAACTATTATTTTTTTAAATAAATTGTTCTATGTATACAAGGTGTAACATAATAAACGCAAGACCAAGTAGATTGTTCTAAATCAATAACATTGATTTCAACTATTGTTAATGTATATTATTAATTTTTTTTTAAATTCGCAAAAAATTCTGTTATTCCCTTAGTGCATTATAATAAATTAAATTTATTCTTGATTCAAAGCAATACGGAGATTCCAAATGCATTTCTAAAACGTATTTTTCAATTTGCACACATACATGTACAAGTTTCATTGTTAATTGGTGTATAAAAGTGCATAAGAAAGGGGTTAAAAAAATTATATTTGGAAAGCGACGGACGATTTAGCGCAGTGGTTAAGAGCTTGAGCTGCTCCGCCCACTGTGTCGAATAGTCGCGGGTTCGATTCTCGCACGGGACAAATCTTTGTGTGATCCACAATTATTTGTTCCGGTCTGGGTATTTGTTTGTGAATTTTCATGTTTGTAAACGCACCCACGACACAGGAATAAATCCTAGTGTGGGGCTACGTTTAAAAAAAAAAAATGAAAATTGTGAAGGAATTATCTAATCGGGGTGTCTGAGATCTTGCGTTATTTATGTTACACCTTGTCTATTATATTTCAAATAATTGATATAGTGTTTATTAACTTTGAGATGCAGTTCAACCAGATAACCCTTTAATGTTTATTACAGTATTTAATGTTATATAAATCATACATTAAAAAAATTGAAAATATTACTTTCCTTTATCAGATTTTTCTCAGTTGGGCTAACTGTACTTTTTACTGTACTGAGTACTCCCCAGTGTCCTGAAGGTTCAAATCTATGTTGATTCTCCGATTACCATTTAGTATATTCATGTGGCATGCAGAGAAGTGGGCAATGCTCTTTTTGTTCATTTCTATGTCTTTGCACATTGCTATGGTTTAATTCTCACACTGGCTTGTTTCATGCCCATTTCTTTGCCTGTGCACCATACTGGGCTAAATACAATTCAGTGGTTAGATGAATTTAAGTTTTAAGCAACTACATTACAGTATATAATTAAATACCATAGACATGTTTACGCTGATATGAATACAATTTATTTACAAATATCTTTCAGATTGTTACGCAAAAGTTATATTTACATAAACATCTTGTACATAACACATGTTGCTGATAATGCATTCAGCTGGGATCCAAACGCAATCAATGTATTTGGTTGATTGATTGTTATATCTTACATGTAAAGTTCACATTTTCGTTTAAATAGTATAAACTAACACAGTTTGATAAGTATTCCATTCTATAAAAGTATCACTATATAACTGCAAAGAAACCATTCCACTCTTTTTACTATTTTCAAAAGTTTTGAAGTAGCATCATAAAAGAGTTTTAATGTATTCTTGCAAATAAATTTAAGATGATTTGAGTTCATAAATTGTTCACCATTTACCGCTCAAATAAGAGTTCATTAATTGAGCAGTATATAATACTATATGGTTGTGTTCATTGCGCTCGGGGATCCGACGACATCGATGATCTCACTGATGGGTTTCGTCTCATTGTCGGCTACTGTGTTGCATATAGATGCTGGTATTGTGAGAGTCTGAAACAGAATTTAATTTTCATGCAATTTGAAAAAGTGAAGTGCCTTAAGGAATGGCTATTAGGACGTTTAGTGATGCAGTCATCGTTATATAAATATCAATGTATCAATATAATATGATATTGGTGTCGTGGAAAAAAATGATGTGAAAATGAAAATAATTGATGATGTATCGAAACATCAATCTTTTATTAAGCTTTCTTTATGTATATGTATTTCTTTGTCTTTCCGGTTCGGAGAAAATAGAGAAATAGGTAGAATGTAAAATAATTATAACGATACATCGATGTTTGTCATAATTACGACTGCATCACTAAATGTCCTAAGTCGGAGTCGGGGTCGCGAAACGTAATAGTTAGTGGCTTAACGCTTTCATCAAGTAAAATGTCACTACAAAACAGTCGCAGAGTAGCTGTTTGCTGTGAAATTTAGACAAGTTTTATTTTTTAATTAGTAACCTGGTAGACTCACGTGTTGAAATACCACCTCGGAAATAGTAAAAAAAAATGAAATCGTAACCCTGATTTCACACCAATCAAAATTCAAAAGATCTTTGACGCACTATAATAAAGTTGATTATACACTATCACCTGTACTCTGTCTACCCCGCAAGGGATCTGGCGTGACTATAGAAAGATCATCTCGAAAAGTTCAAGTCCCCCTACTCTAACCCACTAGCGTATATGAGATCCCGATCCAAAAAATACTGCAGAGAAAAGGTCTCTAACCGAAAGTCTTGAAAACGACCTATCTATCTATCTATCTATAACCTCACGCCAGATCCCTTGCGGGGTAGGCAGAGAGTACAGAGTTCCAACAGGTTCTTTCCTTACATACCTCTCTGGCTTCCTCGACTCTCATAGTTCGTCTCATACACGCTCGCCGGTTACGGAGACTCTTGACTTTTCCATCTGACAAGACTCGGTTTATTTGGTCGTGGTAAGATAGTCTAGGTCTTCCCCGGTACCTGCATCCTTCCACTTTCACATTGTATATCTGTTTTGTCATTCTTTCCTCTGGCATTCTTTCTATATGCCCGAACCAACGGAGCATGCCCTTTCTCATCTTTACACCGATACTATCTTTCATACCTACTCGCTGTCTTACTATGCTGTTGCTAATGCGGTCGGTCAGCTTCACTCCGCACATCTTCCGCAGAGCTCGCATTTCTACCGCATTTATCCTACTTTCATTCTCCTTCTTACATACCCAGCTCTCGCTACCATATAACAGCGTTGGGACAAGAACTCCGTTATGTATGGCCAGCTGCGCCTTATGAAAACGACCTGTGTAATAATTTTGCTTAATATTATATTAGGACCTAATATCGACGGCGAATTTAGGGATGCACAGTGCAATTCAGCCACCGCCACTTGGGGAATACATGCATGACGGTGTTTTTTTTACTCTATTATTGTTAAAAAATTACAAACCCTTCCAGGATTCAGAGCTTCATACTGATGTCTTAGCGCTTGCAGTTCGAATTCACAAGAAGCCAGCGCATTCTTCAGGTCTAATGCAAGAGCAAGATCGGACCTTAACTCATTGAAGTGTTTGCATATAGGCTCGGTAGGTGTGGGAGCAATATCTGTAAATAATAATTATAGTCAACCATAGTTCAATTTAGTTAAGGTATGCCAAAGTTAGTGCTCGATTCATCCTGTAGGTGAGGAGAATAGATAAAATCTTTATATTTGAAATATATTATCTCGATTAAAGAATTAATGAACAAGGATGGATAAAAATGCAAACTGAACATGAAAAAAAAACAGAAAAATTGCAGTTGTAATTCTGTGAAGCACTTGCTAAATAAATATATATTATCACTCTTTATCCCTTTTGGGATTAGACAAAAGTCCAAATATGAAGTCCGTTATGAAATAGGCGAACACTTATGATATTTAACAAAAGAATGAATGAATGAAAGAATGACACCCCTCATTCAATTTTACGCCTCCCCTGTAAGACGCCATTAAATATTTACACCTTATGTCATCGCAATAAATACTATTGTTCTTTGTTGCTTTAAATTGTTCTTATTTAGGCACTACTATACTTTTTATCATACCAATATTCAAAAGACGTAGCTCCTGCTCAATGGCTTTTGTCTTCCTCTGTCCGACTCCAGGTGGCAACTTCATGCGTTGGGAGCGCAGCCACACACCAGTGCCGCGCGCTTCTGGGAACTTTATGCCCGACCATTCTACTGTCTGTAAGAACAAATTTATAATACAAGGTCATTTTGAGGACTGCATGATCAAGTAGTGACCAGATTCCAATTTAGGATTTTATAAGATAAGTAATTCATATAATATAAGGTCATCAAGCAATCAATATGTGTGCACACCCTGTTCCGTAATATCTCATGAATTACTAACTGTTTAATAATATACCTTTGTGTGTGTGTGAATGATCTACGCTATTGGCCGCTGGGCCTTTACAGCTTCACCGGACAAGAGGGCGAGCGTGCAACCACTACGCTCGAGCCAGAAGGGCAAGGGGGCAACTAGCTCTAGGGCGCCTCAAGAAGAAACGGCCCCGGCTTCGGCAGACGCTATGGGGTATAATAATATACCATGACCAGTTCTTGATAGGGGTCGGAAACCGGATAATTTTTCAAACCGGTTTCAGTCATTGACTCCAAACCGAAATGGTTACGGTTCAATACTCGGTTCTTAGCGTCACTTTAACCGATATTGAAACTTAAATTAATCGGTTAATTTGAGATTTCTTTCGCTCATTAACTTTCTCTAGGTCACGATTGTATATACGAGGGCGGGACAATAAGTCCGTGACTTTTTGAATTTCCCGCCTCTTCATTGAAGTGGCAACACTGCTCCTGTCAACAGGCAACTGTCAGTTGACTCCTGTCAAAATTTGAACAAGCTGCGTGATTTAATTTGTGTTTGGCAGCCGTTGATAGCAGACTAATTAATTTCGTTCAATTTGATAAGGTTTCTTCATTAACCAGTTAATAAAAGAAAGTAAATTTTAACTGGATTTCGAACGTTTTGAACCAGATGTTTAAAACCGGTTCCAACTCCTGGTCCTTAACAGAAAAAAAACATTGCACACATAGAGCAACTAACTGCATTAATGATAGCTTGGTGACCTGAGTCTATAGGTAAATCTGGAGAAGTTTCGAGCTAGTATTATAGGCAGTTGTCTGGAGTCGTTAAGTAAGAAACCAGCCATCTGTCACAAATCTCAGTGAACTAAAACTCAGTGATATAGTCATTAGTCTGATTTGCAGAGACCACATATCATAAAAGTACCTTCAAATAATAAGTTAAAAGAACTTACGACATTCTCAACTGCTCGAATCGGTCTCTGCAATGAGGTTTGTTTCTTCTTGTGCAATTTCCGATCATGGCGCCTGGCGATGTTTGAAGCAGCGTTGGAGGGTGTATTTGCTCCCTCATTGTTGTTGGTCATCTGAGTAGGTGGTGGCAAGTTGCCGCTGTCCGCTCGGGATATCAGTTTCTGCAAGTCTTGAGTCTTCCTTTCTCTCTCACGCTTCCTTGCTTCAATTTTCTTCAGCTCAGTGAGCAACATTTGTTCTTCATCAATCTAAAATGATAAGGTGTTAAAGTCATTATTGTATAATTATTATTATATTTTTTGTTGGAACCTCTGTACTCTTTGCCTATCAAGGGATCTGGCGTGATGATATATATAGATAGATTTTTTTTAAACGTAGTCCCACACTATCATTTTGTTCCTGTATCGTGGGTGCGTTTACAAACATGGAAATTCACATACACAAATACCCAGACCGGAACAAATAATTGTGGATCACACAAAGATCCCAGATTGTCCCGTGCGGGAATATAACTCGCGACTATTAGACACAGTGGGCGGAGCGGCTTTAGCTCTTAACCACTGCGCTAAATCGTCCGTTTTAATTGGTCATCCAAATTTTATTATGTTAGTGAATGTAATGACGACGGTTTAGTGGTAAAGCACAGACTGCTTTATGGATTGTGTAGATCCAGGTTAGATCTTCACACAGTTTCTGTGTGACCCACAAATTTTTGTTCTGGTTGAGTATTTATGTGTGTTTATTCCATGTTTGTAAACATATCTACTACATATTTTTATTAAATAAGCCATGTGCAGGCATGAGCAAAACAGCACAAAGCCGGTAGCCTTGGCGTTTTTTGGTGGAGGCCTCTGTCCTGCAGTGGACATCTTTGGGCTGACAATTATGATGATGTTATATAGTACTTTATTCAAGTTACGCCATGTATATAAAACCTTCGTTTTGAATACTTAAGCTCATACTTTATTCAACATTTTAAGAAAAGTTTAATTTATTCAATCTTCATCTTCGTCCCATGACAGCAGCAACTACCGCCTGGGCACCAACTATCATAGCCGGTGTGAAAATCATTGAATCGGCTCTGCACACAGGTAGGTAGATGTAGGCAAAATCTGTGTACATGGGGATTTAGTCGACGAGTGTGGTGCAACCTCACAGACTATGTCGCACCTGCTAGTCTGCCCTTTATGCCCCACCAACTGTACAAGGGAAGAGCTGAGCGCGGTCACATACGGCGCGATTAATCTAGCCACTCACTTAGCGGGACTAATATGAACCATTGACGCGAAAAGAAGAAGAAGATTTATTCAATGTCAATACCTGTTCCTGTGTCCTATCAAACAACCTCTTAAGCTGTTCCTTTCTCTTCTTCTCGTGCTCAGCATCATAATGGTAGATACGTTTCTCACCATTTACCATGGTGACTGTGTTAGACCATGGATTTGTCTTGACCTAAACATGAATACCATACATATAAACATAATGGCAGATTAAGTTTATACAGTGAAATCTGCTGATCCTCTGACTGGTCCTGTTCACTTTCACATTGGCTTACATTGTTATTGCTATGCTATTCTAAAATTATCTGTTTTTTTAAAATAATAAACACTTTGACCCCTATATTTCACAAGCAGGTGTGGCGAAGGTAAACCATGCTACCCTCCCATGTTCTCACTGACCCTCCTGATGCCCTCACATCCCTTCTTTCGGATATAGATACTACACACAGGATCAGACACCGACCTCGCCGGCGAGGTCTATGATCCTTTGCCCGCCGGC
This sequence comes from Phalera bucephala, assembly GCA_905147815.2. Classification (NCBI taxonomy): domain Eukaryota; kingdom Metazoa; phylum Arthropoda; class Insecta; order Lepidoptera; family Notodontidae; genus Phalera; species Phalera bucephala. The sequence continues at coordinate 25,661,164 of LR990613.1, read as the reverse complement.
CGGTGCTGAGGACCACGGCGAGACTCCTAGTATACGACCTCCCCCATAGCGACTGCCCAAGCCGAGGCAGTTCCTCTTTGAGGCGCCTTTGATCTAGTTGCCCTCTTGCCCTTCTGGCTCGAGCGTAGTGGTTGCACGCTCGCCCTCTTGTTCGGTTAAGCTAGGTCCCGAGGCCAACAGTGTAGATCATTCACACACACATACACACACACACACACACAACCATGCACACCCATGTATTGACGATAATGTTAGGTTTCAATGTACTGGGCATAATTCCAGATGGCAATTGGAAATGTTTCCATAAAAAATCACTTTGGCCCTAGGATTTGAACACAGAACCTTCGTTATCGCCAGCCACACAATATGTCACTGAACTAAAGAAGCAATCAAATAGATACAGGCTTTGCCTACCTCTGGCAATTGTGGTTTAGAATGTTTTACTTTTGATTTTAAATATTATAATTTAATTTACTGTTATATACTTGGTGGTAAAAACCCTTTATAGGATGAATAAAAACTGTTTAATAAAACAGTAATGAGTTATGACTACCTTGCTCAATGTAGCACAGATATTGTAATATCTATCCTTCAAGTCTTCTACACTTCTATCCCTGAATGCGGCTCTGTCCCACCGGTCGTGGATTACAATGAACCGCAAGTCGAACCGTTGGCAAAGGTCCATCAGGTGATCAGTTTCAGCCTGACTCCAGTCTTCGGATTTCAGATATTGGTTGTACTCTGACTCGGAGTATGAGGGTATTGATACTTGCTAAAGAAAATAAATAATTATTAATAACATACTTCCATATCATCATCAGTATTTGTACGTTATTCCACCCACTGCAGGGCATAAGTCTCCTCCCTCTTACGCCACATATCCCGATCCCGAGCCAATATTAACCAGGTCTCACCAACGCACCTAACCACATCATCAACTCATCTTTGTACTGCCCTTCTTCAAATGTGATATCGCTTCTGTGGCCACCATTCAGTCAGAGACATAGTCCAGACATACTTCCATATGGTTATGAGACATTAAGAAAATTAAAACTGCTATGTTATTAGTATTCTACCATTCACTAAAATATCTTAGGCCCTATTACAGAACGAAAATCATTTATGAATCTAGTTTTTAAAAACTATTTTTTGTACTAAAACATTAGTTTTAAAAGTCAATTCACCACTGATTTACATTCTATAATACCGGCCTTAAACTATCAACAGCCTCAGTCAGATTTATTTGACAAATATTTTGGCTAAGAAGTCTATTTGTGCAGCATCACACGGTGCTAATGAAAATAATGTCATACAAACTTGCCTTATTGAACTGTGCAAATGGGTACTCCTTTGCTTCGTCAGAGGCCCTCTTCCAGTGGTAGAATACTGAATTATCTTTTCGTGCTGGATTAGTGAAAGGTGCCCAAACCCATTTTCTGACTTTGCGCATACCAAGCTTAGCTTTTGTTTGTTTATATGCTTTGCCTGTATGAATAATAACAGATATGATATCCTTGATTAACGATTTCAATATAGTGAATAAATTCATAAGCCATCAATTTTGGAACCGCCTATACCTGACACATTCTCCAAGAATGTTTCAAGAAAAATGGTTGATGTATAAGTTTGCCTCATGGGTCTAGTGGCAAAGCGCATCGCTTTGTGATCACGAGGTCCTGGGTTCAAATCCTAGGTCAGACAAGTGTAGTTTTTCTAACGAAAACGTCCCAGTATAAGTCCGTAGTCTGGAAATGTGCCCGGTATATGGCAATAGGCTCGCCCCCTATTACATGGGACCTAACATCGTCTGCGAAACGTGGGTGTACTCAGTACACCTCTGCCACCCCCGCTTGGGGAATATAGGCGTGACTGTGTGTGTGTATAAGTTTTAATTGTTGTTTTAAAGAGCAGTTATTTATAATAAAAGTTTTTAAAGTTATTTCTACCAAATTTATATAGTCTGCATGTTATTCTAGCTTATAATTTACTACTTTATCAAATTTCATTTTGTTGTTCTCCATTTAGTTTATATTTTGTTTAAAAAGTAACAAACATCCAATATCTTAATATTTCTTTTGATTGTTTGTAAACATTGACATGTATATATAAGCTACTATACGCTATGAATGTTGTATCTGGATTAGCCAGATAAGATATTCTGTATTATAATTTCATGGATCAAAGACTGTGTGACTGTGACTGCACTTACCGGTGTCTGTGGGCAGCAAAGGCGGCAAGTCTTTGTTATCATTGTACAGAAGCGCAAAAACTTCCCTGTGCATGCCTTCAGGTCGCTTCGCCGCCTTCGCTGTTACATATTTCTTCTTGATCTTGTCGCCATGAATTATACTTTCTCGGCTGATTTCGGACGCCCCCGGATGCTCTATGTCTAATATATCAAGAATATCTGCCATTTTCTTGGATTTAGCTAGGTTTTAATAAATTTTAAATGATGAATAGTACATTTGAGTTCACTGTTAGTGTCACTGACTAAAACAAGCTCTCCAAATAGTATTATGTGTTGTTTTTGTTATATACCCATAAATGTGATAATGTGGATACATCAAATAGGTAATAATGGTATCCGAAATCGTAAAAATTTATCTAATTAAATCTTTTGCAGCTTTGGTAACAATTAAGCTTTTTCACCATTTTGACCAAGGAAGTTTGATTTTGACGTTTGTTTGACATATGTTGAAATTTGTAAATATTTTTTTATTAGGAATGTTACGTAGGGTACTAACCTTTTAAGCCATTTGTTAAATCTCTATTTATTTTTTAATTGATATTATACCTTGATTAAAATTACGATATAGATGAAAATGAAATTTATTAAATTCTCTGACCCTTATGACCAAAGACGTGGATATTTTACGACCCATTTCATTGGGCATGTTGGGAGAAATCGAAGTTACGTTTCATCACTCTGTTGCCACTTTCACTTATGTACAGCATTGGAAGTTAACATCGCCGATGATATGTGGGTGTACATAATACACCTGTACCACTCCCGCTTGGGAAATACAGGCGTATTGGTGTGTATTCTCAAAATGAAGAAGTCTTTAAATTAATAGTCCATATTATCTATTGAAAAAATTATTGAACACCGTCACGCCCATAGGTATTCTCCGAATGGATGTAGCTGAGGTGTAGGTACTATGTATTGACTGTCGCCGCCGATATTAGGTTAGGTGTAAATCCAAAAATCCATGGTGTAAATAGATTTGGTAGGGTCGTATTGTCATTTCTAATATGTTCGACACATTGTGTGTTATTCAATTATGTTGTTCGTTTTTTTATTAATTGTTAATTGGCAACACGTCTTGCGGCCGTTTTTTCCCAAACGGGTAGGTAGAGGAGTACATAATACATCCACATACATACCTACGTACATTGATTGGTTCTAAGAAAATTAAAACTTACACTTGGGGTACCTACTGTTAGTAATTGTTGCAATGTAAAGCTTATATTTTATGTGTACAATAAATAACCTGTTTGTACCCACTGTGTGATGTGTGTCACTCACGACGGGTCTCATATGAAAGCTTACGGCGTCCCAAGCGCAATGGAAAGATCTTTGGTCAAAGATCTTTCCATTGCGCTTTCCTTGCGAGATTAAAACGAGGAGGTCTGTAGAAGACCCAAAGTCACCTACACAGCGCTCAGAAGTGCCAAACTTAGTGGGTGTGAAAGGAGCACATCGCTGATTTACGGCCTTAGATTTTGTGTGTGTGTGTGTGTGTGTATGTGAATGATCTACGCTGTTGGCCGCGGGGCCTTTACAGCTTCACCGGACAAGAGGGCGAGCGTGCAAAAACTACGCTCGAGCCAGATGGGGAAGGGGGCAACTAGCTCAAGGGCGCCTCAACGAGGAACGGCCTCGGCTTGGGCAGTCGCTATGGGGTATACTAGGTGTCTCGCCGTGGTGCTCTGCACCGGCTGGCGGGGAAAGGATTCTTCGACCTCACCGGCGAGGTCGGTGTCTGATCCTAAATACGGCCTTAGATGCAGAAAGTTGCTCGAGTGGCGACCATTTACCGAAAAATATAACCCCCCAATCATCACGCCAGATCCCTTGCGGGGTAGGCAAAGAGTACAGAGTTCCAACAGGTTCTTTCCTTACATACCTCTCTGGCTTTCTCTTTTTTTTTAATTTGCGAAAATGCTGTTACTACTTTACCGCGCTATAATAAACAAAATTTATTCTCGATTCAAAGCGATACGGAGATATTAATGCATTTCTACAACGTTTTTCGAAATATGCACATATACACGTACAAGTTTTATTATTAATTGGGGTATATAATTGCTTAAAAAAGTGGTAAATAATTTTAAATTTGGAAAACTGGTTTTCGTATTGAATTTGTAAAGCAATTATCTAATCGCAGAGTCTGAGGTTTTGCGTTTTATGACGATATACCTTGTATAGAATAGAAAAAAAACTAAGGTTATTTTTTAAACATTCAATTTATTATCATCTGTAACACGCGACTCATGGCTGTGGGGTTGTCGATCGGTACCTGCAAAAAAATGAATCCTTTCACAAGGCTACGCTATGATCAACCACGGCGCGTTACGATTTTTTCGTGTAATGGTCGTGTGATCATAATCTGCCTGCCACTGGAAAACTATTTCATGAAATTACCGTAACGTACCGCGTTACGTTTTAATTAGTAAAACTCTCGTTCAAGATTTCAGCTGACGACACGTCCACTGCAGGGCAAAACAAAGGCCTCCCGCAAAAATCACTAAAACGGCCAGCTTTGTGCTGTCTGCGTCCAGCCTCCTTCACTTTTAAGACTTTTATAAATATCTTAGAATAAAATAATCCAGAAGCCGCGCCAGTCGTAAATGTACGACGCGCGGTGAAGCCAAAAACTCGACAAACGTCCCGCACTCACCGGACTTACCACCCGCGTAATATTGGCAGCCCGGAAAGATTACCATTTTTGGGGTAAATGTTGATGGCATTAGAGTACATGATAATAAAATCATTGTTACGGTAACGTGTATTTTATTGCATATTAAACTCAAGAAATAAATATAATTGAACTAATAAGGTTTGTAATAATTTAATGTAGGTAACATATATGTTCATCATCTAAAATAAATATTAAAACCATGATGTAGTAGTTAACCACATTTATACCATTTAGTATGTGTACCGTTTAGTTGTAGTATACAACTAATAAAGTCCTCAGAAAATAAAAGTAGGGGAAAATAAAATTGTTATACTAACAATACTAACAAAATGGACGCGTCTTTTACTATGACTATTACAGACGCACCAATTAATTCGATATTTAAATAATACGGCACCTGAATGCGCTAGTTAGGTATGAAATATGATCCCATCATGTTTCTTTTTAATCTCAACAGCGTTTTTACAGGCAGCAACGTCATAAGACGACATAATTAACGCTCGCCCGCGGGTTCTGGATTATTTTCATTCTAAGATACATATATATTTTTTTTGCGGCAATGTCCCCATGTTGTTTCATTACTTTAACTACTAAATAACATTACTATACCGATTGCCCAGCAGAGTTGATCCAATAGAACCGCAGACGTTCTGTTTCTCGGAAATAACCTTCAATGAATCTATTTACTACTAGCGTCTGTCTAGTACTGTTTCTGAATTCACTTTGTCCGGACCACTGCAGCCTGTCCACCCATTCTAATTGGCCTGGAAATTATAATTAACAGTTGTGTTCAACCGTAGGTATCCATTGTAGTTTCAAAGCTGTGTATTGGTTAGGAAATGGTCCCAAGTGACTGAAGTTCTACATTGCATGTTCATGGACATACCTATATATAAACGTTGCGTTATGGGACATTAATGGAAAAAGACATTACATTTTAGTAATTTAATACTGGTCAAACGGTTGGTGCAAGCGAAAGGAGACTAATGGTCAGTATTGGGTCGACCAAATCTGTAGACCGTTGATGGTGATGAAGTAAGTGAGCAACGGATCCAGGTATGCCATCGAAAACCATCAGTCCACAGGACCTGCCAGAAACGTAGTAGATATTCGTATAAAGGTCGCAATTAACCTCCCTGAGTACCAAATAGGCGACTGGGCGATAGAGAAGAGGGTTAAAGTTAAATGTCTTTGTTTTGTCTGTTCTACAAACACTGGACTAGGTATCTGTGATATAAAACCCCCTCTATTACCCTAAGAAGATGCCTCGGAATTGAGTTATGCTGTCTTGTGCTTACCTATTTAATGTCACGAATGATTGGTGGGGAAAAATGGAACTATTCATGAGTTCTCAACTCATAACATCTGTAATTTATCATTCTGAAAGTAAGACTTATAGATACCTGCCTAATGTTTTTAAGAGATCTGCGATATAAAAAAACGACCAAGTTTTGATCCAATCTCGTGGCAATACGGAATCAAATACTTCTATGGTCTGCATGTATCAATTTAATCAATTTACTTTTATTTTCAATGACATGTAGGAGACTAGACTACTCTCGATTCCAATAAGTCACAAAAAATGCAATTATTGTCGAATTTTAATCGGAAACTATCAACTAAGTAGGTACCTACCTTTATTTTGATATAATTACCTGGTGTATTAGATACAGCGTCCAAATTACCGTTGTAGACGGACACACTTAGTTCCGTGTTCTCAAGAATGTATTCGACTGCAAATAGAAAACGATAATGTAATTTTAGATTAATCACTTGTCTGGGTGGAACATGATACAAAAATGGCATACAATTTATCTACCCATAGGGTAGATAATAGATAATGGATAAGGGTAGATAAGCAGTGATAGCCTAGTGGTTACACCGTTGGACTGCAAAGTCAGAGGTCTCTTAACGCAGACACGCACCTGTCTTTTAGAAAACATGTGCTTATTAAAAATTAACTATCACTTGCTTTAACGGTGAACGAAAACATCGGGAGGAAATTTGCATGCCTAAGAGTTTCGAAGGTATGTGAAGTTCGCCAACCCGCACTGAGCCAGCGTGGTGGACTATGGCCTAAACCCTCTCAGTTTGAGAAGAGACCCGTGCTCAACGGTGGGATAGTTTCTTAATAGGGCTAATGATATAGGGTAGATCAATTGTAGTAAGCACACGCAAGCGCACGTACACATTGACAGCTTTAGAACATTAAAAAAAAAATCGAACGATGGCATCACGCACGCATAGCGCGTAACTGATGGAGCTTTTGGCGTCATTTTTCTGAGCCATGCTCCGTCTAAACCATTCTAACACCCGTATCTATAAACATGTCTAGTTACCTTTACTCAAGTGTTTACTTAATGCGTCATTTTTATTCTATAGTTTGAAAAACCGTCAAAAGTAATAAATAGTTTTCTTAGCCTGGTATAGAATTTCCAACACGTGCCTTTACTTGGCTAAGTAAATTCTTAAGACTAAGTAATTAAATGTCGATACGGGTGTTATAGTCTTAAGACTGTAATATTGTGTGATTATTGCTATTGGTTAGCTGGTGTGGTGATGGTTCTAGTTTTCTATGCCTGTTGATTACTTTTAAATAGGTCTGATTTTTTTATGAATAAGTATAACCTATTCATAACAAAATGCAATTCCGTGAGATTGTCTGTGCATCCAAAACTTAACAGGAATTACCGAGGCAAGAAATGTATTTTATCTATCTATCTATAACCTCACGCCAAATCCCTTGCGGGGTAGGCAGAGAGTACAGAGTTCCAACAGGTTCTTTCCTTACATACCTCTTTGGCTTCCTCGACTGTCATAGTTCGTATCATACACGCTCGCCGGTTACGGAGACTCTTGACTTGTATTTTATAATCATTGAAATTGAAGCTAAAAATTTTATACAGGCGCTTAGACGCTGTGGCATACTCAACTATAGAAGCAGCAATAAGATTTTGATTATTATTACGTACTTTTGTCTGTAACTGGCTTCATAACAGACTCCCTGAAAGCTTCAAGTACACTTTCTCTCCCAGAATCGAAGGTAACGTCCGAAGGTATTCCCAGGGCTGGGGCTACAACATTGTCCATGAGCTCTAAGTTTGCTTCGCCCAATACATCGCGAAGGTATTTCTGCTGACCGAAATAATCTGAAAAATGCAATAAAGGTTATTGTTATTTTTGCTTTTTCTTTAGGGCTTTCTTCAATTGACGACCTCGTGGACGACACACCAGTTCGTAGTCGCAGACAAAATGTCTTTATTAGCGCACATATTATGTAGATACGTCACCCATCCTACCACCCTATTGTGCTTAGTACTATGAGAAGCGTTATGGCGTGGTACCTCATTAACATTCCTCTTGCTTAAGTAGTATAATTTACGCAACGCAAGAATTGAGAACTGATTGGCCTTTCCTTTAAAGAGTGTGAAATCTGTTAATATTCAAAACTTTCAAGTTGACCGTCACTCAATTATCGACAGATCCAGACACTGATTAGACTACATTGGCAGTACAATAACACCATATGAGGCGAGATATCCACTTAAATCTGTTTTAGGTTAAACATGGAAATTATTGCCTGCATGTTAACATGTCACAAAAGTCATTCACATAAGACAATAGCCTCCTAATTCGACGGCACATAATGGTCGCACTATTGTCATAATTGATATAATATCTAGCAGGTTTAAACGGTTTGATCTAATGCTTGGTACAAGTGGTAAAGTTAACGCAGGGGTGCCTTCTGTTTTGTGTTTACATTAATCGAAGTATATTAAGCACCTCGTTCAAATCCATACATATGGAAGAGATCAAAATTGTAAAGTTTCTGTGTTGTACTGTTCAGGAGAACTCCATAGGTGGCGCAACAAGAGATTTTGTCACCGATTTTGTTGTTTTAACATGAGGCGATGCCGACAATATTATAATATATACATATTAGCAGGTACATGTATGATAAAGTATGTGTTTGATTTCTTTTAGTAATCTATAAGATTATTGACCTAGTGTTAAGTAGTGTCAAAAGTAAATTTGTGAGTGTTCTGTCGTGGTTCAGCCATATTCCTTATTGTAATTTTGTTTGCTCTCTTTTGTCTATTTGCCTGTTATAACTGATGTAAATTTAAAATTGACATAGATTTATTTTGATTTTAGGACGCGTAACCGATCACAGTGGAAAGAAAGAAATAAAAAATAAGCATTTGTATACCTACTATAATATGTTTGCAGAAACTTTATAATTTAAATTTTTTTAATGGTTGTAAATTTAGATGCACAACAACTTTTTCAGAAGTTTGATACTGTTTGTATTATGTCAGATATATAAAATATCGAATATAAATCTTCCATTCAATAGATAATTGTGCAGAATACGTATCGATGAAATCCAACTTCAACTTGGCTGGATTTTTGTTCGTAAATTGCATCAATATTAATTTGATGCTGTACGATAATCAAATTTCTTATGTAACAATACCCCATGTTATCAGTTACTTAACATTTATAAGCCTTAATTCACTACATTAGTTTTCATTTGGTAGGCTAATAGAAAAGATGCAAATATTTTGGATATATGCAAATAAATAAATTAAACAACACACAGAAAGTCTTGATAATTTTTAAAAACCAAATTGTTTTAAGGACCATCCTTCAAAATTGAACCATATACGTAGCTCTGAAATGCTACCAATAGGTCGAAGAAAGCTTCAAACTATATAGCTCCTAACTCTTTTATAAATTTGGATTATAAATACCAGGTCTTGACGTTATTTCACATAATAACGTAATTACTTATCCGTGGCAAGTCCGTGGCTGATTCTAAAGTTTCTGTACGCATTGCAAGAAGATTTGTTACGATTTATCGGTGGTTAAAGGCACTAATCGATTTATTGTTCCTCGTTGTTGTGGCATAGTTGAAACATTCGAAACACATAGATACATTATTCTAAATGACTCTAACTATCTTTCATAGCATGATGTAAGGGATTCGGCTTGATGATATATATAAATAGAGATGGTGTAATACGAAAATTACCTCTCGAAGTCTCTCTAGTCAACTTTTCAACAATATGTCCAAGATTGACGGCGACTGCTCCAGCGTTCTCATTAACAAATTCTCCCAAAGAAATAAATTTGTCGAAGGCGTCACCCAATTCACCGACATCCACCAAAGCGTTTGTTTCAGAGGATAAAGTTTCTATAGCGTATCTTCCATTGCCGTCGACGTATCCAAGCTCTTCGAGGTAGAAGCCGAGCTTCGTCATCGCTAAGGGTGGTGAGACGTATCCGTTGCCTAGAGCGACCCCGCGCAGGTTGTGAGTGAAGGACTGTTCCTAAAGGTTTGTTTCTGTTATTTCGGAGATTATTTAGACCTGTGTGATCTATCGTTCTATTTAGGCAAGGGATTCGTCGTGGTGATTTAGAAAGTTACATTGAGAGATGCTTATATGACTGTATCCTTTAGGTGTAATATTTTTAATGCTGGATAATGCTTCTTGGAATGGATGTTGCGTTGTTATTTATTGCTTAGGTAATTACTTAAATAACATGACTATTTCTTTGTATGGATCTGGTGAAAAGCCATCATAGTGTCCGATAGGTCACTATTACCGTAACCGCGGTAACCGCGAATACTAATAAGACGAAACCATTGAGCAACAATTTTTTGGCTCAAAAACACGTAAATACACACTGAGCCCTGTAGGGTTTTAAAAAAAATAATAAAAATAATTGAAGGGAACTTACGTCACTGAGTTTGGTTGCGAGAGCTAATGCCAGCTGGGCTCCGTGAGCTTGCCCGAATATGTATAACGGTGTACTTCTGTACAGTTCATTTGTGCTGAAGAAAGACCGTAAAGTGGTCACTAAATGCTCAGCTGGAAAAAAAGATTGCATGATTTAAGGTTTCGCCACATAGCAGACGCAGCGCGACGGTGGCGCGGCTTGTATGTACTGAAATGTTCGGGAGACACCACACAGCGCAGCCACACTCGGCGCAACGGAACCAGCCGATCGCATCCGTTGCGGTCCCATCGCACTCCGTCGGCTATTTGACGAAACCTTTAGTGCTCATTATTACTAGTAAGCCAACCTACAATAAGAAATAAAATATTATTAATTAAATAAATAATAATAAAATCATCAGGAATTATTTTCTCTCAATTGTTACTTTTTTAACGGACTTCAAAAGGTAGAGGTTCTTTATTAAACTGTATTTTGTACTGTGTAACTGTACTGTATATGAATTGCCTACCATATATATTAGTCTTTCTTGACTTGGATTTGGATAAATCTTTATCCGATGCTGTTACGGAACTGCTCTAGGATCTATGCGGAAAGTGCGGCAGAGACAGCAAGTCGCCATAGGGCTATAATGGTTATACAGTCGCTATAAGGTAAATCTTACCGTGTCCATCTAGATCTGTTGGAATGTGACCATTATCGGCGGTTGTACTGAAACCGGTACCCAGGGGTGCGTCAATGAATAGCAGATTAAAGCTATTTATCTGTAAGAAAAAGAAAACAGATATTCACACGATCATAATTCTTATTGTTATTTTACCTAGGTGTAATTTGTTTTGGACAGGTAATGTCAAAAGTAGTAAGGTTACTGACAATGTTTATCCTTTATCAGCATTCAAAAAAACAAAAAATGTTACGCGATACTTAATTAGAAATAATACCAAGGTAGGTAGTATGAAATTGTGAGGTATGCATTTTTGGTCGAAAGGATAGTAAACAAATCTTTATTCTCAGTTCAAATTCAAATCTTTATAAATTGCGAATTGGTAAATAAAGAGCGAGTTATAAAAAACATTTTACCCAAGAATCATTTCTTCTATTAAGATTGTAATCATAAGGTCCAAACATGGCAAAGTTGGCCAGGAAACTCGGCGCGACACCTGTCACACCGTCAAGCCACAGTATTATTGGCCGGTCATGTGGTTCGGAAGCCACAGTGGGGTAGAACCACCAAAACATATCTCCTGCATCTCGGATCCTGGTGAGAGCTGCGGTGTACGGTAAGGTCCCGATGCCATCTCCTTCTAGAGCTGTAACAAAAAGTAACGATTCATGACAAAATGAAACGATATTTTTGTGTTTTATTAACCAACTTCAAAAAAAGAGGTTCTCCATTCATCCCGTATGTATGTATGTTTGCATGTCCCCAATTTTCCCAAAAACTACAGATCTTATTCGGATGGGGTTTTCGTTATTAAATGCATATTTTCTCTCTTAATATTTTAATTAATTAGATTAATTTTAAAGGTGTAATAAAATAATTCGATAGATAGATGGTAACAGATAATCAGAATTATTTTCACATATATATTATTAACAAGTTTTGGCCCGCGACTTCGACCGCGTTGACTTTAGACAAATAAGTAAATAAATAAACTATCTGTGTGCCAAATTTCATTTTTGCGTGATTGAGTAACAGATTGTATAGGTAGGTGAAATGATGAGCTCGAAGATTGGCTCGTTGTAGTGCGTACACCCCTTAGGAAAACAGTTTGATCTTTGGGTTTCATATTTTTAGTAGCCAAGTACGTAACTGATAAACTTCTGATTCGCACAACAGAGAGATCCAAACAAACTGCCAGTCTAAAGTCTAAATGTGGATGTACACATTATACCTTTTCCACTCTAGCAAAGAGGATACAGAGAATTTTCGAGTTTGAGCAAAGGTTTCTTCTAAGGAAACCATTAATGGATCGTAGACGGTCGGGTTAGCGCAGTGGATAATAGTTTAAGTCGCTCCGTGAACTGTGTGTAATAGTGGCGGGTTCGATTCCCGCAGGAGCAAATCTTTGTGTGATCCACAATTTTTTGTTCCGGGCTGGGTATTTGTGTATGTTTATTTTCATGTTTGTAAACGCATCCACGAGACAGGAATAAATCCCAGTGTAGGGCTACGTCTTTATTAAAAGAAATGAATAACTAATATCTATTTTTATTACAATTTCAAAATTCAGTTTGTGGAGTCACTTCCTGTTTTGCCTTTTATAGTCGACTTGGAGGAGTCCAAGGATTCTTTTTCCTTCCTTACAAAAGCGTTATACCTATCCCTGTCTTGTTTCAAAACAAACTGCGTTATCTGACCTTGACTTCAGTTGTTTATAACAGGCAATTTAGTATTTGAATGCCCGATGTATTTTAAATCTAGTTGTGGGTGTTCGCCGGATGTACCCTAAGGCTACAGTTAGATCTTTGCTCTCAGAGTTAGATGATTCTACTAATGACATAATTCTTTTTAATATCAAAAAACAAATGCTGGGCAAAGAATTTCTCTCATAAGTCGAAGTGAGAAGGGATAAATCATACTCGACCACGTAAATATTGATGGAGGAAGCATTGTGGCCACGTGCTATTGGAACTTACAAGGCTTCCGACTACTCTTAGCGATTAACATATTATATGATAACCGGGACCAAAGGCTTAATGTACCTTGCCAAGCTCAGATATGAAAATTCCATTAACGGTCACCCACTTTAGACTGGCTGGACCCAACACTGCTTAACTTTGGTGATCGGGTTTATTTTCTATCGTTCTTCTTTAAGTTATGGCTTCACACTAATTTTAAGTGTATTTTGCCAGTGTCAAGTGAGATGCATAATCGTGTTTGTTTAAATTATTTCAACTCCTCGATGAACTTGATGACAACGATGATAATGAAACTGATGAAGTACCCCACCCTGGATAGACTGTTTTGAGGGAAATCGAAAAGGCACGTATTATCACTTTGTTTCAATTACTTTCACCTCATACACATATAAGAATGCATAATGGTTAATATTCCCCCAACATTACAAATTATTATTCGAAATAACACAAGTTTTGGAAATTTAGACAAATTGAAAACATCACTTTTCAACTTCCCGCTAAAAACTCGCCATTTATATCGTTGTGAGAGATGATAGTGAATGCTTAGATATTTGCAATAGTTGACTTTTCAGGATTTCCATATGGGGCTTGAAGGGGCTGTAATTACTATCGATGCTATTGCATGGACTTGGGTATGGGCTGTTGCGAAAACAGAAAAAACGTCGTGTAATTTCATGTTTAATTTTTATCACTCTATTTTACCTTGACTTATGAGTTCGGACGCCTCTCAGGGTTACATAAGCAGCCGACCCCTCGACTGTGGTAAAGGGCTTTATTAAGTAACCGCTGGTGTGGTCTTCTATCAACCGAATCAGAACCGGAATCGCAAGGATCAATTTTCATCTGCACAGGTGGGGCGTCACTGAATCTCGTTACTGTGGAGATTCAGTGCAAACTATCCAGCACATCGTGGAGGACTGCCCTACTAGGAAATTTAGCGGAGGATTCGAAGGACTGCACCAGCTGACACCAGAGGTTAAAAAATGGATCCTTCATTCTGACATAAAATTATGATCGTATGTCGCATTATTGAAAATACATCGCCATAAGATGATGATGACCTCGACTTATTAAGAGCAGACTGACAACAAAGTACCTACATATTTAAATAATTCTTGGCTTACCTATCGGTCTTAATTGTCATAACGGTTTGGTCTCGTAAGCAGTCTAAGTATGACAGGGGACTAAGTTGTTTCATGAACCCTCATCCAATCTATTTTTTCCTGCCTCAGATTATATCTACAATTTGATAGGTACAATGTATGATAGCAAATTTCGTTAATATAGACCGTTATGCGAAGCACTCTTAATGATGCGGAGCAGCGGTGATCTTATCGATCACCCAGGTTAAGCAGCGTTCGGCTCGGTCAGTCTGAGAGACCAATTATCACAAACGGTCACCCCGTTTGTGATAATTGGTGATTGGCATTACTACAATACGCGACATAGAAATAAATTAGATCAACCGTAATTTCTTCTGCCAAAAATGCACACTTTCTTCATAGGGTTAGGGTAGGGTAAATTCCTTTTGACGTCATTAAACTTAGTGACAGTAAAATCACAGCTTGTATTAAACGTACCCTTACTAAGGGAGCTTATTATACGCTAGATGATTATTTAAAAGGCAACAATACTTGGATAGGTGCTGTTCCAGCTCCACTTGAAAATTGAATATGTATAACGTGTTCAGCTATTATTATTTAATACTCCCTCTCTTCCTTCTAATAATTTAGTCAATTTTTTTTCTCATTTCTTTCTCTGTAAATGAGGGGACCATATAGCCATACTCTAGAATAGTACAATTTGTTTAATTTAACTTAGACCAGCCTACATTGTTCTCCCATACCTTTCCATTCTGATTCTGGAATTTAAATTTTGAGCATTTTCGTCCTTCAGAAGGTTACACTGTTGTTCCCGATTGCCACTTAATGTGGTAGCCGTTAAGTCGTGTTGGATGCCTTGGAGGCGGCTTGATGTGTTCCAACAGCAGGTGGCCACGGATCTAACTCTATCAATTCACGCTGGGCTATTCTCTCTCACCTTGATTTGTGAGGGAAGGCTTTTACCCAGGGGGACAATATAGGCTGGTTTAAAAGACCGTTATAATGCACCTGTGGGGTCTGTACTACAGTGCTTAATCAGAGACTGCAAAGTCAGAGGTCTCGGGTTTAAACCCAGGCACGCACCTCTGTCTTTTTGAAAGTATGTGCGTATTAAAAATTAATTATCACTTACTTTAACGGTGAAGGAAAACAACGTGAGGAAACCTGCATGCCTAAGAGTTTCTTGAAGGTGTGTGAAGTTCGCCAACCCGCACTGGACCAGCGTGGTGGATTATAGCCTAAACCCTCTCAGTTTGAGAGGCGGCCCGTGCCCACCGGTGGAACAGTTTCTTAACAGGGCTCATATTATAACGCACCTGTGCGGTCTGTACCACAGTGCTTAAACCTCTGTTATAACAATCCCACCGGACTGTTTTTTTTTAAACGTAGCCCCTCACTAGTATTTATTCCTATGGGTGCGTTTCCAAACATGGAAACATACACAAACACCCAGACCGAAACAAATATTTGTGGTCCACATAAAGATTTCTCCTGTGCAGGAATCGAACCCGCAACTTTTCGATCCAGTGGGCGGGAAGCGGCTTAAACCACTGCACTAAATCGTCCGAATGTTGTAATAATTATGTTATTCCCGTGTATGTATGTAACATGTACTCAATGCACTGCTTTCATAATCAATTGATTTAAATCCGATCTATCAATGCTATCACATGCTGATAAATATAATCCTCTGTTATCTCCCAAACAGACTTCAAAAAAATCACGTATAGTCCGACAAGGATCTTTTGGCCCGCGGCCAAATTCGGAACTAACGCTGTCATCAAGTGAAAGGTCACTACTAGTGTTGCTCAAATGCAAGACCAAGACGAGACCGACCCTGGCCTTGGTCTCTTATTAGTCTTGGTATTGAGCAAGAGTCTTGAATTGACCTAATGCTTGAAATAAAACTATTTTACGGATGAAATAAAACTATTTTACGGATTTTATCGCGGTTTATTTTTTGATTTTTAGTTCCCGACGTTTCGAGTGCTTTGCAGCACCCATGGTCACGGGAGGGACTGAGGTGTTGGACGTCCAAAAGGCATAGTTGTTCCGAGGTACCCTCAAACTTCCTAATTATTTTTGTTGTAGGAATCGGTGTTCTTTCACGAGGATTTGTGGTCTATCAAATCTGATGTTATGGCGGGTGCGGTCAAGGACATGTTCACAGACTGCAGACTTCTTTGAGCGACGGTGTAACGACCTAATGCTTCTTATCAATCTATACATAGTTCTTATAAAAAAGTTATAATGAGTGTCGATTCAGATTTTATAAAATGTGCAATTGGCGACAAAACAAAGAGCTCGTATTTATTTTATTTTAGATTAAGGATTAATTCAAACTCAAACTCAAATCGTTTATTTTGCATAAACCCTGCGGGGGTATTTACAAAGTGTCATATTTACATTTTTTTTAACTTACTGATCTACCACCGGATCGAAACGCGGCCTCCACTGAGAAGATCTGGCGACAAACTCAGCGGGCTTGTCTTTTTTGTTTAATTCTCCATTCATTTTTTTTGTATAGATACATACATTTTTATATTATATACAAAATCAATAATGCGATTCAGCTCCAGTGTGATGCCTTACGACAGAGGTATAAGACTATTTTTAAATATATGTTATAATGAAAAGTTAGAGGATTCTGGGTGGACCAGTCTCCACAAGCAGCACCCGTTCACGAGTACTACTTGAGCAGCCATCACCTCTCTCGACCATATTACAGGGAAAGAAGTGACCCGCACCAGGTATCCTACTTCTACGAACCTACCTACTATATAAAATTTTTATTTTATTTTATTTATTTCTTTTAAAAAACGTAGCCCCACACTAGGATTTATTCCTGTGTCGTGGGTGCGTTTACAAACATGAAAGTTCACACACACACAAATACCCAGACCGAAACAAATAATTGTGGATCACACAAAGATTTGTTCCGTACGGGAATCGAACCCGCGACTATTAGACACAGTGGGCGGAGCGACTTAAGCTCTTAACCACTGCGCTAAATCGTCCGTCAATAATTGATTTAACTTGATCTCTCTCAATTTTTATAAGATATGTGTCGAAATGTCTGTTATGCGTCATAGTGATACCATATCACGTCGCGCTAGGAACTGCAAATAGCTTGGTACTACCGCGATCAAGAGTTTCAGTGTTGAACCGAAACCTTCCCACCACTCTCTATCGAAGTGATGGGAAAGATCTTGTCCAGACCAATGAGATGAAATATCAAGGTTTAATATATAATGGCGGAATCTGTCTTGTTCTTGCTCAAGTTTTGTAAGGTCAGTCTTGGTCTTGGACTTGCTACAATTAGGTGGTCTTGATTTTTTGCAGGAAGTAGGAAAAGTTTACTAAATGTTAACCCCTAATTTCTCACCAACGCTCTCCTGTTAATGTTTTTCCTGAGCCAAAAGATCCTTGCCGCACTATAACTAATGCTTATGGAAATTAAAAAAAACGTAATAACAAGTGCTAGTTATTTTTATTGTAACGTGTCTTGTAATGACATAATGAGAGACCGACAACCTTAACATTAAAGAAATCGCTTTAAGGAAATATGTATCATTATTCTCTCGTGTTTTTTGTATCATATAAGAATGCCAGTGTATTTCTACATACAATATGCTGTGTCTATATTTTTTTTATATAAAGGGCCTACCGCGATCGAAGATTTGTCGACGGGGACAATGACAGTGGATGCAATTACTTTATAAAAGAATAGTAAGGGACGGATATATTGAACACACACTGGGAAATAAATGACGTATGTGTAAAACCATATTTCAATTTAAAATAAAAATATGAACTTATTATGAAATAAAAAACTGCTTTACAAGAGTTTTGCTACTATTATTTGCTATGTTTTTAGGTAGCTTCTATTGATTAGTTCTTAAGCATTGCGCGTTGAAATCAGAAAATGTAAAGCAATAGACATGACTTTAGATTTTTTATTGAGAAAATTTCGCTTAATCGTGTATTCCTTTTACCAGATTCTAAAATATACCGACAAAAATCATATTTCGAAATATTAAGTCTCTAATCCGTATACTTTTTAACAGACTTCAAAAAAGGAGGAGGTTCTCAATTCGATTACGTATTTTTTGTATGTATATTACGCGATTATTCCGCCAATTGTAAATCAATTTTGATGATTCTTTTTTTGAAGTCGCATGGTGTACAAAAGCACGTTTTTTTTGCGGTAGCCCCTTAATTTGAATATCAAAGCTATTAAAAAAATTGGTTTTCGTATCGAATTTGTAATATCATAATAATGTAATGGTGTTCAGAGACTCCTTAGGCAGACCCTAGGTTGTTTTGCGTTATACCTTGAATATTTCTACAGAAACGAATTATATTATCCGAATATATGTATTGATAAGTCCGGAAAACTTGGTTTGATGGCGTCTATAGTAATGAAATATTTATTAATATTTATGTTTAAAAATACAGTCAAATCATTTTAACAATATAATATGAATCGCAAGTGACGTTGTCTACAAAATACATCCTTGAAAATTACGCTGGATTACGCGAACGAATACAGAAGTAGTGATAGAGATTATTTGCATATATTACGAGTATATAATTCGGTGAAGTTCTGCAAATTTGATAAACATCCCACAATCAAACGCCACGTTATTTCCTTTTCTAACGTCTGTACTATCATTTTTCTAAGATATACGTGTGTGACAGATTAGGCCATCAGTTCTAACAATCTTAGATTGATAGGTATTTAATCCTGGCACGTGATTGTATGAAGTACGCGTTCGTGAGAATCATTGACGACAGCTTGGTCTAGTAGATTAAGAGTGTAGACAGCTCAGCTTACTAGATCTAGTCGCAGTTTGATCACCGCATGTGGTAAATTTAGTGACCAACAAATATTTGTTTCGACCTCGGTATTTATGTTTGAAATGCACCTCACGCCCTATAAATAAATAAATCCTAATGTGAGGCAACCTTTAAAACAATTTGATTGCATTCTTGGCATCTTATTTGTATAAGATTACGGATTAAAAAAAATGACAGCTAAAAACGGCCGCGTTTGGATATACAGTAATGCAAGGATCTTTTGGCTCGCGATTTAAAACGAAAGTAAAGCTGTCATCAAGAGAAATGCCACTTTATGCTAATCGCAGGGTTGCCGTTTGCTATTAAATTTATCCAACTTCTTTTTTTAATTAGTAACCGTGCGGACCCACCTGCTGAAATACTTCCCTAAAAGTAGGAAAATTTTACCAAATGATAATCCTAATTTCACATCATCTGTCAATGTCATCCACGGGCTAAAATATCCTTGTAGCACTATACTTGCGTATTTACACATACGAGGCATGCCTTTTAAGTTCTGTCGTTTCCATATTTCCCGGCAATTTTGAATTTGGAACTGTTCAAATTCGAATGTGCTTAAATTTTGAATCTCAAAATAGTTGAAAGTATTAGGGTTAATGCTATTGTTAAGTCACAGCGTCGATTGGAATCTATCAGGTTACGTACGAAAATGAATCTTTCTAAGGAAAATGTTCGTGCAATAATTTTCTACAACTTTAGAAGAGGCCTGACACGGCTTCAGAGTTTTGAAGAACTAACATCTGTGTTCAGTGATGAAGCCCCATGTCTGCGGACTGCCCATGTCGAACGCTGGTATTTAGAATTCCCGCGTGGACATACTAGTGTTAGTGACAAATCTCGCGAAGGACGCCCAAAATCCGCCTTCACTGAACATAACATCATTGCTGTGAGACAACTAATTCTCGAAGATCGTCATGTGACATATCGAGAGATAGAGGCTCTATTAGGCATCTCAGGGACAATCATTCAGAAGATCTTGAATGAAGCGCTTGGTGTGAGAAAGCTAGTTTGCCGTTGGATACGGCATCTGCTTTCCGACGATTACAAGGCGGCCCGCGTCAGATGGTGTAAAAAAACTCTGCAAAGGTTCAACTGAGGAGAGTCAAATCACGTCTACAACATCATCAGTGGTGACGAATCTTGGATCTATGCCTACGATCCTAATTCCCAACAACAATCTACAATCTGGGTCTTTTAAGACGAGCCAAAGCCGACTAAAGTTGTTCGTTCTCGAAGCACTTCAAAGAAGATGGTGGCCACGTTCGTTGGAAAAACCGGCCATGTTGCGACTATTGCACTTGAAGATCGTTTACCACAAGTCATCGCCGAACTTCGAAAATCTAACTCAAAGCGACGCATCATCCTGCACCACGACAACGCAAGCTCACACAGCGCTCGTCAAACGATTGAGTATTTGAAGCAGGAAAAAGTAGAAATTCTTGACCATCCTCCATACAGTCCTGACCTAAGCCCTAACGATTTCTTTACATTTCCTAAAATTAAGAAAAGTCTTCGTGGTCAAAGGTTCCAGTCCGGTGAAGAAGCAGTCGACGCTTTCAAGTCAGCCATTTTGAACGCCCCCACTTTAGAGTGGAATAAATGTTATAATAACTGGTTTGCGCGAATGGGAAAGTGTATTAAGCTACGTTGTGAATACTTTGAAAAACAATAAAAAGTACTATAAGGTTCTAGTTGTGTGTTTTTCTTCAAACTTAAAAGGCATACCTCGTACTCGTAGCTAGCAGCTTATTAGTTTTAAATTACTAATGGACGATTTAGCGCAGTGGTTAAGAGCTTAAGCCGCTCCGCCCACTGTGTCTAGTAGTCGCGGGTTTGATTCCCGCACGGGAAAAATATTTGTGTGATCCACAATTATTTGTTCCGGTCTGGTATTTGTGGAACAAAGGAATAAATCCTAGAGTGGGCTACGTCTTTTAAATAAAAAAAAGCCGCAGATTGTTGTTATTGTGGTCGTTTTAACAAAGGCTATTGTTTTGCGACCATACATGATTTGCCCCAAAACCAACAAAATTGAAAAATACTTGTATGATTTCAAATCACCCATAAATTCTCTTAAGGCATTTATTATTAAACGGACAAGCGGGGGAATCGCAATATTGCACAAAAGGAATTAGATTTTGAGGTTATAATTCAGTACTCATTAATATATATGAGGTTATATTGTGGGTTGACGTTCAGTGAAGATGTCGGCGACTTCGATATGAGTACTCACAATACTTTGAAATATTCGTTTTAGATTGCAAATTGTCCGTTAGATACGGATATTTGCCATTCATTTAATAAAATGGATAAATAATGATGGCATGGGTCAAATGTTTGTTGGTTCTGGGGCAATTTTCGACAATGTCCTTTGATCATCGCATCAACTTAGCTATGGTTGGATCGAACTAATTCAAAATAAGACCACACGCATACCTGTAAAGCGCGACAAGGATCTCTTAGATCTTTCTCAAACCTTCTGTAGTAATGGATAATTGACTTCAATTACCCAATACTATAGTGTACCTTATAATAACGACTTACGATAGTTATTTGGAGTTAATAGTAACCACGTTTAAGTCATTAATACCTTGTTTACAACAACTCGTGAAGCGTCAGCGCGCAGCGTCAAGGTGTCCGCGGGGCCCCGCTCACCCCCTCGAGTATAAAGAGAAAGCAACAATAGTGTCGTCTCGCACAAGCTCGCAAGCCTGAAGCCAACTATCACTGGTACGATACCAACTACAAATTACAACGGACGCTTATAACTCGCCGCCTATACGTATTTATACATAAAAATCTGGTTGAAGTGATTATTTTTACGCCGCGCATTATTGTGTGTCATTAAAATCTAACGCACAATGCCGTTAAAAAGAACACCTCCCTCTACTCCGACAAATGTAATTCCTATTGAAGGGCAGTCGTTGAGTCACTCAGATCCTAATATTTGCTTATCTGCAGAAAAGGTGGTAATATCGCAGCGTGAGTATGTAGCTCAACGCTTTAAGCGAAAGAGGGACATGCAAGGCGATCAATTTGATTTCGAAGACTTTCAGTACAGAATTTTAGAAATGTTTAATGAATTAAAGTCTAGTATGGATGATATAAAACACCAATACACTCAATTACAAAAAAGCGTCGACTACACAGCTGCTAAATACGATGAGATAATTCAAAATATGAAGAAACTCGAAGACGAAAAGATCGAAGACCGAAAGTACATTAAAAACTTGGAGGATAAAATTGACCAATTGGAAAGGCAGAATCGGAATGCTAGTTTGGAAATTAGAAATATACCAAAACAAGAGGGGGAGACAAAACAAGACTTAATTAATCTAGTTATTGAAACTAGTAAAATTGTTAAGGCTCCCATTCTCGCATCAGACATTAAGGATATATTTCGCACTAAATCCAAACATATAAATCAAACCATAATAGTGGATATGTGCTCAGTCATAACTAAAGAGAAGATATTAAATTCAGTTAAAACCTTTAATAAAGAAAATAAAGAAGAGAAGTTGCATTCAAAACATCTACGCCTCAATGGTCCTAAATGTCCAATTTTCATATCAGAGAATCTATCATCGAAAACGAAAAAACTTTTCTACTTATCAAGAGAGTTTGCTTCCCAATATACCTATAAATACTGCTGGGTCTCCTACGGAAAGGTATTTATAAGGAAAGGAGATGGAACACAGGCTTTACATGTTGATTCCGAACTGAGGTTGAGTCAGCTGAAAGGGAAGTGACTAGTGTTTATAGTTAATCTACAATACTACACCACTAATAAATGTTTAACCACAAAATACATACCAATATTAGACTTAATAATTTGCATGTTTTTAGTTTATTTCTTATTTTATAACACATACACCATACACACTTTACACAACACACTAAATCTATCATTATTCATAACTCGTGCCAAAGTTTACATATACATTATATACATACGTAAAAATCCCAACTTAAGCTCAATACTTCATAAAAATATTTATATTTCCGGTTACATACATACAACTGATATAAAGGAAGTAACAAAATTTTTACTTAATATTTATACCACGTGCTCTATTTTCCTCCGACCCCTTAATCATAACATCTTAATTTATAAAAATATTTTCCTATATATAATACTCGAATTGACATCTTGTACTTTTTATTCATTTAAAATTCAACCCTACCAATAGCGAAATATGCAAGGAATTTGATAATGATATGTTCAATATAAACTGTATGAAAATATCCAAACCCTCCATGATTCATGGTTTTCTAAATTTTACAAATGAAAATTCCCTAACTATTCTTAACATTAATATCCGCAGTGTGAACAAAAATTTTGACTCTCTCTTAGTATTTTTGACACAACTCAATATTACTATTGATATAATTACCTTGACCGAATGTTGGTTAAGTGACGATAGTAGTATTCCTAATATAGATAACTACACGATATATAGAACAAATAAGGGAATTAACCAAAATGATGGCGTTATTGCGTATGTGAATAGTAATATCAATGTTACCGTTACCGAACCACATTGTAACGATGGAAATTGTTTAATTCTCACAATGCATCCCCAGACTACGATAATTTGTTCATACAGGCCTCCAAGTTTTCATAACCCTAATAAGTATCTAGACTCACTTAACGAAATACTTACAAATATAAAAACCAATACAATTATTTTAACCGGGGATATTAATCTTGATATAATGCCAGATAAAATATTAGGCCATTCTGCTGATTATATTACAATGTTGGCCACTCATGGTATTCGTCAATGTATAAATCTACCTACAAGGAATAAGGCATGCTTGGATCATTTTATGGCTAAATGTAACCAAGCAATAAACATTTTTGTGTTCGAAGAATTAACAGATCATGCTCCCGTTTTAATGTATATCGATAAAACATTGATAAAGAAAACTAAATTAATACTTGAAAATACGTTGGTAGACTATGATATGGTGATGAATGCCGTGTCTAAGTTAGACTGGGAAAAACTGTATAGTACAATAGAAATAAACACTGCAACTGACATTATTGTTAATAGCTTACAAACAATAGCTTTAGATAATACCAAAATTATCAAGATATCTAATAAATACAAAAATTTAAAGCCATGGATCACAAGAGGGGTTATTATATCTATTAGGAAAAGAAATAAACTGCATCAAAATTTGAGGAAAACGCCTGACGATGACGCGTTAAAACTAAAATATAAAAAGTATCGAAACTGCTGCAATAATCTAATAAAAACATTGAAGATACAATACTATCAAACTAAATTAGACCTAAATAAAGGTAACATAAAAGAGACTTGGAAAACAATAAAGGATTTTTGTAATTTAAACAGTGTTCGTGCTAATACACAAGACTTGCTTGGCCAGTTTGATTCACCGGTAGATTCTCTAAATAACGTTAATAACTATTTTGTAACTGTTGGTAAAGCCCTGGCAGATCTCACCCTTAATAAGATTAAAAAAAGTGACACAGAATTAGCTAATACAGTTCCGGATAATTGCAGTCCCCCTTATTCAATGTCTTTTTTCCCTACAGACCATCTAGAGGTTAAATCTGTAATAAATAATTTGAAATCTAATAGTGCCCCAGGCTGGGATAAACTTACGTGCAAATTATTTAAAACTTCTGTAGACCATCTCTGTAAACCCATTGCGTATTGGTGTAACCTCAGCTTTGAAAAGGGGAGGTTCCCAGCTCACTGCAAAAAGGCTGTGGTGGCTCCAATATATAAGTCGGGTGATAAATCAATGCCTTCAAATTATAGACCAATTTCCCTCTTGCCCATCTTATCAAAAATAATTGAGAAGCTAGTCAATAAAAGGCTGGTCACTTATTTAGAAAAAAATAAGTTCTTAGCCACTAACCAATATGGTTTTAGGTCTGGAAGTTCCACTAATGATGCAGTTTTACAATTAACATCTAAAATTGTCTGTCATCTAGATAAAGGACAGAAATGTATAGGAGTTTTCTTGGATATGAAGAAAGCATTTGACACCGTTTCCATTCCAGTGTTATTGGCTCGTCTGGGAAACATTGGGGTAAGAGGAACTCCGTTTTCTTGGTTCAGTGAATACCTAATGAACAGAAGCCAAAGAACCAAACTAGATAAGCACATTAGTGATCCGGCAGTTTGCACATACGGAGTACCGCAGGGAAGTACACTAGGTCCTACCCTGTTTCTCATATACGTCAATGAACTGTGCAATTTGGAAATCCGGGATGCGGAGCTCCTTATGTTTGCTGATGATACCGTGATTCTTTTCCATGGTTCTTCATGGGAATCCGTAAAGAGTATAGCGGAAGATGGTCTGTGTCAGGTGACTCGATGGCTGGAAAGCAATCTACTCACTCTCAACATACAAAAAACAAAATACATCTGTTTCCACAAAACGGCTGCTTCCCAGCCACCGCTTTCCTTCAGTGTTACAATACACACTTTTCCCTGTAATAAAAATTTAAACAAAATATCTAGCTGTAATTGTTTAAAGTTAGATAAAACAAATAACATTAAGTACTTAGGAGTAACACTGGACGAGAAACTTAATTGGATACCCCATATACATAATTTATCGAAACGCATACGGAGGCTCATAATTGTATTTAAGAATTTAAGAATGATAGGAAATAAACACCTTCTAATACAAATATATAACGCATTGTGTCACTGCCTTATCATCTATTGTATCAGTTCCTGGGGTGGCGCGTCCAAAACATATCTTATCGAAGCAGAACGCGCACAAAGGGCTGTTCTTAAAACTATGTTGTTTCTCCCATATAGGCATCCTACTACTCTTGTATATAAGTTGTCTAATATTCTAAGTGTAAGAAAAAATTATATTCATCAATGCCTTCAGCGCTATCATAAAAATACATTGTGCAGCACTCGGTCAAACAGTAAAAGAAATTTCAGATGCCCCTTGCCCCACTTTAAAACTACATTTGCTAGAAAACATTATGACTACCTAGCTCCTCGTCTTTATAATAACCTATGCAAACATGCCGGGGATATAACCAATTTAAGTTTCTATCAATTAAAGAAAGTAATTTTGGATTGGTTAAGTAATCTAGATTATGACTCATGCGAGAAAATCATTACTTTTGTATACACATGAAACATGCATTACTATGTTACCATTTACATAATTTATCACTAATACATAATACACCTCCAGGCACTCGGCAAAATACATAACTAAACATATACAATAATTATATCATTGAATCCTACATACACGCACGTACAATCACACATACAAACACACACGCACACAAACACACGACGCTCACAGATACACACACACACACACACACACACACACACACCACTTTTATTTTTTTCACTTTTATAACATTTTTAACGTTTTTTTTGTTTTAAATTGGATCACTTGAAACTTCGGGAACTTAAAAATCTAAAATAAACCCCGATAAAATGCGAAACGTAGTTTTATTTGTGTGTGAGATTCGCGGTACTCTATGAACTCAATATTTGTAATAGCCTACCCTCAGATTTAGCTGAATGCATGATGGAAGTCTATTCGTTGACCAACTGCAAAAGGAAGTGTGTGTTTCTGTTTCTTGTTAACTTTTCGGCAAATGATTTCAAAAAATTTTTATCTTTGCATGAAGTATTTTGTGACGGTTATCTTTGCATAATACTGTCTTCACTAGGTTAAAATAACGATTAATTAAAAATACAGGTATACTGGTTTAGTCTGGTACAAGTAGGTAAATTGGCTGGTATAAGGAAAACGGCAGAAAAACATTCGTAACTCGCAATCTCTTAAAGAAGTTGTTTGAGCGTTTATTGCTAAGAGCACACTTTGTAATATTATTTTGAAATATCAAATAGCACAGCACTCACAGGTATGCGGTTAATATTATTATAACGGAGTGCTTGTCCCAACGCTGTTATATGGCAGTGAGAGTTGGGTGTGTAAGAAGGAGAACGAAAGCAGGATAAATGCGGTCGAAATGCGATCTCTGCGGAAGATGTGCGGAGTCACGCTGACCGACCGTATTCGCAACAGCGTAGTAAGAAAGCGAGTAGGTATGAAAGATAGTATCGGTGTAAAGATGAGAAAGGGTATGCTCCGTTGGTTCGGGCATATAGAAAGGATGCCCGAAGAAAGAATGACAAAACAGATATACAATGCGAAAGTGGAAGGATGTAGGTGCCGGGGAACCTAGACTATCTTACCATGACCAAATAGACCGTGTCTTAGCTGAAGGGCAAGTCAAGAGTCTCCGTAACCGGCGAGTGTGTATGAGACGAACTATGAGAGTGGAGGAAGCCAGAGAGGTATGTAAGGAAAGAACCTGTTGGAACTCTGTACTCTCTGCCTACCCCGCGAGGGAGCTGGCGTGATGGTATAGATAGATAGATTATTATACTAATCTGAGAATTTCTAAGATATCTGTAGGTACGTATATAAAACGGCCTATTTTTAGCGAAATGATTTTAAACAGCTCTGTAAAACTTGTAAAACTTGCCGTGTCTGATTTTATGGTCTATGCCACAGGATTTGATTACTTATTAGGATTATTTGTGTAGTCCCGGGTAAGTACAAGGAACTGAATCTTATTTGAAGTAAATCAGGCTATAAAGTCCCAGTGTTTCAACGCTGGCCAAAGACATTCTCTTATAAATCGAGGTGAGAGACTAGACATCAATCTGCACTGGTGGCGGCAGGTTAGGGGCTACTACTAGCCCCTTGCCTGTTGCACCGTATCAAGCCGGCTCCCAACTTGGCTTAACGACTACTACATTAAGTAGTAACCAAGACCAACGGCTGAATGGGCCTCCCGAAACACGGAAACAGTCGAATATTCAATTCTCATAAAAGGTCATCCATTTCAGAATAAGTCGAACACTGCTTAACTTGGTGATCTCTAAGAACACTGCGGTTCCATAGAGCTATTTATATCATCTTCCTTATTCTTTTCTTTTTCAGGTAATGAACTCACTACAGGGATCGCACACGATTTAGGGTGTGTGCCCCTATCGTCCAGTCGACGTGGCGATCCAAAAAATTGAGGATGTTTGTCCCTTGCGGGAATCGAACCCGCGACTATTAGACACAGTGGGCGGAGCGGCTTATGCTCTTAACCACTGCACTAAATCATCCATTGTGGCTTCGCGCCTCCGTGAGCTCCGCAAAGGTGTGGAGGAAGCGACTCTTTTTTCCCCGAGTTCTGGTTAATCGAGCAAAACGCAAAAGATGGGAAACAGTGCGCTCCGTTTAAAGAACCCGTAGCGGCCTACCGTGTCAAAGGAGGTCATCGTGGGGGTGTTTTAGCGTGGTAAAAGTCCTACATACCTCAGTCCTCCCCACACAGAGGATTAAGAATTTCCCATAGATTTTTCCCCTGTGGAATGGAATAGAAGGTTATGAACTCACAGATAACAGTGTAGTCGGAGTCTTCGCCCCTTGTAACCAGCCAAAATATTAGCACAGCCACTCCTGCTGCCAACGCAATCAGGCCTACTGCCGTCACCACTATAAACACTGTCTTCTTTCTTCCCGTACACATTTTGATAATAAAAAATTTAAATAACCACTATAATTAGTACATAGCGATACCAAATACAAGTTGAGCTACTTGTATTTAGTATACGATTAAATATTTAAGTTTTTATCTATTGATAAAACGGTTTATCTTAATAAAATATTGGAGATAAGAAATTAATTTGCACTTATCCAATATTTCACCATTTATTTATGTAGGTTTTGAATTGTAAATCCCCTTGTAGCGCGTGTGTAATAATAATGTAATGGAATTAGTCGTGTAACTTGTAACAATTATTCTGACAAGTAAATAATTACATGAACTGTGTAAGTGTATGGGGCGGTTCGTTTTTAACGTAGTCAATTACGACCTTGAACAGTTTAAGAGAGAACTGATAATTATGTATTTATTTAAAATAGACACATATAGGATTATTTAAGCCAAATTGTATGAAAACAAAATCGGTATACCTAATAGTTTTTGGGTGATGCCAGACAAAAAAATCCGTAGCAAAATTTTGAACGCAAACCTATAAATAATCGTACCTATATTTTTACAAACGCAGTTCCTTTATAATTCCAAAATAGTGTAAATACAGATACTATACGAATACACTTGTCTGTATTTGTTTCAATATTGTAGCGTTCCTGGTAGAGCTATAGAATTTTTTATTAAGGATGGGTACTGTGATAGTTGTAAGTGCCAAAGAAAATTATACTTTATTCAATGGCAATAAGGCATGACTTGTTTCTATACTTATGGTTTTATGCCTTAATATCATCGAATTAAATATTAATTTCGTTTGGCACTTAGCTAAACTGTCACTACCCATCTTATGTAAAAATACTATAGCTTCTATCTTTAGCTGAAAGACGTTTACTGCAGGACAATTGCCTCCCCTATAGACCGCCACAATGACAGGCTTTGTGCTGCACGCATCCAACTTCTACCTGCGACCCTCATCAGGTCATCGGTCCATCTTGTAGAAGGCCTGCCCATTCCACGTCTCCCGGTACGTGGTCGCCCCTCGAGAACCTTTCTGCCCCATCGGCCGGAGCTAGCTTGGATATGCTGCTAGCTTGGATAGCCGGACCATGATAGTATTGACAAGATTAAATACTAGATGTCTTCCAAGCGATTACCCGGGGTTTATGTACATGATCGGAGACAATAGATCTATTTATCTAACTGTTTTTACATATATGTATCATTTATTGCGGAGTAGGTACAATAACCCTGGCTATATCCCTTGTGGGGTAAGCAGAACAACTCTTACCAGATCCCTTGCGGTGTAGGGAGTACAACCCTGACCAGATCGCTTGCAGGGTTGGCAAAACAACATTGGCTAGATCCCTTGCGGGGACGACAGCAAACCTGTCCGCCTTCATGACGATATCGTAAAAACCGACAACCGATAGTTTCGTAAATGTTACATTCTTGCACTACTAATTTTCATGTCCATTCACCCGGACATTGGCATGGAATTGGACTAAAAGAAAACAAGGGTAGCATCTATTAAACAAATTATTGTTGTATGTGTTTTAATAAAACCTTCCTTCTAGAAATGATTCCTGTGCCATGGATGCGTATTTCAACGCTTTCATTTAAGCACTCAGACCGACACAAATATCAATAGGTCTAATAGATTTTGTATCGTGCGGGGATCGAACCCGCGAGTGACCCAGTGAGTTAAGCGGCCTACAAGCAGACTACTAGAACAAGTCGATAATGTAAAGCGTCTGTCTAACTTCTTGAGCATATGGTCGTGATGATATTTTTACTTAATGTATATAAAAATCTGAGTGCCCATTTAATTTGTATCAATCGGGACAAGATTAGATATAAATATATCATGGCTAACCATTTTTTCACAATGCGTGAGATAAGTAGTATTGTTTTGTACAAAATAACATGCTAAATCATTGGTAGTAGCTATCTTAAGCTCATAAGCTTACCTTGGTATAACTGGTACTATAGGAAGTCCCCTGAATATATTTTTTTCTCCGCTTAGATCCCATAATCCGAAGCTGATACCGCTTACTCAGTCGTCATGAAATTCATACTGTTTAAGTAGAAATTTATTATGTGTGCATAATAACTGAACTGTGTTTTACAAAGTAGTAAATACATTCTACTCGTCTCTACAGATTTAGTAATTCTTTTATGGGACAATTCATGTACTTCCACAATAAACTACCCAACGATGTCCGAAATATGCCTATCTATCAATAAGTTTAAAAAGGCTATCAAAACTAGACCATATGATAAAACTTATTACACATTTTCCGATTATCTCGCTGATAAATGTGATAAGGTTTGAGCAGCTCCTTGAATGGAAAAAGTGTAGCTACTGTATTAAACAATTCAGTAACTATTTAAGTTAAAAAAAGAAACAGCCAATGGAATAAACTATGTGTTAAAAGACTACCTCGTTGATTTTCTCGCCGTATCTTCTCATTGGAGGCTACGTTCCGATCCGGTTGAATATGTCTCAAATGTAAAAATTTGACATTTATGAATGCTTTTGTTTGGCCTTGGCTTAAAAAGCTACAATATTCGCTAGAAAAAAGAAATAGTGAGGTGAACCATGGGACAGGTAGCGTAGCATAAAAGGAATGACATGGGTTTTTGGAACACGTTTATTATTTAGATATTCGTAAAATTTTACTATCAGCCGAATGACGTCATGTCTCGAAGGAACGCCCTGGAGCCCGCAGGGTTGTCTCTTGGTACCTGTAGTAGAAATAATAAAATGTATTATTAATAAATTAGCGGCACTGGACGATGGCACTTTTGACAGCTGACAATAGAAAAATATGGAGTCTCATGAGCGTGCAAACATCAAAGGCATTTTCGGTGTTGTGACGTAAGCTACCGGAAGTGACAACGTGTAGTCCCGCTACACTGAATTATGGATTTCATTATTAGAAGACCTGTTTCATAGATAAAAACGGCAAAGAAAAATTACATTTATAGTATATCATTCATCCTAGAAATATTTACGTCATTAAATATTTGAACCATAAGTGCTCGTAATCGCGTCGAAACGGTTGTCGTTTTAATAACTTCGGTTAAGGTGTCATGTAAGTTTAATATAAAACAGAGTAGGCAATAGAAAACGCCACATATTTTTAAATTGATTGAAAGTAAAAAGCAACGTATCTTATTATTAAATTTAAATCTACCGTTCTTATCTAACCATATTAATTGTCTGCGATTGATAAGATTCAAAAAATTAAATAGCCACTAAAATCTCTTCATATAAGTGGAAATGAGTCCATATATGTACGTATATTCTATAACATTCAAAATACGTTTGAGATTTTGTTAAAATATTATAATATCCAAATAGTCAATTGTAATTTTTGACAGTTAAATAATTACTTAACTTTACGTTTGTCATCTACAGACATTATATTTTAGAATCAATACCGGAGGCCATCGTTTCTAAAACTGGGGATTATGAACGTATGATTGTTTAGTCACAGCGTCGATTGGAATCTGTCAGGTTACGTACGAAAATGAATACAAGGAAAGGAAAATCTGAGGGTTTTGGTGAGATAGTTTATAATATTATAGCTTAATCGTCTGCCAAAAAAGTACCAGTTAGGGAAGGTCAAACGAGTGTGGTCTTTTGTCCGGTGTAGCTGTAAAGGACCCGCGGCCAACAGCGTAGATCATTCACACACACACACACACACACACACACACACGAGTGTGGTTAAAATAACTACGTCACATATAGGTACAGGGAGTAATGGGTAGGTGCGCAAAACCAAAAAGCGTCATAGTTTTTGTATTACACTAAGCGGAAAAAATAGACCATTTCATACAAAATGTTGAACTGATACTATTCCACTAAAATGTATAACACTGCTGTTACTTTAAAATTTTGGTAAGTGTTGTCATTGTAAAAGTAGTTTGAATTTTTGTTTAGCGCACAACTTCTTCACATCTTGTATAGGCCAGAAATGACCACTGAAATATTTTTATTGGCTTTTTGATTTAGACTTGCACAAAATACTGTTAGCATTCGGACCCATATTCTATCATTCAGACCACTCTTCTTACTTTATACTGAAGTTTAAATTATAGTTATATATTATCCATGATCTTATATAGGGTTAAGAACAGGTTTTAGAACATTCCGTTGAATAGGCGGCAGCCATACATGTCATTGACAGGGTCAAACCAAGTTACCGTAATTTTTTAAATTGTTCTGAAAGTTTTGGGGACTTTGGTCAGACAAAATTTGGCAAGTTAATGGATTTTGGTTCATTATTTCCTTTTAACACTTTGGTCGATTACGATGCTAAAAATTTTGAGAAACGATGTCGTAGACAGTCAAAACAGTTGGTAGAGCAACGTCACGTGGTGTTACGTGGCAAATACAATCATTTTATGTTGCAAAGCAAGTCAATAGCTTGTCAGTAGCCTTTGTATTTTAAGCACATTTTGGTAACAATGTAACTGACTCAATGATTGATGTGTGACTTTGACGACTTCCGTGTATTAAATTTTATACAAATATTAGAATTATATTTATCGGTGTACATTAATCCTGGATAATATATTGCGTGAAATGGTTCTCGTGGTACGAGTATAACACAGTTGGCTGTTCTTCACCAAATGCTATTAACAAAATTCCGCTATAACCGAATTTTAATCGTCGCCGTTCAAAAAGATTTATTGTTTCCATATCTATCTATCTATTTTTATCAACACGCCAGATCCTTTGCTTTCAAATACTACTAGAATATGAAATTGATTGGCAGCAGTTGTTTCGATTTTTTCGAAGTAGGTCCGAGTCGGTCCGTCGCCCTGCACTCTTCCGATCTCGACATGACGTACTACCGCGTATCTAGATAAAATTTAATTAAACTAAATCTGACGGACGATTTAGCGCAGTGGTTAAGAGCTTAAGCCGCTCCGCCCACTGTGTCTAATAGTCGCGATTCCCGCACGGGACAAATCGTTGTGTGACCCACAATTAATTGTTTCGGTCTGGGTATTTTTAATTGTGTATGTGAATTTGCATGTTTGGAAACGCACCCTAGATACAGGAATAAATCCTAGTGTGGGGCTACGAATCAAAAAAACCTTATATAAAAAAATCTATGTATTATCCACACACCAAATTGTAAAATTCCGAGTTTGTTCGTAATTCTTCTCCCCCAAAAGGGGCTTGACCGATTTTGATGACCTTGTTAATGGGGTCTCCTGGATTGCTCTTAGTTATAATCGGACCCGGTAGTCAGCGCTGTTGTCGACCGCTATGTAAATATAAAATGAATGCGTGCGAAGCTACACGAAACTGTTAGTGTCATATAAAATTCGTTTTTTTTATAGTTTCTTAAGATTTTTTTTGGCTGTGTTCCTTGTCGCTTTATTATTATTATAAGCCTATACTGTCCCAATGCAAGGCCATGTCCATGTCCATGTCCAGTGTAAGCTAAGTCTAGCTCGACTCGCCACCTCTTCCTGGGCTTGCCACGCTTTCGATTTCCGCCTGGTGGCATCCACTGTGTGGATCCGGCCCAGCTCTATTTCAGTCTTTGCAGCTGAGTGGCCTACGTCACGTCTACGGCCTTGTCGCTTTTCAGCGCACAAATACGAACCCCACTCATGCCAGGCCTGCTCCAACAGACATGGATTTATTAGCGAATATGGTCTGAATATCTGAGACAGTGCTTTATAGAGTACACTTACGACATTGGCTTAGAAAAAGGTTGATATTAGTACTTACACTATGTCCTGCGACGTTAATCCAAAAGAACCTGAAGTTTCCATATGACTTGTAGTATCCCTCTAATTTATCGTCTTCCCAGATGGGGTTGCGTGGTGCGTTCTTGTAACCCTCTGCCCCCGGCCAGTTGAGACGGTCCACCCACAGTATTTGACCTGTGATCAGCATACTCTAATAATTTATTTAAACATTGACGAAAGTCACGCGCACTTTGACCATTCCAATGCAACTTTAATCAAATTGAAGGATTTCTAGGTAGATAGGTATGTACTTAGATGCGTATAGTAAATAGTCATGATAACTTAACGTTATTTTACAAATTAAGATAATGTTTAACTTATCTAAAATATAATATACGTATAAATAAACACCGTCACGCCTATGCTTCTTAAGCGGGGATGGCAGAGGTGTACTGAGTACACCCACTTTTCGCCGACGATGTTAGGTCTCCTGTAATAGGGGGCGAGCCTATTGTCATATAACGGGCACAATTCTAGACTCCAGACTCATATTAGGAATTTTTCGTTAGAAAAACTACATTTGTCCGACCTAGGATTTGAACCCAGGATTTCATGATCATAAAAGCGACCACCAGTAGACCCACGAGACACCCCTAAGTATATAATATACACCGTAACGGCTATACTCCCCAAGTAGGGGTGGCAAAGGTGTACAGAGTACACCCACTTTTCGCCGACGATGTTGGGTCCCTTGTAATAGAGGGCGAGCTTATTGTCATATAACGGGTACAATTCCAGACTCCAGACTCATACTAGGAATTTTTCGTTAGAAAAACTACATTCGTCTGACCTAGGATTTGAACCCAGGGCCTTGTGATCACAAAATCAATGCTCTCTCTTTGCCACTAGACCAACGAGGCACTCCTAAGTATAATATTATTTTTTCTTTTTTTAATAATTCCTTTCTGTTATTTTTCTGTTACGATAAATAAACCGGCGAGCGTGTATGAGACGAACTATGAGAGTGGAGGAAGCCGGAGAGATATGTAAGGAAAGAACCTGTTGGAACTCTGTACTCTCTGCCTACCCCGCAAGGGATTTGGCGTGATGATATAGATAGATAGATAAATTAATTATCATGTTTCATAACCAGATTATACAAAATTTTTGTTAATTACCAAGGTACAGGTGGACCTATATTATGCATCTGCCTACTCAATAGTGGATTACATAATCACTTACACCTCCGCCATCCCCGCTTAGGGAATATATTGCAATCAAGCTCATAAGTTATTTTATAAAGTTTTTCATTAACTTACCTGGAGTATCGCAAATCAGATCAAGATTTCCATTGTATTTCGTCAATATTATGTCCGTTTCGTTCAAAAGTTTTTCAACTGAAAATAAATAACTTTTTAATTAGATTTTTTTTATGTGGTTTAATGGCTTTTTCGGTACTATAGTACCTGTAGAAGTATCAACGTATCGACGGTCGATTCCGGTATGAACGCAATAAAACCGGAGAAATTAACCTTTATGTTAGCACTCTAATTACATAAGTAATTAGAGTGCTAATTAAAATGATTATACTTTTGAATTCTGCCAGCAATTAAATGGGGATACTCAATCGAAGAAATAGTTAAACTATTACAATAAAAACAATTAGTAAATGTTTATATGGCTCTGAAAACTATATTTGCTCTATGCACCCAATAATTTCCACGCCATCCTGTCTCACTAATAATCAAGAGTATATAAAGCCAGCTTCAATTAAATTCTTCAATTGCTTCAATTTTGTAACTATACTTACTGCCTTCGGTCACTGGTTTCATGAAATCTTCCCTCAGGCGATCGAACACAGAATTTGACAAGGAACCCCACGTTACATGATCAGGTATATTTAGTGCTTCCTTCACTTCAGTATTCATAAGATCATTCAGATCCACTTCTTCTTGCCTTGATAACGATGACGACAGGTACGCGCGATTGCTGATCATCATATCTCTTGAGAGTTCTGAAAACCAAGAACTACTTAAGCTGAACTGTAGTTACAATGTTTATGATTATAAAGACTAAGTTGGTCCAAGGTACTGGAGAAGACCCAGACCATTTTATCATGACCAAAAAAATCATGTCTTATCTCTTAAGTCAAGAGTTCACGAGCCATATATGAGAGTGAAGGAAGCCAGAGAGATCTATATCTATATATCTATAGATACTAACCATAAGCACTCCTGAAAGTGTCTGGTACGTTATTAGGAGCAGGCATCTTTGTAAGGATGTTGTAGAAATCAACACTCGTCGTTCGTCTAAACACTGCTCGCTGTGTGTTGGCCCATTGCGCTGTGGACTCCACATACAAACCCTCATTGAACAATCTATCGCATTCCCGTGCTTCGGCCTGGATCTCATCATATCCGTCTTGGTCTACGAGACCAGCTGCTAGTAATAATGGTCCCCATGTTAGAGTCGAATCCACAGGAGATATCCAGGCATTACCCATTGCAATCCCTCTCAAGTTTGATCTGATTGTGCCCGCTTGTTCTGCCTAAAATATTCATGCAATCAAAATCTTTGTTAGATATTTGGTTTCTGGATCGCGTATTATAAAAAAATCTATTTTTGGTGCAGGCTATAGCGTTTTGAACTAATATTACAAATTCTGTTAAGTAAATACATAGGTCGATTATTATTGTCTGATAATAAATTATCTCTGTAGACCCTTTATTATGAGTAAAGACGTGTTTTAAAACCTAATACACCAATCTTTCAAATAGAAAGCTGGAATAGGAGATTAGGTAGAGAGCATAAATAGCTAATTATCTAAGCGACTGTAAATAAATATTTTTATTTGTGTTTTGGACTGACCTCATGCATGCGGATGCCCATGTCAATCGCCATCTTTCCACCATAAGATTGTCCATAAATATACAATGGTACGCCCTCGAATTCTTGGTGCCTGGCGTAAAAGCCTCGCATGAGCTCCACGAAGTCCAAAGCTGGGAAATACGGCTTAGTTTCATTTCTCAGTAACAGGTGTACAAAGCACAAAGTCGTCGTTTACAACATAAAAATTTTACGTATTAAGGACTAAAATTATTTCCGTGTTTAAAAGCTACTCGTTAAGTTTGTCTACTACCTTTTACACACTACATGACAAACGGTGGATTTTGGGCAAGTTTCAAAAGGTATACGATTTTTGTTTCCAAAAAATGAATTGTATTTTTATTAGTTTTTAAAAAATGTGGCACAATTCTCGACTCCGGACTATATATACTGGGATTTTTTCAACAGAAAAACTAAATTCGTCTGACCTAGGATTTGAACCCTGGATCGCAAATCACATTATTCTCCACTACACCATCGAGACCCACGAGGGAGATCAATGTTGTATCTAATAATATATTATCCTGTAATTTGGTTTGTATGCGATAAAAATATTTATAAAATATTTAAATCTCACCAATTTCATCGTTGGTTGTCGTCAAATAGACTTCATCTTCGACATAACTAAAACCTGTGCCTACAGGATTATCTAAAAACATGACGTTGAAATTTTTGATCTGTAATAAAACATCACCTGATTCTTAATTCTTTCTTTTCTTTTTTAAAAAAACGTAGCCCCACACTAGGATTTATTCCTGTATCGTGGGTGCGTTTACAAACATGAAAATTCACATACACAAATACCCAGTCCGGAACAAATAATTGTGGATCACACAAAGATTTGTCCCGTGCGGGAATCGAACCCGCGACTATTAGAAACAGTGGGCGGAGCAGCTTAAGCTCTTAACCACTGCGCTAAATCGTCCGTCGAATTAAAAGATATGCTGTAAATAATATACATGTTATTTTATAAATAAGCACCAAAACATAAAGATAAGAAAAAACCAAATGTATGCAAGTAGATATCATACATAATGCATTAGACAGGTACTCATCTGCATAATTAATATGCACTGAATATTTGAAATGAATAAGTAAGAAAAATTTAAAAGACGTGTCAGACTTTTCGTAAACATAGTATCTGCAATATCTATCTATTCGGAAAGGGGTTATAAATTCAGAGCTTCCTTCGTCTAGAAATTGATTGAGTTAGTTAGTCAGGTAGAGCGTAGTGCAAAAAGGCACCGAAACATTTCTGCCTAAAATTCTGGGACCTTCCCGCAATGTCGATGCAGGTCACTCCGGGGCAATATTTGTTGTTAGTTTTCCAAACTCGACTGCCTCGTTGGTCTGGTGGCAAAGCGCATCGCTTTGTGATCACGAAATCCTGGGTTCAAATCCTAGGTCGGGCAAATGTAATTTTTCTAACAAAAAATTCTCAGTATGAGTCCGGAGTCTGGAATTGTGCCCGGTATATGGCAATAGGCTCGCCCCCTATTACATGGGACCCAACATCGTCGGCGAAACGTGGGTGTACTCAGTACACCTCTGCCACCCCCTCTGGGGAATATAGGCGTGACGGTGTGTGTGTGTGTAGTTTTCCAAATAAAGAATAAGATTTTAGCTACTCTAATGATTTGGTGTAAGGGTGTAAGGGAGTCAAATACCACCATATGGCTCCAAGTCATCCTCACCTGCTCGTGGTACATCCTGCTAATCAACGAACGAGGCTCTGACGACCGAAAAATGGCGGTATAACCATAACAAAAAAACTGCGTGACTAAATACCGCAGATCGGTGACGGGCAGCAGCGGCACCGATGCGAAGAGTTACGCACTGCGATCGCCAACCCGCCTGCCCAGCGTGGCGATTATGGGCAAACCCTCCAAATGGCAAGCCAAAACAAACCACGGCCCCCAGTTCCCGGCCGCCCTGCTATTCCGGATCACGGCGGCGGTCACGGTAACGGCAGGGTAGGGGGTGCGAAGAATCCCCGGGCTACGAGAGGCCGCCAAAATCAACTGACCTTGGCGACGTTTAATGGACGCACGTTACGGCTTGACGAGCACATGGCGCAATTTGAATCCGAACTCGAAGGGATAAGGTGGCACGTTCTGGGACTGTGTGAAGTCCGAAGAAAGGGAGAGGACACCGTTACCCTAGAATCAGGCCACCTTTTGTACTTCGGAGAGGGCGATCAGCTATCCCAGGGCGGCGTAGGGTTCTTGGTCAATAAAACCCTCTCTGACAACGTTGTAGAAATGTCTAGTGTGTCGAACAGGGTAGCGTATCTTATTATTAAGTTAAAAGATAGGTATAACCTAAAGGTTGTGCAGGTTTACGCACCGACTTCGGCACACTCTGACAATGAAGTTGAAGATATGTACGAGGACATATCGAAGGCCTTACACTCCACCACTAAGGCCTACTACAGCGTTGTCATGGGGGACTTCAACGTTAAAGTGGGAGTACAAATTTGCAGCGAATCGGTAGTAGGATCTCACGGTTACGGTAGCAGGAATCATAGGGGGCAAATGCTTGTCAACTTTCTTGAGAAAGAGGGGCTTTTCTTGATGAACTCTTTCTTTAAGAAACGGCCCCAAAGAAAGTGGACATGGCAAAGCCCCGACACTAGGACTAAAAATGAGATTGACTTCATCATAACGGACAAGAAGCAAATACTCAGAGATGTCTCAGTGATCAACAGGTTTAATACCGGAAGCGATCACCGACTTGTCAGAGGCTCACTGAATATCAACTTTAAGCTCGAGCGAGTCCGTTTGATGAAGGCCAGGCTCCGGCCCAACCTCCTCCAAACCGTAGTAGGATCTGTAGCGTTCCAATCAAATCTGGAGAACTGATTCGTTACCATGGAAACTACAAATGACGTAGACCAGGCCCTCACAAATGTAGTTAAAATCCTCAGGGAGAAAGGTACGAGATTTTGTGAAACGCGACGTATAAGTAAGAAAACGAAGCTTTCGGAGGAGACACTGCAGCTTATGAAGGAACGACGTGTAAACCCACCCAACACTTCGTTAGAGCAACGGGCACTCAACAAACGAATTAACAAACTGGTACGACATGACTTCCGATGCGCTAATACACGCGCTATTGAAAAAGCAATCGAGCAAAATCGGGGCTCGAAAGTTTTCGTTCAGTCTTTGGGGAGGAGCTATCTGACGAAGTTGTCCAAAGCCAGTGGGGACGTCATCACTTCTAAGCCGGAGATTCTTTTGGAAGTAGAAGACTTCTACAGCCGACTATACGCCTCGCATACATCTCGTCCTGATCCCGGAAATGAGGATCCTAGAGCTACATTAAGCCGCCACTTTACGGAAGACCTGCCCAAAATCAGCCTAGACGAAATCGTGATGGCTCTTGAGCAGCTAAGGAATGGAAAAGCCCCTGGAGAGGACGGAGTTACAACTGAACTATTAAAAGCAGGAGGTAAACCCGTGCTAAAGGAGCTCCAAAATATCTTGAACTCTGTCCTCTTTAATGGGAGAACTCCAGAGGCTTGGGGTAGGAGCGTGGTCGTATTGTTTTTCAAAAAGGGTGATAAGACCCAACTGAAGAACTACCGTCCTATTTCGCTCCTGGGCCACATTTATAAGCTGTTTTCAAGAGTTATCACGAATCGTCTTGCGCGAAAGCACGACGAATTTCAACCCCCGGAACAGGCCGGGCTTCGAAGAGGGTATGTTACCATAGACCACATCCACACTATACGGCAGATTATACAGAAGACCGAAGAATATAATCGGCCCCTGTACTTAGCATTCGTGGACTATGAGAAGGCCTTTGACTCGATCGAGACCTGGTCAGTTCTGATATCCTTGCAACGATGCCAAGTCGACTGGCGATACATCCAAGTGTTAAGAAGTCTCTATAACGCCGCGACCATGACCATCCAGTTACAAAACCAGCAGACCAACCCTATCTCAATGCATCGAGGAGTTAGGAGGAGACAAGGGGACGTTATCTCCCCCAAATTGTTCACAAATGCATTGGAGGATATGTTTAAGACGCTGGACTGGGAAGGTCATGGCATAAACATAAATGGCAGTCATATCTCACACTTGAGATTTGCAGACGACATCGTCATTATGGCCGAAACGTTGCAGGATTTACAACAGATGCTGACCAGCCTAGCCGATTCTTCCAAACAAATAGGTCTCCGCATGAACTTGGACAAGGCCAAGGCCATGTTTAACCGACATGTAGTACCGGAACCTGTTGCAATACATGGCGCTACGCTCGAGGTTGTTCAAGAATATGTTTACCTAGGGCAAACTCTGCAGTTGGGGAAAAACAACTTCGATAAAGAGGTCAACCAAAAAATACGGCTGGGCTGGGCGGCATTTGGGAAATTACGTCGAGTATTTACATCGCCCATTCCACAAAGCCTAAAGACAAAAGTCTTTAATCAGTGCGTCCTGCCCGTTATGACATATGGAGCCGAGACGTGGACACTCACGGTTGGAATGGTTCATAAATTTAAAGTCACTCAGCGAGCTATGGAAAGGGCTATGCTCGGAGTTTCTCTGAAGGATAGAATCCGGAACGAAGTCATTCGACAGAGAACCAAAGTTATCGACATAGCCTACCGGATTAGTAAGCTGAAGTGGCAATGGGCCGGTCACATTAGCCGAACAACCGATAACCGCTGGGACAAACGAGTTCTTGAGTGGAGACCGCGGACTGGCAAACGTAATGCAGGACGCCCTCAGGCTAGGTGGAGCGATGACCTCCGTAGGGCGGCTGGCAGAAACTGGATGCGAGTAGCCGAGGATCGTACCCAGTGGCGTGCACTTGGAGAGGCCTATGTCCAGCAGTGGACTGCTATAGGCTGATGATGATGAATGATTTGACCTTCGTGTGACAACGAATTTAATTTTAGGTAGCCCAAGTATTATAAAATGTGAACGTTTCTATACTCACCCAAGTGTAATTCCTCTCCTGTAACGTCAAATCTATTGGTCCCAAAATTTCGAAATTTCCGATTCCCGTCGAAGACCCTCCAGGACCTCCTTGTAGCCACACGATCAAGGGTCTGTCTGTATAGTTCTGGACGTCAGCAGTCGTGTAAAATAGCCAGTAGAACATATGAGCACCATCCCTTACTGTCACGTATCCAAAGTCTTGGTCAAACGGTCCGAATTGACCTACAACGATCATTAACAGTCATTATTTTATTTGAATTAGTTGTTATATATCTCTTTGAAAAGGATATTTATATTTATGTCAATGTCGAATACGTGGATAATACGATAATTCAATAAAATATGTGAAATATAGTATTTACCTTCGCATACTTAAAATTTGGCAGTTTTTGTTCGCAATAATAGATTTTGCATTGGTAAAATATACAGTCACCTTAAATATTCCTTAAACGGGAGCAGCAGAGTTACAATATACACCCAGAATTAGTCAGCATGAAAGTAGGATAAATGCGGTGAAAATGCGAGCTCTGCGGAAGATGTGCGGAGTGAAGCTGATCGACCGTATTCGCAACAGCGTAGTAAGCAAGCAAATAGAGAGGATCGGTGTAAAGATGAGAAAGGGTATGCTCCGTTGTTTCGGGCATATAGAAAGAATGCCCGAAGAAATAATTACAAAACTGATACACAATGCAGAAGTGGAAGGATGCAGGTACCGGGGAAGACCTAGACTATCTTACCACGACCAAATAAACCGAGTCTTATCTGATGGAAAAGTCAGGAGTCTCCGTAACCGGCGAGCGTGTATGAGACGAACTATGAGAGTAGAGGAAGCCATAGAAGTATGTAAGGAAAGAACCTGTTGGAACTCTGTACCCTCTGCCTACCCCGTAAGGGATCTGGCGTGATAATATAGATAGATAGATAGATAGAATTAGTCAGCGATTTTATGGGTTCTAATATAACACGGGAAGACTCTACATAAGTAAAACTAAAAATACAAGTTATTGATTTTTTTACATTTAAACAAATGTAGCCTCAAACTTGGAATATTCCAGTGTCTTAAGTGCATTTACAAACATGAAATTTACATACATAAACATCCAGACCGAAACAAATATTTCTGGGTTATACAAAGATTACTCCAGTGCAGGAACCGAAACCATTACTCTCCATCCAATGGGTGGGAGGCTTAAGCTTAACTACTGCACCAAGCCATCCGTCTGTTAGTGAGATTCATTACGTTTCTTATAATCATCTTAATTAGAAGTACTTGTAACATTAATCTTACCTGTGACATATTGATTGCATATAACTAATATTAAAATTGAGTAAAACAACATTTTGATACAGTTATAAATAATGTACTGAAAACATATCGAGTAATTATCTACAATTTCTTATCTTTT
Source organism: Phalera bucephala (assembly GCA_905147815.2). NCBI lineage: Eukaryota > Metazoa > Arthropoda > Insecta > Lepidoptera > Notodontidae > Phalera > Phalera bucephala. The sequence continues at coordinate 25,617,415 of LR990613.1, read as the reverse complement.
TCGTACGCTAAGATTAGTCTGGAGTTAGTAGAGTATTTACTTTCAAACTTTTAGATAATGAAATAATCTTATCAATTATGTTAAATGTTATATTGCAAGGGAAAAGGATAGGGGGAAAAATTGGGACATGCTTAATTGAAATAAGAAAGAAAATATAATAAAGAATCTATAGAACAAATATATTGCCAATACTCAAAACACACAAATAATATACAGGAATATAAGGCCAAAATAGTGACTGCCTCGTTATAATTCGCGTAGCGATCACAAGGTCATGGGTTTCATTCCTAAGTTTTACCTAGGATTCCCAGGATTACCACCCTAATATTCCCGAGTTTTGACATGGTGCCCAATATAATGACAATAGGCTTGCCACCTATTGGGACTTAGGTCTCAATGTATCATCGGTAAAAAATTGGTGCACACTGTACACCTCCACTAGCCCCGCTTGGGGATTAAAGGCATGACAGTACGGTGCCAACTGTTTTCAACATAGGTAGGAAAATATATAATATAATAATAATATTAGCCTTCTTAAGAAACTGTCCCATCGTTGGGCACGGGCCTCCTCTCAAACTGAGACGGTTTAGGCCATAGTCCACCACGCTGGCCCAGTGCGGGTTGGCGAACTTCACACACCTTCGAGAAGCTCTTAGGCTTGCAGGTTTTCTCACTATCTTTTTCTTCACCGTTAAAGCAAGTGGTAATTAATTTTTAATACGCACATGCTTTTGAAAATACAGAGGTGCGTGCCTGGGTTTGAGCCTCTGACTCTGCAGTCCAACGGTCTAACCACTAGGCTATCACTGCAATTAGGTAGGAAAATAGTAAAGTAAAATAATTAGGTTATTTTGGGTACATGTCTCTACCCAGAAAAGTGATAGAGATTCTGAACAATGTGAACCCTTTGAATTGGCATTGGCAGTGTGACTAATTAGTAAGGCCCGGTATCCGCCAAAGGAATAAGCGTTGCATAGGTTCCATCGGTCGTTTTCAAAATCAGTCTCGATAAAGTGGCCATAATTGCTTCTATCGAAACCCGGTTTCTAAATAAGATTGTAGCGTCGCAGTTTGGCGCTTTATAGAGCACGAACGGACATACGCAACCGATATCAGCGTAGGACAAATTTTAGCTGTAAGCCGTGTATTACGAGTGCACACTGCAGTTCACAGCGGAGATGTGGGATATAAACGGTGTGTGGCGGCCGGCGTTAGTTTTAGCACGTGCCCGCAGTTGAACTCAGCTCTAGTCAGCAAATATCTCCCCCCCCCCCCACTACGGTAGAAACTTATTGTTGTTTAAATGATTAATGCCGTTGGCTGAGAGCCCTTTACAGCTTTACCTGGACGAGGGGATGAGCGCTGAATGCCCTAATCAGAAGGCGCGGGGGGCGACTTGCTTAAGGGTGTACTGACTTGCTTTACGAGAGGGACGACCTCGACTTAGGCAGTCACTATCAGGGTTGGCAGACTGTGGCAAACGGCGCGGAAGAGATTTTTTGGTTATTATTGTTTTAGTATTATATTATTTTAGTATTGATCAAGTACTTTGTGGTTTGGTCATGCTTACTAAAATGTCTTCGCTTGCGGTGACTGTCTGGCGCGGGTTCTCCCTTCCTTCCAATATGGTCGAAGCGAGTGATGGCTGTTCCAGTAGTCTAACTTGTAAACGGGTGTTGCTGGTGAGGACTGATCCATCTGTAATCGTTTAGACACTTACTCTTTATAAATAACATCTCTGGTCTCATATCTCGATCGTAAGGCATCAAACTAAAGCTAGATCTTAACTATTTAATTGTAACATAAACATTGTACACAATATGATAAAAAATAGAAAAAGAGTAAGAAAACTAAATATAAAAGGCAGGCCCGCTGAGTTTCTCGCCGGAACTTCTCAGTGTAGGCCGCGTTCCGATCCGGTGGTAGCTTAGTAATTAGAGTAGAGTACTGTGTCAGCACTTAAACAGGTTTAAGGAGCACTTAAACAGGTTTAAGGAGAATGAAAGTAGGATAAATGCGGTAGAAATGCGAGCTCTGCGGAAGATGTGCGGAGTGAAGCTGACCGACCGCATTAGCAACAGCATAGTAAGACAGCGAGTAGGTATGAAAGATAGTATCGGTGTAAATATGAGAAAGGGCATGCTCCGTTGGTTCGGGCATATAGAAAGAATGCCAGAGGAAAGAATGACAAAACAGATATACAATGTGAAAGTGGAAGGATGCAGGTACCGGGGAAGACCTAGACTATCTTACCACGACCAAATAAACCGAGTCTTATCTGATGGAAAAGTCAAGAGTCTCCGTAACCGGCGAGCGTGTATGAGACGAACTATGAGAGTCGAGGAAGCCAGAGAGGTATGTAAGGAAAGAACCTGTTGGAACTCTGTACTCTCTGCCTACCCCGCATGGGATCTGGCGTGAGGTTATAGATAGATAGATAGATAGATAAACAGGTTTAATGGTACGGCCAAACCAACGCGTCTAGCCGCGTCCGCGGCGGCGATCAGTATGTATCTCCATATGTTCGCGTGTGCAGACGCCGTAGCTACGACACAGATAGCTGTGCAGGTCGTAGGACCCGTTGGTGTGAACACGTTCATACAAATACTACTGCAGGAACTGATCGTTACCGTGCACGCATTCGCGAACGCGGCAGGACGCGTTGGCTGTACCTTAACACTTTAATGCGTGAACTATTTGAGACAACTTAGTGCTCCCACTGCCCCTTACTTCTCTACATGTAGTCGTTATGATATTATGTAAATAAAATGTCGCCATATATCATAATGGCATAAATTGTAATAAGTATTTAAATTAGAGTACTTATACTATTCTTTTTTGTCAGTCAAATTGTCGTTCAGTATAGCATGACTAAATACTTCAAGGTTATCGTTTGTTTATTTTCTAGGAACGTATTTCACGATGCAGCGGCCATCTTAAGTTAAATGTTACGAACAAATCTTACGAACTGAGTTTATTATAAGATCCAGACCGATTTCAGCCACGGCGACGGCATCAACTCCGTAATTGTTGACGATCGTGCATGTGGCTTATGTAGCCAATCTTCTTGTTAAAAATAGCGTATAGCGCATATAGCGGGTATGTGAGCACACCATTAATATAAAAATAATTGATCGCCACGGGTCGGGCTTTTAATTGATCAGAATTTGCGTCAAGGTCAGCGCATCGCTGAGCTTCAAAGTTCCAGACTTTGGATCTAACCAAAGTCCTCCAATCCGATCGGTTAGCGGCTTGTTTTTCCCACTGAAAGGGCTCAATGTTGCACCTTTTTATGTGGCGCTTTAGCACATCTTTGTACCTAAGGAGTTGTCCACCATGCTTATGCTTGCCCTGCTCAAGTTCAGCATAGAATATGTGCTTCGCTTCTCGCTGTTCTGCCATCTGACACGTGTCCGCTTCTACGAAGTTTTAACGCCAACTGGGTTTATACCACCCCATAGAAAATCCATTAGCTGATTTTTACAACTGGTATCATCGACATATTATTCGTTCTGTGGTAGATTACAGATTACGAACAAAATGAAAGCCAAAGAACGGCCGCGTTTGGATATATTTACTCATATATACCTGCTATCTCCATTTCGATATCAGTCTCGAACCTATTCGCGCCTTTATTAAAAAGGCGACATCTCGATTTTTTGCGAACGCGTCCCATCATAGGCTAATCGTAGCCGCTGCCGACTACGAACCTAACTCCCCTCCTATCAGCCGCTACCGCCGTCCGCGGCATGTTCTTACCAACCCTCCTGATGCCCTTATATCCCTTTTTTCCGATACAGATACCGCACTCAGGATCAGACACCGACCTCGCCGGCGTGGTCGAAGAATCCCTTGCCCGCCGGCTATTGCTGATCACCCCGGCGAGACATCTAGTATACACGCTCCTCTATAGCGACTGCCCAAGTCAAGGCCGTTCCTCCTTGAGGCGCCCTTGAGCTAGTTGCCCCCTTGCCCTTCTGGCTCGAGCGTAGTGGTTTTACGCTTGCCCTCTTGAATGGTGAAGCTGTAAAGCCAATACCGAAGATCATTCACACACATACACACACACACGTACACGCACACGCACACGAACACGCACACGCACACGCACACGCACACGCACATGCACACGCACACGCACACGCACACGCACACGCACACGCACACGCACACGCACACGCACACGCACACACGTAAAATTTGATCGCAGATTGTTTTAATATGGTAGTTATGTAGTAGTGTACTATACCATTATAATCCGTTGGTCATGATTGGATCAGAATAAGGCCACACTCGTGATTGTGCTCTTGTTTTTTGGGCCGTTTTTTGGACTGTCACTTTTAGTCTAGTACAAATAATATACCGATGACTGGTATGAAAATATTTTATTAAAAATAATAGTATGTAAAAATATTATAACAAGTATTTTCCTGCGACTTTTTCCGCGTTGAGATTAGGCAGGAATCTAAGATATGTCCGGGATATAAAGCCTTTGTGTTAATCCAGGTAATAAACTATCTGTGTGCCAAAATTCAACCAAATCCGGTTAGCCATTTTTGCGTGATTGAGTAATAAATATCTAAACGTCCACATTTATAATATTAGTAGGATTCTGAGCGAAGACATTGCACGATGTTGCGAGGTTAATGATCCACAAAACTAACCGTTTTTTCAGTCTCGATTTATGAAAAAATCCCTTTTATCTGCAAGAAAAATACACTGCCGTATCTCAAGTTTACCGAAAACTACAACAGTTTTGGAGATTCTATAAAGAATGAGCGAGTGACTAACATTGCTTTCTTATGCTTCATATTGTCTAAATTATTTTAAATACCGACTTTACAGTTGTTTGATTATGCTTTTGTGCAGGTAGTTGTAAAAACATCGTCACGCATATACTCCCCAAGCGGGGGTGGCAGAGCTGTACTGTGTACACCCACTTTTCGCCGACGATATTCGGGCACAATTCCAGACTCTGGACTGATAATAGGATTTTTTACACCTAGGATCTCGTGATCGTAAAGGAAAGGAAAATCCTGCATAGAGCTTTCGCGGGAAGCTCGCGGGGCGTGTCGGATTCCTACCGACTAAAAAGCCCAGGGTGGCCGACATCAGCACTTTTGAGGGGCTCCGGGATCTCCGTATGGAACGCACCGGTCCCCTACTACTACGCTACTTTCTTTGACTGCATTTGTTTGTGTATCTATAGTAATATAATAAAGAGGAACGATTTGTTTGTTTATTACAAAGAAACAAATCGATAATCTCTGAAACCGATTTTTATAATCCTTTAACCATTAGAAAGCTACATTATCCAGAAGTAACACACGTATATAACATAAACCCGGTAGGTGGCGCTGTTGTCGACCTGTTCGAAACTAAGGAAAACTGTTAGTATTATCTAATGTATTACTGAGAGCGACCTGAATTAGGAATAATCATACTAAAAAGTAGTCTTTTATAACATTCAATTGCAAAAATGGGGAGTACAATAGGTAATCCACTTTACCAATAAATATAATGGTAAGATCTCAAGATGAATCCTTTGTAATGCGCTTGACTTCCTTCTTTAGTTTCTTTGTTTTGGATAAAATCACGAGTTAAAAGAAAATATGTACATTGTACATACTATTTTAGAAAGCGAGATTAAATCGTTTAAGTACCCATTTATAATATAAATTGTGGCACATAAGTAATCCAATTTTTTGAAAAAAGAAAGAAAAGAAAGAAAGAAAAGAAAAAATATTTATTGGAATACCGAAAATAACGATTATTTTGACCAATAAAATGATAAAAACTTGCAACCGTTTATCATAAGGCTATAGGCACATACTAATACTTTTATTATCGGCGAAGGACGCGAAGACGGTTAAATCGGTTTCCCGAAGATTAATACTGCGATCAATCAACTGTTACCTCGTAATCAGGGAGTATTATCGAAGAATTGAAGTTAGATGCAGCGTACATACGTTGTCCTCTACGGAGTATGATGTACGGTCGACTTTTGAAATTCAAACGACGACGCAGCATCGAAACAGTCGTTTTAAAGCCTAAGCACACATACGTTTAATATTGACTAGTAGCGACTTTGTGACCTCATTGATTCTGCATCTCGTTTTTGAGACTGCTCTCGATCACGGTATACAAATCGCGATTAAGTTGCTAAGTCGCATTTTGCATGTGCTAAAGCTGCATCTCATACTGGATGTGACACCTATTTTAACTGTTTTTCCCGAGATCTCCGGTCTCTTGTCAAGCCCTCGCTTTTTAAATCTTGGCTCAATTTGTGGCAAAAATCTCAAGCCATCAAGGGAAAATATTATTAAATATATGGCAGTATTCAGCCTACTATCCCAACAAGACCATGGTTTTTTAAACATAACGTTAATAAGTTAGCAACTTCTGTGACAATTAGACTACGATTAGGCTTTGTTTGCACCCCGGTATTTTTGGAGAAGATTCGAGTGAGGGATCATTCTCTGTGCGAGTGTGGACTGGCGGAGGGCTCCTTAGAGCACCTGTTCTTTTTCTGCCCTCGACTTAGAACCCATTTATATGATCTGTTACCAGCCAATATACCTCGTCCGGTAAACATCCCATATATGCTGTCTTTGGCGCATTCACCGTTAATTAATACTTTGTACAAGTTTATCAGTGTAAATCATATTAGGTTATAGCTTATATTTGTTTTCATATTATGCTTCATAAGCGTTTCTTTCATCCTCTTTTTTTACTTTTACTTATTTTGACTTTGCCGCAATTCATTAAAAAAAAAACAGTTTTCGTACCTACTTTACCAAGTTTTCTTTATTGCCCAAGTTAATTTGATGTTCTGGTGTTTTATCGTTAAGTTTACCGCTCATACATACTTAAACCGATTGTTCGTCACTTTTTTTTCTTTTTTAAACTTGGCAAACTTGACATTGGCAGAATCATCGGTTAACGATGGAGCCATAGATTATAAATTGGATTGGAAGTCGCATTTTGCCGTTGAATGTTTGCGGAGTAAAATATTGCTGTCGTGGCATGTAGCGTCCATAAGTAACGATTTTAAGTGAGTTTACGGCATTGAACTCACGGAATGCGATCAATTCGTCGATCACTGATATTAAAATAGCATGTGGATTGGCCCTAACGCGTGACATGAATACCGTATCCATTTAGCAACAAGTTTGCTGGTTGTAAAATCCGGGACATTTTTTAAGTACATGGAAAACAGCTGTATTCTATATATTAATACGAGTACGTGAAACAAAAACTTTGTACACATTTTTACGATAATTGCGCGGACGGAGGAGTATGAAATTTCCCACACTTATAGTTTATATAGAGAAGGAGTGCAAAATGCTTATATTTTTTTAAAATTATGCATAAAACATACATGAAATCAATGAAAAAAACATTACACACACTACCATGTATTTGGCACAATACACGTCAAATTGATGTTTGTCTTTAATATTATTTGTCTATAGTCTTACTGATTGTCAAACATAACCAGCAAACGATGAAAGAGTAGGTCGAATATCGACCTATGGGCGACCACTAGTAATTATTATTACACATTATATTAGTACATTCATAAATAACCTATTATAATAAATTGATTACCTACAATGAATTTGTAAATTTATTAATGTATTTCTTATTTCCTAACAGAGTCATCATCTGATTATCCTATTTGGAGCGTTCTGTATAAAGATACTGAACACAATTTACTTCTATTCTAGTAAGTACAACGACTCTAACTACAGTGAAACTGAATGTGTTGTGAAAAACGGGGATTACAACACAATTACGGGATTATATATATATATATATATATATATATATATATATATATATATATATATGTTTTTTTTTAAAACGCTGCCCCTCTCTAGGATTTATTCCTGTATCGTAGGTGCGTTTACAAACATGAAAATTCACATACACAAATACCCAGACCGGAACAAATAATTGTGGATCACACAAAGATTTGTCCCGTGCGGGACTCGAACCCGCGACTATTAGATACAGTGGGCGGCTTAAGCTCTTAACCACTGCGCTTAATCGTCCGTCTTATATTATACCAAATGTAACGCTGACCATTTTGTTTTTTAATTGTATCATTTTCTATCCAGCCAACGATGGGCCATATGTAGTCCATATTCTGTGCAAAAATTATATTTATTTAAATATCTCTAATGGTCATGTGCAGAGTCATGCTGACCGACCGTATTCGCAACAGCGTAGTAACAAAGCGAGCAGGTATGAAAGATAGTTTCGGTATAAAGATGAGAAAGGGTATGCTCCATTGGTTCGGGCATATAGGAAGAATGTCACCAGAAAGAATGACAAAACATATGTATAAAATGTGAAAGTGGAAGGATGCAGGTACCGGGAAGACCTAGACCAAAAAGACCGTGTCTTATCTGAAGTGACAAGTCAAGAGTCTCCGTAACCGGCGAGCGTTGATAAGACGATCTATGAGAGTGTTGGAAGCCAGAGAGGTACTCTCTGCCTATCCCGCAAGTGATCTAGCGTGATGATATAGATAGATCTCTAAAACTGACAGACCAAAATCTTGCAGTTGGTTTAACTTAAGTCATTTCATGACGTGGACAGCCGGTCATGTGAGGCTTGTATCGAGACAAAATGGATCACAGAATGAAACCGATTATCTTGGCATGTGATTTGTATTATACTTATGTACTATCGACGGCGACGTACGCTAGCTTTTCATGTGGTCAGTGCATGATAAAAATCTACTTAAGATTGTATATCTATGTTACTACGTCATTAGCAGTACAGTAGAAATGTTACAATAATAATTTTAATTTAAAAAGATAATTTAACTAGTAAAACTTAAATAAAAAAAATATACCCTAAGAACACTCTCGATTAAATCAAATCAAAACACCGTCATGCCTATATTCCCCAAGCGGGGGTGGGAGGTGTACTGAGTACACCCACGTTTCGCCGGCGATGTTAGGTCCCATGTAATAGGGGGCGAGCCTATTGCCATATACCGGGCACAATTCCAGACTCCGGACTCGTACTGGGAAGTTTTAGTTAGAAAACTTGTCTTGTCTGCCCTAGGATTTGAACCCAGGACCTCGTGATTACACTGCAATGCGCTTTGCCACTAGACCAACGAGGCAGTCAGTAAATCAAATCAACTTTAACAAAAAAGCTAAACCAAAATCGGGTCATCCGTTTAAGAGCTACGATTCCACAGACAGATGTACACACATTAAACTTATAAAACTACTCTTTTTGCGTCTTGTGAAATTTATGTTTATAAATGTACTCGCGGGACAGGAATGTTAAAGATGTTTTGGTTGTCCCAAAGTTCATCTAGTAATCAGAAAATAAGGGTTGCATAAGTAGGGCCTGAAATCATATGGGGGTTGGTGATTATTATAATTATAATAATCACCAACCCCAGACACACGATTTAGCGCAGTGGTTAAGAGCTTAAGCCACTCCGCCCACTGCGTCTAATAGTCGCGGGTTCGATTCCCGCACGGGACAAATCTTTGTGTGATCCACAATTATTTGTTCCGGTCTGGGTATTTGTGTATGTGAATTTTCATGTTTGTAAACGCACCCACAACACAGGAATAAATCCTAGTGTGGGACTACGTTTAAAAAAAAAAAACTTGTATTTATCGAATCACACGTATGCCGCGAAAAATCCCGATCTGTTAAGTTTGGTGTTTGATTGGTGTTGGTTAAGCGTGCTAGTTTAATAATAAAATGAATATATAAATTGTTAATTTCTAAACCAAGTTATCTTACGATACATTTTTTACTTTGCAAGGGATCTGGCTTGATAATAGAGATGATATTTATTCTATTTAGTACAAAAATCCATTACTTATGCTTAGCCTGTATCATGAGTAGATAATGGGTATATTATAGGGAAAATCTCTGGCTGTTCCTCCTGAAATATGATCGTGAAGCTTATGTGTCCCGAGAACCGCCATGAATAACTTTTGAATAGTGTAGTAAGCCGAACTCCTTAGTTCGTGAGAAGGTCAACAACTTTGTTTTTGTCTATTTTTTGTAAAACACAAAAAGCGCTTTTGTATCTCGTGCATAAAAAGTTTGCATAAGTACCTACATAATATGTATTCTGATGTTTTTTTCTTCTTGCTTTACTATCGTCGTAATAAATTAAATTTAATCATGAGTAGGGTTTTAAGAGCGGTTGCGAAAGAGTTTAAATTTATTATGCGGATAAAATGCCCTATCAAAAACTGACCCTGTCAAGGAGGTCGGAGGCGGTTTACTTCCGATATGACATGTCAGGTACCATCCACGACGGGAGCGCGACGGAAGCGGTCTGCTACGTTCGTTGTGACGCTTGCCGTCGCGCCGAGTGCGGCTGCGATGTGTGGCATGTATCGTACATTTCAGTTCATTACAACTCCCCCAAGCTGTGCCACTGTCGCGCTCCCGTCATGCTGCGGTCGTAACGAATATACGTTTCGACCGCTGCCATTAAAAGTTATGGTTGTATGCCGGCATTATCACTTGGGCACAAATCGGATCGGGCTGAACTATACAGGAGAGGATACACAGCTGGGCGTGATAGCACCAGTATCTTGCAGGCAATGTATAGGTGGAGGGCAAAGATTAGTTCACATTCTGCTTACTAGTGCGATAGTAAGTATAGAAACTAAAGTATAAGGTCATACAATTCGCCAGCACGACAATCTTGGTCAATATTGCAATAAGATTTAACACCGTTGTCGATATGCGGATACACAGTACATTTCTTAGACCGCGCTTGGGGAATGTAGTCGTGACGGTGTTACTTTTATGTTTCAGCTGGACTATGTATAGAATAATCAGGTTTTTTACACTGCGTGGATGTGAGAATCGTGGATCTTGCATTGAGTGATAATGATCTAAGCTACTGATGCTTCTACATAGGGATGTTTCTACATAAAATAATGCTCTTACTATAATAATTATAGTGCGCTACTCTTTATTAATGCGGACACTGATTCTGTTTTGGTTTTAAGCTTATAAGAGGACTGATGGGGTAAAATGGGGTTCTATTTTATGAGCTCTTTGATTTTGTTAAACTTTATTAACCAAAATATCTATTTAAGCGTACTTTAAGTTTACAATCTTTTTAGACGAAATCTGATTCTGCTTGTTACGGTCATTGATGTGTATTTTAGGAATACATCGCTTTTTCTTTATTTTTGTAGGATACGTCGCTCTACACTAGTAATTATTCCTACGTCGTGGGTCCGTTTACGAACATATATATTACGTGCACATCGGGGATCGAAGCCGATCGAAGCCGACTGCTCGATTCAGTGGGCAGAGCGGCTTAAGTTCTTAACCACTGGACAGGCCGTCGTCATTCAGTCAGTTAGGAACAACTTTCTTTTTAATTGTGAAATAACGATTCCTTCCAGATAAGATGATTAGAACAGGGAACATGTCTGGTTATAATAATTCTTGTTGGCTCCTCCAATGAACCACGGCAACCTTCACAAAATATTTGATCATCGTGATATTTCAAGAACTTAGTCCTTAAATGTTCACGATGATCAAATATTTTGTGAAGGCGTCTTTAATCATTTGCTTTGTATAATCGTCCCCTGCCGAGGTTACAGCGGTCCAGTGAGTGGATTATCTCACATGACTGTGCGTGTACGCTGATTTTGATCAAAACAGGTGGCAGGAAGCTGAGTCCGCTGCAGTCTCTCTCGACGACCTGTGGGTGACAGTCGTCGGTGGTCTTTAACCACTTTATTGTACATTGTATAGTGCAACTTGTGATCAGTGTGATACAGTTTAAGTGTATAAGCGAATAAATTAACCGTTTCGTGCGCTCTTCCCAAAATGACTATTATATCACCGGCACTTTTGAAACAGGTACGTGTTTATCTATTTCAATGTGTTAAGTCGTTACTTTTTAAATATATTGAGATAACAACGTTGTTGTTTATGGCTTTTAAATAGATTTTATTTAGAGAGCCGGTGTTGTTGTTTTTAATTGTTTAGTGAATTTCGCTGATAGTTGTCGTTGTACTTTTTTAGTGGTAAAGAGAAACCTGTTTGGAATTGGGATTATGAAGAGATGCGTAAATATTATTATTCTTATTTTTTATGTAGTAGCGTGCATCAGTTTCTTGAATTAATAAACAGTACTATAAGGAATTTCATAATACGATTAGTGTTTCGCATTTATCCAATATTTGATATATATATATAGTTATATGAAATTTTTTAAACAAAGTCAAGCTTAGTTTATTTAGTTGATTGCCAAACATTGGTCATAAAAAGTAACAAAAAATGAGTTGGAGATTATAAATTTGATTTAATCTGTTAAATATGCAGAATTATTAGGGTTTATGAGTTCATGGGTTTAACCTGTATTTTTAAAAGGCCTTGTGCAGTGTCAGGTGTCCATCACGTTGGTCTTTTTTGGAAAATGTATTGTTATGTTAGCGTGTATTGAACACGAGGTCCTGGGTTCGAGTCCTAGGTCAGACAAAGTGTGATATTTTATTGTGTCATGTATAATAGCGATATTCAGCAGTGATAGCCTACTAGTTAGACCGTTGGACTGCAAAGTCAGAAGTCTCGGGTTCGAATCCAGGCACGCACCTCTGTCTTTTCAAAAGCATGTGCGTATTATCATTTGGACAAATTAATGATCACTTGCTTCAACGGTGAAGGAAAGCATCGTGAGGAAACCTGCATGTCTAAGAGTTTCTCGAAGGTGTGTGAAGTTCACCAACACGCACTGGGCCAGCGTGGTGAACTATGGCTATATAACCCTCTCAGTTTGAGAGTAGGCCCGTGCCCAACGGTGGGACAGTTTCTTAACAAGGCTAATATTATTATTTATATTTTTTATTTTATATAATAGTGATAGGCTCGCTCCCTATTACGTTAGGATCTAACGTCGCTGGCGAAAAGTGGGTGTGCAATGTACATCTCTGCCACCCCTGCTCGGAGAATATAGACGTGGTTATTGCTATTTTATTGAAAGTTATGTTTTGATGGTATAATCATTTATTATACCTAGTTGTATTGCGATACTATAGTATCGTAATACAGACCAAATCTTTAGGGAAATGGTTGAAAAGACGTGACTTTCATTAATTATTATTTATTGTCTATTGTTTTGTCCGTACTTACTTTAATCGTGTTAGCCGTTTTTCCCCGGCAATATTTATTATTTTTATGAAGTTTTAATGAAAAATTTAAAAGAAGACTTTATATAAGCACTGTTACGCCTCTTTTCCCCAATAAAATAATAATATTATAAATTTGTAAGTAACTCTGTCTGTCTTTCTGTCTGTTTGTCTGTTACCTTTTCACAGCCAAACCGCAGAACAGATTTTAATTAAATTCGGCTAGGACACGCACCGTCACGTCTATATTCCCCAAGCGGGGGTGGCAGAGGTGTACAGAGAACACCCACTTTTCGCCACCCATGTTAGCTCCCATGTAATAGGGGGCGAGCCTATTGCCATATACCAGACTCCGGACAAATACTGGGAATTTTTCGTTAGAAAAACTACATTTGTACGACCTAGGATTTGAACCCAGGACCTCGTGATTATAAAGCGATGCGCTTTGCCATTAGATCGACGAGGCAGTCAAGAGATTTTACTACCAAAAAATTAAAAAATCTATTGCCTCGTTGGTCCATTGGCAAATAATGCACGTAGCGATCGCGAGGTACTGGGTTCGGTCGGGCAAAGTGTAATTTTTCGAAAGAAAAATTCCCAGTATCAGACCGGATTCAGGCAATAGTTTTATAAACCATTACACCTTTATTCCCCAAGCGGGGTTGGCAGAGGTGTACTGTCTACACTCACATACCGCCGAGGGAGTAAGGTCCCGAGGGACCAGGGGTGAGCCTATTAATACTAGGCACAATTCCAGACTCCGGACTGATATTCAGAACTTTTTGATAGAAAAGCCACACTTTGGGCGACATAGGATTTGAACCCAGAATCTCGTGATCGTCAGTCAACCTATGCACCATACGATTAATGAGACTGACTTTTTAATACTAATTATAATAAAAACAAAGAAACTTGTGTAGACCTAATCCTGTAGCATGGTTGCGTCTATCACACATGCATCAACAACCACGGGCTTACTATAATCGATTGATGCCCTTCTGGCTCGAGCGTAGTGGTGGCACGCTCGCCCTCTTATCCGGTAAAACTGTAAAGGCCCCGCGGCCAACAGCGTAGATCATTCACACACATACACACACAAAAATATAATCGATTGAGCAATATTATTGTAATCTTACTTTTTAATAAGAGAGATACAGCGTCGTAATAAGAGAGAACATGACTGCGTATATCCGACGTCTCTTTTTCACATCAAAGTGTATGGTGTATGCGCGTAGCGATCACGAGATTCTGGGTTCGAATTGTAAGTCGAACAGTGTAGTTTTGCTATGGAAAAATTCCAATATCAGCCTAGATTCTGGAATTTGCCTGGCAATAAAGTTAGGTTCTATTACATTGAGACTTAAGGGCTTGCTGCGATGAGCCATTTTTCGACCAGGAGAGTTACAGCAATGCAATTACTTTACAAAAGATTAATAAGGGGCACATATATTGAGCGCGCGCTCTGAAATAAACGATGTATGAGCAAAAACCAAATTTATCTATCTATCTACATCATTACGCCATCCCTTGCGAGAGTACAGAGTTCCAACAGGTACTTTCCTTACATACCAATTTTATAATTTTCTAAAATAATATACGTTGAAATAAAAAAAAACGGTTCACAAGAATTTTGTTATAATTATTTGCTATGTTAAGTAAATTATGTTGATTAGATCCTAAGCATTTCGAGTTGGAAGAAAATGTAAAGCAATAGAGATGACTTAAGACTTTCTTTTCTATCATAAGAATTTCGTTTAGTCGTGTATCACTTTTACCAGATTCTAAAATATACAGTCAAAAATCGTATTTCAAAATATGAAGTCTCTAGTGCATATGCTTCTTGAAGTGCATGGAGAACAATAACACGCAATTTTCGCCTTAACCCCTTAATCAGCTAATACTGGCTGTACAAAGCACACCTTTATGTACTGTGCCTGGGAAATATAGTCATGACAGTGTTTATTCAAGCTATATAGCGAGCTATGGAAAAGGATATGCTCGGAGATTCTCTGAAGGATAGAATCCGGAACGAAGTCATTCGACAGAGAACGAAAATTATCGACATAGCCCACCGGATTAGTAAGCTGCAGTGGCAATGGGCCGGTCACATCAGCCGAACAACTGATGACCGCTGGGACAAATGCGTTCTTGAGTGGAGACCACGGACTGGCAATCGTAATGCAGGACGCCCTCAGGCTAGGTGGAGCGATGACCTTCGTAGGGCGGCTGGCAGAAACTGGATGCGAGTAGCCGAGGATCGTACCCAGTGGCGTGCACTTGGAGAGGCCTATGTCCAGCAGTGGACTGCTATAGGCTGTGATGATGATGTGTTTATTTATGATTATTAAATCAAATATTTATGGTTCCACATTTGTTCTATTAGAGAACTAAATTTCCGTCCACTCTATATAGAAAAACGATTCGACTCAATGTCTGTCTTTACTGTTTGTTGATTGTTTAATTTCGAATGGTAAAACGCATTAGGATTTATGGGATACGGTTATTATAGTAAGACGTGTTTTACTAAAAGTGGGTGAACACAGTAAATTTCTGTCGTTTTGTGTGTTTGTGAGTGATCTACGCAGTTGGCCGCGGGGCCTTTACTACTTCACCGGACAAGACAAGGATGCAACCACTACTCTCGAGCCAACACTTCTGCCACTTTCAACTTGGAATATCGAGACGGTGTTTACGTAATTTACTTCTATATAAATAAAAAATAAACACCGTCACGCCTATACTCCCCAAGCGGCGGTAGCAGAGGTGTACTGAGTACACCCACTTTTCGCCGACGATGTTAGGTCCCATGTAATAGGGAGTGAGCCTAGGTGATGATAGAGTGGTGGAAGGCAAAAAGGTCTGTAAGGAAAGCACCTGTTGGAACTCTATACTCTCTGTGGGGTACACAGAAAGTATAGAGTTCCAAGGGATCTTGGGCTGATATAAATCGATAGATAGGATTCGAACCAAGGACCTCGTGATTGCTAGGCGAATTATTTGCCATTAGACCAACGAGGCAGCCTTTTAGTTGTGGATTTAATTCCAGTGAGTTCATTAGTGCCGTAGTCCGGAAGTGGTATTGTTGTAAATTCCTATGGATCCAAATGTTTTGGATTCAATTGTATAGTTTGTGAACGTGAGATTGAAGTGTGTATGATGATTATTGGTATTTTATCAGTTAATCGCGACAAATATCATTCGCTATCACGTAAATCTCTAGTAAGATTCGCGTATCTTGGCAGTTTCACCTAAACGATAAAGATGGAACGGCTTTGTGGTTTGCATCAATATGTCGAGTATTTCTATTTGAGATATATTTTAAATGTTCCTAGATATGTCAATACTTGATTTATATACGTATAGTACCTTACGACCGTAATCCTAAAATTCTTTTATGGAGATGGTTCTAGATACATTTATAAATAAAAAAATACTGTCGCATACTGAGTTCTTAGATTTACACGAATATTACACATTAAATAAAACAATTATTCGGATTTTATCGTGGTTTATTTTTGATTTTTAAGTTTCATTCTCGACACGTCGGGAACTTAAAAATTCATAATAAACCGCGATAAAATTCAAAATATAGTTTTATTTCAAAATACTGTCGCGTCTGTGTTTTTCAATACCAATACAACAAGTATTCGCGAATCTGTTCCCCATAAGGGCCAAGTCTCTGTGGGACCAACAAATGTTTATAAATTTCGTTTATAAATTAATGTTGAAATAAAATAATTTTTCGGATTTTATCGCGGTTTATTTCTGATATTTAAGTTCTCGACGATTCGAGTGCTTTGCAGCACCCATAGTCACGGGAGGAACTGCGGTGTTAGACGTCCACGAGGAATAGTTGTTCCGGGGTACCCTCAAACTTCTTAATTATTTTTGTTGGTCCGATCTACGCAGAATGAGCTCACGGTGTCTTGAGGTCTTGCAGAGTTATGCTTAGTTTTGGATTTGATTATATTAATTACCGGATCCCAAGTCGCTGGAAGCGCCCAGCCATCTTCTCCATTGAAATTAGAATGTTTTTTAATTTCAATAGCCTCGCGAGATATCCGTCAATCTAAGAACTCAGTTAATTAATGTTAGTAATAATTCTATAACTATTGTCTTATGACGATCGTTTGAGGGCACATGTAGTGAATGCCGGCCGGGTCACCGCCGTCTACGGATATTAAGTACCGTCCACTTCAATCGAACCTCGTTCTCTAACATCATACATATTTTACAATAGTCCTAGCTCCTGCTTGGGTCAGTTTGTTGTTAATGTTTCTTCTTTTCAGCAATTGATCTCAGTAGGTAACTCACATAACATTAACTTTGCGCAACACGCAGAGGCAGGTTTTATTCGGACCTTTGAAAAGCTTTCGTGGGGACATCCCCACGAAAGCGTTGCAAAGGTCCGAATAAAACCTGTGAATCTCAGCGAGATACATTTATAATTGTGAGCCTAATGGTTCCAACAAGAAGGTCATCCTTGCCGAGGCAGACCCAGAATGCGGTGGCTCGATGACCTTGACGCGTTTTTACAGAAGATAGAGATCATTAAAGGAAAGAGGGGGAGACCTTTGCCTTAGAAAAACACCGTCACGCCTATATTCCCCCAGCGGGGGTGGCAGAGGTGTACTGAGTACATCCACGTTTCTCCAACGATGTTAGGTCCCATGTAATAGGGGGCGAGCCTATTGCCATATACCGGGCACAATTCCAGACTCCGGACTCATACTGGAAATTTTTCGTAAGAAAAACTACATTTGTCCGACCTAGGATTTGAACCCAGGACCTCGAGATCACAAAGCGATGTGCTTTGCCACCAAACCAACGAGGCAGTTAAAAAAAACAATAATGTTACAATACAATATGAATATAATACAACAATAATGATCGCCTAGTATATTATATCCCGATGCCATATAAGGAAGGACAGATAGGTCTAGTTTCGGTCAAAATTGATTTGTTTCCTACTTAGATATGTGTGTGTATTCCTTGAATGTTCAATGCAAAATACTGAAATTGGTGGCTCATAAATGGTATCAAGAACAAACCTTACGCAGTTTAACAAAACTAAAACTTGTACCTACACAGAAGTAACATTAATTTTAGGGATCGGTACCGTTAAAGGAAAAAATGAAAGCGTAGAGCCTTGGGAGCTCACTTGTATGTTTGCCTATCGATCTGTCCCAGTTGTTTTCCTCGGTGAATGGAGGAATTTGCAATAACGGAATATGTACGAGTAGTATATACTCTGTTATTGCAAATTTAATTTATAAATTTCCAAGGTATATAAGTTATACCTTATAAAAATATAAAAACCTGGGAATACATAAAAATCA
Organism: Phalera bucephala; assembly: GCA_905147815.2. Classification (NCBI taxonomy): domain Eukaryota; kingdom Metazoa; phylum Arthropoda; class Insecta; order Lepidoptera; family Notodontidae; genus Phalera; species Phalera bucephala. The sequence goes on along the minus strand of LR990613.1, from coordinate 25,598,925 downwards.
CTATAGATATCACCAAGATCCATAATTATGATATTTTTAATGTTTGTGCTATTTCTAGGAAAGCGACTGTTACAGGTAGGAAGACAAACAAACAAAACCAAATTGTTTTGGATCGGAACCTTCGTTCCATGAGCCTGACTTGCACTTGACCGGTTTTTATCTCTAACCTTTTGTTTTCGTTTTCCTCCCAATTGTGTATTAAGGCAAGGTCAGGACGCGGAAAATATAGTTGTCTTGTATAAAAATTAAAAAAAAAAAATTTGACTAAAATATTACAGTAATTTTTCTTCAATTCATTTTATTTAATCAACAGAAAAATTTATTTTATTCATGTCAATCAATAAAGTACTGGCGTATGTTCAAAATAATAACGAAGACTCTACCTACACTATGGAATGCCATTCCTGAGGAGAAGGGAAAGTATTTCCAATATTGCTGGATCTTCTCACTGTTTTGCAAAAAGGCGAGATGAATGTCTAACGAATAAATTCGTTACCGGCGAGCGTGTATGAGACAAACTATGAGAGTGGAGGAAGTCAGAGAGGTATGTAAGGAAATAAGCTGGAACTCTAGACTCTCTGCCTACCTCGCAAGTGATCTGGCGTGATGTTATCGGTAGAGAGAGTTATAATTTATTCTTTTTATCCAGTATGAATTATACTGGATTGACATGTGTGAAGACTCAGGAGGGTCCAGATGTAAATCAGCGTCTCGCACTTGTGCCTGACACTAAGCTGATCTGGATACCTATTTGGCTCAGCCGTGAGACACATACTCATGTGTATTACTTTGTTGTGTTCCATTTTTGTATTTTTTTCTTTTAATTTTATAGTTTTTGTAATTTTATAATATCTCTGTCTGTGTCTCCCATGCTGTGACAAATAAAATTTCTTTCTTTCTTCAGATAAAGATTGTAAACCGTTTATGCTTCCAAGTCGTCTCTAAGCCAAGAAGATATGTTAAGCCTTTGTTAATTGTTCCAGGTAATGTTATTTTAAGTCTTACGGTTTTAACAGCAGGTTGCCGCAAGCCTTTACCAATCTGCACAGGGTGTGTGTAATAAAGTAACTTGAAAAGTTACACTATAGAATGACTTTTCAGGTTTCAATCCGGTGGTAGATGCCATCGAAACGTGCACACAATGTAAGAATTTTTACGTTTGTTTCTTTTGGCTTATGGAAATAATTTTTTTTGAGTTTTACTTCCCTTTCTCACTTAGCTTGTTTTGCGAGAGAAGAATTTTGCCAATCATTGGGATTTTACGTTAGGTTAGGTTATTTTCAATACATTATGCTTAGAGGTGTACCATCATAGGCACGTGTCTCTAGCTATAATCGTAAAATGTCGAATACGTATTTTACTGTTGTTGCACGCTTGTTCGATGGTTGCCTTTTTGTTCCTCGCAACATTAATTTGTAGCGTCTTTGTCATATATTTCTGCAGAGTAGGGACTAAACAACGAGTTAGTTATATGAGCTGTTTTTTTATGTGCTGTGCTGATTTAATCTTATTTAAAACGTTATGATTAAAACTTTAATACTGATTGACTAATAGATAACGCTTAGCTTAAACGGGTTCCAGAAAAATGTGCACAAGAGATTTACAGGCCTCGTTAGTCTGGTGGCAAAGCACAGCGCTTTGTGATCACGGGGTCCTGGGTTCAAATCCTAGGATTTCGAGATGAGAGATATGAGTCCGGAGTCTGGAATTGTGCCCGGTATATGGCAATAGATAATGATATAGATAAAGATAATGACCTACCATCGTCGGCGAAACGTGGGTGTACTCAGTACAGTACACCCCTGCCACCCCCGCTTGGGAATATAGGCGTGACGGTGTGTTATGTACTTCATAATAGTTTGCTAAAGCTGATCATCATTTCCATGATTGTATTGTTTCTATTCGTCTCAGTCGTATTCTTGTAAGTTCAAATATTTTATCATTGACATTATTTGTTAGATTTGTTTTAACAATAAGTTTATTTGAGTAAACGAAAAAGATCGTCAGTGAGATAAAGGACTTATTATCACGGGGACGCAACATTGCGTCTGAATATTGGGTGCTAACCATAAGTTATGCTAACCATAATTTAGCACTCCCTAAGTTTCATTGCACCGGCAATTGTTGCATATATTTGTCAATTTCTTATGTAAATACTGTTATGACCATAACTGCGAAGGGGTGAGCGTTCAGATCTCTAAAGAGGCATGTGTACTTTCAAATGATGATTTTATTAGCAATGCCTGAAATTTTGGCAACGGAACGAAATTTACAACAGAATTCGATATAGCGATGTTTTATGTCGATACATTTCAATCATAATTAAAAAATAAAATAAAAACCGCCTTCCGTCACGCCTATATTGCCCTACCGGGGATGGGATAGGTGTACTGAGTACACCCACGTTTCGCCAACGATGTTCGGACCTATGTAATAGGGGACGAGCTCATTGCCATACACCGGGCACAATTCCTGACTCCGGTCTCATACTGGGAAGTTTTCGTTATAAAAACCAGATTTGTCCGACCTAGGATTTGGACCCAGGACCTCTTGATTACAAAGCGATGCGCTTTGCCACTAGGCCAAGGAGCCAGTCAATAATTAAAAGCCTATATTGTTCTTGTATTGTCGGGTAAAAGCCTTCGCTCATGAACCAAGGTGAGAGATATTAGGACATTTATCTATCTATCTATCTATAACCTCACGCCAGATCCCTTGCGGGGTAGGCAGAGAGTACAGAGTTCCAACAGGTTCTTTCCTTACATACCTCTCTGGCTTCCTCGACCCTCATAGTTCGTCTCATACACGCTCGCCGGTTACGGAGACTCTTGACTTTTCCATCAGATAAGACTCGGTTTATTTGGTCGTGGTAAGATAGTCTAGGTCTTCCCCGGTACCTGCATCCTTCCACTTTCACATTGTATATCTGTTTTGTCATTCTTTCCTCTGGCATTCTTTCCATATGCCCGAACCAACGGAGCATGCCCTTTCTCATCTTTACACCGATACTATCTTTCATACCTACTCGCTGTCTTACTATGCTGTTGCTAATGCGGTCGGTCAGCTTCACCCCGCACATCTTCCGCAGAGCTCGCATTTCTACCGCATTTATCCTACTTTCATTCTCCTTCTTACATACCCAGCTCTCGCTACCATATAACAGCGTTGGGACAAGACTCTGTTATGTATGGCCACCTGCGCCTTATGGCTTAAGTGCCGGCTCCCGAGTAGCTTTCCCATCGCACCATTCACTCTGTTCCTTGCACTCACTCTTCTCATTAGGACATTTAAATAATCAAAAACCAATATAATCACGAATATCACATTAAAAATTATATTATATAGACTACTTAGAGTCTACTCGGGATCATTTCCGTTCGTTCAAGCGTTTTTGCCATGCTTATTACTGGAATCAAACATAAGGCTCACAAATGGGCCCTGTTAATATTTTTTCGTATCCGTGGTGCTTTACAACTGGGCTTATACTAATTGTAGTCTACTTCTCTATGGCTGATCTGCCAATTTTTGTGTCTCCCGCTTTGCATAGGAGGGAAGTGGAATTGTATTTGGCCTTCTCCTCATGTTTTTCTTTCTAATTAAATTAGTTGCGGGTTCCAAGACAAATAAAACGCTTCCCGGGACAAGGTTTAATCCTTGGGGTCATCTAAGGAGACTGGCTTACAGGTGTTATAATGGTGGGAATGTGTGGCGGGTTAGTCCCAAAAAAAAAATACTACTTAGTTACTTAGTGATATTTCGTTTATGAAATGTTAAAATACGATATTTACAATATCGATACCAAGGAATACAACATTTATCGGGTATCGGTACAATCGGTTGCGATACATTACAATATGATATGGAAAGCGATATTTTAAGAATAGCTAGATTTGATTTACCAAACCTGTGTTATGTAACTCACGTAGCGGATAATGGCTCTCTTGGTGATGAAGACTGCTTCATTATTATCGTCAGCCGAAACATGTCCACTGTAACACGGCATAGGCGTTCTCCAAAAATAGCTAACGATCGGCTAAGTGCTATTACGTATCCAACTGGATGGATTTTAAACAATTGTCATTTACACTTTTTTATGTTTATGGCATCACGACGACGCATATTTTGCCAATGTCAAGTATAACGAATATTCATTTCTAAATTAATTCAACTTCCCAATGAACTTGATGACAAAGCTGATTATGAAATTGATGAAGTGCCCCACCCTGGATAGTAAAGCGATGGATACTTTACATACCAATTGCGACGGCCGTTTTGAGGGAAATCGAAAAGGCACGTTTTATCACTTTGTTACAATTATCTTCACTCGAGTACATATAAGAATACATAATGGTTAATATTCCACCAACATTACACATTGTAATTCGAAATAACACAATATTTGAAAATTAAAACATATTGACAACATCACTCTTTGACTTCCCGCCAAAACCTCGTCATTTACGTTTGGTCAAAAAGTCGACGGAGCGTGACGGAATGGCTCGGACTGAGGCCGCCTTTAGGCGCCATTTTTGTAAGCGATTTTCCTTCTAGACAAGCCTTAGTTTAAGCATTTACATTAACGGAAATGAATGGTGATATTCTGCGAGTTTGACAATTATACCGGTTTTGGCCACCACAAAAAGGAGGATTGGTAAAAATCTCTATTGATTTTTTGTCTTTTTTAACCATCATTCATCTTGTGAGTGTTGCGTTTCTGATCGGTCGTTGACCTTAAATTGACAGTTCAGGGACGTAAATGGTATTTCGAAATGAAGAGAAAACCTTTTGATACGGTATTTAGAAAGTTGCAATTTGTAAATAATGTAATTAAGTATTTAGTTTAATGCCTTATGTCATTCCCGAAGTATATAACTAAAAATTCACGTTTAATTCCTGTCAATCACCAATTAGCATGACTCGTCTGAGTTAAACTTGCCTTCTTTAAATAAGTTTTTCTTTTTTATTAATTTAACGGCACTTATTGGTCAAGGGCAATTTGTATTAATAATGTTAGGAGTGTTTAGTTCGAAAATCATTAATATGAACATAATGCATACCTGTTGTAATCTTGACCTAATAGTTTGAAATAAAAAAATAATGATTTATTTTTAATACTGTAGTGTATTATTATTTTATCAAATCCTCAATTGGGCAGATTGTCTGATGACTAAGCGTTATAAAGAGAGACTATTTATGTAGGTTTTTCGTATTTTTTCTTACTAAAAAGCTCAGATGTTTAGATATTTGATCACGTGTAAGCGGCTGTACGGAGGAGATGAAATTTATCAGAGATTGGAATCTGGAACAAAGTAGCAGGCTATATAAATTAGGTAAAAAAATTTTTGAGTACAAAAGTAGCGGTAAAAAAAAATAGTGGTCAATAATTTTTATTAACTTTTGACGACATCCCCAGAAATAAGACGGCATTCTACGACGTAATAACCAAATTAATATTAAATAGTTTTCACCTAGTTATCCACCTCTTTTAAATTCGGTCTTCGGTTCAAAAATAATAATGATCACGGGCTGGTTTCGAAATTTTGGTTCGAAACGGGTTTTGTTAAAATTCCAAAACGGGTTGCGATAAACTGGCCTTCTTTTGTATTTAATTGGCGTTGCATTTTTTATGTTACAGAAACAACGACAAAATGTCGCGAAATTTAAAACTCTTAAATGTAATAAGGATGATTATAAGAGGCAAAATCCATTTATTCATAAATAGCTCAGCTATTGGTAAAATGTCGTGCTTAATTATTGATATTCAATAAAAACTTCATTTTTGTGACAATAGTTTCTCGAATCTTACGAGCGAGAAAATCTTACGCGATTGTCGTTTGCAAAAGTTGGTTCATTTGTTTACACCTAAATAGTTGCTATCTAGATAAAAAAAATCGACTGCATGCGCTCGAAAAGATATTTTTTGTTAATTCACGAAGGTGTTTTCTGTTTGCGGTGTTATTGTTTCAATGTTTGTCTACACACTACATTTTCATGTTTGTTTGTTGGTTATGTTTTAATGCCAGTGACAAGTAGTTGTTTGTACACTTATAAATCAATGAACATAAGTAGGTGCAAAATATATAGGTCACTTCCAACACTCAATCCGAAACAAATATTATCTCGTATGCAGATCAGTCACGGGGCAAGTTGATGCGGTAAACCAATCTTTATTCCGGTTTCGGTCTCGAACCTAAGGTTAAGAAGGTGACAACCCGATATTTTGCGATCGCATCCAATCATAATCGTAGTCGGCGGTGGCTACGATTAGCGGATTCCTATTCCGCTAATCGTAGCCACCGCCGACTACGAACCTAACTCCCCTCCTATCAGCCGATACCGCCGTCCGCGCCATGTTCTGAGCGACCCTCCCGATGCCCTTACATCGAGCGTAGTGGTTGCGCTCGCCCTCTTGTCCGGTGAAGCTGTAAAGGCCCTGCAGCCAACACACACACACACAAAAATAAGCGGTGAACCAAGCGGCCTACACTCAGACCGCAAGAATAAACCACACTACTCAACATAGGCCTCCCCAATCGGTTTCCAGTGCAACCGGTCTGATGCCACCTGCGTCCAACGACTGCGACAAACAGTTGGCTATTGCGCTGCGTGTATATATTTAGGTCTGTATGGTACCCACTTTATGATTAAATATACCCACCTTGATCAAGGCCTCAACTCTGCTATTTTAACGTAATTTGTCATTATTACAGGCTGGAATAACCATTCAATGAATATTGTGCCAAAAGTAGGTACTCTATTACCTTATCAATAGAATTATTAAACGATTACGATTCGATTGTATGAAAAAGACGATCATTGCATTTAAGTTGTCAAGAAAACCGTCAAAATAATAACATAGTAAAACCAACCAAGGAATAAACCTGATTACCAAATAACAAAAATTTTTTTTTAAGTGGTATGCCTATTAAAACCCATAACACCATTTAGTTATAGGATTACCAAATCTGTCAATCATCAACAACTTTAATGTTGTTGTAACAGAGTTAAGCTCCAGGTTTACAACAATATAAAAATATGCATACACTTTTTAAGTTGTTTGTTACGTTAACCAACAGCAAAGGTTTCAGACAAACTACTCGTTGTGTTGTCAGACTAACTAGCTGACTAATTATTTTTAAGGAAAAACAAGATATTACTTTTGAAAGAAAACACGGAATATCCGCAAGTTAATACATAACTATCGTTACTTCCTTCAAGACGGCGTCATCGTAACTGTTCGCTATGTTTCAAAATATTGCACGTCGTTTGTTACACTGTTTATAATTACCGGCATAGTATTTTGATAGCATTGTTTTGCGTTATTTACGTTTGTTTCTTGGTAGCTCTTTAAAATTACTGTTAAATCATCAGTTTTAATACTGGTTTAAAAATCCTAAAGTAAGTATAAGATTAGCCAAGAAGTAGCTGGCTATTCTATAAGGTTAGATCTTAAGTTTAAAGATTTATGTGTTATACATTTATATTATAAATTCATAGACTGCCTCGCTTGTCTAGTGGCAAATAATGCCCGTATCTATTACGAGGTCCTGGGTTAAAAATCTAGGTCGGATGAAATGTACTTTTTCAATAGAAAAATTTCCAGTATCAGTCCGGCGTATGACATTGAACCCAGAAGTCGAGCCACGGCGTCCCTCTCCCCCACCGATTCCTTATCTCCTTTTACCCAGACCGAGGTCGAGGACATGATTAAAGGTCTTAAACCGAAAAAGGCTCCCGGCTCTGACGGCATTTCTAATCGCATACTCAAATGCTTGCACGTCCAACTCATCTGCCTCTCAGTGGCCATCCTAAACGCCATTTGATGAACTGCAACTTTCCCACAAAGTGGAAGGAGGCCAACGTTATAGGCATCTTCAAGCTCGGTAAACCTTGTGACCGCCCTACGAGTTACGGCCCCATCAGCCTCCTCAATTTCCTGACAAAGATCTCAAAGCGCTTGTTTCTGGCACGGCTCAAAGACACGACAAGCTGGTGTCCCACAAGGCTTAGCTCTCTCTCTCTCTCTCTCAGCCGTTACACGAACGATATTCCTCGTTCGAGTAAGGTGCATCTAGCCCTATTCCGGTATACCGCTCTCCATGTCTCGCATAAAAATAAGGGTTTTATTACCAGAAACCTTCAGGCAGCCGCCAATACTCTAGGGGATTGGTTCAGGAAGTGGCGTCTTGAGGTGAACCCGGACAAGAGCGCTGCGGTGTTCTTCTCCAGAGGTGCCACTCCGCGCCCTCCCTTTACGAACCCAGAAGTAATCTCGGTCAAGTGACCGACCGTTCGACCGACCTATTCCCTGGGTTAAACAGGTCAAATATCTAGGGTTCGCCCTGAACAATACTATGACCTTTGGACTGCACATCAAGCAAGTCCGTAACCGAGCAGCGTTTGTAATATAAATCGGGTAAAAACAACCGCTCGGTTGTCTTTACCCAATCATCTGCAAGGAGTAAAATGTCTCTTAGGAATAAGGTGACACTTTACAAAACTTGTGTACCCATCATGACGTACGTTTGTGAGGTGTTCAGATACGCCACCCGCTCTCACATTGATAGACTTCAAACGGTTCAATTCCGTTTCCTCCGCATAGCCGTCGGGGCACCGGGGTTCATACGGAACGTCGATCTCTATTCCGAACTTAGTCTTGAATCTATTTGTGCCTTTATTCAAAAGGCGACAACCCGATATTTCGCGAACACGTCTAATCATAGGAATCCGTTAATCGTAAACGCCGCCAACTACGAAATTAACTCCCCTCCTATCAGCCGCGACCGCCGTCTGCGGCATGTTCTCACCAACCCTCCCAACGCCCTTACATCCCTTCTTTCGGACACAGATATCGTACACAGGATCAAATACCGACCTCGCTGGCGAGGTTGAAGAATCCTTTGCCCGCCGGTCGGTACAGAGCACCACGGCGAGACACAAGTATACGCCCTCCTCCATAGCGACTGCCCAAGCCGAGGCCGTTCCTCCTTAAGGCACCCTTTAGATATTTGCCCCCTTGCTCTTCTGGCCCGAGCGTAATGGTTGCATGCTTGCACTCTTGTTTGGTGAAGCTGTAAAGGCTCCGCGGCCAACAGTGTAGATCATTCACATACACACACACACACACACACACTTTGTACCCGATACAATGGCAATAGGTTCGCCCCCAGTTATATGGGACGTAACACGTTTGGCGAAAAGTAGGTGTACTCTGTACACCTCTGCCACCCCGGCTTGGGGAATATAAACATAAGGGTTTGTGTGTCTTTTAATGTGAAACGGTCTCGGGGTGAATGGAGAAAGTAAGGCAGGACGTGATGTATTCAACCATAATTGACTGGCCCACTAAAGCTTAAAAACTCTACGGACTCTAGATTAAAACATTTTTATTATATTCTTAGTTTCTGCCCGCGACTTCGTCCTCGTTGACTTTAGACTGGAAACTAAGATATTTCTGATGTGTTAACACATAGGATTTTTTATTCCAGAAATATTTTAGGTATAATAATTTATAATAATCTGTCTGTGTGCCATTTAATACCCTGAAGTATATGAATAACACGGTATGAACTTATCGGTGCCAAACATAGCACGTGCTCATTTGAACTCTTAAGTCATTCATTAGTGAACTAATAAACTTATATTAGCATTAACTTTTTTTTTCAATAACATTCAACCTCGCAACGACGTCGTCTATCAGAATTTACATAATCGAAGTCGTAATGATTTCAGACTTTCTTTTGTAATCTGTGAATGTCATTTTAACGTTAATTTATTGTTTTATACTTATTTTTATTTTTTTTTTGTTTGTGAAGACGAAATCGTCGAAAGTAGAAACCACTTATTTAAAAAATAATTTCAGACATGATATTATAGAAAACTAGTATACCTACTAATGGCGATAATCCTTTTACAGTAAACCTATTATGAGAATTTATTAATGCAATGACTGACTGCCTCGTTGATCTGGTGGCAAAAGCGCATCGCTTTGTGATCACGAGGTCCTGGGTTCAAATCCTAGGTCGGACAAATGTAGTTTTTCTAACGAAAAATTCCCAGTATGAGTCCGGAGTCTGGAATTGTGCCCGGTATACGGCAATTGGTTCGCCCCCTATTACATGGGACCTAACATCGTCGGCGAAACGTGGGTGTACTCAGTACACCTCTGCCACCCCCTCTGGGGAATATAGGCGTGACGGTGTTTTTTTATTAATGCAATTATTTTGGGAAACACTATAAAGGTTAAAATCTAATCGTATCGCGTTGCCCCAGTATCTAGGGTATAAATATGGTATATGGGTAGGCCCTAGGGTATATGGACTTACGGAGGTGGTCTACTAAGATGCTTGAGCCTTTTGAGGCATTCAGGGGCCCTTGGGCACACATGGCCTAAACTTGGCCCTAGGAGAAAGATTAAAAACGTAAATTAAACTACAGAATGTACTTTTGCTCAGTGACTTTATTGGTTATTGTTATTACTTTTACCAGAGATTAGTATCAGTTAAACGTGTGGTTTTACGCTAATCAAAAATGTGATGCACCTTTATGATTATCTTTATATTGGGTACTTTGTTAACCTCTATATCTATCTATCTATATCATCACGCCAGCTCCCTCGCGGGGTAGGCAGAGAGTACAGAGTTCCAACAGGTTCTTTCCTTACATACCTCTCTGGCTTCCTCCACTCTCATAGTTCGTCTCATACACACTCGCCGGTTACGGAGACTCTTGACTTGCCCTTCAGCTAAGACACGGTCTATTTGGTCATGATAAGATAGTCTAGGTCTTCCCCGGCACCTACATCCTTCCACTTTCGCATTGTATATCTGTTTTGTCAGTCTTTCTTCTGGCATTCTTTCTATATGCCCGAACCAACGGAGCATACCCTTTCTCATCTTTACACCGATACTATCTTTCATACCTACTCGCTTTCTTACTACGCTGTTGCGAATACGGTCGGTCAGCGTGACTCCGCACATCTTCCGCAGAGATCGCATTTCGACCGCATTTATCCTGCTTTCGTTCTCCTTCTTACATACCCAACTCTCACTGCCATATAACAGCGTTGGGACAAGCACTCCATTATGCATGGCCAGCTGCGCCTTTTGGCTTAAGTGCCGGCTCCCAAGTAGCCTTCCCATCGCACCATTCACTCTATTACCTGCATTCACTCTTCTCTCTATATCAGCGGTGTATTTCCCATCCTTACTGAAGGCGCATCTAAGATATACAAACTCATTCACTTGCTCCAGCACATCATTACTAACTACAATCCTTGCATTCGTTCTGGTTTCTTCCCGTACTTTGTTAACGATACTTTAAACTAAAATTCTAATGTGATTTATTTTAATTGATTTATTGGATAGAAATTAATAGCCTCTGGGTTTCAGTATCTTTAGGGTCCTTACCATTTCGGTGCCCTGGCCTCGTGCTCCTACTGTACTTATAGTGAAACCGGAACGGCCGTGTCTTAGGCACTTTAGTTTTAGTACTGGTAATGGTAGTAGTACGTAGCATATCAACTATTCACATGGTGTAACATCAGATGGTTCAGAACGCGAGGTTAAAAAGGTCGTATTTCGTCAGGGAATAAATTACAGCTTGCAGTAAGGGCCAACCGCAACGTTAATTATACAGCGGGATTCTATGCATTTCTGATTCTGCTGTTTTATTATGTATCTATCGTGTTTTAAGCATTTATCCTGCAAACAGTTAAATTGTTGGCAAAGTACAAAAGTCAGCAGACCATCAGCCAGATCGAGCGATAATATCGTGAAGGTGGCTGGAAAGTTGTGGAATAGACTAGCACAGGACCGGAACGAATGACGTGATAGAGAAGAGGCCTACACTTAGCTGTGATGTGATGATGATGATGTACAAAAGTCAGACGATGGGGGTATAACAGATGAGGTAGTCCAGGTTTTACGGAGACTCTTAGTCTATTCCTTTATCTACGACAACTTCATCAATTGAGTTTAGACTACTTAGTTCACTGGATTGAGAAATCGCGGGTTTGATCTTGCTACAAACCAAATCCTTGTTTAATTAGAATAATTATAATAATATAAGTGTATAAAATAAGAGTAATTAGAATTATACCTAATTAGTGTGGGGCAAAGTTTGCTAAAAAAATCTAAACAACTAGCTTTTGGCTCCTGCTTCACCCGCTTAATGTATTACCATTGAGATTGGAGTAAATATGAGGGCGCTCCTCATATTGTATACGCGGCTACCAATAAATTTTATAGAAGCATAACTTCCTTTATTTCGATAAAATACAGTTAGAATACTGTGTAAGAAAATTACGTAACATATCATCTCAACAATGTCGCAGAGTTGATCACAGACCGATACAGCGGGTGGAATTTTTAATTTATTTTTAATTTCATCTGCGCCCTTATTCGCTATGACCAATTGAACACATATCGCGGTGCTTCACGATAACTTTGTGAAATGATCCTACGATGGAGCTCCAGTGCATATAGAATATCATTATACACTATTATTTCACGAAGGCATCGTAACGTGCCAAGTTTGGTCATAGCGATAAAAGGCCCTGAACAATTCCGTATCTTTGCCCATACAAACAAGACATTAATAAAAAAAAGCATATTTGACGTGCAGTTTTGAATTCGTTTCGAATGTATTATAGAAGATATGAAATCTCAACATAACCTTGATGACTCGTTTATTATCCTTTGAGTTCAATGTCGCGGTGTTGCGAATGCAGCACTTCCTAAATTACATAACTGTTTTTTTATGGAAACTAGTTGATGGTGTTGCTAATAATAAAGCCAATTCTACATTGTACGTGAGATGAATTAGATATGAATATATTTACGCGTTTTGAATATTGATATTTGATTTTATGATAATAAAAATACGAGTTTCACATTAGACGTAGTCAACGCCGCATGAGTATTCATTCGGATACAGATACCGCACACAGGATCAGACACCGACCTCGCTAGCGAGGTCGAAGAATCCCTTGCCCGCCGGCCGGTGCTGAGTACCACTGCGAGACGCCTAGTATACGCACTCCCCCATAGCGACTGCCCAAGCCGAGGCAGTTCCTCATTGAGGCGCCCTTGAGTTAGTTGCCCCCTTGCCCTTCTGGCTCGAGCATAGTGGTTGCACGCTCGCCCTCTTGTCCGGTAAAGCTGTAAAGGCCCCGCGGACAACAGCATAGATCATTAACACACACACACACACCGCATGAGTATGAGTAGTAGTAAGTATTCCAACAGAGACAAATCTTTGTGCGGAGTGAAGCAGACCGACCGCATTAGCAACAGCATAGTAAGACAGCGAGTAGGTATGAAAGATAGTATCGGTGTAAAGATGAGAAAGGGCATGCTCCGTTGGTTCGGGCATATAGAAAGAATGCCAGAGGAAAGAATGACAAAACAGATATACAATGTAAAAGTGGAAGGCTGCAGGTACCGGGAAAGACCTAGACTATCTTACCACGACCAAATAAACCGAGTCTTATCTGATGGAAAAGTCAAGAGTCTCCGTAACCGGCGAGAGTGTATGACACGAACTATGAGAGTCGAGGAAGCCAGAGAGGTATGTAAGGAAAGAACCTGTTGGAACTCTGTACTCTCTGCCTACCCCGCAAGGGATCTGGCGTGAGGTTATAGATAGAGATAGATAGACAAATCTTTGTACAACCGTTCTAAATTAGTACACCTCGGGGCAGCGTGGTCCGACAATATAGTTCGATACATCGAACTTACGAGTATTTATGCCTACAAGAGCACGCGAACCGAGGACAATAGCCGGCGTAAACCGTTTTTGTCCTCGGGCAGCCTTTATGTGAACTAGTCTGTGAGAGAACACAAAACGCCACATCTTGTAGGTAGTATCGTGGCGATATTGTATGAAGCTTTGCCTTTGTCGAAATATGTGTTATTTATATGTTCAATCGTCGACTGTGAGCCATCCGATCGAGTTCCAGTTGGCAGGCGTAAAACGTAATTCGGTTCATATGGAATATAAAAAAAAACCGAAAACCACTAATGTGAATGTAGCCTTACATGATTTATTCGTTTAGTTAACATGATATACATAAGTTTGACATCATATTGCTACTTTTAAGATTAAGATATGCGGATATATTATTTTTGGTTTGTATTTAAGCACATTTTAACAGATAATAATAACTAAGGTCGTTTGTTATAAAGAAAAAAAGAAGTGATTAATTTACCTCACTTCTTAGGTATTCACCTACACCAAGTTCTTCGAGAAATTATTTTGTGAGTCAGTTAAAGGTTTCGTCCATGCAATTCTATCAGTATGCATATAATTCAGAATTGAATTCCAGAAGTATGATTTATTCCGTTTGATGGTGTTAAAAGTTATACGTTCAGCCTAATTTTATATTGTACTAGTTTCTGCCCGCGAATTCGTTTGCGCAAACTTTAGACCGGAACCTAATATGTTTCCGGGATAAAAAGTATTTTATATATTAATCCAGGTAATAAAGTATCTGTGTCCCAAATTTCATCCAAATCCGTCCAGCGGTCTTTGCGTGATTGAGTAACAAACATTCGAACATCTAAACATACAAACTTTCACATTTATAATATAAGTAGGATTGTATGTTGTGGATAATATAAACAAATCAATACGTCATTTTACATCCGTGATTCGAGTTTTGTACTTAAGTCAAAATAGTCTTGTCAGACGTCAATACAATACAATTCTTGGAATGCGTTGTCTTGTGTCAAAGTTTTGACACGGCACGCCATGCTAGACAAGACGGTTCTTCACGCCGACACGCTTCTAGACGGGAAGACCAAACCAGTATTGGAAAGACTTTGCCCATTTGATCCAGATATTGATAAGTGGAAGATGGTCTGACTATTCAGAGATCTAGCTCTGAATACAAATAGGTGTTAGGAATTTTTCTTCAACATATCACGTGACCGGCGAGTATCACGTGAGAGACGAGAATTACTTTGCACTTGCAATCGCGGCATGATCGCCCTCTTCCGCTGGTCACGCCACTGACATCTCTAATATCAAAATAGCCACATGAATGGCAAATGGATCAATTTGTGAAGCAATTCATTTGATTTGACGGTTATTATTTTGATTAGGATCCATAAAACCACAGACCGTGCTGTTAATTAAGTTGTTGGATTTCTATCTTTGTGTGTGTAATAAATTATTGCATTCACCGTTATGGAATGTTGGATTGAGCCTGTTTCGTTTTAAGGGTTGTTGTTATGATAATGTAGTATGTTAGTTAGGAAGGTACAATATATAATAAGTACATTACAGGGAAAACGGTGCACAAAATCTGAAACAGTAGAAGTGGTTATCGATACTAACAATTTTTATCACCGCCACTTTTAAATTGCGTATAGCAAAATAATCGTCGCATAAGTAGCAATATACTCTGGCAAAACTGAAACGAATAACGGAAATGAGCATTTTGCAAGTCGTCGCCCGAGAAAATACTCAATCATCAATTCTTTTCAATAGAATGAAAATATGAACGATCACTGTCTTTCTCTATTCAACCGCAATAAGAATAAATGACATAACATTATTATATTTCTTTACAACGGCTATTGATTAGTTAATACATCATTTTTTTTGAGAGAAACTTAATGCTGTATGTATAAAATCGATTAATAACAAACAAAACAGTAACGAAATCTAATATCTCGATTATTCGCTCTGGATGGACGCAACGCGATCGGTTTCTCAATTTCAAAATGAGTGTTGCTTAAAAATCGATCTATTAAATTTCGCTATACAGCCATTTCATAAATCATTTTATAAATCGATTCTGAAGCGATTTAGTGTTAAAAAAGAGTTAATTAAGAATCGGTAATAACTTGACTATCGCGTTAGGAGGTAGGTATTCCACAGCAAAGACGACTTTTCAGCTTGGCCGCTCCGCGCACTGGAGCCAGTTGTCGCGGGTTCGATCCCCGCAGGGACAAACTTTACACCCACAAATATTTATTTCGTCTCCGGGGATACGATAAATACCGGTTATTATTGCTTTTTCCAATATATTGGTTGCCTGGTCTTTATTAGTATTATGTATACCTATTGTACGGACATTGTCAAAAATTGCCCTAGAACCAACAAACATTTGACCCATGCCATCATTATTTATCTATTTTATTAAAATAATGGCAAATATTCGTATCTAACGGACTATTTGCAATCTAAAACGAATATTTCAAAGTATTCAGTAAAGATGTCGGCGAATTCGATATAAGTACTTACTTATATCGAATTCGCCGACATCTTTATTGAATGTCAACACACACAATATAACCTCATATGTATTAATGGCTACTGAATTATAACCTCAAAATCTAATACTTTTTGTATAGCGATTCCCCCGCTTGTCCGTTTAATAATAAATGCCTTAAGATAATTTATGAGTGATTTGAAATCATACAAGTATTTTTTCATTGCTGTATATGCGCAGAACAATGTCCTTTGACTCACTCTTCATTAAAATATATAATAATAATAGTGTTGATGCCTATTAAACTTTATCTCGGTTAAAATTTAAAATCTGTGTACGACTTGTCCAGTTGCAAAAAATACTACATGTTGCATTTTGTTATCTATTCAATCTTTGAACGCTTCGCAGCCTTTAAAATGAATGAATAAATTCTTTAGAGTATTTTTCACTTAAGTAGGTACAATTAGTATGAACGTTTATGTTTATGCTATTTCATAAATTATATCTTTTATCATCATCATCATCATCAGCCTATAGCAGTCCACTGCTGGACATACGCCTCTCCAAGTACACGCCACTGGGTACGATCCTCGGCTACTCGCATCCAGTTTCTGCCAGCCGCCCTACGAAGGTCATCGCTCCATCTAGCCTGAGGGCGTCTTGCATTACGTTTGCCAGTCCGTGGTCGTCACTCAAGAACTCGTTTGTCCCAGCGGTCATCGGTTATCTCTTTGGTTTGTGCATATCCAGTTAGGAATATAATTCGATCTGTGATATCAGTTTCGTTTGATACCCAAGATTAATAAGCCAGATTTAGGTATTCGATTCCTTATTTCTTGGGACACATATAAAAGCAAATTTAAATCGCCGTTACGATTACGATATTATCGTCGCTGACAAGACTCACCGGTATCTGAGCACAAAAAATGTTTGGAGCAGCCCATGACGTATTTTACTTATTGACACCAACACCGTCGTTCAGGCTGTTGATTCATATTCTCGTGGAATTAAAAAGAAAACCAAACACTTATATTCCCCAAGCGGGGGTGGCAGCGGTGTGGTATGCACATACACTTTTCGCCGACGACGTCATGTTCCATGTGATAGAGGGTGAACCTACTGCTAAAAAATATATATTTTGTCCTGCCTAGGATTTGATCCTAGGACCTATTGAATGTACGTACACACTCGGGAAAACAACCCATAACTTTATAATAATAATATGATAATTTTTCAACAATAAATCGTATGAATCAGTTTTGTATGATTCGTAAACTGTGATTTTATTTATTTTTAAAATTAATGAGCGTGTGAGATTTTGTGGTGCTTTTGTTTGTATTATAAATTTTGCGATTCTAAGTTTAAATAATAAGGGTTATTATACCAATCTTCAAGAACCTTGTACGCGAAGATTATGAACACTCTTGAAGTGTTTGTAAAGGTCGCGATGTATCATCGTTAAAGTGGCCATATATTCTTGTTACAGTTATGGCTGACATTCGGAGCTTCGCTGTCTTTCCTGATCATTGGGCTGGTGAGGGGTTACTCGGCCTCTGCGATCCCGTCCATCGAGGTCACAGACCCAGATATCATACAGAGCAGTGAGCAGAAGTCATGGATTGGTAAGATAAGAGTAAATTTAATCTTTAACTTCTGTTCTCATAGTTGCCAATAATAATATAAACAATAATATTAGGCCTGTCAAGAAACTGCCTTACCGTTGGGCACGGGCCTCCTCTCAAACAGAGAGGGTTTCCCAATAGTCTATGAAAAAGTTAATAAATAAGTTTTGACTAACAAGTTCGTCTAGTTGAGCATTTGCAACTGGCGATGACGAGGTTCGGTCGTAGGTCGGAAAAAGTTTGGTTGTTCTATCCAAACCGTCAATGTATCGAAAGGTTACTAGTAGTCGTCTGGAGTCTGGAATTACACCTGGTAAAAAAAACAGAAGGCTCGCTCTAAGTTATATTGAGACCTAAGAACGTCGCGATATGTGGGTTACTCAGTACATTTCGATCACCGCTGCCTGCTTGGAGAATCTTCACTCATTTCAATTTAGCCGAAGCTGGATCGCGTACTTTCTTTTGTATAATATAAAAATAATGTATCTAACAGATATACCTATAATGCGAAAATGGAAGGATGTAGGTACCGGGGAAGACCTAGACTATCTTACCATGACCAAATAGACCAAGTCTTATCTGGAGGACAAGTCAAGAGTCTCCGTAACCGGCGAGCGTGTATAAGACGAACTATGAGAGTGGAGGAAGCCAGAGAGATATGTAAGGAAAGAACCTGTTGAAGCTCTGTACTCTCTGCCTACCCCGCAAGGGATCTGGCCTGATGATATATATAGATAGATATGTATCTATACAAAAGATGAAAAACATAATCAATAGAGAGTTAGACAAAAAAGACAAGCCCATTGAGTTTTTCGCTGGATCTTCTCAGTGGAGGCCGCTTTCCGATCTGAAAGTAGAGTAGCAAGTTGAAAAAAATAATGTAAATAAGACTATTTATAACTGCAGGGCTTATACAAAATAAATAAATTGAGTTTGAATTTAGAACTGACAGTGATTATTTTTGTTTTAATAAGTTTAAATTTTACTGAATACGTGATGGTAGTTTCTCCCAGAAACAAGATACAAGATATTTAACATTTTACAATAGGTCTCAGTTTTTGTAATGCGCGATATAATTTATGTGGTAAAAACATATGCGAGTTTTAATGCGTCGCCAGTCAACTGTAATATTGTTATGATTATGTTTTTTTTGAAATCATTATTCATTTCTGTGCTACTTTTAATGTATTAAATAATGTATAGCCCGCCACATCGGTTTCGATGACGGCGACCCAAACTTGAAAATATTATTTTCTGTTATGAGACCTCATATGGCTCACTAAAATGAATTTAGTGGCCAGCATTTGTTATTATTGTATTTAAGTAATGGTAATATTCTACTTACTATCATTTTAATTTAGTGAACCCCCGTACATTCCTATCACTTGAAAATTCTCCATCGTAAGGTTGCCTGGAAGAGATCGCTCATTAGTGATAAGGCCGCCCTTTGAGTTACTTGTAATGTTGTTTATGTCCAATCACTATTTGTTACATTATTGGTGCACAATAAAGAATTTACCTATCTATCTATCTATCATTTACGATACAAGGACGTGTTCAAAAGACATCCTAATTCCTGTGCTATTCACCCCAAAATTGGGAGAAACTCGCTTTACACAGGTCATCTTGACGCTTTACCATCTATAATAATATTTGAGCAAGCAAGCATTTGAAACAATTCGCCGTCAAACACTTGTATTAAATAATATCCAGGTAACAACGCAACGTCAAGAATAAAATTGATTTGAGTCTTGAGCTTATACACACAAACACACACACACACACACACATACACACATTTGTCCCAAGTACATTAATGTAGAACAAAGCAGAAATATAATCCAATATTTTGTACAAGTTGAACAAAATCGTAGAACAAATTGGAATACACCTTATCGATGTTTTTCCGTTTTCGATGTTTTCGACGCAAATAACATTTTATCCAACTTAAGATTGGAAGCTAGAACCTCGTGATTGCCGGCTGGCATTATGTGCCACTAAGCTAACGAGGCAGTCATCTTCATTGATCAACGGTCCAATATCTTATCATCTTATACCTGTAAGATTCATGTCAAAATATGACAGACGGCTTGATCCAGTAATTAAGAGCTTAATCTGCTCTGCCCACTGGATTGAGTAGTCGTGAGTTCGTTTACAAATACCAGTTTTGATCTAGGTATTTATGTTTGTGAACACTGCTTTGTAGCTGGTGTGCTGCTTTGTAGATACTCTCTGACTACCGTCTTTGGGGTTCTGGTTTGGTCATGCTCACTTAAATGTCTTTGCTTGCGGTGGCTGCCTGGCGCGGGTCTCACCCTTCCCTCCAATGTGGTCGAGGGGAGTGATGGCTGTTCCAGTAGCCATACTCGTGAACGGGTGCTGCTTGTGGGGACTGGTCTGTCTAGAATCCTTTACAAACTCTTTATAAATAACATCATTAGTTTTATATCTCGGTCGTAAGGCTTCACATTGGAGCTAGATCGTAAACTGTTTAATTGTAACCATTGTATTGTACCATTGTATAAAGAAAGAGAATTAAATAAAAAAGACAAGCCCGCTAAGTTTCTTCGTCGGATCTTCTCTGCGGAGGCCGCGTTGCGACCCATTGGTGGATTAGTAGTTTAATTAGATTTAAAAAAATGTAAATTGACTATTTGGAAGCGCCATCGTGACTTATAAAAAAAAATTTTAGAGTTTGTAAATTTCATGATTGTAATAACACCCTAAGACACTGGAATAGTTTATATAGTCTCATGTAAGGTGGGTACTTTATTCAATGGCAATAGGAGGCATGACCCGTTTGTATACTTATGGTTTTATGCCCTAACACCATTGAATTAATTATTAATTTCGTTTGGTACTTAGAACTTAGAACCCATCCTATGTGAAAAATATTATAGTGTGGAGGTATGTTTTATATTAAAAAGAAAACTATGTTGGTGTGAACAGTCTGCAATGGTATAGAAATTTATGAAAAAATATTTTTGTTAAGGTAAACTTTTTTGAACAGGTGCAATACCTCCCCTCGGCGCATTCCTCGGCAGCATGGTGTCAGGGTCTCTGATGCAACGCGCCGGTCGGAAGCGCACCTTGCAGCTGACCTCCCCCATATGGGTGGCAGCGTGGCTGATCCTGGGCTTCGCCAAATACTATCCACTGCTTCTGGTGGGCAGAATGCTGACTGGAGTCGGTGTGGGTTTTGTGCTGGCTACGGCTCAAGTTTATGTAAGTAAATTTGTATTAAGCTTTATCTACATTTATTTTTTGACTGACGGCTTCAACTAAAGGTTAAGAGCTTTAGCTTTGGATCACGTAGTCCCGGGCTCGATCACTGTACGGGACCAATCTTTGTGTAACCTATCATACATACATACAGGATGCTTTTTTGTAACGCAGCAGTAAAGCCAGTCATCTGTCGAAGCTACAGTAAATCGGCCTTAGAAAACTATCCTTAACTTTTGGGGACATTATGATCAGCATTTACAGATTTTGAAAAAATGTTAAGTCAGCGAAGAAATATGCAATTTACACTAAATTTTTTTGATGCCCATCGATATATGTTTGTAATGATATTTGTTTCTAATAAGGATCAAAAACTTCTATTGGACTAACTGAGATTGGAGTACTAGAAAATTCATAAATCGCAAAAAATGATTTCCTACTAAATGTACGGAGAGTCTCCTAGGACCATTTTAGTGGTGCTATAATGGTTGGGGTAGCTGCCCTAACTGCCCCATCTCCAATATCCGTCCTGTATAGTTGTTTCGCGCTGGGTGCATGTGCATGAGAATTTCATGTTTGTAGACGCACCCATGACACAAGACTCCTAGTGTAAATCTACGTTTTTTAAAAAAACAAAGAAAAGACTCATCGTGAACGACCATGTCTCAATGCCGTAAGTCATCACCGGCACACTGGTTTGAGAGTTTTGTCTTGAGATTTAGGTCCATCGCTTTAGTAATCTATCTACGTATATCATCACGCTAGATCCCTTGCGGGGTGGGTGAGAGTAGATGCAGAGCTCCAAGAAGTTATTTTCTTAAAAACCTCTCTAGTTCCTCTGGCTTTGGTACCTAATAATTTATATAATCATGCCAGATCCCTTGCCAGGTAGACACAGAGTACAGAGTTCGTACATGTTTTTACCTTACAGATCTCTCTGGCTCCGTTTACTCTCATAGGTATATTGGTATGATACCTATTAGTCTAGTTTTCCTAGCTTGCATTGATTTGTTTAAATAATGGAATAATTTTTCGCTAATAATCAGGTTAACATTATAGGTAACTTGGTCGCCGTCGATGTAAATAAAATAACTCCGTTTTAACTGGAGTAAATAATATTGCTTGTGGAGTCATTGTATGTAGGATGTATTAAATGTCAAGGTCAAGAAAACAAAGTCCCGACACATAAATAAAAAAACGTTTTTTAAGCCTGACTAAGTTATTTATCCTTTATCTCACTAGTAATAAAAAATAGCTAGTATTTCGGTTGCTACCTATTTTTTTTTTATTTTGCGGTGTAACGTACCATGATCTGCAATGAGAATTATTTAGATATTTAAAATTTTGGAAACTTGCTGAAATAAATACAACGGCCGCTGCGCTGGAAATCATTATGTGAAACAATCTGCTATAGTTGGCAACCATAATATATGGAGTAAATGGGAAAGCAACTGATGCGTAAGTGAAGATCAAGTTCCACGGCGCGCTTTGTATGAGAAATTAGTCCACTTGTGGGTTGATAATACAAGCTTATGACAATACGACAGCGACTCCACTAGTTGTATGTGTTACAACCAGTGGAGTCGCTGGTGTAATCTCCGCACGAGACAAAGGTTTGTGGGACCCTAGTGTTTCTTATATCCAGACCCTTTTTTGTGGTGTGTAATGATCTACGCTGTTAGTCGCGGGGCCTTTACAGTTTCACCGGATAAGAGGGCGAGCGTGCAACCACTACGCTCCAGCCAGAAGGGCAAGGGGGCAACTAAGTAAAGGGCACTTCAAGACGGAACGGCCTTGGCTTGGGCTGTCGCTATAGGGAAGGACGTATATCATCTGATCCTGTGTGCGGTATGTGTATCCGAAAGAAGGAAACTAAGGCCATCGGGAGGGTTAACTAGGGTCAGGTCCCACAAACAAATGGTACTTAGTGTTGGACCTAGGTTTAAAAACTAGACGGAGAGTCACTTAAACAGAATATAGTATACATGCAGTCGTGAAAGCGTTAGTCGGCGATGCTACGGGTTTCGCGTATCGTTATAACAGAATTCGAATACACTGCTGTTGTAATAAGGCATGGTATTAACACGAAACTTATCGTAGGACATCGTCTAGTTCAATACGTAGCAACTATAAATAAGATGTCTGATACCATGTTGCATCAATTAATAAATTAACTTGAAGGGGCTATTGATCTAGAGCAACCAGGAAACATGGCAATTGTAACACATCCGCATTATTTCCAGTTATCTCACCGATGATCTCAGATATAACGAAGCACTGTTCGCCAGGAATGTTACGCCTCTGATGTGTTCCTTGTTTAAATCGAAATAGGCATTTAGATCGCCCACGCGTTTGGTTTCCTATTGCAATTGTAGTAAATTCGTGTTGGTAATTGGAGTGTTCGTATTTTGTACGATTAGCGACAAAAGTCGCTTAAGATTCTCAGTTTTTCGCTTGCACATTTTTATTTAGCATCGAATTCATTATTCCTAATGATCTAAATATACAAGGTGTATCGTAATTAACGCAAGACCTCAGAAGGATTAGCTAATTGCTTTACAAATTCAATACGAAAACCAAATATGCAAATTTAAAGGTTTTTACCCCTCTTTTAAGTAATTTTATTCCCCAATAAACAATGAAATTTGTACGTGTATGTGTGCATACTGAGAAATACGTTTTAGGAATGCGTTTAGAATCTTCTTCTTGCTATGAATCAAGAATAAATTTAATTTTTTATAGCGCACTGAAGGAGCAAAAGCGCCAAACCAATTTCAAATTTATAAAACTTCCTAGAAAAAGCAGTCACACCAAATTCCACTATCGGCTTTTGGACTAATAATGAAATAAGAAAATATTTACTACAAACACACAGCAGTAAAAGATGTTCAATTAGATGTATTATCTGAGTGATTTTAAATGGAATTTTAGAAATCCATTTGAAATCTCCATATTGCTTTGAATCAATAATAAATTTAGTTTGTATAGCGCACTGAAGGAGTAACAGAATCTTTTGCAAATTTTGAAAAAAAACCGAATAAAAAGCATTTAAATAGTCGGAATGAATTCAGCTATCGATTTAGAACAAACTACTCTCAGGTCTTGCGTTTATTATGTTGCACCTTGTATTTGAATATATTAGTATTAATTTCGTATTTACAATGTTTACCAACGTTGGTAAAATGAAGAGTACTACTGTTCGGGCATTGTGATTCACCAATTATGTGGGTGGACCGCAAAAACTGCGACTCGGAATATGAGGGTAGTTGGAAAACTACAACATTGAATTCGGGTGCAAGGGTGTTGATCGATTACCGGAAATATTTAAATTACTACATTATTCGTCGGTTTATTTGTGAAAAACAACTTGTGAGATTTCGGACAATAAGGTGGTATGCTAAAGACATCAATATAAAAGGATTGAAACAACCAGGCAGCCGTGCACGGCGGAGCTACCTTCGGGAGACGAGTCAAGGTGAGTGGTTCACCTTGTATTTGGGGATTGCGGTGCCTGGACTCCCAAATCTAACCGATAGAAAACTCAGGACCAGCAACTGAGCTATCGAAGGGGTTTTCACATGAACATAATTTTTGGTCCCCGAGCCGGATTGGGTTTTCGTAAATTAGTTGGTTAGATAGGGGTTTCATTTATTTATAACGGTTACAAACGGGGTACCTACTTTTGGCATAGAAATAATTATTTAAATTGTAATAGGCATTGTGTTTAGAGGTTCTATTGTTTTCCAAAGATGGCAAAATCTTTTGAAAGCAAATTTAAAATTAAATACGACTGGTTTGTAGATTCGTCAAAATTAGTAAATAGTAAAACTTGTAGTTCGGGTGTTTTATCAGCTCGGTTCAAAAAACTGCATGACTATTTCAATGTTTTAACGGAGTCATACGAGGGCATACTGACCAATACTTCTTCAGAAGATGAAGAAATAATCGGTAGATATGAGGTAAAATACAAAGAGGCCACGGAGTTATACAACCAGTTGGATGCGGTCTCGGCGGCCTATCCGAACCTTGACGGCACCCACATGCCCACGGAGGGCGCGTCAACGCCGCGGCTACCGCGGATTGTGCCTAGTACGTTTGACGGGGACGTTTTTTCATGGTGTAGCTTCATTAGTCTGTTTACATCATTGGTTTTAACACGGAAAGATATCACTAAAACGGAAAAATTTCATTATCTTATTTCGCACGTGGAAAAGGAGCCTAAAGCACTTATTAAACATCTGCCGATGGTGGACGGGTCGTTAGACACGGCATTGGATATCCTAAAAGGCCGGTATGAAAATAAAAGATTGTTGGCGGATTCACTGATTGCGCGGATTTTACATTTGCCGGTGTTGAATAAGTGTGCTGGGCTTCGAACTAAAATATTGAACCCGTTATTGGAATCTTCGCGGGCATTAGCTAATTTAGGTTTTCCAATTAACGAGTGGAGCTACATTTTATTGCATGTAAGTCTACAAAAATTACCAATTGACGTCAGAACACGGTTTGAGCAAAAACACGGTGGCAATAATATAAGTTTACCCACTTTTGATCAGCTCATAGAATTCCTACAACATGAATGT
This sequence comes from Phalera bucephala, assembly GCA_905147815.2. Taxonomy (NCBI): domain Eukaryota; kingdom Metazoa; phylum Arthropoda; class Insecta; order Lepidoptera; family Notodontidae; genus Phalera; species Phalera bucephala. The sequence goes on along the minus strand of LR990613.1, from coordinate 25,573,279 downwards.
AGACTTATAGACACGGCCACTGCGGAACCGGTTTCTTATTACGCGGATCGCACTCACAACAGGCCCGAGCGCAGGGTGCATAATATTGTGACGGAACCACCAGCACAGGACCAGCGGGAACGGGCGAACAACTACGGCCGTATTAAAGACTGTGGCTATTGTCAGAGGTCGGGGCACGGTATAGACAGCTGTTATAAATTTGCTGACATGTCCAGGTCTAAACGTAAGGATTGGGTTAAAAGACAATTCTTATGCTTTCGGTGCTTCGGTACTCATTTGGCGGCATCGTGTACCCGCAAGGTACCATGCAGTCGGTGCGGAAATATCGGACATAACAAACTAATTTGTACAACGTCCATTGCGCGCTCTGACTCACCGGCGGACGGCGAGCCGTATACACGGCGCGCATTTGTTACGGCGCAATGCGATAGAGCGACGGGCGGTCGGCGGCGCTCACCTATTACTCAGTCGCGGCGGTCACGGCACGCGTCTCCTAGGTCGTCGGTTCGAGACTCGCGTTATCCACGGCGTGGTGATAGTTCCGCGGGATCTATGGACCGGGTACGCGAGTTAAAGGATGGTTACGGGCGTGATTCGGACCCACGGGAACAGCGGGACTGGGAGACCCGACACTTCCGGGAGCGGACTGATTGGGGTGGGCGGCAGTCGAGTCCTGTGGTGCCGCGTGTGCCACAGGAATAGCAATTACAGTCGTGTAATGTCGCCTCGGTACCTCGGCTAGCGGATAATGTCATCTTACCCACGGTCATTGTAGAAGTAAAATCCAATCGGGGGGATTTTATCAAATCCAGAGGCCTGCTAGACCTGGGTAGTCAAGTCACTATAATTAAGAGTGATTTGGTAGCAAGTTTGGGTTTAAGGCGACATTACAACCAAACACCGTTAACAGGCGTCGGCGGATTTAATAACAATGAATGTTGTCATGTTGTTAAATTTTATTTTAAACCGGTAAATTCGAGTTATTTGTTATCGGTTACGGCGGTGGTTTTGAAGAAACCAACTTCATATTTAGCGCGTAGGTTTAGTAAACAAATTGCTCATATAAAATTTTCGGATGACGGTTCATTTAATATGTCAAATGTTGACATAATTTTCGGATGTGACATATTAGGTCAAATTTTAAATGGTGAAAAGGTGAATTTCGGTACTGATGGACCGTATGCTTTAGGCACCATTTTTGATTTTGCGATTTTCGGTCCGGCGCAACCATTAAAAAATGATAACTCGGAATCAAATGTTAATGTTGGTGTTACATTAATTGAAGCGGTCGAGAGATTTTGGCGATCGGAAGAACCACCCAGGCTGAAAATCAAGGACCCGGCGGACTTAGAATGTGAACATTTGTTTTCTACAACTACCTCACGCGGCTCGGACGGAAAATATGTTGTCAGATTACCACTGTTGCCAGATCGACAGCGGTTGGGAGAATCTAAGGAGACGGCCCTGCGTCGATTTACGGCCTTAGAACGAAAAATGAAACGGCTACCAGAATTTAAAAAAAAATATGTGGAATTTATGTCGGAATATTTAAGACTCGGTCATATGACGGTTTCCAAATTTGATGTTTCGTCAGGACAGGAACATTATTTTCTTGCGCATCACGGTGTTTTTAAAAAATTAGGCGACGTCGGAAAAATTCGGGTAGTTTTCGACGGAAGTGTACCCACCAGCACCGGTGCGTCCATCAACGATTGTTTGTTCACGGGTGAACGACTTCAAAATGACATCACACAAATTATAATTAATTTTCGGTTGCCTCTGTTTGTGTTCACTACGGATGTGAAAATGATGTTCCGGCAAACCTGGATACATCCGGACGATCGGAAATACCAATTAATATATTGGCGCTCGTCACCCGATGAACCGTTGGTAGTTTATGAGCTGACCACAAACACATACGGGTTAAAGTCCAGTCCATTCGTCGCTATACGGTGTTTACATCAGTTGGCGAGTGACGAGGAGCACCGGTTCCCGCGGGCGGCCCGGCTGCTGCGTCACAACAGTTACGTGGACGATCTGAACGGCGGCGCGGACACGCTGCGCGACGCGCGGCATCTGAAGGACGAGCTCGTGGCGCTCATGCACACGGCGGGCTACGAGCTCAGGAAGTGGTCGTCGAACGCACCGGAACTGTTGGACGACTTGCCGGCGGATCATTTGGAGACGGCTCAGTCATTTAACATGGATACAGACGGATCGGAATTTATGAAGGTTTTAGGTATACAGTGGAACCCAAGGTCAGACAGTTTTTCGTATAAGTTGAATCTACCAACGGACACTACTGTCACTCGGCGCAGTATTTTATCATTGACGGCTCGCCTTTACGACCCTCTCGGATGGGTGTGTCCGGTTGTTTTCAAAATTAAATTATTACTACAACGATTGCTTAGCACTGGTGATAATTCACGGAAGGTAGACTGGGACGCTCCCGCGCCGCAGGATATAGTGCGAGCGTGGCGCGATATCGTTTCGGATTTGCCTAATCTACAAAAGATTACAATACCTAGATGTCTGAAACCGGATAAAAATAGCAGTTATTCGGTTCATGGGTTTTGTGACGGATCATCGGTAGGATTTTCTGCGGTCGTATATTTGCGGTCGGTGGATGAGGCCGGTAATGTCTTTATGCGGTTGCTTATGGCTAAGTCTCGGGTGGCACCATTAAACACAAAGCGGACCATCCCTAAGTTAGAGCTGAGTGGTGCGACCCTATTGACTACGCTTATCAACCACATAGTCCCCTCCCTGCAGAGTGACATTGCGATTGATGATGTCGTGTGTTGGTGTGATAGTACCATTGTATTGGCGTGGCTAAAAACATCACCACATAAATTACAAGTGTTTGAAGGAAATCGGGTATCTCAAATTATTTCATCTAAAGTAGATATTTTATGGAGACATGTCCCCGGCGAGATGAACTGCGCGGACGTGGCGTCGCGCGGCGCGACAGCCGACGAGCTGCTGCAGCACCCGCTGTGGTGGGGGCCGCGCTGGTTGCGGGACCCCCCGGCCCGGTGGCCCGGCGAGTGCTCGGACTTTCCGGCGGACATGTTACCGGGCATGAAAGCTAAAGTTGTTAACCTTAATACCGTCGATTCAGAATTCGATTTATTGGATCGGTACAGTTCGTACGATAAATTAATAAATGTAACGGCGTACACACTACGGTTCGCTAATAATTGTAAAAATACATGTAAACTCGGCGGTAATCTCTCAGTTGCGGAACGTAGAAACGCGACCATACATTTAATACGAATTGTACAAAATACATATTTTCACGAAGAAATTTCGGCCCTTCAGTCAAAGAAATCAATTAAGGGCTCACTTCGGCGGTTGAATTTATTCATTGATAACGATCAGTTGCTTCGTGTCGGCGGCAGAATAGGTGCGTCGGAGCTGCCGTACGCTGCGCGGCATCCTGTTTTACTACCGGGCAAAGGTCGCTTCACGGAACTATTGGTAACTCATTATCATAAAATATTTTGTCACGTCGGTGCAAATACACTTTCGGCCATTTTATCTCGGACCTATTGGATTGTTTCGGCTCGACGCGTGACGCGTCATATCACCTTTAAATGCGTACAGTGCTACCGGTCCCGGGCGCGACCTGTCCAACCCTTCATGGCGGATCTGCCCGCAGATCGTGTACAGGGTGTTCGTCCGTTTCTCGGAGTCGGTACGGACTTTGCCGGACCATTTTATATTAAATCTAGCTCGCTACGGAACGCGAAGATAGAAAAATGTTTTTTGTGCATTTTCGTATGTTTAAGTACTAAATGTGTTCATTTGGAAGTAGTCAGTCAACTATCGGTTGAAGCCTTTATAGCGGCGTTTACGCGATTTATTTCTCGTCGAGGACTACCCTCACTAGTGCGGTCGGATTGTGGCACAAATTATACGGGCACGGATAAATATTTAAAAGAATTGTATGTTTTCTTGCGGGACAACCAATCTGAAATTGAACGGAACTTGACGAAGAATCACATTAAATGGCTATTTAATGCGCCCTCGAGTCCAAACCACGGCGGTTTATTTGAGGCGGCGGTTAAATCTGCAAAAACACACGTCAAGCGTGTGCTCGGCGAAGCACGTTTAACGTTCGAAGGGCTCACCACGTTCTTCACCAAGGTGGAGGCCGTCATGAACTCTCGCCCGTTATATCCGCTTAGTACGGATCCGGCGGATCTGGATGTATTAACTCCGGGGCACCTTTTGATTGGACAACCACTGGTGGCTCTCCCTGAATACCCTTACACCGATGTCAGTGTGCACCGGCTGTCTCGGTTTCAACAAATTCAAAAGATGTCTCAACACTTTTGGTCTCGGTGGAAAAATGAATACCTACACACTCTTCAACAGCGGTTCAAATGGACCTCACAGACGGAACCTCCTAAACTCAATGACTTGGTTTTGATTAAAGAAGATAATTTAGCTCCTTTACATTGGAAACGCGGACGGTTAGTCAAACTTTTACCAGGTAAAGACGGGGTTGTACGGGTTGCAGAAGTGAAAACTCAAAACGGTGTCCTGATGAGGCCCATTTCTAAATTGTCCAGGTTACCCATAGATAATTAGGAACCAAGACGGGTCTTGGTTAGGCGGGGGGATGTTCGGGCATTGTGATTCACCAATTATGTGGGTGGACCGCAAAAACTGCGACTCGGAATATGAGGGTAGTTGGAAAACTACAACATTGAATTCGGGTGCAAGGGTGTTGATCGATTACCGGAAATATTTAAATTACTACATTATTCGTCGGTTTATTTGTGAAAAACAACTTGTGAGATTTCGGACAATAAGGTGGTATGCTAAAGACATCAATATAAAAGGATTGAAACAACCAGGCAGCCGTGCACGGCGGAGCTACCTTCGGGAGACGAGTCAAGGTGAGTGGTTCACCTTGTATTTGGGGATTGCGGTGCCTGGACTCCCAAATCTAACCGATAGAAAACTCAGGACCAGCAACTGAGCTATCGAAGGGGTTTTCACATGAACAACTACTGTTTAAAAAAAACTAAGATTGTTAAGCGACTTCCGTTGCTTACTGTACATACAGAAATGATAAAAAAGACGTACAAAATTAAGTTCTTTGACAGCAAACCTTTGAGTGGAGTAACAAACATTGTTCGTATGGGCTACTACTACCTGCGGATATGAAACGCATTTGAATTTCATGAGCTTTAGAATCCATTTCATACAGTTTATTTCCACGTCATTTGGTGAAGTAACATTCAGGACTTTAAAGAAAGATAATAAATTTGTTCCGGTCTGGGTATTTGTGTTTGTGAATTTTCATGTTTGTAAACGCACCCACGACACAGGCATAAATCCTAGTGTGGGGCTACGTTTTTAAAAAAAAAAAACTCGTTTTAATGAGGCAAAAATTAAGGGTCCCTTATTAAATGTTGATGATCCATTATATAATATTATAGTCTGCGTAATTTTATTGCATACTAGCCGTAAACCGCGGCTTCGCACGCGTTTTTTTAGTAATCTGACATAGGTAGGTAGGATTTTCTTTGATAGTATTATTCTAAGACTGAAGAGACACCTCCATATTCTTTCGTCCTCTTTCTTTTAAATCCGTTCAGCCGTGTTAATATAGAGAAATAAAATCAACTATCCCCCAGAAATTTTGCATTTCCCGAGCTAAAGAGTAGTCTAAAACAATCTCTGAAAATTTCTCCATTTTCCAGTGATAGTCTCGGTTCCACCGTTCTGGATATTAACACGGACAAACAAACATTTTTTTTATTGTGCCCATATGCACCTAAAATTTTTTATTTATTGCAAAATCACAAATCCCAAATCAATATTCTTGTGCGCTGTGCGGGGATCGTACCTGCGACTATTTGACAAAGTAAATTAAACAGTCTATGTTTTATCGGTTAAACCAAGTCATCTTTGTTTTGCAAAAGTATTTATAAAGTCTACTTAAAAATGAGTAAATTTTTGTTGTAAAACAATTTCAACAGGTTCCCAGGCTTCCAGTCACCTGTGAAGAAGAGGGAAATCGAAGGATTGCCAGGCTTTTTTTTAGCCTAAATATGATTAATATCTTTGAGCCATCATGCAGGCAGGTAAAAATCCACCAAATGCGTATTGGAGTGATTTTATATACCACTTCCACGGATAATATCGGCATGATATAGTGTGTGAACAAAGTTACCTATTTAATATTACTATTTCACTACTTAAGATACTTCAATACTATCTATCAATCTATATCATCACGTCCTTGCAGGGTAGGCAGAGAGTACAGATTTCCAACAGGTTCTTTGCTTACAGACCTTTCTGGCTTTCTTCACTCTCATAGTCTGTCTTATACTCGCTCGCCGGTTACAGAGACTCTTGACTTGCCCTTCTCATAATATACGTTCTATTTGGTTATGGTAAGATAGTCTAGGTCCTCCCTTAATATCAACGTTCTTCCACCTGCTCATTTTATATCTGTGTTGTTTTTTTCATCAGTTCAGCCGTTTTAGTATGAATAAATTATAGATATTCCGCAGAAGTCAGGCTGTTGTATATATTGCTATAATACATATTTTTCGAAATGAAAAGTGTTTTGTTTTATTTTACGGTGTAAGACACCTTCATATAAAGTTTCAATTAAATTCGTGTAGCCAGCTATGTCGCAAGAACCGTGATTCTTTCTGGGATAAAAGTATCTCTAATATTATTCGAGATCTAAAACACCTTGAAAGTTTTAGTTAGATCCATTCTGCTATTTTAGTATGAAGAAATAACGGCTATTCCGGAAGAACCATGTGTGAATATATTGTATATTTTCTCAACTTCCACCAGACTTATTTCTCTATCAACTAACTCTATCACCGGGTTCAGTCTTAGCCCTACTTAGCCCGCACAGGTGGACTTTGTAAAATATAAACTAAACTATAGCGCGATCTTATTCAACACACACCACTAACGCCGTCTAAAAAAAGAACACAATACCTTCCTTTTTAAGAAGGATTATCAGTTTATCTTTTTATATTTTTTTGTTAATATTTATATTTGTGATTTAAGAATGTAATATCTTAAAACGGGACATTGCCAGCTAAGTATGCAGCAAAGTTATGTCAGTTTATTTTGTGTTAGTCTTCTCGTAAGATATTAATCGACGTTAAAGTATCGTATCAGGCTCATTCATCGTTAGAGTTCTCTCCGGAAGAAACTATCCTGAATGCATCATCGGTTTATGCACGAAATCATGTTTTAGTGTTTAAATCAAACGTGTATGAACAAAAAGTGAGTGCTTTTAACTACTGAAAAGTTTTTCGTGACGAGACGAACCTGAGTCCAATAACTGTTGATGGAGGAATTCATGTGTAACTGCAAAAGTTTTCGAAAATATGATTACACAAAGTTATGATCCTTAGTACAGGCTAAAACTATCTAAAATTTCATTAAAATTCATCAAACAGGTTTGGACTAAAGTGTCTTTATAGAAGTCCAATTTTTCGCTTATTTTTGTATTTTCTGAAAAAAACCTTTTGATTTTCCTATATTTATTTAATATAGGAAAATCAAAATGTTATAGATATTTAATATGTTATCCAACATTTTAATATATCCGCGTGCAAAGTTTCATCAAAATTCGCCTGGTAGTTTTTGCGTTATGGTTCATAGCCTTGGACAAATATACAGACAGACAAACAGACACGAAAGCTAAAAATTGTAGGATTGGCTTCTACATCAATAGAATGATATCCGTAGGTTGTTATTTCCAAAAAGTATACACAGACATGACTTCCTTACAGTTTTCTTATATGTAGTATGTAGAGATATAGATGTTTTATTTTTCCCTACAAACTGTTATATTTCCTGAAAATATATCTTATCTTATATTGGCTTACCGGACCGAGGAAACCTCTGGCGCACTTCGACCCATGGGATCTTTTGTGCTGTCTTTGCCCTAATGCTCTTACGTACCTGAGGTGTCCAGTACTCCCTGTATTAGGTTGTAGATTCCAGCAGGGGGACAGAGCCGTAGTTCTTCTGGGTTTGGATAGGCCACTCCCAGTAGTTCCATTCGCCGCGCAGCCAGAGCGTCGCAGTGACAGATGACGTGCTTCATGGTTTCAGTTTCTGTGCCACAGCACCTGCATACCACGTCGCCGCATAGGTTCATCTTGTGTAGATGTTCTTTCGTGCCATAGTGGCCTGTGAATGCTCCCGTTATTTGCCTTAGTTGTAGTCTACTATATTTTAGTAGTCTCTTGCAGTCGCTTTCACACCATGTGGAAAGGAATTCCTTTGAGTGTCGTAGCCCTGTGTGTGTTTCCCATTCTTTCTTATGTTGTTCTTGGGCATATTTAAAGAGTGCGCCTCTATAGGCGCCGTCTGGTATGCCTATGAACGGTTCTGGACCAACGGGTTTTCCCATTGCTCCCTTCCTGGCTAAGTCGTCCGCACGCTCATTGCCATCAACTCCCGTGTGCCCAGGGACCCAGACTAACCTGACCGTGTTGCGCGCTCCACATCTGTCAAGAAGGTATGCGCACTCCGCAGCCAGTGCTGAGTTTAGCTCATAGGAGCCGACGGCCTTGAGGGCAGCCTGACTATCACTACAAATGTAGATTTTCTTGCCCGTGATTCGTTTGTCCAATATCTCTTTTGCACAAATGTTTATCGCATAGGTCTCTGCCTGGAATATTGATGTAAACCTGTCCATGCTTTGGCTAAGGGTATATCCTTCCGTGTATACTCCGGCTCCTGTTTCAAACTTGGTTTTGGATCCGTCAGTGTACCATATCATTTGCTCCTTGCCTTGCTTATTTAGACCACTTTTCCATTGTTCCCTGGTTGGGATGTGAGTGCTAAATCTCTTATTGAACATGTATGTGGTTATGATCTTGTCACTTCTCATGTTCCTTATGTCATCTAGTTCCTTATCCGGTTCTAGCTTGGTGTGTTCGAGGCCTGGCGCCGTTATGCTCCATAATCCAGCTTTCTCTAGCCTATAGAGTGCCTTCCTTGCCTCAGTTTCAATGACGATATGTAATGGAGTTAGGTTGAGTAGCCTCTCCATAGCTGCCGTCGGTGTTGTTTTGAAAGCACTTGTGATGGCCAGGCAGGCTGTCCTCTGCAGTTTTGTTAAGGAATCCCTGCACGTCTGTGTCTTGGTTCTAGGCCACCACACGATGCATCCATACGTTATTATCGGTTTTACCATAGTGATAAATAACCAGTGCATTATTTTGGGCTGTAGTCCCCATGCCTTTCCATACGCTGACCTACACATGTTCAGCACTCTCAGTGCTTTGGCTATGGTTAGATCAACATATGTATGCCACTTCAGTTGCTTGTCCAGGGTCACCCCCAGATACTTGACCTCAGTGGCCCATTTAATTTTACTTCCGTACATGTACAGGTCCTGTAAGCCCGTCAGTACCTTTTTCCTTGTAAACAGGATGACATTAGTCTTCGTCGGGTTGACCGAGAGGCTATTTGTTGTGCACCAGTTTGTTACCTTATCTAGAGCTTCCTGCATCAGTGTCGATACTGTGTTTGGAAACTTCCCATTGATTGCTATCACTATATCATCCGCATATCCTACTCCGTAGAACGGACCTTTGTTGATTATCTTCAAGAGGGAGTCCACTACCAGGCTCCACAGAGTCGGCGATAAGACCCCTCCTTACGGGCATCCTTTAGTGGTTCTTACAGATAGCCCTTCTCCTAATAGAGTGGACTGGACTATCCTGTTCTTTAGCATGTTTTTGATCCATCTGACAAGAGTTGGTTCTATCCCATGCTCTATAGCAGCTAGTTCTATGGATGAGAATGTTGTGCGATCAAATGCACCCTCGATATCCAGAAAAGCTGCAGCACAAATTTCCTTTTGCTGCAGAGCCATCTCTGCACGATTCACCACATAGTGCAATGCCGTTTCCGTAGACTTACCAGGTAGATAAGCGCATTGCATCTTATGTAGGGGATAATCCTTTAGTGGACCATCCTTTATGTGCCTATCTATCATTTTCTCTAGACATTTTAAAAAGAATGAGGATAGACTGATTGGTCTGTAGGATTTAGCATCCTCATAGTTGGGTTTCCCTGGTTTGGGAATGAACGTCACCGTCACCTGCCGCCAGATATTAGGAGTATGCCCAAATGCCACGCACGCCCTGAATAGTCTGCACAGGTGTTGGCTGAGTACTGGTTCCCCTTCTTGTAGTAGGATGGGGTAAACACCATCCGGACCAGGGGCCTTAAATGGTTGAAAACTCTTTAAGGCCCATTTGAGTTTGTTCTGTTCCACGACTTTGCCTGCCGTCTCCCAGTCAGCTCTAGTTGTCTTTAAGCTTAGCTCATCTATTTGGACATCACACATGGTGTCCTCTCCCTGTATTGCCACCGAACCTGGGAAGTGCACGTTGAACATTGTTTTCAGTGTTTCTTCCCCATTGTTTGTAAGTTCCCCTACCTCATTCCTCACTGTAGTAAGTGAATTTAATTTGGCCATGGATATTGCCTTGGCTAACCTCATACCCTCAGGGAGGCTGTCTATGCTTTGGCAGTGTCTTTTCCAAGCCCTTCTTTTTGCTCTCCGCACTTCTGTATTGAACCTCGTGAGTATCGTAGAATATTCCCCAAAGTTCTTGGTTGCTTTCGCAGTGTTGAATGCACGTCGAGTTTCTACTCTTAACCGCGCTAGCTCTGGTGTCCACCATGGGTCACGTTTCGCTATGACTCTGCTCTCCGGACAGTTATTAGTCCAGGCGGTCTTTACTGCCCGAGCTACGCTATCCGCCTCGAACTCTATATCTAATACAGAGCTGAGTCTGCCTCGGACCTTCCCTAACTCTGCTTTAAGGTCGCTTTTATATGCGGCCCAATCAGTGTTCCTTGGGTTCCGCCTTCTTGGATTTATATTAAACGTTTCCATCCCGTACTGAAAACATATACAATTGTGATCGGAGGATGAGATCTCATTGGAGACATGCCAGTTGTTTACCTGTCTGCTCGCTCTATTAGAGGCAACTGTAATGTCAATAACTTCTGCCCTACGTCTATTAACAAACGTGGGCCTATTTCCTCTATTGAGAATTTGTAAAGGAGTACTTACCAGAAAGTCCAGAAGTTTTTCCCCTCTTTGATTAGTGTCTGAGCTGCCCCAGACGACGTGATGCGCGTTTGCGTCACATCCTACGATTAGCTCAACCTTCTTATTGCAGGAATATTCAACCAAGTCCCGCAGATGCGTTGTAACAGGGTCCGCGCTTTCGTAGGGCAGATAGGCAGCCGAGAAGATGACTTCTCGGCTACCCTTGTTACCTTCTAATTTTAACTTCACCGTGGTGAGGTCCCTATAACAGAAAATGGACAGAGGCAAAGCGTTTATGCCATTCCTGACAAAAATGCAGGTCCTCATGTCATTAGTTGTGCAATTGTGAAACAGGTTACCCCCCGCTCCATCAAGGCCCTTTATCTGTCCCCTATAAATATAGGGTTCTTGAATAAGTGCTAAGTCAAATTTAGCTCTTCGCAGCTGGCGATCTAGCATCGCCGTAGCCGCCTTAGAGTGGTGCAAGTTGATTTGTACGCACCTTAGGCCAAGCTCCTTTGTTGCCTGGTTGTGTTCAGTTGGTAGTCCACATTAGGGACTACCTACCTTGCAGCTCTCCTCCGGTTCGCTGCTATCTGGGGCTTCATCGTCCTCCCCTATCGGGGAAGACGTGATGCCCAGATTGTCGAAGCCGCCCGCCAGTCCATCCGATCTCACCGACATGGCTGGCGATGGGACCGGACAGTCCGCGAGCAGTGCCTCCTCCTTATCTGTTGCAGGGGTGTTTCCCCCCTGCTGATGGTCTGGTAGTGTCTCCACCGGAGTAGTAATGGGTACTACCGCTGGTTTATCGGACCCAACCGCAGCCTCCTCTTTGTCCTCCGACGTTTCAAGGACTTTGAAGTAGCTGCGGTCAAGCCCGGCGTGCAGCATGTACCCGGCTTCTTTGATGGCATCAGCCGAGGACTGATCCATCAGGATGATGCTCCTTGCCTGTCTTCCCTCTGTCGTCGTGTTCACGACCCTCCAGCGGTCCGTAAGTATAACCTTATGGAGTCGCTGGAGCATCTGAAGCTCCATTAACAGAGGGACCTTCTCGCTCACGCGTGTCCTCTTCCACGCCATTTTCACAGGAGGGGGAGGTCCCTATCTCTGATCACCTTGACCTTGACACCACCGACAGTTTGACCGTCGTAGTGCTTCAGCCAGGTGATCGCCTCATCGCTGGAGCAAGTTATGCCGATGATGCCGCCTTGGACCCCCTTCCAATCAATGGTGAGGACAGGATCGCTCCACATCCTCCTCCAGATGACGTCCTTTATGCTCCAGGCAGTCTCCTCATCAATCATCGTCTTGGGATAGTCATCCGCAATGATGACCATCCTTGTCATAGTTAGGGCTTCTTTAAAGGAGGACCCGAGGCGAACTCGCTTCAGATCCCCTGCCGCATCCCTAGCTTCATCGCTGACCTCTCTCGCCCGTTTAGAGAGCGTCGCCTCCTGTACGGGCGTCTGAGAGACAGCCGATTGCCTTGCGAGCTCGATTCGCTTCCTCCGCTTAGCGAGCCCGCTGAGTCTTTTGCGTCCCTTAGGGGGGACATGGTCACGCAGTCCGCCAGCACCGGCCGCCTGGGTGGTTTGGTTTCCGGGTCCAGCAGAGCCGGACGCCTTCGCCTCCACCTTGGCAGCCGGGGGCAGACCGGAAGACACTGTGTCTCCTCCAGATCCGCAACTCTTAGGTGCAATTTTGGGGACCAGACTGGCGCCACCACTGGGGTTCGCTGCCGTCACTTGTCCCGCTGCCTTTTTTATGCCCGAGGGCCTTACACTTTGCCCCGAGGGGCCTTGTGTGCATGACGCACTTTGTCCCTTTTTGGGGACTGTTTTGGGGTTCTTTTTACTCTTTTTGTCCATATGACTTAATACTATACTTCATTCTGATGATTCCCCACCCGCCACGGAGTCCTCACCTTTGGGGATGCTTTATAAGCACCAGGGCTATCATAAGAGTATAGGGTTCCAGGGTGAGTTGTCCACGAGACTAACGGTGTTCACTTCCACTCCCGCGTAGTGTAGGCTCACACCGCCGCCTGCGGACCCCTTCACCCCAGAACCCTAGCCTAGCCCATCTGAAGGATGGACTTCAGCCGATTGACTGCCACGCGGCTACGTGACAGCCTCCCGTTTGGACAGAGATCCAGACCAAAGAGGCGTGTTGCCGGCGACAGACAACAACTACCGGTCCATCACCAACTCAACCCCCAGGACTCCTTCACCCTGCTGTACGGGTCACCGCGCACGGCACAAACACGCAGGAGATTGTCCCCCCCCCCTTCCCTCCCCCCCCTACCCCCTGCCGCAGCACCCAATCCCAAGCACCGCGCCATGTCAGGTCATCCGCCATCGTCAACAAGATCCCCCGTGAGGGAAGTTATTGACGATACCCGGGGTGCACCGTCCCGCTCCCATTGTCGTTCCTCTGGACGTATCCGCGGGACTGGCAATGGGCCGGGCACACTAGGAGGTTACCCGACCGCAGCACCCCAAAATCCTGAAAATATAAATATTAACTATGTTGTCTGTCATATGAAATATCTCCAGGCTAAGTTTCACTGACATCTGAAGAGTAGTTTTGGAACAATGAATGATAACTCAAAATCGTCTTTTTTCTCTTTCCTCAAAAACTAAGTTTTTCGAAAATATAAGTACACAGAGTTGTGACCTTTTTTACAGGTTACAATTACACAAAATTTTATGGGAATCCATCAAACAGGTTATAAATAAAGTGTCTTTTTAGAAATTCAATGTTTTTCTTATTTTCGTCTTATCTGGAAAAATCTTTTGATTTTCCGGGATAAATACTATACAATACGTTAGCCAATATTTTAAGGTATCCGCAGGCAAAGTTTCATCTGCCTAGTAGTTTTTGCGTGATGACGGTTCATACCCTCCGACAGACAGATAGACAGACAAACAGACACGAAAGCCAAAAATTGTAGAATTGGCTTCTACATCGATGGTATGATACCCCTGGGTTGTTATTTCCATAAAATATTCCATGTACAGACACGACTTCCTTATAGGTATATTATATGTATATGCTCCGTTGGTTCGGGCATATAGAAAGAATGCCAGAAGAAAGAATGACAAAACAGATATACAATGCGAAAGTGGAAGGATGTAGGTGCCGGGGAAGACCTAGACTATCTTACCATGACCAAATAGACCGTGTCTTAGCTGAAGGGCAAGTCAAGAGTCTCCGTAACCGGCGAGTGTGTATGAGACGAATTATGAGAGTGGAGGAAGCCAGAGAGGTATGTAAGGAAAGATCCTGTTGGAACTCTGTACTCTCTGCCTACCCCGCGAGGGAGCTGGCGTGATGATATAGATAGATAGATAGATATGTATATAATTAGAATTTAACCTTTATATAATTTATTTTAGTTTAGTATTACTGGGATTCCATTATGACTTGTAGTATGGGTAACTTATGGTATGTTAGTTTTTTAACTTATTTTATAAAGCTAGTTCTTATTGTTAAGATACTCGTAGGTAGTAAACGCGCTCAATGGTTTTATGAGAGATTTCTTTTAAGAATAATAGTTTTCGTAATTGAAGAAAAAAAGGCGCCGTCCCATTTTTGTACATATATAGTTAAGAACTTTGACCTTGCATCGTGTTCTATCCCATCGTAGTTCTGAGTTCTTTGATGATTAGAGGATGTCTTGATTAATCTTTTTTTGAAGTGAGCAATATAATGCACAATTGGTGTGGTAAAAAAATATATATACCGTACCTTGTAACATAACATATATATATTTTTTTCTACCCTTAGGTAGACTAGGGACAGTTTTATTTTATTTTTGTACATTTTGTTAATTAGTATTAATTTTTACTTTGATAATTTAGATATGCAACAATATTGTATTGGGGAAACCTGTAAAGATAGTGCTAAGTTTGGATACATAAATAAAACTTAACGACATTTTGTACGGCCCCTCAATAGGTACGATGAATACCGCATGAACAGATGATTTGATTGACGTTAAATGACTGACGGCAAATGCCTACCAATATGTTAGATGAATATAGCAGGTCTAGATGATAGTAAATGACGATTGGATGAATATCGCATGACTAAATGATTTGGCTGACCGTAAATCCTAACCAATAAATTGAATAAATACCGCATCTGTATCATTCATTTGATTTGATTGACGGTAAATGCCAACTAATAGGATGGATAAATACCGCATTACTAGATGTTTTGACTGACGGTAAATTACTTGGATGGTAAATATACATTATTAGGTTGAATCAATACCGCATGACTATGAATTTCTTACGTATACCTAAGTAGTTTGATAATACTATACGGAAGAAGAAGAGTCACAATTTTATTCCCAATAGACATATATATATATATATATATATATATTCAACATTTTCTAGATTACCTAGATAGATTTCTAGATTAAATATTTATGCTGAGTTATTCAAAAAATTGCAGGTACAATATGTTCATCTGTTTTTTTAAGGTGAGTGAATGCTGCGACCCTGAGATTCGCGGGCGGCTGGGCTCACTGCCTACCCTCTCCATGTCCCTCGGGATCCTGATATCATATGTGGCAGGCAATTGGCTCTACTGGAGATACCTTGCCTTTCTCTCCGCCGTTTTTTGTGGTAAATATTATCCCAATTACTTTTTGTGTAATATTTATATTTTCCTAGAAACACGTATTCTTTAGATTATTTCATGGGTAAATTAAGTTATTTGTTTAATTGCTTTAACAAACACGATCTGTAGTTTTAAGAGCCATTTAGGTGTTGTAAGTATAGGTAAATTAGGTATTTATTTGCAACCAGTAAGTTAAAAACGATTATACTTAAGACTTAGGGTTCTTCGGGGACTTCTTATTGGGGAGTTTATATATTTAATTATTTTTAGTACTCATAGCGCTTATAGTAGTTTAGTATTCTTAGTTTAGTTAAAAAAGATCTTGTTTAATATTTATTTTAGTCGGTATTGTCCACTCGTAATATAAGGCTTAAACCAGCGATAGACAAGCTCTATCCCGTACTGCTTACAGTTGAGTATTATGTTGCGAGTGGTCCTTAGCCTTAGTTTTAGCTTGGTGGTGGTAGTAATTCCCGTTTTTATTTATGTATTAATGCATGCTGTTATTTTCTGTAAGTGACAAGACACTTAGCTTAACTGTTATATACATGTATCTTTATTTTTAACTGTGTACTTGTTGTTGGAAATCCAAATAAAAAAACCTCCAACCTATATGGGCAGTATTAAGTTAATAAACTTAATACTGTCTATTAATAAACTTAATAGTGCCTATATCGGTTGGTAGTTTACCTATACTAGGGTGATCCACGTTTATATGGGGAAAAAAATATCGCGTAGACACGCCACGCCCTGGTTGTGTATAAAATTTCCAGAAGAGAGTACTCATTGCGTTCGAAATATACAAATTTTATGGAAAAAATATAATATATGCGTTAAAATAATGTAAAATGTTCTTAAAATTAAGTGTTTTGATTTTAAAATAGTAATTAGACTAATAATATAAATCTACATAAATATCAACACACAACAAATATTAATTTAATTACATGGTATTTTATTGTTAGTTTATCAATAGAACACTAAATTAGTTTTATTTTCTAGTAGCAAATATATCTGTACATATTAATTTTAACTGAAATCAAAATCAAAAGAAATCAGAATTAAGCATGATTCTCTAAAAATCCAATATCAAAACTCGATTGAGCACTATTTTACGCTAAAGCTAGGCTACTGAAATTTCACAATGTTATTACCACAGATACGTGTTACATATATATGGGGTGGCCAACCTAAAAAATAATAAAAATAATGTTTTAAACCACCCTAAAGACTTCCTAAAAATTTTTGACTCAGTGCGGATTAATGAAGGTAGGTTAGTGGTCACAATTGGAAGCCTTCTAGGTGGCTTGATAAGGTTCAAAAATAATTGAAACTTATCAAGGTGCCTATATGTCTACCATCTTGGCTTATCAACTGCCACATGGAGGGACAACTGGGATCAACAGCTTGTCGTGCCTTTCGAAGCTCGGAGACGCAGACTGACCGAGCCGAACGCTACTTAACCTTGGTAACCAAGTCGTACATAAGTATGTACTGTATATTGTAGGTACCAGGTAAACATTAATATATTTGCTTGCGCAGTGTGTATTATTATTAAAATTACGCATTGTTCGCACGAATGTACCAATACACATCAATATTCCAAAATGCAGTCCTTTGTTTTATATTTCAGTCGAATGAATGAGAAGGACTGAAAATTAAGCGAGTCTTTTGTTTCATGATTACCGAAAATCCATATATATGATTATTTGTTGTTCAATGGTAGACATTGATTTGCTTTGCTGGTGGGATATAACAATATAAAGTGTGTTGTATTCATCTTCCGTTGGGTATTTGTTATAGGGTGAGAATGAATAAAAGATGAGATATTCTTCACTTCACTAAGAGACAAATGAATAGGAACACATTTTTAATCAAATACACCGTCATGCCCATTCCTCAAGGGGGTTGTAGAGGTATACAAAGTACACCCACTTTTCGCCGACATGACATGAACAGACGCCGGATTCATACCTGGGAATTTTTCGTTAGAAAAACTACATTTGATCGACCTAGGATTTGAACTCAGGACTTCGTCGCTACAAAACGAAACGCTTTGCCACTGGACCAATGAGGTCGTCAGATAATATCCTACGATGATAATTTATAATAATAATGGTATATAATACATTTCTGCGTTGTGAAATATATTTACAAACGTAAGTCGAAAAAAGTTTATTGCTCCAAACTATATCTCCTACTTATCTTGGATTTAAAAGATTTTACTACACATTCCCACCACTAAAATTCCTATAAACAGGGATCCCCATCACTTAACTGTAACGCCTATAAGTCAGGACCCACAAGTGCAAGACCCACAAATGATACCCAGGTTTAATCTGATAGTAAATTGAGTATATTTTTCCAGTGGCGTTATTTGTGGTTCTTCTGCCGTTGCCGGAGTCACCCGTGTGGTTAGAGTCGAAGGGTCTGGATGCGTCGGCGTCGATTAAGTGGCTCCATTTGTCTGCGCGCGCCACTGCTACGGTGAAAGGGGATGAAAAAGAGTAAGTAACAAGTAAAGGGTTACCACCACCTCTTTATCAATACTATTTATTTATTTATTAACATACTAACATGGCAGGTCATTTAGGTTAGTATAAAATAAAATATACAGGCTGTAACATAATAAACGCAAACTGAAGGTAGTTTGTTTTAAATCGGTAACTGAGTTGATTCCAACAATTTTAAATGTATCTTACATTTTATTTTAATTTTCGAAAAATGCTTTTATTCCTTCAGTGCGCTATAACAAACTAAATTTATTATTGTTTCAAAGCAATATGGAGATTTCAAATGCATTCCTAAAACGTATTTATCAAAACGCGTCCAAGTTTCATTGTTAATTGGGGTATAAAAGTGCTTAAAAATGGGGTAAAAACTATTAAATTTGAAAATCTGGTTTTCGTTTTGAATTTATAAAGCAATTCTCTAATCGGGGTGTCTGAGGTCTTGCGTTTATTATGTTACACCTTGTATAAAAAAGGAGAATAATTAAAAGTATGGAAGTGCAATATACCAGCTCATTCATTCCAGTCCCTTGCAATACACTCAGACAAAATAACACTCCACGCATTCGCAAACAGATCGCAACCAGGAGTGCCGTGAGGGAGAGCGTTCAGTGCGGCGAAAGTGCGCGGGATTGGTGAACGGGCACGCGCTACTGTTCTACATGTTGGAACAGAAAACAATCTATGCTATTCTCTCTCTATCTATATCATCACGCTAGATCCCTTGCAGGATAGGCAGAGAGTACAGAATTTCTTCACTTACAGACCTCTCTGGCTTTCTCTACATTCATAGTTCGTGTCATACACGCTCGCCGGTTAAGGAGACCCTTGAATTTCACAAGCTATTTTTACGTTTCTATAAAAAAGAGACAGCAATAATCTTCGCATATCAAGATCTCTTTCTTAAAGCAAAGTAAGATCACAATAGCTTTGTTGAAGATATTGTGGTACGCACACGCATACTGTTACGCCTATATTCTCCGGCCGGGTTGAAAGAGCTGTACTGTGTACATCCATATATCTCCGACAAAGTTAGGCCCCATGTAATAGCAGGCAAGAATATTTCCAGACTACTCTGCAGACCTCGTCTTTTCTTCCAGACTACGTTCAGTATATTTCGATAGAAAAGCCCCACTTATCAACCTGGGTTTTGAACTGATCTGATCGCTCAATTGAATCAGAATCGTCCAAGCAATTCAATAGATCAAGTCAAATCAAAAGGGCCTGTAACACCTTTTTAATAAATGCCTGGAAGTCTTAATATGGGTACACCTTGTAAAGGTTAACTAGATTTGTGTGATCTGAAGGCCGACTGCAATGGGAAAATTATAACGGAAAAATAAGATAGAGCAAGAACACTGTCGAAACATTTGTATTTTTTTTGTGTGTGTGTGTGAACCGGACAAGATTTGTTTTTATTTTGTTGTCAGTTATTTCCTTGTTTGACTGTGTTTTCGGTTCTATGAGAATATTTCAACAATTTCAAGAAAGTTAATCTTCAAATTTAAAGAACATACGTAAGGCTTTATAGAATAGGTAAATTAATAATCAATATTACATAGGACTTTTTCTATTACTCGCCCCCTATTACCTAACATCTTTAGCGAAAAGTGAGTGTATTTAATATACCTCTGCCATCCTCGCTTGGGGAATATAGCCGTGACGGTAAATAGATAATTAATATTTAAGTACTATCTACGTACATCGCATTTGGTCTCGGTGGCACTCTGTTTCTATAGGAAACTCAAGTCTTTTCTTTTCTTTGAATTGAAGAACCACCTACATATCTGGTCCAATAAAGTTCAACTCATAACATGCCCGGACACTTTCTCACTCGAAAAGTGTGACAATTAGTAAAAAACAGCCTGCGATCAAACAACAAGACCACGCCAGGGCCAGTTCTCGCCAAAAAAATTTTGAAGCACAACTATTGAATATTGGTGTGAACTTAATTGGTAAAAATCCTTATAATATAGTATTATACCAATGTATAAATTTCAGCAAATCGGAAGACCCTGAAAACCCTCCAAGCCTGTTCACGAAAAAGGTGTTCTTCTCGTCTGTGGTGATGAAGCCCATGATCATAGGCTTCGCGCTGCTGCTATTCCAGCAGTACAGCGGTATTGACGCTGTCGTCTTCTTCACTGTTGAGATCTTTAGGAACGCAGGTGAGTTACCTTCCTTCCTACCTTGAGTAGCAGTAGCGGGACTATTACCGTGGTTATTGAGTCGCATTGAACGACTATCTTAGCTGGTGTGTTTTATGAAGGAATTGGTTCCACCATTATGTTGACGGGTTGACTTAACAATATTAGTTCACCTTGTGAAAAGTATTATTACTCATATCTATCATGTAAAGAGCTATAAGTGCTGTTGCATCGAAAGGGAACATTCGAAAGGGGTTACTGCGAGCGAAACATGACTATTCACACAATTTGACTTATTTACCTGTTTCATGGGCGAATTTCAGAAACCAACTTTATATATCTTATCTTATAATTTAATATATAATTCAAAAATAATTAAATATAATGTACAATATCAAATAGTAAATAAGTTAATGTTTCTAATAAAAGTGGACGAACTAATGTATTGCAATGTATTTAAATAAGTTGACTACACTATCGTATTAGGAAAAAACCTGTAAAGATAGTTGTTGTAATTTGAGAATAAATAAATAATCTTCTTCAAAAAGATATTTAACGCTTAACTTCACCGTCGCGCCTATATTTCCCAAGCGGGAAGGAGAAGTGTACTGAGTATATCCATTTTTGCCGACGATGTTAGGTCCCATGATATAGTGGGCGAGCCATATACTGGGCACAATCTCAGACTCCGGACTCATACTTGGAAGTTTTTGTTAGAAAAACTTTATTTGTCCGACCTAGGATTTGAACCCAGGACCTCGTGATTGCTAAGCGATGCACTATGTCACTGGATCAACCAGGCAGTCAGTAACGCGTAACTAAAGCTCATATTTTTGCAGGGAGCTCTTTGGATGCCATGACAGCAACAATCATAATTGGTGTGGTCCAACTAGTCAGCAACGGTATCAGTACGATGCTGGTGGACCGGACCGGCAGACGCCCACTGTTGCTCATCTCGGCTGCTATTATGTGTCTCTCTATGTCCTCTATGGGGGCAGCTTTGTATTTCCAAGTGAAGGAGTTGGAATGGCTTGGGTAAGGCAAACACTATCTTATATATATATAATTACCATGCGAAGTTCTTCTTTCTTATTTTCTTTTATATTTTCATTGTTCAGGGTAGTTTTGTGTTGCCCGTTAGACTTAGTTACACTTTTTATTATAGAAACAGGCGGGGCTAAGTATATTTTTTTAGACCTATCCTTACTTGCCGGTAAGATATTTATATATATCCGTGTGTGTGTAAATGACCTACGCTATTGGCCGCGGGGCCTTTACAGCTTTACCGGACAAGAGGGCGAACGTGCAACCACTACATTTGAGACAGAAGGGCAAGAGAGCCTCATGAAGGAACGGCCTCGGCTTGGACAGTCGCTATGGGGAAGGGCATATACTAGGTGTCTCGCCGTAGTGCTCTGCACCGGCCGGCGGGCAAGGGATTCTTCGACCTCGCAGGCGAGGTCGGTGTTTGATCCTGTGTGCAGTATCTGTATCCAAAAGAAGGGATGTAAGGGCATCGGGAGAGTTTATACACATGTATAAACTGTCCCTAGGGACATCCCTATTGGTAAAATTTAGCCTCGATCTGATTGATAAACAAGGAGTCTGGCTGGTTCTAACAATTCTGACTGATTATTATAGTTAAAAGAATAAATAATGAAAAAACTTTATGTTTACTTTATCTCCCTTGGTTTTATTTTAACATACCTATGCCTTGTGTAAATGATACACCATTATTATTACGACTGCAGGCATGTAAAAATGACCATCCATCCAAATAAAATGACCAACTAAAAGCCTATACAATGGCAATTAGGTTGTCTTTATACTGTACCTACAAAAACAAGATCACAAAAACGTGTCAAATAAATTGAATTAGTGAATTAACAAAATGTACTGTGTAGTTTTTCGGAACCGTAACGTCTAAGTGGCTTTGTTTTTCAGGTATCTTCCAATTATAAGTCTGGTGGTGTTCATGCTGGGCTTCTCCCTCGGGTTCGGGGGGCTGCCATTCCTGCTTCTTGGGGAGCTGTTCCCGGCCCACCATCGCTCCCAACTGTCGGCGATGGCTAGCGCTGTGAACCTTCTGTCCATGTTCTCGGTCATCAAGTCGTATCATGCCCTTGACGTATGTATTTTTAAATTACTTTTATAATTAAAAGACGGTTGGCGGCGATTTAGTTGCCAGTTAAAAAAAACAACAAAATATGGATTTCAAATTAAGAATAATTCTTTATCTAAAGAAAAAAGATTTAAAAATTGCAAGTAAATAACATTTATAAAATTTTTTATTCAAATTGTTTTCATTCGTTGAAACGGTAAGAGATTAAGCACTATAAATCCTTTGACTGCCTCGTTGGTCTGGTGGCAAAGCGCAACGCTTTGTGATCACGAGGTCCTGGGTTCCAATCCTAGGTCGGACAAATGTAGTTTTTCTAACGAAAAATTCCCAGTATGAGTCCGGAGTCTGGAATTGTGCCCGGTATATGGCAATAGGCTCGCCCCCTATTACATGGGACCTAACATCGTCGGCGAAACGTGGGTTTACTCAGTACCCCTCTGCCACCCCTCTGGGGAATATAGGCGTGACGGTGTGTATTACTAACTTTCAATCTTTGACAGGCTTATCTTTTATCCAATAGCCTAAGCACAACTCTAAACAATTACTTTTTTATAATAATTACATAAGGGAAGTGAGAAACCGACCTTGTCGAAGTGTTTCACGACACTTGCAGGAAAATGAGAAAACTAAAAAAAAAATGTTTTATTATTTGCATTGATCTGAGGTAAGGTAAGGAAGTAATTATTATCCAACAGAAAGAAACTTTAGGCATTACCGGTAATCATTAGGACGAAATTTAGGTATTTTTCTTCTATTAAACACATATAGGTTACTTCCTTATCATTATTAAAAAAAAAAAAGTATTCAGATATTTGTGTTACTAAAGAGACTTTTTTTATAGGTTTAATTTGCAAGGTAAATGCAACGATATTTTAGATAAAATAAATTAATTTCAAATATTTTGCAATGTTTCTGCGCTTCAAAACTCGACTCTGCGCTCCGTAACACAAAAACTATAGTCAGACTAGGCCATATCTGCCATATACGGGATGTGCTTAGGGCAAAAACAACCAAAACTGTTAGAGAATGTAAAGTCTTTCGTGGCTTAGCATATAAGTTTATACTGTAATGTATTTATGAGCTGAGAATTTTGTATCAATAAAAACTAAATGAAATAATGTGTACAGTAAGTTCCACTTAGCGGAGCACAACAGCACGGCAGGCTCAGAAGATAGTGGGGCGGGAGATGGACTCTTACCAAAAAGACTGGCATCGGCTTGCCATCATTAGACCAGAATAAATGGAATAAGGGAGGGGACGCCGTCGCCTTGCTATAAGACAATAGAGGCTTATAATAATACACCACCTACAGCCACTGTTAAAGTTAGTTTTTTTTTTTGAAGTTAGTTTTCTGTTGAAGTTTAGTTAAAGACGTTCACTGTAAGATAAAGGCATTAAACCATAACGAATGGCTTCGTGTTGTACCCCCTCCTGTTCAGCCTTTACACGAACGATATTCCTCGTTCGAGTAAGGTGCATCTAGCCCTATTCGCGGATGATACTGCTCTCTATGGCATAGGAATAAAGGTTTCATTACCAGAAACTTTCAGGCAGCCGCCAATACCCTAGGGGATTGGTTCAGGAAGTGGCGAATTGAGGTGAACACGGACAAGAGCGCTGCGGTGTTCTTCTCCAGAGGTGCCACCCTGCGCTCTTCCCTGTGCCACCCCAGACGTAATCTCGGTTAAGTGACCATGTGCGGCCGACCTATTCCCTGGGTCAAACAGATCAAATATCTAGGGGTCACCCTAAACAATACCATGACCTTCGGACCGCACATCAAGCGGGTCCGTAACCGAGCAGCCTCTGTGCTCAGTCGTCTTTACCCGATGATTTGCAAGCGGAGTAAAATGTCCCTTAGGAATAAGGTGACACTTTACAAAACTTGTATATGGCCCATCATGACGTACGCTTGTAAGGTGTTCGGGCACGCCGCCCGCTCTCACATCGATTGTCTCCAAACGGTTAAATCCCGTTTCCTCCGCAAAGCCGTCGAAACGGTCATACGGAATGTCGATCTCGGTCTCGAACCTATTCGCTCCTTCATTAAAAAGGCGTGGGTGTACTCAGTACACCTCTGCCACCCCCTCTGGGGAATATAGGCGTGGGTGTACTCAGTACACCTCTGCCACCCCCTCTGGGGAATATAGGCGTGACGGTGTGTGTGTGTATTAAAAGGGCGACTACCCGATATTTTGCGAACGCGTCCAATCATAGTAATCCGCTAATCGTAGCCGCCGCCGACTACAAACCTAACACCCCTCCTATCAGCCGCTACCGCCGTCCGCGGCATGTTCTCACCGACCCTCCCGATGCCCTTACATCCCTTCTTTCGGATACAGATATCACCGCACCGCACACAAGTTCAGACACCAACCTCGCCGGCGAGGTCAAAGAATCCCTTGCCCGCCGGCCGGTGCAGAGCACCACGGCGAGACGCCTAGTATACGCTCTCCCCCATAGCGACTGCCCAAGCCGAGGCCGTTTCTCTTTGAGGCGCTCTTGAGCAAGTTGCCCCCTTACCCTTCTGGCTCGAGCGTAGAGATTGCACGATCGCCCTCTTGTTCAGTGAAGCTGTAAAGGCCCCGCGGCCAACAGCGTAGATCATTCACACATACACAAAAAAAATTCGTGTTGTACGCATCCGGCTGGCAGGCCGCCCACATGGTGGACCGGTAACCTGATGGAAGTCGTGGTTAAAATCTGGAAAACCACCTACATAGGTACAAAAGTATAAATATAATAATAATATTAGCCATATTAAACTGCACGGGCACGGGCCTCCTCTCAAACAGAGGGTTTAGGCCATAGTCCACCACGCGGGCCCAGTGTGGGTTGGCGAACTTCACACACCTTCGAGAAACTCTTAGGCATGCAGGTTACCTCACGATGTTTTCCTAAAAATTAACTATCACTTGCTTTAACGGTGAAGGAAAATATAGAACAGTAGTGATAGCCTAGTGGCTATTACTACTGTTCTATATGTAAATATTAAAACTACCTAGTTACAAATCTAAGTCCAGCACGCGCGGTATGGTGGCAATAGCGTTGGTTGCATTTCCTCATTGAATAGCTATAGTAATACATAGGCTAATATCACTGACCAAAGCTTTTTCGTCTTTCCACAGGCTGTACTAACATCTGCTGGAACGTTCTGGATGTATGCGTGTTTCTGCGCGCTAGCATTCTTGTTCGTGCTCTTCATGGTTCCAGAAACCAAGGGCAAGTCCTTAGCGGAGATCGAGCAACACTTTCGCGGTCAGAAGAAGGTTGAAACAGTCAATTTACAGACAGTATTGTAGGCAATTTTATTTTTATGATAGTCATAATGTGTTGGGAATGGCAATTGAGTTGAGTATTTTGCAGTCTCCAAGTGACCAGACGTGCCTTCACACGAATTCAGTTCAATAATTATGTTTCTATCGATTTCGTCTGAAGGCAGGCAACCTTGGTGGAATTTGTATGGGATGTGTGTAAGACGAGAAATAGGCAACAAGCGATGTTGCGCAATATTCAATGACATAATGTTTCATATAACCTATACCTACATATATTGTATATTCGTTTCTAAGTGAATACATGGCTTTATTCTGTAATATTTGTCTTATAACGTAGATTATGGTCGGGTATTGTTTAACTTATCAAAGAAAAAAAAAAATTATCATTATATTAATACGTGAAGCAAAAACTTTGTACCCCTTTTTACGAAAATTGCGCGGACGGAGGAGTATGAAATTTCCCACACTTATAGTTTATATAGAGAAGGAGTGCAGAATGCTAATATTTTTTTAAAATGATGTATAAAACATACTTTAAATCAATGAAAAAAACATTACACACACTACCATGCATTTGACACAATACACGTCAAATTGATGTTTGTCTTTAATATTATTTGTCTATAGTCTTACTGAATGTCAAACATAACCAGCAAACGATGATCGAATATCGACCTATGGGCGACCACTAGTTTTATTAAAAAACGGTTTAAAACAAGTGTTATTTTTAATCAGTATGTTTTAAGAAGTTGTGCAATCACGGATACAACACTTGTAATTAAAAAAGAATAAAAGCATGCCCGCTGCTATTTTCTCTATAATATAAGTTTGCGATATTATTATGTTCTGATTTCTTAGATTTACACAATGAAATAAAACTATTTTTCGGATATTATCGCGGTTTATTTTTGATTTCTTTTGACGTTTCGAGTGCTTTGCAGTACCCATGGCCACGGGATGGACCGAAAATCATAAATAAACCGCGATAAAATCTGAAAAATTGTTCTATTTCATAGTAATATGTTGTCTTTGTAAGCAATAATGAGATTTTAATGAGTAACCGCATAGTCAACATAGGTAATGTAAAAGTTTAGACGGCTATTAAGAAATGTGGGTACATTTCTTAATATGCCGAACTCGCCCACAAAGAGTACATAGTTAATAACTGTAAAAGATAATTCGATTTTCGATATTATTTTAGTAAATGTTTTGTTTAATGATATTATTATTTAATCACATTAATTTAAACTATTTCATCATTTAAAAAAAATTAATGTAGCTGTATCCGTAGGAGCATGTATATAATACTTACAAGTATCAAACGTGGCCATAATTATGTAAATTTGTGAATCTGGGCCCTTATTCGCTAAGACCAAACGCGGCGCGTTATGATAGCTTCTTGAAATGATCGTATGCTGTTATTCTGTATCATCGTCAGCCCAAATTAGTCCACTGTTGGACATAAGACTCTGCCAATGTGCGTTACAGAGCCAAGTATGCAACCAGAGTACTATTAAACAATCATTTGATAAATTTGTCGTGACGCGTTGCGTTATGTATTAAATCGGTATGAGCGAATGCCCTGGTAAGGATGTTAAAGATTTATGTGTCAGCTGTGATATGTGTGTTTATAACCGAAATGCGAATCTTCATTAGATATCATACTAACTTTATATACAAAAACGACACTAATAAGAAGAAAAAACATTTTTTGTAAATTACAGTCCTAAAAGAGGTCGCATTTATGTTATCAAACAATATTAGGTTAGTTGAGATGATTTAATTTTTGTTTAAGACATGAATATAAAATCTTTATACATCGAAAGTTTACACAATACATTATAGTTTTGGTGATCTTCAAATTAAGCGTATTTTGAGACCAACGCCTGTAAATAAATTGTAAGCAACCAGTTTTCATGAACTAGTACCATTGAAAATTGTAAAAGGAGCAATAATAATTTCAACGTATCCCTATTGGGATACGTAGCCATATTTGGCTTACCCAAAAATCAATTTAAATATGATTGTAAAAATCAATAATAAAGGAGTCGGACTGCGACTCTACGGTAGGGCCTCTTCTACTAGCAAGCGGTAAGGAGCGGTAGGCACAGTCAGTCTGAGATGGTGACCGTTCGTGGGAATTCCGTTTTCAAGCGCCAGCATAGTTCTAAAGTCAATTTGAGCCGTTTTTGCAGCGAGCCAGTGGTAGTCATTGAGCCAAGTTCGATGCTTTATAGGCGGCTTGATATATTTCAACACGAGGTTGGCGCATACTCTTATGCTACTCTCCCTTCGATTTGTGAGAGAAGGTCTTTGCCCAGTAGTGAGATAATGCGAGCTGATTCAGTCAAATTTATGGATTATATTTTTTTAGCCATACCTTATTTAAAAAAATAAAATTAGCTGTTTATGCAGTTGTTGATAAAATTGTTTAGTGTAACGAGGTAAAACTTAGGGCTGATATTTCAACTCGCAGATAAAGTTATTCATAGGATAATAGACAAATTAAAATTTTCAGTATATAACGGGAGGGATACCACAATGGAAGGCCAGTACAAAGATGGATCGATGATGTGGTTAAGTGCGTTGGTAAGTGGCTAAGATTGGCTCAGGTTAGGGATATGTGACGTAAGATGTCACTGTCTGAATATAGGTTAGGTTATAAGTTGTGTAGCTTTTATTTAGCATTGATGCATCAGCTGCACCGGCAAGAGTTCCATTCTTAAATTAGAATGAGTAAAAAGCTTAATTCTGATGTATATAAAAATCACGAAATTTAATCTTTAAGAGTGTCTTTGCAGTCCGAAGAGACGGAGTGTTGAAAAAAAAAATTAAACTCCGTCACGCCTATATTCCCCAAGCGGGGGTGGCTGAGGTGTACTGAGTACACCAACTCTTCACCGACGATATTAGGTCCCATGTAATAGGTGGCGAGCCTATTGCCATGTACCGGGCACAATTCCAGATTCCGAGGTAAAGTTTTCGTTAGAAAAACTGCATTTGTCCGACCTAGGATTTGAACCCAGGACCTCGTAATCACAAAGCGATGGCTTTGTCACAAGACCAACGATGCAGACATGACTAAATTTAAATTTAAATTATACTTCTCCCTAAACGCCTAATGTAACAGCAAGTTTAAATAGTAGATAGTTACTTGATAACTTCTATTGCTATGTAGAGTACTGTCAAAAGTAACTTTTTTGAGACATGATAATAATTTCGATGCATAATATTGTATGTGTATGTACCCGATAGGATTAACCATCGGTAAGAATTTATAACTCCCTAAATAAAATATTTTTACTTCCTATTTAATCACCTTAGCTGATGAATTTTATAAAATTCTTTCTTAGTCCTCAACTATGTTACACAAGGAACGCCGTTGTATAGTTTCATTTTTTTAGTCCTACCGGTACAATTTGTACGTTGTCAGTCAGTTTTAGAGATTAAGGTAGAGTCAGTTCCCTTATTCGCTGTGACGTATTAAACACGTAACGCGGTGCGTTACGTTAACTTAGTGAAATGACAGTTCTAATTGCGGAACGAAATTATACTTTATTCAATGGCAATAAGAGGCATGCCCCGTTTCTATACTTATGGTTTCATACCTTAACACCATTGAATTAAATATTAATTTCGTTTGGCAATTATAACTGTCAGTACCCATCCTATGGGAAAATCACTATAGTGGTACTTCAGTGGCATACTGAATACCATTACACGATCATTACACGAAGTTATCGTAACGTGGCGCGTTTGGTAATAACGAATTTGATATTGTTTTAAAGAAAAAATGATTTGTTATTATTAAAAGAAGGTACAGTGAAAATATATAAATAGTAGTGTCGTTTTAAAATACTTTAATTGGAGATATATAGTATACGTAGATATATAGTCATACGTATTATGTTGCGGTTAAACCGATGTACTAACTAGTATTATTACAAATAGGTAGTTAAATTCCAAACTGTGATAGATTAGATAGAGTTAACTTAGCGAGTAAGTAATCTGTATTATTAAATAATAAAATAATATATCAATGAAAATTTTTATATTACGATATTTCCGATTTTTATCTGGTTTCCGATTAAGTCGTGTAGAAAATAGAGGGAATAGTCGAATAGGATCCCTATATGCGATGACGCGTAAAGGTACGGCCGAATTAACGCATTCAGCTGCGGCCGCGGTGGCGTGTACGGTGACGATCAGCTCCTGCAGTAATATTTGTATGGAAATGTTCACATCAACGCATCCTACGTCCTGCACGCGCTATTTGGACGGCGTCTCCACTCGTAACCATAGGGAGATAGCGATCGCCACCGTGATCGCTGCCGGGGACGCCACCGCGGCCGTGGTTGAATGCGTTGGTTTGGCCGTACTTTTACGCGGAGCGTTACTTTAACTTCATTTACGGCTGGTTACAATATTATACTCAAGGAAAGAATTTGGACACATTTCGTATGGAAAACCAGTCAAAATTCTGCTGACAGTAAACAAATCTATATCTAGTTGATTATTGTAACCGGCTATTAGTCAGCTTGTAGCATCAAGCTATTTCTGGTTAGTGGTGTGTTTAAGCATTGTGTCGATTCCGCAAGGGCTAATTTAGGGTTTGGTTAAATAGCCCACGGAGCGCGACTGGAGCATGACAGAAGCGCTCGTCTACGGTCAGTCGTGACGTTTGCCGTCGCGCCGAGCGGGGCTGCGCTGTGTGACGTCTCCCGTACATTTCAGTACATTACAACTCCCCAAGCCATGGCACCGACGTGCTCTCGTCGCGCTGTGTCGGCTATGTGGCGAAACCTTTAATGTAAACAATATACACTACTAAAATGTCATCGAAGTCGTATGGAAACTGCCAATTTGCCAACTAACGGACGATTTAGCGTAGTGGTTAAGGGCTTAACCCGCGTCGCCCATTGTGTCTAATAGTCGCGGGTTCGATTCCCGCACGGTACAAATCTTTGTGTGATCCACAATTATTTGTTCCGGTCTGGGTATTTGTGTATGTGAATTTTCATGTTTGTAAACGCACCCACGACACAGGAATTAATCCTAGTGCAACGTATTCTTTTATAAAAAAAAAAATTACCACTTCTTTCGTTGTAATACTTACGAATTTCTCTTTAGCTTACTTTAACCCTTTGTTCGGATAGCCAGAGGTGAAAAATAGACACCCACATTTTTAATTGTGGGTGACAGGAGGCGAGCCTATTATCATTCTTCAACGACAGTTATGTACACCTGTCAACTAAATCCTGGTAAGATAGCTATACAAGATTTTCTACAAAAATACGTTAGTACCTACACAACTTCATAGCCCGCTACTTCTCGAGAGCTTGCCAATCAAATTCTACATGAACATAAACATACAGTCATACATTAGACAAAGGGTTGTAGAGCAAGCAGTACTGGTATTCGTCATGAATTTGTCTCGTTGACCCACTTCCCAGTATTGACACAGACTACACTGCAATTGGTCTCAAACACGACATACCCTATCAAGCTTGTATAACTCTTCAGTTTAAGTTAAACTTTAATATTCAGGTATTTAAGTTCGAAATGGATAATGATTCCCTAAACTGTTGGTAGGTTATTGAAGAACGGTTTTGGATCGTCATCTATCTATCTTCTATCAACATTGTAAGGCTCTACAATGTAAATCAAGCTTTAACATTTAGGGCGTTAAGTTCAAAATGGTTTATGATATTCATAAAGATTGGTAGGTTTTTGAGAAACGATCTTGGATAGTAATGGAGCTCTGCCGTGTAGGATTTATGCCTTAGGATTGGCTGATAATGATGAACAATGAGATGCCATAGATTCTCAGTGCATCTACGGCGAACATGCTCGTCGTGTTTGTAACTAGTCGTGTTGTGTAACGCTTAAATGTGTATCGGTGATTTATTGGTCGTAGATCTGCATTATTGATTCACCTCTTTGAATTATTCACTACATTTGGAACGCGATATTTCGAAGATTATAATATAAGTGGTGGCAGCGGTGTACATACGTTGAATGACGCTGTCATTCGTAGTATAATTCCAGACTCCGGACCACCACAATGAATTTTTCGAAGAAAAAAAAACCTATAAATCGTTCTCTGACCTAGGATTCAAACCCGGGATCATTTTAACTAGACGGAAACCGTGTTTTGGTTACTAAATGAGATCGTGGACGTCGGAAAAAGCAACTAAAGGAGTAGGAAATTAAAACAAATATGCATTGATTAAATACCAGGCATGCCTTATAAGTTCTGTCGTTTCCATATTTCCCGGCAGTTTTGAATTTGGAACTGTTCTATATTCGAATGTTTTTAAATTTTGAATCTCAAAACAGTTGAAAGTATTAGGATTAATGCTATTGTTTAGTCACAGCGTCGATTGGAATCTGTCAGGTTACGTACTAAAATAAAACTTTCTAAGGAAAATCGTGCAATAATTTTCTACAACTTTAGAAGAGGCCTGACACGGCTTCAGTGTTTTGAAGAGCTAACATCTGTGTTCAGTGATGAAGCCCCATGTCTGCGGACTATCGAACGCTGGTGTTTAGAACTCCAGCGTGGACATACTAGTGTTAGTGACAAATCTCGCGAAGGACGCCCAAAATCCGCCTTCACTGAAGATAACATCATTGCTGTGAGACAACTAATTCTCGAAGATCGTCATGTGACGTATCGAGAGATAGAGGCTCTATTAGGCATCTCAGGGACAACCATTCAGAAGATCTTACATGAAGCGCTTGGTGTGAGAAAGCTAGTTTGCCGTTGGATACCGCATCTGCTTTCCGACGATCACAAGGCGGCCCGCGTCAGATGGTGTAAGAAAACTCTGCAAAGGTTCAACCGAGGAAAGTCAAATCACATCTACGACATCATCAGTGGTGACGAATCTTTGATCTATGCCTACGATCCTGATTCCAAACAACAATCTACAATCTGGGTCTTTCAAGACGAGCCAAAGCCGACTAAAGTTGTTCGTTCTCGAAGTACTTCAAAGAAGATGGTGGCCACGTTCGTTGGAAAAACCGGCCATGTTGCGACTATTGCACTTGAAGATCGTAGAACGGTTAACGCAGAGTGGTATACAACAGTTTGTTTACCACAAGTCATCGCCGAACTTCGAAAATCTAACTCAAAGCGACGCATCATCCTGCACCACGACAACGCAGGCTCACACAGCGCTCGTCAAACGATTGAGTATTTGAAGCAGGAAAAAGTAGAAATTCTTGACCATCCTCCATACAGTCCTGACCTAAGCCCTAACGATTTCTTTACATTTCCTAAAATTAAGAAAACTCTTTGTGGTCAAAGGTTCCAGTCCGGTGAAGAAGCAGTCGACGCTTTCAAGTCAGCGAGTTTGAACACCCCCACTTTAGAGTGGAATAAATGTTATAATAACTGGTTTGAGCGAATGGAAAAGTGTATTAAGCTACGTGGTGAATACTTTGAAAAACAATAAAAAGTACTATAAGGTTCTAGTTGTTTTTTTCTTCAAACGACAAAACTTAAAAGGCATGCCTCGTAATGCACTGCAAGCTCATTGGATGCGCCTTCAGTAAGGATGGAAAATACACCGCTGACATAGAGAGAAGAGTTAGTGCAGGGAACAGAGTAAATGGTGCGATGGGAAAGCTACTTGGGAGTTGGCACTTAAGCCAAAAGGCGTAGCTGGCCATACATAACGGAGTTCTTGTCCCAACCCTGTAATATGGTAGCGAGAGCTGGCTATGTAACAAGGAGAATGAAAGTAGGATAAATGCAGTGGAAATGCGAGCTCTGCGGAAAATGTACGGAGTTAAGCTGACCGACCGTATTCACAACAGCGTAGTAAGAAAGCGAGAAGGTATGAAAGATAGTATCGGTGTAAAGATGAGAAAGGGTATGCTCCGTTGGTTCGGGCATATAGAAGGAATGTCAGAAGAAAGAATAACAAAACAGATATAAAATGCAAAAGTGGAAGGATGTAGGTACCGGGGACGAGCTAGACTATCTTACCACGACCAAATAGACCTGAGTCTTATCTGAAGGACAAGTCAAGAGTCTCCGTAACCGGCGAGCGTGTATGAGACGAACTATGAGAGTAGAGGAAGCTAGAGAGGTATGTAAGGAAAGAACCTGTTGGAACTCTGTACTCTCTGCCTACCCCGCAAGGGATCTGGCGTGATGATATAGATAGATAGATCTGAGAAGCTCATCGTTGTATTAAGTAAATTGTAATTTTCGTTCAGTAGCCGACGAATTGTCTTATAATGGCTCACTTCCTAAAATTGTTTTCAATTAAGTACTAACTTACTACAAGTAAAATTAAAACTTGGTCGGAAATCGTCAATATTTTAGTCTAAGTTTTAAATATTTTGCAGGAAAACATATTTGTGAGTCACACAAAGTGCACTATGCAGAAAATGAAATCTCTTTATTGTTGTATCTTCCTAGTATATTTCCACCTAGAACCCTTTCCGCGTCCGATTATATTTGAGTTCCACGAGTTCCTCCATAATCCATCCCTTTGCAGCATTACCCAGTAATGTTGCTGTGTGGCACTTATTTTGCCGCCCATATTTTGCACTCAACCTAGTGTCTAGTTGCTTTAGTCAGATAAGGGTTTGATAACTTTATTTTTATATGACGTCACTTCTTTTCATTTTTCTTCAAAAAAGAGTGTTTTGATCACGTCAAATCCTTTGCGGGGTAGTCAGACAGTACAGTACCAACAGGTTCTTTCCTTTCATACCTCTGGCTTAGTCCACTCTCATAGTTCGTCTGCGTAGACTCATGACTTGCCCTTTAGATAGCACATGGTCTATTTGGTCACGGTATGATAGTCTAGATCTTCCCCGGTACTTACATCGTTCCACTTTCGCATTGTATATCTGCTTTGTCATTCATACTTCCGACATTCTTTTAATTTTGATATTTATATTATATCCACGTGTAAAATGATTCAAATAAATGTTAACATGGGTTTAACAAATAATAAGTGATCAAACGAACTTACCTGAAGTGAAGTTCGATTATTATTATACGAAGTCCTTCGTTCGAAGATATAAACATGCAGCTGTTTAGAGCTATAAGGGTAAAGTTGAAGTATACCACATGAATGTCATTTTTAAGCGTGAGCTCTAAAACATAATATGTCATGAGTACATTTGTATAACACATTCCTGTTGTTTGCATTGCTATACAACACAAATACAACATATATTGTTTCTTACAACCAGTCTGTCTAACTTATTCAAAATAAATTTATTTAATCAAATTCTATAACATGTTATGTTATATAGCGTAGATCCATCCCAACAAAATTCTTTAAAGCACCTGTTTAGCACACCTGTTGTCCATAACTCATTACTACCGGGTAATAATAATCAATCATTACTTATCAGATATCAGTGCATTCTCCATCTGTTATGTCTTCTATATATAGATTTTTTTTTTTTATAGTAGTCTCTTTATATAACGAGAGTTGAGGAATTACCGATCCAGAACTTTGTTTATATGAAATTAATCCCTTTATAATAATTCTTGTATCATAGAAAACCCTTCCGAAACGAACTATGAGAGTGGAGGAAGCCAGTAAGTAAAGAATCTGTTGGAACCCCGCACCCCCCTGCCTACCCCGCAAGGGGTCTGGCGTGACGATATAGATAGAGATAGATAGAAAACCCTTACTGTGTACTAGATCTGGAAACAAAGTATGTTAGTACCCAATCTATAACAATATAAGACAAATAAGACAGGGAAACCTGTTTCCCCACTAAAGTGTCTTCCAAATGGGGCTTTTTTTTTTTTTTTTTTTATCAAATGATCTCGTTTTTGAGTACAGTACCAGACAAAGGCTACAAATTATATTGGTGATTATAAGGATGCTTTGCTATACTTACTTATTTAATTTATGATAAAGTATTTTCCTTTATGTCAAAGTTCGGTTATATTTAATGTTAGTTATATTTATAATCTTTAAAGATGTACATATACCAAAATTTAACATTTTTGTACTAGAGGCCTTTGTACTAATGTCCTTATCTAGAGCTATTCCTCACATAAGGCTATGTACATTAACTATATGATCTCGCCCCCCCCTCCTCCCCCATTTTTGGGTTTGGAACGAAGGGCAGTGCTGATGTGTGGTAACCTAATTTAACCTGCCCCACTGTTAAACTATACTACTACTATTATTATATATTTCGAAACTATCCCGGAATCATTTCCATGTCCTGAGTGGCCACCTAAATATTTATGTATCACTTAACAATTCGTTCTTGCGCAATAACGCCCGCGAACATTCATTTTTTGGCAATACGATCGGGCCACCCCTGACCCGTTATATTACTGATGAAAATTATACTCAAATTTACTAATTTAGTAATGACTTAAGTAGCGAATAAGTCACAGGCAACTAGACCAAACCACGGACTATAACTTTATGATATTGGGAATCCTATTCATAACTTAACTTTTTCATACCCTTAAATGCCACACTTCCTCTGCTTCTTTGTATGTGGCTGTTTTTTATAAGTAGCAACTGTAATGAGTAACTTTCTAGTAAGTTCTAGATTTCCAACTGTGAGAATTGAGTGTCACTTAACTTATACATGTAGTACCTACGTATCATTCATATTTCATTTAATATCATAATATTTTTTGCGCCCTCGCCTACCCACTTGGGATCTGGCGTGTTCTTATAATTAATAATAAATAAATAATATCAAGTTCCCTAAGACTAAGGTTATTGCAGATACTACCTAATATTTATCATACCTGTGATAAAAATATACTTTTGATTATTCTTGTTTAAGATAATCTATACTTTTAAATATTGTAACTCAATATTTCATCAACTATATCATGTCAACCTAATATCGTAAAATTTTTAAATAGGTATTATTATTAAGTCATTTGCATGACTTTATTTTCTTTTTATATATAGATACATTAATAAGATACATGTAACATGTGGATGTAATAATTTAAATGTAACAATATGAAAAATGCAAATTTTTTGTATGACATTTCCAATTCAATATTTTTACACTGAACCACCTTCAAATAAATTACAGCATGTATAGTGCTCTAAAACCACCTGTTTCCATAATAGTAGCAGGTTGTGTTTGTGTCATATCTCCGATATCCTAACTGTACCAGAACCATCACTGGTGCTCAATATAAATGTGCACATTCAAAACTAAACACAAACCTATTTTTTATAGTTATTAATTACTTGAATAATTTTATTTGATGATATATTATTTATTGATTATCATATTATCAAACAAAAGTACAA
This sequence comes from Phalera bucephala, assembly GCA_905147815.2. NCBI lineage: Eukaryota > Metazoa > Arthropoda > Insecta > Lepidoptera > Notodontidae > Phalera > Phalera bucephala. The sequence goes on along the minus strand of LR990613.1, from coordinate 25,536,228 downwards.
TAAAAACATCTAATTCTTCAATTCATGAATTGATGTATAATCTTTCCTCTGTGTGTCTCAAATTTCTAATGTATTAATTACACTATAAATGATGCAGGACGTAACCAAAAACCAAAACCATTGGACTCATTACCCAATAGAAAGCTGAATAGCTCCTAATAAATTTTTATTAGTATATTTAATATGACTCTAATGTCTATTATTAGCATTGAGTTTCTTTGTGGGATAAGGATTATAGCACCGTTGTGATCATCTATCTTTAATTAAATTCTAATGATAATGGCTATAAATTGTATATCAATTATTAAAAATTATGTTTCTAATAATAATGTTTCTATACATAATGTTAAATATATGTAGGACCAGATTTTTTAACCTTCACTTGTCTGGATTACTTGCAGTATTTGCACAAAACCCATAAAGTTATGTTTGCCGTTGAAGGCAGACAGACACACATTTTTATTAGTGTCATAGATACATTGTTACATACCAAAGTCAGTGAATACCTTTAGCCTCCAATATTATGGTTTATTTGTAACAGCCATGTTGTATTCCTGAATGTTTAACTGAAAAAAAAAAAAAAAAAAAAAAAAAAAAAAAAAAAAAAAAAAAAAAAAAAGATTTTTTCAGTAACATAAAAAAAAACAAAACAAGCCTTTATGTAAAAAGCCTAGCAAGCTTTTCTTACCTCACATTCTCTGGTAGGAGACTTCCAATGTCCATTGTGATTTGTTTTTGGTGGGCTGATAGGTACACTGTAGGTACATTTATACATACATTTGTGGATAGGTGTACATTTTTACACACCGGATGAGGATTGTTGTTCTATATTGGTTACAACACTGGTGGTTTCTTGAAATTTAAACTACTGCTTATGAATAGATAGTTATAATTCCATCTTGGTACTCCACTATATTAACCTTATTTAATACAAAATATATACTGCTGACCACAAAGGTTCTTATCCCAATCAATGTTTCATGACTTTATTGTTAGGACTCATCTTCCCTGGCTACCCTGCAAGGGGTCTGGGCTGATAATATTGATAATTATTAGTTTTATGTTAACTGGATACACCAGGTATTTTATATTATATTTTAAGGATGTATGTGTGTAACACAAATTATTGTACAAGTTGCCTGTCTCAGCATCGGTAGGCTGCGATATTATATTTGGAATATTTCCACAATTCTGTTGCTTGTCAGTTATAACAGGCATTGTTATAAGTAGAGACTACTTTGGCTCATCTGTTTATAAACCCTGTTCAGGGATAAATATTGCAAGGTTTACCTTTTTAATACAAGTGCTCATAATAAGTGATCAAACGAACTTACCTGAAGTGAAGTTCGATCATTATTATACGAAGTCCTTCGTTCGAAGATATAAACTATATTAGCAGCTCTCTCGAGTCGCTTGGCAACCGCGCGTCATTTAGAAACTTCAAAAGCCTCTATGGTATCTGTGGACATAACCTCTGGAACCATTCCTTTTAGAAGTAGTACATTTCAACTTTACCAACGGGCAGGGCGGGTTGGGTACTTATATCTTCGAACGAAGGACTTCGTATAATAATGATCGAACTTCACTTCAGGTAAGTTCGTTTGATCACTTATTATACTGTGTCCTTCGTTCTCGATATAAACTATATTAGCAGCTGTTTAGAGCTATAAGGGTAAAGTTGAAGTATACCACGTAAAGGATTTTTTTTTTTTTTTTTTTTGACCGTGACCTCTAAAAAGTAACATATCATGAGTATATTTGTACTATAACACATTCCCGTTCTTTGTATTGCCATACAACACAAACACAACAAATATATACACCTATATACACCTATATTGTTTCTTACAACCAGTCTGTCTATGATATAAACTTATTTAAAATAAATTTATATAATCAAATTCTATAACATGTTATGTTTTGTAGTGTAGATCCATCCCAACCAAACCTTTAAAGCACCTGTTATGAACCTTTATACCACACCTGATGTCCAAAATTCATTAATACCGGGTAATATTAATCAATCATTACTTATCAGATATCAGTGCAGTCTCCATCTGTTATGTCTTCTATAGAGATCTTTCTTCTATAGATATCTTCTATATAACAAGAGTTGAAGAATTGCCCATCTAGAGTTTTGTTTATATAAAATTAAATCCTTTATAATAATTCTTGTATCATTGACAACCATTATGAGACGAACTATGAGAGTGAAGAAAGCCAGGCAGGCATGCAAGGAAAAAACCCGTCGGAACCTTGCACTCTCTGCCCACCCCGCAAGAAATCTGGCGTCATAATATGGATAGAGATAGATAGCTAGAAACCCTTACTGTGTACTAGACCTGAAAACAAAGTCTGTTAGTACCCAATCTATAACAATATGATACAAATATAACAGGGAAACCTATTTCCCCACTAATGTGTTTTCCAACAGGCATGTGGTTCTTTTTTTTTTTTTTTTTTTTGTCAAATGATCTCTTTTTGAGTACAGTACCAAACAAAGGTTACGAATTAATTTGGTGATTATAAGAATGTTTTTGCTATCATTACATATTTAATTTGTTTTTTTTTTTTTTTTTTTTTATCAACATTCTGCTATATTTAATGTCAGTTATATTTTTAATCTTTAAAGATGTACATATATCAAAATTTAACATTTTTTGTACTAGAGGCCTTTGTACTAATGATATTCCTCACATAAGGCTATGTGCTTTACCTATATAATCTCGCCCCCCCCCCCCCCCCCAATTTTAGAGTCTGGAACGAAGGGCAGTATTAATGCGTGGTAAACAAACATAACCTACCCCAGTGTTATTACTATACCACTATTATTAATTCAATTTAAATTTCGAAACTATCCCGGAATCATTTCCATGTTCTGAGTGTGCGCCGACAAATAAATCCTTGGCTACATAAATCTTTATGTATTACTTAACGATTCGTTCCTGCGCAATAACGCCCGCGAACATTCGTTTTGGCAATACGATCGGGCCACACCTGAACCAATTACATTACTGATGAAACAATACACTCCTAATTTAGTAATAACTTAAGAAGCGAATAAGTTACAGTCTGCTAAACCGAACCACGGGTTAAAACTGTATCATATTGGGAATCCTATTCATAACTGAATTATTTCATACCATGAAATTTTCATTTCATACCACACTTCCTTTGCTTCTTTGTATGTGACTGTATTTATAAGTAAAAAAAAAAAATTGCAATGCGTAACTTTCTAGTTAGTTCTAGATGTCCAACCGTGAGAATCGAGTGCTACTCAACTTATTATTATGTATCCCCCATTAATAATAAATAAATAATATCAAGTTCCTTAGGACTTAGATTATTGCTGATACTACATAATATTTATCATACCTGTGATAAGCATATGCATTTTGATTATTCTTGTTTAAGATAATCCATACTTTCAAATAATGTAACTCTATATTTCATCCACCGTAGCATGTCAACATAATATCATTAAATTTTCAAATGGATATTATTATCAAGTCATTTGCATGACTTTATGTTCTTTTATATATAGATACCTATTTATAAGATACATGTAACATGTGGATGTAATAATTTAAATATAACAATACCAAAATTGCAAATTTTTGTATGATATCTCAATCAAATATTTTTTACTGAAACACCTTTAAATAAATTACAACATATATAGTGCTCTAAAACCAACTTGTTATTTTAATGGTAGCCGTTTGTGCTTGTGTTATCATAACTATACCAGAAACATCACTAGTGTTCAAAATAACTGTACACATTCCAAACTAATTACAAAACTATTTTTATAGTTATTAATTTCTTGAATAATCTTATTTAATTACATATTATTTATTGATTATCATATGATCAAACAAAAATACAGTAAAACCATCTAATTCTCCCAATGATGAATTGATGTATAGCTTTCCATTGTGTGTGCCTCAAATTTCTAATATTATTAAGTACACTATAATTGATGCAGGAAATAATCAAAAATCCCAAAACCATTGAACTCATTACATGATAGAAAACTGAATAGGTACTAATAAATATTTTATTAGTATATTTATTATGACTGTAAGGTCTATTTTTTATATATATATCAATTATTAAACAATAGTGTTTCTAATAATAATGTTTCTATACATAATGTTAAACATATGTATGACAAGATTCACTTGTCTGAAGTGCAAGTACTTGCACAAAACCAATAAAATTATGTTTGTCGTTGAAGGCATTATTAGTGTCATAGATACATACCAAAGTCAGTGAATACCCTTAGCCTCCAATATTATGGTTTCTTTGTAAAACCCATTATGTATTCCTGATTGTTTTTCTGAATTTTTCAGCAACTTAAAAACCAAGTCCTTGTGTAAAATGCCTATCATGCTTTTTGTACCTCACTTTCTTTGGTAGGAGATTTCCAATGTCCAACGTGATGTTGTTTTTGGTGAACTGATAGGTACACTGTGACTTAATATTTTCACACCCAGGATGAGGATTGTTGTTCTATATTGGTTACAACGGTGGTCGTTTTATGAAATTTTAACTACTGGCTATGACTAGCTAGTTAATAATTCCATATTGATAATCCACTATATTAACACTCTTTTTATGCAAAATATATACTGCTGACCTTAAAGGTTCTTATCTCAATAAAGGTTTCATGACTGTATTGTTAGGATTTATCTTTTCTGGCTACCCTGCAAGGAGCCTGGGTTGATAATATTGATAGATAATTATTAGTTTTATGTTAACTGGATAGACCAGGTATTTTATATTATCTTTTAAGTATCTTTGTGCATAACACAAATTATCCCACAACCTGCCTGCGGCAGCATCCATAGGATAAGATATTATATTTGGAATGAATCTACAGTCCTGTTGCTTGTCAGTTACAACAGGCATTGCCATTAGTATATTACTTTGGCTTATTTGGTTATAAACCCTGTTCAGGAATAAGTATTGCTGGATTTAACTTTTTAATACAAGTACTCATAATTTTGCACAATTCTTTGTGTAATAAGCTCCAGTTTGGGCTATTTCAGTATTATTATACAAGTATGTCTAATAATGAAATCAATAAAAACACTATGTTTCTGCAAAGGAGTGACTTTTGTTATTAATAATGTATTGTTATACATAAACAATGTCACTTCAATTACCCTTTCAGTAAGTTTCCTTTTGGAGATTAGTATGACAAATTGCTTATAGTTTATAGCAATAGTCTTTGTATTTACTGTGTTAGGCATGTTTAAGGTATGTATTTTAGGTAACATTTTTGATTCTTACCATTGTAGAAATGTGAACTGCACAGGAACACCTCATGGATGAAACCTATGAGTAGTATGACCTTCAGCACATATCTCGTATGGGCCCCAAGTCTTGCGGACCACGCCGATGTATCTCGTACACCACTCGTGTCCTTGAATTATCGTCAAGTCTTGCGGACCACGTCAATGTATCTCGTACATTACCCGTGTCCTTAAAATGCCATCGATCCTTAACAATCATCATAATTGATGAACGTCCCCCTAATTTCTCTTATTGGAGGTATAACATTGCCAATTTATAGACGGTTAATAATCGTTTTCAGGTATATTTCGTGTTAAACTGTTTGTACACGAATAGGGACATAGACTTCATAAGTTAACTTTTCGGGCGACGAAGCTTTCCCAAATTTTAATATGACGAAACTCACGTCTCCAAATATTAGATATTATATAAATAAACAAGTTAAGCTGAAAAACACCACACATAAACAACTATCGGTTGATCTTTTTAGAATGTACTCCTTTGCCAGGACGTAAACTTTTCTAAATTTGCCTATACGATGTTTTAAATTTATTTCACACGGTCACTTGAGTATATTACAACCTTTTTGTTATATAATTTCAGTGCCATAACACGTTATTAAATTAAATGTCGACCAAAAACTTTATTACAAAGCGTCGGCTGCCGCGCTTTCAAAAGAATGGTTCCAGAGGTTATGTCCACAGATACCATAGAGGCTTTTGAAGTTTCTAAATGACGCGCGGTTGCCAAGCGACTCGAGAGAGCTGCTAATATAGTTTATATCGAGAACGAAGGACACAGTATAATATTGCACAATTCTTTGTGTAATAAGCTCCACTTTGGGCTATTTTAGGATTATTATACAAGTATGTCTAATAATGAAATCAATGCAAAACATTATGTTTCTGCAAAGGGGTGGCTTATGTTATTAATAATGTATTGTTATTCATAAATTCATAAACAATGCCCCTTTAGTTACCCTTTCAGAAAGTCTCCTTTAGGAGATATAATATCACAAATTGCTTATAGTTTATAGCAATAGTCTTTGTATTTACTGTTTAAGGTATGTATGTTGGGTAACATTTAAGTTTCTTACCATTGTAGAAATGTGAACTGCACAGGAGCACCTCATGGGTGAAACCTATGAGTAGTATGACCTTCAGCACATATCTCGTATGGGCCCCAAGGCTTGCGGATCACGCCGATGCATCTCGTACACCGCTCGTGTCCTTGAATTACCGTTAAGTCTTGCGGACCACGTCGATGCATCTCGTACATCGCCCGTGTCCTTAAATTGGCATCGATCCTTAACAATCATTATTGATTAATGTCCCCGCTAATTTCTCTCATTAGAGGTATTACATTGCCAATTTATAGACGGTTAATAATTGTTTGCAGGTATATTGCGTGTTAAACTGTTTTTACACGAAGAGGGACATGAGACTTCGTAAGTTTACTTTTCGAGTGAAGACTTTACAAGTCTTAATATAATAAAACTCACGTCTCCAAATATTCGATATTATATACATAAACAAGTTAAGCTGAAAACGCCACTAATAAACAACTATCAGTTGATCTTTTTTGAATGTACTCTTTTGTCAAGACGTAAAATATTTCTGAATTAGCCTATACGATGTTTTAAATTTATTTCACAACATCACTTGAGTATATAAAAACCTTTTGTTATATAATTTCACTGCTACGATTATTTGATTAAATTAAATGTCGACCAAAACTTTATTACAAGGCATCGGCTGCCACGCTAAAAGAAAGAATGGTCGCAGAGGTTATGTCCACAGATACCATAGAGGAGGCGTTGACGTTTCTAAAAAACTTAGCGGCTTGCCAAGCGAGTAGAGAGAGCTGCATGTTTATATCGAGAACGAAGGACACAGTATAATAACCGGTCTACTATGATTATAGCCGGTCTCGCATTAATTAACGACCTTATCATTCAAGATAAACACAGTTATAACTATGTATTGCGTGCATATTAATTAGTTAGAAATTATTTTGATATAAATGCGGATATTTGGAAGAATTAATAATAATTCTTCAACCCACATAAGCATAAGCATAAGCTAAATGTGGGTTGATGTGTATTTATCCAATGTCTCTCGCTTCGGAAATATGTTCTAAAAGGCATAGTTTAGGTTATAGTTACCCGTTTTATGTGCATATTTCCCCGTTAGAAAAGCGGAACGGGATGGTGTGCATATAGCATGACTATAATACCGCCCCAGAGCAACACCGGAGTACGCCAACAAATCAATGTTTGGGGTTGGTATCTGTTCACTTCCGTGGAAACCTACGTCACTCCAACCCTAAAAATAAAAGAACAATGTACCAATGAATGACTCGTTAGTTCTACGTAAAAAAATAAACAGGGAAATAATGTTTTTTCCTTCGATATAGTTACTCAGACATATCACGAAGCAAGCATGACTTTTGTTAAGGATCTGTATGTTTTTAAATAACCCTAAGACTCGTTTATGTTTCTATCAAAAATTGAAAAATTTAATAAAAAAAATAGGTATTTCTACTTTAGATATATTATATTGGGTAATAAAAGTGCTAAAGAGTGAAAAGAGTAAAACCTACCGACAAATATTAATTTAGAGATTGATGAGGCTTTAGAATCGAAACTTCCAAAGGGACCAATTTTCGCTAAAAAGAGTACTGAGATGGAGGTTGATGTCTGTTTGTATATGAAATCAAAACTCCTGATTAAGCCATTTATTTAATACTTTATGCACTATGGTACTAAAGCGGACTTAAAGCCTGCATTTTCTACCAGTCTATCTTAGGGTAATGCAGAAATGAATGAAGTAGGTGCAAAACCATAGAAGCCAAAAAATCATGAGAAAAATATATAAGTATAACATACATATCTATGTAGTACATAATAATAAGTACACATATCATATACGAAATTAATATTGAGATGATTCGGCTAGAGTTTTGTAAAGATAATCCAGTACTTTACTTTTAAAAGACAAGCGATTTTTGGGCATTCTGATATCCTAAGGTAGTGTATTTTATAGCAATATGGAGAATAAAATTATAAAGGACATTGTTCTGCGCCCATACATGATTTGCCCCAGAACCAACAGCAATGAAATACTTGTATGGTTTTAAATCACCCATAAATTCTCTTAAGGCATTTATTATTAAACGGACAAGGAGGGGAATCGCAATATTGCACAAAAGGTAATAAAAAAGTAACTGCCTCGTTGGTCTGGTTGCAAAGCGCATCGCTTTGTGATCACGAGGTCCTGGGTTCAAATCCTAGGTCTGACAAATGTAGTTTTTCTAACGAAAAATTCCCAGTATGAGTCCGGAGTCTGGAATTGTGCCCGGTATATGGCAATAGGCTTGCCCCCTATTACATGGGACCTAACATCGTCGGCGAAACGTGGGTGTACTCAGTACACCTCTGCCACCCCCTCTGGGGAATATAGGCGTGACGGTGTTTTTTTTTTTAAGTAATAGATTTTAATGTTATAATTCAGTAGCCATTAATATATATGAGGTTATATTGTGTGTTGACATTCAGTAAAGATGTCAGCGACTTCGGTATAAGTACTTACAATACTTTGAAATATTCGTTTTAGATTGCGACTTGTCCGTTAGATACGAATATTTGCCATTATTTTAATAAAATAGATAAATAATGATGGCATGGGTCAAATTTTTGTTGGTTCTGGGGCAATTTCCGACAATGTCCTTTCAACCCCATTGGGACTCGACATCAGCGATGTGTGGATGATTTCTACCCGCACTATGCACAACTAGACTAACTACCTTAGTTAAAACATAACTTCGAGGCATAGATAAATACATATTTTTATTGATTTATATGTGTATCTGGACGCAGGACCGCGGTCAGGTACCGAGGAGGACTACTTTACCATGGCCAAGCAGAGGTGTTTATCTGATAGACAAGTTGAACAGATAAAAAGTCTCCTTAACCGGCGGACGTGTATGTAGACAAACTATTGGAAGAGGCGACAGAGTCTGTAAGGATATACTCTTTGAAACTGTGTATTCCTTGCCTGGCCCGAAAGGGATCTGGATATACTAATATACACCAATATATCCCAATAGGTCCCTTTCGGGATAGGCAAGAAGTACGGAGTTTCAAAGAGTATTAATGATTATTACTACTAAATAATAGTCTATTTATTTTATTAATGCTTTAAAATCAGATTCCCATGACGGCTTGGCTCGGATCGTCGTTGAATTTTTTTTTATTTTCTATATGGATAGTAAAAAGTAAAACAGCGATAAGATGTAGTTTCGATCACCATCACGTCTGTATTGTAGCTTATTTACGTACACTTTTAGCGGTCTATATTAAGTCCCATGTAAGGGTTTCTATTGCCATATAGAGCCTATTGCTATAAAAAAAAGAAAAAAGAGTAAGACAATTAAATAAAAAAGACGAGGTTTTTTGGCGGGAAGTCGAAGAGTGATGTTGACAATTTGTTTTAATTTCCAAAACTTGTGTTATTTCGACTAATAATGTGTAATGTTGGTGGAATATTAACCATTATGTGTTCTTATATATGCATGAGTGAAGGTAATTGTAACAAATGATAAAACGTGTCTTTTTGACTTCCCTCAAAACGGCCGTCACAATTGGTATGTAAAGTATCCACCGCTTTACTATCCAGGGTGGGGTACTTCATTAATTTCATTATCATCGTTATCATCAAGTTCATCGGGGAGTCGAATTAATTTAAACAAACACGATTATATATCTCACTGGACACTGGCAAAATACACTTATAATTAGTGTGAAGCCATAACTGAAAGAAGAAGAAGAAGAAATAAAAAAGACAAGCCCGCCGAGTTTCTCGACAGTCTTCTCAGTGGAGGCCGCGTTCTGATCCGTTGGTAGCTTAGAAGAAGATTAAATTAAAAAAAAGGTAACCTGATAATTAGTATGTCCCCCCGTAGGTTTTATACTAAATTAATTATTTGAGTTTATACCGAGCACAATTCCAGATTCCGGGCTGATACTATGAATTTTTTGAGAGATAAGCTACATTTGTCCGACCTAGGATTTGAACCCAGGACCCGGTGGTCGTAAAGCGCATTTTTCACCACTGTACCAACGAAGCAAGGATTTTAAATAAATTTATAAAAAAATCTTTGGTATTATTTATGTCGACTTATGCTTTATTAAAATTAGGCCGATATGTATTCACAATCGATTGTAAATACATTTGCTCAGTGTCGTGATCGGAGTTGAAATATATCACCATTATTTGTACTGTGCTTCCAAAAATCGTGAACTCATAAGTCTCATTATAACAGAATATAGGTTTCGCAGTAAAGTTATCAACGCGTTCGTTAGTCTTAACGTACACTTGACCATTTCAAATCAAACTTAAATTTACTCGAATTGGGGCGCTCGTAGCGCTGGGCGAGGGGAGCTCGTATCGCTCTGCGACCGCGGAATTCTTACCGATCACTAAGGTTTCACTCAGCGTCAGCGATCAGCGTTTGACTCGGTTGGCTTGAGATGGGTGACCGTGTATGGCATTTTCATATTTGAGCGTCTCCATGCTTCGGAGGACACGTTAAGCCGTTGGTCCCGGTTACCACTTTCTTAGGTCAAACAACGTGTAATTAGGGTTGTCTCTGCCAAACTCTAGAACCGATGGCCGTTCGGGCAGACTGGTTCTTGACTGAAGACCGCATGTCGGCAAACGTAGTATAGGGCGCCTTGTAGCTAAGTGCGGCGACAATATTCGTAAGGCAGCGGGCAGGGATTGGAGGAGGAGAGTTGAAGATCAAGCACAGTGGCGTGTCATGGGAAAGGAATATGCCCAGCAGTGGACTGACGCGGGTTGATGTTGATGACGACTACCAAAAAGTCTCAGAAGCGACTGCTACTGCGGAATCTGATTGAGTACAGTATATTATACTGTTAATATGCTCGGCGCCTATTACTTTGGTGACTAATATATATACAAAACACCCCAGCCTTACTTGGCCAGTGTGTAGGATTATGCCTATCGTATTGCGGGGATACATGACAAAGTAATATAGACCCCTAGACTAAGACTTGTCTAGACTGAGCATTTCTAACAAAAATGGCGCCAAAAGCAGCCTCGGTTACGCACTATGTGTGCGTGATGTCAGTGTTCGATTTGTTCAAAATCCGTCAATATGTGCGTCCGCTCTCATAGTTGTACTATAATTAATTCACCTTATGGCTAGACAAATATTACGCGGTTTCTATCAACACAAGTAATTCATCTAAGTAAAGACCATTTCCTCTAACCAAATTGATTTTTTATAGTCGTTAATAGAAAACGGAAAAATGTAGTATAATGACATTTTACAACGAACAGTCAAGTGGTCACAACAAGGCAGTGTGTATGTGTGTATGTAGTGAGTGTAAGTATACTTCACAATTTCAAACGGAGAGTTTAAGCACGGACAGATTGATGTTAGCGTAACGTGCTATGCTTTTCACTCTACAAATTTAGAGACCATAGATAAACTTGACAGCACGCTTTCTCGACAAATGATGCTCGTGCTAAGCCCTCTGTCGTTTAATCGTAACCGTCTAGCCTTAGACTAAACTAAACGGACCATTGCTAACAAAAATGGCGGCTAAACGCGGCCATGACGTGGCCTCAGTTACGCACCATGCGTGCGTGAGGCCTGGGTTCGATTTTACGAAAATCTGTTCAATAGCTGTCAATGTGCGCGTGCGCATGCGTGTGCGTACTACAATGATCTATCTTATGGGTTAATAATTTTATGCCGTTTCAGCGCGCTCAATGCTCTATCCAGACAAATAATTTATCTAAGCGTCTAGTATACGCTTTAGTTTAGATCCGCACGGTCCGTGTAGCACCTCCGTTGCGCCACAGAGAGGCACGATCCCCTAACTAGCGAGGATGACACAGATCAACGCGGCCCGACATCACGGATACTCACGGATGCAACGTTCGATTTATAAAATATAATGTAGGCACGCTTAATGAATGGCGCTCATCGGTCACGGATTTGGATGCCTTCGGTGTTTAAATCAGTATCGGAAGTTGGGTTTGATCATAACCCTTTTTTGTCTTAACCATGTTATTTTCAACACAAAAAGCCATTACGTTAATTTTATAGACAATAGTGTCAGCATTATCTTTAAGGAACATCTTCATCTTATACTATAGCTAATGAAATAATTGTTAAATGCAGCCAACACTACATGTGTCTTTGCGTATTTTTGTTAGCATGTTAACCTTACTTCAATTGCTATTTTTAGCCACTCATGATTCTTGCAAATACGATTGATAGATAATATTAAAGAATAAGTTAAGGTAATAAAAGTAAGTCACATAGAATTTCTTACTTTATTTCTTTAGTTGGATATCCACCTAATAATATATATATATGAAAGTTTGTATGTTTTGATGTTTGTTACTTAAACACGCAAAAACGGCTGAACGGATTTGGGTGAAATATTGCAGACAGATAGTTTATTACCTGGATTAATACATAGTACACTTTCATCCCGAAAAAATGTTAGGTTACTGTTTAAACTGAACGGGGACGAAGTTGCGGGCAGAAACTAGTGACAAATAATAATATTGTAGCAATACCCAATTAATTAAATGCAGTCTTCACGTAACAAAGTAATTATTTGTTGCATGCGTTTGCGCCGGGAGTCCCATGACCGCGGCGGCGCGGGCGACGCGGGCCCTACATCCCGGCAGATGCACGACACGAGTGAACCACTCTTGCAACCATCGGTATCACGCTCACCGAACGAACCGCCTATATAAACACTCACTATTGAATTCTAATGTATTCAAAAGCCAATACTTACTAAAGTAACATCTCAATATTTTCGGAGTTAAATGAAAACTGTCTAGCAATGATTTTAGTAAGTTATAAGTGAATAATAGTTACAGAAAATCCTAATAAAAAATAGAATAAAAAGTAATTATACCTATACGAACCGTTTTTTTTTTCAGTATATATTTTTGATAACTACTCTTGCATGGTCAGCGACCAAATGCGAACCTCCAGTCAACAGTTACCTACCTCCTAGTGGGTCTGGTGGTAGACCCTCAACTCAGTACGGTCCACCAGGGTCTGGTGGCGGAGCACCAGGCAGTCGCGGATCAAACCAGCCTCAAGCATTCTCAGGACAACCAGGCCAGTCAATTGATAATCAGTATGGACCACCTTCATCCAGAGGACAAGGCTCTGGATCTCCAGGAGGATTCAATCAAGCAGGTTCTCCTAATTCCCAACATGGAACGCCAGGTCAGGGCAGACCAAATTCAGGATCACCAGGTCAATTCACTAATGGACAAAATGGCCGGCCTCAAACGTCTTACGGTCCACCCTCACAAGGACAAGGTTTTGGCTCTGGAAGTGCAGGTGGTTCAGGATTCGGACAAAGGCCTGAAAGTTCTTATGGACCACCTGCTACCGGAGGATTCCAGTCCCAAGGTGGTCACTCCCCTAGTCAACGCTTAGAATCTCAAAAGCCTGAGTCGCCTAATGGTGGATCTCAAGGTTTTAGCGGTAGACAATCTGGTTCGCCTTCATCGTCGTATGGAGCTCCTGGTTTTGGAGGTGGTGCTGGTGGTAGAGGTGCAGGCGACCGAGGATCAGGCTACAATGGAGATGAATCTAATGTGAGTACTCATTCATTTATTATTTATCTTCACCTATGATTGAGAGATCTGATTAGATTTTATAAATTTATAAATATTATATATATTATAAATTTATCTATCATTGATTGAGAGAATCCCAGGTTTTGCAAATGAAATATCAATTAAAATATAAATTTTCCTGGTAAAATGTAAATTTCCCATACGTGTAGTATGCAGACTGTTGCGTTATAGAAACGGTTTAGATTAAATTTGTGTTGCATATATTATCTAACGTTCCGTGCATGTGGCTACATATCCACGTTTATTTCAGGAGCCGGCTAAATACGAGTTTAGCTATGACGTGGACGACTCGCAGACAGGTACTAAATTTGGTCATTCTGAGCAACGGGACGGCGACCTAGCCACGGGGGAGTATAACGTGGTTTTGCCTGATGGCAGAAAGCAGGTGGTTGAGTATGAAGCCGGCCTGCAGGGATACATGCCACAGATACGATACGAGGGTTCGTTCATTTGATTGGTGTTTTCAGACCAAAATCTTTCTGTTGTTGTACTTAAAATGCTGGTTACTCGTTGACTTTGATATTGGGATGTTGAGGGTAATTAGTAGTTTCTAGTTATTGACAGAATTTATAAATATCTAGTCACTTAGCCTCAGACTGTCAAAGGACGTAAAATAACCGAATGCAAATATTATTTATAAAAAAGGACACGTAGGGAACACGGGCTATTATTTGCTTACTTATTACTTGTGCATCATAATATAATAAACTTAACAAGCCATTAAGTAACAGCCGGGTCCAATTACTTAACATGCCTTGCAAAGAACAGAAATACCCGAAATTGGAATTGAAACAAACGGCCACCCATCTCAGACTGACCGAGCCAAACGCTGCTTAACCTTGGTGATAGTTAAGAACACTGCGTTCGTGCAGAGCTACTGTCTATTGTGCATAATATAAAATTATATAATAATGTTTACTGCTTCATTTCGAGCGTAAAATTATTTGGAAGTGTAACACCGCGGCTCAACCAAACAAACCCGATCGTAATTGAAACTTCGTTCGAAATTAATTAAATTAATTGAAACCTGATTACACTTCTCTACATTCTGTATATTAATAATTCTTTTTGATTAGGTGGCGGTAATGGCGGATCCGGTCCTGGTTTTGGTCAGGGTAAATAACATTTTATTTTAACAATATTATAATATTGTTTTTCATAGATTTTATTTTTGGAAAAAGCCATCTTCCTCATTAACCACAGGCTAATGTTTGCTGGTGCTTCAATTAGATAGCAGAATGTAGTATTCTTACAGAAATGGCAGTAGTTAAATTGTATCTAAGAGCTGGTGAAACGTCTAGATTGCTAGACTTTATCTCTACATCTTTTTCTTAACATCGATTTTTATTTGATACAAAAATAAATACCTGACATACATCAAGTTCTTGAAATTGGGCCTTAGTTGAATAGCAGCCTGTAGAATACATTTTTAAATTAACAACGCCTGGCTTTCAAATGTTCTACTCGTGAGCAAATCTCATGGCCAGTGGACATTAAATTGGCCAACATGAGAATGTGAAAATTAGTAAACATGGTAGGAGATATGACAAGCGCATGTAAAGTTAACATACTGCACTTTGCGATGTAATTGAGATGAATGTAAACTCTGAATATTATTTCATCTGCAGGGAGCAGCGGTCCAGGTGGCAGTCAAGGTTATCCTCAAGGAGGTTCAAACTCAGGCTTCCCGGGATCGGGACAAGACCAGGGCAGTTCTGCGCAGTACCAAGATGCAAACTCTTTCGCACAGTCAGATGGAGGAAGTTTCCAGGGCTATCCAAGCGGTGGGCCTGGAGGCTCAAGGGGTCCTGGTGGAAGAGGTGGTCCAGGATCTCAAAGGCCATCAGGCGGATCTCAGGGATACCAAGGACCACGTTCAGATCCATCGGGGGTTCAAAACGGGTACCCGAATGGAGGTCCGAATGGACATGGGTCTGGAAATGGTTTTGGTAATGGAGATTCTTCGGGTAATGGTTACCCAAGCGATGGTCCTCAAGGTACCCCTGGTCGGGGGCAAGGGAGTGGCAGGGGTACCCCTGGATCTCAAAACGGAGGAAGCGGTGGTGATGAAGGTTATCCAAGTGGGGGTCCTAATGGCCCTCGAGGTACAGGATACTGATAGAACAAACCATGATACTGGCTCTTTATCAAGATGTAACGTTCCTTGTGAATTCTATTTTTAAATATCGAAATGTGTATGTAGCAATGTAAATAAATTTTATAAAAAAAAAACAAAGATTTTGTTTATTTTTTATTCTGGCTAAATCGTTTATCCACGCAAAGCTGGCATAAACAACTATCTTATATTTTAGTATGTTATAATTATATCTACAAAGTATACAATACATGTAAAATGGATTTATCCATTAAGTTATAATAAAAGCTACAATATAAATGCATACAAAAATTAATATTTTTATGTCACCGAATGCATAATAATATCACAAAATAGATAAACAAAAAAATAGGATTGATTAAACGGTAATTAATTAGGCTAGATTAGATTTCTATTATCTACACAATTGGTCATTATTTCTAATACGTAAAAAAATTAAAATTGTTTTTATTTAATTTGCTAACTATCGATAAACACAAATATCTCTTTAAATGTGGACATTTTCTGTAAATTAAAAATAGGTACATTGGAACATCCTCTAAATATATTTAGGAAAATAGTCAACGTCTTTTTGTCACATTTTTATATTGTGCCAAAAATTACACTCAAAACAATAAACATATAGGTTTTTATGAGTTATACAACCGCAAATATACATGAAATGTCTAATGCACGAAAATACCAATTCACAATACCTATTTTGACATAGGTATTCGCGAAACGTCCGATACGCATAACGTGTACAAGTCGCAGACTTCCCTTGAGATATAATCATATTAAAGCAGATGATAGTTAAACGAAACCATTTACGTAGCCCTATACTAGGGACAACCCCGAGTCGTGGTTGCGTTTGCAAACACTAAGTTCACATATATAAACACCCAGGCCGAAATAAACATTTGTGTATCACACAAAGATTTGTCCCTTGCGGGAATCGAACCCGCGACTACTCGATCCAGTGGGTTGAACGGGATAAGCTCTTAACTACTGCACTAAGCTGTCCGCAATAACTATCTCACTAGGGATATAATTATAAAATAGCTACATGATTAGATTGAGACTGTGATTACATCCCTTGTGAGATAGTTATAAACCGCTTATAAAACACTATCATCCGACATACGATTATATCACTAACGATATAATTATATCCCGGCCGTTACTATCTTATTGCATACCCCAAGGGATCTACCGTGATGATATTGATAGAAAAATATTATTATATCTTGCATTTAATATCTTACTGCGACGCGTTAAGTGATAAATCTGTTCATACGCATAACGACCAGTACAATCAACGGGCATAAAATACGTAACGTCATTTAAGAAAAGAAATAGTTAAATACATAATGATATATTATATCATTAACAATTTGTTTAGCATATTATGCTTTGACTGCATTCACAACTCCTGCATACAATTATTAAGCTTCCATACGACTCGGCGTAATATTCAAGATTGTAGCGGTGCCAGCCACTAGCAGGACAAACTTCCGTAGTTAGTTTCACACACATACCTACATACATATATATGTATACGCCACATTACCTACACTATCGCTCGATGTTCAAGTTTTGTGAAGTTCCAAAGAATTGTTTAACCGTTACTAAAACGTTCCGCAGTGTATTAACCACGTTCTACAAAGAAATACGTGAAATTTGAAGCGGGATGAATTAGGAAAAAAGACTTAAAAACGCCTTTAACAAACAGACTGTTACAGAATTCTAAAAAAAAGAATACACATTTCGTACCAGTGTTAATACTGTAATGATTTTTTATTTCATGTCTAATTTGAAAAAAGAAATTACAAATAATTGTCAGTGTATTTTTTGCCAACATAATTGTAAACGGATATGTATGCTAAAATCTGTGTGTTTATATATTTATATGTATACTTAATTTAAACTTTTAAATTAATACTAATATGAGTATTATTGGTAGCAATAAAGCGGTTAATTTACTCTCCAAGGGTGACGCGTAATCTGGAAATGTAGAAGAAATTTAATTATTATGTTTAATTCAAACAGTGAATTTTACAAAAGTTTCATTTTACTTTTAGTTGGTCTCATAGTAATATTTGGTAGGTACGTATATTTTTAATAGGATGTACCTTTTGGACAGACATCAAATCTAAAAACGAGGTTTATAACAACTGCTTGTCTTTGGGCTCCACTTGTGGGAACAAAAGGAATAATAATAAAACGACGACAATGACCATACCGATTATAATATCCTTAAAAATGGTCTCCTTTCGCTTTAGACTGGTTTTATTATTTTACAATATCTCTATCGGAATCTACTTTAGGTTAATTATTCATAATAATACTTGCCTAACCTTTGTTTCCTTCTGATTCGTTAGCGGTGGCAGTCAGGGTAAATGGGAGAGCTATGTAGTGTGTGGATTCTTTCTCCTTTTGGTAGAGAGGTGCTATCGTTGCTTGGCACTGAAAACAAATATTTATATTTACTTCTTTATTTAGCAAGCTTTTATTCAACATGCTGAATTCGTATGTTTATCTTTCGTTTTCAAAATTAGTAATCCGTTTTTTATCATTTGCATTTAGGCATCCGTTGAGCTTAAATTTGAAACGCCTATGTAACTTCAGTGACATGTAATAATATGATACTATGAAGCTGGTCTGATAATTGAACCAGGAGGCCATAGGAACGTTTTAACCACAAATCATAACCGAGATCCGGTTTAATTATTTGCATTATATAACTTGCAATGTTTGTTTGTTTAGATTAAATTTTGCGATCTAAATAAGAAATTTGAGCTGGACCACCATGTAAAATTTTAACTCGGTAGGATTCTTAGCCTACAGACTTGAAATTTGACATGTTGATCCAAGTCCGATGACTGTGTATTTTTATTGTAGGCATGACCTGATGCTACACCCAAATTGGCCAACCACAATTGGCTCCAAACGAAGGAATTCCTTAATGGCCAACAGCATACACACAAAATTTTGTATACACATTTAATTTTGATTGACCATTTAATATTGCACCATTACCTGGCTGCAAAAGCTTGTTTCTTTAAATTTTTCTTACTTTAAGATTAATAGCTCCTTTGACGAAATGCCAAGTTGCAGTCTTAAAGCTCAGCTGTAGAATGGTCTCGGCAGCATCAGGCCGCTCCGCAGAGACCCTGTACCAGGGACCTTGGATGTAGTCCTGTGGCGCTAGGCGGTCGTTCACCAGCCACTGAAGAGTTGCCTTCGGTCGGGATGGGGGCAGCGAGCAGTTGGCTACCACCATGTCATCTATCCTGTATTGTTCTTGAAGACCTGTCACTCGTGGACCGCTTCTTGGGAGAACTGAAAAATAGTTCATTAACAGGTAACATTCCGGTAGTTTCCGTAAGAATTACCATTACCGTGTGTACGTTTATAGCAATAGTAGGTCCTCTGAATTATTCGAAATCTGTGTTCTGCTTTTTTTAGTAACATGTTTTATTTATGGTAAATAAAATATCATTAGGAAATTTGAATCTAAATCTAATTCTTTTTTCCAATTAAACTAACTTTGAGTTTCTATATTGCAAGTAGCAACGGAGAGGGCGCTAAATTCTTGACAAATGTTAGAGCTATTTTCGATGCGTTCTGATTTTAATCATTGTATTAGAGTATTGGTCGCGTTAATGGAAAACCATTGGGCCTTAAATTTCTATGCAGGTCTAAAGGATATAGCAAGCGCATATCGGTATAGTCTACTGAATGGATCAATGCCCATGTAACTATACATTTCTTGCGATACGCGCAGTGAATAGTCAAATTACGGATAAAAAAGCCATCCTTATTGCTTAATCGACTTATTACCAACTTATGTAAATATTATACGCAATTCATATACAATTGATGGCACGGTAGGCTCATCATTCGCTTTCCTAAAGGAGGACATACCTTGTGTGTCATAGGTTGGCGATATTTTTTGCGAAAAACTATTTCACTGGTAACTTTTTCTGTTTAAAATATTATTAAGTCTGTAGGTACATTACGCTTTGAATATGTCGCGCCAGGCACGTTATTGACATCACTGGATGATTTTTGATAACAATCCTGCCGTGATCCCGATTTAGTTAAGCAAACTTACGGTGTATATTGATGTATTTCTGCTTGAACACAGTGGCAAACTGTGGAGCCTCACCAGACACCTCACATTTGTAGTGCCCTGCCGAGTCTTGGGTCAAGTTCAAAAGCGCCACGACATTATTTGATGACCGTGCTAACTAAAAAGATTACAAAACTGATTAAAAAACTAAATTAGCTGCTTTTCAATAGCTATCTGCAATAAGGTGTAAACACGTTCAAATGTAAACAAGTTCAAACGCAAAATTATTAGGGTAAATAATTAATAAAATACGTAAATATTACACATAAAGAATATATGCACTCTTAAAAATACATAATTTGTGAAGCAAAAGGTAGTATTAGCTGCTTTTCAGTAGATATCTGCAATAAGGTATAAACACTTTGCAAAGTTCAAACGCAAAATTATTAAGGTAAATAGTTAATAAAATATGTAAATAATGCACATAAAGATTTGTGAAACTATAGAGTACCAATTACTATTTACCCTGAAGCACATTTGAATTGTTCAAAATATTACATTTTATTTCAACTAAAAGTACTTATTTTGTACTATTCAACAAGTTAGTTGTCGTTTGGGGAGGCCTTCGTGTTGAAGCAGACGTTTTTCGGATGATGACAAATGTAACCAATTAGTTTGTACAAATGTAAAATGTAAAAAATGTAACCAAATAGTATTACTACACACGCTGTACAGTTATATCCACGGAAGAAATAAGTAGATACTTATGTGGTTATATAAATAATTAATAATAATAATATTAGCCCTGTTAAGAAACTGGCCCACCGTTGGACACGGGCCTCCTCTCAAACTGAGAGGTTTAGGCCATAGTGCACCACGCTAGCCCAGTGTGGGTTGGCGAACTTCACACGATGTTTTCCTTCACCGTTAAAGTAAGAGATAGTTAATTTTTAATACGCACATGCTTTCGAAAAGAGAGTGATGTGTGCCTGGGTTTGAACCCGAGACCTGTGACTTTGCAGTCCAACTGTCTTACCACTATCACTGATTTGCTCTGTGGTTATAACTTCCGAAAAAATAGCTAATTTTCGTTGTCTATGTCGTCATCATCATCACAATTAGTAAATTTTTAACTTAAAACATTTTTGCATAGTCTTTTCACAATAGAACTCGGATACATCAAAGTACCGGTGACCTCATTTCAGGTGATCGTTACGATTCGTTGAAGTCGCTATAAATTACAAGAAATAGCTGGCATTGGGAATATTTATAGCAGAACTCTTAACTATCTGGTCTTCATCATCTATTTATATATTTCATTAAATAATTTGATTCTGTCTGCCTCGTTGGTTTAGTGGCTCTTAATTAGGCTGACGATCACAAGGTCTTGGGTTTAAATCTTAGGTCCGAAAGTGTATTATTTGACTTTTGCAATCGAAACATTTTCAATAAGTCAGTTTAGAGTTTGCTCAGTACGTACTTATAATGATAAAAGTTTATTTACCAATAATGTAATATACAAGGTGTAATATAATAAACGCAAGACCTGAAAGTTGTTTGTTCTAAATCGATTACTGAATTCATTTCAACTATTTTTAAAGTATCTCCTGTCTGCTATTACTCCTTCAGTACGCTAAATTTTCAGATTCGGTGCAATATGGAGATTTCAAATATATTTCTAAAACGTATTTCTCAATATGCACACATACACATACAAGTTTCATTGTTAATTAGGGTATAAAAGTGGTTAAAAAAGGAGTAACACACTTTAAATTTGGAAATTTGGTTTTCGTATTTTGAATTTGTGAAGCAATTATCTAATCGGGGTGTCTGAGATCTTGTGTTAATTACGATACATCTTGTATTGATAAACATAGTACAAAAGTTTGGAATATTGACTAAGTAAGATTTAAGTAAATTATGTTAAAACTAGGAAACTAATAACATGTAAGCATTAAACACTACCCCCATGGTAACTCCATCTAAACTTTAACCGACAATTTTTAAAATTACTGCTGTTTTGTATAAGAGTAAAGTTGCTATTAATCGTTATTATTAAAAAGCTAGTTGTTAAATGGTTGTAATAATGGTATGGTAATAGTAATAAGTACTATAATAAATATTTTGAAGTGAACACATACACTAAATACACTCAGGGTGAAGAATCCCATTAGTCCATTCATAAAATCGGGTGCAATAAATTTAATTCGAAGTTTTACTTTTGTGTAATTCCCAGATATACCTACTAATGAACACATTGCTATTACCATAAGGGCTTTTTATGCTGTGAACATTTTCTTAAAAGTAATTCTATTTCCTCCCCAAAAGATGGCGCTAATAGTAGTTAGAGCTATCCGACCGTTTTCAACCCGCGTTAAGCGCTCGAATGAAAACAAATGATGTCTACAGTGCATTTTTTTTGTAAAGCGCTTCAGCACAAAGGGTTGAAAAAGCATCCGAGTGAACGATGGCTAAGTTTCCCTTGAAACAAATAAAAAAGGGGACTTACATCAACATTGACACCGGGCGCGGGGAAATAATACACAGGGGGCTCATTTTTGGGTATATACCGGTAGAATTCTCGGCCATCTTTGTACCATTTGACGGAGTAAAGTGTGTCGCTCTCCATATCATACTGACACCCCAGTAGCGCCATTCCACCCTCCGGTTCGTGGGTCGGCACTCGGAGTTCGGTTAATCTCACGCTTCTTACTGCATCTGGATTGAAAAAATATATTTTTTTTAAGATCAACCTTTTCGCGGCGAAAATTGGGCGTACAGAGTACACCTCTGCTACCTCAGCCAAGGGAATATAGGCGTAACGGTGTAAATTTATGATCTAGGCACGTATCTGTTCAAAACATCGTACACCTCGTGACTAACCACTTTGTCTGGCGATGTTCTAGTTAGGTTTATTTTTTTGGAAGAATTGTGTAGTGTAGATTGAGTTAGTAGCATTGGTACTAGAGATGTTACAAGTAATATCATTCATTATGCTTCAAGAAGCGAAATGAATTTTACCAACTGAGTGAATAAATACATTACATTTAATTATCTTTACTTCACTTTTAAACTTCGTTAAAACCGGAATAATGAAGAGAAAAAAATGTATATTAAAACTCAAGTGTAATGTTTAGTGGCTATAAAATTCATTTAAATTTGGCAGTTCAAAATCATATTCGTACAATGCAGCGGGTACTGTGAAAGATATGAAAGGAATTTGAGCGTCGAGTGCATATAAACCAGCTAAAAGGGTTGTGGGTATGGCAGTGAGTGTCTGTGTAAACGAGAAAAATGGCATTCTCTTATGGGTTTGGACATCACAAAGTTATACTTTGGGAAAAAATACGGATAGCCATAAGACCCTATCTCGGCCAGAGCCTTTTAAAAACATTTCTGTCCTTTTGGTGGAGCTGATTTTAGGAGTGTGTCTACTTAGAGCTTATTTTTTTAGATTTTAATTGTTGACAGTCACTAAGAAATTTTTTTTAATTTTTTTTTTTAATTGTTGCAGAATTTTTGCCTATATGCCCATGTTTTTAATCTCTCAAGGGTATTCAAAAATATTAATTTAAATTGTATATCATTTTGAAAACTATACTATAATGACAACCCCATTATGGCGTTTTGATTATAAACCTAGCTGAATCCTCAGATGAAACTGATAGGATGATGATGATGATGAGGTTGATATATTAAACTCTGAATAATAGCCCTTAAGTGATGTAAGATTTAAAAGAGTTGTTGAAGCGGTCAACAAGCTTCTGAAGCGAAGTGGCTATGTTACTTTTTTAATGAAACTTAAAGGAAAATACCCATAATCAGAATATTTTTCATTTATCCACGCTGCAAAACAGCTTTATGCTGAGTGGTACCCCGTTAGTGCGGTTACATAGTATGCACATGTAACTTGTTTTTCTGTATTTTATAGTTATCATTTTGTGCTGTGTTAGCCTAACTAATAAATGTTTTCTTTCTTTCTTTCTTTTATGTAAGCCATTACAGTATTCATGAATCGTTAGAAAAGTAACAAAGACTCTACCACCACTTCGGGATGTCATTCCTGTGGAGACAAAGAGCAAGAAACTTTTGAAAGATTTCATGGTTAAATAGTTTTTATTTATTTTAATAAGGATAGTAGCCCTATTTACTTTTGCGGATAGTCACTCTAGGGGCAATTATCCGCAACTATAAATTCTTTAACGAGTAAAGACAATTTTTTTTGTACTCGTGTTTTTTCCTACTTCTATCTATCTATAACATCACGCCAGCTCCCTCGCGGGGTAGGCAGAGAGTACAGAGTTCCAACAGGTTATTTCCTTACATACCTCTCTGGCTTCCTCCACTCATTTAGTTCGTCTCGTTCGTTTTTCCTACTTATTGTGACTATAATAATATAATAATAATAATAATAAATCATTTATTTCAGGCAACTGAAGTTTTACACAAATAATTATGTGCAACTTACAGGCCCATAGAATATATATACCTTAGACTGACATACATATAATATTAAAAAACTTATAAACTAAGAAACATGTGTTGACGGCGACATGTTGCGCTGAGCAGGGGGGTCTCGTAACCTTCCCCGAAATCTCCTGAAGGGTGTCCCTTCGGCCAGAACTCCTCGCTCATGAAGGTCTCCAGCTTGGCGGGGGGAACTCGCACAACAAAGGAATTGAATGCCGTATTGTTTTGCGAGTTCAGCTTCTCGACCCTCAGAATGTAGAAGGCCTTCTTACGTTCGTACTCCGCAATATCCTCGGCTTTAGTGGTGTAGTGTAGCCGAGACACGTACAGCAGTGTACAACTTGTTTTGAATAAAATAAATACTTAACTGTTTCATACGTTCAATCTAGGTGAGCAAAATATAAATATCGCTCGCCACCTATGCCGTTTTCAAGATTTTTTAGCCTTAGGAGATAGCGACATTGTAAATAACAATTTTGATGATACTAAGCCATCGTTGCCATCGGTAGTATCTTATGAACCACAGAAAAAAACCTTGAACAAGTAACACCAGCAAAATTTTTATATCAATCATCTCCTACCAAAAACACCGCTGAGCATGACAAAAGGGGCTAAACAATCTGCAGAGATGTTATACTCCAACAATAAAATTCTCCAGAAGAAGAGAAAACGAACAAAATAACAGAAATTAAAATTAGGACAGTAAAAAAAAAGAATTATTTAACAAACAGTAAAAAACCAACCAGCTGGTAGCAAGAAAAGCATTGTGAAGAAAAGGGGGCAACCGTAAAAAAGACCATAGGTTTTTTCAAAGAGACTGAACCTGATAGCACAGATTTTATTGGACGAAGAGAAGAACACAGTTACAGTTACTTCAGTGAAAATGAAGAAAATGTTAGAGCCACCGATGGACTATCAATAAAAAGGAAAAGGGACGAAAAATCGATAAGAGTCACTGAAAATACATTAAAAGTGAAAAACGCTAAACCACAAACGGAAAGTACGAATACAAAATTATGAAATGAAAGATGTTTATTGCGTAAAATGTTTTGAGAATTAAAATTTTATTAAATCAAAATCAGATTGGATTCAATGTGTCGAATGTGGTTGCATCAAACTCGTACAATATTCAAACATTGCATGAGATTTGAAAAGTTGAAAAGCATGGCTTCTGGTGATAATTAATGCTAGTCCCAAAGTTGATTGCTATATTGTTGTATCTTTAAGATAAATAATAAAATATTTTATTAATAACTTACCTAACTTAAAGTGTAGATGCTATTTATATAGTTTAAAACTTAATACTATTTTATAATGTGATTAATCTTTTGATCAGTATAAAGGTATAAGAATAAAATTATCTCAGTAAATAATAAAGACTGTTTTCTTAAATTGATATAAATTTGTTTGTAAAAAAAATCATAGTGAGGCGTCTATTCCCGAACAGGGCAAGTATTACCCGAAGCATATTTAACGTAAGGCTACTATCCGCTACAGTAGGCAACTATCCCTTTTTAGAGAGGTCAAATAAAACAGGATTTACTTAAAAACCAATATTATTTATGTTCACAAAAATAGGCTACTATAAAAGATCAAAGACCTATGTGTTGATATACATGTTGCATTATTCTTAGTAAGTACATATATTTTAGTAATAGGGTAGTTTTGAAAAGTGGGGCAACTATCCGGCTTTACCCTACCTATAAAATTCCGAGCAGTAGTCACAATTTATAAGATTGATTTCGGGTTATTACAAAGTGCATACTCGGCGTAAGTTATTAATGAACTCGTAAAGTGTATTTATTTATTTATTTAGGTCCACCATTGGTTACTACAACAGTACAACCGTGCAACCTTTCAAAGGCGAACACCGCATGCATTAAAAGGAGTGTAAATTACAATAAAAATAGAAAAACGACACAAAAATACTTAAAACTAAACTTCAAACTAAACTTTCAATGACATAACCAAGTAAATAGAGGATATAACAATAAATCAAATACCTAACTTATAACATGGGAGCCACCATGAGTGCTGTCCATGCGTTCAGGTTCAAAAGTATAATTGATACACTCACAAAATTGAACCAAGGACTGGTGATGTATGTCGCATGATGAGCTGACGCTATTGTAAAGTCGGCAGATTCTGGGAATTGGTGAATTGCTCCCTAGGACGGTACGTCGAAAGGGCGGAACAAGCGGAGTGATTACGCCTCGCGGGTATCTAGCTGGGATTCTAAAGTTGACTAGACTAAGTAGTATTGGTGCGTGAATTTTATTATGCATAAGCTTGTATACAAATTTTAGGTCTAGATAATCTCTACGTTTAGATAACGGGCTGATCTTAAAGTATTCTAGTCTATTCGTGTATGATTTTATTTGTTTGGCTTTACCAATGGCAAACGTTAGATGGTAAAGGAACCGTTTTTGAATCCGCTCTATTCTTAGTCCGCTCTATTCTATAAATCTATATACAAAAATTCAGTAAAGGCAACTTCTAAAGTTCATTCGGATCTTAAAAAAAGTGTTTAATATTATCTGTGCGACCTTACCTTGCTTCCATAACAATATCAACATCAAAATCGTTTTTCCGAACATCTTCAAATTCAGCACTTTCAACACTCGGTCCGCATAACCACGTGCACTTCGGAGTTTTTGCACCGACTGTACCACCACTTCACATACACCAACTAACCCCTAACAGACCAAATCAATCACCAATAACGATATCGTACAATTAAATTCAGGTAAAATCTACCGATTGCGGTGTCAAAATAGGCCAGCAAAGTCCGGTGACACGTTTCTAAATTTAAATCTGTTCGCGAGTGTGTGCGCATGCGTCGCGCCCGCCAAGTACTGCCAATATCAAAAAGATTGCGTGCCTATGATTAATTCTTTGTAATTTTTGTAATAATACGCGCGCGTGCTGTTCTTTTTTTTCTTCTACTGGCGTATGGGCCGGCGCAGGGGTGGTGTGTGATGAATAATTAGTGTAGCGTATCATGTGTGAGTCAGAGCGAGTGCATGCGATTGAATTGTAAATATAGTGTGTAAATAGTACCCTTTATTATATACAAAGCGATAATAATGTTATTTGCTTAACAAGGTGCACTCGATATGATTTCTTGGTTAATGCGATTGACGTCGGTTTTAAAATGTACCTGAAACGTTATTACTTTTGGAACAACTGAGTACAATATTGTATAATGATACGTAGTGGAAGCCTATTGTAATTATACCGGGCACAATTCAAAACTTCAGATTGCTGATTGAGAATATTTTATACCGACAGTTCATCTATAAAATTAATAAGTATTCAAAAAGCAATAAGAATTTAAGGAGCAAGGCAAGCGTTTATACCTTTATTTGGTACCTGTTGGATTTTGTTTTCTGCGGTAACTTCACCAAGAAAATTGGCGCAGTGACATTATAATTATTTTATTATGAATATAAACTATATGTAACTAAAATCTTACTTAAAGGCAATTATTATTGACAGCTAAAAAAGCTATACACTTTAAAACAAAAAAATTAAGATTTATACATATACTCTTTCAAGTAAAAAAAAATATATTAAAAATTAAATACATTTTCTTTACAACGTTCCTTTTTTCGCATCACATTATGTCATGATTTTTGTCGTATTCTTATAAGCATGGGTCAGGTTATCGTTTACGTGAGTTGGTAGCGTATTATCTAACAAAAACATTCGTTAAGGAGATAATAACTATCATATGGAGTACTATTTACTTATATAATATGAGGAGATGTGATGTTTAGGTTATTATATCTGTCATTCATGGATGAAGTCATGCCATTTTCCCACAAAGGTATATTTATAATAAATAAATTACACGGTGTTATTTTACTAGTCCTGCAGCGGAGGCTCAGGTGATGTATGCCTATTACTACTACAATGCCTACTACTCTCTGATAGTAAAAAAAGATAATAAGAACACTTAAAACACCTATACCATGCGCAAAATGACATTGAAGGGTGGCGCGGGTCGTCAGCTGACCGGTAGATACCTTCGGTGTTCCGGATTTTCATGCTAGATATGATATTCAGATAGGTCAGTAGATAGATGTTACTTATTGAAATGTTCTTTTTGTTAAAAATGTATTACCAGCGAACAGTAAGCATTGGATACATCACCTGGGCTTTCGCTGCACTACGACTAAAATTACACCGTGTATACACGGATATGTTAGATACTAGTTTTTGCCCGCGACTTTGTCCGCGTTGACTTTAGAGAGGAACCTTCCATTTTTCCGGGATAAAAAGTATCCTAAGTGTTAGTCCAAGTAATAAACTATCTGTGTGCCAAACTTTATCCAAATCCATTTAGTCGGTTTTACGTGATTGGGTAATGAACACCAAAACATACAAACTTTCAAATTTATAATATTAGTAGGATACACGGATAATAAATAAGCCTGTACTGCCCCACTGTTGGGAAAAGGCCTTGTTCCCTAATTCGAAGTAAGATTGGGTTACTCTCTGCCACGCGGGGCCAGTGCGGAATGGTGGAGGTAGGTTTGTGTCTTGTTGTTGGAATTTATCAAGCCGCCACAGGCTTCCAACATTTAATTATAACCGGGACCATCCAAAGCACTGCGGTTCTTGGAAACGGAAATGCCATTGGCCACCTATCTCCTACTGACTGAGCAGAACGCTGCTTAACCTTGGTGACTGCTATTAACACCACCGTAACACAGCGACAATAGGACCGCAAATGTATACTGAACCTTTAATGGAAAAACGTTTTCTTATTCTCAAAATATTCAAACGTTTTTGTTTTCTTTGGTCTAAATGAAAAAAAATCTCCAGAAAATTCTCAGTTCTTTATGGAGAAGAGTGAGGTACATAAGACCTTCACCATAATTAAAAACCCCGCGGGCCTTCTTAATAATATCAATACATTCTAGTGCAAGAAGCTTAAATTATTTCCAATGTTAAGTTGTATGTCTTGGCTATAAGTTCTGTAGTAAATCGGTAGATGTCGCCCGTAGATACTGAACCAATTTTAAATTATTGTTGTATGGATGAGACAGCTGATTTTAACATTTACCCGAGTACGACAAAGCCAAAAAAAACATGCAGCCGAACATAGAACCTCTTCTTTTTTAAGTCGGTAAAAAAAAAGGCTTATGTTTTAGGATACTTGGGATAAACACATTTTTATTTGTCTATGATATCACGCCAGACACATTGTTTGTGTTTGTGTCTGTGTGTATGAATGATCTAAGCTGTTGGCCGCAGGGCCTTTACAGCTTCACCGAACAAGAGGGCGAGCGTGCGACCACTACGCTCGAGCCAGAAGGGCAAGGGTGCAACTAGCTCAAGGGCGCCTCAAGGAGGAACGGCCTCGGCTTGAGCAGTCGCTGTGGGGAAGGGCATATACTAGGTTTCTCGCCGTGGTGCTCTGCAACGGCCGGCGTGCAAGGGATTCTTAGTCCTTACCGGCAAGGTCGGTGTCTGATCCTGTGTGCGGTATTTGTATCCGAAAGATGGGATGTAATGGCATCAGGAGGGTCGGTGAGAACATGCCGCGCACGGCGGTAGCGGCTGATAGGAGTCAGGTTCGTAGTCGGCGGCGGCTACGATTAGCGACTTTCTATGATTTAACGCGTTCGCGAAATATCGGATTGTCGCCTTTTTAATTAAGGCGTGAATAGGTTCGACGTTCCGTTTGAACCACAGGGCTCCTACGGCTTTGCGAAGGAAACGGGTTTTAACCGTTTGGAGTCTATTGATGTGAGACCGAACAAGTCACAAGCGTACGTCATGATGGGCCGTACACAAGTTTTGTAAAGTGTCACCTTAAGTGTAAGGGATATTTTACTCCACTTGCCGATCATCGGGTAAAGGTCAGACACATTGCTATACACACAATGAGCGCAAAGTGGGTGGTACTTATAAGTACGTACATTCATCAAAATATAACATCATCTCCGGTACGTAGGTACCATATACTTAGACCACCACGCGTTGGTCTGGTAGTGTATAGAAAAGCTGGCAAATTTGAGTTGATATTTGAGTTCTGAGTTTGAATTTGGGGTCAGACAAAGGGTAACTACCCTTCTCTACCGAAGAATCCTTAGTAGCCGTCCAGGAATAAACACAATGAAAAACTGGCTGGTGAAATGTGGGTATACACCTCTGCCAATCCCGCTTGGGGAATATAGGCGTAAGAGTGTTGCTTTTTTTATTTGATCCTTACGGGAGCTACGATGCCCCAAACAGAGCTTATTTTTGGTAAAGGTTAATATTTAAATATCATTAGATACAAAATACCTGAATAACGATAACGATATTATAAGAAATATTTACAAACAGGTTACGCTAATAAACTAGGCGAAGTTTATGTGTGCGGCTGATTTGTAATAGATAATCATAGACAGGTATTAGCTATTCATTATCATTAAATTATGTAAACGGCTGCTGTAGTGTGCAAATTTAAAAAAAACCGCAATAAATATTTGCGCCAATAGGGTCTCTGGTTTAATTGTATTAAGTGTAATTGATGTTTCAAAGCGAAGTTTTAAATTTGGTTGATCATACGACAGATCCACTTCAGATCATGTACCTTTATTATCAATTATGTATACGACTTCTATGAAGGTACTTGTTACAGCGTCAGATATAATTTTGTAGTAAATTATATATTAGAAAATTTTGTTACTCGTAAAAAGAGCAAGCGGGCAATAACTATGCCCCAATGAGGAAGGGCCTCGACTTAGTCATCACTACGGCGAAATACTAAAACTAGGTGTCTCAAAGTGGTGCACTGGCTAGTGGCAAGGGATTCTTAGATCTCGCTGACGGGGTAACTAATATGTTATCTGGTTAAGCTATAACTGTATGCTGGGTTAAGCTGCCACGCTATCGTAAACATTTTGGAATGCCTGACGACCGATTTTGCGTTGTATGTATTCAGTTTAATTCGCGATATTCACAAGTACATGTGTTCGCTTTTTTGAGAGCCTACCCACACCTTCTGTTTCGTGGTTGATTCTCAAGATTTTTTTGGCTTTAATAGCCCTACGAGCGATGTGTCACACGAATTTCCATGCAGATCTCTATTTTTATTCGATCTGAAGCACATAAGCATCTAATCGACTTGGCTATCACTGCTACACAAAACAAAGTCAATATCATAAAATTACCCAAACACCACACAGCACAACCAATTTATAAATATCATCCGTCATACCCAATTAATCGCTCCTTTACTCAACTACCATCAAATTATACCTTCACAAAGTAATTCACAAATAACAACCACATTGGCGAGCACCCTAAATATTTAGTTTAAGCCCGTGTGCCCGGCTAACTAACCTTGAATTTATACAATTCTCGAATGTGAAACAAACCCCTGGAAATCTCAATTAATGTCGAGTTGTGGTACACACGAGGTTAGCCAACTCATGGACAAATAAGTCTATTTGCGAACATTTAATATTCGTTCCGGACCCGTGTTAATTAAGCCAGGATGGTTGCGTCCGTCGTTCGATGCGACCCTCTGTTCACCCCGATCCAATAAACAATACAAAACATTCCACTGGTAGTGGAGATTATGCAATTGGATACGACGTCTGTAATTTTGAAAATAGAGTTAAATGGAGAAAGACTCTTCAACTAAAAATTTCGTGTATACTGTTGCGTCTACCTTCAGAATATAACAATGCTGTATTCCTATTCGCTAAATAGAAAAAAAAACTAAGACGGTCAAAGTGGTTTTGGAGTTTTATCAAAAACAAATATCTTAATGGCAATACGACCCTTTGTTATTAGTACCTAAGATCCACGACAAAATGATGCTGTCTACAGTACATCACTGCAACCCTCGCTAGGGTAATATAGGCGTGATGGAGTTTATTTTTATTTTCTTATCTTGACATTATGAAGTTACCTAGCCCGCAAGGAATCTGGCGTGATGAAACTTAGATTGTAGTTACTACACAAACTAAGTTTTTACTGTAAGCGCTGCTGCAATCACACAATATTAACAAACGTACAAACACGTAGAACTGTTCCACAATAATTTGAAAGTACAACGGCACGAAACTAGATATCATTACGCGTTCTTGCAGCAACCCCATCTATTGATAACACTATCTACCCTTCGAGACTGTCAATATCATTAATCTGCTACTGGGAACTTTCCATTACAATCTATCTATCTATGTATATCATCAAGCCAGATCCCTTACGGGGTAGGTAAAGAGTACATAGTTCCAACAGGCTCTTTCCTTACATAACTCTCTGGCTTCCTCTACTCTCATAGTTCGTCTCATACACGCTCGCCGGTTACGGAGACTCCTGACTTGTCCTTCAGATAAGACCCGGTCTATTTGGTCATGGTAAGATAGTCTAGGTCTGCCCCGGTACCTACATCCTTCCACTTTTGCATTGTATATCAGTTTTGTCATTTTTTCTTCGGACATTCTTTCTATATGCCCAAACTAACGGAGCATACCCTTTCTCATCTTTACACCGATACTCTCTTTCATACCTATTTGCTTTCTTACTACGCTGTTGCGAACCATTACAAGCTTTTATTTTTAATACAAATGCATAAAATATGGAAACATTTATCTTTATAATATATCCTCCCAAAGGTTAAGGAAAAAGGTAAATTAAAAATAATATTTTTCGTCAGTAAGCAAGCAGTTTTTACTGCCCTACGAGTTCAAGATTTTTGGATTATGTATTGTCTTGTGAGTGGATGGAAGCCCCCACAGATGTGAAATATGTGCGTATTCCAAAAGCTATCTGTTTAGGGTGTTAGTGGAACTGAAATTTGTGTTCGTATACGAACGTACATCTCGACTCTTTTATGCGGGATCAAATCTTATGTAGATCTTTTGCGAGCCTCGGAAAAAGCTTGCGGGGTATGTCGACCTCTCACCGATTAAAAACCTAGCAGTGGACGGCATCGATCCTTGAGACAGACTTCGGAGAGCGCCCAGGAGCTCCACGAGCAGGCTCTGTGCTGTGCTCCGAAGAGCACGCTTTGGAAAATTGGTCACATGGTTACCGAATGCTACCGATCTCCAAGACAAAATTTATCGCTTTCGCTACCTGCTTAGCACCCTAGTCATCTTAGTATGGCAAATTGTATGGGCTCGATTTCCGCTCGAAGGGGGAACAAAAATTACAGTTTAATTTGAATTTAATAACATTAAACACAACATAGATAATTTAGAGCTTCGCTCAGCGATAAATACATAAAAATAACTACTGTTGCCTATGTGATTTATACTCCTTATGGGACTTGCCATAACAATACCTACGTAAAGTAATTAGTCGCAGTTCACCAAATGGATATCTAAACATTGCCCCTTACACGTGCCTACCTAAGTAATAAGTTTGGCAATACACGTGTAATATGTGACTATTACAGCTTGACCGATAAAAAGTAAAATAAATCTCAATGAACGCCGCTCACGGGCGTCCAAATGAATGATTAAACGGAGGCGGTTCATTTGTTTTCACTTTAGTTCGAACAACACAGTGTGTAGTCTAGCCAGCTTTACTAAGGGAAAATTACACCACCCGTGGGAACTCGGCCGAGTAAATCATCATTAGAGGCACCGCGGCGGCAGTGGGACAGGCCTTGTCTCTATAAAAGATTCAGCTTGATACAAACGAGACCGACGAGTAATGGCCGAGTTACTTTTGCGTTGTTCAAGTTTACACACACTGTATTTCATTTAGGCACCATTAAAATTAACTAAGACCTATGGGTGTACGCTGAAGTAATTTAGACAATTAAGCGTTGCACGGTATTGTAGACAATGGATCGTGTGAGGCTGTAATTAATAGATGGCGCTGTTATTCTGATGAAAGATCTAAGTGCCTGCTTTCATTGTGTAGGTTCTTATGTGAGTAACGGCCGGTTTTTAAAGGGAACTTAAGGCGTGTGCTACTTCTGATGTGTACAGATCGTTTGTGAGTGTAAAAATAGCATTTAAAATAAAAAAAATGCCTACCCCGCAATGGATCTGGCATGATGATATAGGTAGATAGACAAACTTAAATTGTTTATTATGTATAGTTTTAAAACTTGCCTTTACAAATAGTCATCTCAGTGGATGCCATCTTTTGAAACAACGGTAGAATAGAATATCAATTTAAAAAAATAACATTTAAAAGTGCAGGTAATAGAATAGTGCCACTACTTCATCCAATGTATGTCATAAAAGCCAAATAAAAAGTAAACATAATTTAATATCGATCGCCCCTACCCCTACTAAATATATTACAAAAAGAACTTCATGCCAGATATTTAATATTCTTCAGTCTTTTGACAGTTTACAAATCTTCTCGCTTACTAAAAACGGGAATAATGAGTGTCAGACTAATTTATTTCGATCTAGTGTGTTTGTAAGCTGACCCAGTTTAGGTAATACGTTTTTTTGTAACTGAGTTTTTTGGTTAAACCACACACTTAGAGCAAATCTCTCGAAAGCTTTTAATGAATTCACACTGGTACTTTTAAACAAAGTTCTAAAAAATACAATTTCCAAACGTCATCTAATTAACACTTAACAGACGCATTCAGATAATTTTCCAAAAGTTTAACAAGTGCCCAGGTGCAAAGTTTACCAAGTTCTGATGCCACTTCCGGGTAATAATGCAAGAACTTGGCCGGGCCTCACAGACCGACTCGCAAACGTCACGCCGGCAAATTCTGGCAGGTAACTAGCATGTTATTAAGTTGAGAACTTTAAATGCACGACATTTATGAAAAGTCGAGCGGGTTGCGGCCGTAAAGTTTGGTTAGTCAGAATGGTCGCTCAGCTAGCCCTTTTCACATCTACATTTCTCTGTAAAAAATACGGGATGAGGTATCAATTGCTCGTGAGGGAATCTCCTATATCCCATAAAACTTAACAAACAAAGTGTCCAAAGTAAATAACTTGAAAAATATTTTTTTAATATGTATTATGTATAACTGTCTTACTTCTTAGGTACAAATTGACTATTTATTTAATTGCACAATACACATTATAATCAAAAAGTACACATCAGGTAATAATTTAGAACTAGATTATAATGTAAATTTTATGTGCAAACAGCAAAATCACAACAAGAATCTAACTCTCTAAGTTATAAGGTGTGTAGTAGAAAAGTAAAGGAGTAAAGACTAAAATACAAAAAAGGAAAATAAAACAAATTAAAATTCGAATACAGCAGAAAAATAGAGGTAGGTAGTGTTAGGTACCGTTGAGGACACATGACTTACATTACTCTTAGACATGTTACACTAAAGAAAAAAGAGATAATTTTGTTTTTGAGTATTGTTAGTTAGTACTAACAGGACCTGGGCTGATTGGGAAAGCATTTTTCAAATGTTCCAAAAAACTGCTTAAACTAGGGTTAAAAATGTCAATATCTTTGTTAAGTTTATCCAAATCCTTGTATTGACGAGCCATTCTCGTGAGTGGATTAAAGTGAGAAATGTTAAGTGTTAATATTATGTCTTATTTCTTGTGTGCGGAGACGATCCATACCTGCCACATTAGTTGGCGCCTTCGAGGAAGTTGCTCCTGACATGAGACAAAATAAGGATGGAGCCAGGTTTATTTTTTCTCCGTTGCCTGAGTCTGGCCACTGTTGGGCGATCTTGCACAGTCTGGGTAAATTGTAGAAGTATTTATTGCTTATACCGTACTCTGGCGGCGCTGGTCTGAAATTATTGAATTAGAAATCGAACGTCCGAAAATAAATATCAAACGGACATAATGTTCAATTATTTCCAGTTACAATGTGTGGTTGTGAAGTTTTTTGGAACAGCAGTCCCAAAATTTAGATAGTCAACGCGCTATCAGGACGTGGGTGTTGGTTCAGCTAACCCAAATTTCAGCTTCGCTATCCCTTGTCATGACGCAAATTGGGAAAATTTTAAAATAATTTAATTTACCTGTAAACTCGCCAATAATTTCAGCGAACTATGAATAAGTTACGAAACTATTCGGCTACATTGTTCGGATATTAATAATGTCAATTTATGGACGACGAAGCGAATGATTTGTATTTAGATAAAAGCCTTTGTGTTGTATGGATACCAGGAGGTTTCGATAGTTTACAATACGCCTGTAAAATATTCAGGTAAGGAGATGTACTTAGAGAGTATACGGCCTTGTATAAAGGAGTCGTAAAGAACCTTGAAAAGTCTTCCGATGTGTATGAGAGAAACTATGAAGTGGATTTTTTTAATAACGTACCGCCACGTTAGGAATTATTCCTGTATCGTGGGTGCGCTTACAAATGTAAAGTTCACATGCACAAACACCCAGACCGAAACAAATATTTGTGGGTCACACAAAGATTTATCCCGTGTAGGAATGGAACCCGCGACTACTCTATCTTAACCACTTTTTTTTTTTACCTGGGTAAAATCCTGCATAGGACTTCCGCGAGCCTCGGCGGAAGCTCGCGGGGCGTGTCGGATTCCTACCGACTAAAAACTCCAGGGTGGCCGACATCAGCACTTTGGAGGGGCTCCGAGATCTCCGTATGGAACGTACCGGTGCCCCTCTTGTGCCTCGCTCAGAAGAGCTCGCCATCGGAGGGAGACTTGATGACATGCTTCCTCCCGCACCGACGCGGTGCTCACGGTGACGTGGGCCATACCACGCCGCCGTCCTCCTCGGGGTTGCTCGTGAAGGACGCTCAGGGCCCCCGCCCCTTGCGTCTGCGACCCCGAAGGCACCCCTGCTGATGTTGATGCAGGGGGGGGGATCCCCGCCCAGATATTACGGCGGGGGACGCGAGTTAGCCCGTATTCTTAAGCCCCGGGCTATTGGGCTGTCAATCTTAACCACTAAGCCAAGCCGTCCGTCAGACAACTATGTGAATGCGAAGTATGCGAATAGAGGAAGTATTAGAATGGGGGAACCGTGATATTGGGGCTACCTTGAGAGTACATGAACTTACGGTATAGAGGAACTATGAGAATCGAGGAAATGAGCGAAGTATTAAAGGTTAGAACTGGTTGAATTCTTTTGAAAAACTTTGTATTCTTTTTTATACCTACACGGCACAGTCCCACAAGGATTTTTTGGCCCGCGGTCAAAATCGGAACTAACGCTGTTATCAAGTGAAATTTCACATCATGATAGTCGCAGAGTTGCCATTTGCTATAAAATTTACCCTAGTTCTTTTTTTAATTATCATGCGGATCCACCTGTTGAAATGATTCCGTGGAAGTAGAAACAATTGACTAAATGATAACCCTAACTTCAGGTGGAGCTGGCGGGATGAACTGGACGCCTTTTAAACGATTGGCGTTCAATAGCCCTAAATAGAGTAGAGTGGAAGGAATGGAGGGAGACCTTTGCCCAGGAGTGGGACACTGTAGGCTAACTAATAATAATAATAACCCTAATTTCAGACCACGAGCTAAAATATCCTTGTTGCACTATACCTGGCTCAATTATATCTTTTCCATTATGTACATATATTCGTCGATATGTATTCGTTATCATTTGAGCTTCTCAAGGAATTTATAGAAATTGTGTTATAACACAAACCAGCTTACATTCTGTGCAAGATTTGATTATTTTCGTCTTTATGCGTATCAAATTCTCAGTATTTCTAGGAAAGTGAGCTTAGATTCAATGAAGTAAGACTCATTACTAATAAATTGAAATAATAACATAATAATAATAATGTTGTATATGCGGACTGTAAAGGGTAGGAAAAACTTATGCCATTTTTTTAACGGTTCTTAAAAATCACGGATATAAGTTTATTACGTTTTATATTATCCGCCCACATTTCATCGAGATATTTGAGTCGTGAAGTGATAAATGGTTTGCTTGTCGTCACACTAAGGGGATATTTTTTCGCATGACCTTCGTAAACATATTTTTTTTTAAACGTAGCCCCAAACTAGGATTTATTCCTGTGCCGCGGGTGCGTTTACTAACATGAAAATTCACATACACAAATACCCAGACCGGAACAAATAATTGTGGATCACACAAAGATTTATTCCGTGCGGGACTCGAACCCGCGACTATTAGACGCAGTGGGCAAAGCAGCTTAAGCTCTTAACCACAGCGCTAAATCGTCCGTCGAATGTGAGAACTATTTGGTCATCTGGTTATATTCATGATGTAAAAGTTTATTGCACATACCGAGAAAAGCGTACACAAGCCTAAGAAGCCCCGTCTTTGGAGTAAAATTGAGCTACCAAAATACCAGCAAAATTGATATTTTTTACTATGTAAAAATAGATAATGTAACTGTAAGGATGGCGTGGTCTACTGTTTAGAGCGTAGACCGTACCGTTCACGGGATCAAGCTGATGCTAGTGTTATAAAAACGCTCGAGTCGGCGCTTAAAACGCTCGCGTCTTCTACGTGTTTCAACGCTCGTGAGCGTCGACTCGGCGCTAAAGACTAGCTGACGCAGGTTTGATGCCTACATGGACAAACCTTTGTGAGCCCCTATATGTTCGTTTCCGTTTGGGTGTGTACATGTATTTTGTTTATAAATTTACCTATGAGGCAAGCAAATCACACAATATCATTGCCTTCATGATGGATAAAATCATCGTGATCTATCTTATCTATAACTACGCCAGATCCTTTGATAGATGGCGCTAACTGTAGGGATACAACTGAAACATTATTACGAAAATGTTGCGATGTAAGCGTGACATTCTATTCAAACTCCATCATGCATTTATCTATTCAATCCAATATGATTTTGCCAATAATTTTTCATGTCATTTTTATGGAGAAAAGCCAAAGAGGTCTGCATAGAACGCGTTGGGACTCTGTACTTTCTGTCTACTCCGCTTGCCTGTGATGCTAGGTAGGAATTATAAAATAAATAATAAACAATACAGCGTACATAAAGGAGATAATGGCGTGCAATTGTGATGAATTGCGGCGTGCGCAAATGTTGGGCGTGTTGGCGCTCGGCGCTCCCCGACGTAACATACTGTTAATTTGTTTAATGGCTGCTCATACACTTTAGCTCGGAAGACCAATTAAGTGTGTACATAATTTGAATAAAAATATTTGTAGTTTAGACTAGCGCATGACATAAATATATTGTCTATCTATCTCTATCTATCTATATCATCACGCCAGCTCCCTCGCGGGGTAGGCAGAGAGTACAGAGTTCCAATAGGTTCTTTCCTTACATACCTCTCTGGCTTCCTCCACTCTCATAGTTCGTCTCATACACACTCGCCGGTTACGGAGACTCTTGACTTGCCCTTCCGCTAAGACACGGTCTATTTGGTCATGGTAAGATAGTCTAGGTCTTCCCCGACACCTACATCCTTCCACTTTCGCATTGTATATCTGTTTTGTCATTCTTTCTTCTGGCATTCTTTCTATATGCCCGAACCAACGGAGCATACCCTTTCTCATCTTTACACCGATACTATCTTTCATACCTACTCGCTTTCTTACTACGCTGTTGCGAATACGGTCGGTCAGCGTGACTCCGCACATCTTCCGCAGAGGTCGCATTTCGACCGCATTTATCCTGCTTTCGTTCTCCTTCTTACATACTCAATATATTGTCACGTAGAAATTAAGATACTAGAACTGATGTAATTATTTAGAAGAAGTCAAGATCTGATCAAACCCAAGAGAAGCTACTACGCAAGATTACGAATTTGTAATTGATACGTCATCAACTGTCACGCTTATATTCTCCAAACGCGGTTGACAGAGGTGGACTGTATACACCCACTTTTCGCCAACGATGTTAGTTACCAATGTAATAGGGCGTGAGCTTATTACCATTCTGCCGAAAAATTACAATTTAACCGAGCTAGGATTCGAAGCCCGGATCTCGTGATCGCTACGCGCAGTATTCGCCAGTAGACCAATGGTACAGTCGGTATCAATCACCTGTATTATTATAAGGCCACTTTTACCATCTTCAAGTAAAATAGTCTAATCTACAATTAAAGTTGCAAGTAAGTCTATATACCAATTTTGCCATATCTGAGTAGCCCTATCCAACGTCAACCCTATCCACCAGACAGTGTTGCCATCACATATGACATACACTGCAATGCTAATCAAGAATTAACTAACCTGCACTTTACTCTCGAGTGTTAAAACCTAAGAATAGATAAATTTGAAAGTTCGAGGAACGATGCTAATCACAAGTATAGTGCTACAAGGATATTTTGGCCGGGCTTAAGGCATGTTTGTGAAATTAGGGTTATCATTTGGAAAAAAATTCTACTTCTTGGGAAATATTTTAACAGGTGGATCCGCATGGTTACTAATTAAAATAAGAACTTGGGTAAATTAAATAGCAAACGGCACCTCTGCGACTGTTATGAACTGATGTTTCACTTGATGTCGGCGTCAGTTCCTATTTTGTCCGCGGGCCAAATATCCTTGTATGACTGCATAGAATAACAATATCTGTGATATCAATAGTGGAAACATCAGTGTTAACATTAATTGGTCAAAAGGTAACCGGTGTATTGCGATACTTATATCGATTAAAAAATTTGCTCCCTTCCAATACTAAAGCAATGCTTGTACAGTCCCTAATTTTCCCTATCATCGACTATGGTGATGTGTGCTACTTCGACCTGAATGCAGATCACCTCAACAAACTAGACCGTCTTCTCAATAACTGCATTCGATTCGTCTTCAACCTTCGTAAATATGACCATGTGTCGGTGCATCGTTCTCAATTAAAGTGGTTGCCTATTCGTCAGCGTAGAACTCAGAGGGCACTGACAACATTATTTTCTATTCTCCATTCTTCAGCCTCACCTACTTATCTTACTTCCCAATTTCAATATTTGTGCTCCAATCACGAGAAAAATCTTCGCTCCTCAAGTAATCGTCTTCTTCAGTGCCCTTCTCATCGTTCTGATTTTATTCACTCCTCCTGCTTCGTCCAATCTATCCTTCGTTGGAATGCATTGCCTCAGGAACTCAGGATGGTAACGAACCGTCTCTCTTTTAAAAAAAAACTACACGAGTACCTACTCGAAATGTTGGCAGAATCCTCTCAATGATAGTTTCACGTCATTATGTATATGTATATATATATATATATATATATATATATATATATATACATATACATAATATATATATATATATATATATATATATATATATATATATATATATATATATATATATATATATATATATATATATATATATATATATATATATATATATATGTTTATATGTATAACATTATTATTAGTTTTATATATAGTATTATTATTATTTTTTTTATATATTTTTTTCTTACAATTTTTAGCCACGTATTTTCGCACCTACCACACATGTTTCCACACCACCCTAAGGTAGACTGGGAGAAAATGCCTCAGGCATTAAGTCCGCCTTTGTACATACATATGTGCATAAAGAATAAATAAATAAATAAATAAATAATAATACAATATTTCAAACACCAAAATAATAATGTTAAGGAAACATTATCCCTAATTCTAATATCGATGTTCAATCTTTGTTACTTACTTCTTCAAAACATTAACAAAAATTGTCGGAAACAAGTTGACTGGTTCGTGATTGCTTGTAATCCATTTTATATATTATTTATTTTAGAATAATCATTGGTTTATCTATTTTGAATATTGGGGGCGAAAACCATTACATGTTTTGCGATTCTGTCTTCTCTCATAAATCTAGGTGAGAGAGAATAGGTCTACCACGTGAACTGTGCGGATTGGTGGAGGTAAGTTTGTGGCCATCTGCTGTTGGACACACCAACAGTGGTAGCCGGGACCAATGACATAAACTTACGTTCTGGAATATGCAGCCACTTGGATGTGGTCATGGTCACCCATCTGAGACTGACCATGCCGAACGCCGCTTAACCTTGGTGATCGCTAAAACACCGCAGCTTCATAGCGCTACGAGCGTTTCATATCGATGATGCCTAAATCAAAAATCTCTTTCGCAGTCACACCTGTTCTCTGACCATAAAACAACAATTCTAGAAAAAATATTCATTGGAGGATGGGAAGCTTCAAAACTGACGTAACTAATGAAAATTGCAAGCGTAATATCTTTTGATCGTCTAATTCAGTACCAGCTTTTTAATTATTCAGCAAGGTATTCGGAATATCGATCAATACTTTCAAAAAGGTCTGTTTATAATAAATCGATCAATAATAAGGAAATATATTTTGATATAATTATAAAGTCTGGACTATGTTTAAATTATTCTTCTTGAAACTAAAACCTATTAAAATTTTATATTCATAAAATTAGGCATAGAGATAAATTGCATCCTGAGAAAGGATAAAAGCTACCTTTTGTAATGAAGTAAAGTAGATGAAATTGTGGTTCACATCGAGCTAACTATAATTTGTCAGGTAAAGTAAATATTCTCATGAAATAAGCGTTTTGCTGCCCTACATTGTTTGATTAGTTTTAACTATTTGCTCCGTAGCGAGGGTCAGATGAGCCGAAAATACCTCTAATATTATAAATGCGAAACTTTGTATGTTAGTTAAATTGTGAAATTTCAAACCGCCGAATGAATTTCAATGAAATTTATTTATTTATTAAAGCAACCAACAAGCCATACAAAAGCTGAAGTACGTATAAGCAGAGAAATTCTTATATTAAGTACAATTGAATATTGTTGACCTATTTAAAGCTTACCCTGACATGCGTTTAAAAAGCAGACAAGTTTGATCTTATACAATAATCTTAAACTTGAGAACTTAATTGCTAATAGTCAAAGAAATAATTAAAGAAAGCAGAGAGCAGATTTTATAAACAGGGCCTCAACTCTGCTATTTTTACGTAATTTGTCATTATTACAGACTGCTATAACCATTTAATGGCTATTGTGCCAAAAGTTTGTTTTATTACGTTATCAATAGTATAATTACGAGTACACGATAAACACTTGCTTGTATGAAAAAAATGATCATTGCATTTAAGTTGTCAAAAACAACGGTCAAAATAATAACAGAGTACCGAATAAACAAACAATTAATTTGTCATTATTTACCAGATTACCAAAGAACAAAAGTTATTGTCTAGTGGTATGCTTATGGAAACCCATTATGACACTATTTAGTTATAGAATTACCAAATCTGTCAAGAACAACAACTTAAATTTCAGTGATTTACATTTTATTTAAAATGGCAATAGCAAAGTTAATCCCCAGGTCGAGATCATGCTGAAATAATAAAAACGACGGTTTTAGAAAATAAAATACTAAGTTGTGCTCTGTAATCGAGTTTACCTAAGTAATTTTCATTTATTTAGTGTATTTCTCTTTATATGTACATAAGCAAAGTAAACTTAAAAGAACGATCTGCCTATTATCTACTATTATTAAAAAATCTGGCTGGTAGGATTTTCTCTACTGCATAAACTTGTGTTCTTTTCGAAGAAATAGGTACAACTACTATTGAAAATTTGCTTTTTCGGCAGATTGCCAATCGGCGATTATGCCTCTTTGTATTCAGCGTTCCCACTCTAAATGTTGCGTAGCTTTGTACTATAATATTGCTAACATTAAATAAATAAATCAACCAAAACGTACCGAAGTAGCCTACTTTGAAAACATTTGTCTAATGAGTTGAAAAGCGGAAAATAGCAAAAATATGTTTTTTTCCCTGCACAGTTACCAAATCTAAAATAATAGGTGATTTTAGAAGCTATTGGATCGATAAAATCTAAATACATTTCTTATTTATAATTGACAAAACGCTTTGAATGTTCAAGAAAGTGTGTCCTGCAGTACTGAAGTGGTTCTGTGCAACGAAAAATTGAAGTCTATATTCTTTATTTTTTTCTAATACAGAGACGTTTAATAAGTTGTGGGATCACACTAGGAATCGTTTGTTGTTTACACAGATTGTAGCTGTTACTACTTGATCCAGTGGGCGGAGTAGCTAGTTCTTAAGTACTTTTCGAATCCGTAGTCATTAAAAAATCTCCTCTATCAATAGCATCACCATTTCTAATACTGTATTATGCGAAACTGGGAAGTCTTGTATGCTCTATAATTTTGCCGTCACGGTAATAAATAAAATTTGAAAGTTGCCGCTCGTTCACAGCGCGCGGCATTTTAATAAAAGTTTAGCGCGCATTCATGCCGAGCGCCCTGGGACTCGGCAGTGGAGCAGCTCAGCAAGTGAACTAAGAGAACAATATTTCACGGCTAATTGTTTATGTGAGTACATTATTTT
The DNA here is from genome assembly GCA_905147815.2 of Phalera bucephala. NCBI lineage: Eukaryota > Metazoa > Arthropoda > Insecta > Lepidoptera > Notodontidae > Phalera > Phalera bucephala. Next base: position 25,491,381 of record LR990613.1, on the reverse strand, counting down.
TGTATAATTAACAAAACCACACAAAAAGTAATTTCACACAAAAAGTAGTCGGGTCTGAGCTGGTTGACGTATGTTAGAAAAATACTAGATGTTAAACTGAAGGTAACATGAAAAAGGTTAGTTAACCAACACTTGGTCATAAAAAGACTACGGTTGAGCTCAATACGATATAATTAGTGAGAGAAATTATGTGGGTGAAGGAAACCAGATAGGTCTGTATGGGAAAGAACTTGTTGAAATTCTGTGCTCTCTGTCTACCCCGAAAGGTGATTTGGCGTGTTGATACGGATGGATGGAATTAGTTGGTACTATGGATGAAAAATTTTAATTAGCAGTGGATAATCGCGTATACAAAGTGTAAAGGACAGGTGAATAATTCCAGGAACAGATAGATACCATCGATATGAAATTTTAAAAAAACTGTTTCATACAGAATGTTGATTACTTGTTGATACCTCTTCAACCAAAGTGCTACTTGAAATACTAGGTCACGGTCACACTCAGTCCCTCCCGTGACTGAGTGTGACCGTGACCAAAGCAAAGCACTCGAAACGTCGGGAACTAAAAATCAAAAATAAACCGCGATACAATCCGAAAAATAGTTTTGTGTGTAAAATAGTAATGTGTAATATTCGCGTTAATCTAAGAACTCAACCAAGTGCTTCATAATTTTCATTTTCGGTAAGTATTCTTATAGTAAAAGTTGTTCATATTTATAACTATAACCATTTTCGGATTTTGCGCACCTGTGTTTTACACTCCGTTTACACAAAACTACACAAAACGATGGTTAAGGATATTGATATAAAAGATAATGATGACTGGTACAAAAGTAGCTTTCACTACCTCTTTCTCTCTATAACATCTCTGTATAAAACCGTATTTATAATTATCGTAGGTTATTATAGGAACCTCCGACCCAATTCTACTAAGAAAATTCCATTATACGCTATTGAATCGTGGATCAGAGTTCAGAGTTTTAGCGGAGAGAAAAAAATGAAAAGCGAATTAGCCAAAACAGAGAAACCCGCTAAATATCTCGCTGCATCACCTCAATAGGGCCGTTTCAATCAAATGTGGTATAATACGTTAAAAAAAAATATGTTAACTTGACACATTCTACGTGCAGGGTTTATACAAAAGAAATTATTTGAGTTTAACCTATGTTGCAAGAATTGGGTAGCTGGTAACAATCGCCTATTTAGATCGGGGCCTGCCGTGATTAAATAGATAAAATCGCTGGTATATCTCTACGAACATAACTTACAGCTTTAAACTACAAGGGTGTAAAGGCCTCCAAACCACCCCAACAGTCCTGACCCTAACATTCGCTCTGCCATGTTTATTCAGATCAATCAGCCGTCCAATCTCAACAGGCTACGGCCACGGCTTGTTTTGAATTCTCACACAAAATAAATATAGATGCTAATAGTTACAGATATTGGTTCCGATATCTCCCCTTTGGGTATCGTACAATAGCGTGAGCCATTTCCAGGCTTTTCCCATTTAAATTTGTTCCCTCGGCTTCCTTATCGACAGGAGGGTTGCGGAGACACGGGTGCATTACATGGGGTTTGTTTGATGACTCACACACGTCACTTTTGAGCGCCTACTATAAATTTACGATTTGTTTTATTGGTGTGTTAAGTTTTCTGCTGATTTTGCTGTGATTGTGGATGTGAGCTGAGGTAGGTAAATTGTAGGTTAAGGGATAAGGGTAGGTACTGTGTAATTTTTTATGTGATGGGAATTGAGTTATTGGCACAGTAGCCACGGTATATTAAGGGGTTTTTTTACCAAAATAATCTATTTTGGAAATAAAATCAAAACATTGTTGTTTCTATGATACTAATTACGAAAAAATACTCAACCTTAGCTTGCAAGGGATCTGGAATGATAATATATATAGAAAGATTAATTAGTCTCAAGAAAAATCTATGTAGAGGGTCTCTTACAGACCTATTTCTTCTAAAAAACCTATTCTAATATTTATTGTTTTATGATTCTAATTACAGGAAAAATAACATTCGATAATGTTCTAACACGTAAATAGGCAACTTGACCATATGCCTGTATAAAAATATTATTCAGGCGATAGGACGATAGATTTTAAGTCCAAATAAAAAGAACGTATCTCGGAGTTGTCTTAAAATGGGACACCACTCAGCACAATGCTGATATAGGTAAGGTTAGGGTTTTTTAGTATTGAATCTTGTATATAACTATGTAGACTATCTGCATATTATTATAACCTGCTATTTTAGATACCGTCAAAGTATTTTAACGGTCATACACTAAATAAATGTATCCGGCAAAAATTACTTCGCCCGCTCTGGCCGCTTCCAAGACAACTGCTCCAAACTTTGGCAATATTTTCCGATCATAGGGGTTAATCAATCATTTACTTTCACTCAATGTGAGCACTAAAACATGTTTTTGTACTTCACGCACTTCAACAAGCATATGGATTCGACTTAATATATCGAAATATTATTTTTGACTGTATATTTTAGAATCTGGTAAAAAGATGAAATATTAAGCGCAATTTTCTCGATGGAAAAGACATCTAAAATAATTCATTCTGCTTTATATTTTCCGATTTCCAACGCGAAATGCTTAGCAATTGATCAGTAGAATTTTCTTGAAACAAAGCAATTAATTGACGCAAAGTTCGTTTGAAGCGGTTTTTTATTTTATAAGTTTTTAGAAAATGATGATATTAGTTTTTGCACATACGTCGCTTATTTTTGAGCGCACGCTCTATATACCCGTCTGTTATTATTCTTTTGTAAAGTAATTGCATCACTGTCACCCTCCCTGTCGATGAATGGCCTGTCGCGGTAGGCCCTGTCCCATGTCCCAAGTCCCATATAGTAAGGGGCGAGGAATCTACAATTGTTCCCAGTATGAAGCATTAGTTCATACGGGGAACAATTCTAGATTCCCGACTGATACTTACATTTTTTTGATATAAAAATCACATTTTGTCCCACCCAATCCCAAGACCTTGTGATCCATCCAACGAGGCAGACGAGAATTTCAAAATAAATATTTACTATGATTATTAGTATTATTATTAGGTATCATTAATTACTCCAGTCGAGTTGTCGTGGTAGACCTCCACTTTCCGCGTTTCCTGCTGCTGTACAAATCGTCGTTATTAGATTAACGGGCTCGTCGGCGTTGACTGATATCGTGATTTTTGATACAGCCATTATGTAATAGCGAACAACAAAGTTGTAACAGGTGTTACGATGTTTATCGAGGTGATTACCTTCGTATTAATGTCCCTTTAACCTGATAAACGTCCGGGTTAAGAGACGTAAATATGGGATATAATCCGGATAATTTGACAACTTTTCATTAATGTAGCTTTTAATCTTTTGCTGATAATCCTCGCCCTCGCATAAAGTTTTGAAGGTACCGGGCAAATTTGGGACTTACGTCACGACGATTTTAAGAGATATCTATCTATCTATCTATCTATAACCTCACGCCAGATCCCTTGCAGGGTAGGCAGAGAGTACAGAGTTCCAACAGGTTCTTTCCTTACATACCTCTCTGGCTTCCTCGACTCTCATAGTTCGTCTCATACACGCTCGCCGGTTACGGAGACTCTTGACTTTTCCATCAGATAAAACTCGGTTTATTTGGTCGTGGTAAGATAGTCTAGGTCTTCCCCGGTACCTGCATCCTTCCACTTTCACATTGTATATCTGTTTTGTCATTCTTTCCTCTGGCATTCTTTCTATATGCCCGAACCAACGGAGCATGCCCTTTCTCATCTTTACACCGATACTATCTTTCATACCTACTCGCTGTCTTACTATGCTGTTGCTAATGCGGTCGGTCAGCTTCACTCCGCACATCTTCCGCAGAGCTCGCATTTCTACCGCATTTATCCTACTTTCATTCTCCTTCTTACATACCCAGCTCTCGCTACCATATAACAGCGTTGGGACAAGAACTCCGTTATGTATGGCCAGCTGCGCCTTATGGCTTAAGTGCCGGCTCCCGAGTAGCTTTCCCATCGCACCATTCACTCTGTTCCCTGCACTCACTCTTCTCTCTATGTCAGCGGTGTATTTCCCATCCTTACTGAAGGCGCATCCAAGATATACAAACTCATTCACTTGCTCCAGCACATCGTTTCCAACCACAATCCTTACATTCGTTCTGGTTTCTTCCCTTTCAAATTTTAAGAGATACATAATTAAAAAGCCTTACCCGTATTACATTGGTACCTGATATAAACATAAGTACGTGGGTGCGCAGAGGACATCTATACCATCCCCTTATAACATCAGCCTTTTCTTCCCATTGCTGGGTAAAGGCTTTCTCTCACAAATCGAGGTGAGAGTGATTAGGTCATACTCCACAACGCGGACCCAGTGCTGATTGTTGGAGGCAGTTTTATGGCCACTTGCTGTTGGAACTTATCAAGCCGCCTATTAGGCTTCCAACGACTACCAGATTAAGTAGTAACCGGGCCCAACGGCTTCAAGAATGGAGAAGCTCGTATATGAAAATGCTACAAACCGTCACGGTAAGAACACCGCGGACGCACAGCGCTACGAGCGCCTCCCCACCATCTCCTTGGAAAATAATAATACCTACAGGTGCAAGTTAGCGACTTACAGAACATTAATTTCTCGCAAAGGACCTCAATCCTCTATCAGCTGAAAACCGTCATCTGCAAGACAAAGGCCAAATATCGACACAACGACCGGTTTGGACTCATGTATTTACGCAGTTTTGAGTAAAAACATATGACAATAAAAAAAAAACTAAACACTCTCACACAAATAGAGCTTTTTTGTTAAACTATTTTGTCCGGCCGGCCTAGGGAACGTTTGTGTGAGTATCTGGATCTTTTTCTGAAAATTATATATTTGCGGACGATTTTGAGGCGAACTATGAGAGTGGTGGAAGTCAGAGAGGTATGTAAGGAAAGAACCTGTTGGAACTCTGTACTCTCAGCCTGCCCCGCAAGGGATCTGGCGTGATGATATAGATAGATATATATTTAACATAGTCACGCCTATATTCCCCAAGCGGGGGTGGCAGAGGTGTACTAAGTACACCCACGTTTCGCCGACGTTGTTAGGTCCCATGTAATAGGGGGCGAGCCTATTGCCATATAACGAGCACAATTCCAGACTCCGGACTTCTACTGGGAAGTTTTGGTTAGAAAAACTACACTTGTCCGACCTAGGTTTTGAACCCAGGACCTCGTGATCACAAAGCGATGCGCTTTGCCACTAGACGAACGAGGCAGTCATATATATTTACATAATATAAATTTACATGTATTTATTTACAGATCTATATTTAGATAATATAAATTTCTACAAGAGGTTCCAGCTATTTTGTTCTAGTCGTGTCTAAATTCAAAATAATGCTTTCGGAAGCGTCCGTTTCAGTGTAACACGGGTGCTCATGTGCTTCGGAGAGACATCACTTGAAAAATTGAATTCAATATCCGGAGAGTCCGTGATCTTTGTACTGGCTGTACGTGTTTCACGCCGTTGTAAAATACATTGTATCTACGTTTATTCGTGTTGGAGATGCCTCAAAAATGGGGTACAAATAAATTAATAGTAAATACATTTTAGTAAACAAGTTTTTATGCTGTCACATTTTATGCGGTGCAAAACGGTGCACACGCACACGCACACGCACACGCTAACGCACACGCACACGCACACGCACACGCACACGCACACGCACACGCACACGCACACGCACACGCTCACGCACAAGCACGCGCACACGTACACACACACACACAATCACACACACACACTCACACACACACACACTCACACACACACACTCCCACAAACTTACACACACACACACACACTCTCTCTCTCTCACACACACACACACAACACACATACACACAGTCACACACACTCTCATACACACACACAAGCTCACGCACACGCACACGCACACCTACACGCACACGCACACACACACACACACAATCACACACACACACTCACACACACACACTCCCACAAACTTACACACACACACACTCTCTCTCTCTCACACACACACACACAGACACACATACACACAGTCACACACACTCTCATACACTCACACACACAAAAGCTTCCTATAAAAATGCATTTTCATCGGGCCTGAATTCGGACATCTGTTTGCAAAGGGGTGGCAGAGGTGTACTTTGTACACCCATTTTTCGCCGAGGATGTTAGGTCTTATGTAATAAGGGGCGAGCTTATTGCCATATACCATTATAGGCCGCAATTCCAGACTCCAAACTGACACTGGGATTTTTTTGATAGAAAAACTACATTTGTCCGACCTAAGATTTGAACCCTGAACCTCGTGATGGCAAAGCTTTTTCGCCACTAGACCAACGATGCAGTCAATTGTAATTATGTAAATGTCATATTTGTAAACTGTGAAATATTTGTAGCATAGTCTCACTGTCCGGATCATGATGCCCTGGGTTCCAATTCTAGGTTATAAAAAGTGTTATTTAGCTTTACTATCCAAAAATTTGCAATCTAAAGACTAGTGTTGCGCCCAGTATAAAGATAATAGTCTAGTCTCCTATTACATTTGGTTCTCACATCGTTGATATGTGTGTGTGTAAATAGTACATCTCTACTACCCCTGCTTAGGGAATATCTACAAGGTGTAATATAATCAACGCAAGACCGGAAAGTAGTTTGTTCTAAATCGGCAACTGAATCGACTCCAACTATTTTTAAAGTAAGTTATTTTTTTGTTTAATTTATAAAAAAGCTATTACGCGTTTGCTGTATTAAACAAAATTTAATAATTATTATAAAACATTACGGCTATTTTAAATGTATTTATATTACACACACCTCAAAATGCATACAAAAGTTAATTAATTATTCAATTTTATGGTTAATTTGGGTACCAAAGAGCTGAAAAAATTGGTAGAAAATTCCTTAAAATTGAAAATTTGATTTTTGTATTGAATTTGTTAATTGGGGTGTCTGAGGTCTTGCATTATATATGTTACACCTTATATATCCGGTGTTCATTTAGTATATAACTTAGTGAGTAATGGCACTGGATAACTACCTGACATTTTGGATACCTACCTCAAAAAGGCGTCAGAGCTTTGTGTATTTCTAATGGTTTTATTTTCAACTCTGCTTTATAGGCAGTATTGCATTCTAGGGGCTCCTACCAAGTCATTTTCCTCAATTTCCCATTGCAAATTGTGCGTGAAGATAAGTGCCTGACACGCCAAAATTATTGTTTGGCGTCGGATACAGGAACAAAGAAAACCGGTAAACATAATCGACTATTGGCAATCTGCCGATGCGTTTGGTAATGTTGTACATATATGGTGGGAATCGCGTCGTGAAAATAGCTAAACAGTTAAAAAATGTATTTTATAAACGAAGCTTTTGCTTAAAAAGTGCAATGGGTGGATAACATGGTAAAGGTTGTAGAAAAAAGATGCATGCGTTATAAAACGTGTCGGTGTTTTGGGATTATAGCCTGTAGTAAACGTGTTTCCGCAAATGATCATTGCTGCAAATAATGGCTCAAGATAGTCTTCCAAAATCTCAACAAACCTGCTAAAACGAACCCATATTTGTACTGAGACGAGACGTTAAAGGAATCACTTACATCAATGCCCTGGAGAATTTTTGTTTAAAAATTTCACTTATCTAATGACCGTGGCAACAGTGAGTGTGCCTGTAGGACCCAAAATGTAGGATTTTTTTTTAATAATTTAGATATAATTCCTCCACTCTCATAGTTGGTCTCATACACATTCGCTGGTTACGGACACTCTTGACTTGCCCTTGAGATAAAACACGGTCTATTTGGTCATGGTAAGATGTCTAGGTCTTCCCCAGTACCTACATACTTCCACTTGCGCATTGTATACCTTTTTTGTCATTCTTTCTGCTGACATTCTTTCTATATGCCCGAACCAACGAAGCATACCCTGTCTCATCTTTACACCGATACTATCTACCATACCTACTCGCTTTCTTACTACGCTTTGCGAATACGGTCGGAGAGGTATGTAAGGAAAGAACCTGTTGGAACTCTGTACTCTCTACCTACCCCGCGAGGGAGCTGGCTTGATGATATAGATAGATATAATTAATTAAAAAAAAAAGGAATCCATACACGATATAGAGCATATGTTAAACGTTTTTTCGTGTATATTTTATAGATATCCAATGTACGTACGGAAAATTGAATACCGACCTGTACGTCTTCACTTTTATTCGTATTTTTTATAACAAATTCGCAGTATATTCATCAAAAATATTCTGTAAATAGAGCCTATTTTCGGGAGTTACGGTTAGGTTACCCTTAAAGAAAAAACTTATAAAATAATATACTCCGTAACTTTGTTAACAATTAAATACAGTACTCCTTTTGTTGTCTGTAACTTATCTCGCTCTCGAAATTTTATACTCTAGATATAAATCTCGGGCTATAATAGTTCTTTATTTTTACCTGACTACGGCTACTTATTTTTACCTGACTATGTTATTACGGTAAATATTCTGAATTTGTATCGATAAATTATTGTACCTATTAATTAACGCTGTCAGTTTGAAGACAACTTCATTGCTTTATCGCAATTACGCTGTTCTTAGTGATCACCAAGGTTAAGCAGCGTTCGGTTCGGTCCGCTTGACACGGGTGACCGTTTGTGACATTTTCAAATTCAAGAGTCTCCGTGCTTCGGAGAGCACACTAAGACGTTGATCTCGGGTAGCCCCAATGTGGTAGCTGTTAAGCCAAGTTGGAAGCCTTATAGGCTGCTTGATAAGGTAATAATAATAATAATAAGCCCGCAGGGCAGCTTGTGGCGAGCTGTTGGTGAGTAACGACACCACGGACCCGAGTGCTTCAGAGAGTCGAACAGGGCCCCTAGCTCGGCGTGTCTTCGTCGGTCGAGTGGAAACCGAAGGGTGCCTGCAGGACTCTCGGCTAGCCTTAATTGGCCGTCCAGAGAGGAGCCGTGAGAGCAATATCGACGTAGGAAGATAATGCGTTCCTACGTCGATGTACTCCAGGGGTGGAAGTGTTAAAGGGCATAACGCCGCGAGTAACTTCGGAGAAAGCGCAGCACACCTCTCTACACCCCTGAGCCGCTCACACCGGTGTTGCCCTCAGTTGTCCTAGGACGACCGTTTGAGGGCCCATCTAGTAAGCGGCGAGTCACCGCCGGCCACGGGTAATTAGGTATCACTAATTATGGCCGGTGTCCGTCCCCTTTGAAATAGTCCAGTTTTTGTCCATCAAACCTCATTTACATAGTCCTTGTTTCTTTCCATAATTTACAATAGTCCTTGCACCTGCCGGAGTCAGTTTGCTGGTTATGTTTCTTCATTTTCAGCAAGTGATCTCAGCAGGTGGCTTACATAACATTAACTTCTCGCAAAGGGCCTCTACGTGTTGGACCCATGTCCCCATGCAAGCCTTTCAAAGGTCCGGGTAAAGCCTGTGAATCTCAGTAAAATAATAATAAAAATCATTTATATTCTCCCACAAGTTACATGCATCATTCTAAATTTTACATTGAAATATTGGTAGGGAGACAGGAGCCCATACTAAGTAAAACTTGTGTTACGGGTCTCCTGGCCTCCTTATCCCAGTAAAAAGAATCATTGCCATTGTAAGATACAAGTTGCGTAACAGGGAGTGTGCTAGATGCAATAATGTGTGTGGTGTGTGTGTGTGTGTGCGTGTGTGTGTGTGCGTGTGTGCGTGTGCCTGTGTGTGCCTGTTTGTTTGTGCGTACATGTGTGTTAAATGTCTCTATGTCTGTTTAACAGTTTTTCTGTGTCTCCGTAATCAAGCGTGAGAAGCCAATGTACGACCTTTCTCCTGCATTCTTGTTTTGAGTTGGGATATACTGCAAGCAATTTATTAGCAAGATTGTATAAACGTGCGCCTTGCAAAAAAGAAGAATTTATCGCTAAAAGCGGTTCTTGCCGGTTTTGTTGGACATATTTGATAGTTACGACGTCTGGTTAACGCTGGGTGTTTTGGGTTAAAATGTAGGAGCTTGTGTTGTTTCAGAACAATTGCAAGAATATTCAGTTGCCTGACTGATAGTACTTCTGCTAGTTTATATAATTCCAACGTTGGGAAAAGTCTTGGTTTGGAAAGACTTATTTTCAGAATAAGTCTTTGAGCCTGCTCTAATTCAATAAGGTGACTCTTAGCTGCCCCACCCCAGGAAGAGATACAGTAGGCAAGAACAGATTGACAGAGTGCCAAATATACAGTTCTCATAACTTTAGGGTCCGCTACATCTTTGAGCTGTTTAAATATATATGCTAATTTACGGACTCTCTTGGCGACATTACAAATGTGTTCCGTAAAGCTAAGGTTTTCGTCAATGGTTACCCCTAGATATTTTATGAATTTGGTTTTTTTAATTTGTGGGCAGTTACAGCTTGAGCCAGCCGATTGATTACAATAATGTGCTATAATTTCTTGTAGAGGGAAGTCAGAATTTCGTAGTGAGAATGTTATAAAATGAGTTTTACATGGGTTTAGAGTTAGGGAGTTAGTGGCTAGCCAATGGCACACTCTATTGAGGCCTGCTTGGGCATGTTTAAATACGGTAGACCATGAGTCCCTATAGAAGGTGAGAGTTGTGTCATGAGCATAAGAAATAATTTTGCAATTTTGTAGTTTTAGTTTGCATAAATCGTTGATATAGCACAGAAATAGAGAAGGTCCCAGAATACTACCTTGTGGAACCCCAAAGTTAACAGAGCCCTCGTCGCTTAATTTGTCACCTATTCTTACCCGCTGTGTGCGACGTGAAAGATAGCTTCTAAATAACTGCAGTTGTGCATCCCTGATACCCATTCCCTCTAGCTTCGACAGTAGCTAAGGAAGAGAGACTGTGTCAAACGCTTTGGCAAGATCTAGGAAGATTGTTAGACATTTGCTTTTATTTTCCAACTTAGTCGCAATAAATTCTGTAAAAGAGTGTACGGCATCTTCTGTTGATCTATTCTGCCTAAAGCCGTATTGGGCATCCATTATAAAATTTTTGGTTTCTAAAAAATTGACAAGCCTCTTATTTATAATCTTCTCCAAGACCTTCGATAAAGAAGGTAGGATAGATATTGGGCGATAATTGTTGATACAGTCTCTCTCCCCACCTTTGTGAATGGGTACCACTATTGACTGTTTGAGAGCATTAGGAAATACACCGAGCTGTACGCAACTGTTAAAAAGACTTGTTAACGGTGGAACTATATACTCTTTGAGCAGTTTTAGCAATTTACAACTGATGCCATCCCATCCGGTACATCTACTTGACTTAAGACTTTCAATGATGTTCCACACCTCTTCGCAATCCGTGTCTAAAAGAACAAAAGACGGGGTCGAGTTACTTTCAGTTCTTATGTCGGGTGTAACCGGTATAGGGGGTATTTTATTTGCTAAATTTGCACCAATGTTCCGAAAAACTCATTTACCGCACTGATAGAATCAGTTGGCGTTTCCTTCACTGTTAACAATTCAAGATTTGATTGTTTAGATTTATGCGAGTTGGATATATTTTTGATACTATGCCAAAGCTTCCTATTGTCATTCCTTGCCAGTTGTAATTCATGTTTCTCGTAGTTTATTTTACACTGTTTCAGTATTGAGTTACAAAAATTTCTGTATCTTTTATACGTTGTGATAAGTATAAGATTATTTGGCTCGAATTGTAATCTTTGATGCATTCGATCCCTATTTCTTATGCATCTTAGTAAGCCAACTGTAATCCATGGTTTTAGTGTTACTTTATTACGTGGTATATTTACTTTTATTGTATTACTAGTTAATAAATTTCGTAAATATTCCAAAAAAATATTAGTAACTACGTTTGGGTCTCGGTCAATTAAAAGTTTGTTGAAGTCAGTATTTTTACATTCAAGAATAATATTGTCATAATTAATTTTATCAATTGTTTTGTTATTTATTATATTAATTCTATTTGTTTTAAGGCAAAAAAGATAGCTTCCTGATCTGTTATAGCCGAATTAAGTATTAGTGAGAGTGACTGTAAATTTGTCTTTAAAATCACGTGATCAATACAACTTGTACCTCTGGTTCTAGTGTCATAAGCAGGGATCAGTCCATGAAAAGATAATAATTCGAGGTAACGTGATGTGTAACTGTTTGATTCTAAGATATTGAGGTTAATGTCACCAATTATGAAAATATTTCTGAAAGAAGATAACTCAGTTAAAACGTCATTCAAAGAATTTTAAAAATTATCAATATTTCTGTAGCAGGGGGGTCTATATATTGACATAATTACTGTATCATTACTTTTTTTAATAACAAGGCAATTCGCATCCATAAGAATAGGTTCTTCGATTTTGTGATTTAAAGATTCGTGTATGAATAGAATCACTCCGTCATTTTGATTGTGATGTTTCGAACTGCTATAAGTGTAGTAGCCATCTAAAGTGGGTAAATTAGCCACACAAGATAGCCAGCATTCCGTTAAAACGATAACGTCACAGTTTATTTTTAACCGTTTAAGTAAGATGCATAAGTTATTATAATTTTTATTAATACTACGAATATTTTGGTGTAGAATTTTCAAGTAAGATTTAGGGTTTTTGATAATGTTTCCACATTGCTCCGGTTCACAAACATCTGATTCACTTGCGTCGTAATTATCCAATTGGTTAATTAAAACGTTGACATCCGAGAATTTTAAAATTAAAGTAAATAATAGTGACGAGGTAAAATTGCAGTATAATATTGAAGGCAGAGAAGTCGTATTATTTTACTATTTAAACTATGCGTTATTGAGTCGCTAATTACTCTTAGTTTTAGCCATTGAATCAGTACATAAAAAAATATTATTTGTTGGCTTTTGGAGGTGTGTGTGATGGTTAATGTGTGTGTACGGATTGTAGTGTATGTGTTATAACTTAAACTAATCAACATGCAATTACAAATTAAATCGATTTTTTTATGAAAGTATAGTATTTTTGCTATTACTCGACCTATTTCAAAGACGCACAATGAGATGGTTTCAAGGTGATAAACTATCCTTAGTCACATTTGCAATTTTAATTTAGATAAATCTTCTTCATCCTTCAGTCTAATCGATAGATCTCCTTCCTTTTTCCGTAAATATATGGTCGCTGGTGTCGACCAACAGTACTTGAACCCTTGGGTAGAAGCAAAATCCCTTGCAAGGAAATGAAGTCTTTTCATTTTCGGTGTTAGATAGTCTGATAGATATATAATTGTTGAGGGCCCATCAATTTGAATTTTAGAAGTACTTAACTTATTAGTGCTATTTTCTTTATTGTATAATTTAAAGGAGGAGATTATTTTGTTCTTTAGCATAATAGAAGAAAAATCTATAAGGTGGCTATAAACCCGCCACAAATACGCACTGGGTCCACATGAGGAGTGTAACTTAATCTCTCTCGCCTTGATTTGTGAGAGAAGGCCTTTGCTCAGTAGTGAAACAGTAAAGGCGGATATTATTATGTGAGAAAGATTAGGATACTTCACCACACGAACCCAGTGCAGATTGGTGGAGGCAGGTTTGTGGCCTCCAACGTGGCTTAACAAAGCCTTTAACGTGGTTTAACAACTATCAAATAAAGTCGTAACCGGGACCAACGGCTTAGTGAGCTTTCCGAATCACGAAGACGCTTGAACCTGAAAATTCCGCAAACGTTCACGCATCTTTGTGTGTGTGTGTATGTGTTTGTGTGTGTGTGTGTGTGTGTGCGTGTTTAAATGATCTACGCCTTTGGCCGCGGGGTCTTTACAGCTTCACTGAATAAGGGTGCAGCTACTACGCTCGAGCCAGAAGGGCAAGGAGGCAACTAGCTCAAGGGCGCCTCAAGGAGCATATACTAGGTGTCTCGCCGTGGTGCTCTGCATCGGACGGCAGGCGGTCACCCTTTTTAGACCGACCCTGTCGAACGGTGCTTACCCTTGGTAATCAGTAAGAAGCGATAATATTATTACACCAATTCACCTATAGTGGTAGAAGTTTCGTCTACTACTCTGAAAATCGACTACCTCAAGCGATGTAAGTCATTCAACATTAAACACAAAGAAAAGCTTTGCGCTAAACACCTGGGATTTACCAAAAATACAGATACGCCAATATTTATCTCAGAGCAATTAACAGCTAAGGGTTCCCGTTTATTCTTCTTGGCTAGAGACTTGGCCAGGACTAAAAAACATAAATTTTGTTGGACTAGTTTTGGAAAGGTTTACGTCAGGAAAGACGAAAATACACCAATCATTTTGATCACAAATGAATCACAAGTTCAACAACTAATGCAAGGAGCATGACTAGTTTCGGGTCCTTACTGTTTTAATAACTTTTGTCTACTACTAATAATATTATGCACTCGTTTTTATTATTATTTTAATTATATACACTCTCAAATTATAAATACGCACATCTCTATCACACATACACTTTCACACACACACACACACATACATATACTCTACTCAAAAATTACTTACGCCAAAATATATAAATTAACTAGTTTTGACATAGCATACGTATATTTATGCAGTTATATGGGGTGTATCTGCGTCTATTGTACACTTAACCCAATTATATCTAAAAAACATCTGTCTCCTTTAATGGTTTCACCATGAATACTTCCCTAATTAATATGAATGAAATAGATGGCATTGAGTCTGCGCGGGCTGTTCAATGTGAAGTAAGCGAATTGTCAAAATTTATACACAAAAAAAACACAGACTTATCAATTGCTACACAAAACATTAGAAGTGTGTACAACAATTTGGATGACTTGCTAATAACCTTATCACAACTAAGCTTTAATATTGACATACTTATTTTAACTGAATGCCGTTTAAGTCCTTGCAAATCTATTCCCCCTATTATAAACTATAACTCATACAGAACAACTAATCATTTAAATCAAAATGATGGTGTAGTCGTGTACACAAGCAACCAACATCAGGCCAAAGTTAAAGAAATCAATCTATTGCATGCCTCATGTCTACAGATTTCTATTTGCAATCTAGTGATTATTGGCATATATCGTTCCCCATCGAATTCCAATGCAGAACAATTTATAGGCTCATTGAATACCCACTTGGATACTCTCCAAACACACAAAAATATTATAGTGACTGGGGACATTAATATAAACTTAATACCTAGACTAAGTGAACAAGCACAGGATCGCAATAACCGACTTCACTACTTAAATATGCTTTCTACTCAAGGGTTTCTCCCTGGCCACACGTTACCTACAAGGCATCATAACTGCCTAGATCATTTCATGGTAAAACTTGAGGTCAATAAGATGTCAGCATTCATAGCGGTTCTTAATACGACGGTTACAGATCATTGTTTAGTAATATTTACACTCTCTAATATAATTAATTTGAATAATATTTACAAAAAATCTAAAATAACTATAGACTACAACGAGGCCCTCAATACACTTCGACAAAATGACTTCTCTGATTTACTCAAATGTAATGACCCTACAATTTTAATAGCTAAAGTAATAAAATTAATTCAAAATTCGTTAGAAAATAATACAAAAACTATCAAAATCACTAGAAGCAAACGGATAAGCAAGCCTTGGATTTCTACAGGTATTTTACGATGCATCAAAAATAGAAATAAAATGCAAATGAAACTACGTTCAGACCCTAATAACGAGATTTTAAGACTTACCTATAGAAGGTATCGTAATTTTATTAACAATTTAATAAAAAAGTTAAAACGTAAATACGAGAGAGAACAACTTAGTAAATCAAACAAAAGCCCTAAGTTGCTGTGGAATTGCATAAATAGTATAACTCACTACAAGTCCAGAAATGAATCAAACTCTGATTTACTTACTATAAAACCTACTGCGCTTGAGTCAGTTAATGCAGTTAACAACTATTTTTCTAATATAGGTAAAGAATTGGCTCAACAATTAACTTCTAAGCACTCATCAAAACAAATTCGATCTAATTTACTATCTCATCACCATTCTTCTAATTCCTTTGTTTTACTGGAAACAAATCCTAATGAGGTATATAATGTGCTTATGAGCCTAAAATCGGACAGTTCTCCTGGTTGGGATAACATACCAAATCGTTTCCTAAAGATTGCACACGAACGGCTTGTGCCAATTCTCTGCCATCTCACTAACCTGTGCTTTCAAAAAGGAGTTTTCCCTGCAGAATTAAAACGTTCTATTATAACACCGGTGTATAAGAGTGGTGACAGAGATGATGTCAGTAATTACCGTCCCATTTCAGTGTTGACATCTATTTCAAAAATTTTAGAAAAAATTATTAATACCGGGTTAGTTAATTATATAAACAAATTTAATATTCTTACACCTTCGCAATACGGATTTCGACAGGGACTGTCGACTGAAGATGCGGTTACAGCACTCACTTCCTGTATAGTAGAACACGTTGATAAGGGGAAAAAATGCGTAGCAGTGTTTCTAGACCTAAAAAAGGCATTTGACACTGTCTCTGTCCCGATTCTGATACACAGGCTTGAAAAATATGGTTTCAGAGGTACCCCTCTTTCATTATTAACTGATTACTTACACAATCGTATACAACAAGTTAAGCTAGGTAACAACCTCAGTGATACCGCAAACATTACCTACGGAATTCCTCAGGGAAGTGTACTGGGTCCTACGTTGTTCTTGCTGTACATAAATGATCTATCTAATTTGAAGATACCTAATACAAAGATATTTTCCTACGCAGATGACACTGCTGTTGTATTTACAGGAGACTCATGGACAGAAGTACAAAATACAGCTGAAAAGGGGCTTTCTATAATTGCTAAATGGCTAAACACTAATCTCCTGACCCTAAACATTACAAAAACTAATTACATAAGTTTCAATATAGACAAAAGAACACAACCTAGCAATGACTTTAAAATTACCATACACAATTGTGGAAAGCCCCCAAACACAATATGTCCCTGCCCTTGTATCAATAAAGTTACGTCAACTAAATATTTGGGAGTCATTGTTGACCAACGCTTATCGTGGCACCCACACATTGAAATGGTTATGACTAGAATAAGGAAACTAATGTGGGTCTTCAAAAAACTAAGACATGTCATCCGTAAGGAACTCATTAATAAAATTTATTACGCACTTGCTCAATCTATATTAGGTTACTGTATCCCCGTATGGGGTGGTGAAACAAAAACAAAATTTTTGGATATTGAGAGAAGTCAAAGGTCCCTTCTTAAAATTATGTACTTTTTGCCGTACAGATATTCCACTAATGAGCTGTATATCTACGGTGACGTTCTAACAGTCAGGAAACTATATATTTTAAATTCTATACTTAGACTTCACAAGATTATAACATACCACCCAAATAAGTTAGTCACCAGGAGAAAAGACAGCGCTATTCAAATTAAAACAGTCAGAACAGCCTTTGCCGCTAGACAAAATGAGAGACAAACTGGCTGTCTATATAATTTAATAAATAATAAACTTAATATCTATCCCCTAAACCATTACGATTGTAAGAGGACTCTGATGACCTGGTTAAAATCGCTAAACTATACTGAAACAGAAAATTTATTAAAGAAAATAGCATAGTCATATTTGTCTACTTATACGTATATATCTATATCTTGATTTAAAATATATAGACCCTCCATAACTAGTTTTAATTACACACACATACACACACACACACAAAAACACACACATACACATACACATACACACATACGCGCACGTACACACACACACACGCACACACACCCACCCACACATAAACATATGCATGCTTTTATATTAGATAAATTTAATGTTCTTAATATAATATAATTTTATTTTACTCTATGTGCAAACACGGGATGGAAGAGCGGTGGCTTCCTGCTACAGGTATTTCATACTTACTAGGAAAGTCACCACAATATCATTGTTAATATCTAGATTTTTAATGAAATAAATATTTTTGATTTTGATTTTGATTGCTTTTCCATGTGGCGTAGCGAATGTTAAGCTCCTACAAACTTTGGCTTTAAGGGTAAATTTGGGGTACGATTAAATAAAGGGTACCCCAATTTATCTCCAATTCATTAGTTAATCTCTAAGTCATAAATTAAACGCAGATTTGACTGATGCTACGCTGATCAAGGATCCTCTTAATTATTTACAATGACTGTGATCAGAAATTTATTGCGACTTAAAATATTCAGTGAAACTGCTTAATTCATGTAAAGCGCATTGCTTTAGGGTTCGGTAAAGTAAACACTATACAGTTTGGACAAAATACGTATTTTCAGCTCCATGCCGATCTCAGTGGTAAATGAGGGTTCCCTTTCCTACATTTACCACAAAATATGACCAATGACGCAAAAATTAAATTATATCATCGATCAAGGTTGTTTTCATGAAGAGTTGTAGAACCAGTGACCACTGGTCGTGTGAAAACGAGACAGAACTAGTGACCAACGCTTCTGACCAAGAGCGTAGGGCGCTCCAGTTACTAGTTCGAGTTGTCGCAGATTCAATTTAGCGCAGTGGTTAAAAGCTTAAGCTGCTCCGCCCACTGTGTCGAATAGTCGCGGGTTCGATTCCCGCACGGGACAAATCTTTGTGTGATCCACAATTATTTGTTCCGGTCTGGGTATTTGTTTGTAAATTTTCATGTTTGTAAACGCACCCACGACACAGGAATAATCCTAGTGTGGGGCTACGTTTAAAAAAAAAAAAAAAAAATTACGCGCTGGGGAAATCTTTGTGTGCTTCACAAATGCTTGTTTTGGTCTAGGTATTTGTACGACTCAGGAATAATTCCTAATGTGGGGCTACGTTCCTATGCCAAGTGTCGCTTTTTATTCATTTGTTCGTTGCACAATCTTCGGAATATTAAACAAGGTTGTTACAAAATAAAACATTTGTTTTAATTACCGTGTTTACGTACGTAACTCTTCGAGACAAATCCAACGAGCCCAAACACGGCGGGGTTTATGTTGAATAGTTAGGTTGTTCTGTTGCCCACTTTTCCACTTCATCATCATACCCTGAACATCATCTGGTTGTATAGTATTTGTCAATATCAATCTAACAATCCTAAACACGACGTGATTATGTTGTGTAGTTAACATGTTCCCATGGTGACCTTCCGACTCCATTGTCAGACCAGTTCCATAGTACCATAATATTGTATTGTCACCTAACTTACATACGTATGCTAAATTTCAACTCAATCAGATACCCATAAGTGCTTGAAAAATGGACGGTACTGGCAAGTTTTGTATAGAAAAATTCAATTTGTACGAGATCCTCCGTGGTCTCCAAACGGTACATACTAGACCAACGAGGCACTCCATAAAATTACCTTTTAAAAAAGACGTATTTCTTTATAAAACTTTAGCTGTAATTTAATAAACTACATTTCATTTTCATTCTAACTGTATAAACATTGAGGGCGAAATCGACAATCTGATCAAATTAACGTCCGACTCTACACAGATGGTGCTATGGATATTTATACACCACAAATCAAACTAGTTCCACAAAATGTCACTAGATAACACAATTATAGCGCTGTAATATATTTCATCGGCATTGAGGCAAAATAATTATGTTTTTATATTTAAAATAATTATAAATTAACAATTTTGGAGTAAATGGAGTAAAAGTCAAGAAGGTCGCTGGGACGGACTGGATGCGGAAGGCGGGGGACCGTGTGCAATGGCGCGTGTTAGGAGAGGCCTATGTCCAGCAGTGGACTACGATAGGCTGATTGATTGATTGATTGATTGAATTTTGGAGTTTCTCCTTTACACTCTCTCTCTCTCTGTCGTTTTGTATATCACCACGTCAGATCCCTTGCCGGGAAGACAAAAAAGCATAGTACCACAAAATGTCACTAGACAGCGCTATCTTAATTTTTCATCGGATTTTAGGGAAAATAATTATCTGTTATATGTTATAGTTATAAATTAACAATTATCGGATATTTTTTCTTTACTTGTACTTTAAAACCTTGCTTCTTGCCAAATTCCATGGTTCTAGGTCAACAGGAAGTACAATATAAATTCTGATGATTGACTTTACATGGCCATATCTTTTGTTTGGGTTGACTTAGAATCTTCATTTTTTTACACTAGTAGGGGACCGTAGTATTTGATATAAATTTCAACTTGATACCTCTAGCCGTTCCTGAGAAAAAGGGTGATAACCGTCGGACAGACGGACAACGAAGTGATCCTATAAGGGTTCCCGGAGCCCTAAAAATGACTGTTTTTTCGAATGTCTTTAACAAATTTTAAATAAGGACTAGATTTGCAAATACAACATGTTTACGTACGTATAGAAAATATTTTCATGCTTTTATTTATTTATACTTTTTATTGCTTTGATATCTAAAACCATCTCTGTTAAATATAACTATTTTACAGTATGGTAAAAAATCTTTTATTTAACTTGCTAACTTGCTCTATTCGTATGTCTGTCTGTCTTTTCGGTTTAAATTTTTCAAGTATTTGCAGGTATCCGATTGAGCTAAACCTCGGCATATGTATGTAAGATCGGTGACAATGCAGTAATATGGATCCACAGGCAGATCCATTGATAAAAAGTCCACCTCATCTATCCAAAATATTCTGATTCTGATTCATATGTGTGGTTATTCTTCATTATGAATCCATAAATGCATTTTCTTTGCTCCCGACCCACCCTCGACGAAATAGGATTCTTCTCAGTGGGCTTATAGACTTTCCCCAAAATATAAATAATAATGCTTGGCATTTTTTATTGAGCGATTTAAAACTATTTTTATAATAATAATATATTAAACATTGTTTTTAACAAATAAAACAAAAAATAAACTTATCTTCTTTATCCGTGTTTCGTTCCTTTTCGTTCGTTGTGTTCCGTTTTTTCCAACCCTGCTATTAAAGCACTCTAAAAAGCGAAACTATGTACCTTCAAGTATGTTATGTTCTAACTTTCATTACTGACCGCACAACAAGTTGGGGTGTAGTTGTAGCGAAGTTGACCAGCTCCTAGTTACTAGATTAATGAATATCTATGCCTGTTGTTTGTGCTACTTTGCTCTGTAAACTTCAATAATGTTCCCCCCACAATAAGATTTAAACTTTTACTAAACAGAGACGGCAAGTTTGAATGCGTTCGTGTTGTATAAAGCTGCTCCTTAAACTCGCAAAGAAAAATATCCCTCTTTTGAATAAATGTATATAATAGTATTATTGTAGGTTAAAAAATCGTGATTATACAGACAAACAACAAAAAATATTTACTGGTATATATAAATAACTCTATTTTGTACTATACTCCCACTCCCTTTGCGACATCCAACTATAGAAGAAATTCGTTTTTCTTTCGAGTACGGGATCATTCAACACTTGACTTGAATCTTGACATATTTTGTACTAACATGGGCACGATAAGCCGGCTCCGGCTAACTAAACATATCTTCTGAGCAAGTTAAAATCAGTGTGCCGCTCGCAAACTGAAATTTTGGTGTTTTTTTTCCTGTTTTTTCTTTGTGTTTTTTTTTTGTCTGTGGTCGTTTGTGTTTCGGTGGATACCTTTGTTATCTTGTTTTCTTTTTATTAAGTAGTGGATACAAATTGGTAATGTGAAATCTGTGTGTAACAACATTTCGAACTAACTAAAAAGTCTATGCTTGCAGTGGCTATTTGGTGCGGGTCACTTCCTTCCTTCAAATATGGTCGAGGGAGATGATGGCTGCTCAAGTAATCGTACTCGTGAACCGGTGCTGCTTGTGGAGACTGGTCCAGAAACCTCTAGCTTTTCATTAGAACATATGTTTGAAAATTGTATAATTAGTCTTATATCTTAGTCGTATCACACTGGAGCTGGATCGCATAAATGTTTTTTTATAATATAAAAATGTATGTATCTATACAGAAAATGATGAAAAATAATGAATAGAGAATTATACAATAAATACAAGCCCGCTTCTAAACGGAGGCCCCGTTCCGATCCTGTGGTAAATTAGTATGTTAAAAAAATGTAAATATAACAATTTGTAAATACCCCTGCAGGGTTTATGCAAAATAAACGGTCTAAGTTTGAGTTTGAACTGTGGAAGCTTGTTATTATAGTATTTTTCATGAAGGATGGGGACAGTTGTAAGTATCAAAAAAAAATATACTTTATTTAATGGCAATAAGAGGCATGACCTGTTTCTATACTTATGGTTGTATACCTTAATATCATTGAGTTTAATATTAATGAGTTTGGAACTTAGAACTGTCACTACTCATCTTAAGTGAAAAATACTATAGCAATATGTTTACTATTTACATTATAATTAAATTTTGTTATTAGTCTGTAAGCTTTATTAAAAATAAATAATTAAAGTAAATATATATACTTCTTCAAAAGTAGGTACCTACTCATATACAGAAAGATCTTTTTTGAGATTTTTGTTGGTAATATCCCAGTTCCTCAGTCTTAAATTTAAATTATGTGACATTAACTGCACTAAATAAAGGTATTTTATACTTTTACTAAGAAGTTATCGGAATCATTAGCTGCCATTAAAATACTTCGCGACTTAAATTCAACAGAACCCATTCCTTCAATTGTCAATTTTTTATGTACAAAATATATATCCCGAGTTTGACACCCTATTATTTTACTATCCGCTTCTTTGATGTCCACCAAAATTAGGTGCTTTGTTTTGAAACTAATTACCAAGAGCACGCATCTATTGACGATATACCATCGCAACCGGGTTATTCGGGCGCGAACTTTTCAGCCAAGGTTGTCTGCAAAGGTAACGGTATGCAGCACAAACACACGACGTTACCTTACGCTATTATCACGTTCATACTTAACCGACTTCATATTTAGTATATTGTGTAATCAGGGAACATTTCCTATCTGATTGTTGATACACATTTGTAATATAATATACTATGTGTATTTTGATGTGGCAGAAAGATTCTTGAGTGGAGACCACGTATTGGCAAGCGCAGTGTGGGACGACCGCCTGCCAGATGGACCGACGATCTTGTGAAAATCGCAGGAAGTCGTTGGATGCAGGTGGCATCGGACCGGTTACGCTGGAAAGCGATTGGGGAGGCCTATGTTCAGCAGTGGACAAGTATAGGCTGAGATGATGATGATGTGTATTTTTATGTATGTTTATTTTATAAATTATATATATTTAGTTTTGTATAGTATGTATTTTATTTATATTTATGTTTATTTTATTGTATGTTTCAATGTGTAATTGTATAACTATCCTCTTATTAACATTCTCATCTCTCAACACTTAAAGGTTCGCTGGAAGAGAACTCATATTTTGAGTTAAGCTCGCCTTTGTATATCATCTGTGAAATTACAACTGTAAATGTACTGTATACAATAAAGGATTAAGAAAATAGTAACTTTCCAGTCATTTATTTTATTGTTGTAAGGAAAAAACATAATACAATGCTTTTTACAATAAAAAAAAAACATAAAACAGCGTCACGCCTATATTCCCCAAGCGGGGCAGAGGTGTACTGAGTACACCAACGTTTCGCCGACGATGTTAGGTCCCATGTAATAGGGCGCGAGCCTATTGCCATATACCGGGCATAATTCCAGACACCGGACTCATACTGGGAAGTTTTTTCGTTAGAAATACTTCATTTGTCCGAGCTAGGATTTGAACCCAGGACCTCGTGATGAGGCACTCAAAGTAAAAAAGAACATGTTTACAATAAAATGTATGTGCAATGTTGTTTCTAAAATATAATACAAGAAAATAACCTAATGTTCTATGAGAGTGAAGGAAGCAATCTGGCGAGCTGATAGTTATATACAACCTGTAACATAATTAACGTACGACCAGAAAGTAGTTGTTCTAAATGGGTAACTCCAACCCAAATGGTAATTGATTCCAACGATTTTTAATGTATTAGCAAACTAAATTTATTCTTGATTCAAAATAATACGGAGATTTCAAATCGATTTTTGAAACATATTTCTCAACATGTACACGTGCAGGTTTCATTGTTGATTGGGGTATAAAGTGCTTAAAAAAGAAGTTAAAAATGTAAAATTTGGAAAATTGGTTTTCGTATTGAATTTATAAAGCAATTATCTAATCGGGGTGTCTTGCGTTATTAACGATACACCGTGTATAGATAAATAAATAACCTATAGAACACTGGTTACATTTACTCGTTTTATAGTAAATTTTTAGTGTGAAAAGGATGGCGTATCAACTCGATAGCCTCTCGCTAACGGGAATCTGTTCGTGCCGTCTGCTCCCTCCTACGCCGTGACCTATTAATCTTCATTTGCAACTGCGAAATTGATTATTTATTGTTGTAGCATAATAAGGCGAACAACGAACGATAGATAATTAAATATGGAAGCTTCATTGATGTGATTTATCACAGAATGGATATTGCGTTTACTAAAGTTTTCTGAACCATGTATGACGAGCAATGATAATGAATATGTTTGGATCGTTTCGGGTAATGAATTGGACAGCAGGGTTACTGAATTAGAAGTTTTGCTTCAGTTATATTGTTACTTTTTCGTTATTGTTTTGTGAACTAATTCTTTTAATGCACGATTAAATAAAACTTTTTACATATTTTGGATTACGTATGTACGTTGTTTGACAAACTCATCACATTATATGTTCTGCAAGTTAACTAAGTTGCCTAACTTGTTTAGGTATTATAGAAAAGTGATTCTAAATAAAGGGAAAATTAATTATCCGGGGTGACAGGGCGACCGTTCTAAATACTAAGCTACCGAAGTTAGTAGCTAATGCAGTACATTTTTCTTTCGGTATATTTCGTCACGCCTATTTTCCTCAAGCGGGGGTGGCAGAGGCGTACTGAATACACCCACGTTTCGCCGACGATGTTAGGCCCCATGTAATAGGGGGCGAACCTATTGCCATATACCGGGCACAATTCCAGACTCCGGACTCGTACTGGGAAGTTTTTCGGTAGAAAAACTACACATGTCCGACCTAGGATTTGAACCCAGGACCTCGTGATCACAAAGCGATGCGCTTTGCAACTAGATCCAACGAGGCAGTCGGCAATTATATGTTTCATTCGTCTTCTGCTTCTTGTTGTCCTGAGCTTTGATCATATGCGGAGCTAGCGAGAGGACTGCGACGCAGCTGCGGCGCGGCAATGACTCCACTCTGCGTTTGTTAATATATAACTTAGACCTTCAAGTTATTATATTAATTTTTACTTTATAGCTCTTGTCAACCCTAGGTATTAGTGGTATGCGGGGAGGATTCAGGGGGACTGCGATGCGGCGTCGGCGCGGCAAGGATGCCACTCTGCATCCACTCAGCGCATTATGCAGAATAAAGTCAGCTAACGGCTGTTTGGCACGCGACGGGTGCTGATTCAGTTATTTTTTGCTGCAAACCCTGTTAATAAGTATAACAGGGTGAGGATGCCGGATAGCATGCAGTTCGGACTCGCTAATGGAGAATGCGTGTCAACGGAATTAAATTCATCGGAAATGATTTAGTTTTTATTTCGTCAATTATTTTGTATGTCATGTTGAACTCGAATGTTTTGTAGAATTAAAGTGACTCAGCTTTTTAATTAAATAATTACAGTGTTAATTAACCGATGTATAGTATCGTCATGGCGATCTTTAAGGGAGGTTAATTCTTGCCAGTCCTGCAGTTGATGACTTTCGGCTGATGATATGGAATACCGTCATCACTATTATAGAGAACAGTTGTAGGATATTATGATCTCGTTGTTAAGATAATATTAATAAATATGTAAAAAGTAAATAGTGCGTTGACATATGAGATATTATAATTTGTATTAGGGCTGAATTATTTAGGGCTGAAGGTTGCCTGGAAGAGATCACTATCAGTGATAAGGCCGCCCATTGTTACACTATCTTTCAATTGAAATATTGTATCTTTTTTTTCCTTCTTGTATTTCTGGTGGAACAATAAAGTATTATCTATCTATCTATCTTTTAATCTTCAGATCAAAGTTATTCATAGGATAAAATAAAGAATCAACTTATGAAAAATTGAAGTTTTTTTTTATAAACGTAGCCTTACTCTAGGATTTATTCCTGTGTCGTGGGTGCATTTACAAACATGAAAATTCACATACACAAATACCCAGACCGAGACAAATAATTTTGAGACACACAAAGATTTGTCCCGTGCGGGATTCGAACCCGCGACTATTAGACACAGTGGGTGGAGCGGCTAAAGCTCTTAACCACTGCGCTAAATCGTCGGTCAAGTTCTATGAGTAAATAGTTCGATTGTTTTGCTTTTATATTCAGTCGGTTTATAATTTAATGAAGAAACTTTTATTAGAGGGCTAAGCATGAATAGATTAACGTTAGCGGAACGCTATCGAGTTGATATGCTATTCTTGTCACAGTACAAATTTACTTAATAAAGATGAACGTGACACTACGATTTCTTGAAAATGTGATGCTAACGTCAATTTGTTCATGCGCAGCCCTCTGATAATTGAAAAAGTCAGCTCTAAACTCTTTCATAATCCTCGAGTGAAGTCTGCAGTGAACTAAACGAAAATAAAACTTGTAACTATGTACGAATTTCACCATTTCTGGGTATTCAGTTATAATTGTCGAGTAATCGAAAAGTAACTAACCAGCACTTTACTTCGGGGTTGTGAGGGAGGCCCTAAATATCTTTTTATATATCAGGCGTATTTCTAATAAATGGATTTAAACTCAAAAGTTTCAGTTACTTTAAATTAAGAATGCCCCTTGAAGAAGTTATAGAAAGTTGTATTGTAAATAGTATGCCGTAAAATAAAATTAAGAATAGGCTTCTACAATATTGTTTGTAAAGTTAGAATGGACTTAAAAGCACAAAATTATAACGTTTTAATACTAAAAGTGAGAACTATTGTTTAAAGCAATGTTTGAGGTTAATAATTAAATTTATGCCGAGTTGGAGAACTCCAGCAATGCATAATAAATAAGTCAGAACAACATTTATCAAATATTTTAGACTTGACCAAGTTTCTCGATGATAACCCAACTGGTCGGTAGAGAACTAATTAAATAATGTATTTTAACTCATGAATTATTAATTCAGGCCAGCAAGTAAACGAAACTGGATAATTTGAACCAGTACACGCAGATTTGGATGAACTATTCAATATAAAATGAAACGGTCATGTGGTTGCTGCGATCTTCATTAAATCCCTTAAAGAAACACTATATAGTAATATTGTTTTTGGATTTAATTAGGCAACAAAATAAACGCAAGACCTGAAAGTAGATTGTTCTAAATCGATAGCTGAATTGATTCCAACAATTTTTAATGTATCTTACATTTTTTTTACATTTGCAAATAATGCTTTTACTCCTTCAGTGCGCTATAAAAAAATTAGCTTGTTCTTGATTCAGAGCAATAAGGAGATTTCAAATGCATTCCTAAAACGTATTTCTCAAACCGGCCACATGCACGTGCAAGTTTCATTGATAAAAAAGGGGTAAAACCTTTAATTTTGGAAATGTGGTTATTGTTTTGAATTGATGAAACAATTCTCTAATCGGGGTGTCTGGGGTCTTGCGTTTATTATGTTACTATACAAGCTGTAACATAATTAACCCAAGACTGGAAAGTAGTTTGTTCTAAATCGGTAACTGAATTGATGCCAATAATTTTTAATGTATTTAATAAAAAAAATTATTTGCAAAAATTCTTTTACTTCTTAAAAACTACATTTATTCTTGATTCATAGCAATAAGGAGATTTCAAATGCATTCCTAAAACGTATTTTTAAAACCGGACACATACACGTGCAAGTTTCATTGATAATTGGGGTATAAAAGAGCGTAATAAAGGTTAAAAATCTTAAAATTTGGTTTTCGTCTTGAATTCATGAATTAATTATCTAATCAATGTGTCTGAGGTCTTGCGTTAATCACGATACACCTTGTATAGGTCTGGGCTTTGTCTGGGAAAGGACCAAATTTCACCGATAATGTTGTCAAAATGTAATAATAACATACTTTATTACAAATAAAGTATTATGACAAAAATAAACAAAATCGAAGATGTTATCATGATACAATAAAGCGGCCTTATCGCTTAAAGCGATTGCTTCCAGGCAACCTTTAGGTACAGGACAGAGATGTTTAAAGTAAAATAGAAATGGGTAAGGTGCAAAATGAATAAAGTATTCTAAAATAAAATATTAAATAAACCATATCAAAATGTAATAGACCCTATTGTCCGGTCTATTGTCGTTATACCAGGTACTATTCCAGACTCCAGTCTATTGTTACACCGGAAAGAGGTCATTGCCATTCTTTGGGAATATTAAGTCACATGTCTTTCAAAAATGTTCAGGCATTTTTTTTATTAAAAAAATATCAAAATCGTTCAACAATTGACGGAAATATCGGTGAACATACATTAAAAAAGCATACATACAGACAAACATAGAAACTCCGCCTTTTTGAAGTCAGTTAAAAAACGTAGCCCACACTAGGAACTACTCCTGTATCGTGGGTGCCTTTACAAACATGAAATTCACACGCACAAACACCCAGACCGAAACAATCATTTGTGGGTCAACAAAGATTGGTCACGTGCAGAAATCGAACCCGCGACTACTTTATACAGTGGGCGGAACGGCTTAAGCTATTTTAACCACTTTTTTTTTTCTACCTGGGGAAAATCCTGCGTAGGACTTCTGCGAGCCTCGGGATCACATCATTGTTACGCACCGGTGCCCCTCTTGTGCTTCGCTCTGACGAGCCCGCCCGCCATCGGTGCACCGACGCGGTGCTCACGGCGACGTGGGTCACACCACGCCGCCGTCCTTCTCAGGGTTGCTCGTGAAGGACGCTCAGGGCCCCCGCCCCTTGCATCCGCGACCCCGAAGGCCCCCCTGCTAATGTTGTAGCAAGGGGGTGGGGGGCTAAAGCTATTTTAACCACTGGTCTAAGTCGTCCGTAAATAGAAAAATTCTCAGAGTCGGTAAATATACAGCAATAGGCTGGCAACCCAACATCGTCGGCGAAAATTAGGTGTACACAGTACAACTCTGCCGCCTCCGCTAGGTGAGTATAACCGTGACGGTGATTATTTTTTTATAAATTTTAGTAAGAAACCTTCTACAAATAGATAATTTTTTGTGTAAAGTGTTATATTTTATTTATAGAACGACCTATGTTAGTCTCAGAAAGATTCCTTTCAAGATTGCCTGGTTGATTGAGTTATTAAACCTCGCAGCGACGGCTTGCGTAGCTCAAACGATCTCCAACTTTCCGTTACATTTTTCTATACAAAGAGACCCTTCGAAATATTGGCCTTTAGTTAGAGTTAGTGTCAAAAGAATGTGTATTACCCTGCTCTTTCTATAAATATCCTGAGGAAGTAGTAATTCAGAAGTTCACTATTGTGATCACAATATGCCGAACTACCCACTCAAGGGGAAAATGCGGAGGGTGCGATAATAATAGAGGGTAGGTATCGATACTTACTATTAGTATAGGAACATGAAATCGTGTGTGTTAATATTATTTACTTGAAATATTTTAGAAAAACGTGTAGGTATGTGAACGGGGAAGCGATGGCAATTTATGAGAAAATCGTTACTACAGTTCCGTACACAGAACAAAGAAGATTAGCATTTATTCAGTGGTTCAGTGGTACTTTAATTAGTCAAAATAGCAATAGTTTTGCATTCTTAGACTAAGACTTGTGAAGGGTAAAGAGTAAAAATGGTGTTTAAAAGCGGCTCCGGTTACGCACTAATGGTCGGTTTCAATACTCAACTCAAGGATACATTTGCTTGTTCGATTTTTGAAATCTGGCAGTGTTCGATTTTTGAAAATTTGTTCGAAAGTTGTTAACGTGTGTGTGCGTGCGTGCGTGCGTGCGTGTGTGTGTGTGAGAATGATCTACGCTGTTGGCCGCGTGACCTTTACAGCTTTACCGGACCAGAGGGCGAGCGTGCAACCACTACGCTCGAGCCAGAAGGGCAAGGGGGCAACTAGCTCAAGGGCGCCTCAAGGAGGAACGGCCTCGGCTTGGGCAGTCGCTATGGAGAGGACGTAACGTGTGCGTGTGTCCGTACTACAATTTATTCCCCCTATGGGTATAGTATTTTTTAATGTGAGATGGGTACAGTGACAGTTGTAAGTATCAAAGAAAATAATACTTTATTCAATGGGAATAAGAGGCATGACCCGATTGTATACTTATAGTTTTATGCCTTAACACCGTTGAATTAAATATTAATTTCGTTTGGCAATTAGAATTGTCACTACCCATCCTATGTGAAAAATACTGTAGTAGATAAATCTTATGCCGTTTTCGCGTTTGCTCATCGAGACAAGTAATTCATCTAAGGCTGTAATGTTATGTCATTTGACAGAAGAACGAATTGCGATATATTCTCTCCTTAAAGATTTATTCAACGTAATTCAGAGACTTCAACTCCTTGATATACATAACCCACAGCAACTAATTTTATTCACGAAAATATAACTTATGCGTAAAGAGTTTTTTTGATGAATAAATGGTAACATAATATTTAAGAGACTACCAGATATTGGGCGTGACTAGCCTTAGAACGTACTCAGTGGCATGCCATTGGAAACATCTATAGGCTGATGATAATTTAGCGCAGCGCAGCTTGAGCTTGAGCCCACTGTGTCTAATAGTCGCGGGTTCGATTCCCGCACAAATCTTTGTGTGATCCACAATTATTTGTTCCGGTCTGGGTATTTGTGTTTGTGAATTTTCATATTTGTAAACGCACCCACGACACAGGAATAAATCCTAGTGTGGGGCTACGTTTTTAAAAAAAACAAAAAAACAAACAAAGATTATGATGATGGTGATGTAGCATTACAGTGAAAAGATCTAGGTCGGTACCTACCTACCTTCCCCGGTGGGAAGACCTAGACTATCTTACCATGACCAAATATACAGTGTCTTATCTGAAGGGCAAGAGTCTCCGTAACCGGCGAGCGTGTATGAGACGAACGACGACGAGAGTGGAGGAAGGTAATGAATTAATGAACCTGTTGGAACTCTGTACTCTCTGTCTACCCCGCAGTGATCTGGTGTGATGATACAGATAGATAGACTTACAGACAAACATGTACTTACTGAAGATTACGCCAAAAATGTCAATGCCAAATCCGCTACACTATAGCCAAAAGATTCGTCTCCTGAAACATTGACGTTTTTGTCCAACCCAATTTGTATAAAATAGGATTAAGGTAATTTCGGTGGCACTGCGCTACAAAGAGAACGGAGCGTTTTGTGCAATTAAGGTAAGATCAATTGGTTGTTTTGTATTTATGAATACAAAATAGGTTATTAGCTGCTGCTGTTAAGTTAAAATCTTAAATCTGTGCAATTAATTTGATTAGTGAAATAATTTAATAAATCAGCCCATACAATCCCATTGCTGGGCAAAAGCCTTCTCTCAAATATAGGTGAGAGATAATAGGTATATAATGCTCCATCATGTGGACGCAGTGGGGTTGGTTGAGGCCGGTTTGTGACCACTTGCAGTTGTAGCTTAGTGGGCCCCCCATTTATTTGGCTTCCAACTTGGCTTAATAGCCACCATATAAAGTGGTAACTGAGACTTAAGTCTTAGTAAGCCTGTCAACACACGGAGATGATCATACCAAACTTTGTAATTTTTATTTTTTTTATTTTATTTAATTTAACTACTAGCAGTTTCCCGCGTCTTCCGATAGTACTCGGTCGACAACAGCGCCACCTACCGGGTCTATGTTATACAGCTTTTGTTACTACTGATTAAGGTAGCTTCCTAATGGAGAAATTTTTTTGAAATATCTCCAGTAGTTTTTGAGTTTATTCGTTACTCTTTATAATATTAGTGTAGATGGGAGTTGAAGAAACCGCAGAAGTCTGTAGGAAAAGAACCTGTTGGAAATCTGCCTCATAAGGGATCTGATGTGACGATAGACAGGTACATAGATTTTTATTATTATTTACATTTAATTTCAAACATTTTTAAGCTTTTCGGATACTCGTTTGTCTACGGTACTAGTCGATCAAACTCCAACGGTACCCTGTCCCTCGTAACCTAACAGTGAAGTAAAATTAAATTGTTACATAAATAATCTCAATTGTTTCACAAATTTTACATTATTAACAAGTTTGGGAGATAAGTAAAGGTACACAGCAAGTATCTAATCCCTGATATTCGGGTCCCGGCACGTATCGGCCCCGGCTGGTCTTGGTTTGCTGCGCAATTTGATAATACATTTTAAAAAGTATTAGAGCACAGAGAATTTGTTGATATAGCTAACATAAACACCATAACGCCTATATTCCCCATGTAGGTTGGCAGAGGTGTACTGTATTCATATGTCATATCGCCGACGAAGTTAGGTCTCAACGTAACAGGGGGTGAGCCTACTGCCATACACCGGGCACAATTCCAGACTTCGGAATGATACTGGTAATTTCTCGATACAGAAAGTACCTTTGACCGACCTAGGATTTGAACCTTGAACCTCGTGATTGCTAGGCGCATTATTCGCTACTAGACCAACAAGATTTTTTTTACCTGCAAATAATATTTAAAGAGCAATCTAATTATCTATGACGACTTCAGTAGAGTCTCTCAACAACTGGGTCTTAAAATGAACATGGATAAGACGAAGATCACGTCAAACTTCTATGTAGTACCCACTTCTGTAAAGGTTGGAGACTCTATGCTCGAAGTTGTTGACGATTATATATACCTGGGACAAAGAATCCAATTAGGTAGGTCCAACTTCGAGAAAGAGGTCAATCGTCGAATCCAGCTCGGCTGGGCAGCGTTTCTCGTCCCAAATACCGCAGTGTCTCAAGAGAAAAGTCTTTGAGCAGTGTGTGTTGCCAGTGATGACTTACGGCACTGAGACATGGTTGCTTAAGATGGGCCTCATAAGAAGGCTCAAGATACCCAAAAGCGAGGGAGAGAGCTATGCTCTGAGGTACCCTGCGGGATCTAATTAGAAACGAGGAGATCTGCAGGAAGACCAAAGTCACTGATATCGCACTTAGAATTGCTAAACTTAAGCAGCAGTGAGCGGGGCACATTGCTCGTAGAAGGAGTTCTACGAGCACCAGGTCATCAGTCCATCTTGTAGGGAGCTACAATTTCACAATTGTAGCTCCCTTAAGATGAAGATTACAATTGTTTCTATTATTTTGAGTATATTATTTCTTTTAGTTTCTTTTTGTGTGTCTATAGTAGAACAATAAAGTATTATTTATTTATCACAAACTTTTGTATTTTGTGGTTTTAGGTTTTATAGTCAAAAATATTTCTAATAATGCCTACAGCCTTTGATCACTAACGTGCGAAATATCGCCGTGAGTTTAAGATTTCCTATACACGTTGGAGTGTGTTAGATTTTGTGTATAAAGTACTGCACCTTCTTCTACCTTAACCAATCTGCATTATGTCGTTCCATCATTCACTAATGAAAATTAGTGATACTCCACCACACAGACCCGTAGGTCTGTGGTGGAGTATCGATGACAGTAAAAGTAGTGACCTCCTGGTAAATCATGGTGTTCCACAAGGAAGTATTCTTGGTCCTACCTTGTATTTGGCATACGTGAATGATATGTGTAATTTAGAATTAGGAAAAGGAAAGTTGATTGCTTTTGCGGATGACACTGCCTTGCTTTTTACTGCGGATTCCTGGGAAAACGCATTTGATGCAGCGCAATCTGGCTTTGACAAGGTAATCAAATGGCTGTCAAGCCACTTTTTAGCACTTAATGTCGACAAAACAAAATATCTGACGTTCACCATTAAAATAAATAGAGCACTGGATACTAGACAATTTTCATTAACTGCTCATAACCACGCTAAAAATATACATCAAATATGTAACTGTCCGAAGTTGTCAAAAGTCACTACCATCAAATATCTTGGGATAACCCTAGATGAGAAACTAAGCTTTGCTCCGCACATTGATTTATTGACAGCCCGAGTGGGTAAACTTATATTTATTTTTAAAACTCTTAGACATATAGCTGAACCAGAATTGCTAAAAACAGTATACTTCTCACTATGTCAATCTATATTGATCTATTGCATCTCCACCTGGGGAGGTGCTCCTAAAAATCGACTAATAAAGCTTGAAAGAGCTCAGAGAGCTGTATTAAAAGTAAGCACATTTAAGCCTCTACGATTTCCTACTGAGGAACTCTATCAATATTGCAATGTTCTGACAGTACGCCAACTATTTATCCTGCATATAATTACTAAGCAACACAGTGTAGTCCATTGGTCGCCACCAGCCTCCTTTTCCCGTACTACGCGTAGATTTAGTATATCTAGACCATACGATTGTAAAACCTCATTTAGCAGGAAATTTTACTATTTTTTGGGAAGTTTCCTTTACAATAATATTAATAAGAATCTGGATATCAAGTCGACATCTAAATATCAATGCAAAAAAACATTAATAAAATGGTTATTGCAAATTAATTATGACGAAACAGAAAAACTTCTTCATCCTATACAATAAATGTAATTTTAAATTTAAATAGATTTAAATATATAACACAATACTCTAATTAATTTAATTAATAATATTATATATATATACAGAAAAACTCACACATACTTACCAATTAGGGAAAGCATCTCAATTATCAATTATATTTTTTAATTATATAAATTCCAAGTATCAAATATTAATTAATTGTATACATTAATAGGTGCCATAATGATCAAATTTAGAGTCACTGGAAGGTTGCTGGTGCTTATAGCTCAGGGTTTACCTATTTTAAGCACCAGCAGTACATTATAAGCCACAATAAACGGACCTCACTAATATATCTCAAAAATGAAAATGTATAAATTTGGACTACTAATATATTTAATAATTATGAAATTATGTACCTCTATACTCATAAATTATGTGTCATCAATTGTGCTAGAATAAAGTTTATATTGAATGCTAAATAAATAAATTATTATTATTATATTATTATTCAAAAATGGAGTGATATGTGAGCGAGGGGCAACCTGAAAACAAAATTGAGCACATGCATTCTGTTCGCGTTGGATTAATTGTTCAGTTCTACTGTGCAGACATCCCTGCCTACTCAGTAGAACTGAACATATATAATGTCACAGTAATTAAGTTTCGATAGAACCAAGGATTCACAAAGCAGTAGCCTGATCTCCTCGCTCAGGTAAGGCCGAATTTTATACAACAGTCTTAGCCGATAAAAACAGTTTCGTGCACCCTCAGCAATATGTTTTTCAAAACGCAATCCGCTATCCAAAATCAAGCCTAGATTCCTAGCTTCAGTAACACCCTCAACAGTCCGACCATCAACTACAACATTGAGTGACCCACCCCGAAGGTTATGGAGGTTTTTTCTTGTGCCTATAAGCATGTACTTCGACTTATTGGGGTTTAATATAAGGCAATTAGATTTAGCCCATGTCGACACATCCATTAAATCCTTATTAATTTTGTTTACAGCATCTAAGTAATTTGAAGAGGGAAAGGAGTGATATAGCTGTAGATCATCTGCATACAGGTGATACTGGCAATGTGTAATTCTGTTAATAATATCAGCACTGTACAGAATAAAGAGAATCGTTCCAAGTATAGAGCCTTGTGGGACTCCGCGAGTGACAGGCTGTTGTGAGGAGTGTGACTTTGAACCATCAGGCTTAGTGATTTCAACATATTGTCTCCGACCACTAAGGTAGCTATGAAACCACTTCACTGCTTGTGTGTCAAATCCATAGTAAACAAGCTTAGACAATAGTAAAGACACATTAATAGAGTCAAAGGCGCGTGAGAAATCAAGTAGTACCAATATACTGCCCATGCCTTGGTCCTGCGTAGACAGTAGATTATCAACAACATCAAGCAGTGTTGTGGTGGTGCTGTGCTTTTTCCGGAAGCCAGACTGTGCCCGAGGAAGGATGTCATTTGCCTCAAGAAATGCAGTGAGCTGTATACACACTATTCGTTCAATTATTTTTGACAGGCAGGGTAGAATACTAATCGGCCGGAGATCCTGCACGAAGACAGGATTGCTCACTTTTGGAGTAGGCTTAACAACAGCAACTTTCCAGCTGTCAGGAAAAGTTCCTGTCTCTATAGGGGTATTAATTATGTTTATAATTGTATCCAAAGATTTTGGCAACGTCAACATTATTATATCTAAGGAAATACCATCCGAACCCAGTGCATTAGACTTAAGACTGTTTATGACTTTATTGACAGTTTCGTTGGTTACTGTATTTAGGGAGAAGGTGGCAAGGCTGTTCCTATGATATTCATAGTAGGTTAATTGGGAGATAGAGACAGATGCTTCACCGGGAACATTAAGAAAGTGGGCATTAATAAGTTCAGGATTTTCAATTTGGGGTGGGAGTTCTGTGCTTTGCTTTTTGCCGGGATTGCATATAGCTTTTAAGTTTTTCCACAATTTTTTAGAATTTTTAAAGTTTTTGTTTATATGTTGCGTAAAATAACTCTTTTTTTCGTTTTCTATAGAAACTATCACCAATTGTTTCATAGTTTTGTAGTTTATTTTTTGTACATCTGTTCTGTATTGCTTATATTTGTCATGGTAGCTGTCCCTGATTTGCATCATGTCTTTAACGGTGTCAGTTATCCAGGGATGCTGACGATCCTGAAATTTAGCAGTCAAGAAAGGGGTACATGGAAAATGAACAAGGCCACAAGAAGATCTGAGTATGTTAGAACCATTTTGCTTACGTCATTATGATATGATCTTCAATAGTCCCAATTCACACTATTAAGGTCATTATGCAAAAGATTCGGCAATATATTTTTAAAAGGTCTGTAGGTATATACGGCCTATTTAGTCGAATCCACATTTGCTCTACCAATGATGCTGGAGGGTGCTGAAGGATGAAATTTCTAACAGCCTTTCGTATGTAAAAACCTACTACACCACCTCCCCTCCCTCCACGAATATGGTTAGGACGGGGGGAGTGGCGGTTTTAAGCTTTCAATTGCTACAATGAATTCGTCATGGCCTGTGCGAAGTGATCCCGCATTAAAGAGACCAACTCTGAGATGAGAAGTACTAATTATTGATCATAATTATTAATGTATGTATTAGCTTGCAGATAATTTTTAATATATAACTAGATATGTAAATAATAACAAAGGCATACAGAATTGTAATTACAAAAATTGGTTTAAATATTAATTCATAGTTAAAATGAGATACGGTGATTGAATTATTCCAAAGAGAGCATGATATACAGATTAACTCAAAACAATGACAGTGGTGGCCTGGAGATTCCGTAACAAGCATATAAGTTCTTCTAAGGTTAGGGTGGTGCAAAACTGGTAAAAAATGTATATAAGCGGGGACTACTACGTATGATGAGATATGTTTTATTATTAAATATAGATAGCATAGAAATAAATAGTAAGTCACTTTTTTTAATACATTATATATACAATATTATATATTATATAGGACAGGTCAACGAAATTGGTGCTAACTATGTTTTCCCCCACACAACACTCTAAAATTACATTAGTGCAAGGCGATAGATACAGAACATATATCAAAGGATACATAGACGAGTAACAGGCGACGAAAATGAAGCGGCAGGACAGCGTCGCATTTGATGTTGTACACAGTGAGACCATCTCCTTGCCTTGCGTAGATGCAGCCGCGCCTCGTCTAGGAGAACCGCCACCGCCGTATTCAATTTAAACCATACATTAAATCTGGTTGCCACTAAACTGGAAGTATTCTCATGTTCAGTGCGATTTTGAAAGGGTAACCTTACGTGTTTTATATTATCTCATATATTTGGTTCATTCTTCATTTTAGTATTTTTTATTTTTCTACGTATTATTATTGTTGTATTATTTTAATTTCTATAATATTTTTCACATAAAATTTCAGTTACAAAAGACAGTTCTAAGTGCCTATCTATCTATCTATCTATCTATATCATCACGCCAGCTCCCTCGCGGGGTAGGCAGAGAGTACAGAGTTCCAACAGGTTCTTTCCTTACATACCTCTCTGGCTTCCTCCACTCTCATAGTTGGTCTCATACACACTCGCCGGTTACGGAGACTCTTGACTTGCCCTTCAGATAAGACACGGTCTATTTGGTCATGGTAAGATAGTCTAGGTCTTCCCCGGCACCTACATCCTTCCACTTTCGCATTGTATATCTGTTTTGTCATTCTTTCTTCTGGCATCCTTTCTATATGCCCGAACCAACGGAGCATCTCTTCTCATCTTTACACCGATACTATCTTTCATACCTACTCGCTTTCTTACTACGCTGTTGCGAATACGGTCGGTCAGCGTGACTCCGCACATCTTCCGCAGAGATCGCATTTCGACCGCATTTATCCTGCTTTCGTTCTCCTTCTTACATACCCAACTCTCACTGCCATATAACAGCGTTGGGACAAGCACTCCGTTATGCATGGCCAGCTGCGCCTTTTGGCTTAAGTGCCGGCTCCCAAGTAGCCTTCCCATCGCACCATTCACTCTATTACCTGCATTCACTCTTCTCTCTATATCAGCGGTGTATTTCCCATCCTTACTGAAGGCGCATCCAAGATATACAAACTCATTCACTTGCTCCAGCACATCGTTACCAACCACAATCCTTGCATTCGTTCTGGTTTCTTCCCGTTCAAAAACCATAATTTTGGTTTTCTTCACATTCAAATGTAAGCCATTATTCATGCAGTCGTCTCTCATAACTGTGACTAGTGTTTGCAGATCAGTGGCTGTTGGCGCTATCAAAACCGCGTCATCTGCATACAATAGGTGGTTTATCACTAGATCACCCATTTTTACCCCTTCAGTCATCGCACACAGTCTTTGAAGACTTTTATCCAGATACACTATAAACAGTCTAGCGGACAACACGCAACCCTGCTTGACACCGATTTTAACGTCAAACCAAGGTGACATGTTACCACCCACCCGTACGCATGCCTTGCTGTCCACGTAGGTGGACTGGACGGCTCGCAACAGGGTGCCGTTTATACCATACTCTGGCAAAATGTCCCAAAGTCTCTTTCGCACTACTCTATCAAACGCCTTCTCCAGGTCCACAAAACCGCAGAAAACCTTCCGGCCTACTGCCAGATGCTTTTCTACGATGTTGCGGAGGGAGAAAACTTGATCCGAACATCCTCTTCCAGACCTGAAACCTCCCTGTGCCTCACACAACACTCCATCGGACTTCTCGCGCATTCTCCGTTCAATAATTTTACCATACACCTTAGCTGCCAAGCTGATCAAACTGATGGCCCTGTAATTGGCGCAGTCATATTGTGAGCCCTTGCCTTTATACAAGGGTACTATGACTGCGCGGCGCCAATCTGTAGGGACTCTACCGGTCTTCCAGCAAAGATTTGCGAGGACCCAAAAAGCGTCCCGGACGCAAGTTCCACCATATTTATTCATCTCGGCAGATATCATGTCTATTCCCGCAGCTTTACCATTTTTCATACTTCGTATCGCCCATTCAACTTCTTCCATAGTGATGTCCTCTGTGGATTCTGGTGCCGCAAACTCGCCTCTGGGCTCGTCTGTGGCACCAGCATCCGGGGCATTCTCATACATTTCTCCAAAGTATTCACTCCACCGGTTTAGCACAGCTTGTGTGTCTGCAAGAATGTCACCATCCTTAGATTTTATCTTTTCCATTCTGGAGCCTGACGAATCACCTCGAGCCTTTCTCACCTTGCTCCAAAAGAGTTTGGTGTTATTCTCGAAGTTCTTCGTCAGCCTCTCCTCCTCAATCACACTAGCTCTTTCACGCTTTTCTTTCACTAAGGTTTTGGTGGCATTCTTGCATTGCCGGTATATTTCTTTCTTCATCTCCGTCATACTGTCATTTAGATTCAAAGAAGAGACATAGTCCTGCCACGCTTTCTTCTTTCTTTCTACAGAGCTTTTTAACTCTGTGTCCCACCATGCATCCCCTTTTGCTGTGATATGCTTCTTTGAGCAGCCACATACTTCTTTCGCTGATTCTACCAAACTCTCTTTCAGACAATTCCAGCATTCATCTATGTTTGAGTCCGAAGAACCAGCTGTCAAAAGCTTGTCCTGGACTCTGTCTTCATACGTTCTCCTCACGCTCTCATCTTGCAACCTTTCAACCTTGATTCTTTCAAGGCCTCCGAAGGGGATACGCTCTCGCCAGTGCCTCCACTTCCTGAACAAACCACTGAACCGCGCAATTACGAGATAGTGGTCCGATTCAAGAGTGGGGCCTCTATATGCACGGGTATCTTGAAGTTTACTTCGGAGACGGTTATCTACCAGGATCAAATCTATCATGCTTTTCTGTTCATTTCTTCTCCACGTATACATATGAATATCCTTGTGTTGGAATATTGTATTGGACACAAGGAGACCTCTTTCCAAACACACATCTACAATAAGCTTACCTGCATCATTCACTCTCTTATCACCATAAGGACCCAGAGCAGCGTCGCAAGTTTGCCGCCTGGTTCCCACCCATCCGTTCAGGTCGCCACACAAAATCACCTTTTCATTCGCATCAGCCAGATCCAGAACTTCCCTGACATTATCCCAAAACTTCT
Organism: Phalera bucephala; assembly: GCA_905147815.2. Lineage (NCBI taxonomy): Eukaryota > Metazoa > Arthropoda > Insecta > Lepidoptera > Notodontidae > Phalera > Phalera bucephala. The sequence continues at coordinate 25,450,746 of LR990613.1, read as the reverse complement.
CCAGGTCCGGGGGTGTCGACGAGCTTACAGGAGCGTAGGCTCCAACCAAAAACACTCTAGTGACACCCAGTTTCAAGCGGACCCAGAGAAGTCTCGCATCATGCAGGCCATAATCTCTCACTCCAGAGGCCAGGCGACGGGACAACAAGATACCCACCCCCATGCTGGCACGATCGCTCTGTGGCACTCCAGACCACAGAGCCATCATGCCGTCAGGGAGATCACAGGCTTCACTGCCCCTTCGCTTAGTCTCTGTTACACACAGAGCATCCAGGCGTCTCTCTTTCATTATATCAATCACCTCATGCATCTTATCTTCCATACCACCTCTTACATTCCAGGTGCCTATTCGGCACTCTGCACCCCACGACTCGCCAGTTCGGGCCTGGCGTGATGGGTGGCGGCCCTTATCGCCGCTTCCACCTATGTTCGTACCGACGGGGGCGGGCCGGTACGCGTCGCCTCGGGGGGACGCCCTAGCCCGCACTGCGGTACTTGTTCGGTCCAAGATTGCAGCCGTTCTAAGTGCCAAAATTAATATTTATTTTAATGGTATTAAGGCATAAAACCATAAGTATAGAAACGGGCATGCCTCTTATTGCCATTGAATAAAGTATAATTTTCTTTGACACTTACAACTGTCACAGTAACCTAACATGATAAATAATATAATTAGTTTAATATTTCATTATTCACAAATCATTATTGTGACTATACTACCAAATTGGGAACTCATGTGATGGTATCTGTATCATTGTGTGTGAAATAAATAATATATATTTCTATAGGTGTTACGTTGTCTACTTACTTCCGATTGCGTTGCAGTGTATCCACGTACTCCGCATCTCCAGCGCGTGTTTGAACCGTTAGTGTTGGCAGGTAATGATACGTGACTAGGTAGGGCTCAATTCGACATTACTTTACCTTGTAAAATACCATTTACAACTACAGTCAAGTTTATAGAATAACAAACCATTAGAGATTAATCCGTACATTAACTGTTGACTGTCTGGTTTATTTATTTATTTATTCTCCATGCACTTATGTACATAGGCGGTTTTAATGTGTGTATTTTCTACCAATTAGTCTACTTTAGGGGGTGTGGTGCAAAAAGACACGAAGCTAAGTCATTTTAATTTAAAAAGCATTTTTAAAAACAAGATTTTATAGCAAAAACACAACGTAAATAAATATCTTGCTTAGTTGAGGAGTTCCCATGGCTTCCTTCCGGCCCCATCATCAGACTTTGGACATCATACGGGTCCAAAGTACTCGTCAAGACAAATCCAACGAGCCCAAACACGGTGAAGTTATATTGAGTAGTCGGGTGGTTCCATTAGCCACCTTTCGGCTTCATCATCAGACCCCAAACACTATCTGGTTCTAAAGAACTCGACAATATCATTCTAACAAGTCCAAATACGAGGAAGTTACTTTGTAAAGTTCACATGTTCCTATGGCTATTTTCCGATTCCATCATCAGACGCTCCATGGATCATATTATTGCATTGTCATCGAGTTTAAATATTTAAATATCATCTCAATCGGAGATTCGCAAGTGCTTAAAAAATGGATCACACAATTTGAACCATAAAGACAGACAGACAGACATACTAACATTGCAAGTTAAATCAAAGATACAAATAAAAATTATATACATAAATACTTAAATAAATATAAACCTTGTTGGTTTAGTGGACAACGTACGGAATAGAACGCTTAATGGTAGCGGTCACGAAGTCTTGGATTCAAATTCTAGGTCGAACTAAGTGTGGTTTTGGTACCGAAACATTTTCAACAACCGTCCGGAGTCGGGATCTGTGCCCGGAATAATGGCAATAGGCTCGCCCTCTTATTACATGGGATCTTCGACGATATGCGGGTGTAGGTATGCACCTCTGCAACCCCCCGTTCAAAGAATATAGGCGTGACGATGACTTCGTACCTCTCAGACCAAGTATAACCATATTAAAAGTAGTGTCCGACCGTGGGTCGATTTTTGTCCAAAGCCGATTAATAGGCCATCGCCAAAATCTTCGGCCGAAGCTGAAGGGGAAGGTTTAATAACCTTAAGAAATTTGGTTTAGTTCAAGAAAATTAAAAAAAAAATTATGGTGTCTGAAATATAGAAGAATCTATAGATATGATGAAATCGCCAAGCGTAGCGTAAATAGCTTACGCTACAAAATGTAAGTAGCTGGCCCGTACATATTTAAAAGCATTTGTGAGTCGTAAATTGTAATAGATCGTTAAATTTCGGTGCTTGCTGGAAACCTTCGGCGTCGGCCAAAGATTTGGCCGAAGGTATGGTATTTTTGGCCGAAGGCGGCCAAGCCGAAGCTGAAGCCGAATCTTCGGTCGGACATTACTAATAAGTTTCAGTCAAAGTATAGGCACACTGATTGAATCCATAATGATAACACCAATAAAAATAAAGACACAGAATTAAGATCACATGATTTATTGATATTTTATTTTTATTTTGAGCTACATGATATACCCATTATGTACAAATTCATACTTATACGCTATATAATATATTTTGTAACAATAAGCAACAATATTAACTGCGTAGACTTCCACGAAATTATCCACATAATATACATTTTTGTATACTCCCTATATAATAGTATAATTTTTATAAGAACTTTATGGTCATCGAATATTGATGCAGCATAGGTTAGTTTTTTGTTTGCCAGTAGCAACGTCGTATGTGCCAATGTTTATATTTGGCATAAACGACTTTATTTGGTAACTATTAAAGTCGTAACTGCAGTGGCCATGATATGGTAGAACAAACATGAAGCGATGTAGCCCAATGCGAGTCGTTGTTTTTTTTACACTAGGCATTATTCCTGTGTCATGGGTGCGTTTACAAGAATGCAGTTTAATACACAAATATTTGGACTGAAAAAAAACGTGTAGTGTGCCATGACGCCTTTTCTACAGACGCTTCTCATAATTTACATTAAACGGTTACGGCACGAGTTACGGTAAAGATATGGAACGGTGGCTGGCTGGGCAGAAACGTCAGGAATCTTTTACACTAGGTTTGGTCAACGACAATAATTAGGTTTATTGAGATCGAACAGGTATTTGAACGGATAGTTGATAGCTTGGTACATCAATAAAGAGGAGACCCTTACACTCAATTCTGGGAATTTAGTATTTTAGGATGATAATTACATCATCTTTCAATAACCTCTGGCTGCTTTGTCACGGCATTTTGAGGAGAATTTACAAATTTCCGCAACTTTAAGCTACAATTACAAATTTCAAGGATAAAACACAAGAAAAATGTAGAAGATTAATATTGAAGCCGTGTTCAATATCTGACTAAAATTGTTTTTAGGATTATAAAAAGAAAAAATTGATATTACTATTTCGTTACTGTACTGAACTGAATATTGCATTGATCTGTAGTACAGTGCGTGGCAATTGTTGTAGCACACAATTTATTAAACGAGTGTGATTGTTACTGTAATAATAGCCGGGGATTTTGACGGATTTTCAATTAAAAATGCTTGAGTTTAATATTACATGAAACTGACCTAATAATTGAAAAATGACATTTATGGAAGCGAGAAAAATAGCAAGGCAATAAGTACAAAAGCTATGTGACATATGTAGGAAAAGGAACTTACGTTATATGCTCAATATATGCCATATGCCACATTTCAAAGGCATAGACGAAATAAACAAATTGTATTTGTAAAGGTAAAAAAGAAATAAATAATTATACCCAAAAAAATGTAATTAACACTGTGGTTATAAAGAGTAATGTAATAAGTCGATATTAATAATATATTTTTATTCATTTCACCCATAATGTGCCATATTTATTACCTAGAACTGTACTAGCCTGCCAAATTATATATTTTGATCTTTAATTACTCAATATAAGATTTCTAACATTTCATTTTCGCTAGTTAATTACAGTATTCTCTATACGTTTCTAAAGTATGCGAATATTTTTGATATCAAACTCGCTTTATTACTTATCCCTGTACAACATCAGTAGATGTTGCTTAATTTATTTTACAACAATAATTTGTGTTATTATAAATAATCTACAGTGGTTAATAAATGTTATGTAGAAAATACTATAGTGGAGTCGCCAAACGTAAAAGCAATGTTACATTTAATTATTATAGCAATAACAAAAAAAAACAATTTTATTCGCATCGATTCGATTCAGGCAATCGATTGAAATCTCAATTGACGTAAGGTATAGTCAGCAAGAGAAGTAGGTGATCATTCGTAATTTAAATATTAAATTAACCAATCTTCTTATCTTACACACCTTGGTTATCATTGTTTAATATGGCCGTATGGAAAAAGGTGGACAGAATCTCGCTAAACAAAAAGTGAAACTCGCACCATAGTAAGACTATTGGTCGCCATTACGCAATGGACCTAATATGACAGAAGGCGTTTTCATAGTGAGAAAATTAAATCCGTGTGGCTTACTATTGGGCTCCACTTTTTGTTTTGTAAGATTCCGACTGCCTTTTTATGTTATCAAAACTATACTTAGTTGGAGCGCCGTAGAGTGACGCATTCCCGGAACTCTTCGAATAATCGACATGTAAAGAAGTGTTTTGTTTTATCATCCGAAAGAAAATTAAACGTTTCAGTGAGGTTTTGTATTTATTAAAAAACATATCACACATATTCGAAAGGTGTAGATTTAGAGAAACAAAAGTATGTAAAACCATTTCAACTTTACAATAAATGGACTCTCTTATTCAACCGTCTGTACATGCCTTTATGACAACAATAATATGCTTTTTCGTACACTGTGACTAGGTAAAATACATACCTAAGTATAAATATTAGTAATTTACAAAATATTTACATTGCTATAGATAATAATTAACTTTATAATCGTATTTTTTTAAACATAATTTTATTTAACCTACTTCACAATTGAAGGAGGTTCTCAATTCGACTGTATGTTTTTTTTTGTATGTATGTTACGCGATTATTCCGCCAATTATGGATCGACTTTGATGATTCTTTTTGCATCCAACTCAGTATAGCTCCAAGGTGGTCCCATTTTAATTACAGCAGTATTGGCCCTTGGACTTGAGAGACACACCAGGGAACTCTTTAACGACCAACAATACAGATGTTAACTGACTTCCGAAAAGAAAGATTCATCATTCGTTTATGCTTTTTATAACTTCTTTGCTAATAAACCGATTGTGATGATTCTTTTTGTATTGGGTTCAGTATAGCTCCAGGGTATTTCCATTTAAACTGTATCGGTAATGGACCTTGGATGTTAAAGATATACCACGGGATTCCTTGACCGCAAACAGCACGAATGTGTAAAATCAGTTACTATGAGCATTATATCGATCCTGTAAGTACCTTACTGTATGATACTATAATATAGGTATATAAATATACATAATTATTTCCTCATCAATTAAAATTGAAATATAAAAATCTTTAAAAAAAAGTGCAACCGACTTCAAAAAGCAAAAAATAAATATTTGAAGTTTTTTTTTAGTATAGTAATGACATTTATTTATATGGAACGGAGGCTCGCAACACCGTGCCATGGGCGTGGTAAGAACTTTTTTAAGATATCAAAATTTTACTGGCTGTAAAATCTTGCATAAAATAATCTGTCGCAATATAAAGTTATATTTGGGCAATCAGTTGTCCAAATAACTATTCCTGTGTCGTGGGCTTGTTTACAAACATACATTTCATATACACAAACACCCAGACCGACACAAACCTTTTTCCTGGAAAGGGTTCCAACAACCTCCTCCTCCTTGCGTTGATTTCCTCATTACTGATGGTCGTGGTCATATCTTAGAAAACAGTATTCTACGGATGATGAGTCGGCATCCACTCCTATCTGCAGCCGAGTGAAGAGCATCGTGGACCGTGGTATCAAGAGCTGTGCGAATCTGATCCGTCCAGCGTGTAGGGCCCCTTCCTCGTGGTCGCTTGCTTTCAATTTTACAGGTCCATCAGTTTTTCGAGGATGTCACTGCCTTTCCTAGCAATGAGACCAAAATACTCCAGAACCCTGCATAGGCAAGTAGTGGACAGTAGATTTTAGATCGTGAGTTCAGCTAGGATTGACACATTGGCGCGGTGTGCTGTCCATGGTATAACTTGCATCCTTTTCCAGCACCACATCTCATCAATACGGTCGCGGTCAGTCTTCTTGAGGGTCTATATCTCGGCACCGTATATTAATATGGAGAACACCAATGCTCGGGCTAAGTTGCTCTTGGTATTGGTAGAGATGTTTCTGTCTTTCCATATTTTATCCAGCTGTGACATGGCGCCTTTTGCCATTCCGATCTTTCTGCGAATTTCCGTCTCACAAGAGCCATTGTTGCTTATATTTGAGCCCAGGTATACAAAGTTGTTTGTAATTTCCAAAGTGAGTGTCCCACTGAGCTCCATCTTGCCTAAGCGATCAACGATCATGAGCTTGGTCTTAGATCTGTTAATTGCAACTCCGAGCTCTTCACCATTGCGCTCCATCCTGTCCAACCAAAGGCCTATCTCGGCTTCACTTGCTGCAAGAAGAGTGGTGTCGTCGGCGTATCGCAGAGTCGTAATCTTACGTCCTCCAATAGTGATGCCACCATTCTAGCCCTCGCATGCTTTCCTCACGATGTATTCGCCGTATCTGTTGAACAGGATAGGTGATACCACCTTTTCGGACACGCTTTTGGAAACTGAACAGATCGGATGTAGTCCTCTGTAGTCAACTCTCACAAATCCATGGATGTTGTAATATAGGGATTGTAGCAGTGCGGTAAGATGCTGAGGTACACCCAATTCTGTTAAAATATCCTACAAGCAGTTCCAGTCAACACAGTCAAAAGCCTTACTGTAGTCGATGAAACATAGGATGACTGGTGTGAACCCACAACCACTTGAGACAAAAAGTCGAGTAGCCAACAATCTAATCAATAGACAAGGCGTTTGTAAGTTTAATGTGGGGTTTGATCAACATATTTTCAATATTCATTAGACAGAACATCAGAACAACTCTTAGTAACAGTTGTACCCCACACGGTAAGTATTTTGGCTAGTGGGTCGCCACACACGTGGGGTAGCAACACTTTATTATTTGTTTGAAATTAATTAACATAATCAAGATAACTTATTTAAGCTTCTTGTTTTTCTTTTTTCTGTTCAAATTCTTTAAATCCCACGAGGATACAATCCATTTTTTTAAACTGTACAATACATAAACGTTATAATATTTAGTCCATAATAGGACGTTTAACATTACACAAGATGTTTTATTGGAGTTAAGAGTTTAATCCTCCTACGCGTTTTATTAATTAATGAAATGTTTACCTACCTGTTATTAATTCAATATCCCTCACTGGCAGATTCTGATTAATTAGAGTTTAAACTTTAGTTGTAGAATGTCTAGTACGTTACTATTCCTAGGTGGATTATGGCCATATAATTTACTTTATTGTATTATATGAGCATTTAAAAAATGCCCACTTATGGGTGTGTGTGTGTTAAAAATGCCCTATGGCTTTTTGCGCTATATGTAACAATAACTACGATGACAAGGGCTGGCTAAGTAAGTGACCAGGAGTAACACTGGTCGGCGTTCATAGTTCCACGACAAAATCATCTAATGCAAAATCATATTATGTATTATTTTAACAATTCTTCCTAAATTTTCTCTTTTTGTTACCACGAAACTTTGTTGTTGAAATTTCGAAATTAACTTTGACGCCCAATCTTCGATTTGAGTACCAAAAAACACAATGTCATGATACTTTATAATATTTAAATAATTTTATCGCTATACAAATCTCATCACTTATTCTTAACGCGTAAAACTTTAGCATATACCAGCAAATAAACTTCATTCTTTCCTCCATTGGCTAACATGTCAGTTTTAAATTTACAATTAAATCCTTAATCAGCTAAGTTTAATCTCGATCGATACAGTGATATGTTAATTATTAGGACAGCATACGATATACAACTCTTAATAAAAGTAACGCACTTTGACAAAAATACGCAATAACATGATGACAAAATTGGAGCACATTAACTTAATTAAAACTTTGAATAAGTTGCTGTTACATTTGTCCTTATTTGTTATGAACAAACGCGGCGAGTTACGATAACTTCGTGATATGATCGTGAAATGATATTCTGTATACCACTGGAGTAACGTTAAACGAATATCACACTCTTATGATTGTTTCTGTTTAGATTGAAATAAATAATCTTTAATCTTTATTAGCCGCTACCGCCGCCTGCAGCATATTCTCACCGACCCTCTCCTGCCCTTACTTCTCTTCTTTCGAATACAGATACTGCACATAGGATTAGACACCGACCTCGCCGGCGAGATCGAAGAATCCCGACCCGCCGACCGATGCAGAGCCTAGAGATGACACCTGGTATATGCCCTCCCCCGTAGCAACTGCCTTCTGGCTCGAGCGTAGTGGTAGCTCGCCCTCATATCCGATAAAGCCCCGCGGCCAACAGCGTAAATCTCTCAAACAAGAACAAAAAAAAGAACATCAACAGGAAGTTATCGTAACGCGTCGCGTTACGTGTTTAATTGCTCATAGCGAATGAGGGCCCAAACAAAATTCTTGGTGCCACGTTATTGCAAATTGATGCCCCATTGTAATGTATCACTTCTAATTGGAATGAAAGGAACATTAAATATTAATAAAATTTGTTATACAGAATTATCCTTAAACTTTGGTCATGGTTTGAGTCATTCTTTGGAAATGAGGTGATAATAAAAAATACTGAAGCATAATGTATTTCGGTCGATGGCACATTTTTGATCACAAACATTAAAATGTTGAAAACTGGATACATTCGTAGAAGCATACTCACAATGAATTTACCGTTTCATTCGTCGAATGATCTAGAATTTAATTTTGATTCGCTATAACTCATTATGCCACTATGCTTGGCGTTTGTGGACTATGAGAAAGCCTTCGATTCGATCGAGACTTGGGCGGTTCTTAGATCTCTCCAGCGATGCCGCATTGACTATCGGTCATCTAAGTGTTGAAGTGCTTGTATAATAACGCCACCATGTCAGTCCGAGTACAGGGGCAGTGCACGAAGGCAATCCCCATAAAAAGAGGAGTAAGACAGGGAGACGTCATTTCTCCGAAACTGTTTACGGCCACCTTAGAGGACGCCTTCAAGCTCTTGGAATGGCAAGGACTTGGCATCAATATCAATGGCGAATACATCACTCACCTTCGATTTGCCGACGACATTGTGGTCGTGGCGGAGTCGCTGGAAGATCTAGGACGAATGCTCGGTTACCTCAACAGAGTATCTCAACAAGTGGGTCTTAAAATGAACATGGACAAAACCAAAATAATGTCTAACGTCCATGTCGTACCCACCGCACTCACCGTTGGGAACTCTACTCTTGAAGTTGTCGACGAATACGAATACATTTACCTGGGACAGGTAGTCCGGTTAGGTAGGTCCAACTTTGAGAGAGAGGTCAATCGACGAATCCAACTCGGCTGGGCAGCGTTCGGGAAACTGCGCAATATCTTCTCATCCAAAATACCTCAGTGCCTTAAGACTAAAGTTTTCAGTCAATGTGTGTTACCAGTGATGATATATGGATCAGAGACGTGGTCTCTTACAATAGGTCTCATAAAAAAGCTCAGAGTTGCTCAGCGAGCTATGGAGAGAGCTATGCTCGGCGTTTCTCTACGCGATCGAATCAGGAATGAGGAGATTCGTAGAAGAACCAAGGTTACCGACATAGCCCTTAAGATTAGCAAGCTGAAGTGGCAATGGGCGGGCCACATAGCGCGTAGATCGGACGGGCGTTGGGGCAGAAAGATTCTAGAGTGGCGACCACGTATTGGCAGGCGCAGCGTGGGACGACCGCCTGCCAGATGGACCGACGATCTTGTGAAAATCGCAGGAAGTCGTTGGATGCAGGTGGCATCGGACCGGTTACGCTGGAAAGCGATTGGGGAGGCCTATGTTCAACAGTGGACAAGTATGGGCTGAGATGATGATGATGATGATAACTCATTATCCGTCACTATTATTTCAATAAGTTTAAATAGCACTGGGCCACACTAGCGTCTAATTAATGTCGTAAATAATTAAACTATATATTCGATGCTAAGCCTCCACTTAAAATAAATTAGGTTTTCGAAATTTACGTGTATGGTACTTTCCATTTTTTCAAGACTTGGCGAGCACTTATTATATTTTAACTAAGTTTCGAGTAGCAAAACACCCAACAAGATGTCTAACACATCTTTTTGGGTGTTTAACTGAGGCAAAGCACGAACGATTTGATGTTATAGTAACGGTATCGAGATATCGTGCTGTCTCATCCATTTTTATTTACTAAATCTAGAACGTGAAAAGGATAGCACAAAAACTCGAGGACATTATTATATTGCTGAATTCGTGTTTTGATCGCATACACCACGATATACTTTCTAGCTAATTGTCAATTTAAAATACATAATAGCCATATTGCTCACACGGCTTCAATCGATCGCCAAATGTAATTGACGTTTGACGAAGCTATGACATCAAAAGAATAGTGTTGCCCCACCAAAAAATAAGCGTCCATTTATGAGTAGAGTTTTGACACATGTACTATAACACCTAGAAGTAGAACTTGTGGGATGACAGAGAGGGTGGTAGCTGAACTTCCTGGCTTCCCCGCGGCTTGGACCCGGTCTGCCCTGGAGGCACCCTCGGTGAGTTCCCGGGACCTGGAGTAGCCCTTCATTCTTTCGCCTTGAACACTCTCTTCGTTACTCCGCCAGTAAACTGTGGCTATTGTTGCGAGACACTGCAACAAAATGGTAATAATATAAACGCTTCAAAGTAAAATTAAATCTCCCGAACATATACTAATTTGAATCAACAGTATCAAACTAAGCGATTATTCGTACAATATATTGCTTGGCCATTAAATCATTACACCTCGCTGCAGTATATAAAAAGTATTTCCACACATGTTCGTGGAATGTATCTAAATGTAGAAACTATTTAATATGGATCAAACAGATTGTCATCGCAGAAATATTTCGTTATCCCTTATTATAACGTGGGTTTTTGAGGATATTTTTAGTACAGTTAGTTATATTCACCATTTCCCTTATGTGAGATGCTGGTAGTGCTGCGAGACCGCGGTATTTTTAGGGATTACTACGGTTAAGCGTTAGCATATGTACCATTGCGATACTTGAGCGCCTCCATAAGTTACAATAATCCATCGACCCGATTATCATCCAATGTGGTAGTCGTGAGGTCAACTTCGATAACTTACGGGTGACTTGATACATTCGAACAGCAGATGGCCACAAACTTGGCTTCACCATTCTGCGCTTTCCGCGTAGTGATATATGATCACTCACTCAGATTTGTGAGAGGTCTGTCCAGGAGTGGGATAATATAAGGCTAGTTTATTTTTTCCAGTACCAATTGTATTATTGTTTGTAGTGGATAATTCATACAGATTTTATCTGTGCTCGATCTCGAACATGTTTGGTCTGTGACATCACTTTGTTTAACCGCTTGATTGGCGACACGGAACACGCACATAATATCAGATACTGGGAATTGTTTGACGACGAACAACAGTGTGTAATTGTGATATACTCATAATATTCTTGCTTACCCGTTTAATTACTGGCAAGAATGAGTAGAGTGTAAAAAGGAAATGTAGGAGCAACTACAACACTGAAGATAAAAAGACTAGTACGATTCGTGTTAACGATAAACAACGTTAATTCTGTGAATTATCTCAACGAAGCAAATTTGGTATTATACCATATTAGAGCTACACCTTTGGAATATTATGGCCATATTGTAAGTTCCAATAAATGTCCATTTCTAATGTCTATTTTATTTAAAAAATCTATTTTAAGAAAAAGCTGATTTCGGACATAATTTCATAGGAAATGTATATTACTCAGTTTTTCACGAAATTTCAAATAAATAAAATATCGGTAAAATAAAATGCGTTAAGAAGGCGGGATACCTAAAATGCATTACTACGAACTACGTGAACAGTATGAGAGTATGAGACATAGTGGCGTGCATTGCTTATAGGCAATTAGGCAGTGCCTACGTCATAGCAGTGCCGGTCTACTCTCTAGAACAAGTGAATTCTCGGAATTAGAATTTGTCAGCGAGTTCGTATACCTTGGATCACTGATTACGGATCAGGGAGGAAGTGAACGGGAGATCAAAAGAAGAACGCAAATAGCCATTCGCGATGAGCAAACTGACATGCATCTAGCAAGAGAGAAAGGTCTCCATTATCGCCAAGATGAGACTAGTCCGAACTTTCGTTTACCCAATCTGCTTATATGGAGTACAATTGTGGACGATTTGAGCGATGGAACGGAAAAAGATAGGCTCCTTTGAGATGTGGTGTTGACGAAGGATGCTTTGAATACCATGGACGGCCATGAGAACCAATAATTCTATTCTAAACCAGCTAGACATTAGACCTAGACTCTCAGAGATGTGCTACCAGCGTATTCTGGAATACTTTGGTCATACTGCAAGCCGGCAGCTAGACAATTTTGATAAATTGGTGGTGAGTGGCAGGCTATATAGAGAAAGACCACGCGGCCGATCACCTAGCCGCTGGCGTGATCAAATCACTGCTCTCACTGGCCTCTCTACAACAAATGCTCTTAGAAAACCGGTTCAAGTGGAAGCAAGTCGTTCACAGAGCCATGACGGCCTTTTAAGGACACGACCTTCAGTAATGATATCAATCGTCATACTTACTTCATTATAGTAATTAATATCGTACATTTAGCATTTTATACTGAGGTGGGCACTGCTTAATTGCATGTAAGGAATGCACGCCACTGATGAAACACTACTGTTTAATTTACTTTAAAATATTGTTTTTGTTTATAGCTATTTTTCATAGCTAAAGTTACATAATTTATTAAAAATTACTGACCTTTAGTTTCAAGTCTCCTTTTCTAAAATGCTTATGCTTGACTTTGAAGTCGAGGGCTTGGCTCGTAGTCTCCAGGCCATCTTCGTGCTGCTGATGCGTGGCTGGGAGGAGTGCCACGGAGGGGGCGGGTTCTCCGTTGATGTACCACGCAAGCCTGGTGGCGGGTCTCGAGCGACCTGATGTGCAGTTCACTTGTACTCTGTCCCCTATCTGGTACCGAAGGCGCGATCCAGTTATTGTTGGCCCATGGTCTGGTAACGCTGGGTAAGACAGGACAGTTTTTGATTGGTTAATAAATCTTTAAGTAATAGAAAATAACATATATTGAGTTCTTAGATTGAGTCCGGAGTCTACCATTGTGTTCGGTACAATGACAATAGGCTCGCCCCCTAATACATGGCAACTAACATCGTCGGCGAAATATAGATGAAATAAGTCAATATGTGATAGTAAGGACTGCAAACATTTTATTCTGTTTGACACAATCCTACAAAAAATATAACATTCGAAAGGGTAGTTTCGTTTTCAAACAAATCCCGCGCAATTCCGGATATCAGCCAATTAATCGGAAAATGAAACTGCATTCCGAATATTTTCAGCTACGCCATTAAGTTGCATTGTATAATATTTTATAGAAGCGCTCGTAGTGTTGTGTTCACTAAGGTTAAGCAGCGTTCGGCTCGCTCGACCTGAGATGGGAGACCGTTTGTGGTATTTTCATATTCGAGTGACTTCGTAGGGCACGCTTACCACGTAATGAGTATTAAGCTAAATTGAAAGCCTTATATACGGCTTGATAAGTTCCAACAATGGCCACAAACCTGCCTCCACCAATCCGCACTGGATCCGCGTGGTGGGGTATGACCTAATCTCTCTCACCTCGATTTGTAAGTGTGCCTGTGCCTAGCAGTGGGACAGTATAGGCTGATAGTATTTTAATATTTTAAATTCATTTTATTCAACAACAATAAAAAGCAAAAAAATTATATTTAAAGTCGGTGACAAGTAACCTCAAATATTTATTTATTGCTTTTTGAAGTTGGTTTACCTTTTTTTTAAAAGATTTTTATTTTACATTTTTAAGTGACGAGTGAATTATTTACCAATATTTATATACCTATATTATTTTGCTGAGTTGTACAGTAAGGTACCTACAGGATTAATATAACAACCATAATAACGAATCTATACATTCGTGCTGTTCGCCGTTAAGGACTCCCCTAGTGTATCTTCAAAGTCCAAGGTCCAATACCGATGAAATTAAAATGAGACCACCTTGGAGCTATACTAAACCCCATGCAAAAAAAATCATCAAAATCGGTTCAGAATTAACGGAAATATCGGTGAACATACATTAAAAAAAAGAAAATAATAAAGCATACATACAGTCGAACATAGAACCTCCTCCTTTTTGAAGCTGGTTAAAAATATGTTAGCGCCTACAGGGTCGTTATTCGCTATACCCAAATAAAACGCGTACCGCGGCGTGTTACGAAAACTTCGTGAAATGATCGTTCAATGGGACTTCAGTGGTATACAGAATACCATTACAAGGTCATTTCACCAAGTTATCGTAACGAACCGTGTTCGGTCATAGCGAATCAGGGATCTAGCTATGTTATACATGATAAGGGCTATAAAAGAAAGTATCTAGGCCGTAAAGGAAAAACTTGAGTGCTTAAACAAAAAAGCCACGTCGAAGGAACGGACAAGATTAATTTCTCTTTATGGAACCGCATGAAAAATCTTTTGAAAATTGAAGGATATACCTCTCAGAATATTTGTCTTAGTCACGCTGTATCGTAAATAACGCAAGACCTCAGACAACCCAATTGGATAATTGCTTTACAAATTCAGAACGAAAATCAAATTACGAAACATAAAGTTTTTCACCCCTTTATTAAGCACTTTTATACCCCAATTAACAATAAAACTTGTATGTGAATGTGTGCGTATTAAGAAATATGTTTTAAAATTTATTTGAAATCTCCGTATTGCTTTAAATCAAGAATAACTTAAGTAGCGCACTAAAGGAGAAACAGCATTTTTTGCAAATTAAAAATAAATGTAAGAGGCATTAAAAAATTTTGGAATCAATTCAGTTACCGATTTAGAACAAACTAATTTCAGGTCTTGCGTTCATTATGTTACCCATTGTATTGGGATGAACCAACTTGTAGACGCCAATGTGAAAAAGAAACCAGGCACAGAAGGCCTTTATTCGTTAAGTACAAAATTACGCGTAAGAACGCATGATACGGATGACTGACGGACGATTTGCCGCAGTGGTTAAGAGCTTAAGCTGCTCCGCCCACTCTGTTGAATATTCGCGGGTTCGATTCCCGCACAGGACAAATGTTTGTGTGACCCACAATTATTTGTTTCGGTTTGGGTACACACCAATGACACAGAAATAAACCTAGTCTGGCTTAGCCGGATCGGGCCACTCAGAGATAGTTACTATTTAGAGATGAGATCCGTTGGTAGATATGAAAAATGAAATAATTTTCACATTTTTAAGTTTATACTTAAGTTATGAATTTATTTACAACTTTACTCGAGGATGCCAGCCAGGCACTCTGATAGCCAGAGAGGTATGTAAGGAAATCACCTGTTGGAACTCTGTACTTTCTGCCTACCCCGCATGGGATCTGGCGTGATGATATAGATAGATAGATACTTAAGGATGGTGAAAGATAGCCCTAAGGGAGGGAGCCCTTAGTAGGGAGTAATTAAGTCATACTATTATCCATACTAATCGCATTGTTCCGCTGATAAATATAAATTTCCATACAAAGTAATAAAAACTTTAATATCATAGTAGGAAGAGTAAAAGTGAATTAGTCTTGAGTGAAAAAAATCGAACATTTAAAATAAAAATTAAATTCTAATTTCCGGAATTTACCACCGCTACTGGCCCCCGCCCGTGCCCCGCTTGACTCGCTCGCGACGCAGTGACATAGTGCGATTTTGGACACCGGCGTTTCAACTTGTAATATTATTATTTATTACAATGCCGAATAACTTCGCTGCGTGCTCTAAAATTATAAAGAGCAACAATCATAATATTAAATGCGTCAAATGTGATTATTTTTATCACCCGATATGTGTAAACATATCTGACTACCGAAAAATTGGAGAAACTTCGAAGTCTCAATGGACTTGCTCACAATGTTGCTGTTCAACACTTTCCAGCGATGACAGCACGCCTTTTCAATCTCCTACGAACGATAACATCGGCAACCGAACCCGCCAAGAGGAAAACGATTTGCCGACGAGTACCGCAATGTCTGACATGCTGTCTGGATTAATGTCGCAAATTAAACTACTTCGCACGGATGTATTTGAACTGAAAACTCAATTTAAATCATTGACAGAACACCTGACACACTGCCACAGGCGCCTGGACAATTACGAAGAAGGCTTAGCTAGAGCAGAAGAAAAAATTCGTGTACTTGAGGAACGTAAAACCGAAATCCCGTATCTGAAAACCACCATAGCACAATTGCGTGAACAAGTCAATTTTCAAGCTCAACTGAACCTTAAAAACGATATTGAGATATCGGGCATAAATGAAACTCCTAATGAAAACCCAGTACACATCATTCGCACAGCTGCCCTTAAAATAGGTGTTAAGCTTGATGACAATGACATAGATTATGCAACAAGAACTGGACCACGCTGCCCCACCAAAGATAATAACCCAAGCAGACCCAGTTTTGAAAAACTCCCTCGCACCCTGGTTGTAAGGTTCCTGAATCGTGCAAAGCGAAATGAATTCCTCAAAGCAGGAAAAACAAGGCGTGGTTTATATGGAGTGGATATAGGAGTACCTAGCAGTGACAGACCTATATATTTTAACGAACGATTGACGAAGGAAAACTGTGATTTTTTTCGTGAAGCAAGGCAGCGCGCCAAAGAAAACGGTTACAAATACTGCTGGATCAAGAATGGCTTCATCCACATACGCAAGCAAGAAGGGAATCCCTCCATCACTGTTAAGACCCTGGAAGATCTGGTACGTTACTGTCCTTCTACTGTCAAACAGGCTAATAATTTACATAATAATAACTAAGCTGTCCTGCAAGATAATGAGTGAATTTATATTGTCTCTTGTATTTATCCCTTTTACTTATGCACTCTATAGATATAGTATTTATCTGCTAACGATTAACCAATCGCTGCATTTATTTGTCTACAGATTGTTAACTAATTGCAATTATCTCTCTTACATATGTTCAAATACCTATCTGTACTTCAATTTTAGTTCAATATCTATTATAATAGTAATCGACTTCATACATAATCTGTCTGCAGTTTATCGACAATCAAACAAAAAAATTGTTAACCTGAAACTGTGCGTGATACTCACTAAACCTATTTTTACAATTTTCGGGATATTCCATTTACTAATTAGGTTTACTATATATATCTTGTTATCTATACAAACTACAGTTTCACGATATTCGAATAAAAAACTCTTACGACTATTACACAAAATCTTAACCATTATCACACTTACAATTTTTACTGGCACCTACTTATTATTCGAGTTATTTTGGTCATCTATTCCAATAACAATCAACTCAAAAATGTACATTATGCATAAATTATCCACTTGCCTAAATACCTTATCACAGAACTCTACACAAAACTCAAAAACACACACATACACACAACTACACACATCGAAAGATACAATAAGTAAGAAGATAACTCCTGCAACCGTCACCAAAGTTTTATGTTATAGTACTCAACTGAACTCATCTAGTTTTTTATATATAATAATATACAAATATGGCTTTACTTGACGTAGCTAACGATATAGACGAAACTCTCACAATTGATTGCCGTACTATAGATTCCTTAGACTCATGCAGGAGTACTCTTAGTAAATCAATAAATAATATTAGAATACTAACCTGCAACATAAGAAGCTACCAACGAAATTTCGACGCATTTGTTGTTGCTCTAAATAGACTAAATTCGAATATTGACGTAATTTTTTTAACTGAGTGCTGGCTGTGTGACGACATAGTGATTGTACCGCTATCAGGATACAACAGTTATAGATCAATAAGACAAATTAATAAAAATGGTGGAGTGATAATCTATGTAAAAAATGAATTATGTAGCAAAAATATCAACCAACATAAATTAGTGGACGCCGATGCTGTCATATTAACTATAAGTGATATTATTCTCCTGGGTATTTAAAGGTCACCATCTTTCCCAAATGCAGATAGATTTATCAACTCACTTGATGCTACTTTATCAGAAATAACACAAAATCGTACTATAATTCTAGCAGGGGACATTAACATCAATATCACAGATGCCGAAAATAATCAAGTTTAGAATTACCTATCCCTCTTAGCATTTCATGGCCTACTCGCAGTAATAACTCATCCAACTAGAAGAAACACGTGTCTTGATCATATGTTTATAAAGTCTCAAACAACTCCACGCGGGTTTGTCTGTTATATCTCTCTAACAGATCACAACCTAGCACTTGCGCTTCTACCAGTAAAACTAAATAGGCGTGTAAGTAAAAATCACAGAAGAACAAATTGGGACAATGTCCCAACAGAAATTAAAAATGCAAACTGGACGGACGTTCTCAATAATCACTGCATCAATTCTGCCTTAAACTCATTCAACGATACTATCTCTAGAGCAATAAAAAATAACATGACCGAAATTAAAATGTGCAGAAAATTTAAAATCATAAAGCCCTGGATTACACCGGGGCTGATCAGGTGCATGAAACAACGTGACAAATTACATAGTATCTCTAGGACGTTTCCCAATGACTACACAAAACACCATATTTATATTAGATACAGGAATTTCTGCAACACTTTACTACGCAATATAAAATAAGACTATAATCGAAAACAAATCTCCGAAAATAAGAACAATCCTAAAAAGCTCTGGAATAAAATTAGAGACATATGTGGAACAACTCGCGATGATAACCCCTCAGTAAAACTGATTAAATCTAGCGATAATCCAACACCATCACTTAACGAATGTAACAAACTTTTCGCATCAGTGGGTGAAATTTACGCTGGTAAAATTATTACTAAATACTCCACAACTCAAGATTCACTAATTGATACATACAAACCTCCATTTACTAACCCACATTCCTTTTACTTTCACCCGATAGATGAAAATGAAGTGACCAATATTATTTACAATCTAAACATAGATAGTTCTCCTGCACCTGATCATATCACGGTTACATTGCTTAAAAATACTCTTTCTAGCATAATTTCACCTCTTGTATATATATTTAACCTAAGTTTAGAAACAGGCATTTTTCCCGAATCCTGGAAAATATGAGCAATATGTCCCATACATAAAAGTGGACCTTATGATGTTCCGCAAAACTATAGACCAATTGCTTTGCTAAGTATTATCTCTAAAGTCTTGGAAAGGATTGTAAACAATAGACTAGTTAGCTTTCTAGAAAAATACACTATCATCTCTGAAAGGCAATACGGTTTTCGTAAAGGCAAATCAACTCAAGACGCTGCAACACTATTAGTAAATTTAGTCTCTCTACACATTGAAAAAGGGAACAGATGCCTTGGAACATTCCTAGATTTAGCACGCGCCTTTGATACCGTATCGATTGGTCTCTTATTGAAAAAACTTGAGGCTGTAGGAATCCGGGGACTTCCATTGATGTGGTTCCAAAGTTACTTAACTTCGCGTAAGCAATATGTCAAAATCGACGATATACAAAGTAACCCATTACCCATCTCTTTTGGCGTCCCACAATGGAGTGTCCTTGGTCCTACATTATTTATCCTATATATCAATGACATAGTTAACCTTCCTATAAGTAATGCTAAAATTATTGCTTACGCTGATCTGACGGACGATTTAGCGCAGTGGTTAAGAGCTTGAGCTGCTCCGCCCACTGTGTCGAATAGTCGCGGGTTCGATTCCCGCACGGGACAATACTTTGTGTGATCCACAATTATTTGTTCCGGTCTGGGTATTTGTTTGTGAATTTTCATGTTTGTAAACGCACCCACGACACAGGAATAAATCCTAGTGTGGGGCTACGTTTTTTAAAAGAAAAAGATACTTTTTTCTTTTTGGTAATGAATGATTTTTTTTTTTTATTATAAATTCGAAAGTAACTCTGTTTGTCCGTCTATCTGTCTGTCTGTCTGTTTGTCTATTACCTTTTCACGCCCAAACCGCTACACAGATTTTGATTAAATTCGGCAAGGATATAGATTTTATCCAGAGGAAGGACATAAGCAACCTTTTGTGTAAAAAAAGCTTAGCATGTGAAATATACTCATGAACAAATGCGGGTTCAACTTGTATAACATTTAAATGATGTAGCCCACTAGCAAGCTTTCTGTGTATTATCTGTGCACTAGTCAAAAACTAATACACGAATTTTCCTTTGTATTTTTCACCAATGGATAGAGCAACTCACTCGGAAGATTTAAGTATACACAGTGTAATTTTAGTCGTCCTGGAGCGAAAGCCCAGGTGATGATGCAATACCTACTGTTCACTGGTACTAAAAATGTTAAAAAAGAACACTTCAATAAGTAACATCTCCATAACTTACAAATTAAGTGCATTAAAATCCAATTTTTAAACCTATACTAAGCGCAAAATGATATTGAAGGACGGCGCGGCTCGTCAGCTGGTCGGTAGATACCTTTGGTGTTCCGAAATTTTACCCTAGCTATGATATTTGGGTAGGTCGTTAGGTTACTTATTGAAGTACTTTTTACATTTTTTAAGACCAGTGAACAGTAGACACTGGGTACATTATCTAGGCATTTGCTCCAGGACTTTTGGAAATAGGGCGAACTATCATGTTGTTCATGCGTGCTACCCGTGAGAAGTCAGGCGGGTCACTAGTACAGTATAAAGTCAACAAACAAATAATATACGAGCCAAATGCGATTATTTAATTGTGATGCAATTCCACCAAGTACCGGAGCAATAAACTAATGCTTCTTCCATCTCCAAATTGAAATTCACGTTTGGAGTAAGTTTCCGGGACCGGACAAAAATCACATTGTTTTTCACTACACCACGGAAGTGGGATTTTAAATTATTTTTATAGATATATACGAGGAATTTTTTACGTCTATCTATCTATCTATATCATCACGCCAGCTCCCTCGCGGGGTAGGCAGAGAGTACAGAGTTCCAATAGGTTCTTTCCTTACATACCTCTCTGGCTTCCTCCACTCTCATAGTTCGTCTCATACACACTCGCCGGTTACGGAAACTCTTGACTTGCCCTTCAGCTAAGACACGGCCTATTTGGTCATGGTAAGATAGTCTAGGTCTTCCCCGGCACCTACATCCTTCCACTTACGCATTGTATATCTGTTTTGTCATTCTTTCTTCTGGCATTCTTTCTATATACCCGAATCAACGGAGCATACCCTTTCTCATCTTTACACCGATACTATCTTTCATACCTACTCGCTTTTTTACTACGCTGTTGCGAATTCGGTCGGTCAGCGTGACTCCGCACATCTTCCGCATTTCGACCGCATTTATCCTGCTTTCGTTCTCCTTCTTACATACCCAACTCTCACTGCCATATAACAGCGTTGGGACAAGCACTCCGTTATGCATGGCCAGCTGCGCCTTTTGGCTTAAGTGCCGGCTCCCAAGTAGCCTTCCCATCGCACCGTTCACTCTATTACCTGCATTCACTCTTCTCTCTATATCAGCGGTGTATTTCCCATCCTTACTGAAGGCGCATCCAAGATATACAAACTCATTCACTTGCTGCAGCACATCGTTACCAACCACAATCCTTGCATTCGTTCTGGTTTCTTCCCGTTCAAAAATCATAATTTTGGTTTTCTTCACATTCAAATGTAAGCCATTGTTCATGCAGTCGTCTCTCATAACTGTGACTAGTGTTTGCAGATCAGTGGCTGTTGGCGCTATCAAAACCGCGTCATCTGCATACAATAGGTGGTTTATCACTAGATCACCCATTTTTACCCCTTCAGTCATCGCATTCAGTCTTTGAAGACTTTTATCCAGATACACTATAAACAGTCTAGCGGACAACACGCAACCCTGCTTGACCCGATTTTAACGTCAAACCAAGGTGACATGTTACCACCCACCCGTACGCATGCCTTGCTGTCCACGTAGGTGGACTGGACGCAACAGGGTGCCGTTTATACCATACTCTGGCGAAATGTCCCAAAGTCTCTTTCGCACGACTCTATCAAACGCCTTCTCCAAGTCCACAAAACCGCAGAAAACCTTCCGGCCTACTGCCAGATGCTTTTCTACGATGTTGCGGAGGGAGAAAACTTGATCCGAACATCCTCTTCCAGACCTGAAACCTCCCTGTGCCTCACACAACATTCCATCGGACTTTTTTAACGTAGCCCCACAATAGGATTTATTCGTCGTAGATGCGCTCACAAACATGAAAATTCACATACACAAATACTCAGACCGAGACAAATAATTGTGGATCACACAAAGATTTGTCTCGTGCAGGGATAGAACCCGCGACTATTAGACACAGTGGGCGGAGCGGCTTAAGCTCTTAACCACTGCGCTAAATCGTCCGTCGTTACTTGTTTAAATTGCGTTTTTTACAAATGAAAATTTCCTGCCCTAGTCAACTTTTCAGTGCGTACACGTGTTAAGTGTTGCGTGTAAATCTTAGCCTGACTATGATATATCATTCACATCGCTTTGAGTGAAAATCTAGCCCACGTAATTGTTTACACCAGGGAGGCTGGTCTAACCAATGAGCGTTAGTAACTCAGTCTCGGAATGGCGGAATATATGGGTTCAATTTTCATTCGAAGCAAGAAGTTTTTCTTTCTACTTAAAACCGGTATTCTATTGTTACGACCCAATATCTCTAAACCCATACAGGGTTTAGAGATATTGGGTCGTAACAATATATCGATATATATCGATCCGTCAAAAAAGATCTAGAATCCACGCTTGAGTGCCAAAACGTCTAGAAATTTTTATCATCCCCCTTTTATCATCGCCGACGCGTGGTTGCGGTAAGCAAGTATCTACGTACGTACAAATAGGTACGTAATAATAATACTGGTTTGTGTAATCTGCCGGCTATTGTTCTATGTACCTAGGCTTTTCTATCGATGTGAGGGTTCGCGTCCGTTCTAGAACTTTCATACGAGTATAAAAGGAACACTCAGCGCAGCGACGGACATTCTCTCCTCGGAAGCGACAGCGATCAAATCGTGAACAAGCGATCTTAGCAACGATATGCGGATATTACGAGTGACTCAGCAACTTGGAAGCAGTAATTGGGTACTAGCGAGAGTAGTACTTGCGCGTACTAGTCGTCGACGTACTGTTTAGGGCGTACAGCGCCTAATAAAGTTCTTCGCACGTTATTCGGCATTTATTTACCCTGCACGTAAAACTATAATAAGATTTCGAGTAAATTGTTTTGTGTTAAATTACTTTTGATTCTTCTATTATCAGACAAGAGTTACCCATCAAGTAGTTTAAAACCTGAATGGGCCACTATTCGCTACGACCAAACGCTGTTACGATAAGTTCATGAAATGCTCGTGAAATAGTAATCTGTATGCCACTGGAGTACCTTTTTTGTGTGTGTGAATGATCTACGCTGTTGGCCGCGGGGCCTTTACAGCTTCACCGGACAAGAGGGCGAGCGTGCAACCACTATGCTCGAGCCAGAAGGGCAAGGGGGCAACTGGCTTAAGGGCGCCTCAAGGAAGAACGGCCTCGGCTTGGGTAGTCGCTATGGGGGAGGGCGTATACTAGGTGTTTCGCCTTGGTGCTCTGCATCGGCCGGCGGGCAAGGGATTCTTCGACCTCGCCGGCGAGGTCGATGTCTGATCCTGTGTGCGGTATCTGTACTCGAAAGAAGGGAAGTAAGGGCATCGGGAGGTTCGGTGAGAATACGCCGCAAGCAGCGGTAGCGGCTGACCACTAGTACTAACAAACGATCCTTTCACTAAGTTATCGTAATCCACCGCGTTACGTGTTTAATGAATCGTAGCGAATAAGGGCCCTGAATATTTATAGTGAGAAATTGAACTATATCATTCATACAACAGTATTTTTATTAATGTTGTATTTTATCCTTTGAATAACTTCTATCCGATAGCTGAGGAATCAGTCCAAATTAAATAAAAAATACTCAAGTCATCTTACCAACTATGACCATGTCTGCGTGGTCGGACACGGTGGGGAACAAAGGCCTCTCCCCCGACACTTCACAGCGGTACCTCCCTCCGGTCTCCAGCACGGCCGGGTATAGCGTCACGTTGGCACCGTTCGGACTCGATTTCTGTCACAAACAAAAAAAGTTTTAAGTATTACGAGTACTACAGACCAGCATAAATTAGACTCTCAATAGCCACACAATAATTCGTTCAATCGACCCGCAATTCCTGTATTATGTAGATGGCGCTGTAGCCTGGAAACTTTCATAACGACCATAGAAAGCAAGAGATTCAAATTAATTCTACAGTAAAATGATGTAATACGCGTAGCGACTATGAGGTCTTAGGTTCGAACCCTAGATCAGAGAAAGAATTTTTTTTGTATAGGAAAGTTCCGAGTACAGTCTCAAGCAGAAGTGTGCCTAGTGTAATGGAAAATATCGCCACCTATTACACTAAAGGATGGGTGTACACAGTACACTTCTGCCAACCCGGTTTGAGGAAGTGGCGGATTGGAGTGATTTTATGTGTGAAGATGGCGCAATCAAAATTTGTACCTATATTTTATTTTCCTATTTTTCTATTGTAAGTCTATTCACTCATACTAGTCTGTGGTATTACCGAGCTTGTGTATCTAGACGACTTGTTGTGAGGTAATTCATCACGGAGAATGTTCGGGAAACTTTTGTGTTTTACCAAACTAATACTGTGGAGAGACTTGAGTTTAGTGAGAAATTGGCGGTTTAGCGGGAATATACTGCTCTCAATGCAAATATACTGGCTTTGTGTTAGTTTTGGAAATCATCCACTTGTTTAAAATGTT
Organism: Phalera bucephala; assembly: GCA_905147815.2. Taxonomy (NCBI): domain Eukaryota; kingdom Metazoa; phylum Arthropoda; class Insecta; order Lepidoptera; family Notodontidae; genus Phalera; species Phalera bucephala. The sequence continues at coordinate 25,425,749 of LR990613.1, read as the reverse complement.
ACCCAATTGTCAAAAATGCCAGCCATGATAATGGTTGAGGTCCAGTGCTTTAATGCAAGTTTAGTAGGAATATTTGTATATGTATTTAAGAAAAGGTATGGACCATCGATCAAATATCGGTGTGGACTGTGTAAAGCCTCAAATTATAATGAACGAGCGATGCAGACAAAAGCTTCAAAACAAAGTAATTAGGCATAAAATAAAACACGATTATGGACTGTTCTTTGGATTTGTGTTTTGATATTGTCAGTTATTGTGTAGGATAAATACCTGTAAGAAATATCATAACTAATAGATCTTAAGAAAGGTTGTCGAGTGATTATTCTTAATGAAAATTGCGTTTGCTTAGATTATCTACAATCGCTTTCGTCGTTGCTACCGTATGTAATAAAGGACGTATAGTGAAAAGGTAAGCATCACGAGGTCCTGGGTTTAAATCCTAGGTCGGACAAGTGTAGTTTTTCTAACGAAAACTTCTCAGTACGAGTCCGGAGTCTGGAATTGTGACAGTACACCGCTGCTCCCCCGCTTGGGGAATATAGGCGTAACGGTGTAAGCATCACCGAAAAGCGCGCATATTCGCGCCAGTAATATTATAGTACCTAACAACATATTACAGGTAATATCGAACAGTATAAACCATTACCCGATAGGTATACCACTTAAATTCACTAATCCACACTTTCTCCGCTTAATTCGCCCGGTATAGGAGGACCAACAATGTTTCACTTCGATTAGTAAGAAAATGCCTTAGCCTATCCATGAAAATATTACAGTAGTGCACTTCGAGCATCGAGCAGTTCCAGTAAAATTCAGACTAGAAAATATATCAAAAGGTTTCTTCAAGAAGCTGTGTGACAAGCACCCTATACTGAGTCGTCACACTCTTTTTTTAATATTAAGTAAGTTTCTTACGTATTATAAAGGCAGCGATTATTATCAGCGCTTATAGCCAAGGTGACAATCTACAGTCGTTAACGCTAATAGAAAGCGGAAAAATGTATGGGAATGACATTTTGCAACGAAAAGTCACGTGGTCAAAACAATACGCTATCGATTGCGACAAGAGAATAGAAACAAAACGCTTGCAACTTGTCTAGGCCCTCTGATCCCTACTCGTAATATCATCGCTATTAGCGGAACTGCATGCAAAATACCCCGTGGGATATTGCTCTGGGCAAACGCCGCCGCAAGTTTCTTATATTTAACCAGCCCGTACATCCCTCTACACACATAAAATCGGAGAAGTTAGAACATTAGACGTCTCTTTGTTTTGATAATAGAAGTACGTACTTGAATTTCCCTAGGGCTCCATAGATTTGCTAAGTGAAACTTAAAATGATATGTGGTATGTACATACCTAAGTTTGTTTTCTGAAATTCTGCCAAAGCGAGTGTTTTGATTAAACAGAAAAATAATTTAATATGCTGCCTCGTTGATTTAGTGGCAAAGCTTATCGATTTGTGATCACGAGGTCCTAGGTTTAACTCCTAGGTCGGACAAATGTAGTTTTTCTAACGAAAACATCCCAGTTCGGAGTCTGGAATTGTGCCCGGTATATAGCAATAGGATCGCTTCTATTACATAGGTACCTAAAGTCATCGGCAAAAATTGGGTGTACTCAGTACACCTCTGCCACTCCCGCTTGGGGAATAGAGGCGTGACGGTGTTTATTTATTATCATTGTAGCGACCTCTATACATCGCTACATAGTTGCGACTACCTACCAATAGATGGTGCTGACGATTCGCCATACATGTCTAGAACGCGATATTAGAGTGCGCATGTAGTCACAGTCATTGTAGCGTGGCTTATGTCTTATTGTGAACGTCATTCGGCTGATTTGAATACTAGTATTCAAATCAGCCGAATGACGTTCACAATAAAATCGGCAGCACCCTGAGTTAGACCTAGGTCTAACTCAGGGTGGATTTTCTGTCGAAAAATCCTGAATAACAGTGCGTAGTCTGGATATGTGACTTAATGAGAATAGGCTTGCCCCTTATTACACTAGCAGCTAACATTCTTAGTGGGATGTTGGTTTACCCAGTACGCTTAGGTAATATATAGAATGACCTGTGATTTTTTTAATTGAAAACTTTTAAGGTCACATAAAGGTTAATGATAAATAAATCCGCTTACTTAAATCTAAGAAGAGACTCCTTAGACTAATCTAAATGAACAATGTTGGTAGGCATGTCGGTTAATTGTTACGTTGTCATTAGCTGTCCCCGGCGGCGCTCGGCGGCGTTACTGCCGGTTTTCGCAAACAATTTTATTAAATTAACTTTAGGTTTAAACTGGACAAAAAATTTCAAATGCCCGAGGCTGTTTTTCTACCAAAATTGTTTACACAAATACCCGTGTATTTAGCTAATCGTCGTGCGGTTGAAACAAATAACAAGTACTTTATGATATACATTGCAGACGAAAATCATCATTATTACATAAGGAGGCTTATAGGTTTAAGATAGTATTATTCCTGTTAACTTTATAGGTATTTTATTGGTTAGTGCGTATCCCACTTGCAATGGTGAAATAACTGTTTCCGCCATTTGTGATCGACGCTCGAACCTACCTCGATACCTCTTGTTATTATCACATACTCACAGTAAGCCCTTGTACAAAAAATAATTTAATCATTGGATTACTTGTTGAATACTGGATTTATTGTTATTTTATTTTTAATGAGGTATTGTTTGACCCGGGCGACATATTTGTTTACTTTTTTTTGCGTGTGCGGTACACAATTTCTACTTGGCGCCGTAACTCGTATTAAGGTCACTAGATGTCTCTAAAAGTGCGTTCCAGAAGGCGACCGAAGCGGTCACTACAGTGTATATGACATTTAGTCATTCCATAAGTCCATACTGGTTCAGCGGAAAGGGCGCTTGGGCGTTTTTAAAAGCAACTGGAGCGCACTGCAAATGTGTAACCCTACGCTCGCGAGAGCGCTCTTTCAGCGCGCGTTGGAGTAAACCAACGGCTAGACCCAACCAAGAGCATTTCGGAAAGCGCTTACAGTTTTCAGCCCGGCGTGTTGAGAGAGCGCTCGTAGACTAGCATAGGATTATTACTGTGTTTCATTTTGTATTTTTTTTCTAGTATTAGTATTCTTTTACAGTCTCACTGAGAGCAAAGACTTCGCTAATCTGCGTATTTTGTTATGTGTCGTGCTGTCAGGTCAACGGTCCGCTAAAAGGTGGTAACGGAAGATCAGCGCTGGCTGTCCTCAGTCAGCAAACTTGCTGAGTAAGGACCCTTTTTATAATGCACCTCCTATTTTTATCTGAAATTGTTACCTTATGTCATGTCATCTTGTTATACTATATAGACATAAGCTTCCATGAAACTACTTGTGCGTTACAAAAAAAACATTTTTATTATTATTTATTTCGTTTCGAAAACAGATTTCGAAAACGAATTTCATGTCGTCACGTTAATTAAATTTCATGATATTTGGAACCCCTGCGGCTCTTGTCATGAATGGTCGTGTGACCCCAAACTTTTTATTAAACTTTTTTAAGGTAATATTCTTTGCCTTAAAGACTTTGATATTGTTTTTATTTAAAGTGAGTACAGGAAGAGGTCTTAGCCTTCAAACGCCACGATAATGACTCGGTGGGTAGACGACATGTCGAGAATTGAAGAAAGAACTTGGGGTAGATTGGCACAGGATCACGATGCAGTGAGTTGTAGAAAGCTGATGATAATGATAAAAGTGAATATGGCAGCGCATACGTTTTTTTTCCAAAGTTCCCTGACAAAAATTGTAAGAATTTGGTTAAAAAATACATATGGATATAATCTATCAGGAATAATTATTTTATCCTATCGTTATGCAAACTTAATTTAAATCAATTCGGCGCTTTTCCAGATTAGCCCGAACAGGTGGGCAGATACCGCGAAATATAACGTAAGTCTAACGAAAACTACCAATGACATATTTATTTTTGATCTTTTTGTTATGCAAAGAGTTTAGATTCAATCAGCATTCAGAGAATAAGTACTCATACGAAAGTAATGATGCATGATACCTATCCCATTTCGCAAATAACATCGGATATGGACTAAAAGAAATAATTTGTAATTCGGTTTCCATCCGAAAGTTCCTCTATTATAGGTTTATCGACCAACTCGAGATTGGCCCTCTTTACCCTGTAACGATTCAGCCGTTTCAATAATCAATGTTGATTAAATCTTACGCCTATTTGAACTCACAGTGCCTTTTGAAAACATCGAAAAAGTAGCACAACAACGTAGGTAACTAAAACATATAACAGATATATAAATTTACCTTCGAGCAAAAAACATTCAGTGAAAAACAACATTTGTTCCGATTTGTTTTCATTACGTGTTGTTTACCGCGATAAATATAAAAAAGCAATAAAAATTTGTAAATGGGTTGTAGATGATAAGCTGCGAGGGCTAAATGAAAGAAAGTATAAATGACTCCCGCACGGGCGAGTGTGTTTACACCTGAGCCTCTTCACGGCGTAATATCCGGCCCAGTTTTATATTGTTTCCTCTCGGGGAGACCTAAGCAAACTCGACTCGCGACCGGACTAATCCAATTATACGCATCTACTCTAAAAGTTCATCCGGATGCTTTTGTTGGACCGTATGGGGCATTAACGCGATTGTTACACTCGCACACAATCTCCAACAGTCCTTAAATACCTCGACAGTTCTCGATACGATGTGTTTGTTTTCGGAAGCTGGATGCGTTCCCGATGTGTAAATATTAAAAGCAAGACATGAATATTTGCTGCGAAGCGTAGGTGTAGGGCTATAGGTGGGGGATGTTTATGTAGATATGTATTTATATTAGAAGGTTTTGTTGTCGTGGTACGTCGCTAAAAGTAATTAAACGATCGATAGTGATGTTTTCCCTTGTTAGTCTAGAGAGGTATAATGCGAGTAGCGATCTTGAGGTCACGGGTACGCACGGTACGGTCGGGTAACGAGTTATTGCGAGATTTTCTATTTAAAAATCTTAAGTCTGAAAAGCGCGTGGTAAAACAGCAATAGACTTGCTCCCCTATTGAATCAAAACGACTAAATATTATGGGTGAACAAAGTAAAGCCTTGTAACCTCTCATTAGGAAATAAAGGCGCGACGTTATACATTTTTCATGCGCCCTACTTTTTTGGTTTTTCATTACTTTATATTATAGCAGGTAGATTTTTAATTTTAATTATTATATTAAGACCGTGTCGTAAGTCAAGAATCCCCGTGACGTGAATGTAACGTGTATGACACGAACTAGGTAAGTGGAGGAAGCAGAAAGAATCTGTTGGAACTCTGTACTCTCTACTTACCCTGCACTCTTGCGGTGTAGAAAAAGTTCCCTCTGGCGTGTTGATGTCAATCTATCTTCAACCGAAAGAAGTCCATTGCAAGACAAGAGCCTCCACCAAAATCGCCATGATGACCGGATGGTATAGACAGATATATTATTCTTGTCACTCACCTCAACGTCTACCCCTGGTAGTGGAAACTTCCTCCTCGGCTCGACGTCCCTCGGCACGTGTCGGAAGAACTCCTTGCCGTCCTTGTACCACTTGACGGAGTAGAGCACATCAGCCGGGCCTAGCTGCCAGCGACACGTCAGCTGCGCTCGCGTGCCCAGTGGCACGTGGGCTGGCACGCGCAGCTCCAAGAGCTCCAGACTTGTCACGCCGTATTCTGGAACAAAGAATGAATCAAAATCAGAATATCTTTTATTCATGTAAACCATTATTGTAGGCTTAGATGAATTAGTTGTCTAGATAGAGCACCACGCGCGTGATAACTGCATAAAATTGCAAACACGCGTACGCACACATTGACAGCGTTTGAACAAATCGAACACTGGCATCACGCACACATAGTGCTTAACTGAGGCCGCTTTAGGCGCCATTGTTGTAAGCAATGCTGAGTCATAGAGCTGAGAGAAATAAGTATCAGTCTAAGATTACCCGTGGAAAAGGTCATGAAATTCCACGGTTACTCTTTTCCAATAAATTTTTATAATTTTTTCATTGCAGTGATAGCCTAGTAGTTAGACTGTTGGACTGCAAAGTAAAAAGGTCTCGGGTTCAAATCCAGACACGCACCTCTGTCTTTTCAAAAGCATGTGCGTATTAAAAGTAACTAACGCTTGCTTTAAGGGTGAAGGAAAACATCGTGAGGAAACCTGCATGCCTAAGAGTTTCTCGAAGGTGTGTAAAGTTCGCAAACCCGCACTGGGCCAGCGTGGTGGAATATCGTCTAAATCCCCTCAGTTTTAGAAGGGGGCCCGTGCCCAACGGCGGGACAGTTTCTTAACAGGGCTAATTTTTTTTTTTCATTTAATATGTCTAAGTCAAATTTACCAATAAATTAATATAAACTCTAATTCAAAAATTAAAATGACAAAAATATACGCATATATTCATTCATATTTATCGCTGACGATGTTAGTTGCAATGTCAAAGTGTAGAAATTTTTCGATTGAGAAAAACCCACTCTCTGTCTGTCTAGGATTCAAACCCAACGTGACATTCTTCTTCAAGAGGTCCCGGTTTCGAATTTTAAGTGGAACAAAGTGTAATATTTCTTGGAAAAATTCTCAGCAGCCGTCCGTAGTCTGCAATTGTGGCACAGGGGTGGCAGAGGTGTACTACGTACTCCCTGCTTAGGAAATCGGTTTGGCGATGTATTTTTAGAACATTGATAAAATATATATCATGCACGTTTCTTTCCGAAGGGTTAGGCATTTCTCACCGACAATATGCTTTAATATTTTTTGGTCCCAATGTGGCAGTGGTCCAGTCTGTCACCAACCTATTCTCTATTATATACTCATTTTAAATAAAGATTTTTTTACCCCTGTTCTACCATATTTATATTTCGGATTTGTTATTATGAAGGACTTTGGCTTGCAATGGACGTCTTTCGGAAGGGGATAAATCTAAACATAATTCTGTCGCTTTTCCGGCTATACTATGAGCACACACTTTTCATACACACACAGGTCTACGATAAGTATATTTCTGTCACACATATAAGCATAACAGCGGATAAATAAATCAATACTACATCCCTCTTCAAGTGTCACAAAATTGCTTCCAAAACCACCCTTAAATAGACACAGCTCAGCATAATCCGCTAGTTTTATAAGTACGTAGTATACAAGTATTTTTATTTAGCTGTAGGTAGCGTGTTATGAAGGCAAAAATCCATTAAACGGCATGTCAAATAATTTCCCATGTGACGCTCGCTCGCGGCCCGTAAAAGAGGCACTATTGCCCCGCCCAGCGGTGGGTAATATTACTTTACGACCCGCGGGGCGAAGCTGAAATGTAAGTAAATTGGTGAATAAAGACAACGAGGGCGCAAACAGTAAGACACAGGTTACACGATCTGACCGTTTAACAGAAAGATATCTTGGGAAGCATTTACAATTTCCCACTTTGACACATAACAACGTCTCTCGGATTGGCAGTCAGTTAAAAAACCTGGATAGATGTGAGCAGGACTTCCTCTCTGACAGTTCCATACAAGAGCCATTAGATAGCGCTAATGTTTTTTTTTTGTGTGATATTATTACGAATATACAATTTTACGAGTTTTTCCTTAACTTGTGATGTGGATGTTTGCTTCTTGTCTAATTTCATGACTCTAGGTCTACGGTAGGTACGAGTACTGCATAGGTCCATGTATAGTAATTTTAAATGGCCATATTTATTGATTTACTTGACTAAGAATCTTTGATATTTACATCACCAAGGGACCTTAGCATTTGACATAAATTTTAACTTGATTACTCCACTCGTTCCTGAGAAAAAGGCTCTTAATCATCGAACATACAGGTAGACGGACGGACAACAATTTGATCCTATAAATGCTCAGTTTTTATTAACTGAAGCACGGAACCTTTATGAGATCACTTTGGTCTAAGGCATTCGTCTTGGGCAATCTGTCTGAAAGCCTGTGAAAGATGCAGTTATTTGCTGAAGTGAGAAAATTTAAAATGCTTCTCTTTTTAACATATAAATCTATCCTATCTCCTTCTGACTGTCAGTCAGACTGATCGTGTGAACTCCGTCTAACGGCACATGGCAATATTAGCAGAATAATTTGTGCTCCACGAGACAGAGGAGGAACAGTGAGGACTAATAAAAATTCCGAAGGATCACTCTGTTAATATTCGGCGTTCATTTAAAATGATTTGTTGTTGCTGTTTACAGCGGCTGTTACTTTTTATTTTATGAAAATTTTTTTCAAATAAGTGTTGAGGGAACTAAATTTGTCCGTCAGTCGCGTTAAGATTAAAGTATGTGTGGTTTTAAGGAAGGCGCATCATACTTATTATCGTTTTATTAATTTGCTTTTTAACCGACTTCTAAAAAGGAGGAGGTTCTTAATTCGACTGTATGTTTTTTTTTTGTGTTTATGTTACGCGATCATTTCGCCAATTATGAATCGATTTTGATGATTCTTTTTGCATTGGGTTTAGTATAGCTCCAAGGTGGTCTCATTTTAATTTCATCGGTATTAGACCTTGGACTTGAAAGATACACCAGGGAACTCCTTAACGACAAACAATACGAATGCGTAGATTGAGATATTATGGGTATTACGTCAATCCAATAGGGACCCTGCCATAGAACTAATCAGCATATTAACCGACTTCAAAAAGAAGGAGGTTGACAATTCGTCTGTGTTTTTTATAACGGTTATTATATCAATCCTGTAGGTACCTTTTTGTACAACTTAGCAAAATAATATAATATAGGTATATAAATATAAGTGAATAATTCACTTGTCACTTAAAATTGTAAAATAATAATCTTTAAAAAAAACCGACTTCAAAGGCAAAAAATAAATATTTGAAGTCGGTGCCAAGTAACCGACTGCACTAACCGGTACCGACTTCAATATTTATTTTTTGCTTTTTGAAGTCGGTTTCTTTGTTTTTTTATTAAAGATTTTTATTGTTTGTCCGTTTGATGGTTCGTATGTTAGATATCAAAAGAAGAAGAAAGAAGTTAGATATAAAATGTTAATCTATCTATCTATATTGTCACGCCGGATCCCTTGCGGGGTAGGCAGAGAGTAAAATGTTAAAACGGATTAAAAAGTATGAAACAAATTTAGGATGTAAAATGTAGAAATTTAAGTCTAAATCATTCTTGATTCTCAACTCATATTTAACTCCTAGCTTGCGGAAACACCTGTAAACAGAAATCGCCGTGATAAAGCGACTTAGGATAAGTCAGCCTACAAACCTACTATTTAAGTGTGACGGACGATGTAGCGCAGTGGTTAAGAGCTTAAGCCACTCCACCCACTGTGTCCAATAGTCGCGGCTTCGATTCCCGCACGGGACAAATCTTTGTGCGATCCACAATTATTTGTTTCGGTCTGGATATTTGTGTATGTGTATTTTCATGTTTGTAAACGCACCCACGACACAGGAATAAATCCTAGTGTGAGGTGGGGTACGTTTATTTAAGAAAACAATAACTGTCAATTTTATTGCACTGCAGATGATTATGAACTCTTTTGTGAGTTTTCTCAAAAAAAGAGTTACTTCACATACTCTTTATTATTATCTAGTTCATGAACTCCTCGATTTTCATTGTATATTACTTTAAAATTTAGTTAGCTTTCCAATTGTGGTTAGTAGTTTAAAAATAGGATACCACTTTATCTAATATTTTTGGTATTCACGTCGAGTTCATCTAATACTTTGAAGATATCAGACATGTTCAAAATTCTAAAAATACGTAAAACGATTCTGTGTAACAAGTGAATAAGTTATTATGTTAGAAATATAGATATAAAGCTGAAGCTATTTATACAGTAAAATGGGAAATATATGTAAGAATGCCTTTGAGTATGTGTGTGTCCAAGAAAAATTCCGTCTCTAGAGATTTTCTCGTTCGCTACGGATAGTAACCTAGCGGAAATACCTGGGATTTTATCAAGATACTGATTTTATTATATGGATAGAGGACATTGAATGCAAATAAAACGTAAGGTGGTTTTACACGATATATCATATTGATAAATATGTAGCAATTAATTCATGAACTTGTTTACCAAGGAATATGTAGGCCACACCACGACTGAGTTATTGCGAATATATTGTTTACATTTTGTCTGAAGGGCACATTAAGGGTACCAAAATCGGCAAATGTAGGTATTTGAAATAAGAGAATTTTTTCTTCAAATTCCACTTTCATTTCAAATATATTCATTAAAAATAATTTAAGATTTACTTATACGTAATAGTTATATACCTACATAAATGTATAAACTACTTACTTCAATTAACTATACTCAAATAGTATTTCACAAATTTTGCATTAAAGAGGCAGCTGGATGCATTAAAATAGGATATAAGATTTATCTCTTCTCTCTATCATCGTAATCTGAAGGGCAAGTCAAGAGTCTCTGTAACCGGCGAGCGTGTACGAGACTTACTACGAGAGTGAAGGAAGCCAGAGAGGTATGTAAGGAATGAATTTGTTGGAACTCTGTACTCTCTTCCTACTCCACAAGGGATTTGGCGTGATGATATAGATAGAGAGATATAAGATTTAAATAAAAATCAATTCAACCGATAGTTATATCCGATAGGTAAAAAAGGATCGAAAAATAGTATCTACTAATCGACACAAAAAGCTTTCTAGGGTGGCCAGGGCGTTCTATATTCATAGAGTCATCATAAGCATTGACGGATGTGCATCTCAATGTTATATTTTAATCACCAGCCGAAAGCCGTCCACTGCGCCAAAGGCCTTCCCAAAAATGACAACGGCGATGACTTTTTGCTATATACAGTCCTGTTTTACCCGCGATTTTACCAAATTATCGATGGAACTTATAGGCGGTCTGCCCTCTTCACGTCTTCCAGTACGTGGTTGCCACTTGAGAATCTTTCTGCCCCAATATCCGTCGGTATTGCCATCTTCATAGACATAAAATGCAAGAATTGCTTCCTTTTGTTTGTTACAGTAAACTAGAATTTACATTACATACATACTACTACGGGTACACGACACAGGATAAGAAAAAAATACATACATTTGCCGTTGCAGCTGTAATAGTGGAACAACAACAATGCTTATTGGGTCTAATTTGAACCAGGTGTGGAAATAATAATCAAAAAGGTCGCTGGGACAGATTGGATGCGAAAGGCGGAGGACTGTGTGCAATGGCGCGTGTTAGGAGAGGCCTATGTCCAGCAGTGGACTGCGATAGGCTGATTGATTGATTGACGAAATAATAAATAATCAACTGAACAGGAATAAATAAGGTTTATATTTTTTTAATTCGTATCAAAATAGTAGCATAAAAGTGTTACAGTAAATATATTATAGAAATGGCTATTTATAATAGCAACGCCTTTTTTTCGATCCCCTTCTCTCTTTTGATTTGCAGACGCCATAATTCAATATGGTGTCAACCTTTCACTTCCAGAATTTATCATATGACCCCTTAAATTGTTTGGGCTGTAGAGCATGCCAAAGAAATAAACATACATGGATGTACTCGAAAACCATGACCCTTCTTCTGAGGCAGTCTGGTAAAATAACTTATAACGCAGCGTATGTCAACCATTAAGTATGTGCGCATCTAGTGGGGTTGTGTAAGTATTCGTGTATGAAGACGGAAATGGTGCTAAGTGAGTTGTCAGGGCGGGCAACGGGCGGTGACAGCGGGACGAGACGACGACTAAATTCGCGATAGTGCACGTACCAGTCGCCGATGCCCTTAGAACACGCCGGGCTGGGACATTTAGTCGCATATTTAATTATAGTGAGTTTACGTTTCAGATATGTATTGATTCAGAAAAATATTAGTTATGAATTGTAATGTTGAAACTGTATTAGAGGGGTTTTATTTTTGTAGCCATTATATATTTAAGAAAAAATAGAGTGTACTTGCTGTACACGAAGCGAAGGCGTGGCAAAGAACATTATAGACAATCGAATAAGGTAAATATTAACTTTTTATAAAAAAATTAAAATCTTATATTTTTAGTCATATTAAAAACGAGTTTGCTTGACTGACTTTAAAGTATCTACCTATACAAGGTGTATTGTAAATAACGCAACCCCTTAGACACCCCGATTAGATAATTATTTCACAAATTCAATACGATAACCAAATTTTCAAAGTAATTTTTTCCCTCTTTTTTAAGAACTTTTATACCCCAATTAACAATAAACCTTGTACGTCTATGTGTGCGTATTGAGAATTAAGTTTCAAAAATGCATTTGAAATCTCCGTATTGCATTAAATCAAGAATAAATTTAGTTCATTATAGCGCAATAAAGGAGTAAAAGCATTTTTTTGCAAATGAAATAAAATGAAACATTTATTAAAAAATGTTGGAATCAATTCAGTTACCGATTTAGAACAAACTACTTGCAGGTCTTGCGTTTATTATGTTACATCTTGTATATACCATCAGGCCAGATCCCTCGTAGACAGTAATTTCTATATTGGAATTTTTGAAAAAAATATTACTGTATCCATCGATACATTAGTCGTAATTACTAATATTGAAACTATATTACTGAATTTTATTTTTTGCAACTGCAATATTTGTAGATTTACTTTTACTCAAGGAATGGAAGTGCTTTTTATGCACATTAGCAAATGATATTATAGGCAACGGAATCTATTTAACCGTTACCGACATAAACAAAATTTGTAGTTTTAATTATATTAAGACCAAAGACAGTAATTTCTGGAAATAAGAGCAATTTTTATAAAGGTACCTCCTACAGTCCTCATGTAGGTATTGGGAATCTGTTCTTTCTACCTACCCCGCATCTGGCGTGCTGATAAAAATAATATATGTTTTATATAAAGTACCTGTTGGAACTCTATACTCTCTGCCTACCCTGCAAGGGATCTTCGTGATGATATAGATAGATAGATATTTTTAAAGTTGCAAAATATGAATTCTATTTTTAATATGGTGGATTTTTTAAGAATGTAAAAATAACAATGAAATATTTTCTAAGAGTTCCTTTAATCTGTACTAAAAGAAATCAAAAAGAAGAAAAGGAATAGCCAAGTATGGCTTATCATAGTAATCAAAAATCTGATTTAAGATTATGGGGATTTATCCAGTGGGAGTAATACATTCAGAATAAAAAAGAAAAATCAAAGGATAGTCGTCATCTATAAAAAATATCACCTCATCTAAAATAAATATTTCGATTTACACCTGTAAAGGGCTGTATTGTAGAGATCTCGAGTGAACATAGAACAATCGTCTCCGTGCTCCTCGATACTAAGAACAATTGGAAGCCAATAGTACGCTTCGATAAATCTAACGACGTTCTGGGTCGCCCGGTGTGAAAATGTGAATTTGAATAAGTATCGTTGGCAATATTTTAACTTGTATATACATAATTGATTCAGTTTCATACTTCGAAATGAAATAACTGCTTATCGTGTACTTGTACCTACAGTGCTTGTAAATTTATATTATAATAATAATAAATTAACTTTAGGTTCTGGGTTCAAATCCTAGGTCGGACAAATGTAGTTTTTCTAACGAAAAATTCCCAGTATGAGTCCGGAGTCTGGAATTGTGCCCGGTATATGGCAATAGGCTCGCCCCCTATTACATGGGACCTAACATCGTCGGCGAAACGTGGGTGTATTCAGTACACCTCTGCCAACCCCTCTGGGGAATATAGGCGTGACGGTGTTTTGTAAATTAACTTTAAAGGGCATAACGCCGCGAGTAACTTCGGAGAAAGCGCAGCACACCTCTCTACACCCCTGAGCCGCTCACACCGGTGTTGCCCTCAGTTGTCCTAGGACGACCGTTTGAGGGCTCATCTAGTAAGCGGCGACTCACCGCCGGCCACGGGTAATTAGGTATCACTAATTATGGCCGGTGTCCGTCCCCTTTGAAATAGTCCAGTTTTTGTCCATCAAACCTCATTTACATAGCCCTTGTTTTCTTTCCATAATTTATAATAGTCCTTGCACCTGCCGGGGTCAGTTTGCTTGTTATGTTTCTCCATTTTCAGCAAGTGATCTCAGCAGGTGGCTTACATGACATTAACTTCTCGCAAAGGGCCTCTACGTGTTGGACCCATGTCCCCATGCAAGCCTTTCAAAGGTAAAGCCCGTGAATCTCAGCGAGATACATAATAATTAACTTTAATAAGTCTATAATAAGTAATAGACTATCTTACCATGATTATAAATACTAGTAACCAGCGAGCGGGGGTGAGACGTACTATGAGAGTGGAAGAAGCCAGAGAGGTATGTAAGGAAAGAACCTGTTGGATCTGTACTTTATACCTACCCCGCAAGGGATCTGCCGTGATGATATAGATAGATAGAATAAATTAACCTACACCAAGGCACTGCTGGCCAAAAGCCTTCTCTCACAAATCGAGTTATATTAAAAAAAAAACTAAATTACGAATGATAAATAAAAATATAATATATTCAAAAAAAAATTCATCTAAAAAGATGTCATTATAATATATGAAAAAAAATATTATATTAAGTTTGACTATAGAAAGTTTCTTATTACAAACGAATCTATTAAAATATGATGCGTGTATGTCAATTATTCACGCATCACGCAAATACCACTGAGCGGCATTTATCAGGAATTTCACATTTTTTTTAAATTAACCCCACTCTAGGGATTACTCTCGTGTCGTGGATGCATTCACAAACATAAAAAATCACATACACATATGCTCAGACCGAAACATATAATTATGGGTCACACAAAGATTTGTACCGTGCGGGAATCGAACCCGCGACTATTCGACCCAGTGGGCGGAGCGGCTTAACCTCTTAACTACTGCGCCAAATCGTCCGTCACACTTAAATAGTAGGTTTGTAGGTATATCCGCAAGCTAAGAGTTAAATATGAATTGAGAATCAAGAATGACTTAGCAATTAATTTCTGCATAGGAATACAGACTCACTATTATAGATACCACCTGTAATTGTCAACGGATCCAATATCAGGTTGTTTCATAGTGAATTAACCTATCTACCAATTGGAAGCAATTAGTGCCCAATTCCTTAGCTCAGGTCTAGTTGTAGCAAATTATTTTGCAGAGCCCGACATATCCAATCTAGGGGAGGGTAAATTTACATGGAAATTAATACCTACTAACAACCAAAATACTAACTGCTAGAAAAATACTTTACTTTTCCATTTTGGAAAATTGCTCGCTCGTATAATTGCTTCATCGATTATTATAAACACCGTCACGCCTATATTCCCCAGAGGGGGTGGCAGAGGTGTACTGAGTACACCCACGTTTCGGCGACGATGTTAGGTCCCATGTAATAGGGGGCGAGCCTATTGCCATATACCGGGGAAATTCCAGACTCCGGACTCATACTGAGAATTTTTCGTTAGTAGAACTACATTTGTCCGACCTAGGATTTGAACCCAGGACCTCGTGATCACAAAGCGATGCGCTTTGCCACCAGACCAACGAGGCAATCAAACGGCAGCATTATCAAACTACACTTCTATACTCTCTGCCTATCTTGCAATGGATCTGGCGTGATGATATAGATAGATATATTATTTTGAAACATACAAATCTATATATAATAAATCTCAATTAATTACTGAACAAAACCCCGTGTTGCAATCGGATCATCTGTTTGGGGTGTATGGTTTCAAAAAGGCTCATAACAACTCTCTATGATATCGGGAGTTAATAATGACACTTGTAACAATCACCAGTATTATCCTACTAATCTACGTTAAAGTTTGTATGTTTAGAAGTGTGTTACACAATAACGCAAAAACGGCTGAACGGATTTAGATAAAATTTGGTATACAGATAGTTTATTACCTGGATCAATACATAGGATGAGGAAAACTGTTAGGATCCTGTCTAAAGTCAACGCGGAGGAAGGGCACAAGCTAGTGCTGAAACAAAAGTTGTGTGCTAGACACTTTTCGCCTAACTGATACTGGGCATTTTTTATCGAAAAACACCTACGTTTGACCTAAGATTCGAACTTAGGACCTTCTTATTACTAGAACAACGAAGCAGTATCAACGCCAATAACAATAAAAATAATAAATAATTCATTCTGAGCAAATAACCTTCTTATGATATCCTGATCTCAGATTACATTATTTTCAAATTTTGTCTTTCTTCGACCTCGTTACTCTTCTTTCGTCATCCTACGATCTCATAATTCTGAGAACTTGGTATTATGATAAGGAGCATATTAAAAACAACTGTCACTTGAATGGATATCTCGAATGCAATCCTCTTTTGTTCTGGTAGAGTGCGTGGTGCGTGCGTGCGTGCGTGTGTGTGCTAATGATCTACGCTGTTGGCCGCGGGGCCTTTACAGGTTCACCGGACAAAAGGGTGAGCGTGCAACCACTACGCTCGAGCCAGAAAGGCAAGGGGGCAGCTAGCTTAAGGGCGCCTTAAGGAGGAACGGCCTCGGCTTGGGTAGTTCCTATGAGGGAGAGCGTACACTAGGTGTCTCGCCGTGGTGCTCTGAACCGGCCGGCGGGCCAGGGATTTTTCGACCTCGCCGGTGATGTCGGTGTCTGATCCTGTGTGCGGAAGATTCGAAAAATAAGAGATGTAAGGGCATCGGGAGGGTCGGTGATAACATGCCGCGGACGGCGGTAGCGGCTGATAGGAGGGCACGCTTAAATGTTACCCCCTCTTCCCAAGGTACACCTTACTTTTAAGGAAGGTTATGAATGTTGCATTACACGTGCATTACTCCGGGACATTACACGCGTCTCAGCTTTTGCCACTATATTATACTGTTTATTTCGTTGTTATATTATCTTTTACACACATCGTCGCTACTTCCTCACTGGGTAGGATATATTATAGTAACCCTTATTTCTTTACAACAAAATATTTACAAATAAGTTATAGGTAAGTAGTAGCAGTGATAGCCTAGTTGAATCGTTGGGCTGCAAAGTGGAGGTCTCGGGTTAAAACACAGGCATACAACCGTCTGTCTTTTAAAAATATATTTGCGTATTAAAATTAACTATCACTTGCTTGAACGGTGAAGGAAAACATCGTGAGGAAACCTGCGTGTATGAGAGTTCCTCGAAGGTGTGTGAAGTTAGCCAACCCGCACTGGGCCAGCGTGGTGGACTATGGCCTACACCCTCTCAGTTTGATAGGAGGCCCGGTGGGACAATTTCTTAACAGGGCTAATATTATTATTTTAAGTAGTAGTTACAATATTATGATATATAATTTAAGGAGTGGGTGTTAGATGTAGGCCGCCTGTATTACACATCATCAGGTCCTTACCCTGCAGAAATCAGACGACATTACATAGCAATTACGTGTACATTGTTAAAAACAATATAATAATAATAGCAGCCTATGCTATCCCACTGCTGGGCTGCTCACAAATCGAGGTAAGAGAAATTAAGTCATACTCCATACTCCGCCACGCGGACTAAGACCAGATCGGTGGAGGCAGGTTTGTGGCCACCTGCCATTGGAAGATATCAAGTCACTTATAAGGCTTCCAACTCGGCTTAGCGAATCTCACATTACGTGGTAACCGGAACCAACGGCTCAACGTGCCTTTCGAAACACAGAGACGGTTGAATATGAAAATGCCACAAACGGTTACCCATTTCAGGCTGACCGAGTCGATCGCTGCTTAACCTTGGTGATCGCTAAGACGGTCACACAGCGCTACGAGCGCCTCATATACAATGTTACTGTGGATAATAAAATAGTTACATCAAAAAAAAAAACTAAGGTAAACAACAAAATAACAGATAAATGCCAACTGTACGCTTCTTTTGCCCGTAGAGTTTTTATAAGTCATAACATTATCCTAATACTTTAAGTAGGTACGTGAAATAAATCGAATTTAATTACGGTTTACTTTCAAACTTAATTTCCCGACGTGTCACAAGTGCTTTTTAATTAAGTTTAAAATAAAGCGGGATAAAATCCGTAAAATTGTTTTATTTATTTTCTCTCGACGGTTCAGCTTTAATAGGTAGCTCGTTTATTAGAGCTTTCACTAGACTTTTAAATAAAAAGAATTTTTTTTTTTTTGAAATTTGAAAGTTACAGTTTAAAATTTTTCCTGTGTTTGTAATTAAAGCAAATAGGTAGGTATATAGTCGTATATTAATCATATCATTAATTTACTTCTAAGGTACGGCCAAACCAACGCGTTCAGCTGCGGCCGCGGTGGCGTCCCCGGCGGCGATCACAGTGGCGATCAGTATCTCCCTATGATTGCGCGTGCAGACGCCGCCCAGTTAGCGCGTGCAGGACGCAGGACGCGTTGGTGCGAACATTTCCATACAAATATTACTGCAGGAGCTGATCGCTACCGTACACACCACCGCGGCCACTGCTGAACTCATTGTTTTGGCCACCTTTAATTTTGCTACACATCCCACTAATGTAACTAACGCGAAAGTTTATGAAGATGGAATATATGTTTGTTACTCTTTCAGGCAAAATCTACTGAACGGGTTTCGATGAATTTATACAGTATTGTAGCTTACTAGCTGTTTTCCGCGGCTTCGCACCTCGTCGACAAAAGCACCACCTACCGGGTCTATGTTATTTTTGGATAATATGACTTTCCAGAGGTGAAAGAATTATTAAAATGGGTCCTGTAGTTTCAGAATTTACTGATAACAAACAAACAAATTTTTCCCCTTTTTAATAAAGCAGTGATAGCCTAGTGGTTAGACCGTTGGACTGCAAAGCCAGAGGTCTCAGGTTCAAACCTAGGCACGCACCTCTGTCTTTTTGAAGAAATGTGCGTATTAAAAAATAATTATTACTTGCTTTAACGGTGAAGGAAAAAATCGTGAGGAAACCTGCATGCCTAAGAGTTTATCGAAGGTGTGTGAAGTTCGCCAACCTTAGTAGGATACATGAAAATAATACATATGCTAATTTAGAAAGATATTGTGTACGCTGTTATATGGCAGTGAGAGTTGGGTATGCAAAAAGGAAAACGAAAGCAGGATAAATGCGGTCGAAATGCGATCTCTGCGGAAGATGTGCGGAGACACGCTGACCGACCGTATTCGCAACTGCGTAGTAAGAAAGCAAGTAGGTATGAAAGATAGTATCGGTGTAAAGATGAGAAAGGGTATGTTCCGTTGCTTCGGACATATAGCAAGAATGTCAGAAGAAAGAATGACAAAACATATATACAATGTGAAAGTGGAAGGATGTAGGTACCGGGGAAGACCTAGACTATCTTACCATGACCAAATAGACCGTGTCTTATCTGAAGGGCAAGTCAAGAGTCTCCATAACCGGCGAGTTTGTATAGAGCGACGAACTATGAGAATGGAGGAGAGGTATGTAAGGAAAGAACCTGTTGGAACTCTGTACTCTCTGCCTAACCCGCGAGGGAGCTGGCGTGATGATATAGATAGATAGATTGTGTACATTGGTCAAAATATAACGTTACAAATTAAGCGCGTAGCGGGTAACAGCTAGTTCTACTTATAATTCCTAATATCCTACTGATATTATAAATGTGAAAGTTTGTTTGTTTGGATATTTGTTATTCAATCACGCAAAAACGGATTTGGATAACATTTGGCACACAGATAGTCTATTGCCTAAATTAAGACATAGGATAGGTTCCTGTCTAAAGTAAACGCGGACGAAGTCGCGAGCAGAAACTAGTCCTACATAAAAATATTTGTCAAGTAGTTGTATGGCCTCGTTATAGAGAGTTATGATGGCGTATTCCCACCATATTTTTCACTTACAATATTATGGCTTGCGGAAAGTTATAATGCCGTAAAAACGCTCTTATAAATGCGTATAAAATATAGCGTATTGTGGAGAATGTACCTTATGAGTTATTGTGACGTATATTACATGGAATGAAGACCACGAATATGTAGTATTTTTCTTCTTAACGTCAGATTAATCCCATCATCAGCCGATAGTAAGCAAGAAGAAAATTTTACCAAATATAATAATAGTATATTTATTGTTATCACCACAAAGGCATAATACAATTTGTGACATAACAAAATAATTTCTTTATTACAATTTCTACTTGTGAGTAACTAGTGTCCGAACTAGAGGTAGCCTGTGCGACGGATCACCAGGCCCTCACCAACACTGGACTCGTACGTTTTTTGGAATAATAAACTTAATACTAGGGATAAGTACCTCAATATGTGGAGAGTGCAAAAATGTGTAAATGTCTGTGTGCGCGAGCGCGCGCCTGTGTGCCTGTGTATATGTGCGTGTGTGTATGGCTATATTTTCTATTTGTAAATATAGGTAAATGTATAATTCGTTAAACTAGTAACTATAGATCTCCACAACCACACTCTAAAGATCACCACGAAGATTTTCTCATTTTCCACAGTTTATTAAAACCGCCTTTATCCCATTCAAATAGAATTTTACCCCTGTGATTAGTTTATAAATAGCCACCCCCCGCTGAACGCTGGAGCTGGTGATATTGAAAGACGTTTTCAGTTTAAAGATACTTATTCTCAAAAAGACAAAGATACAATCATTTACATGAGAACATAATGAACATCAAAGTAAGTGTCAAAGTACAACGTCGTTCGCTTTTTTTCTTTACCATCAATAGACTGAGCAATTTTGACCTAAATGATTTAAATGATGTAACATTTTTAACTTCATACAAATATATTAAATTTAAATATGTTATGCACATTTTGCTGAATACCTCCTGCCCAGTTTTTTAAAGATGGCGTGGTAATAAATAGCGATGACGGCGTGGTCCAGTGCTTAAAGCGAAAGTTACTTCGCTTTCTTGGTCAAGTAGTAGAGAACTGCTAGACTAGCGGGTTCTATCCCCGCCCAGGATGTGAAACCCTCAAACGTTTCGATCTGTGTGTGGGTAGTAAAAATCACTTGTTTATAAACGCATCTCCTTCTAACACATAGAAATAGTGTTATTTCTAGAGTAGGGTCAATTAAAAAAATAAGAATCAAAATATTTCTTTATTCATGTAAACCATTATAGTATTTATGTATCGTCAGAAAAGTGACAGACTCTACCACCACTTAGGAATGTCATTTTTGTGGGGAATAAGCGCAAGAAACTCTGCGGTTACTCTTTTAAAATATTTTTTTATATACTTTTTCATCTACATTTTGCTGTGGGGTATGGGAAAACAATAACAAACAGGAATACCAATGGGAACTACTCTTAAAAATCTTAGAAATTTTTAATCATCTCAAACGCGCAATAGTAGTAAATTAAATTACGATACCTGAATACTAACAAGAAATTTTGGTATCAGGTGTACCGGTAATCCCGAGGAGTCGTAGTAATGTATGGTTTCAATATGTGTTATCAAAAAAACCGCTTCGCAAACGTCGCCGGTTTGCATCTTTTATTATACGACGCCTAGTATCGGGGTGATACCGTTTTATATATATTTCTGAAATATTTTCACGTAGCGAACTTCGTGTCGTTTTTCTTTTGGGTGGGTCAGTTTTGAAGTTCAAAACATAACTGCTCGGTTTTCTTTAAAGCCAAAAGCTGCTTTTCTATTAATGTTCTTTTTAGGTAAAAAAAATTACTAGAAAAAAGTCTTTTATTGCATGAGCTGGAATATAAAAAGTATTTCTACTGAAACTCTGTGGGTGTAATCAGTACACCTCTGCCACCCCCGCTTGGGGAATACGGGCGCGACGGTGTTTTTTTTTTCTATTAAAAATACAGGCACGTCTATACTTCTTAATCGGGCGTGACAGAGGTGATCGGTGTACACCCACATATTCCCAACGATATAAGGTCCAAATAGAATGGAGGGCAAGCCTATTGTCATCACACTAGGCAAAATTCTAAAAAAATCCAAACGTCGGTTAGTACCAGAGTAGCCGGTAGCAAAACCACACTTTGTCTGGCCTAGAATTCGAACCCAGGATTGCGTGATCGCCGGCCTGTGGGTCACTTAACTAACGAACCTCGTTCTAGGTAACATTATTACACATAACACTTTTGTTACGGATTTGATAGAAAGGCTCGCAAAACACACCTGTCTTTACTAAACTAAATTACGGGGAATGCATCGAATTTTCAATGCAAAACATATTTTCAGCGCATGCTTAGTAATAACACTTACTATAATTTGTTTACTTAGAACAGCTCATAACGTGTAGCTTATGCTATACTTAAAATATTGGTATTATCGGACCGACGATCTTGTGAGGATCGCAGGAAGACGTTGGATGCAGGTGGCATAGGAACGGTTGCGCTGGAGAGTGATTAGGAGGGGGGGGGGGGAATATGTTCAGTGGACGAGTATAGTCTGAGATCATGATGATGATATTTATATCCATCATAATAAAGAGTAAGGTTACGTAAGTATCCATTTTTTGTTCCTGTGGACTGGTAATTAAAATTCCGCTTATCCCTTCTTGTGACTAAATGTAAACAACTACTTATAAGTAAAATCTGTTATAATATCATAATTTTAATTTAAAACGACTTTTTAAAAACAAGCTTAGCAAAAGAACAAAGAAGATATCTTGCTTAGTTGAGGAGTTCCTATAGCTTTCTTCCGGCTCTGACACCAGACCTTGGATACCACCTGGGTCTAAAATACTCGTCAAGATAAATCCAACGAGCCTATACACGGCGGGCTTATATAGAATAGTAGGGTGGTTCCATTGGTCATCTTTCGGCTTCATCATCAGGCCCTGAACACTATCTGGTTGTATACAACTTGTCAGTACTAATCTTACAAGTTACATTGTATATTTACACGAGGGGGTTACATTGTATATTTCACATGTTCCCATGGTCACCTTCCGATTCCATCATCAGACCAGCTCCATGGTACAATATTATTGCCTTATCACCAAACTTACATCCGTATGCCAAATTACAGCTTCATCGGATACCCGCAAGTGCTTAAAAAATGGATTACAAGTTTTGAACCGGAAAGACAGACCAACAAACATTGCAGGTTAAATTGAAGCTTGTAATAATCATCAGCTAACACACGTCCACGGCAGAACAAAGGCTTGCCCCCAAAGATTGCGACGACGATCGGCTTGGTGCAGTACGCAACGAGCTTTGAAGTTGAGAGAGAATGACATGAGCTGTCATACCTGCTATATATCCATGCTAATATTATAAATTCGAAAGTAACTCTGTCTGTCTCTGTGTCTGTTTTTCACGCCGAAACCGCTGAAAAGATTTGGTCAAATTCGGCAAGGAAATAGATTATATTGTTGCCTACATTTTGTTAAAAGAAAAAGCTTAGGGATGTGAAATATGCGCCTGAAAATAACGTGAATGAAGTTGCGGGACGGCCAGTAAGAGTCGCAGTCACACAATGATCTTTAGGCCCGCGGTCAATATCAGAACTAACGCTGTCATCAAGTGAAATGTCTCTTCATGACAGTCGCAGAGTTGCCGTTTGCTATGAAATTTACCCAAGTACTTTTCTTAAATAGTAACCGTGCAGACCCATCCGTTTAAAATGTCCTTAGTAATAGAAAAATTTTAGTAAATGGTAACCCTCATTTTACACCAACCTTGTTAATGTCATCCACGGGATAACAGATCCCCCTCGCTCTGTAGCTGAATATGTCACTACATGACTTTGTTTTAATTATTTTCCAATACAATCATTCTTAATTGATGTACAGCCCATCGCTGAATCATTTTACTATTGATCTGCCATTTTATATATCAGAAAACCGCTTATGCAGTAAACTCTTCATTACAAAAGTATTATATTTGAAACGAAATGAACGTTTAATTTCGTTCGACATTTATTAAAAAGTCAGGAGGTGGCAACCATTTGTACTCTATCGATAGACTTGTATACGAGACCTTTTCGTACGTAACATGACACGTTACGGTAAACGGTCACGCGATATAATCCCCGGTAATGAATTGACGGCTGTCATTTCTACGATGAATACAATGTGCGGTAGAATTATGATACAAATCGGTAATATTTATTGCTTTTATACAGAAAAGTAACGCTAGAGTGAGCAGGGGGCTTAGCACGAAAAGATTGACATTAGCTTAACGCTATCGAGTTGATATGTCATCCTTTGCCACACTATATATCTACTAAATAAAGATAAACGTGAAAGCACGCTTTCTCTACAACGCTTCGCTAACGTCAAGTGGTTTATTATTTATTAGCCCTCAGATATCAAATTATCATATTAATTTGTGATTAAAGTTAAAATTATAATTGTTTCGTGGCCTCGTTGTTCTAGTAATATATAGTCCGGATTACAATCACGAGGTCATGGACTTTGAATCCTAGTGTAAATTAAGTGTGCCTCTTCTTTTGAAAAATGCTCAGCCGCAGTCTCAAATTGTGCACATTATAATAGCAACAGACTCGCATCTTTTACATTAGTGTAATAATAATAATGTTGCCGACAAATGTTATCGTCTCTACGACAGCGTCACTGTAACGTCAATCGTTTCATGCTAAGCCTTCTGGTCTCTATATCAACGTAAGAACTCACCCTTCGAGAACTGATAGTAGAGGTACCACACCCATTCGATGAATTGTAAAATACCACTGGCTGTTCTTAAACAAATTGTACAAAAAGTTGCATTCCATTACGTATAGTGTGCGGGCCATCTGTTTTATGTCGAACACGAGTGGTGTTGGCGTCGGCGTCGATACATTCGCACATGGGCCTCTAACTGAGTGCCTTTTAATCGTGGCCCACTTACATTGATTAGACGAGGTGTACGGGATATAAACGCAGTAGTTAGAGTTACGATATCAATAAAACAAATTGTTTACGAAGAAAAAGCGGGGTGATTGCGAATTGGAGTGTTGCGTTGGGAATATGTACTGAGGGACTGAGACCATCACTGTGTACACAGATTTGATGTGATATTGCATTTTTAAGATAGGTTACTCATTGGTGCACCTTACCCATTTCTATTTTCTTTTAAACATCTCTCTCCTCTACCTAAAGGTGGCTTGGAAGAAATCGTTTTAAGCGATAAGGCTGGCTTACTATACCGTCATAACTATGCTGGATTTTGATTCTCTTTGTCATAATATTTTATGTTCAATAAGGTTTATAATTATTATTATTCTTATAAAGTGCTAATAGTCATTCAATGTTTTTTTATTCTAAAATATGTATAACATAACAACATAACCTATAAAACTAAGAAAATTTATTAAATATCAAGTATTTCGCCATGTGGTTAAGACTCTTGAAGGTCTATAAAATGCCATATCATGTAACCTGTAATTATAGTAACAAAAAAATTTGAGCGCCATTTCAAATTCCGGACTGTAACTGAAAATTTTTCGATAATACATATATAAAATACACTTTGACCCCGGATACGAAATCAAACTCTCGTAATTGCCACGCGCACTATGCACCAGTAGGCCAACGGGGCAGACGTTAAAATAAGTGTAATGTTGAACGAAGTAATTGCCTAAGTATAGTAGCTTAAATTTTGTATTACTCAGTCGTAGTACATCCAACGTATTGTATGTACAATACAGGGTCATGATCTTTTCACAAGAAGCCTTGGAAATTTATCTTCAAAGCACGCTAAGTGCGGACGCAGTTGTATATTTATTTCGCTTTAGCCACAAGCTGAGCACTAAATACATGAGACAGTTTTACCCTTGATTTACATTTAGCCTGCTGGCCTACCGACGAGGTCCTGGGTTTAAGTTCAAGGTTGGATTGTGGTTTATCGAAAAAAACATTATCAGTGCAAAGTCTGTAATTGGACATCCAGCTTCTGCCTGCGACTTTCACCAAGTCATTGTGCCTGGTAAACTCGCAATATGCTCGTCTCTATCAAAAATCACCTTATTCCAAGAGAAGGCCTTTACCCATCATTGGATTACTATACCGACATAGCTCAGCGAATTAGCAAGCTGAAGTGGCAGTGGGCAGGTCACATATGCCGCAGACCCGATGGCCGTTAGGGCAGACTGGTTCTTGAGGGGAGACCGCATGTTGGCAAACGTAGTGTAGGGCGCCCTGTGGCTAGATGGGGCAACGATATTCGCAAGGCAGCAGGCAGGGATTGGAGGAGGAGAGCTGAAGATTGAGCTCAGTGGCATGCCATGGAAGAGGCCTACGTCCATCAGTGGACTGACATAGGTTGATGATGATGATGAAGGACTACTATAGGATTTGTAAAGTTCTGTGCTTATTTAATTTACATACGATCCCCTATATTCCCCAAGCGGGGTTGTACCAGAGTTGTACTCTGTACACCTACTATTCACCAACGATGTTAGGTCCTATGTAATAGGAGATGAGCCTATTGTAATATACACCCTATTGTTATATACACAATTTAAGACTCCGGATCGATACTGGGAATTTGAAGATAGAAAAACTCATTTGTCCGACCCAGGATTTGAATTCAGGACCTCATGATTGCTACGCGCATTATTCGCCACTATAGCAACGAAGCAGTCGAGCATTTAATTTAAATGGAAGACAAAAAGTAAGAAATGGAATCAAAGTTCCTGGAAATGGAAAACGCTGGCGGTGTAACGGGACCGAGTGACTTGTTGCAAACTCATCCCACCTCTGCATTATTATATTATACTTCGTGCGTACTTGGCAACAGCTGGTAATGGCTCGGAGCGAAAACTAAAACTTTAATTCCATGTAACAATAAAATGCCGAAGTTCAGTAGTTAATTGCCAAGTTGCCTCGCAATTTTTGCATCAAGCAAAAGAATAGAAAAAGCAGAAAATAATTCCACCAACTTTAGTGTTTTTTTAAGCGTTTTATACGGTGTACTTTCGAAGCGTTTTGTACTGTTTTGCAAACGTTTAAACATTTTAATTAAACCACTTACCTAGTACGATAAATGTGAAGTGCCTACTGTACGATCGGGGAGGGTTCTCAAGCTCGGTTTAAAAATCGTAACTTTCTAAAGACCCTAAACGATATAGTGGTTGAGAGAGCCGTTTCTTAATATTTTCAAGCTAATTTTATTGTAAGTAATTTAATTACCTGCTTCCAAAAAATACCTAATTCTATTAAATAAAACCCCGCGCTCGTAATGATAAAGTATTTAAGGGAACTTTCCCCTTTTGAATAATAATTCAAAGACTAATCTTTTTACTTTAGCTTTTCCATGGCTTCCTAAAAATGAAGAATGCTTATCGACATTTTTTTAATAAATATGAACCAAGTTTATATTAGCATTTAAGATTGTGTGTGTAATTTATGACTAAGATCAGTTAAATGATCTAGGAATTGCAATCGCACGTGTGATGCATTGATAAGGTAATAATAGAATAATAATAATATTAGCCCTGTTATGAAACTGTCCCATCGTTGGGCACGGGCCTTTTCTCAAACTGAGAGGGCTTAGGTCATAGTCCACCACGTTAGCCCAGTGCGGGTTGGCGAACTTTACACACCTTCGAGAAACTCTTAGGCATGCAGGTTTCCTCACGATGTTTTCCTTCACCGTTAAAGCAAGTGATAGTTAATTTATTAATACGCACATGCTTTCGATAAGACAGGGTGGCGTGCCTGGGTTTGAACCTGAGACCTCTGACTTTGCAGTCCAACGTCTAATCACTAGGCTATCACTGCTGCACATTGATAAGGTAGTTTATAAAAATTAACTTCAAGAGCCGGCGAGCGTGCATGAGACGAACTATGAGAGGGGAAGAAGCCAGAGAGGTCTATAAACAAAGAACCTGTAGGAACTCTGTACTTTCTGGCACGTTTAGCCCTTGGTCCCGGCTACCACTTAATGTGGTATTCGTTAACCCCAGTTGGAAGCCATATAGATGGCTTCATAAGTACCAACGGCAGGTGGCCACAAGGTGGCCTGCCTCCACCAATCCGCATTGGATTCGCGTGGATGAGTATGAATTAAACACTCTCACCTCGATTTGTAAGAGAAGGCCTTTGCCCAGCAGTGGGACAGTTCAGGCTGATATTATTACTATAAACCGATACAGGAATAATTCCTAGTATGAAATTCAGCCCCGTTCAAATTAGAAAAAAATTGTACCTAGCTCTTATAAGCTTGCACCCATATTACGTCCCAGCCGTAACTTTATCTTCGTATAAGCTTTTGTACCTTATATTTCCCCTAAAACTCCATTAGGAACGCTTTCATACTGCATCACGGTAGCAGAAATCCATTAACATCTGCACCAAACTGACTTTGGAGTTCATAATGCATATATTCCGTTACTCCCTTGCGAGGAACGAATATCAGAAGGTAGGTAATATTATGATTAAAAAACAAGGTTAGTGTACTTATGAACCGAATTAGCACCAATCCAGGGATCTATACACAGAAATCCACATATTGGTCAATAGAATATACAAAAGTTTTCGGGAATAAGAGAAATATAATTTATTTATTTTTTCTTTCTTTTTAAAAACGTAGTCCCACTTAGGATTTATTCCTGTGTCGTGGGTGCGTTTAAAAACATGAAAATTCACATACACAAATACCCAGACCGAAACAAATAATTGTGGTTCACACAAAGACTTGACCCGTGTGGGAATCGCACCCGCGACTGTTAGACAGTAGGCGGAGCAGCTTAAGCTCTTGATTACTGCGCTAAATCGCCCGTTTAAATTAATATTGAAAAGTAACTTAAAACAAGCTTTATAATGCAGCCCGGTAATAGTGCAATATAAATCAGCTAATCAAAATTAAATATGGACACATAATTTCGAATCTATGACGTTGACTGTTGTGGAGTGCTTTCATCTGGAGCCAATCCTGGGCATAGTATCAGATCATACGTATCCCAAAACGATGCGTTGAGCATGCAACTTAGGATAAGAGGAAGTGGTAAGAGAGAGAGAGAGAGAGAGAGAGAGAGATCTGACCTTACTATCGAACATTGCAAGTTAAATAAAAGCTTGTAAAAATATTACCGCACACTACGTATATGGGCAGGGGTTTAATATTGAACTCATACAGGCTGGTGGAATGAAGATTAAAACACTAATTACATATATGTAGATTAGGAAATAAATCCGAGCAACGGCAGCTAAACCAAACCTTTGGCAAACCTTTAAACCTTAGTCATTAAAATCACAGAAAGGTCATGGGCTTATATTTTGTGATATGTGAGTGATAACCTAACCTTTGGTAGAAATATTTAAACGTACAAGAAACAGGAGGTTTATTTCTTGTATCGCTCAATCTATATGTCG
Source organism: Phalera bucephala (assembly GCA_905147815.2). Taxonomy (NCBI): domain Eukaryota; kingdom Metazoa; phylum Arthropoda; class Insecta; order Lepidoptera; family Notodontidae; genus Phalera; species Phalera bucephala. Next base: position 25,396,580 of record LR990613.1, on the reverse strand, counting down.
ATAACTGCTAAATTTATGCATATTTAAACCGCTTTAATACTTAGTTATTACACTTCCTAATTTTACCAACTTCTGTCAGTGTTTCTATTGATTTCTAAGTGCTGTATGTGCTTGTTACATGTATACATATAGAATCTATACTATTATGTTTTTACCTTATACAATGTTGTATATGTATACTGCTCAATCAATCAATCAATCAGCCTATCGCAGACCACTGCTGGACATAGGCCTCTCCTAACACGCGCCATTGCACACGGTCCTCCGCCTTCCGCATCCAGTCTGTCCCAGCGACCTTTTTCAGGTCGTCGGTCCATCTAGCTGAGGGCCGTCCTACCTTACGCTTACCAAGTCGCGGTCTCCACTCTAGGACACTGCATACTGCTCGATTGTTTCTAAATAAGTGAAAAATTAAATAACACTACTCATGTACTATTACATGCTAGTACTTATAGAGTGACCAATTGCTAAGACCAGTGGTCATACTCATAAAGCAATAAAGCAAAACAGCATTAATACATCACTTGAGATTTCTTCTTAGAGCCAATTTTTATACTTAAACAGTACAGGCGGTCCCAAAAATAGTACCAAGTAGGCGTTCAATGATAGAGCATTCTAAAGTGTTCCTACAATGCGTATCGCTACTTTTTGCTTTCACTTATAAATTTATCATGTATATAAATGTTTCATGTGTGTGATGTCTTATTTTTTTGTATATTAATGGAATAGTTAGCTTTGGTCGTAATTTTGAAAATTTTAAACTGTTTTATGCAGTTCCTATATTTCTAAAAAACGTGGTAACCAGGCGTGGTTGTTTGTGGCAAAATACTCAATGATTCAAAAAGCGGCATGTGGCTCGTGATCCATTGCTTGTCAATCACTAGTACTCTGGTAAGCCTCACTGAATTTAGAGGTACTGGGTTGAGAGGTGAGGTAATGGGTTGACAAAATGACGCTTCTAGGCTGCCAACCGGACTATTCTCAGTCGAAAAAGACCTTAAAACAAGGGTCGCTAATTTTGAGACGAATCTATTGGCTGTAATGAAATTGGACTGGACATGTCGGTCATAAGCCTGACACATCTTGGGTAAAAATAATCACCAACTGGGTTCCTCTCAATTTTAAACGGCGGTGCGGCAGGCCCATGAGGAGATGGTGGGACGAACTGGACGCCTTTAAAAACGATTGGCACTCAATAGCCCTAAATAGAGTAGAATGGAGGAGATGGAGGGAGGTCTTTGCCTAGCAGTGGGATACTATAGGCTAACTAATAATAATAATCTATTGGTGCATTAATCTGCAGTAATGCAGCATACCACTACCCGGACATGGTCTGCATATGTGTGGAGGCTCTTTGCGGGCCCAAGTACCTACGCAGCGAGCTCTCAGTGATTGTACATTCTAATATGGTGCACAAATAGTACGGAGTTGTGAAATCAGGTGTTGGCATGTTCTGATGATTAAAAACGCGATATGTTGCTATTAGCCATTGTTTGTCAACCACTAGGTTAGATGAATGTATGGCCTAGTATTCTGGCATGCCTCTCTGGATTTATAATTTAAAGGTTATGATCTCTGCGGAACAAGACGCTCCTAGGCTGCTAACCGGACTATCCTCAGTACAAAAAGACACATGAAGCAAGCGTCGTTTCTTTTGGGGCTAATCTATTGGAGCATTAATCTGCAGTAATGCAGCATACTAATATTCTGACATGGTCTGTGAGTGGTATGTATATAGGTGGAGGCACTTGGCGGGCCCAAGTACCTACGCAGAGAGCTCCCAGTGATTGTACATTCTAACATGGTGTACAAACAGTACGGAGTTGTGAAATCAGGGCTGCGGCCGGGAGTGTTGATTAAAATGTAATGATGCTTATTTAAATGAAGCTGTGCCGTATTTTAACTAGACACGCGAAGATTACCATTGGTTTAGTTTTAAGTACCCCTGTGTGTTTGTAGATAACGGAGTAGGTAATTTATCTATCTACGTATGTATTCGCACCATTACCGTTGCGCGGTAGACAGAGTGCAGAGTTCCAACAGGGTCTTTCTCTGCAGACCACTCTCGATATCAATCTTATAGTTCGTATTAAAATTAATCGACCGTTGGAGATATTTTTTTATAGAAAAACCGTACCGTACCGTAAACCGTAACATAATGAATTATTTCGACGTAAAACTAAGAAGTAGGTTATAAATCGACGGTTAAAGTATCAAGTAAGTCTGTGTTAGAATTTCATCATCTCTGTGTTCGCGCTTCGACGGTTAGACAAGTCAGCTTTAATTGCCGAGTAACGTTTATCGATAAGTAACTAACCAGCGTATTACTCGAGTATGGTAAAAGAGGCCCTTAATCAAACAAAACACACTTTTAGTTTACTCACATTTCACGACATGTTTTGAGAGTTATTGGTAATAACTTATTAGGGCATCTTCTGTACATTGTGACAAATAACTTATGGGTACTATAACTAACATTATTTTTTGGTTAACATTATTTTTTGTAAAATTTAAATCGCCTAAATTAAATGACTAATGACTTATGTCTCGCGATGTTCAACACTTAAAGAAAAAAACAGCTGTTGTATACATTTTGTGGACTAAAAAAAACTCAGAAGAAATGTTTCAACCCTTGAAGTATACAAGTGCTCTTGTGGGCAAGAGGAGATAATAGACCAAAGCATGTGCAATAAGTATTTGTTTTATAATCAAATGCAGATTCCCTGTACTGCATGCCGTACGACGTAACATGATAAATACTACGTCGAATTTACCAAAAAACATAATTACACTATAAAAACATGAACAACCTCATTTACGCGTGAAAACCACTTGTAACCTCTATTTCTTTGGCCATTCCCGGCGAAACTTGGCAGCCCTATAGCTAGCCAAGTGAATGTGTCAATAAAGTTCTCGTTCAGTGCTCGATAAGTGTCGTGGCGTTGTAAACAAGCAGTTGTGCATTTTATGTGTAATTAAACGGCGCAAGAGACACGCACTTGGAAGCCATCCATAAATTAAACCTTTTTAGGTAATCGCACTGCGTCTCCTTAATGCAGGTTATTTTATAACCTATTTAGGAGATCAGAGCTCACCTACTATCGTAATACACCGTCACGCCTTTATTCCCCAAGCGGGGGTGGCAGAGGTGTGCTGTGTACACCCACGTTTCGCCGAGGATGTTAGGTCCCATGTAATAGAGGGCGAGTCTATTGCCATATACCGGGCACAATTTCAGACTCCGGACTCGTACTGGGAAGTTTTCGTTAGAAAAACTACACTTGTCCGACCTAGGATTTGAAGCCAGGACCTCGTGATCAAAACGATGCGCTTTGCCACTAGACCAACTAGGCAGACACCATCGTAATGGTTCACCAATATTATTGCTCCTAATCTATTATGTACTCGTAGCTACAACGATTTTCTGTTTGCTGTAAATCAATTATTATAATTACGTCATACGAATTTTATGATGTTTGGCGCCCTTCCCCGTCCTTATCATATTTGTTGGACCAGGGAGGGGCCCTGGTGTGACGTCATATATTTTGCAATATTAAATTTAAAATTTTATTAAATTAAAAAAGCTTCTCTGAAATTATTTACATTGATAGACGACTGAGACATTTATTTTTCTTATGAATATACATTAAAGACAATTGTTTAAATAGCGTTTTAAATTACTGTGGTTTTCACAATGTTATATCGGTTAAGAACTTAGGTCACTCTGCCCACTGGATCGAGTAATCGCCGGTTCGATTCCCGCACACGACAAATCTTTGTTTAACGCACAAAAATTTATTTCGGTCTGGGTGTTTGTGTGTGAATTTCATGTTTGTAAACACACGCACGATACAGGAATAATTTTTAGTGTAGGCTTTGTCTTTTTTTTAATCTAAGGATCATTGTTAGAGTTGAAATTTAAAGTAAAGTTTTAATACTTTAGATTTATACCTGTGACGTCACGAAACTTATGACTCGTTACCCCGTGCCACACTTTGACCCCCTCTCTCCTCCATAACATGTCGCGTAATTTATGCCCCCCTATACGCGAGCCTCATCCAATGCTCCGAAGCTTTTTTCCCACCACATAAAGACACGGCGCCATTACCTTGAATTCCCCGCTCGTTTTAGCACCAACCCTCTCATATTTCGCGCAAAATTGTGCAAGTGTTGCGTTTAGAATGTTGCCTATTGTTGGGCGTACTAAAAATGTAACTTTGTGCACTTTGTTTGGCCGTTTCGCCAAGATATTAAAGGAACCATGTGTGATGTTATTAATGTAAAATTGTTGACTACGTCTACCATAAGAATAGTCAAAATAACATTATGTACCTACCTATTTCCCAAATTATAACCTCTGTTTTTTTCAGTGTATTCTGTTAGTTAAGAGGTGCGGTAATCAAAATAAGACTAGTTGAAAAAATCTACTATTAAAATGGTCCAAAAATTATAATCCAATAAATAAATATAAAATATTGTAGGATGTCAAACGAAATCTATAGGCGGGGTGGGGGTAATTTCTATAAAAGCCGATGATCCAAACGGCGACGGTCACTTATTTGTTACGGCTCTTTGTGTGCGGTTGCTATGTCGTTGTTGTCGGTGTGATCTGTAGGTGCTTATTACTATTTATTTAGTTGACTTGAGTTGTTCCTTCGTGTCCTAATAAAGTGTTGTTAAATTTGTACATTTGTGATTATTTGATTAATTATTGTTAAGTTTAGGAAGTTGTCCTTTTTTTATTGATATTTCGCTTCTTTTCTAAAAATATAATATTAAGGTCCAATAAACGGCTAAACATGTGTTTTTATAAAAATAAAGATGTATGTGTGCACATGTATTTGCAACGATTTTGCATTGTTTCCAAAACCAAACGCGTACCAACTAAGGTGAAACTTAGGACGAAAAATTAATCTAACCCATTTTTAAAATGATTATATTGGTTTATATGGAGCTAGGTTATTAATATATATAATTTTTTTACGTAAGATTAATTGACTCATTAAGATGAAAGGCAATTCAATTGGCATTACTTCAGTGAGGCCATAATTAAATGGAATATCGAATGGTGGATGTGACGGCGCACAAATATTTCGTTAAGCAGCTTAACGACTGTTCCTGTTCGATTCATGGTAAGCTCCAATCGATATCGATGTTGACAAATCGAGAAGAGAATAGTTACATACAGGACTATTGGTTTCGAGGCCATAACTCTGTTATAATCATCTGTCTTATATATACAACTATATATTATGTAAAAACGATTTTAAATAATTAAATGTTCATTTATCATTGATTATTTCTCAATCCAGCGCTCGAATGATAAAAATCAGAATCAGTTCAAGGAATTAGATTTTGAGAAAAATACTACTGAGTTGTGATTATGTTAACGGCTATATAGATTTCTTCCGAATGTTACCTAACTTTAATATTAAAAATATATATTAGTTTAAGTCAATCAATCAATCAATCAATCAGCCTATCGCAGTCCACTGCTGGACATAGGCCTCTCCTAACACGCGCCATTGCACACGGTCCTCCGCCTTCCGCATCCAGTCTGTCCCAGCGACCTTTTTGAGGTCGTCGGTCCATCTAGCTGGGGGCCGTCCTACCTTACGCTTACCAAGTCGCGGTCTCCACTCAGGACACGCTTGCTCCATCGGCCGTCGGTCCTTCTGCAGATGTGACCAGCCCATTGCCACTTTAGCTTACTGAGTCTGCGAGCTATGTCGGTAACTTTGGTTCTTTGTCGGGTTTAAGTACGTACGTATATTCTATAATATGTGTTCGAAAAGTAATTCCAAAAAGATACAGTCGGTAGATAAATTAGTTTGTATCAACTCTATCTTTTTCTATTTCATTACGCCAGTTTCCTTGCGCTGTAGGCAGAGAGTACAGAGTTCCAACAATATAGAATTAGATTATATCAACTCATTTAGAAGATATGGTTCTTACATAAAGAACTAAGATTTTTCTGGAATATATTTATTAATTTTACAAATACTTTCACGCATTTCAATTCTTATATGATATTTGCGTTTAAGCTCAATCATCCATCATACCAGTGTGTACTCAAAATAAACTTACGCAGCCATCTTAATATTTTAAATAAACAACTGCCAAAAATAATCTTGTCATCAAATAAAGAGCGACCTAAATAATATAAATTATACATAGTATCGTTTATTTCCAGAGAATTCATATGAAACCATGGACTGTGTGAAAAACAAACATGTTTACTCAGAATAACATCGGCGGCAAGAACTATGTTCGTTAGTTTAAAGTATTCTACAAACAAGTTATAAATACACAATTTTCTACAATAATAAACTTAGTTTCAATTCAAATGAAAACACCCACGATGAAAGAAGTGGTATTAATTTTGAAACAATGATGAATACATTATATCGAATATTAAATACTTTCCGAAACCTAAATCTGGGTTACGAATATATTATTATAACCACCTTCTGGTTTTTGTGTTAAATAAGTAAATAAATATTTGTTTTTCTTGAGTTGGATAGCAAAAGTTTACATTTACGAGTAAAAAGTACGTCACTCGCAATATTTTGATCTATACCTACAATAGGTAGTCTTTTAGTCAATTATTTTTCAAAAATCTGGTCTTCCTAACTCGTGCTCTCGTGCAACTAATCAATAGCATTTACTTAAAAACATAACTAATAATTGAAGCAAAGTTCTTGTAAAGCAGTTTAAAATTTCATAGTGTGGTTTTTTTTAGAATATGATGAAATTTGTTTTTACCCACACAAGAGCACGTCCAATATATCCGTCCCTTTTTATTGTAAAGTATCACTGTCATTTTCCCGGTCGATAAATGGCGATCGCGGTAGGCCCTTAATTGGAGAGGCACACGAAGAAGAACAAATTTAACATTCACAATATAAGCAATGCTGGTGGAAACTGGTGGTGCTTTACTTCTTACCTTTCGACCTTACAACCAACATCATCTTCCATGAGCCTGAACCTATCTACCGCCGAGCATAGAATGTCATCATCAAAAAGCAGAAGGCAGACAAATGGAACAACGACGTAGTAAGTTGGCCGGCAAAGGGTGGAATAGGCAAATCAGCCCATACTATCCCACTGCTGCAAAAGCATTCTCTCACGAATCGAGGTGATAATTACGTTATACTTTGCCTCGACCCAATACGGATTAGTGGAGGCAGGTTTGTGGCCGTCCACTGCTGGAATTTATCAAGCCACCATAAGGCTACCAAGTTGGCATAACGGCTACCACATTAACTGGTTACCGGTAAGAATTTATGTGAATCAGAATCAGAATATTTTCTAATCATGTAAACCATTACAGTATTTATGAATCGTCAGAAAAATAACAAAGACTACTGCCACTTCGGAATGTCATTCCTGTGGAGAAGAAGGGAAAGAAACTCCACTGTTACTCTTTTAAGATAAACATTTTACAAACATTTTCATCTACATTTTGTTGTGGTGTATGGGAGGTATTGGTCATCAGGTGAGTCTAACTTTAAAAAGCTTATTATTAAAATGTGCTTTCTGAAGTACGGACACGGTTGAATGTGAAAATGCCACAAACGGTCAGACCTTCCCAGACCGACCGCGTCGAATACTGCTTACCTTGATGATCACTAAGAATACCTCGGTCGCACATTGTGACGAGTACCTCAACTTTTAATGCCCCGATAATATTCTTAGCACCCTAAACTTAACCTTAACGTCCTAAACTTCTTTAATTTTGAATTAATATTATACTCAAATTAATGAAATTGAATTATAAAAGTAAAACGAAGAAATGTTTTACTACTGCAAATAGTTTAAAACATACTGAAATGAAGTGAAATCCTGAAACATGCAGTGGGAGGACCGCGCGAAGTACGTACGCCACAGAAAATTCTTTGGCCAGTATTAATTGCCAACATGACCGCTTCGTTTTAAATAGTTTCCCTTTTACGGCATTCAAATAAATTAATACTCTTTAAAATTGCTTCCAATCAAATTGAGCACAAATTTTGTGAAACGGCTGAAAGAGAACGATACGACTCGAAAGTCTCTGACCTAAAATAATTATTGCTTTCTCAGTCTAGTGACGAATTATTTGAACCAAGCATATGGTCCTTGGTTCAAATCCTAGGTTGGAAAATGTAGTTTTTCTATCGAAAACTTCTTAGGATCAGTCCGGAGTCTGGAATTGTGCCCAGTATATGGCAATAGGCTCGCCCCCTGTTACGTGGGACCTAACATCGTCTGCGAAAACTGGGTGTCCAAAATACCTCTGCCACCCTTGCTTGGGGAATATAGGCGTGACGGTGTTTTTTTTAAATAATTATCATAACAATATACATATTCTAAGGCTAACTATTGTCGTAAATATTTGGTGTATTGTTCCTCATAAAATTACTACGAATAGGTTCTTGTTTCAACGAACTAATAGCATACGAAAACCAAACCACGTGTTAGTAATTAAAATGTACAGCATGAGACAGTATAATCACAGACGAGTTCATACTTGTTTATATTCGTTTCAGGTCAGATATTCAATTTATATGTAATAGGTACTATACATATACGAAAAATCAACTAACGAACCGAAAGATTAGATCTACTTTAACTTTAATTACAAAACAAATTATTTCCATAATATTATACTGTGTCATCAATATATAAAAAACGAAGTAAAATAAACACCGTTAGCTCATAATCCAGTATGTCAGATTTACACAGGACCAATTTTTCACAAAAAATATCGCATAGGGTTCCGCGAAACTAAACTTTATAATAGAAAGTGTATAATTGAAAATACCTGAAACTAAGCTTAATCTTTTTCTATACCTATATACCAACAACATTACGTAGCGCAAAAGTATTCCTAGAAAATAGTCTAGGTAATAATATCTCGAGCGAACTTATAGATCTCATGGGAAATCAGGATAACCGCGATCGGTTAGTTGCACAGTGGTTCAGAGTACATTCTAGGTCACTGGGATACCGACTAGACAAGAATGGCGTTTTGTTGGGCAAATACCATTAAGTATGCACAAAGCCCTCTTGCTTAATACTTTGGGGTTAAACAGCGGGTAAACAGGGTCTGTATAAACGGGGTTCTTAACCCTTTCTATACAGATTATTGTTTTGTGTCCTCGTGGAATTTGCAGGATACTGATGGTACTGAATACTAGTTATTCGCCTGATCTGCTCAGTGGAGGCTGCGTTTTGGTGGTAGATTACTAGTTAAATTAGATTTCAAAAAAAAATATAAATTGACTACTTGTGAGTTTGAGTTTCAGTTTATTATTTTTAAATTTAATAAAAATCTGGATCTGTTGCCCCACGTGTGTGATGACTAGCGAACCAAAGACTACGTGCAATTCTAGATACATATCTACCATGTGTTAGCGTATTTTCCATTCCAACTAAGGTTTTTCTGATTTCATTTCAAATGAGAATTAGTAAAAATATGGACTAAAAAACAAATCTTGCCAGTTTTAAATAGTAAAGAATTATTAAGTACTCCGTCAATTATGTCTTTCCTAAATTCCGTGGGAATACATAACAATAACCTGTATAGAATCTCCTGGAAATAGTTTTGTAAAATGTTACCATCTCCTGGTTTTATGGTAGAATGGTGTCGTATTATCTGCCGTAGTTATTTTTTTGGCCTAGATAAATTTAAGGAATATTTCTGCCACGGTTATTTCAGGTAGCTTCATTCAGAATTTCTTGTCCGTCTTTTAGTATCCATAAAACACACTGCTTAGCATACGACCATGTGTCGTCCTTCGTAGCGGCCACTAAGATTACCGACGTGAAAATTTTCACTGAAAATTTTTCTTAGATGTTCTACATAAGTGAGAGATTTGTTTTTTGTTGTTTTAATACAATTAGAAATATCATGTTTTCAAATTGTAAACACTTTAAAATTGTGAAAACGTTAAAATGGTTAAGCTTATGATACGGCCAAACCTACGCGTTCAGCCGCGTCCGCGGGGGCGTCCCCGGCAGCGATCACGGTGGCGATCAGCATCTCCCTGTGATTGCACGTGCATACGCTACCCAGATAGCGCGTGCAGGATGCCGAACGCGTTAGTGTGAACAGTTACAATCAATTACTGCAGGAGCTGATCGTCACCGTGTACGGAATCGCGGACCCGTCTGGACGCGTTGGTTTGACCGTGCCTTCAGTTCTGGTTTTCCAAAATGTTTGTTCTTATTCGTCCATTGCCTCTCCGAAACCGCCAACCTGATTGGCTTTACTCTGTATGTAGCCAGCTTTTATTCCGTATTGGCATGAGCGCTTTTTTAAAGTGCGTTTAAAATTTTCTTAAAAGCGTTTACAGCGATTCCAAAACGCGGGTTAAAAAAAGGTCGTATAAACTCGGGCTTACCCTCGTCCTATAAATTCGGGCCTGTCGCTATGACAATTTATTGTAAGGTACATTATTAGTTTACAAATTATTGATAATCATTTTCATTTCATCTCTCTTCGGTTATAGCAGATTAATACTAACGATTTTTAAGCAAATATAATTTTGATAACCATTTTGTTGCTATTAATAACCCAGTCTTTGCCTGCTATCATATCACAAATACTTTTATGTGACTAAAGAAACCAACTATAAGTCGCTTTAACTTCAATAAGATATGTAGAGCGATAAGAATCCGGTAAGTTTTCTTTAATTCCCACATAAGGCAGGCAAGATTGTCGATTAGATCCCAAACACAAACTTGCTTTATCTATACGTATAATAAGATATGAACGAAACGCTTATCCTTTCACACACATTGATAAAGTTTTAGCGCGTTTGAATGGCAATGGCTGACATTATCGTAAAAGTCGAAACTTTGTGTTGAAATAGCTCCGGCGAAACATAAGGGGTTCACGTACAATTGCTAAAGTTTCTAATATACTAGGATATACGCCGCTATTGTTCCCATAATATCTCATAAAAATGTCGTAGGACGCCTGTCTGGGGTTCAGATGTGAGTTAGCTAGTGAATGATGGCAGATTATACTCTTTTAACGAAGTCAAACCGATACTGTAACTGTGCAGATAAAACATGTGTATCCGGTGTAAATTATTTATTGTATGATTCCAGTAAGATTCATCATCATCATCATCTCAGCCCATACTTGTCCACTGCTGAACATAGGCCTCCCCAATCGCTTTCCAGCGTAACCGGTCCGATGCCACCTGCATCCAACGACTTCCTGCGATTTTCACAAGATCGTCGGTCCATATGGCAGGCGGTCGTCCCACGCTGCGCTTGCCAATACGTGGTCTCCACTCTAGAATCTTTCTGCCCCAACGCCCGTCCGATCTACGCGCTATGTGGCCTGCCCATTGCCACTTCAGCTTGCTAATCTTAACGGCTATGTCGGTGACCTTAGTTCTTCTACGAATCTCCTCATTCCTGATTCGATCGCGTAGAGAAACGCCGAGCATAGCTCTCTCCATAGCTCGCTGAGCAACTCTGAGCTTTTTATGAGACCTATTGTAAGAGACCACGTCTCTGATCCATATATCATCACTGGTAACACACATTGACTAAAAACTTTAGTCTTAAGGCACTGAGGTATTTTGGATGAGAAGATGTTGCGCAGTTTCCCGAACGCTGCCCAGCCGAGTTGGATTCGTCAGTAAGATTCAGATCATTGAATTTTAAAAAAATGAACACTATTACGCCTATACTTCCCAAGCGAGGATGCAGTGGTGTACTGCATACAGTCAATTTTACCAAAGATGTTAGATGTCTATGTAATTAGGAGTCATTACGTGCCATTATAAGTACTATAGTATGTAACGAAAGATCCTTTTTGATTCCCTGCAAGCCCGGCATAATGCTCTGGCATGATGATATAGATATATAAAAATACAAAGTACTCCGGACACGGAGTAATTTTTATCTAATGAGAATGTTTCGAAGGAAAAGTTTCGATAATATTTTGCTCGACCTAAGATTTAAACCCTAATGAGCACACAACACCATGCGCTATTGAACCAACGAGTCAAGTTGCAAATGTTGTTTTTACGTTTCTCACGTGACTGAACATTTTTTCAATATAAATTCGTTTGCAAAGTTATATAATCCGCGTACACGTCGAGCTAGTTAAAGTGGGATGTGGATAAAATTATAGTTTATAACGGAACCCTCATGGATGTTTAATGAATGCGATTAATGTTGTAGATAACAGCGGTTTAACATCAATTATTCAGCTTGTAATTGCGGCAACAAGCTCAAGCGTTAACTATCCCAGATTATTTCGGTGTATCGTGAAAGTTTGGACTGGTACTTGACAATATTACTTGATAGCTTGGTGTATTGTGAAACTTTGGATTAGTACTTGTAATGAGTACTTGATATTAGAGCTTCAATTTTTTAATTATAAATAAAGTAATGTGTTAGTTACATACTGTTGGTGTGGCTTATAATAAATAGATAAATATATATTCCAATTATATAGTAAGCTGCTTATATAATATTGTATTATTTAAAGGAAATAATGCAAAACCTCATCTATCTCAAGTAGATTATTACTTTACCAAAGTGCTTAATAAAAACCAAACTCCTAAATGTAAAGAGTTAATATCCATATATTTAAGGATTTTTATTATTCGTACTCATAATTATTATAATATTCTCCAAATATTCTACATTCAAATTAACTACGAAAACCTGAGGTATTGAGGTCTTTTGTGTAAAAGTCCAATTGAAATCACCATATTGCTTAGAATTATGGTTTCATTTTGTTTTGTAACTGTTTAAGGAACGACTGCAATGAGTGACAGCAATTTAAGCAAGTCTTCATTCGCACGAGCGCTTTTTAACGCACGTTTTTGCAAAAGCTCTAGGCGCTTTTTTTAAGGTACCGTTGCCCATTTGTTTCATTCCAGCATTTTTTGATGCGTGTTGGAAAAACGCTCGTGTGAATGAGGACTTAAGTGTATTTTTTCAATTCAGTTGCCTAGAACAAACTGTTTCGGTCTTGTGCTAATTACTTTACACATATATACAAGGTGTATTGTTACTGACACCAGATCTCAAATACCCCAATAAGATTAAAAACCAAAATCCCTTTTTAAATAGAGATGTCCCTCTTTAAAGCACTTTGATGTAGAAATTGACTACGAAACAGACATTTACATATTTAAACAGATATATAATCATTTTAAAACAGAACAATTTATAATATTTTTCGAAATAATACATGCATAAGTACATATATTTGATGGTTTACGGGAGGGAATATGTTCTAGGAATTCATTTTAAATAGCCCTTTTATTTTCAATTTCAATTTAATAATGGATCTCACAGCGGACTGAACGAATTAAGGAACAAATTCCTTAATCCTCGAGTGAAGCCGTGAGTCGTCGCCAGCCGGCAGCGCGAGGGTCTTCCCTCCTATAGAATTACATGGGATCGGGATTCACTCGAACAAGGTGTTCAGACGTTGTATATAGTTACAAAATGTTTCATATAATAGTTTATTCATAGTAGGTAGTCACATTTTCAGCCTATAAGATGCATATTTTGTGAAAATATTTATCAATTGTAACAAAGAAATTTTGATACAAATTATTAAAACTATATATTACCCAACGGTCATAGTAGAGGTGTTTACTGTACATCCACATGTCACTGACGATGTAATGCCCGAATGTAAAGGAGGGCTGGGCTATTGCCATTACACTGGTCACAATTTCCAGATTCCGTTCTGTTACTAGTCAATAATCTGATACCAATAGATACCCATTATTATAAAAATATAACTTGCACTTAAAAATAACAAACTGCATCATCTTTCTACTCAATTACATACCTTATATTACTATAATCGATTTCTTTCAAGTTACCACTATTTCATAGGCCTTAATAAACAGCTATTATATTCCGCACTCACATAGTTACCATTTAACTGCGAAGCCGCAAACAAAATAGTTTTTGTATAGGATCCTATTTCTCCGTTTCTAACTAGTCAAATATAAAGGCCGGCGTGACTTTATAAAAATATATTTATTTCACAATACAAATTAATAATAGATACTCAAAATATTAATGCAGTCAATTAATATTACTTAACGTTAGTGCGAACGGTAAGAGAGCTGAGTCGATATTAAATGTACTTTGCTTGGCGATGGCTTTTATAGGCATCGTCAAGTAAACAACTCCTTCTAGAATGAACCCACGCGTTATACGTCTTATTAATTGATATCTGCTTATTTAGCAAAACAGTTATGAGAATTGGACTGAGACTAAACAAGTAACCTGATATCTGTTTACATGATTAATACGCAGCTGAGGCAAGTTAAGCTGATTAAGCAAAACAGTACTTGGAATTATATTCTATGAGCAACAGTCTGTTTATATTGCATCATCTTTTAAAGTACTTGCACTGAGCTGTGTACTGGTCTAGTATACATAACTCCTCCCTCCATAAGTTCAAAATCAGCGTTCGATTTTTGAGAATGTTGATTTTGCTTATGTTTACATAAGGACAATATTTTAGACTTATAAATATATAAAACAATCAAAAGCACAATTAATAATATTACATAAATGATTATAGAACCTAAACTTATGCTATGCACATTCACTGAATATACGTGGTTTTCACTGAGATTTTCACTTTTACTGTTTAACACATGTGACAGGAACTGAAGATCTTCTAAGTTGACCTCATCTAGGCTGATTGGCTGCTTGTAGATTTTCTCTGCTGCTGTGATGCTTGGTAAATTTATAACTGGAACTTGATGGAAGACTTGATTAGTTAATTGAATGAGACGTTTCCTTAATGTGATGTTCTCTAATTTAGCTTCACATTCATTATCTAAGGTTAATATATAGGTGCCAAAAATGTTGAACTGGTTGAAATCATTTTCACAGTGCTCTGTGAGAAATGTCTGTTTTCCTGAATATAGTAACCATGTGTCAGGCCGAATAGATTTGACCTTGACTTTTGAAGATTTCACTGTAAGTGGAGAACATGATGTAATTTGTGAAGAAAATTTCATCAAATCTGTAATGCATAAGTCTTCATTAGTGACAGATAAATTATCTTCATAACACAGGAATTCTCCTTCGTCTATTTCTTTGCATGATTGTGATAGTGGAAGTATATCTGACCCTCTGACCAGGATTTGGGAATATTGAGGCGTTATTAGGAATGTTAGGTTTAAATGAGGATTATACATGGGAAAAGGATGAAGGTTGTAATAGTTATAGAAATCTAATTGGACAATTGGTATTGACATAATAAACGTTATTCGTTTGTCCTTAATATATGCTCTTATGTCTATACAATGTTCAATTTTTATCAAATTATCGGAATTTACTGGATACATTAATTTATCTATTTTCTCTATATCTTTAAGAGTTGATAACAATTCATCTATGTCTAAAATGGATTGGTGTAAAATATTTAATCTACTAAAAGCAATAGCTGTTTCAACCTCATCTAACCTAGTTAACAAAATTTGAAAATTATGGATAATTAAATCGAAAGTATTCAAGACAATTTCCTTACTATGTTGAAATTGAGTTTTATTCAGAATGGATTCTATTTCGTTAATTGTTTTGTCTATTTCAATAAAATTGTTTCTCGTAGAGTTTGTCAGATTTACTAATACTTCAATTGTTTCGGAAACTAATGATATTTTGTTATCAATAGCGTTTTGTTTAGATTGAATATGACTTATTAAGGAATCGTATCTGATTGCGTCTTCATTATCTAAATTGCCTGTAATGGCTTTAACTATTGAACCTAAGGGATTTAAAATACCTCTTTTAATTCTAATTGTTGGGACTAATTGATTATAGCGCTCTAATGTTAAACTCATAATATACTCAGTTTGCATTTGTGTATCTATGATATTTCCGTCTAAGAAATATACATTTAATTTTTCTTTTAAATAATCGTTAACTTCATAATACTTGTTAACGTTATATTCAATGCTGTTGCTAACAAATTTTAAATCTAATATTTTAATTATATTCCAATTATAAGTGCTAATGAATGCTTGTCCTTCCTTAACTGGGAAGATTCCAGGATTATCTTCAATTTTCTGAAGTTGAAGGGCCAGGCTTTGGGGTGCCTGTACGAGGATCAGGAGCGCGAACCTGCGGAGGACGTTTTAACGTCTTTTTAATGGGATTTTAAGAGTTTTATTAATGCAGTGTTTCTAATAACGTTCGCATCTTAAAACGTGTAATTTATTGTCAAAATATAAGAATTATTATTAAGCTTTGAATTTAATATTTAATTTATTTAAAAAAAAAATGATTTTATTAATTTAAGTTGTTGACTGATAATATTTAGAAAATTTAGAAATTTTATAATCGAGTTTATAGGCTTCATATCTTAAGCATTCAGGTTGTCAGGTTTGTATAACCAAGGTTTTAATTTATTTATATTTTTTTTTGAATCTGTCTTATTTTATTGATTTCATTCGGACTCTAATTTTATTATGCCTGAACCTTTTAATTAAATAAAAATACATATATTGAAGAAATAGTCTGATGAATTTTGGGGTATTCGTATGTAATGTAGCTTTTACTGAAATAATAATTATTTCATCTTCGTCGGAAGATGGAATATTTATTGAAGTTGGGGTATGTCTATCTGGTGAGTTATTCGCTAATAAACTGTCTTTTATTTTATAAAGTGAATCAAGTAGTATTTTTATCCTAATAGTTATATTACTATCCTGTTCGACAGGTATTAATTCGTTTAATTTTGAAGGATCGGTAAAATTTATATTTACTATCTTGGGGGGTTCTTCAATATCAGTTATAGGGGCATCTTTTTGTTCACTTAATTTTGAAAAATCGTTATTGTTTATAATGTCGAGGCTTTCGTCTATGACTTCGTTAATTGCTACTGGCTCATAATCATATAAGTATTCAGTCTCAAGGTCAGTGTCATCTACGTAATCCTCGTATAAGTCTTCTGTTCCAGGATCTCCGAAATGTTCTATAAGGAGTTCCTTTAGGCTATCCCAAGAATTGATATTAATCCATTTGCTTACTAGTATCGCGGCTTTATCGGTTAATTTACTTGTAACACTATGGTAAATATACAATTGTTGCGCGGCATTATTTTCCCTTGAAAAGCTTCTAACTACATATTCACACCTTTGGATGTAAAGATTTAGTAATTGATCGTTACCGTCGTAACGCGGAATTATATCGAGAATTTCTTTCGGAATAATTTGAATTTCATTCATTTTTAATATCTTGAACACTTATTATTCAATTTTACTATTTGAAAAACACAATAAGATACATATTACACACAAACAAAATAATAAAAAAAAAAACATACAATTTAAAATAACACACACAAAAAAAATACAATTTAAAAATAACACATAAAAAGTTTACAATAAAAATTTTATAATAGAAAAAGTTTATAGATTCGGCGATTTTTGTCCGAAAATATAACTCTTATCAATTATTATTTAACTTAGCCTTTATAGGCAGAACAACGTTTATTATTTTTTTATAATATTTAATTTCTTTTTATTAAGATTTATTTTCTTTTCAATATTTTACGTTCTCAAGTGGACCTTGTGATCACCCCACTGGAAGTAATTTTCTTTTTTAATAAAATACGACAATGTTTTACGTAAGTTCAGCGATGCTTGTCTGATTCTTACGGCCCTAAGTGGTGATCTACGGCTTAGCGATGCGTGTCTAAATCCCGTGAGATCCTAAATTCTAATCACAAATTAGCGATGCTTGTCTAATAATGCGATATCCTTTTATCCAAATAATTCCCGTGATTTTTGACCGGAATTACAGGCTCGGGGTCTGAATGAAATTAGCGATGCTTGTCCAATTAAATTCAGAATAGACAGAAAAATAGGAACATGTGGGAAAGGTCAGAACTCACACAATGCTGCAATTTTTCATGCCGAATATCCGCTCTTTGAGTATCAGCAGGCACTTCTTGACAAAATTTCTTTGTTCGAAGGTAGGGTAGGTCCTTTTCTAGGATTCAGCCAGGCGATTGTGGTCCGGAATCGATGCTTGTACTCCTGCACGGCGTTGAGCTTGTCTGGTATGACTACTGCAACACTTATCGCGACTGAAATCCTACCGTTCGGCTGCGCCAGTCAAATATAAAGGCCGGCGTGACTTTATAAAAATATATTTATTTCACAATACAAATTAATAATAGATACTCAAAATATTAATGCAGTCAATTAATATTACTTAACGTTAGTGCGAACGGTAAGAGAGCTGAGTCGATATTAAATGTACTTTGCTTGGCGATGGCTTTTATAGGCATCGTCAAGTAAACAACTCCTTCTAGAATGAACCCACGCGTTATACGTCTTATTAATTGATATCTGCTTATTTAGCAAAACAGTTATGAGAATTGGACTGAGACTAAACAAGTAACCTGATATCTGTTTACATGATTAATACGCAGCTGAGGCAAGTTAAGCTGATTAAGCAAAACAGTACTTGGAATTATATTCTATGAGCAACAGTCTGTTTATATTGCATCATCTTTTAAAGTACTTGCACTGAGCTGTGTACTGGTCTAGTATACATAACTAACTACCCTGCTTTTATTTATATTATTTGTGTACGTCAGACCGATAACTACGCCAAGTAGTCCTATAATTTTTCTATTTTCTCTGTAAGCGATTTGTAAATCTTTTGAGAAAATTAAAGTCTTAAACCATACTAAGAATTATCCCATAGAAAAACCATGAGTCCTTTGATAGATAACGAAGTCTAGAGTTCGTATCCTTGGTTAGCCAAGGATACGAACTCTAGACCTCGTTATCTTCAACAGCACATTGCATAACTAGACAAATTAAACGGTTGCATCTTCAAACATTTTATAAAAAAGAGATAATGTTATATCGGAATACAATACCCAATCGGTTTACCAATAAAGAACTCTTTGAAAAACTTTACTAATTCATATAATATATACCTACTTTACCTCACAAGGTCAGAAAATATCTCTTACACTACATACATGAATATAACTCTAGATTAAACACCATTCATTATAATTAATGAAGTAAAACAAGCACTTTACTTAAACAAATCTAAATAATAATGAGCATCATACGACATCCCTCAGACAATGTAATTACAGTTGATTGTTTACGTTTAATGCAACAATGTGGGCGGAGTGAGTGGCATTAGGCGGTTCTCACGTGGCCTAATTAAGCGTTACACTTAGTACCAACTGAGCGAGGGCGCCACTCAATTATTCGCAACTTGATGCGGGATCACGAGCACTCTAGTCGTAGTAGTGTTGCTATACCACCTCGCTAAATTTGGAAGCATTTTGTTCATCTAAATAATCCTTGGCATATTTTTATGAAGAATTAGATTATTTACGTTTAGTACAACCATGTGGGCGGAGTAGGAGGCATTAGGCGGTTCTCACGTGGCCTAATAAAGGCTTACACTTAGTACCGACTGAGCGAGGGCGCCACTCAATTATTCGCAACTTGATGCGGGATCACGAGCACTCTAGTCGTAGTAGTGTTGCATATCACCTCGCTAAATTTGGGAGCATTTACCTGATAAAAATGCCGTTAAATGGAAATATCAATTTTGTAGGTCGTTCAAATTTTTTTTCACACATACTTTTACTTTTTCTTTCAATTTACCACATTTTTTTTTTTTTTAAAACGTTGCCCCCCACTAGGATTTATTCCTGTGTCGTGGGGTCACAAACAAATACCCAGACCGGAACAAAGGGAATCGAACCCGCGACTATTCGACACAGTGGGCGGAGCAGCTCAAGCTCTTAACCACTGCGCTAAATCGTCCATCAATTGTATGTACTTTGCCAATTCTCTAGGCCAGTCTACTGGTTTTCAATAGTATCTACAGGTTCTTATTTCACAATATCAAGCGCTGGCGTAGGCCTACCTATTTGACTTCTATAACACAGGATTTACGATGATATGCAGCATAAATACCAAAATGCCCTGACTGCTTGTATCGAACGATAAATGTCCCATAACAAAACATCTACAAAGCTACTGACTCACAAATACGCACAGAAATATTAAATATTACATATATACCTATCTATTAAATATTTTACGCATACAAACTGTATAAAAAAGGGAACTGCGAAGAATAAAGATAAATACCATCACTTGCCGAAATAAAAAAGGAAATAGCAAAATAAAATATTAACGTATGTCCCCGTCTAAATAAGGGCCGACCCGCGTAAATCGTAATATCTGGCAACCCCGAAGGGCGGCGGCCCACAAATCCGACCGACGCATAGCAAAATTCCGCACCGCAATTATGTGGGATCGCGACACACAGATGGATTATGTGAAATTAAGCGGAGAACAGTAACTAAGAGAGCGTAATTCACACCATCTCAGAGGCAGTGTTTAAACAAGGGGTTGAGTAACATTAGCGCTGATGGGCGTCCGCCATATTTCCTACACGACAAATGGATATGGGCTAAAATAAATTTGCAAACTTATCTTTTACAGTAATAAGAACTTTTTAAGAACCAGCTGTTATAACAAAAACAAAACGAAGATATCTTGCTTTGTTGAGGAGTTCCTGTGTCTTCCTTTCGGCTTCATCATAGGACCCTGTACACTATCTGGTTGTATAGTACTTGTTAATACCAATCTAACAATCCTAAGCACGAGGGGGCTACCTTGTAAGTTTCACATGTTCCTATGGCCCCTTCCAACACCATCAGACCAGCTCCATGGTACCATATTGCATTGTCATACTAACTTACACTTATGCCAAATTTCAACTTAATCGGATATCCGCAAGTGCTTGAAAAATGGATCACAAGATATGACCTGGAAAGACAGGCAGACATACAAACATTAGAAGTTAAATAAAAGCTTGTAAAAATAGAACATCAATATGAATACAGCATCATTATTCAGTCCCGAAATAGATTTTGATGTAATGAGAAAGTTAAATTATTACGAATTATTAATGACTTCGTAATTGAAATTCCGTATTACACTGAAATTGTGAAAACGGGAAAAGCTGTATATTCTCGTAAAATAACGATGCCACCGCGATTCTACAGTTAAATTATAATTTTTCAATCCTTCATTCCATTTTCAAAAGTTAATACGGTATAAAAATTGGTTTTAAAGTTTTAAATGCAGTTATTAATCAAAATGTATTACGCATTCCATATTTTATTTCAAAGATAAGTAAGAAAATGTATTTTATTGGTGTTATTTTAAGGTATATTTTCGTAGTCGGCGGCGGGAGATTACCGGCGTGTCGTTACGATGCTCGTTTAGATACGGCGCATGAAGAATTGCAACATCTAGAAATGACACGAAGTCTCGCCAGGAAGTCACGGAGATATTCTTACTTTAATACGAATGTTTTATCTTCGGTTCATTGGAGTAGATCACATTTTTATAATATTGAAAAATATGTACAAAATATTGACGGAATTGACACAAAATATAGCTTTCGGTAATACGATAAGTACTGAATTAAAAAATATCGTCTCAAGTAATAGGTGAAAGAAGGCAGAAAAGGCCTTTACCTTGCAGTGGGACAGTATAGGCTTATAGTAATAATGATAAGTAATTACGAAATTTCAGTGTCCCACTTTCCTATTTACAAGTATTTACGTGAATTAACACATTTTCAGTTTTCGCACCTCCGGGGAGTCAGGAAATTTATAGTCGGCGGCGGCTACGATTAGGGGGTTCTGATGGTCGGACGCGTTCGCGAAGTAGCGGGTTGTCGACTTTTTAATATAGGCATGAATAGGTTCTTGACTGAGATGGAGATCGACATTGTGTATGTACCACGGGGCACTGAAGGCTTTTCGGAGGAATCGGGACTGGACAGCTTGGAGTCTGTATATGTGAGAGCGGGCGGCGTGCACGAACACCTCACAAGCTTACGTCATGATGGACCGTATACAAGTTTTGTAAAGTGTCACCTTATTCCTAAGAGATATTTAACTCCTCTTGCAAATAATCGGGTAAAGACGACCGAGCTAACAGGCTCTATTATAACACTTCCTCATCTCCTGAACATATTTTTCGCTTCCTTCCCGCAAGTCGGAGTTTTTTCAATATTTTTAATGGAACTCCAAAAGCGAATGACAAGTAGACACGAAATAACGTCGCTCGCGGATTACGAGTGTTGAGCAAATTAGGGTGCAATATTGAGGTTAAAAATAATAAAAACGCCGCGTGAGCCGCATACCGAGCTCATTCTTTGATCTTTATTATATAATAAAGTTAGTTCATTTTGCCCCAGTAATGAATATTAATGTTCTCGCTTAAGTCATAAAATAAACTTTATCTGAACAACGCGTCGTCGTTCCTGCCACCTCGGCCCTAGTGATAATTCATGAAGAATAAGCCGAACTCGGTCCGTTTTCAATTATAACCAAAATTTTCGTATTGTGTGGTTTCTAACTTCAATAATATCATGAATTATTTACAGGCCGCCATTAATAACAACAGGAATTTGTTGTTTAACAATGTCGGGGTAACATCTAGGTCTATATTCGTGATAATCAAACGTGGCGTGATGCGAAAATTCCGTGTAATTATCATGTATTCTGTACTACATGCTACTGGAATACCATTGAAGGATTATTTTACAAAGTTATCGTAACGGGCCGCGTTACGTGTTTAATTGATTATATCCCTGGACCCTTATATGACTAATTAAACACTGACGCGGCATTTTATGATAACTTCTTGAAATGGAAATTTTACGGTAGGACTATGGTATACAGGGCGTACAGGGGTATGGTATACATTAAGCGACCATGTCACGAATTTACCGCAACGCGTTGCGTTAAGTCATAGCACATTAGAACCCTGTACGTTGCTGAATCCATTAATTTCATACGCCCATTATTCCGCAATCTATGAAATTGTTTGATCTGTGATATTGTTCGGCTAGTTTGTGTTTACTGACCGGGGAACAAACGGAAACTTGGTGTTATTATTGATTGAGTTAGTTATCATTCCACCGATCGAGCTTTGAAGCAGCGCGGTTTTGATTGAGTAGAAACTAACTACCTGAATAACTCGAGTGTAAATGGAAATTTCGAATGGGAAACTTGGTTCGTAATATCACTGAAATTTCTAACTTGCCATATAGTTAGTTAGTAGAAAACCAAGGTTATGGTTTTTGAACGGAAAGAAACCAGAACGAATGCAACGATGTACTGAAGCAAGTGAATAATCTTGTATATCTTGGCGCATTCAGTAAGGATGGGAAATACACCGCTGACATAGAGAGAATAGTGAGTGCAGGGCACAGAATAAATGGTGCGGTGGGGAAGCTACTTGGGAGCCGGCACTTAAGCCAAAAAGCGCAGCTGGCCATACATAACGGAGTGCTTGTCCCAACGCTGTTAAATGGCAGCGAGAGCTGGGTAGGTAAGAAGGAGAATGAAAGTAGGATGAATGCGGTAGAAATGCGAGCGCTGCGAAGATGTGCGGAGTGAAGCTGACCGACCGTATTCGCAACAGCGTAATAAGAAAGCGATTAGGTATGAAAGATAGTATCGGTGTAAAGATGAGAAAGGGTATGTTCCATTGATGCGGGCATATAGAAAAGAAAGAAAAGACTTTCAGAAGAAAGAATGACAAAACAGATATTCAATGCGAAAGTGGAAGGATGTAGGTACCGGGGAAGACCTAGACTATCTTACCATGACCAAATAGACCGAATCTTATCTGAAGGTCAAGGCAAGAGCCTCTGTAACCGGCGAGCGTGTATGAAACGAACTATGGGAGTGTTGGAAGTCAGAGAGGTATGTAAGGAAAGAACCCTGTTGGAACTTTGTACTCTCTGCCTACCCCGCACGGGATCTGGCGTGCTGATATACACCATATAGTTATTTCGATCTAGTTAGATCAGATAATAAAATGTAAATTGAAAAAAATGTGAATTTATGAGTGCCCCCACAGGGTTTATACAAAGCAATTTCTTTGCAATTTGATGTAAGTTAGCCTATGGTAGTAGTAAAAAAATGTTCAGATATCTCTATGTTTAAAATAAATTGTTTTTTAAGAGCAAACAACAAACAATTTTTATCTTCAATTGTAAAATTACCCGATTTAGTAAATCTTAAAAATAATTTCTTACAAAAATCCATAACATATTTTCAATTTAACCGACACTTTCGAGACTCTTAGATAAAACATACATATAGATACTCTACGGAATGCATCCAACACTACAAAGCAAAGGAGAATACAAATCGGCTAAAAGGAATAAATACCAGGTGCTTTTGACATGTGTACACCTACACTTACACCTAGATCTTCACCTCTTAAGTTGCCTTTTCAAAAGGGACGTGTGAGGATGCATAGCGAGGAAGAAGAGTAACTTGCCAGTAGATATATAGCTTCATTTTAATAGCTTAGTTTCCCCATAACCCGCTGGTGGTAACCCAACTGAATTTCATCTTTACGGCATTCCTGCTAAAAACTTCCGCGCAGTTTCTGAGTGAACTATCGCTAATTATGGTGTTCATAACTACCTGAACCTAAACTTCTTTTTTTAGATGGACAAGAAACATTTTATTCATAACCAAATTAACGTTACTATTTTTTTTAACTAGCCCCACATTTGAATTTATTCTTGTGTCGTGGGTGCGTTTACAAACATAAAAATTCATATACACAAATATAATATCAGCCTATACTTCCTACTGCTGGGCAAAGGCCTTCTCTCACAAATCGAGGTGAGAGAGATTAGGTCATACTCCATCACGCGGACCCAGTGCGGATTGGTGGAGGCAGGTTTGTGGCCACCTGCTGTTGGAACTTATCAAGCCACCTTTAAGGCTTCCAACTCGGCTTAACCCATCCATCCATCCATAACCTCACGCCAGATCCCTTGCGGGGTAGGCAGAGAGTACAGAGTTCCAACAGGTTCTTTCCTTACATACCTCTCTGGCTTCCTCGACTCTCATAGTTCGTCTCATACACGCTCGCCGGTTACGGAGACTCTTGACTTTTCCATCAGATAACACTCGGTTTATTTGGTCGTGGTAAGATAGTCTAGGTCTTCCCCGGTACCTGCATCCTTCCACTTTCACATTGTATATCTGTTTTGTCATTCTTTCCTCTGGCATTCTTTCTATATGCCCGAACCAACGGAGCATGCCCTTTCTCATCTTTACACCGATACTATCTTTCATACCTACTCGCTGTCTTACTACGCTGTTGCTAATGCGGTCGGTCAGCTTCACTCCGCACATCTTCCGCAGAGCTCGCATTTCTACCGCATTTATCCTACTTTCATTCTCCTTCTTACATACCCAGCTCTCGCTACCATATAACAGCGTTGGGACAAGAACTCCGTTATGTATGGCCAGCTGCGCCTTATGGCTTAAGTGCCGGCTCCCGAGTAGCTTTCCCATCGCACCATTCACTCTGTTCCCTGCACTCACTCTTCTCTCTATGTCAGCGGTGTATTTCCCATCCTTACTGAAGGCGCATCTAAGATATACAAACTCATTCACTTGCTCCAGCACATCGTTACCAACCACAATCCTTACATTCGTTCTGGTTTCTTCCCTTTCAAAAACCATAATCTTGGTTTTCTTCACATTCAAGTGTAAGCCATTGATCATGCAGTCGTCTTTCATAACTGTGACTAGTGTTTGCAGATCAGTGGCTGTTGGCGCTATTAAAACCGCGTCATCTGCATAAAGTAGATGGTTTACCACTATGTCACCCATTTGTACACCTTCATTCATCGCTTTCAGTCTTTGAAGACTTTTGTCCAGATATATTATAAACAGTCTAGCGGACAACACGCAACCCTGCTTGACGCCGATTTTAACGTCAAACCAGGGTGACCTGTTACCACCCACCCGTACGCATGCCTTGCAGTCCACATAAGTGGACTGGACGGCTCGCAACAGAGTGCCATCTATACCATACTCTGGCAAAATGTCCCAAAGCCTCTTTCGCACAACTCTGTCAAATGCCTTCTCCAGATCTACAAAACCGCAGAAAACCTTCCGGCCCACTGCCCGATGCTTCTCTACGATGTTGCGGAGTGAGAAGACTTGATCCGAACATCCTCTTCCAGACCTGAAACCCCCTTGTGCCTCGCACAACATTCCATCGGACTTCACGCGCATTCTCCGTTCAATAATTTTACCGTACACCTTGGCTGCCAAGCTGATCAAACTGATGGCTCTGTAATTGGCGCAGTCATATTGTGAACCCTTGCCTTTATACAAGGGTACTATGACTGCGCGGCGCCAATCTGTAGGGACTCTACCGGTCCTCCAGCAAAGGTTTGCAAGGGCCCGGAAAGCGTCCCGGACGCAAGTTCCACCATATTTGATCATCTCGGCAGATATCATGTCTACTCCCGCAGCTTTACCGTTTTTCATACTTCCTATCGCCCATTCAACTTCTTCCATAGTGATGTCCTCCGTTGATTCTGGTGCCGCAATCTCGCCTTTAGGCACGTCTGCGGCATCAGCATCCGGGTCATCTCCATACATTTCTCCAAAATATTCACTCCACCGGTTTAGCACAGCTTGTGTGTCTGCAAGAATGTCACCATCTTTAGATTTTATCCTTTCCATTCTGGAGCCTGACGAATCACCTCGAGCCTTTCTCACCTTGCTCCAAAAGAGTTTGGTGTTGTTCTCGAAGTTCTTCGCCAGCCTCTCCTCCTCAATCATACTGGCTCTTTCACGCTTTTCTTTCACTAAAGTTTTAGTGGCATTCTTGCATTGCCGGTATATTTCTTTCCTCATCTCTGTCATACTGGCATTCAGGTTCAAAGAAGATACATAGTCCTGCCACGCTTTCTTCTTACTTTCTACGGAGCTTTGCAACTCCGCATCCCACCATGCATCACCTTTTGCTGTAATATGCTTCTTTGAGCAACCACATACTTCTTTCGCGGATTCCACCAAACTCTCTTTCAGGCTATTCCAGCATTCATCTACATTTGAGTCCGAAGAGCCTGCTGTCAAAAGCTTGTCCCGGACTCTGTCTTCATACATTCTCCTCACGCTCTCATCTTGCAACCTTTCAACCTTGATTCTTTCAAGGTCTCCGAAGGGGATACGCTCTCGCCAGTGCCTCCACTTCCTGAACAGACCACTAAACCGCGCAACTACGAGATAGTGGTCTGATTCCAGAGTGGGGCCTCTATACGCACGCGTATCTTGTAGTTTGCTTCGGAGACGGTTATCAACCAGGATCAGATCTATCATGCTTTTTTGTTCATTCCTTCTCCACGTATACATATGTATGTCCTTATGCTGGAATATCGTATTAGACACAAGGAGCCCCCTTTACAAACAAACATCTACAATGAGCTTACCTGCATCGTTCACTCTCTTATCACCATAAGGACCCAGAGCAGCGTCGCAAGTTTGCCGCCTGGTTCCTACCCATCCGTTCAGATCGCCACACAGAATCACCTTTTCGTTAGCCTCAGCCAAATCCAGAACTTCCCTGACATTATCCCAAAACTTCTCAAGGTCCTGGGGTGTCGACGAGCTTACGGGAGCATACGCTGCGACCAAAAATACTCTAGTGACACCCAGTTTTAAACGGACCCAGAGAAGTCTCGCATCGCACAGGCCATAATCTCTCACTCCAGAGGCCAGGCGACGGGACAGCAAGATACCCACCCCCATGCTGGCACGACTGCTCTGCGGTACACCAGACCACAGAGCCATCGTTCCATCAGGCAGATCACAGGTTTCACTGCCCCTCCGCTTAGTCTCTGTTACACACAGAGCATCCAGGCGTCTCTCTTTCATTACATCAATCACCTCATGCATCTTATCTTCCATACCACCTCTTACATTCCAAGTGCCTATTCGGCACTCTGCACCCCACGACTCGCCAGTTCGGGCCCGGCGTGATGGGTGGCGGCCCCCATCGCCGATTCCACCTATATTCGTACCGACGGGGGCGGGCCGGTACGCGTCGCCTCGGGGGGACGCCCTAGCCCGCACTGCGGTACGTCTTCGGTCCAAGATTGCAGCCATAATGGCTGGCAGGGGTCGCGACGAGCACGCTCTTGGACAGACCCCCTCGGCTTAACGACTACCACATTAAGTAGTAACCGGCACCAACGGCTTAACGTGCCTTCCAAAATACGGAGATGCTCGAATATGAAAATGCCACAAACGGTCACCCATCTCAGGCCGCCCGAGTCGAACGCTGCTTAACCTTGGTGATCGGTAAGAACACCGCGGTCGCACAGCGCAACGAGCTGAGCAAATACTCAGACCGAAACAAATAATTGTGGGTCACACAAAGATTTGTCCCGTGCGGGAGTCGAACCTACGACTATTAGACACAGTGGGCGGAGAGGCTTAAGCTCTTAACCACTGCGCTAAATCGTAAACGGATGAGGCAGATTTTACGCTGCCAACCGAATTATCGTACAGGAACATCGATTGACATCCAAATTACAAAGCGTAGCCGTGGGGCTAATACGTATTTACAAGAATTTACCAGATTACGCGTTCCATTGGACTCGGTACCTACTTCTCGTATACACACACTTTTTATTGAGATCTTAGCACGAAGAAATTGACGTTATCGTAACGCTGTCGAGAAACCGTGCTGTCACGTTCATGTTTATACAAGGTGTAACCTAAATAACGCAAGACCTCAGACACCCCAATTAGATTATTGCTTTACGAGTTCAATACGAAAATGAAACTTCCAATTTTAAGGAGTTTTCTACTATTTTTTTAACCTCTTTGGTACCCAAATTAACCATAAAATTTAATAATTAATTAGCTTTTGTATGCATACTGAGGTGTGTGTAATAGAAACACATTTAAAATAGCCGTAATGCTTTCAATAATTATTAAATTTTGTTTAATACAACGAACAGAACGAGTAACAGCATTTTTTTAAAACAAAAAAAACCTTAAGTAACTGTAAAAATAGTTGGAATCGATTCAGTTGCCGAGTTAGAAAAATTACTTTGAGGTCTTGCGTTAATTATGTTACACCTTGTATAGTAAATTCGCAGTGTGACCAGGATATCAGCGTCGTAGGTAACGTAGTGTCACGCTAGTGTTCATCTTTTCGTGCTAAGCCCACAGGGCCCTACGCACAAACAGATTGACGTCAGCATAACGCTTTCGAGTCGATATGTCTTCCTTTTTACGCTACAAATTTATTAAATCATGATGAGGGAGACAGCACGCCTTCTCGGCAACGTATTATACTAACAAAACTGAACTAAGACCGAATCTTAACCACAGCCTATTAATGACGCTCAGCTGTTTTATGATATAATACGCACACTTCATTCAAAAAGGATGGGTAATACACCACTAATATTACGAGAAAAGTTCCCAAACGCTCAGGTGGCCGTACAAATAAAAAAACATACAAGTAGACAGTGCCTTCTGAAGGGTAGGTCTAGAATCTCTGTAACCTGCGAGCATGCATGAGATGAACTATGAGGGTGAAAGAAGCCAGAGAAGTCTGAAGGAAAGAACCAGTTGCAACTATACTTTCTGTCTACTCCGCAAGGGGTTTAGAGTGGTGATATAGATAGTGACATGAAAACATTGATTGGCAGCGGTTAAGACTCGGTTGTAGCGGGATTTTGTTTCCAAAATTGGGGTCCACATCATACGCTATATAGGCGTCTATTACACGCTCAGTCAGTTTCGCCATTAATATTAATATTTTGATTGAGCGTGTAACACGATGAATGACGGATTACCTAAATCGAATAAGGAATATACTTGGATGTGTATCAGATTCGTGCTTTTTAGATATAAATTTGTTATTATTTATATAATCCGTATATAAATTACGTACATACGTATCAATAAAGTATAGTGGTTCGGTGCGGCTACCAAACACGAAGTTCATGCTTCAAATCCTAGGTAGAATTGTTAATGAATTATAGAAAACATTCTCAATAGAATATAGAGATTGAAATCATCCGGTATATCGGAAATAGGCCCCTTATTATATTGAAATCTAAAATTCAAAATATACTCAGTACAGTTTTTTATTATTAAACCACGTGTTTCCAAAGGTACTAACTATGAATATTATATTTTTATAGCCAAGATGGTAGGAGCTATTTAAAATATCATCGGAGTGTACTTACAGATTGCCATACTGAGTTCTTAAATTTACGCGAATATTACACATGAAATAAAACTATTTTACGGATTTTAGCGCGGTTTATTTTTAATTTTTAAGTTCCCGACGTTTCGAGTGCTTTGCAGCAGCCATGGTCACGGGAAGGACTGAGGTGTTAGACGTCCAAAAGGCACAGTTGTTCCGGGGTACCCTCAAACTTCTTAATTATTTTTGTTGGTCTGATCTACGCAGAATGAGCTCACGGTGTCTTGAGGCCTTGCAGTGTTATGCTTGGTTTTGGATTTGATTATATTAATTACCGTATCCCAAATCTATGAAAGCACTCAGCCATCTTCTCTATTGAAATTAGGATGTTTTTTTAAATTTCAATAGCCTCGCGAACCATCCTTGGTAGGAATCGGTGTTCTTTCACGAGGATTTGTAGTCTTTCAAATCTGATGTTATGGTGTGACATTTGAATGTCTAACACCTCAGTCTTTCCCGTGACCATGGGTGCTGCAAAGCACTCGAAACGACGGGAACTTAAAAATCAAAAATAAACCGCGATTAAATCCGAAAAATAGTTTTATTTCATGTGTAATATTCGCGTAAATCTAAGAACTCAGTACAATGACTTGTGTTTTCTAATCTAGCAGAGAATTATACAAGCTCTACTATATCTCGTGACTGTTTGAGTTCACTGACGTCCGCATTCGTATGTACCTAAATAGGTACTTACGCGCCCGAGAAATGCTTGACAAGTGGAATAAATATTCATAACTTGACACCGCATCCCACGCAGGGTAGGCAGTAAATGAACCGCTACTAAGCAAATACTGGGACCGTCTTCAGAGATCACGAAGTACAATATTTGTTCCGTGAGATTTTTAATCGGCATAAAAGTACAGCTTGCGAAAGTTTTACATTTTTAATTAGTTTTTATTTAATTATTTTATACTAAGTATTTAGTAGTAAAAAAGCAGTGATAGCTCAGTGGTTAGACCGTTGGACTGCAAAGTCAGAGGTGTCGGGTTCAAACCAAGGCATGCAGGGTTCTTCACCAACTGAACCCACAAATCCCACGCGGGTCAGTTGGTTAAACTTCATATAAGCAAATTTATTCTTTCTACAACTAAACCCGCAAATATATTTTGTGAAAATCTATCTGGGTCGTGATGGTTTTTATATTCTTCAACTTCCCCGTCTCTAGTTTTTGCCAAAAAAGTACAGTCAGATAAAACAAATCAATACTTTAAGGACGTAAAATATTTTTATTTATATTACTTTTGAGCGCTATTATAACCATGAGGTTGTTAAAATCTGTTAAAATTATAGAAAAATATATAAACAGTATACTTAGAGTGTACTTAAAATTAACGTTATTTACATTCATAAAAGGTGCAAATGCGGAAAGTATTGCAACCGATTTTATTACACTTATTTTGTCTTTTCCATATCTCGACGACCAGCGACTGTTAAGTTTTTCTGATTTGCTAATGACTGAAAGAGTTCCAACTCAAGCTAATCTTATAGCTATTTTAAACATACGAATGTCTATTTCAATTGGTAAAAATTGAAATACCTGAGTGGAAACCAATAACAATTACGTGATTTTGAGCAGCCGTTGATTAAGGCTTTAAAATATACATTTTCGGACATGAAGATTTTAGGTTGTCATTTTAAAAAGATCGCTGTGGAAAAAAGCCAAGTATTTAGAGGTAAAAAACTCCAAATTTAGAATAATGCGTATAAGTCCTAGCCAAGAAAATATTACTACGTTTAACGATAATTTTATCAACACTTGGCTTGATGAAAATGCACAGTTTTTCAACATTTGGAACTGCAATAGAGAAAACCTTAGAACAAATAATGTGGTGGAAGTTTGGAATGGCGTATTTAGAAAAACAAATAGATCGGAAACCAAATAATACAATACTTAGTAGCAATCAAAAGGAACACCAAAAAAACCTGAAACTATTAAAATGGATACTATAATTGCGAGTACTATACAAGAGAATTAGAATCAGTCGAAACCACTATAGGCCATTGTATCGAAAAATGGCGATTTGAACACATTCTAGTCTAAGTAAGACTAATTTATTGATTATAAACTTAAAAACTTTGATATTCTTTTTTAATTTATTGGTGAACAAATCATTGTGATGTAAATCTTTAACTTGAGAAAGTGTGATAAAAAGTAATTCTACTGGGATACCTTTTGCTCTGGTTAATAATAATAATGTCTACTAGTTTTTTTCTAATTGATAGGTTTACATGTTAATACTTTATAAGGATATTTGTAACTTTGTTGATATTACTGATCACATATTTTATTGTCTTAGAAATATGATATGGCTTTTTTGTGATTAAATAAGGTGATTATACTTTAAACTTCCTCGAATCCCGCCCGTAGAAGACGCGCCGGGCAGAGGCGGTAATGACCTCCGCCCGCCTTGAAGATTGGCCTGCAGGCGTTAAGGGAGGGGTCCCCGACGCCTGACCAGCAGCAGGCCCAAGAAGAGAAGGCGCCGTGTCACGCGCGCTTTGTACGGAGTCACAACCACAGACGTGGTCTGCGTCATTAGACTCAGACCGAGGCCCGCCCTGTCGCAGACGAAATGCCCACGAGGCGACCCCTGCGACAGAGCACTCGGCCAAGCGAAGGCCACCGGGGGGTTTTAGTGGGTGCGAGCCCCACATAACTGCCACACCAAGCCTACTCTGGTGTGGCAGTATGCGGCAGGCATTTCCCCACGAAAACAAAAAAAAATAAAGGTTATTATACTTTCACTGTTTATTAAGTTTTATTTTCAATAAGGTCACTTTAGAACAGGCAATATGGTAGCCAAACGCCCCGCTGCCAACTTCTGATCAGGTTTAAAACAATCACTTATTACTGCATTATTCCCGGAAGTGTTATCAGGTTTCTTTTCGGATTATTTTTTACATACTGAAAGTTGTATAAATGACTCCATCTAGTTTCACTGTATTTTTTCTACTGTTGATAAAACATTTAATTTGACCATTACCTGAAGACCACTGACAAAACATATGATTATTTGATACAAAGGTTTCATTTGAAAGTATATCCGTAACAGCAAATTTAGGCCAAAACACTATGTGATGGGTGTTTTCTGATGTGTGTGTGATCTAATTGTATTTTATTTCTGTGGGTGTGATCTAATTGTATTTTATTCAAATACTGGAATTGGCATGCATCCAAATCTACAAACCCAGAAAACTTATAAATGTTCAATCCTTAAATCATAATAATCATATGGTGCATACTCTTATGATTGCTCACCATATTCTGATCTACGGTAATTTAATTATCAATCACAATTCCCTATGAAGTTTTTTCACTTGGCTGTACATTTTTAAACAAAAACCAAGTGAGGGATGAGTTGGTGAAAGCAAAAAGTAATTTAATTTAATTTTAACCATCTCACCCGCGTAGGTTTTTACAAAAAAACCTTCGCGGTCCAGTTGTAGAAAGAGTAAATAAATTTATATGAAGTTTAACCAACTGACCCTCGTGGGTCGAGATTTGTGGGTCCAGATGGTGACGAACCTGGCACGCACCTCTGTATTTTCGAAAGTATGTGCGTAATAACAATTAACTTTCACTTGCTTTAACGGTGAAGGAAAGCATCTCGAGGAAACCTGCATGCCTAAGAGTTTCTCGAAGGTGTGTGAAGTTCGCCAACCCCTACTGGGCCAGCGTGGTGGACTATGGCCTAAAACTTCTCAGTTTGAGAGGAGGCCCGTGACCAACAGTGGGACAGTTTCGGAACAGGATTAATATTATTATATCATTATAAGTATTTATTCCTATTTATCGCTTTAAAGGTAAATTAAAATATGGTATACTTTGTCTGAATGCTACCAATACTCTGTGCTCTCTGCCTACCCCGCAAGGGATCTGGCGTAATGATATAGATAGATAGATAGAATAATACCAATAAATGCCCCGCAGGTAGAGCATTATATTTTATATCAATAAATTGCCAAAGTTCCACAACATTGCCCTACCAATATAAACTATAAAACGCCCACGAATTACCAAAACAAAAGATATTCAAATAATTATTAAACCATTTTTCTTGCTCTAATGACAAACTTAGGTATACACACCGTGACGCCTACATTCTCTAAGCGTATACTATGTATGTTGGGCACCCACATTTTGCCAACGATAGGTTTCAATGTAATCTCAAGTCTCATATTTTCTTCCTTGGTTTTAAAACATAGCCCCATACTAAAAATGTTTCCTGTGTTGTGAGTACACAGACATAAAAGTCACAAATGCCATATGTAAACGGGTTGCAAAAGATTTGACCCGTGCAGAGATCAATCCAGCGACTACAGGATCCGCTAACTCTCTGCTTCACTAACTTTATCAGCTAGACCGACCAGTCACCAATTGCACGAAAGGTATTATTATATATAGATACCTACAGCAGAGTGTAGGCCTCTCCTCTATCACACAATTCGCTCCGATCCTGTGCTATTCCACAATTTTCCGGTGACCTTCACAATGTTATCGCTCCTTCCGAGGAATTATAATATTATTAAAATACCAATTGCTGCTGCCTCGTTGGTCTAGTTGCAAAGCGCATCGTATTGTAATCACGAGGTCCTGGGTTCAAATCCTAGGTCGAACAAATGTAGTTTTTCTAACGAAAAATTCCCAGTGTGAGTCCGGAGTCTGGAATCGTGCCCGAAATATGGCAATAGGCTTGCCCCTATTACATGGGACCTAACATCGGCGGCGAAAAGTGGGTGTACTTACTTCACCTCTGCCACCCCGCTTGCCGCGTGACGGTGTTAATTTTATTAAAACACCAATCATACAATTGTATTTGTTGATTACCGTTCAGTAACTTCCTGACTCGCAGCACTAAAAATGCTAATAAATCCCCAAACGCATCTGGCGGACTGACTCACAAGGCGAAAGCGAGGCGAGCGAACCATAAACAAGGGCTAATCTCGTTCTACGTTCCGTTTGTTCCACAAACAGGCTGTCTGTTTGTGCAGACAATAGGTAAGTACAATAATTGTACATGAAGTGCCGGCACCGCCTTGTTGGCCGGCGGCCGCTCTAAGCCTTTCCGATGTGTGACTAATGTTTGTGTATGCTAATGAGATGGTAATGACGGTGCGCTAGTTCGCCTAACTGGATCATTTAGCCCCCGTTTTCATTACGCTACTCGTTCGGCCATTGGTGCGGCTCGAGTGGTTGGCTAAGACAGGGTTTTTGAATAAACAATGATGTGGTTATACGTGTTTGGGCTGGTATTTGCAGTAGTGATGTACAACTGAGTTGGAAGAAATCCATCGGTAAGATTTATATGGTAGTTTAATTAATCGGATTTGTCAGAAAATCACGGGAAATTAGACTGTTTATTTAGCCTTCTTCTTATCTTTTTCGTCTTTTTCCTTTGTGTTTCATATTCGATCACACGATCTACTATCTGTTGACGAACAAAAGCTGGACCCAAAAATGGTATGTCCAAAAATCGTGATTATATACATAAAGACACAAATTTCCGTAACTGGATGTATAACCAGCTATGGAAATTACGCACCCCACAAGGTTGATCCTTAGAACAAGGTAAATCAGACACAAAAATAAATAATAAAATAAACATCATCACGCCTATATTCCCCAAGCGGGGGTGGCAGAAGTGTACTGAGTACACCCACGTATCGTAATGTCAAATCTTTAAATTATTGAAGTGAAAGCGAGAGCGCTTTAACTTCAATAATTTAAAGATTTATCCGATTTTTTAACATATATCCGGTCTAAACTCCGTAACTTGTCAGTGTCGACCTACGACAGAGTTTAGTCTAGATATACGTAACTAGACTAAACTCTGTAGCGTTCCGGATCTACACATGTACCTATATACAATGCTCTTCTGAATGTAGCAAGAAGGTAACTTCCCGGGGATTGTATGATTCCACGTAACGCGAAGTACACACGCCGTGTTCTTTCACCGTTCACCTCTGATGAAAACCACATACAGAAAATTTATGCGTTTCTACGTTTAATGAAGATTACACTCGGGTTTTTTCTGAGAAAACATTTTATACTCTAATGGAATTTCTTGATTACAAATAAGTGCATTAACATGAGCAAACAATAACTTTTGTTTTTAAATAAAAATATTAATTTATATATCGACTGACTAATGGGTCAGAATAACAACTGATTGGTCACCAAGAAATAGTATAAGGCAACGCGGTGGGCTCAGATGGAGATAGCCTGATGAACTGGACACCTTTTGAAAAGACTGGCCTGAGAAATCAAATGTCAGAGGAATCAATAGGTAGTGAGGCCTTTGCTCAGCAGTACAGTGAGGCAACTATTGTTCGTATGAATAAATAACAGTGACTGCCTACTTAATTTAGCGGTTTCTATCTAAGCTGGTTGGCTATTAGTTTTGTATAGACGAAATAATCTTATTGTTATTTATCTTGCTCTGGATGTTAGTTAAATAATGTACGGTATTCATGTTTAGTACAGCATTATACAGTTGATTTTTATGTTTCCTTGATTTTTTAGATTAGGCCACCGACCTGATTTAGCAATCCGTGTAATGTATAAATTTTGATTTGATCTCTGACTGACACATCCACTAGTGTTACAGTAAGGATCTGAGATAGATTGCAGTTGTATACTCTGACCATAAAACGAAGCATAAACTTTACATATACTATATCGACTGTTGGATTGTATTCTCTTGGATTTACAGTAGTAGCTGCAATTAAATAGTAATGAACACGAATTCATGAAAACAAACAAGAAACTGAAATTGTTTATATTATGCAGCAGTTTTCACCGGTTTCGTACCGGTCGACAGCAGCGCAACCAGTTATAGCTTTGGACCATCCAAGTCGCCTTAGAAGTATAAAAGAATCCGTAAAATCTTTCAAGCCATTTAGAAAGAGAAGAATTACGAGTGTCTTATCTGAAGGGCAAGTCAAATCTCCTTAACCGGCGAGCGTGTTTGAGACGGACTATGAGGGTGGAGAAAGTCAGAGGTCTGTATGGAAAGAACCTGCTGGAACTCTGAACTCTGTGCCTACCCCGCAATGAATCTGACGTGATGATATAGATAGGTAGATAGAATTGAGAACATACACCGAAATTTTATTATGTATTACCATAAGATAAGTACACAATAAAATATCACTTTACAATAAATACAAATATAACCATTTAACCTCTCAACTAACCAAGTTAATAAATATTCTTTCTTTCTAAAATTCTTATAATTGCAGATCACATTCAATGCCACATCTAGTCTAACTATACATCCGTGTTTGTTGTGTTCATTTTGTACCGTAATATCTTTGACTACCCACTTCTGATTTAAAAAAAATATTTTAACGAAATCATCATTTCTGTACGCTTACCTTAAGTTTATTTTTGTTAAGTTTTAATTTCTCTGTAATTGAATTAGAGTTATTCTTAAAGAGAAATAAAGATTCTTAAACCCCAATACCAAAAGATAAGTAAAAAAAGTTGTTGTGTGTATGCGTATTTCCGCGCCTGCGATGTAGTAGATAGGTTTTGTGGGCGTCGCGCTATTCTACATGCCTCCCACGTGGTAGAGTATACTTGTTTCAACTATGAAATATTCTGTTTTACTTTCTAATGAGTATTATCAAAAATATGGTCTGGAAACAAACATAACTTTAATTAATTCAGACTAATTAAGTACTCCGTCTATCAAGTCAACAGCCTGTGTACTCATTGTTCTAATGCCTCTAGCTCCTCTTATATATTTCAAAACAATGTCTGTACGTGAAATAATTACCGCGTCTAAAGTTATCGCGGAAGGCGTGTAATGTTTTCTTTACCAATATTTGTGGAGCGGCTCCCACATAACAATGTTTTATGTGCGAGGGGGTACAACACCGCTCTTATAATTTAAAATAGGATTACGAGTATAACTTCCATAAGCTAAATGAACACCTCTGAATTCTAATTAGGTAATACAAATTCCCGATAAAGCACCACCAATCGATCAGCAGGTAGAGCCTATATTTGTGATAATTATAGAATTGTAAAGGGACTATGTTTATATGTTAGACTAGCTGTTACCCGCGACTTCGCGTACGCGGAACTTAACAAAGTCTTTTTATAAAATAGTAATAATTTATAAAATAGTAGTATAAAATAGTAGCCTAAGCTACTCCTTATGTCATCAGCTGTCTGCCAGGCCCGTCGTCTGAAAGTCCCGTCAAAATCAGCCCAGCCGTTTCGGAGATTAGCTGGAACAAACAGACAGACTGGCAACAAACAACACAGGAATCTGCGTCGTGGGTGCGTTTACAAACACGAAATTCACATGCACAAACATCTAGACCGATGCAAACATTTGTGGGTCATACACAGGTTTGTCCCGTTCGGGGCTCGAACCGGCGACTACTCGACACAGTGGGTGGAGCGGCTTAAGCTCTTAACTACTAAACCAAGCCGTCATGTATAATGTACTAATATATGCTATTTTGTACAATAATAAATAAATAAATAACTTACAGTACATTTTCAAAGTCTTATATCATCCGTTCTGCAGTAAAGCTGCAGTTAGAATGAACAGCAATAGCTAAATTGAAATGTCAGTCCTCTATACCGGAGTACCTCACGGTTACCTAGAAGGGGATCAGGAATAAGCCACACTTACGGCGGATATGTAAATCTCACACAGACACAAAGATTCGATTTACTACGCTATAAGCACTAAATTTATCCACTGAGGCGATCATGAGCGGCGGTATATAAATTATCCCTTACAATTAAAAAGTATCGATTTTTTTATAAATTCTTTTTAAAAAATGTATTAATAAGGGCAACAGTACCAGTGCCTACAAATAATGACTAACTGCTATCACGATTACAGTTACAGAGATTCCATCAAAATCATTCAGAACATATTTTGTATAAAAAATAAACAAACGAATCAGTTTTTACAAGAAAAACATTCCTATTTCAAACATCCCACGTAATAAACGATAAGGTTATTACCGCGAATGGTAGCTTTATCGATGTTTAATGCTCTTCTACGGCATTTCCACGAAGACTTCTTCTACTCGACAGAGATGACAAATGTGTACGCGCGCACCCACACTAAATTTTTCTATAAGTCGATCAAAGTGTGCACACACTTAGACTTTGACTTTAAAGGTATCGACCTTGACCCAAAGTGTCTACACATATGCACTTACAAGGGTTAATAGTTCAAAAATGGCTGGTTAGCGGTACACGGTATAAGGCCACGTGAATTATTAGCCAAAGGCTACAGTGCACTTCGTTGTATAATCCGAAGCCGTCGCTGCGTCCACTTGAGCACCAACTACTTAATCTGTCTCCACGTGCTTTACTAGTTAATCGTAGCCTAACTAACCTACGGATCATTATTAGTGTTTATTCTTCTTCTTCTTCTTCAGCCGAAAGACGTCCACTGCAGGACAAAGGCCTCCCCTAAAGACCGCCACAACGACCGGCTTATTGTGTGTGTTTATTAGAAGAGAGAAATTACAATTTGACTACCCCGTTCGTCTAAACGGGAGAATGAAAATAGTATTCACGAGACTTTGGATTTAAAAAGAGCAAAATCGTTTAAATATACTTGCTTATGTGTTGTTAACAATATAATCTTGAATCAATGAATGTATTAATATTATTATAAATATAACGCGGAGATTCACGGTTTCCCCGATCTTTGGAAAGCTCTCGACGGACGTGAGTCTAATACGTAGAGTTCTTTTGGGAGAAGTTCTATCTATCTATATCTATATCATCACGCCAGCTCCCTTGCGGGGTAGGCAGAGAGTACAGAGTTCCAACAGGTTCTTTCCTTACATACCTCTCTGGCTTCCTCCACTCTCATAGTTCGTCTCATACACACTCGCCGGTTACGGAGACTCTTGACTTGCCCTTCAGCTAAGACACGGTCTATTTGGTCATGGTAAGATAGTCTAGGTCTTCTCCGGCACCTACATCCTTCCACTTTCGCATTGTATATCTGTTTTGTCATTCTTTCTTCTGGCATCCTTTCTATATGCCCGAACCAACGGAGCATACCCTTTCTCATCTTTACACCGATACTATCTTTCATACCTACTCGCATTCTTACTACGCTGTTGCGAATACGGTCGATCAGCGTGACTCCGCACATCTTCCGCAGAGATCGCATTTCGACCGCATTTATCCTGCTTTTGTTCTCCTTCTTACATACCCAACTCTCTATCTATATCATCACGCCAGCTCCCTCGCGGGGTAGGCAGAGAGTACAGAGTTCCAACAGGTTCTTTCCTTACATACCTCTCTGGCTTCCTCCACTCTCATAGTTCGTCTCATACACACTCGCCGGTTACGGAGACTCTTGACTTGCCCTTCAGATAAGACACGGTCTATTTGGTCATGGTAAGATAGTCTAGGTCTTCCCCGGCACCTACATCCTTCCACTTTCGCATTGTATATCTGTTTTGTCATTCTTTCTTCTGGCATCCTTTCTATATGCCCGAACCAACGGAGCATACCCTTTCTCATCTTTACACCGATACTATCTTTCATACCTACTCGCTTTCTTACTACGCTGTTGCGAATACGGTCGGTCAGCGTGACTCCGCACATCTTCCGCAGAGATCGCATTTCGACCGCATTTATCCTGCTTTCGTTCTCCTTCTTACATACCCAACTCTCACTGCCATATAACAGCGTTGGGACAAGCACTCCGTTATGCATGGCCAGCTGCGCCTTTTGGCTTAAGTGCCGGCTCCCAAGTAGCCTTCCCATCGCACCATTCACTCTATTACCTGCATTCACTCTTCTCTCTATATCAGCGCTGTATTTCCCATCCTTACTGAAGGCGCATCCAAGATATACAAACTCATTCACTTGCTCCAGCACATCGTTACCAACCACAATCCTTGCATTCGTTCTGGTTTCTTCCCGTTCAAAAACCATACTTTTGGTTTTCTTCACATTCAAATGAGTCAAATTTGACTACCCCGTTCGTCTAAACGGGAGAATGAAAATAGTATTCACGACGCTTTGGATTTGAAAAAGAGCAAAATCGTTTAAATATACTTGCTTATGTGTTGTTAACAATATAATCTTGAATCAATGAATGTATTAATATTATTATAAATATAACGCGGAGATTCACGGTTTCCCCGATCTTTGGAAAACTCTCGACGGACGTGAGTCTAATACGTAGAGTTCTTTTGGGAGAAGTTAATGTTACGTTAATCACCTGCTGACGACATTAATTGCTAAAAAAGAATCCCACCAGTTGCAAGGACTATTGTAAATTATAGAGAGGACCTAGACTATGAGAATAACGTTTTGATGGACCGAAATGAATATATTCAAAGGATAAAGTAAATTACTATTATAATGTGATGAGATGTTACTAAGGTGTTTTTGTTCAGCAACAGAACTTAGTTTCGTCGCCGAAATGTGGGTGCATAGTATATCGCCGCCACCCCCGCCGTAAGAATATACTTATCTATAATAGAAATGAATTCAATTGTGATAAACAGACGGTCTTAATTTTAAGACTTGTAAGGTGACAATTTTATTATATAATCCAAATTCTATGCCTACCCCGTAAGGGTCTGGCGTATTGGTGTAGATAGACGGATAGATTTGGCATATTTTAGTACAAATATAAAGCGAACTTCGTTCTAACATTTATTTATTTAATTCTTCTTGCACTATTGGTACAAAGGCGGACTTAATGCCTGAGGCATTATCTACCAGTCAACCTTAGGGTGATGCAGAAACGAGTGAAGTAGGTGCAGAACTATAGAACCAAAAAGAAATGTAGAGGAAAATATGTAACATATATATAATTAGTAGAATAAATATTCTATATATATAATATCGAACTAACATGTAACGATATGATATAGATACAGATAAATACATATATAATGTATACATATAATAATATAAATAATAAGTACAACATATAGATAAACTAAATTAATATTTAGATGATTCCGCCAAAGTTTTGTGCAGATAATCCTGTACTTTGCTTTTGAAAGATAAGCGATTTGTGGCCATTCTGATATCCAGAGGTAGTGAGTTCCATAGTAAGATGGATTGGACAAAGAAAGAAGAGTGAATAGAATTAGAATGGTGAGAAGGGCATTGAAGAAGGCGATTATTAGAAGAACGAAGAAGTTTACATTCCATTACAAGAAAGATTGCCACCATACTCCAGCATATGTACATGTCAATATTGTAACTATTAAAACACAATATTGCGGCTTTGGGTCCTTGCCCTTTGAGATCCGCTCTTCAGACAATGAATAGTTAGTTTTACGTATGTATGTATATATATACTATAATGTATCTATACATCTCTTTATATTCTAAGACCAGGTTGCCATCTATGACGTCACCCTTTTTATAGGTGCTGCCAGAATACCAACGCTGCACCATGATAAAACGTTATGGTGCAGCAATATACTCAGACTGTATCCTGTTCAACCCAAACAACCTTTGGTGTTATTGTGCAAATGTTTTATTTTTTATTTTTAATAAATATGTCGTTGACTATTGGATGTATATGTATGGTTGAATACATGTGTTTTCTCTCTTTCTATCAACATAGTGTATGTTGATAATTTATAAACACCGTCACGCCTATATTACCCAGAGGGGCTGGCAGAGGTGTACTGAGTACACCCACGTTTTGCCGACGGTGTTAGGTCCCATGTAATAGGGGCGAGCCTATTGCCATATACCGGGCACAATTCCAGACTCCGGACTCATACTGGGAATTTTTCGTTAGAAAAACTACATTTGTCTGACCTAGGATTTGAACCCAGGACCTCGTGATCGCAAAGCGATGCGGTTTGCCACCAGACCAACGAGGCAGTCATAGTCAGGAAGTATAAACACAAAAATTAATAAAACACTTATTTGCGAAAACAGGTAAAAGTTCAAAATGTTATATTTTATTATTACGTGACGCCATAATCTGCTTTTAGACATGCAAAATATAAAATTAGAAGTATAATTTAAGCAATTAATTTGTATTCATCATTCAGTTTAAAATATAGAATTATAATTTATCGTCATTAGTCATTATTTATTGATATACATCAAGTCAAAAGTTACTAAAACTATTTACCAATTTGTTCAATTATATATTATTTTATTTTGTCAGTTTTATGACAATCTTGGAATACACAGAGATAACTATCACAACAGAAATCCGATCAACCAAATGCAGCCCGATTTATATATTCACAAAGGCATATTAATTCACATAGCTACAGCTGCAAACGGTCCCTTCGTACAATGTTATGCCTCCCTGCCTCCCCCTCTTATCATCCCACAGCTAAACGCAGGACTAGACTAGTCAAGGGCTTCAAAGCACCTGGCAGGCAGTAGACATGTTCAATCGGCATTCACTTTGTTAGCTTAGTGGAGCTTTCATAGATTCGGTCTTGTAGCCAGTGACATCTTAGTGTACATTAAGCTTTCGCTAAAGCGAAGCTACCCCAATGCACTTGAGTCTCGAGTAGGTCCTATTTACTTTTTTTTTATTAACCTAAGAGCTTTGCATGTAAATTTTGACGTTAGCGTGACGATAGCGAGTATACTATGCCATCCTTGTCATCATTATCATCAATATCTTAGCCTATACTCGTCCACTGCTGAACATAAGGCTCTTCAATCGCTCTCCAGCGCAACCGGTCCGATGCCACCTGCATCCAGCGACTTCCTGCGATCTTCACAAGATCGTCGGTCCATCTGGCAGGCGGCCTTCCAACGCTGTGCTTGCCAATACGTGGTCTTCACTCTAGAATCCTTGTCATACTACAATTTATTTAATAAACAACAATGTGACAGCACGCTTACTTGCTAACGTCAATATTTTCGAGCTAAGCCATCTGTACGAAAGGGTCTGCGTGGTTAAATGATGGATAAATTAGACGAAAGACTTGGTCCCGCACTGAATTGAGTATTCGTGGGTTCGAATCCCCTACGAGACATTTTTTCGTGTGACCCACCATTTATTTTTCGGTCTGGATATTGGTGTATATTTGAATTTAATTAAACGCTTTTTTCAAAAGAGAACTTTGTAATCTTTATTTGCACATACGTTGTCAAAAATAAAAAGGTTAAGTTTTTTGTAGACAAGTAACACAAATTTTAGCTAAGTTTTAAGCTTTATCTAAGTAGATACTATTAAAAAGTATTCATTAAATTATTTTACAGGGTTAAAGCCTCTACCACACGAGGATATAGTAATGTGTTATTACGATATTAATAGAAAGTTTATCACAGCGTTATTATATTCAACAGAGTTTAAAATGCTAAGGAATATATAAAACTAAGAAAATATGAAGTGACGCATTGTGTATCGATCGTTATAACGCACTTGTCTTGCTTAAGGGGCTAAGAAGTAGTTTCAAACAACTGATAAAGAAATGACAAAAATATTTGTTATTTGTATAAAAGTTAACAATGATACTCTTTATTAATGAAACTTTTTATAAAAGAATTATAATTATGAGAACATATTTTTTTATTATTGTCTAGACAGAGAGTTTTAATAGGCCTCTCTGGCTTCCACCACCTTAATAGTTCGTCTCATACA
This sequence comes from Phalera bucephala, assembly GCA_905147815.2. Classification (NCBI taxonomy): domain Eukaryota; kingdom Metazoa; phylum Arthropoda; class Insecta; order Lepidoptera; family Notodontidae; genus Phalera; species Phalera bucephala. The sequence goes on along the minus strand of LR990613.1, from coordinate 25,351,864 downwards.
CGCTCGCCGGTTACGGAGACTCTTGAGTTGCCGTTCAGATATGGCACGATTGATTTAGTCATGGTAAGATAGTCTAGGTCTTCGGCGGTACCTACATCCTTCCACTTTCGCATTAATATAATAAATGAACTAAAGAAAAATATGAAATAGTTTATACAAGTAGATATTAAATTGACCTTTAAAAATGATCATCAAACACTCTCAACTCAAATAGCGTGCGACGACCATAGAGCTTCACGGTAAAGATCACGAGCACACACTATACTTGACACAGAAGGCAGATTAAATAGCGCACTCATGTTTACCGTATGGTCAAGCCGGTATTATGAATTATGTGTAGTCAAAGAGCTAGGTACTTTGAGAAAATTATCTTTACTAATCTGTAAAAAAGTTGTCTTTAAAGACATATATAAAAAGTGACGTCAAGTAACATTTTGTTACACTATAAGTTACTGTTTAACAGTAAATAAGTCTGGGATTAGCATTTAAATTTGTATTTTATGGTTCTTCATTTTTAGTTTTTCCTTTTTTCTACATTACTAATTGAATACTGTAAAACAAGAATAGAATGCTGTAAAACAAAAAAAAATAACTTTGTAAACGTGACTAAGGAAATGTATTCTGAAAGAAGAATTACATACAAAGCTTAACTTAAATGATGCCCATAACAATAACTGCGTTTACTATTACATTAATGAATTTGTTTAACACGTGTATTAAAACAGCATTATGATAGCCTAATGTACTATTTTAACTTTTAATAAATTTAAGAAACACCAAAACAGAGGGCTTTTACACAAACAGGTTGACGTGAGCGCAGCACTATCGAGAAAGCCTGTTGTCACGTTCATGTATATTTCGTAAATTTGCAATATAAAAAGAATGGTTCATCACTCGATAGCGTCACGGTAACGTCGATCTGTATGTGCCAAAGTATTTTTATTTCTTTATTTTCACGCTTTAAGAATTCATTTCACATATCGATGGACGGCTCTTAGACAATACACTACTACAGCCCGACGTGTAGTCCGTTTACTCGAGGCATTTGATTGCTTAAAGACTTTCTAATGGGAGCGCAGGAAGTAACACATTACACTATTGTTTTACCTCTCAACGATATTATGAATTAATGGCTCATTGTTTGTTCCTTGCCTTTTATTGCTCATAAATTGTGTTTCATTATGAAATGTTTCTTCCTTAATAATATTACGAAAGATTTAACAATTTGTACTGGTACCTATCCAATTATATTGCTTAAAGTTGAGAAAGCGGAAGCATTAAACGTAAACCGTTTGATATTCGGCACTCCTTAATCTGGGATAACAAAGATTTACAAGGGATAAGTATTTCGTTTGACTTCATTTTACATAGTGAGTAAAAGACCCTTAGCTTATTGATATAAGATATTGTACTATTTTTTTCAAGAGGATTGCTTAGAAATATTGATTGGTCGTTATTTATTTATGTATATCATCACACCAGATCCCTTGCAGCTATGGCATAACGACCATACATTGGTCGTTATGCCGTAGATAAACGATTTGATCCAGTGGTTAAGAACTTAGCCGTTCCCCCCTAGATAGTCACTGGTTCGATCCCCGCACGTGATTAATCTTTGTGTAACCCACAAATATTTGTTTTGATGCACACTCGGCACAGGAATAATTCCTAGTGTTGGACTACGTTTTTTAACAAAAACACATGTATATAGACTAATAATTTAGCTTCAATCCTTTACCATATAAATAATCATGCACAATGCATTAGTCAGCCGGCCTTATAACAATAAGTTTTCAAGTATAATAAAATTCATACCGGCTGCATTCAGAACGGGGCACGTACTATAACGGACGGTCCAATTTTGGCGTACAATTTACCTGCAGATGCAACAAACACAAAGAGGCTATATTTTTGCGGAGGAGGTGCCCTCTGGCTGGCGTACGCCGGGTCGGATTACGGCTGCCATCTGCCGACGACACCGAACAATCAGGCTAACGAGCTGGCCCGCGAGACCGGATTAAAGCCTAATGCCGTTGCGAACAATACCGTCGACGCCCTTTATCAGTAACACTTAGACGCTAACAGATCGGCCGCGTCGCGACAATGGCCTGCCTTGTTTATGGCTAATCCTAAGTGGATTACTCGCGGGCCGCAGTAACGGCGCAGTCCAATAATCAGACAGTAGTTTAGGTACATAAAAGGAATCGTCTTATAGAAAGTCTTGTAAGTTATAGAAACTACTATCTTTTACTTAACATCTGTTGGCGATGGTTTGGTGGATTCTCTGGTGGAAGGTGGATCTTTTCGACTTTCAGAAAAAAAACATTCGCAACAATTTAAAAAATATGTCGCCTTTGTCCTTTGTCTGTTGTATCAATACTGCGAAAAAAGTACAATTATATATTTTTTTTTAAATAATTTATAAGAATGCAGATCCATCTAACCATCCATTACTAAAAAACTAGCAAAATTGTTATATAGGAAAAATACATTAATTGAGATCGGTGTATTTTAACCGCTTCCGGAAACCTATTATAGTATATGCGTTGGCTCCCATGAGGTTTCCTATGGGGATCTGCCTGCTAGAGTTGGTTTACTTAGACTGGATAAAACATATTACATGTGTATTTAATCGAATACATAAGGTTATGTGTAGTAATTTATGGGACGCCCAATTTTGTTAGCTGTGATAGTGGTATAGTTTTTCTGTCCTTTTAGGAATTGCTCGTAGGTTAGGTAATAGGAATGCAGAATCAATAGAACAACAATAGGATTTTCGCAAGCTGACTAATTCGCCAGCGGACTATCTTACCATTACCAAATAGACCGTGTATTATCTGAAGGGCAAGTCAAGAGTCTCCGTAACCGGCGAGCGTGTATGAAACGAGCTATGAGAGCGGAGGAAGCCAGAGAGGTCTGTAAGGAAAGAACCTGTTGGAACTCTGTGCTCTCTGCCTACCTCGCAACAGATTTGGTCTGATGATACAGATGGATATATAGATAGACTGATCCAGCTTGAAGTATGGTTTTAGTTTATCTTTGTGATGTATATAACGATGACAACACTATTACTCTCCACTGAAAACTGACAAAAAATACCAGTTACACTTAGCCCTATTAGTTTTCTCCACCTAAGAACATTTCTTACTCGCGATTTCCCCCTACCATCATTTAACGCACGAAGCGGAAAATGAAATTTATCTTGAATCCACAAAATAAACTTCCGTAAAAATTAAATTATGTAGTTCGACTGTAGAAAATGGCTGAAATGTGGAAACTTCTATAGCTAACTGATGTCAATAAGTGGAAGAACCATTATGTTTTATGGAAAGAGTCATTGGTTTATGTAAATGAGAGTTGGGTGGATATGAAACTGGACTATTACCAAAGGATTCAAACTCCCACCATAATTAAACATTCGATTATCTTCGATAGGCGATGCCTTTCCGTTCCCTAGATTGGTCTTCAAAACCGTCCTGATAAGACAACAGTTATTATTACACGAAAGATGAAGCGTGCCTAAAACAAAACCTGACCAAATATGTCTTCTAAACAGACCCTACAAACTAAGGAGACTAGGCTGAAGCCAAATAAAATAATCGCTTTTAAAACTCTAGCTGACTAAGGCAGTGTTGTTATAAAGTATACCATTATAGCGTAGAATAGAGTGGTGCGTAAAAATGTGTACGCATTGCTTACACGCGGCACACGATCGCTCGCGCCGATATGAAACCGCACAAAATGAATGTCGCTCGCTGCGAAAGCACATTTGTCGAAGGCAATATCGTTTGAACCGCGTTGTTCATAACCCATAGACGTACAACGTATTGCCACTTATTAGAGATAAACTTTTGCGCGTACTGTTACATAGTCTGTTCGGTTTATGGGTGTGCGCTCGTTTCGTATCGCACCATTTCCATGCCTTTGAATCCCGTAAAAACAATTTTATTGGATTCCAGCATTGTTTTGTAAACAAAGCTGAGCTTATACGTCACTGCAATCATGTGGATAAATATGTGAAGTGAAGAGAGAAACAAACTGCGTCATGTTTTCACTCTATAAATTGGATTGTAGAGATGATTATATATTTTGTAAGTTATCGCTTTATTTAATAACCCTTCATTGTAAACTACAAGGTGATATTGTATTGTTTTCTCAAAGGAAGAGCGGTGTTCTCAAACACAAGCAATATTATGCTTAAATGAAGACTCCAACTTCTGTAATACTTAGTACCATTAGTTAAAGAAATAAACATTTTTTATTTAATTTTTCATCGCGTCAAATGAAAGTTTAGGCAGGTACATAATTATATTACTATGTTGTTATTAAATAACTAGTATCTACTGATGTCATGTATTTAGAGCCATACATTGAATAATTTTCTTATCAAAACCGTATATATATATATATATATATATATATATATATATGTGTGCTTTTCTAGTAAAATTATGTTCAAAACTAAGATCTTATCGAATTATTGACCGATTTTGTAATCTTTTTCGATTCAAACCAAGCGATCGCAATCTAACAATAGACTTAAGACGACAGTAACAGCTTGCTCCCGTTCACACTCGTTATATTATCCACACAAGTAAAATGAAAATCAAGGGTGCTTTAAAATTAGTCGCTCAAGGGAACATTTTTTGTACATATTCTGAATTGCCATACTCTACTGCACGACAGAGGCGCTGCGAATCTACTTCCAATATTTGCGTGAAAATTCGCACCATAATTGCAACATAGTGCCACCACATTGGCATCACTACAGCTCTGTCTTGAAAGTCTGAACTAAAGTCACCCTTAAGCTTATATTAAAATTAAAACAACCATGCTAGTTTATGCGACTTCATTCGTTAATCTTAGGTAGTTTCCTGTATCCAAACAAGTCTCGACCCACAACTTTAATATCGCACTTAGAAGTACAATTAACTCGGTTAACTAAACGGACATCCCGGATACAGAGACCCCCAATGAACTGCTGCTATTTATCTGCAATGCAACAACGTAACATCGTGACGGATGGCCGGTCGCTTGTTTATTCAATAGTTCCGGGGCTGGATCGTCGTAATGGCCTACACCCTTATTCGCTATGACCAATTAAACACGTAATGTAGAAAGTTACGATAAATTGCAATGATTGCTTAATGGCCATCGTCATCATCATCATCATCGTGTGGCGATGTCCTTTCAGTAATGCGATTTACTACCAAAATTTTATATCAGAGTGGCGGCAATCATTGTTTAGCCTCCGGTGTCAGCTGGTGTAGGGTGGTGTTTACGGCCAAAATTGGATTAGTCAGACACTGAAGAGCACGCCAAAGGGCAGACTAGAGAGTTCGGCATGAAGACATTGACATAATCATAATGCTTTGAAGTTGATGTGCCATCCTTTTCACACAGCAAATTAACTAATATAGATGAACGTAACAACACGATATTTCGATATTGTTACGCTAACTTCTACATGCCGAGCTCTTCGAATAGTTAACTCTTTCTCAAAATAGTGAAAAACAATAACTCAGAATAGGAAAATAAAACTAGTGAAGTTGTATGCCTTCACTTTTGCCGAAATAGGTTGCATTGATCATTTCATGATAATTACACGAAGTTATCGTAACGAGCTGAGTTCGGTCATACCGAATAAGGCCTCTCGTAATCACTTGATCCTTTTCAACGTTTAGCTTTGTCTACGACGATCACGACTGTCGCTCTATTGAGTTACATTGTGAATAGATGATAGATAAGTGTTTGTCGAGAAGCCATTGATAAGGTGCGGTAGTGACAGATGAAAGATGTTTAGAGGTAACTTTGCGATACAAAAAGGTAACGAGTGATAAATGAAAATGTATACTTATTTACTAATCTGTATCCCGTTAAGTATGGTAAAATGCAATTAATAGTAGTATTGACCTTTATTCTGGTTTATCGATCATGAAATAATGGGATTATTATTCTGCTGTTCATACGATAAGTGCATTAACTGACGGACGATTTGGCTCAGTGGTTAAGAGCTTAAGCCGCTCCGCCCACTGAGTCGAATAGTCGCGGGTTCGACCCCCGCACGGGACAAATCTTTGTGTGACCCACAATTATTTGTTTCGGTTTGGGTATTTGTGAATATTCATGTTTGTAAACGCACCCACGACACAGGAAAAATCCTAGTGTGGGGCTGTAAGTTTTAAATATATGAATTAAATAGTTCCAGATCGATCTAATTATAGGGGGGACCCATGGCCTAACAGTAAGACAATATAGGTTAAAAAAAAAAATAAGTTTACACCGTCCCATTAATTTGTTGGGTACCTAAACATTGCCCATAAATTGACATAAGAGAGAAAATGGCATACCCTACCTAGTGCAGATTAGGGTCAATATAATTTATAATATGCAAAAGGTCCGACAGTGATGTTTTAGTCGACATATGATGAAAAGCGAGCCAAGTCCCAAACTACTAAAGTGACGTATTTTTTGGAAAAATAACAGGTATGACATTTAAAATCTTTTTCCCAAAAAAAACCTAAATTTTTTCCACTGTATTCGTAATTCTGAAAAAATAAATGTGAATATGAAATTCCTTTAGTAGCAGCGTTATAATTTATTTTGTACAAAAATGCTTTTAGGTCATTCCGGTTAAGTATCAAAGTGTCAACTTAACAATTTTATATTACCTTTGCCTATATGTTTTCCTTCCTATATCATTTGTCCTATGTGTATTTTTTTGTATTTCATCATTATCATCATCTCGGCCAATACCCATCCACTGCTGAACATACGCCTCCCCAATCGCTCTCCAGCGCAACCGGTCCGATACCACCTCCATCCAACGAGTTCCTGCAACCTCACAAGATCATCGGTCCATCAGGCAGGCGGCTGTTCCACGCTGCGCTTGCTAATACGTGGTCTCTACTCTAGAATCTTCCTGCCCCAACGAACGTCCGATCTTCGCACTATATGGTCCCCTCGCGATTTATATATATATTGTTGATCATTTTATCTAACCTAAATAGCATTGAAAAATATTGTAGGTTATGTGAGCGAGTCGTATACATACATATATCTGTACCTAAGCACGAAGTGGCGGAGTGGCTACCTATATTCAGTTTTTGTCCCCCATTGTTTAACACCATCGCGATAAAGCTTTGTTTCCGACTCGTTCAGAATATCGATTATCACAAGTGTACTATGCCATAGTGAGTAGAATAATTTTAAAATTGACATCCGACCGCGTTTGCAACAGTAAAATACAATAATGAAGTAAATTCTGGGAAATAAAACATTTATTTTTAAATTAATTGCAGTTTATTTTTAAAGTAAAATTCCTTTGCACATTGTCACCCCTATTTTACCGCAGCGGGGCTTGTAGCGGTGTTCTAAGTATACCCACATTTCGCCGTCGCCGAATTCTTTCACGATGAAAAATGTATAATAATGATAGAAAATTAAAATACGTAAAAAAAAAGTTTACCCGAAAATAATCCTCTATTTAAAACACCCCCAAACAAATGAGACAAATTAAAAAATGTTATCGCAGATTAGTCTTGATTCCGACTGACAGCTCCCTGAATGGGGATGGAATCCGATGAATAGCTATCAGTCCGAACCGGAGTGGCCAATCTCTGGCAAGATTACGTCACATTAAGGGGTTTTTTACGGAGCCCTTGTTCGAATGAAACCCACTTGACCACTTAACCCTATTATTATAAAGCGTTTCGAGATTGGACGTCTTTGTCCATTGAAGTATTGTTTATGACAAAAGACATGACTACTGAGAGTTTTTCTTGATGTCAATTGAGCATATCTTTTCATATAATAGAAGATCAAACATTGAGTATTTTTATCTGTCCCGATTTTTGCTAGGCACTTTTTTCGTATATTAAGTCTACCTTGCGACGTTTTCACTGTTAGCAAGCTAACATCCGAGTTGTGGGTCTAAAACCCTTGGATTGCGTTAAGACGCATGACTTAGGGGTCATATGTACGATTACTAGACAAACCCTCATTTATATTTCACCAAATTTAAATAGAAAATAGCCTACAGTTAAGATGACCAATGAATATATTGAACCCTCAACTATTTCACGCATTGACGATTGATGGATATATCGAAATTTGTCCACCTGACCATTATCTTAAATGGTATTTGCATCTTAAACAAAAATAACAGTAATATTCCTGTAAACAACACAAAGCTCTACAGCTAAAAAAGTGAATAAATGCTCGCATTTTTAAGTTTTAGCCATGAATTAATACTAGACAAAAGAGCCCGACGCGTTAGTGATGTTTATCATCTGTTCAAAAGCTGCATCACGCGCAATATTTTCCACTTATCGGCCCACGACGAAACAATACACGATACATCACGGCCTGTACCGACCACTTGTCACCGCGGGTGGGGGCCCCTCCAAAACTAAGCGTTTCTGCCAAAAGTACGTGACCTTAATGTATATCAATCCAAACGTGATTTATACTGGAGGGATCTGTAAAATATGATATAAAATAAACATTGACAACCAAAACGATGAAATACGACGCAGCGCTGTGATTTAAGGGCGCGTTTCACGAGATTTTACGATGCTATAAAATCAGTTCGCGCGGCGCTCTCGCTCCGGAGCCTCGGCAGAGCCACGTACTGCACAGATTTGACAAAACAGACGACGGACATTTATTTGTTCGCTAGTTTTTTTGCAAGTTTTATGGACTAGTGCCAAGTTTATAGTCCGCGGACACAGGCGCACGCTTTGACAGTGCGAAATTAGGAGATGCGATTTGATTTTTCTTTGCCTGTGTGGAGGTTTAAAACTGAACATTTGCATAAACACTGTTAAGAGGTAGTACGTGCTAAGTAAGATGCAGGTGAATTTACGGTATTTTGGTTTGGAAATAAATGAAATAGCGATATATTTGGTTCCCGGTACGTTGACACTTTTAATATGAACCGTATAAAAAGAAAAACAACGCTATTTGAGAAACTGACAGCTACATTTTTAGCATTATTTTAACTATACAAGTGTTCCTATGTAAATGTAGTTAAGTATTTATATAAAAGTACCAAAGTTCGATAAACTTAGCTTACCTACTTATACAAAATGTTTATAGTTAAAAAAGACCCTGAAAAGGTCTGAGCATAAGATTCTTGGCATTTTAAACTGATCATTTTATAATATATGTGGATAGCAAGGCATGCGTACGGGTGGGTGGTAACATGTCACCTTGGTTTGACGTTAAAATCGGCGTCAAGCAGGGTTGCGTGTTGTCCGCTAGACTGTTTATAGTGTATCTGGATAAAAGTCTTCAAAGACTGAATGCGATGACTGAAGGGGTAAAAATGGGTGATCTAGTGATAAACCACCTATTGTATGCAGATGACGCGGTTTTGATAGCGCCAACAGCCACTGATCTGGAAACACTAGTCACAGTTATGAGAGACGACTGCATGAACAATGGCTTACATTTGAATGTGAAGAAAACCAAAATTATGGTTTTTGAACGGGAAGAAACCAGAACAAATGCAAGGATTGTGGTTGGTAACGATGTGCTGGAGCAAGTGAATGAGTTTGTATATCTTGGATGCGCCTTCAGTAAGGATGGGAAATACACCGCTGATATATAGATAAGAGTGAATGCAGGTAATAGAGTGAATGGTGCGATGGGAAGGCTACTTGGGAGCCGGCACTTTAGCCAAAAGGCGCAGCTGGCCATGCATAACGGAGTGCTTGTCCCAACGCTGTTATATGGCAGTGAGAGGTGGGTATGTAAGAAGGAGAACGAAAGCAGGATAAATGCGGTCGAAATGCGATCTCTGCGGAAGATATTGCGTATTCGCAACATCATACACATACATCGGTGTAAAGATGAGAAATGGTATGCTCCGTTGGTTCGGGCATATAGAAAAAATGCCAGAAGAAAGAATGACAAAACAGATATACAATGCGAAAGTGGAAGAATGTAGGTACCGGGGAAGACCTAGACTATCTTACCATGACTAAATAGACCGTGTCTTAGCTGAAGGGCAAGTCAAGAGTCTCCGTAACCGGCGAGTGTGTATGAGACGAACTATGACAGTGGAGGAAACCAGAGAGGTATGTAAGAAAAGAACCTGTTGGAACTCTGTACTCTCTGCCTACCCCGCGAGGGAGCTGGCATGATGATATAGATAGATAGATGGATTTTATAATTGTGTATATTCAGACATGCCTATTATATGGTTGCAGGCTATAGAAACTGGCTCTACTGAGTATGTGATTTGGTACGAGCATTGTAAACGCTGGTCGCATGCGGTTCCCATTGTACGGCGATACTGGAATGTGGAGCTTGCACATATAATGCTATACCATCAACTACTGGACTATTGATGGAATTTAAAATAATTATTCGGGGATTTATAAGGAATAGTGTGAAGTTCTGGATCAAAATAGGTACCTACAAAGCATAAAGGATCATATTGCATTATATAAAAATAAGACAGAACTCCTGTGACTAGTTTTGTTTTTTAAATACCCTAGCTCATAAAAATATTTTCTGCACAAAACACACCAAATAAATAGTCTCCGTAACCGGTGAGCGAGTGTGAGACGAACTATGAAAATAGAGAAAGCCAGAGAGGTCTGTGAGGAAATCCATTTGAAACTCTGTAGTATGCCACAATAGACCTGGCGTTTTGATGTAGATAGACTCTACACGAAACATTTAATCAATCTAGTTCTAGATCTAAAATTATACACTGATGGAAATTTTATTTTACTCAAAAAGTATTCTTAATTTTAGTAACAATACACACGCAATCAAATTTCATAACACCCAACACGTCATTATTTTTAAGCAATCTAAATATTTGTTTGTGAAGCTCACTCTGTGAGGTTATCTGCGTATCAAGTTTACGGGCTATAAGACCAGCCATAACGCCCAAACTACACACTTATTAGTTCAAATGTTACTGTTACTAACTTTTAATAAGCTGTGATAAAATTATTTATAACGCTGTGCGGGCCCATAAAATTGCGAAATGTTTATCAACTAGATTTTTACACTTGAAATGAATTTGAAAGTCAAGTCTGATATTACAACTTGGGCGCTAGTTAAAAAGTTTTGGCGTGGTCCTCCGATAGCTCTAATAAATTAAGATTAAACTCATCTTTCTTGAGGTAGTTTAAATGTAATAAATATATTTAGCAATACACTTTTTAAAAATATTTACTGGTGTCTGCAATGTTTTAGGGCACAGCTCATCATTACTTATTTTTAAAACGCTATTTAATATATATTATTGAAGCAAAGTGATTAAATATATAGAAAAGACCGTCACACCTATCACAACTTTTTATAAAACTAAGTCCCCGGCCACGTCTGTTTGTCTGTCTGAACGCGATAAACTCAATAGTTGCCGAATGGATTTATATACGGTGTTCACCAATAGACGGAGTGATTCAAGAGGTAGGTTTATGTGTTTAATTTACCCGACCGGAGCCAGGGCGGGTCGCTAGTACACACTAAAAACGGGTGTGACAAAGGCGTACCGATGATGAGGACCCAGAGTTTTTTTTGGGCGCGAGGCTTTTGCCATTATATCGGGCACACTACGCATGCTACTGCAAAATTTTAATAGAATAATTTTAATTTTAGAAGACCTTTTTAACCGACTTCTGAAAACGAGGAGGTTCTCAATTCGATTGTATGTTTTTTTTGTAAGTATATTACGCGATCATTCCACCAATTATGAATCGATTTTGATGATTCTTTTTGCATTGGGTTCAGTATAGCTCCAAGGTGGTCATTTTAATTTCATCGGTATTGGACCTTGGACTTTGAAGATACACCAGGGAACTCCTTAACGACAAACAATACGAATGAGATATTATGAGTATAACGTCGATCCAATAGGTACCCTGCTATAGAACTAATCAGAATATTAACCGACTTCAAAAAAGGAGAGGTTGACAATTCGTCTGTGTTTTTTTATAACGCCTTTGTCTACTGATTTTAATGATTTTTTTACGTTGGGTTTAGTATAGTTTCGAGGTGGTCCCATTTTTTTGAAATCGGTATTGAACTTTGGATTTGGAAGATACACCAGGGGACTTCTTAACGGCGAACAGCACGAATGTATAGATTCCGTAATAATGGTTATTATATCAATCCTGTAGGTACCTTGCTGTATAACTCAGCAAAATAATATAAAATAGATATATAAATATTAGTAAATAATTCACTCGTCACTTAAAATTTCCTTTTTTGCTTTTTGAAATCGGTTTACCTTTTTTTAAAAGATTTTTTAAAAACAAGCCTTTATAGCAAAATCACATTGAAGATATCTTGGTTAGTTGAGGAGTTCTTATGGCTTCCTTCCGGCTCCATCATCAGATCTTGGACGCCATCCGAGTCTTAAGTACTTGTCAAGACAAATCCACCGAGATAAACACGGCGGGGTTATATTGCGTAATTGGGTAGTTCCACTGACTAATTTTCAGCTTCATCATCAGACCCTGAACACTATTCGGGCGTATGCTACTTACTACTTGTAAATACCAATCTAACAAGCTAAACATGAAGGGGTTACGTTGTATGGTTCACAAGTTCTTAGGCCACCTTCCGACAGCATCAGACCAGCTTCATGGTATCATATTATTGCATTATTATCGACTTAACATACATATGCCAAATTTCAGCGCAATCGGATACCTGCAAGTGTTGAAAAATGGATCATAAGATTTGAACCGGAAAGACAGACGGACAGACGGACACACGGACAGACGGACAGACAGACAGACGGACAGACGGACAGACGGACAGACGGACAGACGGACAGACGGACAGACGAACAGAATAACAGAAAGACAGACATACGAACATTAGAAGTTAAATAAAAGCTTGTAAAAACCACTGTAGCACTTTTTCCAAGTGTAGGATTCAAACCTAAGATCTAGTGATCCTCAGCCGCACCGTGCAACATTACACTATTAAAGCAGTTTAAGCCGAAAAATAAATTTATCATCACTATGAAACTATTCTTGCACAGGTCAATATTGTATTTCTACAAAGTGACCTATTTACAAACCTAATTTAGCTTTCTGTGCCAGACTATACACCAGTTTAATTAATTATCTTAACAACAACAGTAACATAAAATAATAGTATGTAATAAAGCGTCGTTACTGACAATATGGCCCAGGACCATATACGCACAAATGAACACATGTATCTGAGGCCAAACAAAGAACTTGGGCGATAACAACTCGGCCGTAAGCCCATTGTCTCCAAATTACAGTGGGATTATAAAAATCGTAATGGGATTATTGTTTAAAGCAGCGACATAAGAGTCTATGCACACGACACCTTTTTTACGCGCTTTTTTACTGCGTTTCCTGTTTTACAACACTTAAAAAGCAGTTGGATTGCGTCTGTATCGATATGATGCACGGCGAACGCGCATCAGAAGCGCGTTCGATGTATTTTCCATTTTCTGCGATATGATACCCCTAACCCTAAATAATATGATTCATGATTGAGTAAATTTATAAAAAGTTATGTTGACTGTATTAACTTAACGTGATAATTAAAATTACCTTCACCTGATTAAAAATAATAACAACGAACACACACCGTCACGCCTATATTCCCCAAGCGGGAGTGGCAGAGGTGTACTGAGTACTCCCAAGTTTCGCCGACGATGTTAGGTTCCATGTAATAGGGGGTAAGCCTATTGCCATATACCGGGCACAATTCCAGACGCCGGACTTGTACTGGGAAGTTTTTCTTTAGAAAAACTCCATTTGTCCGACCTAGGATTTGAATCCAGGACCTCGTGATCACAAAGCGATGTGCTTTGCCACCGGACCAACGAGGCAGGCAGGAACAACGAAATAATATTATTTATAATATTTATTTACTTATAAGCATTCGTTAGTCGAAAATCGTAGAAGATCGTTAAATTTCGGTGCTTGCCGGAAACCTTTCGGCTTCGCCCAAAACTTCGGCCCATTTTAGCTGAAGCCAAAGGATTAGCCGAAGGTGGTATTTTTGGCCGGAGGTGGCCGAAGCTAAACCTAAGGTCGGACACTAATGGTCACACGGGTTGTGATAATATTGCTATTAAATAGAACTTAGTTTGTTAGAACCTAGTACGCGCTATTACACACACCAAACAGGAAGAAGACTTTATTGTTAGAAAAAGATTAAACATCCTTAGTTACAACTATCATACTTACTAAATTATAACAATGAACTATGATGTTTACTTATTCAGTTACAATTACGTTTGTAAAACGTTTTTGTTGCGTTTTAAGCGCGTCGACGGTGCGTAAAAATTGTGTGCATAGGTCCTAAAGTACGACGGGACAACGTCAACGCGCCGGCCACGGTTAGGACACATTTCAATTACAGCACGCATTGTTTGACTCCGACAACTGTTTACCGAGCCCCTGATGAGAGGGCCAGCTAAATGATTAATCCTGCTGCTGTGTGGAGTAGTACGATTGAGAGTAAAGTGTGCGTGTTCGTTAGAGCACATTCACATCTATTCAATGATTTCAGCATGAATACGGCGACGGCTGCTGTTGAAATTATTAGAGTATATATACCTAGGTACGTATACCGCCACGCCTAATCCCTTGCGGGATAATCAGATAGTATAGTGACTCAATTCGATGATTTGAATAGGAAGATTTCTATTCCTAGAAAGAATCGCAGATCTAGATCTGCGCCACTACTTTTAAATCTGAATTGTATATTTACTTGTAATATACGTTGTATAGGTATATTGGTGTTATCATATAGCATTTAGTGTCCCACTGCTGGACAATCGTCTAGTGTTTAGAACCCAACGGTGTTGTATATGAATGAAATTGTAAAACAAACGCTAGGCCGATGGAGTAATTGCGCAAATTTTTTTATAAAAACTATAACACCCAAATTGATTGCCTATACAGGTTATAAGAGGGCTGGCTTATTTCTCGCGCAGAAAATTAGCTTAGCTTTTTAGCGAGACAAAGCGGCCAGCTCTCTTGCCACCATACCATTTTTATATAGAAAAAATAATGCATGTATGAAAATTTACTATTAACTCCAATTATATTATTTTTAAAACAAATTCTAACCAGACTCTGTTGCATCCGAATCTAAACCATCACCGATCAACGATGGGCGGTAATCTGATTTCGTTTAGTTAATATTCACTTTTAACATAATCTCTTTATGATTAACTTCTCTCGGACCTTCTACTTGAATAGTTCTTCCCAAAATGCTCGCCAAAAGTTATTTACTTAATTGGTATATGTACAGATTTACGCGCCATCGGATTACACTCCGTTCGGTTTGGCATTTTATTTAACAGTTTTGAGTTATCGAACTTTATTAAGAAATGAGTAAGCTTGAACATAGACTGACCATACTAGTTAGTTTAACAAGGTTTTTATTTAACCTGCAATGTTCGTAAGTATGTATTTTCGGTTCTAATCTTGTGATGCATTTTCAAGCGCTTGCGAGTATCTGATTGAGGTGGAATTTGGTATACATATGTGAAGTCGGTAACAATGCAATAAAATACATAACTTTCAGATAAACGCATTTCTTTTCTACACCGTCACGCCTATATTCCCCAAGCCGGGGTGGCAGAGGTGTACACCCACGTTTCGCCGACGATGTTAGGTCCCATGTAATAGGGAGCGAGCCTATTGCCAGATACCGGGCACAATTCCAGACTCCGGACTCATACTGGGAATTTTTCTTTAGAAAAACTACACTTGTCCGACCTAGGTTTTAAACCCAGGACCTCGTGAACACAAAGCGATGCGCTTTGCCACTAGACCAACGAGGCAGTCATTTCTTTTAATAAGAATTTTCGTAAATAATATCGTATTTAAAAGAAATGATGTCACGTGTTTTTGTTTACCTTTAGAAAAATGCGTAAACGAACGGAGTATAGTTATCCAATGCTTGAAACTTTACGCTGCAATTTCACTCTACGTTCGTTACGTAACATTAAATCATGTTATTAATCTCTTAAGATATTTATACGAGTAGTTACCAAATCTTTTCACCGTTACCACTATATACCCCAAGGTGACAGAGATGTACTGCGTTGGGTGTGTTTTCGTCAACGATGTTCGAATCTCGAAGTGTTTAACTGATTCCTATAGCAATAACAAAATGTCAGATTTCACTTAATTATGTACTTTAATACATAGGTTAGTAAATATGACGGCTCAAATCTAGATTAAAAAAATTAAGATGATTATTTATTTTCATATCTCGAATACACAGCTCCATACCGTTATATTCTAAATTTTCTTCAACTAAAACAAACAAAAAAATCTAATTGCAATTGTTGATGCCTATTAAAAAACTAATGTGCGGGATTACATATTGAAAAACTTATTTAAAAATAAAAACGTTTATTCGTTCGAGCCCTTTGTAACGTTGTAGTCAACGCGTGCTATCACGTTCATCTTTATTTAGTAAATTCAGTTCATAGTAGTGTGAAATAGTTGGTATACCAACTCGAAAGCTTTACGCTAATGTCATCTTTTCGTGCTAAGCCTTTAGTTTTAGCGTATATGTACGTTTATATAATATATTTCACGAGCTCGAAATATAAGTCTGGCTCGTTAACGCGACTCGATTCTGATGAGAGGCCACTAAATGATTATGTAGCTGATACTGCGAGAGTTCGTTAGAGAGCCACGCGAATATTACAATTACCCACTTTATTTCTAATAATCAAGTTGTAAATTATTGAAAACTTTTTGAATGTAGAATATGTACCCTTAAATATAAATACAATAAAATGACATCACGTCTATATTTTATAAGCGGACGTGGAAGAAGTTTACTGTGTGGTGTTCACTAATCGCTGTATTTCTTTAAAACGTAGCCCCACTCTAGGATTTATTCCTGTATCGTGGGTGCGTTTACAAACATGAAAATTCACAGACACAAATACCAAGACCGGAACAAATAATTGTGGATCACACAAAGATTTGTCCCGTGCGGGAATCGAACCCGCGACTATTAGACACAGTGGGCGGAACGGCTAAAGCTCTTAACCATTGCGCTAAATCGTCCGTCGTCAATGTTAGGTTTCAATTTAATAGGAAGGCGAACCTATTGCCATAATAACGGGTATATTATCCGACTCCGGACTAATGCTGGGAATATTTCAAAAGAAAATCTATATTTTATCCGATCCAGAATTCGAAGGTCATAATCTCATTGGGCAGTATGCGCCACTAAGCCAACGAGGCAGTCAGAATGAGCCAACAGAGAACTCACCTAATTTATCTATGACGACGGCTTCACTGAGGTAGTAGGACGCTCCGCTTACTGAATTTTTGAATTTTTCACAGCGGATTCGTTCGCGCAAGGGAAAAGTATTTGTGACCCACAAGTATTTGTTTCGTTCTGGATTTTAATGAATGTAAGTAAACGCACCCATGCCACATAAATTATTTCTACAGTAAGGCTATGTTCTTAAAAATATAGCTCCAGACTTAAAAAAAAATACTTAATGATATAATTCTTTGATTTCTACAATCTCCTGGACCATCAGTCTTTCCCCCCAATTATTTATGACTCTGTCCCTATATCTTATACCACCAGTGCGAAGAATTTAGGTGTGTATTTAGATTGTAATCTTTCCTAGAGCACTCACATTGCGAAAGTCAGCAGAAGGGTATACTTCTCGTTTCAATCTTTCAAACGTCTCCAGAAGTTCCTGCCCTTTCAAACGAGAATAATTCTTGCCCATTCCTTCCTCCTATCAGTTTTAGACTATGTTGATGTTTGTTTTCTTGATGCTACAGAGCAACTTCTTAATAAACTCATGGTCTATGCAAGTATGATCATATCTCTGAGTACCGAATGAAACTGAAGTGGCTACCTATTCGGCGACGTTGGGATTTACATATTCTCACTCTTTTATTCTCTGTTCTCCATAACCCTAATTCACCTGAATATCTTCGCGAACGCTTCGAATTTCTTATTCCTAGGGCCAAAACTTGTCGTACAGCTACCTCTCTCCTTCTACGAACTCCTCGTCATACTTCCAGCCTTTATGATGGCTCCTTCACTGTAGGTGCGGTGAAACTATGGAACGCCCTTCCACATATCATACGCGTTAACTGTTCTCTGGATGTTCAGGGAAAGAGTTAAAGAGCATTTCCTTTGCAATTGATATAAATTTTATTATATTATTTATATTGTTAATTATTTTATATTTATATACATATTTAGGATATAATTTTAAGACTTCGATTATTGTTTTCATTTTCATCTTTGTTCTGTTTGGTTTTTTTTTCTTTTAGAATTTACTGAATAGTTTGTTGTACAATTGCCTTTACTTATACGCTAAATATTCTCTTTGCACTCCAAGGTTAACTGGTAGACAACTCAAATTGAGTTAAGTTCGCCTTTGTCCATCATATCTGTAAATGTACTTACTAATTTATGTTATTTTGTACAATAAAGAAAAAGAATAAGCTATACTTAGGACCCATACACCACCCTTGAGTAAAGCGCTAGTTAGTTACTTCTCAATTAGCGTTACACGTCTATTAAATCTCGCTAGTATATTCGTCCGATAGGGCTACTCAGAGTTCGTGAAATTCGCGCATCGACTCACATGCAACTTTAATTATCGATTAGTTTTCTTCAGACTTTACTTGGGGATAGTGAAAGAGGACCTTAGCTTTAAAAGTTACCTTGGTTGTTATACAAAGTGTAACATACTAAACGCAAGACCTGAAAGTAGTTTGTTCTAAATCAATAACTGAATTGATTCCAACAATGTTTAATGCATATTAATTTTTTTTCTAATGTTTAATAAATGCTGTTACTTCCTTAGTGCGCTTTAGTAAACTAAATTTATTCTTGATTAAAAGCGATACAGAGATTTCAAATGCATTTCTAAAACATATTTCTCAATACCCATACATACACGTACAAGTTTCATTGTTAATTGGGGTACAAAAGTGTTTAGAAAAGGAGTAAAAAAAAAATTTTGGTTTTCGTATTGAATTTGTGCGGCAATTATCTAATCTGAGGTCTTGCGTTATTAACGATACAGCTTGTATAAGCGATAACTCAAGGCAATTGCGTTAGTTACATCGTCCAAATGACATCATTGTAAGCGCCATAATAAGACTAAACGAGTTTTTACGGCAATTCAGCATTTTATACACACAATAATAAACAGAAGACGGCGCAAATACAAAATGTCAACTCAACGAAGTAACAAAGTAAATTATAAAAATTGCTTGTATTACTCTTGTCTCAGATAACGGAGTGAGCATTTCTTAGAATATTAACCCTCCTTAATTCTTTGAAGCGATAAATAGTAGGGTATCTTTGTTTTTCTAAATACATCGTTTGTTTTCGCTTCAGAATTAATGAAAATATTTTGTGATGTTGAAAAAATAACAGTGTTATGATACTGCAGTAGCTCAATTTTAGCTACGAGTATTTTTAGAGGAAAAAATGATTACGTAAAATAATAAGTTGTGTTCTATACCGTAAAGAGTGTAGCGTGTAAATTTAGATAGATAGAGAATAAATTGTGTCTTCCACGAGAAATCTGCTCGGGTGGGTACCTGGTCCTCTACCAGGCGTCGACTCCTCGCCAATTTTATTAAACTGATGTTTAGAAAATGCTATCATACGTGGTGGTAATGTTTCTATATAGGTACTATAATGTTGCAAGCTTCCTTATAGACTTATTTTACAAATAACGTTACGTTAAATTAACAGCCTAAATCATAAGAACGCCATACGACTTATTCAAACGACAACGAAGTGAAAACCAAAGAGATTTCTCACGTCTGTTGCTCTACCAATAAATTTAAATGACGTTGGAAATGCTTCAATTAAGCCCATAAATTATCTCTGAATTCTGTTTATTTAAAAGACTTATTTGAAAGTTAGCAAAGTAAGTTAGGCACATTATTTTTAAATTTGAAGGCCAATTCTCGTAATTAAAAGTATTTCCAATGCCATTTTGATCTAATCTCGATGTTATAAACGTCTCAAATGATATTCTCGTAAAATATCACTTCATACAGACATACGATTTAGCGCAGTGGTAAAAAGCTTAAGCTGCTTCGCCCACTGTGTCTAATAGTCGCGAGTTCGATTTTGTCCGGGTATTTGTGTATGTGAATTTTCATGTTTGTAAACGCACCCACAACACAGGAATAAAATCAAATGTGAGGCTTTAAAAAAAAATAGTATATCCTTTAATGACTACGACTGAATCGAGATCGGAACGAAAGTTGAACAAAATGAAAAGGGTATTGTGATAAAATTTTGAACTGCTATAATCACAAAATACAAAACCAACGTCAAAATAATGATTTCAGTTAGATCTTTTTATTAAGCCTATGGCAGCCGAAATTAACATGCGATCAACAGTAGATTTTAATTAAAAAATAATTTTATATTATTACGAAATTAGACTATGATGATAATGAAATCAGACCCATATGTTGGTGGAGAAGAATGCTAAATGTGAGTGTATTCATGATATAATCCTAATTCAGTCAACATATTCTGTGTCAATTAAATACGAGAATTGGCCTTCTGAATGAAATACGGGTACTTTTTATACGAAAAATATATTATAATAAATCAACATATCGGTACTATCCCAACTCAGGGCAAAAGCTTTTATTCACAAATCGAGGTAAGAATGTAAGAATAGCGTAATATATGGCATGCACCACCACGCAGACCCAGTGCGGATTTGTGGAGAAAAATATATTATAGATAATAAAAACATATAGGCTTCGAGATTTACGCAAGGGATTTTTGTAATACCGCCCAAATGTTAAAATACACAACCTTATCTCGATTAGTTTCTTAATAGATACGTCAAACTTTTCAGAATACTAGAAGCACTCAACAGCTAAATAATAAAAAAACGTGCTATCAAATTGTCCTTATTTATTTGGAATTACCTAAGAAAATGAGGAAACTCAAAAATATAAAAATGTTCAGATATTTTATAAACCAATACCTATTATACTGAACCTCAATTAACTTTTATCTGTTTCATAGTATATTTACGGTGCAACGCTATCGAGCTGCGATTTAATCAAACGCAATTGTGGTTCAACCACGTAATTATATTTATAAATAAGATTGTGTGTGTGTGAATGATGTACGCTGTTGGCCGCGAGGCCTTTACAGCTTCACCGGACTTAAAGGCGAGCGTGCAACCACTACGCTCTAGCCAGCCAGAAGGGCAAGAGGCGACATACTCGAGGGCGCCTCGGAGAGGCGCCCTCGGTTGGGACAGTTGCTGTAGGGGGACGGGTGCACTACTAAGTGCACCGGTCAACCGCCGGCTATGGGAGGGGATCTACTACTACGTCGTCGTCGTCGCCCGTATTCTGAGCGGAAAGAAGGGATGACAAAGCATCGGGGGGGTCGGTGAGAACATGTCGCGGCCGGCGGTGGCGGCAGGGGTCGGGGGGGAGATCGTAGTCGGCGGTGGCTACGATTAACGGATTCGCATGGGTAGATGCGTTCGCGAAGTGACGTGTTGACGCCTTTTTAATAAAGGCGCGAATAGGTCGAGACCTAGATCGGAGTGAATAAATAAGAGCAGTCACACATAAATGCGGCAGGTTATAGCTAGAGATGGGCCAAGTACTTAGTTATTACTCGGCACGCAGCATACTCGGCATTTTTACTACTCTTATTAGGCCGAACGACGCGGTTCAAGTGTTAAGTATTTGGTTAATATTAATAATGTGTAAAAAAGCTTGATTTTTCAAAGAAACAAGTAAAATATTTATGTTTAAATACACAGTATTAAGAAACGTAAAAGTAATCAATAGTATACTAATGAAACCAGACAATATCTCTAAAATTGGAATCATTTATATTTGATAAAGGCAAGTTATGATATAAGGTTTTTTGCCCTGACTGGTAACAGTTTGTTTCTTTTTCTTTATAATACGTGTACGTTACCAGCTTCCGAGGTCAATCGCTCGCTATATATATAAGCCGAGTTATTCAGCCGAGTACTCGACTCGGTGAAAGTGAAGCCGAGTAAAACTTGGTATTCGGATACTCGGCACAACCTTGATTCGGTACATCTCTAGTTATAGCGTAATTTCTGCAGTAATATTACGCCGTTTTAAGTGACGTTAGCCACCTTACTTTAATAGCTGTCAACGTCGTAAAATGACGTGACACGAGTAAAATAACTCCGCATTACATGTTTTGAATAACACATGTACCGGTTTTAAAAATACATATATTGACTGACAGAATCAGCTCAACAATTATTAGTTTTTTAGGGATCCGTTCCTCAATCTTATTTTTTTTTAAATGTAGCCCACACTAGGATTTATTCCTGTGTCGTGGGTGCGTTTACAAACATGAAAATTCACATATACAAATACCCAGACCGGAACAAATAATTGTGCACCACGCAAAGATTTGTCCCATGCGGGAATCGACCCCCGCGACTATTTGACACAGTGGGTGGAGCGGCTTAAGCTCTTAACCACTGCGCTAAATCGTCCGTCATCTGTCCGTTTGTCAATCTGTAAAAACAGAATCCTTATTATATATAGTATCTCGTTGTCTTAAATGTTAAAGACCCTTTCTCAGTTGCAAGCTGAAATGTCAAGTGAGGTCTACGGTCCTTTGTAGGTGTAAATACCATCACGCCTATATTCCTCAAGCGGGGTGGCAGAGGTGTACTGAGTACACTCACGTTTCGCCGACGATGTTAGGTCACATGTAATAGGGGGCGAGGCTATTGCCATATACCGAGCACAATTCCAGAGTCCGGACTCGGGAATTTTTCGTTAGAAAAACTACACATGTCTGACCTAGGATTTGAACCCAGGACCTCGTGATCACAAAGCGATGCGCTTTGCCACTAGACCCACGAGACAGTCAGTAAGTAGGAGTAGGTGTAACTTGAAGATTTTAAGTCAATGAAATCAAAAAACATGACCATTTAAGTCACTTATCGAAACCTATAGGATACTTACCTATGACCTATATCATGAAATTTGACAAGAAACTGACTTTTATAGTACAATTAAAGGATAAAAGTGAATTTGTTATTATATCACATTTTTCCCTCGAATTTGATAAATCTATATATTAGTACGTGAAGCAAAAACTTTGTACACATTTTTATGAAAATTGCGCGGACGGAGAAGTATGAAATTTCCCACACTTATAGTTTATATAGAGAAGGAGTGCAGAATGCTAATTTTTTTTTTAAATTATCCATAAAACATACATTAAATCAATGAAAAAAACATTACACACAGTACCATGTATTTCACACAATACACGTCAAATTGATGTTTGTCTTTAATATTATTTGTCTATAGTCTTACTGAATGTCAAACAACCATCAAACGATGAAAGAGTAGGTCGAATATCGACCTATGGGCGACCACTAGTAATTATAATAGCACAATTCAGTGGCATATGTTTGGGGCTCTTAAAACGCTAGACCTACTCACACTGGTCCGCTTTTTTAATTTTGGAATAAACTTCATTAAATTTTCGTTAAAATTTTCCCTTAATCTAAACCCATTCATTCACCGATGAAATATTGATTTACTGTTTGAGTTTTATCCCGCAAACTGGAGTTTGTTTGGGTGGTATTTCGAGGAAATTTTACAATTATATTTAAGGGGATCACTAATTGCTTACTGTGAAGTAATATCGTGAGAAAATCAATCTATACTAATATTATAAAGAGGTAAAGTTTGTGAGTTTGGATGTTCGGAGTAAACTCCGGTACTACTGATCCGATTTTAATGATTCTTTCACCATTTGAAAGCTACCTTACCCAGAAGTAACATAAGCTATATAGACCCGGTAGGTTGCGCTGTTGTCGACCGGGTACGAAGTCGCGGGAAACTGCTAGTGTGATATATAAACGCAAACTACTAACAACTTATGGAGATATGTGTGGCAATATCACTTTATTTCTCGAGATTAATGCACTATTTCCGTACTTAAAGTAATAAATAATCGAATTTCGATGGGTACACCCACTTTTCGCCTACGGTGTTAAGTCCTATGGAATATGGAGCGAGCCTATTGCCATATAATAATTTCAGCCTCCGGACCAATACTGGGAATTTTAGGATAGAAAAACTCATTTGTATAACCCAGGATTTGAACCCAGGACCTCGTGATTGCAAAGCACATTAGACGCCACTAAACCAATAAGACAGTCAAATTAATTTTGATAGATAAATAGATTCATGTATTTAGGGAGAAGAAGTCAAGAGTCTCCGTAACCGGCGAGCGTGTATGAGACGAACTATGAGAGTCGAGGAAGCCAGAGAGGTATGTAAGGAAAGAACCTGTTGGAACTCTGTACTCTCTGCCTACCCCGCAAGGGATCTGGCGTGAGGTTATAGATAGATGGATAGATAGAACAATAATTGGCACTTCAAGGAGTCTTCCAAATTTTAGCTTTAATAGCTTTTAAATGCGTTTAGTAATCGATTAACGAAATATGGTGTTAGAATCTTCAAATATTCAAGATTTTTTTATTAATGTTTATGTACCGGATTTTATTATCTTTTCTAAATCAAATTACACAAAATAAGGAAAGACTCCCAAAACACAATGATTGGCACCCTTCGGCACTATGATTAACACAAAAAAATGTATAATGATTGGCAGTGCCAATCATACCACGCAAGTGTTGCCAATGAATGTACACCATTCAGTACACCAATAGTGATGGGAAATTAATGAATAAGACAAAATATTAGGCAAAACATTTACATATTCTATAACCGTGCTCCCGTACAGAAGTAAATCCTGCAAAAATAACATATTATGCCTAATATTCCGAAAATATCACAATATAGAATGTTGAAATTTAGAATAGCTATGAATGCCCTAAATATGTCTTCTTCGAAGAACTGTTTTTTGTTTGTTTTTGACAGTTTATTGCTGTTACAAAAACTTTGCTTATGGGTACCCCCGCTTAGTTAGAAATACTATTAAATAATGTGGTTTTTACCAGTTATAAAATATTATTTTAATTATTCTTTACATTATTCATAAATAAGAACCCTCATAATCACACTGGCGATGATAATGGGCAATATGCATACGCCGAATAGGCAACTAATTTAAATTTCATTCAATTCAACATTATTGCCCTTTAAGCTCGCCGAAGTTGGTTAGAAATTTGGACATCACTAGTATTTTAAATCGAACACGATACAGTGACTGGCTCATCACTGAGTACAATGATTGGCATTGCCAACAGTGCAAAAAGTACAATAATTGGCAATGCCAACCCGTGGTTGCAAGCGTTTTGAAACAGTTTTAAGATAATATTCCAAAATAACTCTTCCAACCTTATCATTTTTAAGTTTAATATGCTACAGTAAATTTTCAAACCGTTTTTTAATTATTGGCACCCTTGCCAATTAATATTACTTTCATACAAGCCTTATGGTACAGTGATTGGCTCCCTAAAATGTTGTTTTAAGGTGTGTAAATGAGAAGAAAACCATATAATAAGAACACTTAAACCCATATTAAGTCAACAAACATAAATATTCCCTACTATAACATGATAATGATAATGTAAGGATTGTGGTTGGTAACGATGTGCTGGAACAAGTGAATGAGTTTGTATATCTAGGATGCGCCTTCAGTAAGGATGGGAAATACACTGCTGACATAGAGAGAAGAGTGAGTGCAGGGATCAGAGTGAATGGTGCGATGGGAAAGCTACTTGGGAGCCGGCACTTAAGCCATAAGGCGCAGCTGGCCATACATAACGGAGTTCTTGTCCCAACGCTGTTATATGGTAGCGAGAGCTGGGTATGTAAGAAGGAGAATGAAAGTAGGGTAAATGCGGTAGAAATGCGAGCTCTGCGGAAGATGTGCGGAGAGCAGCTGACCGGCCGCATTAGCAACAGCGTAGTAAGAAAGCGAGTAGGTATAAAAGATAGTATCGGTGTAAAGATGAGAAAGGGCAGGTTCGGGTATATAGAAAAAATGCCAGAGGAAAGAATGACAAAACAGATATACAATATGAAAGTGGAAGGATGCAGGTACCGGGGAAGACCTAGACTATCTTACCACGACCAAATAAACCGAGTCTTATCTGATGAAAAAGTCAAGAGTCTCCGTAACCGGCGAGCGTGTATGAGACGAACTATGAGAGTCGAGGAAGCCAGAGAGGTATGTAAGGAAAGAACCTGTTGGAACTCTGTACTCTCTGCCTACCCCGCAAGGGATCTGGCGTGATGTTATAGATAGATAGATAGATATAACATGATTTAAGTAAAAAAATACAGCAAGAAACTTACCCACTCTTAGCAACTTTTTGTAAGAATTCATTGCAATTCGTCACGCGCGCTCCCACTTGACCAAAAGGATTTTTTTTTTAATTTCCAGTTAGGAAATATATTTTTTATTAATTAAATTTTGTTAATTAGGTTGTGGTGGATATCAGAATATTTTTTCAGAATCAGAATCAGAATCAAAATATTTTTTATTCATGTAAACCATTACAGTATTTATGAATCGTCAAAATAGTAACAAAGACTCTACCACCACTTCGGAATGTCATTCCTGTGGAGAAGAAGGGCAAGCAACTCCACGGTTACTCTTTTAAAATTTTTCCATCTACATTTTGTTGTGGGGTATGGGAGAACAATGTAGTATCAGGTGAGTCTAAATTAAATTAACCAAGTT
The DNA here is from genome assembly GCA_905147815.2 of Phalera bucephala. Lineage (NCBI taxonomy): Eukaryota > Metazoa > Arthropoda > Insecta > Lepidoptera > Notodontidae > Phalera > Phalera bucephala. The sequence continues at coordinate 25,325,161 of LR990613.1, read as the reverse complement.
AAACTATTCATGTGAATGGCTACATGGTTCTCTCATTTACAGATAAAGAAATAAGGAAGAAAAATGATAAATTTTATTTAACTACTAGAAGGAAGAGAGGGAATAATAAATAATAATAGCTGAACATGTTATCCACATTCTGGTGGAGCTGGAACATCACCTATCCAAGCATTTTTATCTTTTAAATAATCATCAAGAGTATAGTAAGCTCGCTTGCAGAGCGTACGTTTAATACAGGATTTGAATTTATTTTCACTAAGTTGAGTGACGTCAAGTGGAATTTTATTATAAAATCTAACACAGTACCCCATGAAAGATGTGTGAATTTTAGACAGACGAAAATGCGGTTGATCCAATTTATTTCTATGTCGCGTGTTATAGCAATGCCTATCACCTAGCTGATTAAATAGATCTAAATTTTTCCGTGTGTACATTATGTTTTCATAAATATACTGACATGGGACCGTCATAATATTGGCTTCTTTAAACAATTCTCTCAAAGAGTCGCGACTACCTCAGTTATAGATGGCCCTAATAGCCCTTTTTTGTAAGATAAAAATAGAGTCAATGTCAGCTGCCCTACCCCACAATAATATACCGTAAGACATGACACTATGAAAGTAACTGAAGTAGACCATATAGATAGATATTTTTAAAACAATTGGTCGACTAGTTATAAGACGTAAATCCTTAATGATTGTGCTTCAAGTTCAAAGAGCCAATAATTGGAGGGAGGCCAACATTATTTATCAAAGGAAGAAAGAATTTTTAAAATCCGTCTGGTAGTTTCAGAGATGAGCGCGTCCATACAAAAAAAGCTCTAGGTTTATTTTTTTTTATTTATATATTATTTTCATTTTTTTTATAGGACGTAGCCCCACTCTAGGATTTATTCCTGTGTCGTGGGTGCGTTTACAAACATGAAAACTCAGACCGGAACAAATAATTGTGGATCACACAAAGATTTGTCCCGTGCGAGAATCGAACCCGCGACTATTAGACACAGTGGGCGGAGCGGCTTAAGCTCTTAACCAGTGCGCTAAATCGTCCGTCAAATATATTAGTATAGATTCCTCATTTTATGTTTTTACGAATGAAAAATGTTGTTTTGTATCCTTGGGGAATCTGCAAGAGTAGCTGTACTGGTGATACTGAACATTATATTCTATCTATATCATCACGCCAGATCCCTTGCGGGGTAGGCAGGGAGTACAGAGTTATAACTGGTACTTTCCTTACATACCTCTCTGGCTTTCTGCATTCTTATAGTTCGTCTCATACACGCTCGCCGGTTACGGAGACTCTTGACTTGTCCTTCAGATAAGACACGGTTTATTTGGTCATGGTAAGATAGTATAGGTCTTCCCCGGTACCTACATCCTTCCACTTTTGCATTTAAAATTAAATTAAAACTTTAATGTTCTGTGACCATTAAAAAGCTACATTATCCAAAAGTAACATTTTTTTTTTAATTTTTTTTAAAAAATGTAGCCCTACACTAGGAACAATTCCTGTGTTGTATGTGCGTTTATAAACACGGAATTTACATACACCATCAGCTAGACGGGAATCGAACCCGTGACTGCTCGATCTAGTGGTCTGAGCGGGTTAAGCTCTTAACCACTTGACCAAGCCATCCGCCATATGCTAAGTATATTAAATTATAGTAATATTAGGATAATATATAAAAATATTACATAATAAACGCGTGTGCAGCCGCGTATGTCAGTTAGTAAATCATAAAAAAAAACGTAGCCCCACGTATGTGGTGACTAGCCCATGCAAGTCAAGCCAAGGAAAGCATACATATGCGCATATCTACCACGTGGTAACGTATTCTTCACGCTCTTATCTGGTGAAGCTGTAAAAGCCGCACGGCCAACAATGTAGATCATTCACACACACACGTATTCTTCGGCTCAACCAAGATTATTCTGTTTAATATCAAATGAGTATTAAAAATATGGACCAAAAATAAACATATCCACTGAAATAAAACTGTTTGCGAATTTTATCGTGGGTGATTTTTGTTTTTTAAGTCCCCGACGTTTCAATTGCTTTGCAGCACCCATGGTCACGGGAAGGATTGAAGTGTTAGACGTCTAAAAGGCATAGTTATTCCAGGGTACCCTTAAAGTTTTATGTCATGTGTAATATTCACGTAAATCTGAGAACTCAATATTTCACATATTGACATTTGACAAGATTAAGAAGAGATTAGCAAGCTGAAGTGGTAATGGGCGGGCCACATAGCGCGTAGATGGGACGGGCGTTGGGGCAGAAATATTCCAGAGTGGAGAACACGTATTGGCAAGCGCAGCGTGGGACAACCGCCTGCCAGATGGATCGACGATCTTGTGAAAATCGCAGGAAGTCGTTGGATGCAGGTGGCATCGGCCCGGTTACGCTGGAAAGCGATTGGGGAGGCCTATGATAAGCAGTGGACAAGTATAGGCTGAGATGATGATGATGATGATGACATTTGACATTCATTGCCAGTTTTACGTAATGTTATTAAGTATTAATTGTATACAGGCAAAGCCAAGAAATCGATCGCCGTATCGAAAAAGCCTGGAAGAGCTACTGGTCCATGGGGCACTATATGAAGGGCGACCTTCCCTTGACATTGAAGCGCAAACTCATCGACGTGTGTATTTTGCCTGTTCTCACTTACGGTGCGCAGACATGGTCACTAACCGAAGCTCAAAAGTCCAAACTCAAGGTTTGTCAAAGGGCATTAGAGCGCAGCATCTTGGGTATTAAACGCATGGATCGAGTGCGGAACTCTGTGCTGCGTTATGACCCGTGTAATAGATGTGGGCGTAAAAACCGCTAGACTCAAGTGGGGTTGGGCTGGTCACATGACCCGAATAAACACTGATAGGTGGGCTAAGATAAGCACTGAATGGGTCCCAGAACACGGACATCGTCGTCGTGGTAGGCCTAAAAAGCGGTGGCGCGATGATCTTGATGCATATCAGCCTGAATGGCCATCATTGGCCAAGGATAGAACTCTTTGGAAGGAGAAGGGGAGGCCTTTGCCCAGCAGTGGGACACAAAAGGCTAGTTAAAAAAAAAAAAAATTGTTTACTATGTATTCTATAAGAATACAAAACAACGTGTTTTACCGGTTCGTTTTTGAGGCGTATTCTTAAGCGTTAACCCTAGCATTAACGCAGGAGCACAAAAAAGAAAACGAATAAAAAAACTTTCTAGAACAGTCCGGTAAAACGCAAGATACCCAAAAATAAATTTCATAATAAAAGAGACACTTTAGTCGTAACTAGAAATGAACTAATTCGTAGGAGTTATTTATACCAAAACTAGGTTTATCTTTGTAGAGTAAATTACTTTTAGTAAATCATATTTAGCCGCGTGGTTCCCGGCTTAGAATAGGACCAACCCATCTCATCCCATCGGGTGTCGTACAAGGCGACTAAGGGAAAACTAGGGAATGGGCAGCAGCGTTCTCTTAACACTTCTGCGATCAAAAACTGCGCTCGCCAACCCGCCTGCCAAGCGTGGCGAGTATGGCAAATCCCCCCTTTGGGGAGGCCTATGTTCAACAGTGGACAAGTATGGGCTGAGATGAGATGAGATGAAATCATATTTGTATAATTGTAGAAAACCAAGTTTGTTTTCTGGCCTGGTTTATCAAGGTAAATTGCTCAACCGGCTAGACAAACTGGGTAATAAAATCATTGTTACAAAATTGGTTTTTGAGTTATTTTAATTGCTTTACCTGTAGCTGTATATATCGTGTATCTGTTAATCATAAACGTACTTTTCAAAATTATATCAAGTTGCTATATATTCTTATTTAAAGATTGGACACCGTCGCCTCTATTCCTCAAAAGGTGGTGGCAGATGTGTAGCACGAAAAAAATAACGTGAGCGATTGACATTAGCGTTACGCTAGCGAGTTGATATGCCATCCTTGTTTTACAAGTTAATAAATAAACATGAACATGATAGCACGCTTACTCGCTAGCGTCACACTAACATGATTTTTTTCGTGCTAATCCTTCTTGTCCCTCGCATATCACCGCCAGGTCCGTTGGGCCGTTAGGTCCCAATGTAACGCGGTCGAGGCTATTGTCGTTATACCGGGCACAATTCCGACCTCCAGACTGAGAATAAAAAAAACACTTTAACGCCTATATTCCTTAGGCGGCAGGGGTGTACTGGGTTACTTTTACTTTTTACAAGCTTTTATTTAACTTGCAATGTATGCAACTATGTTTGTTCGAGTGGAATCTTGCAACTCAATTTTGAAACAGATATCTTCAACTGATTGAGCTGAAATGTTGTATACACGTTTAGTTTGGATGACAATGCATGGTTAGCTGTGTGACGACACCCGAGATGGTGGACTAGTTATTTTTTTAATGCACTTCTACAATATGGGTACCCAATGAAAAGGCTTGCTGAGAATAATTCGAAAAATAAAGTGACGTCACTCTGAATCCAATATGGCGGACTTCTAAAGATGGTGGACTAAATTTTTTATGCTTTCCAACAATATGGGGATCAATTGACAAGACTTGCTGAGAATACGAATGCGAGTTAAGCTCCGTTGCTCCAATTCGTCTGAAATTATGGTGTAGTGGGGTTTTTGGAGTCCTCGATTATGATATTGAGGTCGAATTGTTCGACTTTGTAGCATCGGTTGGTTTACTTTGACTTGTGTAATTTAGCGAGATAGGCGTCAACAGCATTGGTTTGCAACCTGTCTAGGAGTAGGATAACTCCGAAATCAAACTGTGTTTCGTAAGGCAGAAGTAAGCTACAAGTTGAAATAAGTGGCGCATTCCTCTAAACACCCAAGTCAAGGTGAGGTCGTGCCGAGGACTGAGTGGCATCAGGGTGTAACCTTATGTCGTGAGCGTACCGCCTCAGGGCACCGGGGCAAACCCTGTTGTATATTAGCTTACCCTTCTAAACGAAGCTCTGGGAGGGTTAACGAATATTTTTTCGGTACTCGTGAGAACAACATGGGAAAACAGAAACATTAACACAAAGGAATAGGAGGCTAGAGAAAAAGAAATTATAACGGCAAAAAAACTTGCCACTGAAAGCGATGACGCGTAACGCCAACGACTCAGCAAAAGGCGTGATCGGGATAATAGCGAAGCACACACTCAACGACAGTTTGCCGTGCTTCCGGAGAGCACAAATGTATGATACGGACATACCATGCGTCCGTGTAGTCTTCGGTAAAGACGGTGTTCATCTGATTCAACTCAAGACTGTGCAATTTCCAGCAAAATATAGTCACGGCACTGTAGAACGAAGAATGCTACCAATTATATTATGTTGGGCTTGCACAGTACACAAAATGCAGGATAGTACTGTCGACCATGCCGTTGTATACTTAGGCTCGAAGCTCTTCGCTGCTGGTCAAGCATACGTGGCCTTAAGTAGGGTAAAATCATTAGAAGGTCTCCTTTTTAAAGAGCTAGACTGTTCGAAATTATCCGGCAAACGACCTTGTAACAATGATTCGTTGAATGAGATGAGACTGAGAATCCTTTCCAGCGATAACTAAGAAGTAAAAAATAAATTCAAAGTAAAAAACTTTTTTGAAAACAAGCATGAAATAAAACTAGAATAGTTTTATTTCATGCGTAATATTTGCGTAAATCTAAGAACTCAGTAAACTAGCTTTTATTTAAATGCGCTAAAAAAGAATAAAATAAACGTTTCCTTTAAAAAAAAGCTGGTTTTTAAAAAGTTTTTTTTTATTGCCGACGAGGTTAGCTCCCAATATGATAGTGGATGAGATTCCGGACTAGTACTGAACATTTTTCGATAAACACATTTGCCTATCCTATGAACCCAGGATCTTGTGACACCCTGGAATATTATAAGTGTTTATTCCACTTAGTCCTACAAGTAGTTCAACAAACATATTTTTGTAGGTAGTACATAATACTGAGTAGGGTCGTAGTAAGTGCATAACTAATTTTTGGCTATAATAGTAGATACACTTTTCAAAAACTCATTCGGGTCTTACATTTATTTCGAATCACGTTGTTGACTTGTGTAGAAAATGCACTAAACTGGTCTTTTTATGAGAGGAAACCGACATTTTATGTAAAAGATAACGACTCACCTAGATAATATCACCTATAAACATATTTTTTTATGAAAATGTACCTAGTAACCGCTGCCAAATACGATGTGGTTTCAAATACGAGTTTTATTTAAAAAGAAGTTATTTTTCGTTTACTATGTTTTTATTATTCATAAGGTACACATGAAAATCCAAAAATACAGCTGGTAATTAAATCGCGAGCGCTAACCATCCACTTTATTTGTTTAACTTTTTATTTCTTTACATTAGAGCAACTTTCATTTTATTTTTGCGGTTAACACAATTTTTGTGCAGCTTTTAAGCTTGGAATATTATGTTGCAACTGTTCTATTTGTTTGTTTATGTCTTAGGGCCTCGAGTAACATGCTGGTTAGTTAGTTCTTGATTAGCGTTACTCGGATATTAAAACTGGTTCGTAGAAATATCGGATAACGTCACTCAAGTGATGGAATGAAATTTGTACATAAATTTAGATGCAACTTTAATGTGTCGATTAGTCAACTTCAGACTTCACTCGAGGGTGGTAATAATTCAATCCCTATTAGATACACATTACTCTATTTACGATCAGAATCATAGCATTACTTATTTATGTAAACTATTATAGTATTTATGACAACACAAAAGTACAAAGACTCTACCGCCAATTTGGAATGTCATTCGTGTGGTTTTCCATAAACACATTTGCCTATCCTAAGAAAGGCTCAAAACTGCACGATTAATCTTTTATATTATTTTTCATCTACATTTTATTGTGGGGTTTGGGAGTAGAATGTAAGCTGGTCTATCAGGGGGTCTAAGTTAAATGTATCAATAAAAATTATTAATACATTAGTGCATTACAATTGATCTTCAACGCATTTTGTCGAAGCGGTTCTGTGGCTTACAGCTATCTATCTATCTATCTATAACCTCACGCCAGATCCCTTGCGGGGTAGGCAGAGAGTACAGGGTTCCAACAGGTTCTTTCCTTACATACCTCTCTGGCTTTCTCGACTCTCATAGTTCGTCTCATACACGCTCGCCGGTTACGGAGACTCTTGACTTTTCCATCAGATAAGACTCGGTTTATTTGGTCGTGATAAGATAGTCCAGGTCTTCCCCGGTACCTGCATCCTTCCACTTTCACATTGTATATCTGTTTTGTAATTCTTTCCTCTGGCATTCTTTCTATATGCCCGAACCAACGGAGCATACCCTTTCTCATCTTACAGCTGGGTTTATAATTGCTATTACCTATAAGACTAAAAACAGATAGTACTGAATGCCAACAGACTTTCATTGAGTTAAAACTATTGCAGTGAGATTCATTAGATAAAGGTAATAAGAAGTGCCTATCTATCTATATCATCACGCCAGATCCCTTTCAGGGTAGTTAAAGAGTAGAGAGTTCCAACAGGTTTTTTTCTTGCAGACCTCTTTGGATGTATAATGCTGATTAACCTATACCATTAATAATGATTATACTTAAGTATGAAGATTGATATTAGGAATTCTATTTGGGTAGTAATCTTAAATAGTAATGTAATTATATCTCATAAGACAGGTTCTACTTAATTACCTAAATGCAATCAACATCACTGGCTATTGCTCTTTAAATCAATTTCTGTTCAGGTGTATACAGCTGCAATAGTTAAAAAGTGTCAATTTTAAGTCTACAAAGACCACTACATTTCTCCATTTCACATTGTGTGAACAAAGGAACCACAATATCTATCCTATCATTAGCAATGGAGCGTGGTATTCAGAAAATGTATCGTTCTCATATATCAAGCTTCAGATGTAATCGGCTCGACCCCGATCCAACCACAGCACTATGAAAATAATGACGCCAAGTAATAGCCTATTAATGCTCCCAGTGCTGGACAATGGCTCCTCTCACCAGTCATCAAAACAACGATAAGTCATTCGGAATAATATGAGTATCCGTCATAGTGATGGAGCCGTCAAATGATAATCAGGGCAAGTCAAGAGTCACCGTAATAGGCGGGCAAGGTTGAAACGAACTATGACGAATGAATGAGTGAAAAAAGCCAGTAAGGTCTGTGAGGAAACAACCGATTGGAACTCTACTCTCTGCCTACCCGGCGAAGGAACCGACGTGATTGAATAGCCACTCAGAAATATTCATTGCTTTCTTTTACTTTGCAGTGATAGCCTAGTGGTTACACCTGCGAAGCCAGAGGTCTCGGGTTCAAACCCAGGCACACACCTCAGTCTTTTCAAAAGCATGTGCGTATTAAAAATTAACTATCACTTGCTCTAACAGTAAAGGGAAACATCGTTAGAAAAACCTACATGCCTAAGAGTTTCTCGAAGGTGTGTGAAGTTCGCCAACCAGCACTGGGCTAGCGTGGTGGACTATGGCATAAACCCTCTCAGATTGAGAGGAGGCCCGTGCCCAACGGTGGGACAGTTTCTTCACAGGGCTAAAATCTTATTCTTTTACTTTGTAAACTAAAGGTACACGCGACTGATTATTACACCAACCATACTGTTTAGTTGGATCAGACAATGTCATCTATTTCTGCCTAACTGTCTATCGTAACTGATTTCTTCCACCATGCCGCGTTGGATCCGTATGATAGAACCCTTGCGGTGTTGGCAGAGTACAGAGTTCCAACAGGTACTTTTCTCTGTGGCTTCCTCCACTCTCATAGTTGTCATGACTTATGTAAGTTTGATTATAATAATAATAGCAGCCTATACTGCCCACTGCTGGGCAAAGACCTTCTCCCACAAATCGAGGTGAGAGAGATTAGGTCATACTTCACCACGCAGACCTAGTGCGGATTGGTGGAGGCATGTTTGAGGCCACCGGCTGTTGGAACTGATCAAACCGCCTATAAGGCTTCACCTCGGCTTTACGACTACCGCATTAAGTGGTAAGCGGGATCAACAGCTTAACGTACCTTTCGAAGCATAGAGACTTTCAAATATGAAAATGTCATAAACGGTCACCCATCTCGGGCCAACCGAGTCGAACGCTGCTTAACCTTGGTGATCGGTAAGAACACCGTGGTCGCACAGCACCACAAGCGCCTCAAGTTAGTAAGTTTGGTTATTAAATTGCAATGATCAGAGCAGTGAATAAAAAGCCACCGCGTGCACTTTTCCATTCTAATTCATAGCTTTTAAAGCAACGTCCCTAATGATTTGGTGAAGAACTGACTCTGTACAGTTGCTTTGCCATACATCTTACGTAGAAATGTCTTAGTGTTACTTAATAATAGGACAATAATCTCTGTTCCAATATAACTGGAGAGTTAAAGGTGCAGGTTGACTGCCTCGTTGGTCTAGTGGCAAAGCGCATGGCAAATCCTAAGTTGGACAAATGTGTTTTTTTAACGAAAAACTTCCCATAAGTCCGGAGTCTGAAAGTGTACCCGGTATACGGAATTGACTCGCTCCCTAATTCATGGAACCTAACATCTTCGGCGAAAAGTGGGTGTACACAGTACACCTCTGCCACCGAGAGGTATGAATAAGTTAAGCAAGCATGCTTGCCGACAAAAGTTCTAGATGTAACTGCAACGCTATTGCCAAATCGCATTGGAACATCTTATAGGCAGAGTTTGTGCCAATGGACCAGGACTATCGACCTCTCTGTGCAGTTCCATTCATTATGGTCGAAATAACTACACAGAAACCCATGATAACTGCCCTAGCAGTTGATAGTTGTGGTATGCATTTGTTTTGGGGACATGTCGATAGCTTAAGGGACCCTGTGTGAATTTTTTAGTCGTTATTTACATAATAACAATGATTATTAATTTATACTTGTCGTATATGTGGTGTAAACATAGTATTTTACTTAAAAGTGTATACTTCTCTAAACGTTTACCCAGATTGTAATTTGCCTTAGTAATATTATACCCAGGAAATATATGTATAGTGTAATTTTAGCAGGTAACTTAAGGTAACTATTTCATATTCTAATTTCGCCGTTAATATTAATAGTCTTGATATGAATATTTTATATTGAACATTGTTATACTCTCATTAAAACTTTAAACACGTAGTTATTTTAATAATGTTTTGCATGTATGACACATGTACATACTAACATACATAGGTATTATTTAATACAATATTTTTATACAATACAGGACTATAATATTGAGTTTATTACAACTAACATGGTAACTGGCCCTCGAAAATTAGTCAAGTCAAGTTTGATTTTGCCGGGATTATCCCCAAGCTATTGTATTTATTTATAACTCTTCAGTTACGTTCGGAACTATATGATGTTGATTTGTTTGTTTGAGAATATTTGGACATAGTTCAACAGAAAAGATCCAATCCACATAACAAAAGAGAACAAAAACAACATCTACGTACACGACTTTAGAGTTGAATTTTCAGTGTTGGCACTTTGTAAAATAAATCTCTTTAATTTGAAATAAGAAATATGAAATCCAATTATTGTTTAATGTTCGCCGCGCCCTTAGTGCCACAGAATACCTATTGTACTATCAGTACTATCACGGGAAAGACAACTTTATTATAGCAGGACTGCTTGTGCGAAGCAGATGTGTTATGGAGGATAACCGCTCTCTATACCTACCAGGTCCAGGGGCGCCCATATCCTGCAACGCTTAGCGAGCACTAAGGTAGCTGCGTTTAGCTCGGTCGGTCTGAGATAGGTGATCGTTTTTGGCATTTTCATACTAGAGCGTCTCCGCGCTTTGGACAACACTTTAAGCTATTGGTTCCGGTTACCACTTAACGTGCCAACGTTGGCAGTCTTGAAAAATTCTAATAGCAGGTGGCGACAAATCTTCCTCCACCAATCCGCACTGGGTGCGCATGTTGGATTCTACCCTCTCTCTCTCGATCTCTCTCATCTCGTTTTAAAGTGAAAGCCTTAGCCCAGTATTGGGACATCAAGCTATATATGCCTCTATTTTTTGTAAGACACAAATAAAATACTTCATTAGTTACAATTTCTCTCACTCCTAAGTTACCTGAACCGGAATATTCAGCAATTACTAAGCTTATTTAAGATAGATTTTTATTTGTGTTGCAATATAAGTAGTAATTCATTAGATATAAGAGGTTTTTATGCTATACGTGATCGCCATCCTAGAACGTTTCTGCGAAACCAGTCATCGTGGTGAACTTTGGGAAAGCCGCAAGGCTTCAGTCGACGTGTTTTGATTGAAGAAGGAGGTTTTGTCAAATGAATTAAAGGTTGAGATCTAATTGCTGATCTGTTAAAATTATAACGTTAATTATCTCTATAACGACACTTCCAATTGAAGCATTAAAATTAATCTGTACATTCAGCAAGGAAGTATTGCAAATTAGTTATCAACGCTGCTAACGAGATGTTTTAGTAATTCGTTCGGTCAATCAACGCTCTTGTTTCGCCCAGTTTAGCTGGGTTTTTATTCGTTATAACCAATTAAACACATAACGCGGTGTGTTACGATAACTTCGTGAAATGATTGATGAATGGTACTCCAGTGACATAAAAATACCATAACACCATCATTTAACTAAGTTATCACAACGCGCCGCGTTTGGTCATAGCGAATAAAAGCTCTTGAAAAGTGACTCAAGTGCGTCAGTATTTCCCGGTACTAGTACCACAGATAGCCGTTATTTAAAATCAGAGTTGTAATTATTATAACATGCTTAGACACTGGAGTTCTGTTTGTGATAGTAAATTGTTGATGGCTATGGATGGCGTTTAGAAACGTTTTCGGAATAGTATTTGCTAAGCAGAAAGTTACTAGAGTTATAAGCCTACCAAAATTGCTAGAATTGTATATATAAAAAAAAAACTTCGTCATGTATATATATACCCAAAGCGAGTGTGGCAGAGGTGTTCTATGTACACCTATTTTTGGCCAGCGATGCTAGGTCCTAATGTAATAGATGGCAAGGGTATTGACATGAGGGGAAGGTTGCTCAAGACGTACCCCCCAAGGAAATATCAATGTAATGTTTAGTAAAATTTAAGTAAAACAAAATTTCCTCAAAAAAAAAACTGGAATCTTTATTCATTTAACTTTTAACCAGCATTCATAAACACCTAAACATCTTTTATTTTAAAAAAGGTATTTTAACGTTTTCAAAAAGTAACTTCGGTAGGATTAAGGCGCCTGGTCGCTTAATTCATACCACCTATAGCGTAAGTCTTACTAAGAATAAGACTTACAGTAACTTAAAGAAGAATACTTAATAATAAAAGACCATATTAAAAAATCGGTCCATCCTGTGGAGGGTATGCCCACTCGAGAACCGTTTTTCCCCACCGGCCATCAGTTCTACGAGCAATGTGTTTTGCCCACTGTCACTTAATTTTAACAACTCTGAAGACTATATCTGTGATTTTGGTTCACCTACGAATCTTCTATTTACTTTTTTTATCGAATCAGATCGTACTGTTTTCCTTCGAAGTCGTACCGGTACGATTAAGGATTTATCCATAGGTACGACTTAAGCAACAAGGTTTTCAAAGATTTAAGCCGAAACCACTAATATAGCCTTAACAAATTCTGCCGCTTGAATGTGCCTAAATGATTGCCAGAGTACGATTAAAACAGTATTATAACCAAAAATAATTTAACGAATATATTCCTAAAAAACTTCACTTAAAAAACTTATAAATGAGCCACAATATATTGAAATAACAGCAAAAATAGATTTCACAATACTTTTCACTTACCCTCTGAAAATATGAGTCAGATACAAAAAGTTCCATTTTTATCTTAAATTCATTTCTATTATAAAAAAAAATAAAAAGAAATCCTTTTGCTCACTTACTTAAGCCCGAGTTAAATTTTACAACTTTCATTTTGTTAAATTATACAGTAAAAACAAAATATTCAATATAGGGTCGGCGAGGCGGCAGTGGTAGCCTAAATTAACATATTATGGTCTATATCTATACGGTACGCATCTTTCCACGGCGCGTTTGTAAACAAGATTATACCTTGGCACCTATTCGTTATGACTAATAAACACATAACGCGACACGTTACGATCTTCGTGGAGTGTTCTTTGATGGTACTCCACTGGCACACAGAATATTGTATGTTCTCAGTTCTGCTTAGTGTTATATTTCGGCGCGTGTGTGTATGTGTGTGTGTGTGTGTGTGTGTGTGTGAATGATCTACGCTGATGGCCGCGGGGCCTTTACAGCTTCCCGGACAAGAGGGCGAGCGTACAACCACTACGCTCAAGCCAGAAGGGCAAGGGGGCAACCAGCTCAAGGGTGCCTCAAGGAGGAACGGCCTCGGCTTGGGCAGTCGCTACGGGGGAGGGCGTATACTAGGTGTCTCGCCGTGGTGCTCTGCACTGGCTGGCGGGCACGGGATTCTTCGACCCCGCCGGCGAGGTTGGTGTCTGATCCTGTGTGGGGTATCTGTATCCGAACGAAGGGATGTAAGGGCATCGGGAGGGTAGGTGAGAACATGCCGCGGACGGCGGTAGCGGCTGATAGGAGGGGGGTTTGTATTTCGGCATTAGTGTCATTTCCCTAAGACTTCAACTGTGTTGTCTATTTTAGTTTAGTTGTCTATGCGTGTATCTGCTCTTTGATTTGTTGTACTATGCTAATGCCGGGGACCAGCTGATAATCAGTGCTGTGCATCAAGCACAGCGTACACAGAGCTGGTTCCCTTGCTAGGATACATACTGCAGCAAGTTAAGTTGTAGTTCTTTCCACTTTATTTTTCCTTTCTCGTTTTTGTTTTTTTTCTTATCTGTATTGTGAACGTAGCAAAAATAAATAGTTATTTCACAAAATTATCGTAACGCATCGCGTTTGGTTATAGCGAATAAGAGCTCTTGAGGGTCCCAACTCGCGAGTTATGACGCCCCCGACCTCCAAATACAACCAACAAGGAATATTTACAACGCCGCATATTGCCAACTTTTTATCCTTACACAATTGTATTAACGACGCCTAAGAACCTACACTTCGGTGTACTAATAGGCTGAAAATATGTATCAACAGGTACTCGTACTTGATATTTTTATTTATTAAGGGTAACCAACAGCTACAATATACAAAATATCAGATGAAATAACGCGATGATTTAAAACATTGTGTGAGTTATTTGAACAACTTTGTAATGTTTTAATGAATGTGTTTCTGGTAACGAAAATGAGTGTACTTAATACAAATTACGGTAAATGTATTACAAATCTATACTCTCTGCCTACCCCGCAATGGAGCTGGCGTGATGATATAGATAGATAGATAGTATTACAAATAAACAACTGTAATTTCTTTGAGACTGATTTAAGACATACTTCGTGTGCGACCGCGGTGTCCTTAGCGATCGGCGAGGTTGAGCAGCGTTCGGCTCGGTCGGCCTGAGATGGGTGGCCGATTGTGGCATTTTCATATTCGACCGTCTCCGTACTTTGGAAGGCACGTTAAGCCGTTGGTCCCGGTTACTACGTAATGTGGTAGTCGTTAAGCCAAGTTGGAAGCCTCATAGGCGACTTGATAAGTTCCAACAGCAGGTGGCCACACACCTCCCCCAGCCAAGCCGCACTGGGCCCGCGTGATGGAATATGACTTATTCTCTCTCACCTTGATTTGTGGCCTTAGGCCTTAGGCTGATATTATTATTTTTAAGAAAGACTTTATAAAAAGATTTGTCTCGTTGGTCCAGTGATGCATGGTGCGTCACACCGACTGTCGGGCGTCCGGCGCAGCAGGATGAAGATCCAGAGCCTGCAGCGCAAGATGGCCATCCGCATCGCACGAGAATACCGTACCATATCCTTTGAGGCGGCAACACTCTTTACATCCTGGCGGACATGGACGCGAGGGTCTACGACCAGACTCGCGGCGTCCGCCAAAGCGGCGAGAGCGTGCCTGCACTCGAAGAAGTGAGACGGTGGGAACGGGGGCGCGCTCTGGAGAAGTGGCGCGCGAGGCTTAGTCAAGAGCATATCGCGCGCAAGCGAGTCGTCCAAGCTATCCTGCCGTCCTTCGAAGCCTGGCACCAGCAGAGGAGAGGGCGAGTCACCTATAGACTTACTCAGATAAGCACCGGTCACGGTTGCTTCGGTGATTATCCGAGACGACGACGACGAACTGTTACCACGGCGGTGGGGACCAGGATTCCGCCCAGCACACACTCGAAGAGTGCCCAGCGTGGGCCTCCGAGCGGCGGATCCTGGTAGACCGGATCGGACCTGACCTCTCCCTGCCGGCAGTAGTGGCGGGTATGCTGGCAGGGGAATCGGCGGAATGCGAGACTGTGATATCCCAGAAGGAGGAGGCCGAGCGGGATCGGGAGAGGGCCAGCTGCTCCTGCTCGAGGAAGGTGAAGGCGACGGCGCTGAGGCGAAGGCACAGCCCACCCAGGCCCCCCAGCCCAATAGCCCGGGGCTTAAGAATACCGGCTAACCCCGCCGTAATATCTGGCGGGGGACCCCCCCCCCCTCAACAACATCAAAGGGGGGCCTTCGGGGTCACGGACGCAAGGGGCGGGAGCCCTGAGCGTCCTTCAAAGTATGGTTTTTCTATTGAAAAAAATCTCAGTAATATTCCAGAGTCTGGAATTTTGCCCAATATCATTATACCAACAATTTTAAGCCATAGCCTCGCCACCTATTACATAGGGATCTAACATTTTCGGCGATAAACGAGTGTACACCTTCATTTGGGAAATAGGTGTAGGAGTGACGTTAATTTTTTTTTATATAACGTTCAAAATATAAATTACCCTTGACAGCAAAAAAATCACGTCTTAATTAGCAACAGGAACAGTTTCACCGAAACCCGCTGTGGAAAATTATAAATGCCCGACTAATGCGTCCCCAAGATAAATCGCCGTCCTTCATCCTCGTTGCGTTAAGTCAACAAACTCTTGGGCACGAACTTACAACTTCCTTTAGAGAGAAGAAAAACAAATATTCTAATAGGGAGAGATAGCAATGTCTATATAAGCATTATAAAGTTGATATGTGGAATGAAGAATTATTATATTAAAGTTATAAATATGTACAGTATAAGTATATTATATATATAATAATATTAGCCCTGTTAAGAAACTATACCACTATTGGGCACGGGCCTCCTCTCGAACTGAGAGGGCTTAGGCCATAGTCCACCACGCTGGCCCAGTGTGGGTTGGCTAACTTTACACACCTTCTAGAAACTCTTAGGTATGCAGGTTTCCTCACGATGTTTTCCTTCACCGGTAAAGCAAGTGATTATTAATTTTTAATACGCACATGCTTTTGTAAAGGCTGACGTGCGCGTTTTGGTTTGAACCCGAGACCTCTGACTTTGCAGTCCAACGGCTAACCTATTTAGGCTATTACAGTATATATACATTCATATATAAACAGTAGAGCATTTGATCTGAATAAAAATCATGCACACAAACGCTCGCTCTACCCGGCTTCTCGGCAGATTTCAGCGGGTTACCTCTGAGTCCTGCCGAGAAGGTACATGTCCGTAAAACCTGTTATAAGTCATACTCATCAATACGATCGACGATTAATATAATAATATTATTAAAAAAAAATTAAATTAAAAAGATCTCTTAAAGAACAACTTTTATAGCGAAAGCTCCACAAATATATCCTGTTTAGTTGAAGATTTTCTGTGCTTCCTTTCGACTCTGCTTTACAAAATAAACATTAGCAGTTTCGCACAAAATGTTTAAACTCATTACATGAAAATGTAAGTTTTATTTATCATTTCTGATTAGTATCGGCACAGTAGAAATTATTCTTATTGTCTCACTTATTATTCAGCTGTTCATCACACCATGTATAAATTCCACATTCATAGATCGAAGAGTATCACCTAACTAAAAATGTGAAGAATTTTGGTAGCCTATTGGCCCTTACCATAGAGAAAAAAAAATCCAGATCAGCGTAATGCCAGGCACAAGTGGTTGTCGCTGATTTTCACCTGGACCCTCCTGAGTCTTTACAGATATCAATCCAGTATTATTAATAATACTAAACTACTAAGTACTATTCCGATATAATGTGTCCCAAATGGAAATGATACACCCTGAAAGATACTCAAAAACATTATTGTAACGAGCTTATCATGAAATTAATACAATAACGGACGAGTAAATAACGGAACGGAAATTTACTATCACTATCCTTAGTAATATAGTTCCCACTGTTCCATTGTCACAGATCATCCTAAAAATCCGAGCATAAATTCTTTCATAGAATCAAGTAAAACAAATTTGATCAATGAATTCACCACTGCGTTAACTAAAAGTTAACTCAGTTCCATGGGCTATCTTTCTAATATTATAAATGTGAAAGTTTGTATGTTTACATGTTTCGATGTTTGGATGTGGGGACCTGAACCTGGACGGATTAAGATGAGATTTGGCACACAGATTGTTTATTACTTGGATTACCATATAGGATTTATATTTCGGAAAAATGTTAGGTTCCTGTCTAAAGTCAACGCGGACTAAGTCGGGATCAGAACCTGGTTTTAATAAATCATTCTCTTATTCCCTTAGATTCCATTGCTCTATCGATATCGACACTGAAATCCTATTGCATCCCGCTTTCATTTTGTTATGCTTAAAGATTTTCAAAGATAAATACAGAAACAAGGAATTCCTATAAAGGAATTCAATCTATTGTATAAAATAAATACTTCTTTACTCAAGTATTTCGTATTCTTGGAAACGAGATATCTATATTTAAAGAAATATTACGAAATGGATGATATCTATAGAGAATCTTTTGTGAAAAACTTTTATTAACTTTGGACGGCAGATAACAGACATGAAGGCATACAAAAGACATTTGTCATATCACGCCGATAAATGGACGAGCATTCATTCCTTTAAACTTAGGTTGCCGATCGATCGTTTCTATTATTATATTTATTCTCTTGAGGAAAGCTTTGAATAATTAACTTCTAGTATAAATACCATAAGTTTGAAGATATTACGTATTTTTTGAGACTAACTCCGCTACACATTTCCACCAGTGTAACTCCTGTAAGCCAGGATCCACAATGTTCTCCTTAGAACATCACCTTGGGGTATCCCGGAAATACTTTAACTGTCTTGGAATTCGCAACAAATATAATTAGAAAGAAAAACAGGAAGAGTGGGAGAAAATAAATTCCAATTTCCTCCTTTGCAAAGCGGGAGACACATAAAAATGGCAGTTCAGCCATAGAGAACAAGACTACAACGAGAATAAGCCCAGTTATAAAGCACCAGATATGACGTATATTAGGTTGATGTGACGTATACAGCAATATATGACGTATATTATTTATTCATTGGCTACAATTGCGCGAGTAATATCAAAAATCAGCTTCTGATGCGACACGATTAACTGAGTCACGTTTAAGCAAAACCAGCAACATCCATATCGATCGACTTGCTCGTTTTGCTTACACCTCTGCCACTCCCGCTTGGGGATTATAGGCGTGACGGTGTTACTATAAGAGACTAATATCTTTAAAAATTTTACGGTAACGCCTGTAAACTGTAAGGGCAAACTGCCCTATAGAAGCAATACCAGCAAGATCCATATCGATATGGATGTTGCTGGTTTTGCTTCTACATAACTCAATTATATACGTGTCTGTTTAGACGCAACCGTCGTTAAAATGATCGCAAACATTACAAAGATACAACATTAAAAAATAGTGACCCTAGGAATTATTCCCATGTCGAGGATATGTTTATAAACATAAAATACACATACAGAAATACCTAGACCGAAAGTAACATTTGCGAGACACAAAGATTAATCCCGTTCGGGGATCAAAACCGCATCTATTTGATCCAAAACGTGGAGCTGCTTGGTCCAGTTCTCACTCTTAACCACTGGATCAAGCAGTCCGTCAACTATGATACCGTCGTACAAGGATCTTTTGGCCCGCGGCCAATATCGGAACTAACGCTGTTATCAAGTGAAATGTCTCTTCGTGACATTCGCAGGGTTGCCGTTTGCTATGAAATTTTACCCAAGTTCTTTTTAATTAGTAACCGTGCAGACCCATCTGTTAAACTATCCCCTTGGAAGCAGAATAATTTTACTTAATCTATCTATCTATCTATATCATGACGCCAGATCCCTTACGGGGTAGGCAGAGAGTACAGAGTTCCAACAGGCTCTTTCCTTACATACCTCTCTGGCTTCATCTACTCTCATGGTTCGTCTCATACACGCTCGTCGGTTACGGAAACTCCTGACTTGTCCGATATGTTCAATTGTGATTTTTACTTCAGATAAGACCCGGTCTATTTTACTAAATGTTAACCCTAATTTCACATCAACCCTGTCAGTGCCATTCATGGGCCAAAAGATCCTTGTCGCACAATAAGTAACTTTAACGGGACTTGACGTGACGGCTACTGGTCCTATCGATCTAAATACTATAGTATTTTTCACATAAGATGGGTAGTGACAGTTCTAATTGCCAAACGAAATTAATATTTAATTCAATGGTGTTAAGTCATAAAACCTAAAGTATAGGTTTCTATACTTTAGGTTTTATGACTTGACACCATGGCAATAAGCAGCATGCCCGTTTGGGTATGCTGCTTATTGCCATTAAATAAAGTATAATTTCGTTTGGCAATTAGAACTGTCACTACCCATCCTATGTGAAAAATACTATAAGTACCGTCGTAGTAGCTACTTTATCCGCTATGACCAATAAAACACTTAACACGTCGCGTTACGATGACTTTCTGAAAGGATCTTTGAATGGTACTACAGTGGCTTCCGTTTCGGATACGGACGACGACGACGAAGTCGTAGATCCCCTAGCCCGCCGACCGGTGCACTATAATTAGTGCACCGGTCGGCGGGCGAGGTGCACCCCCTCTCCCCGTAGCGACTGTTCAAACCGAGGCCGTTTCTCTTTGAGGCGCCCTCGAGTATGTCGCCCCTTGCCCTTCTGGCTCGAGCGTAATGGTTGCACGCTCGCCCTTAAGTCCGGTGAAGCTGTAAAGGCCTTACGGCCAACAGCGTATATCACTTAAACACACACACACTACAGTGGCATATAGACTACCCTTACATGATTATTTCAGGAGGTTATATCAACGGGGCGCGTTTCGTTGTATCGCATAAGGGTCCTGTGCGGCCAGCCTTATTATATGCAGTAATTACTAAACATACAATGCCTCAATTAGGTCGAATACAGAAGCAACTGTTGGCTAATCCCTGATTAAATACCTATTACTGATGTTGCCTATTGCGTATCTCTACAAACATTGTTCTTATCACTCTACTCGTAAAACATATTTTTTTAAAGACGAAGCCGCACACTTGGAATTATTCCTGTGTCATGGTGCATTTACAAACACGATACATGCACAAACACCCAGACTGAAACTAGTATTTGTGAGTCACACAAAGATTTGTCCCGTGCGGGAATCGAACCCGCGATTAGTCAATCCAGTGGGCGGAGCGACTCAAGCTCTTAACTGACCAAGCCATCCGTCAAACATACAACAACAAAAAACAAAATTAAAAGCTAATCTAAGGTTTTTGAAAAAAAAACTTGTTATCGTGGCAATATCTTTAAAGTTGGCTGCATGTCATCTTTGTAAAGCCACGCCAATCACTCAGTTTACAATCTCCCTACAGGTGTTTATGGGTAATTTCAAGAGATCTCAACAAGATTTTAATTTTTTTAAAGGAGGTAAAGTGTTAAAACCTTATTATAATTTCTTTTTTTAAAACGTAGCCCCACACTAAGATTTATTCCTGTGTCGTGGGTGCGTTTACAAACATGAAAATTCACATACACAAATACCCAGACCGGAACAAATAATTGTGGATCACACAAAGATTTGTCCCGTGCGGGACTCGAACCCGCGACTATTAGACGCAGTGGGCAGAGCGGCTTAAGCTCTTAACCACTGCGCTAAATCGTCCGTCAAAATCCGTAATGCGCGTAGCGATCACGAAGATCCTGGATTCGAATCCAAAATCAAGCAGAAATGTAATTTTTCGATAGAATAATTTCCAACATCAGTTTCGGAGTCTGCCATTTTACCCCGGTATAATGGCAATAGGCTCTCCCCCTATTACAAGGGGAAAAGTGGGTGTACAGAATATACCTTTACATACGGCTACTACACCCGCTTGATGTGGTGTGACGGAGATTAATTTAAACTTGTAACTATTATTTTTAAACACGTAGCCCCACACTCTGATTTGTACTCGTCCCGTGGGAGCGTTTACAAACATGAAAATATAAATACTAATACCGTGACCGAAACAAATAATTGTGGGTCAAACAAAGAAATGTCCCGTGCGGGAAGCGAACTCGCGACTATTGGACTTAGTGGGCGGAGCGGCTTAAGCACTGCGCCAAATCGTCCGTCATTCCGTCAATTATACACGGTGTAATTTTAGTCGTCCTAAAGCGAAAACCCAGGTGATGTATCCAATGCCTACTGATTACTGGTAATAAAAATGAATGAAAAAACACTTCAATTAATCATATCTACCCACTGACCTATCCGAATATCATAGCTAGGGTGAAAATCCAGAATACCGAAGGTATCTACCGGCCAGCTGACGAGGGCGCCGCCCCTCAATGTCATTTCGCACTTTGTAGAGGTGTTTTAATGCACTCAATTAGTATTGTTATGGCGATGTTACAGTTAGTGCTCTTTTTAAGATTTTTTTTATTACTAGTGATCAGTAGGCATCGGATACATTATCTGGGCTTTCGCTCCAGGATGACGAAAAATTACACCCAGTATATCTATAGTCTATTCCAAACAAACTTTAAAATTATGTAAAACTTTGTTCACTCAATATAAAAATGTCGACTTCTTGTTAACAGCATTTTCATTCCGATGTCTTCGGAAATACTCTCACCTTCATATTACACTTGTTATTGCAATCACAATTAAAACATTTAAAAATGGTGATGGCATGTTCACAAACTTTCATTGGAATAGATTCAATAGTATTCAACTGAAGGATACGTGTGCTTACTGTCAGTAGAATTTTGGCAGATGTTCCATACAAAATATGACCCTCATATAAAGACGAACAACTGCATACCTTGGCCAAGTGCTTAGGCACGATAGATATCATCGTTTACAGGTCATTATGATAGGCAAAGTCGCCGGTAAGTGTGGGTCACAGAAAGAAGTCGTGGCTCCGTAACATCCGGGAGTGGACGGGAATTGCTAGCGCGGTACAGCTCTTCCGTGCCGCACAGGATAAGGAAGAATTCCAAAAATTGATAGCCAACCTTCACTAGGTGGAGAGGCGCCGGAAGAAGAAGAAGATTTTAACCGTAGTAGGCAAATCTCTCCTGTAGTTGAATATTGAAACGGCCGTAAGTTGTCTTACAAATTTAAAATCTTCTAAATTCTTGCGAAATTACAAAGCGAGGATATTGAATCCTTGATTTACTAACCATTATCATCAACAAGTAATAACAACATAACATTAATTTAATTTCTCTTTAAAATATTCAACGTCGTTATTTACAACGTTTGTTATTATTTAAATATTATCAAGCTCTTATAAAGAAAGTTTGTTTCCAACGACGATAACTTTTCGGAAATTTCCGAACCGCTTTGAAAAATTATCTCAATATTACACGATGACGCAAAACCGACGGCAGCCATTTAAAACTGCCAACAAAACAATTGATCAAAATATAAAAAGGCATTTTTAAAACGTGAGGAGCTATTTTTTTCACATGCGACATTATATTTTTCACTTTCCTTAGTAACGATGCTTCCCATCGATTGATGACCGGTTTCAATATTCAACTCAAGGATAGATTGATTGATTTAGCGCAATGGTTATGAGCTTAAGCCGCTCCGCCCACTGTGTCTAATAGTCGCAGGTTCGATTCCCGCACGGGACAAATCATTGTGTGACCCACAATTATTTGTTTTGGTCTGGGTATTTGTGTATGTGAATTTTCATGTTTGTAAACGCACCTACGATACAGGAATAAATCCAAGTGTGGGCATACGTTTAAAAAAAAAAGATTTGGTTACTGTCAATACATTTTTGACAGATGTTTCATACAAAATATGTCAAAATTCTATCCGTAGTAGGCAAATATATCCTTGAGTTAAATAGTGAAACCGGCCGTAAGAGAATATGTGTAACAACTGAGAGCTTAGCACGAAAAGATTGACGTTAGTGTTGCGCTAGCGAGTTGATATGCCATCCTTGTCACACTACAAAGGACATTGTTTTGCGCCCATACATGATTTGCCCCAGAAACAACAACAATCAAAAATACTTCTATGATTTTAAATCACCCATAAATTCTCTTAAGGTATTTATTATTAAACGGACAAGCGGAGGAATCGCAATATAGCACAAATATTATTAGATTTTGAGGTTATAATTCAGTAGCCAATAATACATATAAGGTTATACTGTGTGTATTGACATTCAGTAAAGATGTCAGCGACTTCGATATAAGTACTTATAACACTTTGAAATATTCGTTTTAGATTGCAAATTGTCCGTTAGATACGGATATTTGCCATTATTTTAATAAATAGATAAATAATGATGGGGTCAAATGTTTGTTAGGTTCTGGGGCAATTTTCGACAATGTCCTTTACAAAATGAACATGAACATGACAGTATAATTACTCGCTAACGTCAAAGTTTTCATGCTAAGGCGTGAGAGCTTCAGGTCCTAACCTATATCTATGAAAAGCTTAGCATGAAAAGCGTTACGCTAGCGAGTAAGCTTCACGTCAAGTCACATTCATGGATATTTAATCAACTGTAGTATGACGAAGGTGTTCCTATCGTCACAATTTTTGTGCAAAGAAATCTCTCTATGAAAGAAAATATTTCTTGTTACCACAAACAACGACGTTCGAAAGTTTAATTCTATTAATTGCCAAAGTTATCTATGTAGGACACCTGTAAGACGTATCGGTACCGTACAGCAATTCCCATTTTATATACAAACAAACCATTTGTTTTGTGTCTACTAATAATAAATCTCGAAGTGTGGCGTATGGGAGCGTCTAATTGCTCCGTAGACGGACAACAAAAAAATTGGTCGAAGGCACCTCGTAAACAATGGACGGATTTCGTCAATGTTTTCTTTTAGTGAAAACGGAATAATATATAAGTACTTTTTTAGCATTGTTGCTAAAAATTGATGGGCAATTTTTATCTGTTTCGCGGCATCTCAACGTGTATATTATGTTGCAGACAAAGTTCTAGATTGTTACAAAATATTATCAAAATGTATAAAATCCAAAATGCCGAAACCTCCAGAGAGATTTGTAGACCTGTTGAAACTCTGTACACTCTGCCCGCGCCACAAGGCATCGCGTGATGAAATAACCTTTGACCAGCAGGAAGACGGAGAGGTTACAAAAATTTAACTTGCAAATAAATAATTCAAATTTTCAAACGAGAAATGAATACTGCCAGCAGATATGTAAAACTTTTTAAAATCGTTTAAATTTTAGTTACCAATTTTATAAAAACGAATTTTAGTTACCAATTTTATAAAAAGGAAACTTTTTAAAAGTAAAATATTTTACCTGGGTTTTTTGTTCGAACTAACACGATCCTACAGAGTTACTGAATTAAATCCCTATCAATAGTGGCTAACCTTATTCGTGGTAGGTTGGATGTAGTTAAAATTAACAAGATTTATTTTAGATCACGATTTTACATTAACAAATGTATGTTACAAGTACAACTAGATATAATAATAAGTGATACCTTCTTATTCTTGATAACTATAAAAGTGTATTGTTAGTAGCCACAACCGAGCACAATTCTAGATTCCGGATAACGATTAATAAACTCAGTTATTTCATGCCTGCATTGACTGCCTCGTTGGTCTGGGGGCACAGCGCATCACTTTGTGATCATGAGGTCCTGGGTTCAAATCCTAGATCGGACAAATGTAGTTTTTCTAACGAAAAATTCCCAGTATGAGTCCGGAGTCTGGAATTGTGCCCGGTATATGGCAATAGGCTCGCCCCCTATTACATGGGACCTAACATCGTCGGTGAAACGTGGGTGTACTTAATACACCTCTGCCACCCCCTCGGGGGAATATAGGCGTGACGGTGTATTTTTTTGTATTTCATGCAGTAAGTACCTAGGATTTGTTCCGTGCTGACAAATCTTTGAAGGGATTATTCTTTGAAATCTATATCTATATTATAAAGAGGAATGATTTGTTTGTGATCTATAAAGTCTGAAACTACTGAACCGATTTTAACGATTCTTTCACCATTAGAAAGCTATATCCAAAAGTAACATAGGCTATATTGTATTTCAGTAATAATATAATAATAAATAATGATACTAGCTGTACCCGCAACTTCATATGCGTAATTTTCAGGCGTGTATTTCAGACCGTTAACCTTTTTTTTGAGACAAAAGGTAGCCTATGCCCTTCGCCTGGATAAAATCTATTTCCTTAAAAAAATGATCAAAATTTGTTCAGCGGTTTGGACATGAAAATGTAACAGACAAACAGACAAAGTCACTTTCAAATTTATAATATTAGTATGGATGACAAAATAAATGCGTACCCAGCCGAATGACAGCTAATAATGGAATAATATGAAATTTTTGGCTATTAATTTTTTAGGCAAGCTATTAAAAATCTCATAATTTTATTAAAAGGCAATTTAAAACCTGGCAAATAAAATACTTTGTCAGTGACATGTGTTCCAGTCCTATCCGTCGACCCAATCGCGGAGACAAAGAGCTGCGCTAATAGGGTTTCCGTGTTGATGGAACCCTACAAAACGCCAATTTGTAAATCACTCGCGATTCATTAAAAAATATTTTTTATAACGCATTTTGTTAGAAAAGCTTACTTTTATTATTAAAAGTAACCTTTACTTTTATTATTTATAAGGTGATGTTTGTAAAGAAAACGGGTTTTGTTTCTTGGTACTACGCGCTTTCTTACGCTGGCAGTGGTAGTTCTTCCATCGAAGTGGTAACTCAAAGTGGGACTTCATTTCATTGTGTTCAAATTGAATGATTTCAACAACTCATCAAATTGAGACTACGTATGCCAAAAGTGTACGACTGCTCCCTTCTTTAGTGAAGAGTTAACGTTATTGGTTCTATTCGCTGCTTAATCTTTTTTTTATAAACCGTAGTCAATTGAGTTACTCGTATTTCAAAAAAATTAAACTCCTACACAACTATATGCCACAAAGGACGGGAGTAGGACAGGTATTAGACGAACGGCACCTTAGGCGCCAAATTGGTAAAACCAAAACATTGTCACGTCCCTGTTTGCTAACCAGGGTATACTGTGACTTAATTGACATAAGATTCTAAGTCCCCGAGATGAGGCAGAGGGCGTTAACAGTGCGCCGCCATCCCGGTCGATTTTGAGCTTTGCGCTTCAGCTCACTCCAAGTCTTCTCTATAGCCTCCGCTTCTGCAATGATTGTCCGCCATCAGGGCGCCCACGCTTACGCTTTCCTTGGGGGTTCCAATCTAGGGCTTGCCTCGATATGTGCTCAGGGCCCTTTCGGAGCGTGTGGCTACATATACTGTGGACACTCACTTTTGGCCTACGATCTTAATTCCCAATGTAATAAGGGATGAGTCTTGCCATTATACGGGGCATAATTCCAGATTTTGGTCTGCTAAAACTGGAACCAATTTGCGTTCCTCCTAAAAATGTTCTTCCTCCATAAGAATTTTATCCGTATTACTATAATCTAACCGATCTATCAGATGCAAATTATGTTAATAACATGAGACACCCGCTAGACATCGAACCCACATCAAGAGTTCTTATTAAATGCGATTGTATTAGAGATATAACCAGATTGGGTGCGCTGCGGGTCCTCACCGAATGCTAGCTAAAATAAAAATTTCTTTCTAATATCGCGATATTGTTGCTAACATGTGTAAACTTTGCGTAAAATGTTTGGTGTTGTTATGAATATTGAACAGGCCCCCAATTCTACAAACAAAACTCTACTAAAACGAAATCGTAACCATCACCGATGAATGTTATTATATTGGTTATTTTGTATTCATAATTTTATAACCACCACTTCTATGACTTTTATTTTTGTATGCTATTCAATTCTCAGGACATCCAAGAATTATGCAGTACAGTCAATGTGGACAGGGATTTTAAAATAATCTACATACTTTAAAACATGTATCGATGTCGCAGGAAACAAAATAACATTTGATATTTATTTATTACAATACTTACAACTAACTATATCATAATAACAGAAGACTGAAGCCAATAGCAAGAAATATTTTAGTGATAAGTGAGCAAACAAATACTAATCTTACAAGGGTAACTTGCAATTAAAGTAGAGAAAAGAAAACGAAAACAGAATATATAACTTTCTTTTATGTTGGGAAAACTGATGTATGAAGGATAATTTTTCCAATATAATAGGAATGTCTATGATATATTCGTACATGTAGTAGTTGAGAAAACAGCTAACCTCTGTTAATTGGTGACAGGTTAACAGAATCGGCCCCCAAGCACAATAATAATATCATACTGATTTCTATTCGGATAAGGAGGAATATAATTTTATTTCGTTCGAAAGTTGGCATATTACACGCATCACATCATGTTTGTTAACGAAATTCGTAGGAAAAGAACTTGAGTTAGCAATAAGTAATAATCAATTTTTGAAGAGGCTGAAGTACTTTCTGCGTCAAGTTCTTTATAAAAATGTAAGGATAAATTATTTTCACATCCTTAACTAAAGAAATAAATAACAAACTCTATGATCTAAACTTACTAAACTTGATGAACTAAACATAATTATAATTATTTATACGTATGTTGATTTGGAATAATTTACCAAAGGCAATCCTGAATTTCAATATTCAATGATGCAGTCTCTATAAAAAACACAATATCCCTTAAGTAGTATACTAAATCTGTTTTACACTAAGTAGGTATCATAATTTATATAAAAAATACACCTACATATGTAGAGACACGCTTAGACACAATTTTATTATACACTAGGTTTTACCTATTTCGGAAGGAATCTTGCATGATGACTTAATTAAATATATAGTAAGATTAGTTTTTTATATACCGTATTTTATATATTCAAGCCTACCTTTCTACCAAATTTAAATGACTTCCATTCAGCGGTTTAAATATAATTAAGAAACAAAAGTTGGATGGATGTAGGTAACGGGAAAAACCTTACCATGACCAAATAGACCGTGTCTTATCTAAAGGGCAAGAGTCTCCGTAAACGGCGAGCGTCTATGAGGCGAACTATGAGAGTTAAGGAAGCTAGAAAGGTCTGTAAGGAAAGATCCTGTTGGAAATCTGTACTCGCTGCTTATCCCACAAGGGATCTAGCGTAATAATATAGGTAGCTAAAAGCAAAAGATTTAAACTTTCGTAACGAACATACATAAAAAAATACATGGCAAACAGCACATACAAACCTTCAATTTATTAATGGCACAATTTCCCGTAACATGATAGAAGTAATTACAAAGATATCGAAAGATAACGCTGGCTGGTGCACTCGCTGACAGAATATTGATGGCAGGGTTTCACCCCAGCCAATCTGCGTTCTATGCATAAGTAATGAAGAAAATATGGAACCTGGAGCCAAGCATGCGATAAATATTGACATCAAACGGTGCTCGCAGAACCGATTCACGAGCAAATCGTTCACATTGTCGGCACACAAACTAACGATGACTGTCAATATAGAATTCCCAATATTTGTGTACGATGTTATTAAAACGAAGATTGAATTTTGAAATGTTAATAAGTCCGTAGCTCGCCATAGCTCAGTAGATTAAACGTTTACCTTAAAAACCAAAGATCTTTTAGATGGAAGAGTCGAGACTGGCACTCCCTCTTATCTTGTTTATTACTATGTTTTTATTAACTCGCTTTGCTGTCTGTTTATCGGTTCGGTACAAAATTTGAAAACGATTTTAAACTGACTTCCCAATACTCACTGACTGCTGGAGATTTGAAACCATAAACATAGTCTAAAACTGGATGACTATACGATAATATGGTACCATAGAGTTGGTCTATGCTGAAGCCGTGGTGGTCATTGCTCCACGTTTTTCGTTTTTTTACATATTTACTTTGCAAAGGGTCTGGCGTGATGATGTAGAAAGATTGTTTCATCTCTTAAGTCAGTTTTAAAAATATGGTATATTATAAAAAAAAATGTTCCAAAATTATTAGTACTGATTGTTACTTGATTAGGTACATAATAGATCAACCTATACATTGCAGAGATTGAAGTGAAAGGGAAGAACCCGTGCTATGCAACGCGGATCCACTACGAATCTATGGAGTTAAAATTGCGTTGTTGGAATTTATCAAGCCGCCTATAAGGCTTCCGACTTGGCACAACAACAACGCCTACCAATAGCAGTCTTCCGAAGCACGGTGCCGTTGAAAAATTGAAGTGCTACAAACGGTCACCCATCGCAGACTGACCGAGTTGAACGCTACAGTGTTGATCTACGTGATGACTGAGAACACGGCGGTCCCGCAGCGCTATGAGTACCTCTTTTCACTTAGTCACAATAACATAACTTCTGTTTATTTTTTATTTAAAAAAAAATCGCCCCATAATGGAAATTAATAGTGTCATAGGTGCATTTAAAAACATGAAAGTCGCACACACGATCACCCAGACCGAAACAATACAATATTTTTCTCATACGGGATTCAAATCCGCGGCTACTCGATCTAGTAAGTGAAGCGGCCAAGCTCTAACTAGAAAAGCCCATCGTAATGTAATTATGAAACACTCTTGTTATATATCAGATACCTTTTACGTATACCTGCGAACAAGGTTACATGGGGAGAATAGGGAGATAATAGGACTGAGCGACAATCGAACTGAACAAAAGCGATATCGAAAAATAGGAATAAACATTATCACCCACGATTTTTAGGAATACAAATTTATTGAAATCATCTCCGCTTTTCTTTGAGGTAAAAGTGTGTATTGGTACTTATTTACAAAACATTCAATTATTTGAATTAAATATATTTTTGCGTTTGGAAGCTTGCGATAGAAACCAGAATAGTGGAAAACTGAGGACTTAGCACTCACAAAGTACGACAGCGTAACGCTATCAAATGATATGCCATCCTTTTCACACTATAAATTTTTTAAATAAATATGAACGTGACAGCACGTTTTCTCTACAACGTTACACTAACATTAATCTGTTCGTGCTAAACCCTGAGGGATTTGGATGGCATCAAATGGTTAAAATAAGTTTTAGTTTAAAAAAAACAATTCACTTTAGTCTACATCGTGAAAATTGAATAGATTTTTTATTATCATGATCCACAATCACATCATGAAAAAAAAATGTTAGGTCTATTATAAAACTTTAGTGTTATAATAAACTTAACGTTTCTTTTTAAAATGACTAGCACGTTTGCGGTAAATTACATATAAATCGCTGTAACTAAGCAGTGGCAAAATGACCTATTTACATACATACATATACATACATACATATATATCATCACGCCAGATCCCTTACGGGGTAGGCAGAAAGTACAGAGTTCCAACAGGCTCTTTCCTTACATACCTCTCTGGCTTCCTCTACTCTCATAGTCCGTCTCATACACGCTCGCCGGTTACGGAGACTCCTGACTTGTCCTTCAGATAAGACCCGGTCTATTTGGTCATGGTAAGATAGTCTAGGTCTTCCCCGGTACCTACATCCCTCCACTTTCGCATTGATGACCTATTTAATATTTGAAATACACTAATTATGCATTGGAATACATTAATGAGATGAATGAGCTTAGTTACGTAAGCACTTAGATCTATTAGGGGGCTAACCCATTTAAAAGTTTAATTAAAATAGTCCTAAGATAATATTGTATGAACGCTTCACGTCGTAATTGCGGCGGCCCGAAGCGTTTTCGGACAGGTTAAAAAAGATGAATAATTTTGTTTGTGCAGTCTTAATATACGTAGATACCGCGCGGGGTTAATTTCAATACGAAAATATACTGTAAATGACTTAAGTCAATGAACATTTTCAGCTCAATATTTTCAAATCGGTAATATCTACTCTTGTTTTTGAAACTTATGCGAACATCGTTTAAATTAAATATTAGCGACGTATTTATTCAAATATTATTTAGAAATGACAGACGATTTAGCGCAGTGGTTAAGAGCTTGAGCTGCTCCGCCCACTGTGTCTATTAGTCGCGGGTTCGATTCCCGCACGGGACAAATCGTTGTGTGATCCACAATTATTTGTTCCGGTCTGGGTATTTGTGTTTGTGAATTTTCATGTTTGTAAACGCACCCACGACACAGGAATAAATACTAGTGTGGGGCTACGTTTAAAAAAAAAAAAAAAAATGTGTGCAAGCGTTTTGAAAAACCGACAATGTTACTTAAAGTTATGTTAACTTACATAAAATTAAAAAACTTAAACTCGCTTTGCAAATAATCTGCGAAAAGCTTATACATCAATACATTATACGAGTATTTCATCATTGATATGCCTAATCGACCTCGACCTCTGAAATACCACCTTATTATTTATACTTACGTTACTACCTCTCCCTTTAAACTTTCATAAAATAAGTATATTAGCTGCAACATAATCCTTATAAACTTCTTTATATTCATGGAAAACATATTGGAGAAAGTATTATTTATCAAAAAGAACGCACACGCAGAGAGATACGGTTAAGGTCTCGATTACTCAAAAGTAAACAAGTATTTCGGAGGCACTGTATTAAACGTCGCATTTATTTAGTCTATATATGAAAAGAAAGTACCATCCCATGCGACACCATTACAGGAGACAGCCCTCCGTAATGGAAATTTGCATACGCACCTTAAAATTTTATTCATAAGGAGAAAATTGTTTCACATATTCCGAGGGTGCGAGGTGGCGGACGCCGAGTCGCGCACTCACGCGGAAAAAATCGAATTATTGCCGAGAATTACATATTTGGGCCACATTACCTGCTGGTGACGATCATAGAAATCGATTACAAGACACTAAAAGTCAGAGTCGCGTGAACATGTCGCCACACATTTGAGAAAATTATCGCAAAATGCTTCAAGACTGCGGGGTCTAATGTCTGGTTAATATTAATATGCGAGGCTTCCAAACTTATAAGGATATATAAGTTATTGAAACATATTCTTTAAGGCAATAATGTGAGTGAATGTAGGTCTGTGTCAATTTTTTCAAATTTTGTATGTATGGTAAAACGGCGACAGTGGTTTCGTACAAAATCGTGCGCTATTTGATTTCTAGCTTTATTATTGCGATTTCTGAGGTAACGATTGTCTGGAAAATATGTTATCAGCAATAAGACCGCCATTTATACATATTTTTTATTTATTTGTTTGTAATTTATTGTTTTTGGTGGTGTGCGATAAAGTGTACTATTAATGATTAAGTGTGATTATCAAGACGTGAACGCGATTCGCAACGCATTATCGTCTACGTGAGCCTGCAACGCGAGATTTAATTGGAACCTTAATTTGTAAAGCCGAGTTTTAGTACGTGTTCGAGTTAATTTAGTTTATTAGATTCAGCTCCCATTTCTTACATGGTATTTAATCATCAATTTACCGAGAATTCTTAATGTTATTAGTTTGATACAATGCAACCTGAGTTCGCATCGTTAATTTGAAAAATGATTAATTTAAGAGACGGTCGCCATTTTATAATACGGTATGATTATTGCAGACGGCGGCGAATTTCCTAGATAGATTACATATAGATTAAAAATTCTTCTACGCTTATTCGATGAAAATAAATCAACAAAGCATATCAGAGAGTTTGACGAGAAGGATTCAACAAGTAAGCAATCTTTCGTTATTCTATCTCTTTTTAAGATATCTAAAGTCGAGTAGATTATCCTAAGTAAAATATTAACACTAAATCAACGAAATGCAATACCGTAAGCGCATGTTAATCATGGCACTTCCGAGAACTTTTTTCTTGAAAATAGAAACTTAGCAACTTGATCGTATTTAGAATCACAAATGGCGTAAATTAAACTCTTGTAGTTTTTTATGCAATAACTTCCGTGAAAAATAAAATATAACTGAGAGCTTAGCACGAAAAGATTAACGTTAGCGTAACGGTAGTAAGTTAATATTTTATTCTTGTCACACCACTATTTTACTAAATAAACGTAAACGTGACAGCACGCTTACTTATAAGCATCACACTTGCGCCAATCTTTTCGTGCTAAGCCCTCAGCTCTAAAAGAATATGTTGAACTATGTCTAAAAGTACATGTGACCAAAATACACATTCCCCATCTCGAGATATTCGAACCAAAACATAAATCCCTTTACCGAAATCTTTCCAGTTTTATTTAAGCTTTCCATCGATAACAATATAACCGTCAAGTGTTTTATCCGCGGCTCGGCTCTAGCCTTTATTACAAAGGTTATTATGTCGTATTTCATAAATTATTTGAGGCAGCGATTACCCGGCGAGAGGGCAAAAGGGCGAGATAACAAGGGGGTCACGACTCGCACTTGCCACTGTTTTGAGTGAAAATCCTTCAAATCTTCCGCCTCTACTATGTTCCGAATCACATGAAAAGTCTACCAGAGGTATTTGGTAACCAAATTATACTATTGAAAAAGAAAAAAACGAGGTGTGACTGTGTCATGGACACGGCCGTGTTTTACGTAAATACGTTTACGTAACGGGTAATATTTTCTATCTATCTATCTATATCATCACGCCAGCTCCCTCGCGGGGTAGGCAGAGATTACAGAGTTCCAACAGGTTCTTTCCTTACATACCTCTCTGGCTTCCTCCACTCTCATAGTTCGTCTCATACACACTCGCCGGTTACGGAGACTCTTGACTTGCCCTTCAGCTAAGACACGGTCTATTTGGTCATGGTAAGATAGTCTAGGTCTTCCCCGGCACCTACATCCTTCCACTTTCGCATTGTATATCTGTTTTGTCATTCTTTCTATATGCCCGAACCAACGGAGCATACCCTTTCTCATCTTTACACCGATACTATCTTTCATACCTACTCGCTTTCTTACTACGCTGTTGCGAATACGGTCTGTCAGCGTGACTCCACACATCTTCCGCAGAGATCGCATTTCGACCGCATTTATCCTGCTTTCGTTCTCCTTCTTACATACCCAACTCTCACTGCCATATAACAGCGTTGGGACAAGCACTCCGTTATGCATGGCCAGCTGCGCCTTTTGGCTTAAGTGCCGGCTCCCAAGCAGCCTTCCCATCGCACCATTCACTATATTACCTGCATTCACTCTTCTCTCTATATCAGCGGTGTATTTCCCTTTCTTACTGAAGGCGCATCCAAGATATACAAACTCATTCACTTGCTCCAGCACATCGTTACCAACCACAATCCTTGCATTCGTTCTGGTTTCTTCCCGTTCAAAAACCATAATTTTGGTTTTCTTCACATTCAAATGTAAGCCATTGTGCATGCAGTCGTCTCTCATAACTGTGACTAGTGTTTGCAGATCAGTGGCTGTTGGCGCTATCAAAACCGCGTCATCTGCATACAATAGGTGGTTTATCACTAGATCACCCATTTTTACCCCTTCAGTCATCGCATTCAGTCTTTGAAGACTTTTATCCAGATACACTATAAACAGATACATCTATATAAAATATTATTAATATGTATATCATACCCATGTTTGGACACTAAGAAGTCCTTCGGGTTTCCATGTTTTGTTTATGATGATAACTATTTCCTTTTCTTTATCCAATTGCATAATTTCAACCGCCCCAGCTGCAGATGTACTGGCACCGTCGGCCGTTGTACTGGCCGCGTTCATTCTTTTACGTTCCCGGCACTGCTTGACTCGGTCATATGGTGTTTTATTGATATCATTCGATTGCTCTTAAGAAGCCCTTTCCAACCGTATACGATTTCTGCATTTGAATTTGGCTTTTTGACGGGTATAGGCCGACATTATATATGTTTGATATATTTTTTTTATTTTAGCACCTTGTTATGTTCACTGTCACTATTTTACACTAATGTTTTGACGATTGAAACTTAAACGAACGTCGTAGCTTTTCCGAGTCAAAAGTTATGCTAAGTATAAATCTCGATATGCATCAAAATGACCTCAAATGGCAGCGCTTCCCCTCCACCGCGCGCGATGCGTCACAGTCCTCAATTAATGTAATAAATTCTTTGATCCTTTAGCTATCCAATGCTGTTATTGAATTTAGGATGGAGATGATAGATATGAAGCTGCAACACCAAACTGCATCCCCCGATTTTGTTATCATTCGTTTTTTTGACTTGCCTCCCACTATGTAAGCAATTTTAAAGACGTATTCACGTCAAAAACTTTTAAATTCATAATAGCGGAATATTTTAGGGTCAACTCTCATGCCAAATTTGACAAAAACCCTTAGGGTCCTGACTGTTCGCTCCTGAGTATAGCGGTTGTGGCAAACCGACACGAGTGTTCTAATAAGGTTTTCGCGTTACCGTTGGAGATACAAAACCCTTAAAAAAATAGCAGTTGTAAGTTTCCGATCCAAGATTCACTTGATAAAGGATAAAATTAAAAATTGGCTACAAAAAACTCACAATTGGTGCTTCTAGGTCACAAAATTGGGAACGTCGCTGGATCTAATAAACATATTTTTATCTACTTAGAAAATTTTATGTCAAAATGTAGCACAAATAATCATTAAAAGTATTGAAGAATCCAATAACTTTTAACTACTTCGGAAAAATACAATACCTACTAACCTATTTTAACTCGATAATGATGCCAAATTTCGTTGGTTATATCTGACTACCCGAGGGATAGAACATATCTGAAGTGTTCCTTCTGAAGTCTCCAGCTAATGGAGTAATCCAGAGGGGATATGGCGGAGGAAATGGCTTCACAGCACTATGAACACCTAGAGGGTGCGAGGATAGGAACTTTTTATTTTCCTCCAAGATGTAATCAATCTACTCCGCCTACCCTACCTACCACCCTACCACCTACCCCTGCAAGGGATCGGTGATGATATTAATAGATACATGTGATGAATTGAGGGAGTCACAAGAGGGCCCCGAGGCATTCCATTAGGACATTCCGAAGCCTACCTACCATGCATACCGACCTGCCATACCTACCTACCACCACAAGGGCTTTTTAATGAGGTAAAAATCCCACCCGATGACTGGGAATTCAAAATATTCTGAAGACTTTACCCCAGGGACTCCTAAAAGTATATTTAATTGAATTAAACTAAACCTAACTGTCTATGATTACGTTTATATTTCAATAGGAAAGGGACGAAACAATTTTTAAGCAATTTTAATTAGTCCTTTTTTGCAATTTTCTTTTACGCATTTATTTTAAATCGGCTTGTAATATATCCAACAATTTCCCTAAATAAATAGTTATTGTTTTCCCTTTTTGGTATTGTAGTAGAATTAAGCAATGCATTTCATTTTAGTTTATGATATTAAGCCAATAATATTTATTTGGGGATCATGAAATAATAAATCGTTTAGCACGGTAGGATGGTGGGTGGCAAGCGGCTTCGCGCCGATACCCAAGTCTTGAGAGCAAACGTGGAGGATAAGTCATAATCCAATACAAAAAAAAACAGAATAAGGGTTTACAGATAACTTGTTTACTTACAAATAATACCGTTTATGGTGAAAAAGTTTTCTTAGGACCTGTTAATCTCAAAAGGTAAGCAGCCTGCCGAAATTCTTAGGGCACGACTTCAGAAAACTTAATAAATTCATTCAGGGAGAATATCCTTACATTTCTTCTTATCGTTTGCAAATTAAAACTAAACATAGATTTCAAAAAACTTAGAGCTGTGAGCAAAAATATAAACCCTAGACTTTAGTATATATTTATACGATATTATATTTATACGATAGTTACACAGGTTAGTTACCAAAGAAGAATATTTCAAAATGACATATCTAATTCTTCAAGGCTCCACAAAAATAACGATTCACAAAACGTTATTGACACAAACAATCGAATCAATCGTTCGACGCAATCTATTAAAACCGTGTCAATTCTCCGAACGCCCCAGCATTGTGTGGATTTTTGTTATTCTTTATTTGTACACAATCAGGGTTGAAGACGGGGCCTTTATTCGCTAACCAGACGCGACGCGTCATGATAACTTCGTGAAATGATCGTGAAATGGTATTCTGTATTCTACTGGAGCAACATTAAACGTAGATTATCTATCTTTATCACGCCAGATTCCTTGCTGGCTAGGCAGAGTACAAAACTTTGACAAGTTTTGAGCTATCCTTACAGACCTCTCTGGCGTCTGACCCTCTCATAGTTCGATAGTAGAATTACCTAATAATGCGGCCGGTCGACAACAGCGCCACCTACCGGGTCTATGTTATATAGCTTATGTCACTTCTGGATGAGGTACCTTTCCAATAGTGAAAGAATCATTAAAATTGGATCAGTAGTACCGGAGATTACCCCGAACATCCAAACTCACAAACTTAACCTCTTTACCTTTATAATATATAAGTATTGTGTTCCAACATCTCAGCTTCTATTCCTTACGTGCGTTAAACGATCATTTCACGAAGTTATCGTAACATGCCACGTTAAGTCTCTAGTCATAGCAAATAAGGGTCCAGGTTGCGGTAAAGCCGGCCGGGTTCGCTTTGAATACCGATGACGGTGCAACTGCGATGCGCGTTTCAATTTGCACTCTGCACCCACATTCACACTGCAAAATACATGTCATGTTTATTTACCTATGTCAATTAAACCGTGTATTTTCGAGCGTTACGTTAACTGATTAATAGCTGTATTAGTATAGCTGAAAAGAAAATAAAATATATCAAAGGATTTTTTGTCATAAACTACAACAAATAATAAAACGTAAAGTTATAGCGATCCCCGCGAACTGACAGCGGACATACAAATTCTTAGATAATGTCTATTAAGTCTTTTTATAAACAGCTTACAATGTCCCTCCGCTAGGCAAACACCTTCTCTTACAAATCAAGATGAGTGAGTATAGGCTGGTCACCATACTCCACCGCGGGAACCTCATGGCGCTTGGTAGAAGTTAATTTGTGTTCTCCGGCCTTTGAAACATTTATTTATTACAATAATTAGGGACATATCAATCATATAGTTTACTCACGGTATTCCTGACAGACCGACAATATTTTCTTCCATTCATCAGCAAACAGATCACAATTTAGAACTGTGTCCAAGAAAGCATTTAGCGCAGCCAGCGTGCGAGGTATAGGTGAATTGGCACGAGACACGGTGCGCGAAGAAGCAACAGCGAACAGTAAGTGTTTTCTTTTGCGGTTATAATGCTGAATGCAATTCAGAAGCGTTGATGTCATCGTGCAATATTTTACACAACGTTCTGATCTGATCAACTTTTCTCCTAAATTCTAGAGAGTTGTAGCTCAAGCAGCCTAAAAGAAATTTGGTGGGATACAAGAAGGAATGGTATCCGTAAGAACGTTTTAAAAGATACCTAAGAATAAAATCTAGTACTTTTTCAAATAAGAGCACATATTTGCTCTCATATGGGTTCCACACACATCCACTGGATTCTAATTTATTCCGGACCAAGGTATTAAAAACTTTCTTAAGCACACCTCGGTTCCGGAACTCTTTAGCATTTCTAAGTACAAAACCCAAAATTCTGTAGGCGTCTTTAGCAGTTGCCATAATATGGTCATGAAAAGTGAGTTCTGGATCAAAAGTGAAACCAAGATCTCTCATACTGGTTAGTTATAGAATGCCCATTCAAGGTGTAGTTATGGATAAGCGGATGTCGTCTTCGGCCGAAACACATAAAGAAACATTTAGACACATTGAATTCAATTCTGTTTTCTTCGCTCCATCTATATATCTCATCAACGTCGCGCTGCAGTTACGGCTTAACAACTTCCACATTGAGCCTAAATCAGCTTACCACATCACGAAGTTACTCTAATATAGAAACGGACAAACGGCCACCCACCTGAGACTAACCAGGCCGAACGGTGCATAACCTTGGTGATCGATAACAACACTGGGTTCCCGCAGCGCTATAAGCACCTTAAGCTTGCTATCATCCAACGGGCTACCTACTTTTGTTTTGATAACCCTTACCGCGAGTCCTTTATCACTCCAGATTATTATATAATCAGTCACCTACCCTGCAATAGATCTATCGCAGGGTATTTCGATAGCACAGACTTCCAACAAGTTCTTTCCCTACAATCGTCTCTCGCCTCCTACACTTTTAAAGTTCATCTCACACACTCCCTCTGGTTAAGTAGGCTTGAAATTATAATTTGTTTTTTTTTTAAATTAGCCCCATACTAGAATTTACTCCTGTGTCGTGGGTGCGTTTACAAACATGAAAATTAACATAAAATACCCAGACCGAAGCAAATAATTGTGGGTCACACAGATTTCTCCCGTGCGGGAATCAAACCCGTGACTAATAGACACTGTGGGCGGAGAGGGTTAAGCTCTTAACCACTGCGCCAAATCGGCCGTCATTCCATCAATTATACACGGTGTAATTTTAGTCGTTCTAGAGCGAAAACCCAGGTGATGTATCCAGTGCCTACTGTCCGCTGGTAATTCAAAAAGATAAATAAAAATAACCCTTTAATGAGTCACATTTACCTTCTGACCCATCCAAATATCATAGCTAGGATGAATATCCTGAACACCGAAGGTATCTATCTACCGGCCAGCTGACGAGAGGCGCCGCCTCTCAATGTCATTTCGCGCTATATTTCGTATAGGTGTAAAATGTCTCTTAAAAACCTATTAAAGACGACATCCAACGTTCGTTATTGTCACGTCTCATACCTTGTGCTTTGTTGTCCCCTGTTTGTACACAATCAGGGTTGAAGACAGTTTGCGGTTAAGCCGTCCGGGTTGCCTTTGAATACCGATGACTGCGCAACTACGGCACTCGTTTCAATCTGTACCCTATGCATAAGTAATGTGAAAAGTATGGAGATACCGCCACCACGCGGAATACACGCTCCTCTAAAATATCGTTGTATATTTTTATTGTAACGACTTCAGTTATTTGTTGTTAGTGTTGTGTGCGCCAGCTACTGATCATATCTTTATATGGAATGAGTATTTTCAAGATATTTTTGTTTTTAAGTTGGCTTCGAGTAATTGCCTCGTTGGTCGTGCCTTAGTTCAAATCCTAGATCGCACTAATGTAGTTTTTCTTTAGAAAAGTTCCCCAGTCCAGGGAGTAGAACTCTATCTATCTATCTATATCATCACGCCAGATCCCTTGCGGGGTAGGCAGAGAGTACAAGTAGAATTGTGCCCGGTATATGGCCTAACATGGTCGGCGAAAAGTGGGTGTACCTCTGCCATCCCCGCTTGGGAAATAGGAGACGACGTTTATTTCTACTCTATCGGTTTTAATATTTGAAACACAATTTTATTTTGATTTATTTCGATTGCTGATTGAATATCATTTTTGAATCGTATCTTTCTAAAGATGATATTTAATTAGCAACCGAATAAGGCTTCGTTTTCGTTTTTTTTAGAAAAACCTGACACAAAGTAGTCATAGATATGAATAAAAGGTATCGTTTTATGAATAGAGAAGCTTTATTAAAATAGATCCGATCATGAGTTACATAAGTTTCACTATCTATGTATATATGTATATATCACGCCAAATCTCTTGCGGGTTAGGTAGATAATACAGAGTCTCAACAGATAATGATAAATTTATAATATGCCACGGCAAAATTTTACTAATATCAAAACCATTTTTAATTAAATTATATAATTTAAAACGTAGATGCAGAGATGATGATACAGATGATTCAACAGATGATTAACTAATAAAATTATTGGCCATTCATTCTTAGACTGCCTCGTTGGACTAGTGGCAAAGCGCATCGCTTGGTGATCACGAGGTCCTGGATTCAAATCCTAGGTCGGACAAATGAAGTTTTTCTAACGAAAACTTCCCAGTAGGAGTCCGGAGTCTCAAATCGTGCCCGGTATATGGCAATAGGCTCGCCCCCTATTACATGGGACCTTACATCGTCGGCGATAAGTGGGTGTACTCAGTACACCTCTGCCACCCCCGCTAGGGGAATATAGGCGTGACGGTGTATAAAACGAAGATAGGAAACATCAACATGCTAGATTTCTATAAGTCTTGAAGCAAATTAAAGCGACCGTTACCGTTTCCGATAGAGTACACTTTAGCAACCAATGAATATAATAAATTTATTATTTGTACTTTATATTCATAAAGCTCATCAATACTTAATGAGGCAGAAACAATCATTGCAGTTGGAGTAACAATGTCCTTTGTGCGCGCAGGCACATTATGATCCGCACTTATTATAATTTAAATAAGTAGGTACCTAATGGTTTTATTTTTATCTTCTACATACAATACAACCACAATTCTATATCCCTATTTCGTTGAAAAGAAGGAAATCTGCAAATCCAACGCAAAGGTCTGGGAGACCGGCTCACACGTCCACGAATCCGGCCCATAGACGCAAGCTAACAGTTTGGGATAATATTTGGAATTATTTTAGTCTAACGTTTGCCGCACTCGACGACGTCGACACTGATCTATATAAATATAGATCAACGTCAGAATCTAGCTTTTTCTTTCTTTTTTTTTTCTTTCTTCTTTTACTTTCTAAATAGTAATCACTGTTCTGTTTAGGATAATATTCCATGATTCCTTCATTTTGTCCCCAATAAGAGCACGTGAATCCTCTGAATGAAGTAAAAGACACTTTGTTGCACTCATTAAAGCAAAAAATATAACAAAATTAAGGTAGAAGCAGACAGTTGTTTAACAAAATAACGTTTTACCAAGGAATATTCTATCCGTTTAAATAGATATTATGAAGAATTTCTTAAAGTTTCTAAATGCGGTATTCTATTCTGCTATAGTTCATGCATTTATATCGATTCATTTTGCTCAGCATCCGATATCTAGTTAAACGGATACAATGGCGACGAAAACTCAACGCGAGCAGGCTGGGTATGTGCTTATTATTAAACGGACTTATCTACTTTTGATCTTTAATCTTTTGTACTTATTACACATAGGTTAATAATCATATCTTCGAAGAGGAATTTTTGAAAGTCATATGTAGATGATGTAAACTTAATCATGCCTCACTGGCGTTTTCGGTTAAAGAAGGGTTAGACAATATTATTAACAGAATATTATAGGAGAATATACGTATAGAATATATATATATATATATATATATATATATGATCAGGCCAGTCCTAACATATGGCAGCAAAACGTGGGCCGTAACGCAGCGCCAAGTCCATGCGATTCAAGTCGCTGAAATGAAGATGCTTCGGTGGATGTGCGGGGTGACGAGACTTGATAAAATTCGCAACGAGTACGTTCGCGGGAGTCTCGGTGTTCGCGACATCGCTGATAAGCTACAAGAAAGTAGACTCCGTTGGTATGGCCACATAAAGAGAAGACCTTCCGATTATGTGGGTAATATTACGGCCAATCTAAACCTATCAGGGCCCAGACCCAGAGGACGGCCAAAAACAAGATGGGCAGATGTGGTCAAGAAAGACCTGTGTATCTGCAATGCCTCCGAACACGACACGTCCGACAGAGCGAAGTGGAAGAAGAAAATTAAAAAGGCAGACCCCACCATCAGATGGGAATAATAATTGCCAAGGAGAGAGAGAGAGATTCCTTTATCTGTAAATGAGATAACCATGTTGCCATGCTCATGAAAAGTATAACTTGGCTAATTTAATTTAGCCTCATCAGATACTACATTGTTCTCCCATACCCCACAACAAAATGTAGATGGAAAAAATTGTAAAAATACTATTTTAAAAGAGTAACCGTCGAGTTTCTTGCCATTCTTCTCCACAGGAATGACATTCCGAAGTGGTGGTAGAGTCATTGTTACAATTCTGACGATTCATAAATACTGTAATGGTTTACATGAATAAAAAATATTCTGATTCTGATTTCATTCAGCGCCCATATACAGACTGTTTTAGATTTCTTGCTAAATTTATTAAAAAACCTTCCTACGTAATAGACGGAGTACTTAAAACACGCTATGTTTATTTTTAGACAATCTTTTTATTATCATTTCATAGTAAATAAGAATAAAAAAGTGTATTAAATGTATATCTATCTATAACCTCACGCCAGATCCCTTGCGGGGTAGGCAGAGAGTACAGAGTTCCAACAGGTTCTTTCCTTACATACCTCTCTGGCTTCCTCGACTCTCATAGTTCGTCTCATACACGCTCGCCGGTTACGGAGACTCTTGACTTTTCCATCAGATAAGACTCGGTTTATTTGGTCGTGGTAAGATAGTCTAGGTCTTCCCCGGTACCTGCATCCTTCCACTTTCACATTGTATATCTGTTTTGTCATTCTTTCCTCTGGCATTCTTTCTATATGCCCGAACCAACGGAGCATGCCCTTTCTCATCTTTACACCGATACTATCTTTCATACCTACTCGCTGTCTTACTATGCTGTTG
Organism: Phalera bucephala; assembly: GCA_905147815.2. Classification (NCBI taxonomy): domain Eukaryota; kingdom Metazoa; phylum Arthropoda; class Insecta; order Lepidoptera; family Notodontidae; genus Phalera; species Phalera bucephala. Next base: position 25,281,596 of record LR990613.1, on the reverse strand, counting down.
CTAATGCGGTCGGTCAGCTTCACTCCGCACATCTTCCGCAGAGCTCGCATTTCTACCGCATTTATCCTACTTTCATTCTCCTTCTTACATACCCAGCTCTCGCTACCATATAACAGCGTTGGGACAAGAACTCCGTTATGTATGGCCAGCTGCGCCTTATGGCTTAAGTGCCGGCTCCCGAGTAGCTTTCCCATCGCACCATTCACTCTGTTCCCTGCACTCACTCTTCTCTCTATGTCAGCGGTGTATTTCCCATCCTTACTGATTAAATGTATAAATAATAAAATACAAGTTGCATATTTGTTTATATAAATCTGTGTTTAGCTTTACAATGCAGCGACTTTAGTAAATATATTACACAAGAATGTAAATCAACATCCTATATATAGAGCGCAGAGAGCGAGATCATAACACCATACACCGCAATTAAAATCATATAATTGGATCCAACGTCTCAAATCTTTCAAACATAAAATATACCTACTCGTAAATTACGAGAACAAATTTCGCAATAACCAGTAAGCATGCCGTCATGCACGTCCCTCGTCACAACCTCAGCTGCCATAAAAACGAACTCTTCATCAGAATACTCGTTAAATAACTAGTAAACCTACTTGTAAGAACAAGAATTCGGTTCGAGCTAATGCGTCCCAAGTTGCTTAATATGAAAAATGCGAACGAAGTCACGCCTGTTCGTTGTTGCGCCCAAATAGGATAATCGCGCAGTTATTGCCCATGTCGGAATAGACACTAGCCACGCCAACCGCTCGTTTATTTACATGCCATAACCCATGCTTTAATATAACTCTGTTATGTGGAAATGTCTCGCGGCGCGGCGCGAGCGACGAAGGTGATCGATGCCCCGGGTAATATCCAACGATGGTGATTCATAACATTAACGTCTATATTATTATACTACATTAATCTTATAACTTGTGCACACTATTAGATAAATGTTTGCTGTGCTATGAGCGAATGCTTTTTACCACCCTCAATCTATCTGGACTAGCGTCGGTTATCAAACAAGAGGGATGTAACGTAAACATGCTTGATAAAGCAACTTAACATGCTTGTAGTGCTCAATTTAATGCCCACTTTTCTGCATTCTACTGCGTGAGTATGCTGAATGTAAATCAGGAATACCTAGTAACTTCAACCAACCAGCTCGATGTTGCTCGCATCCGCAGGATTTACTCGCGATTCCCTGCAGATGGTACCTGGGTAATACTTACTGAGCAACACCTTCACCAGTAATAGGCTATGGCCGTGGCTGGTCACCACCCTCCCAACAAAGTCATGACGCCAAGTGACCTAGTCGTGTTTCGGATTGTTGCGTGAAGTTGCCTTATGAGGAGGAGGGTCTAACACGATCATACTGATTCGGAACTCACTCTAACTTACTTCTCCTCAGCCTAATTCAGAGTGACTAGGCAATAGCCTGCCAGGTAATAACCTGGCATGCCTTTTGCCAAGTGCTGTCGTTTCCATATTTCCCGGCAATTTTGAATTTGGACCTGTTCTATATTCGAATGTGTTTAAATTTTGAATCTCAAAACAGTTGAAAGTATTAGGATAAATGCTATTGTTTAGTCACAGCGTCGATTGGAATCTGTCAGGTTACGTACGAAAATAAATCTTTCTAAGGAAAATGTTCGTGCAATAATTTTCTACAACTTTAGAAGAGGCCTGACACAGCTTCAGTGTTTTGAAAAGCTAACATCTGTGTTCAGTGATAAAGCCCCATGTCTGCGGTATTTAGAACTGTCGAACGCTGGTATTTAGAATTCCAGCGTGGACTAGTGTTAGTGACAAATCTCGCGAAGAACGCCCAAAATCCGCCTTCCCTGAAGATAACATTATTGCTGTGAGAAAACTAATTCTCGAAGATCGTCATATGCCGTATCGACAGATAGAGGTTCTATTAGGCATCTCAGGGACAACCATTCAGAAGATCTTGCATGAAGCGCTTGGTGTGAGAAAGATAGTTTGCCGTTGGATACCGCATCTGCTTTCCGACGATCACAAGGTGGCCCGCGTCAGATGGTGTAAGAAAACTCTGCAAAGGTTCAACCGAGGAGATTCAAATCACGTCTACGACATCACCAGTTCCAGACGAATCTTGGATCTATGCCTACGATCCTGATTCCAAACAACAATCTACAATCTGGGTCTTTCAAGACGAGCCAAAGCCGACTAAAGTTGTTCGTTCTCGAAGTACTTCCAAGAAGATGATGGCCACGTTCGTTGGAAAAACCGGCCATGTTGCGACTATTGCACTTGAAGATCGTAGAACGGTTAACGCAGAGTAGTATACCATAGTTTGTTTACCACAAGTCATCGCCGAACTTCAAAAATCTAACTCAAAGCGACGCATCATCCTGCACCACGACAACGCAAGCTCACACAGCGCTCGTCAAACGATTGAGTATTTGAAGCAGGAAAAAGTGGAAATTCTTGATCATCCTCCATACAGTTCTGACCTAAGCCCTAACGATTTCTTTACATTTCCTAAAATTAAGAAAAGTCTTCGTGGTCAAAGTTTCCAGTCCGGTGAAGAAGCAGTCGACGCTTTCAAGTCAGCCATTTTAAACACCCCCACTTTAGAGTGGAATAAATGTTATAATAACTGGTTTGAGCGACTGGAAAAGTGTATTAAGCTACGTGGTTAATACTTTAAAAAACAATAAAAAGTACTATAAGGTTCTAGTTGTGTTTTTTTCTGCAAACGACATAACTTAAAAGGCATGCCTCGTACTGAGTCAACCTCGGTCCTACCGTCACTTTCCATCAAGTGAGATAGGGGACAATCAAATCAGTCCTTAATAAAAACTAGAACCTAAAACAGTGGCGATGGCAACCGTCTCTTTAATAACTCCAGCTCCAGACTTACTTTTCTCTCGATCTCTTGTCTAAACACAATCTTCTTCAGCTACACAAAATATTGTTTTGTTACGATAGCAATTTACAGCCTTTCAAACGTTATCGGACACGGAAAACTTATGCAATCAATCTTCAATTCGCTACACTTGTTGGACTCGACAGCTCTCATAGTCGTTACAACAACTCCTTGTTATCTCATTTCTATGTAGAGGACCCTCGTTACAGTCGGCCATTAATGCTCACAAACGAATGGTAATTGGCACAATCAAAGCAATAACTATATTGATTAAGACCGTACCATGAATATCAAAATGTTTTTCGGCTTAACCGGTAGGAGTTCTTAAAACTCGGCATCAATTTCATTATGCTGTCATTTACATTTTGTATTTTGTAAAAAACCTAATAGCGGTGGCTCGTAAAAGCCTCGTCTCCTGCGACAGATGGTCCCAAGGTTCAATATTTTAAGTGAATGTCGTGCTGTTAACTCAATATATTATTAACATTATAAGCGGTTGTTAGAACTTAACGACTGAGGGAATAAGTCATTTTTACATATCTTCTTTACACTAAAATGTATACTATACAATGTAAAAGTGGAAGGATGTAGGTACCGGAGAAAATCTAGACTATTTTACCATGACCAAAGAGACCGTGTCTTATCTGAAAGGCAAGTCAAGAGTCTCCGTAACACGCAAACGTGAATGAGACCAATTATGAGAGTGGAGGAAGCCAGAGAAGTATGAAAGGAAAGAACCTGTTGTAACTCTGTACTCTATGCCTACCCAGCAAGGGATCTGGCGTGATGATATAGATAGATAGATTCTTTACAATTTTGTGGAGACATTGACTTTACTTTGACAACAGATTTTACATGGGTAAACTCAAGGAAAATCTCAGCCAGAAGACGTCAATTGCCTAAAAGCCTCCTTAAAGATCACCACAACGACGGGCTTTGTGCTGTACGCCTTCAACTTTCAGCTGCGACCGTTATCAGGTCATCGGTCCACGTTGTGAGGGGCCTGCATACTCTACGTCTTACGGTACGAGGTGGTCCCGGCTGATTGCTAAGTCAAGCCGTATCATATTGCGTGTTTGATAACTTCTGTGTCAGAGCTCTTTAAAACAACTCATTAATCATATGCCTGTGAATTGTCCTTACGTTGGTTCTTCATAGTGAAAATTATGGTCCAGAGAGTAAATGGTGCGATGGAAAAGCTACTTGGGGGCCGGCACTTAAGCCAAAAGGCGCAGCTGGCCATACATATCGGAGTTCTTGTCCCAACGCCGTTATATGGTAGCGAGAGCTGGCTATGTAAGAAGGAGAATGAAAGTAGGATAAATGCGGTGGAAATGCGAGCTCTGCAGAAGATGTGCGGAGTGAAGCTAACCGACGGTATTCGCAACAGCGTAGTAAGATAGCGAGTAGGTCTGAAAGATAGTATCGGTGTAAAGATGAGAAAGGGTATGGTCCGTTGGTTCGGGCATATAAAAAGAATGCCAGAAGAAAGAATGACATGAATACCGGGGAGGACCTAGACTATCTTACCACCACCAAATAGACCGAGTCTTATCTGAAGGACAGGTCAAGAGTCTCCGTAATGTATGCGAGTATGCGAGTGGTGGAAGCCAGAGAGGTATGTAAGGAATGAACCTGTTGGAACTCTGTACTCTCTGCCTACCCCGCAAGGGATCTGGCGTGATGATATAGATAGATGGTCCAATTGTGAAGTGAATCCTCTCCTAGTTCATATAGTTGGAGGTATGCCACAAAATATATCAGCTTAAAAAATACGGAACACTTAAAGCGATTTATGGTACTAGGTACATTTAGTAGAGAGCAATATTACAAGTCGCAATTTTTTTTCTTGCATAGTATTAAAAAGTTCCGAACGGTCGTTAAAATAGTTGAACCTCGAATGAACTGCGCCATTGTATGAAGGGACTATAAGTTAGTACTGCTTCCCACTTGGCAACCACTTGCGCGAAGTAACTATGGATTAAGATAGTTTCTAGAAATATACAGCTTTCATGTCCTTTTAACCCTAGACGAAAAAAGTTGTTATATGTTTAACCTGAATGTATGGGTGTCTGTCTGGCATCGTAGTTTCTAAACGGTTGAACCGATTTCGAAAGGTAACTTGATCGAGAGTGTTCTTAGCTATGATTCATTTGAGTCGGGGTGTCCTTAAATTTTTATATTAAATTTAAGAAAATACCGTCTCGCCCATATTCCTCAAGCGGGGGTGGCAGAGGTGCACTGAATACACCCACCTTTCTCCGACGATGTTAGGTCCCATGTTATAGGGGGCGAGCCTATTGCCATCTATCGGGCACAATTCCAGACTCCGGACTCGTACTGGGATGTTTTCGTTAGACAAACTACACCTGTCCGACCTAGGATTTGAACCCAGGACCTCGTGATCATAAAAGGGATGTGCTTTGCCACTAGACCAACGAGGCAGGTTGTATCGGAAAATATTTATATATCGTTTTTTGATTAAAACAAAAGAACAAGACATTATGTCAGGATTTTGTTGAAGGTAGCCTTGCTTTTGATAAAGTAACAAGTTAAATTTAAATTCACGACTGCCTCGTGTCAAAGCGCAGCGTCGGCGAAACGTGGGTGTACTCGGTACACCTCTGCCACCCCCGCTTAGGGAATATAGGCGTGACGGTGTTTAATCCGATACAAAAATGTCACACCCCGCGTGGACATGACATTAATTTATGCAGACACAAACAAAATTCAAATAAACTCACTTAGTATATTTTTCTCGAATCGCACAACTGAGTTTTTCTCGACTTGGTAAATTTGTATTTGAAGTGACGGGAATGCAAAATTAGGAACGTAGACATAAATATTCAGCAAGACTATATAAATAAACGAAGTTTGGGCCATTTATTCCGATACACCGGGACTCTGCGCACAGACTGGAAAAGTTAGGCGGAAACGGGATTTCCTAATGTGATTTTAATTCGTTCTTCCCGCGACGAAGAGGGTAATTTCAATAAAAGCAAAGTCAGTAGATATTTCGTCTGTAGAGGGGCGAAAAAAATGTTAAAAAATACAGCGGGTTGATTCCTTATTCGGTAGCGGAACTGTGTAAAGTGCACTTCTGTGTCGTGCTTGGTGATGCGCTAATTACGTTATAAACGATCAATAACTAAGGGTTCAGCACAAACTATTTAACGTTGGCGCAACGCTATTGAGTTGATATACTATCCCTTTCACACTATAAATTTACGAAGTAAAGATGAAAGTGACAGCACGCTTTCTTGACAACGTTAGGCTGGCGACCATCTGTTCGTGTTAAGCAGCAACAAATGCCATTCCAGGATTGAAAGTTAATTATGCGCGTTAACTATAAGGCTGAGCTGAAACTGAATTTGATATTTAATGCTATGCGGTATAATGTAAATAAATGTTCATATTTTGATACTGATCAAATCAGTTTAAACGCCCCTCGAGGAGTAGCGAAGTGTAGGGTTTGTACTTTTAAATAAAATTTACATAAATGCTTTTGTTATGATATAAATGTCTATATATTTTAGCTAGTTAGCTCGGATACTAATATAGTTATAATTTGAACATCATCTTACCAAATCGATTTAACAAAAATTTGAATACGAGGCTAATAAATTGTATGAGATATTCAAAACATCCTATACAAGCCCTGTTTAACGACTCCTGCTTGGGACATGGACATGGACAAAACAAAGGTGTAGATATCATCCTATTAATATTACTAGTGGTCGCCTATTGGTAATAAATAAATGGCCGTAATTCGACCTTTTATAATTTTGATTAATATTTTCTTAGTTTGAAGTGTATTGTGTCAAATACATAGTAGTGTGTGTAATGTTTTTTTTTTTGATTTAATGTATTTTTTATGCATAATTTAAAAAAAATATTAGCATTCTGCACTAAGGAGTGCATAATGCTAATATTTTATACTATATAAACTATTAGTGTGGGAAATTTCATACTCCTGCGTCCGCGCAGTTTTCGTAAAAAGGGGTCCAAAGTTTTTGCTTCACGTATTGATAAATGAGAAAGTCTGTATGTGTATAATATTAGCTCTGTTAAGAAACTGTCCCATCGTTGGGCAAGGGCCTCCTCTCAAACTGACAGGGTATGACCCTGTATGTGTGGATATTTGTAACTTATTCACGCAAAAACGGCTGAACGGATTTGAAAGAAATTTGGCACACAGATAGTTTACTACCTGGATTGACACATAGGATACTAGTTTCCCCAGAAAATTGTTAAATTCCTGTCTAAAGCTAACACAAACGAAGTCGCGGACAGAAGCTAATTCTACTAATATCATAAATGTGAAAGATTTATATTTGGATGTTTAGACGTTTAGATGTTTATTACTCGATCACGCAAAAATGGCACAGCGGATTTGGATGAAATTAGGTACACAGATAGTTTATTACCTGGATGAACCATGATATTTTAATTCCGAAAAAATGTAAGGTTCCTGTCTAAAGTCAACGCGGACGAAGACGCGGGCAGAAAATAGCTTTTCATAATGCTGTAGTCAAGATACTAGCGCCCTTATTCTATATGACCAATTAAACACGTAACTCGGTGCGTAACAATAATAATATCAGCCTGTACTGCCGACTGCTGGAAAAAGGCCTGTCACTAATCAAGGTGAGAGATTAGGTCATACTCAACCACGCGGACCCAGTGCGGATTGGTGGAGGCAGGTTTGTGGCCACCTGCTGTTGGAACTTATCAAGCCGCCTTTAAAGCTGCCAACTCGTCCACATTAAGTGGTAGCCGGGACCAATGGCTTAACGTGCCTTCCGAAGCACGGAGACGCTCGAATTTTAAAAATGCCACATACGGTCACCATCTCGGGCCAACCGAGTCGAACGCTGCTTAACCTTGGTAATCGGTAAGAACACCGCGGTCGCCGCCGCCGTTACAATAACTTGAAATTAATGACCGTTTAATAGTACGCCAGTGGCACACAGAATACTACTACGTGTTAATTTCACGAGGTTGACAGCCTTGTTGGTCTAGTGCCGAATAGTGCGCATTGCGATCACGAGGTACTAGATTCAAATCCTAGGTCGGACAAATATACTTTTTTATCGAAAAATTCCCAGTAACAATCCGGAGTCTAAAATGGTTTCCGGTGCATAGCAATAGGCTCGCCCCCTACTACATGGGACCTAACATCGTTGGCGAAAAGTGGGTGCACACAGTACGGCTCCTACGTACGGCTACGGCTCTGCCACCCCCGCTTGGGGAATACCTATAATAGTGTGTTTTTTTACGAAGTAATCGTTGGTCCCAGGCTTCTAACTTCAACAATTCTATATTCTGTAGGTACAAAGACAATGTTTAACAGATGCAGATGTGTACACGGATCGAAGCATCCCAGAAACTCATCTAGAAAATTAGCTCGAGGGTATCCGAAATAAACGCGATCACAGTTCGCTATTAGGCGAGGCAATTTGTTTATATTTACATACTACTGCTTTGACTACCCGCCTCCTTGTGGCACGTGCACTTAGCTATTTAATTAAGTATTGTTGCCATACGAACAGCTGAACTTACTGTATGAATGTTGGATGAGGCTGTACTAAAGTTTGTCTGTTATACAGCAACGTTTGGGACTATTTTGAGTGAAGCAAGATTCTCATGTAATTAAATTTACTTACTTGTATTTATTGACTAGGTGTAATAAATCTACAATATATTGTAATATTAAACATATATCACGCCAGATCCCTTGCGTGGTAGGCAGAAACTACACAGTTTCAACAGGTTTTTTCGTTACAGATCTCTCTGACTTGACACTCATAGTTCGTCTCATATACGCTGTCCGATTCCGGAGACTCTCGACTTGGCCTTCAAATAAGACAAAGGAAAAGAATAAAAAAACTGATATACAATGCAAAAGTGGAAAAATTTAGGGTCCAGGGAAGACCTAGACCACCTTACCATTCTATACTAATATTATAAAGAGGAAAGATTTGTATTTTTGTATGTTTGTAACGAATAAACTCAAAATCTACTGGACCGATTTTAAAAATTCTTTGACTATCAGAAAGCTACCTTATCTAGAAGTAACATAGGCTATATAACATAGACCGGTAGGTGGTGCTGTTTTCCGACGGGGTACGAAGTCGGGAAACTGCTAGTGTCAGAGATGGGCAAAATGTAATCAGATTAATGATTAACTATCCCCGCTTGGGGAATATAGGCGTGATGGTGTATTAATGATTCACGATTACAATTACCTTTTGTAATATTCAACGATTACGATTACACTTTTAATCTTGAACCATGATTGAATATTACAAAATGCAATTGTAATCATTAATCTGATTACATTTTGCCCATCTCTCGCTAGTGTAATATAAATCTATAATTGAAATGGGGAAATAGTATGTCAACCAACCGGTAGTCTCAGTTAAAGACTATTTCAGTTTACACGTTCAATTTGATTATCATAATCAAGTCGGTTTACGTTCCACCCGGTACCTTCGCTTCTCCACTTTCACATTGTATATTATTAAGTTCCTTTATAATTTAGAATAATTTCAACGTAAATATAATGTTTGAAACTACAATATTTCATTTTTATTGGTGCCTGTCGGAGTCTTACTCAGTAAATTTCGAGAAATTATTGGCACATAAAACTTTATAAAATCTATTATCTGACTATAAATTCTTCACGAAAACAGCAACATATTTGCGTATCCGGAATTTGTTGTATGCGCAATATTACTATCAATAACCAACCCCTTAATGTTGAAGAATTGCTCAAGAATGTCGTTATGAATCAACATTGTAACTAAGGCTATAAAAATACTATTTTCAGAATTATATTTTAAAACTAGTTTGTCTGTCTATTAAAAATGGCATGGCGAAACAGCATCGATGCACTAATGGACATATTTGTTCATTGAGAAGCTTATAAATTTACATTATATGTACCAAGCATGCGTATGATCATCGAGCCTTTCATTTTAATTACGCTAATGAGAGCTTCGAAATGATTTACTCACTTGTTATCTGTGCGTCCTTAGTGACGGCACATTTAATAAATCAGCTATACTATCTCAATGCTGCGCAAAGGCCTTCTCACAAATCGATGTAAAAGAGATTAGGTCATAATCCACCACGCAGACCCAGTGTGGATTGACAGCTTGTGGCCATCTGTTGTTGGAACTTATCAAGCCGCCTAAGGCTTCCAAGTCACCTATCTCAGACCAACCGAGCCAAACGCTGCTTAACCTTGGTGATCTCTAAGAACGACGTGGTTGCAAGCGCTACGGGCGCTTCGGTGGCGAGGTGGAATTCGCGGCGCTCAAATTAAATACGCGAAAATGTTGAACTTGTCTGGATTGCGAGCTGGCACGCACTAAAGACAGCCATTCGTCGTATTCCTACACTCCACAATCCGTATCATTCAGGATGCACACTTACTCTAGAAGTAGCGATAACTTCTTAATCACGTTTTAAGTACTAAGGCATCATAAAATAAAAACAAGCTTACCTCTACATAAAAGCATCAGCATCAGGAGAAGCAGACGTGTGTGCACGTGCGACAGCGTCATGCTGGCGACCCTCACTGGAGCGGCACTGAACGCGAGGGAATCCAGGCCGACCCACCACAGCACCACGCCCTGATCATCGTACCACTAAACCTGGAACAATATCATAACAATTTAATTTAATTAAGTTTAAGGGGCTGCCTCGGGGGTGTGGCGATAGATGCACGTAGTGATTACGAGGCCCTTATTCTAATCTCAGGTGGACATAATAAAGTTTTTGACTAAAGTTTTAGTCAATATGTTGCCAGTGATGACATACGGATCAGAGACGTGGTCTCTTACAATAGGTCTTATAAAAAAGCTCAGAGTTGCTCAGCGAGCTATGGAAAGAGTTATGCTCGGCGTTTCTCTACGTGATCGAATCAGGAATGAGGAGATTCGTAGAAGAACCAAGCTCATCAACATAGCCCTCAGGATTAGCAAACTGAAGTGGCAATGGGCGGGCTACATAACGCGAAGATCGGACGGGTGTTGGGGCAGAAAGATTCTAGAGAGGAGACCACGTATTCGCAAGCGCGTAGGACGACCGCTTGCCAGATGGACCTGCAATCTTGTGAAAATCGCAGGAAGCCGTTGGATGATGGCATCGGACCGGTTACGCTGGAAAGCGATTGGGGAGGCCTATGTTCAGCAATGGACAAGTATATAGGCTGAGATGAAATAAAGGTTTTCTATCTAAAATTCCCATCCTCAGTTTGGAGGCTGGAATTGTGCCCAGTATGATGGCAATTGGCTCGTACCCTATTAAGTGGGAACTAACATAGTGGTCGAAAAGTGGGCAAACGCAACACCTCTGCTGCCTCGCTTGGGTAATATAGGTGTGACGGTGTATTCTTTTTTACATTGTGTTATTATGATTGAGGTTTAATTTCAAGTGTCATTATGTTATGTACAGTTAAAGTCTAGTATTCATTAAGGGACAAATATTCCGTGACTCGTGTCGCTTGTGACGTTGGATGAAATAGGGCGAAGTTGGGTGAAGTCGTTCGTCATCTAGTCTTGCGACCTATGTCATCCACATTAATTTAGTCTATCTCAACTATTTGTTACTATTTATATAGTACTAGCGGTATCCGCAACTGCGTTCGCGTTATTTTCAGACATGTATTTCACACTCTTAAGTTTTTTTTGGAAACAATTGGTAGCCTGTGTCCTTCCCCTGAATAAAATCCTGAATAATCCTTGCTGGATTTAATCAAAATCTTTTCAGCCGTTTGGGCGTAAAAAGATAACAGGCAGACAGAGTTACTTTCGAATTCATAATATTAGTATAGATATTACCCGTGCAGGTTTCACACACCGTTCTACCATATTGTACCGTTCTACCATCTCATAGCTGTATTTTCGCTTCTGATAGAAACTTAACTTTTGCCCAAGGTTCAAAGATCTGGCATCCGACAACACTATTCACTCACACACAGATACAGTAGCTGTGGCCAGCGTGAATGATTGTTTTCTGGTCCGATGATTTTTATGTATTTGGTTACGCTCAAAAAATAATATAAACGGAAAATTAAAAGTTCGTACCGCCATCTTGTATGCAATAGTCTGGTTTATATTAAGCTTTAAACAAACTATAAAGTGACGATTCAATCGTTTGTGGATATCCAAGTAGCAAACTGCCAATTAACTTGAAGAGTGTAATTAGTTAGTCTATGAGAAACTCGCCGAGTTTTAAAGAGTTGAATATTTAGCCTGTTGCGGGACAAATTAATTTAATCAGGGCCTGGAATAAAATAGAATAACTTTAGTTCGTACTTTCAGATGTAAATGGCATAAGAATCCAGTATCCGTAATTATTCACTGCAAGCCACTCTTGTGGAATAAAATATAACTTCCAAAAATACAGCGATCTTTAATTATCGTTTCTAAGCGACGAGTCCAATTCCGTTGATGTAAAATAGACACAGAAGTCTTTTTAACGTCGACCGCAAAGTGAAACGGAATTGGAAGTGGAGACTAGAAGGTACCTAAAAAATTGCGGATGAAAATGGAACTGTGTATCAAAAACTACCGCGGCTTAAAGAACTGGTAGCTCTGGTATTTTTATATACAATTCTAGAGTGAGTTTGATCATAATTCTCCTCCTCCTACACGGATTGACCAATTTTAATGTTTTTTTGAACTTATGAGGGTCACCTGGATGCTTCTTAGCTATAGTTGACGCCACTGTTGTCGACCAGGTACTGCTGCGGGAAACAGTTTGGTAAGGATTAATTGGAAGGCTACCAGAGCCTGTTTAGAATCTGTAAAAGCATGGCGACACTATCCCATTGATGTTTTTACAAGCTTTTATTGTTAGTTCATTTAGATCAAATCTTGCAAACTGAATAAGAACTACTTCCATTTAACGTACAGAGTGGAAATTTTGACATGTAGGGTCAGTATTGATGAGGTAAGCAAGACCTGATTCTACACCGGGATCTAGACGAAGGAACCCCTAAACGGCCAACAGCATAGACACGAAATATTGAATGGCCCTTTTAAATTGCACATTACTTGACTGTACTAAAGCTTGTTCTTAAAAATGTTTTATGATGAATTGATTTTATTTTATGGATAAAGCATCTTATCGTCGAAGGAATAGGGTCACCTCGATAAAAATTCGGGAAACTAAAGATGTTTTTTTTTAATTCTTTTAGATTGCTGTGAAGAATGCAATGCATTTAAAGATGCAATCTGCCCAGTCTAATGTGGTGTCTCATTAAATTAACATCGATTCACTCCTTCAATAATAATATCAATTCTTCATCTACTTTGTATCATTAGTAGATATTTTCTCAAAATTTAATGATAGCGACAGTAAATTAAAAATCCGAAAATATCCAGTTACAATTTATCCCTAATTAGACGGGCGGCCATTTTGGCAAAGCTTAAGCTTCCTAATAATCTCATTTAAACAATTACGCCGTTGTGATTAAACAGGCAAGTTGATGAATATTTAATGAAAAATCAATGTAGGAACCTATACCCGGGCCGCGTTGTTGTTTGGACTTCAGATTAGTTTCAAATGTCTGAAAACTTTGGATTATTGTAAATATTCTTTAGGGTCGCATTAGAACAGTTAGCTAAGTCCAGCTTAATGTATGGTGTGAGGGAAATTTAAATGGGCGTTGCGCTTTCCGCTTATAGTAATGGAAATACGATAAAATAAAATTTCCTAGTGCTCATCAGAAAACTGGTCGAAGAGGCTCTGTGGTTATGCTGCAAGAAATAATAATTGTGACCCATACTAATATTATAAATTCGACTAAGTAACTCTATCTGTCCTTCTGTCTGTCTGTTTGTCTGTTACCTGTTCACGCACAAACGACTGAAGAGATTTTGATCAAATGGGCAAGAAAATAGATTTTATCTAGGGAAAGGACATATGCTACCTTTTGTCTCAAAAAATAGCGCTTAAGGATGTGAATACATGCCTGAAAATAATGCATACGAAGTTGCGGGTCCAGCTAGTTTTCTATAAATACCTTCTCCAGTAACGTACGGAATAATCGTTTTGTTCCGGGTAGCTCACATAAAAAATAATATGAAATAATCTTACATATTTCGACTTTTTTTGGGGGACACTAAGTTTGAGTTCGGTACTGAGAGCTTAGCACGAACAGATTGATATTAGCGTTAGGCTATCGAGTTGCTATGCAACCTTTTCACACTGAAAATTTACTAAATTAACCTGAACGTGACAGCACTAGTACTCGCTAGCGACACGTTCACTTCAAAGTTTTCGTGCTAGGCTCTCTGAAAGCTTAGCACGAACAGATAGTTGTTAGTGTAACACTAGCCAGTTGATATGTTACCCTTCATACTGACATCATGAACACGACAGCACGCTTTTTCGACAACGTTACTGTAACGTGAAACTGTTCATAAATATTTAGATAATGTAGTATTTATTACATTGGAATTTAATAATGTAATAAACAAATTGGCGTATTGTAGGCTTCTACCATTTGCAACTGGGACAAGGCATCTATTTGCATTGTACGCTATCCAAAATTCTAGCCGTTTAACAATTCAGCTTGTCAATAATTACTGTGTTGTCATTCCAATATTGGAAATTAACTAGATGGAGCTACGAATAGGTATTATGCGAAATAGTGTTGTGCGAAAACTAATTTATTCGGATAACTTTGGACGCATTAACTCTAATGTAACGGAATAAGCACTTATGGCAATATTAATCTGTAGTTTGGTTAGATTAACATTGGAGTATATTATCACACAATGGTTTATCTCGACCAGGGGCTGACGATTCTGCAAAAAGCAGAATAGCTTTTCCCGTCTACAATATAAGTATAAAAGTGTAGATTTAGCCACATCAAAACAAAACTTTTTTTTAATAGCGGTTACGAAGAATGCGGCCGTCCGATAATGGGGTAAAAATCGAAAGAAGCCCTCTCGCCAGCTGTTACTATACGGGTAAAGTTAAATAAAATGTTCGGGTGCGCGCTTAATTGGGCTTTTTCAAACATTAATCAAGTTTTACGTCGGGGGGAGAATTTTTATGTCGGCCGAGACGGCCGATAGCTGCTTGACGGATGACGGGCGGCTACGGGGTCGCGGCCCGCGGTGCATCCATCACCGAAGGATTTCCCCACCTTTATGGACTGGCTACATTGCGGGCGCAGCGTGAGCGTGGCGTGACGTCGGCGGTCTTAGGAGTTGTAATGTATTTAAATATACTGAAAACACCACACAGCGCCGCCACCCTCGGCGCGATGACAAACGTCTCGACCTGCCGCTACCACGCTTGGTGCGATTACAAACAAAGCAAGGAGGGAACAAGATGCTAATACGCGTACGAGCAGGACACTTGTGTTTTGTGAATGGGTGTGCGAATGATTTGCCCTGTTGACCGCGGGCCTTTACGAATAAGAGGGCGAGCGTGCAACCACTATGCTCCAGCCAAAAGAGCAGGGGGGCAATTAGACTAGGGGCGCCTAACGGAGGAACAGCCTCGGCTTGGGCTGTCACTATGGGGAAGGCGTATACTAAGTGTCCCACCGTTCGGCGGTCATTGAGGATTGTTCTGTCTGATCCTGTGTGCGTTATCTGTATCCGAATGCAGGGAAGTAAGGGTATCGGGAGGGTTGGATACTAGTGTTGTTGTTTAGCATACAGCTATTACTGACGCTGCCGTCGCAATCGCAGTGTGACGTAAGTTCCGCGCTGTCGTCCGCCAGCGTCACGTCTGCGTCCCGCTCCGTCAGCTATGTGACGAACGCTTTGAACTTAGCTACCAACTCGGGCCACCAACTCGACACACTAAATCGAGGCCGTTACCCGTCTGTGAATGAGAAATGGCTTGCCGTGTCACTATTTCACTTTGTCGGCGCTTGCTGCCGACAAACTAATCCGATGTAAATCCGGATTCATGTAGTTGTTGCATAAATTTTAATGTACTGAGGTGGGCTGTTATTTGTAGAATTATCACCCTAATATTAACACTGATGAACTATAAATTTACTATAAGTACCTACCGCCGTCGATGAAGGCCCTGCGTCTTTCCGATAAGCGTCGTATGATATCGCCCCTATTGAAAGCTATTCACCAAACTTCATACTGAGTCGGCAAAAAGTTCCCGGTGCTCCGTTTCAAACGTTTGGCAATTCAATATAAACGGGGTCTTTGAAAGTGACAAATTTTCCTCAAATTTTTCAATCTAGAGACTGGCTCGGTTCCTTTCTATTTAATTACTCTAAGTCAACGTAGCGGAAAGTATAGCTACTTTTTTAGGTTTCAAATATTGGTACTTTAATTTATTTGATGGTAGCCGGTAGGTAGTGAGTCAAAAATGCACGGTGCATATAAAAAGTTAAATGCTTGTTTGTTCTATGTTTTAAGAGTTCTTGGCGATGATAAATTTAATATGACAATTGATAATACTCGCTCGTTTAGACATACGTTTAGTACGTACGTCTATATTCTCTCATGCGCCTTAATGTTAATAGGTAATGTTATAGCGTAGGTTTAATAAGTAAAATTACAATGGTGCATGTCGAAAACTTCGTCATGTAGAAATGTACATATGTATGATAAATTATACCACCACTAGTCAATGGCACTTTGGATAGCTTAACATAGTTAAATAACCTGTTGGACCTCTGTACCCTCTCTACCTGCAAGGGATCTGGCGTGATGATTTTATTTTATTTGGAAAACAGTACAGTAAGGGCATATCTAAACTAATAACAATTTAGTTCAGAATAATACCATTAACATTGTTTTCACATATATGTTCGAAAGCTTGTTTGATATTGAACAATATTTTTTTTATGATAAAAAAGAGATAATATTAAAAACTGATGAAAAGAAAAGAAGTAACAAAAATGCGTCTGTGAAGTCAGTTAGAGGACAATATCGAACCACTTATTCGTTAATGTATGTTTAAATGTGTTCGTATTTAAGAAAAACAAATCTAGAATGGAGATGTCTAATCTACTGATTATAAGTGTTTGCTGAACGAGCAAAAAATGAGTTTTGTCTCTGCTTTGTAGCGCATTGTGGGATGCATAGAGGGATGGGTTGTCTTGGGTTTCTGTTAGGAACCCGAAGATTTATCTGAGAAAGGAGATATGACGAATCTATTTCACAATTCGCAATTTGCACTAACAAGGAAACGTCAGCAATTTTTCGCCTCTCTTCTAGAGGTAATATATGATGCTTCTTACATCTCGCTGCATATACTTGTTTATGACCCCTACACTTATATTGTAAAAATCTAAGTAGGATACGTTCGAGTCTACCAATGTAGACGTCATATTGCAAATTTCAAACCTGGGAATAATAACCTGGGACATAATATAAATAGATAGAACATAACGAATATTAATTAGTATGTACGAAACTTTATAAGCGTGTAAACGTCAGAACTATCTTCCATAAAAATGCAACAATGGCACTGACTTTTGTAGGTAAGCTGTCAAAAATTCCATTATACGATGCCGCTAGTAATATGATGTCTTATAATCACCTCATAATCTAGTTGTAGTCGTGCTGTAAGTACCAAAGTTTCATGATCGTAAATTCGATTTGTTACTGAAATGTTAGTTCTGGATTCGCTTCGGCTTATTAGGTTGGATTAAGATTAGTTTAATAGTCTACGTTATTAAGTACATTAAGTAAATGATGCTTAGGGTGCCTTCAAATTAAATGCTCTAAGTGGAACTAATATACGAGGATCGCTGATGTAGACATTAAATATGCTAAGCTTTAGTGGGAATGGGCATATGTTAGTCGAATGCATTCTAAAATATGGGCTAGAATATTCACGCGATGCTTGCCTGCAGATGGACATCGACGTCGGGGCAGGCTTAGGAAACGATGGCGCGATGATCTCGATGCTTTTCGTAAATATTAGCAAGATGAAGCTAATCGCAGATCTATGTAAAAGATTATAGGGAGACCTTGCCCAGCAGTGGGGAAAATAGGTTAATGAAACAAAAAAAGAAAGTACTGCTATGGGCTTCTTCGACGCGATTACGAACTTTTATACAATTTCCAGATGGTCAATCACAGCACAAACATCGCCCCACATTTGTAATTTAGAAATTGTATTAGTTATTAGAGTATATACGCCGCTCCGCTTAATATACCTTGCCTCACAAATGGAGGCGAGAGAAATTGCGCCATACTCCACCACGCGGACCCAGTGGAGATTGGTGGAGGCAGGTTTGAGGCCACCTGCTATTGGAGCTTATCAAGCCGCCTATAAGGTTTCTAAGATGGAGTAACAACTACCTCATTACGTAGCACGGAGACGACACTTAACTTTGATAATCGCTAAGAAACACCGCGGTCGCACTGCGTTACAAGCGCCACTGAAATCCTAATAATATTGTGAACGCAAAGTTTTTGAGGATGGTTGTATAAACAAGTGAAGGTCCATACGGTCCTTCACTTGGTTTTGCGTGTAAGAGTAAAAAATAATCTTACACGCAAAAACAAGTGAACGGATTTTTATTAAACTTTACAGTAATAGAGCTTATACACAGCTACAGAAAATAACATACAGGTTATAAATTATAAACATACATACGCAGACGGAGTTGTGTTCGGCCACTAGCAATTTATAATATTATATTCTCACCCATTCGATATGAATCTTTGACGAATTTCCAAAAATCTTCACGTATATCAAGAGCAGAGAACGACCGTGTTCTGCGTACAAATACAACATGTGGGCGAGCCTGGTGTATTGTTGCGGAAGCCATTATTGTACAAGCGTTACCCGCACCAATTATTGTGGAAAATATCTTTATTTTCCTTTTTCCATTACAAAAGCCTATTGTAAGCTACTCGAGAAATAGGTAAGCGGAATAAATTCGGAGAAGGAATAATTCATTTTTTTAATATAAGATCAATGGCCATGGGCCTAAAATAAAATAATTGTTTGTACATATGCTATATGTTAGACTATTCGTATGTGTGGGTAGAAGAATATATTCTGTAAGATTTGTTCTTACCTAGCCACCTATCGTTATGTTACATTCATGGTCCACTTAGAATAAAAATAATCCAGAAGCCGCGGGCGCGCATCATGTTGAAGAAGCAATTACTACTTGCAAAGCAAGTAGTCACACGTTCATGCGAGTAATCACTCTGTGACCGTCGTGCGGACTAACATGTTCTGCGCGTGTCAAATTAAATTGAATTACGCCGTCTTGTGTCCTTCCTACCTGTTGAAATGTTGTTAAGGTCAAAAAGAAACATGATGGGATAATATCTCATACCTAATTATCTCATTCAGGTCCCATATTATTTAAATATCGAATTCTTTTCTTAATTTCTTCCGCCTGTAATTGTCATAGTAAAAGACGCGACCATTTTGTTAGTGTTGCTGGTATAACAATTTTATATTTGCCAATTTTTTTTGGTTTTGTTTTCTGAGGACTTTTTTAGTTCTAGTATTAAATGGTTTTAATATAGTTAACTACTTCATTATAGTTTTAAAATTTAGTGATAATGATGATGCAAAATATATTTTCCCTGCATTAAATTATAACAAACCTTAATAGTTTAATATGCACTAAAATACACGTTACCGCAATAATGATTTTATAATCATCTTCTCTTATGTCATCAACATTTACCCCAAAAAGTGGTAATTTTTCCGAGCTGACAATACGAGGCATGCCTTTTAAGTTCTGTCGTTTCCATATTTCCCGGCAATTTTGAATTTGGACCTGTTCTATATTCGAATGTGTTTAAATTTTGAATCTCAAAACAGTTGAAAGTATTAGGATAAATGCTTTTGTTTAGTCACAGCGTCGATTGGAATCTGTCAGGTTACGTACGAAAATAAATCTTTCTAAGGAAAATGTTCGTGCAATAATTTTCTACAACTTTAGAAGAGGTCTGACACGGCTTCAGTGTTTTGAAAAGCTAACATCTGTATTCAGTGATGAAGCCCCATGTCTGCGGACTGTCGAACGCTGGTATTTAGAATTCCAGCGTGGACTAGTGTTAGTGACAAATCTCGCGAAGAACGCCCAAAATCTGCCTTCCCTGAAGATAACATTATTGCTGTGAGAAAACTGATTCTCGAAGATCGTCATGTGACGTATCGAGAGATAGAGGTTCTATTAGGCATCTCAGGGACAACCATTCAGAAGATCTTGCATGAAGCGCTTGGTGTGAGAAAGCTAGTTTGCCGTTGGATACCGCATCTGCTTTCCGACGATCACAAGGTGGCCCGCGTCAGATGGTGTAAGAAAACTCTGCAAAGGTTCAACCGAGGAGATTCAAATCACGTCTACGACATCACCAGTGGTGACGAATCTTAGATCTATACCTACGATCCTGATTCCAAACAACAATCTACAATCTGGGTCTTTCAAGACGAGCCAAAGCCGACTAAAGTTGTTCGTTCTCGAAGCACTTCAAAGAAGATGGTGGCCACGTTCTTTGGAAAAACCGACCATGTTGCGACTATTGCACATGAAGATCGTAGAACGTTAACGCAGAGTGGTATACCACAGTTTGTTTACCACAAGTCATCGCCGAACTTCGAAAATCTAACTCAAAGCGACGCATCATCCTGCACCACGACAACGCAAGCTCACACAGCGCTCGTCAAACGATTGAGTATTTGAAGCAGGAAAAAGTAGAAATTCTTAACCATCCTCCATACAGTCCTGACCTAAGCCCTAACGATTTCTTTACATTTCCTAAAATTAAGAAAAGTCTTCGTGGTCAAAGGTTCCAGTCCGGTGAAGAAGCAGTCGACGCTTTCAAGTCAGCCATTTTGAACACCCCTACTTTAGAGTGGAATAAATGTTATAATAACTGGTTTGAGCGAATGGAAAAGTGTATTAAGCTACGTGGTGAATACTTTGAAAAACAATAAAAAGTACTATAAGGTTCTAGTTGTGTTTTTTTCTTCAAACGACAAAACTTAAAAGGCATGCCTCTTATTACGCGGATGGCGAGGGCGGTGAGTGCGAGCCGTTTGTTGAATTTTTAGCTTCACCGCGCGGCGTGCATTTACGACTGGACGCGGCTTCTGGATCATTTTTATTCTAAGGTGCCCCGTTGGACTGTAGCAGTGGTCCAAAAAAGTACCTACCATAGATATTATATGATCTGATACCTACTTACATCAGAACCTATTTGTACTCCGCTTATTTGCAGCTGATGGTCCGGAATAGTAGGTTGAAATATCATTAGGGTATTTTGTCAAAAATAATCTCAGTAGCAGTTCGGACTGAAATCCTGCTCAGTTAATGGCAATAGTCTCATATTATATTGAGACTTCAACATCGTCGGTGAACTGGGAGTGTGCACAGTACACCTCTGCCACTCCCATTAGTTGAATATAGACGACGATGATGAAATTTTGTTTTAATAATAATATTAATAACGTAATTTATGACTAGGTTATGGAACAAGATAAAAATAATAACAAACATAAAAAAATGTTGTAATAAATTTAAGCTTAACTGTTAAACTGATCTAGACTCTCTACCATCTGCCTCAAGCGTATCTTAGAGTTATTTGGCCACATTTCCAGAAAATACTGTGACAACTTAGAGAAGCCATGGTCACTGGGAAGGTCGATGGACAAAGACCTCGAGGCCGCAGCCCAACACGTTGGTCTGACCAGATTCGCGCCACTTTGGACACTACAGTCTATAATGCGCTGTATGTCGCCGAGGACAAGGGAAAATGGTAAAACATCACAAGAGCAAGACTCCTGGGAGGTGGAGATCACGATCCTCAGACATGAGGAATACGACTCTAGGTGGAGGAGGATAAGCTGATAATTCAAATAATAACTGCCTCGTTGGTCTGGTGACAAAGCACAGCGCTTTGTGATCACGAGGTCCTGGCTTCAAATCCTAGGTCGGACAAATGTAGTATTTCTAAGGAAAAATTTACAGTATGAGTCCGGTGTCTGGAGTTGTGCCCGGTATATGGCAATATGCTCGCCCCCTATTACATGGGACCTATCATCGTCGGCGAAATGTGGGCGTACTCAGTACACCTCTACCAACCCTGCTTGGGGAATATAGGCGTGACGGTGTGTTGTTAAAATAATAACATTTCTAAGAAGAGAGGTTTAGAAAACCTTTAAGGTATAAAGTTAATTAGGGGATATTTCAAGTAATCATCAGATTTCTAAAATATTCTATCTTAAGGCCGTGTTTACATATCACGCTTCATCTTTATATATAAACACTAAGTGCTCCTAATTCTTCTCCTCTTAAACAGTTTCACCGATTATGATCTATCTATCTATCTATAACCTCACGCCAGATCCCTTGCGGGGTAGGCAGAGAGTACAGAGTTCCAACAGGTTATTTCCTTACATACCTCTCTGGCTTCCTCGACTCTCATAGTTTGTCTCATACACGCTCGCCGGTTACGGAGACTCTTGACTTATGATGTTTTTTTATATACTTAGGGGATCACCTGGTTAGTTATTCAGTACCAGGGAATTAGAGCCGGGTAAGTAGCGCATCGACTGGGTATGAAGCCACGGAAAACTGCTAGTACAATATATTTTTCAGTATTGTGGTATTTTTGATTGGTACAAGCATTGATAGCCTAGTGATTAGACCATTGGTCTCTGGAGAGGTCTCTGGTTCAAACCCAAGCACGCACCTCTGTCTTTTCGAAAACATGTGCGTATTAAAAATTAACTATCACTTGCTTTAACGATGAAGAAAAGCATTGTGAGGAAACCTGCATGCCTAAGAGTTTCTCGAAGGTGTATGAAGTTTGCCAACCCGCACGGGGCCAGCATGGTGGACTATGACCTAAACCCTCTCAGTTTGAGAGGAGGCCCGTGCCCAACAGTGGGCCGGTTTCTTAACACGGCTAATATTATGATTTTGGTATTTTTAGATTTGTGCAGGTAAAAGCTGGATGCATACAGCACATAGCCAGGCATTGTGGTGATCTTTGAAGAGCCCTTTCCCTGAAATGGAAGATCTACCACTGATGATGAATGGGGGATTTTTAAAATTCTGATCATATCTGACCACAGCTTCGAAGCATAGCGAAATAATACAATAACATCACGTCACGTCTCACCGATTACTCTCGGGTGGTCTACAACAAAAACTGCGTGCGCGCTGACGTGTATGTAAAAATAAATCATAATAACAGGAGCAAAGGCGCGTGCGCATCTAACGCGGCTGGTCGTTGCGGTCAGCAGAGTAAACACTGCATCCGCGTGTCGACTTCCGACTACATCACATTATAGAACGAATATATTTTTGTTACAAGATTCATGTGAATAGGGAACTGTATAAGTGTTTAATGTGAACTGAGGCTTCTCACGAACAGATAACGTTTAAGTTACGCCATCGAGTTGATGTATCATCCTTTTCACACTACAAGTTTACTAAATAAAGATAAAAGGAACAGCACGCTTTCTTGACTACGTAGTATTGTAATAACTAACTACAGTCATACAAGGATCTTTTGTCTAACTAACGCTGTTGAACTAACGCTGTCATCAAGTGAAATGTCACTGCACGACAGTCGCAGAGATGCGGTTTGCTATTAAATTTACCCAAGTTGTTTTTTTAAGTAATAACCTTGCGGACCCACCTGTTGAAATATCTCCTTGGAAGTAAGTAAATTTTTATTAATGTTAACCCTAATATCACACCTACGCTCTCCTGTCAATGTCATCCATGGGCCAAAATGCCAATGTCGTCAAATCGTTCGTGTTTACTGCTTAGGCCTCTGAACAAAGGCTCAAACCTGAAATGCCATCCTTTTCACTCTACAGGAATCTATCTATCTCTCTAAATAAACACTGATGCGACGTAATGTTTTTTTTGAGTCTAAACATTTATGTGTTTACGGCAACACTGAAACATCGGAAGACCGACTTTTACTATGTACTTCATCTAAATGTTCTCATGAAAGCTCTATGTCTTAGAAGGTTTATCGATCGGGAGATTTAAAGCAATAAATAACATGGTAACCATATATGGTGTGTACTGCCGTCCAGCTATAATGCCGTTATGTGACATTAGGTCGATTTTGCCATCTATAATATAATATTAGCCCTCTTAAAAAACTGTTCCACCGTCGGGCACGGGCCTACTCTCGAACTGAAAGGGGTTTAGCCCATAGTCCACCACGCTGGCCCAGTGCGGGTTGTCGAACTTCACACACCTTCAAGAAACTCTTAGGGCATGCAAGTTTACTCACGATGTTTTCCTTCACCGTTAAAGCAAGTGATAGTTAATTTTTAATACGCACATGCTTTTAAAAAGACATAGGTGCGTGCCTGGGTTTAAACCCGAGACTTCTGACTTTGCAGTCCAACGGTCTCTTTACTAGGCTATCACTACTTCACTTGCCATCTTGACCAGAAAAAAAACTCTATTGATCCGTCTAGTCTGTCTACCATAGCACTCTATGGTACTATTATAAAAACAACCTAACAACTAAAAAAGAAAATTTAGATAAAGAGACTATTCCTTATTATACTATTAAAATTACAACAATAACACAAATTTAAATATTAAGTTTTTGGGAACCCTAATAAAATCCTAAAAATATTCGCTTAAATCTAAAAAAATCCATGAACAAACACAATATTTATTTAAAAACAGTCACAATTAACGTTCTTCTTGCTGAGATCAATAACTAGTATTTTTTATAAATATTTACTTTATCTTAGAAACTATATTACAGTCTACTCCTAAATGATATAGAGTCCAAAAGTAGAGCTGATATAAAATGAGACGCCTAAGTTCAGTTAAGTTTAGTGCAGTTAGCCGTATCGTAACTATTCTAACGGTTGTAGAGTAAAGCGTATTCTGAAACACCTTATTATACTCTATCGAAATATCTCTATTTTACACACGCATATAAATACAACAAACTCCCACGCCACATTGAACACGTGTACACACAATTAATAATTTATAAAACAATCTAGTAAATAGTACATTAGTTATAGAGGTACTCAAAATCTGTACAAGACTTGTCAAATATGTAAAGACAGTAGGAATTTATGTTCGCCAAAGCCCATTATTCATCGTCGGGGCCCTTCTCATTTATTATCTGTTAACCTATCGCCCTGCGGTCATTGTGATTTCCTACCGAAGTGTTAAGCGGAATTATTTAAAATGCGATAAGTCAAAGTCAATATTCCAGTGAGATATATAATAATATCTTGCCATTACTGAACAATAATTAACATTGTTGTGTGTACTACCCGTTACGATGTCAACGCCTAAGTCCTTTTCAATTAAACTTGTAACAATTCACACTCAGATGGAGAAAGCTCATTATTTACACTTCATTACGTAAAGCGGCATTATCATTAATTAATTCATTATTTTAATGTAAAATTAATAACAATTATTTTTGTTTAGTAAGGTTATTTTGTTTCGTGTAATTATTCAATGATAAATTAGGGACAAATGTTGTTATGTTACGTTTGTATAATAATCTTATAGTGTAGATTCATTGAACCTTCAGTAGATGCGCTATATTTTACAGCCTTCATATATAAACGAAAACTTAAATCCAATTTGCTCCTGTCATCTTGTAAGAATGAATTATATGAACAGAATAGAAATTAAATAACAAAATAAAACTATACCACTTTTAAATTGTAATTGACAGTCGAGATTTAAAGGACAAAACAATATTCAAATTTAGGATGGTATGGTATTTATTTTTAATTACTTTGAATAATCGGCCAGTTAAAAATATCACGATAACTGTACAAAAAATCAATTTACAATTATGTGGTCATAAATAAAAAATTAAATGTGCCCGTAATCTCTGAAATACATTTAGCTCTCTCTAACGATAGTAAGAAGGGACGTAGACATAAACTATCGAACGCA
The DNA here is from genome assembly GCA_905147815.2 of Phalera bucephala. NCBI lineage: Eukaryota > Metazoa > Arthropoda > Insecta > Lepidoptera > Notodontidae > Phalera > Phalera bucephala. The sequence continues at coordinate 25,255,803 of LR990613.1, read as the reverse complement.
ATAATTATATACTGCGCAACAATTCACGAAACACACAGCATATTCATACTGCAATAATGGAGTGCAATTTACAACAAATCCACAGTGTCCAGAACAAACATAGCATGAACGCGATGCTATAAAGCTGGGCTGCCAAAAGTTGGCAAATAAAGCGTCGACCTATAACCCCAACATTTTAAACCTAGATTATCCACGCGTTGTTTATTTATTGGGCGTAAAGAAATGTGACAGTATTGTTTTTAATTATTTTAACAGTTTTGGAATTTCAACATGTATTCGCAGTTATAAAAGAAAAGAGACTTATTTGAGATTTAAATAAGTTGTATTTATCTTTAATAGGTACATCCTGTAGCTTGTCCTAAAACTATGTGTTTGTCATGATCATTTTTATATAAAACTTTTATTGAAATTAATAAAAAAAGAAAACGAAATGGATAAAAATACTTGAATGCATACATACACTAAAGGCAGGTAAATTAGTATGCATAGGTATTTTATATAGAGGGTTAAGTTTACATATTTACGCTCCTCCTTTCCATCTCCACCTCCTTTTATACTGTCATGCCAGTGACCTGAATGTAATCCGGGAATTAAAGAGCGAGCTATTCACGAAATATAAAGCATATTCATACTGTAATAATGGAGTGCAATCTACAACAATTCCATAATGTTCGGAACAAACATAGCATGAACGCGAAGCTATTAAGCCGGGCTGCCAAAAGTTGGCAAATAAAGCGTTGATCTATAACCGCAACATTTTAAACCTAGATTATCCACGTGTTGTCTATTTATTGGGCGTAAAGAAATGTGACAGTATTATTTTTTATCTACTGTATAGTTTTGGAACTTAAGAATATTCTCGTAGTAATAAAAGACTTTTTAACACGATTTTATTAGCTTGAACTGTATGTACACGAAATCTTTCCACTAAACTTACATCAACTTCAAAGCGGCCAATTAACCGAAAATTTGTACACGTGTCAAGGATCGATGATAGTAAAATAATTTTATAACTTCGGCCTAATATCCTGAATTAATTTTGCAGGTACAGCTAAAGTTTAAAAGATTAAGCTAATTGTTTTTTAGTATATACCTATAACAACTCTCCTTTTATAAATGGCTACCAATAACATTTCATGTCAAGCACCCCACGCTTTATCACAATAAAATTAATTATTTCTATCTATCTATCTATCTATAACCTCACACCAGATCCCTTGCGGGGTAGGCAGAGAGTACAGAGTTCCAACAGGTTCTTTCCTTACATACCTCTCTGGCTTCCTCGACTCTCATAGTTCGTCTCATACACGCTCGCCGGTTACGGAGACTCTTGACTTTTCCATCAGATAAGACTCGGTTTATTTGGTCGTGGTAAGATAGTCTAGGTCTTCCCCGGTACCTGCATCCTTCCACTTTCACATTGTATATCGGTTTTGTCATTCTTTCCTCTGGCATTCTTTCTATATGCCCGAACCAACGGAGCATGCCCTTTCTCATCTTTACACCGATACTATCTTTCATACCTACTCGCTGTCTTACTATGCTGTTGCTAATGCGGTCGGTCAGCTTCACTCCGCACATCTTCCGCAGAGCTCGCATTTCTACCGCATTTATCCTACTTTCATTCTCCTTCTTACATACCCAGCTCTCGCTACCATATAACAGTTATGGGACAAGAACTCCGTTATGTATGGCCAGCTGTGCCTTATGGCTTAAGTGCCAGCTCCCGAGTAACTTTCCCATCGCACCATTCACTCTGTTCCCTGCACTCACTCTTCTCTCTATGTCAGCGGTGTATTTCCCATCCTTACTGAAGGCGCATCCAAGATATACAAACTCATTCACTTGCTCCAGCACATCGTTACCAACCACAATCCTTACATTCGTTCTGGTTTCTTCCCTTTCAAAAACCATAATCTTGGTTTTCTCCACATTCAAGTGTAAGCCATTGATCATGCAGTCGTCTTTCATAACTGTGACTAGTGTTTGCAGATCAGTGGCTGTGATTAATTATTTCGTTATTATTTTCTCTTTTTCAAGACTGCCTCGTTGGTCTATCCATCTAGTAGTGCATAATGCAGTTGGCGATCACAAGATCTTGGGGTTCAATGCTAGATTGGACAATGGGTACTTTTTGTATCGAAAATATCTCAATAGTAATATAAATGGGAACAGGCTCACCCCCTATAGCATTGCGACCTAACATCTTTGCAATATGTGGGTGTACCTACACGTTTACCACCTCTACATGTAGAACATAAATGTGAGTATGTTTATATTTTACGTAAAAAAACGAAGCCACATTTTTACCATTGTAATGAACTAATAATTTTCCATAAAAATTGTTGAATTCGTATTCAACGTCACTTTTCTCTGAGACAAACACGTATATCCACGTTTCCCTAAAGAATCATCCATACAAATCAGAACACAAAACATCAACAAAATTAAAGAAGAGAAATCCGCGCATCAAAAGATTTTCTTACACGATATTAACGTCTTAACACCAGGGCGATGCCAGGGCTCTTATTTGCTATAACCAAAAACATAACGCGACGCGCTACGATAACTTTGTGTAATGTTACTCTCAAGGGCCTTTGGAGTATTGTTTAATGCAGTTTTGGGAATTATTCAATTAAGTTTTTAGTGGTAGGATCAATCAATTTTAATTTAAATAATTCCCCTAAGGTACTCCGATGGAGCGTAGTATTCTTAATATTAAACTCACAGACCACGTCAAAAACACCACACTTCGCTCCATGATGCAAATTGCCGACGTATGTCAAAAAGCCGCCAAGCTTAAATGGTACTGGGCCGGCCATATCCGTCGCATGAAAAATTAACTATGGGCCAAAATGATAACTGACTGGTCCCCACGAAATAGGTACTGTAGAGTACTCAAAACGTCGGAAATTTAAAAACCAAAAATATACCGCGACAAAAATCCGGAATCTTTTTATTGTAATTTAATGTTTTCTCAATTAATTTTTGCCCGACCATGGGCTAATGGTACTCCAGTGGCGCTTAGAATAATATAATATAGAATAAATACACGATCATTTCACTAAATTATCGTAACGCGCCGCGTTTGGTTATAGCAAATAAGGGCCCAGCTCGCGTCTCTAATGAAAAATAATTTCGGTGCAGACAGGGAGTATTAATATTAATAAATAATCAGGTGACGGTTCGCACGGTAGTGTATAAATCCGGCGCGCTCCGAGCCGTCACAATAGTAATATATTAGGACAACTGTTATTACAAGCTTGAGTCGTTATGTTATTTTTGTTCCCCCGAGTTACGTATTCACAGCGAGCGGCCGGGCGGGCGACCGCAGCGTGCCGGCCGGCGCCCGCACCGCCTCGATAGTTGCTCTGCGCTCTGACATCCTGGGCCCCAATATTACGTGGCACAATTTCTCACCGGACACACTGATCATATTATTATACATTAAGATACTGCCAGGATTAAAAAAATCTCATAGTAACTGATTTTACACAATCGTGCTGTTTGCAGTCAAGGAGTCCCGTGGTGTATCTTTAAAGACCAAGGTCCAATACCGATACAATTAAAATGGGACTACCCTGGAGCTATACTGAATCCAATGCAAAAAGAATCATCACAATTGGTTTATTAGCAAAGAAGTTATAAAAAGCATGCAAACGGATGATGAACCTCCTTCTTTTTTTTTTAATCGGTTAATATTAACCGACTTCTGCTTAGTTCTATAGTAGGGTACCTTTAGGATTGACGTAATACCCATAATATCTCAATCTACACATCTGTATTTTTGGTTGTTAAGGAGTTCCCTGGTGTATCTTCAAAGTCCAAGATCCAATACTGCTGAAATTAAAATAGGACCACCTTGGAGCTATACTGATTTCAATGTAAAAAGAATCATCAAAATCGATTCATAATTGGCGGAATGATCGCGTAACATACATACAAAAAAAAACATACAGTCAAATTGAGAACCTCCTCCTTTTTTGAAGTCTGTTCAAAAATAGTTGAGGTGTCTCCTCTAGTACTTAGTGCATAATGACTAGCATGAAATAGACATGGCAACTTTAAGAGGACTACTAAACTACCTTGACAATTTTCTTTTGAAATTTCCTTTGCCTATTGACCTTGATAATAACACTATTATCAACCTACACGAAGGACCTAATATGCAGGATTTCATTAATATATATAAATAAAAAGTCATTAATACTATTTTAGCGTTCATTATCCTACATATATCGGCTTAGCCCTTAAATAGAAAATTTAGAATTTATATTGAAATATGGGCTTGTTTCAAATTATTTGTTGGACATATGAATACATTCAATTGAATTTAGTTCAATACATTATGTTTAATACATTGTTACCTTTATTTTAATACAAAGTTTTTATGAAAAATTGGGCTCCATGCCCGTTCTTCAAAAATTTTCTGTAAAGCAGCCATATTTTTGGGAGTTCTCTCTATCTATCTATCTATATCATCACGCCAGTTCCCTTGTGGGGTAAGCAGAGAGTACAGAGTTCCAGCAGGTTCTTTCCTTACAGACCTCTTTGGCTTCCTTCACTCTCATAGTTGGTACACGCTCGCCGGTTAAAGGAGTTTTGGGAGTTCACTGTTTAAACAGCCTTATGAGTGAATTATTCACTTTTAAATATCTTTGATATCTTTACCGCTATATTAGTGTTTTACGTCTAGCTACGTATGGACAGTCAGCACACCACATTTTTTCGGTATGCAGTGCCTCACACAACCAGCGTACCACTGTGTTAGACAGACAAAACGCGTCTGGGATAGTCTACTATAAGGACCTTTTTAGCGAAGTTTTATTAGTGGAATGGGAGCCATGGAACCCGTTACTATATTTTTAAGCTACTAATTTGTAACGTGCGTTGAAATATGCAGCATATTGTTTAAGGAAATTTAAATAGTTGTGTAGTGACTGAATAACTACTGGTAGCTCTACCATAAGTTACAAAACTTTCTCTCGATATTGTGCTTGTTTTATATGAAAATATTGTACGGCGCCTCTAATGAATATACGGAAAAAAATTAATTGCGATTGCAATTGATTTAGAAACGTAAAAGAACTCATGGTAGAGCTATTGATCACTGATCTATCTATCTATATATATCATCACAACAGATCCCTTGCGGGGTAGGTGGAGAGTACAGAGTTCGAACAGGTTCTTACCTTACATACTCTAGCTTCCTCCACTCTCATAGTTCGTCTGATTCTAGTAAAATAATAGTTATTTGTTACCAGTCTCTTTTTATAACAAAAAAGCCTCCAATTCAACTACTTTAAAGAACTGTACCAGAAAGTATTTCTATAACATGAATACGTTTACAAACATGAAACTCAGTGCGCTTATTCTCTTACCATTAGACCAAGGCGACGTCAAACTTGATACTTAATTCTGTAAGCACTAATATGGTGCCTAGTTAAACTAGATTCATTTAGCTCCATTTACATAATCATCAAAAGCAGGGGACTTTTGAGGCTCAGTCTTTGTTTATAAAGATGATCAACACCACCAAAAAGCATTCCATCACTAACTGTCTATTAGTGAAATTGCGACCCAGTTCATAAACTTACAATACTGTAACTGTAACAACTATTTGTACATCATAGTTAGTTACATACCGATCCCCGCTCGCCGCTTTCAACATTCCCGCTTCGTATTCCGAGATTTAACCAGATGTTACAATTAATACCCTTTGAAGTCAATATTAACCAGTCTTAGGCACAAAATGTTTTCGTAACTTTGCTTAAATTTCTATAAATAATTCTGTAATAAGCATAATTTGAATAATTTCGCATCTTTGATTGCTTGTAAGTATTTAGGTAAAAAATTTAAACGGGCAGTTTGTAAACAAACTGCGCAGTTTACGCCATGCCCGGGATTTGGTAGATGATTGTTTAACGGTTTTGCCTAAAAGAGTTCATATAGCTCTGACAAATTTCATTTAAGTTATATTTCATAAAAAAAGAAAATATCACTTGATTTAACGGTGAAGGAAAACATCGTGAGGAAACCTGCATACATAAGAGTTTCTCGAAGGTGTGTGAAGTTCGCCAACCCGCACTAGGCCAGCGTGGTGGACTATGGCCTAAACCCACTCAGTTTGAGAGGACGCCGTTGCCCAACGGAGGGACAATTTCATAACAGGGCTATTAAAAAAAAACACCGTCACGCCTATATTCCCCAAGCGGGGGTGGCAGAGGTGTACTGAGTACACCCACGTTTCGCCGACGATGTTAGGTCCCATGTAATAGGGGGCGAGTAATAGTTCCATGTAATAGGATATTGCCATATACCGGGCACAATTCCACACTCCGGACTCGTACTGGAAAGTTTTCGTTAGAAAAACTACACTTGTCCGACCTAGGATTTGAACCAGGACCTCGTGATCCCAAAGCGATGCGCTTTGCCACTAGACCAACGAGGCAGTCAACAGGGCTTATATTATTATTATACCTTTTATATAAAAACGATGATGTCTAATCTAAACATTGTTCATTTATTTGTCAAGAAAAAGCGACAACTGTACTTCTAAGTAGATATTAAAATAAGTACCTACATTACAGAAGACAAAGAATTACGTTTCATTACTGAGAAGCGTGTGAGGAAAGAACCTATTGGAACTCTGTATTCTCCGCCTACCCCGCAAGGGATCTATTGTAGTGATATAGAAAATAACTACATATAAAGCCAATAACAGATTTTCACGTACCATAACGTAAATTTGTGATAGAAACTTTAACGAACCTGTCAACGAATTCACGTTGCCTATGAATTCATTTAGTAGTTAGTACATTGGAAAAGCTTAATGTTTCGCCGCTCTGATACTCTTAATAGCAAAGGGATCAAGACAGATCTCGTTGCAAACATTATAAAATAAAAAATAAACACCTTTACGCCCATGATCCTAAGCGGGTGTGGCAAAGGTGTACTGTGTACACCCACTTTTCGCCCATGATGTTATAATATTATCCCTGTTAAGAAACTGTTGAAAAGATGTAAAGTTCCATGTAATAAGAGGTGAGCCTAGTGATACCGGGCACAATTCCAGATTCTGGGAATTTATAGATAGAAAAACTATATTTGTTTTTTTTTGTGTGTGAATGATCTACGCTATTCCTGACGCCCTCACTACCCTCGAGCCAGAATGGCAAGGGGGCAACTAGCTCAAGGGCGCCTCAAGGAGGAATGGCCTCGGCTTGAGCAGTCGCTATGGGGGAGGGCGTATACTAGATGGTTCGCCGTTTTGCTCTGCACCGGACGGCGGGCAAGGGATTCTTCGATCTCGCCGGCGAGGTCAGTGTCTAATACTGTGTGCAGTATTTGTATCCGAAAGAAGGGATTTAAGGGCATCGGGAGGGTTGGTGAGAACATGCCGCGGACGACGGTAGCGACTGATAGGAGGGGAGCTAGGTTCGTAGTCGGCGGCGGCTACGATTAGCGGATTCTTATGACTGGACGTAACAAAGACGCTAATAGGTTCGAGACCGAGATCGGAATGGAAAAAACTACATTTGTCCGACCTAGGATTTGAACCCAGAATCTCGTGATGGCAACGCGCATTATTCGCCACTAGACTAACGAAGCAGTTGAGGTATAAATTATTAAAATCATTACTTGCTCACAACATACAAGAATATATGACATAAAAGCATCTTGAAACACGGAATTGTGTCACTGTATTAAACTGCCACATACTCATATATAAGGGCTTTGTGGAAAGGACTTAGCGAATACTGACTCCATTAAACTTTCATAACACATCGCGGGAAGATGTGGGTATAATCGACAATGCTGTACAATATTAAACCCAGTAGGTATACTAATCATAACGGATCTTGCACCAAACCCTTGTGTTTTGACGTCACGGATTTGAGTGGAGATGTTATCATTGCCTGGATTAGTGTGGAAGTCGTATCATCACATCCCGATCTTTTTAAATCATAATTTTATATATGAAAATGTCATGCGTAGTCATATATAGGATAGAATCATTAAAGCCCACGGTAAAATGTTATTTCTTGTATTATTACTTCTCTAAATTTCTCTTTCAATTAAAAAAATAAAAAAGTATCTACTAGCTTTTTAATCGTTGGCATAAAAAACTACAGTCCCATAAGGAACTTTTGGCCCTTCTGAATCGGAACTGACGTAACATGGCGTTTTTTCAACGTGCGCTTTAAAAGAGCTGTAAGCGCTATTTAAAAAACGAACAAACAAAACATTTGTTTAATTCCAGTGCTTTACGAACGCGTGTTGAAAAAGCGCTCGTACGAAAGGGGTCAACTTAATTTGACTTTTACCATATATAATTTATACCTATCGAATTATAGTCATTATTGTCGGTAAGTACCTTACAGCAATTTATAAAATACTATTTTTAAATAATACGATAAGTGTTATCGTTCAATTAGAGCATTTACAGATATAGCAACATTCAATTAGAGAAAAGATGCCGTTAACACGTGCCACACGACCTCCTTTGCTTCTCAAGTGCTTATCTCGGCGGGTCGATCCAATCACAGCAGCTGTAGTGCCATTACTGAACCAGGAAATACTATAATCCTTGATAGCAAAACGAAACGTTTGTTTGTTTTTTCTTTTCCCGATCGCAGTTCAATAACTTGACTTGGGGACTCGATACGCCAGCAGACTACGTTGGAGTATTAAAGCAAATATCGGTGTAAAGATGTAAAAAACATTCTTCTCGGAGATACAAAAAGAATGACAAAACAGATACAAAGGGCAAAGTCGGAAAGACCTGGACTATCTTACCACGATCAAATAGAATGTGTTTCATTTAACGGACAAGTCATGAGCCACCGTGTTATCACCATGAATAGACCGTGCCTTATCTGATGAACAAGTCTTGTCTCCGTGATTGGCGAATGTGTGTGAGGAACTATGAGGATGGGGGATGCGAAAGTAAGGAAAGATTCTATTAAAATTTTATATCAACAATTATTATTTATAACAATCTTTTAACAGTACTATGTGGTAATACTAATTTGCTGTGAGAAAGAAATGTGTGTTTACTTTTATAGTTACAGTACAGTCTAATTTCTCTCTTTCCGGCTAAGTATGATTAAAATAATGCTGCTGATGAGATTGCGCTAACCGCCCTGTAGCTGTACCTTGACTTTTAATTTCTAATACAAACCTCAAAGGATTCTTCCTTTCAAAACTCTTTCGCATCCCTATCCCTACAGTTCCTCACACGTTCGCCGATTACGGAGACAAGGCTTGTCCATCAGATAAGGCACGGTCTATTGATAGTGGTAATATGGTGGTTTTTGACGTGTGCATCAAATTAAACACATTCTATTTGATACTGAGTTCTTAGATTTACGCGAATATTACAAATGAAATAAAACTATTTTTCGAATTTTATCGCGGTTTATTTTGATTTTTAAGTTCCCGATGTTTTGAGTGCTTTGCAGCACTTATGGTCACGGGAAGGACTGAGGTGTTAGACGTCCAAAAGGCATAGTTGTTCCGGGATACCCTCATACTTCTTAATTATTTTTGTTGTTGGTGATCAACGCAGAATGAGCTCACGGTGTCTTGAGGTCTTGCAGTGTTATGCTTGGTTTTGGATTTTATTATATCGTATTAATTACCGGAACACCGGTTCCGGAACAACTATGCTTTTTGGACGTCTAACACCTCAGTCCTTCCCGTGGCCATAGGTGCTGCAAAGCACTCGAAACGTCGGGATCTTAAAAATCAAAATAAACCGCGATAAAATCCGAAAAATAGTTTTATTTCACATTCTATTTGATCCTGGAAAAATAGTCAAGGACTTTCCGACTTTGTATTTTGCATTGTATGTCTGTTTCATCATTCTTTCCTGCGCCATTCTATGCCTCCGAGAAGAATGTCCTTTTTCATCTTTACGCCGATACTTTTCTTAGCACTGGAACGCGGTCTGCTAGCGTTGTTCCGTACATTTTTTGCAAAGATCGTTTTCGACCGCGTTTTCTCATGTATATTATGTTTTAAAATCTAAAGCAAGCAGCCAATTGCTTTTTATTTCGTTCATATTCACTAAGGGCGATGTACATTTTTTATACAAATCGATATCGAGTGAGTAGAGCTACAGTAAGTTATTTTACGTACGTATTGTTCCTATAGAATCGTAATAGCTCTTATTCGCTATAACCAAATACAGCACGTTCGATAACTTTGTGAAATGACCGTGTAACGGTATGACGTAATCCTCTGGAGTACCATTAAACTATCATTTCATAAAGTTATCGCAACACGCCGCGTTACGTGTTTAATTGGTTATAGTTAATAAGGGTCCAAAAATAGTACTGTAAATCCATATTGTAAAGTTGTTGTTAAAAGTCACATATTGTGCCCCGTCAATTTGCTGGCCAGAATGTAGTAATAGGTTCGATTCCCAGGATGGATAAAGTGTTAATAGGTTTCTGGTAGTAAAACGTAAAGTTTTAAGACCATCTCAGCAATGTTTACGAAAGCTTAAAAGATGAAATAAGTATCTACATGTAAATTAACTGACTTTTTAAATATTGACTGCCTACCTCATTGATCTAGTGGCAAATAATGTGCTTTGCGATCACGAGGAACTGGGTTCAAATCCTAGGTCGGACAAATGTAGTTTTTCTATCAAAAAACTCCTTGTGTCAGTCCGGAGTCTGGAATTGTGCCCGGTATATAGCAATAGGCTCGCCTCCCAAAACATGGGACCTAACATCGTCGGTGAAAAGTGGGTGTACACAGTACACCTATGCCAGCCCTGCTTGGGGAATATAGGCGTGGCAAAGTTTATTTATTTAATTATTTTTTAAACTATATTGCCCACTGATAGGCAAACGTCTCCCCTATACCGTTCCAGACCGATCTGTTTTATCAGCCGTTTCCGGAAAATTCCTTTAAAACTCATACCAGTCGACACGCCAACGTTTCCTGGAACTGCCCCGATGTCGATGTCCATGAGCAGGTAACCATTTCGTGGCTTATTTCAAATATTTATCATAATTTTTTTTACTAACCAAAATTTTCAACCGACATTGAACCATATTTTTACAGGAAAATAAATTTACTATCGTGACTATTACTCTATGATGAGTAAACAAATTCCAAGGTATCATTATATTGTTATCCATTCAATTTCGCATAAACTTACCACACGTCATGTCCTTGAACATTAATTTATTACGGTGAATATATAAACATTATAAAAACTTATTAAAAACTGAACCAAACATTTCAAAAGTAAAGTAACATCAATTTATATAATCCCACGGCTAGACAAAAGCCTTTTTTTTAAAAAAAAAGGTAAGAAGGATCGAGGCACGTACCAGTCTTTTTAACAAAACTATTATTATCTCACTTCGGTGTAAGAAAGAGATGTACATATAAGCAGTTTAAAGCTCTGGCTATAGTAGCCCGTCAGGTCATACTCCACAATCCGAAACCAAAGTCGATTTGTGTATGCAGTTTGTGACCATCTATTGTTGAAACTTCTCAAGCGACCTATACCTTAATATGGTTTTAAATTTGTGTCTCGACAAACCATCCCGCGGGGATGTCGTACCTCATACATCCCAGATCTGAGTATGACGTCAGCTGAACTTCTAGCTAATTATGAGCAACTTTACACTAATGATCCATCCGAACACACAACCAACTTAGGATCATGGTTAGTGAGCCGCAGAGGAAAACCGGTGACTACAGTCACAATTATTGATATGACACCTAATAGCTAGAAAGCGTGGAATACTATTCAGATGCTCACTGGAAATACACCAACTGCCATTAATCAAGAACAAGTAACCGCTAACAATGTAGCACACCACCTTCTACTTAATAGTAAAACACCTAAACGATTACCAAAACTCATAAGACCAGCTGCACCAAATTGTTACATTAACAACGATATACACAAACCTTTCGCACATAAATAATAGTTCTGGTAATCAAATCTTTAAAAACGGCAAGTCGACAAGAGTGGATAACATAATGGTCGAACAGATTAAACACCTTGGCCCCGTCGCAGTAACCTGAATCTTAAAATGATTTAGAAATGCCTCGAAACAAAAAGGTTCCCAAAATTGTGGCGGAAGGCAAAGGTTGTGGCACTTTTAAAACCTAGCAATTCTCCGGATTCCTTAAAGTTACAGTCCTTTTTCCCTTTTATGCCATTTTTATAAACTTGTTAAGAGGCTTCTCCTCAACCGTCTGCAGACAATAATAGATCCGAAACTAATTAGTGAACAGGCAGGCTATAGACAGGGATAGAGTTATTGCGGTCAAGTACTCAGACTCACTCAGCATATCACAGACGGTTTCGAAACCAATAATATAACGGGTCCGGTTTTGGTTGATCTATCCTCCACATACGACACCATCAACATTGGTAGACTCCTGCAAAAACTCGAAGACCTAACCAATGATTACAGGTTCGTCCGAATTTTAGTTGAACTACTACGTTACCACCGTTTTCAAGTCCATCTTTTCAAGGAGAAAAGCAGGCGGTGCTCATTGAAAAACGGACTGCCACAAGGGTGCGTCCTCGCACCAACTCTCTTTAACATTTTTACAAACGACAAACCGAGCAGCCCGTCTACAACTCGTTTCATATATGCGGACGACCAGGCATTGAAAACCCAAACACCTACCTTCGAAGAAGGTGAGGAATGTTTGACAACGGCTCTAGACGAACTTGAGGCATACTGCGATGCAAACGGTCTCTGGCCTAACCCATCTAAAACTCAGACCTGTACGTTTCACCTTCACAAGCGACTAGCTAACCGGGCCCTCAAATATAACCTGGCGTGGAGTGCCTATCGAGCACTGCGACTACCCGAAATACCAGGGCGTCAAGTCGCTTACATTTAAACATCACTGCTACAAAACTAAAATGAAGGTCGGGGCACGAAATAACCTACTCCACCGACTGATAACAACTGTATGGGGTGTATCATCTAATGTCCTCCGAACAACAGGTATGGTGTTCTGCTTCACTGCTGGAGAATACGCATGTCCAATGTGGCATATATGAGCTCATGCTAGACTCGTAGATGTTGCACTAAACGACACCTGTCGCATCATCACTGTATGTCTATAGCCGTCTCCTCTAGCCATGGTCAATCCTCTAGCAGGCATAGCGCCACCTGAAGTTCGGCGAGATGTGACCTACTCTATAGAAAAGTCGAAACAAGAGTTTGACACCCGACACCCCTTGCATAGCCACCAAATCCCACAAATTCCTCTCAAAAACCACAAAAGCTTTTTAAAATCTACTCAGTCCGTGCAGAATCTCCCAACAGCGGCTAGACTTAGACAATGGAGAGAAAAGAAATCTCCACCGTCTTACTTTGTCCCATGTCAAGAGCAACTACCGTCAGGGCACCAACTACGATGGCCGGTGTGGAAATCTTTAAATCGGCTCCGCACTCAGGTAGGTAGAGGCAGGCAAAATCTGTGCACATGGGGGTCAGAGACCCAAATTCAACAGCCTGTGATTGTGGTGCGACCTCACATATTATGTCGCACTTGCTGGTCTGCCCTTTGTGCCCCACCACCTGAGCTAAGTGCGATCACGGACGGCGCGATTGTGCTAACCACTCACTTAGCGGGACAGATATCAATCATTGATACGAAAAGAAGGAGAAGAATAATGCCAAAACAAAGTAAACTTTACTTATTTTTGAAACATATTACACTAACGCATAACAAATTAGATCTATATAGACCCTTTTAATTTTTTAAATAATAAATTATCCGAGTGTGACATCCTTCCACAGACAAACCGAATAGGTTTAGTGGAACCTAATAATAGATGTGTGAAAAAAAAATATTATCTGTTATTATTACTTACAGTTTCGATAAAAAGCAGTGAAGTAATATATATGGACAAGCCATAAGTACAAATGTAACGTGCTATTCCCAGGACATTAAAATGGAGGTCGGTCATTGTACAAACCACAATACTCATATACTACCTGTCCTAGTCACAGTGGACATTAAAACGGCGAACCGACCGCAAGTTGATTATTCCCACAGACAAACGTTTCATATCCCTATATATTACGTCATTGATAAAAAACTACCTACAAACAAGCTACAAACTAAAATTACTATCGAAATACTTCAGTAACCTGTTTCTAAAACAAGCAGTAAAACTCAACAATAAAGCTTATAAAAGTAAAATATATTTCATCAGGAACAAGTGTATTTTAACTTTTAATAATCCAAGCCATTAGGTACCCATTTCGCTTTATAGAACATAAGATCTTGAGTTTTGCATTCTGTTGCATACTAAGTAGGTGGTCTAGATGGCTTGGTTTTGCGGAAACTGAATCAGTAGGGAAACTGGGTAAACGAGATAGTAGAAAGAATTTATAGACCTACATAAACAAACAAATTCAAATTTTGTATTGAAAATAGCAGGCTACAAACAACTGAACGAATATTTCGATTAGTAATAAATACAGTTGAACCACGAAAGAACAACAACGAAGGAAGTGCCAAAGCTTCGCCAGCACGAGAACCGGCGAAGACAAACCTACACAATTACAAACTGAATAATACTGCAATGCACCTCTATCACACATACATATTTTTAGTTATTACAAAAAAATTTATCCTCTTATATGATGCAATAGCCTGAATTCCATTTTTAATGTTTAATGAAGACGTCGCTTGTCAGAGGATATGCGTATTCTTGACTGCCGTGCGTTAGCTATACACTGATGACTACAACAATCCTTACTAGGTCTGGATGATGGAGTAAGAGCTAATTCTCTATTACCTTGATTTGTGAGAGAATACCGTATCCCAACGATAGGGCTTATTGGTATAACGCAATTTATTGCCAGTCGCTAACAACAAAGGTAATTTTGATCGGATTCTGATCGTGTACTGGGCGGTTAAGTTCTTTGGCAAACAGTTTCTCTTTTTCTCTCAATCGTTCCCTCATGACTGAGGCTCGTGACTCTGTTGCTGGACTTCTATATAATTTGTCTCCATCTGCTGCGATCACTTGTCAGGTGGAGCGCTGTGCTGACTGGTATCTCGAGTTGTTTCGATATCTGATTCGACCATCTCTTAGGGCTGCACCCCCTTGGTCTCAACTTCTCTATTTTGCCTGTCACCAGTAATCTCTCCAGGTTATTACTATTTCTTCGAGATAGACAGATTTCTGGTAGTAGAATACCCCGATAATTAGACGCGACCCCAAAGCGACTCAGACGTTTATTATCGGTCGCTTGTTGCAAGTCGTGTTCATTTAGCCTTTTATTCCGTCATTGTGTTCCAACAAAACACTTCCTTATCTAACATCAAGTCGCAACAATAAATTGTGACCGTCCTCTTATACCATGAGGGTTGTTTATTTCGTTAATTCATGACTTTTTAATTTCATTACGACCGTCACCCTTTAAGAAGATTAAACACAAATTGAACGGGTTGTGACCGTGGAACTGTATTTGGTGAAGTAATTATTTTTTGTTAGGGTGTTCAGTTTAATGGCCGGGCGACATGTGGCCGCGGGCGGGACTCGAAGGGCAAGGGATTAAATGTTATAACATCAGTCCAGCCCCGAACATATGGAAAACTTGTCACGATGACACGACCTGACCTTTGTAATTGATACATAAACACACACAGCCGTCCCAGCTGACACTCACAGAACGCTATCAATTTATGGCTACTGTAATAATTAACTCACGAAAAAACTTTTCTGAATAAAGCCCCTTAAGGAATTTCTAATTTGCATTTTTAAATATTTATAAGGAATAAATTTACTTGTGGCCACTCGTAAATTAAAAAGAAATGTAACGCAATATTTGTTTACTACTCCGCAAGAATTATTCCGTGATTAATTTGAATAGAGATGTCTCAATGTACTCGGAACCAGAACGTCCTATAACTTAATTATATGGCAACCCAAATTGAGTCTGTCAAAACGTAGCTATATTTTAAAATTAAATTTCGAGCATTCCATCCATTTATTAAAGTTTGTTCAATTTACGTAAAACGACATGCGATCGCGTGGATTGTACCTAAATTCGGCATTACCATTCATGTGTGTGCCTGGACAAAGTCAATTATACAGTATGGCGGCTGTAACGGGTGCTGGCAATAAAACGGCGAGCGTCGACGCTCATTCTCGATCACTTTGATCGGCCCGGATGTCACAGTCGTTTAGAACAGTTTCGCCAGTACCCACCAATAAATACAGTTTAATTTTAGATTAATTCGCTACAGCCTCGGGAGCACTAACTCATGGCTCTATAAAGTAATCTGGTGACTTGTTTATCGCACTAGAAATGTAACGTGTCGTCGGAAAAGTGGAGATTTAGAACAATATCGGGAATTATGTCGCGGTTATACGGAAATAGCATATCGTGACAGTGAGCAATAAATATTTTAGTTTGATAATTTCTTTGTAGATGAATATATAAATGACTATTCATGTATATAGTTGATTAGCTTCCGTATCGTGGACAGTAATCTAGCTAAGTATACATCAGGCGCTCGTAGCGCTGTGCGACCGCGGTATTCTTACCGATCACAAAGGTTAAGCAGCGTTCGACTCGGTCGGCCTGAGATGGGTGACCGTTTGTGGCATTTTCATATTCGAGCGTCTCCGTGCTTCGGAAGGCACGCTAAGCCGTTGGTCCCGGTTACCACTTAATGTGGTAGTCGTTAAGCCGAGTTGGAAGCCTTAAAGGCGGCTTGATAAGTTCCAACAGCGGGTGGCCACAAACCTGCCTCCACCAATCCGCACTGGGTCCGCGTGGTGGAGTATGACCTAATCTCTCTCACCTCGAATTGTGAGAGAAGGCCTTTGCCCAGCAGTGGGCAGTATAAGCTGATATTATTATACATCAGTGTGTTATTTTTTATGAATGGTTTGTTTTAACAGAATAAGCTGCTATGCTTTTCCTATTATAAATTCAGAAAATGAATACAAGGTGTTTTGTTGTGTGTGTACCACACACATGTAACATAAAATAGACAACAAACACCTTGTACCAAACAGTTTGTGATCGGAATAAATAAAACTATCCAATAGAAATTTTCGAAAGACCTAAAATGGGCCCAATGCTCACCCTAATCACGCCGAGACCAAAAATACATCTACAAAATGTAGATGCTCAATATACTCCTATGCCTGAGCCTATGTAAAAATATGTATAAGGCACATATGTATAGACATTCAGTGTTCGTCAATATTTCCGTTGAATACCGCAGCTTCAAACGCAATTTTTGATTGATCTGAACACCGCAAAAATATTTTATTTTATCGTGGCACTACCGCCATATTTCCAATCACATAGCAATGAAAATAAATGTTTTTTTTTTAAGTCAAGTAAGTTTTCTGTTTATATCTATTATGGAGACAAAAGGTTGCCTCTTTTGACGTCAGGATCGACTAACCAAAAAATTATGAGTGATGAAGTGAACATGAGAATTGTTTTTTCAATAAAAAAACAATGCCTATTTGTACAGTTCTGCGATAACTGGATTAGAGCGATATAAAATATTATCTTAGAATCGAAGGGCATTGAAACATGTTCTTGGCCAAAATAGGAACAAAGTCCTCATATAAAGACATTCCATCATGAACTTCTTCATTAAATAAGACTGTATTTAAAAACACAATGCACATCTCTCCGTTAATCAACCGCCATCAACTTAAACTATGGTTAACATCAATTAGCGACATACCACGGTAAGCGCAATATTTTTCAAGAGCATACGAATAAATCTCGCGCAACACAAATAGAATATGGCACGCGGAGCATTTATTTATGGGATCGTGATCACTAATGACGTGTGCCATACGCATAAGACCATAACTCCCGGATAATATTAACATATTACTGAGGCCTAAGCACGAACAATTTGACGTTACAGTAATACTGTCAAATTCATGGGTATTAAGAAAATATTTCTTGTAATTTTATAGCGAAAACACAATTAAGACATCTTGCTTAAGAAATCCCTATGGCCACCTTCCGGCTGCATCAGACCCTGGATACCCTCTGATAGTACTTATCAAGACAATTCTAACGAGCCTTAATACGAGGAGACTATGTTGTGTAGTTGTAATTTTGCTGTAGCTATAATCCAGCTGTGCCTGTAGGGACCGGCTCCATATTATTTCATTGTCACTGAAGTAACATACGTATCCCAAATTACAGCTCAATGAGATGCAAGTGCTTGAAAAACTTGTAAAAAGGATAGCATACAAACTTGCTAGTGTTCGGCTAACAATGTGCTTGTATTATTTTTAAACCGATTGACGTTAGTGTAACGATATCGAGTTTATATGCCAACCTTTTCACACTACTAATCAGATGAATATAGGAGAACGTAAGAGCACGCTTTCTCTAGAATGTCACTATATAACGTCCAATTACTCATGGAAAGCCCTTATTTTACTTAGGGAAAATCCTTCAAGTTGGATTTCTACTGACTAAGAATCCGGATCCGGGATCTCCTCGAGGAACGCACTGGAACCCCTCTGGAGACAAGGTCTCGCCCCTCCTTTCACAGTCTACCACATCCTCTTTAGTACTATTGTTGTAATCTTACTTTCCCGTGAGAAAGAGACGGAGCTGTAAACTGCATACATCCAGTAAAGGTTTTTTTCGATTAATTTTTTTTTGGGTCCACCCAACCAACTTGCTTTGGGTGAAAACACTACTGTAAGCCATGAAAAGGCTGATCATTAATCGCGGACTGGATTTCATCATATATAATTTGTTGAATGCTTGTGCATATTTAATATACCCATGACACCTTGTAATACTTTCTAGTAAAGAGCAACCTTTAATTAAAACTGAAAAAAAAAACACAGTGATGTGCTGAAGAAAGACTACTTTTACTTTGACAACCTCAAAAGTCCAATATCCAACAATACGGAAAAGACACATTTCTCTCAAAACAACCAGTTGGATCTCATGATTTATTCCGATCCGATCCCCAAAACCGATCTCCAGCTGTTTATTTTACTATTTAGTTCCTGACTGATCAACAAAATGTATTTTGTATTTCTGATCGGATTCAACTTTTTTGGGAGGTGGATCAGATCGGAATACAAAAAAAAACTGATCCGCTAGGATATCAAAATTGGGGGACCCGATCAGAATTTTTGGGGATTGGACCGGAATAACTCTGAGATCGGGATCTCAGAGTTATTCCGGTCCGATCCCCAAAAACCGATCACATGTCATGTGAACAACCAGTTTCTGACGGTTTGAATAATGTCATCAAGTTGGATTGGATATTCACAAAACAGATGACCGAAGTCGTCAAATTGTTCACATGTGGGTAGTCACGTCGTTAAATTTATATGAGCACGTATTCGTAAACAACCTTACTCAGATTCTAATAAAATATGTCTTCAAGAAAAAATACTATACTTCTCGGTAACCTAGATTAGTTGGGATAATTATTAAGACGCTAGGCTTTTTTCGTTAATTATTGTTTATTATGAATTCCTTGAAACGAACTGAAGGATGACGAAACTGAGAGCTTACCACGAAAATTTTGACGGAAGCGTAACGGACAAACTTTATTCTAAGCGTACAAATTAACTAAATAAAGATGAACGTGACAGGACGCGTTCTTGACAAAAATGAAAAGATGACGATATCGGAAATACCGCTAGGTCTTCTACCGTGATCAAAAAGACCATGTTTATATGATGGACAATTATTGCCGTCATCAGCTAGTGTGTATAAGACCAGCTATTAGAGCAGAAGACTAGAGAAAAACCCCCGGAATGTATTTGGCGTGATGTCATATATACAAGCTGTAACATAATAAACGCAAGACCTAAAAGTAATTTGTTCTAAATCGGTAACTGAATCGATTCCAACAATTTTTAATGTATTTTACATTTTTTTTTAAATTTGCAAAAAAAACTTTTACTCCTTCAGTGCGCTATAAAAATTAAATTTATTCTTGATTCATAGCAAGAAGAAGATTCCAAACGCATTCCTAAAACTTATTTCTCAAAATCAACACATACACGTACAAGTTTCATTGTTAATTGGGGTATAAAAGTGCTTTAAAAAAGGGTAAAAACCTATAAATTTGAAAATTTGGTTTTCGTTTTGACTTTATGAAGCAATTCTCTAATCGGGGTGTCTGAGGTCTTGCGTTTATTATGTTACACCTTGTAGATAAATAGGTATTTTGACAAAATTCATCAGGAAATTTTTCTTAACATTTTCCATACAATTTAACTCTTTATCGCAAAGCAAATGTACGAAAGAACTTTTTACTGAAACTTTTATAAAAGGAAATAACGTCACTACAAAGTCGCAACGAGGCGCAGATGTCGAACCCGCAGTCATTTGCGACAATCGTCCGGCGCATTGACGACTGATTGCTTAATTGCTTCGTTTAATCAATTGACCGCTTGAGAAACGCACTCCCGCGCGGACGCCGCTCTGTTATTAGGAACTCCTCCGGGTCAATAAATCCCCCGATTAGAGGTAGGGATGATTAAATAAATAAAGCATGTCGATAAATACCATGCTTATATATTTTTTTTATTTATTTTTAACTGAATCAATATAAATATATCGATACAAATGGAAGAAAGGCTTGGTCCAATGGTTAAGAGCTTAAGCTGCTCCGCCCACTGGATCAAGTAGTCGCGAATTCGATCCCAGCACGGGGCATATATTTGTGTGACCTACAAATATTCGTTTCAATCGAGTAATTATGTATGTATATTTCATGTTTGTCAACACACAGCAATAATTTCTAGCGTGGACCTACGTATATAAAAATAGTTCTCCATGTTTTAAAGGTCATAACACGAAGCAAAATAAACGACAAAAAAAAATATTCGTCAAAAAATTAACCATTTGTAACTTGAACGAGCAAAAAACAGCACTCTTCCCCAATGTTTGTATGCAACACATGAAATTGTGTACTGACACGCGTTCTACAAATACATCAAAATATCAAAATTGTTATTTACTAAATTCTATATTCGAAAATTATAGATTGTCTTCATATCGAAATAAAAACAATTATTTTATGAAAAACGTCGATATTTTATTATATCGATATATTTGGCCCAATCCTAGTTCGAGGACGATTTTATTAACGAATCCGTTGGCATGTGCTCACCAAGCGGGTAATTAAATTATATGTTACGAAACGATAAGGTTATAAATAAATGTAGGTAACAACATCTTGCTAACGATAATTTATATCAGCCGCCTCACGTGAGGATGGTAATTTGATCGTAACTCAAGGAAAACAATAATGTTACACAATGATTTGCTAATTTTCATAATGTATTTTATGTTATATTGCCAATCACACGGGGAAGTATCTGACTAAATAATATAACTTTTTAAAAAAGGGACACCGACTTCAAAAAGAAAAAAAAAATATTTGAAGTCTGTGCCACGTAACCGGCTACACCGACTGGCACTGACTTCAAATATTTAGTTTTTGCTTTTTGCACGTGAGGCGGCTGATATAAATTGTCGTTAGCAAGATGTTGTTACCTACATTTATTTATAACCTTATCGTTTCGTAACATATAATTTAATTACCCGCTTGGTGAGCACATGCCAACGGATTCGTTAATAAAATCGTCCTCGAACTAAGATTGGCCAAAATATATCGATATAATAAAATACCGACGTTTTTCATAAAATAATCTGTTTTTATTTCGATTTGGAGACAATCTATAATTTTCGAATATACAATTTAGTTCATATCAATTTCGATATATTTAGATATTTGTAGAACGCATGTCAGCACACATTTATTTATTTTACAATTTTAAGCGCCAAGTGAATTAATTATTTATATCCCTTTATTATATTTGTCTACTTATTTCTACAGTAAGGTATGTACAGGATTGGTATAATACTCAAAATAACTGAATTAACACATTCGTGCTGTTTGCCGTCAAAGAGTCCCATGGTGTATCTTCAAAGTCCAAGGTCCAAAAGCGATAAAATTAAAAGTGGGTCCACTTCGGAGCTATAATGAACCCAATGCAAAAAGAAACATCATAAACGGTTAATAAGCAAAGATGATAAAAAACCACAGACGAATTATGAACCTCCTCCTTTTTTGAAGTCGGTTAATATTCTACTTAGTTCTATAGTAGAGTACCTATAGGGTTGACGTTATTTCCATAATATCTCAGTCTACGTATGCGTATTCTTTGTCGTAAGGAACTCCTTACACCAAGGAACTCCCTGGTGTATCTTCGAAGTCCAAAGTCTAATATCCATGAAATTATAATGGGACCACCTTGTAGCTATACAGAATCCAATGCAAAAAGAATCATCAAAATCCGTCTAGGATTGACGGCAATATCGATGAACATACATAATAAAAAAAACATACATACAGAAGAACATAGAACCTCCTCCTTTTCGAAGTCGGTTAATAACTCATGGGTATTATTCCAAAACGTGGACTTTCGATAGTTTTGGTACTAAATCACCTGGATTGGTCCAGGTGCTAAGAAAGTTCTTATTACATAAAAATCTTTTTAAAAAGAGGTAAACTGACTTCATAGAGCAAAAAATAAATATTTGAAGTCGGTACCGGTTAGTGCAGTCGGTTAATTAGCACCGACTTCAAATATTTATTTTTTGCTTTATGAAGTCGGTTTACCTTTCTTTTAAAAAAGGTTTTTATTATACAATTTTAAGTGAAGAGTGAATTATTTACTAATATTTATATACCTATATTATATTATTTTGCTGAGTTGTACAGTAAGGCACCTACAGGATTGATATAATAACCATAATCTATACATTCGTGCTGTTCGCCGTTAAGAAGTCCCCCGGTGTATTTTTCAAGTCCATAGTTCAATACTGATTTCATTAAAATGGTACCACCTCGAAACTATACTAAACCCAACGTAAAAAGAATCATCAAAATCAGTTCATAGATAACGACGTTATAAATAGAACACAGACGAATTGTCAACCTCTCCTTTTTTAAAGTCGGTTAATATTCTGATTAGTTCTATGGCAGGGTACCTATTGGATTGATGTAATACCCATAATATCTCATCTATCTACGCATTCGTATTTTTTGTCGTTAAGGAGTTCCCTGGTGTATCTTTAAAGTCCAAGGTCCAATACCGATGAAATTAAAATGGGACCACTTTGGAGCTATACTGAACCCAATGCAAAAAGAATAATCAAAATCGATTCATAATCGGCGGAATGATCGCGTAACATACATAAAAAAACATACAGTCGAATTGAGAACCTCATCCTTTTTGGAAATCGGTCAAAAACCAAATAAACCACTGCAATCCGTAGTTTTACCGTAGTAATATCGCTCGCGGACGTCTAACGCGTATGCGTGTAATTCTCAATTTTAAACTTAATAATATAACTCAGTTTTGTGTTAGAGCTAAGTGTCAGACATAGTTTTTATTTAAACAAAACTCAGAAAAATTGTAAAAGTCATTTTTTGTTTTCTTCTTACGGGTGTTTTATAAATTTTATTTAGTTTACTAGTAATAACTAATATTGCCTAGTGTTAGTTGCCATAGTTAAATAGCGCTAGGTTTTTTAATCTTTTAGATGATTATATTCCGCATGATTATCTCCTAACCTCTCCGAACATCATTTATAAAACTATTGTCGAAAATAAATGGAAGTAGGTACAAGTAAATGCAATAAATACAGTACATTATTGTAGGCTTTGTCTTAATATATGAGCTTATATTCATCGTGCTCTCATAAATAATAATTTTTATGTTACGCGCCAAAGAATGTAATGAATGTGTTCTGTTGCTTGCCAGACCCTTCCGACAAAAAGTATTGAATTTTATTAAAAAAAATATTTATTAGAAAATCATGCTATGTTTCACTAATACGAGTACATTTCTTCTTCTTCTTTAAGTTATGGCTTCACACTATTTTTAAGTGTATTTTGCCAGTGTCCAGTGAGATATATAAACGTGTATGTTTAAATTAATTCAACTCCCCGATGAACTTGATGATAACGATGATAATGAAATTAATAAAGTACCCCACCCTGGATAGTAAAGCGGTGGATACTTTACATATCAATTGCGACGGCCGTTTTGAGGGAAGTCAAAAAGGCACGTTTTATCACTTTGTTACAATTACCTTCACTCATGCACATATATGAACACATAATGGTTAATATTCCACCAACATTACACATTATTAGTCGAAATAACACAAGATTTGGAAATTAAAACAAATTGACAACATCACTTTTCGACTTCCGGCAAAACTCCCGAGTACATTTAATTAAATGTCAAAATTAAAAAAAAACTATACATTGTCAATAAACGGAACGGTGCGACCGAATAATGTCATATTGAATGAACAATTTCAACAACCTACTTTACCAAGTTTTCTTTATTGCCCAAGTTAATTTGATGTTCTGGTGTTTTATCGTTAAGTTTACCGCTCATACATACTTAAACCGATTGTTCGTCACTTTTTTTTTCTCTTTTTTAAACTTGGCAAACTTGACATTGGCAGAATCATCGGTTAACGATGGAGCCATAGATTATAAATTGGATTGGATTGGAACAATTATATATAATAATATAATCTATGACGTTGTAGCACCAAAGGTGGGGATAATTAATAGATAGGTCATTGTTTTGTAATAAGGAAAATATGGAGGCCCTTGTTACCTAGACTTGATGTTACTGTAACAATCTCGACTTATACCATTATTACCTTGTTTTGGAATAAGACAGATAAGACTGAGCACTAAACGCAGGAATATGCTAAGAAGTAATAACAATAATAACTCTAGGTGTTGAACCCATGTTCCCATGCAAGCTTATCAAAACTCGTGAATCTTAGCGAGATACGTTATAATAAGTTGTTCATTAATTTCTCTACAAAAGATAAAACTGAAATGCACACATAAGTCAAGTTTGCATACATTGTGGAGATTGGTGAAACAAAAAATAATAATAACTAAAAGTTAGGATTAGCGAGATTAGCAATTAATTTTGTTAAATTCATATCCGCGATATGTCTGTTCGTAAGTGTGTGTGTGTGTGTGTGTTAATTTAAAAGTAGAAGTTTATTTTAACGTAAAGGTAAGAATATAAAGTTATCAAGTAGGAATTTTTGTAAACATGGAACGTTAAGGCGAACACATCAAACAGCGTAAATTCTTTATTTACTACTCATAGCTAAATACAACACGTGCTTTAAAAAGCGGTCTGATAAGTTGAACGATACATTTTAGATGTTAATACAATCTACAAAAACGAAAAAATATTGTAAAGCCGGGGTTTGCGCTCGAACATTTAGTAGCGAGCAAAACACAGACTGGCCCAACAAAGGACTCATATTTGTAGTGACTAGCAAGTTTAGCTACTGCTTAAATAGGGGAATTAACTTTAATTAATTTCCCTGAATAACACTGACCGTAAATTCAAGACGGCCGTATTTAAGGGCATTACTGACCTTGAGAATTTTTATTTGAAAATCTCTCTAGTCGGACCTCTACAACAGTGATTTAACAAATAATTTAGATATAAATAAACTAACTTTAAAAAATAATAAAATTAAAAAAGATCAATACAATTTGTAGTGTATATCTTAAGCTTCCCTTTCATATACATTTTATAATATAATACATTTCATATTTTATTTATTACATAAAAAAAGAAAAAAAATTGTAAATTCAGCATCCGCTTAGCCATTAAATAGAGAATTTACAATTTACATAAAAAAAGGGCTTGTTTCTTTCATTCTTCAAGAATCTACTGTCAATCTGACGTATCTTCGAGAGTTCACCGTTGTTAGTCTTAATTTCCCCCGAATAACACGGCCGTATTTAAATGGTTCATATTCAAAATATTTGCTTCGATTCTGACTGCAGCTGTTGTTCCCCGCTTTCACTATAGGACAAACGGTTGGCTGAACTTGGCGAAACTTTCATTAATTATCCAAGTCCAGACTAATCCATACACTGAAGCTAGTTCGTGCAGTATACAAGGTGTAACATAATAAACGCAAGACCTGAAAGTAGTTTGTTCTAACAATTTTTAATGTATATTACATTTTTTTTTTTAATTTGCAAAAAATGCTTTTACTCCTTCAGCGATAAAAAATTCAATTTATTCTTGATTCATAGCACGAAGAAGATTCCAAATGCATTCCTAAAACGTATTTGTCAAAACGCACACATACACGTACAAGTTTCATTGTTAATTGGGATATAAAAGTGCTTTAAAAAAGTATAAAACCTTTAAATTTGAAAATTTGGTTTACGTTTTGAATTTATAAATTAATTCTCTAATCGGGGTGTCTGAGGTCTTGCGTTTATTATGTTACACCTTGTATATATTTTATCTACCAATATTTTACCTACTTCTAGTTAGTTTCGTTCATTGATATTCCAAATTCGGTACAACTGAAACGGCTAACATTTGATTTGAATTGGGGTAACTGAAACTTTCTATTGTTGTGAAAAGCTAACAACTCTGTCGTACGCTATTACTCTTCAACTGGAACTATCAGAATATTATTTTGGCTCGTGGCAATTTATACCTACGTATAATGATTTTATATACATATACTGTCTCCCTTCTTCTTCCTCGTTCCCTCATTGCTGAGGATCGCGACCACGCACAAACAGTCTCCGGGTTGTGGTCATATGCGGAGTGCACCGCCCGATGCATGCTGCTACCCACCGCCTTCTTTATTGCGTCAGACTATCTTGCAGGTGACCTTCCCTGAGTACTTCTACCGTCCATTTTGTCTAAAATAATCTGCTTCTCCAGACAAATCTTTGAAGACCGCATAATGTGTCCGAAGAAGCTGAGGGCTCTTTGTCGGCAGATCGTGGAGAGCCGTGTGGTGATTTTAAGTTCTTTTAGTATGGACTGGTTGGTTCTCATTACAGTCCAAGGTACACGGAGTAACCTTCACCAACACCACATCTCAAAGGCATCTAGCTTACTGCTATCGCGGCTTCTCACAGTCTAAGTTTCGGCACCATACAAGAATACAGAGAAGACCAGAGCTCGAACTAAGCGTACTTTGGTTGTTCGTCGTATACCTCTGTTCTTCCAGATCTTGTCGAGGTTAGGCATAGCGCTTTTGGCCATACCATGGCCATACTGTTTCCCTAGCAACTCCTTAATCTTAAATTATTCATCGGGAAAACGGTGTATAACTTTTTTATCAAATATTAATTCTGTTTCAGTGAATTTGCTATGTAACTGGAACTGTCACATCGATGAAACAATGTCCACTCTTGTAGAAAATGTAAACGCTGTAACAAATATACATTGTTGTTCCGTCTGTCAAACAAAACGTGCGTGAACTAAGGGTGACTTACAGTCTGATTCATAACCGTACAGCAAATTCAGATACATAAAATTATGGTGTCCCCACCACAACACAAATCCATATCTCATAATTTAAATAAGCGTTTGAATTGACTAAAAAAACGTTGTACTGAGTTAAATTTTATCTTTATAAAAATAATGTAGCATGAATTGAAATCCTGGATAATATTAAGATGAAATAAGTATGACATTAATTAAACGATGGCTAATTCTTTGTATATTGATGTAATATTTTCCTACCTGAATTTCACATATCTACTAAAGACAAAATGGCTGACCGATGTATTAAATTCAGACCAACTATGCTATACCATATTATGTGTATTAAATTAAATTAAATTTGATGATATTTTGGTACAACATAAAGTAAAGTCCCTTTTTTGCATTAGCGATGCAGCTTGAATTAACAACTTCCACACGATAATTGCCACAGATTAAACATTATAATGATAAAGCCGTGCGTCATACAGTATTGTATTTATATAAATTATATAAATACATTTTATACTATTTTTATACCCTGTATACTCTGAGCTATTTACTGTCTATAAAAGAAGACTAGCACAGTAAATAAAAACAATTATTTAAAACTTTAAAATGTTATTTGCTTCAAACTATGATTTTTGTGTTATGTCAAGCGGAGAATTATGACGATTGATTGATGACGACCTAAAAAAAATTACCGTTCATATAAATACCCTTTCTAACAAGCGGCCTATTTCAGAATTATTCATTATTCATACCCAAGTATTCATGTAAAATCGCAACCATTTTACGCCTCTACAAATGTCACCAGTTCCGTTTATATCTCGTGTTTGTTATTAGATCGATATTGGCTCAACACATTCTCTCATCAATGGTCAGCTATTTCTGGAATCAGTGTTAATCTAGACTTGGTTCAGCGTAGCTAACGAGTATCGACCGCCTTCGCTTCGTCTATTCATAAAGTGTAAGATTGCTTTTAACTGAAACTTGCGTCTAACTGCCATCATTATGTGCGGTTATATAAAACTGAATACGAAAGGAGGGAGTTTTATCTTTAGTGCTTTAGTAGAGATGAGGGTTATATTCAGGTATTTGTTTTGACCACCCGTAGGCCTAATGGTGTATATCAAGGCTTATAGTTAAGAGATCCTGCATTCGAATTCAAGGACTTTAGAGGTAATTATTAATGTACAAAATAGTTAACAATCAGCAAACTAATGTCGGCAAGACTAAGTAGAGACTACTCTACTTAGTCTTGCCGACATTAGTCTTGCTGATATCACTAGATAGCCTAGTGGTTAGACCGTTGGACTGCAAAGTCAGAAGTCTCGAGTTCAAACCCAGGCACACACCTCTGTCTTTTCGAAAGCATGTGCATATTAAAAATTAATTATCACTTGCTTTAACGGTGAAGTATAACTCCGTGAGGAAACCTGCATGTCTAAAGTTTCTCGAAGGTGTGTGAAGTTCGCCAACCCGCACTGGGCGTGGTGGATTATGGCCTAAACCCTCTTAATTTGAGAGGAGGCCCGTACCCAATAGTGGGACAGTTTCTTAACAAGGTTAATATTATTATTATTAGAAGACTAATGTCTGTTTAATTAATAACTCAATTTATACTATTGATCTGGATAGAGTACCGTTTTTTTGTGATTTTTTTCAGTAGCAGTCCTTAATCTGAATTGTACCGGCACATAAGAGTAATTGACTCGCCCCCCATTATATGAGGACCTAACATCGTCAGCGATAGATGGGTGTACATAATATCCCTGCTACTCCACTTTCGGGAATATCTTCTTCTTTGTCGGTTCCTCATGACTGAGGGTCGTGACCACCACAGTCAAAGTTTTGCACAAGCGCTTTCCAGGCTTTCCGACATTCAGCCTGCTTGATGGCATCTGGAATACTGGTGCTCCTGGTCTCTCTGATGACGTCTGTCCATCTGGTTCCTTTTTTCCTTCCACGTGGCCAACTACTATTAGCTTTTCCAAGTTATCTGGTTCTCGTCGGGCCACGTGTCCGAAGTATTTAAAGAGTCTCTGCATGCAGACTGTAGACAGGCGAGTCTTGATCTTTAATTCTGTTGTTCTAATTTGTTCGGCGTGCAGTCTATGGCATGCCCAACATTTTGCGCCAATACCACATTTCGAATGCATCTATTCTCGATCGGATACGGGCCGGGCTAAGACCAGGTCTCAAAAGCGCACGTAAATATGGAGAAGATAAGGGTGCGCATAAGTTTTATCTTGGTGTTCCGATTGATGCTTCCTCCCAATCTTCTGTAATCGTTTCACCGCCGATTTTGACATCTGGGCTCTTCTGATGACTTCCCTGTCACCCAATTAAGGGAATATAGGAGTGACGGTATTTTTAAATTTATTTTACTACCGATTTCTACTAGAGAGATTTTGAATTGTATTATATTTTTTTGTTATATTAAAAAAAAAACGTAGTTCCACGCTAGGAATAACTTCTGTGTCGTGGGTGTGTTACTCACTATTAATCGTTTAATAATAAGAAACACTCGATTAGAATAAATTTTCGATTACCCCAATAAAAAAATGAGCGAACTCTTATGATAATACGACAACAGGTTTTCTGGCTATCAAAAGCTGTGGGCGTATTTTTTCTCATTACTTTAATAGCTCTAGTGACAAGGCAGCTATTTGACGTGGTTTTTTGAAGCAGAATAATGTTGTTTTTAACTTTGCTCAAGTGTATTTGCAAGAAAACTTAAACTTGAGCCCTGTTTAATAATATTGATGACTGGTGATAATGACAGAACTTGCCTCATTTTTCAATAAATCATACAAAACACTTTTTTATTCCGTGTACAATACAAAACAACACTTTTTGTGATAATTTTATTTATTTACTAGCTGTTACTCGTGATTTTGCCCGCGAAGAAATTAACAAAAAAAATGTTTTTCTAAAATTAAAGTAACCTAAGTTACTTCTTATAACATTTGTTATCTGTCAGAGATTATCGGGACCAAACAGACAGACAGACAGACTGAGACAGAGATTTTTTTGTTTTAAGTACGGTATATACTTTCGTAAGCGTTTAGTAAAAAGCTGTTATTTTGGCATTACAAACAGACACTTCAATTTTATTTATTTAGATAGATGTATAAATTAGATCGTTTTCTGACAATTATATCGCTATCTTCATCAATCCGCACCGAGTCCGCGTGGCGAAGTATAAGCTAATCTCCCTCGTTTAGATTTATGAGAAAAGGACAGTGATATCCCACTGCTAGGAAAAGTCCTTTTCTCTATCCTGATATTATTATATCGCATTACCGGTTTTATTAAATAGGACCCATGAAGCCTAGATTGATCACAGACTTACTTATAGAGACCTGAATGAATATCGTCATAGTCAGTCCCTTTTTTATACTTATCTTATGTATGTAGTTATTTACGTATACATGTATGTATTTATTTATCTTTTATATATATTTAAATACTTACATATACCAATAACAGCGTACGCCACCAACTGCCCTGATTACCAGGTTATCTGAAAGAAATTGCTCTTAACCTATTGTATCAGTGTCTTATCACACATTTTTGCTTTATAATTTTGTTGATGTACAATAAAGAGTATTGTAATGATCCACAAGCATAATATTCTATTAAATGTCTGCAACATAATTTGAATAGAAGCAAAATGTGAATAGTTCGTTAGTTCCGACGAAATTGGCGTAGCAGCATGAAGTAGGTAATAATGCCAAACTTATTACTGTCTTACGGTTGGCGAGGAGTTTCAGGAGAAATGCAGGTGCCGCAAACAACGGAACTTTCCAAGAACCGACCTTTATACTTAGTGCAGCAAGATCTTACAACTTTAGATCTACTTTTAATGAGCGTTTTGTGATTTTGCTCTTGTTCAAAACCTGCCAGAAAAACTAAGGATTTATTTCGCTTCATTAAACTTAGCTCGGCTCCACAGATATTTGAAGAAAGTTTGTGATCATTTTTATTTGGATTTCTGTACAGCTAATAATAGCCCCGTCAAGAAACTGTCCCACTGTTGGGCACGGGCCTCCTCACAAATTGAGAGGGTTTAGACCATAGTCTATCACGTTGGCCCAGTGCGGGTTGGTGAACTTCACACACCTTTGAAAAACTCTTAGGCATGCAGGTTTCCGCATAATGTTTCCCTTCATCGTTAAAGCAAGCAAGTTTTTAATACGCACATATTTTCGAAAAGACAGAGGTGCGTGCTTGGGTTTGAACCGGAGACCTCTGACTTTGCAGTCCAACGGTCTAACCACTAGGCTATCACTGCCACTGTTGACTAGCTTGAATCGTGCACTTAGGGCCACTTGCACGAACCAGTGCTAGCGTTACCTATTGACTAACTCGAGCTTATAACGTTAAGTTGAAGGCAAATAACGTTATAACCTCGACTTAGTCAATAGGTAACCCTTACCTTGTTTTTCGCAAGTGGGCCTTAACGAATTCACGCAACTATACGCGGTAGACATTAAATGCGCAATTATGTGCAATCTATCTGAATTCACTCTCCACAAATGCGTTATTTCCTGCGTACAATTTTCCCACCAGATGCTCTTTACTAGGCAATAGCAAAATACAAAAACACCTATATTCCCCAAGCAGGGGCAGCAGAGGTGTACCCTTATACACCCACTTTTCGCCGACGATCTTAAGTCCGAGGGGTTGCCCCTATTGTCATTTTACCAAACATAATGCTAGACTCCAAACCGATACTGGGAATTGTTCTATAATTACTTTTATTTCAACCTATTATTTGAACTTATAATCGCTACGAACATTATTCGCACTAGACTAACTTGGCAGTTGCCACTGATAAATACGAACATCCGCTACTGATTCTTACAAATTGCTTATACAAAATTTGAAACATAACTGTAACAAATTTATTACAATGCTACATCCTACTATCACAAATGTGTTTTTTCTGGATATTTAGATGTTTGTTACACAAAAACGGCTGGATGAAATATGGCACACAGATAGTTTATTACATGGATTAACACATAGGATACTCTTTATCCCAGAAAAATGTTAGGTTCCTGTCTAAAGTCAACGCGGACAAAGTCGTGGTGAGGACATTTTAAAATCTTTAATTTTAAAATAATCTAACATCACAACAGGATTACATAAATATTTGACTCTACAAAACATCATCTAATATAGAACACGGATAAGCGAGAAGGCAGGCATTAAAAATGACATTGAATAGTGCACTGCAAGTCAGCATAGTTACCCAAAATAAAGTTCTTAACAAATATATGGGAATCATAATAATAAAGACTGCCACGTTGATCTAGTGGCAAAGCGCATCGCTTTGTGATCACGAGGTCCTGGGATCAAATCCTAGGTTGGATTAATGTAGTTTCTCGACGAAAAATTTTCAGTATGAGTCCGGAGTCTGGAATTGTGCCTGGTGTATGGAAACGGCTCGCCCCCTATTACATGGGACCTAACATCGTCAGCGAAAAGAGGGTGTACTCAGTACGACTCTGCCACCCTCGCTTGAGGAATATAGGCGTGATGGTGGTGTGTTTATAGTAATAAATATTCCTACCATAATTATTCCTACATAATCCCGGAACACGCGTGTTTAGATAAAACATGCCATGAAAGGCAATAACGTCGATGAAACAGCCAATCTTAGCAATTGAATTTTTACTAATAATATGAAACATATCAGAGAATTTTGGTTAAATTAGAACATCTGAAACACTTATCTGAAGAACAAGTCAAAAGTCTCCCTAACCGGCGAGCGTGTATGAGACGATCTATGAGAGAAAGAACACGTTGGAACTCTGTTCTCTCTGCCTACTCCACAAGGGATCTGGCGTGATCTGAAACACTTACAAAGTTCAGAATTAATCCAACTTATTCGGAGATATACATAATGTGACTCTTGTATAGTAAAAATTTAAAACTAAATCAAACCCCAATACGTGTCTTCATAATTTTAAATCTACTTTGTCTAAGAATGCAAAATTGTATGTGCCTTATTCAACATCTCTCCAACTGAAATAAATTCCACAAAGAAAAGAATAAACGGAGTTGAACAGGCCTTTATTTGCTAGGTCCAAACCCGGCGGGTTATAATACCTTTGTGAAAATTATCATGTAACAGTATTCCGTATGCCGCTGAAGTACCATTTCACAAAGTCGTAACGCAGCGTTACGTGTTTAATTGGTAATAGCGATTCTTCAATCGATATTACCTATATAACGAAAGTGCATAGCAGAGATGGGCATAA
Organism: Phalera bucephala; assembly: GCA_905147815.2. Lineage (NCBI taxonomy): Eukaryota > Metazoa > Arthropoda > Insecta > Lepidoptera > Notodontidae > Phalera > Phalera bucephala. The sequence continues at coordinate 25,222,176 of LR990613.1, read as the reverse complement.
TGTAATCATAATAATGATTAACGGACGAATTAGCGCAGTGGTCAAGAGCTTAAGCCGCTCTGCCCACTGCGTCAAATAGTCGCAGGTTCGAGTCCCGCACGGGACAAATCTTTGTGTGATCCGCAATTATTTGTTCCGGTCTGGGTATTTGTGTATATGAATTTTCATGTTTGCAAACGTAAACGTAGTGTAGGGCTACGTTTAAAAAAAAAGTTAATAATGATTACATTTGCATTTTGTACGATTCAATCATGATTCAAGATTAAAAGTGTAATCGTAAACGTTGAAGATTTCAAAATGTAATGGTAATAATTAATACTCCATCACGCCTATATTCCCTTATCATTAATCTGATTACATTTTGCCCATCTCTGCTGCATAATAGAACCGTACTGCAAGTTGCATACTACAAATGCACTTTTGTACATTTGTAGTGTGCAACTCGCAAAACGAAACAGCAATTTTGTTACAATTGTAAATGTTTATATTCATGCACACTAGGATCCATTACGAGATCGGTTGGGGATACGGTGGCTCCTTTTTTAACTCAAGGGAGCAATATTTAAAACGATCCCCAACCAGAGGGGAGAGGCCGAGAAAACTGCCTTTTTGGACTTCTACTGAACTAAAACCGCATTGGATGATCCATTCAGCATGACTACGGCTGCCTTTCTAACTTGACTACTTTTTGGGGAGCAAACTGGTGCCCCGATACACACGCGGTACTACCGTTTTTGGTATTTACATAGGAAGAAATAACCCCTTATCATTAGGAAAAGATAAGATAGACACCGTTTCGCCTATATTCCACGATATTTAAAGTTATTATTTTGTTAATAGCATATCATATAAATAATGTCTTTAGGGGAGGCCTTTCTTTTACTGTTCAGATGATAATCTATGATTATGGCATCATACAAAATATTTCAGGATTAAGGGGAAACCTAACCCTAACTCCCAAAAATAGGCTCTATTTACAGAAGATTGTTGATAAATCTTCTGCGTTTATCTTATAAGAAATATATATAAAAATGCTATAATGCTATAAAACATACTTGAAAAAAAGCTGAAGTTATAGTTTATAACTTGTATGGATGACTTTTTTATTTTAATTAATTACGAGTATTTTGTTGGTCTAGTGGCAAAGCGCATCGCTTTGTGATCACGAGGTTCTGGGTTCAAATACTAGGTCGGACAAACGTAGTTTTTCTAACGAAAACTTACCAGTACGATTCCGGAGTCTGGAATTATGCCCGCTATATGGCAATAGGCTCGCCTCCTATTACATGGGACCTAACATCGTCCGCGAAACGTGGGTGAACTCAGTATAGCTCAGCCACCCCCGCTTGGGGAATATAGGCGTGTCGGTGTGTATTAATTATATCTTAATTACTTGAAAATTAGCTTTTTGGGTCTTCTAGGTACACTTTTTATTATTATCAAGGTCATTAGACAAGGGAAACTATCAAACAAAAATTGTCAAGGTCATCGATGTTAGTAATACTCTTAATTACGAGTATATACGAAGAAGCGGCTAGAGACGAATTTTACGAACATTTGTACTATAATTATTCTAGTCGCATCCTAGGCGGTTTAATTGACTTTAATATATTTATAATCTTGTCACCTTTCAAATCTTTTAAATAGCGTAGAATAGAGTCAATTTTTAATTACCACTGTTCATTTATGCAATGCTGGGAATAACACGACTCTACGAACTCTACCCCTGCTAAAGCCCCTCGTATGTTAATACCGTGTTATACAAGTGTATACTCCGGCCTCGTCTCAAATTCCCGACAATATACGTGGCAACTGACTGGCACCGAAAGCCCAGAGCTGTTTAAATCAAATAAACCGCATTTACAGAATGAAAAGTTTACTCTTCTAACCACGTAAAATAATACCACAGAACTCCGTAGAGTCTACATAAGTTACTACGGTTTTAGAATTTAAATTTAGATAGAGTTAATTCGAAAGGCTTTCGTTGCGATATTTAACTTGCTGCTAATTATATTTCTAGGAATAATACAAAAAACGAATTAATAATGTATACCTACCACCTACGTCGTGGTAATATTGTTACTTTTGGCACGGTCTAAAACTTTACTGTAAATAATTAAAATGTCTTAGACTGCCATAGTTTACTGCAGCTTATTATAATTACTAGTGGTCACCCATAGGTCGATATTCGACCTACTCTTTCATCGTTTGCTGGTTATGTTTGACATTCAGTAAGACTATAGACAAATAATATTAAAGACAAACATCAATTTGACGTGTATTGAGTCAAATACATGGTACTGTGTGTAATTTTTTTTCATGGATTTAATGTATGTTTTATGCATAATTTTAAAAAAATATTAGCATTCTGCACTCCTTCTCTATATAAACTATAAGTGTGGGAAAATTCATACTCCTCCGTCCGCGCAATTTTCGTTAAAAGGTGTACAAAGTTTTTGCTTCACGTATTAATATATAGATTTTAGTTTTTTAGCGCTTTTTGAGTGTACAAAAATGTTGGTATTCAAATAATGGATGTTATTATGGACTGTATAAAATCAAGCTCAATGGATTAGTAAATACATACATATATGACTGTGTCTTTATCTAATCCTTGCTTTGATATAAAGGCTCTTTTCTTCCATCATCAGCAATGATACCTGTAGGTATGTAAGCATGAGATTATAGAAACTAATTATTCCTTGGAACTTCAGTCCTCAATTCTTACACAATTGCTCCAAACCGCCTAATAAAAGTTATACTCCAAGTTTTACAAATTTAGTTTAGGAGTTTCACGACTGTATCTTGGATCTGGACAAAATGTATATATTCTCACAGGTAAGATCTTCGAAATATTCAAATTAAATGATTATTCCAATCTGCTAAGAAAATTTATTTTATTCCATTCAAAGTTTTACCATGTTGTAGAGACAAGAGTAAAAATATGGAGCAAAAGAAATATACTTAGAAGTAAAAGATCTATATCATCATAACATATCCCTTGTGATGTAGGTAGAGTATGAAATTCCAACAGGTTCTTTACTTACAGACCTCTCTGGCTTCCTCCATTCTCATAGTTTATCTCATACACGCTATATAAAAAATACAGACTAAAATTAACCGTGAAAATCAAAGCTATAGATGAAACCAGAAACTTAAGAAAAAATAACAAAATTGACAAATAAGTCGATGTTGTCATAGAACACAGTTTCATATAATATTATAATATTAGCCCTGTTAAGAAACTGTCCCACCGTTGGGCACGGGCTTCCTGTCAAACTGAGAGGGCTTAGGCCATAGTGCACCACGCTAGCCCCGTGCGGATTGGCGAACTTCACACACCTTCGAGAAACTCTTAGCCATGCAGGTTTCCACACAATGCTTGCCTTCACCGTTAAAGCAAGTAATATTTAATTTTTAAAACACACATGCTTTCAAGAAGACAGAGGTGCATGCCTGGGTTTGACTTTGCAGTCCAACAGTCTAACCACTAGGCTATCACTGTTTTTTCCCAATTTAAGTTACATATGCCAAACAAAATAAGTGGCATTTTCAACTTTCCTACCCGTCGATAAGGTTATTTATGCCAAATATAAATACTGGATTATAGGACTTTGTTCATTGGACACGTCGAAGTACAGTCGGTTTGAAAACCACCTTTAAAATTGATTAAAATCCTAAAATATGACATGATTGCTTTTTTTAACTTCTGAGTGTTCGTAAGAATTTAGATTTAGACATTACAAGTTTAAGCTTCTGCTTTCCACTTATTAACATCAAATCTAAATTACGCAACAATTAGTACTATAGTTAAAGGACGATTACGCTACTGGCATGATCCCGCTCATAATATAAGCTTACATAATTGGACGTTATAATTAGAGAAATTCATACGATAATACGTAATAATGTAATCGGTATCGGTCTAAAGGCGAAAACGCTTTGCTTTGAGCAGGATATGTGTTTCAGACATAATACTGAAAACATATTGAATTGCAATGCAAAAGTGAAATGATATAGGTACTGGGACAGCCAGGGTGGTCTGTAAGGAAAGAACCTATTAGAACTCTGTACTCTCTGCCTGCCGCGCAAGGGATCAACTTATCGATATAGATAGATTTTTAATGAAAGCTTGTTTTTACAAGCTTTTTTATTTTGTGATTTCTTGTTCAGAGGCAGCTGCAATATATTAACTTATCAATCAGAACTCGTCTAGGCTAAAATACCTAAGTGAAATTTAAATTTACAATGTACACCTACACATTTCGGTTCAGGTAATTCAGGAGTTCCTTCGTATAAAAACGATCCTACTGAAGGATAAAGTCATCTCTATCAAATAAAAGCATCATGGGGAACTAAAATGATTGTGTAATATTTGAAGGCTTGCCCTCTATTACATGGGACCTAACATCGTCGGCGAAATGTGGGTGTACTCAGTACACCTCTGCCACCCCCGCTTGGGGAATATAGGCGTGACTTTGACTTTAATTACTTCAGAGAAACGGTTCAGTTTTAACTCGCAAAATTTCGATCAAACATCCTTAAAAATTAAAACAAAAGCTTGTTACAAACAACATATATTCCTGAAAATGTATTGATACGTTCCTTATAAGAAAAATCTCTACATTTTTATATAATTTTGAATTAAGAATTTTGTTTCTTATATAGCGTTATGTTTACAATATAAAATAAAGTACTAAGTGTGCAATCGCCCTAAAACAATTCAAACTTACCCATAAGATCCTTACAAATCATCCATTACACGGCAAACTTCGCAAACATTCAAAACTGCACGACGTTTACAGTTCAAACTTCGAATGCACAAAATTATTCTACGTCACAGCACACCGTACGATACAAATTGCACAAATTGCATCCAATCTCCAAGAGTACTGCGCACTTTTCAGAAACTTATTCGGGAAAGTTTACGTGATCCGTAAGTTGGAGGGACGGGCCATGCGTGCGGGGCCGACAACCGTCGTAGCGAGAATGAATTGAGAATCGAGCTTAACCCGCCGCGGCGCTCGACCGTCCGTATCCGCCCATACGCTGGCACCACCCTCTTGTTGCCTGTACCGGCACTTCAATATTTCACTCGCATTGCCACTACCAAACTCAATGATCCGTTATTAAAAACATCCTACACACCACTTGTACGCTCATTAATTAACGGAAACATACTGGTATTTTTATACTAAATTCGAATTTTATTTTGTGGTAGATAACTTGAATTTAATTATAGGTATTGCTACTATTTTTATAGTAAAATCGATTATTTTAGCATTCATTATATTCTGGCAATTTACATACTCGTATTATAAACTGTTTGATATAACTTTTCGGTTCATCAAATTATGTGGTATCCTCATCCTACGTGTATTTTACTCACGTGATTGTTCGCCCATGAATCAATTGATTAATAGCAGTACACAATTTAAACGTGCTTTAAAATACATATTAACAGCCTGTATATTTAGTGCGTTAATTTGTATTCTCGCGAACTTGTGGAATACATAATAAATGGAGTAGTTAATTATTTTACTACCTCGTTGGTCTATTGGCGAATAATGCGCGTTGCGATCACAAGGTCTTGATGAAGTCAGGTGAAATGTAGTTTTTCTATAGCAAAATTTCCAGTATCAGTTCGGAGTCTGGTACTCGTATTATGCAGTTTACGGCAATACACTCGTCCCCTATTACATGGTATCTCACGTCATCAGCGAAAAGTGGACACAATGAACCTCCACCACCGTTTAGAGAATATATTTGATTGCAGACCAGATTAACCATAATTAAGGTGAAGAATACTCTACCAAGAGGGGATATAATACAGTGTACTTGAAGTGTACACTCGACCTGATCTCAAAATAAAACTAATTCTAGTATTTTTTTGGTGATTTTCTATCTTTAGCTGGAAGACGTCCACTGCAGGCCACACAAAAGCCTTCTCCAAGGACCGATGACGGGCTTTATCGACCGTTTACAAGCCACCTACATCAGGTCATTGGTCCATCTTATAAAGGAGCTGCCTATTCTGAATTGGCGTCAAGTAAATTCTACGAGAATACTAAACCACAGCTATATATATCAACTGCAGAGAAGTACCATGTATTTGTAATGGCACCGTGCACGAGGGAAAATTAACGAATACTCAAGCAATATTCTCGAATATTACTTACTATTCTAGGTGCATATCGCATGCTCGCAGACAGGCTAATTTCATATTGTAACACTCGTACAATTTACATAAAGTCAGACTTTTATGCACCGCTATAACAAATTATTATTGTTCACGAAATAAGATTTTATACATGGCTATGCAGATGAGATAGCTTACAGACACGGAGCAGGGTATTCTTAAAGGTAATTTTAAACTAAAACTGTGTATAACAGATATTACGTGGGATATTGCATTTTTTGAGTAATATGGTGTATGCGCTGGTTTTTTTTTTTTTAAATAACGTTGCCCCACACTAGAATTAATTCCTGTGTCGTGGGTGCGTTTACAAACATGAAAATTCACATACACAAATACCCAGACCGGAACAAATAATTGTGGATCACACAAAGATTTGTCCCGTGCGGGAATCGAACCCGCGACTATTAGACACAGTGGGCGGGGCGGGCTAAGCCCTTAACCACTGCGCTAAATCGTCCGTCATATCCGAAATTGAATCAAACCCCCAAATACAGTAAAAGATTTAACTTTTAAACTGTTTGAAGTCCATGATACAATCATATAAACACCGTCACGCCTATATTTTCCAAGCGGGGATGGCAGAGGTGTAGTTTTATGACTCCGCATTATGGCTGAGTACCAGTAAAAGATTCATGTTTTGTTCGTATATACAAGCTGAAACATAATTAACGTATGTTATGAAAGTAGTTCTCAATCGACAACTGAATCTATCTTTATGAAAATTATATATATCAATATATAATTTTCAAACTAACATAATATTATATAAATCTTACTTTGTTTTTATTATCAAATTTGATGTTACTCGTTCAGTCCGCTATATTAAACAAAATTTATTCATGATTCAAAGCAATAAAGGGGTTTAAAATGCACTCCTAAGACATATTTGTGGTTAATGGGTATCGAAGTGCATAGAAATTGTTGATAACTCCTTAAAATTGAACGTCTGATTTTTTTTTTGAATTCTAAGAAGTAGTCTAATTGGAGTGTCTGAGTTCTCGCGTCATATACGTTACACCCTGTTACACCGATCTGCATTGTTCTCCTATGTCCTTCGGATCACACTGTATACAAACAACCATGTAAAACTGAGTTATTAAAGAGTAACCGTGTTCTCGCCCTTCTTTGTAGACGTAAGATTCCAAATCAGTAGAAGACTGACGTAGTCAACATGTATAAAAACCTTTTCATTTTGATTTTGATTACCGACATATGGAGCGTGATCGAGTTAGCTAGCTAGCTGTTAATTGACATTCACACACCGTCACGCCTATATTCCCCAGAGGAGGTGGCAGAGGTGTACTGAGTACACCCACATTTCGCCGACGATGTTAGGTCCCATGTAATAGGGGGCGAGCCTATTGCCATATACCGAGCACAATTCCAGACTCCGGACTCATACTGGGAATTTTTCGTTAGAAAAACTACATTTGTCCAACCTAGGATTTGAACCCAGGACCTCGTGATCACAAAGCTATGCGCTTTGCCACCAGACCAACGAGGCAGTCAGAGGTTCCTCTGAATGTCAACAATTGACATTCAGAGGAAATAAGTGTATTGTTATTCTACTACCGAGAAGCTACGAATCCCATCACCAAACGAGTTTACCCTATGACAACCAGGGTCCTTATTCACTATGGCCAAACGAGGTGCGTTACGATAACTATCTTGATATATTTTTTTAAAACATAGCTCCACTATAGTAAATAGTTGTGGGTCACACAAAGTCCCGTCTGGAAATTGAACCCGCGACTTCTCAATCCAGTGGGCGGAGCAACTCAATCTCTTAACCACTAGACCAAACCGTTCGTCACTTCGTGAAATGAGTATAATGGTATTCTGTATGCCACTGGAGTACCAACAAACGATAATTTCACGAAGTTATCGTAACGCATGGCGTTACGTGTCTAATTGGTCATAGCGAATACATGCCTAGAGGGGTTAACGCGAAAATATTGACGTTAATGTGAGGCTAGCGAGAAAGCGTGCTGTCACGTTCATGTTTATTTAGCAAATTTTTAGTGTGACAAGGAAAACATGTCAGTTAAACAGGGTCACGATATTGTCATTTGTTTCGTGCTAAGCTCTCTGGCTTTCAAACGAAATTGACTGGTGCAATCTTTCCCATTGGACTCCTATTGGATAACTGGTTGGAACATTAATAGTTGGCTTCGTGCCGAATCACGAGCGCCGACCGAGGCTGTCACCGTGCTGTGAAAACATCTGTTGTCGCTAGTCGAAAACTTTTCAACGATCACAGTAGTCACGAGCAGAAAAAGAGTAGGAGGTACCTATTAAGTTTAATAAAATAAAATATTTAATACAAGCTTTTATAGCAAAAACACAAAGAAGATATCTTGCTTAGTTAAGGACTTCCTAAGGCTTCCTTCCGTTTTCATCATTAGACCTTGGACACTATCCCGGTCTGAAATACTCGTCAAGGCAAATCCAACGAGCCAAAACACGGCGGGGTTATACTGAGTAGTTGGGTAGTTCCACTGGCCGCTTTTCGGCTTCATAATTAGACCCTGAACACTATCTACTTGTATATATATGTACTTGTCAATACCAATCGAACAAGCCTAAAAACGAGGGGGTTCCGTTGTATAGTTCACATGTTCCTATGGCCACCTTCTGACTTCAGCATTAGACCAGCTCCATGGTACCATACATATTATTGCATTGTCACCGACTTTACATACGTATGCCAAATTTCAGCTCAATCGGATTCAAGTGCTTGAAATATGGATCACAAAATTTAAATGGGAAAGACAGACAGACATACGAGCATTGCAAGTTAAATAGAAGTATTTAAAAAAGTAATCCCCTTCTGGAGCAGTTAGATAAAAATAAGCACCAACTCATCAAGCTGGAGAAGCAGAGGTGTATGTGTACGTCCAAATTTCACCGACGATGTTTGGTCCTGATGGAATAGGGGTTAGCCGTTGCTATTACCTACGCCGGGCACAAATCTAGTCTCCGGACTGCCAATGAAGTCTTTCGATCCAAAACCATACTCTGTACTTCTAAGACGTGCCGGAACGATATCATGTAAACGATACGATGAGGCAGTATCACTTTTAATATTTCCCATATAATCAGAGGTAAATATTACACTAAACAGAAATATCTTAATTTTATATAATAATTTCCCTAGCCCTCAGGCTAGGTGGAGCGATGACCTTCGTAGAGCGGCTGGCAGAAACTGGATGCGAGTAGCCGAGGATCGTACCCAGTGGCGAGCACTTGGAGAGGCCTATGTCCAGCAGTGGACTGCTATAGGCTGATGATGATGATGATGATATAATAATTTTTCGAGGTAATCGAACGCCGAGCTCGCGTGGCACATTTTGGAAAATGTAGGCCTTTTTTTGAGTAAAAAACTTCGCCCCGCACTAGATTTTATTCCTGTGTCGTGGGTACGTTTACAAACATGAAAATCTACAAACACAAATGCCCAGACGGAAACAAATAATTATGGGTTACATAAAGATGTGTCCCGTGCGGAAATGCAACCCGCGCCTATTAGACACGGTGAGCGGAGCGGCTTAAGCTATTAACCACTGAGCTAAATCGTCCGTCAATGTCCTTTATGCAATCATCGTCTATACTAATGTTATTTTTGCGGGGTAATTAAATGCCGAATAACGTGCGAAGAACTTTATTAGGTGTTGTACACACAAAACAGTACGTCGAATGCAAGTACACACAAGCACTACACACACACTAGTATATCGTTGCTATGGTCGCCGGTGTATTCCACACAGATCGCTTGTTCTTCGATTTGATCGCGCACAGTAATAATAATACACCGTAACGCCTACATTTCTTAAGCGGGGGTGGCAGAGGTGTACTGTGTACACCCACTTTTCGCCGACGATATTAGGTCCCATGTAGTAGGTGGCGAGCCCATTGCCATAATAGAGGTCAAAACTATGCGAAATTTTATCTAGAGCGATAAAACATCTCTCACTTATAATCGTGACTGAATTAATTTACTTCCAGTGAAGTTCACTACAAAACTCTTTGAACATTCTGTTTTAAGTTTAGTTATGGTCTGATGTCTTAACGTAAAATACCTTTGCTCGTCGTTTATTAAAAGCTTTTCCGGAAGAGTCACCTCGAAAGACTATTTAATTAGCTTAATAATTGAGGTTATAATTTATTTTTTAATTGAACTACCTAGCATAATATTACGGTACCTGTTATGTAAAATGAAAATAAACACCATCATGCTTATATTCCCCAAGCGGGGGTGGCAGAGGTGTACTGTATAGACCCACTTTTCGCCGACGATGTTAGGTCCTACTCAATAGGGGGCGAGTTTCGGAATTGTGCCCGTGTGGCCATACACCAGGCACAATTCCAGACTACGGTCTGATACTAGGAATTCTTCGATAGAAAAACTACATTTGTCCGACCTAGGATTTGAACCCAGGACACACATTTTTCACCACTGAAATAATAAGGCAGTATCTCCTCCGCCGCGTGGTTCCCGGCTTAGAATAGGACCAACCCATCTCATCCCATCGGGTGTCGTACAAGGCGACTAAGGGAAAACTAGGGAATGGGCAGCAGCGTTCCCTTAGCACTTCGACGACCAATAACTGCGCTCGCCAACCCGCCTGCCAAGCGTGGCGAGTATGGCAAACACCCCCAATAATGGAAGAATGTAAGAAAACCAGCCCCCTAGTCCCCGGCGGTCCTGTTCGTCCTGGCCACGGTAGCAGCCATGGTAACGACAGGACAAGGGGTGCTAAGAATCTCCGGCAGAGATTCGGCTACCACCAACACCGAAAATTGGCCCTGGTGACATACAACGCACGCACGTTAAGGACAGATGAGAAGCTTGTTGAGCTGGAAGAAGAGATAAACAAGTTGCGGTGGAATATTGTTGGTTTATCGGAGGTCCGAAGAAAGGGCGAGGACACGATAACCTTAAAATCCGGCAACTTGTTTTACTACCGGGAGGGCGAACAGCAGTCCCAAGGTGGTGTCGGATTTATCGTCCACAAGTCACTCATAGACAACGTTGTGTCCATCACTAGTGTGTCGAGCAGGGTAGCGTACCTGATACTCAGAATATCCAAAAGATATTCGCTGAAGGTCATACAGGTCTACGCACCGACCTCGGCATACTCAGATGATGACGTCGAAGTTATGTATGAGGACATTAGTAGAGCCATACATACTTCCAAAGCACACTTTACAGTGGTTATGGGTGACTTCAATGCGCGGCTGGGCAAACGGGGCGATGATGAATTGAGAGTGGGGCAATTTGGATATGGGCAACGCAACCCCAGGGGTCAGAGGCTGGCCGAATATCTGGAGAAAGAGGGACTCTTTATGATGAACTCTTTCTTCCGGAAGCCGCCTCATAGGAAATGGACCTGAATGAGCCCTGATGGTTCCACAAAAAATGAGATAGACTTCATCATGAGCACCAAGCGACAAATATTTAATGATGTCTCCGTGATTCACAGGGTAAAAACCGGCAGTGATCACCGAATGGTCAGAGGCACATTAAATATTAATGTCAAAATGGAAAGATCGCGTCTGATGAAGTCTACGCTCCGACCTTCTTATGCACATATCCAAAACCCCGAGAACTTTCAACTCGAATTGGCAGACCGCTTCGAATTGCTAGACAGCAGCGCATCAGTGGACGAAATCAACAACAGGCTGGTAGAGACTGTCCATACGGTCGGGTCCAAGTATTTTAAGCCCCACCGTAAAAATAGGCCTCAAAAACTATCCAACTACACCCGAAACCTCATGGCTGAGCGACGTTCCATGACGCTCCAAACCTCCGATGATGCTAAGTCCTATAGGCAGCTCAATGGACAGATATTGAAGTCCTTGCGACACGATTTACGGTCCTTCAATACAAGACGTATTGAGGAGACCATAGAGCAGAACAAGGGCTCCAAAGTGTTTGCAAGAGACGCGTCTATTGGGCAAAGCCAGTTGACGAAGCTGAAGACGGAGGACGGAAACGTAACGTCGAATAGGTCAGAGGTGCTCAGGGAGATAGAGAGGTTCTATGGGCAGTTGTATACCTCAGTAGCTGAACCTGTTGTTGACTTGGTAAAAGACCCAAGAGCTAAGCTAACCCGACACTACACTGAAGATATCCCGGACATCAGCCTGTGCGAGATTGGGATGGCTCTCAAACACCTTAAAAACAACAAAGCGCCGGGTGAAGACGGAATTACCGCAGAGCTTCTGAAAGCGGGCGGATCGCCGGTACTTAAAGTCCTTCAGAGGCTGTTTAATTCCGTCTTGCTCGAAGGAAAAACGCCGGAAGCGTGGAACAGGGGTGTGGTGGTACTCTTTTTCAAGAAAGGTGATAACACTTTACTGAAGAATTATAGGCCCATCACACTGCTGAGCCATGTTTATAAGTTGTTTTCGAGAGTCATCACGAATCGTCTCGAACGCAGGCTTGATGACTTCCAGCCTCCCGAACAAGCCGGTTTCCGGAAAGGCTTTAGTACCATAGACCACATACATACGCTGCGGCAGATTATACAGAAGACCGAGGAGTATAATCGGCCACTATGCTTGGCGTTTGTGGACTATGAGAAAGCCTTCGATTCGATCGAGACTTGGGCGGTTCTTAGATCTCTCCAGCGATGCCGCATTGACTATCGGTACATCGAAGTGTTGAAGTGCTTGTATAATAACGCCACCATGTCAGTCCGAGTACAGGGGCAGTGCACGAAGGTGATCCCCATAAAAAGAGGAGTAAGACAGGGAGACGTCATTTCTCCGAAACTGTTTACGGCCACCTTGGAGGACGCCTTCAAGCTCTTGGAATGGCAAGGACTTGGCATCAACATCAATGGCGAATACATCACTCACCTTCGATTTGCCGACGACATTGTGGTCATGGCGGAGTCACTGGAAGATCTAGGACGAATGCTCGGTGACCTAAATAGAGTATCCCAACAAGTGGGTCTTAAAATGAATATGGACAAAACAAAAATAATGTTTAATGTCCATGTCGTACCCACCGCACTCACCGTTGGGAACTCCACTCTTGAAGTTGTCGACGAATACATTTACCTGGGACAGGCAGTCCGGTTAGGTAGGTCCAACTTTGAGAGAGAGGTCAATCGACGAATCCAACTCGGCTGGGCAGCGTTCGGGAAACTGCGCAACATCTTCTCATCCAAAATACCTCAGTGCCTAAAGACTAAAGTTTTTAGTCAATGTGTGTTACCAGTGATGATATATGGATCAGAGACGTGGTCTCTTACAATAGGTCTCATAAAAAAGCTCAGAGTTGCTCAGCGAGCTATGGAGAGAGCTATGCTCGGCGTTTCTCTACGCGATCGACTCAGGAATGAGGAGATTCGTAGAAGAACCAAGGTCACCGACATAGCCGTTAAGATTAGCAAGCTGAAGTGGCAATGGGCGGGCCACATAGCGCGTAGATCGGACGGGCGTTGGGGCAGAAAGATTCTAGAGTGGAGACCACGTATTGGCAAGCGCAGCGTGGGACGACCGCCTGCCAGATGGACCGACGATCTTGTGAAAATCGCAGGAAGTCGTTGGATGCAGGTGGCATCGGACCGGTTACGCTGGAAAGCGATTGGGGAGGCCTATGTTCAGCAGTGGACAAGTATAGGCTGAGATGATGATGATGATGATCTCCTATGTTTATATTATTATTCAGTATAGATTGTAGTACCTTGGATAAACTATGGTGTCACCATGCCTTGTCAAACTGTGCTTATACTTACACGGAATCCAGAGAACTTACCACGAACAGATTGATGTTAGCGTAATGCTATCGAGTTGATATGCCATCCTTTTCACACTGCACATTTACTAAATAAAACGAACGTGACAGATTTCTCGCCAACGCCTCGCTAACGTCAATCTCTTCGTATTAAACACTCAGTATGTCTTACTTCTAAAACTTATTCTTTTGACGCCCTGTCCGCCACTCAAGGTTGGATGCATCGAAACAATCTCTTTAAACCGCCTCATTGGTCGAGTGGCGTATAGTGAGGTGGGCGACAAAGTCTTGGGTTCGAATAACCGTGGTTTTTGTATCGGAAAATTGTCAGCAGCCGTCCGAAGTTTGAAATTTTACGCTTTATATTAACAATACGATTGCCCTCTGTTATTAAATGACCTAACAACGTCGGCGAAATTGGGGTATACAAAGTACACCTTTTTTCCTGGGGAAAATCCTGCATAGGACTTCCGCGAACCTCTAGGGAAGCTCGCGGGACGTGTGGGATTCCTACCGACTAAAAACCCCCGGGTGGCCGACATCAGCACTTTGGAGGGGCTCCGGGATCTCCGTATGGAACGCACCGGTGCCCCTCTTGTGCCGCGCTCCGAAGAGCCCGCCATCGGGGAAGACTTGATGACACGCTCCCCCCTGTACCGACGCGGTGCTCACATCATTTTTTTTATCGCAGCGAAAACCCTTTATGGGTACCCGTTCGCGTTCGGGGGACGCAGAGGGGTTATGTCGGAGTCCTTGATCCACTGACGATCAGGCTGACCCGGCCGTCAGTGGACCAAGTGTGCCGACTAAAAACCCTGCGGTGACACCGTCTTTGTCGCGAGTGTCGGGGATCACGGGATCGCCGTTAGGCATGCTCCGCGACCCCGACGCGACCTGCCCAGTTAAGGGCCCACCTCAGGCGTAAACTCCCTGGCGTAAGTACGCTCTCCCTCTACGTAGACGCCGCGTTGATGTCACCCAACGCAGCGTCTCCCTCTCGAGCTGGGAGGCAGACTCCGAGTCTGCCACCCAGATGATTCGGTAGAGACACCCATGTACCCGAAATTTGACTTCCGAGGCCATGGGTATCTCCACGCCCCCTCGCGCCACACGCGCGCGAACCGCCCAGCCGCCGCCGCGCCGCCCCTCTGGCGGCATGCAGCAGCAGTCGGTCGGCCCGGTTCGGCCGGGCTAGGGACCCGAAGGGGCCCCACCGCCCAGCAGGTGGTCGGGAGATTACCTACACTGACCACCGTACCACCAAGCCGATCTGCGCCACACCCCTAAGGGCAGGCGCCGGAACGGCGGCGCCATCTGCTGCACCCCACGGAGGGGCGCAACCAGGTGCCACAACCTTCCGGCTAAAGCCGGAGAAAAGGGGACCGGGAAGGAAAAAGGATAGGGAGGGACGGGACCGAGTGGGGGAGGGTAAGCGCATGACTGTTTTTGTTATGTCTGTTCAGAAGGACCAGACCAATAGCAGGCAGCAACCGCGAGCAGGATGCAGTCACACTTGCCTTGGGGATCGTCGCGACCATGCGCTACTCCCAAGACCACGCCAAATTGCTTGCCGGGACAGACGAGTAAAATAGGCGAGAAGCTATGCCACTGCGCCTCGAAGGACGCGTGTAGTGGGATAGCCTTTCGCCCGCCCTTGCAAAGTACACCTATGCCAAACCCCTAGTTCTAGAGGAACTTGGGAGTGACAAAGTATACATTTCAACCTCTGCTGTTTCTCAACCCGAATATCTATACAATTTGGAAACGTTGTACAAACTCGTCTAATGTAGGTAAGCTTGGCTATTAACATGTAACCAAAACTTTCAATCCCATATGTGAGAAGGCCTTTACGAGGGCAGGAGCTTTATTGAAAACTTATTTGAATAACATCCGGGTTCAGTATGTTAAGATAAATTAGGACCATTAATATTCTGAAACCGGCGAGCGGATGCGATGAACTATAAGAATGATGGAGATGAGAGAGGTCTGTAAGGAAAGAACCTGTTAGAACTGTGCACTCTTTGCATATCCTAAAAGGGATTTTGGTATAATGATGTAGATAGATTAATCAAGCCAGATCCCTAGCGGATTAGGCAGAGGCCTTTCTAGGCTCCTCCACTTTCATAGTTTGTCTTATACATGTTTGCTGGTTACGGAGACACTTGACATGCCCTTCAAATAAAATACGGACTATTTGGTCGCGATACACACTTAGTAGAGCTTATCTAATCTTATCGTTTTTCATTTCTGTTCGTAAGATTTCTATAATCTCCTTATTTTCACTTACCGCGAAGAGAAACTTTTTTTTATACTCTTTGCACTTCAAGAAGTACATCTTATCTTATCCTTTTGTTGGCTTAGCGGACTGAGGAGTCCTCAGGCGCTCTTCGACCCGATAGGATCTTTTGTGCTGTACTTGCCCTGGTGCTCTTACGTACCTGAAGATCCACATACTCCTTGTACTAACTTGTAGATTCCAGCAGGGGGAAAGAGCCGCAATTCCTCTGGAGTTGGATAGGCCACTCCCAGAAGGTTCATTCGCTGCGACGCAAGTGCGTCGCAGTTGCAGAGGATGTGCTTCATGGTTTCAGTATCTGTACCGCAGTTCTTGCATACCAAATCGCTTTTTTTCAGTATGTATGTAGTATTAGTATAATGTATGTATGTAGTGATGTCGTTATTTCTTCAGTCTAAGATTGTTGTGCAATAGCCATCACTTCCAAATAGCTGTTCTGTCTACACTTAAAGGAAAACATTATTTTATTAATTGACTTATTTTTATTATCTGTGGTCTTTTGGCATAATAAACTATTGAATAGTTGGTAGCACTAACGTGCATTAAAAGTTCGCTGTTCTGGAGTGTCAATTGAATTATGGTGAGATTTAAATAACAAGCTACAATAATCTACACTTATAAACTAAAGATAACTCAAATGAGTCAATTTCGCCTTTGTACATTATATCTCACAAATTTGTTCTCTTTTGTACAATAATGAAAGAATAAATAAATAAACAGATACATACCAACTGTAACTTAAGTAGGCTAATCAATAATTGCTTTTTGGTAGTGGTGAGACTAGGGTTAGTGACGAGAATTCCACAACAAAACAAAACTGTTACACCAAATCCAGGACCCTAACGAACTACGAATACAACAGTCAAAGGTATTTTGAAAAGCCTCGCCGTATTCGTAACACACCTTTTAACGTATAATCGGAGCTTTTAGTCCGTGTGACAGCCACTACGAGGGACAAACTTTATTGAAAGCTCATTTGTGCGATCTGTGTGCTAAGTACTGGTAAATAATGTAGGAACATCGGTAATTACCATTGACATACGTGATTGATATAGGCTTGGAGATAGAACAATACTTTATTATGTATACTGTTTTCAGCCAAAAGAGGTCCACTGCGGGGTAAAGGAGGCCAAAGTTCAAAAAACAAACCAAACGATAAAAATATAACGACAAAAATACACAGCATGGCCGCCTTCGCGTGAATAATAAGAATAAATCATCATCATCATCATCATCATCTCAGTCTATACTTGTCCACTGCTGAACATAGGCCTCCCCAATCGCTTTCCAGCGTAAACGGTCCGATGCCACCTGCATCCAACGACTTCCTGCGATTTTCACAAGATCGTCGGTCCATCTGGCAGGTGGTCGTCCCACGCTGCGCTTGCCAATACGTGGTCTCCACTCTAGAATCTTTCTGCCCCAACGCCCGTCCGATCTTCGCGCTATGTGGCCCGCCCATTGCCACTTCAGCTTGCTAATCTTAAGGGCTATGTCGGTGACCTTGGTTCTTCTCCGAATCTCCTCATTCCTGATTCGATCACGTAGAGAAACGCCGAGCATAGCTCTCTCCATAGCTCCATATAATAAATAAATAAATATAATTTTAAAAATCTGTTTTGAACAAACTTTTATTGCGAAAACATCAGGTTAGTAGTCTTAACTAAAAGGCAAGTCAAGAGTCTTCGTAACCGGCGAGCGTGTATGTGACGAACTATGAGAGTGGAGGAAGCCAGAGAGGTCCGTAAGAAAAGAACCTGTTGGAACTCTGTACTCTATGCCTACCCTGCAACTCTCATGTAAACTTAAATGGATACAAAATCAATAATACATTTGCATGTTATAAATTATTGATATAAACATAATACATTATTTTTATTATCTTTCTTTAAATTCGATGCGCAGCGGCACTAGAACGAATAATTTATATTTAGTATGTGTCCCAAGGGACCCGAGGCAGACAGGCATTACTAGTCGTAATGCTTGCAAATGTAATGCCCATCGCCATTACAAAACTGCCTGCTATAACTGTATAAATTTTGCATTTAGATTGTTTATGTCTCAAGTTATTACCTAAGGTATAATATTTGACTTTGTAATGATCGAACCTTTTAACATCTTAGAGGACAAGTTTAGCCTAAGACGAGAGAGAATCACGATCTGAACATTTTCGAACCAGCATTAATGAATATTAATGCTGGTTCGAAAATGAATTACTTTTGTTTTTTCGGTTTCATCTGTATTTCTGAGTTGCCAATTGCGTTAGCACATCAATCCTGAAAGTTGAAGCCCGAATCACACTTGCGAGAAATCTTGGTTACAATTGAGCAAATTAAGTCAAAGCCTAAAACATCGGGTCTCAGTAATAATGAGCTTTATCTTTAAAATTTAGCTCAACATAATGATTAAATATGTTCTTAGTGCTACTAACATAAAATTAAAGTCTTATTATTTATTTTGTACAAACCCTATATATTGAAAATATTTTTTAAACCTCTATCGATCTAATCTACCTACCACCGGATGGAAACACGGCCTCTACAGAGAAAATCAACGCGTCATATTTCATTCTTTTAAGTTTGAAGACTCTTTTCTAACTGAAAAGCTATGAAATTAAGACATCAGTTACACGTTTTTAATATATTAAAATATTACGTGCAGAATATATTAGATTGTAGATGATTGTAGATTATGATGATGAATTCACAGGTTGTAGATGAAGCTCTCACGTGATGATCTTTTTGTGGCAATTTTCACTCCATATTAGTTGCAAATTGCTTTAAATGTCTACACATTCGATGGCCCTTATTATAACAGTAAGTGAACCACATGCGGTTCCAATTAGGGAATCGTCCGGTTAGATAATTGGTGCGCAAATAAACCTTCATGATTTGTGTAATTTGGAGTGATTTATTAGTTTGGCCCTTAGCTGGCATCTTTTTATTTAATAAAAGGCACAAAACCACGTACGTACAATCAATTACGTACGTAAGTAACATTTGATAGGCAATTAACCTTCATTCCACATATGGAGAACGTTGTAAAGAAGGCATCAAGAGTACTGGGTTTTGTTATCCACAACTGCAAAGACTTTCGAAAATTGTCTACAAAAATTCAACTTTACAACACTCTTGTTCGAAGCGGGCTGGAATATGGCAGTACAGTATGGCGTCCTCACTTTGCCACTCATTTCCTAAGAATAGAGCGGATTCAAAAACGGTTCCTTTACCATCTAACGTTTGCCATTGGTAAAGCCAAACAAATAAAATCATACACGAATACACTAGAATACTTTAAGATCAGCCCGTTATCTAAACGTCGAGATTATTTAGACCTAAAATTTCTATATAAGCTTATGCATAATAAAATTCACGCACCAATACTACTTAGTCTAGTCAACTTTAGAATCCCAGCTAGACACCCGCGAGGCGTAATCACTCCGCTTGTTCCGCCCTTTCGACGTACCGTCCTAGGGAGCAATTCACCAATTCCCAGAATCTGCCGACTTTACAATAGCGTCAGCTCATCATGCGACATACATCACCAGTCCTTGATTCAATTTTGTGAGTGTATCAATTATTCTTTTGAACCTGAACGCATGGACAGCACTCATGGTGACTCCCATGTTATAAGTTAGGTATTTGATTTATTGTTATATCCTCTATTTACTTGGTTATGTCATTGAAAGTTTAGTTTGAAGTTTAGTTTTAAGTATTTTTGTCTTTTTTCTATTTTTACTATAATTTACACTCCTTTTAATGCATGCGGTGTTCGCCTTTGAAAGGTTGCACATCATGTTATAACTTTAACTAGTTTGTTTGAATAAATGTACTGTTGTAGTAACCAATGGTGGACCTAAATAAATAAATAAAAATTGAAACTGAAAATAGATACGATAGGTCAAGATGACGAGCGTCAAGTGGGTCTGCGATCCAGACTAGTTCAGAACGAGACAGTGTACCAATGTATGTATATGTGCACATTAATAGACTGCAGAAGAGTACTAGAATTATATACTTGCAAAATATTATTCTTAACTTGCATCCCCAAACCTGAAACCTCTTGGTATAAACTACTAATTGGAGAAATAGAAGTAACTCTTCATTGATTTAATTGTGTATTTTGGATTATTTTTATAATCAATATCGTCTAAATATTGGTTCACAATCCATTCTACAGGCACGTGCGTTGGCGCCGATACCGCATTATTGAGACCTAACCAACCGATAAATTGATATCTGTTATAGTATTTACATGAATGCCCCTCCATTACAACCATGTAACAATGCGTCATTCACTCGGAAGGTACTTCTGAGTTTTAAACTGTAGTTATCAATTGAATCTATATAGTCATATAAGCTGTGTTTATTATCGTTGGGAACTAACTACTTCTGAAAATTAAACTATAGGCATCTATTATAATATTAGCTTCACTGATTATCGATCTCGATAGTAATCACTTACAATCAATAATCGATATAATGATTTATTAAGTGAAAAGTACACTTAAGTAACCACGAACTGGCAAAAGTAATGCAGGTCGCCGTCAGGCTAGGTGGAGCGTTGGTCTTCTTTGGGTGGCTGGCAGAAATTGGATGCGAATCGTACTCAGTGGCGTACAATTGGAGTTACCTATGCCCAGCAGTGGACTGCAATGGGATGATGACACTTTTCATTTAATAAAGCAGCCGGTACAGTTTTGGCATAAAACCTTAAGTATAGAAATGGGTCATGCCTCTTATTGCCAATAAATAAAGTATAATTTTATTTGGCAATTAGAACTGTCACTACCCATCCTATGTGAAAAATACGATAGTTTTCTTTCACACAATTTAGATATCATGTGATGTCTAGTGGCGAATAACGTGCTCTGTGATCACGAGGGCCTGGATTAAAATAGTGGGTCGGGTGGGATGGGTCGGAAAAATGTAGAGTTCTATTAAAAAAATCCCCGTATCAGTTCGGAATTGTGCCCGGTATATGGCAATAGGTTCGCCCCCTATTACATGGGACCTAACATCATCGGCGAAAAGTGGGAGTACACAGTACACCTCTGCCACCCCCCTTGAGTAATATAGGCGTGACAGTGTGTTTTACTTTAGCAATTAGGTATGTAAGAAAAGAACCTGTCGGAACTCAGTATTCCCTGCCTACCCCGCAAGTGGCGTGATAATATACCTAGATAGATAGAAAGGAATTGGAAAAGAGAAAAAAACCTACTTATGTCCATCCTAAGTTCGGCGCCCATGACGTCATCAAACGGCCTCGCGGAAAACCATCGTTAGATGTATCCAACCAGTATAAAGTGATAGCCTAGTGGTTAGACCGTTGGACTGCAAAGTCAAAGGTCTCGGGTTCAAACCCAGACACGCACCTCTGTCTTTTCGAAAGCATGTGCGTCATCATCTCAGCCTATACTTGTCCACTGCTGAACATAGGCCTCCCCAATCGCTTTCCAGCGTAACCGGTCCGATGCCACCTGCATCCAACGACTTCCTGCGATTTTCACAAGATCGTCGGTCCATCTGGCAGGCGGTCGTCCCACGCTGCGCTTGCCAATACGTGGTCTCCCCTCTAGAATCTTTCTGCCCCAACGCCCGTCCGATCTACGCGCTATGTGGCCCGCCCATTGCCACTTCAGCTTGCTAATCTTAACGGCTATGTCGGTGACCTTGGTTCTTCTACGAATCTCCTCATTCCTGATTCGATCGCGTAGAGAAACGCCGAGCATAGCTCTCTCCATAGCTCGCTGAGCAACTCTGAGCTTTTTTATGAGACCTATTGTAAGACCTATTGTAACCTATTGTTCTTCCTTACTGGGCTGGAAGCGAAAGAAAAACTTAGAATGCCCCAGTAGCCATACTTTTGCTTGGCTGGTGGTAAGAGTCCACCAAAGGTAGTAACGTCATCCGATCAACGACCAGAAAAGGAAAATTTGAAACAAACCCTATACCAACCCGTCTGGCCAGCGTGGTATAGTAGGCCAAAAACCTCTTAATATGTTAAGACACCAAACGCAAAGGCCCCCAGTTCCCGGTAGTCCCGCTGTCCGCTGCCACGGTAGCGGTCGCGGTAACAGCGGGGCAGGGGGTGCGAAGAATCTCCGGGCTACGACACAAGGCTACCAAAAACACCTGACCCTGGCTACGTACAATGGACGCTCTCTACGGCTGGACCAACACCTCGCTGAACTCGAGGTAGAACTAGGTCGCATAAACTGGCACATATTGGGGTTATCCGAAGTCCGAAGACAGGGCGAGGACACGATAACCCTTGAGTCAGGCCACCTGTTTTACTTTCGGGAAGGTGATCGGCCCTCTCAGGGCGGTGTCGGTTTCCTGGTCAACAAAGCTCTCACTAACAACGTTGTGGAAGTCAGCAGTGTGTCGACACGGGTAGCGTACCTCATAATTAAAATCACCAACAGGTACACCCTGAAGGTGGTACAGGTATATGCGCCGACCTCGACATACTGCGACGACATAGCCGAAGCCATGTATGAAGACATAGCCAAGGCATTACATGGCACCACCAAGGCTCACTACAACGTTGTTATGGGGGACTTCAATGCCAAAGTGGGAGTACAAGAACGCGGCGAAACGATAATCGGACCCCACGGCGTCGGGCGCCGAAACCACAGGGGGCAGATGCTGGTCAACTTTCTGGAGTCGCAGGGGCTCTTCTTGATGAATTCGTTCTTTAAGAAGAAGCCTCATAGAAAGTGGACATGGCGAAGCCCCGACACTGTGACGAGGAACGAGATAGACTTCATCATGACTGACAGGAAGTCTATATTTAGAGACGTCTCCGTGATCAACAGGTTTAATACCGGCAGCGATCACCGACTTGTCCGAGGCGCTCTAAATATAGACTTCAAGGCCGAAAGACGTCGCATGATGAGGTCTACTCTCAGACCTACTGCGCCTCAAATAGCTTTAGGGTCCGAAAAGTTCCAACTGGAGCTTCAAAATCGTTTCGACCTGCTGGAAACCGAAGGCAATGTTGACGAGAAAACCGACACAGTGGTCAAAACGCTACAGGATGTGTCTCGAAGGGTGTTTCCCGGCAAAAGCGGTAACAGAGAGTCTAAACTCTCGCTCGAGACTCTCGAACTTATGAGGCAGAGACGGGAAATGTCATCCACGCAGGCGTCTTCGCCGGATGGGAGGAACCTCAACCGGAAGATCCGGAAGCGGGTGCGACGTGACCTCCGATGTTCCAACACCCGCGCCATCGCGGCTGCGATTGAACAGAACAGAGGCACCAAAGTCTTCGCTCGCCAGCTAGGTAGATCCCATCTGACGAAACTTAATACAGCGGATGGCAAAACCGTGACCTCCAAGTTCGAGATACTCGAGGAAATTGAGAGTTTCTACAAAGACCTGTACGCATCACGGATGGCTAAACCCTCGAGACCCAGCGCTGACGACCACAGAGCCCCACTAGCACGCCACGATACGGAAGACATCCCTGATGTCAACCAGGACGAGGTCAGAGTGGCTCTCGAGCAGCTCAAAAACAACAAGTCGCCAGGCGATGACGGAATCACCACTGAGCTCCTAAAAGCAGGCGGGACTCCAATCCTGAAAAAGCTAGCGAGTCTCTTTAATTCCGTCATCCACCAGGGCTTAACACCTCAAGCGTGGAGCGGGAGTGCGGTGGTTCTGTTCTTCAAAAAAGGTGACAAAACCTTGCTGAAGAACTACAGACCCATCTCACTCCTGAGCCACGTCTACAAGTTGTTCTCGAGAGTACTCACAAACCGCCTCGCCAGAAGACTTGACGAGTTCCAGCCACCGGAACAAGCCGGGTTTCGAAAAGGCTACAGCACCGTAGACCACATCCATACTGTTCGGCAGATTGTACAGAAGACCGAAGAGTACAATCAGCCGCTGTGTATGGCTTTCGTGGACTACGAGAAAGCCTTCGACTCCATCGAAACCTGGGCGGTTTTGGATGCTCTGCAGCGATGTGGCATCGATTGGCGCTATATCGAGGTGTTGAGATGTCTGTATGATACCGCCACAATGACCGTCCAGCTCCAGGGCCAAAAGACCAACCCGATCGAGCTGCATCGAGGGGTAAGACAGGGGGATGTAATATCCCCCAAGCTCTTCACCAATGCACTCGAGGACGTCTTCAAGACGCTGGACTGGACTGGGCGGGGCATTAACATCAATGGCGAATACATCTCACACCTTCGGTTTGCCGATGATATCGTCATCGTGGCAGAGTCACTGGAACAGTTGAGCGGAATGCTGCATAGCCTAAATGGAGCCTCTCGAGGTGTCGGTCTCGGCATGAACTTGGATAAAACCAAGATCATGTTTAATGAGCATGTCACGCCGGGACCGATCTACGTCGATGGTTCGATGCTCGAAGTTGTTCGGGAGTATGTCTACCTTGGACAAGTTGTCCAATTTGGTAGGAACAACTTCGAGAAAGAAATCAACCGCAGGATCCAATTGGGTTGGGCAGCATTTGGCAAACTACGTCACGTTTTCGCTTCGCCTATACCGCAATGCCTGAAGACTAAAGTCTTTAACCAATGCGTTCTACCTGTTATGACTTACGGGGCCGAGACGTGGACACTCACAGTGGGACTAGTCCACAAACTCAAAGTCGCACAGCGGGCTATGGAGCGAGCTATGATCGGCGTCTCTTTGAAGGATAAAATTCGTAACGAGGTAATCCGACAAAGAACCAAAGTTACCGACATAGCTCGCAGACTCAGTAAGCTAAAGTGGCAATGGGCTGGTCACATCTGCAGAAGGACCGACGGCCGATGGAGCAAGCGTGTCCTAGAGTGGAGACCGCGACTTGGTAAGCGAAAGGTAGGACGGCCCCCAGCTAGATGGACCGACGACCTCAAGAAGGTCGCTGGGACGGACTGGATGCGGAAGGCGGGGGACCGTGTGCAATGGCGCGTGTTAGGAGAGGCCTATGTCCAGCAGTGGACTACGATAGGCTGATTGATTGATTGATTGATTGTAAGAGACCACGTCTCTGATCCATATATCATCACTGGTAACACACATTGACTAAAAACTTTAGTCTTTAGGCACTGAGGTATTTTGGATGAGAAGATGTTGCGCAGTTTCCCGAACGCTGCCCAGCCGAGTTGGATTCGTCGATTGACCTCTCTCTCAAAGTTGGACCTAACTAACCGGACTACCTGTCCCAGGTAAATGTATTCGTCGACAACTTCAAGAGTAGAGTTCCCAACGGTGAGTGCGGTGGGTACGACATGGACGTTAGACATTATTTTCGTTTTGTCCATGTTCATTTTAAGACCCACTTGTTGAGATACTCTGTTGAGGTCACCGAGCATTCGTCCTAGATCTTTCAGCGACTCTGCCACGACTACAATGTCGTCGGCAAATCGAAGGTGAGTGATGTATTCGCCATTGATGTTGATGCCAAGTCCTTGCCATTCCAAGAGCTTGAAGGCGTCCTCTAAGGTGGCCGTAAACAGTTTCGGAGAAATGACGTCTCCCTGCCTTACTCCTCTTTTTATGGGGATCGCCTTCGTGCAATGCCCCTGCATGAGCATGTGCGTATTAAAAATTAATTATCACTTGCTTTAACGGTGAAGGAAAACATCGTGAGGAAACCTGCATGCCTAAGAGTTTCTCGAAGGTGTGTGAAGTTCGCCAACCCGCACTAGGCCAGCGTGGTGGACTATGGCCTAAACCCTCTCAGTTTGAGAGGAGGCCCGTGCCCAACAGTGGGACAGTTTCTTAACAGGGCTAATATTATAACCAGTATAATGCTGAAGGGGAGCCGTTTTGTTACGGGCATTTGTTGTGTTCACTTTTACCTATATTTTTTTTGTAAATTCACTTTGCGTGCACGCTTAATCAACGGAAATGTATGAAGAGCTGTATGAACGTAGATGAAGCGAAAGAGGTGTGTCAGAATTGTAGTGTGGCAAACTGTAGTCTCTGCTTACCCCAGTGGGATAAAGGCGTGAGAGACTGTATGTATGTACTTTGTTCCTGTTTTATACTTTATTTCTTTTGTTAACGAATATTTCGTTACAATTAAATTGGTTTTCTTTTTTTCTACTATACAAACATTCCTGCTAGTTATTAGTAAAGTAAAACTTAACATCTTTTTAGTATTAGTTTGGTTATGCTAACCTAGTCAGTCATTAAAGCCGGGCCAGAGTCTGTAACCCAGGTCAGTACTTGTACATGACGCCAGTAGCTGGTGCGGGTTGAATCACTTGAGAGAGTTAATTGAATCAAGTTCGAACGGACAAACGGCGTAAATTATTGCGCCGTGCTCCCGCTGGTAAAGCAATGTTGCCCCCGTCAGTAGTCCGCGCGTGTAGTTCGCACGTTCACTGGCATAACGTACAAGCACCGTATCAACTGCATAGCCTCTCTATTAATATCAGCGTTGTATTTTCAACCGTATCTGTTCGAGTTGTTCTAATTGCCTTGCACGGTACACGATGAGAATTGCATGCGGCCGGGGCGTGAGGCAAAATTTTGTGAGCTTTCCGCACGTATTTCATACTTAATAATATAATATTAGCCCTGTCAAGAAACTGTCCTACTGTTGGGCACGGGCGTCCTCTCAAACTGAGAGGGTTTAGGCCATAGTCCACCACGCTGGCCCAGTGCGGGTTGGCGAACGGCACACACCTTTGAGAAACTCTTAGGCATGCAGGTTTCCTCACGATGTTTTCCTTCACCGTTAAAGCAAGTGATAATTTAATTTTTAATAGGCACATGCTTTCTAAAAGACAGAGGTGCGTGCCGGGGTTTGAACCCGAGACCTTTGACTTTGCAGTCCAACGGTCTAACCACTTGGCTATCACTGCTATTTCATACTTAGGACTGGACAAATAGTTTCATAGCTAATCTAATAGGCTAGTGGTAAGTATTGATTTTAGGCACCTGTCTTGCAACATATACAAAAATGGACATGGAGGAGGTTGTAGATTGTTTGAAATCATCAAACCTTTCTATGAAAAAAAATATAAAAATACCTCTTTAGGGTTTTTGAAATCTAGGAGTGTTCATCTCTGAAGTATTAGTAAAACAATTAGACTCACAAGAAAAATTCCGTTTAGATCTTAGTAATGACGACAAAGTCAAAAAACTGAACACTGTCATAAACACCCTTTATACACCCACCTTAAGCCGACGATGTTAGGTCCTAATGTAAAAGGAGGTAACCTTATTCCCATTATACGGGGCACCATACCATACTCCGAACTGTCACTGAAAATTTTTCAATCGAGAAACTACCAATACGGTCTTAAGTCAGACTCTGGCAGATTCAAACCCGGGACCTCGAGATCAACAGGCGCACCAATTTACCTGCGTAGTTATCAGGTAGGTACTACGCATTTTACTATTATTATCGTAACTGAATGTCAATTTTGACCATTCGAAATCATACATTTATACATACTTACAAATCGAAATGAATCCTGTTTGGTCCATTCAAGTCGATAATTATTCATGGCTGAAACACACAAAGTGCAACCGCATTCACAATATCTCATTTACCGCCGGCCACTGTATTGAGCGATAAAATTAAATCAAACAAAATCGATTGTGAAATAAAATGTATGAACTCATTTCCGAACGGCGCGGCGTCCCCTCGTATGGGCGAGCGCAATTTTTATCATCACAAAGGCAATTTTCATCAAAATGCACGAATTTGGGGCTTGAAGCGTGAAGCTGTATGCTGGCCACTCAACAAACATTGCCTATATACCGGCCAGCGGTTTAAAATTGCGGACCATGCGCCACCACCTATAGGATACACTGTGGACGCTATTTAAAACGGACTATCTTCATTTTCAGATAGAAAAAAAATAAACACCGGCAAGCACAAATATTCCTCAAGCAGGGTTAGCAGAGGAGTACTGTTTACACCCACTTTTCGCCCATGATGTTATAATATTATCCCTGTTAAGAAACTGTCCCACCGTTAGGCATGGGCCTCCTCACAAAATGAGAGGATTTAGGCCCAGTGCGGGTTGGCGAACTTCACACTTTCGCGAAACTGTCAGGCAAGCAGGTTTCCGCACGATGTTTTATCCTTAACCGTTAAAGTAAGTGATAATTTATTTTTAATACGCACATGCTTCCAATAAGATAGAGGTGCGTGCCTGGGTTTGAACCCGAGACCTCTGACTTTGCAGTCGCTCGGTCTAACCATTAGGCTATCACTGCTGTTAGGTCCCATGAATTAGGGGTAGGGAAATTAGGCCCTAACGGAACATAAAATGAAAGGTTGAACGGACTGGATTCCATATGACTGTATAAATACTGTGTACAGTATAGTGTACTATATGTTTATTTCGTGGTAATAGAAGCGGCCGGTGTCTAGATCCGGAGCGGCGTCCGCAGACTGCACTGGATTTTCTTCTATGAAATAAAATAGTTAGACCTAACATTCTGGAATATCCTGGAGAACTAATAGGTAATATTAATTGAAAATTCCCTGATGTCAACCCTGATTTTATGCTCCGGGGATCCAAAAGTAATACCAAGTATCCGACCCCCAGTAGGTCCAAATACAATAGTGAGTATCCGGGGACTGTCTTGAGGGTGCAAATGAGTCCAATCGTTCATGACCCAGAGGTTTATGATTGCAGACAATGCGCCACTACCTTACGGGATACACTGTGAACGCTATTTAAAACGGACTATATTAATTTTCGGCAATGAAAGCGGACTATTTTCGGATATAGATGGAATATCCTGGAAAACTAATATAGCACTTATTTAATAAAATAAAATAACCTAGATATAGAATGTGAAAGTGGAAAGATGTAGGTACCGGAGAAGACCTATAATTACCTTACCATAACCAAATAGACCGTGTCTTATCTGAAGGGCATGTCGATTCTCCGTAATCGGCGAGCGTGTATGACACGTACGATAAAAGTGGAGAAAGCCAGAGAGGTCTGTAAGAAAAGAACCTGTTGGAACTCTGTACTCTCTGCCAACCCCGCGAGAGATCTAGTTTTCTTTTGTTTGCCTATATACCGGCCAGTAGTTTAAAATTGAGGACTATAAACTAACAGCTATGGGATAAACTGTGGATGTTCATTAGCACAGAATATCTTCATTTCCAGTAATGAAAGAGAAATATTTTCGGGTGTAGTAACTAATAACACTAATTGACGTGCTCGTTAATGAGTTGGTTAATTGGAGTGGATATCTATAGTGATGTACAAATAATACTTAATCCTAATCGCCGAGTTTGCTTTTAGGGGTAATACGGTATTTATGTGGATGGTGAGATGACTAATGTTGTAAGGTAACTTAAGAGGGTCCAGATGAAAATCAGCGCCTAGAACTTGTGCTCGGCTGAACTGGATACCTTTTTGGCTCAGCCGGGAGACACATACTCATGTGTATTTGTATCTTTTATATTTTTTCGTCCATTTATCCTACTAATCCTACTAATAATAAATGTGAAAGTTTGTTACTTAATAACGCAAACATGTCTGAACGGAGTGAAATTTGCAACAGAGATAGTTTAGTACCGGGAGTAACACTTAGGATTTTTATTCCGGAAAAATGTTAGATACCTGTCTAAAGTCGCGAACAGAAGCTAGTGTTGTATATTATCACAAAAACACGACTACAGGCCAAATAGAGGGCTTATCACGGACAATTGGCGTCGAGTTGATACGTCATCCTTTTCACACTACAGATTTACTAAATAAAGATGAATGTGACAGCATACTTTCTTGGTAGTGTTACGCTTACGTTGATATGTACGTGCTAAGCCCTCTGAAGTGAATATAAACAAACAGTTTATTATAAACTCCAAATGGTTTTATCAACAGCACGCCGCCATTATCAAGTCGTCAAATCTAAATCCTCAAGGAGACAGCTGTACGCTTTTAGGTAATGATAAACACCAGCTGGCATCGTACCCTAGTAATGTTACGATACCTACATCCGACTGTTATCTGGAAACTTTGATTTAGTTAAGTATAAATTATCTTTATCATAAATACTAAAATAAATAGATAGACATGTAACGTCCTTTCTTTGCAAAACCAAAAATAGATTCGGAGAAGTTCCAATAGTAACATTTTTTTTTACAACGTTTTCGCGTTTCCGAAATATTTCTGTCCCACCAATGTCATGTTTGTAAACTCACCCTGATACATGAGTGCGTTTACAAACATTAATTTCAATGTTACAAATATCATTCTGTTTGACGAAACTATGAAAGCGCTCCTTCCTTTAAGTACCTCATACCTATGGCGAGGCGATATTTTCGGCTATGGTTAATATTAAAACTAAATAGACTAAAAATAGACGATTGGAACTTAAATGTTTTTTTTTTCTTATTTGAACAGTATAACAGTAGTAACATATAGTTATGCCCCATTTTTCTTTACGAAAACCAAGAGGTGAGTCCCTAATTAGGAAGTTTTTGTTAGGTTAATCGCGGTCCAGTCAACTTTTACTGCCAACCACTGCTCTAGGGGACTCCAGACCCCGAGAATACTCAAACCAGTAAGCAGAGGGGCCTATGTTGTTGCTAACTAATAATGTTTCCATCCCAGGTTTACTCCTAATATCGCTGATTCCTTGAATAGTGATGCCGATAGAGAAACCATTTCGTTTGTAAACAAAACATCAAAAGCTTTAATAGTGATCTCGATATAGTAACTATTCCCTTTGTGCACAAAGCTAGTGATTTGAATACACCATGATAAGCGCCGCTAAAGTAGTCAGATCCCGGATAAACATCTTTTGAGTAGACAGAACGATTTGTCACATTGCTACTTAAGGGTCATTTAACTCAAAATTGGCGAACCTCAATATTTTTATATCACTTGAAATATCAAAATATCGCCACTAAATTGTGAAACTCTTCTTTTATATTATTTCTATTTCTTCAAGGAAATAAATATAAAACTTTAAACTATTATACCATTACATGTACTTTATTTTAATAAAAAAGAATGTGAGCTACGTTCTTCTTCTTCTTCAAGTTATGGCTTCACACTAATTATAAGTGTATTTTGCCAGTGTCCAGTGAGATATATAATCGTGTTTGTTTAAATTCGACTCCCCGATGAATTTGATGACAACGATGATAATGAAATTAATGAAGTACCCCACCCTGGATAGTAAAGCGGTGGATAGTTTACATACCAATTGCAACGGCCGTTTTGAGGGAAGTCGAAAAGGCACGTTTTATCACTTTGTTACAATTATACATAATGGTTAACATTCCACCAACATTACACATTATTAGTCGAAATAACACAAGTTTTGAAAATGAAAACAAATTGACATCATCACTCTTCGACTTCCCGCCAAAACTCTACGTTCTTCTTTATAAAAATAAAAAACTTAAAAAAAAAGGGAAACCGACTTCAAAAATCAAAAAAGAAATATTTGAAGTCGGTGCTGGTTGGTGCAGTCGGTTACTTGGCACCGACTTCAAATATTAATTTTTTACTTTAGAAAGTCAGATTCCCTTTTTTTAAAAAGTTTTTTATTTAACCATTTTTAGTGATGAGTGAATTTATTATTATTATTTATATACATCCGTTATATTATATCCTACTTATTTATACAGTGAGGTACCTACAAGATTGATATAAAACTCATAATAACTGAATTTTCACATTCATACTGTTTGCCGTATAGGAAACCGTATAGGAAAGGAGGAGCCTTTTTGAAGTCGGTTAACATTCTGCTTAGTTCTATAGTATTGGATTATATATTATAGATTAGGATTGATGTAATACCCATAATATCTCAATCTACGCATTCGTATTGTTTGTTGTTAAGGAGTTCCCTGGTGTATCTTCAAACTCCAAGGTCCAATACTGATGAAATTAAAATGGGACCACCTTAAAACTATATTGAATCCAAATCGGTTTATAAGCTAATAAGTTATAAAAAAACACAGACGAATTAAGAACCTCCTCCTTTTTTGAAGTCGGTTAACATTCTGCTTAATTCTATAGTAGGGTACCTATAGGATTGACGTAACACCTATATTGTCTCAATTTGCATATTCCTATTGTTTGTCGTTAAGGAGTTCCCTGGTGTATCTTCAAAGTCCAATACCAATTAAATTAAAATGGGACTACCTTGGAGCTATATTGAACCCAATGCAAAAAGAATCATCAAAATCGGTCCACAATTGACGGAAATATCGGTGAACATATATAAAAAAAAAGTTGAAGTATCCCTTGTTCGCCGGCCAGTGCACAGCACCACGGCGAGACACCTAGTATACGCTCTCTCCCATAGCGGATGCCCACGCTGAGGCCATTCCCCTTTGAGGCGTCCTTGAGCTAATTGCCCTCTTGCCCTTCTGGCTCGAGGGTAGGGGTTGCACACTCCCCATCTTGTCCGGTGAAACTGTAAAGGCCGCGCGGCCAACAGCGTAGATCATTCACACACACACAAACCGACAAATAACTACATATTATAATAATTTACATTACACTACACTATCAGCCTATACTGCCCACAGCTGGGCAAAGGACTTCTCTCACAAATTGAGGTAAGAGAGTTCAGGTTATACTAAACCACGCGGACCCAGTGCGAATTGGTGGAGTCAGGTTTGTGGCCACCTGCTGTTGGCACTTATCAAGTCACCTATAAGGCTTCCAAATCGGCTTAACGACTACCACATTAAGTGGAAACCGGGACCAACGTCTTAACGTGCTTTCCGAAGCACGGAGACGCTCGAATATGAAAATTCCACAACAATCACCCATCTCAGGCCGACCGAGTCGAACGCTGCTTAACCTTGGTGATCGGTAAGAACACCGCGGTCTCACAGCGCTACGAGCGCCTAGTAATATTAATAATTTAGACAATTTTAATTAGTACCTAATTGATTAATTTGTTGTCTGTAGTAAAATAACATTTATTTCCTTTTATACCTATTTACAAGGAGCATTAATAACAAGCCGATAAAACAACACAGCCGTGTCCAGGTGAGAGCAAACAACAAGATGAGCACAAAGATTAGCCCGTTGCCTATTATCTTTAAAGGTAACTTTTCTCTCTTCCATTATCTTTACTGTAATGGGTTTGAAGTCGGAAACAATAACAAGGTAAGTTTTAAAAGTAATGCAGTTTGCGTGACATAAAACTATACAATGTAAAATTGAGCTAACAGGTTCCCCCGGCTTCGTACCTGGTCGACAACAGCGTCACCTACCGGCTCTATCTTACTTCTAAATATTGTAGTTTTTTATAGTGAAATAATTATTAAACTCGGTTCAGTCATTTTAGAGTTCATCGATTTCAAAGAAAGAAATCTTTTCTCTTTATAATATTGGTATAGATAAATAACACAGGATACCTAAAAGAAGGAAGACAGAGGGGCTCTTATTCGAGTTTGATCCGGTCAATCTGAAATGGGTGACCATTTATAGTATAGCTATATTCAAACTCTGCTATGCTTCGAAAGGCATATTAAACTATTTCTCATGGTAACTACTCAGTTTAATAGTTTTAAATCCAAGTTAGGAAGAAACCTTATGAGCTGCTTGATAAATTTCAACAGCACTACCTCTACCAATTCGCAATGGTTCCGCGTGAAAGTGTATGTAAGTAATATATCACTTTAATATGGGGGGAAAACATTATCATATGATAGTGCTGTTTTAGTAACTGAATAAACAAAACTTTAGATTTCTATGTCTGTCCCATTATTACTAGTCAATAAAGAAAATTTTGTAAAATATTACAAAAAAAATATTAATAGTCACGCCCATATTCACCAAGCAACGGTGGCGGAGACGTACTGCGTACACCCACTTTTCGCCTGATATATTAGGTCCCAGTTAATAGAAGACGCACCTTTTGTACCGGCAATATTAGACTCATAAATATTGCATGTTTCCCGATCAAACCAAAGACCTAAAATAATATAAATATTTTAAAGTGATTGAAAACTATAAATGCCTTTAATTATCACCCTTAGTTATTAATTACAATATAAATAACAATTATACAAATAGGGCGTCAGCTAATAACAAAAATTCACACAATTCGTAAAATCTCATCAAAAATGCCATAAATTACAAGGTTGCGTGCACAGCTACGAATAATGATAAAACATAAATTAAATTCGGCTTAGCGAGGGTAAGTGATCGATATTAATAATAGCGAGCGGCGTCGGGAGGCCAGCGGCGCGGCGTGGGCGCAGAAGGCTTGTTCTAATTCTCATCCGTGAATGGCAACCTCTGAAACGAAGATCCGAATATAGTGCAAACGTGTAAAGTGTTCTATTAAGAAAAAATCTAATGATTTCGATGAAAGCTCAGAAGCTCCTAGTATGCAATAAGAGCCAAATAAATCCAAGTAGATAAATATTACACTAAAACTTTACAATATGAACTGACACTTAAATGCCTGTCATTCAACCTCTATACAGACATCTATTTAGGCGACTATTCGCCTCTGAAATCTTTATTTATGGACCTGATAAGAAGCTATTTATTTTTTCTTTATATAATTAATAATATATCATTTATTTATAATATCTTATTAATAATATATAACTTTTTTCCATTATTAAATACAGTCCTAAATAATTTATAACAATAGACCAATATAATACATAATCATGAACAATCAAACAAAATAATTAATTTGAATAATTTCAACACCGGACTCTACTCCCAGCCACAAAATTTAGCAGAGCCAGATGCGTTGCGAAATGTCAAAATAATATTGGAGAATTAGAGTAGAGCAGCAGAGCGTAGGAGTCGCGTGCGGGCGTGCGCGTGCGCATGCGCTGGTTACAGTGCGCCAGGTGAGACGAGTAACATCTGCTGGGTGACGCGCCGAACAGCCGACCACATTGCTCTATTATACTCACTGGAATCGCCTACCACTGGTCAACTCGTTTACTTACTTTGTACATTTATTTATTTATTTATATATAGATACACCAACGACATACTACAAAAATGCTTACAATAAATAAAAGTAACAATAATTCTTTAATTCTGTGTAGAATGTGAGGTGTAAACAGTCTATCTATCTATCTCTATCTATATCATCACGCAAGATCCCTTGCGGGGTAGGCAGAGAGTACATAAACAGTCAAATCAGAAATATCGAATTTTGACGGCCTGATACTTCACAGAGCGTAATGTGGTGACCTCGGTAAAGCTACGCTTAGGAACTCGACTGCAAGTCTCACTGCGACAAAAGTAGATACATTTAGTTTCATCGATACCCAGGCACTCCAGTCTCCCTCATTAATGGGTTGATGGTCCGATATTCTAGGACTAGGGTATCTTCTTACCACAAGTCACGAAACACAATTACAAAAGCGCTAAACTAACCTAATCCAATAACAATTTATTGGTGCTTTTTTATTTGCTTATATAAAGGATTATTCGTTTTTTGTCCTATACATAAGAGATGCTTCACCATCTATTGTTCCCAGTACGAAGAAGAATCATAAACGGTTCTGAGTGTCATTTTACCTCAATATTAAAGCAATGAAAGAAAGGCGAACTGTTAAGTATTGTTCGAGACTACAAAGTGATGATGGTAGCTTAATCATACTTAAGGGTTTTGTACTTAAAGTTTTGTTTTGTTTAATCACTAGCAGGTATGTCTCAATACTAATAAATAAAACCACAACCTAAAAATGGGAATAACTGTCAGAAACTTACCGCTTATTAGATTGTTAACGTACTACTTTCTTTTACTTTTAAACTCCATATATCTTACATTCAGTATATAGATGAAATACATTATCTGTTGTTCCAAATTTTATGTTATAAATAAAATAAAAATTGTTTCTTTCAGTCAGCATATGGTCCATATTGCACAAACACAGAAAATTAATAAATTGTAAAATAATAATAAATAATGAAATAGAATAATGGTTGAAAATATAAATAAATAATTAAATAAAATATTATTTAAATTACCCTTGGAACCTGGGTCAATCATTCAGTACATTATTCATTCAATACATTTCATTCATTATCATAATATTAGCCCCATTAAGAAACTATCTCACTGTTGGGCACGGGCCTCCTCTCAAATTGAGAAAGTTTAGGCCATAGTCCACCACGCTGGCCCAGTGCGGGTTAGCGAACTTCACACAACTTCGAGAAACTCTTAGGGCATGCAGGTTTCCTCACGATGTTTACCTTCACCGTTAAAGCAAGTGATAGTTTATTTATAATACGCTAATGTTTTTGAAAATACAGAGGTACCTGGGTTTGAACCCGAGACCTCTGACTTTGCAGTCCAACGGGCTAACCACTAGGCTATCACTGCTATTAATATATCATTCATTACAATTCAAATTTAATTTATTAATCATTCATTACAATTCATTAATACAATACCACTAATGTCCCTTCCAGCAATACCATTTTACAAATTGTAAGTATTCACTCGAAATAACCGTGTGATAATTTTGGTATCATATGTCGCCCCGGCCCGAACCCCGCTTGTTATATCCAAACACGCGTAAAATTCACAATACGGCGATACCGCCGAATGATTTCAATCGAATTGTGAATAAATTATGACGGAAACTTTCCTAATGAAGGCATAGGCCTATATCCAATATTGATAAGCCTGAATAGAATTAATTGAACGGGGAGACATGGCGGACCATTGTTCCTGCATTATTTGCTCTCTAAAAATTACAAAACACCCGAAATGGCAAACTTTTTAATGTATCGCGACGTTCTGTTTGTTTCCGGGACTCCTTTCTTTTCGGGGCTACGACAAAAATTCAATTTACATCTTCTTGCCTCGCAGTTACTTAATTCTTTCTCTGAGTGAAAATAAATCTCCCGTAATTGATTCCGCTTTAGTTCAATTTGTCTTCGTTAAAACTCAATTTCCGTAGTCTATTTGTGAATAATAAATTGCATACTTCAGCGATGTGCCAGACTGGTTGTTTTGTGTATGGACCGACCTGAAAAACAATTTTGGCAGACACGAAACAAGTCAATCTAAATTACCGGTAGACGGCGACGACACACTGACGCACCACTCTTCACTCTGCTCGTCTCCTTATTAATGTATCGGCTAGGGTTGATCCGGCGACCCTACTAGCTCATTCCTTATTTCTATGTCGTAATGCTTTTGTTAATAGTATATTAGTAATGGAATCAAACCAATTAGAAACAAACCTTCTCTTTGGTTTGGAGACCGAATATAATAAAATTTGTCAGACCAAATGAAGCTGCACTTATATAACTCCGATAAATCAGAGGTTTGAACGAATGAGTGCCAGTGGCAAAGTTCTTCCACACAAGAAATTTATACACAACGAATACACAGTCACGCCTTCATTCCCCGACCGCGGGTGGCGGTTGTTCTGTAAACACCATATTTTACCCACGATGTACCGAGTGAGGCTCTCGCTCAATGTAACATAGGACCTGCTTATTGCCATTGTACCGGGGGGCACAATTCCAGACTCCAGACTGCGACTGAGAATATTTCGATCAAAAAACTCCAAATAGACCGTTTCCTACCTGAAAGGCAAGCCAAGACTCCGTAACCGGCGAGCGTGTATGAGAGGTCCGCGCGTATGAGAGAAAATAATTTGTTTGACCTAGTATTCAAATTCAGGACTAATCATCGCAACTGCACCGCGTACTTTTAGACTAACAAATCAGTCACAATTAATGATGTAACATTCAGACATATTAGTCTAAAGAAGTTCAGCGTTATTTGGTAACGATGTCAATAGTCTCAAACGGTTGATGGTTATTATAACGATGCGATGAAAATTAAAGAGCAATATAATTTCCGTGCATACATCACAGAACAGCGTAATACATTGACTTCACTCACTACCATAAACGAAACACCAAAGTACAACAGTTATAAGGCAAAGTTTACATAGCACCGCATTAGCCGCTTTCTTCAAACCGGCAATAAAAAGTTGAAAATTAATATAACAAGTAACATTACACACTGCCAATTATCCCGAATTGGATTGTAAAAAAGATAAGGTATGCAGCAATGGAGTCGTCAATGTAACGATTTTACATATTGGGTCCCGGCAGGCACGTCTGCGCGACCCTCGCGTTATCAACCGGGACATCGCGGCTCGAGGGTAAACATCTAATCTACCGCACAAACAAGCTGTCCAAATTGCCTCTAAGGTTATCGAATACCAAATTATGGTTACATGTTTCTATAACCGGCTCGATTGGTGATCGGAGGCGAAAGCTTTTTTGGAGCTGTGCATGTTTAAAAGTCGGCGTCTAAATGTTTGAATTTATTATCATTTGGTTCAGGCCTCTGGACTTATTGGACAGACATGACAGTATCCTCTGTGTCACTTATTTTCCATGACATTGATTTGAGTCAAGCAAACGATCCAAGTATTTGTCAGAATTCGGTGACCAGTTAGAAGACCTTAGAACAATTACGAGCGCAAAAGTTTATTGATACATCAGCAAAAAGCAAAGCTCATCATCACATATGTTCCGACGACTGTAGTTTATCAAATAGTAAAAATTTACATCCAATCCAATGATCATATTTAATAAACATTGTATGAACAGTATCGCGTCCGTCTCGATCTTAGCTACGAACGTAGCCACTTTTATTATGTACTCCACTCCACATAGACCTCGTACAGTTCACCACTCAAATAACTGTGCGAATATTAGAAGACAGGTGGTGCTACATTACAGGACTCGCTTAAATCGTGCGGCCGCAGTAGTTAGGCGTCCAGAATTATCATAAAGTAATATGTAAGTGGGTAAACAGTGAAAGTTTATAAATTAGTGTTAACGGCAGCGAGTTTTAATAAGCAACGAGTTTACTTGTTGCGAATAGCAATTAGTTCCATCTTGCGTCACGCGTGGACTTAACGTGTCGAGTTTGAAAAGTCAGACCGCGTCTTCGTTTAAATGAGTTTTCGTCTAATGCCTTCCTTGCCAAGAAAATTTATGTCATGAATAATAATAGATGCTAACAGAGCAGCGTTTAAATCCTAAAGAGACACGTCCGCGGATAATCCGTGGTAGAAACATCTTAATAAACAGTCTTTTAACGAGTTGATGACAAGAAAAGCTGCGGCGTAAAGTCTCCCTGCGATTTAAAATTATGTACCTCCACGCATCTGCTGTGTTCGCGAGTAATCCTTATGTTTCGTACCCGACCTATCCCGCCTCAATCGGCTTATTAACTAGAGGTGTGAAACGGAATATTCAGAATGCTTAACGCTCATACGGCATGTTTCGGCGCCATTGCGACGTGTAACTCGACGACGCCAACTGGAGTAAATTATAACAAAATAAGACCCCCACGCAAAGGCTCCTTCTTTTTAATAATACAAGAAACAACAAAACAAATTATAAACATCTGCGTCATTATTTTTGTAACTTGTCATTTTATCCATTACATATGTAGATACAGGAAGCTGTTCGCGATATTTTTACGGTCGTATATTCAAAATGTCTCTAAAAAAATACCTGAGAAGATATGCAAAGAACAACTTCTCCATATGTGCCATAATTATGTAGTAAAATGTTTTAAACTATAAATATATATATAATTTTGTGATAACCAAATTATAAACCAAGAAAAAAGTCTCACGCGTTTTGCACTGTTGAAACTAAATTCTTATCTACTAGTACATTTTGACATCAAACAAACACTATAACGACTTAAAATAAAATAAGTACATATTTCACAATACATATCCACTATTCGTGAGAAATTCAAAATTCTTTTGTTAGAAATCCCGCATTAGTTACATTATAATATAAACAGCTGGCAAGTCCGTCCGTACATATTTGAGTTTGCCCACTTCCACGGCGGCACTGGAATGTTTCATTTCTAATGGCGACTATTCATAATATATTTTAACTTCAACGTGTACGTATTTTATGAGTTCACCTTCAAAATTCCCGACGCGTTTGTCTGCTGATTACTATTTGAATTTGGACAAGTTTCAGACTACTGCGGTCTGTATGTGGTCTAAACCATTTGTTGAAGCCAGTGCATATCTACGTATTAAATGTTAGTTTTACATTATAAACATGAAAGATTTGACAAATAAACCATATATTTTTTCAACGGAGGCTGAAAATGCAAAATTTGGTTTAGTGCGACAAGGATCTTTTGGTCTATGAATTAAATTAACAGGGGGGCGTTAGTGTGAAATTGGGATTTTCTTTCAAGGAGATATTTCAACACGTGGGTCCACGGTGACTAATAAAAAAAGAACTCTGATAAATTTTATAGCAAATAACAAGTCTGCGACTGTCATGTAGTGACATTTTATTTAATGACAGCGTCAGTCCCGTTCTTGGCCCCATCCAAACGGTTCTTATCGGACTGTAGCCACTTTTACACTTCGCTAGTGTCACAAAGCTGATAGCGTTCCTACAGCACAAAGCAGGTGGACGTAGCCATCTTTGAGGAAAGACGTTGTCCTGCAATGTACATAGTTTGGATGATGATTATGTCAAAGACGGTGAATGTCGAAATGGTTATCAGGATCTTAAATCACACCTTAAAGAAATACAGGAGTGTTTCGATTGAACTGATCTAGTATTACGTCACTGAGAATTTTATCAAAAGTTAACAGGCATAACAACGGACGGACAATTTGACGGACAATTTAGCGCAGTGGTTAAGAGCTTAAGCCGCTCAGCCCACTGTGTCTAATAGTCGCGGGTTCGAATCCCGCACGGGACTAATCTTTGTGTGACCCACAATTGTTTCGGTCTCGGTATTTGTGTATGTGAATTTTCATGCTTGGAAACGCACCCACGACATAGAAATAAAACTTAGTGAGGGGCTACGTTTAAAAAAACGTGGACCAAGCCGTGCCTATATAATTTCTTAATATAATATACATAGGTGGGCACTAAAAAATTTGTTTGGTAATTATTTCTCAAAGAGGTTTAAGCATTAAGGCATTATACTTATCTAAATTATCCATGGTAAATCCTATCAGGCTCAGAGCTAACTGGTAAAATTAAAAATAAAACAAATACTGTAAACAATGATACATAGTGACGGACAAAGACGGTGAATGTCGAAATGGTTTTCAGGATCTTAAATCACACCTTAAAGAAATACAGCAGTGTTTCGATTGAACTGATCTAGTATCAACGTAGTAACTCACTGGGAATTTTATCAAAAGTTACCAGGCATAACAACGGACGGAAAATTTGACGGACAATTTAGCGCAGTGGTTAAGAGCTTAAGCCGCTCCGCCCACAGTGTCTAATAGTCGCGGGTTCGATTCCCGCACGGGACAAATGTTTGTGTGATCCACAACTATTTGTTCCGGTCTGGGTATTTGAATTTTCATGTTTGTAAACGCGCCCACGACACAGGAATAAATCCTAGTGTGGGGCTAGTTTCACAAAAAAAAAAAATATCTTAACTTAAATATATTTATTCTTGGTGCGTTGGAGCATCCACCCGCTATCACATTTATAATCCCTTAAGCTGCCTAATTGCCGCAAGCAGGCACACTTGATCCAAAACCGCTCAATATAGAAAATCTATTTTACATATTGGCGTGGGAACGGATGTCTGAATAATCAGTTTTCGATTCGCAGACATCGGCACTACTCGTATTCTCACGGCCCCCCGACCGTTCCCAACTTATCCGGGGAGTGTTTTAGCGACATAAATTGTCAGTGCCTATTTACATTACGTTGTAAATTAACATATCCGCGGGTATTCCCAAGCCGCCAACCTGAATATCCGCAGCGAACTCGGCCAATTTACAGAAAAAACACCGCCTAGGTGGGTACCGCGAGCGGCGGTGAACGAAATTGTGGAACATTTTGAAATAATTGAAATGGATTTTTTAAATTATTTTGTTCTAGATGAACCGAATAAAAGGTTGATTTAGACTGGAGACACATGTAGCGAAGTATCCGCTTCGGTAGTAACTCGAGAAAAAGATAGCAAATAATCCAATTGGTACATGGACAACCGACAAAATGAGATGATAATGAAAATATATATAACAGGATCGGGGGTAGTTACAGTATTTATAACTAAAGAACGGCTGGACCGATTTTAATTATATATGATTTGTTCGATTCCTCTCCGTCCCGAATAGCAGAATAACTATTAAAATATCGTAAAAATTCAAGCGAAAAAAAAATCAAAATTCAATAAAAATAAATTCGCCATTTAAAATAAAAAAGGATAACAACTGTCAAATAGATTGGTCTACATGAGTCAGTCATCCTGTCAGTATATAACCTATAAGTCGTAATAGTGTAATTTTTTTTTGTGCTATCTGACTTGTTTTAAAAAAAAAAAGAATATATACATTACCGGGCGATTTATTTGTTTTGTGCAAATGTTATTAATAAATATTATTGTGCGAGCATTATATATCATACGGCTTCAATGAAGATGATTAACCCGAGTACAACCCATGCAGCACAATACACAGCTTAATTCAATGATGTCTTGCGGACACGCCATTAAAGTACTTTTGATTTGATTGAACTAATAAACTATTGAACCTAAAATTTTCAAAGAATTCATTGTATTACGTTCATAAGACCCAAAATTAAGTATAGCAAAAAAATTAAATGCTTTTCATTGACTGTTAGGCGGTACGAAGTTCGCCGGGTCAGCTAGTAAATATATATATTTCTATTTTTTAAAAAACATTGCCCCACACTAGGATTAATTCCTGTGTCGTGGGTGCGTTTACAAACATGAAAATTCACGTACACAAATACCCAGACCGGAACAAATAATTGTGGATCACACAAAGATTTGTCCCGTGCGGGAATCGAACCCGCGACTATTAGACACAGTGGGCGGGGCAGGCTAAGCCCTTAACCACTGCGCTAAATCGTCCGTCATATTATATATTTAACAAAACAACGTTCAAAATAGCAATGATTGTTCATATTCTATAAACGAACATCAAATTAAAGAAACGTAATATGTGGGGTGAAAAAGTAACAACGAGGTGCCCCTAGCGCTGTGGCACCGTGGTGTTCATAACAATCACCAAGATTAGGCAGCGTTCTGCTCGGTCAGTTAAAGGTGGGTGACAGCATGAGCATTCTGCACATCCGGATGCCGGTTTGGCCGATGGACATGAATGGCAGGTGGCCCCGAACCTGTCTGTACAATCATTCCCCTGATCTCTCTCACTTCGATTTTGTGTGTGTGTGTGTATGTGTGAATGATCTACGCTGTTGGCCACGGGCCCTTTACAGCTTCACCGGACAAGAGGGCGAGCGTGCAACCACTACGCTCGAACCAGAAGGACAAGGGGGCAACTACCTCAAGGGCGCCTCAAGGAGGAACGGCCTCGGCTTGGACAGTCGCTATGGGGGAGGGCGTATAATATGTGTCTCGCCGTGGTGCTGCACCGGCCGGCGGGCAAGGGATTCTTCGACCTCGCCGGCGAGGTCGGTGTCTGATCCTGTGTGCGGTATCTGTATCCAAAAGAAGGGATGTAAGAGCATCGGAAGGGTCGGTGAGAACATGCTGTGGACGGCGGTAGCGGTTGACAGGAGGTCACTTCGATTTATCAGAGAAGATCTATAACCAGTAGTTGGGACAGTACAAGCTAATTTATGAAATATGGGGAGCCTGTTACATCATTTTTACTCGTTAATCACCGTTTGGAGCTAGCAGAAGATCAATTCATTAAGACACGCTGCAGCCACACTCTTTCTCGTAAACGCCTACAGTGCCTCGTTGGTCTAGTGGCAAAGCGCATCGCTTTGTGAGCACGAGGTCCTGGGTTCAAATCCTAGGTCGGACAAGTGTAGTTTTTCTAACTAAAACTTCCCAGTACGAGTCCGAAGTCTGAAATTGTGCCCGGTATATGACAATAGGCTCGCCCCCTATTACATGGGACCTAACATCGTCGGCGAAACGTGGGTGTACTCAGTACACCTCTGCCACCCCTGCTTGGGGAATATAGGCGTTACGGCTACATTACACAGCAAGTGTTTAAAATTCAGGTTATACGTTTGTTCTATTATTACACACGTGTAACGATAGTATAACGCTCGTGTAACAATACACTAGCTGTTAGCAGAATATTTTACACTGGCTCTATACGTAAATTGAACGCTCTATATTCCCAATAAAGACAGGTCAACTACATGAGGAAATCACACGTTATCGCCCCATTCTTATTGTAATTCAATATCTTGGGTTCTTTGACTGATACCTGAAGCTCATCAATAATATTCAGAGGGGTAGACTATGTTATCGTTAACCATAAAACCCACAATCATTGGTAGTACGCT
Organism: Phalera bucephala; assembly: GCA_905147815.2. NCBI lineage: Eukaryota > Metazoa > Arthropoda > Insecta > Lepidoptera > Notodontidae > Phalera > Phalera bucephala. The sequence goes on along the minus strand of LR990613.1, from coordinate 25,177,691 downwards.
CATTGTACGATAAAGTTTTATGTAAAATTGCTGATCGCATTCATGTCAATAACAAACAAAGCTCGTTGGAGCTTACCTGTGGGATGCCTCTTTTTCAGGGAAAATTAAGATTTATAATAGTACAGCTAAAGAAGTGATGGTAACCCCATTGGACTTCGTAAAGTATGACTGAATACAGAAAAATCAATGAACATAGACCAAGAAACCTGTCACGGTAACAGGCTATGTCTCTATTGGCAGGGCTAGTTCAGATTATTCTAACAAATACATCTATCTATCCATCAATATCATCACGCCAGATAACTTAGGGGGTAGTCTGATAGGACAAAGATTCAACAAACCTTCCAACAAAATATAAATGTTCAGAACACGTATAAAGAGTGTATCTCGAACGCGCCTCGCCATATATCCTAATCGTCATTATCATCACTTCTGGCTTATTCAACCCAGTGCAGGGCATAAGCCTCCTCCCTTTTACGCCACATATCCCTATCCTGAGCCAATCTCCTAATCGCTTTGTGCAAAAATACCACGTCTTTTAAGTGTGTTAGTTCTATCATTACGCACTTCGTTACTTTATCGTTACACTTGTGTAACAATAATACTAACATACTAGCAGAACCATACAAATTTACACTGTATACTACAAATTTACAAGTGAGTAGGCCTAAGTATGGTAGGAGGTTTTATACGAGATGGACAATATTTTTTCCATATTCCGTGTCTTTCAGCACACTTTTAGGCTTCAGGCATGTAAGCGTATTGAAATACATTGAAATAACTCATAAAACATTGTAGATAATACAAACAGCGACATGATAAGTTCTTCTTTTATACGTTGGTTCGGGCATATAGAAAGAATATCAAAAGAATGAATGACAAAACAGATATATAAGACCGGAAGTATAGGTATCGGGGAAGACCTAGACTATCTTACCATGATCAAATAAACCGTGTCTTATCTGAAAGACAAATCAAGAGTCTCCGTAACCGGCGAGCGTGTATGAGACAAACTATATTAGAGTTAAGGAAGCCAGAGAGGAGGAAAGAAGTTAGGAAAGAACCTGTTGGGACTCTGTACTCTCTGTCTACCCCGCAAAGGATCTGGCGTAATGATATAGATAGATAGATTCATTTATTAAAAAAGGGCACAATAATCCAGTTGCATTTTTTTTACGTATTAACTAATCTTTTAATTATACTCTGGCTATATAAACTCACGAAACTCTCCGAGATAACCACGCAACGGAGTTCTTCGTGTTGTGATTAAACATCTACAATGCCACTATATTTCATTGGATGCAGCAATTTCCTTGCAAATAAATGTACACTATTTACTATCAATACTCTGTTAACCAAAATAAATGTAATATTTCAATCTAAACTTTATGCCTCGAGCTGATGTTTTGTAATTGACGGCTTCTGTTGTTAACATTTAATAGGTAATTTGTATTAGGCATGCCATTTACAAGACAATATCATAATATAAGTACTCAGCAGGGTGCAATACATTAAATACCTATCTAAAACCCAATGATAACGGTTTTCCATTAAGATTGCTCGATCTTTGACAGTGTATAGACGGCCATATTAATGAAGCGGCATATTAGCGGCCACAGAATTTGGAGTCAATACTAGAATGGAATATGTAGCCAGGACTAACAGCTTTACACGCCTTCCAAAGTACGAAGACACTCAAAAATGGAATTGCTACAAATGGTTATCCATCTCATGCTTGCCTCAGCGTGAAACTTTTGAGTGCTAAGCTTTATTGAATAAAAATATGCCTTTATGTACTAAGATACTGTTTAAATTACTTGAAAAAGAGGTGCTGAGTTCTTAGATTTACGCGAATATTACCCATTGAGAGACCACAAATCCTCGTGAAAGAACACTGATTCCTACCAAGGTCGGTTCGCAAGGCTATTGAAATTAAAACACATCCTAATTTCAATAGAGAAGATGGATGGGTGCTTCCATCGTCCTAGGATCCAGTAATTAATATAATCAAATCCAAAACCAGGCATAATACTACAAGGCTTCAATACACCGTGAGCTCATTCCGCGTAGATAGGACCAACAAAAATAATTAAGAAGTCGAGGGTACCCCGGAACAACTATGCCTTTTGGACATCTAACACCTCGGTCCTTCCTGTGAGCATGGGTGCTGCAAAGCACTCGAAACGTCGGGAACTTAAAAATCAAAAATAAACTGCCATAAAATCTGAAAAATAGTTTTATGTCATGTTGAAAAAGAGAGTCTTACCTATGAAAATTTGTGCGACATTTTTTGGTGTTCATCATAACTTTAAAAAACGTAGCCCCATACTAGGATTTATTCCTGTTTCGTGGGTGAGTTTACAAACATAAAAATTCACATACACAAATACCCAAACCGAAGCGAATAATTGTGGGTCACACAAATATTTGTCCCGTGCGGGAATTGAACCCGTGAATATTCGACCCAGTGGGCGGAGCGGCTTAAGCTCTTAACCACTGCGCCAAATCGTTCGTATACTGTATGTATAACAACGTATATTCATATATTAAATATAATAACTGTATGTTGAATAAGACTATTCCTGGCACAAGCAAGAGACCAATAGAAAGGAGGTAATTGTCAATTACAATATCGTTGAAAAATGGAGTAAAAATATTAAACATCGATCAAGAAACGCGTCAATCACGGCAATTTGCCCACCCCGTACTACGTAATCAGTTTGACATGAATTTCGCAAATTTTCCCCCTTCAGGGATGTTTACGTACGGATATTTTAATTTGTATCCAGCTAGATTCCTATATATTCTTAAGAAAGCAAACGATAATAGCAATATGTTGCAGTCCTTAAAGCTTTGTATTAATGTTGGAACTTGTACCGGCACAGAACTTCTTAATAAAGTGCTAACTTTAATTGAACTTTATAACAAACGCAGGTTCAGAAACATCTTATCATTGTGTAAAGTAAACCACATATTACACATATTGTGAGACATGGGTAATGAATGATTAATAAATATAAATTTTAAAAACACCCATCCACACCGAAATAAACTGTATACTTATAAAAAAAATTGTTTCACAGAAATTGAACTTACGACTTTCACGTAGAATAAATTTAATTTTTTTTTTAGATTATATTTGTTAGTAAATATCTGTTTCACAAATATTCTAAAAAAAAACGTAAGTTGTGTGTAAATTTTAACTTCAATATACTGTAATTAGTGCTTAACTATAATTAGCTGCCAGACCACGGTGTTATTAGCTATCACCGACATTTAGCAGCATTCATCTTGGTTGATCTAAAATAGGCCATATGTGACTTTTCCATTTTCAATGATCACTGTGCTTTGGAATGCACCTTAAGCTACTACCGGTCCTCTAATATTGTTGTCTTTAAACCGTGCTGAAAGCTTTATAGACGGCTTGATAAGTTCCAACAGCTGGTGTCGACAAACCTGTATCCACCAATCCGCACTGGGTCTGCGAGATAGTATAGTAAATAGTTTCTCTCACCTAGATAAATGACAGAAGGATTTGGCCCAATCAGTGGGACAGTATGGGCTAATTTACATATTTCTGTCAAAAGTAATATACAGAATGAAGTATTTTCATTATTTTCAATTTATGTAACGGATTTCTAAAATGACATACGTATGTGGATGACATAAACAAAGTCACGGAAGTCTATTTGTACCGCTTCTTCATGACAGACGACACGAAGGCAAAAATGTTTGACAAAACAATAGCCCTTTGTGGTCATATGGCCCCTTTGTCGACAAAAACGTTAAAAATGCTTTGATATCAATATAGTTGGTGGACATATTTTACAATATCTCGACTAAATATAGCAAATATGGAGTCTATTTTACCTGCAGCATTGTTTTATTAAATGTTTTATTCAAATATATAGTACTCCAATTAAGCTCAATTCAAATACTTAGGTACATCAATCTAAGAAACAAAAACGTGGAATGTTAGAGAGCTAAGGACAAACCATTTAAGATTATCGTAATGTTTTTAAAAAGTGCTGTCTCTATCACTTTTATTTCGTAAATTTGTAAAGAGAAAAGGATGGCATATCAATGCAATAGCATGAGGGGAACGTCAATATTTTGGTACTTAACCCTCTTAGCATTCGAAAGTTATACTAAGGGTCGTAGCATTCAAGGTGAACTGCAAAGTACTTTTAACCAAAAGAATAAAACCTAAAATTTCTTGCTAATTTTTTGTTAAGGATACATCATTTGACAATGAAATGTCGAATAGCGATAAAAGGATGCTCGTACACGGTGCTAGTTAACGTGCGACGGACTACTACCGCGCATAGCCCGTACAGATAATATTACCTTATAAGTAAGCACTGAACTTGTTTACTTATTTATGTGGTTGTTTTCGCAATGCAATTATCCCGCGTACGTACCAACCTAAACTCAGTTACTTGCATCGTGTACTATGACAAAATCATATCGACTAAATCAATAATAACAAATAATAATAATATCAGCCCATACTGTCCCACTGCTGGGAAAATGCCTTCTCTCAAAAATCGAGGTAAGAAATATTAGGTCATACTCCTCAACGCGGACTCAGTGCGGATTGATGGAGGCAGCTTTGTGGCCACCTGCTATTGCAACTCAGCAAGCCGTCTGTAAGGCTTCCAACACGGCTTAACGACTACTAAATTAAGTGGTAACCGGGACCAACGGCTTAGCGTGCCTTTCGAAGTACTGCGATGCTCGAATATGAAAATGCCACCAACTTTGACCCATTTTAGGTCGATTGAGACGAACGCTGCTTAGCGCTGTTTAACGCACCTTGGTGATCGGTAAGAACACCGCGATTGCACAGCGCTACGAGCGCCTTACTCTGAATTAATGGATCAAACTAAAGTGGAGAAACAAACACTGCTGTATAACTATTACTAAAGTTAGAACTTCAAACTGTTAATGTTGAACGTTTTTAGTCGCAATATCATTTCACAGGGTTATCGCAAGGTATCGCGATTCTCTCGGAAGATTTCTACTGCAAGACAAGTGTCTCTCTCAAAAATCACCACGATGACAACCCGCTTTGATAACCGTAGCTTGATTGATTACAATCAAAATATCTCTGTTGCACATAAAGTACAAACGATACAAAGGACAAATACATAAACCCTGAAAGAAGTGATAAACCTATCAATTTATAGTCCTATACGACTGGATAAGTTCTAATGGAACATGGCTACAAATTTGCCTCCACCAATCCACCCTCGGTCCGCGTGGTGAAGTATGACCTAATCTCTTTTACCTCGATTTGTGAGAGAATGCCCTTGGTCAGCAATGGGTCATATATTGTTTTTTTTTTTAACGATAATGTACAATGGCTGTGTAGCCATTGTACATAATACTATTATCTTTTTCAGGTTTTGGACACCTGTCCCTTACACCCTATTAGTATAAGAAAGAAAAATTATCTAAATATGAAATTAGGCGTTATTTATATTTCTATCGAATAGGAACAACTAAACTAATTAGTTTTTACGTGAGGTATAGAGGACTTTCATATACATACTTACTTCATACATTAACTTTTATTATAATGCAACTTACTGAGTTCTTAGATTTACGCGAATATTACACATGAAATAAAATAATAGTAAAGAGTAGGTATGAAAGATAGTATCGGTGTAAAGATGAGAAAGGGTATGCTCCGTTGGTTCGGACATATAGAAAGGATGCCAGAAGAAAGAATGACAAAACAGATATACAATGCGAAAGTGGAAGGATGTAGGTGCCGGGGAAGACCTAGACTATCTTACCATGACCAAATAGACCGTGTCTTAGCTGAAGGGCAAGTCAAGAGTCTCCGTAACCGGCGAGTGTGTATGAGACGAACTATGAGAGTGGAGGAAGCCAGAGAGGTATGTAAGGAAAGAACCTGTTGGAACTCTGTACTCTCTGCCTACCCCGCGTGGGAGCTGGCGTGATGATATAGATAGATAGATAGAAATAAAATTATTATACGGATTTTATCGCGGTTCATCGGACCAACAAAAATAATTAAGAAGTTTGAGGGTACCCCGGAACAACTATGCCTTTTGGACGTCTAAATACCTCAGTCCTTCCCGTGACTATGAGTGCTGCAAAACATTCAAAACGTCGGGAACTTAAAAATCAAAAATAAACCGCGGTAAAATCCGAAAAATAATTTGATTTCATAATGCAACTTTTTAATGAAACAAGGCGAAATCGTAGTCAAGACTAGTAAAAATATAATATTCCAAGTCACGAAAGACGCTTAATTCAACGTGCCGGTAACGCAACAATACGTAGTTCCATGACTGGCGTCTAAATGCGAAACTTTTGCTGTCCCATTTGGAACGTTCTCGCATAAGGGTGTACATAACAGCGCGAATTTCGCTATGTCCCGTTTTAATAAATCTCTATTTACAATTCCACGCTCGCCGAGTGGAAAGGCTTAAGCCAAGACATTTTTCTTCATTCGCAAGTGTGTGCTAACAAACTCCGCGTCGCGGCTCCCGGCTGGGCACGTTTACCCTTCTCAATCTTAGGGAATTCGGTTACAATCATAATGCTACCCCGTCGCGTTGGCGGAACTTTTATTTTAATCTCCCCTTTATTAAATAATTTTCTAGATTTGAGACTTAATACTTGAATAATATTATTCTATAGTCTACTTTTCTCATAACCTCTTTTGAGTAGTTACAGCGTCTTTTCACCCTTTGGTATAACAAGTTAAGTCAAAGAAAACTGGATAACACTATTTTGTAAGCCATTACCCGCTTTCATATTTCTTATACCTTTAAATGGTTTGTAGGCGTACCGCTCCCGCCACCCACTTTTTAGTTAGATTTTTTATGTTATCTATGGTATTAAAATATAATTAGAAACGTTGAGATTAATTTAGCTACACTTTTATGTATTTCGTTCCTCGAATAATAATTTGTTGATAAAAAGGTATAGAAGATAAATTATTTTTTACAGCAATCACGGTTTCGGTGGCGTGCTAATTTTTTTTTAAATATCGCTTGTAATGGTGGTAAGTATTTTTTCTACATACTAATTAATAAGTGGTTCATTTTATAAGTGGGATGAATTATAATTAATTATAATCTGATTTTAGATTGTATAGTTAGGTTTATAAGACTCACGTACCTTCTTTGTTCTGTGATGAAACCCGTGGAGAGACTAAGGAGTGACGTGTAGATGTAACAGTTACTACAATGAAACAATAACGGTTATCCATACCAATATTATAAATTCGAAAGTAACTCTGTCTATCTGTTTGTCTGTTACTTTTTACTCCCAAACCGTTGAACAGATTTTGATCAAATTCGGCAAGGATATAGGTTTTAGAAGGACATAGGCTACCTTTTAGCTCAAAAAAGCTTAAGGGTGTGAAATACTCGGCTAAAAATAACGCGTACGAAGTTTTGTGTACAGCTAGTTTAAAAATAATATCCGTGAATCACACACATCAATGATCAATTTTCTTGTTTATGCTTCCGAACGTATTGACAGCAGAAATTAGACAACTAGACTCGGTATAGTTAGTGTCGTTTAATTCTCAAAGGAAAATCCCACTATACAACACACTTGAGTGATGTATCTGGTATCTATCTATCATTGGGGGTCCTACGTCAATATTCTAAAATATTCTAAATGCATTCAACTCTGCTTATATATATGAGAAACTCGTAGTGCTGCATAGCTGCAGTGTAGACATAGTGTCTCACTGTCAGATTTGATCATTTGTGTTTGAAAGAATGCAAAGATTCGTATCGTAATATGACTCATTTAGACCATTTGAATCAGCTAAATTCAAGCGCAGTCGACCCACCGATCGACATCGCGTCGCGCATCGTTCATTCTGTGAGACGGCAAGTTTAGTCAATGTAAGATCGAAGATTCAGTTTCAGATTGGAATGAACTATAAAGCATCTTGTTTATTCAATAAGATTAACGCCTTTGTATACTGACTGTTGAATGTAAGATCGAGATTCATATACAAATGAGGCTTTTTTTAATGTACAACTGTTTCGAATCTTGTAGTTCTCGTTTATGTTTCCTATCACTGTATCTATCTATCTATATCACCATGCTAGATCCCTTGCGGGGTAGGCAGCGAGTACAGAGTTCCAACAGGTTCTTCCGTTAAATATCTCTCTGGCTTCCTCCACTCTCATAGTTCGTCTCATACACGCTCGCCTGTAACGGAGACTCTTGACTTGTCCTTCAGATAAGACTCTCTTTGGTCATGATAAGATAGTCTAGGTCTTCCCCGGTACCTTCATCCTTCCACTTTTGCATTGTATATCTGTTTTGACATTGTATATCACTGTATCATATCAGTAAAGATCGACACATATATACTGCAGTGTTCTTAATGTTAAACCACTCCGTGCTTCGGATGGCACACTGTGCCATAAGTCCCAGCTGCCTCTTAATGTGGTGGAGTTTAAACTGAGCTGGATGTCCCATAAGCAGCTCGTTAACTTCGGCAGCAGGTAGCTACAATCCTACGGCTGGAGACACCATATGCGAGAAAGCCGTGTGCCCATTAGTTGGGAAGAATAAATTATTGTCAGTTGTCATTGATGGATCAAGGTTTATAATACATAACTTTACAGGGGTATTAAAACCCTTCTAAGTATTAACTTTTCATGAAATGAAGTAACATTAGCCCGCTCATATAATGAATATTTTACATAGAAAGTAATTTTGATTATCAAAGCACTTAATTGTTTCACGCGGTAGTTCTTGACCAAGCCTCGGTCTGTATAACGACTCTATGGAGATGACTTTATAACTCATTTAGATATCGTGCTATCTGAATACTAATGTATAATGGCTGTGAGCGGTCCGCGCCGCGAAGACTTGACATCGTAACTAGAATATTGAAGTTATATTACTCAAGAATTGTTATAGGTCCGTAGCTAAGTGTTACGTTTATGCTCCTACCAAAATAAGTATTTTTAATAGTTGATGAAACGGACAGCAAAGATCTTGCTTACACGGTGAAGATATAAAATTTTTAATTACCAAAATTTCATTAAATAAAAATGGTAATTATTTCATTGTTTATCAAAATCAAATTCTTGAAATACTCTAGTATAATGCAAGTACTTTTCCAGGATTAATGGTGTACTCTTTGTTGAAGATTTAAAAAACATATCATCATCATCAGCCGAAAGACGTCTACTGCAGGACAAAGGCCTCCCTCAGAGACCGCCACAACGACCGGTTTTGTGCTGTACGCATCCAGCTTCTATCTGCGACCGTCACCAGGTCATCGCTCCACCTAGCGGGGGCCTGCCCACTCAACGTCTTCCGGTACGAGGTCGCCACTCGAGAACCTTTCTGCCCCAACGGCCGTCAGTTCTACAAGCGATGTGTGAAAAACATAAATTACATAAAATATATTTGGAGTGTTTTTTTTAAATCATTGAAACGAGCTGAATTATAATTTCGTGTATCTAATATTTAAACACTAAGTTATTATTTTTTCGAAATGTAAATCATTAAATATATTACCATCAGTTTTTTTTTAATGGTATTGCGTTTTCTGACTGGATTCCAGTTATCACTTTATACGAGAAAAGAGCCTTAGAATAATAGAATGTAACAAGCCCACTAAATCCTATCGCCTTAACTTAAGAACTGTGAAATTGGACTTTCAGTGAAACACTATGAGCCAAGTAATTATTTCTGCCTGATAAATATGAAGAAAAATATTAAATGAGACGTTTGATCTCGTCTATCAGACGACGAGGCGCTCGTAGTGCTGTTCAACCACGGTATACTTAGCGATCATCAAGGTTCAGCAGCCCTCGGCTCGATCGGTCTGAGATGGGTGACCGTTTGTGGCATTTTCATATTCGAGAATCTCCGTGCTTTGGTTACCACTTAATGTGGCAGGCGGTAAGCCAAGTTGGAAGGCTTACCTCCTTATAAGCGGCTTAATAAGTTCAACCAGCAGGTGGCCACAAACCTTCCTCCACGAATCCGCAATGGGTCCGCGTGAGGGAGTATGACCTAATCTCTCCCACCGCGATTTGTGAGGAGAGAAGGCTTTTGCCCAGTTATGGGAGAGTATAGTATCAGTATGTCTATAATTCCTAAGCAGGGTAGCACAGTTGTACTGTATCCACTCATATATCGTCAATTTTAGTTTTCAAAGTAATAGGGGCCGCCTGGCCATTTTGCAACAATGCAAGACTTCGGACTGATATTTAGAATTATATAATATTAGCCCTGTTAAGAAACTACCCCACCGTTGGGCACGGGCCTACTCTCAACCTGAGAGGGTTTAAGCCCTAGTCCACCACGCTGGCCCAGTGCGGGTTGGCGAACTTCACACACCACAAGTGATTGTTAATTTTCAAAACGCATATGCTTTCGAAATGACAGAGGTGCGTGCCTGGGTTGAACCCGAGACGTCTAACCACTAGGCTATCATTTAGAATTATTGAAAAGAAAATTCAATAATTCATTGTCCGACTCAGTGTGTCCGACCTCGATATCGTCAGTCACTTCATGCGCTACTAAATCAAGGAGGCAGTAGAAAAAATATTCACATGAATAACTTCTAAACGTGAAATATAAGAAGATAGACGTATCCTTTACCAAAACTCAGAAGCATTCGTGATAATGTGGCCGCCGCGTACCGTTTCACGTAAATGTTCCCAATGCGTTTTATACATTTGAAAGCACTACTCGTATTCAAGAGTAAAACCCACTTCCATACGTTGTCCGCCGGGGTCACTCATAAATTTCAATGTACTATTCTAGCTAGCGTACTTTAAGTGAAATATCTACTCCATTTGGGGATCCAAACACCCAAACTACTTGATGAATTCCAATACGCTTACGTGACCTCCAATATAAAATCACAGGTTGTTTTATTACAAAGTCTTACAGATTTTGTTTGTTTCAGTGATGATTAATTACCTGTTTTAATTATCTATGCACTTGAAACACAACTATCGTATATTATAGTACTACAATTTTACTTCTATGTTCCCAATGTCTCGAGTGTTTTTTTACGCTTTACATTGCCGAGACGACCTTATACATTAACAAATACTAATAAAACGAACTCATCCTTGAATAAAAAACATCAAGAATTTTATTGGTCTGTCACAAAGAATTTGTAAACTGTAAAACCCCAATAATATTGTCCGATTGCATTCTGGGTCCATTAATGGCCACCCGCACCATACCTCACTAGACCAACGAGGCAGGCTATAACCTAAAACCAACGCCCAATTTCCTCCTATACATTTCCATCCACCCACTATTTTACTTCACACTAAAACTAAAATTTATCTAAAAAAGCTTTGTAACACGCTCCTCGCCAGATTCCCGGGTCTGAAACATAGGGCCTAATAAATATTCCCGCTGTCGGATCTGCTCGCCCTCGAGACGGCTCCTAAGATGAGGAAAACCGCCGAGATTTGTACCATAAACCCTCCTGTCACCGGAAAACAACGTAACCGCGATACGATCGGCGCTAAGCGTAGAAATATTCTCTACACGATATCATTCCCAACTTAATGTCTGGTTATTTAGTTATTACCGTGATAACTTTTGGAGCAAATTGACTTTTGGAAGATTTTTTTTAAGACAATGGCTTATTCCTTTATGTCGATGTTGCTTATTGGGTTACTTAGGCCAAACCCTGCACGGAGTAAAAATCTTTGTGTCATTTACTAATATATGTTTTGGCTCGATGTTTAGGTATGTGAAATTCATGTTTGAGAACGCACCCAAGATACAAGAATAATTTCTTAGCCTTCCTGGAATTGTCTTTCTTTTGCTTTGTAAAAACTCTACTATTAAGACTTTCATACAAATCTGTTAGGTAGACATTCATTCATATTATCTTATAATAATTTGGTTATCACATGAATTACTTGCTTGCTTGCTTGAATGACTCAGGAATGGGAAATCACTCCCAATAGACACTTTGTCACAAACCATACTGATAAAGCCCAGGTACTAATATTAAAAATAAATCTAGCGAACTATTCACGAATTATTGCTAAAAAGAACAAAGCTAGACTCCTATCGTAGCGCCAATTCCCTTTCGGGGTAGACAGTGCCAACGACTCACGTAATTACGTTATTCTTATCACGTAAATGAGTATTTGGACTTCCTCAACAACTCTGCCCCAGTTGACAGAGTTTTGTGTACCGCCGTACCGCCAGGAGATTTGAGAGCGGCGAGCGGTTGGCGCGGCATAATCATTATCAACTAACTTAACCGAAGAAATCTACTTTAAAATATAATTTAACCATTAATTTTTTTATAACGTAGATTCTATGTTATATTTATGATGTTATTTTGTGATATCAAACATCAATTTAGACCGAGATAGTTGGAAGAAGGAGGCATTTGCCTTGTGGTGATAAAGTAAAGGCAATCAAGATACTGTTTTAAGTTCTCGCCAAATTTATTAAATAAAAATATGTTATAAATTTGCAATATAAATGTCGCGACGATACCAGACAACTGTTTATATAATAAGTATTGGTGAATTGACTTAATTACAGCTGTTATTTGTTTACTGTTATCACATAATGATACAATTTTTATTGTATACGTAAAATATATACAAGGTGTATCGTAAATAACGCAAGACCTCGGACACACCGATTATATAACTGCCTCATGAATTCAAAACGAAAACCAAAAATCCAAATTTAAAGTTATTCCCTTTTGTAAAGCCCTTTTATACCTCAATTAACAATGAAACTTGTACGTGTATGTGTGTGTATTCAGAAATACATTTGAAATCTCCTAATTGTTATGAATCAAGAATAATTTTTGTTTTTATAGCGCATTAAAGAGGTGACTGACTCGTTGGTCTAGTGGCAAAGCGCATCGCTTTGTGATCATGAGGTCCTGGGTTCAAATCCTAGGTCCGACAAATGTAGTTTTTCTAACGAAAACTTCCCAGTACGAGTCCGGAGTCTGGAATTGGCGGACGGACGATTTAGCGCAGTGGTTAAGAGCTTGAGCTGCTCCGCCCACTGTGTCGAATAGTCGCGGGTTCGATTCCCGCACGGGACAAATCTTTGTGTGATCCACAATTATTTGTTCCGGTCTGGGTATTTGTTTGTGAATTTTCATGTTTGTAAACGCACCCACGACACAGGAATAAATCCTAGTGTTTGTGTGCTACGTTTTAAAAAAAAATAAAAAAAAAATTGTGCCCGGTATATGGCAATACGCTCGCCCCCTATTACATGGGACCTAACATCGTCGGCGAAACGTGAGTGTACTCAGTACACCTCTGCCACCCCCGCTTGGCTTAAAGAGGTAAAACCATTATTTACTAATTAATAAAAAATAAGATACATTAAAATTATTGGAATCAATTCAGTGACCGATTTAGAACAAAATACTTTCAGGTCTTGCTATGATTATGTTACACCCTGCATACATCTCAATATATTAACCCTTGACATTCACCTACGCTTAAAGAGATTTTGTGCTCATGATTTCAAAAGTTCAACGCATTGAGTTTATTTATTTTTTCAAGCCACTGTAAGCATAAATATTACAGTAGACTGCAAAGTCAAAGGTCTCGGGTTCAAACCCAGGCACGCACCACTGTCTTTTCGAAAGCATGTGCGTATTAAAAATTAATTATCACTTGCTTTAACGGTGAAGGAAAACATCGTGAGGAAACCTGCATGCCTAAGAGTTTCTTAAAAGTGTGTGAAGTTCGCCAACCCGCACTGGGCCAGCGTGGTGGACTATGGCCTAAACTCTCTCAGTTTGACAGGAGGCCCGTGCCCAACAGTGGGACAGTTTCTTAACAGGGCTAATATTATAATAATTCATTGCATTTTATAAATAGTGATAGCATAACGTTAGAACGCCCTTTCACTAGGTTACGGGTCCAAATTCGGGCTCGCACCTCCCCGACTCTCTCTTCCTGAGGGTGAAGTATTTATACATTACGATCTACACCGACATCCGCAGCTATTTCATCTTCAACAAAATCAGAAATAGAAGTAGTAAGGATTACAATATTATCTGAATACATTCCGCCATCGTACCGCACGCCACGTGTATCCCGCAAACCTCTACGTCACGCGTATTACAGTCATATCTTTTTCGTCAATCTCTCATCACTCATACGTCTGAACTAACGGAGCATTCCTTTCTCATCTTATCGATGACATTTTCTCTGTGGCCGGCCATTTCTCGTGGCCTCGGATTCAAGCAGATGTTTTTAAAGTAAATTCATATAGCGCAAGTGTGCTTATGTGAGTAATATTTTTTTTGTTTTATTGAAAACGTAGCCCTATACTAGGAATTATTCCTGTATCGTATACATTTTATTAACCCCGAGGCAACAAGAAGGATATTATAAGTTTAACGTTTGTGTGTATGCCGCATTGTAGCTCCTAAACGGGTAAATCAATTTTGTTTTTTTTTGAAAGGTGGCTTGTTCGAGACAGACGGACTACGATTTATTGGAGCCGGGGATTTTAAAATTGTCATTTTAATTTTTATTTGTTGCGAATTATAAATCAGACGTGTGCGAAACCGTGAGAAATAGCTTGTACTAAATAAATACATGAGTACACTACCATAGTGTCAAATCAAACAGTTTAACGCCATTGTTCCAGTATTATTAAAATGTATGTAAACAGTGTTATTGTATTAACGATGAATGCCGCCTCATCAGACAGCACAACGGTTTTAAACAATAAATCATTAATTATATCCATTGTACAATACCGAATTTCTCTACACTGATTGCTAAAACCATTCAATCGTTATATACCAATTAATCGTTATGTATAATAATATTTTGATTGCCTCCTTGGTCTAGTGGTGCATGGTGAAACTGGTGAATATAATGGTCCAGGGTTGAAATAACTAGGTCGGAAAAAGTATGGATTTTCTGTCGAAACATTTTTGTTTTATTTCATTACCTATTCATTATCTTTTGATGTAACTAATTTTTATAATGTTAATTTGGCGAACGATTTAGCGCAATGGTTAAGACCTTAAACCGCTCCGCCCTCTGCGTCTAATAGTCGCGGGTTCGATTCCCGCACGAAACAAATCTTTGTGTGATCCACACTTATTTGCCTTGGTCTGGGTATTTGTATGTGAATTTTCATGTTTGTAAACGCACCCACGACACAGGAATAAATGCTAGTATGGGGATACGATAAAAAAACTTCCGAGCCTCAAGATACAAGCTGTGCTAATTTGCGGCTTGTAAGTTTCGGTAATAAACGGTAAACTATTTTTTGTTAATCAATTATTTTTCGATCTATCTATATCATCACGCCAGATCCCTTGTGGGGTAGGCAGAGAGTACAGAGTTCCAGCAGTTATTTTTATTGCTTTTATTCTCAGTAACAGTCCGGAGCCAGGGATTCTTCCCGGTATAATAACGATAGGCCTGCCTTAAAATTGCACGGGGACAGCACATCGTTGGCCGGTTGTCCGACCTAGATTAGAACCTGAGACCTCGTGACCATTAATTACACAATATCATAGGATATTGTGTAATTAGATATAGATCAAGGCGGCAGTCAACTAGCAAATCGCTAAGATGCATCATTTCCATATCAATAAACAAAACGAGGCCGGAGTATACAATATGTTTATAGTTTATCGAAGTTAAACATTGTATAAACGCCGCTTAAGGTTGATCTGGGACCAGCAGGTAACTTAGAATGTATCATCACGTCCCACGGGCCTCGTAAAAAGAGACCAAGGTATAATGGAGGTAACTTCCTTTCTTCAAGTTCTGGTATTATAATCACTGTTTACAGTATTTGGTTTATGACTGTTGGTATAAATCGTTACAAGTACACACAATACGACATATGTTTTATTTTGAATTTTACCAGTTAGCTGTGAGCCTGATAGGATTTACCATCGATAACTTAGATAAGTATAATGCCTAAATGCTTAAACCTCTTTAAGAATTAATTTTAAACGGACGATTTAGCGCAGTGGTTAAGAGCTTAAACCGCTCTGCCCACTGCGTTTAATAGTCGCGGGTTCGAGTCCCGCACGGGACAAATCTTTGTGTGATCCACAATTATTTGTTCCGGTCTGGGTATTTGTGTACTATGTAAATTTTCATGTTTGTTAACGCACCCACGAAACAGGAATAAATCCTAGTGTGGCGATACGTTTTTAAAATAACAAAAACAAAAAAATAACAAACAAAAAATTTCCAATAAATATTTTTAAGTGCCCACCTATGTATAATATATTAAGAAATTATATAGGCACGGCTTGGTCCAGTATCTTTTTTTTTAAACGTAGCCCCTCACTAAGTTTTATTCCTATGTCGTGGGTGCGTTTACGAACATAAAAATTCACATACACAAATACCCAGACCGGAACAAATAATTGTGGGTCACACAAAGATTTGTCCCGTGCGGGATTCGAACCCGCGACTATTAAACACAGTGGTCTTACCGGCTTAAGCTCTTAACCACTGCGCTAAATCATCCGTCAAATCCGTCAATACCGTAATCAAGAGCTTAAACCGCTCCGCCTGCTGGATCGTGATATAGTGATAACCTAGTGCTTAGACCGTTGGACTGCAAAATCAGAGGTCTCGGGTTCAAACCCAAGCACGCACATCAGTCTTTTAGAAAGCAAGTGCGTTTTAAAAATTAACTATCACTTGCTTTAACGATAAAGGAAAACATCGTGATGAAACCTGCCTAAGAGTTTCTCCAAGGTGTGTGAAGTTCGCCTACCCGCACTGGGTCAGCGTGGTAGACTATGGCCTAAACACTCTTAGTTTGAGAGAAGGCCCGTGCCCAACGATGGGACTATTATTATTATGCTATAATTAATATTATTTAAATAAATGTTCAAAACGACCGAGTTCAATCTGGAATCATGTACGAGCTTTTTGAAAATATATGAAAGCAGTTTTTCTTATCTCTTAAAATGACAAAATGGTTTCTTCTATATACATATAATAAAACTGTAACCGAGCTGAATCTGTACATTAATTAATTTTTGAAAATTTTTATTTTGGTACATTTCCTTATCGGATGTTTTGCCCTCTATATAGAGGGCAAAACATTTTTTTTGGGATTATTGTATTTTGTTTGTCTGCCTGTCTCTTTCTGTTTTAATCACGCAAAAACTATTGAACGGATTTCAAGGAAATTTGGTATGATAATAGCTTATACCTTAATTTAAAATAATAAATCTATCTATCTATATCATCACGCCAGATCCCTTGCGGGGTAGGCAGTAAGTACAGAGTTCCAACAGTTTCTTTCCTTACATACATCTCTGGCTTCCTCCACTCTCATAGTTCGTCTCATACACGCTCGCCGGTTACGGAGACTCTTGACTTTTCCTTTAGATAAGACTCGGTTTATTTGGTTTAAAATAGTAAATAAAACTTTTTATTCCGGAAACAAGAACCAATCCGGGATAATGGTGGGATAATCCACCTTTAAAACCTTTATTATTTTTATTATTGTTAATCTCGAGGCGCAATGTAACGTTAAAATATGTGATTTTGCCGACACATGGGCTCTTCAATGAACTGATATTGGAATTAGGTTCGCCTCCTCACAAGAAACGCTTCGGTGGTTAAAATCACTATTGATTTTAACACTCAAACCTGATTTCGTGCATGAACTGATGATGTATTAAGGATTGTCTCTTCTGGAGAGAACTCTTTAACGATGAATAGCCTGGACACGAAACTTTGTATGTCTATTTATTTGAGATGATCCATGAACATGAACTGTGTATTCTTACGAGCAGACTGACACGAAATGCACGGACAAAATTTTGTTACATACTTAGTTCGCAATGTACCTTTTTTAATTATTACGCCAAATTATGATCTTTAGTAGGGTAGGTAGAAAAGCTCAAATCAGCCATTTTACCAATAATTTTATAATAAACAGGTAAGCTGGTCCTTCTCAAAAAAACGTACTCAGATATTGTAAAAAACAGTATGGAGTTGTCTTAGGTCTTGGAGTAATGCTATCTTGGAAAGACCTACCTACCTGTGTCAAATTTCAGTGCCCCACACAAAAGCTTATTAAATAAATTTACCCACATCAAAGCACATTAAGTACATGCCTAACCACATCCACCCAACCTTACAGCACCGAAAATGAAATTGTCAAAGAGCAAAACCGCCATCTGAATATATAATGAAACCCTGAAGAACGGACCCCTATCGAGGATCATGAAGTCGCCAAGCTGGTACAATATAAGAAACGAGCCCAACTTAATTGGGTCACGAACCAGCCGCTGTCGAACATGGGACGCCATTAATTGAACCACTTCTTCCTTTACATTATTGCAAGTTCAACCGACACGAACCGGCTTGTCTTAAAAATAATTACTTGTCATTTTATTCCTTGGAGAAAACGTTGATTCGAGTTTTATGCTAATCTCAAGTTGGAGACACGAGTCTGACATTAGAATCAAAGTGAGCGGTTAAAATGGTTTAAGTTTTCTTTTTTAATTTCAAGTAATTAAGAAAATGTTACGTCAAGTGCGATTTCTAGCAATGAAGAATCGGTTTGAATTAATTTAAAGAACAATTTTTATTAGTAATTTGGCATATCTAGTTACAACTGAATCCGATATAAAAGACGCTATGGTACGTACATTAATGTAAACCATTATTCCAGCGACGAACAATAAAAATTGAAATTATTAATTTAAATGGGCACTAGTAATAAAACACATGAACTGTATTATACCTAAAGCCGTTACAATTCTTAGAATCAATTGTCCTCAATACCGAACAACTTCAAAACGTTTAAAGCCCTAATACTACATCAAAAAGATGGAGCCGGTCACTTTACTGGTCGTAAAGCGAAAATTATTAATGTTCGTGATCGTGTATGAATCACCAACCAGTTAAAAGGTTTTGCTATATATTTTGGGGTTGCCCTTCGCAGAATAAATCATGAGCTGGCAATAAAAAGTGTATATCGATAATTTGACAAACCCCCGCGGTGCAGTAAATAGCCGTTGGCTGTGTGCTGTAGTGTTTTCGGTTTACGATGTTGACCAATGTTTTCGAGCGCTTACACTTTCGTCTAGCTTTGTTCTGTAATGATTTATGTACATATATACATGTTATGTAAATGTACCATGTTTCATCTCCGAAGGGTCCAAAGATCTCCGGATTATATCCAAATTATCTCAAAGAGCATACATTATATTAGATGAGCTTATTGCCGTGCCAAATTCCTTGATTGATAAATTCTCACGATGACATAATGACATCCAGGCTTAATGGTGTTGAATGGGAGTATAATAAATACAAACCCCTTTACTAGTGTTATTAGCTGAAAGCTGAAGGTATTAACAATACTATACCTAAAGTTATAATAATTAAATAAATAAAGATAGGATCGCGTGTGGATGCATCTTATCACAGTATTCGATAGACGTTTCGAAAAATCAGAAACTAGTGACTAAAAGACGAGAAATACTGTCTAGACGATAAAGACAATTAATTACACTTTGTAGATAAATCGTGTCAACAGAAACTGTGTTCGTTAGCTTTTAATATATTTTGTTTCTAGGCATAAATTTGAACTCATCTCTAATCTTTTTGACAGTGCAGTTTCAACTAGTTTATCGAAAAATACCTTATAATAGACAGCAGTGACAACTTGCGGCGCGCAAATTATTTGTTATCTTAATTTAAATAATAATAAAATAAGTGACTGCCTCGTTGTTCTAGTGGCAAAGCACATCGCTTTGTGATCACGAGGTCCTGGGTTCAAATGCTAGGTCGGACAAATGTTTTTTTTTTTTAACGAAAACTTCCCAGTATGAGTCTAGAGTCTGGAATTGTGCACGGTATATAACAATAGGCTTGGCCCCTATTACTTGGGACCTAACATTGTCGGCGAAAAGTGGGTGTACTCAGTACACCTCTGATAACCCCGCTTGGGCAATATAGGCGTGACGGTGTGATCCTCATCAAATTTTGATAATTACTATTTATGAGATACTTTGGCTCCTATTAACATGGGACCAAACCTCATCCGCGAAACGAGGGTGTACTCAGTACCCCCCGCTTGGGGAATAAAGGCGTGATGGTGTTAATTTTAATTAATTAATGACGGACAAGCTTATGAAACCCATAAATACATTTTGCCCTTTGAGGTGAATAGTGATTATTATGTAATAATAGTTTATAAATATTGCAACTACGTACATGCCTTATGTTGATTGTAATCTTCTCATTTAAATGTAAACGACTAACAAATTACCAATATCCAGCTTTTAATTACAATCTAACTGTCAATATCGACATCAATAACCTACAAACTGTTACTTGTCAAACATAAAAGTGATTCAAAATACCTATATTATTAAGTTTACAGATTTTCAGAATGGTAAAATTTTAGCAGTTTCTAGTCCACTTTCCGACGATCACGCTAATGAACGAAACGAAAGCGGTAAGTGTGACTTAATTTCATTTCAAAAGACATTAAAACTTGCTGTCAGGAGTGAAAAATAATCTCAGCATTAAATTATTGCTTACAAGATGAACGAACGCAGATAAGGCTGGCCGCGGATTACGCGCGCCGCTAGGGATGTAGCGTCGAACAACGACTTGACTTTTCTGTACAATTTGCAAAAAATACTTATAAAATAACAAAGAAAGAGCGCAGGGATAGTGTTTTGAATTGTCTAGTATTTATTTGCATTTTTTATTTAATTTCAAATGACATTAAGCCTTGGTGTCGGGAGTGAATAACAATCTCGGCGTTAAATTATTGCTTACAAGATGAACGGGGGCAGATAAGGCTGGCCGTGGATTTCGCGCTCCGCCAGGGGTGTAGGATGTAGCGACGACCAAAGACTTCGCTTTTCTTTACAATTTACAAAAAAAAACTAAAATGAAAAATGTTTGGAATTGTCTTATTTTTATTTGCATTGTTTATTTGTAAAATTACCGCTAACTGACCGTAAGGACCGTTTTCACCGCCCTCAAGTAAACTGTGAAGAAAACTAATCGACGATTGAAGTTGCAAGTAAATCTCTTACGTATTTCACTATCTCTGAGTAGTTAATCCGACCGTTGAACTACCCAATTTTAATTGCCGAGTAACGCTAATCTAGAAGTAGCTAAACAACTTTACTCAAGGATGGTGAAAGAGGGCCTTAGTCTACAAAAATACGAAGGATATTACGGTTAAATATATAGGTCCCCACAAACATAATTGTATAATTGCATGGTATATCATATAAAGTGATTATAAGCCTAATTCTGATTACTGATTATCGATTGAGTGCGTATTCAGATAATACTATGAGTGCCCGACGGCAGACACGTACAAATAGACCTCTTCGTTTTATCGATATTATTCTGTACCCTGTGGTACCCAATCTAATAATGTCTGAATTGGTGTCTAGTCATCTTTGTATTCTGCTAGTAATCTGTATCAATATCGAAGTTAATCTCCTGCTCGCAGCTATTCTCCGTCAAGGAAAAACATCGTAATAAATTCTCGTACAACAGATTTACCATGTTATTCTGGCAGTTTTTGACAGCTCAGAAAATCTCATCAACCGTTGATCCCAGTACTTCATAACATCTACGGCTGACGGGCCCGAAAGGATGGTTTGGATCAAAATAAATTGTTAGCTTAGGACTTGCTATTTAACTTCTTATTAAAACAAGCCTACCAAGGTGGATGTTTTCCGCGCCTACAGATAAATCGGATCAAATCCTTAACCTAACTTACGGTGTGAAAAAGTTAGGACTGAGCTTATATAACACGCTTAGTAAATAAATAGTGGGTAGAAGTCGGGAATCTTATTAGCTGACATATTATAACTTAGGTAAGAATTTGCGTGATTTTACATTTAATTAGAGTAGGATAATACAAAAATCTACATACAGACCTCAGTTATAATTTGAAACTCAGCATACGTCTAATAATAAATATTCCTTTTCATATAAAATAACCAATATAAATTCAATTTATTATTCAATCGAGTTTTAACTAATGAATCCCGCGGCACATTCCTAGCGGCAACTAAAGCCACAGAAACTTGTAATTAGTTAAAACGGGTAAAGACCGGGACAATTTCTTTCTATATATAATTTTCCAGCGACTCAACTTACATAGTGTTTCCACATTTATTTACTGTACAACATTTTTAACGAATGTACTTATACAGAAACATGTTGTTAAAGTAAGTATGCAAAAAGAAAACTCCTTCAACGCGATAAACTCCAATCAATATTAGGAAATTCGGGAAAGTTTCTTCTAACAAAAATGTTTTCGGTACTTCTCGTTGAAAATCACGGCACACACAATTACTGTTACCTGTACAAAATACCTAATATACGATAGGTATAACGGGGAATCGCTTAATTAGAAATGTTGTCGGAACCTACGCAAACTGGCTTGCTTGTTCACGTTGCCGGGAGAAACTTATCGCTGAAGCGTGCCCTTTATCCTTCCCATTTAGAAAATATTTATTTAGCATCCTTTCCTTAAGCCCCTGTGCTCAGGTGTGAGATCGCCCTAACTCAAATAAGGGGGCAGACATTTAAATAAGGCACTTGTTTTCATTACACTTCTATTGGTGCGGCACGTTTAATATGTTCGGCGCTAAAACTAATACCGGCGATGTTATACCGAACACAAGGTGGGTTTCAATTATTTTTAAAGGACATTTGAAGGGTTGATCTTATGAAGTCTAAAAAAGTTAAAGCCTCGTATTCATTAGAGGGTAATGTCCCGCGAGATGTGAGACTTGAGATGTCTGGTAAAGTCGACAGACGTTGAACGACCACGTAATTTTTTTCCACATCAAAGACCTATATGGTCTTAAAGACATAAGGTTTCGCCACATAGCCGACGCAACGCGACAGGAGCACGACGGTGGCGCGGCTTGGAGAGTTATAATGTACTGTAATGTACGGGACTCGCCACACAGCGCAGCCCCGTTCGGTGCGACGGCAAACGTCACAACCGAACGCAGACGAGCGCTTCTGTCACGCTCCCGTTGCGCTCCGTCAGCTATTTGACCAAGCCTTTATACTACTAGCAATATGTTGACCGTAGAGGAATTTTGTTGATCTTTTGTCCATATTGTCACGCAACACGGGTCTATGGTATGTTACTTATCTTCCTCTATAGAATCGACGCAGTCACAAGGAATAGGTCGAGCGACATCTATCTCGGGTCCTTTATATCCTGTAGAATACGGGCGACGACGACGTAGTCGTAGATCCCCTCCCATAGCCGGCGGTTGACCGGTGCACTTAGTAGTGCACCCGACCCCCTACAGCGACTGTCCCAACCGAGGGCGCCTCGAAGAGGCTCTTCGATGCGCCCTCGAGTATGTCGCCTCTAGCCCTTCTGGCTGGCTAGAGCGTAGTGGTTGCACGCTCGCCTTTAAGTCCGGTGAAGCTGTAAAGGCCTCGCGGCCAACAGCGTACATCATTCACACACACAGACTTTTTACATACATGTGATCAACGATGACAAATTGTTATTAAGATACAGCTATGTATCAAGGTTTGGAAATAGACGCGTTGAAGCACTAACCGCACGAACCATTTTGAGCTACTTTTTACTTTCCATTTATCTCAATATCTATTTAGCTTGTACCCTTAAAATGTATATCAATTAAGGTAACCGTGATTACCTAGGGTC
Organism: Phalera bucephala; assembly: GCA_905147815.2. Taxonomy (NCBI): domain Eukaryota; kingdom Metazoa; phylum Arthropoda; class Insecta; order Lepidoptera; family Notodontidae; genus Phalera; species Phalera bucephala. Next base: position 25,154,006 of record LR990613.1, on the reverse strand, counting down.
TCAAGTTTCATAAATTAAACTAACGATTGGCGCCCGAGAACTTGACGTATTGGCGCCCGAGAACATTTTTTTTTTACTGAGTCATCAAGTATATTTTTACATGGTAACGATGTGGGAATGTGAGAAAGAAGTCAAGTTTAATATGAAAGTGGGCGGGTTTTCCAGCGTCGTCGACAAAAGAATTATAAAATTATATGCGTGCCAAGTTTTAGAGCAGTTCCTATACAATACAGAAATAATAATATAAGCATAACATTCAACTTGGGTAGTTGTCGTTATATTATTGACTTATATTATTATTGATTGTACAAATAATTGACTGGAAACTTTCTAAGTCAGATCTTAGGATGTATTATATCTATAGGAACTTCTATAAAGCGTTATATATTTAGACTGATTTATAACTCAGTTCTTTTATCGATGAAGCAGACTAATCCGCCCATCTTTTATGTTGAACTTTGCTTCTTTTTCACAGTTATGTTTTTGCCGACTCCTTCTTTCTATGTATAGGTACAGAAACGTAAAAAAATATAAACTTTACAATGTTTTAGTATTATCATCACTATATCTTGCATTATGCGTAAGTTCAAATCTAAGTTATTATAAAGTTTCATTAAAAAAAAAACCCCTTCACGCCTATATTCCCCAGAGGGGGTGGCAGAGGTGTACTGAGTACACCCACGTTTCGCCGACGATGTTAGGTCCCATGTAAATGGGGGCGAGCCTATTGCCATATACCGGGCACAATTTCAGACTCCGGACTCATACTGGGAATTTTTCGTTAGAAAAACTACATTTGTCCGACCTAGGATTTGAACCCAGGACGTCGTGATCACAAAGCGATGCGCTTCATTAAGATTATATATTATTTTCAGTTTGTACATATTATTAGTTATTGGTTAAATAAAGGCATATAGTGATTTTGTTCTACTCAAAATTAGTTTCAGGCAATCATTTTTTCAGTACCGGAAAGAACCTGTTAAACACCGTACTCTCTCTCTCTCCCTACTCTGCATGTAACTGACGTAATAATATATATAGATAGATTTTTCAGTATTATTGTTGTATGGACTATGGCCTAAGCCCTGAGAGGAGGACCGTGCCCAACGGTGGGACAGTTTCTTAACAGGGCTAATATTATTATATTGTTGTATACAACCGAAAAAACTTACGTTTCGTGCCAATTTGCCACAGATACGTGGTAATAGAGAATAATGCCATACTTTCTGTCGCCGTCGAAAAGGCGACTAAAGTAGAAAAATCTAATGCCATTAACCAACCGTCCTGCTACAACAATAGGTTCACCCCTATTATGTAGACTATTTAATATACTTTTGGAGACATATTTCTTTTTTTTTTCTTTTTTTTTTTTTAAAAACGTAGCCCCACACTAGGATTTATTCCTGTATCGTGGGTGCGTTTACAAACATGAAAATTCACAAACAAATACCCAGACCGGAACAAATAATTGTGGATCACACAAAGATTTGTCCCGTGCGGGAATCGAACCCGCGACTATTCGACACAGTGGGCGGAGCAGCTCAAGCTCTTAACCACTGCGCTAAATCGTCCGTCAAAGATATTAGATATGATAAATTATAGATGTTAGATATGATAAATTGTTCCGATTGTCGCCTTCCATCCCTTTCTGGAATCAGCGGTGTTGATATGTATGTAGATATGAATATAGAGAGTACAGAATAAATGACAACAATGAAAAGAAGTGAAGCTGAAGTGGCAGTGGGCAGGTCACATATGCCGCAGAACCGATGGCCGCTGGGGCAGACTGGTTCTTGAGTGGATACCGCGTGTCGGCAAACGTAGTGTAGGGCGCCCTGTAGCTAGGTGGGGCGACGATATTCGTAAGGCAGCGGGCAGGGATTGGAGGAGGAGAGCTGAAAATCGAGCTCAGTGGCGTGCCATGGGAGAGGCCTACGTCCAGCAGTGGACTGACACGGGCTGATGATGAATGAAAAGATTAAAATTAATGCCCGTTACGGAATAATAAATTTATTCAAAAGTCGCTACTTTGAAACTATCTAGAAAGTTTACATTCGTACATAATATTAAATGCCTGGAATATGTCAGAAAGTTGTTATGCTAGTATTAAATCAAAATTTACAGAATTGTATTTCCAATAACTGCTTAGAACAATTTTCTACTGCGCATTTCGTTATAAAATCAATCATTAATTTGTGTTTGAACTTTTTTGCGGCTACGACAATAGGCTTCTGGGTTGACTGTATTTATTTCAAAACGTACATTATTGTTATACCTATCTATCTTCAACTGAAAGATTATCTATCTCCACAATTTTTATATAATTATGATTGGACCTACCTATGGATATACCCGCAAGGGACCTGGCGTGAAGATATAGACAGATAAAAGTCAAAATCAAAAGTTTTTATTCATGTAGACCAAAAGGCACTTATGAATAGTCAAAATATGAAAATTATTGATTACTTAAGACTCTACCACCCGTTCGGAAAGTCATTCCTGTGGAGATAAAGGGCATAAACACCACAGTTACTATTTTTAAAAATTAGTGTTTTACAATTCTTTTTATATACATTGTATTCATGAGGTATGGGAGAACAGTGCAGAACGCGCTAAATAGATGTGGTGTGTTAGGTAGTCTACATAGTTCTCTCATTTACAAAATAGATAGATTGTAAAGAGATTGTATCTGTATAATTTATATTCAAAATGAATATTGGGATCGTCTATTAAAGATTTCTAAACCCGAAACAATGTTTAAAATGTTCGTCGACGTCACAAAAATCCACTAATCCGATTGAGTATGAACCGTTTTTCCTCACATCTGTTTACGAGGCCTGTACCTAGACATAGGTTGTATAGTATAAGCTGATATATACACCGAAACAGATATATTCTGTTATTATATAAATATATTCTGTTATAATATATTGAGCACTTTACTTTTTCTTTTATAAGTAACTTTACCTATAAAAATACTATTCATGATTCCTCTAAGTTAGCCAAGCGATTTGCATATTTAACGGCTAGATGGGTTCTGAAGAAAATCTACGGCTGTACAGGATTTCGCAATCTAGAAATCTCTTGACATTTGAAAGGGTAAAACCAGCCAGATAAAAATGGACGAAAAAATGCACAGATTTTTATGGCTCTACTTTATCTTATTCAACAGTTTCGAGGGATTTGAAAATGTTACGTAGGTAACTTATAATTTAACCCATATTATCAAATTGAAAAATTAATATGAAAAAGCCTTGCAAACTCAATATTCTGTAAGGATTCCATATGTATTTGTACATGTGGACACAGACGGGTATCTTTGTTACTAAAATTCTACTTTGATCTTTCTTCGAACAGGAGTAGCAGAGGTACTTCTACTCTGATTACTCACATTATGCCGACGATGTTAGCTCTAACGTAATATATATGAGGGGCCACGTTTCTAAAAAAGAAAGACAAAAAAAATGCTCCGAAATGAAAAAACGGTATGCTCCGTTGGTTCGGGCATATAGAAAGAATGTCAGAAGAAAGAATGACAAAACAGATATACAATGCGAAAGTGGAAGGATGTAGGTACCGGGGAATACCTAGATTATCTTACCACGACCAAATAGACCGAGTCTTATCTGAACGACAAGTCAAGAGTCTCCATAACTGGCGAGCGTGTATGAGACGAACTATGAGAGTGGAGTAAGCCAGAGAGGTATGTAAGGCAAGAACCTGTTGGAACTCTGTACTCTCTGCCTACCCCGCAAGGGATCTGGCGAGATGATATAGATAGAAAAAAATAATATTATTAGGTTCTTTCTTCCTTTAAAAAAAACGTAGCCTCACACTAGGATTTATTCCTGTCGTGGGTGCGTTTACAAACATGAAAATTCACATACACAAAGTACCAGGGCGAAACAAATAATTGTGGATCACACAAAGATTTTTCCCGTGCAGGAATCGAACCCGCCACTATTAGACACAGTGGGCGGACCGGCTTAAGCTCTTAACCACTGAGGTAAATCGTGCGTAGGTGAACTACTCATGCATCAAATTAAATCTATAGAATACAACCTATGTATTTTTCATTTTAATTAATTTATTTTTAATCTTGTGTAAAATACTCTCTCGTCATCAGAAGAAAATTTAAATGCACTTGCAAAGTTTTTGCCGAACACATAAAGGGATAGAGAAATCATATTATAGGGATGTTGTAAAATATGCATATTTGAAGCGTTTCAATTTAATATACTCCCCACTGATTTAATAAAAGTATCTATCTTTACCATCACGCCAAATCCTTGCAAGGTAGGCAGAGAAAACAGAGTTCTAACAGGTTCTCTTCCTACAGACCTCTTGCTTTCTCCACTCTCATAATTCGTCTCATACATACTCACTGGTTACGAAGAGTATTGACTTGCCCTTCAGACTACATAGAACTTATCCTATTAAAAAGCTAAAGGAATCTATTAGTAAGAAAAATCAAGTAAAATCCCTCGTCGAGACTTCCTGAGTAAACAAAGGAAACTGTATCAAAGTATTTTAGCGTCCGTTTGTTCTTAGAGATAGATAAGGCGCCCCATGTCTACCCGTATTTAATGTATAAGCCTGTTCTGAATCCAGACGTCACTTTAAAATGTTTTGTTTCGAGGCATCCGAAAGAGTAAAAGAGCTTTCATATAAAACAAGAAGCGCTTAGATTCAATGGACGCACGATAGTAGTGCAGGTATGGCACAACTATGGTGCAATTAAATTTTTTTTCATAAACTATATATAGATTGTGACTGTTGGTATGATTTTGGCGCTTAGAAGTTTTAAGAAAATGTATATTCGCGTCTCAGCCGCTCCATTGAATGTCTTATTTAAAGAAAACCTAAAGAAGTACAGTTTTGTCCAGAGGGCCACTGGGCCCTCTAGATGGCAAAATCCTATAATAGTGTCGCTAATACTGATAAGCGACTTTATTATAGGTTTCTAACATCTAGGGCATGTAGTAAACAATCGTTGGACACTTGTCTAGGCATTTCATAAATTCGGGACTAAACAATTGAAGTACCATTTTGTCTAGGGGTGTTAAATAAATATAAATATTAATATTGTTTAAAACATTCCTCATAATAATTCGCTTTATCCGTCGTGCCTGCTCTAAATTCACACCGAGAATTCCCGCTGAAAACTTTGGCAGAAAAGTTTCATATAGTGTGTTGATGGTACCGCAAACTATCGCGGAACCTATCGACATTCGCATTTCATTCGATATGGGGATCCCGAGTTGAATGTGGAGAAACTATTACCAAAATTCTGAACAAGTTTCATGATGAGTTGGAAATGCTTGAGTTTAGCAAAAAAGAGTACCAATCTACGAAGTAATGTTGGATAAAACCAATATTGATCTTGAAGATAGTATCCGTAAAAAGATGAGAAAGGGTATGCTCCGTTAGTTCGGGCATATAGAAAGAATGTCAGAAGAAAGAATGACAAAACAGATATACAATGCGAAAGTGGAAGGATGTAGGTACCGGGGAAGATCTAGACTATCTTACCATGACCAAATAGACCGAATCTTATCTGAAGGGCAAGTCAAGAGTCTCCGTAACCGGCGAGCATGTATAAGACGTACTATGAGAGTGGAAGAAACCAGAGAGGTATGTAAGGAAAGAACCTGTTGGAACTCTGTACTATCTGCCTACCCCGCAAGGGATCTAGCGTGATGATATAAATAGATCTTGAAGGCTTTAACAAGGACACTGAAGACGTTAAAACTATTACAGTAATCATTTTACAAAAATGAACATAAATACAAAAAAACACCGCAATGACTATATTTTCTAAGCACGGGTGGCAGAGGTTCACTGTTACACTCTCATTTCGCTGTTAATTTCGCCGTATTGACTTTATACCGCACACGATTTCTGATTCCGAAATGCTACTGAGAATATTACGTTAAAGAACCCCACAAACTCTTCTTCTGACCTAGAATTCGAACTCAGAGCATCGAAAATGGGAAAGGAATGCATTTGTATGAATATAAATTTAATTATTTCGTCATTATAGTTAATACTCGTATTTCAGCAACTAATTAATCGGTTTTCACTTCTATTTTTCTTTTAAGGTATATAAGTTTCAAATTTATAACTTGCCAGTACAGTAACTTAATTTTAACATAATCATAAAAATGTTGAACTACCGTTATCGGCGACGTAATGGACATCTAGATTATGCTGAAATTTATTTTACCGCTCGTGATAACGAGACCACTTGCTACAATAATTATTTCATATTAATTAACGGAGACTCCCCGAGTAAGGTTATTCGGCCGATGGAAACATAGGCGAAAGGGCACGAATTCGTGAAAGACGTCATTGTTCCACTTCTGTCCATTCAGGTTAATAATAAGGCTATTGACAGAGCGGTAATACTGAGAGCTTAGTACGAAAAGATTGACACAAGCGTGACGCTAACAAGTTGATATACCATCCCTATCCCACTACAAATTTACTAAAGAAACATGAATGTGATAGCACCCTTACACGCCATCGTCACGCTAACATCATTATTTTTGTGCTAAGCCCTCAGGCGGAAATCCCGCGTCACATTTTGTATTTTTATTTAATAACGGTACCCCAAACTAGCAACTATTCCTGAGTCATAGGTGCGTTCACAAATATGAAATTCGCATTCACAAACACCCAGACCGAAACGAAATTTGTGAGTCACACAATGATTTGTCCAATGCGGGAATCGAAGACTCACACAGGTATATCCCGCGCTGGAATCGAACCCGCAATTACTCGATCCATTGATCAAAAAGATCAAGTCTGTTAACGTTTATGTTAGTAAATTAAAAATAACCTCTCGCCTATTCGTTCGAATTACTTACACATTTATTGTTGTCGTCGCTAGCAAAGTCGGGAATTCTAATACAATGAAGAGTTATAGCTCAGATTTTACTATGTTTGAAAGTATATACGCACATCTATCTCTGTCTGTCTATATTATTCTGTTAGATTCTTTGCTACATTCATCATATTTTATAATCATAACAAGCACACTTAACAGTATATAGCTAAGACATTTTAAACAAATAGTATATGTATAAAAAACTTAAAAAAGAGAAACGACTTTAAAAAGAAAAAAGTTTTTATTTTACAATTTTTAGTGATGAGTGAATTAACTATTAGTATTTATATACCTATTATTCTGCTTAGTTCTATGGTAAGGTATCTACACACATTCGTGCTGTTTGTCGTTAAGGAGTTGCCTGGTGTATCTTCAAAGCCAGGTCCAATCCCAATATAATTAAAAGGGAACCATCTTGAAGCTATGCTTTACCCAACGCAAAAATATATCATTCAAATGGGTCCACAATTGACAAAAATATCGATGAACAAACATAAAAAAATACATACAGGCGAACATGGAACCTCCTCCTTTTTGAAGTCGGTTAAGAGCGAATAGTAGTAGTCTATATAGAGTCTCCGTAACCAGTGAGCGTGTATGCGACAGACTATGAGAGTGGAGGAAACCAGAGAGGTATGTAAGAAAAAGAGCCCGTTGGTACTACTCTCTGGCTACCCCGCAAGAGATCTGGCGTGACAATATAGATCATCATCATCATCATCATTTCAGCCTATACTTGCCCACTGCTGAACATAGGCCTCCCCAATCGCTTTCCAGCGTAACCGGATAGATAATATAGATATAATGTATAATATCAGCCTATACTGCCCACTGCTGGACAAAGGCCTTCTCTCACAAATCGCGGTGAGAGAGATTAGATCATACTCCACCACGCGGACCCAGTGCGGATTGGTGGAGGCAGGTTTGTGGCCACCTGCTGTTGGAACTTATCAAGCCCCCTTTAAGGCTTCGAACTCGGCTTAACGACTACCGCATTAAGTGGTAGCCGGGACCAACGGCTTAACGTGCCTTCCGAAGCACGGAGACGCTCAAATATGAAAATGCCACAAACGGTCACCCATCTCGGGCCCACCAAGTCGAACGCTGCTTAACCTTGGTAATCAGCAAATATACCGCGGTCGTACAGCGCTACGAGCGCCGGTCCAATTTTAATATAGATAGATAAAATGAATAAATCTGATGTTATACTCGTCCCGCACCTTTGTCAATACATTAAAATAAATGAGGAGTATGCACCCGGTGTTTTCAAAGGAATACACAAAAGCTCCTCACTGACACTCCCCATTCCCAGTCTATCGTATGTGCTATCGGTGATCATTAGACTGTCATAAAATACAAGACAATTTTCAGTTTTAAAATAAACCTAGATTTTAATGGGCGCTTCGAACCACTTTCCTCCGAGTTATCAAGAGTCAAAAATGTCTTATAGCTATTTTTTTCATATGTATCATCACTACCGTATTACTGAAACATTAGTAAGAGGCCTTCTAGATTTTACTCTACAATTTTAGTAAGTTGTACTAGCAACGTGTTTTCTATGTCAACGTTAAATTAAAATGAAACTAATTTGCAGATTTTACCGCGGTTCATTTTTATTGTTTCCGAAATTGTCACCTGTGCCTCCTGTGATTATACTTACATATTTCCGTTGGGAACTTGAAATATGTGTATTGATAATAAATCTAAGAAGTCCCTACTACAAATATTTCGTACTCGGTAACTACCCAATTTGAGACTGACACAATATTAGCTTTTTTAAATTTCAACTGCAACAAAATCGCAGCCTAAGATACACTCGAAGATCAAAATGGTGAACCATTTGTGTCCGCTTTAATTAAGTCACGAACGTCAACTGGGTATTTGGCCCGTTTCCTTAGCGCAGGTAATCACGATCGGAAAGGCATTAATTCAAAACTCCAGTGTACCACTCCAGCCGATTGCCGAGGACTCACTTGAGCACGTTGGAACCGAATTGTAATGCGAATAGGCACTGACCTCTTTTGAAACCTTGGCAAAATAATTTTGTTTGATGCTGTCTGGGAAATCTGTGGAGGCTATTATTTTTTCGCTGAGTGTGTTGATCAGATTAATTTACTGTTGAGTTTTTGGATTCGAATTTCCACTCCGCTTCCGTGTATATGTATGTATTTTTAGATAAAGGTATATCCAAGATCGGGACAAAACGTCATTGGTGTTTTCAATAGCAGGAGTCTGGATTTGTGCCTAGTATAATGGTAATAGATTAAGCCTCTATCACATTTGAGCCTAATTAATATATTAGGTGATATGTGGGTATTCACAGTCCGCTCTGTTGCGTGGGAGTAGTGAGTAGATGTGTGTATTACATGGGCTTGGGAACTGTGGATGTTTTGGTGTATCTATATTTCTACTTCGTTGAAAAATAATTTGTCTTATCGGGCTGTAATAAAATTAACTATTAAACTAAATTGTACATTAAGTGCTGAATGTAAGTAGCTATTTAACATTCCCAACTCAATTAACAACTTTAGATACCTTGTTTAAATAATAAATACGTTACAAAAAATGTCTAATACACATTAAAAAGCGATAGATTTTCATCTCTATCGCATCTACATTTGTATAAGTTTTAACGAACGATATATGTTTTCGTATCAAAACAAATTGAAGCTTAACTAGCTGGGCAAATTCTTTTACGTAACAATTATGGCGGATCCAAGTGAAACTTCGGCAACCATTTAGGTATTTATTTTGGAAATAGGCCGAATTCGGCAGGGCTTCAATTCTAATTAGAGAAAAACAGCCAATCTGTATAGATTTTAATTTAAATTGAGTTGCCATGAATAATTGAAAGGACAAGCTTTCAATTTGTAAAAGTTCCATGATGAATGTTTTCGTAGAATTAACAAAATTAATTCCGTTGCTACCACATTTTTATGAACGCAATATTTTTAGTACTTACCTTTTTTCTGGTGGAAAATCCTACGCATAGATACCGCAACACCTTAATTCCTGAAACGAGCGTGGCAAAGGAGTATCTAACGTACACACCTACATATCGACGTCGGTGACACAAATACCAGATTGCTAATGAGAATCTTTTGATAGAAATACCATACTGTCCTACATAAGATTCGTATCCAGAACGTCGTGATGGCTACCTGCACTATGCGCTCGGTCGGTCATACGGATCGGTCGTTGTGGTCGTCCTAGGTCTTTGTCCTGCTAGTAAAGGTCTTTTGGATAATAATAATGATATATTATTAATATTGTTTGATACCCTGGTCTAGTGATTTGAACGTGAGCTGCTCAACATACCGGGTCGGATTCGATCCCCACAGAGACAAATCTATATGGTGAATAACTAATTTCAAACTTTTATCAACATCCAAAACTCAAACTTTATCATTTATTCTTATTTTTCAAGGAACCGAGAACACTACACTCAAGTCATGCCAGCTTGAGAGCCCGAGAAACCACAGATCAAAAAGATTACTTAATTTCATGCAAAAAACTATACTTATAGTAGTAAATTCTTTCTTCATAACTAAATTTACCAACTATACCTCATTTAGTCGATAATCACTTTTCTCCAAATCTGACTTGATTATGTAGATTAAATCTAAACCAACTCCAAAAAATATTGGCAACTTTTTACAGCTCAAAGTCTGCTACTGTTGGCCCGAAAAGTTAGCTTTGTGACGTCACACGCTATCAATTCGTGCACTGTATATTTAGCGAGCCGGTTTGATGTGCTAATGAGCTACATTAACGTTTAGTCGTCGTAACGTCAATAAACGTCACTTTGTCAGGCGCCCCTGGGCCATTATTCGCTAAAACCAACTAAACCCGTAAAGGGACGCGTTACGATAACTTCACGAAATTATTGTGCGGTGGTATTCGGTATACCACTGGAGTGCCTAGAATTATACTGTACACCTCTGCCTTACAACAGATATCAATACCTCGGGATTCTAAGGGGGTAAGGGCCATATTGGCGAAAATGTGCGATCGCGGTGTTCTTACCGATTTCCAAGGTTAAGCAACGTTCGACTCGGTGGGCCTGAGATGTGTGACCATTTGTGCCATTTCTTATTCGAGCGTCGCCGTGCTTCGGAAGGCACGCTACGCCATTGGTCCCAGCTACCACTTAATGTGGTGGTCGTTAAGCCGAGTTGGAAGCCTTAAAGGCGGGTTGAAAAGTTCCAATAGCAGGTGGCCAGAAACCTACCTCCATCAATCCGCACTGGGTCCGCTAGGTGGAGTATGACCTATTCTCTTTCACCACGATTTGTGAGAGAAGTCCTTTGCCCAGCAGTGGGCAGTATGGGCTGATATTATTATATAACATTATCATTATAATGATAAGGTTAAAAACTCATTTTCGCTTAAGTGCTGTGAACACTCCGTACCCGATGGCATACAAAATAGCATCACAAGAGCATTTCACGAAGTTATACGTAACCCGCCGCGTTTGGTCATAGCGAATAAGCCCAGTACGAACAACGGGAACTCACGTTTGATGTTATTCGCTTGAATGTTTGATCCGGCGCACGTAATTCCAGTCGGCTTTGTTCTTAAATTGTGTCATATGTAAAGATCTCTGCCAGATTTTAGTCTCTACAGCGATAAACCAATATGTTATAGCCATTTATATAAATAAGATATTAAATATATACCCAATGAAGCTACATGTTTGGTGTTGGACTGTAAGAACGCCATGACATTGTAGCTTATGTCCCTCGATTTTGATGCAGTGGAGGCATTACCACTATCAGTTACTTAATTTATGAGCACATAAATATATAACAAAGCATATTTAGTTAACTACTACACTTGCTTGCATACCCCCACAGCAGCATTCACACACACATACGCACACACATACGCACACTCATACGCCCGCACACACACACACACACACACACACACACACGCACACACACACACACGCACACATATACACACGCGCACAAACGCACAGACATACACACACACGCTCTCACATTCACATACACACACACCTTTTGATTTATTTTACAACCTGTTTTTGAATGTATTTTCTAGCTTATAAGATTCCATAATTTATTTTACCAGTGTTACACTGAAAGATAATGGCTATGGAAGAGCGGAGTCTCCTGGCACAAGTATTTGTAATACTTAAAAGGAGGCTCCAACCTTTGTTTTCAAATGTACCGACTGTATACAGTTGAAATAAATAAAATTTTTATATTTTTTTATAGCCCTAAATATTGTCACATTTTATTAATTCTTTTTATTGCACACATCAATTGTTACAAAATAAATACAACAACAAAAGCGTACAAAGGCGAGGATCAATCAATCAAAATGGAGTTCTCTGACAGCAAACCTTTGAATGACAGAGAAACAAAACATTAAAATAAGGATAGAAATAAGTGTACAACACGAAGGGAATAGTTTTGATAATAAAATGACACAATATATATATATGCACACCAGCAATTATTCCTGTATAGTGGGTGGGTTTGCAAACACGAAATTTACATGCACAATCACTCAGACGGGAACAAATATTTGTAGGTCACAGAAACATTTTTCCCGAGCGGGGAATGAATCCGCGACTACTCCAGTGGGTGAAGAGGCTTAAGCTCATTACCACTGGACCAAGCTGTCCGCCCACGCACGACAAATGTCAAGGTCAGACAAAGTGGTGGTTTTTGTATGGATTTTTTTTCTACTATATGTATTAAACATTTTAAAAAAATTCACACTTACAGCCATACAATGACTTTGTGGCCCGCTGGCAAAATCGGAACTAACGCTAGCATGAAGTGAAATGTATAGTAACCGTACGAACCCACCTGTTGCAATACTTCCCTGGAAGTAGGAAACTTTTACTAAATGATAACCCCCCTGCCAATGTTATCCACGGGCCAAAATATCCTTCTCGCACTATACACCCAAGTGCAGAAATATTTTTAGAAGTGAAAACTTCTTGAGGTACGTTGGGCATTTTTTGTGATGGGAAAAAAAAATTGAACTCGCGACACTGTTACCGTTACCGACACCTCTGTATATAAGTATGTACATATATTGTGTATGTACGTACATAGATACACATGCACGTTGGCATGTTTTGCGATGGGAAAAAACCATTGAACTCACGACACCGACACGTTACCGACATCACTGTATATAAAAAAAAACAAAAAAATATTTCCTGACGAATCAAAAAATACACACGTAATCGTTAGTTTTCACTTTTGTTGGCACTCCCGGAGTGCCAGTTTGTTTTTTATTATTTTAAAGATGCCACAAACAAAATTACGACATATTTTATAATGAATTAATAGCTTTATGTAACGAAATGTTATGAATAAGTTTTCTGCAACTGGGTGTCAGTATTTTAGTAGTAGGAATAGACGTAGATAGGATACCTTAGATAAATGGAACACCAAACATCTATATATTTCAGTCACACAACTGGATATCTAAGAATATTAAAAAGAGATGGATTATTTTTATATTTAAAGCGTGACACAATAAATCCTGGCGCACGTCATAGAGACGGGCAGTGTCGCTGGCTGAAGTCGGTATCGGCGGAGCGGAAAATTGCAAACTAGCGGAGGCTGCGCTCTGCCGCCTCCTCGTGGATTACAAACCCTTTCTCATCACTAAAGCGGAATATTAATTATAAAGAGTAATTACCTCAATAGTAAAGTTGAGTTTTATCAAGTAAATGTTTACTTATTTTTGTGCGGCATCTTACTGTGTTTCAAAGTCAGTCAAAAAGCAAATATAGTCTGACAAGTATAGAATCATAGATATAGTATTCAAACATGATTCGAACTCACGCTGTCATCAAGTAAAATGTCTCTGCATGACAGTTCACTAATTTGCCGTTTGCCATAAATTTACCGAGTAAAAAAATTAACTAAGTTTTTTTTTTATTTATAGAAATGTTTTACTAACCCTTTTTTTATAATTCAATCTGGGTTACGGCACTGGTGTAGCTTAAGTTCGTTTAGCAAGTGCGTCAACTCTATCGAATTAGTTACACCGTGCGGTCCCTCCTGTTGAAATATTTCCCTGGAAGTAAGAAAATTTTACTAAATGATAACCCTTATACTAAATAAAATCTCTTACAATGTCAAAATTATTACATGTTTTACATTTACCACCGATTCGGAATGTGGCCTCGCACTGAAAAGTTCCGGCGAGAAACTCTGCGGGCTAGTCTTTTAACTTATATTGTTTTATTGGACTATCCCTTCTGTTTAACATAACTTAAAATAAAACTAAATTGTCACCTTGTGATAACTGCCCTCCGTGGAACTGGAAAGTATTACACTCGTACCAATCACATAAATAAATATCCCATAGGGTAAAATAGCACTATTCATTTTCTGGTCAATGTTTTTAAATTAAATAAAAGCGTTTAACATATATTACAGCTTAATGTCAAACCCCACGTATTCTATTTAATATTTATTTATTATTAAAATACCAATATATAATATGACGAGCAATTAATTGCCAAAGACCTGATTCTAAATACCTTCCCAACGACTTGGAGAACAATACCATCGAATGTCTAGTTTCTCTAGCCATTTCTGGGGCAAAAATATGGGGATAAATATATGCCTACCTAATTACGCTTCATCACATTGTTTTATTGTCTCTTATTTGATTAAAACGCGGAGAAGATTACCTAACATCCGATATCGTCTACTACTTACATTGTTCGCGAAATACATTATGGATATAAATTAATTATGCTTATAAAGCTTCACCTTTGTTTCGCGACGGCTTCGTGTACATTACACCTTTTAAATGAAGAAAGACAAGGAAACCTCCGTAGGCATAGAAAAGTTCATAATTATCCCGTCAGGTTAAATATCGTCAGGCTAACAAAGGATTTCGAACTAATCACAATGATTGGGAGCAAATGTAAAAGTAAAGACAGACATGTAGGTAGGTAAACATTGATATGCAGCTTTGCAGTTTAAAAGAAATTGTTAATTGAACAATAAAAAAAAAAAGTTTTTACAGCTAATCACCGCGCGATAGCCAAAAGTGTTTGAGCCATGTGCATGTTTGTCATCATTTATAAAGCGTTGGACCTTTAAAAAAAAATCGTTTTCCCCACACTAGAAATAATTCTTATTTCGTGGGTGCGTTAAAATTTTAGATTACGCAAGCGACCAGACCAAAACAAATAAATTGACACAAACAGAGATGGGCAAAATGTAATCAGATTAATGATTACCCACCCCAGCTTAGGGCATATAGGCATGACTGTGTATTAATTATTAACGATTACAATTACATTTTGTAATATTCAACGAATATGGTTACACTTTTAGTCTTAAATCATGATTGAATATTACAAAATACAATTGTAACCATTAATCTGATTATATTTTGCCCATCTCTAGACACAAATTAGCAATAACGTGTCATAAATTAACAATACAGTATTGGAAATTGAGTAATAAAGTTCTCTTAACTGAAATTGAATCTTGTTGCCATAAAATTTGAGTATTCATTTAAATGTCACGTTGAATATGATTGACATGTTATTGCATATTTTTGTCAAAATGTTAGTCACACAAAGATTCGTGGAAATTGAACTTGCAATTATTCGGTCCAGTGAGCAACCAAACAGTCGTGTTGATTAAGCTGTTCAAGACTAAATTCTAGTGTTAACCTATTAGAAATACTTTCATCTAATCCTTCGCCTATACTTATAGCCTAATAAAATACATAGGTGTGTGTGTGAAGGATCTACGCTGTTGGCCGAGGGGCCTTAAGAGCTTCACCAGACAAGAAGGCGAGCGTGCAACCTCTGATTCAAATTAAATAACAATTGGAAGATCTAAGGATTTGTCTATTGCTTTTGATTTTTTTTCTTCTTTTTTCTTAATAAAAATGTTGGCCCACACTAGCATTTATTTCTGTGTCGTAGGTTTACAAGCATGAAAGTTCAATCAATCAATCAATCAGCCTATCGCAGTCCACTGCTGGACATAGGCCTCTCCTAACACGCGCCATTGCACACGGTCCTCCGCCTTCCGCATCCAGTCTGTCCCAGCGAACTTTTTGAGGTCGTCGGTCCATCTAGCTAGGGGGCCGTCCTACCTTACGCTTACCAATACGCGGTCTCCACTCTAGGACACGTTTGCTCCATCGGCCGTCGGTCCTTCTGCAGATAGTTCACACACACACAAATACCCAGACCGAAACAAATAATTGTGGATCACACAAAGATTTGTCCTGTGCGGGAATCAAACCGGCGACTATTAGACACAGTGGGCGGAGCGGCTTAAGCTGTTAACCACTGCGCTAAATCGTCCGTCATTGGATGCAATATTCTATAAACGTCTATTTTTTTTCATAAGAGCGCTTTATGCAATGTTATAACCAGATGAGTATTCATTCTTCATCGCCGTATTACGGCGCCGGGAGGCGGACAGCGCGAAGGCACCGTATTTATTCTGCCTACATATTAAATTACTTTTACAACGAGCAAGTTCGGTGCAGCATCTCCGCTGGCTGCAGTGCATCACAAAATTATGATTTACACTGCCGCGCTCCTGAAACTTTTATTTAAGAGGCAATGCGCAACTACTCTTAACAAACTCAGTTATAACTATGTAAGTTTTTGATACGAATATTTTAATTACCGTGACACCAACCAAATAAAATTTTCTCACTTTAAATAATAATGCGATATAATCTAAATAGTTTAAGTTTCTTCAGTTTATAATGAGAAAATTAAACTATTTTGGTTATCGACGAAACACGTATATTTAGGTTTAAGATAAAATACAATTACGCGTGAATCTTTTTATGATCGTTAAACACGTTAATAGCTGTAACTTAATACCTATTAAGTTGAAAAAAAAAATGTAAAAACCCTTTTTATTCTCTAAATTTTTGTGAAGAAATGAATTTAACTAAAGTTGGTTCAAATATTAACACTTATGGTCTTGATTGTATTAAGATAATAAGACAACTCTCTATATCTATCTGTGTCATCACGCCAAATCCCCTAGGAGAGAGGCAGAGAAGGCAGACTTTAAGACAATTTTATTACTGTCGCAAATCTTACCTAACTTTCATTTTTGATCAGATACATTAGTTACACGAAAAGAGGTTCAGAATTCTTATAATCATTATAAAAACAAAGTACAATAAATGTAAGTGCAAAGCATCGCAAGTCTTACGAACTATCTACAATTTGTACATCACGTCCGCTACTACGCCGTAGCGCGTAGCACCTCGTAGCGGCTACAAAGCCGCGAATTGTACAAGATTTTACCTCTGTAAAATATACTAACAGAGATAACAAACGACTTGGGAATGAATTTGTATATTAATTTCACTTTCTAAATTATAAGGAATTACATTATCTTTTTTTTATAAAATGAAACAAGAAAACTACTTTATTCTTAACGAAAATAGAATAATGAAGTTTTTTTAATACTTAAAATAGAAATGCGCACTATATAACCAGGTAGTGGTTACTGTCAAATTATCTCATAAATAGTAATTATCAAAGTTTGTTGAGGATCACACCGTCACGCCTATATTCCCCCAGCGGGGTTGGCAGAGGTGTACTGAGTACACCGACTTTTCACCGACAATGTTAGATCCCATGTAATAGAGGGCAAGCCTATTGCTATATACCGTGCACAATTCCAGACTCCGGACTCATACTGGGAAGTTTTCATTAGAAAAACTTAATTTGTCCGACCTAGGATTCGAACCCAGGACCCCACGATCACCAAGCGATGCGCTTTGTCACTAGACCAACGAGGCAGTCGATAAAATGAAATGATAAAATAAAATGAAATAATGAAGATAAAATATTGAAATCACTTACATAGACATCTGCTTTCCATATTCAGTAGTTTATTCTCCTCTTATAACCCACTGATAGCTGAGCTTGCTGTGCGAAAACTAACGTTACTACCTGCCAAATGTCGTGACCCTGGCCACCCTTTCAAAGACAATATATAATGTTTATAAAAAAGAACGGAGTAATAAAGACGTACTGATTAAAAACATTATTGATCGAAAAATTGCAAAGTCAAATAAATCCAGTTATTTTAATGAACATCAAAGTGCGATAATTTTAGCTCAATTGAAAACGTCCGGAGCAGACATCCGCTAATCATCCGAAAGGAGCGGGTACACGACGGCTTAGCTAAATTTATGGCGCCGAAATGAATCGCACTCGAACAACGAACTAGTGCTGAATACACCTAATACATTAATTGAGCCAAGTCAAAGCGACAGCTGCTTCGGCGATCTATAGATCGGCCTGACTTAGGAATTCGAGTGTTTTCGAGCAGCTCGTTATGACTCTTGAAAAAGTTTCGTTATCAAATAAGTATTTAAAATCAGTTCAATCGTATCTCGAAGGCTTTTGTACGTTTATAATTATTTTCCGGACCATGATAATATCCTTGATAGAGTTGACAGGGTTGATAGAGTTATCTGAAACAATGAGGTATAAATAAAAAATAAAAAAACGTTTATTTCTTTAAATCACGTTACACAAATTAATAGTTGATGGGTCGTCCGAGTAAGTTTAGTATAAAACTTGTGGCAGGAAGCCTCGCTCTTCTATAGCGGTGAATAATGGTAATTAATAGAAATAAACCAGTCATGACATACGCTTTAGAGACGCGGTCTCTTTCAAAAAGCTCAGAGTTGCTCAGCTAGCTATGGAAAGAGCTATGCTTAACGTTTTTCTACGTGATCGAATCAGGAATGAGGAGATTCGTAGAAGAACCAAGGTCACCGACATAGCCCATAGGATAAGTAAGCTGAAGTGGCAATGGGCGGACCATATAGCGCGAAGATCGAACGGGTGTTGGGTCAGAATGATTCTAAAGTGGAGACCACGTATCGGCAAGCGCAGCGTGGGATGCCCACCTACCAGATGGATCGACAATCTTGTGAGGATCGCAGGAAGTCGTTGGATACAGGTGGCATCGGACTGGCTGCGCTGGAAAACGATTGGGGAGTAGTGTTGTAAAAACGCTCGAGTCGGCGCTTAATACGCTCGCGTCTTCTACGTGTTTCAACGCTCATGACCGTCGACGCAGCGCTAAACGCTGAACTTCAGCGCTCATTTTTACAACACTATTGGGGAGACGTATGTTCAGCAGTGGACAAATATAGGTTGAAATGATGAGGTACCTAAGTGTTTTGGCAGTTAACGTCTTACTCCTGGACGACCAGTGAGAAGTCGAGGAAAAAGACACTTAACAAATATATATAAATAGATGCCTCCTATGAAAATCTAATTGGCTACCCTTAATTTAGTCGCAAGCAATTCAGATATACGTAAAATTAAAATGTGACACCTTAATATAATTAATCATACTGTTACGACTTCAATACAACCCGACATCTTGTGAACTCTTTATCGGGGATGTTAATTTTAAAACGCATTACACACCCTTAGGTGCCCTTTCGATCCGTCAAGAAAGATCTAGAATCTGCGTTTGAATGCTAAAACGTCTAGAAGGTTCCTCCCCGTTAATTATGGCCGGCGCACGGTCGCGGTATTCAAGTACCTACTTGGTCACGTACGAATAGGTATGTAATAATAATACCGCTTTGTGGGGCGCGCTAGCTATTGTTTGATATACTTTTCTCGATGTACTTGAAGTGTTCACGTCCATTCTAGAACTTTCATACGAGTATAAAAGGAACATTTAACGCGGCGGCGCCCACAGTCTCTCTTCGGTATCGACAGCGATCATCGAACAAGCGATCTAACTGGAATACACAGGCGACCTTAGCAACGATATTATTTATTTATTTATTTATTTATTTACGATCACAACATAATGCACAATATAAAAAACATCGCCCCACAAAACTGTGCAACCAGTTTGACTGTGGGGTCAGTTGAATCTACAAACTTAATATAATGGTAACACTAACTTAACACAAACTTAGGTAATGTTTTTTCAGATTCCTTTTAAATTTTTTTATATTTGTCTCGCCCCTTATGGCCGCCGGCAGACTATTCAAAATGTATGGGATGCGTTTTTTTAGCGCCCTGTCACCGAAGTAGTTGGTCACCCTTGGTACATTGTATCTGCCGTCGGTCACCAAGCGCGTACTGTACATACTGATGCTACGAGTGACTCAGAGACTTGGAATCAGTACTTAGGTACTAACGACAATAGTACTTACTAGTGTGCGTTTAGTGCTTGTGTGTCCTTATATTCGACGCACGTTGCACGTTATTCGGCATTTAATTACCCCGCTACGTAACAATACAAATCATTGTTAAAGATTATGTATAGCGCTATCATTTTCTCCGAAAATAAATCGCACTAATGCAATTTATACGATATACACTATAAGGAGTGCCATTATACTACTTACAATCACATGGGTATATAAACTAAGGAAAATATGTCAACTAATATTAATTATGTATGTACATAATTAAACCATGATTATGTCGCGTTACTCAAAGATAATGCGGGATGACCAACCGTGCTGGCCTCCAGAGAATTATATAAGTACAACAAGAGAAATGTTGCGAACATTTTGGCACGAGCCACTGGAGATACGTAGGACGTAGCGACTTGAATACGGGAAATTGTAGATGGAGATTGTACAAACATATTATACGGCTGAAAACGAAATTATAATTTTGTTGAACTTAGATATTTGACTTTAAATTAAAAATATTATTTCTTTAAAAAAATCGTAGGCCTGCACTGGGCATTGTTCCTGTGTCGTAGGATCGAACCGGCTACAACTTGATCGAATAAGCGGACTTAACCAAGCCATCGTTCAAAATAGAAATAAGTTACCTTCCTGGCTTTCTTACCTAGCCTAGTGGTTAGACCGTTGGACTGCAAAGTCAGAGGTCTCGGTTTCAAACCCAGGCACGCACCTGTTTCTTTTCGAAAACATATGCGTATGAAAAATTAACTATCACTTGCTTTAACGGTGAAGGAAAACAATGTGAGGAAACCTGCATGCCTAAGAGTTTCTCGAAGATGTGTGAAGTTCGCCAACCAGCACTGGGCCAGCGTGTTAGACTATGGCCTTAACCCTCTCAGTTTGAGAGGAGGCCCGTGCCCAACAGTGGGGCAGTTTCTCAAAAGGGCTTATATTATTATTATTATTCTACTGCGATGTCACTAAGGGCATCTCGGAAACATCTAGGGTACATACACACTGAAAGTATTTCGGGACATTAAGCTTAAGTTTAATAGGGGTGAATTTATTGTGTAATGTCAATAATAAATACAAGTCTTACACCAGTAGGTATCTATAGACATATAGTCTTAAGAATACTTAGCCGAGTAGTCATGTGTTAAAAATTCTATACTCGGCTATGAAAATTAACTTTTCACATTTCTTACTTTTGACAGTTTCTCAACTATAGAATACTTAGATAGAATAAAATTTATGTACCTAGTAAATACTTGAGTAAAAGTAACTACTTAGACATGTTTATAGATATGGGTGTAAGTCTAAGAATATATAGTAGTTAGTCAGTTTGGTCAATAGAATTGTAAACGAACTGTAAAAAATAATCCATTTAGGAAACAACGGACTAATTTCTTTATGTCAGCTTTCCAATAGGAAGGCGAGACAATGGCGCAGACAAGTCTATTCGTACCAACGCAAACCGTTTTAAGGTGAATTGCACCTTATAATTTACCAGGAAGGGTTGAAATGCATTGTGATGCTGTAGCTATTGTATAGATTGTAATAAGCCGACTATTGAAGTAGGCTGGCGAGGGCCCTCCGGCGGACGGCGCCCCGAGCCCGGCCTCTCGACCTAATGAAACGTAGACTTCCATAAGAACAACACGATCCACCCACACTTTGTTGCCTTGAGTGAAACGCTAAATGCATCTCGATTAAGAACGAATTCGATAACTATTTGTTTGGTTTTTGTTGTTTGATGCGCATGCAGTCATTTGAAAATGCGCAAGCATTTCCAAATGTCGGCACACATAATAGCCCTGTTAAGAAACTGTCCTACCATCGGGCACGGGCCTCCTCGCAAACTGAGAGGGTTTAGGCCATAGTCCACCACGCTGGCCCAGTGCGGGTTGGCGAACTTCACACACCTTCGAGAAACTGTTAGGCATGCAGATTTCCTCACGATGTTTTCCTTCACCGTTAAAGCAAGTGATAGTTTATTTATTAATACGCACTTGCTTTCAAAAAGACAGATGTGCGTGTCTGGGTTTGAACCCGAGACCTCTGACTTTGTAGTCCAACGGCACTAGGTTGTCACTCCTTTTTACGTAGGTAAGAAACAAATATTTGTGTAACACAGATGTAGATCTGTGTAAGCCACACAAAGATTTGTCTCGTGCGGGAATCGAATCTGTTACAGCTCAATCCAGTGAGCTAAGTGACCTTCGCTCAGACCGTCAGACGACTCTGCACAATCCAAATAGTATTTTATAATAACCAACACATACGGTCATCTTTTTTCCTTTTTTAATTAAACGAATAGACGGGATGTTTAAATGGAATTTGGTTGTGGATTCTAAGTTTGTTCTATTCCGAATGATAACAGACGAATAAATAGTGTCATTTCGTTTGTGGCGTCGTGTTTCATGAATATACCTACTGGCAATATAGCACAATACCTCCGTGCGCCACGTCTAATGGATTTTATTAGCGAATTGTTTATTACGACTATTAGATTTCGTTTGCGAATAGGGAAAAAGTTAATTCTCAATTCCCATTAATTTACGAGGGAGGCAAGGGAGCCAAACCCATCGGGAGTTACAATCATGAAGTTCATTATTTACACTATAATTTTTTGGTGAATTAATCCTGGCCCTAAGGTATGTACTTCACTAAGGGATTGTGGTGAAAAATATATATCGTTAACTCAATGGAATTGTGACACAACTAAGAATGTTTCTTACATTCTTAGTTGAAAATGTAAGAAGTCAAAAAAAATAATACTTTGGTCTTATTCTAAAAATAAATTTTTCGAGTTGCTTCATTATAACATCCAGCCAGCGATATCCTACTAATCTTACTAATGTGAAAGTATGATTAGATGTTTGCATGTTTGTTACTCAATCACGCAAAAACGGTTGAACAGATTCGATGAAATTTGTTAGTGTACACAGATAGTTTATTACCTGACTTTACACACAATATACGTTTTATCTCGAAAAAATGAGGTTCCTGTCTGAAGGGAATAGGTAAATAAAATAAAAAGAAATATTTTCTTCGTTGTTTTTAATGCTTCTCAATGATCTTCAACTACAGATGATAATGAACGTTATGACATCTACAAATTGATCACAATAATATTACAATTATATTATGTAGATATGAAACCACTCCTCTAGCATTTTAAACACATTTCATAAATTGTATAGATGAGTAAATTATACAAGTCGATTATAGCGATAAGCCACCAATGGCCACGAAATGCTATTGCTTTTACAGAATAGAGTACTTTATTGGTTTATATTCTGCTGAATCGCGCGGAAGGGAGGGCCAGCTCAGAGTCTCATTTAACAATAAAAAAAGCCACATGAGTGGAAAAGTGTGCTAGCGACTGAGGCAAGAGAATAAAAACAAAACGCATGCCACTTCCAAAATCGTCACTTGTGCTGAAGTCCTCTTCGCTCATCATCACTGCTAGGCGCTCCATTCGTTGGCAGTTTCTTAGCACAACGCGATCATGGCAACGGTGTTTCTTAATATTATTATAAAGAATAGGAAAGGCTACCTTCCCACCAAGCATGAGCAAAAATTCATAGCCGACAACCGCAATGTGTATTAAAAGGAAACGTTACTATCTGTTTTCACACACAGCCTCTCCCATCCACTAGGAAATAGGCAACCTTATACGCAACTGATGTTTTTTTGCATAACATAAGATCGATGAGAAAAAAAACCAAGCAGAATATGAATCAAAACCAATTTTCAAAAATCGAGTACCAATATTTTGAAAGGTTTCAAATACTCAACGGGCAGTTTCTCGCAGCATTATTTTGTAACACCAAGCAATAGCACTTCGTATATGTAAACAATATGAATGTAGATAACAACTACCTTAGAGATAGTGGAATATACAGATACCTAAGTATATTTATGGTTGTATTATGAGTCGTAATTCTAGCGCTCTGCATAGACGGTGTAGAAATGTAGAGTCAATGTATTGCACAATAAAAAAAAATTGTTCAAGTAAATAAATAAAGGTCAGTCTCATTATTACGCAAGATCTTCCAATAAAAATATTTTGTAAAGTGAAAAAAAATATAAATATACTACCTCGTTGGTCTGGTGGCAAAGCGCATCGCTTTGCGATTACGAGGTCCTGGGTTCAAATCCTAGGTCGGACAAATGTAGATTTTCTAACGAAAAATTCCCAGTATGAGTCCGGAGTCTGGAATTGTGCCCGGTATATGGCAATAGGCTCGCCCCCTATTACATGGGACCTAACATCGTCGGCGAAACGTGGGTGTACTCAGTACACCTCTGCCACCCCCTCTGGGGAATATAGGCGTGACGGTTTTTTTCTTTTTAAATATATTCATGACATTGGAATGTTTAAAAATTAACAAAGAAATATTGAACGGTCCGATAAATAGAATTATTAGAATAAATAAAATTAATGTACATATTTATAAGCTACAACGCAAGTTGGGACAAATTTAAACGAATAATAAGGCCCAACATTTCAAATCTTTGCAATTTATACTGTGGAATAAATGCTTTTTTAAAAGATGTTTCTTGTGCTTATTTTTAACATAACAAAAAAATATTAATGTCAATATTTAGGGTCCTCTCAAATTGAACTGTAACAAACTTAAAAGTCGACATCATTACTTCTATACGGTCTATTATATTGTGTTTATATACCTCGTAACTACACGTGAGATTTGTAAATGTACCTACCGTAATACGAAGGAATGTCATCAGTAGAAATTCTAAGAGATTACTAGACAGTATTCTTAGCGTAGATATATCATTATGGCAACATTTTAATTCTAATTCCACGATGTTGCAGTGTTAAAATTATGGTAACTATAAATTTATGAGTAGTCTTCGTAGCTTAGAAACTAATATTTGATCATTAAAACACAGGTTAGTTGATACAATTCATATTATAGATTTTATAGTTAGATTATGTTTATAAATAACTAAATATTTCTAATAACAACATCAACAAAAGTACAGAAAGGAGAAAAACATGTATGTAAAACTAATCAGTCCAGTCAGTTTATAAATAAGTGTGTGAAAACTTGACACAGATAATGTTCTTTAACTAAAAATTAGGGATCTCATTCACTAGATCGTTACGACTTACGACCAACGAACATATTGCGTAGCGAACACATTATAGATGTCATCGAAAATTAAATCCCACAGCTGTTTTAAAAGCTTCATTTCAAATTTTACGACCAAAGCGACTAAACTACTACGACACTGATTATAGTCGCAACCATCTAGTGTACGGAGTCTTAAAATAAATACATAACAATTGTGTATGTAAGATATCACTTCATTATATTGCCCTTCATTAAAATTACACTGCGACGTGCCTACACAATATACATTATTTAGGTAACATTATTATTGAAACCTTACGCTAATTTGATAAAATTCGCTACAAATATTTAAAGCAAATGTTATCATCTACATTCTGGGAATGTACGTTTATAAAATGGTATAATCTATTTACAATGGAAATTATAAAAATATTTCGTGATTCAAATGATAATTTATACATTCTACGCTAAGTTATTTCTACTATAATATAAAGCAATGTCCATACCTGCGCACGCGCGGTCTTGGAACGTTTTCCAGGAACCATAAAATTCTGAATAAGCCCAAAACATGGACACGTTTGCGGAAATCACGTTTGCACACGTTTACAAAACACTTGCGCCTTGAACGTGAAATTGACATAATGGACATAACTCTTTATGTCCCTTACGCCAACTGAGATTACCACCTTTTACATAATATTTAAGTTTTTGGAACCACAAATATTAATACTTGCGATAAGCACGTGAACTTCAAAAAAAGATATATTCATGTTTATATTACCTAAAAAAAAATGCGCTTCAATTTCACGATACGAGTACACACTCACAGCGCACAGTACGCTACGCGTGCGAAGGTATGCACTAACCATAAATAAAAAACTTCTTTGGAAGAGCAATGACAGCCACATACACTCGTTCAAGCGACACGTCATTCTACCTTACTGCCAAGCTTGTGATGCCTAACAACGGGATTCAAAACGATACAGAAACGGTCACTACACCAAGTAAAGTATTGTCGATTATATTTTGAACTCTTTGGCAATATTAGTTTTACAGGAAGGACGTATGTACAAAGTATTTCGACGGTAAAATAGGGGATGGGGGAGGTGGAAAGGTTCGTACATATACCATAGATAAAAAAAGGATTGTCTATTGAACATGATAATGAATGAAGCGCTGGATCGACAGCTATATATTGTAACCATGGATATATTACCCTAAATGGATTGAGCCCTTAGCCCTGTCTCATTCTAAGTAGGGTGACCAAACATTGGTACTATTATGGACTTGTTTTTTTTTTTTTTTTTATAAAACGTAGCCCCACACTAGGATTTATTCCTGTGTCGTGGGTGCGTTTACAAACATGAAAATTCACAAACAAATACCCAGACCGGAACAAATAATTGTGGATCACACAAAGATTTGTCCCGTGCGGGAATCGAACCCGCGACTATTCGACACAGTGGGCGGAGCAGCTCAAGCTCTTACCCACTGCGCTAAATCGTCCGTCCGTTGACATATAACTAACGTATAATTCTCGGGAACTGTTTATTGCCGTAATTCTTTCTTTCTACGCAAATGCCACATCTTAAATGAGTTGTAGTCAAATATTTAATTAAACTGACTGTACATTTTTTTCAGAATCTGTAAATTCACCTCCAAATTTCGCAAACAAATAAGGATAGTCTCCTAGAGCCGATTGTCTGTATCTACAACGGTTGATATAGCTGTTATTACCATCTTACCCATCTTAAAAATCCATCGCGTATGTACAGACGAATTGTGAACCTTGTTCGTTTTGAATTCGGTAATAAATAGGTATAGTCCGTATTAGTTCTACCTTATGGTCACCGTACTGCATCGCAATGGATGCGAGCGTGATACCGGGCTCCAGATCATTGCTCTCATTAATCATGGTTTCTCGATTCGTTTAAATCATAGAAAATTCAGTGGTATGTCTGTGAGTAGGAGTTCAATTTTCTCTAGCAATACTTTGAAATTACTCAATCCGTTTTGGGTAATAAATTCATGATAACAACATTTCAACTTTAATCAATTAAAAAAAGAACTCGCTTCAAATAGTGAAAACTGCACAGATATTGTAAATCTATATCTGTGGAAAAGTCTTCATAAAAAGTCAATTAACAATCCTTTCATTGTTTATCTATTCTACAGATTCACATTTACACCAATATATCGTTCACTATATTGCACAAATATAGGTAAAAAGTTTCATATAGTTCAGGAAATGTTTCTATGAACTACATCAGTCGCTAAATTAATTCACTATTACAAAATACATTCCTATACAGAGTTAAAATATAAGGGGGAACATTCTCATACAATGTCAAACATCACAGATACGTCACTTGTCGGAGATTCGATGAAAAGATTGCAACGAATCGATGTTTGCTGGGTGTAAAAATATATTATGTGATGTGCTGGTAAAATAACTAATTTATTGTGCAGCATAACCCTTGAATCACATTGTTGTGGTGTCTTGTATTTGTTCGCGTAACTATGGTACTTTGGCTTTATAGGCAGGAGTTTTTATTTGATCATATTACTGTGGCACCAGGCTAAATTAACTGGAGCTAACCAAAATCATACAAAGCACACGGAACAACCTTTGTAAAGAGTGTGACGAGTGGACGGCACGATTCTCATGCATATAAAAGTGAACGAGAGACATTGCATAAAAACACTGTCTTTTGTACTTATGAATTTAAAAGACTTTTACTGTATGACGAGCCTCCGCCATCCAACGATCGCCAGCAAAAACGGCTTCATTCTGATCGCATCCAGCTCTTTTCGCGACCTTCACCAGGTCAACGGTCATATTATTAGATATTATGGAGGCCCTACACACTTAACATGTTTCAGTAAATGTTCGCTACTAGAAAACCATTCTGCTCCAACAGCCGACAGTGCTGCGAACGATACAACCCACCCCGCCCACTGCTACTTTTGTTTGGCAATCCTAAGAGCATGTCAATACGTTGGTGGTCTGGAATAATTGCTATTAGCAATTAGAACGCCAATTGGACCTTATATTCTTTTACTATCACTACTTTGTAATGCATTTGGTGTACAATAAAGAGTTTTCTATTCTATACCTTTGGCTCTTCTATGAATCCTCGGTGTAATCCCGCAAGGAATAGGTACCCGGTCATAGCACTTATGACCGGTTTCAATATTCAATTCAAGGATAGATTTACTTCCTTACTGGCAGTAGACTTATGACAGATTTTCCATAAAAAATATGTCAAAATTCTATCTGTAGTAGGCAAATCTATCCTTTAATTAAATATTGAAATCGGCCGTAAGTGTGTTTCAATACATCACACCACAACAATGTAAGCAACTTCAAACTAAGTAGGCAAATCTGATTAAACGAAAATACTATTACTTCTTGACGCAAGTACGGCGAGTTTGAAACATTTTCTCTGCCGTACGCCACTCAATGACGTTATACATAGTCCAATTTAGTCACTAGCTATACATATGACGTTTTTTTCTAGCACTAATATAGACTTTGAAGAACAATTTCAGACAGAAAAAGCAACACAAATATGATACGCTTTATTTCCTTTTAATTGCGTCATCATTGGTGAGATTTGGACAACTGGGCTCCATTTAACGCTAGCAAACCGCAGACTGTTAACTAAGGTAATTATGAAACAGCCTATACTGAGAATAGGGCTCTACCGCGCGAACTCAGTGCGAATAGTTGGAGATTCACAAACCTGCGCCTGTAGCATCCAACTCTGCTTAACGATTACCACATTAAATACAACCGAGGCCAACAGCATAACCTTTCCGAAGCACGAAGACACTCCAAAAGGTTACCCAACGAGACTTACGCTGCTTAATTTTCGGTCTGCCTGGCACCCGGTACGGTATAGATGAGACTGTTTATATGACTCGAGACAAAACATGAACTGAATTTAAGCGCTAACAAATCGGTAATACATCGTTCTCGTTTCCACCTGAAATAGTTCCTAGGGAAAAAGCGAGACGGGAACAATGAAATCATCGTCTACAAAGCTACATTGCACACTAGGCCGCCACGCTGAAGTCGGGCCAGTCGTCTCGCTCGTCCTCGGGTTATATCGGCGGCTGCGCGCCGTCGCCGGGCAGCGAGTGCACGCGTGCGGACAACAGGTTGTGTAGAATGAACACCGCTGGCTTCGGGCTGCCTTCCATCTCCAATTCCTGTAGAGCGAAACAAAGATTGTAAATTATAATATTTTTCATGTAAGATGGGCACTGTGACAGTTGCAAGTGTCAAAGAAAACTATACTTTATTCTATCTATCTATCTATCTATAACCTCACGCCAGATCCCTTGCGGGGTAGGCAGAGAGTACAGAGTTCCAACAGGTTCTTTCCTTACATACCTCTCTGGCTTCCTCGACTCTCATAGTTCGTCTCATACACGCTCGCCGGTTACGGAGACTCTTGACTTTTCCATCAGATAAGACTCGGTTTATTTGGTCGTGATATACTTTATTCAATGGCAATAAGAGTCATAACCCGTTTCTATACTTATAGTTTTATGCCTTAGTACCATTGAATTAAATATTAATTTCGTTTGGCACTTAGAACTGTCACTACCCATCTTATGTGAAAAATATTATAGCGAGTATCAAAAAATGTATTAGTTATGATGCTAAAACTTTTAAACGTGTCGTATTCATGCATGCTATGGCTTTAATTTTGTATACACAAAGAAAGAAAGAGAGTATAACTGATATACATTTTAAAGAACTTAAAAGTAATATTCCAAGCCTAAGTTATAAGACAAGGGATTTGACTATTGCATTGTGGTGCCGTCACGTCGAATGTTTTGTTCCAGCGCACTGCTGTCGCCGAATTTACGATCGGCGCTCACATCAAATTGGGACCTAATGTCATCAACGAAACGTAATAGTCACCATGGACTGAAGAACGTAGGCGGGGCCGCATAAAAGTAAGTTTTCAAGTACAAAAGTGAAGTGTGGTTTCGAATGATCTACGCTGGGAAGTGTTAGCGGCAAGTCGAAGAGTGATGTTGTCAATTTGTTTTAATTTCCAAAACTTGTGTTATTTCGCCTAATAATGTGTAATGTTGGTGGAATATTAACCATTATGTGTTCTTATATGTGCATGAGTGAAGGTAATTGTAACAATGTGATAAAACGTGCCTTTTCGACTTCCCTCAAACCGGCCGTTGCAATTGGTATGTAAAGTATCCACCGCTTTACTATCCAGGGTGGGTTACTTCATTAATTTCATTATCATCGTTATCATCAAATTCATCGGGGAGTCGAATTATACAGGGTCACTTGTAAAACACCAACAACCTCGCAGGACTAGATAGCTAAGATCATAAGCAACAACTTTTGTTCTACGAGTTCGGACATAACTCAAAATATGAAAACAAAAAATTATTTTACAAGTTTTTGTTGTACTGTCGTGACATTTGTAGGTCTATGTTTCATTCATAAACGAAAGGACGACGTGGCGCTCGCGCGCTCTTGCGCTGCTAATAATAATAACACTACTTCGCCAGATTTAGTTACTTTCAATTGCTCGCGGAGTTTGTAGCCAGTATGTACTGAGTCCACAATCCCTTCATACTTTACCAGGCTTAGGACTGACTACATCAAAGAATTAAAAAAAAAAACAAATATTGTATGTAGATTAGGCATCTAAACATCTAAAATATCTGCTTCAATTTAAATTGTGAATTAGTGTAAAGCCATAACTTGAAGAAGAAGAAGATCTACGCTCTTGGCCGCGGGGCCTTTACAGGTTAACGGGACGAGTAAAAAAAGTGAAATGGATGGCGCAACGAGTTGTGGTGTGCAGAGTTACCACTGTATCGTCGTCGGCGAAGTGCAGCCACAGCGCGGAGCGGTCGTCGTCGGCGGACGCGCGCAGCGCGTGCAGCGGCCGCCGGTACAGCGCGCGCGCGCCCGCGCGCCCCAGCGAGCCCGCCGCCTCCCACACGCACACGCCGCCCGCGCCCAGGGACACGCGCGCGCAAGCGCCGCGGAAACGACACCCTGAACACACCATCAATACACAGTTAACATAAACTGTTCACCATCTTAGTACTAACGGTTCAAATGAGAATCACGCACACGCACTTTATGTGGTTTCTCGGAAGTGTTCAGCGAATGCACCCTCTGAGACCTGCCGAGAGACCGAGTAATGTGTGCGGTTCTTATTCGGACGCTAAGTACTAAGATGCCTAACTGTTTACACATTGTGAACTGTGATAAATAGTTACTGGATGCCGGATCTATATAAGATTTCGGATGGAGTCGGTAAACCACTTGACTAACTTAACGTGATATACGCGCTCCGGCGCGCGATAATGCGCGGTTATATAGACGATTTATTAGCGTTTTTTTATTTTTGGAAATACTCAGTTAATACACCGCAAACTCCCGCGGGAAGTGAGGGAAGCTTAATCATATAAAACGTTTCATCGGCAATGACTACGAAATGCGGAAATAGATCTCAAAAATACTTAGTAATATAGAAAATACATAAGATTCTCTATAAAATACAGGACATTTGGATATGACGCATGACTTAAGTTTTGGTACGGATCGCCATACATCAGACGAGATTGCTCTTTAGATTTAAGGTTTTGCCACATAGTCGACGCAGCGCGCCGGGGCGCGATGGTGGCGCGACCTAGGGAGTTGTATTGAAATGTACGGGAGACATCACACAGCTATGCCACGCTTGACGCGACGACATACGTCACGCCCCGCAGCCATCGCACCTGACGCTATGACAAACGAAGTATAGCTGGAGCGAGACGCCAATACGCGTGCGAGCGGGCGGTAGTATTGTTGTATAAATATTAGACGTTGATAGCCACAGAGCGGCCGCTTGGCCGGCAGGTCGCCACGCGCGTTTATGACGTACGAGCCTCGTTGCCGATCACCGGCCGAGCGCCAGCCGAGTGCCTCCGTCAGCTATTTGACGAAACCACAAATTGTAGTAAGTTTTTGTTCTAAGGATTTTTTTACTTCATAACGTAGTTTAATTGGAACATGATAAAATTTATTTTAGACACATGCATTTTTTCGTTTCCGAGCACGCGCTCAATATATCCGATCCTTATTATTATTTCTAAAGTAATTGCATCACTTACACTTTACCGAGAAGTGACCTATTTTATCAGGATGATAAGGAAAGCATCAAAGCACTTACGGAAGATAAACTTGTGCTGCGCTCGCACAGCGTGGTGTAATCCTGCGACGGAAGCGAGGTCGATGTCTTTCGGCTAATGAGTTATTATGCACTAACTAGTACGTACGTACTATGATAGGGGAGGTAAACTCACGGAAGGTAAACTCATTCTGCGCTCGCACAGCATGGTGCGCGCCATCTACAAGCGCTCCTGCGACTGCGGCGAGGTCGTGCGGCGTGTCCGCGCGCAGCGCGCGCACGGCCAGGCCGGCCGGCGTGCCCGCGCGCACGCCCAGCGCCGCGCCGCCGCCCGCGCGCCGCCACCACGCCAGCCGCGTGGCCGCCAGCCCCAGGCACTCGCGCGCCGCGCACCACGCCTCGCCCGACCACGGCGCTGCCTCGTACATTCTGCACGTGGGCCAGTTTTATTTTATTTAAAAGGTAGGTACATAAACAGATTACAACCAATAATAATAAATAAAACATAGGTAGCTTATGACAAAAACTATTTTTTGGGATTTTATCTCGGTTTATTTTTGTTATTTATGTTGCCCACGTTTCGAATGCTTTCAAATCAAATCAATTTTATTGTTCTTACAGGTATATAGATTTGCTAAGGTCTACGTTGCATCTTGTTTCTCTGTAGCATACCCTGTTGGGTTTACAATATTATTAAAATAACAGGATTATTTCAAAAACTATATATATGTGAATTATTAAATTATAAAAAAAAAAAAAAATATTAGCCCTATTAAGACGCTGTCCCACTGCTGGGCACGGGCCTCCTCTCAAACTGAGAGGGTTTAGGCCATAGTCCACCACGCTGGCCTAGTACGGGTTGGCGAACTTCACATACCTTCGAGAAACCCTTAGGCATGCAGGTTTCCTCACGATGTTTGCCTTCACCGTTAAAGCAAGTGATAATTATTTTTTTAATACGCACATGCTTTCGAAAAGACAGAGGTGCGTGCCTGGGTTTGAACCCGAGACCTTTGACTTTGCAGTCCAACGGTCTAACCACTAGGCTATCACTGCAGATGATCAAATTATAAAATAAAAAGAACGAAACACTAGTACAATAATAAGTAAAAAAAAAACAAAATATAATATTAATAATGTCCAAATCATAATGTCAATCAATAATAATTAAATGAACAATAAAAAAAACAATTGATAATTATGTCACTGAAAGAAATTGCAGCACCCATGGTCGTGGGAAGGACAGTCTTTCCCGAAACGTTTAGTTATTATTACAATATAATTTTTGAGTTAAGTAGACGTGTGTCGACCTTAGCCCCACATTATAATTTATTCCTGTGTCGTGGGTGCGCTTACAAACATGAATATTCACATACACAAATACCCAGACCGAAACAAATAATTGTGGGTCACACAAAAACTAGTCCCGTGCGGGAATCGAACCCGCGACTATTAGAGACAGTAAGCGGAGCGAATTAGGCCCTTAACCACTGCGCTAAATCATCCGTCTCGATCTTTACTAATATGATACAGTGATACGAAAATCGTACAAAAACTACAAGATTCGAAACAGTTGTACAGAAAAAATACCTAATTTGTATCTGAATTTAGATCTTACATTTACCAGTCAATATATATACAAAGGCGCTGATCTTACAGAACGAACAAAATGCGTCATAGTTCATTCCAATCTCAAACTAAATCTAATCACTAAGCTTCTAAGCTTGCAGTCTTACAGAACGAACGAACACGTGACCCGATGTTGGGCAGTGGACCGACTGTTCTTAAATTTAGGATTCGAATCTTTGCACTGTTTCAGATACAAACGATCGAATCTGAACAGTGAGACACTTTTGCCATGTATACAGTTAACATGTACAACCCGGTTAACGTCAATTTGTACGTTAATGTGAGCACGGCTAAGAGGTCCGAATAAAAATCACGCACACCGGCCGCAATCTACACGACTTCTCGTACGACCCCACACTTTAACAGCGTATTCTGCCAATATCATTATTCCCCCTCCTTGCGTCGGTTTCCTCATTACTGAGGGTCGTGGTCATATGTTAGAGAGCAGTTTTCTGCGGATGATGAGTCGCCATCCACTCCTATCTGCAGCCGAGTGCAGAGCATCGTGAAACGTGGTATCAAGAGCTGTGCGAATCTGATCCGTCCAGCGTTTTGGGCTCCTTCCTCGTGGTCGCTTGCCTTCAATTTTACCGGTGACCATCAGTTTTTCGAGGTTGTCACTGTCTTTCCTTTCCAATATCATTATTATTTGACTTATAATAGAGAGAATATAAAACCTTGAACAGGCAGCTTGATTCAGTGGTATAGATTTTGAGTCACTCCTCCCATTGAGTAGTAGCGGGTTCGATTCCTGCACGGGACAAATCTTTGTGTGATCCATAAAAATTTGTTTCGGTCTGCGTGTCCCACGACACAAATAATCCCTAGTGTGCGAGCTACGTATAAATAAAAAAGGATAGTATTATTTATTTATTTTATTTAATTGACAGCGCGGCAGGCCCAGAAAGAGGTGGCGAGACGAGCTGGATTCCTACGACAAGGAATGGCATCAGCTTGCACTGGGCCGGGACAAGCGGAATAAGGGAGGGGAGGCCTTCACCCTGCAGTGGGACAGTGTAGGCTTATAATAATAATAATAATTCTTTATGCACTAGTTGTACAAAGACCGACTTAATTCCTTAGGCATTTTCTACCAGTCTACCTTAGGGTGACACAAAAACAAGTGAGGCAGGTGCGGAAACTAGACAAGGAGATGAAAAAAAAAAAGATTAGGGGACAAATGCCCCGCTCGCTATGTTCGTATAAACAATATGGACAACAATAAAAATAAACTAAGACTACGTAACTGAGATTCGAAACCTGTGGTTTTCAAAATAGTGACAGCATCACACTTGCACAAAAGAGTGTCTAATATGAAAACTATATTATTATAGAGGATTTACAATGGACCTCTTATTTTGGATTATACATTTTCGGTTTAATTTTAACACCACTAAATAAATCAAATGGCAATAAAATAGGTTTTTTTTAATACTTTTAATGTTTCCTTAATAAAAAAAATGTCAGATACACTTCAGCATCGGCTCATATTCTTCTCAGATGTGACGCGCTATTAATAAAATTTCCATAATACATATTTATTAGCCTTATCCACCGACAAATCAAGACAAATTTAAATAATATCGTAATTAATAACGATTAGTTTCAATTTGAAACGAAACCCGTAAATATTTAAAATAGGTAGTTCCGTAATGCTCCTGCCGCACCTGCGTCGTAATGAGTTAATTTAACACCCAAAAAAAAATACACCATGTAGCCAATATTTGCCAAGCCAAGCCTTGTCTAAAAAGCGTTTTGACGCTGGCATTAACACTAACGTTGACGCAAGTGGAACAGAAACATTATTTATTTATTTGGGAAACATTAGTCTACATTCTACAACGGCTTACCTGAGTTCACGGTCGGTGATGGCAACGAATGTCGGCGACCAGCCCTCGGCTTCGTCCGAACTGTCAGATCCACCGGACGCACTTAACTGTGAAAATGATTTTAATTGGTATTATAAATAAAAATTAGCAGGATACTACAACCTCTGAAGCAAACTATTTGTCATATTATACTATTATCTATCGATCTATACAATCACACCAAATCGCCACCACTTTCGCGTTGTATTTTTTTTTCATTTTGTCTGTCGACATTCTTTCTATGTTCCCGAACCACCGGAGAAAACATGAGAAAACCTTCATCTCTAAACTAAGAATGAAGACGCAACATGTTCAGCCTTTATCGCATGGGAGCAAAAATACTTCGGCTATTACAACTCTTAGGGAGAGGCTCTTGGTGGAGGTATTTCTGTTCCCTTACCTTTCTTGGTAAACTAAAAAAGGAGAGGTGTAGTCCGACAAGGTTCTTTTGGCACGTAGCCAAAATCTAAACTAATATTCACAGCGTTAAAGCATCAAGTGAAATGTACTACATAAAAATTCGCTGGAGTTGCCAGCTGTCCCCCCCTGCCCCCCCCCCCCCTCTTGGCGATGACATAGGAAGTAGGAAAATTTTACTAAATGGTAACCCTAATTTCACACCAACGCATCCTGTCAATGTCATTCAAGTAACAAGAAATCCTTGTCGGGCTATATGTATGTTAAAATACGTAAAGTACACACGTGGTCTTGAGGCGGTCGTCTTGCCAGCCAGCCCGCGTAGCGCACGTCGCCGACGAGCGGACGGAGGCGCGGGCGCGCACGAGCTAGTGCTGCGCGCGCGGCTCTGCGAGCGGCCGCGTGCAGCGCGCGGTGCCAGCCCGCTGCCGCCTGTGCACTGTGCGCGCGCAGCGCAAGCGCATGCATGCCATCCGGCGAGTATATCTCTATTGTACGCTCCTCTGCAAACGTACAATATCAGTATTGATTGTATTTGCAAGAGACCTGGGGTGATAATATACAAGATGTAACATAATAAACGCAAGACCTGAAAGTAGTTTGTTCTAAATCGGTAACTGAATTGATTCCAACAATTATTAATTTTGCTTATATTTTTTTAAATTTGCAATTAATGCTTTTACTCCTTCAGTGCGCTATAAAAAACTAAATTTATTCTTGATTCGTAGCAACAGGGAGATTTCAAATGCATTCCTAATACGTATTTTCAAAACGCACACATACACGTACAAGATTAATTGTTAATCGGGGTATAAGTGCTTAAAAAAAGGGTAAAAACTATAAATTGGGAAATTTGGGTTTTCGTTTTGAATTTATGAAGCAACCCTCTAATTGGGGTGTCTGAGGTCTTGCCTTTATTATGTTACAACTTGCAGATAGATAGATTGTATTTACAATCACCTCCTAGCATATATAAAAAAGATTTCATGACTACCCCATAAGTGATCTAATATAGATAGATTTATCTATCGTGCCATATCCTTTGCAGTGTAGATAGAGAATACAGAGTTCAAAGGTTCTTTTCTTACAGACCTCTGAACTATATAGATACATAAGAGCTTTAGTTT
Organism: Phalera bucephala; assembly: GCA_905147815.2. Classification (NCBI taxonomy): domain Eukaryota; kingdom Metazoa; phylum Arthropoda; class Insecta; order Lepidoptera; family Notodontidae; genus Phalera; species Phalera bucephala. The sequence goes on along the minus strand of LR990613.1, from coordinate 25,116,611 downwards.
CTGTACAATTCATTATTTATCTATATCATCACGCCAGCTTCCTTGCGGGGTAGGCAGAGAGTACAGACTTCCAACAAGTTCTTTAAATTTCATTATCAACAAAATAACTCGCAAAATCGTATTTTAAGGACCATTAGAAGGGATGATCTCCGCAGACAGATATATATAAATAACAATACTACATGTGTTACTTGTAGACCCCTCCTATTCATGACAACCAGAAAAGATATCTTTGATAAATAGGCATTCTGTTACATCTCAACATAAATACTTCGGAAATGATCATCATTTTAATATTTGCAGTACCTGGGTCACGATGTCGCAAGTTCTTCGCAATGCATGCCATAAGAAGTGGTACGTAACGCGTGTCAGCGCGACGGGTGCGAGGCGACGGCGGGGACGGAGGCGTGTCTGCCATAAACCCCCGTTGCAAGTCCCATCCCACCTCGCTTATAATGGATGCCTTGCGGAAGTATGGAGTCACCTCTCGGAGATACTTAACTGAGAAAAAAAAGACATATTAATTGTATATAGGCCTCTTATACGCCACCCTCCAGTAAAGTGCTGGTTAGTTACTTCTCGGTAAGTGTTACTGAGCAATTAAAACTGGCAAGTTTAAATGTAGGATAGAGCTACTCAGAGATGATGAAAATCCTACATAGACTTAATTATTGATTAGTCTACTTTAAACTTCTCAACTCAAGAGTAGTGAACTGTTAGGTTACTGTAAAGTATCTGCAAATGTATGTTTATAGAAAACCCCATTTAAGTCTTTTTTTTTTGTAGCCCGTCACTAGGATTTATTCCTGTGTCATGGGTGCGTTTACAAACATGAAAATTCACAAACAAATACCCAGACCGGAACAAATAATTGAGAATCACACAAAGATTTGTCCCGTGCGGGAATCGAACCCGCGACTATTCGACACAGTGGGCGGAGCAGCTCAAGCTCTTAACCACTGCGCTAAATTGTCCGTCTAAAGTCTAGACAGAAAGTATGATCATGATATCGGACGATAATGATGACGGACTATTAAGCGCAGTGGTTAAGAACTTAAGCCGCTCCGCCCACTGTGTCATAGTCGCGGGTTAAATTCCCGCATGGGAAAATTTTGGTGTGACCCACAATTATTTGTTTTGTAAACGCACTCACGTTACAGGAATGAATCCAAATGTGGGGCGACATTAAAAAAAATATTGAATATCTGTGTTTAAAGAAATATACAGAGTATAACTTAATAGTATTGGTAATATTTCTATCGAAACTTAAGTTTGGTAAAAAACAATTGTAACATCCATACAACATGAATCAGCCGATCGCCAGAATTCAATAAGCTTACTTAGGACACTTATTTTATTTTATTTATTTATTTTTAAGAAAGCTAGCAACAAAAATTTACTATCATGTAAATAGTTGCTAATAACAAGCTTCATACAGAAAATAATTCTACAACAGAAAACTAGCCTACAATGTGCCTATAAACAGTAAATTCAATTAACAAACTGCCTCTTGCAAAGAACTAATTAAGGTCAAATTTGTTGGATGCTAATTTTTCATATGATGGTGATTCATGCTTAGTTACTACGGCATTGCTATAATAACTCATACGATTGTACCAACCAACCTATTAAAAAATCTACTAAATGAGGGAGACAATATGTCACCAGTAATAATTACAGTACTTAGTCTTAGGAACATATGTGTTAACAATGTTACTAAGGCAACAATTAACTACTGGATGCCTTGAACTTGGTGAAAATCACATTGAAAGATTCCGTTACATAGATACAGGTCAAGTCAGCTGCCTCGTTGGACTAGTGACGAATAATGTGCTTTGCGATCACGAGGTCCTGGGTCTAAATCCTAAGTCAGACAAATGTTGTTTTTCTATCGAATCGGTATATGGCAATATGCTCGCCCCCTTACATAGGACTTAACATCGTCGGCGTAAAATGGGTGTACACAGTACACCTCTCCCCTGGGGAATATAGGTCTGATGATGTGTATTTTTGTTTTTTTTGGTCAAGCCAATAAAAGTGTGTTAAAAATTATTGTCTTTATAGATATGATGTGACTATGACCATGTAAAAGCATACATATTGTTGCTTGTACCAGGAGGCTTCCATGTATGGGGGAGATCGTAGTCGTAGCCACCGCGGACTACGATCTCCCCCCCGACCCCTGCCGCCACCGCCGGCCGCGACATGTTCTCACCGACCCCCCCGATGCTTTGTCATCCCTTCTTTCCGCTCAGAATACGGGCGACGACGACGACGTAGTAGTAGATCCCCTCCCATAGCCGGCGGTTGACCGGTGCACTTAGTAGTGCACCCGTCCCCCTACAGCGACTGTCCCAACCGAGGGCACCTCTTCGAGGCGCCCTCGAGTATGTCGCCTCTTGCCCTTCTGGCTGGCTAGAGCGTAGTGGTTGCACGCTCGCCTTTAAGTCCGGTGAAGCTGTAAAGGCCTCGCGGCCAACAGCGTACATCATTCACACACACACGTATGTAATATATCATTGGGGATAGTGCAAAACCCATTAGGGTAAATAAATATAGAAGCAAACGTCATTTTGGCGCTTGGAAAAATGTGTAACCACTTAAAAGTATGCCGACATAGCTTTAAACCCAATAAATAATTTGCAGTAAACATATATCAATCTCTTTTTCTCTTGTTCCCCACTATAGGGACATTATGTCGATCCGATAGAGGTAGCAATATTACTAGTAGTGGGAGGCTTGGTGTTGCTTACTATATGATTTTTTCCCACAGTTTAAATTCACACTCAAATATAAATTCTTGATTATAATTTTTGAAATTAACTTCGTTACACTTCGTTATGTACATGAATAAATAAAATGAATTATTATAGTTATTAATATGAAACTAGAATTGTAATACTGATTATTTAGATATTAGTTAATAGTGTCCATTATAGTATGTGGTTAAACTATGAAAATATTATTGAATGAGTCATAAACAAAAACAGGTATGTTAACTATTGCATTATTTTCAAAATACGCAGGTTGATGGTTGCACTCTGTTCAAAGCGGGTAAAATAAGTACAAATTAGCAAAATGTGTTTCTCTTCAACAAACTCAGGAAAATGTTGTTGGCCATTTCCTGTTTCCAGTGACGATGTCTTGGTCCAGACCTTAACCCTAGAACTGGGGTACAAATCAAAAAAATGATCGTAAATATGCGATTAATTTTTGGTTAAGATTCGGATTTTCTCGTGATGATTTGAGCAGGGAGGTGGGGTAGTATCGAAGCATAACTCAGGTGCGAACCCTGTTATTGTGTGGACACGGTGATTAGTGCGTGGGGTACACCAGACCCCTGGGTACAATTAACGTAAGTATAAATTCATTTTGTCATTATTGATATTTCTCGAATATATGCATATTTTGCACTATTTTGAGACATGCTTCATAATGTAACGATTTCATCGTTACATTATGAAGTTGAAATTCGTATAATTTATTTTCCCTTAACTTTATTTCGCATAAATTTGTTATATTTATTTATTTATCCTTTATTCACAGTTGGTACATGGGCGGACTTAATGCCTTAGACATTTTCTGCCAGTCTACCTTTAGGTGATGCAGAAACTAGTGAAAGCAGGTGCAAAACCGAGTTGGGTGAGAAGGAAAGATAGAAATAACGAAAAAAATAAATATTAAATCTTACTAACTGAATTAAAAATATATATGGATCTATAATATAATACATACATATCCATAATTATATAAACATAAAATATATACGGATAGCTATATAAACATATATATATTATATATATAAAAAAAATACAATACTTATACTATTTGAACGTTGAGATAATTCTACCAATGTTTTGTGAAGATAATCCTGCACTTTTGTTCTGAAACAAAAACGATCGTTTGTCATCCTGACATCCAGTGGTAGCGCATTCCATAGCAAGATGGACTGAGTAAAGAAAGAAGAGTGAACAAAGTCCGAACGGTGAGAAGAACATTGAAGAAGACGATTATTTAGGGATCGAAGATTTTTATTATGATTGGAACATAAATATTGAAAATGAAATGAGAGATACTCAGGTGAAGTGGGAGAGTTAAGAATGGAAAACAACATTGTCAATGCCCTCTAAGTTCGGCGTCGGCGAATAGGCAACCAATTTAAGAGAGATCGATACACAGACACATGGTCAAATTTACGCAAGTTATAGATAAATCGAATGCAGTTATTAAGAAGACGGTCAAGTTTGTTGAGGTGATCTGCATTCAGGTCGAAGTAGCACACATCACCATAGTCGAAAATGGGAAAAATCAAGGCCTGCACGAGCATTGCTTTTGTATTTGATGGGAGCAAGTTCTTAAACCGATACAGGTATCGCAACATACTGGAGACCTTTTGACCGACGGCACTGATCTGGGTTTGCCAACTGAGTGTGTTGCTATTTTTTATTACAGTTAGTCTTTTATTTAAAAAAAAAAGACAATACTGCTCGGCGGCCTTTCTAGACGTGCAGCAAGCGTTTGACAGAGTCTGGCTTGTGCCAGATTCTGTCAGGTCTATTGTGCAAAGTGAAACAGAAACTTCCACACTCTCTATATCCTATTATTAAATCATACCTCACAGACAGATATTTTCAAGTGAAACAGAGAGATGCAAGATCTACACTGCGCAAAATCAAGGCTGGAGTACCACAGGGTTCCGTGCTTGGCCCTGTGTTATATAATATCTTTACCTCAGACCTACCGACTTCTGAAAAAGTAACAGTTGCAACTTACGCTGATGACATAGCCTACCTCGCTAGTGATAAAGATCCAAGAGAGGCCAGTAACCAGCTTCAGTATTTACTAGATGACTCAGAAGCATGGTTGAAAAAGTGGCGCATTCGTACAAGTGCACAAAAATCTAACTAAATTGTTGTAAGGAGGTATGCATGTAACTTGAACAAAATCTATGTTTTTAGATGACTTCACGTAGAATCCTCACAGACACATCACACAATACAAAGTCTTTTTTTGGAATCCGATAGTGAAGATGAGATGGGTTTTGGGGATGAATTGGACGATGAACCAGGCGATAATTTCCGATTTTCGCGATGAAGAGAATACGACTGACTGACGAGGATAGCTCTAACCATGAGGAAGATCTTCATAGCTCGGACGAAGAACTTGAAGAAGATAATCTCTAGATTAGAACTACAAATTGTTAAGGAACGTGGTAAAGGAACAAAAAAGCAACAAAGTGGTGAAAAATTTGTATGGTTTTCATCTCATCCTCGTTCAACTCGTACTCCACAAAGAAATATCAATATATTTCATGCACTAAGAAACAGAAGTCCTGCTAAAGTCGTTTCAAGCGATTTAGATAGTTGGTTATTGTTTTTTACTGTTGAAGACTCCAGTTTTTGACCTGATAAAGCCGCACCTGCATGATCGATTCTATAAAACTTTGCCGATGCATCTGCAAATAAGTATCAGCAATATAATAGCGAAAACATGATATATGATATGCAACACTTCAAACAATTAAGATTCAAAATCTGGAAGGTGTTTGTTTTATCCCAGGTCAGAAGGTCATAAATCCCAAACTAGATTTGAGAAATGTAAGACATTGATAAGTTTAGAGAACAAAAAAAAAATATTGCCCAAACTGTAGTAATTATTAGTACTAGTGGTCGCCCATTGGTCGAAATTAGACCATAATTAATTTAAATTATAAGTTTGAACATTACTAAGGTTCTATTGTCAAAGACTATACTTCTATAATCACAGATTTCGCCAAAGGTACACTGACAAATTATATGATATTTAAATAAAAAACAAAAATAATTAAAATAAAGACTACCTTTTTTTTAATTTTTTTTATTTAACAAAATACCATGCGATAAAGTTAATGCTGTCCATTGAACTTGACATACATATTTCGATAATTTAATTTATGATACAAAACTTCTTTGTAAGGGATGATTTTGGTAAAAACTCTTTCATTGTTTGCTGGTTATGTTTGATATTCAGTAAGACTATAAAAGACAAACTAAAGACAATACTAAAGACAAACAATATTAATCTATTCTCAATTTGAAGTGTATTGTGTCAAATACATGGTAGTGTGTGTAATGTTTTTTTATTGATTAAATGTATTTTTATGCATAATTTAAAAAAAATATTAGCATTCTGCACTCCTTCTCCATATAAACTATAAGTGTGGGAAATTTCATACTCCTCTGTCCGCGCAATTTTCGTAAAAAGGGGTACAAAGTTTTTGCTTCACGTATTAATATAATGATTATTATTAGTAACCAATAAGACTGCCATTAGTGTCTTTACAGTCTATATAAGTTGATTTTTAATAAATGTGAGTGATAGGCTAGTCCCGTAACTAGACTAAGTAGTTGAGGGTTTGATTCAAACACATTACAAATCTTTGTGTGACTTGCACGTTTTGTTTAGGTCTGGGTGTTTGTTTGTGTGATTTTCATGTTTGTAAACATACTCACGGCACAAGAATATATACTAGTGTGGGGCTTTAAAAAAAAAAGAAAAAAACATATGGGGTGGAGCTATTTCCTACTGATCCGGCAATTATGGAATATTATGGAATAATTATGTACAAAATCACTTTGCGCAAATAACTAATTTCTTTTCTTAATATTCTAATGAAATTACACCCTTTGGGAATCAACAAAATTAATAAAATAGGTATTTGTACACTACATAGTTATAAGTGAAAAAATCATCCAACATTGTCCCATAAAGATGGGAACACGGAATGGTGTTTCTATTGGCAACACTGAACCTCTAATTTATTTTTGTAACTTTAAACCGGTTTTTTATTTTATTTACTAGTATATATATAAGAGAAAATAATAAATTTATGTATGGAAAGGAAGCAAGTGGAACTATCCACTTGCATTATAGTGATTTTGTGACCACAAAACGTATTCTTACATCACACATTTATCTATTTTGTGTGTTTTATTAATAAATGTTACTAAACAAAAATCAGGCAGGCTAATTAATGACATAAGCTTGTTACATGCCTGCGGGCATATTCTTAGCCACCATACATTTACAGAGTTACTGCTAATCTACTGTTAACATCTATATCAATGGCAAAACCACATAATTAACAACAGAGAATATGGGGTAAATTAGGTAAGGCAAACATTACAGAAGAGCCATATATTTTCTCTTCTACTTATCTAATATATGTCTCAACTCTGAGGATATTTTAAAATGTTCATTATTTACCATTATTTTTTTTTTAATTTAAATTTACTTACATCAGTATCAATATATATATATATATATATATTTACTACACTAAAATCTACGAGGAATAAACAGAATTAATTCATCATCACATACAATGGCTTTTTTTTTCAAATAGTATTCTCGGGATGGCATCTAAAATCTACAATAAATTACCAAGCTTTATTTTAAATACTGAAGACCTAAATGCATTCAAGAAATCGCTACATGATTTACTGGTGACAAAATGTTATTACAATATTCAGGAATTTCTCAATGACACATTTTGATAAGATGTATATTAAAACAATTGTAATTACTTTGATTTTTGCTACTGCATTTTATACAATGAATTATTATTTATATTTTCTCTTTTGTGTGCAATTATAATTAATTTAGTGTATATGATTTGATTATTGGAATAAGTTTAATTCTATTCAGTTACCTCTAATATTGTATGCCTAATTGCGGGCCGAATATAGTGAAACATGCTGTATAATATAATACAATACTTACCATCTTTGTAACCTATGACCACAATAAATACTATTTGATTTGATTTACCTTTTTAATAATATCTAAAAAGTACAGACACATAATAAATAGGTAGAAGAGAATAAATTAAATTTATTTGCTCTCCTGTCGCCTAAAGTCAAAGCCCAAAGTTTGCCATACCTAATTTACGCAATATGGTATGTTGTTAGCTAAGCAGTTTTGCACTATCCCCGACAATATGCTTTATTTGTCTCAATAATTGTGCAAGACTTGAGAAGCTAAAATAACATACTTTTGATAACCATTGACTGAATATTATGTCTTACCTTCCAACTGTACCATTTTCCCAGCCCTTTTCAAGGCTTTAACTGCTTCCTCATGTGTTGCATCCTTCAAATCTTCTCCATTCACAGATAGTATAGCATCACCAACATACAACTGTTCTGTAAGATCAGCCGCCATACCTTTAAATATTTTCGATATCAATATGGGCATATTGTTCTCTATCCCACCCTTTATAGATATTCCCAAACCATTATTGTCCGATTTCACCACTTGCACTAAACGTTTTTGATTCGCGATCGCCTCGGGCACTTCTGTGAAGTCACTGTTTGGGGTTTCAACGTTGTTGTTGTTCAGGGTGCCGTTCAGGGTCGTCGTCGCGTCGTACCCATCGTCCAGACACACGCACAAAAAATCATCTTCGAGCGTGCAATGAACTCTATACCAAACGCCCCGCACCAAGGTCTCTAATAAACCTGAACGGGTGCACGTTCCACTGGGGCTATCGCTGCCCCCGCTAGATGCACCGTTCTCGACCATTATGTCTTTTTTAATGTTTTCACAACAAACAATTACAAAAATACGTATCCACTGTGGTATTACTTGGGGTGACCGAATCAAATTATATAACACACTTTATTTCATTGTATCATTGTCACATGTTTTATAGTTCACTTATATTATGACAGTCGCACAATATTATAAAAATCTTTAAATTATCACGAATTTATTGCACAATCGATAAGTTTACACTTTTGACGTTCCGTCCGCCTCCCTTTGACTGGCGCAATTTAACACAGATTAAAAATATCATCTGAATGTATAACTAAATCGACGTTCATTGTTGTATCGTATCGATTATAGTAATTGAATATCCATAATTAATTATTCCAAAATACTATAATAAAAAATGTGGCAAGCTTAAAAACTACATTCCAATATTATTCCTGACGACCATAATGACATTTTTATAAGACTGTTAACAACCTACAAGGGTTCGGAAAAACGGTAAAAGGCGGTAACGTTACCGGCTTAAAAAGGAAGTACCGTTATTTGAAACAACGATACTTTGAAATAATTACTCAAAATGTCACATTTAAAATAACGTTATAAATATGTTTCGCCGTTTAATTCAAATTAACGATACGATGTCTAATAAAGAAAGATATTACTTGGTTAAGGTTATTTTTCTTCTTATCGTTTCAAGATTAAGATTGATATTGTCTGTGAGTCTCCACCTGAACATGTTTTCCTTGCTCCGGCCGACCCGAGTTCGAAGTCTATTTAAAGACTTCCAGACCGGCCATGGTAATTTATGTCCAGGTGGAAGTCTCTCAGCAGGTGGTACAAAAGAATTTTGAAGGGGCACTTTGTCTTTCCAAAGGTTTTGCTGGCTCCAAAGTTAGTGGGTCGACACCCTTGATAAAACTTTTACGGCTCTTCAGCCGTTGCTGCACTGGCGTGTGGCTGTGCATGGGGTGCCGTGGGTCGTTTTCCATTTTTCGTCTTTCTGCGGAGCTCGCTACAGCCCCGCGAACATCGGGAGGTGCTATGCCAGCTAATGGGTGCAGCAATTTTACCGGGGTCGGTTTTAGGCAGCCCGTGATGATCCGGCAAGTTTCATTGAGTGCTGTATCCACTAGCCTAGCATGGGCGGAGCGACTACAAACAGAACACGCATATTTGCCGGAGGAGAATGCTAACGCAAGGTTATTGGTGGGTATCTTATTTGCTCCGGTCAATTGTATTTTTTTCTTCAATTGTCACAAAACCATATGGGATGGGGTTCCCCCAAATGAAGTAATATATATGGACATGAAATATTTGTCGCCGGGGAACAAGCAACTTGCAGCCGCCATTTTAACGGCCAGTTACTATGTTTACCAGTACATCTTCGGTCAAAAACGATATGAATTCGTGAGCTGCAGTATGACCAACTGCCATTTTAACGCCTCGACACTGGCACGTTATTTTGGTAGTAGGGTATGTCCATATATATTAAGGCGTTGGTTCCCCCGCGCCCTGCCCATTGGTATGCGCAAATAGATAGGATCGTTAGTTTGGGCAACGTGCAAGTATCGTTATAATAACATGTATTTTATACTGACAAGATTTCGTTCTGCTACTCAATACCGTTATCTCAAAGTAAGAGAAAAATGTGATTGCCACAACACTAGGACCAAGTAGCTTAAAGGTAATAACGTTAAAGTACCATTAATATGTAGTGTCATCAGTAACGTTTTTGAACCCTGACTTGAATATAACATTCTTCGATACAAGTTACTTAATAGGTATTTTTTCGAATGTGATACAATAGTAATTATATAAATACACGATAAATATGGAAGAATTCAATAATTCGGAATAATCGATTTTTGTAATCGATATATCGTATAATATCAGTACAACATTACAATGCCACAAAATGCAGTGATCATTAAAAAAAAACACTGTTTTTTTAGTTTTTGTTTTTGACATAACGGTGTGTCAAAACAATGTCAGAGGAAAACTGATGATAAAAACAGAATGTGATATTGTGATGTGCATTTTATTTTACGGAATTATTCAGACTTGCACAGTTGCTATAAAAACTTTGAAGTTTGAAATTAGTGAATAGTAACTAATTAAACAACTTAATTGTAGTGGAAGAAGAAGCATTGATCTTTTTGCCATGGAGATGTGTAGAGTATGTTTAACAACAGAGAAAGAAATGATTGCATTAGACGAGAGTTTTATCAATTATTACAATTCATTGACCAACCTTAACGTAAGGAATTTCCACAATTATTACCTAGTTAGTGGTGTCTTATGTTTTTTCAAAATAAGTATTTGATAAACAAATTGATCTTATTTTCAGATTGCACTATTGGATGGTATGCCTCAACTTATATGTCAAACATGTTCAGACACAGTCAAGTATTTCATAGAATTCAGAGAGAAGTGTATTGCTTCAGAGACAACATTAAGAGAAATTGTGTGCGAGGTAAAGTTTTAGTGGATGTAAATATTAACCAGTTCTTAACTCAACTAGATTTGAAATAATAAACAATTGTTTAAAATCTAGCTTTGTACTGGAGAGTGTAAACCTTAATTATTTTAGTCTTTTACTCATTAGATATTTATATTATAAATAGCTACTATTTAAGCCAACTATAAGTAAACATTTATAAGCCTATATTGTCCCATTGGAAAGCAAAGGCCTCCCGTCCGTTCTTCCACCTATTCCAGCCTAGCACATTAGTGAAAATTGTGTATTAAAAAAAGTTCTGAAATTGTAATTTTGAATTACCATTGATGGTCTGTTTATTGAAAATCAATGGTATTTGATGGTCAATAAACAAAACTACTTTCATCTGGCTCAATTTTAGTTAATTAGAGAAAACATTTTTTTAATAAGACATAGAAATTATGTTAACTCCTTGAGGGTATTATTAAGTAAGTACATATGTAATTATTTTTTTCAGGATGTAAAGTCAGAAGATAATGTATTAGTAGAAGTTCAAAATGCACCAATAAACTACAATAATGACTTAAAAGCTATCAAACTTGAAGTAAAAGAGGAAGATTCCAACTTAATGGATGATTTTGATGCGAGTTATGACACCTATGAAGAGGATTTAAATGCGTTACTTGTAGAAAGATATGCAGTTGGTAGGTATTGTCAATTCTAAAAGCTGCTTAGCAACTTTAATTTGACAGACAATTTAGGGCAGTGGTTAAGAGCTTAAGCCGCTCCACCCACTGAGTCTATTAGTCATGGGATCAATTCTTCAGTCTCTGTGTGATCCACAATTATTTGTTTCGGTTTGGGTATTTGTGTAGATGAATTTTCATATTTTAAGAATTTATTCCTGGGTAGTGGGTATGCACCCACGACACAGGAATTCTAATGTGAGGCTACATTTTTTTTTAAATATAAGTGAATTACATCTCTATTAATATCTATATATCATCATGCCGAATAGGCAGAGTTCCAACAGGTTGTTTTCTTAACTCTCTTACTTCCTCCACTCTCTCATAGTTTGTCTCATACATGCTCGCTGGTTACAGAGACTCGACTCCCTCTTTAGATAAGACATAGTCTCTACTTATTAAGAAGCATATTAAAAAGCAATACACAAACATTGATGTGTTTGAAACTATTTAATTACTTTAGTTATTATTGTATTATAGGTCCTAAATCAAAGAAAAAAATATTAAAGAGAGGTAGCAAACCAGGAATAAAAACAGAAAAATTACTTAATAATATAAATGACAATGAAACCCAATGGTGTTGTGGTAAGTAATTATATTTTTCATAATATAAATGAGTATAATATGCTTCACACCTTATCTTAGGGATCACTACATAGGTCAAAACAAAGTCCCCCTGCTGCATAGTCTGCCTGTCTAAACGCGATAAACTCAATACTAACTAAAATAATAATATAAACTCAATGTGTGTGTGTGTGAGTGATGTACGCTGTTGGCCGCGAGGCCTTTACAGCTTCACCGGACTTAAGGGCGAGCGTGCAACCACTACGCTCGAGCCAGAAGGGCAAGGGGCGCCTTGAAGAGGCGCCCTCGGTTGGGACGCGGCGGCTACGATTAACGGATTCGCATGGGTAAATGCGTTTGCGAAGTGTCGTGTTGTCGCTTTTTTAATAAAGGCGCAAATAGGTTCGAGACCTAGATCGGAGTGGAGATCGACATTCCGTACGAACCAGGGGGCTCCTACGGCTTTACGGAGGAAGCGGTTTTGAACCGCTTGGAGTTTATCGATGTGAGAGGGGGCCGAATGCCCGAACACAACACACGCTAAAGTCATGATGGGTCGAACGCAAGTTTTGTAAAGCGTCACCTTAATTCTAAGGGACATTTTACTCCGCTTGCAGATTAACGAATGGAGACGACAGAGCACAAAGGATGCTCGGTGACGGACCCGCTTGATGTGCGGGCCGAAGGACATGGTACTGTTTAGGGTTACCCCTACATTTTTGACCTCTTTGACCCAAAGAATGGGTCGGTCGAACATGGTCACTTGGCCGAGATTACTTCTAGGGCGGCGCAGGGAGTGGCGCGGGGTGGCACCTCTGGAGAAGAACACCGCAGCGCTCTTGTCCGGGTTCACCTCAATACGCCACTTTCTGAACCAATTCCCTAGGGAATTGGCGGTTGCCTGACGGTTCTTGGTAATGAAACCCTTATTCCTATGCGAGACGTAGAGAGCGGTATCATCCGCGAATAGGGCTAGATGCGCCTTAGTCGAACGAGGAATGTCGTTCGTGTAAAGGCTAAACAGGAGGGGCGAGAGAGGTGAGCCCTGCGGGACTCCAGCTCGGGTGGAGGGGGGAGTGGAGCGCGTCATTTAACGCGATATCGGAAGGCGCGATTTGACAAGAAGTCTCGTATGATGAGCACGAGTCTGTCCGGCACACCCATTTGGTAGAGCTTGTAGATCAAGCTGTTGTTCCAGACTTTGTCGAATGCCTTCGCGACGTCGAAGAAGAGGGCGCCCGTGTAGACGGGTTTGGGTCTGTTAAGACCGGAGAGGATGTGCTCCGTGATGCAGTGCACTTGGTGGACGCAGGAGTGTTTGGCTCAAAAGCCGAACTGCTCGTCGATAAGGATACCCCTGGACACTACAAAGTCTTTGAGTCGCGCCAGAAGTAGGCGCTCGTAGACCTTAGCCAAGGAGTTGAGAAGACTGATAGGGCGGTAGCTCGCGGGGAGATTACTAGGTTTGCCGGGCTTGGGAATGCCTATGACATCTGCTTCCTTCCACTTAGCGGGGAAAGTGCAGTTCGTCATGGCGGCGTTCAATATGGCCACTAAGATGCAGATGAGTTGGGCGGGCAGGCATTTCAGAACGCGATTCGAAATGCCGTCAGAGCCGGGGGCTTTTTTTGGTTTTGAGACCCATAATGAGATCTTCGACCTCCGTTTGGGTGATAGCGGGTAAGGAATCGGCGGGGGGGAGGGATGCCCTGCGCTCGACTTCCCTGTCGACCGCGTCGACGTGGGACTGGTCGAAGGACTGAGAGCTGGGGGTGCACTAACTCTCGAGGGAGTCAGCGAGAAGCTCGACATTTTCGTCGTCGTCGAAGGCTGGGGGTGCGCCTGAAGGGCGGGACAGCGGGGGCATGCCAGTCGTGGAGTCGGTTTTGAGGCTACGCGCCAGCTGCCAGTAGGCCAGGTGCGATGGCGCGATGCCCTCTAGGAGGTCACCCCACCGTTCCTCCCGGACCTCCGCGACACGATGCTTTACCTCACGTTGTAAAGCGCGCATCCGGGCCCGATTGGCTTCGGTGGGGTAAGAGTCGTGCGCTCGGATTGAGGCGTTCTTGGAACGAATGAGATCCCTAACATCGTCCGGCAGTCGAAAGCGGTTGAGGTTGAGATCTTCCGCCTCGACTTGCTTAGACGATCGACTGACACCCGATCGGATGTGGTCCGTGAAGGCATCTACGGCCTGATCGGTGTCCTGAGGGGACGGGATGGAGTCAGAGCTAAGGGGGAGGGGGGATAGGGTCGGCATCCGCCAAGGCCGTGCTTAGCGTATGCCAATCCACCACCGTCTTTTTGAATATAAACTCGAGACCAGCGTTGATTGCTTGCAGTCAGCACAATGCTGAGTTGGGACCGATTCGTAACATTATCAGTATTTCTTTTGTTATTTTAGTGATGTTGTATTGCTACTGCATTTTTTATTTGTTGCTAATAAATTTATTTTCTTTTTTTCTTTCAATAAGTACCAAACTATATTTTCATACAGTTTCACCAATTAACCGAGTGATTCAAAAGGAAGGTTTATGTGTATAATTTTTCTGGGCGAAGCTGGGGCGGATTGCTAGTAACATTATAAGAACGAAAACACATATACATGGAAACCATGAAATCCACTAAAAATGTTTATAAACATTTTATAATAAATAAAAAAATTACCACACTTTCTGCGGAACAGCCACAGAGAAATGAAACCTTTGTGGCGCTTTGACCATTTGTGGAAAACTGCTGGTTTCATAAACTAATATTTAATGTTTTCAGGTGTATGTCCAAAAAAATTTAACGATAAAACAGAATTAAGAGATCACCTTGATAACCACAAGAATGACAGGCAGTGTGGTCTCTGTGGAGAGGTGTTTAACAGCTTCTCCCAGTTCCTCGCTCACAGACTGATGCATATACCTATCCACCAGTACAAGTGCCACATTTGTGCTAAAAGATATAGAGCATGTTTATACTTGGAACATCACTATAGGATCTCGCATATAAAAGAAGATGTAAGTTGTCTGAAAGAAATTGGTTTTAGCAATAAGACCGCCAATTGTATATACCTATCTTTAATGAGTATTGTGTTTATTTATTGTAATTTCACCTAAGAATTTCATTATAGTCTTTTTTACATAGGATGGGAAGTGATAGATCTAATTGCCAAACGAAATTATACTTTATTCAATGGCAATAAGAGCCATGACCCGTTTCTATACTTATATAAAACAATAAGCCTTAACGCCATTGAATTAAATATTAATTTCGTTTGGCAATTAGAACTGTCACTACCCTTCCGATGTGAAAAATAATATAGTGTACAATAAAGAGAACTCTTATCTAACTATCTAAGTTGACGCTACTAAGCACTGTTAGGAAGGATAGCTGATAGAATGTATATTTTTTTTTCTTTAAAATGTAGCCTTCCCATTCCCACACGGGACAAATTTTTGTGTGCTCTACAATTATTTGTTCCGGTCTGGGTATTTGTGTATATGAATTTTCAGGTTTGTAAACTCACCCACGACACAGGAATAAATCCTAGCGTGGGGCTACGTTTTTTTTTTAAAAGAAAGAAAAAAAAAAGATAGAAAGAGTGGTCCTTACCCAGGGAAATGGCATCGTATAAAGACCGCTTTAATAGGTGCACGAGTCTTAGTTTCTACTCGCTCTGTCTCCCTCTGTAAAAAGGTCTACTATAATAACAAAATAGTATTGCGTTTAGCTGTGAAAGGCGAATAATGGAGTAATAATATCAGCCTATATTATCCCACTGCGGGACAAAGGCCTTCTCTCACAAATTGAGGTGAGAGCAATTAGGTCATACTTCACCACGCGGACCCAATTGATGGAGGCAGGTTGGTGGCCACCTGCTGTTGGAACTTATCTAACTTATCAAGCCACCTATAAGGCTTCTAACTCTGCTTAACGACTATCACATTAAGTGGTAACCGAGACCAACGGCTTAACGTGCCTTCCGAAGCACGGAGACGCTCGAATATGAAAATATCACAAACGGTCACCCATCTCAGGACGACCGAGTCGTACGCTGCTTAACATTAGTGATCGATAAAAACACCGCAGTCGCACAGCTCTATGAGCGATTATAATGGAGTAGAAAATGTATATTAGTCAATACTTAGTCATCGAAAATAGGGCCTGCTTTAAACATAGACTAGTGTTGTAAAAACGCTCGAGTCGGCGCTTCAAACGCTCGCGTCTTCTACATGTTTCAACGCTCGTGAGCGTCGACTTAGCGCTATTCGCTCAATTTTAGCGCTCACATTTACAACACTAACATAGACCCAGTTTTGTTATTTTAATTAAAATACATTGAAGATCAAGTTCTAGTTCTAATAAAAACAGAAATGTGTTCCACACTTTTATTAATAGCAGCGATGCTTTTTTCAGAGCCCTTATCTCTCCTGCAGATATTGTTCAGTGACATGTGATAAACCAAAAAAGATGAACAATCATATGCAAATGCATTCAGGTGTCAAATACATTTGTGATATATGTTCTAGGAGGTAAGACATTCGTTTTGGATATCATGTACAATCAAATCTTTATCTAATTTTCCCTATACTATTGCCCCTGGAAAGTGAACTGGTTTACCAGAATTGCACCGTTTTATAATAATATTGGCCCTGTTAAGAAACTGTCCCACCGTTGGACACAGGCCTCCTCTCAAACCAAGAGGGTTTAGGCCATAGTCCACCACGCTGGCCCAGTGCGGGTTAGCGAACTTTACACACCTTCGAAAATCTCTTATATGTGCAGGTTTCCTCACGATGTTTTCCTGAACCGTTAAAGCAAGTGATAGTTAATTTTTAAAACGCACATATTTTCGAAAAGATTGAGGTGCGTGCCTTGGGTCGAACCCGCGATCTCTTACTTTGCAGTCCAACGATCTAACCACTAGGCTATCACTGCTTTTTAGTCCTGCATGTCTTGCGTTACCCTTTAAGTCCTGAAATTATGAAAAGTGTAAAAACTATTTTCAATCCATCACTATTTTATACCAACCATCATTGTTACAGCTTAAAAGTTAAAAATAGCAGGTGGTGAAAACCTTATTCACTTCAAATCTCACTGTTACTACCTTGATTTGAGAGAAAATGCTTTTGCCAAGCAAAAAGCCACAATAAAAAACAGAATATCACAATTTATAAGCCAAAACTGTAATGATGTGACTATATGAGATTATGTGAATAGCTAATATAATGAAGAATGTCAGAAGAAAGAATGAAAAAACAGATATACAATGCGAAAGTGGAAGGATGTAGGTACCGGGATAGATCTAGACTATCTTACTATGACCAAATAGACCATGTCTTATCTGAAGGACAAGTCAAGTGTCCGTAACCGGCGAGCGTGTATGAGACGAACTATGAGAGTGGAGAAAGCCAGAGAGGTATGTAAAGAAAGAACCTATTGGAACTCTGTACTCTCTGCCTACTAACCTTGCGCAATGATATACATAGATGTGAAAAGATGTGTGAATGATAATTATGTTGAAAAATAAAACAAAATTAGTTTTTTCAGTAATTTTCCTGATTTGGTCGTGAATTTCTGTCGGTATCATATATTTATAGCCCTAAAAATATATTTGCAATATGAAATAAAACTATTTTACTGAGTCCCGTCCCTCCCGTGACCATGGGTGCTGCAAAGCACTCGAAACGTCGGGAACTAAAAATAAAAAAATAAACCGCGATAAAATCCGTAAAATAGTTTTATTTCATGTGTAATATTCGCGTAAATCTAAGAACTCAATATATTAGCAATATCATGAGAGATAGTAATTATTTATACTGTCTGTGTTTTTCAGGTTTCAAACTAAATCAAATCTAAAATCCCACATAAGGTTTCACAGTGACAGCAAGACCTATGTGTGTGATATGTGCGGATTTTCTTGCAAACATAGCGGTGGTTTGAAGGTAATTAGGTGCGAAATTTCTATTATTTTGTGCCGGGTTAAATAAATGTATCTATCTATATCATCACGCCAGATCCCTTGCGGGGTAGGCAGAGAGTACAGAGTTCCAACAGGTTCTTTCCTTACATACCTTATTAAAATAAAGGTACAATTAATGCAATCAAGTGGTTCACTTCGCGTCTTGGGTAGCAATTGAACCCTCCAGCCTGCTTGGATCCAAAGATGACCAGCCAAGCAGCAGTATCTGACCTACATTGTGGAACGCAAAATAAATAACATATATTTTCCAAATTAACAGTGTATTTCACCAATGTCAAGTAATAATAGAATATATAATTGGTCTATTTATCAGACTTTTATATCCATAAAAGAATAAATTATTTTTCAGGACCATAAAGTTAGGAAACACTCAATAAAGAAGGTGTATTGTAATAATTGCAAAAGGCCCTTCCAAACTCAAGAGGCACATGATATGCATAAGTGTAAAAAGGTCGAACGAATTTGTCCTATATGTGGTTTGCGAGTATCAGGAAGTTCTAAGGTAAGTCGCAAAAATATTTATTTTAAAAACAAACGAATTTTAGTTTTCATCAAATGCAATACATGATATAATACATGAAAAATATAATAATTCCTTAAAATAATTTTGTCTTCTGAACAACAACTTTCGGAAAGATGTTTTATAAATGTGACGGGCGCTAAATATATTTTTATTTTGAAGTATCTTCTATCCATCTATCGCATATGTAATATATCCAAGTACATTGCTATTTACAGCTAAATACAATATTAAATATACTTCTATATCATCACGCCAGATCGGGGCGGGGTAGGCAGAGAGTACAGAGTTCCAACAGGTTCTTTTCTTAAATACCTCCCTGGCTTCTTCCACCCTCATAGTTCGTCTCATACACGCTTGCCGGTTACGGGGACTTTTGACTTGCCCTTCAGATAAGACACGGTCTGTTTGGTCATGGTAAAATAGTCTAGGTCTTCCCCGATATCTACATCCCTCTCCTTTCGCATTAAATACACAATGCGCTAAAAAAAAAAACATTTTTAATATATTTGACCGTATATGCCGTAGAATGACGTTCAACTTTTAATCTTTTTTACTTGTAATATTGATACAGTTGTCAAGACACATGAGGGTGCACAGCGACGTGCCCAGGTATGAATGTACGCGGTGCCCGGCCAAGTTCAGGTCACGCGGCGCACTGGTGGTTCACCTGGACCGACACGACGGCAACAAGACCAAGCAATGCGAGTTTTGCCAAGCCAAATTCTACTCTGCCTCCGTGTTGATAAAGCATCGCCGGATACATACAGGTATTATGTTACAAGTTCTACAGTCATTCTACGCTCTGCAGGAAATCCTTCAGTTAATTAACCTTATTTGGGTGCTTGAAATATTTTATAAGTGACTAAGTGTAAGTAAAAGATGTGAGCTTCGCAGCGAGATTCCCTTACTGTGTACCTGCCGATACATTTACCATGATGATAACGAGACTTTACCAAGTTATTACAGAATTTAATTTAAAAATAGATGTCGAATTAGTACAACGCTACAATCTTGATTTTTTTTTGGATCGGACCACGGATTCCTGTGTAGAACGTGGCTACGCGCCTTGTTGCATGTGTCACGCCTCCATTTCTAAAGCGGGGAGGCAGAGGTGTACTGTGTACACGCACTTCTAGCCGATGATGTTCGTCCCCAAAGTAATACCAGACTCCACCAGACCTACTGGGAATTTTTCTCTCTAATAATTGCATTGCCTGGCTTAGGATTTGAACCCAGAAGCTCGTGATTGCTACGCGCATTATTTGCTACTAGATCAACGAAGCAGCCATGTAATTTTATGTATGTGAAATAAAAATCCATGTATTTAAATATCGTTCTTTATTTCAGGTGAAAAACCCTATGTATGTAAAGTATGTAACAAAGGTTTCACGGGCAATAACAATCTCAAGGTGCACATGAAGGTCCACGGCGAGTACTTGATTGTTAAGAAGAACGGTGAAAAAGAAGAGATAACTAGTGTTACCGATTGATAGAACTGTTTCCTGTAGGTGGGTTCAAACTGTCGCAGCGCAACGCATAGCGAATCTATTCAAAAAGGAGTCCTAACAAATTGTTTAAAAATTCGCGGATATAACCAACCGATCCAATATGGATCTTATTGTCTAGGGCTAAATCAGACGTGATTACAATTTTAAAAACTATTTTTTTACTCAAATGTCTCGCATCTCAATTTTTTTTTTTTTAATAATAAATCCTTTTGTTATCTAGTTAGTGCTGATGCATCGTTTAAGAAAATTCATTCTTTAACATAATATACTAAATTATTTAAATTCAAATTCTTTATTTTGCTTTTTAGCTACTGCTTTGCTAAACTATTTAAAGGTAAAATTCATTAAAAACTAATTAATCAATTATAATAAAACATAAATATTTATATCAATAAAAATAATGACATTTTGACAAATAATAGAAACGGAATAAATAAAAAAAATGTAGTGAAGCTTGAACTATTTAAGTGTTACAATAATTTCTTTACTTAAAACTCAATTCCTCACTAATTTGCAAATTGCAAATAATTACTTTTACCTTTACACTCCCGATATTATATAAGGACGGATATTTGGTTCGTCTATTTCCCACGACTGAGAGCCTTCACAAGCGCTTAAGCAGTCTTGTTTTTTTTGGGGACTGGTCCGCGGTTAACCCCTATTTCATCCTATGGAAAGTGACGGCGGGGCCGAAGAAGTGGCTCGCTGATCCAGTAATAG
Organism: Phalera bucephala; assembly: GCA_905147815.2. Taxonomy (NCBI): domain Eukaryota; kingdom Metazoa; phylum Arthropoda; class Insecta; order Lepidoptera; family Notodontidae; genus Phalera; species Phalera bucephala. The sequence continues at coordinate 25,095,610 of LR990613.1, read as the reverse complement.
ACTAATACCACAGTTAGTCTAAATACACAGTTGAACAACTTACTGCCTCGTTGGTCTAGTGGCAAAGCCCATCCCTTGGTGATCACGAGGTTCTGGATTCAAATTCTACGTCGGACAAATGAAGTCCGGAGTTCCCAGTATGAGTCCGGAGTCTGGAATTGTGCCCGGTATATCGCTCCCATTACATGGGACCTAACGTCGTCGACGAAAAGTGGGTGTACCCAGTACATCTCCACGCTTGGGGAATATAGGCGTGACGGTGTACGCACATCTTAGTACTGGCGGTTTCAATAAGAATCACGCACATTGACGCGCGTTCTACGTGGCTTCTCGACAGATCTCAGAGGGAAACCTCGTAGAAGCGGCGTAGAGTAGCGCTTCGTGTGTGCTTGATGCTTATTCGGACCGCATGTAGATATGTAAGATGCTCAACTGTTTATATATATTAACGGACGATTTAGCGCAGTGGTTAAGAGCTTGAGCTGCTCCGCCCACTGTGTCGAATAGTCGCGGGTTCGATTCCCGCACGGGACAAATCTTTGTGTGATCCACAATTATTTGTTCCGGTCTGGGTATTTGTTTGTGAATTTCCATGTTTGTAAATGCACCCACGACACAGGAATAAATCCTAGTGTGGGGCTACGTTTTTTAAAAAAAGAAAAGAAAGAAAGAAAGATATATTAACTGTGCTAATACTGTCAATGTGCTCTCCACGACTGATATGTGGTTCTGATGTAGGATTAAAGCCGTGTCCATTATTATGGTGTTAAAAACTGAAAAAAGTGTCATTAAACGTCCACACTTTTCCATATAATTAAAGGTCAGTATAGAACAGTTGAAGCTGCGACAGTTTGAACTCTTAACTGTTTGGACTAAAATTTATAATTGTTGTTATTATGTCGAAACATATCGATGGTGACGCCCGGGACATACGTCCCTTAAGTCAAACGATCTTCACCATAGATATATTTTACAGTTATATTTATTTAAGGCAACACACCCTCATGAACTAAAATTATGATTATTCATAATGTAACATATCGTTGATGGAAATATCAATTGACTTAAGGAACAAACTGTCCTTTACGTCAATAGATAAATTCTCTCCGATATTTATAGTTAGTCAAGGCAACAAACCCCCATTGACTAAAAATTTATAATTGTTGTTATTAATTAAAGAACATATTTATAGTTGAAATGAATTAAGGCAATAAAGTTATTTTTTTTGGAAAACTTCTAAAACTTTTATTTTCCGTAGAACTTTAACTAAGTAAGAAACTAAATGTATCACATACAAAAAAAGTCTTTGGCAAGTACGGACAGTACTAAATGTAAACATTTATAAAAAGTATAAAAATAATAGACTAAAAATTCGAAATTTTTAAACTGTTTTAAAAACTTACATTCTACTTAAAATTAGGGTTAGGTACAAGTTTTAGGCAAGTGAAAATGCCGTCACGTTGTCACGTTTGTGAACAAACAGAGCAGAGCTGTCTCAAATATAAATAAATACACTTTTGTAAGAGAGGATGTTTATTTTGACCAATGTTTATATGGCACAAATAGCCGATGCGGGCCAAAAAGCTGCCAAGCTGAAATGGGATTGGGCTGGTCATGTCTGTCGCATGCCTGACACATCTAGGGTAAAAATAATCACCAACTGGGTTCCTCCTAATTTTAAACGGCGTCGCGCCAGACCCAGGATATGGTGGGACGAAGTGGACGCTTTTAAAAATGATTGACGCTAACTAGCCCTAAATAGAGTGGAGGAGATGGAGGGAGGGAGACCTTTGCCCAGCAGTGGGACTCTGTAGGCTAACTAATAATAATAGGGACCTAACCTAGCTTCGCAAGCAAAGCACGCACAAATAATCACGTCACATCTTAGTTCGCAAAATGTTTATAACATATACTCCTGAACCTTTTTCGGTCCTCCCCATTATATGGAATATGACGCCATCGGCCAAAATAAAATTTTCCCGAGTTCACTTCTTAATGACGTCAAAATACAAAATTGGATGGTATTTTTTCTCAAATTGTACCTGTGATGTTTAACAAAAAAGATCTGACAATTTTTGAATGGCATTCATGACACAAAAGATAAAGACTGAATCTGAAGTAATGTTTACGGATGATCCAAAAGCGGTGATACTGCCCAGATTTTGAAGAGATTGAAGAATCTCAGAGCATTCTCACCACCATTAGAAGTTTATCAGTTTATGCATCTGCAGTAATACCAACACCAAAGAAAAAGGAGGACTGGTGTCGGTATATTGGACTCAACCAATCATACAAAGATTTTTATAAAATAAATATTAGTCAAAATAAACAATCCTTAAAGTCCACCAAACATTATGTCAAATTTGTGAATTCACAGTTCCATTTTAATAATAAGTACATATTCTTTTAGAAATATCTTAATCAAATAAACATCAATAAATTAAATTTTAACAATAAATAAGAACAACACGGGTATAAGCGAAGATTAGAAGTCACCATGTTTTGCGTATAAAAAATATTTTAGAATAAAAAAAAACTTATAAATAATTGTATAACGATATCTTTCGTCAGTCTTATAAACTAGAAAGTGTGATTTTATTTCGTCAATTATATTCCCATAATCATAAGTGGCAATTATAACAGGCAGTGATAGAGACCCTAATACTGACACTAAAACCTAAGTCTTGTTCGTTAATCCATTAAGCTTACAAATATAAGTAAAGGTATATGTACTTAAGGGCCCTTATTCCCTGTTACCAATTAAAGAGGTAACGCAGCGCGTCACGTTAACTTTGTGAAATGTTCGTTTAAAGGCATTGCGTTATTATGTACTCTACAAACTAGAGAAGCTACTTCAATCAAATAATGGCATGCAACTTAAGGGGATTATTAACATGAATGACCTTGAGATATTTTTTTTGCAAATTTCCCTTCTCTGATGACCTTGACAACATTGAAAAAGTGTGCCCGCAGGAGCTAAAATGCAGGTTCTTTTGCAAATAATTCAGATATAATTAAACCCAATAAAAAAAAGTCAATACAATTCGTAGCACATATCTTTAGCTTCTTTTTCGTGTATATCTGATGCTTATTAGCTCAGCCATTAAATAGAGAATTTACACTTTATGTAACAAAGGGCTTGTTTGAAGTTATTTTTACGGAAATTGGGGAGTTCACCGTTGTTACAGCCTTACATGACAGCGGGGTTAGCGGAAATGATTATTTTTTCATAGATAGTAAATTTGTTTCTGAAGATGTTTAAGCTGTATCTCAGTGCATATGAAGGCATATTTTTGAAATAAAACAGCACTCGAAGGTGTCACTTTACGGGTAGCACCTGGGACAAAGGGATCTACAGTGTATGCACTCTAATTTTGCTACAAAAAATTACTTGGTGTGTTTTCTAGTAGTCCATAATAACTCAATAATAATCATAAAAATGATATAGATATAACTCAGTGTTTAAAGGTACTCCAGTGGCATACAGAATACTTTTACACGTTCATTTCACGAAGTTATCGTAACGCGTTACGTTTGATTATAGCGAACAAGAGCCAAGGACGACATATTCAAACGTCACGTTCGCATTATGGAAATCACATTGCTTCCTAACTTGTCTCAGCAAGAATAATAATTTAAACTTAGCAAAAAGTTATTAAATCTTAATGTGTATTTATTTTACAAGATTTATAAAATTATTTGTAAAAAAAGTATCGTCAAATATAATAAATAAAATGGTAAGTAATGGTATTATTCCTGCCCGATCCAGCAGCTTTGATTCCCGAGGGGATTAGTTTTATTTTTATTATATTCTATTCCGATCTGATCGACCTTTCAAAATGTTGGGGGATCCGATCAGAAATGCAAAATATATTAAGTGGATCAGACAGGAATTAAATAATAATAAACAGCAGGGCTTTTAGGGATCGGACCGGCATAACCCAAATTATGTAACGTTTTGTTTTAAAACTGATTTATAATACTTATGTAAAGCCAATCGAATATACTTATTTTTTATTATAATACACAACCATTACAAAAACTACATTAAATTATGCAAGGAACGAATCAAAATGACGAATGGCGAATACCTATTCACATACTACCGCCCTTTCAAGACTATCAATGCACATTTCTGGCATGTTTATTTTAAATGAGGAAACAGATACCGTCACTATCTAACGTTCTCCTTTGCCTTATAACTGCATCCCCTCTCTGCATGCAAAGGGGCATAATTGCCTAACCAAGCCACTACAATCTAATTGGACTTGGCAGTATTTAACAGATAATGTCTTTTAGAAATCTTATCCATCTTGATAGATGGCTATGATGTTGACATTATTTTAAGAGTATTCTCAGGGTAAACAATACGGTAGAATGTAGCGCTATAGGTATCGAATACCGAACTTTGCTTTAACGAAACCACACACAAGTATTCATGGCGCTCGTTACTGATACGGTAATACTGATATTATTGTTATTTTACTTCGCCGTTTGAATGAAACTTGACTATATTCCATTTATATTATTCAAGTTATGGCTCCGTCTCTTTCTCATGGCAAAGTAAGATTAGAATAATACTGCTAAAGTGGGCGTAGTTATCTCTTTGCTTTTACAACCAAATACCGGGAAAATATCGCACCTTCAGAACGGTATACGCCACGAAACAAATACGAAGGGGAGATGGCCTCAATAGATTTTTCTATAGAATGAAATGTGTCGTTGCGCGTTCTATAGAATGATGCGTTTTCTATAGAATGAAATGTGGCATAGGGCGAGAGGGACATTACGCCCAACCCACATTTGTATTTGCCATCTGGCGGAGACTGGTAAGAACTAAACGGTTCGTCTATGTCAATGTTACTTGAAAGTTCAATTATATTACGGTAGATGGCATTTTTAATATAGAAGTATACTAATAAATTACGAAAAAATACTTACAAGTGAAATGTGATATTATTTGTGTGATCAGATTCAAGTCAAGTTGATCCAAGTAATTTTTGCATGTTATGATACAAAACTTCATTTTAAAGGTTTTATTTTTAGTACAAATTGGATTATATTTCTTAGCTATGCGAACTTGAACGGTCGTGTGAATGGAGCGAGTACCGATGAGAAACTGAGGTAAGCCACGCCCACCATGATGACGTCAACGCTTTCATGAAATCAAAAGGCTCGTTAGCTTAGGCCATCTCCTCTTCGTATTTGCTTCATGGTATAGATTTAACTCAAAAATCTAAGAAATCGAGTTACGGTCATGGAGGGTCATTAAAAGGTACGCTCTATCTAGTGAATATTAAAATAGCGGTGTTTTTATGGTAGAATTATGAAATACGATAATTTGGTTTCCCTTTCCCCTCCTTCTACCCGCGCCACTCGGTGCTGAAGGGATGCGATTAGTTTCCCAAAAACTTGTTTTTTTGAGATAAGTCGATAGGTCTGAACGTGCGATACGTAGATAGCGTTGTTACCACGCACTACATCTGCTTTACCCTACGTTCGCACGAGCGCTATTTCAACACGCGTTAGTAAAGCGCTGGAACGAAATCAATGGCTAAAAGTCATCGATCAAATATAAGTAGATACACGCTCGCCGCACGAAAAATGGCACCACGAAAAGGCAGGCAAAAGTGGACGGCTGGCAAACAATTAACAGGCTTCCTCTTTTTTGAAAATACAAGTTTAAGTGATACGAGTCAGGTACAATATGCCCTTACTTATGTAATATATATCATAACTATAACTACTCATGTGGATTTGGGGACACTTTTTAATGTCAAGGCTTTGACTTTCTGAAGGGCAAGTCAAGAGTCTTCGTAACCGGCGAGCGTGTATGAGACGAACTATGAGGGTGGAGGAAACCAGAGAAGTCTGTAAGGAAAGAACCCGTTGGAACTCTGTACTCTCTGCCTACCTAGATCGATTTTTCGTGAAACGTTTGAACAGGACTATGTATCTTGTTATGATATATCGATGCAAACAGTATTTTTTTTTGAAAGCACTTTAGCACCTTGCTTTGTAAAAATGTCCGTGCAAACGATATTGTTTTTGTCATATTATATTTGAGAATCAAGTAATCCTTAATCATAACTAAATACTATTATGGACAGATTAACTTAACGAAGTGACAATATTGGTACAACGAGTTGACAATTAAATGTTCACACTCAAATTAAAAATGACATCTAAAATGCACCATGACCAAGAAGAGTAAAGTTATCCAAAAATGTTGATATCGTTCGACTTCCAGTTAACGGACATTAGCCTCACACATGAACCTAGCTACCAGCTATATTGATATTGTTTTCGCTCGCCATAATATCATAAAATTGAGAGAAATAGATAGACGGGGCGCATGCGAAGTCCACAAAATTTAGTTCATTCCTTAAACACCTATAATTCAAAATCTTTCATATGCAGGTACTCTTCAATTCTAAACCTGAATCACGCTCCCAAAAAATAAGACTAAAACGTTACAAAAACTACTTCTTTATACATAATATTAATATTAGAATGCTTAATAGAGAAATGCACAAAGCAATTTGAAAAGAATTCATTAATATTCACTATCTATAACCAACCTTTATATTTCATTGCCGAACTGTGTGTTGGGTATCCTGACGACTGTTTCCTTGGTGACTTTATCAGCGTCGATAAGGGAACCGGAGCTAAGTTTTTTTGATTTTGGGGCAAGGGGTGGTACCTCACTGCATGTAGAGCAATTGTCTTCTATAACCTTCGAACTTGATCCAGGTGTACTGAATTTCTTTAAGCTGCCGGTTGCCAGGGAGCCGTTGGATGATGAGCAATGTGGCGGGAGGAGTGGAACTCTTTCTTGTAAGTCTCTGCTGGACCCGCCCGGCCGGTGTCCAAAGCCACTGCTACCAGATTCGGAAGGTGCGACGTCGGGACACCCGCCCATTTGGATCCACTCTTGTATTCTGTACGTAGGATTATATTGTTTTAAGAAATGGAAAGATGTATCAAGACAAAGATAATTAGCGCTTATCATTGCAGTCTTAGGTAGACTAAACCTTGTTCTAATCCTGCAATTACTGTAAGATATATTTTTTACTATATTTGTACAGTACTATATTTTAAAGTACTTCTCGTACGCATCATTGGGAACATATGATTGTGCTTAAAGTTAGCATTGTGAGGAAGAAGAACTATCGCGGACCTTTTTTAGACAGAATATTCTTTAGTTTAGGATCCGATTTCTCGTGTATTTACTTTAACATTTCAAATATAACATGTAGAGAAGTTAATTTATGTGTAGATAAGAAGCAGTCTGCGGGTTCGATAATTGTGTTTAGATACGTTAAATACTTTGCCAAACGATATTCCTGCGAATGATTAAATCAGCCGATACTGCCATACTGCTGGGCAAAGATCTCTCATAAACCGAATGTGAGAGAATGAATCGTACGCTACGACGTGGACCCAATGCAGATTGGTGGAGACAGGAGTTTGGCCACCTGCGTTGGAATTAATCAAAGTGCTAACAGGGATCCAATTGCTTAGCGTGTCATCTGAAGTAAGGAAACACTTGAAAATGGAAATACTACTAACGGTCACCCCTCTCAGGTTTACTAAGTCGAATGCTGCTTAACCTTGGTGAACGTTACAAACACAGCGGCTCTCCAGCGCTACGAGGGTCCTGTTTATTGCTGCTTTTAAAAATACTCACCTAATCACAATTTCCTCGAAGTTGGGCCTCCTCTGCGGCGTGTGCTTCCAGCAGTCTCGCATCAGGGCGTACATGAGAGGTGGGCACGCCGATGGGGCGGCCAGAAGGTCCCCACCCCGCACCATTGATATTACTTCCTGATTGCTGTAGCTGGGACATTAAAGTAGAAATTAATGTAGCAAATAGTTTTGTTGCAAATTCATGAGACATACTACGAGAATGGAAACAAGAGGTCTGTAAAATATGAACCTGTCAGAACTCTGTACTCTCTGCCTACCCCGCAAGGGATCTGGCATGACGATATAGGTAGACATAAAATTTGTAACAGGCATCTGTTACAAATTCTTCTACAACCTACTGCAGGACTTAAGCCTTTTCCTTTTAGTGCCATTCTTCGCGGTCCTTTGCCAATCTACCCTAAATGCTGCCTCCAACTCTCGATATGCCTCGATTTGTTTTAACGTTTTATTTATTTTTTGCAAAATACTGATAGGAAACGACTAACGCTTATCGTTATCATCAATGATACAAATATATCAATGAATGACATCACAACTGGGTTTCCAAATCGTTTGCCAAACAATGTGTCCTGTTGATTAGGCAAATTCTTTGCATATCCTGCAAGAAGTCCGATGTGATGTCATAATATAGTATATTTTTATCTTAGGATGATTCATGTTTGGGATAAGATTATTATAACCTTTACAGTGGTAGAATATCCCGTCAACATTATAAGTGTGTCGGAGCATGGCTGTTTCACGCTGGCCCTATTGTCCAGTGAAGTTGTAATGGCCCCTTAGGCAACAGCACACACAGACTCCTGTGACCAACCCATTGCATAGAAATGTATCACATAGATTTAAAGTATGCAAAAGAAATTAGAATGATGCACATCATTTTCTAAATTACAAAATATGGGTAGATGACTTTCTAAACGACACAACTTTTCCTCATTCATGACTTACACATGAACTAAATTAACATAATAACATGTTCTGCTTCAATACAACTGAAAATGAAGTCTATTCTATTGTGTTTTGTATTCGTTTTCTTAAATAACAAAGAGCTATAAAGTGAAAATAATTATCTCAGATATATAATGTTAAGATTATTAACTTACCCATAATAAGGTTGCAGGCCATAGCTATAAATTTCCCACAGTACAACACCATATGACCAGATGTCACTTTCTGTTGTAAACTTCCCATAAAGTATTGATTCCGGAGGCATCCACCTCACAGGCAATAAACTCTTGGATTGAACCTGATGCACAGAATTAGATATTATGTAAAAAAAGTCAGGTAAAAAATTAATGAGTAGTCTCTTCTTAGATAAGAAAGAATATTGAAAACATACTTACTCTATAATAATCTGAGCTATAAATGTCTCTAGAGAGACCAAAATCTGATATTTTGACCACAAAGTCATCAGAAACTAAACAGTTTCTAGCTGCAAGGTCCCGATGTACATAATGATGAGATGCAAGGTAATGCATGCCAGATGCAATGTTGAGAGCAATATTCAACAGTCTCATTGGTGGCAATCCCTTCCCTGAAGGTGGCGCCCTCCCCATCAAAAACTCGTGGAGATCTCCTCGAGCCATAAATTCAAAGAGCATACACAATGGTTCCTCTCTCAAAGCCACACCAACAATACAAACAATGTTTTCATGAGTTAATTCAGAAATCAAATCTATTTCTCTTCTAAAATCGGCTTGTGTTTTGGCTGATGCATTTTCCTTCAATGCTTTGACAGCTACAAATTGTGTTTCACTGTTATTTTTCAGTGCACCTTTGTACACTTTTCCAAATGCACCCTCACCTAATTCTTCCAGAAATTTGATTTGCGATAGAGAATATTGCGGTATGCGTAAAACTCCTCCACCACGGGTGTTTCTGGTCATGTGTGGCTGATTGGCAATATTGTTTGTCAGCAATTCACTCATTTCTATTGGAGAGTTCAATCTTGAATTACCATAGATATTTTTATCAGCATTTGGGAGATTTATGTCCCTTATAGTGGCAGCATTGTTTTTGCTTTTATGTCTGTAGCACAAGCAGATAATAAATCCAATTATTGTTAGTGTCAAAAGGAGGAAGACAACCACAATATATATCCATATTTTGTGAGCACATTTTGGAATGTTGCACAACTGTTTATCTGTTTTGCCATCCTTTTCAATAATGCACCATGGTTGTTCCTTTACACCTCCAGGATTCCTGCAGTAGCTGTGCCTGCCTGCCAGTTCAGGGTAGTCAGAAACTCTGACATGAAGCTGTTTAGACCATTCAACACAGGATACTCCATTGTTAGCCACACTAACTCTACCAAGATATCCACTACCATTTTCCCAGTAACATTCATCATCAGACACTATTACAGCACCTATACTAATCCTAAGGCAGTCTGGATCATCTTCTGGCAAGTCCTGACATTCTTCTAAAGTCAATTGCTGGCCAATATGAGGATGCCTCTTTGCTATAGCATATTCCTTTTGACATAACTCATTTTCTAATATCTCACAGTCTTGTCTACACACCCGTTTCAAGACTGTTGAGTTGTGGCGATAATTAAATATTGCTGCCATAGTACTATTTGATTTCAGATACATATCTGGTAACTTCCCATTTGGCAGGTTTTCAAAAACTATTTCTGGCATACCATCTTCATCAGTTTTGCTGGTAGAATCAGGAATAGCCAAATATTGTTTGGCATCTCTGAAGAAATTGCTGTTTGTAATAAAAGGGTCTCTACATATTGGGAATGTTGAATAGCATAAACTAGGTACTGCATAACCTTCACATCTTGGGCTGATATCATTAGAGTATTTGGTTACTTGAAAAGCTTTCATCAATTTGTCTTCAAGAGCTGCCTGTGTTATTTCATAAGGGATATACACAAACTGACCTTTTAAATGTGCAGCACACACTTTACCCAAGTACTCTTGACATATTGGTTCTAACTTCTGTGGCACTGTGGTATTAACTGTTTCTGTACTTACGGTCTTCATACTTTCAGGCAATAAGTCAGGTGTAGATTGCACATTGATTTCCATTTGATTATAAATATCTGTATTAGGGAATAAGGAGGTATAGGTTGGTATTTCATAGTTCTCAACATTTTCTTCCACTTTCAATAGTGATGTTTGCTTCTTTTCATAATTCTGCTTGATCACACATGTGTAGTTACCACCATCTGCTACAGTTAGGTCTTTTATCCTGAGATTGGTGCCTATTGTGCCATTGGTATTATCGATTTTCGTAGTGATACGTACCCTTTGAGTGGAATAATCCTCTATGATTTTATGGTCTTTCAACCAGTAGACTTTAACATTACCCAATATCGCTTTCAGAATATGCTCTGGCGGATTTTCGCTCTGCGAGGTCTCGACACCTTCTTTATTCTTCGTATACTTTTCGACTTTCGTATAATTCATTATCGCTTCGCATTTAAAACGCACATCACTTTTGGGTGCTCTCGTGATCACTGCAGGTAATGTTTTTGAAAAGAAAATGTCTAGTTTTATATTCCATACTTTCTTTTCAGAGGTGGAGTTTGATTTCAGTAATGATACAGGTTCTGGTTTATCCGAGTTTGAACATCCGCTTTCCCATAAACAGAGGCACAAAACAATAAATACAGTGAAGCGTTTCATGATTATCACTTCCCATAACACTGATAAAGATCGTTATTGGTACAATTGTTTAGCGCATTAACATTTGTTCAATTCAGTTAGATTAATTAGAGTAATTTATTATTACACGATATTCCATGCCGATAACATATAAATTAAATTAACTTTCGATAAGAGAATCACGCAAAAACTAAAGAATTGTGATCTACTGACAGCAAGCAAATAACATCGGTAATCAGCAACTAGGGATGCTAGTTATACATCGATTTTTAATTTAACATTGATGTTAGTACTCGATGTATGAATTAAACGCGATATTTTAGTACGCTCGATATGATTATAAGGAATATATGAATTTTAACATCTATGATCAAGTCGCACGTATTTTTCAATTTTTACATACATAAACGAAACCTACCATCATTCGATCAAATATGCTTTACGATTATCAATTAATTGAATAAATTAATTCGTTAGGTATTCGTTCGGTCTGTATCGAATTAAAATGACTGTCGTCTTTATCAGAAAGTTTGTATTCGAAGTTTCTAACGTGGAACAGGATCGCCTTATCATGATATCGACCATTTCCATGAATTGAAGAAGATTAGAACTTTTCCTTTGATTCCAAATATATTAATAAAAAATAAATAAATACGATCCGATTTGTTGTTTCAAAACATCCGTCCAACTTTACCTATGGTGGGCAGAATATTTGATATGTTTTCACAAAATAACCGATATTAATCTATTAGAAATTTTTAAAATGGATAATCCATATTGCGAAAACGCGCTCCTGCAAACGACGGTTATACTCGATATAATTAGTCAAGCGCTGGAATAAGATAAATAGCAATCAGCACATTTTTTGAAATCAAAGTACAGCGCCTCAGCACATTGCGTTGAACTATTCGCGCTTATATTAAACTATTCGCGCCTATATTAAAAAGGCAACAACTCGACACTTCGCGAACGCATCTACCCATGCGAATCCGTTAATTGCAGCCGCCGCTGACTACGTTCCCCCGACCCCTGCCGCCCCCGCCACCGCCGGCCGCGACATGTTCTCACCGATCCCCCCGATGCTTTGTCATCCCTTCTTTCCGCTCCGAATACGGGCGACGACGACTACGAAGTCATAGATCCCCTCCCCTAGCCGGCGGTTGACCGGTGCACTTAGTAGTGCACCCCCTCACCCCGCAGCGACTGTCCCAACCGAAGCCGCCTCTTCAAGGCGCCCTCGAGTATGTCGCCTCTTGCCCTTCTGGCTGGCTAGAGCGTAGTGGTTGCACGCTCGCCCTTAAGTCCGGCGAAGCTGTAAAGGCCTCGCGGCCAACAGCGTATATCACTCACACACACACACACACACACACCTTGCGTTGAAAAAGCGTCCGTGTGAAGGAGGGGTAATCCGTTGTTCGCAAGGGCGCTTTTTCAACGCGGTGAGTTACAGCGCTGTAGGCTCTATTAAAAAAAGAGTACTTGTATACTGGTGGCCGTTTTTTTCATTCCAGCGCTTGACTAAAACGTGTTGAAAAAGCGCACGTACGATATCTAAGTATAAGTTTGATAGGTACCTATTTTTTTTAGCCGTAATATTGGAATTTGCTTAGTTGAATCGGAATTACCAATATACCTACGTTTTTTGGTGTGGTACCTAGGTTTTCGATTTCTCGATATATTTTGTTTCTCGAGTTTTAAGAATTCTCAAGAGCAATTTCTTGAGTTTCTCGACTTGTTCGAGAAAAAAATAAACATGTAAAAATGTATGTTAAGTAATTTAAAATAAAAATACAATTTTTGAACCAACAACTATATTGATTATATAAAATTAATAATGTCATGACATGAGGTCAGTGGCGGATTTACACATTTGCCGGCAGTAGGCTATTCAATTTTTGCTGCCCCTACTCACTTCTGCAATTCCTAGTTCACAATCATATTTATTCAATTTTATGTTTTGTGCTCATTGTCATCATTACATCAGATTTTTCAATGTAGTACAAAAAAAGTTTGGAAAATCGACATGTTTTTGCATTAAGCGCTCATGTTATACGTAAAATATACAAATTTAAAATTTATATAAAATTTATTAACTTATTATTAATATTTTTCTACTATATTTCATTTGTTTTAAATAATTAAAAAAATAAAGCATTTTGCAAAAAGGATAGAAGAGGCTTTTTGGCGGGAAATCGAAGAGTGATGTTGTCAATTTGTTTTAATTTCCAAAACTTGTGTTATTTCGAATTATAATGTGTAATGTTGGTGGAATATTAACCATTATGTGTTCCTATATGTGCATGAGTGAAGGTAATTGTAACAAAGTGATAAAACGTGCCTTTTCGATTTCCCTCAAAACGGCCGTCGCAATTGGTATGTAAAGTATCCATCACTTTACTATCCAGGGTGGGGCACTTCATCAATTTCATTATCATCTTCGTCATCAAGTTCATTGGGTAGTTGAATTAATTTAGAAATGAATATTCGTAAACTTTGTACAATGGCATAATGTAAACGCAATTGCCACAAAAAAAAAGGATGGAAAAATTAAATTTGAAAAATTACAGAAATGAATTCACAAATAAAAAATAAGCTATATATAAAGTTTATCAACTTATTACTATAAATATATTTATAAAAAATCGCACTTAGGACAATTTAAATGAGAATGAGTTAACAACTAAAAATTGTTTTAAACTGTTTTATGTTTATAACTAAAAATTTAGGTTTAAAATATCCACATCATAAACCGTTAAAATTACATTGAATTTGATTGAAAAAAAATTTGGTAAGTCTAGTAATCATTTTCCTCTGTAATAAGGTGCTTTTTGTATTATTTATAGGTCTTCACCGAGATCTTGATTTTTAGGCGCTAATACAGCATACCTTCGCGCGTTAGTGCTTAAAGCATGCCATATCATATTACACGTTGATTGAATTGTGTGAGTAGACCATAGTAGACCTAATAACATTTAGGTACACAGAGAAAAAATTATAGTAATAGTCCCTCCCGTGACCATGGGTGCTGCAAAGCACTCGAAACGTCGGGAAATTAAAAATCAAAAATAAACCGCGATAAAATCCGAAAAATAGTTTTATTTCAATTATAGTAATAGTAAATAAAAAAAATCGGTAAAATTACTAAATTTTAATTGTAATATTAAACGCTATTCGATTCATATTCACAAAAGTATACTTTACAAAGCGTTTAGTAATTTTTCATATACAGACGTTGGTGTATTCGGTATACTATAAAGTGCTAAAATAATGAAATTTTTGTGAAATTTTCGAGGCTTGTTTTCTGCGTATATAATAAATTTTTTTTTGAAACAAATTTGCCGCTCCCCTAAAGTATGCCGCCCTAGGCTCCAGCCTACTCAGCCTGCTGGTAAATGCACCACTGCATGAGATCAACTTTACCTAGGCTTTTATCTATATCATCACGCAAGATCCTTTGCGAGGTAGCGAGAGAGTACAGAGTTCCAACAGATTCTTTCCTTACAGATAAGACACGGTATATTTAGTAAACCACACAGGATCAGACACCCACCTCGCCAACGAGGTTGAAGAATCCCTTGCCCGCCGGCCGGTGTAGAGCACCACGGTGAGACACCTAGTATATGCCCTCCCCGATTACGACTGCCGAAGCCGAGCCCGTTCCTCCTTGAGCTAGTTGTCCCCTTGCCCTTCTAGCTCGAGCGTAATAGTTGCATGCCCGCCCTCTTGTCCGGTGAAGCTGTAAAGTCCCCGCGGCCAACAGCGTTGATCATTCATTCACACACACAAACACAATCGCACGCACGCAAGCACGCACACAGATACAGACACAGACACACACACAGACACACGCACACACATAACACACACACACACACACACACACAAACACACACACACGCTCACACACTCACTCACTCACTCACGCACACACGCATCACGCACACACGCACTCACGCACGTACACACACAAACACTCACACACTCACGCCATCACGCACTCACACACACACAATGTGCGGGGCCTTGTGCCTCATTGTTAATGAGGGGCCCGCAACCCAACAAGGCAAACCCAACAAACTTATCCATCTATGTTTTTTTTATGTGAATGGTGGATTCTGCCTTCCTTTCCAGCTTTATTCAAAGAAATCATGATAGGAGTCATTTTTCTGTCATCCTTTTCGTCATCATACCTAGTATATGACAAATTTATTGCTTGAATTATGTTGTTAATTGTCGTATAGAAACTTTTTAAACTAAATTCAAACATTTTAATAATTTAGATACGTATTTATTATATATTTTTTACAAAAATGTAAGTTGCAATAAAGTTAACATTATAATATAACATATTTTGGATTTGTTATAATTTCTTCAGTTCCGTAAAAATTGGTGGGAATTTGGTTTATAAATATTTAAAGATTTTGATCCAGTTCTTCATCTAATTCTTCTCGTAAGATAAGTCCCCCCAAAAGCGATGAATCAGGAGGCAGCCATTCGCAGCTTGTGTCTTCCGAAGAGCATTTCTGCGAAAATTAATTAATCACTTTAGTAGGTATCTACATGGTTACTTGACATAGGGACAGTGGTTTAGAGCGTAGGCCACTCCGCCCCCTGCATCGAGTAGTTGTAGGTTCTGTCCACAAATGTTTGTTTCAGTCTGGGTGTTTGTGTGTGAATTTAATGTATGTAAACGCACCCACAATACAGGAATAATTGCTAGTATGGAACTATATCAAAAAAATATCATTGCTAAAGCGGGCAGATAGGATGATAGACCGGGGACAGTTGTCAAGCTGTACGGTTGAAATAACATTGCTAATTCAAAAACCGTTGCCAACAGCGGGTTGCCGTTGCCAACCGTTGCCAACGATGGAGAGTCGCGGCTGTACTGACGGAATTTGTCCACAAATGGTAAGTGCCGATGAGCCATTACGTATTTGAATGATTGTCACGTTATCGACATTGCCCACCGGATTAGTAAGCTGAAGTGGCAATGGGCCGGTCACATTAGTCAAACAACCGACGATCGCTGGACGCAAACGAGTTCTTGAGTGGAGACCACGGACAGGCAAACGTAATACAGGACGCCCTCGGGCTTGGTGGAGGGATGAACTTCGTAGGGTGGCTGGTAGAAACTGGATGCCGAGGATCGTACCCAGTAGCGTGCACGTGCAGAGGCCTATGTCCAGCAGTGGACTGCTATAAGCTGATGATGATTATGACGAAGTAGGTATTTTTGTTATTATCCTAAAGCATTTTAATCTAAAATTATACTAGGTACCCAGCTACTGAGTGTTTTTATAAAAAAATAACTACCCGGGAGGCGCTCGTCGTTCTGTGCGAAAGCGGTGTTCTTAGCGATCACCAAGCAGCATTCGCCTCAGACGTTCTGATATGGGTGACTGTTTGTGGCATTTTCATCTTCAAGTATCTCCGTGTTTCGGAAAGCACGTCAAGCCGTTGGTCCCGGTTACCACTAAATATAATAGTCGTTTAGCCACGTTGGAAGCGTGACCAGAAACCTGCCTCCACTGATCCGCACTGGATCCGTATGGTCGAGTATCAATAATCTCTCTCACCTGTCACTTCAAAAGGCCTTTGCCCAGTAATGAGACAGTAAACAGGCTGATTTATAACTATGCGGGTATCTATGCATACTCTGGTATCTCCATTCCGATCTCGGCCTCGAACCTATTCGCGCCTTCATTAAAAAGGCGACAACCCGATATTTCGCCAACGCGTCCAATCATAGTAATCCGCTAATCGTAGCCGCCGCCGACTACGAACCTAGCTCCCCTCCTATTAGCCACTACCGCCGTCCGCGGCATGTTCTCACCGATGCCCTTACATCCCTTCTTTCGGATACAGATACCGCACACAGGATCAGACACCGACCTCGCCGGCGAGGTCGAAGAATCCCTTGCCCGCCGGCCGGTGCAGAGCACCACGGCGAGACACCTAGTATACGCCCTCTCCTATAGCGACTGCCCAAGCCGAGGCCGTTCCTCCTTGAGGCGCCATTGAGCTAGTTGCCCCCTTGCCCTTTTGGCTCGAGCGTAGTGGCACGCTCGCCCTCTTATCCGGTGAAGCTGTAAAGGCCCCGCGGCCAACAGCGTAGATCATTCACACGCACACGCATACTCTGGACCGGTTAGACTCACAAATTATACAAACCTGACACTTGCAAGTCACAGCCTCGACAAAGTGGTACGTATCGGTACCAGGCTGGACTCCAGGGTCGCAATTGAGAAGCTTCACAGAGGCATGTTTCCGCTCGCCGTGCACGCAAACTGGATGATGAGACTGTTTGTAGGGGAATTGCCAGTCGGAAATCTGTACAAAGAAGATGGTACACCGTCACGCCTATATTCCCCAAGGGAGCATGGCAGAGGTGTACTATGTACACCCACTTTTCAACGACGATGTTAGGTAATAGGAGGTAAGCCTATTGCCATACATCGGGCACAATTTCAGACTCCGGACTGATACTGATCATTCTTCGATAGAATAGATACATTTGTCCGACCTAGGATTTGAACTCGACACATGATTCGCAACTAGACCAACGAGGCAGTCAGTAGTAAAGAAGATAGCCTGTGGTAATTTTTGATTTGAATGATGTAATAATGAGCTGAATGCCAGATTTATGCACGAATGAAAGAATTCGCAAGTAGTAGTTACTATGTCTCGTTAAGGGACTCTGAGGCCCGTACGCCAAAACGCCTACCCGTCACGTACTAGAATAATGTGTCCAACTTCGGAACCTACCAGCTTTTTTCGATCAGTTTGTGTTGCCGTTAGCTATCAAACATAATTTTAGTTATAGAGGCACCTATTCTAATAATTAAGAATTTACATTGATACCTCGAAAGATTGGCAATATCCCCAGCAGGACTTGATCTTGACGTCATCCCAACAGCGGCGGCCGTTCAAGTCCGTCTGCATAGCCTTGTGTATGTGGGTCTTGAATCTGCACCGCCCGCTCAAGGATGCTTCGGCGCACATCAGCCCCCAGCAGCAGAATATTACAGCAAAAGCTGTTATGTTCATGCTGGTTGCAATCCGGTTGATTCCCATTTTGGAGACTACAAAAAAAACACTTACTATTACGATTAGCTGTCGGCTTGATTCAGTGGTTAAGAGGTCAAGCCGCTCCGCCCACTGAATCGAGACCCAGAAATTTCTATTTATTTTGGTTTAAATGTTTGTGTATGTGAATTTCACGTTGGTCAACACACCTACGACACAGAAATAATTTCTAGTGTAGAGCTGGGACTGCAAAGTCAGAGGTCTCGGGTTCAAACACAGGCACGCACCTCTTTCTTTCCGAAAACACGTGCGCATTAAAAATTAACTTTCATTTGCTTTAACGGCGAAGGAAAACATAGTCAGAAAACCTGCATGCCCGAAGACTTTTCCGAAGGTGTGTGAAGTTCGCCAACCCGCACTGGGCCAGCGTGGTGGAATATGGCCTAAACCCTCTCAGTAAACTGAGAAGGCCCGTGCCCAAAGGTGGGACAGTTTTTAACAGGGCTAATATTATTATTATATTATATTTAAATAATCAAATCAATTACTGATTTAAAAGAAAAAATACTTTAAAATCTCTTAGTAGTTACGCTGTCTTTAGTGAATTTTTTGGTTTTCGAAAAAATATAAGTTTATATGTAATGTAGGTAAGAAGAGGTATGTAAGGAAAGATCCTGTTGGAACTCTGTACTCTCTGCCTACCCCGCAAGGGATCTGGCGTGAGGTTATAGATAGATACATAGATAGTAGGTAAGAATTTAAACTTGGGATAAGCTGTTTTAGTGCAGAAAATTTCTTATTTTGTTACCTTATCTGAAGCTTAGTCCAAAGCTGTCTGATAAATCTCGGCTATACCTGTGTTTTATATAGGAGAGAATAGGACGTCAAGGCATTTCTTTCACTTCAGTTCACCTCACAATGGGGTGCGAACCATTAGATTCGCGATTGCGCCGTTAACTTGGATAAAAATAGCAGAAGAATTGTCTTTATGAATATATTTGCATGTCTAATTTTTATATCATCCACATCTACCTACAAGTAGTTTTTCAAGGTCTGATTTGTTTCATTTACATGGAAAAGATGCCATCTGTAATCTTCAAAATTTGTTTCTTGGAAGGAATGCGGAAATGTTTTACGGAGATAATAAATGTTAACAAGATAAAAATATAAGCTTATAAATAAACAAGAAGTGAGCTTACTAAATAACGAGATTTCAAATCAACCCAAAGTCATTAAAACCGCTGGCGCAGAACAAATTACCTCATTTGTGCGACATATCTGTGATGCTCCGCCTGACGACTGCGTCTGACCAAATTTAAAGTTCAAACTAATTGCATGCCTTATAATATATTTTTGCCGAGTAATGACATAAATATCTGAACTCAAATCTCTATTACGCCGGAATCACTGTAGAAGTTTGGTATTCGGCTAAGGATCTAAATTCAATAGTGACTACTAAGCAGGCTGAGGGCCAATTCAACTCAAGAATTACCACATAAACTGGTCAACAGCGTTTAGCTGTTTTCGTATTCTGTATTCTATTAGAATACGAAAATAGTTAAACGCAGTATTCTTTTCTACTAGAATTTCTACTAGAATAGGGAAATATCTAAACTCTGTTGATTCGCGACGGTTTAAATTTGGTTTTGGAGAAATTTTTGCATACAATTGACTACCTGTTCAAATTCAGCGCCACTGGGACTTGGTTTGTTTTCATTCTAAGATAGGTATATATAATAGGTAAAACTTTTTTTAAATCAAATCAAAACCAACACAATCGATGAAACACGATATATGTGAAAGCTCATCCATTAACATTTTATTTTCTTACGAGGAATCGTTCCATATGTGCTCAAGCTACTTGTCTATATGGTATACAAGAGGGGACAGGGAGGGACAGAGATAGAGATTAAAAAAATAGCCAAATGCAAAGCACCAAAGTCCACTCATTTGACTTTGTTGATCGATCAATCCCCTACTATGAGACACGAATGAAGTATTCCAAGTATTCAGTTTGCAAGTTCGTTCCATTGTTAATGTCCTAAAAGAAGCAAAAACTTTCTTTCCCGAAACGGGAACAGCGTTGAAATTTTGATCGCTGTACTGTGCCGCGCAGCCTCAGGAGTTTAAAAACCCGGTTAAGAAGCACCATTGGGAAAAATCGCCTCAATGGTCTGGCCATGATGTGAGTGCACAGAAAACTTATTAATAATGAAAAATTTCAAGATTTTCATAATAAAATAGTCGAGAAGTTTACGAAAAACCCCCGAAGATTATGTTTTAATTAACACTCATTCATTGTTGTTTTTTTTTTTAAATACACTAGGATACACATAGTCCTACACTAGGATTTATTCCTGTGTCGCAGGTACGTTTACAAACATGAAAATACACATACACAAATACCCAGACCGAAATAAATAATTGTGGATCACACAAAAAGATTTGTCCCGTGCGGGAATCGAACCCGCGACTATTAGACACAGTGGGCGGAGCGGCTTAAGCTCTTAACCACTGCGCTTAATCGTCCGTCAATTCATTATGACCAAATTTTGTCCCACATTTTTTTTATTCTACATACACAAACCGTCCCGCCTATATTCCCCAAACGGGGGTGGCAGAGGTGTACTGAGTACACCCACGTTTCGCCGACAATGTTAGGTCCCATGTAATAGGAGGCGAGCATATAGCCATATACCGGGCACAATTCTAGACTCCGGACTTATACTGGGTAATTTCGTTAGAAAAACTACATTTGTCCGAGCTAGGATTTGAACCCAGGGCCTCGTGATCACAAAGCGATGGGCTTTGCCACTAGACCAACGAGGCAGTTTTTATTCTATTTTTCTTTTACAACTATGTTAACAAGTTTATTTACTGTACAGTCAAGAGATCGTGGACTTTGTGCCGTTCATATAACAACCGCCGCCGTACAGATAAGACTCGCTCTTCTAATGTAAAGCTTCATGTGCTTTGGCTAACCTACAGTTCATACTTTTCCCATCAGCCATATATCAACTTGACCCCCCCCCCCCCCCCCCGTTTTGTAACTATCAGCTGACGACGCCTTTGATGGTATAGAGATACTATCCCCCTATTTCTTTGAAGTAGTGAATGAGATAAAAAGTTGGGTCTAATGATGATTTGGAAGTCATCATTAAACCTACTTTTTATCACTTGTCTACCAAGAAACGGCTTTAAAAATATAGTTAGGTAATAAAGTTGTTGGTAACGCAAGACGTAATGAGACCTGACAGTACCTTGCTGCAGCGCAATATTTACTTAAACTTTATTTCACAACCCTTCTTATCCTGTCAAGCACTTTCAATAGCATTATAATTTTGTTTAGCATGAATCACGTCGCTCGGCCCGTGAAACGAGGGAGTCGTTGGCCATTCGTCACTTGGCGCAATTTAAAGGCATTGTGATCGGCCATTTTCGTCTGTGCCCATATAGATTGTGGACCCTTGCACTAGGTAGTAAAGGTTTATAACCAACATGAGAATACCATAAGGTGCCAACGGATACTTACCATATTTTAAACAATTATCTAGATACAAAAAATAAAGTCCTATAGCTGGGAGAGATACTCATCTAAATCTACCAATGTCTTAATTTTTAATGGGTACCTACTTGTGGTTTTTGCTTGACTATAATATTTTTTACTTAAGATAGGTAGTGTCATGACATAAAACTACTTTTTTCGGATTTTATCGCGGTTTATTTTTAAGTTCCCGACGTTTCGATTGCTTTGCAGCACCCATGGTCACGGGAGGGACTCGAAACGTCGGGAACTTAAAAATCAAAAATAAACCGCGATAAAATCCGAAAGAAATAGTTTGATTTTATGTGTAATATTCGCATAAATCTAAGAACTCTGTATGGACAGTGACAGTTCTAAGTGCCAAACGAAATTAATATTTAATTCAATGGCACTAAGGCATAACACGATTGGGGAGGCGTATGTTCAGCAGTGGACAAGTATAGACTGAGATGATGAAGGCATAACACTATAAGTATAGAAACAGGTCATGCCTCTCATTGCCATTGAACAAAGTATAATTTTCTTTGGCACTTACAACTGTCACAGTACTCTTTGTCTCTTCCTTTATGAAAAATACTATAAAGGATACTGTTTATGTACCTATTTAGTATTTACCCATGAGAATACACAACTAACTTCATTTCACCACACCGATTTCATGAACGTTTTGAGATAATTTTAGTGAAATGATAAGAATGAAAGATACTCTTAAAATCACAGGAATCGTAATTATATTACGATTTCTGTGCTCAAAATAATTAAGTAAACCGCACAGTTCGCGGGTTTAATTACCGCGCGAGATAAATCATTATGTGACCTACAAATATTTGTTTTCGTCTGGATGCTTGTGCTTGTGATATTCGTGTTCCTAAATCACAACACAGGAATTATTCCTAGTATGGGGCAAGTTAGTATTTAAAAAAATATATAGTTATCACATTAAGAAAAAGTGATGACAAACAAATTTCTAGCAGACTCTCTACTTAGGAAAAGTTTATCTACAAAATAGAATTTATTTTTCAGACACCTAGAAAGCGTATGTATGCAGGATGATTTTTTTGAACGCAGCAGTACGGACTACTCGTATTGTGCAAGTAACTTAATGGATGAGGAACCTACCCTTCCTATCCCGTCCAAAAAAGCCACCATATGTACAGTATTAAACATTCCTAACCTATCTTGTATTTGGAAGCGTACCTACTTAGATAAATATTCTCAAGAGCGGTCAACCCATTTGGTATACAGTCATGTCCCTGCGCATTGTCCAGACAAATTTGCCTGTGATTACTGTTATGGTAGTGCATGATTACGGAAACACTATCGTCGACGCCGGCCGTCCCCGCCTCGCCTTGTTTAGATCACAATTGTCAAAGCTTATGGCAACGGCGAAAGCTACCGAGGACACCATAATTTACTCTATGGAAGACTCCCCTAATGATAGTGATTCATACAAATATTTATCATTCACTAACTTAAAGATATTGGAAATACCTACTGGGAATTTTGTATCGAAATATTGTACTTTTTTCGAATCCAGAGGGCCTAAAGAAGTTGCAAGCGTTTTGTTTCTATTCTCTTGTTTTGACAACGTGACTTTCCGTTGCAAAATGTCATTCCCATACATTTTCCGCATTCTATTAGCGTTAACGACTGTAGATTGTCAACTTGGCTATAGGCGCAGAACTTCATGATCGCTACCCTACGTGCAATATCCGCTTCGTGCCCAACCAAGCAGTTTTAGAAGGCTGTTCTTTAAAGAGTCCCAAAATAATAGCTGGTACGCTGATAGCAGAGTAGGACATAAATCGAGCCGAAGTTTTCTTGATTAGCTATTAGTTTTGATATTATTAATATAATTCCCAAGCCTTGCAGAACCTATGTACCTGTATATAGAAGAGAGATGTATCTGTATACAGATGTACCTGTATCTGTATAGAGAACTATTAAAATGTATCTACCTACTCCCTTTCTAGTACTTATAAGATCCTGAAATGTTGTTTATCGACGCGATCCACAGCCCGAAAGTCGTTTCCAATGTGAACTCGAGTTTACTCAACGTTATTTGTACGTTATCACTCGCTACAGATACACGCGGACTTAGTTACTACTTTTCAACAGATGTAATAGAATAAATTTAATATTTTTTAAACATTTATTACGTTAACATCCTATTAAATAAATAATTAAAAAAAGTTATTAACAAACATAAAAAAATAACAAAAAGTCTCTACTTTGTGATTTTATTTGTATGTGCGTTTTTGTTTTTGGGATCACGATTAAGAAGGTAAGTGTGGCTTTTTTAGTATCTTTGATATCTATATTGTCGTCTTTGAAGAATTTAGTCACACTTAAAAATCTAAAAATTTTCCAAACCGTTAAAAACACAAAATATAGTATATAGTTGCCAAAGGCTACTTGCATATTGCTAGGTATATCTTTAAGCTTCCTCACCTTCCTATTGTATAGTACCGTATAGTAACGACTTGGCAAACTTATAATTTTTAAATAATTAGCATAATTTAGGATAGTTATAGGTCCTAGGTACCTACTTACTCCAATGAACCTGTTTACGAACTTGAAAAATTGATTATATATCTACTTATATAGGTATGTTTCCATACTAATATTATAAATTCGAAAGTAACTCTGCCTATCTGTCTCTTACACTAAAAACTTAAGGGTGTGAGATACACGCCTGAATATAGAAGGTTTCTAGGCATTAAGGCGGCCTTATAATCCCTTGCCCGCCGGCCGGTGCTGAGCACCACGGCGAGACACCTAGAATACGTCCTCCCCCATAGCGACTGCCCAAGCCGAGGCCATTCCTCCTTGAGGCCCCCTTTAGCTAGTTGCCCCCTTGCCCTTCTGACTCGAGCGTAGTAGTTGCACGCTCGCCCTCTTGTCCGGTGAAGCTATAAAGGCCCCGCGACCTACATTCTAAAGACATTCATTCACACACACACCTCATTCTAAAAGTCTAAATTTGCGTGGTCTTACATAAGCAAAATATCTTAACAAATCTTTCTTCGGGTGTGTCAAGGATTCTTACAAACAGAGATGGGCAAAATGTAATCAGATTAATGATTCCAATTGCATTTTGTTATATTCAATCATGATTCAAAATTAAAAGTGTAATCGTAATCCTTGAAGATTACAAAATGTAATTGTAATCGATAATCATTAATACACCATCACGCCTATATTCCCCAAGCGCGGGTGGTTAATCATTAATCTAATTACATTTTGCCCATCTCTCCTTACAAAGCATACTATGTAGTAGTTAGGTATATGCCTATTGCCGATTTATCCGGCCGTCCGGTTTCATTGATTTAATTGTGACCGTTCGGGTTGTCATTAACTTTAAACCATATTTTAGGCAACCCACCTTGCTCCTATGGTGTTTATAATTTTTCTTTCCAGAACCTACTTAGTCTATCGCTAGTAGGTGTATACTATTTTGTGAACTAGAGATACCATATATTAAGTGCATAGATGAACCACAATGGATGTATTTTCGACGTGAGCTTGTCATAAAGTTCTGTAAACATCATCACACAATAGGTAAACACCATCAACTAAGCTGTCAAAAGCGCTATTGTATCTATCTATCTATCTATATCATCACGCCAGCTCCCTCGCGGGGTAGGCAGAGAGTACAGAGTTCCAACAGGTTCTTTCCTTACATACCTCTCTGGCTTCCTCCACTCTCATAGTTCGTCTCATACACACTCGCCGGTTACGGAGACTCTTGACTACGCGCGCTACTACTCTGCGCTATTGTATAGTGCAGCTAATTGAGTTTATAGATATGATACTGAATAGATAGGTGTTTAATTGCAAGTTCGGTAACTAGGTGTGTACTTAGCTATTTGTAAAGTAAAGTAATGGACTATAAACCTAATTACAGAACGCTTTATCAGTAATAATAAACCAGCATTTAAGGTCTCGCCACATAGCCGACGCAACGCGACAGGAGCGCGAGCGACGGTGGCGCGGCTTGGGGAGTTGTAATGTACTGAAATGTATGGGAGAAGCCACGCAGCGCAGCCCCGCTCGGCGCGACGGCAAACGTTGGGCAAACGTCACAACCGAACGTAGCCGAGCGCTTCCGTCGGCTTCCCGTCGCGCTCCGTCGGCTATTTGACCAAACCTTTATAGTTATACTGCTGGGCAATAACTTTCACTCAGAAATGTAGGTGAGTGGGAATAAGTTAGGTATACTTGAAGGTCGACTCAGTGCAGTGGTTACGAGCTTAAGCCATTCCGCCCACTGCTGGATCGAGTAGTCCCGAGTATGATCCCCCCCCGGGACAAATCTTTGTGTGACCTACAAATATTTTTTTCCGTCGGCTACAATTATTAATTCGGTCTGGGTGTTTGTGTATGTAAATTCCATGTTGGAAAATGCACCCCCGAGTTAGGAATAATCCCAAGTGTGGTAGGTTATAAAAGAAAAAAATAAACGAAATTCATTGATGGCTACGTTTTTTTATATAAAAATGAATAAGCCGAATTAGTGAGGATTGCTGGAGATAGATGTGTAGCAACCTGCTGTTGGAACTTATCAACGAAGTGTTCAAAAGATGATTTAATTTTAAAATGAGAGTAGCTAAGGCGTTTGTGTGCGTTCATATTGGCTAATATGAGTTTAAAGGTGCATCTCCACCGCGCTCATTCGCGCTTACCCCATGAACATTCGGCTATGACGATTCCGAATTCGAGTATTGGGTACATATGTTAGCCAACTTTGCACTTGAACACGATTTTTTTTTGATAAGTATGTTATACCTAATAAGTTTTTTCGATTATTTTCAAAGTCGTCACTCGAAAGCGAAAGCTGGCTTGCGAGAAATAATTTGTAACTCTCCTCTTCTTTCTTCCTTGTGTGTGAGTGTTGGCGGCGGAGCCTTTACAGCTTCACCGGACAAGAGGGCGAGCGTGCAACCACTATAATTTGTAACCATGTAAAAGCTTACAAAGAAATACTTGCGGTGGAGACCCATGACTATAAACACGTGTATACCACCTGTGTGTTTTCTGCGATTACCTTAGTGTTTTCTTAGTCTTCTCTCTAGAAAAGGAATGTGAAAGTTCCGTGCTCACTTATTATTATTGCTTACCTCAACACAAACCAGCGCTTACTAAAACCACGCACTCGCCAATGGGGGTGCACCCTACAATAAACATAAAACAAGACTAACGATAATATTGTGTCGAGTTTATTGAATTCGTGGAAAGCTGCAATACGATATTTCAGTGACGACCATTAAATTGTCGGAACAAAGGATCGGCACGCCAACAAGGAGCTTTTTTGGCTATAGGTAGGTAATTTTAGGGTTCTCTACTTTACCAGTGGTTTTAAATGTAACTTACACATATATTTCGTATAAAAAAACACAATGTAATGAGTACACCCACGACGATGTTTGGTCCCATGTAATTGGGGGCGAGCCTATTGCCATATACCGGGCACAATTACAGACTCCGGACTCGTACTGGGAAGTTTTCGTTAGAAAAACTACACCTGTCCGACCTAGGATTTGAACCCAGGACCTCGTGATCACAAATTGATGCGCTTTGCCACTAGACTAACGAGGCACTACAATACGAATATATGAGTAATCTCTGCCTATCCCAGTAGGATAAAGGCGTTAGTGTATGTATGTATGTAAATACGAATAATTTTCCTCCATTGTTCATGATTATCGGACTGAAAAATAATTAATTTAATGTTATTTAGTGCTTATTATAATATATAATATATATTATAATAAGCACTAAATAACATACTGTCCCACTGCTGGGCAAAGGCCTTGATAAGAGCCTTGATTAGGCCAAAGAGAGATTAGGTCATACTCCACCACGCGGACCCAGAGCGGATTGGTAGGCGCAGGTTTGTGAACACCTATAAAAAGCTTAAATAATAAGTTATAAATATATGCCTTTGCTTTTTATTTCTTTTTTTACTGTAGTACCTACAGAAATCATAGCCAGTCATTTCGGTCAGACGGGGGTGGCCGGATAGAGCCACAATATTTGCGGGTTAATTATTTATATGTTTCATACATGATGCTTTGTTAAGGAAATTCGAAATATAGGCAATAGCCTTTTTGTAATTAAACTACCCATATTTCTTTTCGCAGGCTTAAACAATATGTGTGAAATTGTCAATGACGACAACAGATTCCTTATAAATTGGTGAAGACCATGATAGCCAACTGTCAACATCATTTCTTGATATACCTACTGACCGTAATTGGTAAGCGTTTTTCACAGTGGTAGGTAGCCACGTCTACACTAATATAATAAAGAGGAAAGATGTTATGGATGGATATATGTTTGTAAAGAATAAACTCAAAAAGCCTGGTCCGATTTTAATGATTCTTTCACCATTAGAAAGCTACATTATCCAGAAGTAATATGGGCTATAAAATATAGACCTGGTAGGTGGTGCTGTTGTCGACCGGGTACGAAGTCGCGGGACACTACTAGTCAATTCTATATCGATGAGTAGCCACCATTCGTAGAAATGTACGCTATGTCTAAGGTAGCGCCAGTTTAAGGTAGTAAAACTACAGAATATCATAGGGCGTTCCAAATGTCGCTGAATATCAAACCACGTAGCTGATGCTAAATTTTTCACAAATGACTTTAAATCCAACTATACATAGCTATGTATCCTGGGTATAGGATCTCTTTATTTAGGTAAGAAACTTATCGGCTGGACACACTTAACGCTTTGAAAGAGTTAACGTTTCTATTCTATAAACACATAAAGCGTAGATGTAAATTAAATAACTATTAATATTCGTGAAATAACACATAGCAAAGGGCCTAGTTTGTTAACTTATGACTAAATAAAGGTATTTTAGTCGGCTGTAGACAGCCTAGAGGCTTCAGTTAATTTCCCTTTAAAATGCATCACCTTTTCTATGCAGATGAGTTCATTTCCCTTGTATTCGTATTCGTGTCCATCGTGCCGGTCGCCGCTTGAATGTAGTTCATTAAACTTTGTTAGTTTTAGCACAGGTTTCAGTCGGAGTACTTACTTGCAAGCTTAATTACTTTGCGAAAAGGAGTTCGTTTTATATAAGTAGCTCAAGTTTTATTTCGCATTATTTTTAGGAGTACCAATTTTAATTGTCGATTGGCCTACTTTCATCTTTGTTGGTGAAAATTCCTAGTTTTACAGTTTACTGGGTTATTTCGCGAAGCGTAAAAGACATAGCCGGAATATCTCTCATCTTTGTAACGGAGGCATATATTGTCTTCGTAACATGCATAAGCAAGCACAGGGTGTGTGTGTGAGCGATGTACGCTGTTGGCCGCGATGCCTCAGGGTTTGAGAGTATCTACTCTAGTAGTTTGAGATACTAGTATCTCAAAGTGCAAAATAAGGTGGAAAAACCTGCATAGTCTCATTTTACGACACCCACAAGGAAGAACATATTCTGATATCTCGGTGACGATCATGCAACCCAGTAATAATTTTCTTCAGTGTGAGTTTTGAATTGTCCGGTGAAGCTGTAAAGACGCCGCGGCCAACAGCGTAGATCATTCACACACACACACACACACACACACACACACTCGTGAGTTTTGTTTTAGTCTTGTTAATTCTTTGTAGATTGCGTGATTTCTCTAAAACTATTGGAATTGCGGGTACCGCCCTTCGTGCCTTTAGGGTCACGTGCCCAGCTATTGTGTCGCTGGCAGCTGGGCTCGGCCGATGTGCTCTACTCCGTCAAGTGGTACAAGGACGGCAAGGAGTTCTTCCGACACGTACCGCGGGACGTCGAGCCGAGGAGAAATTTTCCACTACCTGGGGTTTGTGTTGAGGTAAGCAATAATATTAAGTCATCAGTTAAGGACTTTCACAACGACGCGTAAGAAGGGACTCTTATACTACACTGCGAATCAAAGACGCATCAAATTGAAAAAATCCATACCGACAGAACGCATCATAGAACTTCAGATATTAGATTCGCATTGCGGTCCTACATTGTTTTAGTGATGCATTGTTGTGTCTCGGGATCCAAAGGCATTGAGGATATCTGCAATGTGCTGTCCATTACATCACAAGAAATTCATGGTATTTTTTTATTGCACAAAACAACTCCTGTCGCATCCACGCATTGAACTGCGAAAAAAGTCTTTCATAAAGTATTTTACATTTATCGTATGGAGAAGAGACTGAACTGTCTACAGCTAACCATGGATTCCATATTACAGAAATCTGATTCATTTGGCTCAAACATCATACTTTCGGATGCTGTGAGTGAGACGAGTGGAAGATACCGATGCGAAGTGTCTGGCGAGCGTCCGCTTTTCCGTACAGTATCCGATCATGCAGACATGGAAGTAATAAGTAAGTCTTCACTTACACATCTGGTTGTATTCTAAGTACTAAGACGTTATAACGAGTAATTTACATGGTAAACCCTTCAGGCTACAACTGCCTACAAGGCTGCTCAATAACGAAAAATTAGAGGAAAATTACAATTCAAAAATACAATGTAGAAATATTCAAATTCTTGCTTCAAGAGAAATCTGCCTTATGTAAATTACTGGTGGGTGTTCATTCACTGGAGGGTTAGTCGTATGAACTAGTACATGACGTCAGGGTTAGTCTTCAACGCCAATGTCTACAGATTGGCCTTCCCGGCTCTCTCGTCGTGTCCCTTTACTGCACTGAAACACATATGTGTAAAAAAAGAACTTTAGTCTAGTTCGTACAAGGTTGTCCTACGCCCTGGAAATTCCATCTCATGGAAACTATTTTTTGGTGTTTATTAATTCATAATCAGACTAAAGTTACTAACTTCTTTCAATTGCATGTTTGCAGTTTTACCAAACCACGGACCAATTCTCTCCGGACTTCAGCAAACGTATCAAATCGGTGACCAAGTACGAGTGAACTGCACATCAGGTCGGTCCAGACCTCCAATCCACCTATCGTGGTACATTAATGGCGAACCAGCACCTATAACTGCGGTTTCCAAACCAGTACATAGAACCTACGAAGATCAGTTTAAGACTACTAGTATTATTTTGAAATTTAAAGTTACCGACGATCATTTAAATGAGAACGAGTTTAAAGTCAAAGTGAGTGTAAAACATAACAATATTTCAAAGGGCTTATACCTGCTTAGTACTTCTACTTAGGACTTACCTATACGTTGTCTATACTTAATAGTTGATTAGTCATAAGTAGTCATTATGAACTATTTTAGACATTAATATACATTGTATATCTATGATTTTAGAACCTACCTAACCCATTTAGTCTGTTCCATACAGTTTAATGAGGCTTTAAAAATGGTACGGCTTTATACCTATTGTTGGATATTATTATGTGTAACATTTTATTTTTTTATCATTATTAGATATACATACCGTGTAGGAGCCATCCTAGTGGCATCTAGGTCAGGATAAATTACCTAAAAACACCAACACTCACCTTAATCCGCGACCTTTTGTTAGGTATGGGGAAATCACCATAGCGGCGGTATCATTTAAAAAGTACTCGGGCACAACCATGAAGTCGGTTACGTGTCGGGATTAATTTGGTCGTAGTGGTTGCACGCTCGCCCTCTTGTCCGGTGAAACTGTAAAGGCCCCGCGGCCAGCAGCGTAGATCACACCCACAAAAAGATTAATTTGATGCTATTGTTTTCAGTGCCTCGCAACGTTTGCTACAATTTATTGGGAAAGCAATGAAGAAAGCGCAGTGCTATGTAAAGAGAAAGTGTACAATACCTCGGAGTCGATATTACAAGGAACATATATTTGGACTGATCGAGTTCATAGTAATCTTGCTCATATGCCTAGAAGTTATTTAATTGATGCTATTATTATAACCGAGTTTTTATTGTGTATAAGATTACGGTACTAAACTTATGTGATACTAATAGGCGAATGTTTTTTATTTTCCATACCATATTTACCATACTCACTCTCTTCTTCTATTCGTGTCAATGGTTCATATTCGTCCTCTATCCTTGTTAGCCTATCTAATTCTTAGTCGTGAAAAATAGGTGCTATACATTAACTATGCGCTGGAGCAAATAAATGAATTTATATATCTTGGGTGCGCCTTTAGTAAGGATGGGAAATACACCGCTGACATAGAGAGAAGAGTGAGTGCAGGGAACAGAGTAAATGGTTCAATGGGAAAGCTACTTGGGAGCCGGCACTCAAGCCAAAAAGCGCTGGTGGGTATAGTAGCGAGAACTGGGTATGTAAGAAGTCGAATGAAGTAGGATAAATGCGGTGGAAATGCGAGCTCTGCTGAAGATGTGCGGAGTAAAGCTGACCGACCGTATTCGCAACAGCGTAGTAAGAAACCGAGTAGGTATGAAATATAGTATCGGTGTAAAGATAACCGTTGGTTCGGGTATATAGAAAGAATATCAGAAGAAAGAATGACAAAACAGATATATAATGCGAAGGTCGAAGGATGTAGGTACCGGAGAAGACCTAGACGATCTTACCACGAGCAAATAGACCGAGTCTTATCTGAAGGACAAGTCAAGAGCCTCCGTAACCGGCGAGCGTGAATGAGATGAACTATGAGAGTGGAGCCAGAGAGATATGTAAGGAAAGAACCTGTCGGAACTCTGTCCTCTCTGCCTACCCCGCAAGGGATCTGGCGTGATGATATAGATAGAATTATCAACTGAGTGGTATCCTTGTGAAACTGTAGCTAGGTAAGGCTAGGTAAGCTAATCCCGAGGCTTTGATTTACTATTTAAATTCAAGTATTGAAGCGATTCCGAGTTTCATGGGCATTGTATAGTGACGGCATAAAATAATCTTAACTACAATTACTGGCGTAGTTTGGGCGTAGAGAGAAATATCTACCTAATCGTGAAGCCGTAGAAGAAGCCAAATAGTTTGTACTCTTTGGCACTGGCTGTTAGGAATTAATGAAAATAAAAAATAATATTCACTTTTTTCGTTCTCATAGACAATTTAATAAAAAAAATACAAATTTGTGTAATTTTGACGTGAAGTTTAAAAACAATTATTATGTAATAGAAGATTTTCACTTTCCTTTTAGGTATCCGGTGCGTATCTGAAGTGTTTTATTCCTTCTATGTAAATCATAAAGCGCGTTCAAAAAATGTGTGATGTTGAAAACAGATATCAGGAAGAAAGTTATAAATCAATACAGCCTTTGGCTTCTCCTAAATCATTCTATGGTAAGTTCCTGTAACAGAATGTAGCTTGATTAGGCAAGTAGGTACCTATATAGTTTAATACTTGTAGTTAGGCGATAGGTGCATACACTTGTGTAGTTACCTACTTTGATAAGTAGGTACCTACCACGGTAAATAGGTACCCCTCTTCAAAGTACTTATGTAATTCTTATAGTAGGAATCGTATATATTAAGTTCATACTTAATTTGTTTCAAATAGGTGCAGTAGACACCTGCATAAGGAACACAATTTCGGCTAGATTCATGATCACTTCCATATCACTTCTGTGCGTACAGCCTAAATTTATACCGTAAAATGTAGATACAATGTGTGGTGTTCCACCAATCACGTATCTAAAATATTTTAATCTAAGAATATTTTATAAGTCATTATATTCTACTAATTTAGATATTCGGGTATGATCGAAGAAATTACATGACAATAAAAACAAAATTGATCAATTCTTGAACGGTGCACCCGTTGTACTCCGTACTCGTCAGTAGTTTATGTATAATAATACTGTTGTATAGAGTCATTGAAGTAACAATGTAGGTAAAGAGTTTATTACAAAACAATTTCATACGGTGTTTATAATTTCTGCTGTTCTTTTAGAACACTTAGAACGAAACGCAAGGGAACTGTCACATTGACATTGTTTTGACACATTGTATTCTTAAGGTTTATGCACAAGCATTCATAAAAATAAATACAAAAACGCAAAAATGTGTAAACAAACGTGAGAAAGTTCAATAAATGATTAGAACTAATACGTGTAGTGCTCATATATACAATACAGATGCCAGAACATCATATCAGCATATTTAATGGACATATTTATCTAGTCTCATTTTTATCAGTTGATATGAACACAACTTAATCTCGACCTCAACAAAAACAATGATGATATCGCTTCAGTAATTCAGTCAGTATTAAATTAAACATTGCTCAGTGTTCTACAAGCGTTACGATGTCACATAGACCTCACTCTAAGTCCAGAATTAAAGTCTGTAATAAACCTGTGTTTCACCTTCAAGATAAGAAAGCGGTGGATAATGAATTACCAATTGGTTTGATTAAATCTGCCAAGAGGACTGGACAGCTGAGTTTGTGCAACAGGGGGCTTGGTGCAGGTGAGATAACATGTTTAATTGGGTGGTAATTGGCTCCTTGATTGTTATAATTTATGTTGGTACACACAGTAAGGTAATGGTCAGTTACTTCCTCATTGAAAGGAATGAGATTGTTCCCAGTAAATTCTTCTTTAAGTGTTAAATAAATAAATTAATATGAGCTTTTGTTGGATTTAACTAGATGTAAGTATAATTCTATGTATGTTATATAATATTAGTCTAAATTTCAGGTGCTACAATATAATCTTTAAGTCACAGGTTCAATCACAAATATTTAAATTTGTTGGTTTAGTGGCATATAATGTGCTTCGCGGTCATGAGGTCCTGGGTTCAAATCCTAGGTCAGACAATTGTAGTTTTTCTTTTGTAAAATTCCCAGATTCAGTCTGGAGTCCGGAATTTTGCCCAGTATATGGAAACAGGCTCGCCCCCTATTACATGGGACCTAACATCGTCGACGAAAAGTGGGTCCCACTTGGGGAATATAGGAGTGACAAATGTTAATTTTCTTATTTTTTTTTTTAAGTTCTTTTGCCTACTTTACATCATTATGTCTTTATGTCCTTCTACTATTCTATCATAAAATATATATTTTTAGTGCCCGAAAATGTTTGGAAGATTGATGAGTTGGTTATGGATGACACCAAAGAAGTTGATTTCACGAGGTCTGATTCCAACAACTGGTGGAATGCAGAGCCTCTGAAGACCCTTGACCTGAGCTCCAATGCTATAGTAAAAATATCACCCAATGTCAAGCTACTGCAACAACTGGTAACACTCAAGGTGAGCAGCAGAACTGACTTTATTACCTGATTTATATGGCAATTATCATGCAAAATCATCAGTCGTGGCTAGTAAATTGTGATTTGTGATCTATATATTAGCATTTTTTAATATAAAATCATTGATGATGTAAATTAGTTTTCATAATCGTATAACATAAAGTTCATAATATAAGTGTTACCTCTGTTAAAACTTTCGCCTAGCTTGTATTAAGAATACCTTTGTTAGACATTACTAAATGAAAGTGATACCACAAGAAGCATTAATATGTAGATGCAATATATTTGTATATTCTTTCAATTCAATTTTTTTAAACTATCCCTACATTAGGAACTATACATGTATTGTAAGTGCATTTACAAACATGAATTTTACATACCTAAAGATCCAGACTGAAACATATATTTGTGGGTCACACAAATATTTGTCTGGTGTGCGGAACGAACTTATCACTTCTTGTTCCAATGGGTGAAGTTGATTAAACTCTTAGGCCAGTGCCTAAGAGTTTAATCAACTCATATTTGACCTCTTGGTTCAGTGAACCAAGAGGTCAAATATGAGTAATATATTTATTGCTTACAGTTACATGACAATGCTATATCAACTTTGCCTGCTGAAATTGGTGAGCTAAAAAGCCTGTCCAACTTAAGTTTGTCTCACAATAAGCTCAAGGTACTTCCATTTGAGTTCTATCATTTGACGGAACTGCGCTGGCTCAGCATATCACACAATGCCCTTGTCAAAATTGAACCAGATTTTGGTGATTTAGTTATGTTGAATTTTTTGGTGAGTTTACTTTTCTGTATTTTAAAAATGTAAGGTATGTATGAACCAATTAGCATGTAATTCACACATATACCAAACTGTCATTTAGCAGTGATTTAAGATTTCGCCACATACGACGGGAGCGCGACAGTGGCTCGACGTAGAGAGTAGTAGTGCACTGAAATGTACGGGAGACGCCACACAGCACAGCCCTCTCGGGGCGACGGCCGGCCCCGGAACTAGGGGGGGGCAAGCCGGGGCACCCGCCCCGGGCTGCAATTTCAGGGGGCGCCAAATAATCCCGGGTAAATAATTTCATGTCACAAATTAAAAAGTTAGGTAATGGATAATAAAGAGTACAAACTTATTAAAGGGTTCTTATTGTCCCATTCACGAAAAATGGCAACCATTATATATTTGTGAGTTTTTGTAAGTAATTTATCTCAAACGCGGGAGAGAGGGGCGCCACTATAAAGTTTCTGCCCCGGATCGAAAAAATCGTTAAACCAAGGCTGGCTACAGCAAACGTCATGACCGTCCCCGTCACCCTCAACGCGATTACAAACTAAGCACGGGGGAGCGGGACGCCAATATACATGTTCGAGCACGACGCTAGTGTTGGGCGATGGCCCGCCGTGCTGATGACCGCCGACCGAACGTAGCCGAGCGCTTCCGTAGCGCTTCCGTCGCGCTCCGTCGGTTGTTTCACCAAAACCTTTAGAAACATTTTTTAGAATTTATTTTGTAATAGCTTCTACTCGCGACTTCATCCGTGTTAACTTTAGACAGGAATCTAACATTTTTCTGCCATAAAAAGT
The DNA here is from genome assembly GCA_905147815.2 of Phalera bucephala. Classification (NCBI taxonomy): domain Eukaryota; kingdom Metazoa; phylum Arthropoda; class Insecta; order Lepidoptera; family Notodontidae; genus Phalera; species Phalera bucephala. Next base: position 25,059,015 of record LR990613.1, on the reverse strand, counting down.
ATCCTATGTGTTAATACATGCAATAAACTATCTGTGTGCCAAATTTCATCCAAACCCGTTTAGCCGTTTTTGCGTGATTGAGTAACACACATCTAAACACAAATTTTCACATTCTACTAATATCATAAATGTGAAAGTTTGTAAATTTGGCATTGCTAAATAAAATTTGGCACACAGACAGTTTATTACCTGGATTGACACATAGGATGCTTTTATCACAGAATATGTAAGCTTTCTGTATAAAATGAACGTGAACATAGTCACGGGCAGAAACTTGTTAATAATATTAGTAGGATTAGTAGGATTGATGCCTATTATTATAATGGTTGGTTATATTAGCTGTCCATATTCTATACGTGGGTAGGCCCCCCACAATGTGGACCAATGACCTGGTGAAGGTCGAAGGTAGAAGCTGGATGCGTACAGCACAAAGCCAGTCGTTGGTGCGATCTTTGGGGAAGGCCTTTTTCCTGCAGTGGACGCCTTTCGGCTGATATTAGATGGATGGCTGGATGGATGGATGGATTCTATGCAATCTAGTCAGTATTTGATAAGCACTTTGTTATTTCCAGGATTTATCACATAACAAATTGACAGTGTTACCACCAGGCATGGGTTATTTGGTTCGCTTAGTTGAACTTAATTTGTCTCATAATGAACTACAGGAACTACCGCCAGACATTGTTAACCTTCGAGGTACATAAACTTATTTATACTAAGACCCTGTATTTGTATATTACCACACTAATTAGACCAAATTTTCGTCGTCGAAATTTTATCTATTATTAGGGCCCTTATTCGCTACGACCAAACGAAGCGTGTTACAATTCGTGAAATGATTATGTAATGGTATACTGTACCCCACTGGCCCACCATTAAACGAAAATTTCTCATCATCGTAACGCTCCACATTACGTTTATTGGTCATATCGAATAAGGTTTAATAATCAAAAATACTCTGATTATCAAATTCTGCATCTAATTTACACAGTACACCTCTGCCACCCCCTCTTGGGGAGATAGGCGTCACGGTGTGTGTGTATTATTTATTGTATTAACTTAGGTAGATATCTACAGTATTAGCTTACTGTAGATATGTTCTAAATTAATCTTTATTGCCACACAATAATGATTACATTCCATTGAAGATAACATTATTTGGTGCAATTATTCCAGATTTGAAGAAAATGAACATAAGCAATAACAGCTTGAAAAAGTTACCGCCACTCGGGGAATTGAGAAAAATGGAAATTTTAGACGCGAATCATAACGATATTGAGGAATTGCCAGACTTCTATGGGTGTACTGCTCTCAAAGAAATATATTTGGCTAATAACTGTATTAAGGTGAGCTACCTTATTAATTACTTTGTTTTATTTAGGTACTGACGCTCTTGCTCTTCATGATCCTCATGATCTCAGTCTGGGTATTTGTGTATGTAAATTTTCATATTTGTTAAGGCATCCACGACACAGGAATAAATCCTAGTGTGGGGTTACGATACTGCGATGCGCCGTCAAGTCCTTTGTCGGCGCGTTTGATGTTTGTGCCGCAATATTAAAGATTCTTTGTGTGTGTGTGAGTGATGTACGCTGTTGGCCGCGAGGCCTTTACAGCTTCACCGGACTTAAGGGCGAGCGTGCAACCACTACGCTCGAGCCAGAAGGGCAATGGGCGACATAATCGAGGGCGCCTTGAAGAGGCGCCCTCGGTTGGGACAGTCGCTGTAGGGGGACGGGTGCACTGCTAAGTGCACCAGTCAACCGCCGGCTATGGGAGGGGATCTACGACTACGTCGTCGTCGCCCGTATTCTGAGCGGAAAGAAGGGATGAGTCGGTGAGAACATGTCGCGCCGATCGTAGTCGGCGGCGGCTACGATTAACGGATTCGCATGGGTAGATGCGTTCGCGAAGTGACGTGTTGTCGCCTTTTTAATAAAGGCGCGAATAGGTACGAGACCTAAATCGGAGTGTAAGGATTCTTTTACACTAATGTTTCCGTAATAATATTGAAGAATGTTTGTATGTAATAACATTGGGACAGCGATATTAAATAGTAGGTCCCCCTACGGGTTGGCAGAGTATAACTCTACAACGCCCCTCCCGCACCCACACTGCCCCGCCTTTGGCGGGTGTACACAGATAAATAACTACAACTTGCATAAGTACCAACTTTAATAAATTTTTATATTTAGGTGTAATTTAAACACACTCTGTTACTGACCAACTCTGATACTGAATCTGTTACTAATTAGCATATTACTGAACTTGTACTAGCCACTGCGCCGAAGAGCTGCCCTAAACAAATTCTTACAAATACGTGCTTCGTGTTGAAGTTTCAGAGTGCAGCATGCATTTTCGTTTATTATCATTACAGCCTACTTTCGTTTATCGTTTTGATTGATTGGTAATTTTAAAATAACATACTTTTTTGCATTTATTAAAATTGATGCAAAAATCTTAGTTAAGTACGGGTGTTGGATACGCCTCTGTTACACACTTATTTCGGAAGTCTTAATTAATTTCGATTTTCGACGATCAAAGCAAAAGGAATTATAACGCTATAACGCTTGCAACTCAAGCGCTATAGCGCGAGTCTTCAACGCTCCGAGAGCCTTAAAGGCTCGAGCCTTCAACGCTCGAGTCTTGAACGCTCGTAAGCGTCGACTCAGCGCTGAACGCTCGGCCCTCGGCGCTCATTTTTACAACACTACGTTGGAACCAAGGTTTCTGGAATGGCGACCACGTACCGGAAATCGAAGAATGAGCAGCAGAGTTCAGCAAAATTGATAGTGAAAAAATTAAGTTGCATTATTATTTTTTTATTTTTTAAATAAAACGTATCCCCACACTAGGATTTATTCCTGTGTCGTGGGTGCGTTTACAAACATGAAAATTCACATACACAAATACCCAGACCGGAACAAATAATTGTGGATCACACAAAGATTTGTCCCGTGCGGGACTCGAACCCGCGACTATTAGACGCAGTGGGCAGAGCGGCTTAAGCTCTTAACCACTGCGCTAAATCGTCCGTCATTAGAAATAGTATTTCGAATTTCGTCGCGGATTTTTTAATTTTTACGTTCCAGACGTTTTGATTGCTCAACAGCACCCACCATCACGGGAGGAACTGAGGTGTTTGATGTCCAAAAGTCTATTGTTATTCCGGAATACCTTCGGGGATAAAGTTAATAGCAATTGGAATTTCAATTGATTAATCCTACAATTGAAAAATGCCCAACACTGGTGAGCAGGCTCCCAGCAAAATGGACCGAAAAGTGATAAAGGTCTTGCGAAAAGCTCAAAGCCGGTATCTTGGCGATCGATTTGGGGAGGTCTTTGACCTGCGACACACCTGTTTCGGCTGCTAAAGATCTACTATTGCGGTCGCGCAAGTTTTTCTATCCGTCACGCCTATATTCCCCAAGCGGGGGCGGCAGAGGTGTACTGAGTACACCCACATTTCGCCGACGATGTTTTTTTTTATTTAACGGATAAGGCCCTTCGATGTTCTTCGGAGCCATTGTTTAGTTTGGCTTCTTTATATATTTATTTCCTTTCGTGTAGTCAAAAAAAAAATAACTTTTTTGTTATTTGCCTTTATTACATTGGGGACTTTGTTAGGTCGGTTCGCCGACGAATTTAGGCATAATTCCAGACTTCTGGCTAAAACTGGGAAGTTTTAGCTAGAAAAACTACATTTGTCTGACCTAGGATTTGAACTCAGGACCTCGTGATCACAAAGTGATACGCTTTGTGACCGTCGACTGCCTCGTTGGTGTAGTGGCAAAGCGCATCACTTTGTTATCACGAGGTCCTGGGTTTTCTGTATGCTGAGAATATTATACTAAGATCTGTGTAACATTTAGCTAAGTCGCGCAGCAGTAACTAGGGAAGTGGACATGAATTTGAGCGTGCGAGTATTTAAACGATGTTAACATTCTTGCTCTGCCCCATTTAAGTTTTGGATGCATTAGGTGCGATATTTACCCACGTCCTCGACTAATTCACACTTTTCTGACGCAATTTTATAATTCCAGGAAATCACTGAAGAGTTCTGTGATCAGATGCAACAATTAAATGTACTGAACATTAGGGACAACAAAATAGAAGTGTTGCCGGAGAACATATCATTACTGAAGACACTTAAGAGGCTTGATCTCACTAATAACAATTTAAATAAGTGAGTTATTGGTACTTTTTCTACGATTTATTTTGATTGTATGTATCTATCTATCTCACGCGAGTTCCAACAGGTTCTTTCGTTACATACCTCTCTGGCTTCCTCCACTCTCATAGTTCGTCTCATACACGCTCGCCGGTTACGAACACTCTTGACTTGTCCTTCAGATAAGACACGGTCTATTAAGTCATGGTAAGATAGTCTAGGTCTACCCTGGTACCTACATCCTTCCACTTTGGCAATTATTATTATATTTTTTAGTGGCAATTGCGTTTACATTATGCTATTGCACAAAGTTTACGAATATTTATTTCTAAATTAATTCAACTCCCCAATGAAATTGATGACAAAGATGATAATGAAATTGATGAAGTGCCTTACCCTGGATAGTAAAGTGATGGATACTTTACATACCAATTTCGACGGCTGTTTTGAGGGAAATCGAAAAGGCACGTTTTATCACTTTGTTACAATTACCTTCAGTCATGCACATACAAGAACACATAATGGTTAATATTCCACCAACATTACACATTATAATTCGAAATAACACAAGTTTTGGAAATTAAAACAAATTGACAACATCACTATTCGATTTCCCGCCAATACTCCCACTTTGGCATTGTATATCCGTTTTGTATTTTTTTTCTTCTGACATTCTTTCTATATGCCCGAACCAACGGAGCATACCCTTTCTCATCTTTACGCCGATACTATCTTTCATACCTACACGCTTTCTTACTATACGCTTTTTGACTCTATTTTATATAATAACCTGGCTCCCACGCTCCTAAACATAGCGCAATAATAATATTTATTTTAATACAGTTTTTTGAATATTTCCTTAATTTCATCAAATTCGTCAAGACTAAATATAATTGAAATCGAAGAAGGTTTTAGAAGTGTGAGACACCGTTTAATAATATTAATTCTTTAAGCATAGGTGGATGCCTTTATTCCACTCTGTGACCACGTGGTCCGATTGATCGGACCACGTGAACTTTTTTCCTCCTGATCCGATCGAAAAATCGGACTGTGAGTGTTATAGTTTTTTTTAGAACACATGGTCCGATTAATCAAACCAAGGGTATTTTTTTTATTTCTAATGGTCCGATTAAAGAATCGGACTGAGAACTATCGTCTGTTTAGATTAGTTTTTTTCTCTGGGTCCTACTAGAAAAGTTACTACGACGACGTTCCATTACAGTACTTTTTTTCTTGTTTTGGGATACACATATACAAATATCCAGACCGGAACAAATAATTGTGGATCACACAAAGATTTGTCCCGTCCGGGAATCCAACCGGCGACTATTAGACACAGTTGGCGGAGCGGCTCAACCACTGCGCTAAATCTTTCAATTTGAAACAAGTTATTAGATCGATGAGACGACTACTTCTTGATCGTACAATATACTTGAAATAAGGAATGTAGGTATTAGAACATTTACTCATGGTCTAATGAGTCTAACCATGAAAACTTGTTTTTCCCTGTAGTCCGATCAATCGGACAAATTCTTGATTCCTCTTGGTCCGATGAATCGGACCAATAGGAAAAATGAAAGTTTACGTGGTCCGATTGATCTGACCAAGAGGTAGGACCACGCGTTCACAGGGTTATTTATTGCATGTTCTTAAAGTTAAGAAGAATTTGGCGTATGTAGGTACGAACAGTGGAATAAGTCGCTGAACATTCTCAGCTTTTTAAATCGTTTGTACACTTTTATCTCGCATCAATCTCATTATTTTCATTGATCTAAATAATACTTGAATGTGTTACTAATACTTGGTTTTGTTTGTTTACCAACGTCTGTATAAGAAAGAGTATCTATAACAGTCGCTCGTAAGCGCTATGCGACCGTGTTGTTCTTAGCGATCACCAGGTTTAAGCAGCGTTCGACTCGGTCGGCCGGGATGGGTGACCGTTTGTGGCATTTTCATATTCGACCGTCTCCGTGCTTCCGAAGGCACGTTGAGCTGTTGGTCCCGGTTATCACGTAATGTGGTGGTCGTTAAGCTGAGTTGGAAGCCTTATAGGCGGCTTGATAATATCCAATAGCAGGTGGCCACATTCCTGCCTCCGCCAATCCCCACTGGGTCCGCGTGGTAGAGAATAACCTAAACTCTCTCCCTCATCTCGATTAATGAGAGAAGGCCTTTGCCGAGCAGTCGGACAGTATAGCCTGGTATTATTAAAATCTTTTTTTTTTTAAAAACAGACTTCAAAAAGTAAAAATATTTTTTTTTTTCAAGTTGTTCACTAACCGGTAGTGCAGTCAGTTATTTGGCACCGACTTCAAATATTTATTTCTTGCATTTTGAAGTCGAGCTTTTTTTTAAAACTCTATATCATCACGCCAGCTCCCTCGCGGGGTAGGCAGAGAGTACAGAGTTCCAACAGGTTCTTTCCTTACATACCTCTCTGGCTTCCTCCACTCTCATAGTTCGTCTCATACACACTCGCCGGTTACGGAGACTCTTGACTTGCCCTTCAGCTAAGACACGGTCTATTTGGTCATGGTAAGATAGTCTAGGTCTTCCCCGGCACCTACATCCTTCCACTTTCGCATTGTATATCTGTTTTGTCATTCTTTCTTCTGGCATTCTTTCTATATGCCCGAACCAACGGAGCATACCCTTTCTCATCTTTACACCGATACTATCTTTCATACCTACTCGCTTTCTTACTACGCTGTTGCGAATACGGTCGGTCAGCGTGACTCCGCACATCTTCCGCAGAGATCGCATTTCGACCGCATTTATCCTGCTTTCGTTCTCCTTCTTACATACCCAACTCTCACTGCCATATAACAGCGTTGGGACAAGCACTCCGTTATGCATGGCCAGCTGCGCCTTTTGGCTTAAGTGCCGGCTCCCAAGTAGCCTTCCCATCGCACCATTCACTCTATTACCTGCATTCACTCTTCTCTCTATATCAGCGGTGTATTTCCCATCCTTACTGAAGGCGCATCCAAGATATACAAACTCATTCACTTGCTCCAGCACATCGTTACCAACCACAATTCTTGCATTCGTTCTGGTTTCTTCCCGTTCAAAAACCATAATTTTGGTTTTCTTCACATTCAAATGTAAGCCATTGTTCATGCAGTCGTCTCTCATAACTGTGACTAGTGTTTGCAGATCAGTGGCTGTTGGCGCTATCAAAACCGCGTCATCTGCATACAATAGGTGGTTTATCACTAGATCACCCATTTTTACCCCTTCAGTCATTGCATTCAGTCTTTGAAGACTTTTATCCAGATACACTATAAACAGTCTAGCGGACAACACGCAACCCTGCTTGACGCCGATTTTAACGTCAAACCAAGGTGACATGTTACCACCCACCCGTACGCATGCCTTGCTGTCCATGTAGGTGGACTGGACGGCTCGCAACAGGGTGCCGTTTATACCATACTCTGGCAAAATGTCCCAAAGTCTCTTTCGCACGACTCTATCAAACGCCTTCTCCAGGTCCACAAAACCGCAGAATACCTTCCGGCCTACTGCCAGATGCTTTTCTACGATGTTGCGGAGGGAGAAAACTTGATCCGAACATCCTCTTCCAGACCTGAAACCTCCCTGTGCCTCACACAACACTCCTTCGGACTTCTCGCGCATTCTCCGTTCAATAATTTTACCATACACCTTAGCTGCCAAGCTGATCAAACTGATGACCCTGTAATTGGCGCAGTCATATTGTGAGCCCTTGCCTTTATACAAGGGTACTATGACTGCGCGGCGCCAATCTGTAGGGACTCTACCGGTCTTCCAGCAAAGATTTGCGAGGACCCAAAAAGCGTCCCGGACGCAAGTTCCACCATATTTAATCATCTCGGCAGATATCATGTCTATTCCCGCATCTTTACCATTTTTCATACTTCGTATCGCCCATTCAACTTCTTCCATAGTGATGTCCTCTGTGGATTCTGGTGCCGCAAACTCGCTCGGCTCGTCTGTGGCACCAGCATCCGGGGCATTCTCATACATTTCTCCAAAGTATTCACTCCACCGGTTTAGCACAGCTTGTGTGTCTGCAAGAATGTCACCATCCTTAGATTTTATCTTTTCCATTCTGGAGCCTGACGAATCACCTCGAGCCTTTCTCACCTTGCTTCAAAAGAGTTTGGTGTTATTCTCGAAGTTCTTCGTCAGCCTCTCCTCCTCAATCACACTAGCTCTTTCACGCTTTTCTTTCACTAAGGTTTTGGTGGCATTCTTGCATTGCCGGTATATTTCTTTCTTCTTCTCCGTCATACTGTCATTTAGATTCAAAGAAGAGACATAGTCCTATCACGCTTTCTTCTTACTTTCTACAGAGCTTTTTAACTCTGTGTCCCACCATGCATCCCCTTTTGCTGTGCTATGCTTCTTTGAGCAGCCACATACTTCTTTCGCTGATTCTACCAAACTCTCTTTCAGACAATTCCAGCATTCATCTATGTTTGAGTCCGAAGAACCAGCTGTCAAAAGCTTGTCCCGGACTCTGTCTTCATACGTTCTCCTCACGCTCTCATCTTGCAACTTTTCAACCTTGATTCTTTCAAGGCCTCCGAAGGGGATACGCTCTCGCCAGTGCCTCCACTTCCTGAACAAACCACTAAACCGCGCAATTACGAGATAGTGGTCCGATTCAAGAGTGGGGCCTCGATACGCACGGGTATCTTGAAGTTTACTTCGGAGACGGTTATCTACCAGGATCAAATCTATCATGCTTTTCTGTTCATTTCTTCTTCACGTATACATATGAATATCCTTGTGTTGGAATATTGTATTGGACACAAGGAGACCTCTTTCCAAACACACATCTACAATAAGCTTACCTGCATCATTCACTCTCTTATCACCATAAGGGGTTTTTTAAAACGATTTTTATTTTACAGTTTTCAGTGACAAGTTGATTATTTACTAATATTAATATACCTATATTTATTATTTTGCTGAGTTGTACTGCAAGGTACCTACAGGATTGATATAATAACCATAATAACGGAATCTATACATTCGTGCTGTTCGCCGTTAAGGAGTATCTTTAAAGTCCAAAGTTCAATACCGATTTCATTAAAATAGGACCACCTCGAAATTATACTAAACCCAACTCAAAAAGAATCATCAAAATCAGTTCATAAATAAAGACGTTATAAAAAAACACAGACGGATTGTCGACCTGCTCCTTTTTTGAAGTCGGTTAATATTCTGATTAGTTCTATGGCAGGGTACCTATAGGATTGACGTAATACCCATAATATCTCAATCTACGCATTCGTATTGTTTGTCATTAAGGAGTTCCCTGGTGTAGATACACCTATTTTAATTTCATCGGTATTGGACCTTGGACTTGGAAGATTCCAAGTCCAAGGTCCAATACCGATGAAATTAAAATAGGACCACCTTGGAGCTATACTGTACCCAATGCAAAAAGAATCATCAAAATCGATTCATAATTGGCGGAATGATCGCGTAACCAACACACAAAAAAAACATACAGTCGAATTGAAAACCTCCTTCTTTTTAGAAGTCTGTTAATTTTAAGACTAATTTTTTTTTTAAATATTTAGCTACTTTTGTTGCGCGGCCTTTCGACAGATATCAGTGGCTTGACTACCCGCTGCGGTAATCTCACTGACGATTTAGGCTCTCGGAAACCATTCCATGGGCTATTAACTAAAATCATTTTCAGGCTGCCAAGAAACCTTGGCTTGTTATCACAGCTGCAAAGTATTAGCATGGAGGGCAACAAGCTGTCGTTCGTACGGCAGGATGTGATCCGGGGAGGCACCGATAGGATGATGAAGTATCTACGTGACCGCATCACTGAGGAGGTCGTCAGCGAAACCAAATACACTAAGGACGATTGGCCTGACAAGTAAGTAGTTCTTGCCACCTTATGCGACAGTTCTTTCAGAGTAGAGATACAAAAGCGGTATTAGATGCATTCTGAGTGCTAAAATGTAATTTGGAATTCTTTAAATGTTCACTTCAGCTGAAGATTAAAGGTATAGCGATGTATCTGCTATAACACGTGACATAGAAATAAATTGGATCAACCGCAATTTCGTACTCGGGTACTGTGTTAGATTTTATAATAAAATTCCACTTGACGTCACTCAACTTAGTGAAAATAAATTCAAATCCTGTATTAAACGTACGCTCTGCAAGCGAGCTTACTATACTCTAGATGAATATTTAAAAGATAAAAATGCTTGGATAGGTGCTGTTCCAGTTCCACCAGAATATGGATAACATGTTCAGCTATTATTATTTATTATTCCCTCTCTTCCTTCTAGTAGATAATAAAATTTAAAATTTTTCTTTCTCATTTCTTTATCTGTAAATGAGAGAATCATGTAGCCATTCACATGAATAGTTTAACTTTGTTAATTTAATGTAGACTCACCTGATACTACATTGTTCTCCCATACCCCACAACAAATAGATGGAAAAATTGTAAAAATACTATTTTAAAAGAGTAACCGTGGAGTTTCTTGCCCTTCTACTCCACAGGAATGACATTCCGAAGTGGTGGTACAGTCTTTGTTACTATTTTGCCGATTCATAAATACTGTAATGGTTTAAATGAATGAATAAAAAATATTCTGATTATGATTCTATCTTGGTACCGAGTGCATAATGTTATTTTTCTTTAAGTTGCCCCACTCTGTGTTGTGGTTGTGTTGGCAGACATTGATTTTACATGCATAAACGCATGCGCGTTTAAAATAGTGTTGAGGCTACCTCGGACCTGTAGCGCCTCAGGGATGTTCGCAGATACGCGTGTTGACAGCTTCTGCACCGCATACGCAAACGCTGTACATCCCTGGTGCGAAGAGTTCGTGCTAGCACTAACAGTATTGTAGCGACGTTGTACAATCACCTCGATTATCAGTACGTGAATGATTATTGTATAGTTCACGTACTGAGATAAATTAAATAAATATTTTTTTTTATCCTATACTTTAAATTTAGTATGGATGATTTTTGTGTAATTATTATTATTTGTTTTTACCATTCGTATGACTTTATGACAGTTGAATCAATAAAGGCTATTAACATTATTAACACCCAGATAGAAAGAAAGAAATTGTAGAACATGCAATGATTTGTTCCGTACGGGGATCGAAGCCACGACTACTTGATTCAGCAATACAAGCAAGCTACGCTCACACCATTAGACCACCCCTCTCACATTATCAAATGGTCTTTAATAATATTGCTATAAAATGTTAAATGGTCAAGTCTATACAAGGTGGTTAAATAAATGGCTTTAAAATGAAGATAATCGAATTCTACATTCCCATGCATTTCGACAATAGTTGATGGCCAAGATGTATGAGAATGGCAGTTGTTTCTCATATTTAGATACTGACGCTTTCGTCTCTTTAACTGATATTATATAGAATTTATTCACCGGAAATACGGCTTGAACATCCATTATCTAATTCACATCATTCATTTTGAGGGCCAATTGACGTTGTCACAAACAACGCCATGATGCTGACGTTTAAAGCCGGCGACCTACAAATTTATACATTATGTAGTGAGTAACGTAACGATCATAATTTGAACGAGAAGAATTCGAATCCTTGGATTACTTTTTCTTAATTCCTAGGATTCGGAGAAATTGGACAAAATGAGTTTTTCTATCGAAAAAAATCCACTAACCAAGCCCGGTATAATCTTCCCAATGTAATTGGAAGCGAGTTTATTGTCATTATACCGGACACAATCAGACTCCGGACTGATAGTTTAAAATTTTCTATCGAAAAATTTAATTTTGTCCGGCTTAGGATTCGAACCGCTACGCGTATTATTCGTCACTAGACCAACGAGGCTGTGATTGTGTTTATTTTTATATACATACAATGAAAGAATGCGCGTTAAAAGCGCAGCACTCTCTGAGATAACGCAAATTGACCTCTAGGTACACCACTTAGAGTTGTTTCTTACAGGTACACATTAAAAAAGAGCCAGGCATTAATGGTGCCGGCGAGAGAACTAACAAATGTTCCGGATCATGTATTTGCTGTCGCCGCTGAGGCTGAAGTGCATATTGTCGATTTCTCTAGGAATAAGTTGACCGCAATGCCGTCTGGGTAAGTCCCTAATAAGCATTTAAATCATTCTTATACCCGGTTTATACACTGCTACTGCCGCCACTTCCCGCCCATATAATGAGCAGTACTGATGCAGCGTCGACTGTTTACATACTCCCTTCGCACTTTAAGCATCGATCTGATTCTCTTATGTTTGCAAAAAACTTTCGACATCAGATTTTCTATTCCCCGAAATGATATTGTTCTTATAAAAATATCTCCAGAGTAGCTTTCCCATGGTTTTTCGGATGGACCACCCCCTAATTCTTGCCGTATTTATACCTTTACTTTTTATCCTAAAGTTTTTTCCCCGTCATTCCAAGCAGCCTAGTGGTAAGACCGTTGGACTGCAAAGTCAGAGGTCTCGGGTTCAAACCCAGGCACGCACCTCTGTCTTTTCGAAAGCATATGCGTATTCAAAATTAATTATTACTTGCTTTAACGGTGATGGAGAACATCGTGAGGAAACCTGCATGCCTAAGAGTTTCTCAAAGGTGTGTGAAGTTCGCCAACCCGCACTGGGCCAGCGTGGCCTAAACCCTCACAGTTTGAGAGAAGGCCCGTGCCCAACGGTGGGACAGTTTCTTAACAGGGCTAATATATTATTATATTCCAAAAACTATTTCTAGACCGGCCGCACTCAGTGGACGTGGCTTGTTAATCTGTTGACTCTCACATAAAAAAACCGCTAATGAAGGGATCAACCGGCTGTGATAGCGTGGGAAGGGAAATAGAGCTGAAGTGGTGCGTTTATACGACTAACTTTCCCACACGCGGAAGTGAGCAGTGTGTAAATTGGGTATTAGATGTTACTAAAGCACACACACATGTGTACAGACATATAAATATTTAAGAACACTAAAGTTAAGCATTGTCGTTCTCCGTTAGTCTGAGACAGATGAGCAAATTGTAATCAGATTAATGATTACAATTGCATTTTGTAATATTCAATCATAGTTCAAGATTAAAAGTGTAATCGTAACTATTGAAGAACCAAAAGGGAATTGTAGTCGTTAATCATTAATACACCATCACGCCTGTATTCCCCAAGCGGGGCGGTTAATCATCAATCTGATTACATTTTGCCCATCTCTGGTCTGAGATGGGTCCATATTTGTGGCGTTATTATTGAGGAATGTCACGGTGCTTCGGAAGGCACGTTATGCCATTAGTCCCGGTTGCCATCTGAAAGTTGTAATCATGCTAAGTTGAGAGCTTTATAGGCAGCTTGCATAAGTTCCAATATTAGGTGGCCACGGACTTGCATTCACGAACTTACTAGATCCGCGTGGTCAACTTATTCTCTCCATCTCGCTTTGTGAAATACAGTCTTTGCTCATCATTAAGACAGGTAAAAGTTCTATAGAGGGGCACAATTAATTATTAACTAGCTGTCTCCGCGAAATTCATTTCGCTTTAATTTTTTTTAGTGTCAACTAATAGACTAATGGCCGGTTTCAATATTCAAATCAAGGATAGATTTGCTTACTGTCAGTAAAACTTTGACAGATTTTTCCATACAAAATATGTCAAAATTCTATCTGTAGTAGGCAAATCTATCCTTGAATATTGAAATCGGCCATAAGCGTAGGGCTGTTCGGCTCACACCGCGGCATCTTTTTACTTTTAGCATTATTTATACCTGTCGTAACTTCTAGCGCTCGTAGCGGAGGTGCTAGTAGCGCTGTGCGATCGCGGTGTTCTTACCGATCACCAAGGTTAAGCAGCGTTCGACTCGGTCGGCCTGAGATGGGTGACCGTTTGTAGCATTTTCATCCGTCTCCAGCGTCTCCGTGCTTCGGAAGGCACGTTAAGTCGTTGGTCCCGGTTACCACTTAATGTGGTAGTCGTTAAGCCGAGTTGGAAGCCTTAAAGGCGGCTTGATAAGTTCCAACAGCAGGTGCCCACAAACCTGCCTCCACCAATCCGCACTGGGTCCGCGTGGTGGAGTATGACCTAATCTCTCTTACCTCGATTTGTGAGTAGGCCTTTGCCCAGCAGTGGGCAGTATAGGCTGGTATTACAACTTCTAAACGAAAAGTCCGATTTGTATCATTTAAAGAGGAATTTATATGTACATAGCCAACCTTGATTATGAAAGTAAGTAGTTGGGTACAGAGTAATATCGTGATACTAATGCCATCATCTCTCGGTTCTACCGTGTTTTGATTGACTTATTTAAACTGAAAGCGGTTATTGTGACCTAATTATAATTATATAGCCTCGCAGTCTTTTTTGTGGGTAATGATTTGTATTATAAACATGTAGTACATTATTTTATATATCATTAATAGTTTAGGCAGCGCACGCCAAATAATGACTTTCATAGTCAAATTTTTGGTACCTTGGGTTACATTAGTGGAATTTTCGTAGGGATCTCAAACTTTTTTCAAATAAAATACAGTAACTCGCTGATAATGTAGTTTTCTATGGGTAAAAGAATTTTAAAAATCGGTTGTGTTAATATTTTTTTTAAAGTAGTAGGAATAGTGAGCTATTCCTGTGTCGTGGGTGCGTTTACAAACATGAAAATTCACATACACAAATACCGAGACCGAAACAAATAATTGTGGGTCATACAAAGACTTGTCCCGTGCGGGAATCGAACACGCGACTAATTGACACAGTGGGCGGAGCGGCTTAAGCTCTTAACCACTGCGCTAAATCGTCCGCCGACTTTAGATTTAGATATTAGTTTAGATGGCACATGAATAATGTCTGATGTATCCCTGACCATTATTATCTGTGGTTCACTTATAAAAAAACAACCAGTGAAATGTAACAAAACAGGTTCTCCTATAGAGTTTGCTTTTGTTTTCAGCATTCTACGTGTCCGTGATACACTGTCTCAGCTGCTGCTAGCATCGAACAACTTAACTAGTATACCGCCTGAAATAAATAGCTGCACACACCTGCAGTATCTTGACCTGGGGAAAAATTCTCTCACAGACCTGCCATTAGAGGTCGGCGATTTGAAAAATTTAAGAGAACTAGTCATTTCGAATAATAAGTGAGTTTTTTTTTCTGAAAAATAGACTTCTGGCTAAATCTCTTAAAAGTTAAAGTATTAGTTATTACCATACCAAATGTCATTGAAGCCCGTTTGGCAGTTTTTGCGTGTTGAAACACAAGGAGACGAACATACAGACAGACAATAATTAAAAAAAAGTTTGATCAATAAGGAAGTGTATCCCAATCAAAGTTTCAAAAAATAATCAATGTACAAATTTTGGCTGGCTTACAGTTTTATTATATGTATAGATTTCCTACGAACTATCTAGATAGTACGGCTAACGATCCCAAGTCCCTGCATTCAATTTTAGGTCGAAAAAAGTGCTATTTGAGTTTTTCTGTCGAAAAAAATAGTAGCAGTTCGATCAAAGTTTTGATATGTACCCGGAATAACGGCAATAGACACGCCTCCTTTAACATTGAAGGCCTGACTTGTTAGAGATGTGTACACAATGCCCATATACCACGCCCGTTAATGTGTTATCCATAGGTTTACGAAGATACCAAGATGTGTGTACGAGCTGGACAATCTGGAGATTCTGTTAGCCACTGAGAATAAAATTGAAGAGATCAACGTGTCGTCGGACGCTCTGGCGAAGCTTAAGAAGCTGGCTGTACTCGACCTCTCCAACAACAGCATCTTCACTGTTCCACCGGAGTTGGGCAACTTCACACACTTGAGGTAACTTTAATCTTACTTCTTGTCAATACAACATACAGGCAACTTATGCGGCGAAGAGAAGATAATATTAACAGCGAGAGTATGTATGTAGACTTTGTTAAATGTAAGCGCCACCCAGTTTTATGTCCACTATCGTGAGCCACTTCTAAACTTTTAGGCTAAATTCTAGATTGGTAATTCATAATTTTCTATTTTTTGACTATTCATAAGTGCCTTTTAGTTTACATGAATAAAAAACTTTTGATTTTGATTTAAAATATCTACAGTACGCTTAAACGAATTACTTGTCTTGCATCGTGGAGCATCGCGTGCGCGGAATTGGCATTAAATTGATCCACCCATAGTGTAGATTGTAGGACGCGCGTGCACGCACACATTGACAGTTTTCAATGAATCGAACACTGGCATCACGCACACATAGTGCGTAACTGAGGCCGTTTTAGGCGCTATTTTTGTAAGTAATACTCAGTCTTGACAAGTTCACCAGTACCTATAGACATTTAATTACTTAGTCTTAAGAACTAACTTAGCCGAGTAAAGTCATGTGTTTAAAATTCTATACGAAACTAACTTTTGACATGTTCTCAACTAGAGAATAAAAATTGTGTGCTAAGTAAATATTGTAGTAAAAGTAATTACTTAGACATGTTTATAGATACGGGTGTTAGTTTTAGTGTTAATTGGGGTCTGGGATTGGTCATGCTCACTAAAAAGTCTATGCTTGCAGTGGCTATTTGGTGCGGGTCACTTCCTTCCCTCTAATATGGTCGAGGGAGGTGATGGCTGCTCAAGTAGTGCGTGCGCAACTCGTGAACGGGTGCTGCTTGTAAAGACTGGTCCACTCAGAATCCTAGAGGATTCTAAGTGGACCAGCGACTTTTCATCTATCTATATCATCATCACGTCAGATCCCTTGCGGGGTAGGCAGAGAGTACAGGTTCTTTCCTTACATACCTCTCTGGTTTTTCATTATAACATATATTTAAAAATATTATTATTAGTCTTATATCTCAGTCCTAAGGCATCACACTGGAGCTGGATCGCATAAATGATTTTGTATAATATAAAAATGTATATTCTATACAGATGTAGCGACCCCTATACATCGCTACATAGTTGCGACTACCTACCAATAGATGGTGCTGACGATTCGCCATAAATGTCTAAAACGCCATATTAAAGTGCGCACGACGTGTACCATATATACAAGTCCCCGACAACTCTCGGGGAGAGTGGCAGGCCCCGCCAGACACAGCACCAGTCTGGCTGGAAGATCTTCCCTTTGACAAATCCTGCCATTCTAATTATGATGAAAAAAAAATTAATGGAAAATCAGACAATAAAGACAAGCCCGCTGAGTTTCTCGCCGGATCTGCTCAGTGGAGGCCACCTTCCGATGCGTTGGTAGATTAGTAAGCTAAAAAAATGTAAATATGACAATTTGTAAATACTCCCGCAGGGTTTATGCAAAATAAACGGTTTGAGTTAAGTTTTCAGTCTCAAAATACCTACATTATTTATTATTTTCAGGACATTAGAGCTGATGGGCAACTGCTTCCGTCAGCCGCGGCACGCGATCCTCGCCAAAGGCACGGCCTCCGTCCTCTCGTACTTGAGAGACCGCATCCCCACCAATTAGTATTAGTTTTTGCTGTTATGGCCACACATACACCCCATAAATCGACGTGAGAGATTATCCCAAGTACCTTTTGCTTTGAAAAGTCATATAAACCGCCAAAATAAAAGAGTGAAAGTAATTTAATTGTTTACTAGTCGATGTAATTTGGATTTATAACATTAAAAGTATGTAATGTTTTTAAATTTGAGTTACTAGGTATCATCATCATCATCATCTCAGCCTATACTTGTCCACTGCTGAACATAGGCCTCCCCAATCGCTTTCCAGCGTAACCGGTCCGATGCCACCTGCATCCAACGACTTCCTGCGATTTTCACAAGATCGTCGGTCCATCTGGCAGGCGGTCGTCCCACACTGCGCTTGCCAATACGTGGTCTCCACTCTAGAATCTTTCTGCCCCAACGCCCGTCCGATCTACGCGCTATGTGGCCCGCCCATTGCCACTTCAGCTTGCTAATCTTAACGGCTATGTCGGTGACCTTGGTTCTTCTACGAATCTCCTCATTCCTGATTCGATCGCGTAGAGAAACGCCGAGCATAGCTCTCTCCATACTAGGTATAATAACTCGAATTTAAAAAAAGTTTCGATATATATAAATCGATTGTAGCATTTTTATAATCTTATATCATCGATAGGCAATATTAAAAATGTGTTTAGTTTACTGCACAGTAATAATAATATTTGAATGCAGTTTTGTAACATCCTGCCTGTAATGTTTAAGTTTTAAGAACAAGGAACATTTTTTTTTAAACTTTGCCTCACACTATGGTTTATTCCTGTGTCGTGGGTGCGTTTATAAACATGAAAATTTACATACACGAATACCCAGACCGAAACAAATAATTGTGGATCACACAAAGATTTATCCCGTGCGGGAATCGAACCCGCGACTATTATACATAGTGGGTGGAGCAGCTTAAGCTCTTAACCACTGCGCTCAATCGTCCGTCGAGTCATTTTGTTTAATTATTTACTCGCTAGTGTACGAACCTATATGAACGATTTTATTATCTATTTTCCGCCTATTATATGTCTATAAGGTTGTAAAGCAGCGTTTTTCTTACACGCGGCTGATCTCACATCGCTTTCGAACTACGCTTTTCGTGTGTCAGCAACCGCTAGTGAATGCCGGATTTAAGGAGGTTAGATTGTTGAATACTGCCTATGAAATCTATAGAATGATTATGAAATGTTTAGCATGATAGTAATGTATTTTGAGTCGCCTAAGTCAAGGCGCAATGCAAGGAGCTTGCAAAACTACCATATCAAAATGTAAACTTTATCGATCGTAACGTGATTATACAATCACGCCAGATCACTTGTGGGGTGGGCAGAGGTTTAAAATTTATATCAATATTATGTATCTAATGATGTATAAAAATGTAGTGATAGCTTTATGAATAACGTTGCAGCGAATCTATGCGTCGATTTATGGATGTAAAAAGCTTCAGTGTTGCCATAACAAAAATAGCTTGCTGAAGCCAAATATTTTTTTTTGTTTAGTGTACCTGACTATGGGATTTCCTATTTTACGTTTTTTTTTCTGTTTATAATTGTTTAAGCCAATTGCATTGATGTTTATTATTATATTGTTTTGTTGTTAATCTTATTCTGTTGTTAAAATATGCTAATAGGTACTGTTAATATCTACGGTTTTGGCTTTTTGGAAAGCCGTAGGATGTGAGATATTTGGCACATAATATGTATTTACAAACAACGTAAGTCATTAATAATTTATAAATTGTAACCAAAAGTATTTACGCTGAGTTGTACCGCTAAGTGTCTCGCTACACTCGAAATGTCTATTGAAATTTTTAAAAAAAAATTTGATATTTTTTGACATTTATTTTTATGTAAATGCATTAATTATGACGCGTAAGCGGAGTTTTTTTAAACCACCGTAGACTGTATTATTATATACATAGTTTCAATTCATAATAATTATAATTTATAACTAATTGTACCTACATGTTCATAGAGATTTTCTGTAATAGCATGACCAGTCTCAACAAAGCAAGAAATACACCTAAGAACAAGGTATTATCTGCCGACGCCTTGTCTAATCAATTTCACTCTACGATAGGTGTATAAAGAACAATTTAGTTGATCTTGAATTAGAAAGTCTGTTCTTGTGGAAAATTTCTACCTCAAATTACGAGTGTAGTATTAGTCATCACGCTATATCCCTTGCGGGGTAGGCAGAGAGTACAGAGTTCCAACAGGATCTTTCCTTATAGACCTCTCTGGCTTCCACCACTCTCACAGTTACAAAATAAATCGTCAACTCATCCCAAAATAATCTATCTATCTATCTATCTATAACCTCACGCCAGATCCCTTGCGGGGTAGGCAGAGAGTACAGAGTTCCAACAGGTTCTTTCCTTACATACCTCTCTGGCTTCCTCGACTCTCATAGTTCGTCTCATACACGTTCGCCGGTTACGGAGACTCTTGACTTAAATAATGTTAATGTTAATTAAATCTACATATTACTAATCAACTAATAGTCCTTGGAAATTAAATTAAAAGAAGCTAGGATTTTATTTTAAAATCAACCAAAGTATTGTACTACGTACCTGATGGTTATTTATATAATATACACAGCCTTTTGTTGCTGCTCCATGCATCAAGCATGAAATGAAAAAATGCACAATCTTGTTACAAATGCATGAGCACAATATTGTAAACACTGAAAATCTATGAGCATATCGTGTGATTACTAAAATATATGCGTTAAAATTGTGTTATTGTTTTATTTTAATCTAAGCATAAATACTGCGGGGTTGCCCTTGTAAGAATTTGATTGAACGTTGTTCTCAAAACGATAACTAAAACCAGTGTCAGTCAGCAAAGCAGAAGCCGATTAATAGGCCATCGCCAAAACCTTTGGCCCTAGCCAAAGCTTTAATAACCCTAGGAAAGGACATTGTTCTGCGCCCATACATGATTTGCCCCAGAAACAGCAATGTAAAAATACTTTTATGATTTCAAATGACCCATAAATTCTGTTAAGGCATTTATAATGAAACGGACAAGCGGGGGAATCGCAATATTGCATAAAAAGTATTCGATTTTGAGGTTATAATTCAATAGCCATTAATACATATTAGGTTAGGTATATTGTGTGTTGACATGCAGTAAAGATGTCGGCGACTTCGATATTAGTACTTACAATACTTTGAAATATTCATTTTAGATTGCAAATTGTCCGTGAGATGAGGATATATGCAATTATTTTAATAAAATAGATAAATAATGAGGCATGGGTCAAACTTTGTTGGTTCTGGGGAAATTTTCGACAATGTCATTTGGTTCATGATTGGCAAAATTTTTCAAAATTCATGTTGACTGTAATAACTTAACGAGATGATTGAAATTACCTACAACTGGTTATAAGTAATAACAGTAGAATAATATTTTTGTATAATATTTATTCAAAAGCATTCCTAAGACGTAAATCGTATTTATGGATTTATTACAATGGATTAAGTACTGTCAAAATATTGCTAAAGAAATATAAACTCTTACTCACAAACACAACATTGAATTTTCTATGATTTAAACAACTCGAGAGCTGTGATAGCCTAGTGGTTAGACCGTTGGACTGCAAAGTCAGAGGTCTCGAGTTCAAGCCCAGGCACGCATCTCTGTCATTTCGAAAGCATTTGCTTATTAAAAATTAACTATCATTTGCTTTAACGGTGAAGGAAAACATCGTGAGGAAACCTGCATGCCTAAGAGTTTGTCGAAGGTGTGTGAAGTTCGCTAACCCGCAATGGGCCAGCGTGGTGGACTATGGCCTAAGCCCTCTGTTTGAGAGGAGGCCCGTGCCTAACGGTGGGACAGTTTCTTAACAGGGCTAATATTATTACTATAATATTAAACAACTTGAGAAACCATGATGAGTGAGCCACCCAGTATGATGCAGTACGGTGACCATAAGGTATAAGTAATACGGACTATACCTATTTATGATATGGTTGAAATACGCTGGAAACCATTTATTACAGAGTTCAAAACGAACAAGGTTCTCAATTCGTCTTTATATACAGGATGGATTAAGATGGTACAGTAAGGGCACCTATCTCCCATTGTAGGTACACAAAACCGGCCCTAGGAGACTATCCTTATTTTTTGCGATATTTGGAGCTAAATTTCCAGATTCTGAAAAAATGTATAGTCAGCAAGAAAATAGGCAATTTAATGATAAAGTTGACTACAACTCATTTAAGATGTGGCATATGCGTAGAAAGAAAGAATTACGGCAATAAACAGTGCCCGAGAATTATCCATTAATTATATGTCAAGTCCATAATCGTACTAATGTATGGTCACCCAGAATCAGAATATTTTTTATTCATGTAAACCATTACAGTATTTATGAATCGTCAGAAAAGTAACAAAGAGTTTACCGCCACTTCGGAATGTCATTCCTGTGGAGAAGAAGGGCAAGAAACTCCACGGTTACTCTTCTTCTTCTTCTTCAAGTAATGGCTTCACACTAATTATAAGTGTATTTTGCCAGTGTCAAGTGAGATATATAATCTTGTTTGTTTAAATTAATTCGACTCTCCGATGAATTTGATGACAACGATGATAATAAAATTAATGAAGTACCCCCCCTGGATAGTAAAGCGGTGGATACTTTACACACCGATTGCAACGGCCGTTTTGAGGGAAATCGAAAAGGCACGTTTTATCACTTTGTTACAATTACCTTCACTCATGCACATACAAGAACACATAATGGTTAATATTCCACCAACATTACACATTTTTAGTCGAAATAACACAAGTTTTGGAAATTAAAAAAAATTGACAACATCACTCTTCGTCTTCCCGCCAAAAACCGGTTACTCTTTTAAAATAAAAAATTACAAACTTTTTCATCGACATTTTGTTGTGGGGTATGGGAGAACAATGTAGGTTGGTCATCAGGTGAGTCTAAGTTAAAAAAGCGAATAATACTATTTATGAGAATGGCTACATGGTAACCTTAATTACAAAAAAAAGTACACAAAAAAATTACATTATGTTAAATTAATAGAAGGAAGAGAGGGAATGTTAACTAACAACAGTTGAATAGGTTGTCATGACTCAAGTGGAGCTGAAATAGCATCTATCCAATCATTTTTATACCTACTTAGAAAGAGACGTATGGCTCTAGGTGATTATTCTTGTCATCACGTTTTTTTCGCATGCATTCGCAATCCATTGTAATATATCGATGATCGTGATAGATCGACTAGCACCGAAAGCACCGAAATTGAACGATTGGCCGAAGGAGGCTGAAGCCGAAGCCGAAGCTTCGGTCGGATGCTACGACAAAAGATTTTAGTGCAGAAAATAAACTTTTAAGAAGAACATTGAGAAACCATAAAAAACCGATTTCAAAATCTTCGATTTTAAATACGTATAAAGAGTGGATTTTTGAGATGGAGTAATAGGTAAAGCTACCTCTACCGTTGTAACTCAAAAAGAACGAAGTTTTTTGCGGTTTCTGACTTTTCTAATGCTCCAACCTCAGTTGGTCCAGAGGTTTTAGATCCTTATTAAAATCAGGATCGATTGGCGTTAAAAAGTTATTGTGTAATATGCCCATTTTCTTCCTGACATTTTTTTAAATCTGTAAATGGAGCTTCAAATATAAAAAAAATAAGGATAGTTTCCTAAGGCCGTTTTGCTGTAGCTACAACGGTTGAGGTAGCTGTCGTTACTGCCTCGTCGCAAAAATCTATCATAGATATATACAGCTCATATATCATTCATAATGAGCTCCTCATTATGAACTAGAGTGTACTGTGCTAGTTAGTAAAAAAAATATCATTATCATGCCTTCTCTCGGAGAGGCTGATAGAATTGTACTGGGTATACCTAATTACGTATTGCCGACGATGTTAGTTCCCCGTGTGATAGTGGGCGAGCCTATAACAATATACCGGGTATATACTGATCTCTAGTCTAATACTGAGAATTTGGCGATAGAAAAACTAGTCTTCGGCAGATCTAGGATTTGAACTCAGGATCTTGTGATCGCCAGTCGCAGTGTTCCACTAGACCAGAGAGGCACTATAAAAATTGTTAAAAATAAAATAAGGAAACCAAGATATTCTCAGCACTTCCTACGTACAAATTATGATGATATTTATCTATCTACTTGTATCTTGTATGAGGATAATAGGAAATGAGCAAAACGTGACGCGTCGATACTTACATAACGTCGCTAATGATATCGACAAACACAACCATATTTTAAACAGATTGTGATGTTTTCTGAAATTCACGAGCATATCGGGGTTAATGGTAATAGGTTTTATAAATATCTAAGTTGTAATCAGCCTATATTCCCCAAAGCGGAGCAAAGGCCTTCTCTTACAATTAGAAAAGATTAGGACATACTCCACTACGCAGGTTCAATGCGGATGGGTGGAGGCAGGTTCGTGTCCACCTGCGATGGAACTTATCAAATCAGTGATCGGGATCAAGGGCTTAGAGTGCCTTACGTCACACAAAATGCCACAAACGATCACTTATCTTAGAGTTACCGAGCTGAACGTTGTTTGTTCTTGGTGACCGCTAAGAACACCGCGATCGCACAGCGCTGCTAACACCTCACACAATATTTGACGTCGTTGCGTTGATCTTAAAGGGAGGCGTTTCTCCTGCGGTGGATGTCGTCTGATAATGATAACCTCATAGCTCGTACATAGTTAGGCTTTGAATAGCCCACAATGGGTTTAATTATATTTCACAGGCGTTACAAAAAGAATATTTGTGCGGTTTTAGGGATTCATTTGGTTCCACTGAATAGAATAATAGCTTCTTAAGTAATTCTCTGGGGATGATGACAAAATTGTCATGTTGTTGTTAGAGGTACAGTAATTAAGTGAACATATTATCAGGATTAGGATTTTATTTATACATGTAAACCATTATATTACCTACCTATTTATTAATTGTCAGAAAAGTAACAGTGACTTTACCACACAGTTCTCATGGTAGAGTTGTGTAGTAGTCTCTCTTCGAAATGTCCTTTACCTGTATAAGTTTTTTTTAATAATATAGCCCCACACTAGGATTTATTCCTGTGTCGTAGGTGCGTTTACGAACATGAAAATTCGCATACACAAATACCCAGACCGAAACATATCGATCCATCGATCACACAAATATTTGTCCCGTGCGGCCATCGAACCCGCGACTATTAGATACAGTGGGCGAAGCGGCTTAAGCTCTTAACCACTGCGCTAAATCGTCTGTCCTCTAAAGTTATATTTTTTTATCTCTAAGGTTCAGTAGCTCACAGTTACTTACGGCTTAAGCTTTATCTACAGGTAGGTATGAAACGTTACAGATCAAATTCAATTATGTAAACGGACTATTTACTACGAACGTTACTGGTGCAACTTAGCTTTGGAAGTGACAAGGCCATAATGTTTAGTAGATAGGTTTTAGTTTCCTACAAGTCTTTAACACTATATGCAGCTACAATACATATTATGTGAAGTGACGTTTATAGCGCCGACGAATAAAGAATCTTGTAAGGGCAATCGTGTCGACACACGCTAAATTTATCTATCTATCTATTTATATCATCACGCCAGATCCCTTGCGGGGTAGGCAGAGAGTATAGAGCTCCAACAGGTTTTTCCCCTGCATACCTCTTTGGCTACCTTCACTCTCATAGTTCGCCTCATATACGTTCGCCGGTTACGGAGACTCTTATCTTGTCCTTCAGATAAGATTTGATCTATTTGGTCATGGTATAATACTCTAAGTCTTCCCCGGTACATACATCCTTCTACTTTCGCATTGTATATCTGTTTCGTATTGTATAAATTTATTACCTGCATTATACGTAAAGTTACCGCGATGCCGTGACTCGTTCGAACATTTACATAACAATAGAATGAATGTAACCGAATTAACATAACAGATTGATTTTGTAGGTCAGGATGGGACAGGAGTGAACTAACCGCCAAATTAACTATGGCTGTTCCATTTGTGGCATAAAATGTTTTAATTACTTTTTCAAGGCAAGTTTTGAAGAAGACTTAGGATTCTAGGTAAGGTCATTGATTAATGTAAAGAAGTTTTAAATGCTGTGATTTCTGAAACCTTTTCTGGGTGTTATTTATGAAACCTTTACTGGGCGATGTAGGTATCAATGGATTGAAATAAGTAGGTAAACACTATACTTGAAGCAATCACATAACTAAAAATACATCACACAACTCTTACAATCACTCTCACAATCACTTTAGTAGTAATCATACTTTTCTGTAAGAACGATACGGAAAAATGTCGTCCAAATGTGGGAGTGGTGATTCATTTGTTTTGTTTTATAGGCAGGTAGCATGGATATATTAGGGTTATAAATTCATGGAAGATAGTAAAATTAATAAACACTGCCACGTTGACATTTTCCAAGCGGGAATGGCAGAGAAGTGTACGTACATTTCGTGGACGATGTTAGTTGACACAATTTCCGAGTTGGGTCTACTACTGTTTTTTTGTACTAAAAATTCGAACCCAAGATCTTGTGATTGCTATTTGCACCCCGCACCACTAGGTCAACAAGCATATTTTGTTATTTCAATACTATACTAACGCTCTATCGTCTTTATAACTAACATAGAATTATTTATGAGACGAACAATGAGATTGGAGGAAGCCAGAGAGGTATGTAAGGAAAGAACCTGTTGGAACTCTGTACTCTCTGCCTACTCCGCGAGGGAGCTGACGTGATGATATAGATAGATAGAATTCTTTGTTTTCATGTCGAGAGGCATTAAAAAATTAAAACGTGATTACCATTAGTTGGCGGTTTTCCGGCTCGACCCTGTATTTTTATTAGGATTTTTTCCATGCAATTTCCTGTTTTGAAGAGGATATTTGTGTCTTGAGCACATGTCCACGTATTCATTACGAGAAGTCATCCTGGAGACGGATGTTTTGTGAAATATCCGTCAAATTAATGAAATTACATACTCCACGGGGAAATAACATACCCGTTAATTTGTGTACTGATGTTTTGAATGGCTCCACGCCCGCATGGCCCGCCGTTACAAAACACTTCGTTGGGCGTCGTATCGTCATTATTATCGTTTTCACTATCGTTTGCGGACTCGTCACTCTATTGTAAATTGTAGTCTGCAAACCCATAATAATAATGCAAGGTCGTGACGACGGATACCTGACATAGTGGGGGCCGACGGCATATTCCGCCTGCACTTCATACAGTTTCAGTAGCTTCTGTGTCACGATCGGTACGCTATTAAGATCGATATCAATATCTTTGAACAACTTCGTGTTCTTCCCTTCCAAAAGCCGTTCGTTGTCTAAATAACTATCCAAAATTAATATACTTTGAAAGGTTGGAATGAGAAACGGTATGTTTGTTCAGTTGTTATAGTTTGTATCGGGCAAGTGGCTCATCCTGACGCTACCTTCGATCAATTCCGTTCCGAAACACTAAAGAGTTAAAATATAAATGATTCGACAATGGTCAACTCGTTGGAAAAATATTGTAATAACATGTTAAAGTGTTCGCAATTACAAGTTGTGTACGTTATTATTGTAATTTAATGAGTCATAAGTGCAATCGTGTGTGATTCGAATCGAATATTATGTATCCATATGGAATTGTCACTGTCCTTTTGACGGTCGCCTTCATTTATAGTAAGTATAAAATAAATATGTTTATAATTAATCATCTGTCTGCTTTGTTCCTACACACTCATAATTTTTATCCGGAATTAAGCCAATACAGGCATATATGAATTCATAGATATAAATTTACGCGAATATTACACATGAAATAAAACTATTTTTCGGATTTTATCGCGGTTTATTTTTGATATTTAAGTTCCCGTGGCCATGGGTGCTGCAAAGCACTCGAAAAGTCGGAAGCTTAAAAATCAATTATTATTGATTTTTAACCGCGATACAATCCGAAAAATAGTTGTATTTCATACTTTAAAGTCTTGTTATTACATAAATCATACAAAGTATACATAAACTTAATGGCAAAGCTAAATTTACATGCACCGTCACGCTTACATTCGTCAAAAGTGGGTGGCAGAGGTTGTACTGTGCACATCTACTTTTCCCCAACGACGTCAATGTTTCGTTTCTCCCTTGCCTGCCGGTGCAGAGCACCACAGCGAGACGCCAAGTATACGCCCTCCCCCATACCGACTGCCCAAGCCGAGGCCGTTCCTCTTTGAGGCGCCCTTGAGCTAGTTGGTCCCTTGCCCTTCTGGCTCGAGCGTAGAGGTTGCACGCCCTCTTGTCCGGTGAAGTAGTAAAGGCCCCGCGGCCAACAGCGTAGATCACTCACACACACACACACAAAAGATATAAAATCTCTTATCTTTATTCTACTAACGATATCTTAGGAAAACATTTACACACAGAAATAGGTATCGAGAAACACATTTTGAAAATCCCTGAGGTGCAAATCAGAATCTGAACCCTAGAACTCGTGCGACAAAGCGACTATACCAATCCGCTTATTAGTATATTCTTGTGTATGTTCTAAAAAATTATTTATCTATTTACATAGTATTATAATGTGATAACTGTTTTGAATCTTAGTACCTGCCTATATGAAATTACCTATTACATTTTACCTTGACTACCTAAGTATCTCCTAGGTCGGACAAATGAAGTTTTCCAACGAAAAAACTTCCCAGTATGCGTCCGGAGTCTGGAATAGGAAATATGCGTGTATTTTTTTTATATTTTTATACGATAGATTACATCAATATATAACTGCAAAAAAAATTTAAGCGTCAAAAACAAAATGTAAAGGGCAAGAAAAAATTTTGAAGATAGCAAATAGATAAGAGCATTTTAAACGCCCGCCATTTTGGCGCGCTTGGCGTGACGTTAAAGTCTATAATAATAATCAATAATCAATAAGCTGTTTGCTAACAGCTGTAGAAGTATTTTATTCCGTAATTTATTTTTATTTTGTATTTTGCGACTATTATACAATGGGGCAACACTGTGTTGTGTCTAGGTGTAAACATACAATAAGAAATGCACCCAAAAGGTGCGGACATAAGGAGAAAGTGGTGTAAAATCTCCATCAACTTGTTTATATTGCTGCGAAGATCACTTTAATGTAAGAATTAACTTAAATAATTTAAACTTAAATTTTGTCTTTGTGTAAATCGACAACAAAAAATAACAATAAAACTAACTCAATAGCAAACATCCAACAAATATGCACTCGTTGACATTTGTATTGTAGACTTTGACGTCATATTCGATCTGACCAATAGCGTGGCATTCCCGCTACTTTGAATTTCCTACTCATTTTTTGTACTTTCACTAATTATTTTTTAATAAAAAAGTAATGTTATTAAAAAAATATTGGTATAGACATTATACTAATGCGATAAAGTTTGTAAAAAAAATATTTGACTCTTATTTGAATTACACGCATATTCCCTATTGTGCCCGGTATATGTCAATCGGCTCGGCCCCTATTACATGGGACCTAACATCGTTGGCGAAACGTGGGTGTACTCAGTACACCTCTGCCACCCCCACTTGGGGAATATAAGCGTGACGGTGGTACTTAAGTATCTCTATCAGCGCGTATGTTTCCTTGCTGGGTTGGCAGAGGGTACAAAGTTCGAATAAATTCTTTATTATTGTTAATATCTAGGTATATTATAAATTATTCGGTTAAAAATGAAACCAACTACCGCGTAAATACTCATAAATATATTGGTTCTTCTACGTCCGGAATACAAATCCATCGACCATATAAGATAATAAGCTTCATTCCAATACCACACGTAACAGGATGATCAGCAACACCAGCGGCCGTAGTCGTGAATACCATTACAATCATAAACACGATTATCGAGTAAATTCTTCTTAAATCCATCTGAAACAATCAAAATACAGTCATACAAGGGTTCTTTGGCCCATAGTTTTTAAATCCTACCTCTATGCTCGGAGTTAAGTTTGCTATGAAATTTACCCAAGTTCTATTTTTAATTAATAACCGTGCGGGAGTCGGAGTGATACCTGTTGAAATATTTCCCTGGAAGTAGCATTTTTTTTCTTAATGATAACCCTAATTTCTCACCTACCCTGTCAATGGCATCGACGTGCCAAAATATTCTTCCTTGTAGCATTATAAATATGGGCTGTTTGATATGCCAATCGGACGCTTCCAAAGGGTAGATCAGAATAATTGACGGACGACTTGGTCCAGTAGGTCGCTCCGCTCCGCCCACTGGATGGAGTAGTCGCAGGTTCGGTCCCCGGACGAGATAAATCTTTGTGTGACCCTCAAATATTTGTCACGGTCTGGGTGGGAACACGCACCCACGACACAGGAATAATTCCTAGTGAGGAGCTACATTTTAATAAAAAAAATATTCTCTATCTATCTATATCATCACGCCAGATCCCTTGCGGGGTAGGCAGAGAGTACAGAATTCCATCAGGTTTTTCCCCTACATATCTCTCTGGCTTCGTCCACTCTCATAGTTCGTCTCATACACGCTAGCCGGTTGACGGAGACTCCGGAGACCGCCGGAGACTCTTGACTTGTCCTACAGATAAGACTCGGTTTATTTGGTCGTGGTAAGATAGTCTAGGTCTTCCCCGGTACCTACATTATTCCACTTTCGCATTGTATATATGTTTTGTCATTCTTTCTTCTGACATTCTTTCTATATGCCCAAACCTCATCAAAAATTTTATTAACACAGTCACGCCTATATTCCCCAGGCGGGGGTGGCAGAGGTGTACTGATTATACCCACTTTTCGCCGACGATGTTAGGTCCCATGTAATAGGGGGCGAGCCTACTGCCATATACTGGGCACAATTCCAGACTCCGGACTAATCCGGACCGGAAAAAAATTATTGAAGTGAAAAATACACTACGACCGGTAGATATGTACGGTACACGCGACATAACTTGGCTAGCGTGCATAAGCCGTAAAAAAACATATAATAAAAAAATCATCTATTAAAGTTCTGTTACCCTATTTCGTTCAATAAAATAGTAGTAAAGAATAATAATTTAATTTAAAAGACGCTAAACGTAAGATAATCGATTTAATGAAAAATTTGACTATTCCTACTTATATTTAGATTATACCCCTCAACATGTGTCCTAATCTAATTAAGTGCAAGTACGTTTACAAATAATGGATGATATGTGAGTAAAAAATCTTAATTAAATAATCTTAAATAACTGTCGTATAGCCCGTGTCTTATCTGAAGGGCAAGTCAATAGTCTCCGTAACCGGCGAGTGTGTATGAGACGAACTATGAGAGTGGAGGAAGCCAGAGAGGTATGTAAGGAAAGAACCTGTTGGAACTCTGTACTCTCTGCCTACCCCGCGAGGGAGCTGGCGTGATGATATAGATAGATAGATCTTAATTAACTCTACTGGGCGTGTTAAATCGCGCGTTCTGTAGACAATGAGCCATGAAGAACATATAACTCAATACACTGAGTGCCTGCCTCGTTGGTCTGCCTCGTTGGTCTAGTGCCAAAGCGCATCGCTTTGTAAGCACGAGGTCCTGGGTTCAAATCCTAGGTCGGACAAGTGTAGCTTTTCTAACAAAAACTTCCCAGTACATTCCGGAGTCTGGAATTGTGCCCGGTATATGGCAATAGGCTCGCCCACTATTACATGGGACCTAACATCGTCGGCGAAAAGTGGGTGTACTCAGTACACCTCTGCCACTCCCACTTGGGGAATATAGGCATGACGGTGTGTGTGTTTATAACTCAATAAATGCTAATATTGTATGCTTCTATTGATATTATGTGTATGCTTCCCTTGGATTGACCGGGTGGGCGGTTCACCACCCACGCGGGGCACCAAGACACGAATACAAGAAACTTTAGATTCGGTCTTTTTTTATATAACTAAAAATACAAATATAAAAAATCTGAATTCTTTATGTGCTATTAAAGATTGCCATTAACTGAGTAGAATGAATATGTATCAATACGAAAACATGACAAAGAATTCGAATTGTTCTAAACCGGAAAATTATCTGAGGTACGTTTCTACAATTTAGCTGGCACAAGAGTCGAACCCGCAGCCACTCGATCCATTAAACCGGCTGTCCTATCGGCAGCGTTACCACGAGGTTACTGAACCAATTTATCAATATAATTCTCGTTTATAACATATTGTATCTATGAGAATCTGCGGTCCTAGTGAAACCGCGACGAACAAAAAACCTGTATTGTGTTTGACTGATTTCTTAATTTCTATTGTAAACAATACAAAATGATTGAGCTACGTACCGAATATAATTTGCGTCCTACACGTCCCTTATAACACCAGCAACACATTTAATAAAAGGTGAGTCTTCACCTTAAATATGTATGTATATACCTATGTATGTGGGGTTTTACGATTCCGATAAGGAAAAGAGGAGCTGTTATGCCGTCCGAAAAATACACATTTCAATCACTAAACGAGTCACACGAATTCCTCAAGATGGGGTAGCAGAGGTGTACAATGTACACCTTTGGCCGAGTAATTTATACCTGACATGGTTCCGGACTGTGGAACGGTGTTGAGAATTTTATATCGAAATGTTTGTCCGTCCCAGGATTTGAACCCAATATTGTCCCCGCCCCGGCTTCGCGCGGGTGAACTATACTCATAAACCTTCCTCTTAAATCAGTTTGTACATTGGTGAAAACCGTATGAAAATCCGTTCGGTAGTTATTGAGTTTATCGCATTCAGACAGACAGATGCGGCGGGGGGACTTTGTTTTATAATATGTAGTAATAGTGATAAGTAATACAGACTTAGTAATAATATTGTAATAATTAATTTTCAATTCAAGGTCTACAATATAAAATCAATGAAACTGTCAATATAATTTACTTACGGGTATTTAGTTCTAAGTACCAACCGAAATTAATATTTAATTAAATGGTGTTAAGTCATACAACTGTCACAGTACCCACCTTACATGGAAAATAGTATAGCGCATTTTCTTGCCTTTACGCTATGCACTTAGGGTAGTTATAGTCATGTTAGACAGGCTAAAATGTTTGCTTACTGTAATTTCTTCACAAAAATCTACTGTAAGTTTCACTGCTCAATGTTGTTATGGGAATAGCCTTTGCTTTGAGCTAAAAGTCGTTTATAATTTCGACAAATTTGAATGAAAATAAATTACAGCGCCCCTAGAATCAACGCAAATACCCAAATCGTTATTATTAGTTATTTTGAAAACATACAGATATAATAAATATAGTGCTTAATCTAAGAATAATATTAAGTTAATATTTTTTACTTTATCTAAAAAACCTTGCGTAAACACAACAACCAATAGTAGGATATAAAAAAATATTTAATTTATTTATTTATTTATAACAAAGCAGTGATAGCCTAGTGGTTAGACCGTCGGACTGCAAAGTCAGAGGTCTCGGGTTCAAACCCAGGCACGCACCTCTGTCTTTTCGAAAGCATGTGCGTATTTAAAATTAATAATCACTTGCTTTTACGGTGAAGGAAAACATCGTGAGGAAACCTGCATGCCTAAGAGTTTCTCGAAGGTGTGTGAAGTTCGCCAACCCGCACTGGGCCAGCGTGGTGGACTATGGCCTAAACCCTCTCAGTTGGAGAGGAGGCCCGTGCCCAGCAGTGGGACAGTTTCTTAACAGGGCTAATACTATATTATTATTATATTATAACCAACTTATATTAACAGTCAATTCTACACATATAAGTTATTGGTTCAATTAAAATTAGAATTTAACAATAAGGAAGTGACATATAATTTTATCTTAGATTAAACATTTTCTTTAATGTAAATTAAATTAAATAAGGAGATTTTGAAGGAACACTTTTAGATGATTTAAGTAAAACCCATATACACCTTAGAAAAATATTGTAGGTACCTTACTTGATTATGATGAAAAGTTCTTTGATTACTGTAGGTACAGGTCAGCAACTTGTGCTTAAACTTTTTATTTTTTCATTTAATTTGTATATATATAAAATAAAATGACTGCACACATCTGAACACATCTGGTTCGCTCTCTTGAAACGGCACCACTAATCTCTTCTGGAAAGACACATGCATTTTTATATACACTAACACATGGTCACAATTATTGAAATCGAGTCACTTTTCTCAGAAATAGTAGGTACCTAACTTTTGGTAACAAACAATAGAGATGGGTAAGGATAAAAATAATGGTCAAATGAGTTTCAATTTGTGTCAACAAGCTATGACTATGGCTTCTAAATAGAAACATTTTTTTTTTATTGTTTCGAGTGGGAATCGAACCCTCGTAATTTTCCAAACCTGTTCGATTGGTCTAACCACTGAGGTATCGAAGCCAAATTAAGCGGGCAGAGCGGTCGGTCCGGTTTGTCGGATGACTTGGTTTCGATTTCCACTCGAAGCAATAAAAATATTATTTTTAATAGAATTACTATTCTATATTATTCATCACCTTAAAATAGGATTATTCCAAGTGAACTATTGACCTGCTTGAGCTAGTTTCCTTTTTTTACCA
Source organism: Phalera bucephala (assembly GCA_905147815.2). Classification (NCBI taxonomy): domain Eukaryota; kingdom Metazoa; phylum Arthropoda; class Insecta; order Lepidoptera; family Notodontidae; genus Phalera; species Phalera bucephala. The sequence continues at coordinate 25,024,862 of LR990613.1, read as the reverse complement.
CGAAAGATAAAAATAACTAGTTTTTGTAATTCCGTGATGTTAACTACATATTTAAAATAGAAATAATTATGTCTTATTAATACTGTAATATATTAGAATATTTATTAATAATAATAATAATATATTTATTTCGGATATTCATCCATACATATGTTAGTAATTACATCGACTCTTAAAACTATTGTTAGTAGAAACAAACAAAAAACAAATTAAAACAAAAAAAAAAAAAATAATGTTATTTGGCCGCCCGGTTTGACGGCACCACATGTGCGGTGGTCCAGTGCCGCAATATCGGCCCTTCGACCCTCTCCGCCACTGTGCGCAGGACACTGTTGGGGCTGGCGCGCACTCGCCTCCACAGGGACGCGATCCGCTTTCTAATTATCGCGTAGAAGTCATCTATACGTGCTTCCGCGAACATCCCCGAGGCGCTGCAGTACCTCGGCAACCCCATCAATGCCCTAAACGCGTTGTTATATTGTACGCGCAGTACGTCGCCAGCCCTTCTAGTATAGTTGATCCACAGACTGCAGGTGTAAAACGTTTGGCAAAAGGCTCTAAACAAGGTTAGTTTTACACCATTGGTACACTTTGCAAATCTGCGGATCAACATATTACTTCTCACTGACAACGCCCTACACTCTCTCTCCAGGTCCAGGTCATCATTCTGGTTTGCGGTGACCCAGTGTCCCAGGTATTTAAATTCCGACACTAACTTAAGTGGTGAGCCTCTTATCATTACCGGCGGAACCGAAGAATATTCTTTAGTCCCCGCCCTGAAAACGAGTAGCTCACTTTTGTCGGCATTATACCTAAGACCATGGGCCTCCGCATACCTCTCACAAATCCCTACCAGTTTTCTTAAGGCACTGATTGAGGGGCTCAGCAGCACCATATCGTCTGCATAACTTATATTGTTTACAAATATACCATCTATAGAGCAACCTATTTTGGCGCTGGTGAGCTCCTCAATCAGCCGGTTAACGTAGAGATTAAAGAGTTTGGGTGAGGTCAGCCCCCCCTGCCTCACGCCGCACTCGAGTTGGTACGCTCCGGATAGTGAGCCTCCCCATCTAACCAAGTTACTTTGGTGCCCATACCAATACTTTAATAGGTTGATAAGTTCACCTGGCACTGTGGTCTCTGCGTACAATTTATTCCAGAGCTTGCTATAGGACACCAAATCGAATGCCTTTGACAGATCAAGAAAACACGCATAGATAGGTGTCTTCCTATCTGTATAGTACCGTACAGTATGCTTGAGACACAGTACAGCCGCCTCTGTTGATAGTCCGGGCTGAAATCCAAATTGAGCATCATGAAGCTTTATATGCTCATTTAACTGCTTGTCCAGCATACTGTCCAGCACCTTGGCTACGATGGTTGCTAATGATATGGGCCTATAATTAGTCTTATCAGACGTATCCCCCGTACGGTTTTTGAGTATTGGTACCACCAGGGTTCTCATCATCTCGTCAGGCAAGTATGTGTGACACACGCAAAAGGACAAGAGCAAGGCTAGCACTCGGGGCAAGTGAACACCCGCATGTTGCAGGTGCTCAATACTAAGCGAGTCGTGCCCCGGTGATTTCCCACGCGTCATACCCTCCAGCACTGCCGCCACCTCCTCAGCCGTGAACCTAATATGCGGTTTAAAATTTGATCTCATGAGAGGCGATGAGTTCCCCGTTGGTATCAATGGCGATTCAATTCTGAAATGGTTTTTAAATAATTCCGCAATTTTGGCAGGCTCACTAACACCCTCCACACTCACAGGCAAGCTCGACCTAGGACTCAGTTTACTGGTCTGTTTCCAAAATTTACCAAATTGTTTATTCGAGTGATGAGAAGCTATGATATCTAACCGTATTTGTTCAGCATTGTTTTGACACCATTTTAATTTCTTCTTAAATTTCTTATTAAGGTATCGATAACATCTTTAAGTCATTGTGGTAAAATAAATTACTCTTATTCTTAAACCATCACTATACTCGTACATTATATACAAGGTGTATCGTAATTGACGCAAGACCTCAGACACCCCGATTAGACATAGCCTATGTTACTCAGGGATAATGTAGCATTCTAATGGTGACAGAATTTTTGAAATCGGCCTAGTAGTTTTTGAGTTTATTCGTACAAAAACAGAAATCTTTCCTCTTTATAATATTAGTATAGATAAGCAGCATCATTGTATCAATGACCTATAATTTGAAATTACTTAACCAGATTGACCCAATAGGCGACGATTTATATCATAGGACAGAAGATGTGAACTTTGTATTGAAAAAAATCCCATTAGGAGTCCGAACTCGGAGTTGTGTCAATAAGCCCATACTATAAGATTGACACCTAACATCGTCTGCGAAGTGGGTGTATACAGTAGGCCCCTGCCACTCCCGCTAGAGAAATATGCGCGTGACGGCGTTCAATAATCAGATATTTATGTGGCGAAGCTTTCGTGGCATGCAGCAGTATCCAGAATTATACAGGTCGTTTTGTATTCACTCGGAATTTATAAAACACGTAATAGTAGGTATTACACCGTCACGACGACCGCGGCGGCGGACTTTGATACAAATCCATTAAGTAGTCATTCATTCATATTATTTTAAATATTTAATATTGTTAATATTATTATAAAATAATTAATATTATTATAAAATAATTAATATTATTATAAAATACGACTCACGCCTCACGCCTATATTCCCCAAGCGAGTGTGGCAGAGGTGTACTAAGTTCGCCTACTTTTCGCCGAAGATGTTAGGTCCCATGTAATAGGGGGCGAGCCTATTGCCATATACCGGGCACAATTCCAGACTCCGGACTCGTACTACTACTCGACCGGACGGTACTGACCAGTACGAGTCCGGTCGTTAGAAAAACTACATTTGTCCGACCTGGGATTGAAACCAGAACTTCGTGATCACAAAGCGATGTGCTTTTGCCACTAGACCAACGAGACAGTTAAGTCGGTACTTAATTATTGAACATTATTTAAAGCACGTTATGTTTACTTACTAACACTCCCATATTCTTACTAACACTGGTTTGAAAGTGTAGAACCCTTAGTTAAAGTGTAGTTTCTTTACCACGCGGGGGTATGTATTATAGATATTATATACCACATGTGTGTTTGAGTGATATACGCTGTTGGCCGCGAGGCCTTTACAGCTTCACCGGACTTAATAATACCACATACGTGGAGCAACAATTTTTATTGTACACACAAATTGTTTCACATAATTAAATTATAAAATAAATTAAGGTACAAAGGCGAGGTTAATTCAAAGTCGAGTTCTCTAACAGCAAATCTTTCAGTGATAGAGAAACAAATAATCAAAACAAGCATAGGAAATAGGTGTGCAACACAAAAGAGAAAAAAAACATTTTTGTTTTTTATAAATTCGTTTCAGTATTACCAGCACAGCTACTCCTAAAAAAACCTTTTAAACAGCAGGTGTCAATGCACAATGCAGTGAAGGGAGGTCAGTGACCTTCTCCAGATGGTCAGGAGTGGCGCCAGAGGGTGTCGCCCCTGTCTTCGTATACTCAGCTTCTGGAGAAGAAGAGTCACTTGCTGGGTCCTGTTTGGCGAGGTGCCGGGAGCTTGACGACTGCGCTGGAGTGATAGTCGCGTATGGCAGAGGCAACTGCCATGGAATAGCTGATGCAACCAAGTACCAGTTGAAAACTGACAACGACGTCGCTTATTTTAAGAAGATTTGTTTGGAAGGTTCGTGGATGTACTATAATTTTTGATTTGGATATGTTTTGTTGTTTAAATGATTAATGTTGTTGACCGAGGGGCCTTGCCAGCTTGACCTGGATGAGGGGGAGAGCGATGAATACTCTAACCACAATGCGTGGGGGGCGACTTGCTCAAGGGCGTCACACGGTGGGGACGACCTCGGCTGGGGCAGTCCCTATGCCTCGTTGGTCTAGTGGCGCATAATTTGGATATGCCTTATTACACTATTATTGTTTGCACCGGTCTATCTATTAGTCTTTTAATATCACCCAGCTAGATCCCTTGCAGGGTAGGCAGAGAGTACAGAGTTCCAACAGGTTCTTTCCATATATATCTCCGCCTCCGTGTTTGGTATTAAACCATCTAAGGGTTTGCGGGATTCCAGACGGTTTGCTTCTGGCATTCTGTAAACATAGTAATTGCAAGGGGGACTGGTGGCCTCTCCATGCCGTTACAAGCTCCGCGACGATGCGAGGAATTTTTATATACTCCTTAATACGCTCAACGTAAGTATCTTCCCTGTAGACAGTTTTGGATGTGTGCAAGACAAAAACTAAGTAAAGTTATGATATCGTGGAGATTATTTTTTGGCATCTTATTTTTATTCTTACTACTCAGCAAGTGTTTGGGGTTATTGGTTGAATGTATAAGGCAAAAAATGACTATCTATCTATAAGCATAGGTATAGATAACAAAATTCACGTACTACCTGTATGCAAACATAACCGGACATCTTAATATTTTCCTAGAGCTACGCTCTAATCTAATTTTTTATTTACAATGTTTCGCGAAGTCTACTCAATAATTGGATTTAAATGTACTTGTAAGATCAAAAAAATAACACCGTCACGCCTATATTCCCCAAGCGGGGGTGGCAGAGGGGTACAGTGTACGCCCATATTTTACCGACGATGTTAGGTCATAGGTGATAGGGTGAGAGCCTATACCGGGCAATTTCTTTGAAAAAATTTTTTTTTCGAGGATTCAAACCCAGGACCTTGTGATCGTTACGCGCAGTATTCGCCAATAGACCAACGAGGCAGTATTATAATATGTTACAGTCTTAGATACTGATAGTAACATAATTTGGAACAGTGCCAAGTGAATGCAGTGTGCGATGGTGGGCTCTGGAGAACACGCCTGGCTACCACCTACACTCGGAGAACTCCCACCTGAAAGTGATCCTTAACACCACTGTGTACGAGTGCTACGACGCCGTTCTCGCATCGAATGGAAATGTTATGTACCGGTAAGACCATTTCACTTTACAGTATAAACATACAAGGATCAGACACCAACCTCGCCGGCCAGGTCGAGGAATCCCATGCCCGCCGGCCGGCGCAGAGCACTACGGCGAGACTTCTAGTATAAGCCCTCCTCCATAGAGACTGCCCAAGCCGAGGCTGTTCCTCCTTGAGGCACCCTTGAGCTAGTTGCTTCCTTGCCCTTCTGGATCGAGCGTAGTGGTTGCACGCTCGCCCTATTGTGTGAAGCTGCAAAGGCCCCGCGGCCAACACCGTAGATCATTCACACACACACACAACACAAGGTGTAACGTTAATGACGCAACACCTCAGACACCCCAATTAGATTTTTGCTTTACAAATTGAACGCGAAAAGAAAAATACCTTATTTAAATAGTTATTTACCACTTTTTAAGAACTTTGATATCCAAATTAACAACAAAACTGGTCGTATTGGGGTATAAAATTGAAATTAAGAAAAAAACGATCGATCGAAATGCTTTTAATCAGAGATGGGCAAAATGTAATCAGATTAATAATTACGATTACATTTTGTAATCTTTAATAGTGATTGAAGATTACAAAATGTAATCGTAATCGTTGAAGATTACATAATTTCATTTTAAACGTTAATCATTAATCTAATTACATTTTGCCCATCTCTGCTTTTAATGGTTAAACGTATTTAATACAGTGGATCGAGGAACGATTGGAATATGAAATGCTTTAAATAAGCATTTTATTTATGTATTTATTTTATAAAGATAAATATATTATTGGAAAAAAAATGTAACGTCCATTAAAAAAAGTTGGAATGGATTCCCTATTTAGAACAATCTACCTACTTTCAGGTCTTGCATTAATTATGTTACAAATTGTTTGTATACAAGGTGAAAGGGACAGATGTGCGAAACATGAAAAAGGGTGTGTTCCTTTAAAAACTCTATTATAATCTAACTTCCATATCAGAAAGAGTTGTGGTTATACGCAGCTTATAGCTGTCGGTTTTTTTTTGGCAAAGTTAGATTAAAATAATTTAGCTAAAGAGGTTGTGATAACCCTTCCTGCTTATAGTACCGGTCAGCACGATCGATTATTATTAAATACTTTATATCTTATATACGACGGACGATTTGGCACACTGGTTAAGAGCTTGATCCGTTCCGCCCACTGGGACAAACAGACGCGGGTTCGATTCCCGCACTTAACAAATCTGTGTGACCTAATTATTTGTTTCGGTCTGGGTATTTGTGTATGTGAATTTTCATGTTTGTAAACGCACCCACGACACAGGAATAAATCCTAGAAAAAACGTAGCCCCACACGTTTTTTCATAAAAAAAATTAAAATTGTATACTATTTATAATATTTTAAGTAGTAATAATAGTTGTGGTAATCACACTCACAGAAAAAATAAACGGTTCAGAAAATCTATATTGAGATTACCTAATGGCCTAAAAACTGTATGTAAACAAAAAAGTGATAGATAAACATTTGAATGGGGCTATTAAAATAAAAATATTTGTATTCAGAAAAAAAAATGATAATAGTCCATTGATTGCTGTAGACGTCGATAAGTAAAAACCGCATAAATGTTTAAAAGTAGTATTCAACTCACGAGCGTACGAGATTTACGGGCTGACAATTCTAGCACCCTTGACATGACAAATCAAAGTCGATTCGACGTGTTTTTTTCGTCTAAAAAAGAGCAATCTCAATTGAATAATCTACGAAGACACACCTTATTATATCTCTTAGTACTAACTTATACCTCAATCTACTACTGTGTTATTTCCTACGATGTTTCTATAATCACACACGTATAACAGTTATGTAACGTCTCCACTATACGCTAATGATTGCTACACACAGAGATGGGCGGAATGTAATCAGATTGACGATCATTTTGTAACACTTTTAATCATTATTATCATTTAAATTTTTAATTTTCACTCATGATTGAAGATTACAAATCGTAATCATTAATCTGATTACATTTTGCCTATCTCTAGCTACACATGACGGTACTCCCGGGTACGGCCCATCATGACGTGCGCTTGTAAGGTGTTCGGGTACGCCGCCCGCTCTCACATCGATAGACTCCAAACGGTTCAATCCCGCTTCCTCCGCAAAGCCGTCGGAGCCCCGTGGTTCATACAGAATGTAGATCTCCATTCCGATCTCGGTCTCGAACCTATTCGCGCCTTTTTTAAAAAGGCGACAACCCGATATTTCGCCAACGCGTCCAATCATAGTAATCCGCTAATCGTAGCCGCCGCCGACTACGAACCTAACTCCCCTCCTATCAGCCGCTACCGCCGTCCGCGGTATGTTCTCACCGATGCCCTTACATCCCTTCTTTCGGATACAGATACCGCACACAGGATCAGACACCGACCTCGCCGGCGAGGTCGAAGAATCCCTTGCCCGCCGGCCGGTGCAGAGCACCACGGCGAGACACCGAGTATACGCCCTCCCCCATAGCGACTGCCCAAGCCGAGGCCGTTCCTCCTTGAGGCGCCCTTGAGCTAGTTGCCCCCTTGCCCTTCTGGCTCGAGCGTAGTGGTTGCACGCTCGCCCTCTTATCCGGTGAAGCTGTAAAGGCCCCGCGGCCAACAGCGTAGATCATTCACACACACACACACACACGGTACTCCCTGAAACAACTACGAAATGATATTTAATACATTTGAAATTACTTTGTGGTAAATCTGCCCGTCACACCTCTACTATTATTTTTAATATTAACCCTGTTAAGAAACTGTCCCACTGTTGGGCACGGGCCTCCTCTCAAACTGAGAGGGCTTAGGCCATAGTCCACCACGCTGGCCCAGTGCGGGTTGGCGAACTTCACACACCTTCGAGAAACTCTTAGGCATGAGTTTCCTCACGATGTTTCCTTTTACCGTTCCTCTACTATATGATTGAATATTTATTAAACGTAATTTTTCTTAAACGGTATGAATTATTCCTGTGTTCTGGTCCTGTGCGTTTACAGACATGTAATTAACATGCACAAACACCCAGACCGTAACAAATATTTGTGGTTCACAGAAAGATTTGTCCCGTGCAGGAATCGAACCCGCAACTACTCAATCCAGTGGGCGGAGCGAGTCAAGCTCTTAACCACTGGACTGAGCCGTCCGTCATGTAACATGTAATGTTATCATTGGCATAGGATTTTTTTGTCAAATAATATCTTTTCATTTCATATATTTGTTTAAAGATCAGCGCAATGGGTAGTCCCACAAGGCGAATTCGATCCAGAAATGATCTCGACCTCAGATTCGATGGTTGGCAACTGCATTCTCAACAAGGAGAACAGATTTACGGAGCCAGAGTCCTACCGAGTGTCTAACTACTATACGTTTTATATAGAAAACCAATGCAGACATGACTGTGAGTATTTCCACCACCGACTATATTTGCTTTATCTCATATTTTAGCCTTTCAGGGTAGAAGAAGAAGACGTGGTAGGGAAATAAAAGAGCTTCCATTAATTACGTGAGCTCAAAATGGGGGGAGTAGTACCAGTAAAATCTCATTTAAACCTGCATAATTAAAAACCTAAAAAATGGTTTTACTTGACAAAGAGTATCCCATTTATGCTTAAAGATTTTCATGGCTATCAAAAACATTTTCTTCGAGAATTTAGTCTTCTAACAACTACAGCCTTAAACTCATGTAAAAGGGACGGGGGTCCAACCAAATCTCACCAAGGTGAACGGAGGGGTCCAATTTAAAAGAAAAACAGCTCATGTAATTAATGTATGCACCCTAAGATTTTATAGATATCTTTTACTCATGTTGTATGTTGTAATATATTTGATGGAAGAATTATTGCTATCAGGGGAAGCAGGCGTATACCCTGCGAGAATTTAAAAATACTTTGACTGATGATGATGATGAATAGAAGGAAGTGAAATTAAGAAATGTATTTAGCCATCGAGCTACATACATTTTTTACATTGAATAAAAGGGGTAGTAAGCCCCTGGATTATATTCTGTAGTGAGCACAGAAACCGACATGAAAATAAACTTAGATTTTAAGCTTGTTCTAGTTTTTAGAGTTTTGTTTTACATTCTGTCTGGAAGTATTCATGCAGTAAGTCATAATTTTATTGTTTTTATTAAACAATACTGCTTCATTTTTACGTATCTCAGTACCAAACTAAATAAAATATAGGTACTTAATAGGTAAATACTTTATTCGCTCTGAAACTCTGTTTCAGTGGGTCTGCACGTACGCAGACGTAATTTCTAAAAAAGGAGGAATATTAACTGTCTGTAAATACCTAATGATCAGAATTCCCATATTACATTGTACATAATAAGTATCCAATTAAATTATTACTTTAATGGAGGTAATAAACCATTTCCTCTTATAACGGTCATATTTACACACGCTTATTTCGTATGACATGCGTATGTAGTTTAGGAATAAAACACACACAACACACACACACACCGTCACGCCTTTATTCCCCAAGAGGGGTGGCAGAAGTGTACTGAGTACACCCACTTTTCGCCGACGATGTTAGGTCTCATGTAATAGGGGGCGAGTCTGTTGCCAGATACCGGGCACAATTCAAGACTCCGGAACAACTAATCCAAGACCTCGTGATCACAAAGCGATGCGCTTTGCCACTAGATCAAAGAGGCAGTTTAAGAATAAATTTCCAATAATTTTATTAGTGACTCATCTGTTGAATCATCCAATAAAATAGGTGCGTAAGATAAATATTATAACGAAATAATCTTGTTCTGTAACTTTTTTCCTCTCTATTAGATTCACTAAGAAATGTTTGCAGTATTTACACTATTAGAACAGTAGAAATAACATGTGTTAAATAAGTGCTAAGTGTCACATTTACTAATAGGTAAACACCGCATGCACAACAAAACATAATAGCCATGCTACGATCATAATAGCAAATAGACTTGACTTAGCTACTTGTGTCACTGGATCAATCCATATGAGCATTAATACGGGGGTCTGTGGTGCCGGCAGGGGCCGTGTACATTTGGTAAAATAATAATATAAATTGTAATACTAACAATAGATATAAGGCATTATACATGTATATCACTGTTGGATTATGGTTATCTGAATAAAAAATATTATTATACTAATGAATGAAACTAACTAAACTTCAAAGTTGACATTACTAAATTAAAAGTAAGAAATAAGAAAAAAAGTGCTATAAAGTTAAGTATCAATGAAACTAAAATTAAACTGACCGAAATTAAAACTAAACGTCAGACAAGCTATGATGCAATGATTTACCCAATTTGCCAAGAGAGTCGAAATGTAAGTCAATTTGTTAGTGGACTATCTTCAAAGAAGACCCGATTTGAGACAAGATCTACGTCCACTGTTGGACAAAGGCCTCCCCCAAATATTGCCACGACGATCGGCTTCTACTTGTCTACTAAATAGCCCCAAATTCCAAAAATGGCTGAGCTGGCTAAATTATTAAGGATATTTTACAACAAATAAACAACAACTTTACATGTAACAACTGTATATTATAAAGTTTATAATCGTTTTTTTTTGTTTATGGGTTCTCATAATGTTTTAGGAACATGAATATTTCGCCTTGAATTTAACCTTTGCATTTAAACTTATTTTTTTATCGTGGTTGGATAAACCAGACTAAAACTAGTTACCTAGTGCTCGTGGCTTTGCAAGCGGTAATTTTGTAATTTGGAAGAGATACGTAGTAAAAAGCGGTTAAAAAAGGCTTGTCATAAACATACATCCAGGGTTTTGTAGTGATATTCTGTATGTCAAAGGACTACCATTAAACGATCATGGCACGAAGCTGTTAATTTGAGTGTTTAATTGATCATAGCGACTTAGGGCCTGGATTGTGGATCCCAATTATTGGAGAGTAATTTTTCATTTACCTTCATACTGATAAAGCAGCCAGGTAGCACATTTATCTTTGATCTGATTTACAAACACAGGCATTTCGCACTGAATCACTGAATGAGTAAGAATTAGGTTTTTTTTTATTAACCATATTATAATACTTGACATTTTTACAACTAGAGATTCACTCGAGTTCCAGAGTACCTCCTACAAACAAACACACTACTTTACCTCTTTATATTATTAGTGTAGGTAGGTAAATATACTTAATACATTTTTGCCTACGAGGAAAAAAAATGCATGATGTAACACTATGTCACTCACCATTACTACTTGCTTCCCGCATGTTCGCCAAATTTCTTATTAATGATGCATAATGGAACAGTTTCCGCTACACTCGCTAGTATTAATTTATATTTGGAATGCGAGTGCCCTGAAATGCAATTGTTATCTACGTTTTCCCATAACTACGTAATAAAGATAACAGTCTGCCGGCTGCAGTTTTATACAGTATTTATATTTCCAGAAGTTTTAAAAATTAGCTCGGTTTTTTAGACATAGAAGACAAACTTCAAAAGAGTTCCTGTGAGGTTGGAGTGAGTATATCATCTCAGATCATATAAGAAATGATCTGAGGAGTATACTTTTGACAAAGTTGAGGGAGGGAATTAGTGATATCGAAAAGATAAAGTTAGTCCAAATAGGCACTGTCGACTGGAGTTCGAGATTAAGTCATGATCCGTAATTAAGTGACCGAGGCGATCAATATTTGGTTGAATGGAACATTATAATAGACTGTCTCGTTGCTCCAGTGGCAAAACGCATCGCTTTGTGATCACGAGGTCCTGGGTTCAAATCCTCGGTCGGACAAACGTAGTTTTGTTAACGAAAAGTTCCCCTAATGGGTCCGCAGTCTGGAATTGTACCCGGTATATGGTAATAGGCTCGCGCCCTATTACATGGGGTCCCACGATCCCACGATGTTAGATCTAACATCGTTTGCGAAAAGTGGGTGTACTCAGTACACCTCTGCCTCACATGAACATACACTCACGCCTTTGTCCCACTGGTGTAGGCAGCGATTACAGTTCGCCACATATTACGATTCTGACACACCTCTTTCCCTACATCTACGTTCATACATACCCTTATGCATTTTCGTCGATTGTGTTACTATGAAAGTAGAGGAAACCAGAGAGGACCGTAAAGAAAGAACCTGTTGGAACTCTATACTCTCTGCTTACCCCACAAGGAATCTGGCGTGATGAAATAGATAGATAGAAAAATGTTACGCACCTCGACCCTTTTCGAACTAATTTTTTTGGTTGTGAAGGGTCTCCTTGGGCGACATCTTCCGATGTTACCACTCACATTTGCACGATATATTGCTTTCTTTACTCGTCACTCATCCTCTCTAGTACGTGACTTACCAATTCAACAGCTTTTTTCTCTAGTGTTTTTAAGAAACCTGTTAAATTTATTAAATTGTTGCAGATCCGAAAAAGATAGACCGATGTTCTTACGAGGAATATTACAATCAAACACTGAGACACGTTGAGTACACCCTCAAGAATTACACCAAAGACGAAGTGAGTTGATTATAATTGCTTAATGATTTAGATACTTATGTTTTCCTTGTTTTGACATGTCTACTTGTTGAATTACGTAAAAGGTTATTTGAAGTGTATATAATGCCAGTTTAGCCCAATGCTTAACAGCTTAAGCCGCTCCGCTCGTTGGGTTGAATAGTCGCGGGTTCGATATTTATTTCGGTCAGGGTATTTGTGTATGTGAGTTAAAAATATGAATTCGTAAACGCTCCTTCGACACAGGAATAATTTCTAGTGTGTGGCTACGTTTTAAAAAATTTATTATAAAAGACCAGATCTAATAAATACATATCTTTACTAAAATGCCACATTATAATTATAACAGGAAACGAATTTAAAACCTACTATAAAATACTTGTGGTTTTGAACGTTATAAACGATCAAAGTAGGTAGGTACCTACTACTACTACAAATCACAAATTAAATGATTCATACCTACCATTTATTCCTATTTTTAGAATCTTAAGCCAGTAAGTGACTGTTGTAGCTTTTGTAGGTGCTCATTGCACATTGAGCATACGAGAATCGACGCTTACAAATTGGTTGATTAGCGTTTTTACGTGAACCTAATCATTTTTTGCCAAACGCCAGTGCAAGACGTCATGTGAAGTAGCAGAGCAGTTCATATGCCGAGGGTTTACGTGGATAGCGGAGAGGCAGGTGAAGGGAGGCGGGGGGCGTGGACTGTGCGACCTGCATAGCGAAGATCTCGTCACTACCGGCTCCTGGCTCCTCAGACGTACTTCCGCAGCAACTTACTACCGGAGAGTCATCTGTCTTAATAGTAAGGATACTAACTCCCTTATTTCGTCAGGTCTCTTGCCAAATACGCAAGGAGAACTAAATGTCCAAATAGTAGTAGACATTTCTACTGTCCCTGTGACCAATAGAGCGAAAACTTCGTCACTAACGACTCCTGGTTTCTCAGATGCACATCCGCAGACACTAACTTCAGACACTAACCGGAGATTCATATGTCTTAATAGTAATGATATGATGATGAGATGAACTTCCTCATTTGTTTGGGTCCCATACGAGATATACAGAGAAAACTCTAGTCCCGTCCAGTTTACATATTTCTCTACCACATACTAAAGATGCATTACAAAGTCCAAAGAGTACTTTCTTTACGTAGGTGATACAAAAGTGAAGGTAACAATGAGTCGTTAGGTACCTACGCACAGCACCAACACCGATGCGAAAGTGGAACTTGGAGGAGCGCAGGGCCTGTCTAGACTGCCTTTTAATGATGATATAATAAGTGATCAAACGAACTTACCTGAAGTGAAGTTCGATCATTATTATACGAAGTCCTGTTTATATCGAGAACGAAGGACACAGTATAATAGATATATGTTGTACTCTCTACCTACCCCGCCAGGGACCTGGCGTGCATGCTTTTTCAGAAGGAGTAGTTTATTTTCATATTCGCGATTATGTATGAAAGTTTCAGAGGTAGAAAAAATTGTGACATGAGGATTGGATATAGCTCGCTTGCTTTGTGTAACATTCGATAGATTTGTCGTGCCGATATGAAATTCTCTTAACATTTGAACTTATGTTCCCAGTATCAGTGGAATGCGAAGGTAGCGATATGACTGTAACGTATCGACCGCGCGGTTTGTTCCGCGGGCGCGTGTACGTGCCGGGCCGCGGCGAGCGATGTAGCGCACGCGCATCGGGAGCTACCGTCCAATTAACTCTGCCGCTTCACGGAGACTGTGACGTTAATTTCGCGTATGGCATCTCGAATGGTCCTAATGGAGTTATTAATAGGTAAGATGTTTTTCAGATTCTTAATGTTGGTGTTTTTATGCTTATGATTGTTATGATCAATCGCTGTAGAGTGGGCAGCTCCTCCACAAGTAGGAACGATAATTTGACAAAGGCTATGAGAAAGATCTGGATGCGGAGAGCACAGAACCGGTCGTTGTCACGATCTTTAGGGGAGGCCTAACTATCTCCTGCAGAGCACGTTTTTCGGCTGATGTAGGTGATGAGTCGCTTACGGGGAAGATAAACATGGGGAGCAGATTATATCCGAGACAACAAAACGCGTTCTAGAAAGATTGTTACCTTTTACATATTGGTATTTAATTACTTTCGTGGGACGTAGCTGTAAGTGCAGATCGCATAAAGTGTAGATCGCTTCTATAACCATCGTAGTGTCCTGTTGAGATGTCGATTATATAGAATCAATTTTTCCTTAATATCCTACTGGTAACTGTAGTAAAATAGGTAACTACGGGTTTTCGAATTTCTTCGCCTTTTGCTACTAATTGTATAAAGAAATTTCGTGTGCTACAGAACAATGGCATATGTGATGGTGATGATCCAGAACAATCCCATCATCCAGACGGCGGGCGACCGCTGGGTGCGCGTGGGCTGTTCGCCGGGAACCACGCGGACAGCTACCAAAGTGGATGCCACTTTCGCGGTCCGAGACATTGGGTAAGGAGCAAACTCAAATCATTTATTTTGTATAAATCCTGAGGGGAACTGAGGGGTTCATATATTTTTATCTAATTTAACTACTAATCTGCCAGCGGATCGGAACGCGGTCGCCACTGAGAAGATCCGGCGAAGAAACTCAGCGGGCTTGACTTTTTTATTTAAATCTCTTTCTATTTTTTTAATTATATTGTGTAAGTACAATATTTACCTAGGACAGGCAGTCCGGTTAGGTAGGTCCAACTTTAAGAGAGAGGTCAATCGAGGAATTCAACTCGGCTGGGCAGCGTTCGGGAAACTGCGCAAATTATTCTCATCCAAAATACCTCAGTGCCTCAAAACTAAAGTTTTAGTCAATGCCAGTCAGTCAGTTGCCAGTGATGACATACGGATCAGAGACGTTGACTCTTACAACAGGTCTCATAAAAAAGTTCAGAGTTGCTCAGCGAACTATGGAAAGAGCTATGCTCGGCGTTTCTCTACGTGTACGAATCAGGAATGAGGAGATTCGTAGAAGAACCAAGGTCACCGACATAGCCCTCAGGATTAGCAAGCTGAAGTGGCAATGGGCGGACCACATAGCGCGAAGATCGGACGGGCGTTGGGGCAGAAAGATTCTAGAGTGGAGACCTCGTATTGGCAGGCGCAGTGTAGGACGACCGCCTGCCAGATGGACCGACGATCTTGTGAAAATCGCAGGAAGTCGTTGGATGCAGGTGGCATCGGACCGGTTACGCTGGAAAGCGATTGGGGAGGCCTATGTTTAGCAGGGGACAAGTATAGGCTGAGATGATGATGACAATATTTAGGTTTAAGTAGTAAGTAAATTCGGTCACTCCCACTTGACGAAATTTGACGTGACAGTGCCTTTTCAATAATTCTTCAAAATACCTCGTTGGTCTAGTGACTGCCTCGTTGGTCTAGTGGCAAAGCGCATCGCTTTGTGATCACGAGGCAGGACCTCGTTTAAATCCTAGGTTTCGGTTTAAATCCTAGGTCGGACAAATGAAGTTTTTCTAACGAAAATACTTCCCAGTATGAGTCCGGTGTCTGGAATTATGCCCGGTATATGGCAATAGGCTCGCCCCCTATTACATGGGACCTAACATCGTTGGCAAAACGTGGGTGTACTCAGTACACCTCTGCCACCCCCGCTTGGGGAATATAGCCGTGAAGGTGTCTTCTAAATATATTAACCTTTTAGTTTTACAAAGCTGCTATCTGTTTGTAGTACCGGTTACAAGAAGCCGTCTTCAATGAGCGAGAACGAAATACCTCACTCAGTGACTCCAGCGGCCGCCAGCGCGGTGTATAGCGCCAGCGCCACGCCTGTCTCTATGTACGTGGTACGAGTCCTTGACGATACCGGGGCTGGCACTGTCTCACTGGGAGAACCCTTGGAACTGCGGTTGGAAACTACCGGTTAGTAAAACAGACGGCTTGGACCATTGGTTAAGAGCTTAAACTCCCCCCACTGGATCGTATAGTCGCGGGTCCGATCTCCGCAAGAGACAAATCTTCGTGTGACCCACAAATATTTGTTTCGATCTGTGTGTCGAGTGTATGTGAATTTCATTTTTATAAACGCACCCACGTTAAGGGTTAAATAGACAGAATACGAAAAGCAATAGAAGTGTGGTGACCAACGTATAGCTTGCCCCTGCCGCCACCGCCGGCCGCGACATGTTCTCACCGACCCCCCCGATGCTTTGTCATCCATTCTTTCCGCTCAGAATACGGGCAACGACGACGTAGTCGTAGATCCCCTCCCATAGCCGGCGGTTGACCGGTGCACTTAGTAGTGCACCCGTCCCCCTACAGCGACTGTCCCAACCAAGGGCGCCTCGGAGAATGTCGCCCCTTGCCCTTCTGGCTCGAGCGTAGTGGTTGCACGCTCGCCCTTAAGTCCGGTGAAGCTGTAAAGGCATCGCGGCCAACAGCGTACATCACTCACACACACACTCACACGTATAACTTGTCACATCGGGACACACATTTGTTTTAGTAAAATGCAATAAAATTAAATGCGTATAGTGTACAAATTTTCTTTTCCCTTAAGGGATATTTCAGCATTTTCAGATTTCGTGCATTTTTCATGCTGCAATAATTAAAATACTTTTTTTAACAGCATACACTGTGTCCCACTGCTGGGCAAAGACCTCCTCTTAACGTCTCCACATAGATCAATCCTGGGCTAGTAGTATCCATGTCTTTCCCGCAAAAGTGTCCAAGTCGTCGCGCCATCTTCCTCTCGGTCGACCACGACACCTGTGACCATCTTCAGGGATCCATACTGTGACGATGTTTGCTCACCTTTGCGGGTCAATTAAAATATACTAATTAAAACAGCAAGTCACAAACTAATAATTGCAAACCTCATTGTTTCGTTTGGCCATGCAAGAAAGGGCAAAAACTCTTTAATAAGAATAAACATATTGGCAATACTAAGTATGCTCTTTAGTTTACTCATAATTACTACAGGGATCTCCCTACTAATTCCCTTGCAGCTGAATGGTGGGGCTGAATGTACCACGCTACTTCCAGGGGATTAACCCTTACTATTTTTGTTAGTATCCTACGTATCCAAAGTATTTTCCGTGCGGGAATCCAATCCGCAACCTTCAACTCAGCGCCCTCGATAAATAATTTAAGAATCAAACAAAAGAATCGTATTGTTTTTACACAGAAATGACTAGATTGTCCATAATTGATTTGTCCAGTCATGAAACGGACAATCAGTTATAAAAACTACTTAATGGTTATACAAGTATTACAAATGATTTCATGTCTCATTATGCGCGGTGAATATTGATGTTGCGCACGATTGCAGATGCAAACGAGATCAAGGCGTATCATTTGGTAGCTTCGTCCCGTCTCGGGGACAGCTCCGTGCTTCTATTGGACAGTAGGGGGTGTCCTACTGGACAGGTTGGTAGAGAATTATTTTTGAAATTACCATTATAAATTATTCCGTAAGTAAATGATCTAGGAATCAATTAACACCAATATCAGAATTACGCATAGATATTCGAAATATTTCAAAATTAATAAGTTCAGAAAAGTTAAAGGAAATTAACTACAACATCAAAGCGCATCGCTTGGTGATCACGAGGTCCTGGGTTCAAATCCTAGGTCGGACAAATATAGGTTTTCTAACGAAAAATGCCCAGTATGAGTCCGGAGTCTTGAATTGTGCCCGGTATCTGGCAACAGACTCGCCCCCTATTACATGGGACCTAACATCGTCGGCGAAAAATAGGTGTACTCAGTACACCTCTGCCACCCCCGCTTGGGGAATATAGGTGTGACGGTGTTTAACTTCAACTTCAGAATATCTTGACGATAAAATAATGGTTGGATTTGAGTGGCTTTCATTAAGCTACTCTTGAATTTTGTAAAAAATAATGATAAATAGAAAGATCAGTTTAATAAAACAATATAAGTTAAAAGACTTGCCCCCTAAGTTTCTCGCCGGATCTTCTCAGTGTAACGCCGCGTTCCGATCGGGTGGTAGATGTAAAAAATGTAATAATTTTGACGTTTATAAATGCTTTTGATTGACCTATACCAATAAATTATTTTTGAGTTTGACGTTTAGAACCAGTTAGCCTCGTAATTTCTTGCTTTAGGTGTTGCGAGGCTTCTTTTATTCCGTCGTCGCGACGCAGATTATACATTTGTGAAGGGCTAATGTAATTTAAACAAGTAATGATCTGTGATTGTATGTTCTCTAGGTGGATTTCCCTGCGTTCTCAAGATCCTGGCACGGAGGCACACAACGCCTGTCTTCGCGATTCAAAGCCTTCCGGTTTCCGACCTCGCACGTCGTGAGGTTTGCGCTCATGGTCAAATTCTGCGACGGCAAATGCCCGTTGGTCAGTATTTAACAAGTTATATATATATGAATTATGTTCTTTTGTTTTATAAAAACGTAGCTCTACCCAACGAGTTATTCCTGTGTCATGGGTGCATTTAAAAATTCATATGTACAAACACCCCAGACCGAAACAAATATTTAAGGGTCACACAAAAATTTGTCCCGTGCAGGGGCAGAACCTGCAACTACTGCAATCTAGAGGGTGGAGCGACTTAAGCGTTCTCTTAAACCAAACCTCGTTTACCTTAAGCCAACTTGCGGCAGTAAGTAGATAAATCAATATTATAACTATATTAAAAGTTTGTCTCAATTTTAGTGTGATATTGTACAGAACTTTGTTTAGCTTGTTGCTTCTCTCCATTTATTTTTGCTAAGCTTAGTGATGTCATGGAGATTTTTGTCTTTATATTAAATTCCGGTATGCGTGTCTTCGTGATTGCTCTCCTCCTAAACGGCTTGACCGATTTTGATTATTTTTGTACTTATGTTATACTTGTAGTTCTAACTAATAGTTATAGTAATAACTAAGAAGCATCCAGGTGACCCCATAAGGACCCGGTAGGTGGCGATGTAGACCGGGTGCGAAGCCGCGGGAAACTCCTTAGTTATAAAATTAACGGTAAATTGACGGACGATTTGGCGCAGTGGTTAAGAGCTTAAACCGCTCCGCCCACTAGGACGAATAGTCGCGGGTTCGATTCCCGCAGGGGACAAATCATTGTATAACCCACAATTATTTGTTTCGCTCTGGGTGTGTGAATTTTCATGTTTGTAAACGCATTCACGATACAGGAATAAGTCCTAGTGTGGGGCTATTTAAAAAAAAAAAGCAAAACATTTTAATACCTGACATTTTGACACAGGTGGACTGCAATGGCAAAAACCAGGGTAGAATTGTTCGGCAAGCCAATGAGACTTTCTACCAGTGGGGTGATGAAGGTACTTCAGCCGCAGTGCGCCAAGAAACAGCACCCGGGGTCCGTCGCGGCGGCGTCGTGGCGCAGGGCGGCGCGCCGCCGTGCACGCCCTCTGCCGACGACCCCCTCACACTCGAGCTAGAGATGCTCGTTGATTCTAAAGATATCCTTTCCGCTGACACTCTCGTGCGAGCTGATCATCAATCTACATTACGTAAGTTGAAAAAAACTTCCAAAAGCGGTCCAGAGTCTAGAATCCCGATATATGGCAATAGGCTAGCTTCCTATTGCACGGGACCTAATATCGCCGGCGAAAAGTGGGTGCACGCAGTACACCTCGTCCGGCCTCGTTTGGGGAATAGATGGGTGGTGTATATTTGTGTTTTTTTTCTTAAACTTGAGTGTTATCTCCTTGCAACTACAACCCGACTCAGCTTAAAAATAATACTTCCTGTATTATTTAATGGTAGCAAATAACTCAAATCAGTATAACAATACGGTAAAGTTTTAGGGATAGTAATGAGTAATATATTTAAGTTTCACAAATCAAGTGTTAAACAGTATTTAGATCCTTTATATGTAATATTAATTTATTTGATTAAAGTAATTACCCTAAAAATCGCATTAAAATATTTCAAAAGGTTTCCATCTTATTGCAGCTGTCTGTACATTTCATTGCGTCAATTGATCCAAAAGGCGATGTAATCATTATTAATCAGAATTCATCGAAGTATCATGCCGATTTGTGTCGATTGGTTAAGTGATGATAATGAAGTTTAATCTGCAACGTATTAAATGCCAATGTCGAAATAGAATATTGTTCTAATTTAGTTATTTAGGGCGCCTTTAAATTTGACGTAAAGAACCGCGCGGAGGCAGCGCGACTGCAGCGCTGCGGCCGCGCTCCTTGCGAATCCAGATAAATAAAAACCCGCGACTGTTACGCTTTTATCGCGCTGCAGCTGCGTATCAGTTCATCGATCAACTCTCGAATCCAGCGCCAGCAGCGCGGCCGCAGCGTTGCAGCCTAGCTGCCTCCCCGCTGTACTTTGCGGGAAAGTTAAAGGCGCCCTTAGTCTCGTCTTCGCAGCGTGTGTGTGTGTGAAAGATGTACGCTGTTGGCCGCGAGGCCTTTACAGCTTCACCGGACTTAAAGGCGAGCGTGCAACCACTACGCTCTAGCCAGCCAGAAGGGCAAGAGGCGACATACTCGAGACGCCCTCGGTTGGGACAGTCGCTGTAGGGGGACGGGTGCACTACTAAGTGCACCGGTCAACCGCCGGCTATGGGAGGGGATCTACTACTACGTCGTCGTCGTTGCCCGTATTCTGAGCGGAAAGAAGGGATGACAAAGCATCGGGGGAGTCGGTGAGACAATGTCGCGGCCGGCGGTGGCGGCAGGGGTCAGGGGGGAGATCAAAGTCGGCGGTGGCTACGATTAACGGATTCGCATGGGTAGATGCGTTCGCGAAGTGACGTGTTGACGCCTTTTTAATAAAGGCGCGAATAGGTTCGAGACCTAGATCGAAGTGGAGGTCGACGTTCCGTACGAACCAGGGAGCTCCTACGGCTTTACGGAGGAAGCGGTTTTGAACCACTTGGAGTTTATCGATATGAGAGGGGGCCGAATGCCCGAACACAACACACGCATAAGTCATGATGGGTCGAGCGCAAGTTTTGTAAAGTGTCACCTTATTTCTAAGGGACATTTTACTCCGCTTGCAGATTAACGAATGGAGACGACCGAGCACAAATGATGCTCGGTGACGGACCCGCTTGATGTGCGGGCCGAAGGACATGGTACTGTTTAGGGTGACCCCTAGATATGATATACCCCTAGATATTTGTCTACAACATAAAATAAACGTACCGTATCCAACACAAAACATTTTGTAACATAGTCTTCTACAAATTATTAATCTTCATTAAACATATGTATATGTCATATTATTTGAAAATCAGTGCGGCATGGCATGGCGAACAGTTATTTTCATTTTAGTAACATTGTAATCTTATCATAGACATACACTATGATTGCTCGAGTGTGTTTAGTTGTGAAGCGATGACAGCTGATATCTGTCAGATGACTAATCACCAATGATAGATAGTCTATGTAAGATGGCGGACGGCGCCACGTTGTTAGTCTATTAGCAACAGGGCAAGCGCTCGTACGTATCCTAGAGCAGCTAACCTCACTGCATTCCATGTGACTTAATCGCCGGACGAGACCCCAGTGTTATTTCAAGATTTCCTTTATGTTCGGCCACCATGCAGACGACTATGAAAACGAAGATAAATCTACCTTTCACCGCTATCGGCATTGAAACGGCCATCAAGGAAACCTATGCGCCGTTATATACAATAAACATTTGTATCTTGTGTTAAATAAGTTTAATAAGCGTGTGAGCGTTATAACACGCCCCACGATTCTCTAAGCGTATACGGTTATAAAATCGTCTATGTAATCGATGATCAGCCCAGTAACCGGCACCAATATTTAATAAGAACCAGACAAAGCAAGTCACGTTCTGTGTTCCATTTCATAAATATGCATCTAAATAAGAACACGTTCTGCAATCCTGAAATTCAGGATTTTGCCTGTGTAACATTCCCAGCTTATTTACATTCGAATACATAAACAACGATCCTTTCCGAATAGAGTTAGCTGTATGCTGTAGGTTCGTACAGTTCGTACAATCGTATAACCAGTCAATGCTTAAAGTTGTAGGAGTCTTACAACTAGGAAGGAACTTCGATGGAGAAGGAGATTTTATTCGAATGTACAGTTGGGGCCGGACGGTACCTATGAAAAATAAATAAAGTAGATGCATAGAGTTATTAGGGGCAAGACATTTCGTTAGAAGAATACTGACATACTCTGCTAGGTACCTCCTATATTAGTGGGTATTCTTTGAAGGATTTTCCTCACATAAATTTCCATTCGGTCCTTCAAATTTTCTGTGTATTGATAATATGATGTGCGTGCGTATGTTTAATGTTTATACGTGATAACATAGTCACTAACTCACTATTGTTTGTCATATTAATGTAGCGGAAGACATCAAACAGAGTGACGGGGCAATGGTGTGTGTGCATGAGCTTCTTCTCGTGGCTCTAGCGCTGGCGTGGCTCGCTGTGCAAGTACTGCTGCTGCTGGGCTGCTGTGTGCTCGTCAAGAGGTACCTACTTATTCATGTCATTACCTAGAGCGTCTTAAAATTTAATTTTAATTATGTTTATTTTCTTCACTTACCATTTATATGTACTTTACCCATACTTAGTTTATCAGAAAGTGGGTGTCTGTGCAACAAAAGTTTTGGAAGAGAGTTAAACTAAAGATAGAAAATACACCTTTGTTTCTGGGATGTGTGAAAATGATGTCCTATATCTTTTGTGTAATATAAACAAAATCCAGGACATACAACGAAGTTATAACGATACGCCCAGGACAAAATTGTTCTGCAACGAAAGTTAACAATATTGAAGAATATAAAGTCGACTTTGTATAGGAAATTGTTTAACAGCAACTCCTTATTAACTTCAACAAACTATCCTCAATCTAAGAATAGCTACAATCGCATTAATATAAATATGTAACCATCCAGATACCGCAACTTGGCGGAGCTGAGTATGCAAAAGGACTATCATTCGTTCGACAACGTGGGCTTCGACACCGGCTCCACCCACCGCCGTGTGCACTGGCCTGACCAGCACATCGACATCCTGCACGCCACCTAATACGCCTTTACAGAAAATCCGAGTCGAAAATCGCCTCCAATTGTTATAGATGAAGCTTTGTACAGAATTGTGAATAATATAAATTGTTTAATGGTTTTTGTAGATTTTTTATCACAAGAAACTAGTAACCTTTATAAAAAGGATTTTGTTTATTATATGTAGCTTCGAAGTTGCTATTATTTGTAAAGTCTGGTTTCTTATTGAAAATATTGAAGTACGTATACTAAACGTCTCGACTCACGTGAACCTGGTGCACTAAAACATATCATCCGCATATTATTACGGTGAGTTTCACTCAAATTCTCCCCCAATAGTTTTTTTGTTTGCATTCCAAATCTTACCAAAAATGCTGAACTGTTTTCCTCGCTGGGCCTTGGACACAAAGTCTGCGGGAGCGAGGCGCTGGCGGCGTAAGCGCGGGGCGCGGCGCGTTTCAATGCAATACATTTATATGGAACTGGCCTCGAAGGGGGAGCGGGCGCCGAGCGGCGTACGAGCGGTGCGTACCAAGCTAGCGGTGCCCGCGCATCTGCATTGACATAGTGTTGTTGAGTTGTAGTATTCTTTTTTGCTTTTTAACGACCGAAGTTTCTAAATGTCCGCCGACATGTTGGATCAAATTACTACAATCATTTTTGACAGAATTTTATTTGATAGATTTGCTTCCTCGCCCGGTTGTAGAAATTTACATCTTCTTTTGCCCACAATAAATCAAACTTTAGGAAGGAATTAGTGTCCAAAGATGTTGTCGTCGCAGTTTAGATATTTTGTTCGCGAACAAAGATACTAACTTCGACGCCGTCCCGCTCCCGCTGACTTCGTGTCCGAGGCCTTAAGGTACGGCCAAACCAAAGCGTTCAGCCGTGGCTGTGGCGCACGGTGGCGATCAGCTCCTGCAGGTATATTTGTATGCACGCGCTATATGGGCGGCGTCTGCACGCGAAATCGTAAGGAGATACTAATCGCCACCGTGATCGCCACCGGGGACGCCACCGCGGCCGCAGTTGAACACTTTGGCTTGGCCGTACTTTTAGACCTCGTGATCGCTATGCACATTAATCGCCACTAGACCAAAGAAGCAGTCCAAATATATTTTTAATAATTGTATATTCGACGTACAACAAGGACGCTACATTATATTTTGCATACGACTAGAGAGAAGGCTTCTTGAAAATTAAATTGATTAGGTAGGCATAGATTCATGTATGATGTTTTTAATGAATGCTTTCAGATAAGTCTGGCTCGTTTTGTGTGCTTATGGATTTACTTAGTGCCGTTGTGTAGTGTAGTAATTTAAGCATAATATAAATATGAGTTTGAATGATTTCTTTTAGTAAAATATTTTTCTAAGAAACAATTTTGTAAGTTCCGTAGTGAGATTCCGTAGTGAATGGGTGGATATGACAAAACTGTTGTAGTGTCAGTGTTATAGTTCGAGAATGAAGTGAATAATTATAAATAAATTATTGTACAGCACATTACGCTATTTTATTTAATCATTAAATTAAGTAGATAGTTTAATTAGGTCTGGAGCCGTGGGTCCCTAAAGCTAAGGCAAAGGATGATACCCTTTAAGTGAGCACAATACACGCGTTTTGGTAAAATAAAGCAGAACTTAGCGGACATTATCTCATTTGTTTGCACACCTATACGAGACAAGTTCCATTTTTATCAAGTAGCAGTTTAAATCATAAAAATAAAATACACGATTACTGTACACATTACTTTATATTTTTTTTTACATTTTACACATACTCTGTATTAGTGTGTTTACAGTACATTTCATTTTCTTTGCAAAAAATTAATAAAAAGTCTAAAACTTTAAAAAAAGACATCATTGAAGCATTGATTTATCTATTTTGTTTTCGTTACGTTAGTACCACTTTAGCATCATAAAACGTTGGGAAAGCCATCTTATTGTCTTAATAGAAATCGTATGGGATAGTCTGCGAACATAGATCAGTGTAGGTAACCGTCAATTATTTTCTAGTCAGGCACTAGTTATATGTAGAGCTGATATTGATTTTGTCAGGTTGCAGGTTCGCGGACACGTCTGTCATTTGCATTCTTATTTTGTCTATGGCGTAGAACCTGCATTTCACACGTATGGAATACGCTGCACTAACATCCAATATTACTGAACACGCAGGCTATCCCGCTCACGCTCCATATATAAAACAAGTATGAGTATATTAGTATGCTTCTTAATCGTTACGCAGAATTGAGGCCATGAGAACTAGAGTCGCCTTTTAACAAAATTAATGTATGCCATTCTAGTTTTAATAAAAACTACCAGTTGGATGTCGTCCATTAATCACGTGACGTTTTTAGCAACTATTTAAACCTCCCCTCCCCTCTGGCGATACGTAGTGAGGTCTTAGACTTCTTCTCTCCCACCTACCCAAAATCACGAGTATTGTTTGGTACAAAGTATCTTCAAATTATCAAGGCGAGTCGAGGTTACGCGCCGCTTTCCAGTTAAGAAATCGCGCGATCAACAAAAATAAATACAGGTAATATCTCACAATACCCCCGCCCCACCCCCTGGTCCACTTGTGATATTTCGTGATTTTTTCGGAATCCACTCCCTCCCTTTCGATCCTCACGTGATCAATGGACGATTGCTTATTTATAAGAAAAATACTCGTTTCTTTTTAATATTGTTAGGCTACTTTGGTTCTCACCATGGAAATATTATTAGTAAGACACTAAAAGTCATAGCCGCGTGAACTTGTCGCCACACATGTGTAAACATTATCACAAAATGCTTCAGCTAGTACCTAACCAAGTGCATTAATGTAGCGACTAAAATTGGTATCATACAGCAAATCCACAGCGAAAAGTCTTCCAAAACTTGTAATTACACTTATAAGGAATTACATCCGAAAGTTTTTTTACTCCAAAGCGGCGACAGTAGTTTTGAGTGCTTTATTATTACGATTTTCTGGAGTTCTAACCATGAAGCAAACGTAAAGAGGAGTTATAAAATTTTCCTATACAATCAAGCGCGATACTGCTCGGGGTGGCGCGGGATGGTGCGGACTTTACACCCCACTTACTTCTGTATTTGCTATGTAGCCGAGAATTAACGACACCCACCGCGATGACGTTAGGGCTTGGAAGGCACAGCTTACAGTTGCTTAGGCCGCCTCCTCTTTATAGCTCACCGCAATGACGTCATGGCCTAGTTGGAAAACACAGTGCACAGGTGCTAAGGCTGACTTCTCTTTATATTTGCTTCATGGTTCTAACGGCCGTTGTTGCTGGTTTCTCTGGTTGTGATTATTGCGTGGCGTTGGGTGGCGCGGAGTGCGGCGGCGGCGCGGACAGCGGCGCGGGCACGAGGGGCTGGCGCGAGCCGCGCGGTGCCGCCTGGCGCACGCTTTGCCGGTTGGACGCCGCGTTGTAGTGGTACCCGTCGAACTTGTCCGACGAACCCGCGGGCGGGAATGTTGCTGTACCCATGTACATTATCTGAAAACATGGATAAACACATTGAGTTATGTACTAGACAAACTATGTCAAACAAAAACATTTTTTTTTAATGAAGCCCCTCACTAGGATTTATTCCTGTGTCGTGGGTGCGTTTACACACATAAAAATTCACATACACAAATAACCAGATCGAAACAAATAATTGTGGATCGCATAAAGATTTGTCCCGTGCGGGAATCAAGCGCGCGACCATATAACACAGTGGGCGGAGCGACTTAAGCCCTTAACCACTGCGCTAAATCGTCCGTCGAAATGGCGCGCAACTTAAGGCAGTACGGTCAAACCAACGCATTCAGCCACGTCCGCTGTGACGTCCTCGGCGGTGATCACGAAACGATCAGTATCTCCCTATGATTGCGCGTGCAGACGCCGCCTAGATAGCGCGTACAGGACGCAGAACACGTTGTTGTGAACATTTCCATGCAAATATTACTGCAGGAGCCGATCGACACCGTGCACGCCATCGGAGACGCGGCTGGACGCGTTAGCTTGGCCGTACCTTTAATGACTGCGGGGTTAGCAGGGATGTTTTGTTTTCTTAGATAATAAATTCTTTTGTTTCTGAAGTGGTTTAAACAGTATCTCAGTGCACATTAAGACATATTTTTTAAATAAAACTTAGCACTCGAACGTGTCACGTCGGCGACAAGGGCTTGGCACAAAGTGAGTGTATGTACTCAGCTTTTGCAACAAAACAGTAGTTGAGGTGTCTTAAGTCTTCTCTACAACGAAGTACATAATAACTCAATCACAAATACAATAAGCACAAACACAGCCTTGTTATCCAAAACTTCGCATAGCTGGAGGTCATTGTAAACTCGCCAAAATGTTAATTCATCACATGTTTGTAAATCTTTGTTTCCTTGTATCGAGTTTACAATAACACTGCGCAAATTCATATTAATATTATAAATTCGAAAGTACCTCTGTTTCTGTCTGTTTGTCTATTACATTTTCACGCCCAAACCCCTGAACAGATTTTGATCAAATTTGGTAGGTACATAGATTTTATCCAGGGGAAAGACATAGGCTAGATATTGTCCCCAAAAAAAAAACTTTGGGTGTAAATATACGCCTGTAAATAACGCAAACGAAGTTGCGAGTTCAGCTAGTAGTTTATCATTTTAAAAGCCGATTCTTTGTTAACATAATCAGTAAAAATAGTCATCTTTCAATGTATTCTGGGCTTTTTTGTATTATGCAAAGGGATGCCCTTAGAGTGGTTTGTGGATCACAATTAGGTGGTCCATACATGGTTTGAAATAGCCACCTGAATTATCCGATCATTCAAATTTCACGAAATTTCAAACAGAGTGGTTATAAGTTAAGTATCTTACTATATAATATTGGCAACAATAATCACTAAGGCATCTCAATATTTTGCATAGCAACCATACTCACTCGCTTAAAAAAGCTAAGAATATTAGCAGGAAGCCCATTAATCACTAAAAAAAAAATCCGTTGGTTCGGGCATATAGAAGTAATGCCCGAAAAAAGAATGACAAAACTGATATACAATGCGAAAGTGGAAGGATGTAGGTACCGGGGAAGACCTAGATTATCTTACCATGACCAAATAAACCGGGTTTTATCTGAAGGACAAGTCAGGAGTCTCCGCAACCGGCGAGCGTGTATGAGACGAACTATGAGAGTGTAGGAAGCCAGAGAGTTATGTAAGGAAAGAACCTGTTGGAACTCTGTACTCTCTGCCTACCCCGTAAGAGATCTGGCGTGATGATATAGATAGATAGATAGAATAATAAATGCCTAGCTATACCTGGGGCTTGTATCCATCAGGACCGGCTTCGTACTCCACTAGCTGCATTCTACCGTCAGGCAGAAGCACGTGGTATGAGCCGCTGGCGTGGTCCTCCTTCCTCTTCTCGTTGTGCCCAAAGTCGAGACTCACTGCGTTGTCTTGCACATCGTACGAAAAGTCGTAGTTAGCTGGCAACTGGGAAACCAAATAAACCTAATGTTATTAGCGTGAAGGTAGATAGGTACCTAAATAATATACGACAATCCTTACGACCATGCCTTGGAGAGCTAGTATTATAAGACATTTACGACGGCATTTCCAAAAGTGGAAAATTTAATTTTGTAATAGTAATAGACAGGGTCTTATCTGATGGACAAGTAATGAGTCTCAGTAACCTGCGAGTGTGTATGCGATGAACTATGTGAGTGTAGGAAACTAGAGAGGTCTGTAAGAAAAGAACCTGTTGGAACTCTGTACTCTCTGCCTACCCCGCAAGGGATCTGGGGGAGTACATAGATAGATGAAATAAATTGTAATGTCTGTACTTACCGTTGGCTCTGCTATTTGCTTCTTGCCACTGCCTATTTTTGGTGGTAGATATTCTTGTGCAAAAACGTTTGACCATAATGAGATCGTCAATACCGATACCTGAAATTCACCAAATATTTAATAAGTTCTTATCCTTCCGAAGACGTTTATCACATTTTTGCTTCCGCTTAAATAGAATTGAGGTATAAAATACTCACACAAATTATTCTCCACATTTTAAGAAGTTCAGTGATCCTTCAGCTGTGGGGTTTGGGATGGGTTTGGGACAAATGAGCAGCGGCGAGATGTTTATAAACTGACGGGACTGCGGTTCGTGTCGCACCGCCCCTATTGCATTTTTCATTAGCAAGATGCACGAACTTACGAAAATTTCGAAACGCATCTAATTTTGCGAGTTTGGTGCAACGAAGAGTACCTACGCAGTAGGTAAGTGCGCACTTGGCGGAATTAGGTCATGTTGGCGCTTTATTCTTTCTCCTTACCCCGTCTCAAAGATTATAGTGTGATGGAAGGTATATTAGAGCCTGCTGATAATGTGCATTGTGACGCCTGTAGGTATATGGGATAGTTGGTAATTTAATGAATAACACTTTTTTAAGTCCAGTTTCATTATATATTATTTTATGCCCCTTGTGAATGGAGTTGTTGTTTTTATATATCCCCTTTTTTGATGTTCTTTGTTTTTTATACTTTGATCTATGTCTGCGTATTAAATAATATAATTTTATATTAAAAGACTTACTCAAAACTAATTCTAATGTCGTCTTATTTTAACCGCAGATTTTAATAATTAAAATTATAATTATTTCTAGACTTGTTTCTGCCCGCGACTTCGTTCACGGTGACTTTAGATAGGAACCTTTTTCCGGGATAAGTCCTAAGCGTTAATCCAGGTAATAAACCAGCTGTGTTCCAAATTTCATCCAACTCCGTTCAGCCTTTTATGCGTGATTAGGTAACAAGCATCTAAACATACAAACTTTCACATTTATATAGAATATGTAGGTACTCCGAAAAAGCTGAGGAATGTTTGACTGCAGCTCTAGGCAAACTTGGGAAGTATTAAGATGTAAACGGTCTCAGGCCTAATCCATCTAAAACTCTAAATTGTAGGTACGTTCCATCGTCGAAGCCGGCTAGCTGTCGGAGCTCTAAATATCACTTGGCGTGGAGTAAATATCGAGCACTGCAACCACCCGAAATATCTGGGGTCATGTTAGACAGATCACTCACATATAATCCTTATTGCCATAAGACCAAAATTAAGGTTGGATCAAAAATAACCTACTCCGCCGACTGACAACGACTGCATGGGATACATCACTTAACGTCCTCCGAACAACGGGTATGGTGATTTGCTTCACTGCTAGAGAATACACGTGTCCGGTGTGGCACAGGTTGGCACAAGCTAGGCTCATTGATGTTGCACTAAACGATACCTGTTGCATTGTCACTGAATGCCTAAAGCCGTCTCCACTAAACATGATCTTCCCCCTAGCAGTCATAACGCCACCTGAAGTTCGGCGAGATGTGGCTTGCGCCAATAGAAAAGTTAAACCAAGATTCTGACCCATGACGCCGCAAAAGCTTTCTGAAGTTCACTCAGACCCTGCAGAATCTCTCAACAACGGCCAGTCTTAGACAATGGAGGAGAAGGAAACCCACCACCGCCTTACTTTGTCAGGAGCAACTACCCCCTGGCCACCAACTACCATGGCCGGTGTGGAAATTATTAAATCGACTCCGCACTCAAGTAAATAAGTAGGCAAAATTTGCGCACATAGGGGTTCGGAGATCCAAATTTAGCAACCTGCGACTATGGTGCGACCTCAAAGACCTATGTCGCACCTGCTAGTCTGCCCCTTTTGCCCCATCACCTGTACAAAAGCAGACTTGAACACAACCCCAAATGTCGCTATTGAGCTAGCCAATCACTTAGCGGGACAAATATGAACCATTGACACGAAAAGAAGAAAAATACCTATCTGTGTTGAATGTGTTTGTTGTTATAATAACGGACGACAAAGCTCAATGGTTACGAGCTAAAACCCCTCCAACCACTGAACCGAGTGGTCGCAGGTTCGATTCCCGCACGAGGCAAATCTTTGTGTAACCCACAAACATTTGTTTCGATCTGGGCATTTATGTTGTAAATTACATGTTTGTAAACAGGTACAGAAATAATTAAGAAATATGTTTTTTAAGGAACCATGGAAATATTACTATTTTCTAGGTATAAAGTTCTCTAAACTTTGGTTCTCAAACAGCCCACCTAGGCCTTAGAAGAATAAAGGTTGTGATTGGTAAGTTTGCTACTGATGATAGACTTATCGATCTATGTTATTGTAAATGTTGTTTCACATTTTTTTATTATAAGTTGCCCTTTTCGAAATAAACAGGAAGTAGTCCTTTTCTACTACATGGTAGTATAGGTATTACCCGCAATGAGATATTGATTTTCTCATTGTGGAATTAAAATCGATCAATTTGAAAACCTTACTTTTAGGTTAGTTAGAAAAGAAATGGATTTCAAAACCATCGTTTTCGTAACACAGGTTCTATAATGACATGGCAATTCCGATTCACTGGCTGTTATGGTTTAAAGGGCTACTACCCAAGGCCATAAAATTAATAAGAAATATATTTGCTGTCAAAGTGACGACGTCAAAAATGACATTGACATTTCCCTAAATCAAGTTGAGCACGCGAAATTGAAAGAGCGTGAAAGGAAATTAATTATGAAACTGATAACACATCGAAAGTGATTGTATTTATACTAAAGTGCGAAGATATTAATTAAAATGAACTCTATTTTGAGAAGTAGGAGTAGTTTTCTGTGTCGTGCTTTCAACACTTCTGCTGTACGGCAATGTGCAGTGCCTCCCAAGAAACCGAAGCGGTTTACCTCGGCAATAACATGGAAGTCCATGACAGCCACGGCGCTGGTCGGAGGGGGGCTCACAGGGTTCGTGATGTATGTTAGGAAAGAAAAGCAGGAAGCTATAGATCGAGAGAGAAAACGGCAACTTGGAAAGGCTAAAATCGGTGGTGACTTTGAATTGGTTGACTCAGAAGTAAGTTACTAAATTTTGTATATTGTTGTATATTTTACCGGCATGTAGCTTCCGCAGTAAACAATGTACCTACTCTCATTTACGTCCATGTGACATGTTAAACTTTTTTAGAATTTTTACTTAGAACATTTATTTCTGATAATCATAGAAAATATACCTGGCCCACCAGAGTATATTTTTAAATAATATTGTGTGTAAATTGTGAATAATGTTTTAATAAGTAACCTTCAAAATTGTTATAAAATATTTAATTTGTTATGTGGTTTTAGGGAAAAATGGTGAAAAGTACAGACTTCCTGGGCAAATGGATGTTAATATATTTTGGATTCACCCATTGCCCTGATGTTTGTCCAGATGAGTTAGAAAAATTGGCTGAAGTAGTTAATATGCATGGTATGTAATGTCTACACTAAATATTATCCTATAATTATTGTTAATTATATTATAGCATAACCAATTAACTTCAACATTTTATTTCAGATAATGATAAGTCAATGCCACCATTACAGCCTGTTTTCATATCAGTAGACCCTCAGAGGGACACACCTGAGTTAGTTGGAAAGTAAGTTTTCCCTTTTTTTATTCACTTAACATGTCCTTCACACATCTCCATATATGTGCACGTGAACATAAACAATCCAGACTACATGAGTGCATGTTCTTTTTCTGTGACAATGGTTTAAATTTGTCCCACCAAATAAGCAGACTTTCTAATTAAGTGCATCATGCAGTATGAATAGATCATAAAGAGTTGTTAAATTAAATAACAAAAAAAGTTGCTTCTAAACAGAGATGGGCATAATGTAATCAGATTAATAATGGAGGTATGTAAGGAAAGAACCTGTTGGAACTCTGTACTCTCTGCCTACCCCGCAAGGATAACATAGATAGATAGATTAACCACCCCCCCGCTTGGGGAATATAGGAATGATGGTCTATTAATGATTAACTATTACAATTACATTTTATAGTCTGCAACAATTATGATTAGACTTTTAATCTTGAATCATGATTGAATATTACAAGATACAATCATAATCATTAATCTGATTACATTTTGCCTATCTCTGTTTCTAAATTACATATTTTAGCCTTATCAACTAAATACATTATAGGCCCTTGGTAACAACAAACAATATTGAAGTTATTTGTTAAACATATTTAATGTATTATTAATGAATTGTCCTTTTTTAAGGTACTGTAAAGAGTTTTCACCTCGTCTTCTTGGCTTAACTGGTACCAAGGAACAGGTACAAAAGGCCTGCAGGTCTTATAGAGTGTACTTCAGTGCAGGTCCACAGGATGTAGACAATGATTACATTGTAAGTGTTCTTACATATTGTGTTTTATTTTCATGGTTTTAGTCCCTGCATGGGACAAATCTTTTGAGTTACCTACAGTGTAGTGAATGCAACAAGTATACTATTATTTCAAGAATGGGGCACACTAAAAATGTAAGCTCAATGCTCATTGATATTCTGTTAAAATATGGCTCTTGAAGGTTTTTTTTTCTTTAAAATGTGAATGAGTTTACATACATAAGAATTATACCACACAAGCACCCAGACTAAAACAAATATTTCTGGATCATACATGGACGACCCATGCAGGGACTGAATCGGAAATTACTTGATATGAATTATATCTTTTTAATGAAATCTTATATATCTAATATTATAATAATATTTACATACATATTCAATAATATAACAGAGAAGAAACTGTCCCACTGTTGGGCACGGGCCTCCTCTCAGACTGAGAGGATTCAGGCTTAAAGTTGACCATGCTGGCCCAGTGCGGGTTGGCGCACTTCACACACCTTCGAGAAACTCTCAGGCATGCAGGTTTCCTCACAATGTTTTCCTTCACCGTTAAAGCTAGTGATAGTTAATTTTGAATACGCACATGCTTTCGAAAAGAAAGAGGTGCATGCCTGGGTTTGAACCTTAGACTTTTGACTTTGCAGTCCAATGGTCTAACCACTATCACTGCTTCACCATTTATATAATATTATCCAAATACTTATTTGTAATATGCAATTACCTATTTTTTTAAAGGTGGACCATACAATCATTATCTATCTGGTGAACCCGGATGGTGAATTTGTCGACTACTATGGCCAGAATAGGAACTCTAAAGAGATCCATGAATCAATGCTTGTCAACATTAAGAAATATGAAGCAGCAAAGAAGAGTTCGTGGTTTTAAAATGAACTTTGCATTTAAGTAGTGATAGATATTATTGTTCCAAAGTATTTTTGTTTAAGTAAAATAAAGAAAATTATTACTTTATTCATGGCTTTTATTATAAACACCGTCACGCCTATATTCCCCAAGCGGAGGTGGCAGAGGTGTACTGAGTACACCCACTTTTTTCCGACGATGTGAGGTCCCATGTAATAGGGGGAGAGCCTATTGCCATATACTGGGCACAATTCCAGACTCTGGACTCATACTGGGAAGTTTTGACGTTAGAGAAACTTCATTTGTCCTACCTAGGAGTTGAACCCAGGACCTCATGATCACCAAGCGATGCGCTTTGCCACTAGACCAACGAGGCAGTATGGTAAGACGTATTTAAAATAAAATCCAAGTATAATTTAGATATTTATTTAACATAATTTGAACTTTAGAAATTAGCGGTCATTTTGCTAGTAATCTTACTAATAGTAACCTGCCCGCCGGAACTATGTATTTGCACTAAACTTTGGTCCAAGTGGTACACCTTAACTGTGGTACCCTCGAGGTTCGACGTCGAAATACTAACTTCACCCTCGTTCACAGTAACCAAATTCATGTCATTATCGTTGTTAATATCGTTACTTACAATATTTACGTCGTTGGTATTCACACACATGTCGCTTTGGTAATTATTATTTTGGCTATTATCAACTACTAGATATTCGGTTTTCGGGTTACTGTCATCTTGCACCACTAGTTCCCCTGTAACCTCTAGTGGTACTTCATGAGATCCCTGTATCGGAATAGTGCTTAAAATCTCCGAATTATCCTCAGCATTACCAGTCGCGGTTGCTTCTTCATGTTGTTTGTACACAACGTTGGTATGTAAAATTTGTTCGTAATTGTTCGAAGGTCGTCCATCTTTCTTATCTTTTGACTGGTGTAGTTTTAGGTGCTTGACTAGATGAGATCTTGTTGCGCATTTCTTTGGACATAGAGCGCATTCAAACGGCTTTTCCCCTGAAAACAAAATGAAAAGGTGATAATTGTAATATATAATTGTGTTCTTCTTGTATTGCGTTTGGCAAATAAATGTTTTCTTTCTACTTTTGCATACTTTTGATGCCGAGACTTCTGAATTTTCTATTAAATCTATTGGCACCGTACGATGGTACTTTTGACAGCTTTACATTGTCTATTGCCATGAGCTTGCATATGTCAAACGTGTCTGTATTATTATAGTGTGACAGGGATCTTTTGGCCTATAGATGGCATTGACAGGAGGCATTGGTGGGAAATTAGGGCCAACATTTAATAAAATTTCCCTACTTCCAAAGAAGTATTTCAATAAGTTGGTCCGCAAGGTTACAAATTAGAAAAATAACTAGGGTAAATTTCATAGCTAATGGCAACTCTGCGGCTATCATGAAGTGACATTTCCTTCGATGACAGCGTTTGTTCGATTTTGACCGCGGGCTAAAAGATCCTTGTAGGACTGTATTGACAATTGTAAGCCGACAAAAGTGCCATCTTATAGTGTCGAAAGTTAAGTAAAATAAGAAAAGGCGAATCTAAAGAAATACGCCTAGTATGCGGGCTATTAAAGATTGTTGTAGTGAAATGTAAACGTTTGGAATATTATGTGTTGTGATGGATATACTATAAGCATGCACTTATTGTATTGTTGATACGAATGCCTCCGACAAATAACATGGTGGTATCGTTGTTCAAATTTACCAGTATGTATTCTGCAATGGTCGCGCAGGCCCGCGGCAATGGCGAACTTCTTTGGGCAAACCGTGCACGCGAAGGGACGTTCGCCCGTGTGCAGCCGCATGTGAACTTTAATGCTCTTGTGCGCGAATCTACATCAAAAACATCGAGGAATATTACAGACTAAACTAAGGCTTGATCTGAGAGTCGAATTTGAGGTGAGACAAATCTTTGTATGGCCAATAATGGGCCTGTCGAACAAAGACGTCGGCATACAATAATAAAATATTTTACTGGTTAGTCCTAAGAACATGCTCGACGTTTTAATGTTTTTCCGAAACTTACATGAGCACAATAAATAATTGCTAATTTTTCTGCTTTGGCAACCCAGTCTACGCATTCGCTACACCGTAAGTCGCTCTGTAAAGTTTATTAATAAGTTCTCACGCGTAGTTTAAACTATAATTTACGACATCGAGACTTGCACATCGTGTATATATCGGCTTGGAGACACACCATACGAACTTAGTTCGAAGGCAATTAGGTCTTAAATGCCAATGCCTATGTACTTTCTGTATGTGTTATTCATATTTGTAAACGAACCTACGATACATTTATAGTGTGGGGAATGTTTCTTTTGAGAAAAGGAAAGCTTTAAAATGTATTTTAAATATTATAATGGGGCTTCGCTTGCTTTCAGATGTCGTATAAACCTCGCTCGCTTCGCCATGTCTGAACGAGTGAAATGACGTAACAAGACGTCTTGTTATCATGAATGTAATAATTCACCAGTGCCACCACCAATCCACAGTGCCATCTCCAAGTACCTGTTGTGACGATACGTCTTCAAAAGATGTCGATTACTCACGCTTTTCCGCAAATATTACAACTGTACGGACGTTCTCCGGTATGCGTCCGCTCGTGGGTCTTAAGCGAAGATCCCGACGTGAATTTACGATCGCAGAAGGAGCACGCATATGGACGTTCACCTGCACGAAGAAAAAACAATGTAAATAAGAACATTGTACGTTGCCTCTCTGTTAACTGCCTCGTTGATCCCTTGCAGGGTAGGCAGAGTACAGAATTGCAACAGGTTTTAGTTGGTCTAGTGGCGAATAATTTGCGTAGCGATCACGAGGTCCTGAGCTCGAATCCAAGGTCGATCCAAAATGTAATTTATTTGGCTTACTTATGTAAGTTCAGTGACAATGCAATAATATGGCACGACGGAGCTGGTCTGCTGATGGCGTAAGAAGGTAGCCATAGGAACATGTTAACCAGATGGTTTTCAGGGTCTGATGCTGAAGCCGAATGACGGCCAATGGAACCACCTTTTTTATTAAATTAAAATTATTCTTCCGTGGCTCATGCCAAGATGCTCTACTGTTTCCAACATATCACTCCTCCGATCAAATAGTGTCACTTAAAATTGTTTCTTTTTGCAAGTTGCGGAAACTCGCGAAATCGCCTTAAAACGCCATAAGGCAGCGGCCGAGAGTATATGAAATGAAATTTAAAAAGAAAAAGAAATTTATTTTAAAATTTTAAGTGACGATTAAATTATTTACTAATATTTATATACCAATATTATATTATTTTGCTGAGTTGTACAGTAAGGTACCTACAGGATTTATATTATATAAACCATATTAACGTAATCTATACATTCGTGCTGATCGCCGTTAATCCCCTGGTCCCCTGGTGTATCTTCAAAGTTCAAAGTTTAATACCGATGTCGTTAAAATGGGACCACCTCGAAACTATACTAAACCCAACGCAAAAAGAATCATCAACCTCAGTTCATAAATAAAGACGTTAAAAAAACACAGACGAATTGTAAACCTCCTCCTTTTTTGAAATCGCTTAATATTCTGATTATTTCTATGGCAAGGTTGATGATTCTTTTTGGTTGGTTATAGGGTTGACGTAATACACATAATATCTCAATCTACGCATTCGTATTGTTTGTCATTAAGGGGTTCCCTGGTGTATATATATTAAAAGTCCAAGGTCCAATACCCATGAGGGGGACCAAAAAATGGGCCACCTTGAAGCTATACTGAACCCAATGCAAAAATAATCATCAAAATCCGTCCAGAATTGACGGAAATATCGGTGAACATACATAAAAAAAAAGTTACGTACAGACGAACGTAGAACTTCCTCCTTTTTGAAGTCGGTTAAAAATGTGTTTTTTTTTTTAAATTAGTAGCCTAATATTCAAAAACAATAAAATAATAGAATTATGGCGCTATTTGAGCGGAGGTGCGATATGTTTACAGTGGTAATAGCGATGTATAGGCCCCAATATCAGCCTATACTGGTGATATTGTACGACAGCGCTGCAGTATTTATCCCTCAACCATGTTTTATTCTTCCACATCAAGTAATTCTGGTGAGGGTATAACACGTCTCTTTTCTAGTTACTTTACGTGTACTATGACCATAGCGAATCTTATCGCTCTATTCGTTACCTGAGCAATATTGAAGTTTATGACCATGACCAGTACTGCATTCTCTCCAGAATCTAAACAACAATATCGCCTGGTCCTGACTCTGTTCCAGCACTATTTTGGTCTAAATGTGCCAAGGTGATATCAAATCCTGTTACCCTTCTTTTTCAGCACTCCTTAAACGAGGGTGTAATGCCCAAAATATGGAAATCGGCCTTCTTTACACTTATTCATAAAAAAGGTGCTAAGAATAAGGTAGAAAACTATAGGCCCATTTCTAAACTTTGCATTATAGCTAAAGTGTTCGAGCGGATAATTTATAAACATATCTATGAATCAGTTACGACCACCCTTATTTAACCGCAGCACGGGTTCATTAGAAGTAGATCAATTATTTCCAATTTGGTCGTTTTCAATGATTTTTTGTCAAGTAATATGGACAACGGAAATCAAGTTGACCATACTTTACTATTGAATTAATTATTTGTTTCAGGGATTTGTGCTAATCTATTAAAATGTTTTGCGTCATGTGTTCCTAATAGAATCCAAGCTGTTGTACTTAATGGATTCTCAACTGATTGGACAAGGATCTCATCAGGAGTTCCTCAAGGATCTTTACTAGGTCCTCTCCTTTTCATAATATTCATTAATGATATTTCCTCATATTTCATTAATTCTAATTTCCTTTTATTCGCTGATGATATGAAAGTCTATCGTGTATCAAATAACATAAGTGATGCAATGAGCCTTTAAGAAGACCTGAATAGGTTGGACTCATATTGCCTAACTAACAAATTATATCTGAATGTATCCAAATGTTTTTCTATTAGTTTTACCAGAAAACGATATATCTTTAGTAATATTTATAAATAAAACGATACAACGTTGGAGGTCGTTAATGTTGTCAAGGATCTTGGAGGAATTCATGACAGTAAACTACTCTTTGATGGACATGTTGAATCTTTGGTTTTTTAATTCGTGTCACTAAGCCATTCAAGAAGATAAAAATTATAACGACTATTTTTTGCGCCTACGTTCGAAGCCATCTTGAATATGCTTGTCAGATTTGGAATCCAGCCTACGCCTATTTGTATTAACAACTTTGACAAGATACAAAAAAGATTCATCCGATACCTTGGTTTCAAATTCAAACTACCTGATTCAGATTATCACCAGCATTGTTTTAGGCTACACCTCTTACCACTTAATCTTCGTAGTTCCATTGCCGATATTTGTTTACTCTTAAACATTGCACAACACAAGGTCGATAGTCCTGATATCCTCTGCAATATCAAGCTCAATATACCAACCAGATTTTTACGTAAGAATGATCTTCTTTTTGTACCATCCTGTTGCAGTAATTATAAACGTAACAGTTTTTTACCTAGGGTTTTTCGTTCGTTAAATCATGACGCACGGTTCGATCTATTTTGTAGTAATACTCAACCTTTTAAAAATATTTTAACTAAGGAACCCTCAGTGCTTCTGTAACTATTTTCTTTTTTAATAATAGGTTCATCAAGTATTTTTACGTAGTTTAATTTTCCATATAACTTGAATATTTTATTTCAGCATTAGGTATTACTTTTTAATAATACTGTATCATTATTTTGTCCTTAGTCTACCAAGTTTTCCTTCCATATGTAGCTTGTAAATAGCACCTAGCTAACTAAGTAGCAAGATTTCCTTGTAAAAATAGCCGTTAACTCTCCTAATAAAATAAAATACTGCCCACTTCTGGGCAAAGGCCTTCGCTCACAAGTCGAGGTGAGAGAAATCAGGTTAAACTCACCACGCGGGCCCAGTGCGGATTGGTGGAGGCAGGTTTCTGGTCACCTCGGCTTAAGGGCTACCACAATAAATGATAACGGGGTACTAACGGCGTAAGGTGCCTTCCGAAGCACGGAGACGCTCGAATATGAAAATGTCGCAACGATCACCCATCTCAGGGCGACCAAGTCGAACGCTGCGTAACCTTGGTGATCGGTAAGAACACTACGGTCGCACAACGCTACGAGCGCCGCAGCTAAATTATTAAAATAAACTATTAGGTTACCTGTATGCGTGCGCATGTGTAGCGTCATGTTAGAGTTTTGTATGAAGCTTTTCCCGCAGACGGAGCAGATGTACGGCTTCTCTCCCGTGTGCGTGCGGTGGTGCGTGTTGCGCGTCGACTCGTGGCGAAAACTATCGAAATTTACATATTGAATAAATACGCAAACTATACGTTGGAAAAGGCATACTTTTTTAACATCTATAACAGCTCTTTCACTCAGTCCCGCCCTAATCTTCTTCAGGTCCCTAGCGGTGCTGTCTTACAAATAGTTTTAAAACACCTTGCGCGGAATAGGTAGACAATGTATAAAAATTAAGAACACATCTGGCACGTTACCAGCAACGAAAACGTTAGTCAGCTAGCTCCATGGCTAAGCTACGCTGCGGTCGCGTTGCTTAGACACGCGACAGGAGATCATGGTGAGTAGGCTGCCCAGCCGGCATTTTTTGCCGACTTATCGCCGACTATTAATGTGTTCCGATAAATTTGTTTCCCATCTAGTCGGTCCATCTTCAATGTTCATTGACTGCACCCACCGTTTGTCGCAGTAATGGCAGGCGTAAGGCTTGTTGTCGGAGTGCACAAGCATATGCGAGGCGAGCAACCGCGGGGAGGGGAAGGACTTCCCGCACGTATTGCACTTGCAGGGCCGCAGTCCGATGTGCCGGGACAGGTGCGCTGCCAACAACCCCGTCTCACTATACCTACGATAACACAGAAATAAACTATCCTTAGGTAAATCAGCCAGGCTTTAAACAGAGACCTTTATTAGAATTGCCTTTTGCGGGATCTAATTACAGGTAAAACGCATTTTTATTACGTAGTTCTGGCAGCTTTAATAAATTATCGTTAAAATTGGATATAGATTTGTTTTGCATTGGCGACAACTAATGAATAAGGAATTAACCAAGGATTTCTAATTAATCACCAGCGATTTAACTTCAAAATAGCTATTATTTATTGATAAGACTTGTTTTTGTTTTATTTTAAATTTGTTTAACTTATTCGTTTTTGCTTTTTTGGTTTAACCTATAAATTAGTTTTGTATTCTGGTGTATTTTTATCTGGTGACTTTTGTCCGATTTAATAGGTGCTTTTATTTATCTTGCGATCAAAGGTGCTTAATAAATTATTTTGCTACAACTTGATGGAGGTTTGTCATTAGCAATTAAGTTTTTATAATTTATTAAGTCATTGTGTAATTAGACTGTAAGCCTTCCTAAAATAAATAAATTACTTGACTCAATCGCGCGCGCTGTAACGGCATAAAATTTATCTAACCATAACCATCGATATACAATAACAATACACAGTCCAGTTCAAAAGTTACTCTAAAAACGTCCTCGAATCGACGTGAGTAGTTATAGGTATGATATAAACACAAATTAGGGAATATTGTACCTTACTCGTATCACTTTAAGTTGTATTTGCATAGCAAAGACCAAGAAGTAATAAAATTTTACGACCGAAGCGAGGCGACAGAACACAAAATGGTCCGCACCCAAGAGAGAAAGAGACAGATGCGGACTTTATATGATGTTATAAATAAACAAAATAATTGAAAAATGCATCATTTTGATGCGTATTAATATAAAGGGTGTATAAGATCATTAATGTGAAGTGATAGTTACTTAAAATAAAAAATGATGGGATTTTTTCAGTTAATTGCCCAGTTCGGCATGTTCGTCGCGCGGTAAATGAGCGACTAAAAGCATAACACTGCTAGTTTTTTAGTGCGGTCCACTTTTTTCTGCCTTCAAGTGGTGCCACTTTTCGTGCGGCGAGCGTGTGTCTACCTATTTTTGATCGATTCCCATAACATGGTAGATTAATTGTAGTACTCACACGCACGCACACATTGATAACTTTTGAAAAAATCGAACACTGACATCACCCACACATAGTACGTAACTGAGGCCGCCTTTAGGCGCCATTTTTGTTAGTAAAGCTCAGTCTAGACAAGCCTTAGTCTGAGAAACTTTATTTTTATGTATTTATTTTTAAAAAACGTAGCCCCACACTTGGCTTTATTCCTGTGAAAATTCACATACACAAATACCCAGACCGATACAAATAATTTTGGATCACACAAAGAATTGTCTCGTGCGGGAATCGAACCCTACGTTATTGTTACATTTCAGGGCTTGGCTATAACGATACTTAACGATACTAGTATAAGAAAACATAGGTAAAACATATACGAACTATAATTCGTAAATTATCGAGGCTGTGACTTTTGACTAAGTAATAAATAGAACATCAAATCGTTATTGTTACTTTAAATAAAGTTTTATTTTAAGTGATTATCGGATTTTATCGCGTATATTAATTTTGTTAAGCATTTTTATTTTAATTTAATCCCGATAAAACCTGAGCAATTGATTTTATTTAATGTGTAATATTTATTTATTTAAATGCATACCAATAGTATATACATGAAATTTAGTCCATAGCACGCATAAATTAAATAGTTATGGTATATATGCCACTTACAGGTATACACAACACTGTATTTTAAGTAACAAAACTGAATAAATGAAAATTAAACAAAAATATCTGTATGAAAAACATAATAAACTTAGAAATGCAGTAAACAATATGCTATTTATCTAGAAACCTATGAATTATTATGATTCTGCCGTCGCAGAGGCTATTGCTTTTCTGGCCTAAATGTATGAAATCAAGAACCAAATTGTTAGGTTCCACATTTTTACGGTGAGCACCGACCCGCTCGACCAGGACCTACACTACTACGACTACACTACAACTATTTAAACATTAAACGCGAAGCGTTATGATAACTTCGTTTAAAATGTTCAATGGTATTACAAGGAGCAGAATACCATTACACAATAATCTAACGAATTCATAGTAACGCGCTGCAATTTTTCAAAGTTTTGCTTATATCAGCTACCGCCGTTCGCGGAATGTTCTCACCGACCCTCCCGATGCCCTTACATCCCTTGTTTCGAATACAGACACCGAGCTCGCCGGCGAGCTCGAAGAATCCATTGCCGGCCGGCCGGTGCTAAGCACCACGGCGAGACACCTAGTGTATGCCCTCCCCCCATAGC
Organism: Phalera bucephala; assembly: GCA_905147815.2. Lineage (NCBI taxonomy): Eukaryota > Metazoa > Arthropoda > Insecta > Lepidoptera > Notodontidae > Phalera > Phalera bucephala. Next base: position 24,981,043 of record LR990613.1, on the reverse strand, counting down.
GACTGCCCAAGCCGAGGCCGTTCCTCCTTAAGGCACCCTTGCCTTTCTGCCTGGACCGCAGTGGTTGCAAGCTCGCCCTCTTGTTGAGTTTGTGTGAAGCTGTAAAGGCCGCGTACCAACGGCGTAGATCATTCACACACACACAAAAATGTTCAAAGTTAATAAGAGCCCCGATGAGCACCCATCGAATACGGTGATCATCACCTCTTATCACAGATATGGCATGCGTGTTTCTTCTCGACGGTCTGTCCGGTGTGCACGCGCACGTGGCGGCGCAGCGCGTACAGCTCGGTGAAGCGCTTGCCGCAGCTGTCACACGAGTACCGCTTGGACTCCATGTGCCGGTTGATGTGCCGACGAAATGTCGCCTTCCCTGTTAGATAAGCGACAGTTCTTAAAATTAAATCCAATTCGTGCGGAACTGTCTCGTTAGTCTAGTGGCAAAGCCCACCGCTTTGTGATCACGAGGCTCTGGGTTCAAATCCTAGGTAGGGCAAATGTTCTGCGACGCTCTGGCGGCGCGGCGAATGAAGCTACTGGGAGTGGCCTATCCAAATCCAGAGGAACTTCGGCTCTGCCCCCCTACTGGTATCTACAGCCTGGTACAGGGAGTATTTGGTTCTTCAGGTACGTAAGAGCATTAGGGCAAGGACAGCACAAAAGATCCCATCGGGTCGAAGTGCGCTTGAGGTGTCCTCGGTCCGATAAGCCAACAACAAGATAACGGCAAATGTAGTTTTTCTAACGACAAATTCCCAGTATTAGTCCGGAGTCTAGAATTGGGCCTGGTATATGGCAATAGACTCCCCCCTATTACATGGGATCTAACATCGTTGGCGAAAATGGGGTGTACTTAGTACACGCGTGACGGTGTATTAACCCAATTCGTTAACCTACAATATTATTCTTGTGTTGCATCCCCACATTATATTTCCTTTTTTTCGTTGTCTGTGACGCGAATCTACGTTGACCGAGGGGCCTTTACAGCTTCGCAGGGCAAGAAGGCGAGCGTGCAATGACTACGCTTTAGCCGCAAATACTATATTGCTTTTTTATAGTTGCGTTTATTGATCAATCAGACATTTATGGGTTACACAAAGATTTTTCCCGTGCGGGGATTGATCCCGTGACCACTCGATCTGTGAACGAAGCGGCTACGTTCTTACTACTAAAGCAAGCCGTAGTCATGAATATTCCCAAAACATAAACTTTCAGAAGGAAGCCATTCTCAAAGAAATATTAAAGAAAGACAAAAAACACACAGTTGTCCTGGAAAACATTTCAACTAAGTTATAAATTGGATCATTTTTTTTAAGACACTCGCCTGACATAGTCACTAACTGAGAATGGAAAAAATGGAAGGATGCCTGTGCCTAGCTCTGGGACAATGGCACATAATAATAATTATTCATTTTAGCAGGTGACTTACAAAACATCTTCTCACAAATGGCCTCTAAGTGTTGGACCCATGTCCCCATGCAAGCCTTTCACAGGTCTGGGTAAGGCTCGTGAATCTCAGCGACATACATATTATCTATATCATCACGTCACAGGGTAGGCAGAGAGTACAGAGTTCCAACAAGTTCTTTCTTTACATACCTCTCTGGCTTCCTCCACTCTCATAGTTCGTTTCATAAACGTCCGCCGGTTACAGAGACTCTTGACTTGCCCTTCAGATAAGACTCGGTCTATTTGGTCATGGTAAGATAGTCTAGATCGTCCCCCGTACTTACATCCTTCCAGTTTACCATTGTATATCTGTTTTGTAATTATTTCTTCTGACTGTATACAGAGCCTAGGTGGTGGGAGGTAACTGATAGAACAGGGAGCACTCTGTATTCGTAACTCACTCTGTTGCTGTTTGTTGCTGGAAATTTAACCTCAAGCCTAGAAACTGTGTTGAGTATCGAGAGTGATTTGTTTGCTAAGTTAAAGTGTATTTTCCATTAAGTCTGCACTTATCATCGAGTTAACAGCTGAGAGTTTGTTTTCTCGCCCAAATCTCTGATTATGCCCACAATGAGGGATCAGGAAAGGAATGATCCTCCGTTACATATAATAATAATAATATAAACACCGTCACGCCTATATTCCCCAAGCGGGGGTGGCAGAGGTGTACTGAGTACACCCACTTTTCGCCGACGATGTTAGGTCCCATGTAATAGGGGGCGGGCCTATTGCCATATATATATACCAGGCACAATTTCCGACTCCGGACTCATACTGGGGATTTTTCGTTAGAAAAACTACATTTGTCCGACCCAGGATTTGAACCCAGGACCTCATGATCACAAAGCGATGTGCTTAGCCACTAGACCAAAGAGGCAGTCATATAATAATAATACAAACTACCTAAATGTGCGTTTGATCATGTTTGTCAGCTTGTTTCTCTTCGTAGGGGATAGAACACGAAAAATGGAAGCAGCCTTACCTTTAGTCGCTTACGATGGGCCTCATAAGAAGGCTCAAGGTCACCCAAAGGGCGATGGAGAGAGCTATGCTCGGAGTTACCCTCCGGGATCGAATCAGAAACGAGGAGATCCGCAGGAGGACGAAAGTCACTGACATAGCACTCAGAATTGCTAAACTTAAGTGGCAATGGGCGGGGCACATCGCTCGTAGAACTGACGGCCGTTGGGGCAGAAAGGTTCTCGAATGGCGACCACGTACCGGAAGACGTGGAGTGGGTAGGCCCCCTACAAGATGGACCGATGACCTGGTGAAGGTCGCGGGTAGAAGTTGGATGCGTACAGCACAAAGCCGGTCGTTGTGGCGGTCTTTAGGGGAGGCCTTTGTCCTGCAGTGGACGTCTTTCGGCTGAAGAAGAAGAAGAAGAAGCCTTACCTTTAAATTCCTTTTGGCATATATTACACTTCCAAACAGGGCCTTTGTTGTGTATAGCAGAATGTACCAGCAAATCATGTTCTGAATTAAACGATTCCTTGCACTGACCACATGGAAATGGACACTGCATATTACTGTGTTTGCTTTTAAGATGCGCACGGAATGTTTTATGTTTGCTAAATCTCTGAAATAGATGATGAATCAGAATCAGAATATTTATTATTCATGTAAACCATTACAGTATTAATGAATCGTCAGAATAGTAACAAAGACTCTACCGCCACTTCGGAATGTCATTCCTGTGGAGAAGAAGGGCAAGAAACTCCACGGTTACTCTTTTAAAATAAGAAATTACAAACTTTTTCATCTACACTCTGTTGTGGGGTATGGGAGAACAATGTAGGTTGGTCATCAGGTGAGTCTAAGTTAAAAAAGCGAATAATACTATTAATGAGAATGGCTACATAGTTCCCTCATTTACAAAAAAAAGTACACTTTGTGTTAAATTAATAGAAGGAAGAGAGGGAATGTTAACTAACAACAGTTGGTTGTCATGACTCAAGTGGAGCTGGAATAGCATCTATCCAAGCCTTTTTATCTTTTAAATAATCTTCTATCTATCTATAACCTCACGCCAGATCCCTTGCAGGGTAGGCAGAGAGTACAGAGTTCCAACAGGTTCTTTCCTTACATACCTCTCTGGCTTCCTCGACTCTCATAGTTCGTCTCATACACGCTCGCCGGTTACGGAGACTCTTGACTTTTCCATCAGATAAGACTCGGTTTATTTGGTCGTGGTAAGATAGTCTAGGTCTCCCCCGGTACCTGCATCCTTCCACTTTCACATTGTATATCTGTTTTGTCATTCTTTCCTTTGGCATTCTTTCTATATGCCCGAAACAACGGAGCATGGCCTTTCTCATCTTTACACCGATACTATCTTTCATACCTACTCGCTGTCTAACTATGCTGTTGCTAATGCGGTCGGTCAGCTAATAAAATAATAATCTTCTATGTTTACATTATAACTATATCACAGTAATATTAGCTGTATTTCGAAAATACTCTGCTTCCTCGTTGGTCTAGAGACCCTTGTGGGACTTTACATAAGCTACACATGCTATTGTTTATTGTAATAAAAGCCTGACTGCTTCGTTGGTCTAGTGGCAAAGCGCATAGCTTTGTGATCACGAGGTCCTGGGTTCAAATCCTAGGTCGGACAAAGTGTAGTTTTTCTAACGAAAACTTCCCAGTACGAGTCGGGAGTCTGAAATTGTGCCCGGTATTTGAATAGGCTCGCCCCCTATTACATGGGGCATAACATCGTCGGCGAAACGTGGGTGTACTCAGTACACCTCTGCTACCCCCGCTTGGGGAATATAGGCGTGACGGTGTGTGTATGTGTTTCAAAATATTGTGTTAGCATCTTGTACGTTGGGTAGAGGTTTTAAAGACCCAACAATACTGATGTTAAAATGAAATAAAGTAACATAACATAGTGTTTTGCTTAATATGGAGTATTTGGTAGATTGAAATATAGGTAATTAAAATTTTAAATACACCGTCACGCCTATATTCCCCAAGCGGGGGTGGCAGAGGTGTACTGAGTATACCCACGTTACGCCGACGATTCACAATACAATTCCAGACTCGGACTCGTACTGGGAAGTTTTCGTTAGAAAAACTGCACTTGCCAGACCTAGGATTTGAACCCAGGACCTCGACAAAGCGATGTGCTTTGCCACTAGACCAACGGGATAGTCGTAAAATTTGAACTTATAAGAAATCTTCAAAACGTTCGTACAAAGAAATCGCGGCGTAAATAAGGAGAAATATCAAATCGGGCCTACTATTTCCTTCCAATTAGGCCTAGAGCAAGCATGAAATAAATTCTTTTTCTAACCTTAGAACAAAATGAGCATCTATAGGTTTTAATTTTCGTTGCTTCTAGTTTCTTTTCTGATACAACTTCTTTAAGAAGTGATTGAGAATCTGTAATTAAAAAGATATAATGATAAAGATCTATATATATTTGTACTTCTATAAAACATCTACTGATAGTTAAGTCAAATATTTGCTTTAAAAATGTAATATTACGTATTACACGAAATTGAGTTTTAATTTGACGGGCGGTTAAGCGCAGTGGTTAAGAGCTTATGCCGCTCCGCTCAACGTGTCTAATAGTCGCGGGTTCGATTCCCGCACGGGACATTTTATTGTGTGATCCAAAATTATTTGTTCCGGTCTGGGTATTTTTATGTGAATTTTCATGTTTGTAAACCCACCCACACACAGAAATAAATCCTAGTGCGGGGCTACATTTTTAAAAAGGAAAAAAATAGTGCAAGTAGAGTTCTACATTTCGATTTGAAAGAATCTCAACCAAAGTTAACACTGTACAAGGTAATTTGACATACCAGTGATAGAGTAATCTGTTTTTCTCCTGAAATAAAGTAGAAATAGGGTTATTACTACTAAAATGTCAAAAGGGGCCAAACAAATATTAACTTGAAATAAAATAATTTTACTCACTTTTCCCTGTTCCTTGTGTTGTGTATTATTTGCAAACTATCCTTGTCATCAGCATCATCACTGAACTCTTCCAGATATTGCACATCTGCTAGAAATAATTATCAATGAGATAGTAGAGTGTTAAAAAGAAATATATAAAGCGTCTTTAGGTTTGAAGACAAATAAACTAATGATGTATATTTATAGAACTAATAACAGCCTAGACAGCCCCACTGCTTTTCTATCTTCACTTTATCTATGCTTGAAATTTATAAACCTGTCTCCTTCTTAGCCAATGAATCGCCAATAGATAGGTGGCACAATACCTATTGTCTACTTATCAGGCACTTGACCTGTTAGGGGCCCTAGTGGGCTTTTTGGTTAACTCTAAAATGTAAATGAAGCTTAAATTAAAATACCTTCAACAATGTCTGATTCATTTTTAACTTCATTTTCATTATTTTGTATTAAGGTCTCATCTTTCACAGGCCTGTAAAAAAAAACTTCTTAATTCTAAACTAACAACTGATTCTTAACATTGTTGGCAAGGAAACGTTTAGAAAGCAGATAAGGTGAATCTGTGCTAGCTAGCTAGCTATGTATATATATAGCTATAGCTAGCTATAGCAGCAGTGGGATCTAACTATGAACACATTTAGGACTTCATATCCTAGCTAGGATATGAAGTCCTAAATGTGTTCATAGTTAGATCCCAGTGAAGTCTCAATAATGTTATAATATTAGCGCTGTTAAGAAACTGTCCCACCATTGGGCACAGGCCTTTTCTCAAACTGAGAGGGCTTTAGGTCATAGTCCACCACGCTGGCTCAGTGTGGGTTGGCAAACTTCACACACCTTCGAGAAACTCTTAGGCATGCAGGTTTCCTTTACTGTAAAAGCAAGTGATAGTTAATTTTTAATATGCACATGCTTTCGAAAAGAATGCCTAGGTTTGAACCCGAGACCTCTGACGTGGCAGTCCAATGTTCTAACCACTAGGCTCTGCTAGCTGAAGTCTCAAGCTCTACACAATTGTGGAATACAGAAAAAATTTTGACCTAGTGATTTTGTTAGTTTTGTTCGTCAAATTTGTGGAGTCTAATGTTAAACAACTATGGTGTTGGTCTAGTAGCACATAGTGCGAGTGGTGTTTACGAAGTTCTGGGTCCAAATCCTACGTCGGGCAGTGTGCTTTTTTATCGCATATTTCGTAGTCACAATCCAGTCTAAAATTGTGCCTGGTATAATGGCAATAAGCTCGCCTTAAATTTAACATTATGGGCTATATGTGGGCGTACATAGTACACCTCTGTGGATTACGTATGAGTTTGAGGATCAAACATTAGCCAATTTATATGTATACCTACACACTATCTTCATTTGGTTCCTCTTTTGCAATGAATTCATACTTCAGTATTGATCTCAGTAGGTAGTCAGACTTCACACATTTGTGTTTGAACTCATAGCACTGCACCACTTGGATCTGACATGGCTCACATATGCTTGCTGGTAGTCCATCTTCGGCAAGCTAATAATAGGGGCAGTTTTTATTTACAGGATCTTATCTGAAGGATAAGTCAAGAGACTCCGTAACCAGCGAGCAGAATGAGGAAAGAACCTGTTGGAACTCTGTACTCTCTGCCTACCCCGCAAAGGATCTGGTGTGATGATATAGATAGAGATAGATAGATGATATTGACAGAGGGGCATTGGTATGAAATTAGGGTTATCATTCAGTAAAATTTTCCCACTTCCAAGGAAAATTTCAACATGTGGGTCCACATAGTTACTAATTAACAAAAGAACTTGGATAAACTTTAACGAAAAGCAACTCGGCAACTGTCATGAAGTGACATTTCACTTGATGACAGTGTTAGTGCAGGCCACAAAATCCTTGTATGAACGTACCTTCTTACATGGTAAGGTACTCATTATTATGACTCAGGGCTATATTAATTTACTTACTATAGAATATTTTCCAATATATGAACTAAAAATAAACACAGAGTATAAGTAATATACGATAATTAAGTTAATTACTCCATCTATTATATCTATATATTAATACGTGAAGCAAAAACTTTGTACACATATTATTACACATTGCGCGGACGGACAAGCATGAAATTTCCCACACTTATAGTTTATATAGAGAAGGAGTGCAGAATGCTAATATTTTTTTAAAATTATGCATAAAACATACATTAACTCAATGAAAAAAACATTACACACACTAACATGTATTTGACACAATACACGTCAAATTGATGTTTGTCTTTAATATTATTTGTCTAGTCTTACTGAATGTCAAACATAACTAGCAAACGATGAAAGAGTAGATCGAATATCGACCTATGGGCAACCACTAGTATTTCATAAATTCTTGAGAGATCTGTAAGGAAAAGACCTGTTGGAATTCTGTATTCTCTGCCTACCCTGCAAGGGATCTGATGTGACAATATAGATAGATAGACAAATCCTTATTTACTTCACATAAACTTTCATAATTTGTGATGTCACATAAATAGGAGATAAATAGTCTATCTATCTATCTATCTATATATCTATATCATCCCGCCAGCTCCCTCGCGGGGTAGGCAGAGAGTACAGAGTTCCAACAGGTTCTTTCCTTACATACCTCTCTAGCTTCCTCCACTCTCATAGTTCGTCTCATACACACTCGCCGGTTACGGAGACTCTTGACTTGCCCTTCAGCTAAGACACGGTCTATTTGGTCATGGTAAGAGATAAATAGTGATTTTTTATATAAAGTAGTTCATAACTGAAGCTTCAGTACTCAGCTGGTTGCTTAAAACTATGCCTTACTTCTGCATATTGAGCTAAAAAGAATCGTCTTTTTGAGTTTCATTAGATATCCGAAACGTGGAAATTTGTGTGCAGTTACAGATCTCTACATTTTGCTCTCCCATTAATTTTCGATAAAGTTATTAGGAATGAAATTAGACAATCATACAGCTCAAGTAGATAACTAAATCTAACTGATCGCCTTAACTTACTTGTATGGTGGTGAAATCCGTGAGCATTGCAGCCAAAAAACTGTTTTCTTTCGAAGTTAATAAAGGATACATGACATCGTTACCCGTGGACAAGCATACACGACACATTGTCTGGAGATTACATTGTTCTGAACTCAGATACTGATACAAATTGTAAGGTATTTCAATCTCATTGTAGTCGTCGATCTTTGCAGTTTGTTCTGTTTCTATTGGAATATTTTCCATATTGTTTTGGTTTTCTGAAGTCATTATAAATATGTAGAGGATTAAAGTACCTATCTATTTAAATGTAAAACGCTTCATAATATTCAATAAAATAAAATTATTAAGCCAAAAGCTCTGCTTCGCTTCATTTTTCCTTCCACATTTTTCCATCAACACAACAAACAACTCCCATTTTTTTCGCCAATAATGACAGACGTCAATGTCATAGTAGATATCGTAGATATGGGTAACACTGCGCTGCGCCGCGCAATTGCGCCAACTCAGTTCACTGCGCCGGATGTGTTAACTCACTTCTTCAAAATGAGTTGGCGCACAGCGCACGACCGGTAAATTTGAAAGGTGTTAAGGTGTTGAGTTGCCCGCAGAATCCATTGAAATGTATTGAATACTTGTGGTATTGCACAAATCTTTTTTATATCATTTTTATAAACTATAACACCGTGAAGAAGTAGTGATAGATAATAGTTTCTTTTCTACATTTTACTTTAGGTACTTACTGTCTACAAGGTTTTATTTTAACAAATGGCTGAGTTAACACCTGCGTGTAAAATAACTGACGGAATACGTTTACGCTCGAAAATCAAAACGAATGTACTATAGTCGATTCTGAGAGGAGTGGTTGAAAGAAAATCATGGTTGATCTATTTTAATGTTTTTAATTTTTTAGTATTAAATGTGTTTTAATTTACAAAAGTGTTGTTATTTTGTATTCCAAAGTGTAGTGAAGCGGCAAAGATAAAAAACCATTGAAATACATCATTTTTGGACGTGCATTGGTGCCAAGCGACTTGTCGCACTGACAACTTACTTTGAACCCGCTGGCGTATGCAAACCTGTTTCTTTGGATAAGTAGTTTCCGCAGGATCCAAGAAAACCATAAAACACCTATCACTCGTGCTCATTTTTGCTTAGAGGCTCGATTGCCATTACAGAATTACAGATTAAATAATAGTTACTAGATAACTAGCAGATTAGAAAGGTGTTGTGTTGCCAGGCGTCACTTTCAAAAATATGCATAATATAAATATAACAATTCATTAAAAAATTATTACCTAGTTTTTTAAAGCAATGTCTATTTAATTTTACTGAATAATTGATTATTATTAATCACGGTCGTAACATGGATTAAAGTATTTTCATGTATGATGGGTACTGTGACAGTTTTAAGAGTCAAAGGAAATTATACTTTATTCAATGGTAATAAGAGTTTTAACCCCGTTTCTATAATTAAATATGGTTTTATGCCTTAATCCCATTGCATTAAAGATTGTTTTCGTTTGACACTTAGAACTGTGACAGTACCCATCTTATGTGAACAATATTATAGAAACTGTCTGAAAAAATAGCACTCAGCTTTTAACTGCATACCTATTAGTTATTAATTTGTCTTATAAGACAGTAGATTTATTGTCAACTGATAATTGTTGATCACAATATAAACATTTAACCTTCTTTTCGTCATTTACAGCAGTGAAATGTAACCATATTTGGCTTTTCAGTCTTGATGACGACATTCTTCGTCATTCAGAATCACCTACCTAATCAAAATATATAAATATTGAATTATACAAATAATATTATTTTTAGGTACAACTTTAAAATGATTTTCCATTTATTTAATAATATCAAAGGTAATTTGTCATCAGAAGGAATCAATAAAATTGAAGGAGTAAATTTGAAGAAAGAGTACAAAATAGGTAGGCTGCTTTGGCTCATTGTTCCGAAAAATACCGGAACAATGAGCCAAAGCAGTTCGGGCGCTATGCACTGTGAACGCGGCGTGCAAATGGCGCGCGTCTCACTGCTCACTCGGCGCGTTTCACTTTGTTGCGCCATGGCGCAATTTTGAGTTAACGCAATGAGCCGGCGCAGTAGCCTGCGCCTAAGTTACTGAGTTAACGCAAGGAATTTCGCTATGTCATAGTAACAACCACGGGTAACGAGTACGTTCCACTTGCGTGAAGTGGAACGTACCACGTGACCACAGTGATCGATTTGTCAAGTACGAAAGGCGGGATTTTAGAATATTGTTCCTCTAGTATATTTTTTTTGTTACAGTGAAAAATTAACATATTCATATTCATAAAAAACGGTCTGTTGTAAAATACCTATAAGGCATTTCATATATGATTATAATTTCAGAGAATCTAAATTGCAAGAAAAAGTAGTCATAACATTTAATCAATTGGAATTATAATAATTCATTCTAACAACTTGTTTCTCCAGTTCGAATCAAGAATTGTGTATATTATTATGAAATCAAGAAGTTCGATAAGTATTATTAAATTACAAAAGTGAACGACAAGCCGCCAACTATAAACAATGGCTCAAAAAATATCATGCTCTAAATGTGTCTATTAGGTGCCTATCATCCTTATTATAATTGGTAGAAATTACAAAGATCAAATCATACTATGGAATACTATAGATTCAAAATGCTAGGATATAATTATATAACATTATAACAAAAAAAATGCAATTGATTGTAAGTTCATATTGTAATAATAAAGAAAATTTTAAAAAATATTGTTTTAATGTTAACTTAAAACTATATAGAATATGAATAGGTAAGTACTGAGATGTATGGAAGATAATTATAATAATATACAGTAATTTTAAAATGTGACTATATAGGTAAATAAATGGCACATATGATGCCCCTATATAACCTTGTATGGTGCTAGTCAGGACTGCATACACATGATAGTAAAACAGACCATTCCTATATCTTGCGAATGAATAGCAGTTGAAAATAGCTTAAAATAAAATCACCACTTAATTTTTGGGTTGTTCGTGTCCATATTGGTGAAAAGTGGATGTTAACAATAGTAGTGTTTCCATTCTAAATATATCTAACGCTCCCTTGCAGTGTAATGGTCGTGGTCATTTATGTATTACCTAATTTTATTACCATAATAAAAATAATAAATCATTACTGACTGCCTCGTTGGTCTAGTGGCAAAGCACATTGCTTTGAGATCACGAGGTCCTGGGTTCAAATCCTAGGTCGGACAATTGTAGTTTTTCTAACGAATACTTCCCAGTATGAGTCCGGAGTCTGGAATTATGTCCGGTATAGGGCAATGGGCTCACCCCCTATTACATGGGACCTAACATCGTAGCTAAAGGTGGATATACGCAGTATACCTCTGCCATCCCCGCTTGGGGACTATAGGCGTGACGGTGTTTATTTTTTTATTTATCTATACTTAATATTATAAAGAGGAAAGATTTATATTTTTGTATGTTTGTAACGAATAAACACAAAAACTACTGGACCGATTTTAAAAATTCTTTCAGATTTATAAAGCTACCTTATCCAGAAGTAACATAGGCTATATAACATAGACCCGGTAGGTGACGATGGTGTCGACCGGGTACGAAGTCGCGGGAAACTGCTAGTTACTTATAAATTTAATTGCTATGAAAATATCGTGAAATTACAAAGATTATGTTCATGTGGTAGCTTCTTCGATAGCTATATACTTTTCTTCTTCTTCTTATTTAAATTAATGGCCGCACACTTTAACAGTGTATTTCGCCAATGTCAAGTAGTAATAGAGTATAACAGTAAATTATAAAAATTGACTTCTTGTCACCATTACGGCAAAAAACAAAAGCCTCCCTATATACTTTTAGATTTTTAATTCACATTGGCTATTCATGCCGTTTTATTTTGTACATATCCCTCTTTTTTAATTCAATCTGTTTCTTAGTAGATGTAAGTAACACTTGTTATAATAGGTAAACTCTGAAATCAAAATAAGGTTGTTAATTATTCTTCTTCTTTTTCTTCTTCTTCAGCCGAAAGACGTCCACTGCAGGACAAAGGCCTTCCACAAAGACCGCCACAACGACCGGCTTTGTGCTGTACGCATCCAACTTCTACCCGCGACCTTCACCAGGTCATCGGTCCATCTTGTAGGGGGCCTACCCACTCCACGTCTTCCGGTACGACCTGGAAGACCTCAGTACCATGCTCGACGACCTCAGTAGAGTCTCTCAACAAGTAGGTCTTAAAATGAACATGGACAAGACGAAGATCATGTCAAACGTCCATGTAGTACCAACTTCTACAAAGGTTGGAGACTCTACGCTCGAAGTTGTTGACTATTATATATACCTGGGACAAAAAATCCAATTATCCAACTTCGAGAAAGAGGTCAATCGTCGAATCCAGCTCGGTTGGGCGGCGTTCGGGAAGCTACGTAACATGTTCTCGTCCAAAATTCCGCAGTGTCACAAGACAAAAGTCTTTGACCAGTGTGTGTTGCCAGTGATGACTTACGGCACTGCGACATGGTCGCTTACGATATGCCTCATAAGAAGGCTCAAGGTCACCCAAAGGGCGATGGAGAGAGCTATGCTCGGAGTTACCCTGCGGGCTCGAATCAGAAACGAGGAGATCCGCAGGAGGACGAAAGTCACTGACATAGCACTCAGAATTGCTAAACTTAAGTGGCAGTGGGCGGGGCACATCGCTCGTAGAACTGACGGCCGTTGGGGTAGAAAGGTTCTCGAATGGCGACCACGTACCGGTTAATTATTCAGTAATTATTAAATAAATACTATTTCCTTATTTATCTTTATAGGTTTCTGACTTGATCCTCTGGGGTTAGTATAGTTGTTATAGTATGTTTCACATGTTTATAAGTATTTGCCTGAAATAACTAACTGAATGCCAATAAATATCAGGATTATGAGTTAGTTTGCTGAATGTATAGACACCACACCTTTTATTGGCAAAAACATACAAAGAAAGTTGAGCATGAAATTAACCAAAAGTAGTTACTATGTATAAAGGCAAAATAGGCAAAAAAAAACTATCATTGTGAGGCAAAACACTTGTAAGTCATTGCATATATTTACATTAAATATCACATTTAACAATGCTTACTTATCTTCAATATGATGAAAACTAATATCATGATATTTTATAGCTTCTATGTATGTTGATGTTAAAATATTTGAGACTACAAGTATAAAAAATATTTTAAGCACAAACTATGTATTATATCATCATGCCAGATCCCTTGCCAAGATAGGCAGACAGTACGAGACATTTTTAAATAATACAACTAAATGTAGGTTCTCATTTTAATAAGTTGTAGTAGTAGGGAAGGTAGTATCTAATGTATATATTTAAATACTGCTGTAAACGTAGTATAATTTAATAAGGTATTTATTTGTTGCAGGAACATAATTTTCTATTGCACTACTGCAATATCGTGTGTCCGTAAAGTTCGTATTATTATCTTCCGATGATTATCTACCAGTGTCGAGTTATTTTCACACAATTGCGTTTCTTCTATACATTTAGTTTCAACTGTAAGAGCAGCTCATTTCGCGGTTTTTTAAGTTAAATTATCTGTTTAACACCGATAATTTATAAAAAGAGCCTTGTAAATAGTTAAGATAAAAATTCTATAATTATTTTTCAAAGTTTACCGCCTATTTTGACACTGACAGCACATTGACACCGGGTCACCGTGAGCGTCTTGTGAACGAAATCGAGTGGAACGCCTGAAATGGCGAAAATTTTGATGTTTATACCAAGTGGAGCGTACTCGAACAATGCATAAACAGCGCATATCGCCGGGATAGCGTGTCAATTTTATGTCGGTGTGGGTTTGTAAATCTGCGTTAGTGTTTGCGAGTAGGCAAGTGATAGTACAGGTTTTATCGATAAGAAAATACAATTTATGATTAAAAAATACTTACGTCATGCATAATTCTTTCTTTTCTACATCCACACACGACACAAGTTGAATAAATTTAGCAAAATTTTCGCCCTTAAATTGGTTCATGTAATCTTACAATGATATAGCCTTAAGTAGCGATATTGACCTTTTTCATACAAGTGATATTAAAGAAATAAAACTATTGTTCGTATTTTATCGCGGTTTATTTTTGATTTTTAAGCTCCCGACGACTCTGCTTTGCAGCACCCATGGTCACGGGAAGGACTGAGGTATTAGAAGTCTAAAAGTCATAGTTGTTCCGGGGTACCCTCAAACTTCTTAATTATTTTTGTTGGTCCGATCTACGCAGAATGAGCTCACGGGGTCTTGAGGTCTTGCAGTGTTATGCTTGGTTTTGGATTTGATTATATTAATTACCGGATCCCAAGTCGATTGAAGCACCCAGCCATCTTCCCTATTAAAATTAGGATGTTTTTTTTAATTTCTATAGCCTCGCGAACCATTCTTGGTAGTAATCGGTGTTCTTTCACGTGAATTTGTGGTCTATCAAATCTGATGAATTACCATCTGAAAAAACCAATGTATTTCTTAATCATCTTAACTCCATCAACCCTAAAATTCAGTTTACAATGGAGTTGGAGGCAAAAAATTCCCAAGCTTTCCTAGATTTCTCAGTAATCCGTAACCCCAACAACACCTTCAGCCATACGGTTTATAGAAAAAAGACCCATACTTATAGGTACTTAAACGGTGAATCTCAGCACCATCCAACACAGGCAGCTACCATAGGTATATCTTTGTTTCAGAGAGCATAAGGGATCTGTGACAAGAAACATCTGGCTGCCGAGCTTCTACATGTCAAGCAAGTCCTGCACGACAATAAGCACCGAGTCCCACGCCAACGTCACAGTGACTGAGTAAAACCAGCCACAGTCGAGCGTCTCCCTGCTATACTACCTTACATGAGAGGAGTCACAGACAATATTGGCTACATCTTTAAGCGTGCTTTAATTAAAACATTTATAAGCCGCCGCCGAAGATCAGTCAACTTTTATCATCTGGCGAGTGTCACATCCCTCTACAAGATGCAGGAGTATACAAGCTTGTGAATGTGGTCTCTCGTATATAGGACAAATAAAAAGACAAGTAAAATCTGGGGTTAAAGAACACATAGCTGACCTAAAACACCATCGCTCAAAGAAGTCTGCAGTCTGTGAACATGTCCTTGACCGCACCCGCCATAACATCAGATTTAATAGACCACAAATCCTCGTGAAAGAACACCGATTCCTACCAAGGATGGTTCGCGAGGCTATTGAAATTAAAAAACATGCTAATTTCTATAAAGAAGATGGCTGGGTGCTTCATTCGACTTGGGATCCGGTAGTTAATATAATCAAATCCAAAACCAAGCATAACATTGCAAGACCTCAAGACACTATGAGCTCATTCTGCGTAGATCGGACCAACAAAAATAATTAAGAAGTTTGAGGGTACCCCAGAACAACTATGACTTTTGGGCGTCTAGCACCTCAGTTCTTCCCGTGACCATGGGTGCTGAAAAGCACTGGAAATCTTAAAAATCAAAAATAAACCGCGATAAAATCCGAAAAATAGTTTTATTTCATGTGTAATATTCGTGTAAATTTAAGAACTCAGGATATTAAAAAAATATTAAAATAAGTGTACGTTTGCACAATTATAATTATGATTTATATTTATATTCCCAGTCTCATATATATTCGATGCTAAAATTAGTGTTTTGTTTTGTGTTTATTCCAATTATAGTTATTAATTGTTATTGGTTAATTAATTTAAACTGACAATTTATATATTTAATTCTTATTGTGATGTTGACATTAATTTCTTTCATTATGTTTTATTATTTCCTCGATTTGTGTTACTCGAACTGACTAATCTTTAAATGTTGTATACGCCTATAAAGGCTTGTCACCTTATCTCAGTCTCTATCTGTAACTTACGTTGTTAACTATTATGTGTGATGAGTCGATAGTGTATCTTTTCATAATAAGATAAATAAAATCATAATTGGCTCATGTAAATTATGATTTTGAATTACTACTAGTAATTTATAAAAGTTCACACATACGTATTATAATACAAATCTTAAAAACGAATCCGAGAACAATGATATTAGTATGTGCAATTTATTACAATAGTAAACCATTGTTGGTCTTATAATGCGCATAGCGATCACGCGGTCGTCGGTTCGTATCCTAGGTCGGTAAATAGTTATATTTCGATAAAAAAAAACCAGTCCGGAGTCTGACACTGTGCTCGGTATAATATCAATGGACTCATCCTCTAATACATGGGGCCTCACATTGTTGACGATAAGTGAGAGTTCACAATACACAGCTCCCATTCCCGCTCGGGGAATATAGGCGTGGCGGTTGTTATAATTTTTACATCACCTTTACACTACGTTCGCACGACCGCTTTTTCAATGCACGTTAGTAAAGCGCTGGAATGAAACAAATTTTTCACAATACATTTTTTAAGCGCTGTAAAGCGCTTCAACACCCCGCGTTGAATGAGGGTCTGTGCGAATGAGGAGTAAGACGTGATGAGCGACGGTCAAGTTTTCACTATAAATGTGAAACGGAGGGCATGGTTTGGCAAATATCGTTAACAGACCACAGGCGTTGTAGGTACATCACTGTTCGGGAGACGTAAAACAATGCATTTTATAAACCTAGATTGACTTTAAATCGGACTTTAATGCGATGAAAATGCGAGCGATGCGGAAGATGTGCGGAGTGAAGCTGACCGACCGTATTCGCAACAACGTAGTAAGAAAGCGAGTAGGTATGAAAGATAGTATCGGTGTAAAGATGAGAAAGGGTATGCTCCGTTGGTTCGGGCATATAGAAAGAAAGTCAGAAGAAAGAATTCCAAAACAGATATACAATGCGAAAGTGGAAGGATGTAGGTACCGGGGAAGACCTAGACTATCTCACCACGACCAAATAGACCGAGTCTTATCTGAAGGACAAGTCAAGAACCTCCGTAACCGGCGAGCGTGTATGAGACGAACTACGAGAGTAGAGGAAGCCAGAGAGGTATGTACGGTGAGAACCTATTGGAACTCTGTGCTCTCTGCCTACCCCGCAAGGGATCTACTGTGATGATATAGATAGATAGAACTCTTTAAATAGATAGAAATCCATAGTATAGTTATTATAGTTATAAGGGGTTTTATAAAACGTAGAAAAAATATAACAAATGAAAGTAACATAATGATATGTTTTATCCATCCATCCATCCATAACCTTACGCCGATGATACACCGAGTCTATGTTTCATACCTACTCGCTGTCTTACTATGCTGTTGCTAATGCGGTCGGTCAGCTTCACTCCGCACATCTTCCGCAGAGCTCGCATTTCTACCGCATTTATCCTACTTTCATTCTCCTTCTTACATACCCAGCTCTCGCTACCATATAACAGCGTTGGGACAAGAACTCCGTTATGTATGGCCAGCTGCGCCTTATGGCTTAAGTGCCGGCTCCCGAGTAGCTTTCCCATCGCACCATTCACTCTGTTCCCTGCACTCACTCTTCTCTCTATGTCAGCGGTGAATTTCCCATCCTTACTGAAGGCGCATCCAAGATATACAAACTCATTCACTTGCTCCAGCACATCGTTACCAACCACAATCCTTACATTCGTTCTGGTTTCTTCCCTTTCAAAAACCATAATCTTGGTTTTCTTCACATTCAAGTGTAAGCCATTGATCATGCAGTCGTCTTTTATAACTGTGACTAGTGTTTGCAGATCAGTGGCTGTTGGCGCTATTAAAACCGCGTCATCTGCATAAAGTAGATGGTTTACCACTAAGTCACCCATTTGTACACCTTCATTCATCGCTTTCAGTCTTTGAAGACTTTTGTCCAGATATATTATAAACAGTCTAGCGGACAACACGCAACCCTGCTTGACGCCGATTTTAACGTCAAACCAGGGTGACCTGTTACCACCCACCCGTACGCATGCCTTGCAGTCCACATAAGTGGACCGGACGGCTCGCAACAGAGTGCCATCTATACCATACTCTGGCAAGATGTCCCAAAGTCTCTTTCGCACAACTCTGTCAAATGATATGTTTTAGAATACCAAAATTGGTATTCTAAAACATATCAAACTGCAGAAAAGTTTTCAAAAGTTGTAACTATACTTACAAGGGTATAACAATACATCGAAAGGAATTTATAATGCAATATTTTGAGCGTGAGACTGTATCTGTTTGTTTCAAACTGTGCATGTATGACGAAGCGGCGAGGGTGGTTTAAGACGAAATCGTGCGCTATTTTATTTTTAGTGTCTTTCTGTATTACAATCAAATATCTGATAATAGTAAGACGTAATGAAATGTTATTTAATGCGGTCAACAACATCTATTTGGGGGTTAAAGGTCCTCATATTCTAGAAGATAATACGAAGTTAATGAATGCCTTAACCACTTGAACTAAGAATTTTTAGATAATGGTGTTGAGGACGCTCTTCGTAACAACTTTTTGACTTAAATAACTCTTAGGATGGGCTCCCATCCTTAAATTAAATCACACATCTAGGGGGAGGGAGGGAGTCAGCAAACATGTGATATCGTGTGACAAGAGCGACGGGAGGTAAGCTTCGTTAAATCATACGTAAAGTATAAAATCTCCAAAAATCATAGCATGACGTGTGGCGTATTTTATAGATAGTCCCTTACATAGTAATTTTATTCTCTTTGGTCCCTTATATACCTTACCCTTATTCACATTCACTCCACTCGCTGCTGCTGAGCTGTAGGGTGAGGGGAACTGGACATCAAAATTACCAGCGTGTGCTTGTGAAGTTTACACAACCACTCTACGAAGATAACTAGTAGGGCTAAGTGTGTATGTGCGTGTGTAAATAATCTACAGTGTTGGCCACGGGGCCTTTACAGTTTCACGGGACAAGAGCACGAGCGTGCAACCACTACGTTCGAGCCAGAAAGGCAAGGCACATCGCTTTAAAGGGGGCAACCATCTCAAGGGCGCCTCAATGAGGATCGGCTACGACTTTGGCAGTCGCTATGGGGGATGGCATATACAAGGTGTCTCGCTGTGGTGCCCTGCACCGGCCGGCAGGCAAGGGATTCTTCGACCTTGTCTGCGAGGTCGGTGTCTGATCCTGTGTGCGGTATCTGTATCCGAAAGAAGGGATGTAAGGGCATCGAGAGGGTCGGTGAGAACTTGCCGCGGACGGAGATAGCGGCTGATAGGAGAGGACGTAGGGCTACCGGCTCCTTTTACATGTCCATTTCCGTACACCGTGAATCAAATAATTACCTATTTATATGAAAAATAATTTAATTTATTAAAAAAACGCACTTACCTATGAGAGTATTTGTGAATGAAGCTAGTAAACTTATGGCTGCTGTTTTTACTCCTTTAGCAGTTTTCTTAGGAAATCAACAAAAAAAGGATTGGGACTATTGTACCTACTCCACCGTTTGACTGTATCTACCTATCTCGCATTCATTAGCTACTTATGAGAAAAATATAACATAGATAAGTATATTAGGTGTAGGTTGGGTGCCAACTGCCACGTTACTATCGGCTTAGCACGCACTGCGCTTAAACGCAAGCGGTTTTGGAATAGCTGAAAACACGCACTGCAGATGGCGCTTAAGGATGTTTTTATGGATAAAAAAAAGTTAGCCCTGCCTTCAGTTGCTACTGCGGACAACCTGGGTGAATAATTATGGACAAAAGGATCCTTTTATTTCTTCACCATTATGTACCGATCTGTTTGGATGTTCGTATACTAAGCAACTCGTAAAAGAAGACTAAAACATTAAACTATTATTTCTTCATAGATTTACCTACGGTCACTCACTACTAGCGTCATAACCAAGGTCTTGAGCCTAGGGCAATATTGAAATTTTGCGCCCTGCAAAACAAAACTGTAGAAAGGAGGTATTGTATTTTGAAGGTTGCGGTTTGCGAATGCGCCACTGGATGCGCGGCCTGCCACCAGCTATGACTCTGGTCACGACCTACACTAATGTGTGGGTTGATGATGAACTGTTGAGGTTCAGAACCACTGATGATCTAAACCTTAACATACAAAATAAAACCGTCGCAGCTATATTCCCTATCCGGGAAAAGCAGAAGTGTAGGTAATGTGTACACCCACTTATTGCCGACAATGTTAAGTCCTATGTAATAGGGGCGAGCCTATTATTATTATACCGCACTATGCCAAACTCCGAACTGAAATCGAATTTTTTTCTATCAAAAGATGCAATTAGTCCGACCTAGAATCTAAACAAATCACATCGCTTTAAGTTTAGTCTAATCTTAAATTTTGGCATTCTTACGATTTTGGGTGATGATAGATACCTAGTACAATAAAAGAGTATGGTAGGAAAATTAATTATCTACTGATAATAGCTGATCTTTAAAAGTCCGCTGTATCATAGAGCAACTCTATGCAAAACAAAACAGGGCTGTTTTTCAATGGAGCTAAATGAGACGTTGAGTGTGACCTATGGCTATCCTTCGCCGTTTCACAAGCACTGCGTATCCTTCCTGTAGTACTGAGAAACTGCGAAAACATGATAAACAATATAATAATCAATTACAGAATTATATAAATGGAAAAATTTGCGCTGTAACGAATGGGCGTAGGTGAAGTTATTGTTTAAAGTCGTATTTTGACCCTTGTGATAAGGGTGACCCAAAGTAGGAGATAATGCGTGTGGAAGCATCGCGAGCGCGATGCCGAGCGGCTCGGCGGCTCCGGCGCACACCCGACCCGCACATTCTGGAGGCTGGACCGCCGCACGACGACCCACTGCACTAGTCTCTATCAATATGTTCATTGGAGTCACCTCAAGTGGAGACAACGTGAATTCT
This sequence comes from Phalera bucephala, assembly GCA_905147815.2. Classification (NCBI taxonomy): domain Eukaryota; kingdom Metazoa; phylum Arthropoda; class Insecta; order Lepidoptera; family Notodontidae; genus Phalera; species Phalera bucephala. The sequence goes on along the minus strand of LR990613.1, from coordinate 24,959,833 downwards.
CATTACGACTACCTAATTTGAACGCCGGAGAGGTGAGTTAAATATTTTATAAAATTTAACTTATCGAAGGTCAAGCCATCTATCTATCTGGTCGTGTTACAAAAGTTTACGTAAATACGTGATTAGCGATAGAGTGACGCGTGATCGAGACTCTGACTTTTTATTATATTCGCAATGAAGACCGCGACCGAGTCTCTCCTCCCAACAACTCTACGACCAGATACGCCACTAACTACTAACTCTTAAGCTTTAGAGTGAAATATGAATTTTGCTTACAGGCACATCCCAGTGAAAGAAATAATATCCGTTTAAATTATGGCGTTAGATTTCATAGCTGGGTGTATAGGAGGTAAGTGAAATTTATTAAAGTCTAACATAAAGAACCGATAAGGTATTTTACACAAATCTTAGAACAATATCTCATCTAATATTTGATTTCAGGCTGTGCTGGAATAATAGCGGGATATCCTTTGGATACGTTAAAAGTGCACGTACAATCAGGCAGGGGTAGTGCGTTAGAGGTAACAAAAGCTCTCTTCAAAGGTGGAACGCTGACAACTGCGTATCGTGGAGTGGGAGCTCCATTAGGTGGAATATCGGCTATAAATGCAATCGTTTTCGGAGCGTATGGAAACACACGACGAGCACTGCCGAATCCGCATTTGTTATCATCTCACGCGACAGCCGGCGCTGTGGCAGGCGTTTTACAAAGCTTTGCGTGCGCTCCAGTGGAACTAGTCAAAACTCGGCAACAACTGTCAAAGCCCGGAGACCCTATGCCATCCGGAGCATGGGCAGGAGCCCGACACATCATACGTACTGGAGGCTACAGAACTCTGTTCCGTGGACTTGGCGTTACAATAGCTCGTGACAGCCCAGCTTTCGCAATATATTTTAGTTCATATGAAGCGATGACACGAGGAGATTCGTCCGTGGCTACTGTCTTCATGGCGGGTGGAGTGGCTGGAATTTTATCATGGGTATTGCTGTATCCAATTGACGTAGTGAAGTCGAGAATTCAAGGTGATTTGATTGGACAGTACGCGGGTGCGTGGGACTGTTTCGTGAAGTCGGTTAAAACGGAGGGATGGCGGTGTATGGGAAGGGGCATGAGTGCAGTGATCCTGCGAGCATTTATTAGTAACGGGGCGTGTTTCACGGCAGTGGCGTGGACGGAGCGCGCGTGGCAGCGCGTGTCGTCAGGAGACACGACCGTCCAGACACTGGTCCAAGCCGCTGCTATCAGTGAAGCAGTGTGTCACGATAACACCGAGCGACATTACGATATTTAATCAGAAATGAATGAGGCCATGTTGAGGCTCTAGACGAGGCAGTTTTTAGGACTCTTGCCTCCTTTCAGTGTGAAAAAATATGTTAAACAGCTAGATCACATGCTGATACGAGGAGCCTCATTTGCGATCTAAGAAAACTCTGCATACCTGTACCATAATTTTATTATTATTCTATAAAGTGTCATATTACGACATATTATATCATGGGTGTACGAGTACTAATAATAATTTTATTTATCACTTGATGCCTACGCCTTGTAAATGTTATAGATTTCGTTCCAATATAGTTCAGCCATCGCAAAAAGAGATAATTCTTTGTCATAACTTGGAAACCAAACAGAAAAAAATATAGGTAATGACAGCGCTCACCACTTAAGTCAACTTAGGTCCGACAGACAATCTGTGACCGATTTTTGTCGAGAAATAATTAAATATGCTGACCGCAAAATACTGAAACGCACACATCTTACAAGCAGTCACAAAACCAGTGACAAAAGTCGGCGAAAAATGGAACTCTATTTTCGGACCTACAAAAAGTACTTTTTCACTCTTTGTAAGTCCCGGACTTTAAATGTGTGAAAACAACTACCTATAACACAAAAACAAATTATGAAGTGTAAAATAACACATTGCAATAACGTGATGCGTCCATCACTATGTCCCACCGTGGAGCCTTTTTACCGACATGTTTATTTCCGCCTTTCTATGACGTAATTACCTATTTTGCTTGATACTGGGATCTTTATTACATACTATAATTAAATAAACATTGTATAACAAAGTTTCTACGCAATTGCAAATTCATCAATTTATAATAATATCACTCTTAGTAAGTAATTATTACGCAGAAATGGAACATCTTATTATCTTAACTGCCATATTTGCTTTCTTGCCCACGAGTATTAGATCTTATAGTTTGTTACGTTATAATTACTTTATTAAAATTATTAAAACACATTTTGTTTCTTATTAAGTATCATATACTTGTCCGAAAAATTTTATACAATTTTCAAAAATATTCCAAAAATACAGGAATTATTCACATTATGAAAATATCACATTATAAATATGCCAAAATTGCTATAATAAATGTAAATATTTTAAAAATAAACGACTGTTACATAATAATTTTACATAATATTAACTTCACTATACTTTTTTCTAAGACTTTTTTATGTCACCATACTGATTAGGTAGTTATTTGGTAAGGTTTTTCGAATAGTAGACAAATTTCTGTGAGACCTGCAACATAAGAATAATAAATTATTATTTACTCTAGTGGCTCTACCATGAATCACAAAACGCACCCCAACTTTGAGATCGTTTCTGATTTAGACAAGATTCTATGAAAATAATGTGAAAAAACAGTATAGTGATTTTTTTTGATTTTAATAAATAAAAAATAGGTAATTAATCACCATAATGAGCCGATACATTTTGAGGCTTAAGACCCAGTACCAAAACGGAGACGTGTGAAGGGAGATATGGGAATTACGATACCCTGTTACTTTTTTATTTATAAAATAAAAAAAACCCACAGGGTATCGTTATTCCCATACCTTTTTCCTACTTAACTTTTCATCAACATTATCTTCCAATTCATTCCACCCACTAAAGGGCATAAGCCTTCTCTTTCTTACATCACAATATCCCTATACTAAGCCAATCTTGGCCAGGTATTACCCAAACACTTGACCAAATCATCAATTCATCTTTGTACCTACTGGCCTTCCATGATTGCGATATCTTTCCGTGACCACCATTCGGTCAGAGACCTACTCCACCTGCTATCACCACATCTTGCGACGTGTCCTGCCCATCTCAACTTGTATAAACACATAAATACTAGCGTCAGTTATATTAATAAATTTATAAACAGTTAAATACCGGGTGTCAATATTTAAAAAAAAAATCTGCAAAACCAAATCTTAACCGCCGCCGATCTGCAACGTTTTACTTTTTTCGTATGATAAGGCAGAAGTTAATTGTCAGTCTGGAGTAAAATTGGGAAATTGTAAATGCTTTTCTATTTTTAAAACTTTTACTTAACTTGCTTCTTTCATATGTCTGTATTTCCAGTTCAAATGTTGTGATCCATTTTTAAGCACTTCCTACTATCCGATCGAGCTGAAATTTGGTAAGTATATTTATATAATTACGGTGACAGTGCAATATAAGAAGGTCACCATAGAGACATGTCAACCACTCGATAAAACCCTATCGTTTATAGGCTCGCTGGATAGCAAGTACTAGTGGTGGCAGAGTCTGATGATGAAGCTGGAAGGTGGCCATAAGAACTCCGCAACTGAGCAAGATATCTTCCTTGTGATTTCACTATAACCTCTTGTTTTAAAGGATTTTTGAACTCGTGTAACCTTTTTCTAGTACAGTTCTAGTAAGTAGAATAAGATAACTGATAAACGTCGTTGATAGGCGGCGGTTACGATTGGGTTCCACGGATTTTGTTACAAACATCGAAATTACGGATCACGAACAAAATGGCAGCTTTAGCCGTTTTTTAAAACGGCCGAGTTTGGATATTTATCGACGATCCCGTAGAACAAAGTTACATTTACCAAACAAAATAAATGGCATTTTCAACTGTCGTGCCCGTTGATAAGGTTATTTATGCCAAATATATACTGGATTATAAATTTGTTCGTTGTTGACCTACGCATCTGTACCCACTTGTTGCTAGCAAATGTAGAAATTAATTTTAAATTATTAATGATCGCATATCTTTTTATTATGACAGTTCTAGCGAACTGTAGAATTTTAAGGCTTCCTCACGTTGGCTATGGTTGGATCGAACTAATTTGAAATAAGACCCCACCCATACTTTTGCACTTATTTTTCGGACCGTTCTTCAAACTGTCATCTTTATCATCGTCATCGTATGGCGATGTACTTTCAGTAATGTGATTTATAATACACATAATATATCGATGGTAACAACAGTTGGCGCCCCGATCACGCTTCTACCAAAGAGGTACTAATTAATAAACCATTAACCAAGTCTTAGGGCATATAGGGTCATGAGATTATCTAGGTATTGACATTGCTTTGGTTATTGACTTACTAGTAGCTTGTGCATTCTAGTAAAACTAATAATATCTGAAGTTATCACGTTGTTTATAAGACGTTGTTTATATTACGATGGTTAAATACACGCATATTCATCTAGCTATGTAGCTCTTATCAGCTAAAATATAAGTTTTTAACAGCGTCATATGATTTAGATCCTTAGTTCCCAAAGTGGTCCAGGTGGACCCCCAGGGGTCCACGTGAGACTCGACAGGGGTCTACGTTGGCGTGACAAAAAATGGGGGTTCACAATTCGTAAGCGGGGGTTCACGAAGATTTATTTGCTTTCGATAGTGAAGAACCAAAATGTTGGCTTGACTTCACCTATCAATGTAGGCAGATAATATTTTAAGAAGCTCAGCGACTGTTACTTGTAAAAACTTGCATATTTCATATTCAGTACAACGTGTTGAGACTTGCAAAGCGTCGCCGCCGTCCGCAACGTTTGTTCAGACGCGCAAGGGGACGAAATACGACTTCTGGTGTGTGTGCTTGCAATTTTGCATAAACTTGTTTGATTCTTCACCAATATAAATACGAATGCCAAGGATAAACGTTACTAATTTGTTTCCGGAATTTCGAAAAGAAAAGTAAAGTAAAGTGAATCGATGTGTTTGCCAGTGTCAGAAAAAGTAAGTATTTACCAGCCTATTTGTTATACATACTTTTATTTTATGTTGTAATAAGTATATTTGTAATGTTTGCGTGTGGAAGGTACGTATTTAAAATTAAATACTGAACAGAGTCATTATTAGATACTTCCATAAAAGAACAGAAAGCCGAGAAAGGTTGAACTTTTTGTCCCTACTTTATTAGTATTTTTTTATCCAACTGTGTGGTGGTTCACTAAAGGAGAGATTGACTTGCATGATTGTTAATATTTCAGGTTCCTAATGCTAAATAACTTAATTAAATATATTTTCATAAATTGTACGCGTCTTTACGTACCCGTAACGTGCATCAAAGTAATAAATAAATAATTAAAATCGCGGAGTTTTGATATCAAAATATTATTCAAAAGTATTTTCTATCGAATTTACATTCATTTGTTTTATATTACATTAAATTGGTTCAGCCGTATTCATAAAACTCTATTATGGATTAAGATCCATAATAGCGTTTTATGAAGCGATTTATTGCTTTTAAAAATTAGAATCAGTTTGCCGTCGGTACTTTGTTTATTACATTGCAATAATTAATTAGGTACTCCTATTCTGTCAAAATAGCCATATCTTGTTGAGTAAGACCGCCTTGTGATTACTAAAACAAAGTTTTTTTATATACAGGTAGGTAACTGATACAAAACATGGCTGAATCTAAGAATAAATGTCGACAGTATAGTGTTCATTATTTAAAATTTGGTATTCTTCCATCGAAGGCAGACAAGCGATTGCCTATATGCCTTTTATGCAACAAAGTTTTGACCAATGACTCTATGAAACCATCGAAGCTCGAAGATCATCTAAGAAGGTGTCATCCTAATAAAATAGGTAAAGATTTAAAATATTTTTAAGCATTGAAGGAAAAATATGAAAAGAGGCCCACCGTGCACAGTATGTTCGCTTTAACATCTGAAAGTAACGATGATGACTTGCAGGCATCTAACAATATGTTATTACTTATAGCGAAGTCTGGAAAACCGCACACCATTGGAGAACAGTTAATTTTACCCTCTGTTGAAGAGGTTTTAAAAACTGTTCTGCACAAATCTCCATTTGACATACTCAAAAGGATTCCTTTGGGAACAACAGTGTTCAAAGACGTATTGATGAAATGAGCTCTGATATTAAAATTTTCTTGTGTAATTATCTGCAAACAACTCATTTTTCTATTCAACTGGAGGAAACAACTTTAGCTGGTAATGAAACATTATTTGATTTGTTATGGACGAAGAAATTCATGAAGAGCTACTATTCGCGAAAACTTTGGAAACGGACACTAAAGGTGAACTAATATTTAATATCCTGAGTGATTTTTTAAGGAAAACTCGATTCCATTCACTATCGTTATTTTGGTGGCAACGGATGGAGCCATGGTCGGGCGATATCGTGGGTTTATAAGCCATCTTAAAAGAATTATACCAGAGGTAACTGCAATTCACTGTATCATCCACCGTCAACACCTAGTAGCGAACAATTTGAGTGATAGATAGCACAAATCACTTCAATTCGTGATTAATGCAGTTAACGAAATAAGAAGCAATGCGTTGAATACGAGTTTGTTTGCACAAACAATTGTGTGATGACCCCCTGCAGCTACGGACGATTTAGTGCAGTGGTTAAGAGCTTGAGCTGCTCCGCCCACTGTGTCGAATAGTCGCGGGTTCGATTCCCGCACGGGACAAATCTTTGTGTGATCCACAATTATTTGTTTCGGTCTGGGTATTTGTTTGTGAATTTTCATGTTTGTAAACGCACCCACGACACAGGAATAAATCCTAGTGTGGGGCTACGTTTTTTTAAAGAAAAAAAAAAAAAAAAAATGATGAAGACTTCCAACGATAGCGCTTAAATGCAAAAGTACGCTGGTTGTCGAAAGGTGCATGTTTAACAAGATTTTACTCAATTTTTGAATCAATTTTAGAGTTTCTGGAAAGTAAAGATCCAGATTTAAAAGAAAATCTGATCAATTTGAAAGCAGACATCGCGTATTTGAAAGATTTGTTCAAAAAATTTAATGACATTAACTTACAATTACAAGGGGACAGCCTCAATTTAATAAAAACAATGGGTGTAATTTCACACTAACTACTAAATTTAAAACTTTTCGCGCGAATTTTCCCAGTTTTCAAACTTGTCACAGGTAGACTGCCTTGATGAGGATATTCAGACATACGTTCAATATTTAATTGCTCCGCATGATGACTTCAAAATCAGATTTAAGATATTCTGACGATGGAAATACCACCATGGATCATAAATCCATTTGATGAAACGAAAGTGGCGAATGTGATATTACAAGAGGAGCTACGCGAGCTTAGCACTAATGAGGAGCTGAAGGTGAAATTTAAAAGAGGGTATCATACATTTTGGCTGCAGGCAGAAATACCCAAAAATATCCTGGACTGAGGGGAATTGCGAGAAAGCTTTTGATAGCGTTTCCCTCGTCATATCTTGTCGAAAAAAGTTTTAGTGTCGTTAAAAACCTTTTAACAAAAAAAGGAGCAGATTGAATATCACGGAACGGGGAGATTTGCGGTTATTCCTAACAAAACTAAAGCCAAATATTAATTATTTGCTGTCAATCCATCAAGTACATCCCTCCCATTAAAATTATGACTATTTTGTAATTGTCATTGTAGAAGTTACGTTACGTTATTAATGTTTAACTTTAATTATATTACGACTTTTATCATATTACAATGTAATATGATAACAATTATAATTAATACTGTAATAATTACATATTCGAATACAACACAAAAAATATACTATTTTTCTTTTTATTTTTACCACTCCGAATGGGGAGTTTTCTAAATGAATTAAGTGAGAATTGATTGGTTCCTTGTGCTGTGAGTAGATGTCAAAAAAGTAAAGTTGGATGGAATCACTTTTTTGATTGGCCAACTTAACTTTTTTGACCTCCCCCTTACAACACAATCAATTAATTAATTAACCAATCAATTCTTGCTTTTTTTTCGAAAACTATTAATTCGTGGTTGGAACTCAGCCGCAACGCAAATTTCCATAGTAAGATCTAATCTTCACATTTTTTGTCGAGTTTTGGGAATATGGTAGAAACGTAGCTGCAGGGGGTCCACCGGAACCAGCTAAATTTTGAAAGTGGTCTATGAGAAAAAGAAATCTGAGAACCTCTGATTTAGATGCATATATTAGTACCCAGTTCAGAGGCTTGTTCTGATTCGAGAATTTCAAAAGACATAGGTCACATCACTCACAGGATCACGTTGTATTTTCTCGATGTAATCTTTGCACGGAACAAATCTTTGTGTGACCCCACAAATATTTACTTCAGTCTGGGTGTTCGTGTACGTAAATTTGATGTTTGTAAATGCACAGGAATTCAATTATTCTTAGTGTGGATTGGCATTTATGTTTATTATATTCCTGCCCTATCTACGTCGTATTGCGTTAGATGGAAAAGGTTAACGTGCTATTTTTAGCGCCTTGTTTATATAAGTAGAGTACTCTTTATTTATATGCTTATCAAAGAGAGGCTTATGAGCAAGTGGCAGTCTTACTGCTAAAATTAATTTCTTCCAAGCAACCAATACATTATTAAAAAGTGTTTAAAGCGCATATACACAGACATGAAGGGGCTACCGCGAAAAACGTGTTTTTGTATTCTATGAACCATCCATGAACTTCAAGAAGTATATGGATTAGAGACTTAATATTTAGAATATGTTAATGTAATCTGATGCAGCAAAATTCTTGCACTTCATTATATCATAATTATATGTATAAATGAAGTTTTTTTAGAAAATGATAGAATTGTATTTACAAATACGTAGTTAACTTCCGAGTGGCTGCTTAAAATGTCTGTCCTTTATTATAAATTTCTAAAGTTATTGCTTCACTATCACTCTTCTAGTCGATCAGTGGGCATGTGATTTATCATCGCGGCAGCCACTTAAGGCAAAAAAATGTTACCGTGGCCTGTCGACGGGGTTCTAATCCTGCTCCATTGGCTGGGGCGGCAGTGGGGGCGGGGGCGGCGGCGGCGGGGGCAGCTCGTTGTTCGCCTGGTTTTCCATCAGCCCGAGCTGCTCCAGCATGTCGTCGTTGTCCTCCATCAGGTGAACCTGCATCAACCAGGGCCGGTTACTCTGAAAAGAGAAATTGGAGGATCCGCGACGGAAAAGATCTACCGAGAGTCACCTTTTACTTATGAGAACCTCTACATAATAAATACTTATATATAGTCCATTTTATATGTAAAGACTTACAAAAAATCTACGTGTACAGTGCCACAAGAACCTTTTAGGCCGGGGCCAAAATCGGAATTAACGCTGTCATCAAGTGAAATGTCACTTCATGACCGTCGCAGAGTTGCCGTTTGCTATGAATTTTACCCAAGTTCTATTTTTAATAAGCACCCGTGCGGGGATACACCTGTTGAAATATCTTCTTTGAAGTAGAATAAAATTATGAATGAATGTGGTTGTCTGGAAGAAATTGCTTTTAGCAATAAGACCGCCAATTGTACATATTTATCTGTAATAAATTGTTTATTAATTGTAATTTCACTAGTGTACAATAAAGAATACTCTATCTATCTATGAAATGATAGCCCTCATTTCACACCACCATACCCTGTTAATGACATCCACGGGCCAAAAAATCCTTGTCGCACTGTATATGTAAAGGCACCGCTTTGTCAAGTAATTGCATAATACTTGTATAAAATTGTCAACAGTTGTTAGTTTGCTATAAAAAATGGCCACTTTAAATTGCTTATTGTATTGTTAGTTAAGGCAGTGGTTTTAAATGTGTAGGTCGCGAACACCTGGGGGTCGCGAAGTCTCTATAAAGGAGTTAACGGAGGGTCACGCAGCGGTAGTAAAAAAAGAAAGTTTAAAAATAGGTATATTTTTATCAGGTAACTTTAATTAAAGGACATATTCTATATCAACAAGGATAAAAAAATAGATGAATCACATTCACATTAATGTGAAGGTTGCGCCTGTTTTTTGTTAACTATTTTCGTCCCCCTGTCTTTTCGAAAGCATGTGCGTATTAAAAATTAATTATCACTTGCTTTAACGGTGAAGGAAAACATCGTGAGGAAACCTGCATGCCTGAGAGTTTCTCGAAGGTATGTGAAGTTCGCCAACCCGCACTGGGCCAGCGTGGTGGACTATGGTAAACCCTCTTAGTATTAGAGGAGGCCCGTGCCCAACAGTGGGACAGTTTCTTAACAGGGCTTATATTATTTTATTATTATTTTCTCCCATCTTGAAACCTATTTTGCTATACATAGAATTAAATCGTTTTCTCAATTTACACAATTCTGTGTTTACTTTCTATTTGAGCCTTTGACGAAAACGAAGCGTTTGGCGTTGTAATCCATATAAAAATATGTCTGTTATACTTAATTAGGTATTTAGCCGATACCTAATTATAAAAATCAATAAAAATGTCATAAGTCTCCGTAACCGGCGAGCATGTATGAGACGAACTATGAGAGTGGAGGAAGCTAGAGAGGTATGTAAGGAAAGAACTGTTGGAACTCTGTACTCCCTACCTACCCCGCAAGGGATCTGGCGTGATGACATAGATAGATAGAATAAAAATGTTTCGAGATTTGATATTTGTAAATACACGGCACATATTAACAGCGGAGGGTAGGAGATCTCGAATTTATTTCCAAACTAGGGGGCTTGCGTCATAAAAAAGATTGAAAAACACTGGTCTGGGGATAGAGAAGTAACAGATTCGATCCGAGGTAATATGATTCCGGTTGTAACAAATCTTTGTATGACACACAGGAATTTGTTGCAGTCTTAATATTTGTGTACATACATAGCTATGTGAAATTCATGTTTATAAACACACCCCTATATATCTACTAGCTTCGTGAGGGCAACGCCTTGACACGTTTAGAGTATGATCTGTTTTTATTGGTATGTATGTATAACGCTATATCACGATATTCAAAAGCCATTTGAAGATTCCCTTTAAAATTAGTTAAATGAGTGGCAATATTCTTGTTATCTAGTGTACAATATGTCATAATTGATCACACCACTTCTGTTCTCGTACCTACGTAATTAAAGGCCTAATTATTGGCAAGACAACATAATCGTTTCTTACGCAGTCGGGGTTAAGCATTAGCCAGGTTCTTTAGTTTTGCGATTATGTAAAGGCCTTTGCCCCTGCTGCTTGCTTATCATACTTTTTAGCATACTTCATGATGAAACATTCTATGATACTGTTTTATCTATAAACAAACAGTCTTGAAGGTGATAAGAGCAATTACGTTTTTCATAATAAAAATAACTGTAATCTAACGTTTACAAATCAGAGTTGAAAACATGTTCCTTTTCTCTCTCAATTCCCATTCACTTTATTCTATTGAATGAAGATCTTTCTAGTATATTCTAGAGAATACAAATAAATGAATACGCAACTATCATTCATAACCAGTTGCCAAAGTATAAATACGTCACCATTACCATTAAAGGTGATGTACTACATCATCTAAGATTACCTTTCTGTATTAGGTAAACAGGCAAAAATAATGTTGTCTAATAAACAAAACTACATTTTTGTTGGGATAATCATTAAAATATGCCCAGTGAGGAAGACTTCAGTAACTTCGTTGAGGGGCGTTACGATTATTTCACAACCCCTAAGAGGTTTACACACAACGTAATTACTATACGTACGGAAGATTTAGGCTATCTAACCATGACCAAACAGACCGTATCTTATCTGAAGGGCAAATCAAGTCTAACCGGCGAGCGTGTATGAGACAAGTTATGAATGTGGGGGAAGCCAGTGAGGTCTGTCAGAAAAGAACCTGTAGGTACTCTGTACTCTCTGCCTATTCCGAAAGGGATTTGGAGTGATGATATAGATAGATAATGACTGAATTACATTGCTTCCCTTCTCCCTTGTTGGCAAAATGATCTAGCAACCGAAATAAATGTGAGTGAGATCTAACATCAGGCAGAGCAGTGCGGTGTTGTCCGTGGCGTGCCGTCTCCGATAGCAGTATCTTCTGTCTCTTCTCCTCCATGAGGCGCTCACGGTGCTTATGTATATAGTCGTACACGTTGGGCAGGCCCATGATCACGCACGCCGACAACGCAGAACGGTAGATGTTCATATCTGTTGCTTCGTACCTATCGAATATATTTTGACTTATTTGGTTTGGCAGGCACGAGCGAGATAAATAATGCAGCGATTAAGTTTTGTTATTGGTACACAATACAATATGACAAATCCGGGCTGTCTTATTGGAATTTCATATCTCAAATTACCGATGGCCGCGTGAACTTTTTAAATTGATAAAGTATAAAATATCTTACTATGTGATTAACAATTATATTTCGCGTATTTATCTCTTCCTTTGTTATACCCCTACATTTGAAATGTCTTTACAAAGAACTTATTGAAATATTTTGATAATTGTTGGCAATAAATAACGCTTTTGAGAATTGTTCGCAATAAATACCCCTACAGATTTGAAAATAAAATGGCAGATTTTTTGGAACAAAATAGTTAGTAAGTATACATTTACCACTCATTAGTCCGTTCATCATAACACTCCACGTGGTATATGGTGGTGACTCCGTTGAACCCGCCGATAGCAAAGATCATGTCATCAATGACCTCAATAGCGAAGTTGCTGCGAGGGTTGTACATGTCAGGTACTGGCGCCCACGTGTTTGCAGCCGGGTCGTACACTTCACCACTACACATCCTCGATATGCCGTTGAAACCGCCGATGACGTAGATCTGATACAGAGAAAAATATCTACAGACACATATATCAGACATCATTACAAAGGACAACAGGGGATAGAAGGTAGTGTTTTTTGGTACCTACTATTATCTTACTACTAAAGGTAAAAATTTTAATATGGATACTAACCTGATCAATAATGCACAACATTTTCGCGGCGAACTTAGCGAAGCTAAAACCTGTCGCTTATTATAAACTAAGAATAAATCACCAAACAATATACCTAGATACCTTGTTGTGGTATGCGATGCAAGAAACACCGGAGCGGCGCGAGCGCATCGGCGCGAGATTCGTCCACTGATTGGTGTCAGGATCGAACACCTCCACGCTGTTCATGCACTCCTGGCCGTTAAAGCCGCCCGTTATGTATATCTTGCCTGGAATTTTATTCAGAATCAGTTAACTATGATAACTTCAGTACATAGCAGTAACTTAACTCTCTAGAATTTGAAAAATGCTCTACCTACTATTTAGGCTTGAAATAAATTAACACGATTGCAAACTTTATGCAATGGTTTGTGGGCATAATACTATCGATGTTTTTAATGTAAGGGCATGATATTGCAAAAATGAACTCACTATCAAGGGCCGCTGCACTGGCGTCAGATCGTTGGGCATTCATGGGCGCCACTAGCGACCACTGGTTGGTACGGTGGTTAAACCTCTCAGCTGTATTCTGACGATGGTGGCCATCGTACCCTCCCATCGCGTATATCGTTTCCCCCAGGACAGCCACAGAAACGTAACAACGTCTAGCATTCATTGGAGCTACCTGGATTAGAGCAATGACAGTTTTGTAGGACAAAATCCGGAGTATAGGGCCGCATGAAAACAAATTGGCCCAATAATAGAACCATAAAAATTCTAAGGTTTTGAGACCACAACATGATCTAATTCGATGTCTTTAAATGCCCTCGAGTGTAGTGGTTGCACGCTCGCCCTCTTGTCCGGTGAAGCTGTAAAGGCCCCGCGGCCAACAGCGTAGATCATTCACACATACACACACACACACACACACACTCACACACACACACACACACACACACACACACACACACACACACACACACACACACACACACGTCTTTAAATGCCAGCTTAAGTCGCATCTATAATATAGGTATCAGATCATGCTGACTATAAAGTATATTAACATAAAAATAGAAAGAAAGATAATAAATTTATTCGCAACAAATAAAAAATGCAGTGGCAGATACAATGTTACTAAAATAACAAAGAAAAACAGCTGATAATGTTGCGAATCGGTCCCAACTCAGCATTGTGCTGACTGCAAGCAATCAGCGCTGGTCTTTCGTTAGAAGTGTAAGGAGTAGCTTGCTGTTGTTTCTTCTTGAAGGTAGCTTTGGAAAAGAATACCAAGCTCCTCCTTAACATTTTAATTTATTGAACGCTTTACTACATATCAGGAAAATGTTTAACCTCTCGCCAAGTTTTAGTGACAGCATCGAAACATCGGCACGAATTGAAATAGTCCATGCCATCGAAACCACCGATTACGTAAATGCAATAGCCCAGGACTGCTGTACCATGATACGCTCGGGGACCAGCGGGATCTACTTCCTCCACCTATCAAATAGGAAATACATATTACGGCTTCATTCTGCGTCAGCATAAAGAGAATCATTGTGGACTCATACTCACTTTTATCCAACGATCAGCTCTAGTATCATAAGTTTCAATAAATGCTGTTGGCGAACCTCCACTCCAGCCTCCAATGGCAAATAGAACCTGTGATAAACTTACACCATTTAGTTGATATTCAAAGTAAAAAGTTGAATATAAGTAGTAAGTAGATTCTAAAAGATGAGATAAATTAAAAAAATACGCATCGAAAAGGTAAAAAGGCTAGAACGTTCAAGTATGAGCTTCATTCATTATTTTATAGAAAAAATCAGAATAATGTTACTTCGTGCGGGACTCTAGGGCGTGCTATCTCCGGTGTGGCCACTTCTCCGTCTCTCTGAGCAATCATTTCCAAATCGTAAAGGAACTTCAGTGTTTCAATGATGATAGGTCGCGATCCTTCGTTGCCGGTAACGTACGGATGATCCTTGACGTTCTCCAAGAAAAACTGTAAAGAAACAATAATTTATTCTTCCCTAATGCTACTGGTTATCAAAGTGCAATTTGTTATACACGAGCATATCGATTGTGTTCTAAATAAGCTAAAAATAATATGCGCTCATCTATACTTATGTTTTAATTCTCACCTGTGTATCCAAAAGTCCAAGACGAATGCTTCCCATCAGTTTCACAGTGTGCTGCCAACGACTATCGGGGTCGTAATTAACCCAGCGCAGCACAGCCTCCCAAACAACCTCCTCACTTTTTACATTGAGTTCGTCTTCAAGTATGATAGAGTTGAGTTCTTCTAGAGGTAGGTGGAGAAACTCCTCGCTTTGAGTGGCAACGGTCACGAAATAACGTAGCAAATATCGCCTAGCATCGGCTTCCAGCTTGTAGCAAAACACGCGTCTAAAATTATTGACGGGTTTGAAGAAAAAGGCGCTTACAAAATTATAAGGATTGCTATACATGATTAAAACATCTTACCAGGCCAACAATTACAATGGAATGCTAAAAAACACACTACTACCTACAGTCTTCTAAAAACAGGCTAGTAACTGAGCGAATAATCTATAAACTATTCTACACCCTATAGTTAAAATGGGCAAAAACGCCCCCGCAAATTAAGCTTCGCAGAATAAGAGAGTGACTAACCTAGCAAACATCATTATACCAAGACAATTCTTCGGATTGAGTGAGGTCCTAAGATGATCGCAACAAAGCTGAAGGACTCCGAGGAAGGCCAAGTAGTCAGCGGTCATCAGGAGCTCGTGCACGTTGGACTCGGTAACCTCGATGCGGCGCAGGTACGCGTACTCGATCAGGAGCAGTAGTATCTCGGAGCGCACGCCGGATATCAGCACGTCGCTTTGTTCTCGGGAGTGTAGTGTTGTGGTGAATAGTGCCCTGTTGATGGTTTAAATTGATTCTAGATTCTGTTTATCTATATCATCACGTCAGATCCTTTGCAAGGCAGGCAGTTAAGAGTTCCCACAGGCTCTTGATTCTGAATATCTTAATTAACTCGATGAGGTTACGGAAAAGGTGGGAAAGGGTCAGTGATTTCTAGTAAGTGGGCACCTGAGTATCTATCTAGACGAGCAAGCTATCTATCTGACAGGTAGGCATTATAAAGAAAAATTCTGTTTTGTCATCTACTAAGTATATATTTTCGTACACTCTCTCTCATTGTCTCTGTAATGTCTTCTACCATTTTCGGTTAGCATATAATTCTTATTTTAATTTCACGTGTTTCGTCATCAATTTCCTTATTATTTCCCATCATTTAGGGCCAAGGCAATACGTCATTTGTAAGACAAATTAGTGGTTTGGCATTGTTTTTACTATCAGCCCTCTACCAGACATCAATCCTTCTCAAGGTTTAGCAGTATCCTAATTTACTAGGACTTTGGATGCCAAAATTCCAAAGAGTATTGTATATTGTACTGCTTCCGACAACACCCAACCCAAATGATCCATCCTCCAATATGGCAGCAAAATAGTGCTTCGCTTAAACTACCGCTATTTATTGCTGGATACCGGTACTGATTGCTGGATTTGAAGCCTCTAACGACCCCTTGTAAGTCCAGTATGCATTGGGTAAACCATATTCCTATACTCCGGCCCCACACGGCCACGGATGGTGTCTAAATTACAAGTCTACATTAGTGTTGTAAAAACGCTCGAGTCGGCACTTAAAACGCTCGCGTCTTCACGTGTTTCAACGCTCGTGAGCGTCGACTCAGCGCTAAACGCTCGACTTCCGCGCTCATTTTTACAACACTAGTCAGTGTCTAAATTACAAGATCGGTTTATAAGTAGATATAACACTACAGGGCCTTTATTCGGCATGATCAAACGCGGTGCGTTACGATAACTTCGTGAAATGATAATGCAATCGTTCTATCGTTACGCGCCGCACGTGTTTATTTCGTAAAAGCGAATAAGGGGCCTGGAAAGAGAAATTCGTACAAGAAGTATGGGCTGCAGGCAGACAGTATGGCCCGGTGCACTGGGAAGGCGGCGCCGTCGTCCGCGCGCACCATGGCGTCGCAGAGTAGCCGGCATTCGCGCAGCCGGTGCAGCGCCTGCATCGCCGCCACCGACATGCATCGCCCAGTCTCGCGACCCGCCGTCTGTACCACATGACCATTAATCATTTAAGCTTTCGCCAAATAGCCGACGCAACGACAGTGGTGGGACACCGGTAGACGGCAGCGCAGCGCGTAAGCCACACTACCGGCGCGCCAACTACCAAGCAAAGCGACCCGCCTGTACCCCTATTGGCTTCCCATTCCCGCGTTGCTTCGTTTGAAATCGCGTCGGACGCTGCAGCATACAGCGGGGACGGGACACGACGGTTGCCGTTACGCCGAGCTATGTGGCGTCTCCCATAATAGAACTAAAGTACATTACAACTCTCCATGTCGCGTAGGCGTCGCGCCCGTCCGCAATGTGGCGAAATCTTTATAATAGAACACCGATGCCAGGGGAAGATACTCCTATCGGGATAGGTTATATGAGGAGGGTTGCATTCTGCCTATAAATGGCTAACAAATTTCTTTTTGAAAGGTTTTGGCTTTTAATTTTTAAGGCCTGATAGCACAGACTCTTTCAAAACCACGTTTATATTACAACAAAGATTTACCGCTCAGTCTAATTTATACCCGGTTGCGACAAAAAGTGCATAGCATAAAGGTTTCTACAAAGTAACTAGAATAAAGAGACATGGTAAATTCTTTCTTCGGACATCAATTTCTAGTTGAATAAATACTTCGGCCACAGAATACGTAAAGTTTGTAAGCAGGTAGTTGGAGCATACCTACATAAATGTAACATATTCTTCTTGTTATGGAGAGTCATTAAGATGAACCAAAACTTGAATGCTCACGTGCACGCACTGCGGCTGGAAGACAGGCGAGCCTTGCCCTTAGTTGTATTGGTACTTACAGTGTTATTCGGGTCGTTTTCCATTTCAGTGCGACTTTAACGTAAAGTCATCATTTCAAAATAGTCACGCGTTAAAAAAATCTTAAGTGCGAAATGGATGTTTCACGACACAATCGAGATTTGGCTCAATAAATTTATAAAAATAACCGTAAAAAATAACTCAAAATAGCAAAATCAAGTCATTTGATAAAACATTTTAGGTTAGCAAAAAAATGATATAAGAATGACAATCATGTCACACCTTTTTTTTCCAGATGACATTACTGGACAACAGTATTTTCATTTTCAGCGGTTGCCTTGCTGAAATCAAAAACGTTTATATTATATTTTCAGTATATAAGGGCATCCTAATCGCCTACGAAGTTCCATTACTATAGGTTGATTGTAACGAAATATCTAACAACAAATTGTTTATTTTTTGTTTTTATTTAATGAAATAAAACTTAAGTATAGAGGTATGTAAGGAAAGAACCTGTTGGAACTCTGTACTCTCTGCCTACCCCGCAAGGGATCTGGCGTGATGATATAGATAGATAGAAAGAAAACTTAAATAATTATAATTAAAAAAAAAAATTCAATCCTTTATAATTGAGAAGTTCCTGTGTCCACCCTCCGACTCTTTCATCAGACCCTGCGACTCTCTACGTTCCTATCAAATACTTTTGAGGTCGGGTTATGTTGATGGGACATGTTTCTATGGTCACCTTCCGTCTCCATCATTTGAATAGGCCCATATTATTGATTTTTTTTTATAACGTAGCCCCACACTAGGATTTATTCCTGTATCGTGGGTGTGTTTACAAACATGAAATTTCACATACACAAATACCCAGACCGGAACAAATAATTGTGGATCACACAAAGATTTATCCCGTGCGGGAATCGAACCCGCGACTATTAGACACAGTGGGCGGAGCGGCTCAAGCTCTTAACCACTGCGCTAAATCGTCCGCCAAAACCGACATTGTCACCGAAGTTACTTTAATTTCAGCTCGCTCGTAATCGGATGCCCGCAAATGCTTGATAAATTGATCAGAAAACTTGAACGGGAAAGATAGATATACGAACAGGGACAGGTAAATAAAAGCTTGTAAAAACGTTCACATTCTTATATTTAAAAAAGTGTTATATAAAAACTACCTACACAAAATAAAATTAGAAACTATCTATCTATTTTAGGTATCTTAACATATCAAAGATATTTACAAATCACTGGCTAGAATATGACTTAATTTTTAAAAATTACACATGCTTTTAATTTAGAGGCGTGCTAGTTTCCCTCGCAGTGATGCCGTCAGATCTGAGTCGCGACAGCAGGGACTTGTACACGACAGGAGAGAACGGCAGGACTACTCCACGATCTTGGATTTCTCCTGTTATAAAAAGGGTGTTATCAGATTTAGATAGAAAATGATGAAAAAATGAAAGGCCACATTTACAAAAAGGCGTTGCTTCAACGATATATTTAACGCACACGTTGGAAATAATAAGTTCTAACTTATAAATATATATATATATATATATATATATATATATATATATATATATATATATATATATATATATATATATATATATATATATATATATATATATATATGGGTTCCTATTCAGGACTTCATGATGGGCCCCAAGAGTTTGTTTTTACAAAATGAGGACAGTTACAAAATTCAAGATACTTGTTTACAGTTATTCAGATAGACTAATTTATAAAACTGATATGGATGTGTGAGGATGTGTGGCGAAGAATGTGTATACTTGATCTTGTTGTCGAGTGATAGTAGAGAGAGTAATCGATGACAAGGGACAAATATTTAATAAACACTTGTCACGCTCTGTATACTTTTGCATGTGAAATTAAAATAATGTAGAGTAACGTTTTGAATAGCTACCATGAGCTAAACGCTATTAATAAAGCTATCTTATTGGCGGCTTTTCCACATGTCTTGCTACAATAGAAACGGAACATGGTTTTTCTTTTTATGACCTACCATTTATTTTGTGTTCGATGCTCCCTAAGCATTTTTGTGGAATTGTGATGCTACCTTGTGGAACGGCAGTCTTACCATCTAGAACCATCTTAGCAGCGATGGCGGTGGGCAGGCCAACAGTCCGAGCCATGGCCGTGTGGGAAGCAGGATCTCCTCGCACCGTCATTGTCACCTCACGTTGTTCCCTCTTGCCGTCACTCCACGTCACGCCAAGCTCGTGACGTAGGACCACAAGGTCCGTCTCGTCTTTCTCTGGTTAAGTAAAAAAAAAATTTGTAAAATATTCTGAGGAAATAAATCTTAAATGGGTTTTTTGACAGGTTTCGGGTTTGACAGATTCTGATAAAGGTACTGCGTATAAATTGGCTTGACCTTTAACAAGGGACAAGTTAAACACGAAATTATCTTTTAGAAATAACTCAACAGACTTATTTCTAGCAAACAGATATTTATAGCAAACAGCCAACTGATAAACATATCAGTTTGTCTGTTTGCTCGAACATCATGTAGTAACCACTGATCCAATTTTAACGGGATTTACTCATACCCTTAAATAGTTTAGTATAACTTAAATAGAGCGATATATTGAATCAAAATTAATTGGAAACCGCGGCACTGCTTCATCTTTCAATACTGGTCCTAAAGAGGACTTGTTCGTAGAATTGGACCCCACCAACTCCGAATACTATGGAAACGCGAAACAGTGTCTCGGATTCCAACGACTAAATACTTAGCTAACGTTGATGTAACGTACAAACTTTCACATTTATAATATTAGACGGTAAAAGTTTGTATGTTTAGACGTTTGAATGTTTTTTACACAATCACGCAGAAACGGCAGAACGGATTTGGATGAATATTGGCACTTGGCATTAATACCTGGTTTAAAACATAGGATTTTTATCCCGGAAAAATGTACAGTAAAGTCAACGCGGATGAAGTTACGGGCGGAAACTAGTAAATAATAATACCTAGCTGCAGCCTCTTGCTAAGGTACAGGCTGATGGTGTCGAGCGGCGTGCCGCACTTGACGATGGCGACGTCCTCCAGCAGCCCGAGCGACTCCAGCGCCTGCGCTCCCGCGCCGCCGAGCCGCTCCGCCAGCCGCGTCTTTAGGTTCTCATAGAATATTGACGAATCCATCAAACCTACTAGCTCGCACGCGAATTGACGCTGCGGAGGAATAAAATAAAAACACTTCATGCGTATATTCTCCAACTGGAAGTGCCAAAGGTGCAGATGATAATGTTAAATTTCAGTGCTACCCCTAACAGCTTATTGATTTTTTTTTGTGTGTGTGTGAATGTACTACCGCTGTTGGCCGCGGGGCCTTCACAGCATCACCGGGCAAGAGGGCGAGCGTGCAACCACTACAACAAGGGGGCAACTAACTCAAGGGCGCCTCAAAGAGGAACGGCCTCGGCTTGGACAGTCGCTATGGGGAAGGCCATATGCCTTACACCTAGTATATACTAGATGTCTCGCCGTGACGCTCTGCACCGGCCGGCGGGCAAGGGATTCTTCGACCTCGCCGGCGAGGTCGGAGTCTGATCCTGTGTGCGGTATCTGTATCCGAAAGAAGGGATATAAGGACATCACTCCTGATGCCCTCAGAAACAAACAAACAAAGAAATGTGCTTTAAGATCAGGACTCAGACTTTAGACTCAGGTAAGGAGTTCCAAAGACAAATACTTTAAACAGTGAAGGAATTAGTAAAGAAGTTAGAAGAATGGGTAGGAATTGTTAGGCGAAGTGTCTCAGAGGAATGAAGGTTACGCGATTGAGTAGAGGTGAAAAAGGAGAAACGTTGCTTGATATATTGGAGTGTGCGGGTTAAATAAGACAGAGTAGAGTAGTGATAGTACTTGTCAGTACCAATCTAACAAGCCTAAACACAAGGGGGTTACGTTGTATAGTTCGTACATGCTCCTATGGCCACCTTCCGATTTTATCTTCAGGCCAGCTCCACGGCACCATATTATTGCATTGTCACCGAACTTACATACGTATGCCAAATTTCAGCTCCATCGCATACCCACAAGTGCTTGCAAAATGGATCACAAAATTTTAACCGGAAAGAGACAGACATACGAACATTGCAAGTTAAATAAAAGCTTGTAAGAATGGAGATGATTATTGAATTATCATTAATACTGATTCATAAGATATAGATGAATTCGCTACTTTATTGATTGGATTTACGGGGAGAAGAGGAAAAATCGCTTTACCCATGTAATCTTAGGGCCATCAGGGTGAAGTGACGGATGAGGACTGGGGTCCAATAAACCAAACAGCTGCATTGCCTTCATGGTCTCTGCGAAACCTGTTTAAAAGTAAAATAAATGTAGTATACTATAAAATTCTACCTACCTATTTAGTTTATTTCTAGACTTTGAACACCGCGAATGTTTCGTTATCTTAATCTTTATCCTTAATTTTAGTGGTGGTTCTATCGTCATGGCATACTTACCTCTATATCTGAGGGTGCCTCTGAACATTGTGTGAGCCTCTTCAATTCCGTAAAGCGATGCATACTTGGTGCTGTCCCTGTTGGGGAAGCCTTCGAATGCGAAACCAGGCAGGAAGTCCAACTCACGAGCCACCGACATCAGTTCACCGCCACTTAATACCTCGACTATCTGAAATATCATTCATATTCAACATTGTGTACAATCTATGTACAATTTCGCATACGGCTATATCCGATGGAGTGGTTAGTTGCTTACGGGAAATTTAGGACTTATTTACTCGTAAGTGAGAATACCGAAAACCACATTTTTACTAATCTTAAACAGCTACACATACTTAAAAGTAAGCAACTATATTGGTTTCTTGGCTGTTTGTTGGATTATACTTCTATCATCTTAAGGTATGTATTATTTGGCCCAGTCTTCATTTTGTGTACCAAGCGATCACGGCCCAATTTATAGATCTTTGGCCCGGTAAATCTAACAAACTTGCCAACTGGTAGTGGTAGTGCATATGAGGTTACTCGTAGTTACCTGTCCTTTGCTGAGATATTTCGCTGCAGATATGGTATTGAGCAGCACTCCTCTTGGGTTCCATGAGAACTTGTACCGTAGAGCGTTATCACTGAATTCAGGCGCGGGTAGACCTAGAAAATGGATAAATTGAAAATAAAAGTAGATAGCGAGAAATGTTCCTTAAGCTTCAAGTGAAATATCAAAATTTATTCAAAGTATCCTACAAAATGTTTGCCAAAGTGAAGTGCCAAGTTTCTTTGGTGAACTTTGGACTTGATGTGACACATACCTAAGACGCTTGTCCTAAAACATGGATTTCGAAATCGAAAAGTTATTTCCATGTTAGTTTTATTTTCTAACATTTATTTATCGTTTCTTATTTTTGGACTATTATGAATGACTTGGTTTATTTATAGGCCTCTTTACCTCCACAATACGAAACAAACGAATCGATTCTTCCACCGTGGTTTTGTATATCGTGAATACATTCCAAAGCCAGTAGATGATCAATGCCAGGGTCCAGTCCAACTTCGTTCAAAAAGGTTAAACCAGCTTCTTTTGCACTGAAATGGCGAACAGATTACAGTTTACTTGCAATAGGCACACAGAATTAGGAAATGACTTTCAGGTGTACAGAGACAGAGCCTAGTGTAGGGCTACTGTAATTTCATTCTTCTATTCTAATATTATAAAGAGGAAAGATTTGTATTTTTTTATGTTTGTAACGAATAAACTTAAAAACTATTGGGCCGATTTCAAAAATTCTTTCACCATTAGAAAGCTACTTTATCCAGAAATAACATAGGCTATATAACATAGACCCGGTAGGTGGCGCTGTTGTCGACCGGATGCGAAGAAGTGGGAAACTGCTAGTACATATTATAAATTCGAAAGTAGCCCTATCTGTTCGTCTATGACCTTTTCACGCCTAAACTGAATTTGATAAAAATTGGCAAGGAAATAAATTTGCATTCTAGGGAAGGACATAAGCTAACATTGGGCTCAAAAAAATAATTTTAACGCAGATGAAGCTGCTAACAACTTATAAAGGATATATTTACTACACGTACACAACGACCATACCCTAAAACTTTGGCTAGATACATTCAGGCTTATTTTCTGAAGCGCGTTTGTCACGTAGATTTTTAATATGGGAGTAGTGAAAAAAGAATTACTCACGCTTTATGGAGCTCCTGAACTTCAGGCCTGACATATGATGCAGTGACCATGTGGGAGCCAGTGTTCAAACAAGCCCTGGCTACAGTCCCGTGCAGGTCATAAGGCAATAGAGAGACGACCAGCCGAAACCTAGACGCCAAAGACCGTAGTGCTACGTCGTCGTTGGCGTCGAAATATTCTGCGTTGACGCCGTAGCGTTCTGCTAGAGCGTCCGCTTCCTCTTTCACTCCTGATGCTGTAAATTTAATGTTAAGTGTTTTATTGATAACATGAACTTATCTGAGGTGCAAAAGTCATGAGACTCCGTAACCGGCGAGTATGAGATGAACTGTAAGAGTGTAAGGAGGCCGGAGAGGGGTGTAGGGTAAGAACCTGTTGGAGCTCTGTTCTCTTTGCCTGAATACAACATACAAACCCTTGTCTGGCTTGATGATATAATTACACCAAACAAGAGTCTCTCATATCTATATAGATACAGATAGATAGATGAACTTTATCGCCTGTATTGATCTTGCAGTTCAGGTTTTACCCATTACGTGTGGTTTATATCCAAGCTGAACACTTGTTGAAGCTATCCGATTGCTTCGGCTTTGTTTAACAACTGCAAGCCTACGTAGGGTAGGTTCTGAGGCACAGAGACCCCAACCACGTATCTCAAGTGATGTGCAAAAGCTACTAAGCTATTGCTTACCTTTAGTCGTACACTAATCTATTACATGACTACGACCTAAATATAAACCCGGTTAAATACAAATCTATAAGCATTTCTACTAAAAACCAAAATGTGTCAAGTCCTTAACAAATTAGGGATAATATGTTCGAATAACCGTTTGAAATAATTAACTTAACATAGCCTTCAATATATTGATAAATAATCCAGATTGGCAGTTAAACCTTTGGAATATATTTAGGGTGAGATGCGTATGATCTATTATAACTTACCAACAGTGACGGCAATATTTTTATCACTAGACAGGTACTCGACGACCGGAGCAGAGACCAGCCCGCTACCGAGAATCACAACTGGGGTCTGTTGGTCGTTCCCCTCCACCTTATGCCTCGAACGTCTGCAAAAGGATATCAATTGTTTAATCCCAGCAGTTAAATTAGTTAACGAATTTAACTGCTGGGAAGAAGGCTTGTCCAGCAAAAGGGATCCATTTGTCAATGTACATATAGAGATAGATAAATTATAACTTACGTGTTAGCCATTCGCAATTCGTTGATGTACTCAAATGGTGGAGTTAGTTTTCCGTTGCTCGTTATAATGGCCTGCAAAAATACCTTTTTAATATTGCATCTAGATATCGATTGTTAAAGCATTAAATTGTTTACCAAATACTGCATAGATATCATTGCATTTAACCCCCCACGCAAGAAGAAGTGTTATAAGTTTAACCTGTGTATCTGTCTGTGGCGTCATAGCTCCTAAACGGATGTAACGATTTTGATTTAGTTTGTTTTTGTTTGAAATGTGACTTGATCGAGAGTGTTCTTAACGATGACTCATTTGAATCGGGGGCTTATTAAATGTTTTATTTAAGGTTTACTTGTTTTACAAGTAAACATTTCTGAATAATAACTTGGCGTTAATTTTTATTCAAATATACTAACCCCTTGCACTACAGATGAGAAATTATGTTCTTCCATGGGTTTAGTGGCATCTGATTTCATGATATCCTCCGTGTACGGGTAGAGCAAGTCGCCGAAGAAGTCAGTGGATTCCCGCGGCAGTTGTGTGGGCATGTTGTCTATAGAGCACACGAGGACACCCGGGCCCTTGAAACTGCAAAATTAAAAAGGTTTCAAAGTTTCTTGAAGAAAGAAAACATTTATTCAGCGATACATACATAAAAACTATAAACTAATGTTTAGCCGTTTAGCGCGCTCACTCACACCTTTTCCCGTGCTCTCTCACTCACTCATATGCTTATCGCTTTGCTATCCCGCTTACGTGTAAGGGTGGAGGGAGCGAGACAGCGCTATACAACGCGTATTGATATAAAACAAATGTAAATATAATGAATTGAAATCTTTTAAATACACCATCTTGCGAACGCTAATCTTTTGCGGAATATTTAATATCGCAAGACTCAAAACTTCATACATTCGTAAGCTAACAGTCCTATGCCTGTAAAAAGTATGAAGGGAAGATACCAATTCATCACTAATATATCATTAAATGATAAAATAGAAAACAAGTATTAGTTTATTCAACCAATTTTGTGCAGAGATATCTAATCTAATCAAAAAAAATAATTTTGATTCCATTTTGAAACTTTCATTTTCTTAAGTGTTATTATGACTGTACCCGTTCTTAACTAACGAAATATTTTAACATTCAATTAATTGAAACATCGATAATTCGATATTAGGATTTGATATAAAATAGGCGGATTGAGATCACTAAGTAACGGTATGTGTATGAGATCATTAAGATTAGGTGGATTAGGTGGAATAGGTATTTGGATTAGGTATTTATGCAGACTAGGAACAGGTGTACTTAGTGCCTGATTTACCTAATACGACCTATCTCTAATATCGGCTATACTCTTATACCTTCGTGTTATACTTTCATTTATATCTTTATTTTAATGGTTTGTTTCTCTGTCACTCAAAGGTACATTTTCTTTTATTATTGTATTTATTTTGTAACATTTTCTGTGTGTACAATAAAGAATAAATAGGAAAAAAAAAAACAGGAACAAAAATTGGTATTCTAGTTAGCTGATTACTTTATTTAAACGTGCGTTAATATAAAATCAACTCATGATAGAGTTACCAACTAAAAGTATTTAAAAAATTAAAGTTACCATTTAGCTACAGTAGCCACTACTACACTGTTATAATTAAGGACATTATTGCAATTAAATCGTACCTAGTATTGTGAAAATGAGCGCTGAAGCGTTTAGCGCTGAGTCAACGCTCACGAGCATTGAAACACGTAGAAGACGCAAGCGTTTTAAGCGCAGACTCGAGCCTTCTTACAACACTAATCGTACCTCCATCAATACACGCGTACATTTCATAACAAAACCTAGTAATGTTTTGTTTTTATGTCTCGGGATTGTGTTTATTCCAACATATCCATCCATCAACTGATAGGTTATCGCGCGATACAATAATTAATATGATAAAAATTTAAGTAGTACGGAGTCACAAAGAAATGCGTTTGAGATAATTTGATGTTAATAATTATCGGGCAACTGGAGAGTTCATCAACCGCAAAGATAGGATATACCATCTATATAGCTATAGAAGGATGCATCTTGGAGACGACATATCTTAAAAGTAGGTATTTGACTAGTAGAGATAATGAACTAGTAAAATAGAACTGTACGATGTGGTACAACAATAAAGCGCTGAATCTACCTAGTCAATAAACATTTAGAAGTACATATAATAGACATTTGAATATACAACATTTATTTTTTATGTTTATAGCATTACGACGACGCGTATTTTGCCAATGTCAAGTATTACGAATATTCATTTCTAAATTAATTCAACTCCCCGGTACATTGATGATAAAGATGATTATGAAATTTATGAAGTGCCCCACCCTGGATAGTAAAGCGATGGATACATACCAATTGCGACGGCCGTTTTGAGGGAAATCGAAAAGGCACGTTTTATTACTTTGTTACAATTACCTTCACTCGTGCACATATAAGAATACATAATGGTAAGTATTCCACCAACGTTATTATATACATTATATTAAGCAATAACACAAGTTTTGGAAATTAAAACAAATTGACGACATCACTCTTCGATTTCCTGCCAAAACTCGTAGAGCTACTTACCTAATATTATTTGTGAATTAGTAAACTACAAGCTACTTAATTAGTACTGGCCGGCCTAAGGTCGATTTTTGGCCGAAGCCGAAGCCGATTATTAGGCCATCGCCGAAACCTTCGGCTGCAGCCGAAAGCCGCAGGTTTAATAACCCTAAGAAATTTGGTTTATGATTGGCTAAATCTAAAAAGTTATGTTGTCTGTATTAAATTAATGTCTATTAAAATTACCTACAAAATAATAATACTGGAATAATATAGTTTATAGAATTTATTTGCCTACCCCGCGAGGGAGCTGGCGTGATGATATACATATATAGAATTTATTTACGTAAAATCATTCGTAATTGTTATAGATCGTTCAATTTCGGTGCTTGCTGGAAACATTCGGGTTCGGCCAAAACTTCGGCCCATTTTGACAGAAGCCGAAGGATTGGCCGAGGATGTTTTTTTTTGGCCGAAGGTGGCCGACACGGAAGCCGAAAATTCGGTCGCACACTATTATATAAGGCACTAACGGATGAATTAATGGAGGTGGTCAAAAAGTACAGTTCACCTAACGCTGTATAACATTTTCTTGAAAGTGACTTGCTAGCTACATGAAAATAGATGCTCAAATCGTACTAACCTTTTGGTGTCTTTGTTCCTATCGGCGTCGTAGAGACAGAACGGCGTATCAATGGTCGTGCACTCATTCATGAACTCGATGGAACCTCCTGGGTCAGCCGATATATCACAGATTGCAAGCATCCTGCAACAATAAATGTAGTTGTGTGTAAATCTGTAAGTTGTCAAAAGTGATGCATCCAGATACACACTAGGCAATGAAACTAGAAATTGATTAGACAATCAGTTAGCTTTGTGATATTGAACCACCCAAAAATTACTAAACATTAATTAACACCATTAATAAAAATAGACTCAACCGGCTTCTAATCTTCGGTTAGGAAAACTTAAGCTTATTTAACCTGTAAAATGATTGTGGTTGGTAACGATGTTGAGTGAATGAGTTTGTATACCTCGGATGCGCCTTCAGTAAGGATGGGAAATACACCGCTGACGTAGAGAGAAGAGTGAGTGTAGGGAACAGAGTAAACGGTGCGATAGGAAAGCTACTTGGGAGCCGGCACTTAAGCCAAAAGACGCAGCTGGCCATACATAACGGAGTTCTTGTCCCAACGCTGTTATATGGTAGCGAGAGGTGGGTATGTAAAAAGTAGAATGAAAGTAGGATAAATGCGGTAGAAATGCGGGTTCTGCAGAAGATGTGCGAAATGAAGCTGACCGACCGTATTCGCAACAGCGTAGTAAAAAAGCGAATAGGTATGAAAGATAGTATAGTAGTAGGTGTAAAGATGAGAAAGTGTCTGCTACGTTGGTTCGGGCATATAGAAAGAATGTCGGAATAAAAAATGACAAAACAGATATACACTGCGAACGTGGAAGGATGTAGGTACCGGGGAAGACCTAGGCTATCTTACCACGACCAAAAAGACCGAGTCTTATCTGAAAGACAAGTCTCCGTAACCGGCGAGCGTGTATGAGACGGAACTATGAGAGTGGAGGAAGCCAGAGAGGTATGTAAGGAAAGAAGCTGTTGGAACTCTGTGCTCTCTGCCTATCCCGCGAGGGATGATATAGATAGACAGATAGATAGATTATTAAATCTCTCTAAAGTAAATACATTATTATACTTTTTAAATTACATGCGTAAAAGTTGCGTAGCAGTTTTCGATGCTTAACCTACCTATGTGGTAAGGCCGGTGCTCCGATGCTCTTAGGCAGCCATGGCGTGTGGGAAGGCACCAGCAAGTGCTTAGCATCTGGAATGGTCAGCAGTTTGGGACCGCCCACCGCCCAATAGATGCAGTTCACCAGCACTGATGTGTATGGGGCTATCTGATAAAAACAAATGTTTATCTTAATTTGCGCATTATGAACGTTTAGCAAAGAAATTAGGAAGCAGATTATTTTAGGTAAAAAGGACGGTAGACGTACTCAGGGAAGGGCACCTGCAAGATGGTCTGACGAAATAAAGAAAGCGCTAGGTGGCAGCATGCATCAGGCGGTACACTCCGCATGTGACTGCCCCCAATGGAGACTGTTTGTACGTGGTCGCGATCCTCAGCAATGAGAGAACGAGGCGCCCTCTTTTTCGAGGTCGCGAAGGCATTCGACAAAGTCTGGCACAACGGCTTGATCTACAAGCTCTACCAAATGGGTGTGCCGGACAGACTCGTGCTCATCATACGAGACTTCTTGTCAAATCGCGCCCTCCGATATCGCGTCGAAATGACGCGCTCCACTCCCCACTCCACCTGAGCTGGAGTCCCGCAGGACTCAGCTCTCTCGCCCCTCCTCTTTAGCCTTTACACGAACGACATTCCTCGTTCGAGTAAGGCGCATCTAGCCCTATTCGCGGATGATACCGCTCTCTACGTCTCGCATAGGAATAAGAGTTTCATTACCAGAAACCTTCAAGCAACCGCCAATTCCCTAGGGAATTGGTTTAGGAAGTGGCGCATTGAGGTGAACCCGGACAAGAGCGCTGCGGTGTTCTTCTCCAGAGGTGCCACCCCGCGCCACTCCCTGCGCCGCCCTAGAAGTAGTCTCGGCCAAGTGACCATGTTCGACCGACCCATTCCCTGGGTCAAAGAGGTCAAATATCTAGGAGTCACCCTAAACAGTACCATGTCCTTCGGCCCGCACATCAAGCGGGTCCGTCACCGAGCATCCTTTGTGCTCGGTCGTCTCCATTCGTTAATCTGCAAGCGGAGTAAAATGTCCCTTAGAAATAAGGTGACGCTTTACAAAACTTGCGTTCGACCCATCATGACTTATGCGTGTGTTGTGTTCGGGCATTCGGCCCCCTCTCACATCGATAAACTCCAAGTGGTTCAAAACCGCTTACTCCGTAAAGCCGTAGGAGCCCCCTGGTTCGTACGAAATGTCGATCTCCACTCCGATCTAGGTCTCGAAGCTATTCGCGCCTATATTAAAAAGGCGACAACACGACACTTCGCGAACGTATCTACCCATGCGAATCGGTTAATCGTAGCCGCCACCGACTACGATCTCCCCCCCGACCCCTGCCGCCACCGCCGGCCGCGACATGTTCTCACCGACCCCCCGATGCTTTGTCATCCATTCTTTCCGCTCAGAATACGGGCGACGACGACGTAGATCCCCTCACACAGCCGGCGATTGACCGGTGCACTTAGTAGTGCAACTGTCCCAACCGAGGGCGCCTTGAAGAGGCGTATGTCGCCCCTTGCCTTTCTGGCTCGAGCGTAGTGGTTGCACGCTCGCTCTTAAGTCCGGTGAAGCTGTAAAGGCCTCGCGGCCAACAGCGTACATCACTCACACACACACACACACCGAAGAAGAAGAAGCAAAGGAACGATAAATCTCGTAATATTAACCACTAATTTCGCTCGATAAATAAGGCCGTCTGTCATACCTACATGGATTACATCTACTTAGATCATTTAGGTTCGTGTTTAGCTAACGTGTAAACTAGAGAAAATTACAAAGAAATTTCCGGAAAGGTTGTAACTGGAACATTGTCGAGTGAATGATTATGATCTTGGTGTAATATACGTAGGAACTATTTATTAGTTCCAACAGGTTCTTTCCTTACAGACCTCTATCAATTTCTTCATATTTATAGTTCGGTTCATGCATGCTGGTTATGAAGACTTTTGATTTTCAAATATTGTACCAATTACGAACTGTCTTATTATACTCGAAACCAAAGCTCGTGGTGGTGCAACCTATCTTCAGGGCCACACCTTCAAGATAAGAAATAAATTTGCAAATTATACTTTTTCTGTTTTGACCGATAATTTGGATGATGTCTTATCTTTTAAACATTTAGTGATTTTATTAAGGCCCCCTGGCGACAAGCATGATAAGTCTTGTGTACATATTATTTCGCCGCATACCTATTCATACTGAAATCTAGCGAGATTGTAAACTGTCGAAAGATACGACGACATACACGACGTAGGAACAATGAACTAGAACAAAAATGATAGTGTTGGGTGAACATCCACGAGAAAACATTTTTTATTTGCAAATTCAATCCTTCTACAAACAAAAAATTAACCGTATCGCGTTCATTTTTCACGAATATTACTAAAGAGGCGCTCGTAGCGCTGTGCGACCGCGGTGTTCTTACCGATCACCAAGGTTACGCAGCGTTCGACCCGGACGGCCTGAGATGTGTGACCGTTTGTGGCATTTTCATATTCGAGCGTCTCCGTGCTTCGGAAGGCACGTTAAGCCGTTGGTCCCGGTTACCACTTAATTTGGTAGTCGTTAAGCCGAGTTGGAAGCCTTAAAGGCGGCTTGATAAGTTCCAACAGCAGGTGGCCACAAACCTGCCTCCACCAATCCGCACTGGGTCCGCGTGGTGGAGTATGACCTAATCTCTTTCACCTCTATTTGTGAGAGAAGGCCTTTACCCAGCAGTGGGCAGTATAGGCTGATATTATTGTTATTACTAAAATAACTAATGGAAATATTTTACATAAATATATATTTATGCGTACATACTATATAGCGTTACACCATATTTCTCGCGGAGTAGGTAGTTTACATACTTACAAGTTTCTGATGACCGCAACTTAAATCACAGACATACCCATCAGATAAGACATGAATCAAATTGACCGTACCTTCTTAATAGACAAGACAAGAGTCTCCGTAACGGCAAGCATGTATAAGATGAAATATGAGATTGGAGGAAGCGAGGAGGTCTCTGAATCTGTTGGAATTCTGTACTCAATGCCTACCCGCAAGGTATTTGGCGTGATAATAAAAATAGACTGATCTTGTGTTGTCGTGAATTTGTCTCAATTGTGATATGACACTTAATAAAACTTATAAAACTAAATAAATTTTACCTTTTGTGCAAATGTGGATATATACCGTTCAGGGAACTCCTCATATTCTTCAGGATCGTAGCCTCCTCCATTTTTCCTCTCTAAGTGATGCCTGCGGCGGACCTCACAACCATATATTTTGTTTGCACCTAGCGAAATTTGTTATATTTAGTAGGTAACATTCGCGTTAGCGAGATTGTTATCTTGAGAGGTCAAATTATAGTCAGACATGCATTTTAGGAGAAAGAGAATGTTACTTACTTTCTATTTATTCCTAATATTAGTCCGTCTGGTATCAGGATCCCTCGTTATATGATAGTAAAATAGCGCCTATCCTACTGTTTATGGATGTCGCAACAGACGACTAAATTTAAAGGCAACATTGTTCAAACAACCCTATTACCTCCATTTACTTGGATCTTTCCAAATGTGTTTGGTAAAATGTGGCATTTTAGACTATTTAAATATATCGCTAGTCTTTAATAGCCCTTCTTTCTTTCTGGATTAACGGTCATAATGGTAAGTAAATCACATATTTGTTAGTAAAAGCCTCTTTAAGCCCAGTAATTAGAAAATTATTTATACAATCCCGCAACTACGTTAAATCTATAGTTTAATGTAAATAAGATAGGAATTCAATCACCAATAAGTCGACTTACTTCCATGTTCAGCAACTTTCCTCAGCATCTCCGGTGGGACATATTCATGAGGTAACTCTTGAAATATTTCTTGACTACCCTAAAAAATATTTGTGTATGTCTCATGTTCTAAGATATAAGACTGTATGAATGTGTAGTAAATTTACAGCCGGATTATTGATTTAAGAATTTAAACACACTGTACATTTTTTGTATGAAAACATTTGATAGATAATCTTCAAATCATCACCATCATCATCATTTCAGCCTATACTTGTCCACTGCTGAACATAGGCCTCCCCAATCGCTTTCCAGCGTAACCGGTCCGATGCCACCTGCATCCAACGATTTCCCTGCGATTTTCACAAGATCGTCGGTCCATCTGGCAATCTTCAAATGCTTAAACAGAAACTGGCCGTTAAAATGTTTCGGCATAACAAGGCATACCCTTGCTCGCCTGATTTATGATACATATTATATATGCGTGATTTTGTCTATTGTGTTGTGTGCTTTCATAAAACGACGAAATCCTTTGAAATTATATGAATGTATGCTTATAAGTGTTTACCTCGGCAAACACTCACAGCACACTTTAACGGTAATCACTTAGAGGACGAGTTTCCTTTACGCCAAAGCATATCTCCATATTTTAATGAAGAAAAAATCTTTAACTTTATCTTACCTGCGACACGTTACCAGAGCCAGTAAACACGAAAGTAAGAGGTCCTAAAGACTTAGGCATCATGCCGAGAGCGACTTCGTAGCCCGCATCTCTGATAGCTTGTCTGGCCATGCTGGAGTTCCTGTAGTTGTGGGCTGGGCCAATGTGCTAAAAATAATTGAATCTGGTGTACATAGACTCTACATAAATAAGTAAAATTATGACATAAAAACACATCAATTAAAGGTTTCGAATTAAACTAAGTAGTTAAATATTTACATACCATAGAGGTATCTCTACCAGGTTTTCCTTTAAAATACCTAATTCATTTCTTATTGTTTTATGACTTACTATACGGTTCTTTAACCAAATATTATTGGAACAGAAAAATGTTATTCAATTACCCAGTGAGATAATTATATTTAAAAATTTTGAAATATAATATGTTAAATGAAATTGAAAACATAATATAAAAATTATATTTATGTAGGTAGGTAGAGCCTACATAAATATATTTTCAACTTGAGATTTCCATAGAACCTAACATAGTAGACGCAAAGTAGGTGTACACAGTACACTTCTGCCACCCCTGGTGGCGTCACGGTGTTTATCTTGAGATTATTATATTAAAGATTTAATATGGGATGACTCTGATTTGACCACTAGAATTATTTAATGCCCATGTACCGTTCACGTGAATTTTAATAATTGGTTTCGCACTGATAATAAGATTATGCTGAACGCAGATCCCAGCTGTAACCTATTGCTATCTATTCATGTTGGTATACTGTTTAATACAATAATATATTCACTAATTAATCAATATCATCCATCATATTTACAGGTCTAGAAGCAGCTCAATAATGTTTTAGGTTTTAATTACTTGTCACTTATCTGACTGGACAGTAGTGGCTCTGACTAATACCGTACCTATACAACGATGCATCAACCTCAAACTTTCCATCTCAAGAGTTCGTTTGATCAGCTAGTACATATTTATAAAGACTACTTAATATAAGTACTGACCATGAATGGCGTGTGATGTCCTAAAGCGAGCAACCTCAAGCCAATCCCATGTAGAATGTTCACCATGCCTGCTACACCTGCGTACTTGCCAAATGCCACCACGCGATTGCCAGTATCGTCCATTAGCTTTTCGTAGTCTATCAATCGGATATTCTATAACAATAATATTAGTTTTGCTAGAGCAAATATTATATATTCCATCAGATATAATATTGTGTTAGATAGTTTATAGACAGAGACAAATTTTAGGATAATAAAGAGAAAAAGAAAAATGGCTACTAACTTTGATCCTAAACAAAAAAAAAAATACTTTCTTTATTTCCAATTCCTCTTTCTTAAGAACCTATAAGAACCTATTATTTTTAGTAGAAGTTCTAAGGAATCAAGGTTATTTTTGCAACTATGCATAGCATGCTATTCAAGAACCGATGTTCCTAGACTCCTAAAAGCCAATGTTTTCGAAACTAATCTTTCATACATTAGTTCCTGTGCCTTGCACAACAGTATATTTTCTTTCCCACGAGATCTATGAATAAGTTTCAAAGTATGGTAAGCTTGAAAAAAAAAATTATGATATAGCAATTTCCTAGAAGAAGTGTTATTTAACAACTAAGTTTATGTGTATTTATTTCACTGGCGATTATCATAAAAAAAATAATTTAGAATATTAGGATAAATGGCTAACTAATCCAAACATTCCCAGTAACTTCTATCTAATTATCTACAAAGCACCTTCTCTCCCTGTTCTTGTTGACTGTACTGTGCAATTTTTTTGGAAGTCGTGGGAATTAAAAATATAAGTCATGGAAGTGGTGGGAATAAAATTTTGAAAATGTAGGAACAACCCTTCAAAAACTCTTCAGCTGTAAGTACTTACTCCTTCTTTAAATTGATTTGCGTACTTAATAACGGGCTTGAAAATTGGTCGGTGTTCCTTTTATTAAACCTCCCTACCTTAAATCCAGTAGTTTTTTCTTGTTACAATAGCCAGTATATTATAGCCTCTATATCATTTACCTTTGCAAGAATGGCGTCTAACATAGGCATATTAGCCTCCTGCGCTTTAATAGTGTGTGAGAAGAAACAATAAGTCTTGTTCGGTATGAGTAGATCGATGGGAGTCTGCTTTACGCCAAATATCACACTGGCTTCACTTATATCTTCCTGGACGCTGGCTCCGGCGCTTATGTAGGACTGGAAAAATACAAGGGATTTAGAGTTAAGAAACATTTCGATTAATCTGCTTACTCCAAACTCTTACATATTTTCTGTTCATTATTACATCGATGTATGTATGTATGGTCTACAATTTGTTTCGTCCGCATCACTGCGGGACTGTGGGGTCTATAGCTTTCCATCTTTGAATATTTCTGCACTTCGGAAGACAAGTAAGACACTGGCGAGTACCACTTAATATGGTAGTCGTTTAACCGATTTGGAAGTAGTACGCAGCTCGATGAGTTTCTACAGTAGGTGCCGTAAACTAGCTTCCACGGATCCGCAGTGGGAATTGAGGTGAGAAGGAATATCCTCTCACCTTAATTTGTGGGAGAAGCCCCTGCCCAATATGGGAATTGTAGAAGCAAGGTTATTGTTTTTATTGGTACCTTTCATCGTAAAGAGTTACATACCTGCATTGGATAGGCTCGGCGATTGGACGGCTGCACGATGACTTTGACGCCCTGCCTCACCAGCCGGTTCACGTTGGACGGTGCAAACGGAGCTCGTCTCTCCCATACTGACTGATCCTCTCTGCGTATCGCTATTACACGACCCTTCTAAACAATGAATAATATCGTTCGCTTTATTAAATAAATCCACAGATACATGCCTGCGTCACAACTGCCTAAAATAAGTTCATTGCGCTTTACTCAATCTGTTCATAAATTAGTCATTGCTGAAGTACGTTAAATGAGAAAAGAAGTATATAGAATAGTCAAAGAAGATGACAGCATCTTCTATACAGGTACAATTACAGGTCTTAATGAAGAATCATAATATACCTTGGTAAGTATATATATATTTTTTTAATTGAGTCATATTCTAACGTCGTTGTTGAACTTCGAAAATGATATTAAATGATGAATGATGTCATCCTCGTATAGGTTACTTCATATTGACATAATTTCCTAATAATATATACTAAATACTAAGAATAGGACACTCGTAGCCCCACAGACTAATGCAGACCGCGATGTTCTAGTGATCATTAAGGTTAAGTCAAGTTTGGCTCGGTCGATCTGAAATTTGTAACCATTTTTGGCAATCCCGAGCGTCTCCGTTCTTCGGAAGAAACATTAAAGTGTTGGTACCAGCTACAACATAATGTGGAAGTCGTCAGTCTCGCTAAGTTTCACAAATAAACCAGCCTCCACCAATCAACACTGAATCAGTGTGGTGGAGAAGAGAAGAGATTTGCCCAGTAGTAGGACAGTACACACTATCAGCCTATACTGCCCACTGCTGGGCAAAGGCCTCCTCTCACAAATCGAGTCGAGAGAGATCAGGTCATACTCCACCACGCGGCCCAGTGCGAATTGGTGGAGGCAGGTTTGTGGCTAGCTGCTGTTGGAACTTATCAAGCCGCCTATAAGGCTTCCAACTCGGCTTAACGACTACCACATTAAGTGGTTACCGGGACCAACGGCCTAACGTACCTTCCGAAGCACGGAGACGCTCGGTCACCCATCTCAAGCCGACCACGTCGAACGCTGCTTAACCTTAGTGATAATAATATATATAAGAACACCGCGGACGCACAGCGCTACGAGCACCTCAAGTAGGATAGTACAAGCTGATTAATTTCTGTGAGTAGTGTTTTGCAACGTTAAACTCACACTTTTGCATTGATATAAGCCAGTGGATCATTTGTTGCATATATAAAACCTTAGCTCAAAGTAGGTAGCTGTTGTTTAAATCATTAAAATAAGGGAATTAAGAGTTTTAAGAATGTCCGATGTTTGTGTATGTTAGTGGAAATGATAGCATTTATTTTAGGTCAGGGATCAACATTATAATCAACATTGTCTCTAACGTCAATCACTAAGTAATCATAATTATATATTTTTGAAATAATACTCATAAGTGGGTAAAGCTGTGTTAGTTATTATAAAAAATAAAATAGTAGTCTACTTAGAAATATGCTCTTTACGAATTAACGATAATTTAACTTATGTAGATATATAGCATATGGACACAATAACGCATATCAGGCGGTTATTTATAATACATACAGTACAGCAACACGTAAGTATAAATTACCTAATAACTTATCTACCACATGGCCAATGTAGCTACTAGTAACACTTCTTATCTTTTCAGATCTATGGATGTCGATCACGATTTTTGTGTGTATGGCAGTACGAGACCTTTAAGTTTTGTCGTTTGAAGAAAAAAACACAACTAGAACCTTATAGTACTTTTTATTGTTTTTCGAAGTATTCACCACGTAGCTTAATATACTTTTCCATTCGCTCAAACCAGTTATTATAACATTTATTCCACTCTAAAGTGGGGTGTTCAAAATGGCTGACTTGAAAGCGTCGACTGCTGAACCTTTGTCCACGAAGACTTTTCTTAATTTTAGGAAATGTAAAGAAATCGTTAGGGCTTAGGTCAGGACTGTATGGAGGATGGTCAAGAATTTCTACTTTTTCCTGCTTCAAATACTCAATCGTTTGACGAGCGCTGTGTGAGCGTTGTCGTGGTGCAGGATGATGCGTCGCTTTGAGTTAGATTTTCGAAGTTCGGCAATGACTTGTGGTAAACAAACTGTGGTATACAACTCTGCGTTAACCGTTATACGATCTTCAAGTGCAATAGTCGCAACATGGCCGGTTTTTCCAACGAACGTGGCCACTATCTTCTTTGAAGTGTGTCGAGAACGAACAACTTTAGTCGGCTTTGGCTCGTCTTGAAAGACCCAGATTGTAGATTGTTGTTTGGAATCAGGATCGTAGGCATAGATCCAAGATTCGTCGTAGACGTGATTTGACTCTCCTCGGTTGAACCTTTGCAGAGTTTTCTTACACCATCTGACGCGGGCCGCCTTGTGATCGTCGGAAAGCAGATGCGGTATCCAACGGCAAACTAGCTTTCTCACACCAAGCGCTTCATGCAAGATCTTCTGAATGGTTGTCCCTGAGATGCCTAATAGAGCCTCTATCTCTCGATACGTCACATGACGATCTTTGAGAATTAGTTGTCTCACAGAAATGATGTTATCTTCAGTGAAGGCGGATTTTGGGCGTCCTTCGCGAGATTTGTCACTAACACTAGTATGTCCACGCTGGAATTCTAAATACCAGCGTTCGACAGTCCGCAGACATGGGGCTTCATCACTGAACACAGATGTTAGCTCTTCAAAACACTGAAGCCGTGTCAGGCCTCTTCTAAAGTTGTAGAAAATTTTGCACGAACATTTTCCTTTGAAAGATTTATTATCGTACGTAACCTGACAGATTCCAATCGACGCTGTGACTAAACAATAGCATTAATCCTAATACTTTCAACTGTTTCAAATTCAAAAATATGGAAACGACAGAACTTAAAAGGCATGCCTCGTATAAGTATGCCTTAGTGCAAGAGCCTTTACAGCTTCACTGGAAAAGAGGGCGACCGTACAAAACTATGCTTTCACCAAAAGGGCAAAGGGGGGTAACTATTTCATGGGTGTCTCAAAGTGGAACGGCCTCGGCATGTGCGGTCACTATAACATCAGTATCTGGCCTTTATATTGCTTTTTAACTGGGACTAAGCCCAACACACATTCCCGTCATTGTAACTCCCACCATTATAACTCCTGGAACCCAGAACCCACAATGTTATCTTTAGATGACACCAAGGCTTAAGCCTTGGGGTGTCCCAGGAAGCGCTTTAATTGTTTTGGAACTAGCAACAAATTTAATTAGAAAGACAGTAAAATTTCCCCTTCCTTCCTCTGCAAAGAGAAAGACACAAAAAAAATGGCAAATCAGCCATAGAACAAAAGACAAATTACTTTGCTCTAGAAAATGATGCCCATACCCGGAATATGGAATAGAAGCGCACGCCTGTCATCTTAGCTTTGCATACCTATACCAAATTTAGGCCTCAATAAAAATAGAAACTATCTAAGAGTTATATGTGTATCTATATTATTAGCCCTGTTAAGAAACTGTCCCACCGTTGGGCACGGGCCTCCTCTCAAACTGAGAGGGTTTAGGCCATACTCCACGACGCTGGCCCACTGCGGGTTGGCGAACTTCACGCACCTTCGAGATACCCTTACGCATGCATGTTTCCTCACGATGTTTTCCTTCACCGTTAAAGCAAGTGATAGTTAATTTTCAATACGCACATTCTTTCGAAAGACAGAGGTGCGTGCCTGGGTTTGAACCCAGACCCTTGACCTGATGTATATCTGCTGTACACATGTATAAGTTTTACCACCCCTTGCAAATATTTATATTGCTAACGTCTGTTATTGCAAAGAACAAGTCTAAATAATGATCATGTTCTTGACACACCCTAACGTGCCCTAAAGATAAGTGGGAGTCAACAAGTTTAAGGTGAACATCGAACAGCGATAAATTAGAACAAATGAACATGTCATTTCATGCAATCGTAAAAATATTCCATAAATAAATATTGATAACGAACTGGTGCATAACAACGGTAATTCGGGACTTTTCTTAGGAGAAGAATTTGATGTAACGAGTGAGTTAGTCTTCTAAATATTTTATATTCAATGTTCCACCGCCATATTATTAAACAAAAAAGACGCATACGCAATAGGAAAATTGTATTATTCGATATTACGGAAAAGTTAATTTAATAGTAAAACCGGCAAATGATGGCTGTTGGGGCAAAAAAGTTCTCGATTGGCGACAACGTACCGAAGGACGTTAAGGGCGCAGGCCTTCATAAGATGTACCGTCGTTTAGAATTGGTGAAATTCGCGAGAAAAAGGCTGGATGCAGAGAGCACAAAGCTAGTCGTAGTGGCGATCTTTGGGGACGCCTTTGCTCTGCAGTAGTTGTTTGTTAGCTGATATAGTATTAGTAGTAGGAAAACTATATAGATGGACATAAATTATTCACCACAATATAATAAATCGATAGTGGGAAGGCGTTAGTTAATTTTGGAGATGGTCTTTGCGCAGAATGCTGCTGATTTACAGAGTCTTAACTGAATCGCTTTATGTTTCCATTACATCCAGGTAATTAAATCATGAATAAATGCGATAAATTTATCAATCACCAACAATTATGATCAAGTCACTTGTGTAAATGTAATAGCCTTAAATTAACTGCGACGCTGTTAATTTAAATAGTCGGTTACTTAATGTAGAACTCATGGAAGAACATCAAAGATAATGTTATCACGTGAATTGTGCGATCATTAGGTGAGTTGATATGAATTCATAAACAATGGAAATATCTTAACAATAACCGAGTTATCAAATTACCACCTAGGCATACCAACATATGTATTTATGTTAAACGTTCTTCGGTCTATAAATAATATTGGCACACAACCTATATTTTTTCGGAGTTAAAGGAACATTTTTGGGTATGGAGTATAACGAAACTACTAAGGCAGTATTACGTAGGTAGATTATTTCTGAAAATACTTTTGAAAAATTCCAACTGGTGGAAATGTTGTGAAAATGTTTTTTTTCTAACTGGTGGAAATGTAAATTAGGTATGTATTTACTAAAAATAAAATAGCGAAAATGTTGTATCTGTACATTTATTAAGGTAAAAAAATTAAATGAGAGACAGTAATGAGCATTAATATAATTTAAGGACGAGTAATGTGTCTAGATATGTTTATTTAATAAAATCGTTTACAAATGAATAAGCGGGAAGAACTAGACAAAAATGTTTTTTCGAAAAACAATGATTCGTTTCGATTTGAACATCGGCCGCTTGATTAAGAATAGGGAATATGCGTGTAATTCAAATAAGGGTCAAATATTTTTTTTTACAAACTTTATCGCATTAGTATAATGTCTATACCAATATAATTTTAATAACATTCCTTTTTTATTAAGAAAATAATTATTGAAAGTAAAAAAAAAAGAGTGGGAAGTTCAAAGTAGGTGGAACGCCACGCTATTGGTCAGATCGAATGTGACGTCAAAGTCCACAAAAATACAAATGTCAACAAGTGCATATTTGGTTGATGTTTGCTATTGAGTTAGTTTTATTGTTATTTTTTGTTGCCGATTTACACAAAGACAACATTTAAGTTTAAATTATTTAAGTTAATTCTTACGTTAAAGTGATCTTCACAGCAATATAAACAAGCTGATGGAGATACCATGTCTCTTTTTCTGATTTTACACCACTTTCTCCTTATGGACATAACCTATCAAACTAACAGTAAGAAATGCACCTATCGGGTGCATTTCTTATTGTATTTTTACACCTAGGCACAACACAGTGTTGTTCCATTGTATAATAGTCCCGTAATACAAAATAAAAATAAATTACATCTACAGCTGTTCACTAGTTGATTGTTATTATAGACTTTGACGTCATGCCAAGCGCGCGAAAATGGTGGGCGTTTAAAGTACTCTTATCTGTTTGCTATCTTCAACATTTTTTTTTGCCCTTTACATTTTGTTTTTGACACTTAATTTTTGTTTTGCATTTATATATTGA
Source organism: Phalera bucephala (assembly GCA_905147815.2). Classification (NCBI taxonomy): domain Eukaryota; kingdom Metazoa; phylum Arthropoda; class Insecta; order Lepidoptera; family Notodontidae; genus Phalera; species Phalera bucephala. The sequence continues at coordinate 24,917,175 of LR990613.1, read as the reverse complement.
TGTAATCTATCGTATAAAAAAAATACACGCATATTCCCTAGCGAATACGAGCGAATTCAATTATTTTCCTAGTCTCAATGTTCGTTAATCTGCTTTTAGTCTATTAAATATTATTATAAAAATATTAACCTAATAAGCAGTTAGAAACTTTTTCGCTTTTAATTATGCTAATTTAAACAGTATTGTAAGATTACTTGTTATCTTCGTTTAATTGTTAAACAAGAGTAAATATGGTTTTCCAAAATATTAATCAAATATTTAAAAACTTAGTTAACAATTACTTTATTTATCATTAGGTGCTATATCTTTTGCTACATAATTTGATGTGTGTGATACTTTGAAATATTAGTTATTTATTTATCTTGTAAATTGTTAAAAAATCCACCATTTTTTACGCAAGTATTTAAAAAGCTAAGAATAAAACTATATAAAAAGCTAAATATAAAACTATACGAACGATTTTTAATTTACTTAAAATTTAAATTAATTGATAGGCTACCTAAACTTATCAGCCCGTACCGAAACTATAGTAGAGATTTGTAAGTGCTCTTGTATCGACCTAAACAAATAAATACATTTTGACTTTGTCTTCGATTTCTGTGAGTAAAAACTAAAATATTTCCTGATCCTTTCTTTGGAAAAATATAGCTTTCATAAAAATACCTATTTATTTTCGTTTCATAACTGAACCGAATTAGAACTTTAAAAAAATTCAATATCCGGGAAAGAATAACCAAAAATATACTTGTAACTTACTGAACATTTTCTGTGAAATTGTTATTTTATATTATGAAATAATAAATTAAAAAACAATACGTTGGAAATCCTTATTAATTTATTACAACTCGACAACAGGTAACATTATTTCTGTAAATGACACCTACCAGATATCATCGTTCCAAAAATCTTAAAAACTTAGTTCTTTGATACGAACTATTTAGCCCAGTGGTTAAGAGCTTAAGCTGCTCCGCTCACTGTGTCTAATAGTCGCGGGTTCGATTTCCGCAAGGAAAAATCTTTGTGTGATCCACAATAATTTTTTCGGTCTGACTATTTGTGTATGTGAATTTTCATGTTTACGCACCTACGACACAGAAATAAATCCTAGTGTGGGGCTACGTTTTGTTTTTTTTTAAATATGACAAATATACTTAGACGAATTACTTGTCAAGATAGAGCATCGTGCACTTGGAAACGGCATAAAATTTACCTTTTAGGTAGATAGGTAGAAGCCATAGAGTAGATAAATTGTTGTACGCACCCGCACGCTCACACACATTGACAGCTTTTAACAAGTTTTCAAAAAATCGAACACTGGCATCACACACACTTAGTGCGTCACTAAGGCCGCTTTTTGACGCCATTTTTGTTAGCAATGCTCCATCTAGACGAGCCTTAGTCTAAGCAGATATAATTAATTACGTATCCGTTACCAAAGAATCAATTTATATTAAGTCAGACCTCACAACCTTACATAAAAACCACAGTAGGTATTATTTCAAAAAATCCAGTGTTCAATATAGAAATATAAAATTTAATGGTTGTGCTAACTGTATTTACTGACAAATTGATTAAAAAAATCATAAAAAGTTTGTGCCTCTAAAATAATTAATTGGTTACTAAAATAGCTTACCTTAGTGGTAGAATAGTAAATAACATGTTTCATACACTGGCTCCTCGAGCGAAGAGCCGCCGATTTGTGTAACATAATTTTAGAATTAATATCACAGCCTTCTTTGTACGTAAGTAATTAAAATATAAGAAATAAATAATTCCACCGTATGAAAGCGTTGTGTATCTTACGAGGCGTCTCTATCTATACGAATAACGAAGTTCCTTTGAGAAAACACTGCAATCGGAGTGACGTTTTTATTATCGTACGAATGATAGTCGTACTCGGTTTGTTCTTCGTATTGCTATTTGCGTATCACGTCCCAGATTGTTGTAAAGATAATTATTATTCAATAAACTTCCTATTTGTTTTGATGGACATATCTTATTGTAAACATTGGCAATAAAATAATAAAGGGTCATTTTTCTACCAGTCATGTATTTAAGAGAATAATTCAGTAGGAATACTGATTTTCCCATGGATTAATGTAAACTCAAAAATCGTAACACTCAATTATAAATAGGTAGAGTAAAACCAATGCTACGATTATTAAATTATTACTTACAAAGGTTTTCAGACATGGAGCCGAATTGAAAGCTATTAGAATGGTACTATGCAACACATTCAAATAACTAGGCGATGCGATTGTTAAATATTCAGATCGATTTTAATAAGTTTAAGTTATCAAAGCCTAGGTACTTTAAGGCCTAGCCAATTTTCCAACCATTTTCTCACTATTCTCTTTCTGCAATCGATAGTGCCTTGTTCTGAGGGCCTTGACAAGTTGCAAGCGTTTTGTTTCTATTCTCTTGTCGCAATCGATAGCGCATTGTTTTGACCATGTGACTTTTCGTTGCAAATAGTCATAGTCAGGATCACACAAAGATTTGTCTATTAGACACAGTGGGCGGCTTAAGCTCTTAACCACTGCGCTAAATCGTCCAAGGTTTTAAAGTGCCCGACGTTTCGAGTGCCCTTTAGCACCCATGATCATGGAAGAGACTGAGGCGTTTGAAGTCCAAAAGTCATTGATATTCCGGAGTACCTCAGGGGGATTAACTTAATGGCTAATGAAATTTCAATTGAGTGGTCCAACAATTGAAAAATGCTCAACACTGAATGCAATAAATTCGGTCACGAAATCTTATGAGAAAACCACGAATAAAACATCCCTCTATCCCGTATCCTCCAACATTCTAACATAATTCTGATTTTTTACAACAGTAGGGCTAGCACGCGGCAAGACTTGCAAAAAGTCTTGCTCTACCTATTTATTATCACCGTTTTATGGCCCTTTTGTACCTACAAACGGCCCGTGATTTAAGTCTTGTACACAAGGCGTAATACCGAGTCTTGTCCATACCTCAATACAATACAATTATTGAAACAAGCTTTCTGGTTTCAAACTTGTCACGGCACGCCATGGTAGCCAGTAAGAACAGATAGTAAAAAAACGTATGGTAAAGTAAAAACTAGGACAGACGGCTGAGCGTAGGTACTTCCCGAAGCATGAAGAAGCTCGATTATGAAAATGCCACCAACGGTCAATCATCTTAGATTGACCGAACCTAACACCTTATATATAAATCAGCCTATATTATCCCACTGCTGGGCAAAGCAAAGGCCATCTCAAGAACCGAGGTGAAAAGATTAGGTCCTACTTTACAACGCGGACCCAGTGCGGCCTGGTGGAGGCAGCTTTATCGCCACTCACTGTTAGAACTTATCAAGCCGCTTAACTACTACCACATTAAGTGGTAACCGAGACCAACTGCTGCCCAAAGCCGCTCGATTATGAAAACGCCGCCAACGGTCGCTCATCTCAGACTGAACGACCCTAACACTGCTTAACCTTGATGATAACTAAGAACACTGCAGCTTAATCTACCATTCACTAACCATAATTACCCGTTTACCGCCTCCTTACCGTAATTTCGTATTACTATGGTGCAGGTTCTCTGCCTGCAACAGGGTCTGGTGTGATAACATAAATAGATAAGTTTATTTATGTATCTTAACTCTGTAGGTACTCTCTGCTTATCCCGCAAGGGATTTGGCGTAATGATAAAGATGAATAGATATGTATCTTATTTCAACGTGCAGGCACAAATAATCTACACCTCCAATAATATAAGTATAAAGGTTTTTTATAGGTAGAGATAATAATGAGGCCTATTCTCCATTCATTGACAATAGCTAAATAGGATATATCTATAAAATTGCGATTAACTAATCATCTTAATTAATTAGAAAAAAGACTTCTTCCTTCATCTCCATGTCACGAATAAATAATTCTTATCATCACTCACTAGTCATATAAACGCCTGACCCGTTTATAATCAACTAAATACCTAAGCACTAGTCATACAAGCGCCTGGTGCATTTATGTAAGCAAATAAATTCCTATTAAATTAATGTTATGAATCAATGGTACATAAATAGATCTTATTAAACTATTACAATTTGCATGCCGTACAAGGCCCGATATCACTTTCCTTCAAAAAGCTTTCAAAAAGTGATAAACGCAACCATCCTCTATGTATTTTTCTATCGATTGTCTATGAAGCTGTCAAAAAGGTCAAACCCGCTGTCATTTTTTACCATTTTCAGTTGTCAATGTGAAGTGCAGTAATGGGGTTTGTTGTTGTCATTAAAATACATTTCGAATTAAAATAAGAATTGTGCTTCAAATATATTATTTCGTTAATTTATGTGAATTTATACAAATTTGAAAGACTATGATAGTAGAATGACTTAGTTACAGTGGTCAATCACAAACATAATTTCAGTCGTCATGGCTCGTTTCCTGTCGGAGAATAAATTAAAAGGTTTTGAAAAATACAAAGTAAGTAATTACATTTTAAACTTCTGTATTAGGAATATATATATATAACACCATAAAAATAATAAAATAATTTAAGTAAAGAATTTACTAAAATACTCATTGCTGTTTAAGTATATTTGAATGATAATTAAATTTCTTATTTTTTTTTTATTTCAGTATAACTCGATAGATACCAGCATACTTAGCAACTATGTTATGCATCCATTCTGGGATTGGTGTGTTCAGGTAAAACTAATATGTACTTAGTAAATAATTAATACTAGTAGACACTACATTTCACCTGTTTATTGTCATTTTAATGAGAAGAAAATATGTCTGAGTTTTATTAGCTACTCAAAAGTTTATGACACAGTAGTAAAGAATAACCATGTGAACACCTGTAACCACCTAGCAGTGAAATATTTACACATGAAATAAAACTATTTTTTGGATTTCATTGCATTTTTTTTTATGTTTATATGTTCCTGATGTTTGAAGTGCTTTGCAATACCCATTGTCACGGGAAGGACTTCCTGATCCAAAATAAACCACGATAAAATCTGAAAAATAGTTTAATTTCACCAAGCAGTGGTTAGATTAATAAAAATTTAATTGTACTACAGTATATATTTAAATGTAGCATCATTGGAACATAAAACAGTCATATGTAGCATGTTAAACATGTTCATTAAAGTGCCATTCAAATAAATTAAGTACTGAATTCAATATTCATTACCTATTTTATATTCTGCTAGCAGTTTTCCGCGACTTTACCTGGTCGACAACAATGCCACCTACTGGGTCTATGTTTTATAGCCTATGTTACTTCTGGATAATGTAGCTTTCTAATAGTGAAAGAATCATTAAAATTGGTCCAGTCGTTTTTGAGTTTCTTTGTTATAAACATACAAAAATACAAATCTTTCCTCTTTATTATATTATTAGTGTAGATTTCTTAAAGAGAATATAAACTTATAAGGCAAACATTAATCTTATTTGTAATTTATTATCTGAAAATGTTATGTTTAAGTCTTGCAATTTACAACTTAGGAATTCAAATCCTAATAAAACTATTATTAAATGACATTTTATTACAATCATAATAGTTATTAATAATATGCCTAATATAATAAATATAAATTCTCAAGGCCCTGAATATTTTGTGTGACAAACATAAACTTCTAGTAGATTGAGCTAATTAAAAGAAAAAAAATAACACTTTAACACCAGCAATTTTTACTAGCTAAGCTAACTTAAATTTTGGTCAAATTCAGTTTTAGTTTCCTGATTTTTAAAATTTTACTAATATACTTACTTAAAGTTCTCTAAAACATAATGTTGTTATGAATTAAAGACAATTTTAACTGAATGGAATGTTTACTATTGCCTGATAAATATTAATAATGAAGTTATCACAATTACTATTAAAAGTGTATTGGACATAAAGTGGAGGTTTTAGTAGGAGGTAGTTAATGTTGTGTTAATTGCTGGTGCTGAATTATGAATTTAAAAAACAAACAATTATGTTTACTATAAGTACAGTTGTGCCAATCTTTATTTTCTGAATGGGGTTTATGTAGCTGTGTACCGATGTGCAGAATGCAAAGTTATTGATCTTAGCATTCTACACCATAGTGCACAGCTCATTTCAGAGTGGCTATAAAGATTGGCCTGTACTAATGTAACCCACTGTTGGTTGCAGTTTTGTCCGGTGTGGGTGGCACCAAACCTGCTAACATTCACTGGCTTTCTGCTCACGGTCCTTAACTTCCTGTTATTTTCCTACTATGATTATGGATTCCACGCAATGACTAAGGAGAATGTTACCAAAGATTACATACCGTCTTGGGTGTGGGCAGTGTCAGCTGTAAACTTGTTTGTGGCATATACACTTGGTAAGTGTGTTTTTATTATATTTAGGCCCACTTGCACAAACAAGGGTTAGTGTCCTATTGACTAACTTGAGGTTGTAACGTTAATTTGCCTATAACTTCGAGTTAGTCAATAGGTAACGCTAACCCTGGTTGGTGCAAGTGGGCCTTATTTATTTAATGTAAGTAAGAAATTTTATGTCTGTATGTCTATGATCTATTTTGATAGTTTTCTTATTTTATAGTCATTTATTTACATTAGTCAGACTAAAGCTTCATTATTGAGTACCTTAAAATACTCAAACTTCCAAGATTAACCATAGAAGTATCTACTTTATCTTGCCACCAACCAGTGAACTCAACATAGTCTGGACCTGTAGCCAAATGCACTTTCTGCAGGCGTTTACGGTAATAGAAAACGAAAAATGAAACGGGATTGATATTTTACAAGGGGATGACACATGGTTAAAACAATGCGCTAGCGATTCTGGCAAAAGAATAGGAACAAACAAAACGCTTGCCACTTGTAATCGGTTTAGCTCCTCTGATGTGTCGCCGTAGTAACGGCTGAAAGATGGTAAACGTATCTAACTATCTTCAGCCGAAAGATGCCCACGGCAAAATAAAGGCCTCCCCTAAGGACACAACTTCTACCCGCAACCTTCACAATGTCATCGGTCCATCTTCGTAGGGGGCCTACTCACTCTTCGTCTTCCGGTACGTGGTCGCCACTCGAGAACCTTTCTGCTCCAACGGCCGTCAGTTCTACAAGCGATGTGCCCCGCCCACTGTCACTTCTGCCATTCACATAATTCTAAGTACTATGTCAGTTATTTTAGTCCTCCTGCGGATCTCCTCCTTTCTGATTCTACTATTCTGTCGACGTATACCTCGCGCCAATATTTATGGCCGCTCTGAATACAGCCGATGCAACTGCATACCGATGCGCAAAACAAAAAGTTAATAATTTTTTGTATTCCGCGCATCGGTACGCGGCCACATTCAAAGCGATCATTAAAATTGGCGCGAGTTGTAAACGTATCGAAGGCGATTCTTTTATTTTCCACTTGCCATTTACAATAGAAGCAAGGCGGTACCGTTATCACGCTGGACCCTTGCTTAAGAATAGCGATTAAAAGCCCTGGGCTTTTAATCGCCATGATCAAACGCGGCGCGTTACGATAACTTCGTGAAATGATCGTGTAATGGTATTTTGTATGCCACTGTAGTACCAATAAACTATCATTTAACACAGTTATCGTAACACGCGGCGTTACGCAAAATGGGGCTTGATGAATGTCGCTTATAGTATGGAGGTTATAATAACAATAATAACAACCTGTACAGTCCCACTGCTGGGCAAAAGCTTTCTCGCACAAATTGAGGTGAGTGAGAATAGGTCATACTCCACCGTGGTAACCGCGACCAACAGGCTCACGTGCCTTCCGAAGCACGGAGACGCTCAAATATAAAAATTCCACAAACGGTCACCCATCTCAGCCCTACCGAGTCGTACGCTGCTTAACCTTGGTGATTACTAAGAATACCGCGGTCGCACAGCGCTACGAGGTATGGAGGTATATATAAAGGTTTATGAACAGTACACGCTGTCTGCAATGCCCTTAATGTTGTCTGATGCATAGGTTTATTTTTTTAACTTAATTGTAGTTAAGTTGGCCTTCAAAACGCAGAGAAGGTCAAATTATTTACGCCATGCTCCAAATACACTCGTGTAGGTTATTGACTTTTAAAAATATACGAGAACTACTAGAGACTACATTATTATTTTAATGAAACTCATGTTGCTGATTTTATCGTTATTTATTAATGGTTTAGGTCGCTAATGAATGATATCTACATTGATTAGATTTTGTGTGTGTAAATGATCTACGTTGTTGGCCGCGGGGCCTTTACAGCTTCACCGGACATGAGGGCGAGCGTGCAACCACTACGCTCGAGCCAGAAGGGCAAGGGGGCAACTAGCTCAAGGGCGCCTCGAGGAGGAACAGCCGCTATGGGGGAAGGCATATATATATACTAGGTGTCTCGCCGTGGTGCTGTGCACCGGCTGGCGGGCAAGGGATTCTTCGACCTCGGTGGCTAATCCTTTGTGCCGCATCTAAGGGATTTAAAGGCATCTGGAGAATCGGTGAGAACATGCCGCGGCGGCCATAGCGACTGATTGGAGGAGAGTTAGGTTCGTAGTCGGCGGCGGCTACGATAAGCGCATTCCTATGATTGGGCGCGTTCGCGAAATATCGGGTTGTCGCCTTTAAATAAAGGCTCGAATAGGTTGCAAATGCAGATCGATGTTCCGTGTGTGTGTGTGTGTGTGTGTGTGAGTGATGTACACTGTTGGCCGCGAGGTCTTTACATCTTCACCGGACTTAAAGGCGAGCGTGCAACCACTACGCTCGAGCCAGAAGGGCAAGAGGCGACATACTCGAGGGCGCCTTGAAGAGGCGACTTCGGTTGGGACAGTCGCTGCGGGGTGAGGGGGTGCACTACTAAGTGCACCGGTCAATCGCCGGCTAGGGGAGGGGATCTATGACTACGTCGTCGTCGTCGCTCGTATTCGGAGCGGAAAGAAGGGATGACAAAGCATCGGTGGGATCGGTGAGAACATGTCGCGGCCGGCGGTGGCGGGGGCGGCAGGGGTCGGGGGGATCGTAGTCGGCGGCGGCTACGATTAATGGATTCGCATGGGTAGATGCGTCCGCGAAGTGTCGAGTTGTCGCCTTTATAATAGAGGCGCGAATAGGTTCGAGATCGGAGTGGAGGTCGACATTCCGTAAAAACCAACCGAAGCGGTTTTGAACCGCTTGGAGTTTACCAATGTGAGAGGGGGCCGAGTGCCCGAACACCACACACGCAAGTCATGATGGGTCGTACGCAAGTTTTGTAAAGTGTCACCTTATTTCTAAGGGGCATTTATGAACCAAACAATGTAGGAACAAGATTGATTAGAGTTACTAAAATTTTGTTTAATCATATCTGTCTAACAACTTCTAATCACTGCTGAATCCTCGACAACGAGACTAGTATATCCGTATATGACGCGAGTAAGTTGATAAGTTGACCTTCAGGATTGCCTAATTCACTTACTTATTAGGTAAATTAATAATCAACTACGAAGATCTGTCGTAAAACTATCAATAATGGTAAACCTGATGTTTGGGGTATTTTATACAAGCGTTTATCTAACTTGCAATGTTCGTATGTCTGCCTGTGTTTCCGGTTCAAATCTAGCGATCCATTTTTCAAGCACTTGCGGGTATTCGATTGACCTGGAATTTAGCATACGTATGTAAGTTCGGTGACAATACAATAATCTTAGTTAATTTACTTGTCTAGATAACATCGCGCGCGCGAAAACAGCATAAAATTTATACACCAATATGGTAGATAGATTCTCCTGAGCTGATGCTGATGAGCTCGTTAAAAAAATTAAACATGCCGGTTTGTGCTTTAGAATCGTGTCACAGTTTCGCAGGAAAACAATAATAATACGAAGATTACTTTCCATCGGTTAGTTTTACGATTTTCTTTTGATCTCTATCTATCTATAACCTCACGCCAGATCCCTTGCGGGGTAGGCTGAGAGTACAGAGTTCCAACAGGTTCTTTCCTTACATACCTCTCTGGCTTCCTCGACTCTCATAGTTCGTCTCATACACGCTCGCCGGTTACGGAGACTCTTGACTTTTCCATCAGATAAGACTCGGTTTATTTGGTCGTGGTAAGATAGTCTAGGTCTTCCCCGGCACCTGCATCCTTCCACTTTCACATTGTATATCTGTTTTGTCATTCTTTCCTCTGGCATTCTTTCTATATGCCCGAACCAATGGAGCATGCCCTTTCTCATCTTTACACCGATACTATCTTTCATACCTACTCGCTTTCTTACCTACTTTCCTTTGATTTTTTACAAAAACACCAATATTAATTTCTTGCTCTTGGGTTCCTAAAATTGGCCGATGTTGCCAATTCAGAAGTGGGGTATATATCAATAGAATGGGAAATTAGCTTGATATTTGCTTAAAAAGAATTGGAAATAATGTAAGAGTACTAGTTTAATGTAAATATGAACACTGAAACATCTTAGTGCTTACGGTATTAACAAAAAATAACATAAATTACGTTTGATTTGATTATATGAATACTATTTCGGAGAATTCTAAACAGCTGTATCCTTTTAACATAATTTATAATATTTCGTCCTTTTGTTCTATTAGGCCATAATTTTTTTAATATTTTGCAAATTAAATCCAAAAGAACCTGTTGGAACTCTGTACTCTCTGCCTACCCCGCGAGGGAGCTGGCGTGATGATATAGATAGATAGATAGATAGAAATCCAAAAGAATGTTGTTTCGAAAATAAACACAAAGAGACGGATTTTGACTGTAAAATTACATTCTTCATAAAATAAGTATATAACTATATTTTGTGTTTTATTATATTAACATATAGGTACGTGATATTGTACCGAAAGCCCAATTCCGAATCATCCTATAACAGGTTTACTAAAAATAAGTCTTTGGAAATGAATACGTGATTGAGGCATAACATCCATTGGCCACCTTGCGGCTTCATAATCAGTTCTATCTATCTATCTATATCATCACGCCAGCTCCCTCGCGGGGTAGACAGAGAATACAGAGTTCCAGCAGGTGCTTTCCTTACATACCTCTCTGGCTTCCTCCACTCTCATAGTTCGTCTTATACACACTCGCCGGTTACGGAGACTCTTGACTTGCCCTTCAGCTAAGACACGGATTAATATAATGACTATAATAACGGAATCTATACATTCATGCAGTTCGCCGTTAAGGAGTTCCCTCTTGTATCTTCAAAGTCCAAGGTCCAATACCAATAACATTAAAATAGGACCACCTCAAAACTATACTGAACCCAATGCAAAAAGAATCATCAAAATCGGTTCAAACGCAAAGGAGTTATAAAAAAGGACGAATTATGAACCTCCTTTTTTGAAGTTGGCTAATATACTGCTTAGTTCTATAGTAGGGTACCTAAAGGATTGACATAATACCCATAATATCTCAATTTACACATGCCTTTTGTTTGTCGTTAAGGAGTTCCCTGGTGTATCTTCTAAGTCCAAGGTCCAATGCCAATGAAATTAAAATGGGACTACCTTGGAGCTATACTGAACCCAATGCAAAAAAAAACATCAAAATCGGTCCACAATTGATAGAAAAATCGCTGAAAAAAAAGATACATAGAACCGAACATAGAACCTCCTCCTTCTTGAAGTCTGTTAAAAACGCACTGTCGACGGGCATTTCCTATAACGCGTTGAACCGCGTGAAAAAGGCGTTCTGTGCCTGTAGACATATTAACTATTCAGTTTATTTATGCAGTGTATTTACATTATGTAAACTATTAATGATCTCTGTTATCAGCCAATACAATAATCGAGCAATCACAGAATCCCTTCTAATCTTGTTTAGTGGTCCAGTGCTTCCGCCAGCATTGTGAAAATTCAAGAAATTGTCATTTCGTTAACTTTGTCTGTTCAATTTGTGCTAGAAAGCCTTCCAATTCTTTATCTAGATATACAAGCTGTAACATAAATAACGCAAGAGCTGAAAGTAGTTTGTTCTATGGTAACTGAATTGATTCCAACAATTTTTAATGTATCATCTTACATTATTTTTTAATTTGCAAAATATGCTGTTACTCCTTCAGTCAAATATGAAAAACTAAATTTATTCTTGATTCAAAGCAATACGGAGATTTCAAATGTATTTCTTAAACACATTCCTTAGTATGCACCCACACATGTACAAGTTTCATTGTTAATTGGGGTATAAAAGTGCTTGACTGCCTCGTTGGTCTAGTGGCCAAAAGCATCGCTTTGTGATCACGAGGTCCTGGGTTCGTATCCTAGGTCGGACAAGTGTAGTTTTTCTAACAAAAACTTCCCAGTACGAGTCCGGAGTCAGAAATTGTGCCCGGTGTATGGCAATAGGCTCGCCCCCTATTACATGGGACCTGACATCGTCGGCTAAACGTGGGTGTAGTCAGTACACCTCTGCCACCCCCGTTCGGGAAATATAGACGTGAAGGGGTTTTTTTTTAAAAGCGCTATAAACATTTTCCAAGCACTTTAAAAAAAAAACTAGAAGAAACTTTAAATTTGGAAATTTGGTTTTCGTATTGAATTTGTATCTGAGGTCTTGCTTGCGTTATTTGCGTTACACCTTGTATAGAAGAGCAATCGTTGCTTAGCTTGAGATCGTACCATCGCTGGTTACGTTATAAGTTATATAGTTGGCAAGAAAAGTTAATGTGTAGGTACGAGTAGTATGTTCGTCAGCATTGCTCTTGAACTAACAATGGTATAACTGAACTTTGGCCCTCGCATATTTAAACTATACAATATTCCAGTTTGTGTTAATGAATTTACAGTAATATAGCTATTTTTATGGCGATAATATTTACTTAATACACTAGTGTGCTTGTGTAATGAACCTCCTGTGAATTGTTAATTAATGTGCAACACACAATGCTATGTGATATTATAACTTATGAGGCCACCACGATATCTACATTTATTCTGTCTTTTCCAGAAGCCCTATCTTCCGCAATGTTACTTACTTCCTTTCGTAACGTCTTTCGTATTGTTTTCGCTCTTCCTCCTTATTTGAAATTAAATAATTATTTACCATACGGCATCAAACTTCGACAGAAATTTATTTCATCAGTAATTCCTGAAACTACCGTTCTTTTTTGATAGGCTGATAGTTAATTGTATTTGCCTGCCCTAGTTTACATAAATATACCTAATGATAATTTTATTTAAAAAAAAAACGATCGGTCTGCGTTGATAGTCTATTGAAAAGAGGCCCCAAGTCATGCTATTATTTTCCAAATCACGGTAATAGACTATAATAACACACACGTACATAAATATAAGTTAACAGATTAATTATATTATATGTAGGCCACAAGACAGTTCAGGGTTGCGACCCCATCATCCTATTAGCCTACTCAGAGTAACCGAAGGTCAATTACAACTTAATACAATTAAAAATCATGGTCCGAAAGCTTCTCAATCATTATAAATAATACAGTCCAGTTCATGTAGAAAATTTACATTGAACTGGAGAAACATCATTAAATAGGTAATTTCATCGTACCTAATTTATAAATAAGCTTGATAGATTTATCCATGACTGGTTTCTGATTCAGGAATTTAAGTATCGATTGAGTAGGAACCGGTTATATGTTTATTTGTATAGTTTTTTGAGAAATTGCCAGTTATAAATTATAAAATGTACTAGGCGTTACATTATCTAGATACCTACAGGCTAAGGATGTTGCGGATGTAGATGAAGATTTTTGAATGCTTACATCCGCAGAAGAGGATGCGAATGCGAATCTTGATATTTTTTTATGGGTGCAGTAATAAAGTAAAGTAGCTGAAGTGGCAATGGGCGGGCCACATAGCGCGAAGATCGGACGGGCGTTGGGGCAGAAAGATTCTAGAGTGGAGACCACGTATTGGCAAGCGCAGCGTGGGACGACCACCTGCCAGATGGACCGATGATCTTGTGAAAATCGCAGGAAGTCGTTGGATGCAGGTGGCATCGGACCGGTTACGCTGGAAAGCGATTGGGGAGGCCTATGTTCAGCAGTGGACAAGTATAGGCTGAGATGATGATGATGATGATGAATAAAGTAAAATGATAGTAATGTTTAATATTTGTATTAAACATTTAATAAGTGAAATTTAGTAAGTAAATAATAAAATGTAGTAGCCGTTACATTATCTAGGTGTTCTACCTACATACAGACCAAGAATGATGTGCCGAACATCATTGTGATGCCCCCAAATTAATCAGTGTGTAAAGTCCCCTTAAGGCAAGTATTTTTCAGTAATTTGTATAATTAGATTCAGTAATTTCTATGATTTTCACACACACCGTCACGCCTATCAGTCAGAGGGGGTGGCAGAGGTGTACTGAGTACACCCATGTTTCGCCGACGATGTTAGGTCCCATGTAATAGGGGGCGAGCCTATTGCCATATACCGGGCACAATTCCAGACTCCGGACTCATACTGGGAATTTTTCGTTAGAAAAACTACATTTGTCCGACCTAGGTTTTGAACCCAGGACCTCGTGATCACAAAGCCATGCGCTTTGCCACCAGACCAACGAGGCAGTCTATGATTATATTTAATATTTTCTTTATTGTATACAGTACAGAGGTAATTGTGATTTTAACAAGTCATATACAAAGGCGAGCTTAACTCAAAATATGAGTTCTCTTCCAGCGAACCTTTGACTGTTGATAGATTTTTTTTTAAACTTTATCACAAATTGCTTATATCAGTCAGTCTTCTAACTTGTGTTCGAATTAGCCAAAATAGTTGAATCGCAGTAACGGATATTTAAAAAATTAACTAGACGCTTTTATTATTGCTGATTCGTGATAATAATTATCGGGCCTCCCTCGTCATATAGCTAAAGACATGAATACCTACCGAAACTCGTGAGTTCATAACATCAAATTAATTATTACAAACTAAGATCGTTGTAACAAATGCTAATTTATAATCACGCGACGAAATACAACTAACGAGTACGATTGATAAGCGCGGATGGTTTTAAGTTTATCAATGTTACGTGTTAGCTTAATAATGAGATGTTGCATTTTATGAATAACACTTATTTATTGTAATATTGAACCTGGAGCAGAGATAAATACAAGTCGGACTTTAATCCATTAGCTATTTGATATAATTATGTAGATTGTCGAATACATACTTTGTAATGGCTGTGCTTGACAATATTAGACCATCCTACAATGTCCCATTGCTGGGCAAAGACCATCTGAGAAAAGAAAGTAGAGAGATTTGTGGACACAGATTGATGGCCACCTGTTGAACTTATCAAGCCGCCTAAAAGGCGTCCAATTCAACCTGAAAAACTTCCACATTAAGTGGCTGCCGGGACCAACTGCTTAGCTTCCAAAGCTTGGAAACTCTCGAAAAGTAGATTGCCACGAACGATCACCACCTCAGACCGATCACGCGACGACCTGCCCACAAAATATACTTTAAGATACAAAAATAGATCAAACTCCCAAACTCACGAATACAAATGCACTCTTCCAGTCCTTTTGTGATGTCTATCAAAATTTATATTAAATTGCCAGAATACATTTCGCGTATAGGTATATATTATATGGGCCTGTAAATTGTACAATTTCTGATGCCTGAAATAAATAAATAATTATTATTACTAGTGGTCGCCCATTGGTCGAAATTCGACCATAATTAATTTAAATTATGAGTTTGAACATTATTAAGGTTCTATTGTCAAAGACTATACTTCTATAATCACAGATTTCGCCAAGGCTACACTGTTAATTTGCCTATTTCTTTCAAACAAATTATATGAATATTAAATTAAAAAAAAAAAAAAAAAAATATTATATATTATATATACATACATATTTCGAAAATTTAAATAATGATATAAAACATCTCTGTAAACGATGTTTTTTGTAAAAACTGACATTCAGTAAGACTATAGACAAATAATATTAAAGACAAACAATATTAATCTATTCTCAATTTGAAGTGTATTGTGTCAAACACATGGTAGTGTGTGTAATGGTGTTTTTATTTGATTTAATGTATTTTTTATGCATAATTTTAAAAAACATATTAGCATTCTGCACTCCTTCTCTATATAAACTATAAGTTTGGGAAATTTCATACTCCTCCGTCCGCGCAATTTTCGTAAAAAGGGGTACAAAGTTTTTGCTTCATGTATTAATATAATGATTAAAGAAGATGATAAATACACTACGTTTATAAACGAGTTAAAGATATTTTTAATAAAATAATCCTAAGACGTAGAAGTAAGAATAAATAAAGTTTAAAATTATCATTAAATATAATAAATAAAATACAATGTATAATAATGAAAAAACTAACAAATATAAATAAAAAATGTAGATTATTTTATATAATATATTCTATAATGGTCCCAATTGAGATAATCGACGCTCCTCCTTTCTCCTAAATTGCTGCGCCCGACAGGGTCCATAATTGTACAAAATTAATGTTTTAACCATTTATAAACACTATGGAAAGCAATAAACGGTTGAATTTGAATCATGCCAAACAGTCCTGTACTACGACAAAGGAACAAGTCACTTAGCTTGTATGGTTTTTCTAAAACGTAGCCCCACACTAGAAATGATTCCTTTGTCGTGGGTACGTACAAACATGAAATACATAAACACCTAGACCGACACAAATATTTGTGGATCACACAAAGATTTGTACCGTGCGGGGATCGACCCCACGATTATTCGATCTTGTGGGCGGAGTGGCTGAAGATCTTAACCAATGGCCCAAATACGTCCGTCCAAATTATCTAAAGACTAGCAGTTTCTTCCAGACTCTTTCTTCCAGAAGCCGCCTCATAGGAAATGGACCTGGATGAGCCCTGATGGTTCCACAAAAAAATGAGATAGACTTCATCATGAGCATCAGGCGACAAATATTTAATGATGTCTCCGTGATTCACAGGGTAAAAACCGGCAGTGATCACCGAATGGTTAGAGGCACATTAAATATTAATGTCAATATGAAAAGATCGTGTCTGATGAAGTCTACGCTCCGACCTTCTTATGCACATATCCAAAACCCCGAGAACTTTCAACTCGAATTGGCAAACTGCTTCGAATTGCTAGACAGCAGCGTATCAGTGGACGAAATCAACAACAGGCTGGTAGAGACTGTCCATACGGTCGGGTCCAAGTATTGTAAGCCCCACCGTAAAAATAGACCTCAAAAACTATCCAACTACACCCGAAACCTCATGGCTGAGCGACGTTCCATGACGCTCCAAACCTCCGATGATGTTAAGTCCTATAGGCAGCTCAATGGACAGATATTGAAGTCCTTGCGACACGATTTACGGTCCTTCAATACAAGGCGTATTGAGGAGACGCGTCTATTAAGCAAAGCCAGTTGACGAAGCTGAAGACGGAGGATGGAAACGTAACGTCGAATAGGTCAGAGGTGCTCAGGGAGATAGAGAGGTTCTATGGGCAGTTGTATACCTCAGTAGCTGAACCTGCTGTTGATTTGGTAAAAAACCCAAGAGCCAAGCTAACCCGACACTGCACTGAAGATATCCCGGACATCAGCCTGTACGAGATTAGGATGGCTCTCAAACAACTCAAAAATAACAAAGCGCCGGGCGAAGACGGAATTACCGCAGAGCTTCTGAAAGCGGGCGGAACACCGGTACTAAAAGTCCTTCAGAGGCTGTTTAATTCCGTCTTGCTCGAAGAGAAAACGCCGGAAGCATGGAACAGGGGTGTGGTGGTGCTATTTTTCAAGAAAGGTGATAACACTTTACTAAAAAATTATAGGCCCATCACACTGCTGAGCCATGTTTATAAGTTGTTTTCGAGAGTCATCACGAATCGTCTCGAACGCAGGTTTGATGACTTCTAGCCTCCCGAACAAGCCGGTTTCCGGAAAGGCTTCAGTACCATAGACCCCATACATACGCTGCGGCAGATTATACAGAAGACCGAGGAGTATAATCGGCCACTATGCTTGGCGTTTGTGGACTATGAGAAAGCCTTCGATTCGATCGAGACTTGGGCGGTTCTTAGATCTCTCCAGCGATGCCGCATTGACTATCGGTACATTGAAGCGCTTGTATAATAACGCGACCATGTCAGTCCGAGTACAGGGGCAGTACACGAAGGCGATCCCCATAAAAAGAGGAGTAAGACAGGGAGACATCATTTCTCCGAAACTGTTTACGGCCACCTTAGAGGACGCCTTCAAGCTCTTGGAATGGCAAGGACTTGGCATCAACATTAATGGCGAATACATCACTCACCTTCGATTTGCCGACGACATTGTGGTCGTGGCGGAGTCGCTGGAAGATCTAGGACGAATTCTCGGTGACCTCAACAGAGTATCTCAACAAGTGGGTCTTAAAATGAACATGGACAAAACGAAAACAATGTCTAACGTCCATGTCGTACCCACCGCACTCACCGTTGGGAACTCGAATCCAACTCGGCTGGGCAGCGTTCGGGAAACTGCGCAACATCTTCTCATCCAAAATACCTCAGTGCCTTAAGACTAAAGTTTTTAGTCAATGTGTGTTACCAGTGATGATATATGGATCAGAGACGTGGTCTCTTACAATAGGTCTCATAAAAAAGCTCAGAGTTGCTCAGCGAGCTATGGAGAGAGCTATGATCGGCGTTTCTCTACGCGATCGAATCAGGAATGAGGAGATTCGTAGAAGAACCAAGGTCACCGACTTAGCCGTTAAGATTAGCAAGCTGAAGTGGCAATGGGCGGGCCACATAGCGCGAAGATCGGACGGGCGTTGGGGCAGAAAGATTCTAGAGTGGAGACCACGTATTGGCAAGCGCAGCGTCGGACGACCACCTGCCAGATGGACCGACGATCTTGTGAAAATCGCAGGAAGTCGTTGGATGCAGGTGGCATCGGACCGGTTACGCTGGAAAGCGATTGGGAAGGCCTATGTTCAGCAGTGGACAAGTATAGGCTGAGATGATGATGATGGTGAGCAGTTTCCCGCGAACGAAGTCGCGGGAAACAACAGCGCCACCTACCGGGCCTATGTTACTTTTGGATTAGGTAGCTTTCTAATGGTGAAAGAAGTTTTGAAATCGGTCCAGTTTTTGAGTTTATTCGTTACAAACATAAAAATCTTTCCTCTTTATAATATTAGTGTAGATATAGATTTATGTACTTTATTTGTGGAATTATGAATCAAAAATCAAAACACTGACCATCCGCTAAGTCATACATTTTCATGCCAGAGCGCTACGAAGTGATAGTGAGGAATTAAGTAGCGTGCGTGATTCCAGTGGAATCACATCACGCGTTTGATCTCTCATTCTTACTGCTGCCCTTTGTTATCTAATGTTAAATTTAATATGTCGCATTGATAAAATTAACATTACAACACATCCTCATTCCGTATTGAAATGTAATATATATAGCTATTAGCTGTTGCTAGGGTTGCCACCCGTACTTTATTATAAAGTATTGTACTTGTTATTTAGGGCAATTATACTTTATGAAACCTATAAAGTACGCGAAAGTACTTTATTTCGCATAGTTTGATTTTTCTAAGATTCGTTTTCATCAATCATTAAAAATAAAAAAATATATCGCAATTTTACGTATGACGGCTGAGTGACTTAAGTGGAGTATTCGTAATTAATTACTATAAGCACTTCCAAATTACTACTATCTTTTTCCAATCTATTCTACTTATCATAGACTGTAAAGATCCTGTGAAGCTGTTTGGCGGTGATAAAAGTGATTAAAATTGCTACAGCGGAATAAATAATACTTTATTTTAATACAATGTACTTTTTTCCTACCATTAATAACCAATGTACTTTATTTGCTTAAATAAAAAGTGGCAACCCTAGCTGTTGCCAACAGCTTTGCATGCGTTTATTTTGTAATTATTAAAGAGGTATTCGCTGAAGCTTTTCATATGATGAAAATTTTCTGTAAGGAATCGGTACCTGTTACACGTAACATGTGCGATTGCCGCTTGGGAAATATAGGCTATGCCAATAGGCATAGCCTATATTAGGCATGACGGCGACCTAAGTAAACATCGATATATTATCCGTAATATGTTACCAGAAGCGATTTCGTTCCGTAGTTATTAATTAACATTAATAAACATCGCACGATTCATGCAGTAAGAAAACGAGCGATAATTACATTCATAATATTAAACAAACAACATGGACTTTACCAAGTTCGCGTATACGTAGTAACACGTGTTGTGTGCCTTACACGTCGCACATGGCCCAGCTCGATAAATGTCTACAGTTTCATCAATAAAAAATATATCTCCACTGATCAATATTATTCATTATTTGGAATTAATTTAATGCATGTCGCATTTGCTTTATAGAATAGTGATTCTAAATAGAAAGCAAAAATTCATAGTTTCGGATGAGAATCGAACCCACGTAATTCCCCATGCTGGGGCGACCGCTCTAACCACTGAACTACTGTAGCAAGATAGAACTTTTATTATTTATGGGTTTTGAAAAGTATTTTCAAATTAAGCTTAAAGGTTTGGTCAAATAGCCGACGGAGCGCGACGGGAGCGTGACAGAAGCGGTCGTAACGTTTGCCGTCGCGCCGAGCAGGGCTGCGCAGTGTGGCGTCTCTCGTACTTTTCACACATCTCCGCCGCGCTTGGCGTGACGGCAAATGTCATAAACGGCCTCCGTCGCGCCTGACGCAATAGCAAACGAAGCAAGGCGGGAGCGAGACGCCAATACGCGTACGAGCGAGAAGTAAGTGTTAAGCGACCGGTTGGCGCGACGACGACACGCGTGCAGCGTAACGTGCGCGCCGCGCTCCCCACCGCCGGCCGAACGCATCCGTCGAGCTCCGTCGGCTATTTGACTGAACCTTAAAGGTTTCGCCACATAGCCAACGCAGCGCGGCGAGAGCGCGAGGCTGACGCCGCTTGGGGAATTGTAATGTACAGAAACGTACGGGAGTCGCCACAAAGCGTTGCCCCGCACGGCGGGACGGCAAACGTCACGACTGAACGTAGCCAAGCGCTTCCGTCGCGCTCCGTCGGCCATTTATATGTAGGACTATAAATTCTATAACTGTGTAATTTATGAAATGCATATGACCCTTCTTCTGGGGTAGTTGATTAAAAACACTTATCGTCTAAATTTTTTGTATGTAGAAATTAGTAAATTCACCGATCAGATTGAGGGCGGTCAATGTTTAAATTGAATAATAGTCATTTATCTTTTTGTTAAGCGTGCACAGCCGGGATCCACGCAACTTGCACGGCGTTGGGCATCACGTGTACAGACAGTGACTGTATAGTGTTAAATTCTCTTTGACTAAATCTTTATTTTGAAGAATTTCCTCTAAATTGGGCAATGAATTTTTGAAAATCTAAGCGCTTTTTTAACAGTTAGTGTTCGACAAAATGGTTCTATATCTCTGGTTTTAACAGAAAATAGTATAGTATAGACTGATATTTAGACTGCCTCGTTGGTCTAGTGGCAAAGCACATCGCTTGTCCTGGATTCAAATCCCAGGTCGGACAAATGTGGTTTTTCTATCTATATCATCACCCCAGCTACCTCGCGGGGTAGGCAGAGAGTACAGAGTTTCTACAAGTTCTTTCCTTACATACCTCTCTGGCTTCTTCCACTCTCATAGTTCGTCTCATACACACTCGCCGGTTACGGAGACTCTTGACTTGCCCTTCAGATAAGATTGTAGTTTTTCTAACGGAAAATGCCCAGTATGAGTACGGAGTCTGGAATTATGCCCGGACCTAACATCGTCGGCTAAACGTGGGTGTACTCAGTACACCTCTGCCACCCCCGCTTGGGAAATGTAGGCGTGACGGTGTTAGTTTTTATCTGGTTCGACATCAGCTAAAAGACTTTCTTTCACTAACTAAGGTAGATTGGCAGAAAATGCCCCATGTATTAAGTCCGTCTATGTACATAAGTGTAATAAATAAGACTTCCACTGCAGTAGGTCTCCTCAAAGACCGCTACAAGGGTTTGTGCTACTTGCATCCAGCTTATACCCGCAACCTTCACCAGGTCATCGGTCCATCGTGTGAGAGTCCTGCTCACTCCACGTGCTTGATTAGACGCTATCAAATTAGGCCCATATAAGACACTAATAAAAATCTTGAATTATTCCGTTGCGGCAACACTTGATTACTTGTGCTTAAGTATTGACGATGACTTAGTTCAGTGGCTAAAAACCACTTTAGCCACCCCGCCCACTGGATAGAGCCATTCTCATAAATAGTATTATTCGCTTTTTTAACTTAGACTCACCTGATGACCAACCTACATTGTCCCATACCCCACAACAGAATGTAGATGAAAAGGTTTGTAATTTCTTATTTTAAAAGAGTAACCGTGGAGTTTCTTGCCCTTCTTCTACACAGGAATGGCATTCCGAAGTGGCGGTAGAGTATTTGTTACTTTTCTGACGATTCATAAATACTGTAATGGTTTACATGAATAAAAAATATTCTGATTCTGATTATTGCGGGTTCGATTCCCGCACGGGACAGATCTTTGTGTGACCCACAACCTTTGTTTCGGTTTCGGTATTTTTGTGTGTGATTTTCATGATTGTAAACGCACCCACGATATAGGAATAATTCCAAGTGTGGGACTCCGTTTTTAAGAAAATATATAAATTAAGTCTGAAATCTACTACACCTGACTATCATTGTATGTACATACTTACCTAGATCCATATAGAAGCCGATTATGTTAGCACGTGGACTGTTGTGCGTATTAACTCGTTTTTTACGCACCCGTTGACCTTGATTTTGGCGAAGCGTGATCAAACGAACCAAAATACCGACGATTTAAAATATCATTATATTAATACGTGAAGCAAAAACTTTGTACCCCTTTTTACGAAAATTGCGCGGACGGCGGAGTATGAAATTTCCCATACTTATAGTTTATATAGAGAAGGAGTGCAGAATGCTAATATTTTTTTTTAATTATGAATAATAAATACATTAAATCAATAAAAAAAACATTACACACACTATCATGTATTTGACACAATGCACTTCAAATTGAAAATAGATTAATATTGTTTGTCTTTAATATTATTTGTCTATAGTCTTACTGAATGTCAAACATAACCAGCAAACGATGAAAGAGTTTTTACGAAAAACATCGTTTACAGAGAAATTTTGTATCATTAATTAAATTATCGAAATATGTATGTCAAGTTCAATGGACAGAATTTTCTTATTGGCTTTTTATCAATAAAAAAAAATTAAAAAAAGGTATTCTTTATTTAAATCATTTTTTGTTTTTTTTTTTTTAAATTTCATATAATTTGTTTGAAAAAATAGGCAAATTAACAGTGTAGCGATGGCGAAATCTGTAATTATAGAAGTATAGTCTTTGACAATAGAACCTTAATAATGTTCAAACTTATAATTTAAATTAATTATGATCGAATTTCGACCAATGGGCGACCACTAGTATTTATAACACTATAAATATTACCATATTCTAGTACTTACGCATATTAAAATACATTAAATTATTATCATTCTGAGGCGCTCGTAGCGCTGTGCGACCGCGGTGTTCCCACCGATCACCAAGGTTACGCAGCGTTCGAATCGGTCGGCCTGAGATAGGTGACCGTTTGTGGCATTTTCATATTCGAGCGTCTCCGTGCTTCGGAAGGCACGTTAAGCCGTTGGTCCCGGCTACCACTTAATGTGGTGGTCGTTAAGCCGAGTTGGAAGCCTTAAAGGCGGCTTGATACGTTCCAAAAGCAGGTGGCCACAAACCTGCCTCCACCAATCCGCCCTGGGTCCGCGTGGTGGAGTATGACCTAATCTCTCTCACCTCGATTTGGAGAGAAGGCCTTTGCCCAGCAGTGGGCAGTATAGGCTGATATTATTCTTATTATATTATCATTCCGAAAATTTTCTACTTCTATCTATTAATATCAGGTATTGTGAACCCATTCGCATGCCTTTTTTTTCTCAAAGAAATATTTAACTTAACCGATTCACTCAAAGCAACTCAAAACTTAATCATCGATACTTATAGCAGTTTTTATTTGCAACAATAAATACACATTTTTGTATAGAAATATAACTTTACGAAATATTCTAGCCATTTCAAACCTGTATGCTCGATTGTCTAATTAAAGTACATCGCTATACGATGATGATAACCATGATTGTCCTTATTTAGCCGTGTTATTTTTTTTGAAGACACAAGAAGAGTGAATGCAGGTAATAGAGTGAATGGTGCGGTGGGAAGGCTACTTGGGAGCAGGCACTTAAGCCAAAAGGCGCAGCTGGCCATGCATAACGGAGTGCTTGTCCTAACGCTGTTATATGGCAGTAAGAGTTAGGTATGTAAGAAGGAGAACGAAAGCAGGATAAATGCGGTCGAAATGCGTTCTCTGCGGAAGATGTGCGGAGTCACGCTGACCGACCGTATTCGCAACAGCGTAGTAAGAAAGCGAGTAGGTATGAAAGATAGTATCGGTGTAAAGATGAGAAAGGGTATGCTCCGTTGGTTCGGGCATATAGAAAGAATGCCAGAAGAAAGAATGACAAAACAGATATACAATGCGAAAGTGGAAGGATGTAGGTACCGGGGAAGACCTCTTACCATGACCAAATAGACCGTGTCTTATCTGAAGGGCAAGTCAAGGGTCTCCGTAACCGGCGAGTGTGTATGAGACGAACTATGAGAGTGGAGGAAGCCAGAGAGGTATGTAAGGAAAGAACCTGTTGGAACTCTGTACTCTCTGCCTACCCCGCGAGAGAGCTGGCGTGATGATATAGATAGATAGATAGAGGTTATTTTTTTTCGCGTAATAATACTCGTAAGATCACAAGTATAGGCGTGGTCTTATTTCCAATTAGTTTGACTCAACCCTAGCCAACGTAAAGATCCTTTAAAATGCCAAAATTTGCTAAAACCACCATAGTAAAAATGTCCGAGATCATTCATAATCGTTTGTATGATTGGATGTTTAGATGTTTGTTACTCAATCACGCTAAAATTTGCATACAGATAATTTATTACCTGGATTAACACATAGGATACTTTTTATCCCGGAACAATGTTAGGTTCTATCTAAAGTCATCGCGGACGAAGTCCTGGACAGAAACTAGTTTAAAACTAATTTTTACAGTTGGTAGCTACAAGTAGGTATATATGCGTAAGTATATCCAATGCGGTCATTTTTGTTGTGATCCGTAATCCAGTACGAGTAATACATCTGACACCACGAAGCAAGTATAAATAGGAGTCGGTCTAAGCAACTGTGTACTGTGACTTACAACTAGGCCCTGACATCATCGCGGTGGACGTGGTTTACTTTCCATTAGATGGCAAATGCCGAAGTGGGCGGTGTGTAATGTCCTCTTCGTCCCGCGCATTCCTGCGCAGTGATACTCTTGATTGTATAGGAGTATCTTATAATATCATCTGCTCTTTATATTTGCTTGGTAACTATACCACATTCTTGTTGATTCTACGTTCTGTTCATCGTTATTTCAGACGGTATCGACGGTAAACAGGCTCGGCGCACGGGCACCAGTGGTCCCCTAGGAGAACTCTTCGATCATGGCCTGGATTCCTATTCTGCGGTACTCATACCAACATTCCTGTACAGCATTTTTGGCAGGTAACTTATATACTTTAAGAATATACCTAGACTATCTTACCATGACCAAATAGACCGGGTCTTATCTGAAGGACAAGTCAGGAGTCTACGTAACCGGCGAGCGTGTATGAGAGGAACTATAAGAGTAGAAGAAGCCAGAGAGGTATGTAAAGAAAGAACCTGTTGGAACTCTGTGCTCTCTGTGATGATATAGATAGATAGATAGAATATACCTCCTAGACAAAAGTACCTACTTCTTTTGCCTCTTTTCATGAGTCAATAGAATCTCATTATTCAGTCGCCAGATTCGGACTTATGATTCCTCCTTCAGACATGACACGAGCAATTGAACCATATTAATCTTTAAGATTAGGTCCCACTATCAAACATAGTTAAAACTAGTTACCTTCTCGGTCTTCTTAATTAGTTTGGTCGAAGTGCGGATGACGTTGAAAGGGTTGGAAGCAGGTATTGAGGCAAACTGACAACGAGAGGGCTGACGAAAAAAGACTTATATGCAAAAAGTAATAAAAAAGCTGGTAGTGCTACTTTAAAGTTTTCAAACAGTAGAAGACAGATATGAGTAGTAATCTAACATTTTATTTTTTTGGAATTCACAGTTACAGTATTTACGTTAAAATGTCTAATTATTTTTCAGGGATGAATTGAGCACGTTAAGGTTCTTCTTCCTGATCTGGAACATATTCTTCAACTTCTACCTGACTCACTGGGAGAAGTACAACACAGGCGTTATGTTCCTACCCTGGGGATACGACTTCACGATGATTGTGAGCGTTTAATGAATTAGTCGACAGTAAAACAGCGGAAGTACTGCTGGACCATGGTGCTCTTACCGATAACCAAGGTTTAGCAGCGTTCGGTTCGGTCAGTCCGATATAGGTAATCTTTTCTCTCATTCCGATGTTGAAGCGTCTCTGTGCTTTTGAAGGCACGTTACGCCGTTTCTCGCAGTTACCACTTTATGCGTTAATCTAAAGTTGGAATCCTTATCAGTGTTGCCAACCCTAAATTTAGAAAGTTGGTAATTGAAGTGCCAAAAATTGGTAGATCTACCTACTCGTATCATTCTGGTTCACTCTGCACGCTTTGCACTTTCTCGAAGCCAAACTGCATATTCTATTTAATAATGTCTCTTTTAGACTTTGGAATTGGAGCTTTTGACCTTTAGTCGTCTCTGCAACTCACTCGATCTACTAAGAAAAAGCCGTGAAATCGAATGTCTGCTATCCTTTTCAGCGCTCAGTCAGACTGGTTAAACTCAATAATTTAAATTCTACACGTATGGCTCAATTCAAACTTTGGTAAAAATTCAATATAATTTTAATGTGGCGTCGTAATATTCTGCCTCGTTGGTCTGGTGGCAAAGCGCATCGCTTTGTGATCACGAGGTCCTGGGTTCAAATCCTAGGTCGGACAAATGTAGTTTTTCTAACGAAAAATTCCCAGTATGAGGCCGGAGTCTGGAATTGTGCCCGGTATATGGCAATAGGCTCGCCCCCTATTACATAGGACCTAACATCGTCGGCGAAACGTGGGTGTACTCAGTACACCTCTGCCACCCCCGCTGGGGAATATAGGCGTGACGGTGTCGTAATATTTTGGAAAATAGGTAGATTTCAGTAGTATGGTGGTAGATAGGTAGACTAACGGCAAAAGGTAGATCTACCAAAAAGTTTGTAGAAATGGCAACGCTGATCGTTATGTTGAATGCCTTGAAGATTTGGTAACTTCCAACGGAAGGTGATTACGAACCTGCCCCCACCACTCCTCACCCGGTTCACGATGACGATGAGGAATTATGTGGTGCACCTATTCTCTCACATCTAGATTTATGAAAGCTTTTGTCAAAGTCAGTCAGTTGCCATTAACAATCAGATGACTCTTTTACCTCAAAAGTAACCAATGATATTCAGAACATCAAGTTTGAAACTCCAACATCTTGCAATAAAAGTGTAACCCTCGATCTGTATTTAGCCTTCCACGGTAGTGCGGAGAGATGTGGACATGAAAATGAGTACGGGAATAGGAATGAGGGTGACGGTATTTTAAATATTTCTGTATACGGCAGGGTTCGTGTCTGCTCCTGCTGGTGACGTCAGTGTTCGGCCCCAAGACGTGGCACGTGTCGCTGCCGGCCGGCATCACGGCGGGCATGGTGTTTGAATTCGTGCTGTACTTCTCCGCCATCATCACCAGCCAGACCATCATCATGTGGAACATTTACAAGTAAAAAATCTCATAAGAACTTACTAGCAGTTTCCGGCGCACCCGGTCGACAACAGCGCTATCTACCGGGTCCAACTATAACTAAGAACTATCCAGGTGACGCACACCGGAATTTTATATACAAGGTGTAACATATAGACGCAAAAATAGTTTGTTCTAAATCGGTAACTCGATTGATTCCAACAATTTTTAATGTATTTTTTTTAATTTGCAAAACATGCTATACTCTTCTTCTTCTTCAAGTCATGGCTTCACACTAATTATAAGTGTATTTTGCCAGTGTCCAGTGAGATATATAATCGTGTTTGTTTAAATTAATTCGACTCCCCGATGAATTTGATGACAACGATAATAATGAAATTAATGAAGTACCCCACCCTGGATAGTAAAGCGGTAGATACTTTACATACCAATTGCAACGGCCGTTTTAAGGGAAGTCGAAAATGCATGTTTTATCACTTTGTTACAATTACCTTCACTCATGCACCTATAAGAACACATAATGGTTAATATTCCACCAACATTACACATTATTAGTCGAAATAACACAAGTTTTAAAAATTAAAACAAATTGACAACATCACTCTTCGACTTCCCGCCAAAAACCACATGCTATACTCGTTCAGTGCGCTATAAAAAACTAAATTTGTTCTTGATTCATAGTATAAGGAGATTTCAAATGCATTCCTAAAACGTATTTCTCAAAACGCACACATACACGTTTCATTGTTAATTGGGGTATAAAAGTGTTTAAAAAAAGGGTAAAAATTTATAAATTTAAAGGTTTTGACGTTGACAATGAAACGTGTATGTGTGCGTTTTGAGAAATACGTTTTAGGAATCCATTTGAAATCTTCTTATTACTGTGAATCAAGAATAAATTTAGTTTTTTATAGCTAATATTATCCTAGGGGCACTTGATAAGAACGGGTTGACAAAAGCTAAGGAACGTTCATTAAGGAACGTTCATATCATCATTATATCTTATGTGGTAGTACCTTAATAAAGCAATTTAGTAGGTATTGCCCGCCTCGTTGTTCTAGTGGCGCATAATGTGCGGAGTCACCACGGGTACAGGTTCAATTTCTAGGTCGGACAAAACGTTACAAAATTATGTGAATGTAGTTTCTGCCCGCGATTTCGTCCGCGTTGACTTTAGACAGGAACAGGAAACATAAAAAGTATCCTGTGTTTGGTAATCCAGGTAATAAACTATCTGTGTGCCAAATTTCATCCAAACCCGTTCAGCCGTTTTTGCGTGATTGAGTAACAAACATCCAAACTAAACACAAACATTCACATTTATAATATTAGTACGACACCTCACGTAACCGAGAGGAAGCTTATGATCGTAGCCTTTTAGACAGCCACAAGTTCATTATCACAGGATAATAGACCTTATGATCTAAGTTTTTTTTTCTCTGTATTAGATCGTATCGTGACGGCACAGGCAAGATGCGTTCTCTATGGGAAGCGATTCGGCCGCTGGTTCCTTTGTTTTCGTTCTTCGCAATGAGCGCGGTGTGGGCGGTCTACTCCCCTTCTGACATCATCAATCGGGCGCCACGTATCTTCTACATCCTTACTGGCACTATATTTTCTAATATTAATGTAAGTATTGTCGTCATTTAACCGAAAGACGTCCACTGCAAGACATAGGATTTGTTAAAGACCGCCACGCGTTTTAGTAAAACAATATATAACATTATGAATTTTTTCATAGGGATGCGCAATTAATCATTGTAATTTCTTTCGAGTACCAAATTAGACGTTTTACAGAGGCATAATTTTTTTTTTATTATTTTAATTGAAATTTTTCGATATATATCGATCCTGTTTTAAAAATAACGATACGATATTTTTTCACTCTCTAATCCGTACTTTTTCGTAACATATTTTTGTGAATGTTATTTTGGTAGTCGTCGACCCAGTAATACTGCCGTAATATGATTTGGACAGCAGAACATGTGTGCTCCTCTGTCCAGTGTCGACTTATAGTGTGTCAAATGAGCGACACGCGGTGCGAGGTGTTCAACGCGCTGCTGGTCCCGTACGCGCTGGCGCTGCTCGGCGTGCTGACGCTGCGCGCGCCGCCCGGCGCCGAGCTGCTGGCGCTGGCCGCGCTGTGCCTCGCCAGCTCGCTCGCGCACATCTACTACGGCACCCGCGTCGTGAGTAAACCTATACCTCAGTTAACATATGTTCACAGTTGAGCATCTTACACTTCGTTCGCACGTGTGTTTTCAACGCGTAGCGCTGTAAATGCTTTTCAAAAAATTGTTTATTCTTTTAACCGTTTTGTTTCATTTCAGCGCTTGAGTAACGCGTGTTGAAAAAGCACTCGTGCGAACTTAGCTTATTGGTACTAGCGGCCTAAATGAGAACCGCAGTCACATACCCTCGCCTAAGCGGATTCTCGGCAGATCACAGAGGGTACACGCTGAACACTTGACGCTGAGCCGCGTAAAGCGGGCGTCTAAGTGCGTAATTCTTGTTTGAATCACAAGTACTAAGATGCTCAACTTTTTACGTAATTATGTTAATTATTGTACCCTATCCCTAGGCCTTTACACCTTGAAGCGCCCTTGTCCTTCTGATTCGAGGATTCATGCATTTGTCTGATCATATATTTTACTTTTCAGGTCCAAGAAATGTGTCAACATTTCAATATCAATTGTTTCCATATCAAGCCAAAGATAAAATAAGTACCTATGTATTTATAGTTTTAGATTTTTTGAATCGAATCCGAGCGAAAGTTGTGGTTGAATATAAGGCCTTGTATAACCATGCGAACGACGAGAAGCTAAAGGGTTCTCCCCTGTATAGTATCATACTGCTCCCTAAGATGTCAATGAGTATTCGTTCGCTTGGTTCAACAAGGTTATAAAATACAAAATAAAACCTAATACTCTCATTATATGGTTGTCTAATATTAAGGTGTACGATTGTACACTGAAACACCACTAGAAATTGTCTATAAAATCTGCCTAAAATTGCCATTGAATATTATTAAGTAGTTTCATTAGTGTTTGCATCTTTTATCAACTATTAATGTTTAACTTTAGTAATGGAAATAGTTCTCTTGTTGTAATTTACTCGTTAGAGTTATTAGTACTCCAGGCCCCTTATTCGCTGACCAAACGCGGCGCGTTACGACTACGAGACTATATATGTAGTATTATAACTACGAGAAATGTTTGTGTAATGGTATTCTGTTTGCTACTGGAGTACCATTAAATCAGGATTCCCAAACTATTTTGGGCAAGAGACCCCCGTTTCAAAATTTACAAATTACTTTAAAAATCCTATCTCTAGTTTTTTTCCTATTGATACAAAATACTTACCAATTTAAAAAACTTTGCGGTTGGTTAGGCAAGTAACTATCTACTAAAATATTAGTCATTTTTATAACAATTTAGTACACGTAACACAACTTATACATTATCTTGAAAGTTTCAAATAAGACCTTGTGTTAACTAATAGGGGTCGATTTTTTAGGGTCGGTTATACACTTTGGGAACTCCTGCATTAAATGATCATTTCACGAAGTGATAGTGATTAATTAGTCAAAGCGAATAAAGGCCCAGATGGTAGATGTATTTTGATGTTTAAAACGCGTAGTCAGTGTAATTTGTAGGTATGAAATTGTTTCTGAATAATGTTAAACATTTTTTTTTAATTGAGGACCAAAATAATATAGTCGTGATTTTTCTGCTCAAAGGCACTATGGCTAACAGTCTACCGAAGAAGAAAGCTGGCAAATAGGGAAATGACGGCCAAAAGAATTTTGGTAACAAATCTTAAAAGGGTTTTTTCAGACTATTTGTTACGTTAATGGCTCTGGTAGATTAGCCAATTATCTGTAAATATAATTTAGTTCAGGGTAAATATTTATTTCCTTCAAGGTTTAGGTTGAATGGGCATTTGTTATAATATTCATTTAAGATGTAGTTCTCATCATATAGGACTATTTTAATATACAAGATGTTACTAGTAATGCTAGTCATGTTTATTTATTTATAAAGGTTACATACAG
This sequence comes from Phalera bucephala, assembly GCA_905147815.2. NCBI lineage: Eukaryota > Metazoa > Arthropoda > Insecta > Lepidoptera > Notodontidae > Phalera > Phalera bucephala. The sequence continues at coordinate 24,885,335 of LR990613.1, read as the reverse complement.
TCCGACAAGTATCTATTGGCTCGTGGCCAACATCGAAACTAACGCTGTTATCAAGGGAAATGTCACTAAATGACAGTCGCATGCAGAGTTGCCGTTTGCTATGAAATTTGCCAAAGTTCTTGTTTTTATTAGGATCCGTGTGATCCACCTGTGGAAATATCTGCTGGGAAATGGAACATTTTACTAAAAGTTAACCCAAATTTCACAACAACACCCCCCTGTCAATGTCATTCATGAGCCAAAAGATCCATGTCGCACTATACTCATGCCATATATACCTACGTCATACAATAAATAGGTATGTGACATGCCAAATGTTTCCATTTAGATATAAATGTAGTATTTTTTTATATATTCTATATTCTATACAAATTGGAGGCCACTAGTTGTGTATATGTATTTCTATACTTTTATAGCTATTCCAGCTCAAGAAGACAGTTAATGTTTTCTCTAATACTGTAGAAAAACCATGAACTTAGCCTAGACCACGTTCTTAGCGGATTATTCTAACGCCACAGCACTATTCGCAGGAATTGAACAGATAAAACTAAAATATTTTTGGGACTTTCAATGCCAAAATTGTAATTAGGATCACAATTTATTTATTATTATTAAATATTATAACCATTTATGATTTAAATTCGCATCAGGTTTTATCTGTGATGCCTACACATCATCATATTAACCCTGGAGCCAACAAAAGCGAGGTGCAATCTTTGGAGGAAAGAAGCATCGCTACCTAACCCTTTTGTCACACCTGCTGAGAGCCTTCCATCTGGACATCAATTACCATGGTCGATCTGGAAGTCTTTAAATAGACTTCGGACCCAGGTCGGTCGAAGCAAGGAAAACATGCTAAGGTGGAAAGTCACTGACAGCACGAATCTGGAGTTTTTGTGTGGTGCAACCCAAACGATGTCTCACTTTGTATCGTGTCCTGCGTGCCCTAACTTCTGCACGCAGGAAGACTTGATGTCTGCTTCCGAAAATGCAGTTAGTGTGGCCGCTTTCTAAGCCGCATCCATATAATTTGTATCACGTTTGCCGTCGAAACGCTAAGAAGAAGACATCGTCATAGATTTTAGTACCGCAAGAATCTGATGTTATGATAGAGATTGATATTTTACTATCCATTTTAGATCCGATATTGATAAATCACTGCTAATTTGTTTAAACCTGTCTTCTTGAGATTGAATATCTATACTCATATAACTATTCGGTTTGAATAGTTATTCAAAATATATTTTAATGATCTGATATTGCAATGTTAATAAATTGGTGGATTATAATTGTGGCTGGCTAGGATGCCTGAAAGAAAATCTGATATTGTTTCTACTACTAAGACGTAATTGTAACTCACTGCTCTGTGCACAAGTTGAAAATGCAATGTCATATTTTAAGTTTGTGATTCTGCCAAGCAGTCATTTACTTATTGATAGGAAAATTCTAGGATATTTATATTCCATAAATATCTACCATTGAACTTCAGATCAACGATATTCAAAGTGAGGGTTGCGCATACTCGTGTTGTGCATACTTTATTTCATAGTTATTACAATATAATGTAGAAATTTCATATATACTATAAAGAACTTTGCCTCATCTTTATCATATTTTACTGTGATTAAATGGTTAGATATCAGTTTTGTTTTATTGCTAATAAATCCCAAATTAATTTCTAAACTGCCACGGTCTAGTAGGAAAGCGCATCGCTTTGTGATAGTAAGGGTAGTTTTTCTAACGAAAACTTTACGAGTCCAGAGTCTGGAATTGTGCCTGGTATATGGCAATAGGCTCGCCACCTATTACATGGGACCTAACATCGTCGGCGAAACGTGGGTGTACTCAGTACACCTCTGCCCCCCCCCCCCCCCCTTGGGGAATATAGGCGTGACGGTGTAAAATGAAAAAAATAAATTTCTAACAAATTCCAGAGGAAAACTAGCCAGTCTGCAAATGTTAAATGGTTAATGTCGAAATGAAATAGATCAGAGCTATCCAAATCTTATACAATCCCAGGCCAACATAAATTTCTAAATAGATTGGAGGGCCACATAAACGAAACAGTCTACCAAATAAATCTTATTACAGGAATATTTTGTATTTGCAGTACATACAATATATCACAGGCCATGCTTTAGACAGCCCTGAAATAAATAATTGGCACTGGAAATCAGTCCTTATAATTCATGAATTTATTTGTAAAAAAACATGTATATATATACTATCAAAAGCACTCTAATAAACATTGAACAATTCAATGTTGTTCTAAATAAAATCAGAACTGGTGAAATTTCAGATTGTCTAGTCTACTGATGCATCGAAATGGACAGAATACCAATTCTTTTAACAAATTAAAACAATGACTACGTTTTAAGAAAAAACTGGCATTTATTACAACAATCACAAATTTTCTCTTAGCATAAAGTACTTAAAGTTTCATTTACTTCATCACCAACTGATAACAGTTTCCTCCACTGTTCTGGATTTAAACTGATCCCTTTCTTGCCTGGCAACAGTTCCCCATTCTTTTCATAGAATTCTCTGATATCTATATACACTTTGCCTTTAAACTCTCTGACTTTCAAGAGCTTTTTCCCTTGTAAAACCCAGGTTGGTTCTTTATCATCTGTTCTGCTGCCGGTCTTAGCCTTCTTTTCTGGTGGCTGATTTCTCTGAAACAGTCAAGGTAAGCAAAATTTAAACTTATATTGTTTAACATATTCTTGTTAAATGATTGATTGGAATTACTTAACAAGCCCATTATGTGAATTGAAAGGGGGCATTTCTTGCATTATAACTAAAACAGGATAATTTATGTTGCATTGGTGTTCACACAAAACATAACATACTTAGTACCTATATGACTTTCAATGTTAGTTTGTATTTCTTTGATTAATACTTTCCTACCTAAATACATCTAGGTATTAATAATTTGTATATCTATTTACGGGCAGAGCAGTAAAGAAACCAGGAAATACGGCGCTAATAATAACTTGTCGAGTAACTAATAATAACTTGAATAACAAAGCACTCCACGTGCACGCATTTAAGTTTCGGCGATTAAAGATCGTTGCACAAATGAATGACAATAAAAATAAAATTAACTTGCAAACTTACATCGACGGGCCCATCATCACTGTCCGAGCTACTTGAGCTTTCTTGCTTCTTTTTGTTTTTCGGCATAATTGTACACCTAAACTGAACAAAACATAATATTTAGTTCGGCATTTCATCAGTTTTAATTAGCGAACACACATACCTCTAAAAATGTTACAGATAGATTTGTTTTACCGATGAGCCAAATTATAAACGGATCGCTTATTTCTTCTTTTCTTGTTTTGCTTTGCTTGCTTGGTTGGCCGGCTTTTTGATTAAAAGAAAGAATGAAATAAATTAGCGATGTTTCAACTCGATTTACTAACTCGAGTTGCGCTTAAATAGAGTTCACTAGGCATGTCGATTTAAAATAGATTAATTGAAAAATCGATTTTTTTGAGCCAGAGAATTGATTTTTTTAGATCGAACTGAACCACTGAATCGATTAAGTAGATCGATTCCGAAAGCTGCCGAATCGGAGCGATATACGATTCAATAAAAAATAAAGTCATCGAAAATACGACTTATATAGGTTGTGAAAATCAGGAATATAAATAATAACAAAACACGTTCCTTATTTAAAAATACTACAAACATGAGTGTATTATAAATCAGTTGTCTTTTTGATAATCTCTAAATTGAATATAATGCATTGAAGTTAAAAAAGGAGAGATCCTAAAAAAAAGAGGTTTATTCAATCGGCAAATTAATAAGAATTGACTTCGGTTCGATTAATCGAGAATCGATCTTTTGATCTTCGAGTTAATCGAGAATCAATTCGGGCGCGATCGATCAGCATCGATTCATAGATCGATTTTTCTTAGCATGAATCGACATACCTAGAGTTCACTCGAGTTGGATTCTCGCTAACTCGGGATTCGGTTGGCAGTACAACAACGAATCAAGCGTATGAGTGACAGCGCGATTCATTCATTGTGTGCGCGCTTTATACTACCGCCATAGTACATCAGCCAAATGACACCGACGATGACATGAAGTTTGCCAATCATATTAAACTATATTTACTGGCAGTAAATATAGTTTGATATGACCGACAGTGGCCTAAAATATCAGAAAATTGCAGATTTGAGGTTGTCTTTGAATTAGCGGATATTATTGTTCGTTTTTGTTGTTATTAAATACTTTTAATAAAAATCCGGGGTCTACAAAGTAATCTTTTGTTTGGAATATATTTGAATCCCCAGTAAGAGGACGTGTTAAGTGTAAACAATGTTTAGATCCATTCAAATATAATGTAAATCTTTCTATTTTTTTTCATTTTTCTTTTTTAAAAAACGTCATATCAAACTATATTTATTGGCAGTAAATATAGTTTGATATGACCGACAGTGGCCTAAAAATATCAGAAAATTGCAGATTTGAGGTTGTCTTTGAATTAGCGGTTATTATTGTTCGTTTTTGTTGTTATTAAATACTTTTAATAAAAATCCAGGGTCTACAAAGTAATCTTTTGTTTGGAATATATTTGAATCCCCAGTAAGAGGACGTGTTAAGTGTAAACAATGTTTAGATCCATTCAAATATAATGTAAATCTTTCTTTTTTTCTTTTTTAAAAAACGTAGCCCCACACTAGGATTTATTCCTGTGTCGTGGGTGCGTTTACAAACATGAAAATTCACATACACAAATACCCAGACCGGAACAAATAATTGTGGATCACACAAAGATTTGTCCCGTGTGGGACTCGAACCCGCGACTATTTGACGCAGTGGGCAGAGCGGCTTAAGCTCTTACACACTGCGCTAAATCGTCCGTCAAATACGACCACATTATTAAATTATATTAAAAGGCGTTTTTGTTGTAGGAATGAATAATTTAAAGCAACCATCATCAGCGAATGGAAATAATATTTCGGTTCAACCGCAGCAGCTATCACATTAAAGATTAAGCCTCCCCAAATAGGACTGAGGCAAAGTCAGACCCGCCTGGCCGTGCCAAACAAAATTACATCAAAATATGATGAAAATGCGTTAATTAAATATGAAAGTTAAAGATTATCTACATCAGAAGAATGGTTTTCAGGAATAAATGAAAGCATTGTATGGTTTTTGCACTTGCATCTAAAAAAAGAAATAGTAATGACGATAGATGATGTTCTTTTTATTTCAGTCCTACCTTCTAAGTTTATGAATAATAATTACCCCAACTCGTATTTATTACGAAGATGTTACGAAGGTAAGATCATTATTCATCCTGCTAACTCAAGTTGCGTATCTCGAGTTCAATTGGTGTTACGTGGATTTTAACTCGAGTGAACTCGAGTTGTGTTTATTACGAGTTGGCACATCTCTATAATAAATTCTTGCCATAAATTCTGTCAAAGTGAAACGTCTATATGAAAAAGAAACATTTCAATCACCAATTTTGAACTAGCAGCACTGGTCAAAATTCTACAGGAGTTATTACACTATCCAATCTGCCTCTAATTCCATCAGAATCCCTTGACTCGGTAACGTATAAATCTATACATGCCAAAATCGTCGACCTTAAATCGGTAACGTACAAATTTATACGCAAGCAGAGTCGTAGTTCTGTTTGTGATTTCGTGAATGGATAATGTAAACATCCGACAGACGCGAGTTTCCGCTTAGTGGCGTCCCAAGTGCCGCGCGTGTAAATAAACAAATTTGTAATTCTAATTTATAAATAAATGCTATTGGAATTCTTATAAGACATTGTTAGTGATACGTTTGTGCATATAATTTTATCGGCACATGAACAATATACCTGATAAAAAAGTGTGTGTATGAGATTCTAACGGAAAAAGTAACCTTACCTTCGGTAAGTCACCTTTGTCTGAATTAATAAACGTTTATTTGTGTATATTTATGTCTATATTGGTGTAATAGGATATATTCTTTTTTGCCAAAAATTAGGTAGTTATATTATTGTTAAAAACATTGTCTAAATTTCGGCCTATCTAGACAAGAAATCGAGGCAAGCTTTTTCGTTAGCTTACGAGGTATTTTTAGTTGTTTAGATAACCTAAGTTAGATAGGCATGCTTATTTAATAATTATTTACACACATGGTGCTAGTCGTCCTCGACCGCACCGTGGCCGGTCGCAAGGTCTTTGACATAAAGACCGTATGCCACATCTGACCTCTCCGTGGAGGCCCCACACAAACGTGGCACGCCCGGGCAGTGCCACATCTGTCAGCTGTACGGGCACTCTGCCTGTTACTGCCAAGCGCGCCCTCGTTGCGTCAAATGTGTCGGGGACCACGCGACCTCGCAATTCTCCCGCTCGAGGGAGACGGCGACAGAGCCGCTCAACTGCGGCCTCTGCGGGACCAAGGGGCACACCGCGAACTATCACGATTGCCCCAAAGGGGAAGCGACGAACAAGGCGCGGTCGACGCCACCCTCGTGCGGCTGCTCGCCCCTCAGCGCCTTTAGCGCAACACCCTTCCGCGTCCTCAGCGCACCCTCGCCCGGCGCCCTCAGCGCCCCTTCCCCCAGCGACTTCAGCCCCCCACGCTCCCGAGCCCTAGGTGCTGACGTCTTCGCCTCCGCTTAGGCCGGCACTCGGCGCCAACACATCTCCCCAAACCCACGCCGGTGGTTGCGCCTCCTCTGCCAACCGACGCCGTCGCGGACCTTATTATGCTGGACAATACTTATGCGCGGTATGCGTCAACAAGGTTCGCGCGCTGGCCAAAAGGCTCCGCGCCGCTACTAGCTGGGAGGAGCAATTCACCATGCTTATGACGTACATGGACGTTCACGACGCCATGGCCTCCCTTAAAACCCATCGCCCCTACAAACCATAATGGATTTAAGACCTTGTCGCCTTAAGCCCCATAGCCTATCCCGGGCATCCTTTAACGCCGACGGCCTCCAAACCCAACATGACCAGTTTGGTGATTTCCTCCGGGATCATTAACTGGACATCCTTCTGGTGTAGGAAACCTTCCTCAACCCCGCCCATCGCGATCCTAGGATCGCAAACTACAACCTTGTGCGTAATGACAGAATCGGCTCCCGTGGAGGCGGTACTCTCATTTACTACAGGAGGTCCCTGCACTGCATTCCTCTCGACCCCCTGCGCTTACCATCATCGAAGCCTCGGTCTGTCGTATTTCCCTCACTGGGCATCAACCCATTGTGATCGCCTCCGTCTATGTTCCTCCCACTAAACTTGTCCTCAGGAAGGATTTCGAAACACTCTTTTATCTGGGAAGCGCCGTCATTCTGGACTTCAAATGAAAGCACGTGGCTTGGAATTGCCTCACCACTTCCCCTAACGGTAGGAGCCTTGACGCCCTGGTCGACCAGCTCGATTTTGACGTCATCGCGCCTATGTACCCCACTCACTATCCGGACAGCATCGACCACGGTTCTGATGTCCCGGACATGGTGCTTCTGAAGGGTGCAACCCTACGGTTGCGCTCCTTTGATGAGATAGTCCATGAGCTAGACTCTGACCACCGACCTGTAGTCATGAGACTAGGTCCTCCCTCACCCCTCAGCCGCTCAAGAAGACTGAAGAAGGATGCTGACCCCCCCCCCCCCTTCCTTTCAGCTCGGATTCCACCCCGTCTCCTCAGGACACCGATCAAGCTGTAAATGCCTTCATCGCCCATATCCAATCAGCTGTCAGTCGGTCGTCAAAGCAAGTCGAGGAGAAGGATCTCAACCGCTTTAGACTGCCTAACGATGTTAGGGCACTTATTCGGGCTAAAAATGCGTCAGTCCGAGCGTACGACTCCTACCCCATCGAAGCCAACCGGGCCCGGATGCGCGCCTTACAACGCGTCGTGTCGCGGAGGTCCGGGATGATCGCTGGAGTGATTTCTTAGAGGGCCACACACCATCGCATCTGGGTTACTGGAATCTGGCCCGTACCCTTAAATCCGACTCCATGTCTGACATGCCCCCGCTGACCCGCCCCTTAGGCGCAACCCCAGCCTTCGATGACGACGAAAAGGCGAGCTTCTAGCCGACACCCTCGTAAGCCAATGCACTTCTAGCTCTCTTCCCGTTGACCCGGCTCATGTCGATTCGATCAACAGGGAAAGCTCTGACGGCATTTCTAATCGCGTACTCAAATACTAACCTACCCATCTGCCTCAACTGCACCTTCCCCAATCAGTGGAAGGAGACCGACGTCATAGGCATCCCCAAGCCCGGTAAACCTCGTAACCGGCCCACGAGCAACCGCCCTATCAGTCTCCTCAACTCCCTGGCAAAGATCTACGAGCGCCTGCTCGTGGCACGGCTCAAAGACTGTATCGTCCAGGGGTACTCTCATCAATAAACAGTTTGGTTTTCGAGCCTTGCGCCCATCAAGTGCACTGCATCACGGAGCACATCCTCACTGGCCTCAACAAATCGAAACCCGTCTACACGGGTGCCCTTTTCTTCGATGTCGCGTAGGCGTTCGACAAAGTCTGGCACAACGGCTTGATCTACAAGCTTTACCAAATGGGTGTGCCAGACAGACTCGTGCTCATCTTACGGCGAGGTCGAAGAATCCCTTGCCCGCCGGCTGGTGCAAAGCACCACGGCGAGACACATAGTATACGCCCTCCACCATAGCGACTGCCCAAGCCGAGGCTGTTCCTCCTTGAGGAGCTCTTGAGCGTTGCCCCCTTGCCCTTCTGGCTCGAGCGTAGTGGTTGCACGCTCGCCCTCTTGTCCGATGAAGCTGTAAAGGCCCCGCGGCCAATAGCGTAGACCATTCCACACACACACACACGCACGTGCTCATACGCGCGCGCACACACGCGCGCGCACACACACGCGCGCGCACACACACGCGCGCGCACACACACGCGCGCGCACACACACGCGCGCACACACACGAAAAGAAAAGATAGATTTTTTTTATGTTTTGAATAGCTTTTATCTGATGAATGATAATAAGGAGTTTACAACATTTAATATTTATTGATTTACATAGTATTCTTGCACATATCTTTTAATTGGATCCTGCCTATCATAACATATGACAATTTTCTCGACAATATTTGTATTAATGACGAACTGAATACAATAACATTTATTGATTTGTCTTTAAAAAAAGCTCTACTGATACATCTTCATGTATCACACAGTCGAAAAGTCTATTCCCAGTTGGATACTTTACAAACATTTGACATAAACTATTTTATAATTATTTAAAATATGTTACGCTCAAAGACCGAAAACGCTCATTGAGCGAAATACAGCTCAACGCGTTATGGTCACTGTAAAGCATCCACATCGCAATATTCATTCGCAGTTTTAGCTCTAAAGAAAACGATCACGACGCGTTGTAGCGATTACAGGAAGGCCACATAGCGAAATTTGTGTCGTGTATTGTTGTAAAAATGAGCGCTGAAGTCGAGCGTTTAGCGCTGAGTCGACGCTAACGAGCGTTGAAACAGGTAGAAGACGCGAGCGTTTTAAGCGCCGACTCAAGCGGTTTTACAACACTTGTGTCGTGGCTATCATTCTATACGCCCATTTGAATTGATGAACTATTAACATAGCAATGAAGAAAAGACATGATGCGTTCCGAGCACTACCAGCCATAACGTAGTTTAACGCGTTGTGAGCGTTTCATAGGAGCACGAATTTCACGGTGCAGATGTTTAACAGGGACCACGACGCGGTGAGTAGTTTTTTCGCTCAATGAGTGTTTTAGTTCTTTAAGCGTAACATATATCCACAAGTAGTGTTGTAAAAATGAGCGCTAAAGTCGAGCGTTTAGCGCTGAGTTGACGCCTACGAGCGTTGAAGCACGTAGAAGACGCGAGCGTTTTAAGCGCCGACTCGAGCGTTTTTACAACACCACACACAAGTTTTCTCTTACATGATTATCATATTTTTAATCTCATAAAAGTGCTTTTTATTTTGTCTGAGAGATAACATAATTTTTTTGTTCTACAGTACTATTTTAATTTCATTCATTATTTTCTTTGCTGCTTTCAATTCCTCGTTTGCAAGTTTTATAATCTTGAACAACTTGCTCTAAGCATTTTTTCATTACCCTGCCACAAACATATTGCCTCTAGTCTGTCTACACCTGGAATCCTATAATTTATATACAATCTAAAACAGCCCTCCTCAAACACAATATCTTCATCTAAATTATAATCTGCACATTTTTTGGTGTCCTTTAAAAAAAATCAAATGTAGCCAAACATTCATTGAAGTTGTTTTTACAGATTGTATTATTAGTTAATTAAGTAATCTATCTATCTATAACCTCACGCCAGATCCCTTGCGGGGTCGGCAGAGAGTACAGAGTTCCAACAGGTTCTTTCTTTACATACCTCTCTGGCTTCTTCTACTCTCATAGTTCCTCTCATACACGCTCGCCGGTCACGTAGACTCCTGACTTTTCCATCAGATAAGATTCGATTTATTTGGTCGTGGTAAGATAGTCTAGGTCTTCCCCGGTACCTGTATCCTTCCACTTTCCACTTTCTTAAATAATTATTAGTTAGTAATTATTAAGTAAGTGTTTTGTAGGCTCTCTAAAAAAAATCACGGAATTAAGGCTCACCAAACCGAAAAAGTTCTCTATAAATAATTCAATTCAAAAGTGATTATTTCGAAAATTGTGTATCCGTCCATGTGGTTCTGATGTCGAGAAATAATGCTTCAGGTGAATTTTGTAATTTTTCATGAATCACATTATTCATACCTGGATATAATTGAATTTCTTTAAGAAACATTTGCAATGATTTTGGAGACGGGAGAGCAAACACTTTAGATAAATATTGGTAACTCTTGGGGTTTTTTTTGTAAATCAATAAAGACATTATTTTTTGCTCCAAAGAAAATCTACGCCCTCTTGGTTTCTTGTCATTTTCAGCCAACTGCATGGTCGTAAATAACTGTACAGGCAAAGACATATTTTTTAGTAAGTCATCAAATGAAGATTTGAAACGTAATTCTTTCAATTCAGCTATATGTGTCTTATAAGCTTTTTCTCTCATCTTCAATATAGTCAACTGACGATTTAGTTTCTGATTTTTCCTGGTAATTTTTGTTATGATTGACCTTGATGGTGTCAATTCGAATTCTGAAAACAGATCAAGAGTTGGATAAAATAAAAAATAATCGAAAATACATCAAGCCCATTACAGCCTGTATATAAATAAGGGCTGTAATGGGCTTGATGTATTTTCGATTATTTTTTATTTTAACCATGTTTATAAAAACAATGTTTATAAGTTTATAAAAACTGACCTTAAGACGGAAAGCAATCTTGCAAATATCATTCTTATGTGCTTCTCCAAGGCCTAAACTAGCCTTGTGCAAAAAATCACAACCCAAGGAAATATAAAAATTCTGCCACCCCGCTTGGGGAATATAGGTTCTTTATAGCAGTTTCCCGCGATTTAGTACCCGGTCGACAACAGCGCCACCTACTGGGTCTACTACTGGTTACTTCTGAATAAGGTAGCTTTCTAATGGTGAAAGAATTTTTGAAATCGGTCCATTAGCTTTTGAGTTTATTATTATTCGTTAAACATACAAAAATACAAATCTTTCCACTTTATAATATTAGTATAGATTAAAAAAAATGCTATATAAAGAAGTTAATTATCTAAAAAGTTCGTTTTGTCAATCAAAATAATTAGGTTTGGTCTAGTAGCTATAATGTCCTAAGTTCAAATCCTAGTCCAGACAATATGTAATTTTTATTATTCCATGTAATTTTTATAGTCCTGGCATTGTGACCAGTATAATGGCAATAGACTCGCCCTTATTTATGTTAAATATAAGATCGTCAACGAATCGGGGACATACTTGCGGAATCTAGGCCTGACGTGGTTATTTTTTTTAATACGTGGTTATTTTTTTTAATAAATTAGGATTTTTGTTAGTCTGGTAGCAACAAACTCCCGACTTGTGGTGTCTTGTGTTCAGTTCTCAGATTAGGCAATATTCCTGTAATATTTTTTTATAGAAAAAAATAAAATCCAATTGGGGGGCAATACAAAAACAATTTTGGAATTGCTCTACCATTCGAACCATGAACCTCTGACTACCTACCCCTTTGAGAAAAAGGACATAAGGCATAAAAATTAATATATTTGTAATTACCTTCTTTAGAAGTTGATACTTGAACCTCATTCTGAGGCAAAGTTTCCTCATCAAAATTCAAAGGAATGTCACATGAATCTGCCCCTGTAAATTATTTATTGTTAATTACATAACATTAATACGTCACCGACATAGCCCTTAAGATTAGCAAGCTGAATTGGCAATGGGCGGGCCACATAGCGCGTAGATCGGACGGGCGTTGGGGCAGAAAGATTCTAGAGAGGAGACCACGTATTGGCAAGCGCAGCGTGGGGCGACCGCCTGCCAGATGGACCGACGATCTTGTGAAAATCGCAGGAAGTCGTTGGATGCAGGTGGCATCGGACCGGTTACGCTGGAAAGCGATTGGGGAGGCCTATGTTCAGCAGAGGACAAGTATAGACTGAGATGATGACATAGAATTAATGTTAACTTCATTGTAAACGTAATTTATTATAATCCTGGAGGATGCCTCATTGAAATTTTCCTTCATAAAATATTTTTATAGCTGACCATACTTTAAAAGTTAATCATAGATGTTGTGGGAAAAAATATATTATCATGGAAGTCAGGGGAACTAATGTATGAAAGATTATTATTTTGGAAAACAATGGGTTTTGGAAGTCTAGGTATAACCCACATTATTCATTATTATACTTAAGTATGAGGTATGATGATTGACTAGTTTATTTATGTTGTAAATAGTATAAATTCTTAAGAAACAGGCACTGCTTAACTGCCTATACGCTCCCCTCCTATCAGCCACCCTCGCTCGTGGCATATTCCCCCCGACCCTCCTGATGCCCTTACTTCCCTTCTTTTAAATACAGATACCACACACAGAATCAGGCATCAACCTCGCCGGCGAGGTCACAGAATCCCTTACCCGTCGGCTGGTGCAGAGCACCATGGCAAGACACTTAGTATATGCCTTCCCCATAGCGACTGCCCAAGCCCAGGCAGTTCCCCCTTGCTTTTCTGGCTCACATAGTGATTGCACACTCACCCTCTTGTCCTATATGCAATGCGGTGTGCATGAACTAGACTGAATAGGACTTACCATTTTTATAGGCTTCATGGGATTTACAGAAATTCTTATTTGGTTGAGGTGTGGAAAGTGTTACATCCATGTTCATTCTTGGCACGGAATAATTGTGTTCTATTTGGATGTTAGATTCAATATTTTTTAATACACCTGGAAAACACAAACATAGTAATTAAGACTTATTTACATCAATACTAAATATTATGTATCTGATACTCTACCCTGATAGTTACCTTGAAAATTTATAGTTGGAACAGCCAAATATATTAATCTATGTCCAGATACTTTTTGTTCTGGTTTAAAATGATAATCACACACCCTTTTATTGTTGAAAATTTTAATAGGATCTTTTTCCTGTAATTTGTCACTAACAACTGATAACCATGAATTAAATAATTCTGTCTTTTTCTCAGGATGGGGAAACTTATGCATGTATGCACCTGTGGAAAAATAAAACTTGATAAAACCTTGCCAACTGTTTCTGTACCCGAATTTTTCAATAGGTAATTATATTCCATTAGGCTTTAGTAAACTGTGTGTTAGACTGTGCATGCTGCATTTGTGTACAGGTTAATTAAAATAACATTAATTTAGTGTCTCCGAAACCGGCGAGCGAAGGAAGAAAGCTAAAGAGATCTGTAAGGAAGCCTGTTGGAGGGTTGCACTCTCTGCCAACCCCGGAAGGAACATGACGTGATGTTATAGTTAGATAGACATTTATTTGGAATTACAAGTAATGTGTGTTATTACTATTGTAGATATTGAAAATATATCTTACCCAATTTGTCACAGCCAAAAACACATTTCCTTGTGCAAGCCATATCAATCTCAGCAATCAATAACAAAGAACATAAATCCAGTAAAAGCAGATAGTTTAATAAATAAACACTTAGAAGCAACAAAACCTAGCTTGAATTGAATTAAATCTTCCGTAGAACATCTTCAAACTATATTTTCAACCAGCTAAGGCTTGGGCAAAGATTATATAAATTAAACTATTTATATTTGGGCTTGGGTAAAAGATGCCGATACTTTTCAGAAAACAATCAATAGTCTATTTAATAACGGCTGAGAGCACGGATAAGCTGAGAGTTATTTAATGACGTTTTCATATCACTGGCATCACTGAAATGTATGTCTCCCATGAAATATAGACATCGACGAACTGGATTTGATACTTGCTAGTGTTGCTATTTATTTAGTGTTGTGTTATCTATCCATTAAATTCCACACGATTTAAATTTTTACCCTTCCGAATGTGAAATCTTATTAAATCTCATGGCAATGCATTGATAGAATATATAGATGATGCATGGAGTTTTCAGACAAACCGTATTTTAATTAAAAAATTGGATGACCTACAAGAACTTGATTTAATATCAGAAAGCCCATAAGTATCAGGTTCTCATGGCAGAAAACCAAGGACTTATAAGCCATACACACGAAAGAATATAATACGTTAGAATGGAATTATTAATATATTATTTATTATTTTATAATACTGAAAATTATTTTATATAGTGAACTTAAATCGTGTTGTGCAATGTTTTGTCCAATAAGAACAAGTAAAGAAGGAATAAATGAAATGGAATCGTCATCTTACACGGATGTCTTTATTGCCTAGTATTGCATTCATAACGACGTTTTGTAGCTAAATATGCTTTTCATATTAAGGATATACATAATTGACGATGAAAAATTACGACATGGTGGCTAGGAGTGATCGTTATATTACATAACTGAAAAAATAATCTATTATTAATAAATAATCAAATCACCTATTATTTATTACCTCAGGCAAGCGTTATTTTTTAAGCATTACTTATATAACATATTGTCCGACCAAAACCACCGACCAGCCTGCCACGCGACACAGCGACACTGACTGACTGGACTTAAGGTCAATTTCACTTAGACGTATAATATTTTTGTCAAAAGTCACGGTGTTATATTATGCTCTAAGACAACTACATATGATCTATTTTTAAATGAGTGTCCAGTAATGAAAGTAATATATTATTAGGTTATTTATTATGTTCGGCGCCAATATATTTGTTCGTTTTATACGTTATTTATAACGTGTTGGTTAATGGTTACTACGTTAGATTATTTTTTAAATAAAATTAGTGCGGATCACTGGCGTGATCTTGGATGACGTACTTATGCATTTATCGTGGGTTTGTTAGGGATTGCGGCGTCGCGTGTAAAATTGTTTGCAAATAAATCGTTGGTTTGTTTATTGTAATAACTGTAAATAAAAGTTAGTTTTAGTTACGTGTAAATAATTAATTTATTAAATATATATTATATTTCATATATTTCATTTACGGCGGTGGCGCGGCTTGTTTTGCGACAATAATTAAAAGGCGTCGTTCAACGAAGCGAAGAAATAACTATTATTAATAGCGTAAAAAATAATAGGCGTTTTAAAAGTAGCGTATCGTTATAACGCGTTTTTAATATATAGCCGTTGCGAACACTCCTAATGGTAGCCATATACTATGGATTTAAAGTTTTAATGTAGGTTTATAAAAATGCACTGTTTCACGTCTACCGAACAGTAATGTACCTGCTACGCCCGTGGTCTGTTATCGATATTTGCCAAATCCATGCCCTTCCTTGCACATTTATGATGAAAAATTGACCGTCACTCGTCACGTCTTACTCCTCGTTCACACAGACGAACGTTCGCAGTAGTGCATTGAAAAAGCACTACTGCGAACGTAGGGTAAAGGTAATGTAAAAATTATAACCACCGCCACGCCTATATTCCTCGGGAGTGGGAGTTGTGTACTGTGAACACTCACTTGTCTTCAACAATGTAAGTTACCATGTAGTAGAGGATTAGTCTATTGATATTATACCGAGAAAAGTTCCAGATTCCGGACTAGAATTTTTTTTATCGAAACATTGCTATTTTCCGACCTTGGATTTGAACCGACGACCTCGGGATCACTATGCTCATTACAAGACCAACAAGGCTTTACTATTGTATTAAATTGCACATACTAATATCGATGTTTTCAGATTCGTTTTTAAGATTATAATACGTATGTGTGAACTTATAGAAATTACTCGTAGTATAAATAATAATTTACATGATTCAATTATGATTTTATTTATTTATTTGTGAAAAGGTACACCATCACACACAATAGTTACCAACGACAAGCCTTTATAGGCGTATACAATATTTAAAGATTAATAGTCAGTTCGAGTAATACAAATCAAGGAAATAATAAAACATAGTGATAGAAAATAATGTCAACATCACAATAAGAATCAAATATATAAATTGTTAGTGTAAATTTATTAACAAATAACAATTAATAACTATAACAGGAATAAAAACGGCGATATGCGTTATCTATGCATTTTTAGATGGGTACGGGGACGTTTCATCAAATTCCATTTCACGCATTTTTTATTGTTGAATATTTAAAATAGAGAATCCTGAAAATAGACAAAAATATAAAGATAAACCAAACATCTATTTTAGTTTGCATTTAAAATATATACTGTTTATAAAATTGCGTAATTACTTGATGATATTACCCCGGTTAAGAAACTGTCCCACCGTTGGGCACGGGCCTCCTCTCAAATTGAGAAGGTTTAGGCCATAATCCACCACGCTGGCCCAGTTCGGGTTGGCGAACTTCACATACCTTCGAAAAAATCTTAAGCACGCAGGTTTCCTCATGATGTTTTCATTTACCGTTAAAGCAAGTGATAATTAATATTAAAATACGCACATGCTTTCGAAAAGCAGAGGTGCGTGCCTGGGTTTGAACCCGAGACCTCTGACTTTGTAGTCCAACGGTCTAACCACTAGGCTATCACTGCTATTGTTACTGTGTAATTACTTAAAACACTTAAAACTTTATAATAACTATTTCTTAATAATGTAAATTGAAACGGTTTGCGTTTTAGGGACTGACAATGAAGTCGTTATAATCGATAAATTGTTTTTGAAATTGTACATAATCGATTACCAATTTCTTTATGAATATTATTATACGCATCCGATTAAATTAATAAAAAAATCGAAACTGCGCCGACACATTGAAATAGACAGTTTCATTGAATTTATAAATAATAATTCTTCTTCTTCTTATTTAAATTAATGGCCGCACACTTTAACAGTGTATTTCGCCAATGTCAAGTAGTAATAGAGTATAACAGTAAATTATAAAAATTGGCTTCTTGTCGCCATTACGGCAAAAAACAAAAGCCCAAATAATAATTAATATGCACGACAAGTGCATGACGAATTAAGAGATTTAATACATGATTTTTCTGACGAATCGCTTGATTCGTAAATAAATAATGAAATTTTGTACTTTGTTTTTCTTTTTGTTCCTAAATTATTGTTTTTAATATTTGATTCATTCTTTATTATAAATTAACTTGATACGATTTTTCAATAAATTCTATTTCATTGAATTTTATCATTACCACATTTCTAGTAACGTCAAACCCGAAACATCACCCTACCCATGTCTCGTGAAAAGGAGAGATGTGCCCAAGAAACTTATAAATTAACGATAGTGTACGGGACGACGTCTACATGTTGTATAGTATAGTATGTAATAGATTAGGTTAGAATAGATATTGTAATAGAATAAGTTATAGCAGCTAAGCAATAGTCAGTAAATCCATGTCTATCTATCTATTTATAACCTCACGCCAGATCCCTTGCGGGGTAGGCAGAGAGTACAGAGTTCCAACAGGTTCTTTCCTTACATAACTCTCTGGCTTCCTCGACTCTCATAGTTCGTCTCATACACGCTCGCCGGTTACGGAGACTCTTGACTTGTAATAGGTAAATACATAGAATTAGAAGAGTGTAACCCTAGAAAGGGATAGATATGATTTGAAGAGTAAAATCCTAGACAAGGACAGATGTTGTAATATGTAATTGGATTATTAGAACAATAAAGCTCGTTGCAAAGCCCACTAGTTGTGACCCTATAAAATTGTACCTAAGCGCGCGCGACTTCGCGCCACGTCAGGTTCGAGCGACTGGGCACCTGTATATTTAAGAAGAAACTCTGCGCGCCTGAGGAGCGTCACAACTGGTGGGTGGAGCACTGTTTCAAGAATGGTTCGGCTTTCACTTGAATCTGTCCGCGCTGCCCCGACATCGGCCAGAAAGCAGGGCGCACGACGTATTATTTTCGTCCTGTTCATTCTGGTCCTTCGGCAGCCGGATCATACTCACGAAGATAGAAAATAGAAGACGCAAGCTGAACAAAGAAGAATAGAAGAAAGAAACATGCCTGTCACACGCTCCACCGCCAGTAGACCAGCAGCATCGGCCCCAGTCGCCGAATGGTCAGAGTCGACTACAGCGACAGAGTCGACCGCCATGATAGAGTCGACCGCCACGACAGAATCAACTATCACGACGGAAACAACCGCCACGACAGACACTCCCGCGACGGAGAAAACTAAGAAACCAGTGTCCAAGAAGACTGGAACAAAGAAGACGCTCTCAACGAAGACGCGAAAATTGAAGCTCGCCCGCGCTAAGGAGGAGCTACTGGAATTGCAAGTTCAATTAGCAGCTACGACAATATCACCGATATGTAATAATAGCCAAAGATGAAGAAAGCGAGAGTGACGCCGACACGTACATATCAAACGAACAAGAAACGGAGGGAAGAGTCGGGAGCTGGCTGAACGACTTGCGACCTCACGTCTTGGCCATCGCAAACAGACGCCCACGTCTGTTCGCGATGGTGTGCCCCAGCACACCTGTTCTGGGAACGATGGATAAGGGAGTACTTACCTGGACTTCAGTACCGGCGGGAGCCCCACGGACGCGGCGCCGCCCTGAAAGAGGAGGACATCGTCCTCATTGTTGACAACGTACTCCCCAAGAACGTATGGCCTCTTGGGAGAATAACAAGGACCTTCTCTGGAGAAAATGGAATTGTGCGTGCGGTGGACGTCCGCACCAAGGGAGGAGTTCTTCGGAGGCCAGCGAAGAAACTGATAGTGTAGCCGACGTCGTCGCTCCACGAAGATGTATGAACCGTCAGTGAAGCAGACAGTTCACGGCGGGAGAAATGTACGGGACAACGTCTTCATGTTGTATAGATCTCCATTTCACCTGCTTGCCATTTGGGATTGTACAGAAAAAAATGCCTTCTCATCTTTACGAGAAAATTAAGTATTCAGAACGTGTAGTACGGCTGGAACCTCGCCTAGTTTGCCTTAGACATTATACGGCTGCTTTTCGTGGCAGCTTTCGTTACCTCCTCTCCCACCACCAATCACCACCCACCTTTAAAGTTCAATTAAAAAATTTAAAACCAATTTAAAAGAGCACCTTTTACGCCAACAATTAATTCCATAGCTGTTTTTCACCAAGCCGTGTACCTAAATCTTCTTCGGATCGCCTTAACTCTATTTTGTTATTATTATTGTTTACTGTTGTTCTTATTAATTATTCGTAATATAATTTATTTTCTACATTAGTATTAGTACTTTTATAAACTGTTTGTATCTTTTTTTCTTTGTTTTGTAATTGCGCGCAGTTACGCTCTTAATTTGAACTGGTATACACGGAAGACCAGCGTCGTGGCACTTGAGTTGCCTCGGCATTATGCTGAGTGTATACCATTTCAGTGCCACATAAAATTTTTATTTTATTTTATATTATTTGCCGTGCATTTTGTGTCACTGAATAAAGGTTTTTCTTTCTTCTTTCTTTAAAGTTTACCTTACCCTTTTTTTAAGCACTTTTACACCCCAATTAACAATGAAACTAGTGTAAATGGGTGTGTATTGAGAAACATGTTTTAGAAATGCATTTAAAATCTCCATATTGCTTTGAATTAAAATTAAATTTTGTCTGTTATAACGCACTGAAGGAGTAACCGTATTTTTTGCAAATCAAAAAAAAAGGTAAGATACTTGAAAATTGTTGGGATAGGGTTAGAAGTTACCGATTAAAAACCAACTTGCGTTAATTATATCCCCTTGACTTTGTATATCTATATTTTAAATCGATTGACGATCATTCGATTGAATTAGTTGCTAGCTCAATACTAGTCCTCTAAAGCTGGTAACATTTTTTTTGTTTTGACATTTGGTGCTGTCATGATGTCCGTGAATTTGAGAACACGAGTTGGAGTTCAGCTGACGAGTTTAACCTTTTTAATAACAAGTTTTCTGTAAGTTCCTCAAAGTAAAGTCTTGCGCCGGAGATTTGTATTATAGTGTATCTATTAAATAGATATTATTTTCTGCAAATTCTGTATTCAGAAATCCTTGTATCATTTTTAGTCCCTTTTTATAGAAAATGTTGGAGCCATGGAACAATCTGATGGTTTTACCTCCGCCAGTAAATATGTTTCTTAGTGATACTAAAATTGGTATGTACAAATCATTCATCCATGTGAATTTATTTCTTTTTCAATGTACGTTTTGTGCCTATTTTTAAGTAGCCTCTCCTTAACGTGTCCTCACAAATCGATCCTGGGCCTTTATTAACAATAACAATTTCTTTATTTAACCTGATCAACATACTACAAATTAAGTGTAATTAAAATAAATTTCATAATCTGTGTGTGTGTGTGATTGATCTACGCTGTTGGCCGCGAGGCCTTTACAGCTTCACCGGTCAAGAGGGCGGGCGTGCAACCATTACGCTAGAGTCTGAAGGGCAGGGGACAACTAGCTTAAGGGCACTTCAAGGAGGAACGGTCTCGGCTTGTGCAGTCGCTATGGGGGAGGGCATATATATAAATAATAATACTTGGTGTCTCTTGAAAATAACACTTTTCACAGTATGTGTACTACACTGTCTGCCATATTTTTAATTATTTAATACACAACATTTACAACTGTGGCAGGGGATGCAATCATGTTGCATTTCACATTATGACTTGGCCAGGGACATGTCTCTTATTGATCTTTTTAAAGTTACCTTAATTTGTAGCATGTGAAATGTAATATTACAATATCCATATCTACTATAGTATTTTTCACATAAGATGGGTAGTGACAGTTCTAAGTGTCAAACGAAACTTATATTAAATTCAATGATATTAAGGAGGTTTTGGCGGGAAGTCGAAGAGTGATGTCCTGAGCTTGTTTTAAGTTCCAAAACTTGTGTTATCTTGAATAATAATATGTAATGTTGGTGGAATATTAACCATTATATATTCTTATATGTGCATGAGTGAAGGTAATTGTAACAAAGTGACAAAACATGCTTGTTCGATTTCCCTCACAACGGCCGTTGCAATTGGTATGTAAAGTTTCTATTGCTTTTCTATCCAGGGTGGGGTATTTCATCAATTTCATTAGCATCGTTGTCATCAATTTCATCGGGGAGCTGAATTAATTTAGAAATGAATAGATATATTCGTAATACTTGACATTGACAAATTATGTGTGGTTGTGATGCCATAAACATAAAAAATATGTTATTAAGGCATACAACCATAAGTTTAGAAACAGGTCATGCCTCTTACTGCCATTGATTAAAGTATAATTTTCTTTGACACTTACAACTGTCACAGTACCCATCTTTCATGAAAAAATCTATATCTATCCTTATCTAATCAACTTGCCCATTTAATTTAAAAAAAAATACAATTTATTGTTTTTTCACAGATGTCATGGCACTGGAACATGCATGTAACAATATAATAAGAATATTATCAAAACAGTCTCCATTACACAATGAGAGTGCTTTATGTTCCAGATTTTTATACAAATATGATAAAAAATTTCGTAATGACATTGGTTACAGAAACTTGAAAAAAGTCCATTCTGCTCTAAAGAAATATTTAGCATTGAATCTTTTAAGAGATGTTGAGAACTTCTTATCAGCCTTGCCATCTCGGAATGATGATGAAGTTTATTTACCAACTAGGCAAATGTTGGAATATGTTTTAATAAGGATAATGGCATTTTCTATGATAATGATGCGAATTTGTGTTTGTTCCAAACAAGCAGCTGTGTTTTACTTGGACAGAATAAAAAGAGGAGAGAGTCATTGGATGAGTTTACTCCCTTATGCCCTTCTGAGTAGGCTGTTTTCTATGTGTATGGTTCTCCTGCAGCATACCTGTTCTTGGTACTCCACCTTACACTCATATTTAGGTAAATTACAATTGAAAGGTGTAAACTTCCTGCCTGACAACTATGAACTACCATCAGATCTAGAGAAATGGATGGGCCTAAAAGACATTGACAGCTTTGGTAAATTTGAATGGGCTCAGAAGAAACAGATTAATGTTGATACCACATTGATTGATGATGATGAAAACGATATGTTGGGTAATTTATTAGAATATGTAAACCAGAGCAATGGGGATGATGAAGTAGAAGACAGTAAACCTCTGTTGGGTCATTTTAAAGACAATGTTCAGTTCAACATATCAACTATCTCTAAAGTCGACCATGGTGAAGTTTTGTCTAGGGAAGCCTTCAATCAAAGTAAGAGAACTGAAGAAAGAAGTTACAGTCATTGTCCTCATATAGGAAATGGGAAATTAGTTAAAAATGCTAATGCAGATAAAGGTGAAGTGCTCTCCAGGGAAGCCTTTAAAGTTCTCAACACCCATAGTAAAATAACAGAACATAACAAAAAATCTGTGGAGCCATCACAAAAGAAAACCCAAACAAACCGAAGTGAAGTAACATTCAACAAAACCCAGAGTAAAATGTTTAACAAACATTGTCACAAAAGTGTGACTAATTCAAATTCATTGAAATCTTTTATTGATAGAGAAGATGAATTTAGAAATAAATCTGATACTCAATCCCTAACAAGTCATCTTAGTTTTATGCAGTGGCATTCTTTGAAGAATACTCTGCTGAAACTATGTGTTTGTATTACAAACAGAAAAATAGAACGAAAGTTTCAAAAGATATGGAAAGAAAAGTGTTTGGACTATGTATAATAAAACAATGTAAATCATATTTGAGTTTTATTTTGTTTAAATAATAATATTTACAGATATAATAATAAACGTTACAGCACCATTTTGTAGATAACTAGCTACAAACATACTCACACATCAAATTAACATAATAAGCAGCTGCTCAGGTACATATTAGGGGCAGGAATTTAATAATATAGAATGAAATGTTATATATGTATATGATTATATAAATCATACAAATCATGTCCTTGATAGTATACATTACATGCTATTCGTCTCAAAGCAGTAAAGGTTTGGTCAAATAGCCGGCGGAGCGCGACGGAGGCGTTAGGCTGGCGCTCGCCCGGCAGTCTGCAGGGTACGTCACACTGCAGGCGCGGGCGCTCAACACTAGCGTCTCGCGCGCATGTTTTGGCGTCTCGCTCGCACGCGTATTGGCGTTTCGCTCGCACGCGTATTGGCGTCTCGCTCGCACGCGTATTGGCGTCTCGCTCCTGCCGTGCTTCGTTTGTAAGCGCGTCGGTCGCAACGGCGGCGTGTCATGACGTTTGCTGTCGCTCCGAGCGTGACTGCGTTGCGTGTGTTACAACATTATTACAACCGGTCGCGCCACCGTCGGCTATATGGCGAAACCTTAAATCAGACCAACTAACTGTGCTACACATAGTGTGAATTGGCTGACTTAAGTTAAATTTATATTTGATATAAAACCCAGTTCACATTATATCATCGAAAATAAATATCACTGATAAAGACACCTGAATAAGAGCCGGAGAGAATTTTTTCTATAGAAAGTTATATTGTCTATATCGAAACTCGCGATAGCAAAAGTTTCAATCAAGGATGGATTCTTCACTAAATGGATATATTTAAATCAAATTCCTATCATGGAAATTGATCTAGGAATCGATCCTGCGCTCTCTGGCTGTGGGTACGTGTTCAACAAACTTCCCATTCGCTGTAACACCCTTAGGTACTACATATTGTCAAGAAGCTCCTCACAAGATACATTTTTATAGTAGAACCATATTATATCAAAGTTAAACCGCTGCTCCATTGCGTTTCTTAAGTGCATTTAATTTCGATCGCCCAAAACAACGTACAAACACCGACGTACGAATGCATGGTTAGATGACCGTGGTTATTTCTTAGCCTTACCGTGTTATACGTTGGAAATGGAACAGCAGCTTTATTTATAATCAAGTACCTAAATATCGGCCAGTGATCATCAACGGCATTCCAGCGGTATTTTTTTAGCTAAAATATTTTCAATCTACTTTACATCTACTTAGCAGTCATATTTCATTGGTAATCTACAATCGGCATGACAAAATTCCACGAACTAACGAAATACGAGTGTAAGTATATTGAAATAAGATTCAAAATTAACAGTTTTAAGCTGTACCATCGGTGAACAATGGCGGTAACAGTAATAAAAACTGGGATAACGATTGAATAGGCCTTAAATTTCTATGTGAGACTCTTTATATCACATGTGCTTTCATATAAAGAGCAATTAATTAGTATGTAGCTATTCAAAATTTAGCAAGAATTTTAAAATGCAATCGCGTTAAGCAACATAGTTGTTTCATTACTATATAATAGCTCTACATATGCGGGCACATAAATGTTAACCAAGCGATAATCCACACCTGGGTTTACTTAGCAGCTGGAATTAAGATTTAACTTGTCTTGAGAAGCTTTCGCCCTTAACTGTCGGTTACAGATCACGTGATGCAAAGGGTCTATAGGTTAACATTGAAGTTTTTCTATTATTTTATTGATACGGCCCCACACTTTAATAGCGTATTTCGCCATGTCCCGTTAGCCTCTTCACGGTTTATAATTGAAAAAAAGGAATGAAAAACATCTGAAAGCGCGCATAATTTGGTTATTCCAATTTTGTATATTAGCAGAAAGTGTGAGATTCAATAAACAGTGAGTTCTACCTTTAAGAAGTCTTAAATACGGCATTGGTCTCCCCTAGTAATATGCCAGCACGTATCATGGAGGGGCTCTATCTACACATAAAAGGTGCCTAACACGAACCAAATACGAAGAGGAGACAGCCTAAGCTAACGAGCCTTTTGATTTCATAAAAGCCTTGACGTCATCGTGATGGGCGTGGCTTACCTCAGTTTACCATCGCTACTCGCTCCATTCACACGTTTGCTGGAGTTCGCATAGCTATTGTTATTCAAATAATATTTATTTTTACTAAAAATAAAACCCTTAAAATACCACTTTATTTTTAATTCTTAAACCAGCAAAAATGACTTGGCTCGACAATTTAGTCACACAAATATCACATTTCACTTGTTTTTCGCAATTTATTAGAATACTTCTATATTAAAAATAAGTATACTGACACGGACGAACCGTTTAGTTTTTGCCAGTCACCGCCAGATGGCAAATACACATGTGGGTTGACCGTAACGTCCCTCTCGCCCTGTGCAAAACCGCGCAATTACACATTTCATTATATAGGAGAATCTGTTTAGGCTATTGGCTATCTGTTTAGGAATTGTGCCCGGTATATGGCAATAGGTTCGCCCCCTATTACATGGGACCTATCGTCGGCGAAACGCGGGTGCACTCAGTACACCTCTGCCACCCCCGCTTGGGGAATATAGGCGTGACGGTGACGGTGTTTAGGCTCGTAGACGGTGTATCTCCCCTTCGTATTTGCTTCGTAGTGCCAACTTTGAAACTAAATATGGCTGCCAAACACATCAACTAATTTGTTCGTAGCAAAAATTTGAGTGCATACACTCTAGCTCACTTTGTGCCAGGTGCTTGCCGCAACGTAACACGTTAGAGTGCTCGATTTCTCACGATGTTTTCCTTAATCGTTAAAGCTGATAGTTAATTCTTAATACGCACACACTTTCGAAAAGAGACAGGAGCGTGCCTGGGTTAGACCCGAGCTCAACGGTCTAACCACTAGGCTATCACTGCTTTCCTTACTTACTTATGCTAAATTTAAATACTGGATTGACTTTGATCATTGGACACGTCGAACTGTAAGGACAGTAATAGACAAAGCTATTTCATTACATCCCTGCAGATGCTAAAACCCAAGTGTGGTTTATCCTTTACCATCTCAATGGAATGTTATTTTCCGCCCTAAAACATGAATGGCCATGACAGTGATAAGATATAATGCTATGTAACTGTATCAGAACATTGATATTATAATCTTTAATTAATTAATAGCGTATGGAATGTTATGTTTGGAATATACAAAGACAGCAAGGCATGTTTGTGCAATATCGGCAATATTAGCTGTCGTTTATCTGAAATTCTTTATTTTTTAGTAGTACTAGATAGTTTCTGCAGTCGTGCCTTCAAACCGCCTTCTTTTTTAGGCTGTGTGAGTGGTTTACGTTCGTCTTGAAGTTTCTTTGCTTCTTTTAATCTGAAAAAATAGTGAAAAATATTTTCTAATATTCATTTTGTAGCTGATATTGACATGTTCTATGGAAAAATTCTCAGTATCAAGCAGTCCACATTATGGAATTGTGTCCGATATAATAGCATTAAGTTAGGCCACTGTTATTATGACTGCCTCGTTGGTCTAGTGGCGGATGTCCTTTGCGATCACGAGGTCCTAGGTTCAAATCCTAGGCCAGACAAATGTAATTTTTCTATCGAAAAACTCCCAGTATCAGTCTGGAGTTGTGCCCGGTATATGGCAATAGTCTCCCCTCCTTTTAAATAGGACCTAATATTGTCGTCGAAAAGTGGGTGTACACAGTACACCTCTGCCACCCCCGTGTGGAAAATAAAGGCGTGACGGTGTTAATTAAAAAATAAAACTATTATTATATAGGGACAATATTGTCGGGGAAATGTGGGTTTACATATTAGGTACACCTCTTTCACTCACACTAGTGGAATAAAGGCGAAACGGTGTTTATTGAGGCGCCCTTGAGCTAGTTGCCCCCTTGCACGCACGCACGCACACACCACACTAGCACGCACACACCACACACGCACGCACATACGCACACACGCGCACACACAACGGTCTTTATTTTTCTTGTATATTCGTTACCATCGTCCACATAGCATGTAAGTAATGCTATTTGACAAATGTTAAACAGGTTTATTCTATATAGTAAATAAAAACATTGCACATTACTTACTTTTCTTTGATCGCAATTTGTTCCTCTTTCTTAAAAATATCTTTGAAATCGCTACAGAATGAGGTCCACAGTGAAAAAAATTCTTTAGGCTCGCAGTCTTCCAGTTTCCCGCACTTCGGGGTATACTGATAGAACTTAACGGTCGCTATAAACTTAGCCCGGCATTCTTCTAAGTTATCGTTTTCAGTCTTCAGTTTCTCTTCGGCAGCGTTCAGGAACGTGGTCATCTTGTCTTTGAACACTTCTAATCTCTTATTGCTCTCGTCGGCCATGTTGTCCTCGAGATTCCGCGCTTGTGCGTCAGATTCGAGCACTTTCTTCATTTTCTCCTTGCACGCTGAATTTGTGAAAATTATGTTATTATAAGATCGGATTAAATTTTTTTGTAGTAGTTTGAGATTTTGTGTTAATCAAATCAATCAAGGAAGTCTTATGAGCAGTTAGATATAATATAACTTATTCACTTTCTCTTTTAATTGTTTGTAGCAGTGGGACAGTGTGAGCTACATAACACCCTCCACACCAGACCCCTGAATATAACCACATATTGTTGATGATAGTAGGTCCCAACGTAAAGGGGGGGCAGCAATTATACCGGAAACGATTCCAGATGTTTTCTTACGATTCTCGATTTTGGACTGTTACTGATTTTATGTGATAATAAATTTAAATTTAGGCGAACCTAGAATCTTTACACATTATACATAAGAAGTAGTCGTTTCCCATATAATTCAGTACATTATAAATTTCCGTAACCGGCGAGCGTGTATGAGACGAACTATGAGAGTAGAGGAAACCAGAGATGTATGTAAGGAAAAATCCTGTTGGAACTCTGTACTCTCTGCCTACCCCGCAAGGGATTTGGCGTGATGATATAGATAGATATATTATAATTTTCCATGTTAAGGGAATTACTTACGTCCATGACCTTGAGAATTTTTTGTTTGAAAATTTCCCATGTCTGATGACTTTGACAACAGTGAAAAGTATGACCGGAGGACCCAAAATGCAGGGCTTTTTTTCAAATATATCAATTTTAATTCATTAAAATATAAAAGTCTTCCATTCAAGTTATAGAGAATATCTTAAGCTTTTTTTCGTGTATATTTTATACATATCCAATCTACCAATGAATAGAACATTTGCAATATATATTCAAAATAGAGTTTTTTAAAAGCATTATTTTAGAAAATTGAATACTTAAAATTAAATTTTATTCCATACATTAATTTCCCGACATTTCCATCTTCATTTTCAAATATATTTCTTATAACAAATACGCAGTACATTCATCAACAATCTTCTGTAAATAGAGCCTATTTTTGGGAATTAGGATTAGGTTCCTCATTAAGGGCTTACTGCGAAAAAAACGTGTTTTTGTACTCCATGAACTTCTTGTCTACAGTATATGGATTAGAGACTTAAAATTTCGAAATATGATTTTTGACTGTATATTTTAGAATGTGTTAAAGGAATACACGATTAAACAACATTTTCTCGATAAAACATAAATCTTTAGTCAGGCAAAATGTAATAAATTTAGTAAATAAATAAATTTAGTAAAGTTCTTGTAAAGCAGTTTTTATTTCATAGTGCAGTTTTTTAGAAAATTACAAAATAATGTTTTGCACATACGTCTTTTATTTCCGAACGCGCGGTCAGGACATCGGTCCCTTATTATTCTTTTGTAAAGTAACAACGACAGCACTGTCGCTCCCCCGGTCGATAAATGGTCGATGCCGGCCCTTAAATCGGCGCGGCCGTCTGCTTCGTGCCCAAACCATTTTATAAAAGTGTGTTACCGTGTAGTTGTTGCGTGTACACGTCGGCAAAGTCGATGGCGGCGGCGCGGCACACGTCGCCGGCTCGGGCACGGGCAGCGAGCACGCCGCCGTCTATAATACTTACCTTCCCTCACCTCACGTGCAAGTATACAGTATGTAAACCGGGTATTATAATATAAAAGCGTGTTACCGTGCAGTTGTTGCGCGAGCGCGTTGAGGTGCGCGGACACGTCGGCGAAGTCGATGGCGGCGGCGCGGCACACGTCGCCCGGCTCGGGCACGGGCAGTGCGCACGCCTCCGCCAGTGCGCCGCCGCACGCGCGCAGGTACGTGCGCACGATGAAGTGCAGCAGCGTCACCGTCGACTGCTTCGACTGCGGGGACCACGGATATCGTAATAATAAAACACTACAAGTGAAATAGTAAACGATTTTATTAAAATTGTTGATCATTGACATCATAATTGTTAGTTTTGACAGTTTTCAATCTACTAATATTGAATTATTTTCTTTCCAATTCTTATGGTACCTATAAATAATTCTTATGATTTTCCATAGTCGTAGGTACCAGTTCAAACGATTGTCGAATTTTGGCACAATTGTAATTGAACGATTTTTGTAGCATGTCATAATTGCATTTTTTTTTTGTTATAAAATTATTGTTTATTTCTGAATTAAGATACGTATTTTCTAATTAGTAAGTACCAAAAACGTTACATAACCTAAAAAGTGTTTACCAGGGGTTCCCAAACTAGGCTCAGCCTATATCTTGGGATACCAATTACAATTAAAAAAAAAATAAGACAAAAAATAAACGTAATAAAAGAGGACAAAACATTAAAAATAAATTAAATGTTGAAAAAACTTAGCTCAGTATTAGCTACCACCTACTACGTGTCAACATCAATGACCATAAAAATATAACATATCTATTATAAAAATAACAATGAACACAATAACAACTTACACAGAGAAAATAAATGAAACTTATAGAGTATTAAAAATATAGTAACAAAACAGCATATAGACAGACTCACAAACACACATCACAGGGGTGGTTAACATATAATACATGAAGGACGTACAAAAATGGATCCTTTAAATATATTTAAAAAAAGTAGCCCTACACTAGGATTAATTCCTATATCGTGGGTGAAAAAAGTAGCCTTACACTAGGATTAATTCCTATATTGTGGGTGCGTTTACAAACATGAAATTCATGACCAGACCAAAACAAATATTTGTAAGTCACACAAAGATTTTTCCCGTGCGGGATTCGAACCCGCGACCACTCAATCCAGTGGGCGGAGCGGCTCATGTTCTTAACCACTGGACTAAGTCATCCGTCAAATTATTATTAATACTGTAAAAAATATTTTTCTATGAATTGCAAAGTCAGTTATAGCTCCTAAAAAAGTCATGCAACCAAGCGACGTGTTCCGTCGGTCGAAGGCGGTTTAACCCGATCATACCAATTTGGAACATGGTCTAATTGCCGTCTTTCAGCCTATTTCATAATGAATAGGCTAGTGTTAAGAAAGCGAGCCACATCTCTTCCTATTGTCAGGTTCCATTAGGTCAAATAGGAGTCTTCTTCTTCTTCTTTAAGTTATGGCTTCACACTAATTTTAAGTGTATTTTGCCAGTGTCCAGTGAGATGCATAGTCGTGTTTCTAAATTAATTCAACTCCCCGATGAAGTTGATGACAACGATGATAATCAAATTGATGAAGTACCCCACCCTGGATAGTAAAGCGATGTATACTTTACATACCAATTGCGACGGCCGTTTTGAGAGAAATCGAAAAGGCACGTTTTATAACTTTGTTCAATTACCTTCACTCATGCACATATAAGAATACATAATGTTTAATATTCCACCAACATTACACATTATTATTCGAAATAACACAAGTTTTAGAAATTAAGACAAATTGACAACATCGCTCTTTGACTTCCCGCCGAATCTCCGGAATAGGAGTCAATTGCTGACTAAAAAAAGATTACCAGGGCTAATCAGGTCAACCCGTTGTCATTGGCCATGTTCGTTATCAGCCAGTTGGCATATTATCAGACGCAATCAAGAGTCTTACCTTTACATCTTTTAGTTTTGCTAGTATTTCGAGCCCAAATCCATCCGCCTGCCCTCTCTGCCCGTTCCCACCGTTCATATAATTGCCAAGTGTCAAAATTATAGCAAACAACTTCTTCAGAGATTCACTGGTTATTAGAAACTGAAAATATATATTAGTCATTATTGAAACGAAGTGTTTTACTCATTATGCAAAAGCTTTTAGATTTAGTACATAGTGCATGTTTTCGATTCCAATGTAAAGTTTCGGACCAACTCCATTAGTTAGTTAATAAAATTTCAAATAAAGATATTTGGTTAATATCAATGTTAAAATTTATTTATTTATAACCAACTTATATTAACAGTCAATTCTACACATATACGTTACGTAATAAGGAAGTGACATATAATTTTATCTTATATTAAACATTTTCTTTAACGTAAATTAAAGTAAATCAGGAGATTTTGAAGGTACACTTTTTATAATTATTTCATTAAGATTCTAACAGATTGTGCTGGGTGTGGAAATTGATTCGAGGCATTGGTTAGCTGATGATAAGAATTTCGGTTCTGAATGCAAGAAAAAGCCTAATGATTCATCCAAGAAGGAGTGAAGCTGACCGACCACATTAGCAACAGCATAGTAAGACAGCGAGTAGGTATGAAAGATAGTATCGGTGTAAAGATGAGAAAGGGCATGCTCCGTTGGTTCGGGCATAAAGAATGCCAGAGGAAAGAATGACAAAACAGATATACAATGTGAAAGTGGAAGGATGCAGGTACCGGGGAAGACCTAGACTATCTTACCACGACCAAATAAACCGAGTCTTATCTGATGGAAAAGTCAAGAGTCTCCGTAACCGGCGAGCGTGTATGAGACGAACTATGAGAGTCGAGGAAGCTAGAGAGGTATGTAAGGAAAGAACCTGTTGGAACTCTGTACTCTCTGCCTACCCCGCAAGGGATCTGGCGTGAGGTTATAGATAGATAGATAGATAGATAGATTCATCCAATTGCAATATATTATTAATATGTGTTAAAGCAATGTATAAAGGACATTGGTAATGGTATATTAAAAGAAATTGTGTTTAGTAGTGAAGGGTTTGATAAGGTGCCCCGGATTAAACGAAAGAAGTATTTAACTAGTAGTAGGTTTCTTCTAACTTCCAGACTTTGGTAACTAACCATGCCTAATATAAATGGCGTTGGGTACATGTGTGGATCAAATCCGTCTAACTTAAGATAGATATAACGGAGAAATGATTTTTGATTTTTTTCGACTAAGAGTATACTATACACTTTTTCATGTGGGTTCCAGATAGTGCTGTTGGTTTCTAATAGACTACGTATATATGAATTATATAATATTGCAATTGCCTGCATATAATACCTTTGCCTGGCGTAGGACGAAGCTAAGGTTACGTCGAGCTTTATTACACATTTGTATGATGTGCTGGTTGAAGCTAAGGTGAGGATCAAAATGACTTCCTAGATCACGTATGTATGAAACTCGCTGGAGGACCTCATTGCTTAAAGTGTACGAGTTATGGATTGGCTGTGTTGACTTTGTATAGGACATGATAGCAGTTTTACTAATGATAAGACTAAGACAGTTTTTGGTACTCCAGGCGGAAATGTTGTCTATGTCTAGTTGTAGATTTTGTGTATCGTTATGATTATTTATTGGGAGGGCAAGCTTTATATCATCAGCATACACAAGAACTGTGGAGTGTTTTACGTGTGTTGGAAGGTCATTTATTATAATTAAAAAGAGTAAGGGCCCGAGACTGCTTTCTTGTCCTATAACCGATGTGACTGGATAGAGTTAAGACCTAGCTGTCTTGTGCACAACGTATTGTTTTCAATCAGCTAGATAGTTGGAGAACTAATACAATAGATCCCTACTGAAACCTGCTATGGCCATTTTATTCAAGAGGATATCATTATCAACCTTAAAAGACTTGGATAAACGACTAAGGCCAAGGTACTCGTATCACATCACATCCGTAAATCATTGGAAAAATAACAGTAGCTAAAAATTTTAGATTTTTCTAAAGAATTCAATTTCATTTTAATTGTTCCTTAGTAACCTACTTAAAATTGTAGAAAAATCCTATAACCTTACACTGTTATGTTACTAAAATGAAATTTCCTAGCTTTCGGAACGGATTTAGTACTACTAAGTACTACACTCGATAATTTACAAGTGTACGAGTATACACAAGGTGTAACATAAATAACGCAAGGCCTCGGACACCCCAATCGGATGACTTCTTTACGAATACAGCACGAAAATCAAACTTCAAATTTTAAGGAGTTTTCAACATTTTTTTCAACTCTTTGGTACCCAAATTAACAATAAAATGTAATAATTAACTTTTGTATGCGTATTGCAGTGATCGCCTAGTGGTTAGACCGTTGGACAGCAAAGTCAAAGGTTTTGGGTTCAAACTCAGGCACGCACCTCTGTCTTTTCGAAAGTATGTGCGTATTAAAAAGTAATTATTACTTGCTTTAACAGTGAAGGGAAACATCGTGAGGAAACCTGCATGCCTAAGAGTGTCACGAAGGTGGGTGAAGTTCGCCAACCCGCACTGGGCCAGCGTGGTGGACTATGGCCTAAGCCCTCTCAGTTTGAGAGGAGGCCCGTACCCAACAGTGGGACAGTTTTCAAGAGGGCTAATAAAAAAAAAATGCATATTGAGGTGTGTGTAATAGAAATACATTTAAAATAGCCGTAAAGCTTTGAATAATTATTAAAATTTGTTTAATACAGCGAACGGAACGAGTAACGGCATATTTGAAAAATAAAAATATTAACTAACTTTAAAATAGTGGGAATCGATTCAGTTGCCGATTTAGACAAACTACTTTCAGGTCTAGCGTTAATTGTGTTACATCTTGTTTAATATGCATGTGTGATAAATTATCTAAACTAAACTTACCTCGCAAGTATGTTTCAAATTATCTAACTTGTGCATTGTTGTGCTAACAGAGTCCTCAAATTCCGCTTGGAACATAAAACATGATATTCGTTCGGCAAAGTTGGGTATACCGGATAAGTCGTGTAGAAAAGCCTCGGGTCTGTCTAGTGGGATTTCAGGTTTATGCGCCAAGTGGTCTCTTATCATCGATATTTCCTCTTCTGTGGCACGCTGAAATAATGAAGGAATGCTTTTAAGAAAAAATGTAGAGTGTGTAGTATAAGTGAAGCTGTGCAAATAAAAACAAGATAACACAATATTGTCTATCTATCTACATATATCATCACGCCAGATCCCTTGCGGGGTAGGCAGAGAGTACAGAGTTCCAACAGCTTCTTGTCATTGTCTCAATGATATATTGAAATCAGCTTAGTATTATATCTGATAGCAAAATTCTGTTGTTTTATACGATGATGTTAAATAGGTTTTACTCGATTAGCCATATAAGCATAGGAGAGAAATATGTAATTTGTGTGGCGTAATTCTATTATTCTGGTTAAATCCCAGCAACAATCTTTATATAACTAGCTCGATAAAGCGATGTGCATCTGATTTAGTTGTTTCAGCGACTTACCAACTCATAAATTTGTTGCAACGCTTCTAAACTAACAACTGACGTATCGAAATTGTATACTGCGTTCTCAATCTCTGAAAATTCAAGATGCAAACTTTGCGCTAGTATGCCCACATTTTGAGATCTCTTGCTATCCAATATTTTCACTGGTTGAATCTTAGTTTTCACTTCAACTTTTTTCTTTACTGGTGCTTTGACAACTTGTCTCGAGAACAAATCCGTGAATTCTTCGATATTATCCAGTTTTGTTTCTTCTATTTCTAACCATAAAGGTTTAAAACTTTCCGTATTGGATTCCCCATGGCTCGTAGGCGGTGGAGGGACTGCA
The DNA here is from genome assembly GCA_905147815.2 of Phalera bucephala. Taxonomy (NCBI): domain Eukaryota; kingdom Metazoa; phylum Arthropoda; class Insecta; order Lepidoptera; family Notodontidae; genus Phalera; species Phalera bucephala. The sequence continues at coordinate 24,850,349 of LR990613.1, read as the reverse complement.
AGGATTCGAGTCCAGTATAACGGTTTCATTGGCGCAGCCGGCTTTACCGGGGTCTTCCGTAAAGCTGTGTGAGAGAAATAATAATTAATATTCAGTAAATTGGTTTATTTTAACATATTTATCAACTATTACTTTAAGTATTTTTTTTCTAAGCTATTATTAACAGTGGTGGTAGCCAGCTGGCAAAATCTAAATAAATTTTAAATTTTTATTCTTTTAGTAACATCTTGTGTACATCCACTGAAAAATTAGTGCCAGTATTTCATAATCAGGTGCATAATTAGCATATTCTTATTTTATTATTATAACACTTACTTGCTCTTTGCATATTCCATCCTCCTACAGGGGGTGCTGGGAACGGCACGGGTCCACTAGATGGCGGTGGAGGCGGTGGGCCCATGCCGGGCATGTTTGGTGGAGGAGGTGGACCCATTCCCGGTAATGGAGGCGGTGGAGGCATTGGGCCTATACCAGGTGGTGGTGGGGGGCCTATACCAGGCATCGGTGGAGGCGGTGGGCCCAAACCAGGCATTGGAGGAGGCGGTGGGCCCATTCCAGGCATTGGAGGAGGCGGTGGGCCCATTCCAGGCATTGGAGGAGGCGGTGGGCCCATTCCAGGCATTGGAGGAGGCGGTGGGCCCATTCCAGGCATTGGAAGAGGCGGTGGGCACATTCCAGGCATTGGAGGAGGTGGTGGACCCATTTCGGGCATTGGAGGAGGCGGTGGGCCAGTATCGAGCATTGGAGGGGGTTGTGGGCCCATATCGGGCATTGGAGGGGGCGGTGGGCCCATAACGGGCATTGGAGGAGGTGGTGGGCCTGTTCCTAGCATAGAAGATGGTGAGTCCATTTCTGGCATAGGAGGCGGCGGCGGGCCCATCGCAGCTATGGATATTGGCGTTAGATCCAACTCAGGCATAGGGGGACGTGGTGGCCTAATTTCAATAATTGCTGGGTGAGTTGGGTCCATGTCTGTCATTGAGGGAGGCGGTGGTCCTGGAGTTGACACTGGTAATACGGGTGGTGGAGTTTCTTTTGGACTGCGTTCCGAATTTGGAGAAGGTGAGGCTTTTTCGAGCTTTGATGATACAGCTTGATTTGTGTCATCATCTATTTGGGATAATGATAAATCGATATCTGGCGTGAATGTTCCCGGCGTAGGTGGTGGAAGGGGAGACATTCCAGGCATTGGAGGTGGTGGACATGGCGCTGTTTGACTAGCTAACTTGACTTGTCCAGGTGATGATAAATGTTTTTCTGTCGGTGGCTTTACCACCAGAGTTGCTTCAATAGCTGCCGATTCTTCTGAAGGTTTCCTTTCACTAGAAGACGCTACTTTATCTTCCGATTCAGTTTTCGTGGTCACGTGATTCATACTAGTAGTACTTGATCGCTCCAATGATGACTGACTAGTTTCATCTGATATTGCTTTAATTCGCTCTATTTTTGTATACAAAACTTGAGTCGTTGGAATATCAATTATTTTTGTAGAATTTTTCAAACATATATCATCATTTTTAATAAAATCGGAGGAACTTCCAGTATTGTTTACAGTAATTAAATCTGTCGATGCATATGTACTCAAGAATGAGGCATCAGATGAGCAAACACTTGCACGGTCAGAACTATAAGAATATCTATTTGTGATTTCTGTCTCTAAAGTATCTTTGACAGATTTTTTCTCATTTTCAGTATAATCAGCATCCTCTTTATTTTCAGGCATACCATCTTTTCTATAACTTTTATTACAATCCCTACTTTTATTTAATTTACAATAATTCACTATTTTCTCAGATCTTGTATCAGGTTTATTTACAATATCTTTAACAGCCATCTCACTTTTATTATCTAGACTACTTAAATCTAATTTTTTATCAATATTTACATTTGTTCTTAAATGGTCATATTCAGGTATGTTTATCACAGGTTTATTTGATAGCTTGTTAAATTCATTGGTAAAGTTCGAAGTCTCTATATCTTTACTTATCAGTTCGGCTTTAATTGAATTGTATTCATTAATAGCATCGAATTGCTTTTCTATATTTTTGTTAAGTGTTTCAATTTGAGTATTTATTCTATATTTTTCTAATTGATATTCTACTTCCTGGAGTTTCCTTTTTAACTGAGATATCACAACTTTTGCTTCATCAATGTCATTTATTTCCTCATTATTGTTTTGGCCGAAGAATTTGTTGTTTTCTGTATCACGCCGGTTGTCTTGCGTCATGTATGGAATCGTATCTTTGTCTGGGGGCCATACAGATGTGTGAAGTCGGCCCGGTGTCACTGGTTGAGATGCTGGCACCTCCATATGAGCCCAATAGTACATTAAATTTGGCTATAGAACAAACATTCAAAATGAGTGTATTTATAGTTTCATACTTTAAACAAAAACAATTGTTAAAATGTTTATTTGGTTACATCGGTCTAGAGATGTATGCAGGCCCTATGGTGGGAACCAATGTAGATTACATAATGTGTTATTCTACTGGGATTTATTGAATAGAATATATAATATATATATATGCAGTATTATTACATACTATGGAAAAATGCCAGAAGAAATAAAATAAACTCTATCATGCCTACATTTCTCAAGCAGGGCTGTCATAGAGGTACTGTGTACACCCACTTCTCGCCGACGATGTTAGATCCCATCATCAAACTCCAGACTGATACTGAACATTTTTTTACCGAAAAAATTAAATTTTTTGTATGACTTGGTATTGAACATAGGACCATGTGATTACTACGCGCATAATTAGCCACTACACTAACGAGGCAGTTAGTAGCAGTCTCGAAATTATGACTAGAGTAATGGAAATAGGCTCGCCACTCGCCCGTATAAAATTGGGTCTTATAGGTCTTAACTGAGTAGATTCCTACGGTAGGCACTGCTTAATTGCCTGCATGCCACTGTAGGCATGTAGTGTTGAACTGCAAATAGGTAACAAACAACAAAGATTCCCACTTTTGAGTTTTGGCGGGAAATCGAAGAGTAATGTCGTCAATTTGTTTTAATTTCCAAAACTTGTGTTATTTTGAATAATAATGTGTAATGTTGGTGGAATATTAACCATTATGTATTCTTATATGTGCATGAGTGAAGGTAATTGTAACAAAGTGATAAAACGTGTCTTTTCGATTTCCCTCAAAACGGCCCTTGCAATTGGTATGTAAAGTATCCATTGCTTTACTATCCAGGGTGCCGCACTTCATCAATTTCATATTCATTGTTGTCATTAAGTTCATCGGGGAGTTGAATGAATTTAGAAATGAATAGTTATATTCATAATACTTGACATTGGCAAAATACGTGTGGCCGTGGTGCCATAAAAAAACCCACTTTATTACTACTACATAGTTTATTTTACCCTTGTATTGTGTGTGTGTGTGTGTGAATGATCTACACTGTTGGCCGCGGGGCCTTTACAGCTTCACAGGACAAGAACTTGTATTGTGTTAATAATGACCTCATAGGGGATTTTCTTAAAGGGAATTACCATTTACAGATAACACAAATAATATAAGGATGTAATTACCCTTGATAAAAATTCATTGTTTTTTTAGCATGTGCAATCTTAACAAAAAATTATAAAAGAATGCAGATCTTAAGAATGGAAGTGCTTGAATATAAAATTGCCACAAATGTTCAACCAAGAATATTTCAGAGTAGATAAGTTGGAGCTAACGCGGTCATAAAAGAAATGTCACTTAATGACAATTGCACAGTTGCCGTTTGATGAACATAATACATTAACATGTCATATGAAAAAAACCTATGCCCAGCGACTGCAGCACTTTGACCCAGCCAAAGCCTGCTTAATCTAGGAGATTGCTATGAATACCATAGTCCCATAGCAAGACCCCTAAAATATTTAGGTCCCATATTTATCCATCAAGAAAGTTCTAGAATCTGCGTTTAAGTGCTAAAACGTCTAGAAGTTTGCTCCCCTTTAATTATCCCTGGCGTGGGATCGCAGGAAACAAGTACGTACTTGTTCACCTACATTTAGGTATGTAATAATAATACCGCTTTGAGGGACACGCCACTATTTTCGTTCGATGTACTTTTCTATCGATGTTTTTGGAAGGTTCAGGTCTATTCTAGAACTTTCATACGAGTATAAAAGGAACACTCAACACAGCGACACACAGTCTCTCTTCAGAAGCCATAGTGATCAAATCGGGATAAAGCGATCTAAGTGGAATATGGCGGAGACTTTAGCAACCATATACGGATACTATGAGTGACTCAGCGACTTGGAACCAGTATTTGGTTACTAACGAGAGTAGTACTAATATGTGATTAGTTTGCGTGTGTATTTGCATACGACATACTGTTTTGTGTGTACAGCACCTAATAAAGTTGTTCACACTTTATTCTGCATTTATTTACCCCTCAAATATAACAATATTACTTAACTCTTGTGGAAATTTTTATATATAAATAGATTAATTCTCTTTTTACTTGCAAAAGATGACTCCCAGTAGCTCGACAGATTAATATCCAAAAAACACAAGTAAATAGCGACAACAGGATATTGAAACAGATATGGCATGATGATGTCACAACACACCCAATCAGAAACAGTGTTTTGTAGCTCAACTCATAATATGTGTTTGATTTTCTACCATTAACAAATCATACTATCAATCCAAAAACCAGGTACCTACATACCTATTAAGAATTCCCTTATTATTAATTTGACATCCTCACTTCCTTTATTTGCCAAATCTTTTTCTATCATATTTTAAGAAAAAAAACAAACTATTGTAAACAACCAACTATTTAATATACTATGACTTGAAAAGGATTTAGGAATGTGTGCTTATATAAACTTAATATTTTTTTACGGTACGGGATAGTAGGTACTGTATAATTTAGAAAAAAAACCTTCAATTGGCGTAAAATTTAAGTATTTAAAATACTTTGTGTGCTACTCAAAATTCAAAGAGATTTTTTGTAAAACAATTGTGAACATACCTTAAATATATTTTCTGTAGGTGCATCCTTATCAGATATCTGCCTCAATACTCCAGCGGCTAGTAGATCTGTGCAGTACTGTATCCCAAGGTTCTTCAGATCTTGTGCACTAAGCAAACTTTTCAGATGACTATTCTCCGCTGTCGATGATATAAACCAGTTCAGAAGCATTTGACCTGGAACGTGAAACGTTTATATGCCATAAAACAGATAAACGGTAGTTACAAGCCTTACTTTACGAATTTATAATACAAAATAAACAGACCGAAGACCAAAAGTCAACGATGATCATGCTACATTGACAGAAGACTGACAAACTGACATCAGATGACAGTGAGATGACATTCACGAATAGTGCGGGCCATGTGTGGGCACAATATTATATCGAATATAAATTTAACTGGAATGAGCTTGTTTTGATTAAAATTCAGTTCTAATAAAAATACTGCCCGTAACGAGAATTTAAAATAACTATTCAACAATTCCCACGAGCATCCTCGATTTTCGCATATTGCTAGAAAATGCTGGATAGATATTTTTTCTTTCCACAGGAAAAGGACGCATTTTTGCAAAACAATAAGAAGCACAAAAATAGCAAAAAGAACAATAAGAAAGACTAGTTTCTAAAATTTGTCCTTTATAGCGTGTTCTCACACTGCTGGGTCAAATGCTTCTGTCTATTTTCTAATTTCCACCAAGCGGATCCAGTGCAGATTGGTGAGAGCAGGTTTGTGCTAATGTCCTATTAAATCAAGCCGCCCATAGCTAAAGCTTTGGGCTATTCGTGCCTTGAGATATACTTTAAAATCCTAAAATTATTGTAAACATAGCTATAATTTGTGAATCGTTTTCGTTAACCGAACCACAAATTCAAATTCAAATTTTTATTGGCTCAGCTCAGCATGGATATATTACCCTAAAGGGATCGAGCACTCTGCGTGCTCAAAAAACGTGATGACAAGGATAGTCACTTAGAGCGTACCCTACGTACCTTTCTAAGTAGGCTGAACAAACATTGGTACGATTCTGGACTTGTTGACATATAACTAACGTATAATTCTCGGATACTGTTTATTGCCGTAATTCTTTCTTTCTACGGATTTGCTACATCTTAAATGAGTAGTAGTCAAAGTTTTAGATTAAATTACCCATTTTCTTGCTGACTGTACATTTTTTTCAGAAGCTGTAAATTCAGCTCCAAATTACGCAAAAATTAAGGCTGTTAATCTACAACGGTTGAGATCGCTGACCTTACCCCCATCCCCCATGCCCAATCTTAAAAATGTATATCCAGACGAATTATGAACCTTGTTCGTTTTGAACTCGGTAATAAAAGGTTTACAGCATATTTAAACCATATCATAAATAGGTATAGTCCGTATTAGTTCCACATTATGGTCACCGTACTGCATCGTAATGGGTGCGAGCGTGACACCGGGCTTCAGGTTTCTGCGTTAACTCATCATGGTTTCTCGAGTTGTTTAAATTATAGAAAATTCAGTGTTATATCTGTAAATAGGAGTTCAATTTTCTCTAGCTATATTTTGACATTTCTCAATTCGTTTTGGGTAATAAGTTCATGGCTCAGCTAAATTAAAAACCACGGGCTATTGAATAATATTATGTAATAATAAAAAAATATATACCGCAGCGTTGCCAACCGTAATTCTGAAGAATGATTTTTAATAATATTCCGAGCCAAAAATCGGTAGATCTACTTAATTCTAGTTCTGTCAACGAAAAATACCCTTTACCTTTTGTATTTGCTTGAAGCTAATCTGCATATTCCCATTTCTTTTTCCCATTATTTAACATATTTTCGGGCATGGTGCCCTTTGTTAAAAGCCTTTCGTGGTGTAGTGTCTAAATATAATCTAATCTATGGATCTCACCATATGTCGCCATGTCAGCCTAAGATGTCAGTTGTTGCTATCTTTGTCAGCGCTCAGTCAGACTCAATTACGTACTGTTACACGTATGGCCTAATTAATTCATACCTCGGTAGAAAACGTTTTTAATATGGTGTCGTAATATTTTGAAAAGTAGGTAGATTTGAGGAGTGTGCTGGTAGATAGGTAGACTAGAGGCAAAATAGGTAGATCTACCAATAAGTTGGTAGATATGACAACATTGCTATACTGTCCTACTGCTGGGAAAAGGCCTTCTCTTACAAATCGAGGTCAGAGAGATTAGGTCATACTCCACCACGCGGAACCAGTGCGGTCCTCCTATCAGGCGCTACCTCCGTCCGCGGCATGTTCTCACCGACCCTCCCGATGCCCTTACATCCCTATTTCTTTCGGATTCTTTCGGATGTAGATATCGCACATAGGATCAGACACCGACCTCGCCAGCGAGGTCGAAGAATCCCTTGCCCGCCGGCCGGTGCAGAGCACCATGGCGAGACACCTAGTATACGCCCTCCTCCTAGCGACTACCCAAGCCGAGGCCATTTCTCCTTGAGGCGCCCTTGAGCTAGTTGCCCCCTTGTCCTTTTGGCTCGAGCGTAGTGGCTGCTAGCTCGCCCTCTTGCCCGGTGAAGCTGTAAAGGCCCCACGGCCAACAGCGTAGATCATTCACTTACACAAAAACCCAGTGCGGTTAGGCGGACACAGGTTTGTGGCCACCTGCTGTTAGAACTTATGAAGCCGCCTATACATAAGTCTTCCAACTTGGCTTAACGACTAGCACATTACGTGATAACCGGGACCATCGGCTTAACGTGCCTTCACCTGCCTGCACGGAGACGCCTGAATATGAAAATGTAACAAACGTTCACCCATCTTAGGTCAACCGAGTCGAACGCTGCTTAACCTTGGTGAGCGGTCGTAATAATATAATAAGCTATTACTTTTAGGGTTCCATTTCAATTGTATTGCTTATGTAGGTAAAAAACCTCATGGTGATAATGGAAATGGTGAAAAGACTTCAAAGTATATTTATATCTGACTTATTTATTGTAGGAAGTTTGTATCTCAGAACACTTAGGTGTTTTAAGGTAGAATGTTGCACAATTCTTATTAGTACTTAGTTGGCAATTATAAGATGCGTCGAGAATATACAAACAGAAGATGCCTAATATAAGAGAATGTGCCTAGGTATAAAATTTCCTAAATAAAATATTATTGGAGTACCTAAATAGAATTCCAAAAACCGACACAGTAGACTAATAATAGGTAAGTAATTAGAAAGAACAAGCATTCAACCTAATTAACTGATTTTATGTAAGTTTGATTAGCGTGAACTCGTTAAAGTGGATAATCATGGCGTATCTGAGGCTGATTACTAAGTACTTGCAATTTAAATAAGGGCTTACAAGCCCGAAACTTACTTTTGTTTAACTTTTCTTTACACGGTAAACAGTCATTCTTCATGTTAATTACGTACAATATTGTTGTTTCTGTTTTAACATAAAGTTCGGTCGTAATTACTGCCATTTTCATATCACACTGGATCACAATTTTTATGTTTGGATCTTCCATATTCAGAGAAAACATCTCGTAACGATACCACTGTGAATACTTTCGTAGCTTTACTTTTAGGGTCTTCGGCGGCACATATAACACTACAGCACGTTTGTTTAAGATGAATCTTGATATAGCGCGTCGAAATTTTACTTTAGGTGAAGTTTTACTTAACCGGTGGAATCCTTCATTATGTAAATGTAAAATACTTCCAATGTCTTGGAAACGTTTTGTTCTTGATCGGAATTGACTAAGATATTTAACATAGTTGAACTGTGATACTGAGGCATTGGTTAAGTTCACACGATTTGTTGACAGTTGCATGGTAAGACCGGATATTGATAGCAGCGAGTGCTCTTGAAGTCACGTATGCGCTAGCCACTAATGAATACTATCTGAACTGAGGCTAGTGATTAGGCAAGATAAGAAATCATAGGCTATTTGTTAATAAAAGATAACATTCTTATCAATATGTTCATTCACCTGTTAGCGCCGTGATAAATATAGGCAGTTACGTTTGTGTTTTCCGGGCCTCAATCTTCACCGATTGGACGGTGAACATTTTTACAATTTTCCAATGACGGAATGGTTGATGGTCAATCAAAGGTCGTAGCCACCTAATTATCTCCCTGAGTAGGTTGAACTGTTCTATAAACTATGTATTAAATTTATACTATAATGTACTCAAACTACTGTTCTCAAACCAAAGTTTAATGTTTACATTACGTAGTCCAAAATTTCGGTTTCTCTAAATTAATGGAAAAATAAAGAGACTAATTTGTGTGTTTGCTTTGTTAAATGACATATTGACATAAGTCAAGATTCTGTTAAGAGACAAAACTAGCTAGCTCATTATAGCCAATTAGCCGCGTTTAGCCTAGAACCTATCATACAATACGTTAAGTACTTCTTTGGCTAGTATCTATGACAGCACGAGATATATCTACAGTCATATAGTGCGAAAAATATTTTGGCCCGCGGTCAATTGCAATGAAATTTACCCAAGTTTTTTTGTTAATTAATAACCGTGCGGAAACTGTTAAAATATTTCATCCCGCAGATTTGATCCCCACACGCGACAAATCCAGTGTTACCCACAAAAATTGAATTTCATATTTGTAAAACGCACCGACGACACAAGAATAATTTCTGGTGTGGGGTTACGTTTATAAAAAAAGTGCAGTATGCTATGAGGAAGTTAGGCTTACGTTAGGGTAATAACTCACCTTCAAATTTTTCATACAGCTTGAAGTCCAATTTATCTGGCACAAACTTGGGTCGCACCACTCTGGATTCCGTGAGTTTGTCAAGGGTAAGAGATGCGACCTTCCTTAACACGTTAGATTCTGACATCGATGAGTCGCTTATACTTGAATGGCGGCGATCATTCTCTGAAACGACTGCAGATAGAGGACTTCATTAAACAGTGAAGAAATCTTACATCGTACGAGATCTTGATTAATGAGACCGTGAGGAAATCTTACAATACTGGTACGAGATCTCTACAAACGTCGAATGGCTTAAAATTGGACGTCTTATAGGTTCTTTATTACGGACTCAGAACTATTACCAGAATGGGATGCAAGAACCAACCCTTAAAGGTCGGTGACGAGTCCTAAGCCTAATATAGTGTAGACAACAAGATTATATATTTATTTTAATGGCTGATTAGGTTTTATAATTAGTTTAATTAATATCTTTTCATTTAAACTAGTGTAAGCACCTTTCCCCTTCACGACCACCGTAAAATAAGTACCCAGGTATGTTTACCCTGTCCGTACGCTGTGTCAACTGCCAGCGACAGATGCGTTTTGATAACTAGTTCATTTAAATGTAGGCAAGTATATACTTAAGTATATTAAGTGAGTTGAAACTTCGGTTACAACAACCTATTTATGCAAATATCTTTATAGTAAGTAAAAAATAGTTCAAGGTCACCAGAGAGACCTGCAAGGGCAGGATCTGTTGAAACTGTACTCTCTGCCTAACCCGATCTGGCGAATCTGGCGGGATGACATAGTTTATTTCAGAAGCTAGAGGTTTTAAGGTCCTTTGACTTGTTATTAGCTACTTACTGTAGCTAATAACAAGTCACTAGTAGTACTACATAGTGGTAACTACTTAAGTAATGTATCAGAACTTGTCCTATATTACATACAAAAGCGTGTAATAATGCAAGGGGGTTATTAATACACGTTACAATTATATAAGGGGTACACTTTATAGGTAATGTAACATAATATATAATCAGAACTCATTAAAAGAGTGAGCAATTGCGTTTTTATGTAACTACGGTTTGCTATGTACCAATATTATTTTACGTTTATAAACAGCATCGGTCTTAGTGCTTTGAGATAAAGTTGAAAATTGAGAGTCCCAGGTTCTGCTGCACACAATGCAGAAAAACATCAACAAACAGGTTTGTTTGAACATGTGGAAAGTGAATATTGTGTGTCAGCAACAGGTAGCAAAGGTTTGCCAGTCAGTGTCATGTTGAATATTAGTTTCAGTATTTGAGGGAGTAGGGACAGTGCGATGTTGTATTGACAGAATGATGGATTAACCCGATAAGAAATCCAGTAATATCTGGGTTTATGCGTATAAAATGTATCAGTATATTCTCACTGCTTGCGATGAAAATTATGAAATCTGTTACGAGGTACACGTAAGTTGGTAACGTAAACCTTGGTGTATTACAGTACCTAATAAGTAGTCCTAGTATATGCCAATTAGTTAAGTGTGTTAACATGGCTGACTTGTAAACAATCGATGCAAACAAGTTTGCCTATGAAGTGCATGTATCGTAATTCCATAACAGAAAACTGACCGTTATCCAGTAAAGTGAGAGACGGTTCGCAAGCAACCGGGGGCAGCTCCACTTTCCGATGTTTCGACAGAGTGAAGGACGTCTGTCCCGGGCAAGCCTTTAGCCGGTTATCGCGGAAATCATGGGAGCACTCGTGGGTGCTCCGTTGGAGGTTTCGTTCAGTGCCGCACAAGCCCGAAAATACACCGCCCATAACCTTTTCATTCTCGCCTTTGTCACTGTCATCAAAAACGTCAGCTTTTTCTTCTTTTTCGCCGTCATCGTTGGTGAGCGAGGAGGCGGCATCGTCGTGCGGGACGTCTATCGTCATAGCGGCGAGTTGCGCGGGCGCGTCTTCGAGCGAGGGCGTGAGCGTGCGCAGCGGGTCCTCCTGCGCACTGTCGCTCTCGGCGGAGTAGTAGCACTGGTTGAGCTCGACGGCGAGCGGCGTCAGCGGATCCGTGAACACTGACTCGGAGGTGGAGTCGTTGGCGGGCGAGAGCGCCGGCGGCGGCTCGGCGGCGCGCAACTGGTCGCGGGTCGGTGACCGCGGCTGGGCGCGCGGCTCGCACCTGGTGACCGTTACCTCTGACTGCACGCTCGACGACTCCGCGCGGTCCCCCTCTCGCGGCAATGTTTTGAACACGCACTCGACCGTATCGTTATCTGATGTTTCGATCGGCTCGTTGTTATCTGAATCAGGCGTTTTATCGAACTCCCTGTCGATCGCGTCTCGCTTGGCGTCTGCCTTTTTCCGTCCATGTTTTTTGCTCTCCCTCGTCGAAGATTTCCTATTCAAGTTTCTAATGAAATGTTTACTTTTCGCAGGTGATTTTCCGGTTTTCGATTGTTTTTCATTTGCTTGAATATTTCCCATTTTTATCTGATTGTATGACAATAAATCGGTTAAATTAAATGTATTTTACTAAGTTTAATTAAATAAGAAGCGGAATAATCTATAAAAAATCTATCATGAAGCAGTTTCACAGCCTTTATTTCTAACTCCACCTCACACACCTTGGCTTTGAAGCATGCGCAGTCCGAGGAAGTTTAGAATCAATAATTTTGATGCGTACCGAGTTACGGAAGTTGTTAAAAACTTGATAAAATAAACATTCACTTATAATTATTTTCTGCATGTCTATGAAAGTAAACAAACAACTGTTTTTTAAAAACATTGTAGAAATTATTCTTGTAGGTAGATATATATTTTTTTTTGTTAGATAACACTACATTGGTGGTGATTGAGGAACTACACGAGGGTCTGTGTAGGTGGATCTCTTCTTACTTTTGTTTGATTTCGGTAGATGGCGTAACTAGTACATCGTCAAGCAGAATCTACAAATTGAAATGGAAGACAAGACAGCAACTTGATGGCGAACGAGTTATAAAAGACTCATTCGTTAAGAAGAAACTTATTTTGTTTACTGATTGTTAAGGACAAATGAAAGTTTTCGTTGTCTTCGAGAGTTTAAGATAAAATTGGCGGATACGATATAAATACAAGGGTCTTGACTGTTTAAATAGAAAACAAATTTTCATTCATAGTACGTCTTATACACGCTCGCCGGTTACGGAGATTCTTGACTTGATTTTCAGATAAGACTCGGTCTATTTGGTCATGGTAAGATAGTCTAGGTCCGTCTTGGTACCTACATCCTTCCACTTTCGCATTGTATATCTGTTTTATCATTCTTTTTTCTGACATTCTTTCTATATGCCCGTACCTACGGAGCATACCCTTTCTCATCAAGAGCTAGAGATGTATGTAAGGAAAGAACCTGTTGGAACTCTGTACTCTCTGCCTACCCTGCAAGGGATCTGGCGTGATGATATAGATAGAAATTTTCATTATCTGGGACCTATTTGTGTGTGTGTGTGTGAATGATGTACGCTGTTGGCCGCGAGGCCTTTACAGCTTCACCGGACTTAAAGGCGAGCGTGCAACCACTACGCTCTAGCCAGCCAGAAGGGCAAGAGGCGACATACTCGAGGGCGCCTCTTCGAGGCGCCCTCGGTTGGGACAGTCGCTGTAGGGGGTCGGGTGCACTACTAAGTGCACCGGTCAACCGCCGGCTATGGGAGGGGATCTACTCCTACGTCGTCGTCGTCGCCCGTATTCTGAGCGGAAAGAAGGGATGACAAAGCATCGGGGGGGTCGGTGAGAACATGTCGCGGCCGGCGGTGGCGGCAGGGGTCGGGGGGAGATCGTAGTCGGCGGTGGCTACGATTAACGGATTCGCATGGGTAGATGCGTTCGCGAAGTGACGTGTTGACGCCTTTTTAATAAAGGCGCGAATAGGTTCGAGACCTAGATCGGAGTGGAGGTCGACGTTCCGTACGAACCAGGGGGCTCCTACGGCTTTACGGAGGAAGCGGTTTTGAACCACTTGGAGTTTATCGATGTGAGAGGGGGCCGAATGCCCGAACACAACACACGCATAAGTCATGATGGGTCGAACGCAAGTTTTGTAAAGTGTCACCTTATTTCTAAGGGACATTTTACTCCGCTTGCAGATTAACGAATGGAGACGACCGAGCACAAATGATGCTCGGTGACGGACCCGCTTGATGTGCGGGCCGAAGGACATGGTACTGTTTAGGGTGACCCCTAGATATTTGACCTCTTTGACCCAGGGAATGGGTCGGTCGAACATGGTCACTTGGCCGAGATTACTTCTAGGGCGGCGCAGGGAGAGGCGCGGGGTGGCACCTCTGGAGAAGAACACCGCAGCGCTCTTGTCCGGGTTCACCTCAATACGCCACTTCCTAAACCAATTCCCTAGGGAATTGGCGGATGCCTGAAGGTGTCTGGTAATGAAACCCTTATTCCTGTGCGAGACGTAGAGAGCGGTATCATCCGCGAATAGGGCTAGATGCGCCTTACTCGAACGAGGAATGTCGTTCGTGTAAAGGCTAAACAGGAGCGGAGAGAGAACTGAGCCCTGTGGGACTCCAGCACTGATGGAGTGGGAAGTGGAGCGCGTCATTTCGACGCGATAACGGAAGGCGCGATTCGACAAGAAGTCTCGTAAGATGAGCACGAGTCTGTCCGGCACACCCAATTGGTAGAGCTTGTAGATCAAGCCGTTGTGCCAGACTTTGTCGAATGCCTTCGCGACATCTAGGAAGAGGGCGCCCGTGTAGATGGGTTTGGGTCTATTGAGACCGGAGAGGATGTGCTCCGTGATGCGGTGCACTTGGTGGACGCAAGAGTGTTTGGCTCGAAAGCCAAACTGCTCGTCGATAAGGATACCCCTGGACGTTACGAAGTCTTTGAGCCTCGCCAGAAGTAGGCGCTCGTATATCTTGGCCAGGGAGTTGAGGAGACTGATAGGGCGGTAGCTCGCGGGGAGATTGCGAGGTTTGCCGGGCTTGGGAATGCCTATGACGTCCGCCTCTTTCCACTTAGCGGGAAAGGTGCAGTTCGCCATGGCGGCGTTCAATATGGCCACTAAGAGGCAGATGAGTTGGGCGGGCAGGCATTTCAGAACGCGATTCGAAATGCCGTCAGAGCCGGGGGCTTTTTTAGTTTTGAGACCCATAATTAGATCTTCGACCTCCGTTTAGGTGATAGGAGGTAAGGAATCGACGGGGGGGAGGGATGCCCTGCGCTCGACTTCCCTGTCGACCGCGTCGACGTGGGACTGGTCAACGGACTGAGAGCTGGGGGCGCACTGGCTCTCGAGGGAGTCGGCGAGAAGCTCGGCCTTTTCGTCGTCGTCGAAGGCTGGGGGTGCGCCTGAAGGGCGGGACAGCGGGGGCATGTCAGTCGTGGAGTCGAACTTGAGGCTACGCGCCAGCTGCCAGTAGGCCAGATGCGATGGCGCGATGCCCTCTAGGAAGTTACCCCACCGTTCCTCCCGGACCTCCGCGACACGACGCTTTACCTCTCGTTGTAAAGCACGCATCCGGGCCCGATTGGCTTCGGTGGGGTAGGAGTCGTACGCTCGGATAGAAGCATTCTTTGAACGAATGAGATCCCTAACATCGTCCGGCAGTCGAAAGCGGTTGAGGTAGAGATCTTCCGCCTCGAATCTGGGACCTATGTGTACTAAATACCTACACACCTAGTCTAAATCACGATTCCACTGTCGAAGGAAATAAATCCTTTTGGTTCTCTATTCCAAAATCATAAATGTTATTGTGATTTCATCACCCTTAAAACTTAATTATTTTACTTTCTATTTCCTGATGAAAACTTGAAAAATATCTTAGTAGTATCACCATCTTGGTTCACTATACTCTACAATAAATTTGGTCCAGTTTTAATTTCCACAAAACTTCACAAGTTACGCATGATTTAAGTTGTCTCAGATGGCTCTCTTGAGGTTTGTCCACTGCGTTACGAGCTAAACTCGGATCTGCTCGTTTTGTATGCGGTCTAGTCGAGCAACTTTGCCCATCTATGGCAATATAAGTGTTAGATATTTTCAAACTTATCTCATAATTCAGGATGTGATAGGAACCGAACGCTGGGCCGTAGAAACTTTGTATACTTACGTACATAAAGCCATAAGGGGTATGTAACTGTTGTAAGCTGTGACATCAATCTGTGTAATCATTATGGACCTGCCAAGAAATGATTTTGTAACGTTAAAGTTTTTTTATCTTATTTAAAAAAAACGTAGACCCACACTAGGATTTATTCCTGTATTCCCGTGCGGGAATCGAACCCGCGACTATTGGACACAGTGGGTGGAGCGGCTTAAGCTCTTAACCACTGCGCTAAATCGTCAGTCGAAAGTTGGAAAGTCGAAGACACTTTCACATATACAAACTCCCAGATCGATACAAATGTTGTTTTCCACTGGTGTGTCCACTACTATTTGTTATATGCAAAATTCTGAATAAGACTACCCGTAGCTTAAAAGTCATCACTGCTTGTTCGTTGTGCAAATCTTGTTGTCAAACACCCAACTACAAACTTGCAAACTGAAGCATTTTTACAGTTTTCAAGCTAATTTTTGTTCAACTAGTTGTAAGTTGGCTACCGCAGCTTCAGATTCATACCATATCTGCTTGGTGCTTACAACTCCCTGCGACAAACCTGAATCTTTTTATTAAGATAAGTAGTTATAATCTGTAAGGGAATTCCGATGTGCTGAACATGTAAATATGATTATGGTCACCAATATTATGATCTAATATTATCCTTATCCTACACATTTCCGTAAAGAACGCTGTTGGGTAGTTTTTATGAGACCGCGTCATATTTAGCGTTGCGAAGTACAGATTTAATAAGAACATACTACATTGGATATTTATTGTGAATCAACGAGGAAAAGAGCACCGGATTTAATCAACCGTTCTTTCATTAAATAGGTTTAATGAAACGAAAGTTCTCTTACGTGTCTGTGGGTCTGATAAAGTAATGTTGAACATATGGAACGATGTATGTATCAATCACTTTTACTCCAGAAGGTAAAGAGAAATTTAAATTTTATTTGATTTCTTAATGACTCTTTATTAATATTTCCATTAACCCTTCCTCTACCATCTCTTGAAATTTGAAGATTCTTTTAAAAAATTAATCACGTTTTTTCCCCAATCAGTCAACAAGGAAATGAATTCTTAAAAGTAATTTCATAATTTACGCTTATTTTATAAAAGGTTTCTTATATAGAATTACACTGTTCCGAAAAGAGTTCAGGAATATTATGTAAAATTTTATCTATTATTCAATAAAACTTTGATTTATGGATAAAACAAACGGAAACGGATAATTGAGATCAATAGATCAACGTGCCTTATAGGGACCTACCCTAATAGATACCACAAGCGGTTACCTATCACTGACTGAGTCACATGGGTGACCACCTCTTTATGGCTAAGAACACTGCGGTCCGACAAGGTTTCGAGTGCCTCGAACTGGCACCCACGTAGTACATATGTACGATGTTTTATTGTTATGGGTATGTGGAGAGGATAAGTGATAGAACGACTTATCGGCCAAATGTGAGTGAAAGCGTCGAGAGCTTGTCCGGTGAAGCTGTAAAGGCCCCGCGGCCAACAGTATAGATCATTAACACACACGATGGAAGCTTCGAGAGAGGTCGCTCAAAAAGACTGTACAATCACCAAATTGATGTTTTCTTTTGGTAAGGTTAAATGCATTGCAATGTAGATGAAGCTAAAAAGGTGTGTCAAAATCGTGGTATGTGACGAACTTTGCCTACCCCTGTGGCTTGCAGATGTGTGTGTATGCATTTATGTAAAATGTTTTAAAAGTAGCTGCACACCCGGGCGGCTTACTACAATTTGAGGTTGGGTAAAAGCTATTGTCCTACTTTCGGCTCGATATCCAAAAAAAAAATCTGTTTTATCTAGATTCTGAAAGTAGCATATTATTTAACTGTACAATTATAATACGGCGATGTTATATATATGTAAATGTATAAGCTTGAATAAGTTATACCTAGTATTTAGAAATGTGAATCTTTCGTGATAGGTATGTACGTGTAATTGCTGGATTACTTCTAGCGGGTAAAACACGATGAAGTAAAAAAACCTTCTTCGTACTCCTCTTCATTCTTCCAGTTGATATAATAAGTCTTTTACTGTTCGTGGTGTGCATCTTTGGACCTCACTTCCACAGGCCTTACGTGCGGGCTCATCTCTGTTTTTAAGAGAGGAGTCGAGGAACATTTCTTATCTGTTTGCTGATTGATTCATATATATACTAGTCATGTATGTATATGTAGGTTAATTATATGTATGTAGTATTTGTATAGCTATATTATTTATATTTATGTTTAGGTATTTTATATATTTTTCTTTTGTTTAAATGTGTGATTATATAACTGCCCTCTTATTTATTGTATCATCTCTCAACACTCAAAGGTTCGCTGGAAGAGAACTCACTTTTTGGGTTAAGCTCGCCTTTGTATATGACTTGTGAAAATTACAATTATCTCTGTACTGTATACAATAAAGAATAAATAAATAAAAAATAAAAGCTTATATTAATTTTTTTAAGAGATTCGCAATAATTTTATTAAATAAATAACTTGCTAAAGATTCCTAGAGTTGGCAAAATTACTAGGTTAATTTTTGATTCTAAAGTTTCCGAGTTAAAATTTTTAACCAAAGGTTGTCGACCTCAGCAACTAAAGTAGGTTTCGCGTTCCGAGGGCTCGTTTAGTGAATAAAGCTGGGCAAATAACGGAATTTCATTTAAGGGGTCGAACATCTTGGAAGTTTAGACTTGTTGTAATTATGTTCTGGGGACGACACTTCGGTATTTTACGCGTTTGCGGTCATGAATAAAAATCTTTAATTCAAAATTTCAAAATAGAATATTTAATTCTATTTTGAAATGTGTAATCAAACAAAATCATCGTGATTTATCTTACCTAAGGAATTTGGTATTGTTAGTTGAGTTTCGAATGTTTTACATATTTTTTTCATATTCAAGTAAGTTAGAACTGCTTCGTTGGTTTCGTGGCAAAGCGCACCGCTTTGTGTGTGTGTGTGAGTGATGTACGCTGTTGGCCGCGAGGCCTTTACAGCTTCACCGGACTTAAGGGCGAGCGTGCAACCACTACGCTCGAGCCAGAAGGGCAAGGGGCGACATACTCGAGGGCGTCTTGAAGAGGCGCCCTGCGGGACTCCAGCTCGGGTGGAGTGGGGAGTGGAACGCGTCAAACACCGAGCTCGCCGGCGAGCTCGGTGTTTGATCCTGTGTGCGGTATCTGTATCTGAAAGAAGGGATGTAAGGGCATCGGGAGGGTCGGTGAGAACATGCCGCGGACGGCGGTAGCGGCTGATATGAGGGGAGTTAGGTTCATAATCGGCGGCGGCTACGATTAGCGGATTTCTATGATTGGACGCTTTCGCAAAATATCGGGTTGTCGCCTTTTTGATAAAGGCGCGAACCTAGACCGAGATCGGAATGGAGATCGACATTCCGTATGAACCACGGAGCTCCGACGGCTTTGCGGAGGAAATGGGATTGAACCGTTTGGAGTCTATCGATGTAAGAGCGGGCGGCGTGCCCGAACACCTCACAAGCGTACTAGACAAAGCCGTACGGAAATTCTAATCTCAGATAGGCAAAGGCCTCTTAATTTTCCCAGTACAGATATTAGCCCTTGAATATTGAAGTTATCAATATTACGAGTAGCACGTCTCTCTCTATTATACCCGCTTAATAGTATGACGTCATGAATTACCTTATATTGTAATTCGCAGCAGTAAGTATGAGCCTCCTGAGTTTAATACTTCAAGGAATATAGAGCTATCTTAAACTAATAATCAGTATATAAATGTATAATTTTTTCTTGTCTTATTTGATAAGCGAATTACTGAAAGAGGCGACCGAGATATTTAGGTAAGAACTTTGTACTCTCTGGCCCCTCCACAAGGGATCTGGCGTGATGATACAGGTAGCCTACCTACCTACTTACGCATATGAGTGGGACACGACAGATGAAGCTAACATTTTGAGAGCGTGGGCTGGAGCGGGGTTAATAGGTATGACGATATTTTCACCCCGCGTCACGGCGGTCCGATTTGGACAAGTTACTTTTGAGGATGTTCGCGCTTTAGGCAAAGTGTTTACTTTAGTTCCACTAAGTGATTCATCAAATATAAGTGATCCGAAAAAATGATTGTTACAAAATGTGGCGTGGCTACAAACGTTTGTGTATACTTACCATTCAACATCCATGAATAATGAAAGTAGGTGTGTTGGTTGTTATTTCGTTTATTTTTTTGCCTTTGAATAACTTACTCTCGTAAATACAATTTTTTAAATGAGGCCGTAGATAACTGTTTTATCAAAATCACCAGGGTACCGAACCCTCGATATTCTTGTTTTTTGGTTTACATAGAAATAATAAAAAATATAAACGTAATTGTACCGAAATAACGTTTGTTTTTCTTGACATATTTCGCTTTATTTTCCAGGTTTTTTTCTAAATGTGTCTTGTTTGTATTACTTTAATCACGGTTCAAGTAACACAACCCTACTGAAACTTTATTCGCTAATATCATTTTAACACGTAACGCGGTGCGATACGATAACTTCGTGAAATGATCGTTAAATGGTTCCCCAGTGGCATACTGTTACAACCACAAGGATCAGCGGGACGGAATGCATAATGGCTTTTAATTATTCTCATTTTGATTACATTCATTGATTTATTTTGCAGCATAATTAATAGGTAGTCGATTATGAAATAATTCGATTTTAATTTATGTTTTATTTATAATATAAATCTTGGCAACACTGATTTTAAAATTATATAAATTACGAGTAACGGATATTTTGAGCCCTTCTTGGCTGGAACAGCGAATAAAGAACATCTGGAATCAGCGTCTCTTTAAGAAGAGTAAGCTCCATCACCGCACCCCACGCTCCGCAGCTGCTCAGGTAAAACCACGAGGAATTACCCCATCACGCATAATCTTCGTAATAATACAGAATGCTATTACACGATCATTTCACCAAGTTATGGTAACGCGCCGCGTTCTGGCATAGCCAGGGCCCTGATTATTCAATCTATACTAATATTATAAAGAAATAAAGTTTGTGAGTTTGGATGTTCGGCGTAATCTCCGGTACTACTGATTCGATTTTAATGATTCTTTCACTATTGGAAAGCCTTCTTATCCAGAAGTAACATAGGCTATATAACATAGACCCGGTAGATGACGCTGTTGTCGACCGGGTACGAAGTCTCGGGAAACTGCTAGTCTCAGATATAATAATAGGTAAAAATTGAGCACAGCCCACTGCTGGACAGTGTCGCTAAAATACCAGATAATCTTAATTTTTTATTAACACGCTTTTATTAGCTTGTCCTGTAACTATGTATCAATACTGTCAGCAACGTGAGTAATTTCTCAGTTTTGAAAATCAGTAATGCTCTTTATTTTACAAACGTTGGTGAACATTGCCAAAGCCAAATTATTGACAACATATTCATGTATAATATATATCAATATTATGAATTTAATGTAAAACAAAAGTGTTCAAACGATTTGAAAAACTGAGAATCTGATCATAAAATAATGAAAACTTACACTATATTATTCGACTATAGTAGTGAAAATAATATAGAAATTATGAGAATAACAACATTTTAAGGAAACTTTAGTTATAATAAGTATAAATGAAAAAATAATTGACTTTTGAATGAATTCAAAAGCTCTAAGGGTTTGTGTCGAAGTTCCATAGATTTTTATCATAAGGTTTTCTTGGGCTTGATATATAAGGGTTCGAAGTATATAAATATGTATGTAGAACATCTTTATTAATGGTTATTCTAGAATATTTTCTAGGATAGTTAAGCTTTGCTCCTTGTCTTCTGGACATCTTTGGTAGAGTCCAAGGGGCAACAAAAAATGATGCCGTATTATACTTTCTCCGTGAAATAAATCTTTATGTACGGAAGAAAACATATAATACCACAAACACTAATTTATAAACATATATTTGTATTTGAAATAAAAGGTTTATTTTTTGATTTTTAAGTTCCCGATGTTTCGAGTGCTTTGCAGCACCCATGGTCACGGGAGGGACTGAGTTGTTAGACGTCCAAAAGACATAGTTGTTCCGGGGTACGGGGGATAATTGTGCCACGAGCTGCAAGGTTACGTAAATTCCTCCACCAACTGATATATATATATATATATAATAATGATATATTGACGTAATTTGATGTACAGAATATTATTACAAGTAAATTGGTTAATTTACATCGCATAAATGAGTTAAGCATCCGTAACAGAACTAGGCAAGGCCTGTGTTTCGGCTATCGGTGCCAATCCCCTCGAACAGAATTACATTCTATAGTAGCCTTGCATTTAATATTAACCATAAGTTACATTTTAACAATTTTTGTTTTAAATAATGTAAGCTGCATGCATATCCTCTCTTTGTGAGTGTCTCACTGAGTGAAGTATACGTGTGTAAAGTGTGAGAGGCTGAGTAAAAGTGTGCAGGTGTAAGATGTGTGGCTAGAACTGGAACCATTTGGAATAGCGAGTATACTATCAATAAATGTTTGTGGTATAATATCTAATCAACATAGCCATTGAGTTATATTATATAGAAGTTCAGTCTCCCATGGTTAATTTTCTGAAGGTATTCGCATACCTTTTTCTTGCGTTGTGCTTTTGTAAGGGGGGGGGGGGGAAATATTTATAGCCCTGTTTATTTTATTGTAAATAAAATAAACAGGACCGATGAAGTTGATAAAACATCTACGTCTACGACATTGGACTCAGCATCGTCTACTGACGAAAAACTCTTCGGTGGTTAAAAGCACTCACCTAAAATTGTGCATACACCTTTGATTTGAACACTCAAACATGATTTCGTGCTTGAACCGATGATGCATTGAGAACCCATTAACGACGAATGGCCTGGACACGAAACTTTGTATATTCATTTATTTAAGACATCTACACATGATTTTGATCATTAACATGAATTGTATATTCTTACGAGAAAACTGGCACGAAATATGCTGACAAAACTTTGTTACATACTTAGCTCCCAATGTACCTTTTTTAAATATCAACACGCCATATTATGATCTTTGGCAGGGTAGGTAAAAAAGGTTTACCTTTTCTCAATCCTTTTATCAATTAATTTATAATAAATTGATAATCCTTCTCAAAAATAAAGTACTTAGGTATTGTATATGATTTTCTTTTAATGAGACGGCGTTACCTACCTATGTCAAATTATAAATTAAACGCGTGCACAGTCGCGGATAACAGCTAGTATTTAATATAAATATCAAACATTATTATCTTGTTACTTTATTTCAGTGATAGCCTAGTGGTTAGACCGTTGGACTGCAAAGCCAAAGGTCTTGGGTTCAAACCCAGGCACGCACCTCTGTCTTTTCGAAAAGCATGTGCGTCTTAAAATTAAATATCACTTGCTTAAACGGTGAAGGAAAAATATCGTGAGGAAACCTGCATGCCTAAGAATTTCTCAAAGGTGTGTGAAGTTCGCCAACCCGCACTAGGCCAGCGTGGTGGACTATGGCCTAAACCCTCTCAGTTTGAGAGGAGGCCCGTGCCCAATAGTGGAACAGTTTCTTAATAGGGCTAATATTATTATACTTTATTTCTGCACCCATATAAAGTTTCTTAAAAATATAAATAAATGTGTTGCTATGCGCAATACTCGAAAACGTCTACGAACGTCAAATATTCGTTGAAGTCTGAGGAAGGTTCTTATGAAAGGAAAAATTTAAATTTTGCAAGGAATAACGTAAAAACCACATTTTCTTTTTCCCATTTTCCCAGTCAAACTGTTCCAAGCTGTCAGTTCTAGGGATGGACGGTCTGAGATCGATTAATTGAAAATTCTATTTTGGGGTCGTAAAGATCACTTTGAGAAATTCGATCAAGTGAATCGATCTCAGACACCCTTAAATCGACTTTCGATTCATTGTCTTACTATTTTGTTTTATTCAAATCTATACATATAATGTAAATGTAACCGATCCGAATCTATACATTGAATATTTTCTAAAATTTTTATGGGTGTACACTTTTTATCAATATAGAGGCTGAAACACTTTTTTTTCTGTCTCTTTGGTTTTAAATCACGCAAAAACTGAACATTTCAATGAACTATATCGTATACGTATAATAATGGTAATAACTTATATTCTAACTGAAAATTTTGGATATTTTTTATTTCGATAAATGAAGCAATCCGGGATTATCGCGGGATAACCATATTTATTTTTTTATTATTGTTAGTCGCGAATTGTAATGTGTACGTAAAATAATTGATTTTAATGAACTGATATTGGACTTAGGATAAAATCACTCACTAGAAATTTGATTTAAATACTCGAACATGATTTTGTGCATAAACCAATGATACATTTAGGATTGTCTCTTCTGGAGAGATCTCTTTAACGATAAATTACCTGAATACCAAACTTTGCATATTTTTTTATTTAAGATATGTAAACATAAAATTTATAATATTAAGTATCATATTACCAGTACAGCTACTCCTGCAAGTTCAGCGGTATACAAAATAACAGATATTAATATTATGGTTGTAAGATGTAAATACCAACCTAATTCAGGCGTTCATTCAAATGACATATCATCAGACAGCTATATCTCACTTAATGCGATATATTTTCATATTATTTGCTAATTTCACTAATATATCACCGCTTATGTTACAATTTAAGAAAAAAACTTGAGATGAAATTGTAGCAACGGTATGTATTTCACTCGCTCGTGCTTCACACAGCACTGCTTCTGGGAGCTATAAAAGAAAACAATTGAAAACAATTTTCTCTCCCGAAAAGCTTTTTCGTATTGACGAGAAACACATTTGTACCGAAATTCGCATAATCTTCTCACAATCTTGCAGACGTGTGAAATAAAATATGTCGGGTCCATGCGAGTTACACGTGACTTGTGTAGAGCGCCTGATTGGCAGCGGCGATGCGGTCGTGAGGACTTTGTGTATCTTTCTTGTTCACACAGGATCAGACACCGACCTTGCCGGTGAGGTCAAAGAATCCCTTGCCCGCCAACCGGTGCAGAGCACCACGGCGAGTGCCCTCCCGCATAGCGACTGTCCAAGTCGAGGCCATTTCTAATTGAGGCGCCCTTGAGGATGCACGGGCGCCCTCTTGTCCGGTGAAGGTATAAATCGTTCACATACACACACACACACACACACAGACACACACACACGCACGGACGCACGCACACACACCTTTCTTGTTAATGTTTTAGACGGATGATGGCGGATGATGACGGACGATTTAGCGCAGTGGTTAAAACCTCAAGTCGCTCCGCCCAATGTGTCTTTTTGTGACCCACAATTATTTATTTCGGTCTGGGTATTTGTGTATGTTAATTTGCATGTTTGTAAACGCACCCATGATACAGGAATCAATTCTATTGTGGGGCTGCGTTTTTCGATAAAAAGAAGTTATAGCCTCTCGATTCACTTCTATGCTTAGCCATCCGAATATAAGAGAGTATAGAGAAAGCAGGCGATGCGCGGATTAGAAATCTGAGGGCTAAGCACGAACAGATTAACGTTAGCGTAACGCTATCGAGTTACTATGCCATTCTTTTCAAACTATAAATTGATTGAATGAAGATGAATACGACAGCAAGCTTTCTCGACAACGTTATACGTTACATTACTTTTGTTTTCGTTGATCTCATGCCCGTTTTTTCTGGGGAATGCGTGCGATCTTGAGCTTAATTATGGAGCTTTATACTGCATCTGTATTTACGAACTAAATTGATTCAAAGAAAAGTTAGAATCGGTCCAATAGGCACTCATTAAAATAACCACCCAGACACTAAAAAAAGAGCAAAGACAGTTTAGTTTAGTTTAATATTAACGGCCACATAAATTGCGACATATACTGAAAATGTGTTAATATTTCTTTGCGTTTTGCCTGAATTCCAATTCATTGCAATGCAATCCAATAATGTCCTGACGATGTTGTTATATTGCTTGTAAGTATTTGGAAATTAAATTATGGTGCAATAAATTTTGGAAGTAAAAAGCTACCGAGACTGCAAATATGATATCGTTCATATGTCGATTGCACGATGTTATATATTTTTTAATAAATTTATGGATACTAAAAAACACCGTCACACCTATATTTCCGAAGCGGGGATGGCAGAGGTGTGCTGAGTACACCCACGTTTAGCTGACGATGTTAGGTCCCATGTAATAGGGGGCGAGCCGATTGCCATATACCGGGCACAATTAGGATTTGAACCCAGGACGTCGTGAACGACCACTCTTTGCCACTAGACTAACGAGGCAGTCATTATTAAAACTATAAACAAGAAAACTTATTTATTCACATCGCCATGTTTAAGTAACTTAATGACTAATATTTGGTACTCCAAGGTAGTACTCCAAGTATAAATCATATTTCTCAAATAACAACTTATAAAATCTTCTTTTCTTTAAATCAAAAGCATTTTTATCAAATTTATTGGCGAAGCGATTGATGAAATCCTTTCGAAGAAATACGAAAATAAACGTTAGACGCTCATTTCCGACGAGAGTTGATAGTTGTTTGAGGATTATACAAATGCATAAATTTTGATAACGTCGGGTAAATACAGCTACAGTTATTAACAGATGAATTAATCGCGAAATTATTCGACGTTTCAAGCGGACGGTTTTAAAATTTAAATTGAAGAACATTAAAGGGTTTTCCGATTTAGTGAGTGAACAAAGCTTTTAACTTTGGCAAACTGACGCTTCCCGACGGGCAGATAACATCGCTATAATTATGCGGCAGTGATTGAACAAAGCGTGTCAAGTTGTCAACAACTCACCAGATCGATACAACTGGCAAACTCGCTAGATGTTTTCGGCTGAACAGCCGGAGCAAACTCATATGGTTAATTCGATAATTATGCTCACAAAACTGTTCGCTGTGTCCCGGCCCCCGGCAATGTAGCTGATCCAAAATTTGGTCGTGGTAGGTACCAACCTCTGTGTGAATTTTGCAAAACTTTACTAATTAAATGTTTGTCGAGGAAAGAACCCGTTGGAACTCTGTACTATCTGCCCACCCCGCAAGGAATCTGGCGTGATGATATAAATAGATAGAGTTATAGAAAACGTGTTATAAGTAGTCGAAAGCGTAACAAATAGGTTTAATAATGAGCCTATAGTTGACTGTCGTGCCTACGTCTACGATGTCATATTATGATATACGTCGCCTGTTACCATAAGACCTAAAACAATTTCGGTAACAAAATCTGAAAGACCTATTTTATTCGGAAGGGTGCTTATCAAATACCTGTCTTCTGTAATAAATGTTCCTCGCTCGTTTACATTTTCAATAAATGAACCGGCCAGGACCTTCGAAAATCTCATTTGGCCCTTTATAAACGTGACGGGTATCTAAAAATGTATTTTGTTTACCTGTATTTACTTACATTGACGAAGGAAATCATCAAGACGGATGGCGGATATATATATCCACGTGTAAATCAAATATTAATATTTTTACAAAAATATTCCTCCTATTATGAAGTTGTCAGGGACATTTGCATTGCTCCATTGTTACAAATATTTACAGTTTCACACTACATTTAAAACATTTAACTCTCAAGCATAACGAGATTCTGATTTTATTGGTTTTTATAACTACGTGATCTTGTTCCCGAAGAGGGAAGTGAACTGTTTGTCTGAACGCATTTTCACCAATAGAGGGAGTGATTCAAGAGAAAGGTTATTGTTTATAATTCACCCGTGCGAATCCGGGGCGGATTGCTAGTAAATCACTATATATTATAAAACAAAGTCCCCACGCCGATGAACTTAATATATAACGAACATTTTTAACACGGTTTCCACCAATGGACGGAGTGATTTATGAGGAAGGTTTAATTGTATAATTCACCCATGCGAAGTGCTACTAGTATAATAATAAGTTTGAAGGAACAACAATAGCATATAGACTCAAATACACTTGGGCTTATGAGGCACTTGAAATGTCGAGAACATAAGGTTAAATATAAAGCTCGATAAATTCCAAACAGACAACAAATGACCTATCATGCATCGATTTGATCTTTTTATTGTTTGAGATATTTAACCATTTATTTTGAAAAAAGGGTAAGGCTAGAGGAACCTTTCAGAAAATAATCATAAACTGCCTACATAACCTGTAATCTTGAAAAAACTTGATCAATATTAATCATTCTTTCTTCGCTGAAAAAGGATTATTGGTAATAAACCTGTTTACTTATATTTTGGAAAGAAAGACTTCCATCAATTGGGTAAGTACGGTTTAATTTAGCTTAATAGGTACTACCAAGATAATCATTTAGAACAGTCATTCTGAGAGTCAGCAGGTGCCTGATTTTAAGTCTAGACATTGACAATTGCTTGCGGTGCGGGTCAAGAATGAGTCATGGGTAAAAATGAGAGTTATTCATTGTTGTTTTTTTGTTGTGTTTTATAACTATTGTACGAAATGATTTTGTGAAACGCTTTTATATATTTGCATTTTCGTTCTTTTAGTGGGGGGTATAATAAGAAGAATATACATTTTTTTTTTATATTTCTTTATGCAAATTACTTATAAATCTATGAGTCGTAAACAATGCTAACTTTAAAGCAAACTTTAACTAGTTATTAGTATGTACTGCGATTCATGTAAAAAAACTAAACATTTTATCTCATTTTATGATACAAATATGTTTTTGGTATAATTTTGTTCCAAAACTACAATATTTTCTGCGATAACATCTTTTTTAAACTAGGTACTTTTGTTTATACATGCTTATTTCATTTGCAGACGTGTTTTGTGCAGAAATCCTATGTGTGACAGAGTTAGTTACGAAATATATAATTAATTAGCTTTTTAAATTTCTTCTCTCTTTCTCTCTCTCTCTCTCTCTATATCATCACGCCAGATCCCTAGCAGGGTAGGCAGAGAGTACAGAGTTCCAACAGGTTCTTTCCTTACATACCTCTGGCTTACTTCACTCTCATAGTTCGTCTCATACACGCTCGCCGGATACGGAGACTCTAAACTCTTTAAATTTCCTACTGTCAGAAATGGGCATCTGCTCCATACACACATATGTACACGCAGGATTCAGTCTATAATATATATGCACGGTTGAAACTGATTTTACTTCTCCTGAATATTGGATAGAGTTTCCTCTAACATGTATAGGTATAGTGTTAGGTGACACGTATTTTAGACGTTAAGCTCAATTCATAGCATTTATTGTAGATTCAGGACTCACTACTTTATTTTCAAAGGGGTGGAGACACGCTGACAGTGTTATTTACCTAAAAGAGGATAAACTCATTGTCGTGACAACAAGCTGTTCGATTGATGTTAAATAGAATGAAAATAGAATTTACAGGAAAAGGCTTCGGCCTTTTATATTCGTTCGTTCGCGGGACCTATTTGATAAGGTAAGCAATGTTTATGAGCAATAATCTGAAAGTATAAAAGAAATAAAAAGAAAAAAAAATGGTCTCTTTCTTTTTTGGACCACGCTATCACATGGCTCTATGGGATGTAGTAAATATTTGCCGTCACAATAAGGTGTCAAAAGCGTGGATCAAAACTGTCTCATTGTATAAGCACATATCTGCTATAGCAAACAAAAAAGTCTGTTTCTAATAGCCGGGTATACATCACCGTTATCCTGCTAACAAGTGGCCGTAACCAATGTTGATAAAAGAGGACCAAGACTGTCTGTAAATTGCACATGTTCTTAATGTCTTAGTGCACAGTCGGAAAACATAACTCATTTGGTAAATACTGTATATATTAAACTGCTAGAAAATACAGAAAAAATTTGTAACACTCTACCATTTTATCATACAACTATCACATTTAGTATTACGAAAATTATGCGTGATGGGGTTATTTTCTCGTGGTTTCAGCAGAGCAGCTGTGGATCCTGGGGTGCAGTGATGGAGTAAAAAGACACGTTGATTCCAGATATTCATAATAATGAACATCTGGAATCAACGTGTCTTTTTACTAATTAACTTAATAGCGAATACGCTATTCCAGTCAAGTTGAGCTAAAAATATCCGTGACTCGTAAGTTATACAATTTTAAAATCAGTGTTGCCAACATTAATATTATAAATTAAACATATACTAAAATCGAAATATTACATAACTGACTATTAATTATGATGCAAAATTAATCAATGAATATAAGTGAAATGAGAATAATTAAAAGCTATTCCGTCTCGCTGATCCTTGTGGTTGTAACAGAAGGTCCTCTTTCAACACCCTCGAGTAAAGTGCTGGTTACTTACTTCTTGATTAGCGTTACTCGGTAACTGAAACTGGCTAGTTTAGTCGTCGGACAGGGCTACTCAGAGATGACGAAATTTGTACATAGACTTACTTGAAACCTTAATTGTCGATTAGTCGACTTTTTTACTCGGCGGTGGTAAAAGAAGGTCTTATACTAGGTATTTATTCCCTTTTCATCGGACTTTGTAATGTATAGGTGTTTTAATGTAATTTCAATCTGTTAAGCGAGTCGCTCGTAGCGCTGTGCGACCGCGGTGTTCTTACCGATCACCAAGGTTAAGCAGCGTTCGAGTCGGTCGGCCTGAGATGGGTGACCGTTTGTGGCATTTACATATTTGAGCGTCTCCGTGCTTCGGAAGGCACGTTAAGCCGTTGGTCCCGGTTACCACTTAATGTGGTAGTCGTTAAGCCGAGTTGGAAGCCTTAAAAGCGGCTTGATAAGGTCCAACAGCAGGTGGCCACAAACCTGCCTCCACCAATCCGCACTTGGTCCGCGTGGTGGAGTAAGGCCTAACCTCTCTCACCTCGATTTGTGAGAGAAGGCCTTTGCCCAGCAGTGGGCAGTATAGGCTGATATTATAAGCGAGTTTCATTGCTGAATGTACTACGAAATGTCGCTACGCCGTAGCCAGTATTATTTAGTATTCCGTAACAGGTCTACATCCGTAGTACTCCGTGGCGCAGATTGACGTACGTTTTAATTAATCCGTTACGCTTCTGTGATGCAATGTGTCTGTTGTCAATTCATCGTAACCTAAAATGTACCCAACTATTTTAATTAATAGATGTGCTATTTAAAAAGCAAAGGGGATAAGTACAACTTTTGTAAAAAAGGTTTCTGTTTTGTTATATTTTGCTCCGCTGTAGTGTTTGCAAAATGTTGCATAATTGGACTTCAACTGTCTGTTTGTCATTATTTTTAAATAAATAAAAAATAGTAATTTTAGTATTTTTGAAATAAATTAATTGTATACCAATAAATATAAATTAATACAATCATGTTCCTGGAAGGAAGAAATGCATAAAAATTATCGAGCTAAAATCTAAGGGACCAGTAACTACCTGGTATTTAAACTTACATGTACCTTCAAACTTGTTCTGACCTAATCATCAATTCTATGAACCCGTATGGGTACATAGAATTGATTATTAGGTTTCAAACTACTTGTGTAAGTTTCAGTCACGGTCTTGATTCAAAGTTTGGAACTGTGCCAGTGATAAAAAGGAGACCAGCTGTCTTCATATAAGTTACTTATTGTTAGCCAGTACATTGTGAATAAAGCAAGTAGTCAACTACCCATGTATCAATGTATAACGAATGTTGAAAACTTATAAATGCCAAGATCCACCAGCTTATTTTAACAATCACCGATTTAGATGGTGTAATTAGTGTATTCGTGTAATCGTCATGATAATAATAAATAACATCCATTAACCAGTGAACGTGGATGGTAACATACAGCACATACACCATTGTATTTAAAGATACAAGTGTCTTTGGGCAGTCACAGTAACACAAATAGTACTTCACTATATATTATAAAACAAAATCCCCCGCCGCGTCTTTCTGTCTGAACGCGATAAACTCAATAACTACTGAACGGATTTTCATACGATTTTCACCAATGGACGGAGTGATTCAAGAGGAAGGTTTATATGTATAATTCACCCGTGCGAAGCTGGGGTCGCTAGTTTTTGAGCTAGATTTTGAGCCTCTTAAAAAGAGGTGACCAGATACATTGTAATCAGTATTTAGAAAGCCGTTTCATCAAATTATGTACTTTTAAAAAACTCAGCTAGTAACACATGAGTCTATCACCTGTATATTTACCCCATATTTATTACCATATACATATACCACAGGCCCAAGCACAAACATATACATTATCATAACATTATAAATAAAGATAAAGCCTCGGAGAATAAGATATGACAGTGAATTAGGTTTTACAAACCATTTAATCGAATAACCTATTTATTGGAACGGTTTCGGATTGGACAAATGGTCTGGAATTCAGTCGATTGTTCAAATTAACTAGCAAAAATATAGCATAGCCGAGCTGGGTCGGGACATCAATCATTTCTGCGATTACCCAGATGTCTCGGACTACGTCGAAGAAATGGAATGGAGCTAATTACAATACAGCCCATTGTAATGGACATAACTGGTTTGTCTATTGTTTGTACCTATTATATATAATCAGGTCTGTTTTTACTGAATTGACATTTCATGGAATAGGCGCTTACACTTATTTTTTTAGCTTTTTACAAGCTTTTATTTAACCTGCACTGATCATATTTCTGCTGTCTTTGCGGTTCAAATATTATGATCAATTTTTCAAGCATTTGTGGACGTCCGATTTCGGTCCGATTTCAGTCCGAGCATAAATTTGGCTTACGAACGTATGTAAGTTAGCTGACAATGCAATAATATGGTACCATGGAGCTGGTTTAATCATAGAGACGGAAGGTAGCCATAGGAACATGTTAACTACACAACATAGTCTTCTCATGTTTAGGCTTGTGGTATTGGTATTAACAACCACTACATTACGTGGCAGCTGGGATGGCTTAACGTGCCCATCGAAGCACAGAAATGCTCGAATATGGAATTGCCACAAACGGTCAACTTTGTAATATTGAAGTCACATATGGGCCTACTATTTACCTGCAGTTTTATGATGTTTTCATGCATTCAAAGTTGTTGATTCTCTAATTCGCTGTATAAGTATCATACCCCTTAATAATAAGCAAGACGTGAAAGAAAGAGTATGAAAGGAATTTACAGATAAACATGAAAATAACATGAGCCAACAAATTACTTATTTATACTTCGAAATTTCGAATTTATAAAACTTCCTAGAAAAAGCACCGGCTTTTGGACTAATAATGAAATAAGAAAAAAATTACTACAAAGATTACAGCAATAAAAGAAGTTCAATGAGATGAATTTTGAACCCTAAACGGATTGAGTACTGTCAAAATATTGCTAAAGAAAATTAAACTCTTACTCACAGATACAACATTGAATTTTCTATGATTTAAACAACTCGAGAAACCATGATGAGTTAGAGCAATAATCTGGAGCTCGGTGTCATGCTCGCACCCATTACTTCGTCGCGTCCTTCAC
Organism: Phalera bucephala; assembly: GCA_905147815.2. NCBI lineage: Eukaryota > Metazoa > Arthropoda > Insecta > Lepidoptera > Notodontidae > Phalera > Phalera bucephala. Next base: position 24,817,169 of record LR990613.1, on the reverse strand, counting down.
GCGCGACCCCGAGGAGGATGGCGGCGTGGTGTGGCCCACGCCGCCGTGAGCCCCGCCATGGTGCAGGGGGGGAAGCAAGCTACAAGTATCCCCTCCCGAGGTGGGCTCTTCGGTGCGCGGCACAAGGGGGGCACCGGCGCGTTCCACTCGGAGATCCCGGAGCCCCTCTGACACGTGCCAGTTCCGGCCACCGATGGGTTTTAGTTGGTAAGAGTCCGACATGCCCCGCCAGCTTCCCCCGAGGTTGGAGGAAGTCCATGAGGATTTCCCAACGAAAAAAAAAGGCCATATGGTCCGGTTGATATTTACAAGGTTCTGTGTTCGATTCCTAGATCGGACAAAGCGTTATTGAGATTTATCTATCGAAAATAATTCAATAGTCAGTCCGGAGTCTAGAATTGTGCCCGGTATAAATAACCATAGCCTTAACTCTCTAATACGTTATAACAAGACATCAATGTTGAAATATGGATGTACACAGAACATTTATATCCGTCTCGAGTGCAATATAGGTGTGATAGTATTTTAGGAAGAAGTAGCTACACGCCGTCATGACCGCTATAGGCTATGGCCGTGGATGGTGACCACCCTCCCAGCAAAGTCATACCGTCAAGCGAGCCAGTCGTGTTCTGGCATGTTGCGCGGAGTTGCCTTACCTACGAGGAGGAAGGTCTCTAAGATTATATCGATTCGGTCTAACTTCAGTCTCCTCAGCCTGTTTCAGAGTGAATAGGCTATTACTGAGTCAGCGAGCCACATCGTTGGCCCCATCGTTACTTTTTCTCAGGAGTCAATCACCGACCAGCCCTTAATAACAAAAAAGAAGTGGACACAATCGTCCGATATACTTAATATTTCAAACGTCCATAATTCTCCAAATAATCTATAAAACATCGATCGGCTGAATCGATGTCAAATATATTCTCTTCTTTAGGCGTTTTTAACACCTCCACAAGAAGTAGAAGTCAGATTTTGTATCTGAAAATGTGAGAGAATTGAAAGGCGCGATACTAAATGTAACGCGAGAGGAACTTTTCTAGCAATAGAGTTTTTGATAAGAAGATAGAATACTGAGTTCTTAGATTTACGCAAATATTACACATGAAACGTCGGGAACTTAAAAATCAAAATAAACCGCGATAAAATCCGAAAAAGTAGTTTTATTTCAGAAGAAAGAATATCAGTGTTAGTGTAAAGGTACCACATAAAGTGGAATCGTTTGGAATGGGATAGCGCAAAATAATTGTTCATGTTGAATTTTTTTGTGACATTCCACTTCGCCTGTGGCTCTGCCCGGGAACCTAATAGGTACATAAATTGAAAAACTATAGTTGTAGTATTAACCTGTGATAAACTTTATCAAAATTAAAATGACATTGTTAGATTAAAACCAGATAAGTTGACTTCTACCTAGTAGGTATCCGACGCGTACTACGGAGAAGTCAAGCTTGGGATCTACTCAACTAAATTTGATCAGTCATATCGGTATTATTAGGTCCAAATATATATTATTTAAATATAAAAGTCCCCATTAAATCAGTTCAGTGGTTTATGCGTGATGATGTTTGGTTGAATAGAAATTGGGCTACTTCTAAAGGATTCGGATACGGATATAATATATGGTCGGGGGTAGCTTGCCCCTCACTAGACGGTCCTTCAAAACAGCCGCTATAACATATCTGCGGTAGGTATACACCGCTGTAAGCACCTTACGGGTTGTTGAGAGGTTTTTAACGTTTTCTCTAAAGTTATTAGCAGCGTGGTGGATACAGTTGTCAAGGAGATGAGAGAACGAACGTGTAAGACTAGAAGATTATTACCATTTGGAGAAGACTAAAGTAGAAAAATCCAAGAAGTTACTAAATCCGGCGGCCCCCTATACGCAGCCTACATGTAGTCATATGTGGCATGACTATGACCTATCTCATAAGGATTGTGGACTTGCAAAACAGTTTAATATTCCAAACATTGCTTCCTATCCCAGGCAAATCACACCTAAACAAAAAGATAGTACGTAGGTTGGTAAGCTTATTTTAAGGCGCTATAAAAATGCTTTTTCGACTTGGAATCCCAAGTTCCGAAATAAGATTTGTGATGGAGGGTCTGTGACTTGTCCGTAATAGGGAAATAACCTGTTTATCGGTCCCCCTTAAGTCTATACGGCATTGATTCCGTTTATACTAATGTAATGCCTGAATTTTATTCAGCCTACCTCGCAGCTGTGAGCAGAGAAATTAACATAAAACTGGCCGGGGCCAGAATGTAAACGGCGACATTTTTTTTTTTTTATTCTTTATTTTTGAAAAAAATGTGTTTGATCACGCAGTGATCATGCCACCCCCGTAAGATATACACAATATAACATAATATTCTAATCTAAATCCTACATACATTATGGCGATGGTCTCTTTTTTATGTCTGCGTTCACCATTTTACACAGCATTTTAGCCGTTTCCGATAGAGGAAAAGCTAAAACACTGCTACAAATTCCAACGGAGTACATTATTAAATTGTTCTGTCTTTCAAATTCATGTCTTTCCATAGTGTTTAGTTGACATTCCATTAGGATGTGATATACGTCCTCCTTCCGATCACATACTGTACAGTTTGGTGATGCGATTTTCTTCATCATAAATAAAAAACTATTTAACGGCATGTGACCAGACCTTAGCCTTAAAATAGTCTTTATGTCTGTCCTTGGTAAATCGCTACTATCGAACCATAGACGACCTGTAGGGTACGGTTGTATGGTTTTATACCATATGCCCTTCGTACGAGACCTTTCATCGAAGTACTCTTTCCACATTTCTGTACACTTTTTTTTAATTACATGGGCTACCTCAGAGAGGTATGCAGTATGGTTAACAGGTATGCCATTCCAGATATGCTTCCTTAGCCAAAAGGTCAACAGTATCATTTCCTTCCAAACCAACATGTGACGGAATCCACTGAAGGTGTATTTGTTTGTTTTGGTTAATGATTTTCCTAATTAGTTGTACAATTGTATAAGCTATCGGTGTGCCTCGAACAGTCTAGGTACAACAAGCCACATGTTGGAGTGCACTCCTTGAATCTGACAGAATGACAAAATTGCCACTTGGTAGCGACTCAATGTATGAAAGAGCTTCCGTAATAGCGATTAATTCCGCAGTCATAATCGATGAATTAAAAGACTTAATAGTAAATCTGGCGGACATCTGGTTTGAATATCATAGAAGGCTGCACCGGTATTACTTTCGATTTTTGACCCATCAGTATACATAATGTAGAAATCTTTGTAATGGTTGTTTAAAAAATTGGTGCATATGCGACGCAAATTATCAGATGTATAGTTGTTTTTTGATTTTTCAAGCACTTCGATGACTGGTCTCACAATATTTGATAAATCCACACTGCTAACCCAAGTATCTAAGCTAAAAACTTCAAGTTGTTTACTAACGTGTATTGGAATATCTTTATATTCTTCATAAACTACAGCAAGTAAAGGTTTGTTTTTGCGACTCCAAAATAAATTTAGACGGGGAGAACACAGCTTACTTATCAGTTGAGTTAATTCTATATTTCCAAAAGATTTTGACTTAAACCAAAATTTTGCAGCTAAAAATGTCTCCGAACATGTAACGGTTGAATGTGGAGTTCACTCTCCATCACATGTATCGGTGTACTCTTAACGAACCCTCCAATGATGCGTAAAAACTAATTTTGTATTTTTTGTAATTTATTTACATGTGTTAAACAACTGTTTCCATATATGAAACTAGTATAATTCATTTTACTTCTTACTAATGAGAGGTACAGTTGCCTCATATAAATAGGGTGTACACCCCAACTAGCACCTGATAAAGCTTTGAATATATTTATGTAGGCCGCTATTCTCTCCACAGTCTCGTTTATGTGTTTAGCCCATTTAAGTTTCCGATCTAGCCAAATACCCAAGTATTTAACATTTTCTACGACCTGTAAGCATATGTTGTCAATTTTTAATTTAATTGAATCTCCGTTAAAACCGGATTTAAAAATACACAATTTACTTTTTAAGGGTGAAATATTAAGGCCTATCTCATGAAGTAGTTGACCAATGTTATTTAATGTCTTTTGCAACTCCGTAGTTAAATGTAATAGATTGTTACCCGTTACATATATAGCGTAATCATCCGCGTATTGTGATACAAATATATTATTGGCATTAATGTATGTACAGATTTTAATTGTTACAATATTAAATAATAAGGGAGATAAAGGATCACCTTGTGCGAGTCCACAACATGTATTTCTGCAGATTTCATCACCATCGACAATTATTCGTAGTACCCTATTCGTAAGAAAGTTCCATAAATAAACGCAAATATTTGAACCAACTCCAATGCTATCCATAATTTTTAATAGACTTACTATATCCACATTGTTATAAGCATTGTCAATGTCTAAAAAACAAGCTACAGTTATTGACCTATTTGAGAACCCCACTTGAATTTGAGTTACTAAATTAGAAAGGTTGTCTAGTGTTGAACGACATTTTCTAAAACCAGTCGTATAGTTCGAAAGAAATCTATTTCTTTCTACAAACCAATCCAGTCTGTGTAATAGCATTCCATGAAAAACCTTACAAAAACAGGAAATCATAGATATTGGACGTAATGATGATAGGAGCTGAGCGTTTCTTCCTGGTTTAGGTATTGGGATGACAGTGATATTTCTCCATTGTTCTGGTACAAATCCATTGGTATAAAAAATATTATATAGTGAAACTAAAAGAAGCTTACCGTTCTCAGGCAAATGTTTTAACATTGAATACGATATGTTGTCGTGACCAGGAGAGGTATCTTTTTGTCGAATACATTTCAGTAGTTCCTGTATTGTGAAAAGTTTCTCTAATTCCGGATTTTGAGATATTAATTGAGGCCGATTGGGGGCTACGTAATCCGGGGTCAAACTGCGTAATAATTCATTAGCCATGTCTTTATTCACGTAATGCCTTGGAGATCTATAACCCTTGAGCCATTTCATTTTATCCCATATTTCTTTGGATGTACATGATTGGTCTAAACTAGTACAAAAGCTACGCCAGCTGTTTGTTTTAGCGTTACGGATTAATTTTTGGGCAACACGAATTTTATCTTTCAGTACGTCTAAATTTGTAGGTATAGGGATGCGCCTGAACGTTGAGAGGGCTAAACGACGTTCAGCTACAGCTTGCGATAATTTAGGATCCCAATAAGGTTTAGGGGTGAAGTTACTGTTTGGGTTATTATTTAGTTTAATGTACGGTATACACAAATCAGCGGCGAAATTAATATATCCAACAAATTTATCGTAACATTCTTGTAAGTTACTGTTATTAGCAGAACTAAAATTGCAAAATAATTCATAAAGTAAGTTTTTATAGGCATTCCAATCAGCTTTTTTATAATTTCTTTTTATTATTGGTTTTTTGGTATTATTAATATTGATTTTGATTTTAATTATTTGGTGGTCGGTTCCTAATGATTCATTCATTACAGTCCAATAACATTTTAGACATATATCTGAAGAGGCTAATGATATATCCGGGGAGGACTGCTGAAGGCGACCATTAACTAATTTAATGCGAGTGTGTTGGCCGTCATTTAATGTAATAAATGAGTGGTCTATTAACGCGTCAAACATTTGCTGGCCTCTTGTATTGGTTTTAGTTGACCAGTTGCTATGATGACTATTAAAATCACCAAGTATTAATGTTTTTGTTCTAAATTTAGAGAAGAGCTGATCCCAGTCGCTCTGCGAAATATTAATGCCGGGAGGGCAGTAAACTGAAACTAAATACTCTAATTGATCACAATTATATACGCGAACACAGATAATATCCATACTTGTATTAACACAGGAGATAGGTAGAATATGTGATTTGATGGACTTGTGGGTAAAAATAGCAACTCCACCGTAACCATCAGCTCTGTCTCTTCTAAAAATATTATAACCACTAATTTTGAGGAAATCATCAGATTTTAACCAAGTTTCGTTAAGGCTAGCAATGTGGATTTTTTCCTGACATAACAAACTTTCTAGAGAAGTTAATTTAGGCTTAACACTTTGTGCATTCCTTTGCATAATATTAACTTGCAATCTTGTATTATTTTTATCCATTGACGCAATCCAATATTTTTTTTAATATAGGCCAGTCCGATATATTTTCTACAACTACTAAAATCAGCCAAACGGCGATATTGAGAACTCATTCACTTGTACCGTATTGCATTTCATTCATAATTTACATTTGTACTTATTTGAGAACCTTAAACGAAAAGTTTCATGTTAAAAATGATTTAATATCAGCAAACGCACACTTAAAGGTATTTAGGAAAGCTGGGCAGGATTTAAGTTGGACAGAAGAGTTATTAAATAGTTAAAAATAGAAACATGTCTAAGGAAAACTTCCCTAAATAAACTAGTAAGACAAATTAAACCGCAACACACCCTTGCCATATGAGGCATAACGGCGGCAAGAAAATATTTAAAAATATATTATTTAGAAAACGTTAGGTACACTTAACTCTAAAAATGTGCTAAAATAAATAATGTGAAAGCATACATTCTGTTCTCTGCGAGGGTGTGTTGCGTTTAAATTGGTCTCACCAAACTAGATTTTATTTAGGTTATAAGTTTTTAATTTATTTATTTATTTACATAAACTAGATTTTTTTAGGTTATAAGTTTTTAATTTATTTATTTATTTACATACTAACACGGCAGATACACCATTTACGTTAGTATAAAGAAAAAAAATACCTCAGACACTCAAAAATACCACAAATCACAACCAGGACTGCCGTCAAGGAGAGCGTTCTGTTCGACGAGGGTGCGCGGGATCGGCGAACGAGCACGCGCTACTGTTCTACATGTTGGAACAGAAAACAATCTATGCTTCCTGTTCCGAGTAGTTAATAGGAGCGCAGAGTCGACACAACTCATTATGCAGGTTAACTCATTGTTATTACTTATTAATGTTTTAATGACACCTCTGTTCCATTCAGTTGCGGGTCGGTCTGTAAGTTTATTTTGCAAAGCTTTCATACCTAGCGAAGTGTCAAACGCATAGATTTTGAACCGTAACTTGGTAAAATTGGTAGTGAATGTTTTATCTGGAATTAAACCGTAATTTGGTCTTGCAGAAAACTATGTCGATGAATCAATCACTAATCTCACTTCTCCAAAACAGTCTTGTTTATTTTGACTCGGGAATTCGGTTTATCATGTGGAATAATTCAGATTTCATTATCTGCCGTTAAAGCTTGAGGCATTTAATGGAAAACGAAAGGAAAGCAAGGGATTAAGATTTCACAACTTGAACGACATTCATAGATACTAAATCACCCTTGGAAATTCGTTACATTGAAGTACCTACCATTGCTTTTTTCAATTTAGATTAAAAGGATTCCAACAAATTATTTACAAAGCACTTGATCAAATACTTTAATTTTCAATGTATCTTATGCGTTGGTACTAGTGACACACATGAGGAAATCGAGAATCACATTAGCACGAGGAAATTGAGCACTGCCTCGTTGGTCTAGTGGCAAAGTGCATCGCTTTGTGATCACGAGGTACTGGCTTCAAATCCTAGGTTGGAAAAATGTAGTTTTTTAACGAAAATTTGCTAGAGTCTGGAGTCTGGAATTGTGCCCGATATATTATGGCAAATGGCTCGGGCTATAAGCAAAGTGGATGTACTCAGTACACTTGTGCCATCCCCGCACCGCAATAATTCCAACATTTCTAACGACTAATTTGAAGATACGGTCATGATAGTGCCTGTAATTAACCTATTTAAAAAACTTATATCATTGACAGCAAAATTAATCACAAAATTATGGGATCGGTCTCACCAGTAAATGGCTACATAATTATACTCTCAGAACTCCCCACGACGCCTCCGCAGCATCATAAAAATTCGCGCCTCATTTCTGTGAATTTCATAAAAGTTCTGTAGTTCCAGACGCTAATGTTTGCGGAGATAAATAGACTCTGGTGACACCGCGACACAACAATATTACGGATAGAATGGTAGATGATATTATCGAGGTGTCCCGTTGTCCTTTGTGAGAGTTGCATTTCAACGTTATTCTAAAGTAGGGTTATACGTACCACATTACGTTCTATATGTTCTACATTACAAATCCATGCAGGCCAGGATTAAAGAAAGTATGATAAAGATCCACAAGTCTTTTGAATCACATTGAATTGAATTCAAATTAAACACATTTCAGAGCAATGAATTACAATAGATGTCTTAATTGTCGTTTTTTAATTTTTTTATATACACTAAGGCGGCAAATTGACCGCCGGCTTTTTGTCGTAGAGTATGCCAACGCATGTCGAAGTATATAAATTTCACCCGTGTTTGCCGATGGTGTAGCAGCCATAACGTCCGCGATTGTAATCGATCAGTTAACACGTTGGAAAATAAATGAACGCTTGTTGATTACGTCCATATTTGCGTTATATCATAGAAGCACAGAAAGTTAGTTAGTTAGTCTATTCTATTTTATATCATCACGCCAGATCCCTTGCGTGGAAGGCAGAGAGTACTGAGTTCCAACAGGTTCTTGCCTTACGTACCTCTCTGGCTTCCTCCACTCTCATAGTTCGTTTCATACACGCTCACCGCTTACGGAGACTCGTGACGTGTCCTGCAGACTTGTAATTAGTTGTGTTATGTTTTTGTTTATAAATTTTAAGAAATATTTCGTGTTTTGTTGCTGTGTGTGGTGACCCGCCCGTGCGGTTCGGCTTAGTGAAAGACAACTCATACCTACCGCGTATATCTTATATTGCTTACTTCGAGCTCTTTAATTTGATACCTGGTAAAAGAAAAGTACGAACAAACCACGGAATAAAGATGTATACTTCAATAAGTGTTCCAAACTTATTGATCTTCCCTTTCAGGCTTATAGTTATACTATAAAGTAGGAAACTCCTACCTACTCAGATTCGATCCATGGTTTTGGATGTTATAGAAGGTCATAGTCATTTTGTAATGATCAAAGCGTAGGCTAGTATATTTAGGGTCCAGTGGGTTTCCAGACACACTGCCTTCTTTTCGTAAAGTGAAGTGTTAACGTTTAAGGCTTTCAGAATATTTCCTCTAGAATAAATCTCGTGAGAATTTATTATTAAGAGGCACGTTAATTAACAGGTAGAATTTAGGTTAATTAACGGACTGATGACTGAATAATTTGATGGTGAAATTAAATTTTACTTGATTAGATTGCCATCTTTTAATCAAATTTTCTGCCCGAGTAGATGACTAGCCAGTTTAGTAATACAATTGAATTCCTACTTTTAAACGTTCAAATCGTCTAACTATTCGGTTGATCTTAAGCTAGCTGTTTTCATTAGAATTCTCATTTTCTGAATGAAAATATGCCATCATGAATAATTTTGTTAATTATAACAAGTCTAAGCTCAACTAACCTAGTGTTTCAATACAATCGTTTCGTGACAGAATCAGCGGTAATTACCGAAAAAGTAGGTTAAGTTAGATTTCTTATACTGATCGCAGGCGGGTCGCGGATGGTTGCTTACGCTTTCTTGTAACCCACCCCAGTCACAGCTACGAGCTGCGGCACGGTGAAGGTTTTAGCCGGTATGAATCTCGACGTAACCCCTTACTTCCTCCTGTATAGTGCACCTAAAATAATCTAATAATAATTTTAATTTAGAAAGATCTTTTTAGAAACAAGTTTTTATAACGCAAACACATCGAAGACAACTAGCTTAGTTGAGGAGTTCCTATGGCTTTCTTCCGGCTGCATCATCAGAACCTGCTCAACATCTAGGTTTATGGTACTTATCAAGGCAAACCCAACGAGCCGAAACACGATAGGCTATGTTGAGTAGTTGGATAGTTTCGTTGGCCGCCTTCCGGCTGCATCATCAGACCCTAGTCACTATCCGAGACTACAGTACTCATCAAGACAAATCCAAGGAGCCCAAACACTTCGAGGTTATATTGTGTAGTTGGGTGGTTCCTTTGGCCACCACCCAAACTCAAAACTCAAACTCAAATAATTTATTAATTATTTTTTTTAAATTAATTAATTAAAATATTTATTTTTGAACCTGTTGGAACTCTGTACTCTCTGCCTACCCCGCAAGTGATCTGGCGTAAGGTTATAGATAGATAGACAGATAGATAGAAATAATTTATTTTGTATAAGCCTTGCGGGGGCGCTTACAAATAGTCAATTTACATTTTTTCTTAAATCTAATTTATCTACAAATCTACCACCGGATCGTAACGCCGGCATCATCATCAGATCAGCTCCATGGTACCATATAATTGCTGTCACCGAAGTTACATATGTAAAAAGTGTTGGTACTTGAAAAATTGATCACAAAATTTGAACCGGACAGTCAGACAGACAGACAGATAGACATAACATTTATTGCAGTTGCAGGTTGGGCGAGTATGTAAACAGCACCTACGTACCACCCCTGCCCCATTTCATGCTCACTTCCGTGCTTATAGATGTGCAAGTTCGCTGAGTTCGTTCACTGAAAAATAATAACTTTTGCATAAATATTTCAAACATTGCCTTATAAAATGGTAAGAAATCGGAACGTCATTTTTTTCTAAAGAGTTCATCTTCCTGATCTCGTTCAGACATGTCATATAGCCCTACTGTTAGTAGAAGTAGATTCTAAATAGAAAATAATCATCTCTTCCGGTGGGAATTTAACCCATGTAATCTGCCATGCCGGAGAAGCGCTCTAACCACTAAGCTACCGAAAATAATTCCTAACAACTGTTTAGGTAAAGTCATGTCGAGAAGGAATCCCCTGATTCATAGAAACAGCGAACGAACCGTGTCGGTCAACAATAACACAAAGACGTTATAACCTTTTGCTGTGTTATTATTTGCTAGTTGGGAAAATTTCGTGCGCCACACTTCAATAAATCTGTGTGTTGGCATTCGTGTAGAATACAGAAACAAGCTCCGGGATCCTCTCAAATCACTCTTTTGTTTTGTAATAAACCACACTGAATGGTCGTGTGCGATGTATAAAACACGATACTCGGTCATCTAAGCTTCCATTTAACAAGTTTGTTCGTGTTGATGGAATAACCTATAATATATGTATTCGGCATATGCTTAAAGTTCCATTTGAACTACTAGCATTTGGGTGATTTTTTTTAATTTTTAACAATTTATGCTGCATGGATCTACCCGAGATACATACAGCATGTCTTGTTAAAAGATGAAGAGATAGTCGGAGGTTTACACATAATGAGCGTCGCTCATCCAAACGACTTAACACCGATTAAACTCAAATGACCTTTATTTCGTGTCACGCACCTACGGCTAATATCAAAATAAATTAAAGAAGCTGTTAAAGTTGTTGAAGATAGTGGAGTAGGCAAGCCCCTTACAAGATGAATCGATGATCTGAGGGCTTAGCAAGAACTAATTGACGTTAGCGTAACGCAATCGAGTCGATATGCCATCCTTTTCATATAACAAATTTCCAAATATAGATTAATGTGATAGCGGGCTTTCTAAACGTCACGATAACGTCAGTCTGTTCGTGCTTAACCTTCTGATGAACGTCGCGGGTAAAAGCGAACAGCATACAGCAAAACCAGTCGTTGTGGCGATTTTTGGAGCAAGGAGGAGGAATCTTTAGTCCTGCAATGAACTTCTTTCAGTTGATGACAGAATTGGCAAAAAGCGGGATCGACGCGTGGACCATGTATAATTGATTTTGAAAAATACCTGTCACGATATAAAGCTCAAATCTCAAGAATTTGTTTTCGAGTTCGTTTTTTGTTTAGTCGTTTAGAGGTCCGCTCCTCACCAAAAATAATTTCACAGAAACCAATTAGAATAGAATAGATAAAAATAAGATACATTTATCAGTGAGTTCCAAACTAGACGGAGAGTATGTATCTTGGAATTCTTAGAGTTCGGTGAACTAAGGTTTTGTGCAAATAGTTAAGAATTTTCAAACAACAGGAAATAAACGTTAGTATTATTAAATGTTATTTAGACAATTAAACATAAATGTTGATAAAAATTCTTATAGATTACAGATCAACGAAGTGGCGATCTTCTACTACCCAGAAACTTTGCCGCTCTTGGGAACCGTCTAAACGTCTTAATCCTTTTTCAAAGTAAAGATAAAGCAAAGCAAATCAAAATTCAGTAGGTCTCAACTTAATCGTCGCGTGGGAAGCTTTAATAACAACGTAAATCAGTTCGGAATTCAAAGGTCTATTATTATGCCTACAAAGGTACGCTCAACCTGTAGGTATATTATGGGGCTGTATCTATTTTAATTCAATGAAGTCTAATATTTCATTCGGATATTGTAGGGACTATTAATTTATAATACGTCTAGGTAACGAGATCGTAAACTGTCGAAAGTTTGTGAGAAATCGCACTTCCACTCAAATAGTGTCATTGGTCAAATGAACAAATTTCGACAAAAAAAGCTTATTTTTCAGTAGGTATTCGTAAACTAACACAAATCACTTAATACCTGTTATTTTCTTTGGTATTATTAAGTACCGTGCCGGAAACCTGTTTCAGCTGTGGTGTGATTCCTATAATTTCGACAGTAAATAATAGGACATGTCGATGTTTATCGTAGGGCTAACTTACCGATATTTTTAGGATACGTAAGCGTCCGGTGGAAATAAAGAGGTAAAACTTGTGAACAAAAACAACATGCATAAAATGATATAACAGGTTATATAAAACATATTAATTCACACCGATAAACTCAGCAGGTAGGGATCTGAAATGTCCTTTTTGACTCATGGACTTTTTTAATAAAAGTGCTAGGTATTCAAAATAATATATAATTTTCACAATACTCGGTGGAGTTGCTATACTACAGTCGTACAAGGTTCTTTTGGCCCGCGGCCAAAATCAGAACTAACACTGTCATCAAGTGAAACGTCACTTCAAGACAGTCGCAGAGTTGCCGATTGCTATTAAATTTACCCAAGTTCTTTTTTTAAATAGTACTAATATTATAAATGCGAGAGTTTGTGAGGATATATGGATGTTTGTTTTCTTTCACGCAAAAACTTGACAGTGATTTAGCTTAAGTATTAGAATAGAAAAGATAGAAAGAATGTCAGAAGAAAGAAAGAATGTCAGAAGAAAGAATGACAAAACAGATATACAATGCAAAAGTAGAAGGATGTAGGTGCCTGGGAAGACCTAGACTATCTTACCATGACCGAACAGACCGAGTCTTATCTGATGGAAAAGTCAAGAGTCTCCGTAACCGGCGAGCGTGTATGAGACGAACTATGAGAGTCGAGGAAGCCAGAGAGGTATGTGGGGAAAGAACCTGTTGGAACTCTGTACTCTCTGCCTACCCCGCAAGGGATCTGGCGTGAGGTTATAGATAGATAGATAGAACGCGTGCGGAGCCATAATAGCTAGGATTAAGTAAAAATAACTCATAGCAACCAATCTACCTTCTTTAATTTTTTATTACTTACGACCGTTCGATATACTTAATATTCATGGTAATACGATTCCTGGTCACCTCATAATTAATGTAGCGGAAAAGTAATGACTACAGACAGTCCAAATCCGATCTCAAGACATTTAAAGATAAATAGGTAGATTAAGAGGTTTATGACTTAGTGTGAGTTAAATTTATTTGCATTCCAAGGACTGAAGTGTTAATTTTAGGACGTGTTGAAAACTAAGATGTAACAAGTAGTCGTGCTGCACTTGCGGGACAGACTTGACACAGCGACTAGCTGAGACAACTTCCCTTAATTTAGTTTTGGCAGTCTGAATAACGATGATAATTTTAATTAAAGTACTCGTTATTATGATATTGCTCGAGCTGAATTTCAATTTATTGGTTGGGAATGTTTGGACATAAATAAACGCGTAGTTAAATGTGGAATTTATTTAAAAGCTATTTTGTTGTGCCTTTATAAAATAGATGTAATTTTAGGAGTGAAAAACATGGAGAAAATGAGGTAAACTACTTCTGTAATAAATATACCTATCTCACGTTCCTAATTTCCAATAGGATATCTAAGTATAAGTACCTAGATATTACATTCACGAGGTAACAATATATTCAAACAATAATAGATAAAAAATCGCCTTAAATTATGATGTTTTAAACATTACTTACCCGCTATAATATTATATTCAAAGCAAATAACACAGCACTAAAAATCAATTGGTCATATATCATGGTTAATGAGATTACCTGAATTACCCATCTTCCTATCACATTTCTAGTTAGTCTGAAGTTACCTACCCCGCGCTAACTTTCTACTAAAATTTTGATCGTAAATCGCATTCCTGAAAGAATAACCGTCTTACGACGATGTTGACAACCTAGACACAATAAAAACTTAGTGTAACAAAGTGGAGATACTCATATATTTGATGAATGAACTTATTGTTGACATTGTGGGGGTTTATTGAATTACGTATTTGGCTCTCTCCCTTATAAACAGAGGGCTTAGCATGAACAGATTGACGTAAACGTACCACTATTGAATGATATACTATCAATTTCACACTACAAATTTACTAAATAAAGAAGAACGGTACGATAACGTCAATCTGTTTATACTAGGCCCTCTGGAGAAGACCCTTAATCATCGGATATTTGTCTACTTATTGCTTATATTCATTCACAGAGTTTATTGGATCATTTATTAAGTGTTAGGTAGTCAGTTTATGGTGGTTTTATGTTGTGCAAACATAAAATATTGGATAGCTTTTGTTATTTTTGACAAGCTTAAATCGTCAATGAATTAGCCTTATTACCTCAACGGTATAAAATATTTAATACCTCTTTAGCTATAGAAATGCTAGTAACGCATGAAAATTCGAGAGAAACAACAAATGGAGCGCGCGCAAATGAGGTTATTATTTCCAGTCTGAAACCTCACTACTAAAATTATAAAATATAACACTACTGACCAGACTTTTAAAAATGTAGGTAATATCATCATGTACATTATGAACAAACGTGATATCTCTTTAACCTTTCGACTTTTGTCCTCTTTAAAATTCTCTTTGCACACAGGCGACTATTATGTAAAATTGGCGCTTTAATCAAGTGCACTTATTTTCATGAATAGCCGACGTGCGTGGTGAACCAAAAACTTTTAGTATCTCGACAAGACTAGCGAAATAGAGAAAATTCAGTTGAAAGCGGACTCAGATAAAGGGGATTGTGCTAGGGTCGGAAGAATTTAAACGTACTTAGGAGATAAGCAGGCATTTTAAGATACGAATAGACAACTTAAACTAACGAAACTAAAACGTTCCGAAAATTTACTGAAAAACAACGTTATGATAGGTTAAATTATTTGGTAATTCTAAAGCCTATTTTTTACCCGGCTACGGCGAAGCCAAAAGGAAAGGTTATGGTTTTAACTTGCTATGTATGTATGTTTGTATTTACGCATGTTTTACTGTAGCGTCTAAACTACTCATCCGATTATTACCAGTTATGGTTGGGACTGGTATTGATTGGATCGACAATAGCGCTATATAAGTAGATTTATTAAGCGTTAGCCTGAAGTATCGGGAATGCAGCTCACTTAACACCATCTCCTTAGATTGTCTAATAACAGATAGATCAGAAACCATTAAAATAATACACGGTCATCAGTATATTGTTATCTTGTTTTTTTCGGTATGGAATTTAATATATCGCAGTACACGAAAATGTTTCTATAAATATGCCAAGTCGCGTAGCAGTTGGAAAAAACTGTGTAAAGCCTCTGTTGACGTCTAGTAATAAACTTAACTCGGGAAATTTAGCTGTGGCAATATCAACAAGGATGGAGCGACGAGAAGCAGATACAAGCACCATCATTACACCTAGCGCGGCCCAATAAGACGAACCCTCATAATTCTAACAACATTGTAACGAATAAACGTTTTTATTTTAATTATTTTTTCAGTGTGTATTTCCGCACAAGTCGATCCTCAGATATTGTATCGTTGTGTCTTATTTCTATAGACCTCTCTCGCCTCCAGTACTCCTGTCTCGCATACAGGACGCGAGAAAGGTCATAACAAGCTCTCCTCATATGTGCTTACTGGTTCAGGAGGCTTGATTTCTCACGGTCTAATCGATTATGATAAACTACTCATTAGATCTCCCTTGTGCCTGAATACTTCCACTTTTATAATGTATGTGTACATAAGGACCTAGCCAAGTGGCGAACGTTATGTTTCTATTTTCTTGTCGCAATCGAGAGCGCTTTGTTCTGACCACGTGACTTTTCATTGTAAAATGTCATTCTTGTGTCTGTCTGTCTGTTCGGTACAAAATTTGCTAACGATTTTCAACTAACTTCCCCTTAAGACTTGAAACCGTTAAGCTTTGACAATGCACTAATATGGTACCATAGCTGGTCTGATGTTGGAGCTGGAAGGTGGCTATAGGAACACGTCAATTATATTAATCAACTCCATCGTATTTGGGCTAGTTAGATTTTGGTTTGCTATTGGCGTTAATGACTGTAGAAAGTTCACTTGGGCACTGGCCCTGTTTCGTCTTTCTCTCTACAAACTCTTTCTACATGATACAAAGTAAGTTTCAGAATACTTACAATTAACACTAAGCTCTACAGTAGAGTCGAGTTGCTGGCCCTCGGGCATGGCCCTGTTCCACACGACGCAGCGGAACACCGCGCCGTCTTTGTCCCTCGTCGGCATCAGCGTGAGGGTCGCCACCGTCGTCTCCGCACGAGTCTTGGCGAGCGTCATCGTCGCTTCTAGCGGATATGTTAAACCTTCTCGATACCACCTGTTGGAGGTTTTACAAGATTAATTTATTTCTATATCATCACATCAAACCCCAAATTTCTTTCACACCACTTTAAATTATGGAAGTGTGTAAAGAAGTCGATATAAAACTAGGAAGACAAGAGTTAATATTCAGAACAAAATAACAAAGACCTCGATGTATCCGGGTCAGGAAATGTGTTATTAATATTCTATAAAGCGAATTATTAGTATACCCTTAATATAAAGATTACAATACAGCGGTATTGAGTCCTAGTTTTACAAAAATCGGTTTTAAATGACAGCGAGATAGTGTATACAACTGTAGATTATAAACAAGCCTACACTACACCAACTGCTGTGCAAGGCCTTTTCGCACATAATGAGGCGGGACAGAATAGGTCACACTCCACCCAGTGCGGATTGGTGGAGCTCAAGAAGTAGCTAAGGCAAGAACATACTATAGTACAAAGCATATATGCTCGTATACATAATTCATTCCAATCTGAAAATATCTACAATGTGCTTAAACTTAATAAAGTATATTGAGTTCTTAGATTAACGCGAATATTACACATGAAATAAAACTATTTTACGGATTTTATCGCGGTTTATTTTTTGCGTAGATCGGACCAACAACAACAAAAATAATTAAGAAGTTTGAGGGTACCCCGGAACAACTATGCCTTTTGGACGTCTAACACCTCAGTCCCTCCCGTGACCATGGGTGCTGCAAAGCACTCGAAACGTCGGGAACTAAAAATAAAAAATAAACCGCGATAAAATCTGTAAAATAGTTTTATTTCATTAATAAAGTATTTCATTAGTACATTTAAAAAATCTTCTTTAATAAAGCCGCGTATACTATGCGTAATTTAGTATAATAAAAATATAAATAAGGATATTGTCGAAACCTAATAAAATTCTCATAGATATACATATTTATTTTCAAATCCAGCTCGAAACGTTAATATGGTTTTTCAAGAGAAACTATATTTTCTGACAGAAATCTGAACCTATATTTTATGTCTCGTATATATATAAAAGGAATCTAGAAAGAAATAACGGCATACTTATATAGGTTATGTGTAAGTGGCATAGCGAAAAGGCCATGGTGAATAAAAGTAACGAATTCATATTTACTGAAAGTACGTAGTAGAGTGAGTGAAATACTAACGTATCTTTACAAGCTTTTATTTAGCTTGCAATGTTTGTTAGTTCGTTTGTGAGTTAGGTCGTTGGTTTAGGTCAAATCTGACAAGATGAATAAAAACCACTTCCTTTCCTACGGATACTATGGAGTTGTAATTTGACATGTTGTTTCAGTTACGATGACAATGCATTTTAATGGTAAGCATGACATGATTGTACGCCCAAGATTGGCTCAGACTAAGGAATTCCTCAACGGTCAACAGGATAGACACAAAATTTTGTATATAAATTTAATATTGATTGGTCATTTTAAATTGCACAATTACTTGCTACATAAAAACTTCTTCATAAAATGTATTTTTAAAATATAAATATTCAGTATTATGCTACATATTTGAACGTGGTAATTTAATACTAGCTGTCCGCCCCGGCTTCGCACGGGTTTACTAATGATTTCTTCATAAGACCAAATGTTTCCTTTACAGTACGACCATGAGTGCTATAAACTACGATTTTTGAAAATAGCAGGTATAATATAACTATTACCTTTTATCCTATTTTTTCAGAACAACAATTTTTGTTCGGATGTAGATAGAACTATATAAGAAACTGAACAATTAAATGTCAATTCTGTCAATAATTTTTAAAGATCTCCCTACCAGGTACTATACTATATCTATGCTCTCTACTGTCATCTGTCTCACTCACAATTTTTTTAAATATAGATTTTTTAACGTAAAAGTTTCCCGTTTCCGTAAAATTTTTCAACTATTTTCTTTCATCCAAACCTTGTCCTGGCAATAACAAACACAAACAAGAGTTAGCCACGTAGGTGCAACCGTTCTGAAGTGATGCGCTTACATACATTCGGCAATTGATTTTTATTTATATATATAGATATTATTTTAAGAACAGCATAGACTTTAACCTTCACGATTAAATTGTCTTAGGAGTTTTGCAGTTATAATGACACCGTCACGCCTATATTCCCCAGAGGGGGTGGCAGAGGTGTACTGAGTACACCTACGTTTCGCTGACGATGTTAGGTCCCTTGTAATAGGGGGCGAGCCTATTGCCATATACCGGGCACAATTCCAGACTCTGGACTCATACTGGGAATTTTTCGTTAGAATAACTACATTTGTCCGACCTAGGATTTGAACCCAGGACCTCGTGATCACAAAGCGATGCGCTTTGCAGACCAACGAGGCAGTCAATGTATAATATATAATAATATGTACATATGTTACACTAAAGTAAATTTCAAATATCTGTAATTAACCAAAATGATCTTATACAATGTTATATTTTTATTCTATCATGGAGGTTTCATCGTAACTTCAAAAGGTCATTGTTCTGCACCCATACATGATTTGTCCCAGAACCAACAGCAATGGATACATACTTGTATGATTTTAAATCACCCATAAATTCTCTTAAGGCGTTAAATATTAAACGGACAAGCGGGGGAATCGCAATATTGCACAAAAAATATTAGATTATGAGGTTATAATTCAGTAGCCATTATTATATATGAGGTTATATTGTGTATGTTGTCATTTAGTAAAGATGTCGGCGACTTCGATATACGTTTTAGATTGAAAATGACGGACGATTTAGCGTAGTGGTTAAGAGCTTGAGCGGCTCCGCCCACTGTGTCGAATAGTCGCGGGTTCGATTCCTGCACGGGACAAATCTTTGTGTGATCAACAATTATTTGTTCCGGTCTGGGTATTTGTTTGTAAATTTTCATGTTTGTAAACGCACCCACGACACAGGAATAAATACTAGTGTGGGGTTACGTTTTTATATAAAAAAAAAAAAAAACTTACAATTCTTTGAAATATTCGTTTTAGATTGAAAATTGTCCGTGAGATACGGATATTTGCCATTATTTTAATAAAATAAGTAAATAATGATGGCATGGGTCAATATGCCCTCAAAATATTTCGTGTAACGCGACCGATTGTACAATTATATGCGCATACAAAACACCGGCTCTCCGTCGCATGTATCAGAACCACGCGTTTAGGTCAGATCCCACTCAGAATAGAATTTAAAATTTAAACGGTAGTAGGTAGGTACCAAATAGATAGGCCTAAGTCTCGCATTCCGCAAACCATGTTTACGTAAATTCTAGTGTGTCAGTGTAGCTCTCATGATTTTCTTGTTTATTTAGCGTGGTTGTACCAGCTTGGGATTATATTGATACTGCTACTTATGGGACTTATAATGAGAAGACTATGACTGTTACTGGTATTTATATTCACTTTACTTTTGTAGTTTAAGTCATAGCAGCTGATTTAAGACTCTTCGAATCTTCAATCACTTTGGTTGTATTTAATTCCTCCCCTGAAGTCAAACGTGAATGCCCTAAGCACCCTTTAGTACTACTATTACGATATATTTTATTTGATACCTGCGTCATTTTAGAATATTACAAACATAACTAGAATTGTTAATGCGATCCTCGAAGCCTGTTAATACCGGGGCCGCAGTCCGTAACAAAGCCACATCTATTTGGCAAGTTGGGACAAGAATGGGTACAGCATAGGTGTAAGTTATGAACTTGGAGCGGTTAAATTTATGATTTAAATTCGTAATTCGGTTTTAATTAAATTAACGACCTAGCAGTACATTAAGTATGTGTGCGAAACCTGGGTATTGTTACGTGTTAGCACCGGCGTCTCATAGCCCATGTATCCGAGGCACACGGCCCGGTAACCTTATGTATGCCGAGTTTTTGTAGCGTGTATCCAGACACCTTATTTTCATCCGGCCCGGAAGCCGAGCTTTTTATGCAAACTAATGCAAGCTCAGCGACAACAGTGTAGCACGTGCACGAGCGCTGTTTTTAAATATTCCGAATGGAGTACTGTGTAGTCGTGCGCTATTCCCACATTATTTGTACTGAGCGTAATGAGTGCGGCGCGGGCGGCGGCGGTCATTTCGACGACCGTCCGCCCGCCGGGTACCGTATCCCAGCTTTTCCACCTCGACTGTAATTGAATCCGAGTCACTGCCTACATGAAATTTATCACCACATTTATCAGCTTTTTATCTCCTCGTACGCCGTTCTTATTGCGTTAGGTAAAAGCCAATTACGATTCGGTACGAAACCCCGCAAAGTGGATAGGGATTAGTACTCGCTTAACCAGTATTTCCGAGAGTTGGGTCAAGTCTTGCCAGTTGTGCTAAACACAATACGAGCGCTGTCTTAAACCCGGCTGCTCGCATTTTGTTCCATAACATTAGTGAAATTTTTGCGACCTGTAAATGCCATATTTCCGTTGTTCCTGTAAAAGTGTGAAAGAATAATTAAAAAGCCAGAAGGATATCGTGACTAATATTCGGAAGCGAACGCACGGAATTACTACGAATGACTTTTTACACCTCCGGGAGTAACAATAAAGATAATATGTGAAGGAATTTCGCTGTTTGCTAATGTCACATTTATCGCAATAATGCGTACCACCGATCACAGATCTAATCGGGACAGCCCATACAGAGAACTGTGTAATCATTTAATGTAATTACAATTTAGGTCTTCCTTTGGCTCGTTAGGTTACAATAAATACAGTTAGTTTATTCTCTTCTATTTAGAAATTAAAAATTAAAAAAGAGTTACGAATTACTACGGAGAGTAGGTACTCTCCGTGCTTTAGGAGAAATATTACAATTAAAATTACATACATATTTCATTTAGAACATCATGAATTAGTTTTAAAATATGTCACGCTTTCGTATCAACGTGGTACATACTGCAAAGACTTGCGTAGTCAATTTCACTTAATTCGTTGTTTTTAGGGTTGAATTGCTAGTGTTGTAAAAATGAGCGCTGACGTCGAGCGTTTAGCGCTGAGTCCACGCTCACGAGCGTTGAAACACGTAGAAGACGCGAGCGTTTTAAGCGCCGACTCTAACTGTTATACAACACTATAAATTGCGAATGGTAAGAACGTGACCCGATTATTTATGCAATTATTTTAATCATAATATGTTTAATTAAAAAAACGATTATTATATTATAAAACAAAAGGTAGCGACAAGCTCGCGTGTTTTAAGAGACACCTTACCTAAGAGACTACCTACATTTTTTTGAAAGAAATTTTGCTTTGGTCATGCATAATATATTCCTATATTCCTTTTGTTTCAAAGGTTGTCTTAGTAATAACCTAAACGTAGAAGATACTCTATCTAGATACAATTGGCACATACTATTCTGAGTAATATATGTAGATACATATAAGTACTAATGCATTATCGTTTATTTATTAAAAGGAGCTCATGTGCAACGGGATATATGTATTCACCTCTCGAGACGACACAGAAATAATTCCTAGTGTGGGGTGTGGGTTTTTAAAGTGAAACTTTTATTAGATCGTCTCAAACTTTTTGGTCTGTGTGTTGCATGTCGCGTGACGGTCGGCCGCAGAGTAGGGATAAAGTGAAAGGCGCTCGCCAGAGCAGCCAAGGCCAATATGTTTCACATTTACCGTGGTTTCATAAAACCACACAAGGATTTTTGTTTTTTAAATACCGCAATTTTAATATGTTTACTAATGAAAAATGGCTTACATTTGAATGTGAAGCAAACCAAAATTATGGTTTTTGAACGGGAAGAAACCAGAACGAATGCAAGGATTGTGGTTGGGAACGATGTGCTGGAGCAAGTGAGTGAGTTTGTATATCTTGGATGCGCATTCAGTAAGGATGGAAAATACACCGCTGACATAGAGAGAAGAGTGAGTGCAGGGAACAGAGTGAATGGCGCGATGGGAAAGCTATTTGGGAGCCGGCACTTAAGCCGAAAGGCGCAGCTGGCCATACATAATGGAGTGCTTGTCCCAACGCTGTTATATGGCAGCGAGAGCTGGGTATGTAAGAAGGAGAATGAAAGTAGGATAAATGCGGTGGAAATGCGAGCTCTGCGGAAGATGTGCGGAGTGAAGCTGACCGACCATATTCGCAACAGCGTAGTAAGAAAGCAAATAGGTATGAAAGAGAATATCGGTGTAAAGATGAGAAAGGGTATGCTCCGTTGGTTCGGGCATATAGAAAGAATGTCCGAAGAAAGAATGACAAAACTGATATACAATGCGAAAGTGGAAGGATGTAGGTACCGGGGAAGACCTAGACTATCTTACCATGACCAAATAGACCGGGTCTTATCTGAAGGACAAATCAGGAGTCTTCGTAACCGGCGAGCGTGTATGAGACGAACTATGAGAGTAGAGGAAGCCAGAGAGGTATGTAAGGAAAGAGCCTGTTGGAACTCTGTACTGTCTGCCTACCCTGCAAGGGATCTGGCGTGGCGTGGCTGGGATATTTTTTTTACCATTTGTAACCGTAAGGCAAAAATATAATACTCTACAAAAGTATGTTAGACAACTTCTTAGGTCACATTAAATTAATAAAATAATATTAGCCCTGTTAAGGAACTGTCCCATCGTTGGGCATGGGCCTCGTCTCAAACTGAGAGGGTTCAGGCCATAGTCCACCGCGCTGGCCCAGTGCGGGTTGGCAAACTTCACACACCTTCGAGAAACTCTTAGGCATGCAGCTTTCCTCACGATGTTTTCCTTCACCGTTAAAGCAAGTGATAGTTTATTTTTAATACGCACATGCTTTCGAAAAGACAGAGGTGCGTGCCTGGGTTTGTACCCGAGACCTCTGACTTTGCAGTCCAACGGTCTAACCACTAGGCTATAACTGCTAATCTTAAATTAAAATTCTTCCGTTTTAAAAATTTTATGCCTATTTAATACATACTTGAAATGTTACTAAAGAAGTAGTGGTTAACTTTAATGCACTATACTATATTACGAACCTGCTTCCATACTTTCATAAACATCTTTTATGAGAAAATATCTAAGAAGACTTCACTTGAAGAAGAACTGAAAGCTGTAGCAAGCACTCCGTCTGTACGTAGCTACCTTTTATGTATGTTTTACCATACCACAAACTAATGAGAGGATTTTCTTTCCAGGTTCCTGATTTCTTAATTCTTATCATTGCAAGCTAGGTCAGTAGGTCATTCGTACATTTCACCCCCGGGGTTCAACTCCGAACATTCGTCAACTCGTAGGACTCCTGTCACTGTATTTGTAAAAGTAAGACATTCGGATATTTAATCTATCTTCTTCGCATTAGACGATTTCGCGGCCTGTTCAACATACATACTCATGCATGAAATTACGTAGCTCTTTTTGTATTTATTTCATATACCAGATCGTTTTCTCACGTCTACGGTACACCTCTTACCCACCTTCGCCGTAAGGCCGATCCCGACCGGTACAAAACGGAATTGAAGTTATCTTTTAGGATAAGACCTCCGAAATATCCTGCCTCCGCCAATGACAAAATCCGGGGTGTTAAACGTTATTAACGTGTTGGATATTTTTTACCCTCCTTTAATTTACTTATATTGGTAAGTTCTATCTATATCTCTATCGATATCATCACGCCAGATCCCTTGCGGGGTAGGCAGAGAGTACAGAGTTCCAACAGGTTCTTTCCTTACATACCTCTCTGGCTTCCTCCACTCTCATAGTTCGTCTCATACACGCTCGCCGGTTACGGAGACTCTTGACTTGTCCTTCAGATAAGACTCGGTCTATTTGGTCATGGTAAGATAGTTTAGGTCTTCGCGGTATCTACATCATTCCACTTTCACATTGTATATCTGTTTTGTCTATCTTTCTTCTGACATTCTTTGTTTATGCCCGAACCAACGGAGCATACCCTTTCTCATCTTTACACCGATACTATTTTTAAGCCCGCCCCCAAGTAACTCTCCCATGGTGATGGTTCAACCATTCACTCTGTTCCCTACACTCACTCTTCTCTCTATGTCAGCGGTGTATTTTCCATCCTTACTTATCCAATATATACAAACTCATTCACTTGCTTCAGCACATCGTTATTGGTAAGTTAAGAGTATTATTTCTAACCCATCGCGTGCTTAGCATGCAAACTCCTTGTATTTTCCATGAATATTAATTATTTTTACTAGGGTTGGCAGATGTCCGATATTTACCCCGAGAGAATGGTTGTTAGTTGAATATCTTGTCAGGGTAGAGAAATAAAAAATAATAAGGGATTTTTCGGACCCCGCAACGTTCAGCTTACGTGAGTCATAACACAAAAAGCTTCTAGCGGGATGGACTAGGATTTTCGTCTTGAAGCGATCTGGGATATCGGTTATATGAAAATTAAAAAGCTTTCTTAACAATTTTATGGTAGAGTACTTCTGTACACAAGAACTGGTATAATAAGGGTTCGTCGAAAAACAAAATGCTCGTAGATATATTCTAGTGTTTGTTATAAATAAATGTAATTTCGTTTCGCCCTGAACGCTAAAACCAGTAGACATTTAATTTTCTTGAAGATCGTAGCATTTCTTGAAGATCGCAATGTTAGAGAATTCTTCAACAGCACCGGAGATCCTGCAGCAATACGCGGACGTAATTTATAAGGGGTATGCAATTTGAACTGCAATTCGCTACAAAGGGGTTGTATAAAAGACCTAAATAAATAATGTAAGGATTGTGGTTGGTAACGATGTGCTGGATGTGGCTGACAAGTGAATGAGTTTGTATATCTTGGATGCGCCTTCTGTAAGGATGGGAAATACACCGCTGACATAGAGAGAAGAGTGGGTGCAGGGAACAGAGTGAATGGTGCGATGGGAAAGCTACTCGGGAGCCGGCACTTAAGCCATAAGGCGCAGCTGGCCATACATAACGGAGTTCTTGTCCCAACGCTGTTATATGGTAGTGAGAGCTGGGTATGTAAGAAGGAGAATGAAAGTAGGATAAATGCGGTAGAAATGCGAGCTCTGCGGAAGATGTGCGGAGTGAAGCTGACCGACCGCATTAGCAACAGCGTAGTAAGACAGCGAGTAGGTATGAAAGATAGTATTCTCTTCTCTGTGTAGGTATGAAAGATAGTATTCTTTCCTCTGGCATTCTTTCTATATAGAAAGAATGCCAGAGGAAAGAATGACAAAAAAGATATACAATGTGAAAGTGGAAGGATGCAGGTACCGGGGAAGACCTAGACTATCTTACCACGACCAAATAAACCGAGTCTTATCTGATGGAAAAGTCAAGAGTCTCCGTAACCGGCGAGCGTGTATGAGACGAACTATGAGAGTCGAGGAAGCCAGAGAGGTATGTAAGGAAAGAACCTGTTGGAACTCTGTACTCTCTGCCTACCCCGCAAGGGATCTGGCGTGAGGTTATAGATAGATAGATAGATAGACCTAAATTACGACTTTCTTAAGAATGATGTAGGTAAGTAATGTTATGTCCACGAATTTGTAAACCGCTAGTGAAATTGCTCATAAATCTTTCGCGTTGACTGGGGACTTGACTTAAGCAGGTATAAGACTGAAGTAAATTACTAAGTTCACAGAATATGCCAGCCTACGCTAATTAATAAAATAATAAATCAGTTAGTACTGTCTCACTGATGAGGCCTTCTCTCATAATTCTAGGTAAGAGAGATTACGCAAACTCTGCTGTTGGAACTTATCAAGCCCTATAAGGTATCCCACTCGACTTGCCCACTACCACATTAAGCCCTCATTCACGCGAGCGCTTGCAAAAGTTAAAACATATAATAGACAGAATCATAAGAACAAGTTATCTACAACAACATTAAATCTAGAAGGCGCCGTTAAGCCTGTCTTCATATCGGAAAGTCTGGCTTACAAAACCAAACGACTCTATTTTGCAGCTAGAAGCTATGCATATGCCAATAAATTCTCTTTCTGCTGGACAGCTCACGGAAGAGTGTACATAAAAAAGAAAGAGGGTGAATCATCAATTCGCGTGGATTCTGAAACTACTCTCGCAAATTTAAACAAACCAATCTGAGTAGTTCATCATCATCATCATCATCAGCCCGTGTCAGTGCACTGCTGGACGTAGGCCTCTCCCATGGCACGCCACTGAGCTCGATCTTCAGCTCTCCTTCTCCAATCGCTGCCCGCTGCCTTACGAATATCGTCGCCCCACCTAGCTACAGGGCGCCCTATACTACGTTTGCTGACACGCGGTCTCCACTCAAGAACCAGTCTGCCCCAACGGCCATCGGTTCTGCGGCATATGTAACCTGCCCACTGCCACTTCAGCTTGCTAATTCGCTGAGCTATGTCGGTAACCTTGGTTCTCTGACTAATAACTTCATTCCGGATTCGATCCCTAAGAGAAACTCCGAGCATAGCTCTTTCCATAGCTCGCTGAGCGACCTTGAACTGGTGGACAAGCCGCACAGTGAGTGGCCACGTTTCGGCTCCGTATGTCATTACAGGTAGGACGCACTGATTAAAAACTTTCGTTATTAGGCATTGGGGTATGGGCGATAAAAAGACTCGACTGACTAGTTATAATTAGTTTATTATTATTAATCTTTTGTGCTATTAGATACCATCGTTACCTTAAATACCGTTACCTTAAATTAATTAGGATGCGAGGATAGCGTAAGCTTTGATTGGAAGTGGACGTGTTTCAAAATTTTCGTAAAAATATTTAAATTAAAATAAAAGTGTGTCAAGTGTGTGTGTGTGTGTGTGTGTGAATGATGTACGCTGTTGGCCGCGAGGCCTTTACAGCTTCACCGGACTTAAAGGCGAGCGTGCAACCACTACGCTCTAGCCAGCCAGAAGGGCAAGAGGCGACATACTCGAGGGCGCCTCTTCGAGGCGCCCTCGGTTGGGACAGTCGCTGTAGGGGGACGGGTGCACTACTAAGTGCACCGGTCAACCGCCGGCTATGGGAGGGGATCTACTACTACCCGTATTCTGAGCGGAAAGAAGGGATGACAAAGCATCGGGGGGGGTCGGTGAGAACATGTCGCGGCCGGCGGTGGCGGCAGGGGTCGGGGGGGAGATAGTAGTCGGCGGTGGCTACGATTAACGGATTCGCATGGGTAGATGCGTTCGCGAAGTGACGTGTTGACGCCTTTTTAATAAAGGCGCGAATAGGTTCGAGACCTAGATCGGAGTGGAGATCGACGTTCCGTACGAACCAGGGGGCTCCTACGGCTTTACGGAGGAAGCGGTTTTGAACCACTTGGAGTTTATCGATGTGAGAGGGGGCCGAATGCCCGAACACAACACACGCATAAGTCATGATGGGTCGAACGCAAGTTTTGTAAAGTGTCACCTTATTTCTAAGGGACATTTTACTCCGCTTGCAGATTAACGAATGGAGACGACCGAGCACAAATGATGCTCGGTGACGGACCCGCTTGATGTGCGGGCCGAAGGACATGGTACTGTTTAGGGTGACCCCTAGATATTTGACCTCTTTGACCCAGGGAATGGGTCGGTCGAACATGGTCACTTGGCCGAGATTACTTCTAGGGCGGCGCAGGGAGTGGCGCGGGGTGGCACCTCTGGAGAAGAACACCGCAGCGCTCTTGTCCGGGTTCACCTCAATACGCCACTTCCTGAACCAATTCCCTAGGGAATTGGCGGATGCCTGAAGGTGTCTGGTAATGAAACCCTTATTCCTATGCGAGACGTAGAGAGCGGTATCATCCGCGAATACGGCTAGATGCGCCTTACTCGAACGAGGAATGTCGTTCGTGTAAAGGCTAAACAGGAGCGGAGAGAGAACTGAGCCCTGTGGGACTCCAGCACTGATGGAGTGGGAAGTGGAGCGCGTCATTTCGATGCGATAACGGAAGGCGCGATTCGACAAGAAGTCTCGTAAGATGAGCACGAGTCTGTCCGGCACACCCAATTGGTAGAGCTTGTAGATCAAGCCGTTGTGCCAGACTTTGTCGAATGCCTTCGCGACATCTAGGAAGAGGGCGCCCGTGTAGATGGGTTTGGGTCTATTGAGACCGGAGAGGATGTGCTCCGTGATGCGGTGCACTTGGTGGACGCAAGAGTGTTTGGCTCGAAAGCCAAACTGCTCGTCGATAAGGATACCCCTGGATGTTACGAAGTCTTTGAGCCTCGCCAGAAGTAGGCGCTCGTATATCTTGGCCAGGGAGTTGAGGAGACTGATAGGGCGGTAGCTCGCGGGGAGATAGTGTGTCAAGTCATAGTAATTCTTAAAACCTAGTTTTAAAACTTAATATCTAATATACCAAGCGCTATTAGTTACAACGTTGTGTTCCTGTATAATTACGTGGTGCTTCACATCAGCGGATACGCAGACCCCTTCACCCCCTCGAGTAAAGAGAGCCGCTGCTATTTTTTATCTCCCTCGCAGCCACACGAATAACGCGCAGCGCAGTACTATGAGTCTACAGAGAACTCCGCCCGGTACGCCATTAATAAGCGACAGCGGGAATGCTAGCGGATCCGTGCCAAATTTATCTACCTACGGCGAAAAAGACGCATACATTAACATCAATCCGAGAAAACGGAGGGAGCGAACTGAAATACGCGAATACCAAATGGATTTTGAAAGTTTTCGTACAGACATAAAGAAGTTCTTAGAAGACTTTGGGAAGACCCAGAATGACAACCTAACTTACATACGAGAAGAAATAACTGAGATTAAAAATGAAATTATAACGATAAAATCAACAACAAAAGAATTTTCACATCAAATTCAGCAGATAAATAACGAAATAGAAACTATTAAATCGAACAATGTCATAACTAATGATAAATTTCAACAAATCGATAGCGAGATATCTCAAATAAAAAATCGACAAAACAATGAAAGTGAAATATTCCAACCGCCTTTTCTAATACACGAAAACCTCCTCCTTGAGCTAAAGGATCGATCCGACCGTGAGAAAAACATTATAATTGCGGGTATAACGGAGAAAAATGACAAAAACTTCAAATCTAGACAAATGTATGATGCTGAGCAAGTCATGAATATAATGACATTATTGTATGAAGACTGCCCCAAGCTAATACAAACGATGAGGCTGGGTAAATATACTCCTAACAAAAATAGGCCTATAAAAGTTTGTTTTAACAGTACTGATACCCCAAAGTACCTACTACGAAATAAAACAAAGTTACCCGAGAATATAAAAATTTATTCCGATCAAACCCCCTCACAAAAGCGATATTTACAATCTTTGAAGGATGAGCTGAATAATCGTAAAGAAAATGGTGAAAACGATATTATTATTAAATATATAAAGGGAATACCTAAAATCGTCTCGGAAAAATACCAAGAAAAAAATGTGTAACGGTCTCATTACAGAAAGAATCACATACTGATAAGTCAAGTAGATTAAGTCATCACACAGTGAAAACATATAAAGACATACCGTTACACCCGTCTTCGTTGAGGTTCTTTTACGCTAATCTACGTAGTATTCGTACGGCTGGCAAATTTGACGAGATAAGATGCATCATAGAAACGATGCCAAAGACTATACATATAATTATATTTACAGAGACATGGATCACCTCAGAAGACGATGCTAGATTATATCAATTACCTAATTATACGCATGTGTACAACTATAGATCAAATAGTAGGGGCGGTGGTGTATCCATTTATGTTCATAGCAGTATTATATATGAAGTAACAGAAGAATTGTGTGAAAACGGAAATCATTACATATGGATATATATAGATAAACTATCATTGAATATCGGTGCAGTATATAAACCCGGAGACTCGAATTTAAACAATTTCTTGGAGACATATTGTTTGCAGTTGGAACGGCGGAAAAGAACTGTTGTTTTCGGAGATTTTAATATAGATTTGCTCAGCACGAACAGTAACGTATCCCAATATTTGAATCAACTAGCAGAAGCCGGATACGAGATTGTGAATAAAATCAATAGTCTATATGGTACTCGTGAAACCAGTTCCACAAATACTATATTGGATCATGTATGCACCAATGTGGACAATCATTCATTTAGCATGTCAATAGTTGAATCAAGCCTATCGGATCACAAACAGATATTTCTTGAAATAGGCAGTTTGGCACCAGAGATAAATAAAAGAATACATTATAAAGCAATCGATTACAAAAATCTATACAGTAAAGCGTCACAGGAAATTTACAAGAATGATAATAATGATTATAACTACTTAGAAAGGTTTATATTAAATCAGTTAGCAAAGAATAGAATGGACAAGACAAAAGTTTTAAACCCACCTCAGAAGGACTGGATAAACAAAAATATTATTAATTCAATAAACATAAGGAACAGTTTATGGCAGCAGACTAAAAGTGACCCGAACAACGAAAACTTACAAAAGATTTTTCGTAAAGAACAAGACAGAGTGAAAAACATGATTAAGACTCAAAAGGAAAACTACTATCATACATTATTTCGTAACAGTAGTAATCAACCAAAGAAACTTTGGGATGTTATAAATAGCTTAGCGTTAAATAAGGTGAAGGAATGCTGTGCTCCTCCCAAGCTAGTGACAAATTCTGGACTAATTAAGGAAGGTAACGCAATTTGTGATTCATTTAACTCATTTTTTTCAACAATCGGCGCAGACTTAGCAAATAAAATACCTGAGACAAACCACACAAATACAGGTAACATATTAATGTATGATCATAATGACACACATACCGTGACTTTAAGTCAGTTTACACCCTGTAGTTCAGACGAAATATCAAAAATAATCGACAACTTAGATAGTAACAGTAGTACCGGCCTGGATGGCATTAGTACCAAAACGATAAAATGTCTAAAAAATATAATCATTGAAAGATTAACTAATTGTATTAATACGTGTTTATCATGCGGCATTTTCCCCGACACACTAAAGATAGCCAAGGTCAGTCCTATTTACAAATCCGGGAGTAGAACGGATCCAAGTAATTATAGGCCGGTATCAGTTTTGCCGATTATGTCGAAAATATTCGAGCGAGTGTTATACAACCGTTTATACAACTATTTATTCAAAAAAAAATCCTAATTGATCAACAATATGCTTTTCGTCCTCAATCGAGCACCGTCACAGCGGCAGTAGACATAGTAACAAAAATCAAAACTCATATCGATCAAAAGGACTTCGTTTTAGGGATCTTTATCGATCTGAGAAAAGCCTTTGATACAGTAAGTCACCCAAAGCTATTACAGAAGTTAGAGAACATAGGCATTACAGGCACAGCGCTTAATTTTTTTAAATCTTATTTGCAAAATAGGCGTCAAGTGGTAAAAATAGATAATTTCACTAGTTCTGCACAAAATGTAACATACGGTATACAACAAGGCTCAATTATCGGTCCCTTAATGTTTTAAATCTATATTAATAATATTAGTAATATAGGACTAACCGGGCATTTAACATTATATGCGGACGATACATCCATTTTTTACTTTGGTAAATCCATTCATAATATTATAACCGACGCTCAAAAAGACCTCGATATACTCAATGAATGGTTAAAATATAATTTACTCACTGTCAATACATCCAAAACTTCATTCATGATATTTTCAGCGAAAAATAAACGTATCCCAAATTTTACCCCGCTTACTATCAATAACGACAAAATACAACGTTCTTATCTGGAAAAGTGCCTCGGGCTATGGATAGATGATAAACTAACTTGGAAGGCACACATTGAACATACCAGAACTAAACTAATGCCAATACTAGGAGCATTACGTAAAATAGCAAATTGCATACCAAATAAAGTACGCAATATTATCTATAACTCCTTAGTGAAATCGCATCTAGAATACTTAATAGAAGTGTGGGGGTCGGCTGCCACGACTAACCTTAACAGATTGCAAAGAATGCAAAATAAAATCATTAAGATATTATTCCAATATCACTATCTTACTCCTACAAAAGAATTGTATCAAAAAACCAAATTATTAACTGTCACTCAACTTTATATATATTACACTTGCATTCTAATAAAAAAGATTACTACAAACTCCATACAATCTAATATACAGCTCCATAAAAAAGTTATCACACATAATTTGAGAAACAGAAATAAACTTGCGCTTATAAATATACGAACTAATTACGGAAAGAAATCAATAATGTTTGAAGGAGTACAGCTGTATAATACCCTACCAAACGATATAAAGGATTGCAATGATATTAAGACATACAAAAGGAAACTTAAAACATACGTCCAGACTCTTTGAATAACTCAAGTAACCTTATTTAACGCTAACACAGAAAAATCAGTACCTATTTATGAAATTTGTATCTTATTATAAAAGAACTTAATGTTTTTATGAGAATAAATTCTTTAAACCCAATTAATGATAGAGAATTGTTATTGTTTTTATTTTCATTAATATTTTTTCACATTATTTCTGTTTATGCATGCAAATTTTTAACTAGTAATTTAGATTATTTAATTTTTAACTTTACACATTATTATAATTATACACAAATTACACCACTTTACTACCAAATACTACATAGCCAAGTTCAACTATATATATATACAACCACGACTACTACATGTTTGACTAAATTATTTCATTGGAATATTTATTATAATAACACCGATAAAATAATTATACATAGAGTACTTACCCACATGTTCTGTATTTCTACATACCTAAGATTTAAGATCCTTTATACAGTTTTCGTTAAAATTCGATAGTAATCTGTTCAATGACCTAGACTGTATCACTTCGGCAGAAAGCTGCGTATGCAACATTGAAGAATGTCACAAATCCATGTACAATGATAAAAGGTCCATAAATATCATTACGCAAAATATACGTAGCTTAAAACGCAATATCGATAATTTTCTAGCTGTCATAAGTGGTTCATACGTTGACTGGGACCTGATTATCCTCATAGAATGCTGGTTGCCTGTCAATCCAGTTATTCCTACCCTGCAGGGCTATAACTATGAATATACAAAAATAACCAAACTCAAAATGAAGGCGTTACTTTCTATTACAAACCCACCCAAAGGTATAGTATTTCTGAGCCACATATATTTGATGCCAATTGTTTACTGATTAAAGTGGATTTGAATACGGCTGTTATTGCAATTTATAGATCACCTAAAGTAAATAACATAAGTAGATTCTTGGAAACTTTGGACGGGTTGTTACTATCACTGAGCTCTTACAAAAATATTATATTGACTGGAGATAGGAACATTGACATAGCACAAACATCTAGTGACACCAGATCAGAAAACTACCTCAACCTTTTAGCATCTCATGGAATGTTACCAGCTTTTAATTTAGCCACACGTATTTTGTCTTGTTTAGACCTTAATCCTTAAAAATAGATTTAAGGCTAAATGCTACGTTGCTCCTACCACTGTTACATATCACTATAGCATAATTCTAAACCTAAAATGTTATCTAAGTAATTATGATCATTATAAAATAATTGACAACATTGACCACGTAGCCCTTGACGCACTGATTAAAGATTTTGATTTTATCCCTACTTTCTCTCTGAACAATCCTAATGAAGGAGTTTCATTTTTAATTACCTCTTTGAAAAACTTACTCATTCAATGTAGCTCCAAACGGCTAATCTCAAGAAGGAGAAGAATTATTAAACCTTGGGTGACACCAGGCATCCTAAGATATATAAAAAATAGGGATAAGCTACATCTAAAATCAAAAAGACACCGCCAGTATGAAAGAGAAGAATTAGGTAAAGCAAAACATAATCCAAAAAAACTATGGCACATTATTAAAAATATAACGAACACACAACAAACAAAGCAATCGGCTACTGAACTTATATCTCACGATGACCCACAATAGTATGTAAATAATATAAACAAATATTTCGTCAATGTAGGCAAAACTTTAGCAGAATCATTGAAAAATAAAGCTGCGCAATAACCCCCTCTTGTTCCCGCTTAATCTTGGACTCGTGTGTTATGTTTTCCACGGATGAAAAGGAAGTAAAATCACTGATAAGTAACATGAGGTCCAGCTGTTCTGTGGGGCGAGATGGTTTGTCTTGCGCATTAATAAAAAAACATCTGGATACTCTTGTGAGGCCCCTCACTCATATATGTAATCTTTGCCTTGATACTGGCATCTTTCCAGATGATTTTAAGCATTCAGTAATCCTTCCAATACATAAGGGTGGTGGTAGAGAATGTGTGTCCAATTATCGTCCCATCTCCATTTTACCATCGTTTTCTAAAATACTAGAAAAGATTATAATTATTTTTTTTTTTGAACGTTGCCCCACACTAGGATTTATTCCTGTGTCGTGGGTGCGTTTACAAACATGAAAATTCACATACACAAATACCCAGTCCGGAACAAATAATTGTGGATCACACAAAGATTTGTCCCGTGCGGGACTCGAACCCGCGACTATTAGACGCAGTGGGCAGAGCGGCTTAAGCTCTTAACCAGGAGAGGAGGAAGTGCTATTCGGGTCCAACGGCTTAACGTGCCTTTTTGAGCATAAAGAAGCTTGAAAATGGAATTGCCAACGGTGACCCATCCCAGACTGTCCAAGATTAACGCTGATTTACCGTGATTATCTTGACTTTTCTAAGAGCGCTTCGAACACACTAATTGTGGTAGGTGGTATAATTTTATAATCTTAAACTGAATATACCTAACCGTATTTGTCACAAACAGCTTAAGTCGGATATAGGTAGAGAAACTTACTGGCAATTAGTCTCCAGGGGTATGTTTCCGATGGTGACGTTGTCGTGTCCGCTGGCAGTACTCCTGACCGTGTACGTGAGGGACTCTCCGGTGAGGGGCTCCAGGGCGAACTAACACTGCGTCGTGACGTTGTCGCCCTCCCTTGCGTCGTGTTGCTCGTCGTCGCCGCGTACCATGCACCATACTACAGGAGAAAATACGTATATTGTAGAAAACAGATTATTACTTTAACCTAAATTCAGTGTATTTGCAGAGGCGTGGGCAGAGTACAGAAAAACGCTTGCGTCTTCTACGTGCTTCAACGCTCGGAAGCGTCAACTCAACGCTAATCGCTCGACTTCAGCGCTCATTTTTACAACACTAGTATCAATAGAGCAAAGTACAGTACAATATGAAATACATATTTGTCCTTAAGAAAAAGGCTATTCCTGTAATTTAGAATTCAGCTTCGACAGCTTCTCGTAGAGAAAAATTCAAAGAAATTACTTAAAAAGAATATCAGTAACAGTGAAAAATATAGCGACAATTATCTTATTAAAACACGGAAAAAGATGATCTTATTGTATGTTGTACCCGTCTTCTTCTTCTGCTTCTACAACAAAATATCCATAGATATTCGGAAAATACCTATTAATACGTTCAAAAAAGCCAGTTCTACTAGACTGTGTAATAAAGGGTATCACACGAATTATCTTGACAATTAACTGTCTGGGTTTGGGCAGCAATTCCAAAATACGAGTACAAGTTGTATAACTCAATTTGTAAAACTCTATGGACCTTGCTCTTTATAAGCCTATACAAATAAGGAATTTTTTACTTTGACTTTGAACTGAGCACAGGTGAGAGCAAAGGCCCAAGGGCAGACATCGTGGTGGCCGGCAAATTCTGGAATTGCCAACAGAGCACCGGAAGGAATGACGTGATAGAAGAGAGGCTAACACTCAATAGTGAGTAGATACCGGCTGATTGATAATGATAATAACAGGGGAGAGCGTGTGCGAGAAAGTAAACCAAACTGAACGAGAATGTAAAGTAAACATGAAAATGACAGTGCTCCCGGGATCGAGCTGTAACGTTTTGATGTATGGTTTGAGCAGATCAATTACGACGCTACCAATCGCTCAAATTCGACCCCGAATTAAACATCGAAAGTTAACAAAATAAAATAAACTTTTGCTAGCTAAAATACATGGAAAAATTCTACTCCAATATTTTTTACTTTATGTTACCGGACAACGCTGTATGCCTGCTGATATATGAGTACTATAGCGCGTTTTATAAAACATTGCGCCAGACTTGAAATTTCTTGTGTCGGGACTGCTTTTATAAACATAAATTTCGGATACACAAATACCTGGTGTAGGTCGTAGGTAAAATCTGAATGCTTACAGCACAGCGGGTTGTC
Source organism: Phalera bucephala (assembly GCA_905147815.2). Classification (NCBI taxonomy): domain Eukaryota; kingdom Metazoa; phylum Arthropoda; class Insecta; order Lepidoptera; family Notodontidae; genus Phalera; species Phalera bucephala. The sequence continues at coordinate 24,780,292 of LR990613.1, read as the reverse complement.
ATGGCGATTTTGACATACCTAGCTACATCCAAGTTGTGTGAAGCTTACAAAGAATTTCTCTTGCGGAGATCGAAACCACGACTACTTGATCCAGTGAGCAACACTCTACACTAATATTTTTTTTTAAAGACGTGGCCCCTCACTTTAATTTATTCCTGTCTCGTGGGAGCACTCACATACACAAACACCCAGACCGAAACAAATAATTGTTCGTAATGTGTAATCGAACTGCGACTATTCGACCCAATAGGCAGAGCGCCGTCAAACTCTGACCACTAAGAAAAACGGATACGTAGATTTTGTATTCAGCCTAACAAATGTGAAACATTGCTCCAAAATGCTTGTCAAATAATAAACTTGTGAGTGAACGTTCAAAGTAACATTTCGAAAATCACAATAATGTCAAATTTTATTCTCACATTGGTTTCTCTTTTTCTTTACCAACTGGATTGATGCTATCTCTGTCATTCGCGTTTCAAGATACCGGATAGCTTTCTCGTTCACACGTCTCACGTCAAAACGGTTGTTGGTAGGGTTGCAAAATTATAGTTACAAGTTATAAGTTTTTGTCGGTGGTTCCAGCAAAACTACTATAATGTTTACAAAACATTTAATGAGTACATTATTCGTTTATTATACTGTTATATGCCGCTGTTTTGACTCACTTAGCAGGCGTGCGTATCTTTTGGAGCCTTGAAACTTCAAAGCTTTCTCTATGCTATCCGTGGGCATAACCTCTGCGACCATTCTTTCGACAGCGCGGCAGCCGATGCCTCGTAATAGTTTTGGTCGAGATTTAATTTGATAATGCAGAAATATCAGTGAGATTGCATAATAAAAAGGTTTTAATATACTCAAGTGACCTTGTGAAATAAATATAAATAATCGTATAAGCAAATTTAGAAAAAAAATTATGTCAAAAATAAACTGGGAGACCGTCGTGGCAAAAAAAGTACATTCTAAAAAGATCAAAACTGATAATTATTTACCATTCACCACTGTAGAAATTTAAACTGCACAGGAACACCTCATGCGTTGAACCTATGAGTAATATGACCTTCAGCACATATCTCGTATGAGCCCAAAGTCTTGCGGATTACGCCGATGCATCCCGTACATCACTCGTGTCCTTGAATTACCATCAAGTTGTGTATCAACAAGGAAAAGAACACCGGATTTAATCAACCGGTTTTTTATTAAATAGGTTTAATGAAACGAAAGTTCTCTAACCTGTCTGTGGGTCTGATAAAGTAATGTTGAACACATAGAACGATGTATGTATCAATCACTTTTACACCAGAAGGTAGAGTGCAATTTAAATTTTATTTGATCTTAATGACTTTTTATTAATATTTCAATTAACCCTACCATCTCTTGAAATTTGAAGATTCTTTTAAAAATTAATCACGTTTTTTCCCCAATCTCTCAACAAGGGAATGAATTCTTAAAAGTACTTTCATCGTTTATGCTTATTTTATAAAAGGTTTCTTATATAGAATTACACTGTTCCGAAATGAGTTTAGGAATATTATCTAAAATCTATTATTCAATAAAACTTTGATTTACGGATAAAAAAAAAACGGAAAAAATATATTATAATTCATAAAATGGCTGATTAACCATGGTCTTACAATAGGTCTTATAAAAAAGCTCAGAGTTGCTCAGCGAGCGATGGAAAGAGGAAATTCGTAGAAGAACCAGGGTCTCCGACGTAGCCTATATAATTAGTAAGCTGAAGTGGCAATGGGCGGGCCACATAGCGCGAAGATCGGACGGGCGTTGGGGCAAATATATTTTAGAGTGGAGACCACGTATTGGCAAGCGTGGGACGGCCACCTACCAGATGGACTAACGATTTTGTGCCGATTGCAGGAAGTCGTTGGATGCAGTTGGCATCGGACCGGCTGCGCTAGAGACCGATTGGGGGAGGCCTATGTTCAGCAGTTGGCAAATAGACTGATATGGTATAGCAGATAGTTTTGTTACATATATGTATGATATATATACCCACCAGGATTTAGGTTCATGTGTTGTGGATGTGTTATAAACATGGAAGTCACCTGTATAAACGAACATTTGTAGGTCACACAAAGATTTATTCAGAATGGGTATTGAACCTGCGACTACTCGATCCAGTGCGCGGTACGGCCTATTCCTAACCAGTAGACCAAGTTGGGTATGGCCACGAAGTAGTGGGTATGGTGGAAGGAACATATAAGTAAACGGAATGTCATAGTCCTTGCTGCCCAAACGAAAAATAATGGTCGTAACCGATCTGACATGAAGCATAATGTTGAAACCAGGATGTCAAAAGATATTAAATAAATCAATCTATTGTCCGACTCATCGGCATATAAAATGTCAAAAATCGAGACGAAAGAGAAAAGGCATATACCAACTCAGTGTGGATTGGTGAAAGCACGTTCGTGGCTACCTGCTGTTGGAACTTATAAAGACATCCAAGGCTACCAACTTAGCTTAGGCTACTACTTGAAGTAGTGATTGAGATCAATAGAACAACGTGCCTCCTATATAATGAAGATGTATGAACATGGAAATATCACAGACTGACTCACATGGGTGACCACCTCTTTATGGCTAAGAACACTGCGGTCCGACAAGGCTCGAACGAGCACCCACGTACTATACAAGGTGTAACATAATAAACGCAAGACCTCAGACACCCCGATTAGAGAATTGTTTCAGAAATTCAAAACAAAAGCAAATTTTCAAATTTAAAGGTTTTTACCACTATTTTAAGCACTTTTATACCCCCATTTATAATGAAACTTGTATGTGTATGCGTGCATTTTGAGAAATACAGGTTAGGAATGCATTTGTAATCTCCTAATTGCTATGAATCAAGAATAAATTTAGTTTTTTATAGCAAACTGAAGAAGTAAAAGCATTTTTTGCTAATTTAAAAAAATTAAGATACATTAAAAATAGTTGGAATCAATTCAGTTATCGATTTAGAATAAACTACTTTCAGGTCTTGCGTTTATTATGTTACACCTTGTATATGTACGACATTATATTATTATGGGTATGTGGAGAGGATAAGTGATAGAACGACTTATCGGGCAAATGTGAGTGGAAGCGTCGACAGCTTGTCCGGTGAAGCTGTAAAGCCGGAGCCAACAGCGTAGATCATTTACACACAATCACCCAATGTACAATCACCCAATTAATGTTTTCTTTTGAGAAGGTCAAATGCATTGCAATGTAGATGAAGCTAAAGAGGTGTGTCAAAATCGTGGTATGTGATGAACTTTGCCTGCCCCTGTGGCTTGCACGCGTGTGTGTATGCATTTATGTAAAATGTTTTAAAAGTAGCCGCACATCCAGGCGGCTTACCCTAATTTTAGGTTAGGTAAAAACTCTTGTCCTACTTAACGGCTCGAATTCCAAAAAATCTGTTTTATCTAGATTTTGAAAGAAACATACTATTCAATTATACAATTATAATATGGCGATGTTATATATATATGTAAATGTATAAGCTTGAATTAGTTACACCTAGTATTCAGAAATGGTAAACTTTCGTGATTGGTAAGTAAGTGTAATTGCTGGATTACTGCTTGCGAGTAAAAGACGATGAAGTAACAAAACCTTCTTCGTACTCCTCTTTATTCTTCCAGTCGATATAATAAGTCTTTTACTGTCCGTGGTGTGCATCTTTGGACCTCACTTCCACACGCCCTACGTGCGAGCTCTGGATGTTTTTAAGAGAAGAGTCAAGGAACATTTCCTGTTTGATACATACATATAACTTTTTGTACTATTTATGTATGTATATGCAGGTTTATTATATTAATTATATGTATTTAGTATTTGTATAGTATATGTATAGTATATGTATATTATTTATGTTTTGGTATTTTACATATATTTCTTTTGTTTAAATGTGTGATTGTATAACTGCCCTCTTATTTACTGTCTCATCTCTCAACACTCTAAGGTTCACTGGAAGAGATCTCATATTTTGAGTTAAGCTCGCCTTTGTGTATGAATTGTGAAAATTACAATTACTTCAGTACTGTATACAATAAAGAATAAAAAAATAAAAAAATGACAATTTATATTACATTTTTTTAAGAGATTCACTATAACCTTATTAAATAAATAACTTGCTAATTTTGATTCTAAAGTTTCCGAGTTAAAATTTTTAACCCAAGGTTGTCGACCTTAGCAATTAAAGTAGGTTTCGCGTTACGAGGGCTCGTTCGAATAAAGCTGGTCAAATAACGGAATTTCAGTCAAGGGGTCGAACATCTTGGAAGTTTAGACTTGTTGTAATTATGTTCTGGGGACGACACTTCGGTATTTTACGCGTTTGCTCTGCACCGGCCGGCGGGCAAGGGATTCTTCGACCTCGCCGGCGAGGTCGGTGTCTGATCCTGTGTGCGGTATATGTATCGGAAGAAGGGATGTAAGGGTATCGGGAAGGTCGGTGAGAACATGCCGCGGACGGCGGTAGCGACTCATAGGAAGAGTTAGGTTCTTAGTCGGCGGCGGCTACGATTAACGGATTTCTATGATTGGACGCGTTCGCAAAATATCGGGTTGTCGCCTTTTTAATAAAGGCGCGAATAGTTTCGAGACCGAGATCGGAATGGAGATCGGCATTCCGTATGAACCACGGGGCTCCGACGGCTTTGTGGAGGAAACGGGATTGAACCGTTTGGAGTCTATCGATGTGAGAGCGGGCGGCGTGCCCGAACACCTCACAAGCGTACGTCATGATGGGCCGTATACAAGTTTTGTAAGCTGTCACCTTATTCCTAAGGGATATTTTACTACGCTTGCAGATCATCAGGTAAGCACGACCGAGGACAAAGGCTGCTCAGTTACGGACATGGTATTGTTTAGGGTGACCCATACCCTCATAGAAGGCTCGGCCACAAGGCCGAGCCTTCTATGAGTTGGTTGAGCCTAAGGGGCGGGTCAGCGGGGGCATTTCAGAGATGGAGTCGGATTTAAGGGTACGCGCCAGCTTCCAGTAAGTCAGATGCGATGGCGTGAGTCCCTCTAGGAATCATCCCGGAGCTTCGCGACACAACGCTTTACATCACGTTGTAAGGCGCGCATCCGAGCCCGGTTGGCTTCGGTGGGGTAGGAGTCGTACGCTCGGAGTGAGAGATTTTTAGCCCGAATTAGTTCCCTAACATCGTCTGGCAGTCTAAAGCGGTTGAGATCCTCCGCCTCGACTTGCTTTGACGACCGATTGACAGCTGATTGGAAATAGGTGGTGAAGGCATTTACAGCCTGATCCGTGTCTTGAGGGAACGGGGTGCAGTCCGAGCTGAAAGGAAGGGGGGGGGGGGTTGGCATCCGCTAAGGCTGCACTCAGCGCATGCCAATCCACCACCGTCTTTTTGAGCAGCTGGGGGGTGGACGGAGAACTGAGTCGCATGACTACAGGTCAGTGGTCAGAGTCCAGCTCATGACTCCAGACTATCTCCAAGGAGCTCAACCGTAAGGTTACATCCTTCAGAAGCCCAATGTCCAGGACATCAGGACGGTGGTTGATGTTGTCCGTATAGTGAGTGGGGTGCATAGGCGCGATGACGTCATAGTCGAGTTGGTCGACCAAGGCGTCAAGGCTCCTACCGTTAGGGGAAGTGGTGAGGCAACTCCAAGCCACGTGCTTGCAATTGAAGTCATCCGCTATAATGACGGCGCTTCCTAGGTTAAAGAGTGCTTCGAAATCACTCCTGAGGACAAGTTTAGTGGGAGGAAGATAGACGGAGGCAATCACAATGGGTTGATGCCCGGTGAGAGAAATACGACAGACGCTTGTCCGCGCTTCCCCTTTTGGGGCTTGGGGCAAACGCGATAGTTCGCAGTGTGTCCCTTGGCCCCGCAGAGGACGCAGCTGGGCGGCCCTGTCACTGTCTTCTTCGAGCGGGAGCATTGCGAGGTCGCGTGGGCCCCGACACGTTTGACACATCGAAGACGCGCTTGGCAGTAAAGGGCAGAGTGCCCGTACAGCTGACAGTTGTGGCACTGCCCGGGTGTACCACATTTGTGTGGGGCCTTCACGTAGAGGCCAGAGATACGGTCTTTATGTCAAAGACCTTGCGACCGACCACGGTGCAGTCGAGAACGACCAGCACCATGTCGTGTGCCTATTTGTTTTGGCCCTTAACCATCCTGTGCACCTGGTGCACCGGAAGGTCTTGGGCTAGGAGGTTCTCCTTGATTACGGAGGTGTCCAGCTCCTTAGGGAGGCCGCGAATGACCACCCTTAGCTCTTTTTTTTTTTTTTTTTTTTTTTTTATAAAAACGTAGCCCCACTGTAGGATTTATTCCTGTGTCGTGGATGCGTTTACAAACATGAAAATTCACATACACAAATACCCAGACCGAAACAAATAATTGTGGATCACACAAAGATTTGTCCCGTGCGGGAATCGAACCCGCGACTATTAGACACAGTGGGCGGAGCGGCTTAAGCTCTTAACCACTGCGCTAAATCGTCCGTCTCTCTCCTCCTCAAGGGCATAAGTATGATAGCCGATTTTCTCGGCGCGGAGGAAGTGGGACAGACGGCGGGTGTCGTCCGAGGACGCCACCTTTACAGTTATCCCTTGCGCGGTGAATCGCGCATAGGTATAATTGATGTGGCGATTTTATAGATCGCCTTGAAGATACGCTCCCAGGCGCTGTCATGGATGATAAGGGGCGGGGGAGGGATGGTTGGACGCGCGGGGCGCGGAGACTGGGTATTCATCGGGGCCGTGTTGGATGAAAGCTGGGGCGCAGGGGTGCCAGGGCCGGGGGATGCGACGTCGCTTTTTGGGGGTGGCAAGTCGCGCGGCCTGCGCGCGCGTTTTTTCCCGTTTAAGACGGGAATGAATTCGTCATTCGATGAAGATGACGAGGAGGGGGCTGCACGGCGGGCCGATGCTAGCTCGACCTCCATATCGGAGTCCGAGTGAGGCTCGGACCTGCACGCAGAGACGGGGCGGTTAACGGGGGCCAGGGGGCGCGCGAGGGACGCGGTAACAATAGTTACTGGCGTTACGAAGGGGGTCGCGGGGCGCGCGGAGGGCGCGGCGCGCGGCGTTACACATAGCGGCGTGCGATCGCCGCTTGCGGGGCACGCGGGGGGAGAGGGGGCCGCGTAGTAGTCGGATGTCTCGGGACACCCGACCGGCGACGCGTCCGGCGGAGCGGGGGAGTTCATCGCCTCGAATTGCCGGATGAGCTCCGGGGTCTTCGAGGCGATGAACTCGACCAGGTTCCGAAGAAACTCTGGTGAGTAGTTAACTGCCATATCCAGGATATGGCAGGGCGGGTGAAGGGAGTGGAAACCCTAAGTCCCGGGGGCTGGACCTTGCGTCCTTTCGCCAAACTTGTGTGTGAAAAGGTGTGCCTATCACTAACTGCTCCGGGACGAAGAGAACCGCCGCACGGAGAATAGGATTTCGGGAAGGGAAAAGGTAGGTCCAGGTGAAAGGATGAGCTCTGACCAGGGTAGTGCCCAAGGCCAGAACTCAACCCCCTCCCAGTTAGCCGCCCTCTGAAGGAGGGAGGCGAGCGCTCGGGTCCCGTTCAAGACTCGCTTAGTTGGCACCGTAAGGTATCCACCAGTTTTACCACGAACGAAAAAAAGTTGTGGTTTTAAAAAATACGACTAGTCGTCAAACACTAGGGAAAGGTCGACGGCGCCGTCAAAACGGCGCGTCGTACCTACCGAACGTACGTAAATACGTACGCGCGAGCGGGAGGGCGGACTGCGTCGCGGGGAGAGAGGCGCGGTAAGCGGTGACGCGACCGAACGCGGCGAGGACACAGTCGTCCATGTCGGGTCCACGCGAGTTACACATGACTTGTGTAGAGCGCCTAATTGGCAGCGGCGATACGGTCATGAGGACTTTGTGTATCTTTCATGTTCACACAGGATCGGACATCAACCTTGCCGGTGAGGTCGAAGAATCCCTTGCCCGCCGGCCGGTGTAGAGTACCACGGCGAGACACTTAATATATGCCCTCCTGCAGCGACTGCCCAAGCCGAGGCCGTTTTTTATTGTGGCGCCCCTGAACTAGTTGCCCCCTTGCCCTTCTGGCTCGAGCGTAGTGGTTGCACGGTCGCCCTCTTGTCCGGTGAAGCTGTATACGCCCCGCGGCCAACAGCGTAGATCGTTCACATACATACACACGCACGCACGCACGCACGCAAGCACGTGAGCACGCGCATGCACACGCACACGTACACGCAGGCACAAATCTTTTTTGTTGATGTTTCAGATAAAGTTATTTGATGACGGACGATTTAGCGCAGTGGTTAAGCCCTTAAGCCGCTCCACCCTCTTTGTTTCATAGTCGCGGGTACGATTCCCGCACGGGGGAAATCCTTTTGTGATCCAAAATTATTTGTTTCGGTCTGGGTATTCGTGTAAGTGCATTTTTATGTTTGTAAACGCACCCACGATACAAGAATTAATCCTAGTATGGGGCTACGTTTTTCTTAGCACGAACAGATTGTTGTTAGCGTAACGCTATCAAGTTACTATGCCATTCTTTTCAAACTAACAAACAAAACATATTTATTAAATGAAGATGAATATGACAGCAAGCTTTCTCGACAACGTTATAACATTATAGTGTTATAATATTTTTTCGATTTTCACACCTTCAAAAGAAATAATAATGGAATTTGTTACGTTAATTTTGTTTTCGTTGATCTCTCATGGCCGTGCGATCATGAGCCCTGATTTATACTGTATCTGTATTTACGAACTATATTCAAAGAAAAGTTTAACACCGGTACAATAGGCACTCATTAAAAATAAACACTACAATATAAGAGCAAAGACAGAAGTTTAATATTAACGGCCACATAAATTGCGGCATTTACTGGAAATGTGTTAATATCTCTTTGCGTTTTGCCTGAATTCCAATTCATTGCAATGCAAACCAATAATGTCCTGACGATGTTGTTTTATTGCTTGTAAGTATTTGGAAATTAAATTATGTTGCAATAAATTTTGGAGGTAAAAAGCTCCCGGGACTGCAAATATGATATCGTTCGTATGTCGATTGCAGGAATTATATTATTTTTTATTGATAATATAAAATAAAAAAAATCACAAAAAACAATGTGCAGTAAGGTGCAACATAAACTCATTCGAGTTTTACCGTACACCAATGTCGTCGTCGCTTACGTATTTATATATTTATGCTTCTTATCTTACTCATACATTTAGCAAACACAGCCAAACGCCAAAGCCCCTCCGAGTAGGCAGACAGTTTATATATATATATAAATATATAATTTAGGTTAATGTAATTTAATATAATAATAAATATATATTTTTTAACATAAATCTAGGAAGTGTTGTTTTAATTTACAACCGATATTTTTTTGTGTTACATTGTTTCGTACTGATATCGGTAGCTGATTTATAAGGTGAGGTATAATATACTGCAGCATTCTCTTTCCGTATAAGTTTGTGTAGTTTGGTAGTATAAATTTGCGTTTACTGTTACTACGGGTATTAATTTCCCTTTCACTTGACGATTTATATATTTGTAATAACTTGTCATTGAAAAGATTTTCAGTTAGTAACGTTAATTTTATTTTTTTAATGGATAGGTATGATTTTACAAAAATTAAACAGTGCATGGTAGTCATCTTTGTATTTCTTTTTAATATTATAAGGGACCAGTTCTTTTAAAATACGCAACTGCAGTGAATAAATTCGATCGATGTGAGTTTTGAAAGTTCTTCCGTAACTTGACAGCCCATAGGATATCACGGATTCAGCTAAGGATTTATAGAGCACCAAGAGTGTTTTATAGGGTATCTTGTATTTTATTATGGAAAATTTGGCTAATATGCCTCTAAGCTTGTCGCAAAATGTGTAAATATGTTCTTTCCAGTTAAGAGGATTGTCTATGCCCAGTCTCAGATATGTGTGTTTGTCTACAAGTTCGATAGAACTACATCCACACGGGGTTGGTTTAGTGGTTCTGCGGTCATGAAGGCATTCATGACCAGGGACTGTTAGCTTAGGAATATCAGTGCTTCTGTTTTGACTGGTGCTAATGTACATTAATTTAGTTTTACAAGCATTAAGTACCAGCCCAACATCATGAGACCACATCGTCAACATATTGAAGTCGTCTTGGAGTATCTCGACGGCCTCTTCCCAGCAGCTAATAGGCAGGTATCGTCTGCAAATTGGTAAATTTCGCTTTTTCTTATTAATTTTGCAAGGCTGTTAACATAAATAAGGTAGTGCAGGGGCCCTAGTACCGATCCCTGTGCTGTGCCTTCGGTAACTTTATTAGTGTTACTGACTGCATCACTGACTTTGACTACGAATCTTCTGTTATTAAGATAATCTTTACACCATTCAAGCAGTTTTCCTCTGATACCACGGTCTTCTAGACTTTCTAATACTTTGTCATGTTTAAGAGTGGCAAAGGCTTTCCTGTAATCAATAAATACTACTACTACATGTTTCTTATCATCCAGGTGTTTGAAAATGCAGTCTGTGAACGCTGTTAACAGATGTGTAGTGTTCTTTCGTGTTTGTCTATTAGTTAGTATTTTGATTTTCTTAAAAAAGAAATATATTTTTTAATAAAGTTATTAATCTTAAAAAAAACCGTCACACCTATGTGCCTGTGCTGAGCACACCCACGTTTAGCTGACGATGTTAGGTCCCATATAATAGGGGGCGAGCCTATTGCCATATACCGGGCACAATTCCAGACTCCGGACTCGTACTGGGAAGTTTTCGTTAGAAAAACTACACTTGTCCGACCTACGATTTGAAACCAGGACATCGTGATCACAAAGCAATGCGCTTTGCGACTAGACCAAGAGGCAGTCATTATTAAAACTATAAAGTAGAAAACTTATTTATTCACATCGCCACGTTCAAGTAATTTAAGGACAGTAATATTTGGCATACTCCAAGTATAAATCATATTTCCCAAATATTAACTTATAAAATCTTATTTTCTTTAAATCAAAAGCATTTCTACCTAATTTATTAGCGAAGCGCTTGATGAAATCCTTTCGAAGAAATACGAAAATAAACGTTAGACGCTCATTTCCGACGAGAGTTGATAGTTGTTTGAGGATTATACAAATACGTAAATTTTGATAACGTCTGTTAAATACAACTACAGTTATTAACAGATGAATTAATCGCGAAATTATTCGACGTTCCGAGCGGACGCTGTTAAAATTTAAATTGAAGAACATAAAGGGTTTTCCGATTTACTGAGTGAACAAAGCTTTTAACTTTGGCAAACTGACGCTTCAAGACGGGCAGATAAAATCGCTATAATTATACGGCAGTGATTGAACAAAGCGTGTCAAGTTGTCAACAACTCAACAGATCGATACAACTCGCAAACTCGCTCGATGTTTACGGCTGAACATCGGAGCTAACTCATGTGGTAAATTAGATAATTATGCTCACAAAACTTTTCGCTGTGTTTCGGCCCCCGGCAAAGTAGCTGAACAAAAATTCGGTCGAGGTAGGCACCTCTGTGTGAATTTTGCAAAACTTTAGTAATTCAAGGTTTGTAGAGACAAATAGATTCGGTAACCGTTTGGTGTCTTTTAACGATTCGACGTCGCCTCAGCGAAATAACGCTTAAGCCCTGTTACAATAAAACCTAAAACAATTTCGGTAACAAAACCTGAAAGATCTATTTTATTTGAAAGGGTGCTTATCAAATACCTGTCATGTGTAATAAATGTCCCTCGCTCGTTTACATTTTCAATAAATGAACCGGCCGGGACCTTCGAAAATCTCATTTGGCCCTTTGTAAACGTGATGGGTATGTAAAAATGTATTTTGTTTACCTGTATTTACTTACATTGGCCAAGGAAATCATCAAGACGGATGGTGGATGTAAATATCCACGTGTAAATCAAATATTAATATTTTTACAAAAATATCCCGCGCACTATGAAGTGGTCAGGGGCATTTGGATTGCTCCATTGTTACAAATATTCACAGTTTCACACTACATTTAAAACATTTAACTCTCAAGCATAAGATCTTTCAAGAGTAGTCTGAACATACTGCTCTCACAAGTGGAGCTGCTGTCCTAATGAAAACGAATAGATAAATGCAACTGGTAAGATATTTTTGGAAAAACATAATTTCGTGTGGCTTATTAAAAGACTTTCATAAAGAATTTCATTATTTCTAACTTTTGTATTTAAACTCATAAATATATTCATTATCACGTAATGTTCCTAAAAGAGGATGTTGACTAAGATTTGGGGTGTTCGCCATGACTTTTTTATCAGAATTTATGGACTGGGTATGTCGTATATGATATAAGAGCGTTTATAAACGAGATTCTGATTTTATTGGTTTTTATAACTACGTGATCTTGTTTCCGAAGAGGGAAGTGAACTGTCTGACTGACTGAACGCGTTAAACTCAATAACTACTGAACAGATTTTCATACGTTTTCACCAATGGACGGAGTGATTCAAGAGGAAGGTTTATCTTTATAATTCACCTGTGCGAGTCCGGGGCGGGTCCAAATTATAAAACAAAGTCCCCCCGCCTGAACGCGATAAATTCAATATATAACAAATAGATTTACATACGGTTTTGTCCAATAGGTGGGGTGATTCAAGAAGGTTTATTTGTTTAATTTACTCGTGTAATTATAAGGTTAAATATAAAGCGCGATAAAATCCAAACAGACAACAAATGACCTATCATGCATTGAATTGATTTTTTTTATTGTTTGAGATATTTAATAATTTCTTTTGGACCCCCATAGCGACTGCCCAAGCCGAGGCCGTTCCTCCTTGAGGCGCACTTGAGCTAGTTGCCCCTTTGCCCTTTTGGCTCGATCGTAGTGGTTGCACGCTCGCCCGCTTGTCCGGTGAAGCTGTAAAGGCCCCGCGGCCAACAGCGTAGACCATTCAAACACACACACAAAACAAAAACTTTTGAAGAAAAGGGTAAGACTAGATGAACCTTTCATACAAATAATCATTAACATTGGTAATAAACTTGATTCCATATATTTTGAAAATAAAACTTTCATCAAATGGTTAAGTACGGTTTAATTTGGCTTAATAGGTACTACCAAGATAATCATTTAGAACAGTAATTCTGGGAGTCAGTAAGTGCCTGATTTTGAGTCTAGACACTGACAATTGCTTGCTTTGCGGGTCAAGAACGAGTCACGGGTAGAAATTAGCGTTATTCATTGTTGATTTTTTGTATTTATAACTATTGTACGAAACGATTTTGTGAAACGCTTTTATATGGTTGCATTTTTGTTCTTTAAGTGTGGGTTAAAATAAGAAGAATATACTTCTTTTATATTTCTTTATGCAAATTAGAGGTACTTATAAATCTGTGAATCGTGCACACAGTGATAACTTTAAAGTAAATTTTAAATTGCTATTGGTATATACAGCGATTCATGTAAAAAATCTAAACATTATATGACACAAAGATTTATAGTGGTCAGTACCTTAAAAATATTTGTTTATTTTTGTTTTCATGACATAAGTTATTTCCGAGAAATAATTTTGTTCCAAAAGTACAATATTTTCTCTTATCTTTATTTGAACTGCAGCAAAGGCTGCGATACCATCTTTTTTAAACTAGGTACTTTCGTTTAGACATGGTTATTTCATTTGCAGACGTGTTCTGTGCAGTAAGATTAAATGGCAGAGTTAGGTACGAAGTATAAAATTAATCAGCCTTTTAAATTTCCTACGGTTAGAAATTGGTCTCTCCTTCATACACACACATGTACACGCGGGATTCAGTCTATAATCTATAATGCTCGGTTGAGAAGGATTTTACTTCTCCTAAATATTGGTAGTAAGCGTGGAAAAAAAGCGAGTGGGTATGCAACATAGTATCGGTGTAAAGATGAGAAAAGGTATGCTCTGATGGTTCGGGCATATAGAAAAAATGTCAGAAGAAAGAAATACAATGCAAAAGTGGAAGGATGTAGGTACCGTGGAAGACCTAGACTATCTTACCATGACCAAATAGACCGAGTCTTATCTGAAGGACAAGTCAAGAGTCTCCGTAACCGGCGAGTGTGTATGAGACGAACTATGAGAGTGGAAGAGGCCAGATAGGTATGTAAGGAAAGAACCTATTGGCACTCTGTACTCTCTGCCTACCCTGCAAGGGATCTGGCGTAATGTTATAGATAAATATTGGTAAGAGTTTTCTCCAACATGTATGAGAAGTGACATGTATATTAGACGTTAAGCTCAATTCATAGCATTTATTGTAGATTCAGGACTCACTATTTTATTTCCAAAGGGGTGGAAACACTGACAGTGTTATTTACGTAAAAGAGGATACTCTCACTGTCGTGACAACAAGCTGCTCGATTAATGTAAAATAGAATGAAAATAGTATTTAGCGGAAAAGGTAGTCGCTTTTTATATTTGTTCGTTCGTGCGATCTATTTGATAAGGTAAGCAATTTTTACGAGCAATAATGTCGAATTATGAAAGGAAATAAAAAATCATTTGCTTTCTTTTTCGGACCACGCTATTACAGGGCTCTATAGGATTTAGTAAGTATTTGCCGTCACAACAAGGTGTCAAAACCGTGGGTCAAAACTGTCTCATTGTATAAGTATCTGTCCACTATACATCACCGTTATGCTGCTAAAAAGTGGCCGTTACCACTGTTGATAAGAGAGGACCAAGAGTGTGTAAATTGCACATGTTCTTTATGTCTTAGTGCACGGTCGGAAAACATAACTTATTTGGTAGATACTATAAATATTAAACTGCTAGAAAAAGCACAAAAACGTTCTAACTGGTAGAGTACCACTTTATCATAAAACTATTAGATTTAGTATTAGTAATTATGTGTGATGGGGTTATTTTCTCGTGGTTTAAGCCGAGCAGCTGCAGATCGTTGGGTGCAGTGATTGAGTAAGAAGACACGCTGATTCCAGATGTTCTTTATTCGCTGTTTCAGCCAAGAAGGGCTAAAAGTATCCGTTACTCGTAATTTTTACAATTTTAAAATCAGTGTTGCCAACATTTATATTATAAATTAATTATAAACTAAAATTAAAATATTGCATAACCGACTATTAATTATGATGCAAAATTAATCAATGAAAATAATCGAAATGAGAATAATTAAAAGCTACTATGCATTCCGTCCCGCTGATCCTTGTGGTTGTAACATTAGGTCCTCTTACAACTCCCTCGAGTAAAGTGCTGGTTACTTACTTCTTGATTAGCGTTAGTCGGCATTTGAAACTAGTTAGTTTAACCGTCAGATAGGGCTGCTCGGAGATGATAAAATTTGTACATAGACTTACTTGAACCCTTAATTGTCGATTAGTCGGCTATTTTACTTGAGGGTGGTGAAAGAGGCTCTTATACTAGGTACTTATTCTATTTTCATCGAATTTGGTAATGTATAGGCGTGTTAAAATTCCAATCTGTTAAGCGAGTTTCAATGCTGAATGTACTACGGAATGTCGCTACGCCGTAGCCAGTATTATATAGTATTCCGTAACAGCTCTACATCCGTAGTACTTTGTGGCGCAGATTGACGTACATTTTAATTAATCCGTTACGCTTCTGTGATGAAATGTGTCTGTTGTCAATTCATCGTAACCTAAAATGTACCCAACTATTTTAATTATAAGATGTGCTATTTAAATAGCAAAGGGGATAAGTACAACTTTTATAAAAAAGGTTTCTGTTTTGTTATATTTCCCTCAGCTGTAGTGTTTGCAAAATGTTGCATAATTTGGCTTCAACTGTCTGTTTGTCATTATTTTGCAATGAACAAAAAATAGTACTTGTAGTATTTTTAAAATAAATAAATTGTATAGAAATAAATAAAAACCATTACAATCATGTATGTTCCCGGAAGGAGGAAATGCATAAAAATTATCAAGCGAACTAAAATCTAAGGGACCATTAACTAACCGGTATTTAAACTCACATGTACCTTTAAATATGTTCTGAACAGATACATATGGGTACATAGAGTTGATTATTATTTTCCAAACTACTTGTGTAAGTTTCAGTCACAGTCTTGATTTAAAGTTTGGAACTGCGCTAGTGATAAAAAGGAGACCGGCTGTCTTCATATTAGTTACTTATTATTAGTCAGTACATTGTGAATAGAGCAAATAGTCAACTACCCATATATCAATGTACAGCGAATGTTCAAAATTGGTAAATATCAAGATTTATCAGCTTATTTAACAATCACCGATTTAGATGGTGAAATTCGTATAATCGTCATGAAAATAATAAATAACATCCATTAACCAGTTAACGTGGATGGTAACATACAGCTCATTGTATTTAAAGATACAATGGTCTTTGGGCATTCACAGTAACACAAATAGTACTTCACTACATATTATAAAAGAAAATCCATCGCCGCGTCTGTCTGTCTGTCTGAACGCGAAAAACTCAATAACAACTGAACGGATTTTCGTAACGTTTCCGCCAACGGACGGAATGATTCAAGAGGAAGGTTTATGTGTATTATTCACCCGTGCGAAGCTGGGGTCGCTAGTTATGTATATTTTGAGCCTTTTAAAAAGAGGTGGCCAGATACATTGTAATCAGTATTTAGAAAAAACCGCAAGCCGTTTCATTAATTTATGTACTTTTAAATAACGCACCTAATAAGAAATAAGTCTATTACCTGTATATTTACCCCATATTTACTAGCATATATACCAGAGACCCAAGCACGAACATAGACATTATCATAACATTGTCCAATTATGTGCCATCTTTTTCACCCAAAAAACTTACTAAATATAGATAAAGCCTCGGAAAATAAGATATGACAGTGAATTAGATTTTACAAATCATTTAATCGAATAAACTATTTATTGCAACGGTTTCGAATTGGACCAATGGACCGGAATTCAGTCGATTGTTCAAATGAACTAGCAAAAATATGGCATAGCCGAGCTGGGTCGGGTCATTAATCATTTCTGCGATTACCCAGAGGTCTCGGACTACGTCGAAGAAATGGAATGGGGCTAATTACAATACAGCCATTGTAATGGGCATAACTGGTTTGTCTATTGTTTCTACCTATTATATCTAATCAGGTCTGTTATTACTGAATCGACATTTTATAAAGTAGGCGCTTACACTTACTATTTTAGCTTTTAACAAGCTTTTATACAAGCTTTTATATTTCTGCTGTTTTTGCGGTTCAAATTTTATGATCAATTTTTCCAGCACTTGCGGACGTCCGATTTCGGTCCGATTTCAGTCCGAGCATAAATTTGGCGTACGAACGTATGTAAGTTAGCTGACAATAATATGGTACCAAGGACCTGGTTAAATCATAGAGACGGTAGGTAGCCATAGGAACATGTTAAATACACAACATAGTCTTCGCATGTTTAGGTATGTGGGATTAGTATTAACAAGTACTAAATATAGTTTAACAACCACTACATTGAGTGGCAGCTGGGATGGCCTAACGTGCCCATCCAAGCACGGAAATGCTCGAATATGGAATTGCCACAAACGGTCAACTTTTATTGTAAATATTGAAGTCACATATGGGCCTACTATTTACCTGCAGTTTTATGATGTTTTCATGCATTCAAAGTTGTTGATTCTCTAATTCGCTGTATAAGTATCATACCCCCTAATAATAAGCAAGACATGAAGGAAAGACTACGAAAGGAATTTACAGATAAACATGAAAATAACACGAGGCAACAAATTACATGAAAGTTTCATGTAATTTACGCTTCGAAATTTCAAATTCATAAAACTTCCTAGAAAAAGCAGTCACACCAAATTCCACTATCGGCTTTTGGACTAATAATGAAATAAGAAAATATTTACTACAAAGACACAGCAATAAAAGAAGTTCAATGAGATGTATTATCTGAGTGATTTTAAATGGAATAGGCATGAATTTTTAACCCTAAACGGATTGAGTACTGTCAAAATATTGCTAAAGAAAATTAAACTTACTCACAGACACAACATTAAATTTTCTATGATTAAAACAATTCGAGAAACCTTGATGAGTTAGAGCAATAATCTGGAGCCCGGTGTCATGCACGCTTATATGAACTATACCTATTTATTATATGGTTTAAATACACTGTAAACCATTGATTACTGAGTTCAAAACGAACAAGGTTCTCAATTCGCCTGTATATGCAAAATGGATTAAGATGGGACAGTAAGGGCAGCTATCTCAACCGTTGTAGATACAGAAAAACGGCCCTAGCAGACTATACTTAATTTTTGCGATATTTGGAGATGAATTCACATATTCTGAAAAAAATGTAAAGTCAGCAAGAAAATGGGCAATTTAAACAAAAACTTTGACTACTACTGATTTAAGATGTGGCATGTGCGTAGAAAGTTAGAATTATGGCAATAAACAGTGTCACCATAATCGTACCAATGTTTGGTCGCCCTACTTAGAAAGATACGTAGGGCTCTAAGTGAGTATCCTTGTCATCACGTTTATTTCGCAGAGTGTTTAATCCATTGTAATATATCGATGGGAATAGGTATGTATTTAACATTTTTAGTGAAAGAAACCCGTTAAAGGTATCTTAGATCGGTTTTAGAATAACAAGTTGTAGAATTACTCCTGTTTCTATTTATTGTAATTTTATAATACTTGATTATACTGTGTCCTTCGTTCTCGATATAAACTATATTAGCAGCTCTCTCGAGTCGCTTGGCAACCGCGCGTCATTCAGAGAATTAAAAAGTCAACGCCGCCTCTATGGTATCTGTGGACATAACCTCTGCAAGCATTCTTTTGAAAGCGCGGCAGCCGACGCTTTGTAATAAAGTTTTTGGTCGACAATTAATTTAATAATGTTGTTATGGCACTGATATTATATAACAAAAAGGTTGTAATATACTCAAGTGACCTTGTGAAATAAATTTAAAACATCGTATAGGCAAATTTAGAAAAGTTTACGTCCTGGCAAAGAAGGACATTCTAAAAAGATCAACCGATAGTTGTTTATTTGTGGTGTTTTTCAGCTTAACTTGTTTATTTATATAATATCTAATATTTGGAGACGTGAGTTTCGTCATATTAAAATTTGGGAAAGCTTCGTCGTCCGAAAAGTAAACTTATGAAGTCTATGTTCCTATTCGTGTACAAACAGTTTAACACGAAATATACCTAAAAACGATTATTAACCGTCTATAAATTGGCAATGTTATACCTCCAATAAGAGAAATTAGGGGGACGTTCATCAATTATGATGATTGTTCAGGATCGATGGCATTTTAAGGACACGGGTGATGTACGAGATACATCGACGTGGTCCGCAAGACTTGACGATAATTCAAGGACACGAGTGGTGTACGAGATACATCGGCGTGATCCGCAAGACTTGGGGCCCATACGAGATATGTGCTGAAGGTCATACTACTCATAGGTTTCATCCATGAGGTGTTCCTGTGCAGTTCACATTTCTACAATGGTAAGAATCAAAAATGTTACCTAAAATACATACCTTAAACATGCCTAAAACAGTAAATACAAAGACTATTGCTATAAACTATAAGCAATTTGTCATATTATATCTCCAAAAGGAGACTTACTGAAAGGGTAATTAAAGTGACATTGTTTATGTATAACAATACATTATTAATAACAAAAGTCACTCCTTTTCAGAAACATAGTGTTTTTATTGATTTCATTATTAGACATACTTGTATAATAATACTGAAATAGCCCAAACTGGAGCTTATTACACAAAGAATTGTGCAAAATTATGAGTACTTGTATTACAAAAGTTAAATCCAGCAATACTTATTCCTGAACAGGGTTTATAACCAAATAAGCCAAAGTAATATACTAATGGCAATGCCTGTTGTAACTGACAAGCAACAGGACTGTGGATACATTCCAAATATAATATCTTATCCTACCGATGCTGCGGCAGGCAGGTTGTGGGATAATTTGTGTTATGCATAAAGATACTTAAAAGATAATATAAAATACCTGGTCTATCCAGTTAACATAGAACTAATAATTATCTATCAATATTATCAACCTAGACTCCTTGCAGGGTAGCCAGAAAAGATTAATCCTAACAACACAGTCATGAAACCTTTATTGAGATAAGAACCTTTAAGGTCAGCAGTATATATTTTGCATAAAAGGAGTGTTAATAT
Source organism: Phalera bucephala (assembly GCA_905147815.2). Lineage (NCBI taxonomy): Eukaryota > Metazoa > Arthropoda > Insecta > Lepidoptera > Notodontidae > Phalera > Phalera bucephala. The sequence continues at coordinate 24,760,134 of LR990613.1, read as the reverse complement.
AGTGGATTATCAATATGGAATTATTAACTAGCTAGTCATAGCCAGTAGTTAAAATTTCATAAAACAACCACCGTTGTAACCAATATAGACCAACAATCCTCATCCTGGGTGTGAAAATATTAAGCCACACTGTACCTATCAGTTCACCAAAAACAACATCACGTTGGACATTGGAAATCTCCTACCAAAGAAAGTGAGGTACAAAAAGCATGATAGGCATTTTACACAAGGACTTGGTTTTTAAGTTGCTGAAAAATTCAAAAAAAAAAAAAAAACAATCAGGAATACAACATGGGTTTTACAAAGAAACCATAATATTGGAGGCTAAAGGTATTCACTGACTGTGGTATGTATCTATGACACTAATAATGCCTTCAACGACAAACATAATTTTATTGGATTTGTGCAATTACTTGCACTTCAGACAAGTGAATCTTGTCCTACATATGTTTAACATTATGTATAGAAACATTATTATTAGAAACACTATTGTTTAATAATTTGAAATATAATTTATAGCCATTTTTATTAAAAAAAAAAACAAAACAAAGCTATTACGCTAGACCTTACAGTCATAATAAATGTACTAATAGAAAATGTATTAGTACCTATTCAGTTTTCTATCATGTAAGGAGTTCAATGGTTTTGGGTTCTTGATTATTTCCTGCATCAATTATAGTGTACTTAATAATATTAGGAATTTGAGGCACACACAATGGAAAGCTATACATCAATTCATCATTTGGAGAATTAGATGTTTTTACTGTATTTTTGTTTGATCATATGATAATCAATAAATAATATGTAATTAAATAAGATTATTCAAGAAATTAATAACTATAAAAAATAGTTTTGTAATTAGTTTGGAATGTGTACAGTTATTTTGAACACCAGTGATGTTTTCTGGTATAGTTATGATAACACAAGCACAAACTGCTACCATTAAAGTAACAAGTTGGTTTTAGAGCACTATATATGTTGTAATTTATTTAAAGGTGTTTCAGTAAAAAATATTGGATTGAGATATACAAAAATTTGCAATTTTGGTATTGTTATATTTAAATTATTACATCCACATGTTACATGTATCTTATAAATAGGTATCTATATATAAAAAGAAAATAAAGTCATGCAAATGACTTGATAATAATATCCATTGGAAAATTTAATGATATTATGTTGACAAGCTACGGGGGATGAAATATTGAGTTACAGTATTTGAAAGTATGGATTATCTTAAACAAGAATAATCAGAAGTATATTCTTATCACAGGGATGATAAATATTATGTAGTTTCAGCAATAATCTAAGTCCTAAGGAACTTGATATTATTTATCTATTATTAATGGGGGATACATAATAATAAGTTGAGTAACACTCAATTCTCACGGTTGGACATCTAGAACTAACTAGAAAGTTACCCATTGCAATTTTTGTTTTTACTTATAAATACAGTCACATACAAAGAAGCAAAGGAAGTGTGGTATGAAATGAAAATTTCATGGTATGAAATAATTCAGTTATGAATAGGATTCCCAATATGATACAGTTGTAACCCATGGTTCGGTTTAGTCGACTGTAACTTATTCGCTTCTTAAGTTATTACTAAATTAGGAGTGTATTTTTTAGTATTTTTAGTATCAGTAATGTAATTGGTTCAGGAGTGCTCCAATCGTATTGCCAAAACGAACGTTCGCGGGCGTTATTGCGCAAGAACGAATCGTTAAGTAATACATAAATATTTAGGTAGCCAAGGATTTATTTGTCGGCGCACACTCAGAACATGGAAATGATTCCGGGATAGTTGTTAATTTAAATTGAATTAATAATAGTGGTATAGTAATAACACTGGGGTAGGTTATGTTTGTTTACCACGCATTAGTACTGCCCTTCGTTCCAGACTCTAAAATGGGGGGGGGGGGGCGAGATTATATAGGTAAAGCACATAGCCTTATGTGAGGAATCTCTCCAGATAAGGTGTGTGTGTGAGTGATGTACGCTGATGGCCGCGAGGCCTTTACAGCTTCACCAGACTTAATTCCATATAAGTTCATTAGTACAAAGGCCTCTAGTACAAAAAATGTTAAATTTTGATATATGTACATCTTTAAAGATTAAAAATATAACTAACATTAAATATAGCCGAATGTTGATATTAAAAAAAAAAAAAAAAAAAAATTAAATCTGTAATGATAGCAAAAACATTCTTATAATCACCAAGTTAATTCGTAGCCTTCGTTTGGTACCGTACTCAAAAGGAGATCATTTGACAAAAAAAAAAAAAAAAAAGAACCACATGGCAGTTGGAAGACACATTAGTGGGGAAATAGGTTTCCCTGTTATATTTGTATCATATTGTTATAGATTGGGTACTAACAGACTTTGTTTTCAGGTCTAGTACACAGTAAGGGTTTCTAGCTATCTATCTATCTCTATCCATATTATGACGCCAGATCTCTTGCGGGGTGGGCAGAGAGTGCAAGGTTCCGACGGGTTCTTTCCTTGCATGCCTGCCTGGCTTTCTTCGCTCTCATAGTTCGTCTCATAATGGTTGTCAATGATACAAGAATTATTATAAAGGATTTAATTTTATATAAACAAAACTCTAGATGGGCAATTCCTCAACTCTTGTTATATAGAAGATATCTATAGAAGAAAGATCTCTATAGAAGACAACAGATAGAGACTGCACTGATATCTGATAAGTAATGATTGATTAATATTACCCGGTATTAATGAATTTTGGACAACAGGTGTGGTATAAAGGTATATAACAGGTGCTTTAAAGGTTTTGTTGGGATGGATCTACACTACATAACATAATATGTTATAGAATTTGATTATATAAATTTATTTTAAATAAGTTAGACAGACTGGTTGTAAGAAACAATATATGTGTATATATTTGTTGTGATTGTGTTGTATGGCAAAACAAAGAACGGGAATGTGTTATAGTACAAATATACTAATGATATGTTATTTTTAGAGGTCACGCTCAAAAAAAAAAAAAAACCTTTATGTGGTATACTTCAACTTTACCCTTATAGCTCTAAACAGCTGCTAATATAGTTTATATCGAGAACGAAGGACACAGTATAATAAGTGATCAAACGAACTTACCTGAAGTGAAGTTCGATCATTATTATACGAAGTCCTTCGTTCGAAGATATAAGTACCCAACCCGCCCTGCCCGTTGGTAAAGTTGAAATGTACTACTTCTAAAAGGAATGCTTGCAGAGGTTATGTCCACAGATACCATAGAGGCGGCGTTGACTTTTTAATTCTCTGAATGACGCGCGGTTGCCAAGCGACTCGAGAGAGCTGCTAATATAGTTTATATCTTCGAACGAAGGACTTCGTATAATAATGATAGAACTTCACTTCAGGTAAGTTCGTTTGATCACTTATTAAAATTTGACCCAACGAGGCCTTTATTTATTCCAACAAAGTTGTCTTTGATTACGATCTAGATGGATTATAATTTAAGAAAGAAAAGATAATTTTCTTATGATTGCCTTGTTGGTGTAGGGGCATATGGTGCGGTTGCTATTTACAAGGTTCTGTGTTCGATTCCTAGATCGGACAAAGTGTTATAGAGATTTATCTATCAAAAAAAAATTAATAATCATCCCGGTGTCTAGAATTGTGCCCGCTATGAATAACCATAGCCTTAGCTCTCTATTACGTTATGACAAGACATCAATGATGAAATGTGGATGTACACAGAACATTTATCCCTGTCTCGAGTGAAATATAGGTGTGATAGTATTTTTGTAAGAAGTAGCTACACGCCGTCATGACCGCTATAGGCTATGGCCATGGATGGTGACCACCCTCCCAGCAAAGTCATACAGTTTATTATATCGATTCGGTCTAACTTCCGTCTTCTCGGCCTGTTTCAGAGTGAATACGCTATAACTGAGTCAGCGAGCCACATCTTTACTTTTTCTCAGGAGTCAATCGCCGACCAGCCCTTAATAATAATAAAGAAGTGGAAACAATCGTCCGATATACTTAATATTTCAAACGTCCATAATTCTCCAAATAATCTATAAAACCTCGATCGGCTCAATCAATGTCAAATATATTCTCTTCTTTAGTCGTTTTTAACACCTCCACAGGAAGTAGAAGTAAGATTTTGTATCTAAAATGTGAGAGAACTGATAGACGCGATACTAAATGTAACGCGAGAAGAACTTTTCTAGCAATAGAGTCTTTGATAAGAAGACAGAATATCAGTATTAGTGTAAAGGTACGACATAAAGTGGAATCGTTTGGAATGGGGAAGCGCAAAATAAATCTTGTTCATGTTGAATTTATTGTGACATTCCACTTCGCCTGTGGGAGCCACAGGTGAAGTGGCCCGTGAACCTAATAGGTACATAAATTGAAAAACTATACTTGTAGTGTTAACCTGTGATAAACATTATCAAAATTAAAGTGACATTGTTAGATTAAAACCAGATAAGTTGACTTCTAGCTAGTAGGTATCCGATGCGTACTACGGAGAAGTCAAGCTTGGGATCTACTCAACTAAATTTGATCAGTCATATCGGTATTATTAGGTCCAAATATATATTATTTAAATATAAAAGTCCCGATTAAATCAGTTCAGTGGTTTATGCGTGATGATGTTTGGTTGAATATGAATTGGGCTACTTCTAAAGGATTCGGATACGGATATAATATATGGTCAGGGGTAGCTCGCCGCTCACTAGACGGTCCTTCAAAACAGCCGCTATAACATATCTGTGGTAGGTATACACCGCTGTGAGCACCTTAAGGGTTGTTGAGAGGTTTTTCACGCTTTCTCTAAAGTTATTAGCAGCGTGGTGGATACAGTTGTCAAGGAGATGAGAGAACGTTTTCATAACACTAGAAGACTATTACCATTTGGAGAAGACTAAAGTTGAAAAATCCAAGAAGTTACTAAATCCGGCGGCCCCCTATACGCAGCCTACATGTAGTCATATGCGGCATGACTGTGACCTGTCTCATAAGGATTGTGGACTTGCAAAACAGTTTAATATTCCGAACATTGCTTCCTATCCCAGGCAAATCACACCTAAACAAAAAGATAGGACGTAGCTTGGTAAGCTTATTTTAAGGCGCTATAAAAATACTTTTTCGACTTGGAATCCCAAGTTCCGAAATAAGATTTGTGATGGAGGGTCTGTGACTTGTCCGTAATAGGGAAATAACCAGTTTATCGGTCGCCCTTAAGTCTATACGGCATTGATTCCGTTTATACTAATGTAATGCCTGAATTTTATTCAGCCTACCTCGCAGCTGTGAGCAGAGAAATTAACATGAAACTGGTCGGGGCCAGAATGTAAACGGCGATATTGAGAACTCATTCACTTGTACCGTATTGCATTTTGTTCATACTTTACATTTGTACTTATTTGAGAGCCTTAAACGAAAAGTTTCATGTTAAAAATGATTTAATATCAGCAAACGCAGACTTAAAGGTATTTAGGAAAGCTGGGCAGGATTTAAGGTAGGTTGGACAGAAGAGTTATTAAATAGTTAAAAATAGAAACTTGTCTAAGGAAAACTTCCCTAAATAAACTAGTAAGACAAATTAAACCGCAACACACTCTTGCCATATGAGGCATAACGGCGGCAAGAAAATATTAAAAAAAATATTGTTTAGAAAACGTTAGGTACACTTAACTCTAAAAATGTGCTAAAATAAATAATGTGAAGGCATACATTCTGTTCTCTGCGAGGGTGCGTTGCGTTTAAATTGGTCTCACCAAACTAGATTTTACTTAGGATATAAGGTTTAATTTATTTATTTATTTACATAAACTAGATTTTTTTAGGTTATAAGTTTTTAATTTATTTACATACTAACACGGCAGATACACCATTTACGTTAGTATAATGAAAAAAAAATACCTCAGACACTCAGAAAATATATATGCATGGAGATGCATGCGCAAACAAATCACAACCAGGACTGCAAGGAGAGCGTTCTGTTCGACGAGGGTGCGCGGGATCGGTGAACGAGCACGCGCTACTGTTCTACATGTTGGAACAGAAACCAATCTATGCTTCCTGTTCCGAGTAGTTAATAGGAGCGCAGAGTCGACACAACTCATTATGCAGGTTAACTCATTGTTATTACTTATTAATGTTTTAATGACACCTCTGTTTGATTCAGTTGCGGGTCGATCTGTAAGTTTATTTTGCAAAGCTTTCATACCTAGCGAAGTGTCAAACGCATAGATTTTGAACCGTAACTTGATAAAATTGGTAGTGAATGTTTTATGTGGAATTAAACCGTAATTTGGTCTTGCAGAAAACTATGTCGATGAATCAATCACTAATCTCACTTCTCCAATACAGTCTTGTTTAATTTGACTCGGGAATTCGGTTTATCATGTGGAATAATTCAGATTTTATTATCTGCCTTTAAAACTTGAGGCATTTAATAGAAAACGAAAGGAAAGCAAGGGATTAAGATTTTACAACTTGAACGACATTCATAGATACTAAATCACCCTTGGAAATTCATTACATTGAAGTACCTACCATTGCTTTTTTCAATTTAGATTAAAAGGATTTCAACAAATTATTTACAAAGCACTTGATCAAAGACTTTAAATTTCAATGTATCTGATACGTTGGTACTAGTGAAACAAATTAGGAAATCGAGAATCTCGTGAGTAGATAAAAGGAACGTTAAAGCAACCTCTTTGCGCAGCAGTGGGACGATAAAGACTAAGAAAAAAATGTAGATAAGAAAATATTCTATTTTACTTACTTTGAGGACTGCCTCATTGGTCTAGTGGCAAAGTGCATCGCTTTGTGATCACGAGGTCCTAGCTTCAAATCCTAGGTTGGAAAAATGTAGTTTTTTAACGAAAATTTGCTAGAGTCTGGAGTCTGGAATTGTGCCCGATATATTATGGCAAATGGCTAGGGCTATAAGCAAAGTGGATGTACTCAGTACACTTGTGCCATCCCCGCACCGCAATAATTCCAACATTTCTAACGACTAATTTGAAGATACGGTCATGATAGTGCCTGTAATCAACCTATTTGAAAAACTTATATCGTTGACAGCAAAATTAATCACAAAATTATAGGATCGGTCTCACCAGTAAATGGCTACATAATTATACTCTGAGAGCTCCCCACGACGCCTCCGCAGCGTCATAAAAAATCACGCCTCATTTCTGTGAATTTCATAAAAGTTCTGTAGTTCCAGACGCTAATGTTTGCGGAGATAAATACACTCGGGTGACACCGCGACACAACAATATTACGAATAGAATGGTAGATGATATTATCGAGGTGTGTTTTGTCCCGTTGTCCTTTGTGAGAGTTGCATTTCAGCGTAATTCTAAAGTAGGGTTATACGTACCACATTACGTTCTATATGTTCTACATTACAAATCCATGCAGGCCAGGATTAAAGAAAGTATGATAAAGATCCACAAGTCTTTTGAATCACATTGAATTGAATTCACATTAAACACATTTCAAAACAATGAATTACTATAGATGTCATAATAGTCGTTTTATTAAATTTTTGATATACGCTTAGGGGGCAAATTGACCGCCGGCTTTTTGTCGTAGAGTATGCCAACGCATGTCAAAGTATATAAATTTCACCCGTGTTTGCCGATGGTGTAGCAGCCATAACATCCGCGATTGTAATGGATCAGTTAACACGTTGGAAAATAAATGAACGCTTGTTGATTACGTCCATATTGGCGTTATATCGTAGAAGTACAGAAAGTTAGTTAGTTAGTCTATTCTATATCATCACGCCAGATCCCTTGCGTGGAAGGCAGAGAGTACTAAGTTCCAACAGGTTCTTGCCTTACGTACCTCTCTGGCTTCCTCCACTCTCATAGTTCGTTTCATATACGCTCACCGCTTACGGAGACTCTTGACGTGTCCTGCAGACTTCTAATTAGTTGTGTTATATTAATGTTTATAAATTTTAAGAAATGTTTCGTGTTTTGTTGCTCCGTGTGTGGTGACCCGCCCGGAGGTTGGGCTTAGTGAAAGACAACGACCGCGTATATCTTATATTGCTTACTTCGAGCTCTTTAATTTGATACCTGGTAAAAGAAAAGAACGATCAAACCACGGAATAAAGATGTATACTTCACTAAGTGTTCCAAACTTTTTGATCTTTCCTTTCAGGCTAATAGTTATACTATAAAGTATGAAACTCCTACCTACTCAGATTCGATCCATGGTTTTGGATGTTATAGAAGGTCATAGTCATTTTGTAATGATCAAAGCGTAGGCTAGTATATTTAGGGTCCAGTGGGTTTCCAGACACACTGCCTTCTTTTCGTAAAGTGAGGTGTTAACGTTTAAGGTTTTCAGAATATTCCCTCTAGAATGTAGGCCTCGTGAGAATTTTATTCTATATATTATTAGGAGGCACGTTAATAAACAGGTAGAATTTAGGTAAATAACGGACTGATGACTGAAAAATTTGATGGTGAAATTAAATTTTACTCGAATAGATTGCCATCTTTTAATCAAATTTTCTACCCGAGTAGATGACTAGCCAGTTTAGTAATACAATTGAATTCCTACTTTTTAACGTTTAAATCGTCGAACCATTCGGTTTATATAAAGCCAGCTGTTTTCATTAGGCTGAATGAAAATATGCCATCGTGAATAATTTTGTTAATTATAACAAGTCTAAGCTCAACTAACCTAGTGTTTCAGTACACTCGTTTCGTGACAGAATCAGCGGTAATTACCGAAAAAGTAGGTTAAGTTAGATTTCTGATACTGATCGCAGGCAGGTCGCGGATGGTTGCTTACGCTTTTCGGTAACCCACCTCAGTCACAGCTACGAGCTGGGGCACGGGAAAGGTTTTTGAGCCGGTATGAATCCCGGCGTAGCCCCTTATTTCCTCCTGTGTAGTGCACTTAAAATAATCTAATAATAAAATAATAATTTTAATTTAGAAAGATCTTTTTAGAAACAAGCTTTTATACCGCAAACACATCGAAGATAACTAGCTTAGTTGTGGAGTTCCTATGGCTTTCTTCCAGCTGCATCGTCAGAACCTGCTCAACATCTAGGTTTATGGTACTTGTCAAGAAAAACCCAATGAGCCCAAACACGATAGACTATGTTGAGTAGTTGGATAGTTTCGTTGGCCGCCTTCCGGCTGCATCATCAGACACTAGACACTATCCGAGACTACAGTACTCATCAAGACAAATCCAAGGAGCCCAAACACTTCGGGGTTATATTGTGTAGTTGGGTGGTTCCTTTGGCCACCACCCAAACTCAAACTCAAATAATTTATTTTGTATAAGCCCTGCGGGGGCTTACAATTAGTCAATATACATTTTATTTTAAATTTAATTTAACTACATATCTACCACCGGATCGGAACGCCGGCATCATGATCAGACCAGCTCCATGGTACCATATAATTGCTGTCACCGAAGTTACATATGTAAAAAGTGTTGGTGCTTGAAAAATTAATCACAAAATTTGAACCGGATAGACAGACAGATAGACATAACATTTATTGCAGTTACAGGTTGGGCGAGTATGTAAACAGCACCTACGTACCAACCCTGCCCCATTTCATGCCCACTTCCGTGCTTACCGCTGTGCAAGGTCGCTGAGTTTAAACAGGGGTAAAAGTTAATTACGCACGAGCGTGTTTCTAGTGAAAATCATTATCTTGTACTTACTGTTATCCCGGCCGTAAAGCTTAAGGCAGGGTTTTCTTTGTGTAGGGATTTGATCCCGGGACGGCCATCGTGAGCGAATCTGCATTAGGAACCGAAATTTTGATATTTCATGATCTCATTTACCATTATAAAATTTAAAGAGGCTTTGTCTGTAGGTACTTAGGTACATTGATATTCTAAAATGAAATGATTTGGTTTGACTATTTTATGGGGTCAAAACACAAAACAGTGGTTTTTTGATATTCTTTGTGTATTTGTGTGTAAAACATATTTTGGGGTTATTACGCGCATTTACCTTCGTCGCTGTTTAGCAGCACACGATTATTTAAACCGGCTATAAAAATAGGTACTGTGATAAAAAGTGTAACGTTTTTACGAAACCTGAGTATTTAACCACGTTTCACCACAAAACAAATCGAAAGATACTCATCAGATGATTCAATATTAATCGGCAAATATTGGATTCAGTTGGTAGATGCATCAAGGAGGAAATAAGAAGATTCAAAGAACGGGAATATCCATGACACAATTACAAAGTTTACATGCTCGTTCCTTAATCCCACGGGAATGGTTTAACGGGTTTGAATGAAACTTTAAGCATATGCCGACTACATATATTAAAGGTTATTCCATCAACACGAACAAACTTGTTAAGTGGAAGCGTAGATGACCGAGTATCGTGTTTTATACATCGCACACGACCATTCAGTGTGATTTATTACGAAACAAAAGAGTGATTTGAGAGGTTCCCGGAGCTTGTTTCTGTATTCTACACGAATGCCAACACACTGATTTATTGAAGTGTGGCGCACGAAATTTTCCCAACTAGCAAATAATAACACAGCAAAATGTTATAGCGTCTTTGTGTTATTGTTGACCGACACGGTTCGTTCGCTGTTTCTATGAATCAGGGGATTCCTTCTCGACAGGACTTTAGCTAAACAGTTGTTAGGAATTATTTTCGGTAGCTTTGTGGTTAGAGCGCTTCTCCGGCGTGGCAGATTACATGGGTTAAATTCCCACCAGAAGGGATCATTTTTTTTTCATTTTCAAGTTGAACGTTACGAACGTTAAATACTAAAACCTACAACCTCTTGACAGTGTATAAATTAGAAGCTTTTAAATCAATGCAATCAAAACGTATAGCCATTTTAACTCACTCATTGAAACCTAAGGCAATTCCTGTCGTCTTAGAATCATGAAATTTGCCATGAAGCACGGTACATCAGCATCTACCAACTGAATCCAATATTTGCCGGTTAATATTGAATCATCTGATGAGTACTCTTTCGATTTGTTTTTGTGGTGAAATGTGGTTAAATACGTTATACTTTTTATCACAATACATATTTTTATGGCCTTTTTTTTAGTTTAAATAATCGTGTGCTGCTAAACAGAGAGGAAGGTAGATGCGCGTAATAACCCCAAAATATGTTTTAAGAAGTTCAGTAAATTTTAGATGATACCTGATCATGCACACAAATACACAAACAACATCAAAATACCACTGTTTTGTATTTTGATCCCATAAAATAGTCAAACCAAATCATTTCATTTTAGAATATCAATGTACCTAAGTACCTACAGACAAAGCCTCTTTAAATTTTATAATGGTAAATGAGATCATGAAATATCAAAATTTCGGTTCCTAATGCAGATTATAGAGACAAAGAAAACCCTGCCTTAAGCTTTACGGCCGGGATAACAGTAAGTACAAGATAATGATATTCACTAGAAACACGCTCGTGCGTAATTAACTTTTACCCCTGTTTAAACTCAGCGAACTTGCACATCTGTAAGCATGGAAGTGGGCATGAAATGGGGCAGGTGTCGTACGTAGGTGCTGTTTACATACTCGCCCAAACTGCAATAAATGTTATGTCTGTCTGTCTGTCCGGTTTAAACTTTGTGATTAATTTTTTAAGCACCTACACTTTTTATATATGTAACTTCGATGACAGAAATTATATGGTACCATGGAGCTGGTCTGATCATGATGCCGGCGTTCCGATCCGGTGGTAGATATGTAGTTAAATTAAATTTAAAATAAAATGTATATTGACTAATTGTAAGCCCCCGCAGGGCTTATACAAAATAAATTATTTGAGTTTGAGTTTGGGTGGTGGCCAAAGGAACCACCCAACTACACAATATAACCCCGAAGTGTTTGGGCTCTTTGGATTTGTCTTGATGAGTACTGTAGTCTCGGATAGTGTCTAGGGTCTGATGATGCAACCGGAAGGCGGCCAACGAAACTATCCAACTACTCAACATAGTCTATCGTGTTTGGGCTCGTTGGGTTTGGCTGGACAAGTACCATACACCTAGATGTTGAGCAGGTTCTGACGATGCAGCCGGAAGAAAGCCATAGGAACTCCTCAACTAAGCTAGTTATCTTCGATGTGTTTGCGGTATAAAAGCTCGTTTCTGAAAAGATCTTTCTAAATTAAAATTATTATTAGATTATTTTAGGTGCACTACACACGAGGAAGTAAGGGGCTACGCCGGGATTCACCCCGGCTAAAACCTTCACCGTGCCCCAGCTCGTAGCTGTGACTGGGGTGGGTTACAGAAAGCGTAAGCAACCATCCGCGACCCGCCTGCGATCAGTATCAGAAATCTAACTTACCCTACTTTTTCGGTAATTACCGCTGATTCTGTCACGAAACGATTGTACTGAAACACTAGGTTAGTTGAGCTTAGACTTGTTATAATTAACAAAATTATTCACGATGGCATATTTTCATTCAGCCTAATGAAAACAACTGGCTTTAGATAAACCGAATGGTTAGACGATTTGAACGTTAAAAAGTAGGAATTCAATTGTATTACTAAACTTGCTAGTCATCTACTCGGGCAGAAAATTTGATTAAAGGATGGCAATCTAATCAAGTAAAATTTAATTACACCATCAAATTATTCAGTCATCAGTCCGTTAATTAACCTAAATTCTACCTGTTATTTAACGTGCCTCTTAATAATAAATTCTCACGAGGCCTACATTCTAGACGGAATATTCTGAAAGCCTTAAACGTTAACACCTCACTTTACCAAAAGAAGGCAGTGTGTCTGGAAACCCACTGGATCCTAAATATACTAGCCTACGCTTTGATCATTACAAAATGACTATGACCTTCTATAACATCCATAACCATGGATCGAATCTGAGTAGGTAGGAGTTTCATACTTTATAGTATAACTATTAGCCTGAAAGGGAAGATCAAAAAGTTTGGAACACTTAGTGAAGTATACATCTTTATTCCGTGGTTTGGTCGTACTTTTCTTTTACCAGGTATCAAATTAAATAGCTCGAAGTAAGCAATATAAGATATACGCGGTAGGTATGAGTTGTCTTTCACTAAACCGAACCGCACGGGCGGGTCACCACACACAGAGCAACAAAACACGAAATATTTCTTAAAATTTATAAATAATATAACACAACTAATTACAAGTCTGCAGGACATGTCAAGAGTCTCCGTAAGCGGTGAGCGTGTATGAAACGAACTATGAGAGTCGAGGAAGCCAGAGAGGTACGTAAGGCAAGAACCTGTTGGAACTCAGTACTCTCTGCCTTCCACGGAAGGGATCTGGCGTGATGATATAGAATAGAATTGACTAACCAACTAACTGCTTCTACGATATAACGCCAATATGGACGTAATGAACAAGCGTTCATTTATTTTCCAACGTGTTAACTGATCCATTACAATCGCGGATGGTATGGCTGCTACACCATCGGCAAACACGGGTGAAATTTATATACTTTGACATGCGTTGGCATACTCTACGACAAAAAGCCGGCGGTCAATTTGCCGCCTAAGTATATATCAAAAACTATAGTAATTCATTGTTCTGAAATGTGTTTAATGTGAATTCAATTCAATGTGATTCAAAAGGCTTGTGGATCTTTTTCATATTTTTTTTAATCCTTTACAATTACAAATCCAGGCCTGCATGGATTTGTAGTGTAATGTAAGAACATATAGAACGTTTGTGGTACGTATAACCCTACTTTAGAATTACGCTGAAATGCAACTCTCACAAAGTACAACGGGACAAACCACAGCTCGATAATAACATCTACCATTCTATCCGTAATATTGTTGTGTCGCGGTGTCACCCGAGTATATTTATCTCCGCAAACATTAGCGACTGGAACTACAGAACTTTTATGAAATTCACAGAAATGTGGCGCGAATTTTTATGACGCTGCGGAGGCGTCTTGGGGAGTTCTGAGAGTATAATTATGTAGCCATTTACTGGTAGGACCGATCCTATAATTTTGTGATTAATTTTGCTGTCAACGATATAAGTTTTTCAAATAGGTTGATTACAGGCACTATCATGACCGTATCTTCAAATTAGTAGTTAGAAATGTTGGAATTATTGCGGTGCGGGGATGGCACAAGTGTACCGAGTACATTCACTTTACTTATAGCCAGAGCCATTTGCCATATATCGGGCACAATTCCAGACTCCAGACTCATACTAGGAAATTTTCGTTAAGAACGACATTTGTCCAACCTAGGATTTGAAGTCAGGACCTCGTGATCACAAAGCGATGCACTTTGCTACTAGACCGACGAGGCTAGACTCAAAGTAAGCAAAATAGAATATTTTCTTATCTACATTTTTTTCTTAGTCTTTATCTTCCCACTGCTGGGCAAAGAGGTTGCCGTAACATTCCGTTTATCTACTCACGAGATTCTCGATTTCCTAATTTGTTTCTCTAGTACAAACGCATAAGATTCGTTAAAATTAAAAGTCTTTGATCAAGTGCTTTGTAAATAATTTGTTGGAATCCTTTTAATCTAAATTAAAAAAAAGCAATGGTAGGTACTTCAATGTAACGAATTTCTAAGGGTGATTTAGTATCTATGAATGTCCTTCAAGTTGTTAAATCTTAATCCCTTGCTTTCCTTTCGATTTCCATTAAATGCCTCAAGTTTTAAAGGCAGATAATAAAATCTGAATTATTCCACATGATAAACCGACTTCCCGAGTCCAAATAAACAAGACTGTATTGGAGAAGTGAGATTAGTGATTAATTCATCGACATGGTTTTCTGCAAGACCAAATTACGGTTTATTCCAGATAAAGCATCCACTACCAATTTTATCAAGTTACGATTCAAAATCTATGCGTTTGACACTTCGCTAGGTATAAAAGCTTTGCAAAATAAACTTACAGATCGACCCGCAACTGAATGGAACAGAGGTGTCATTTAAACATTAATAAGTAATAACAATGAGTTAACCTGCATAATGAGTTGTGTCGACTCTGCGCTCCTATTATACTCGGAACAGGAAGCATAGGTTGTTTTTTGTTCCAACATGTAAAACAGTAGCGCGTGCTCGTTCGCCAATCCCGCGCACCCTCGCCGCACTGAACGCTCTCCTTGACGGCTGTCCTGGTTGTGATTTGTTTGCGGATGCATGGAGTGATATTTTGTGTGAGTGTCTGAGGTATTTTTTTTCTTTATACTAACGTAAATGGTGTATCTGCCGTGTTAGTGGGTAAATAAATAAATAAATTAAAACCTTATTACTTAAGTAAAATCTAGTTTGGTGAGACCAATTTAAACGCAACGCAGGGTGCGTAGGTGGTCTCATCAAACGCAGAGAACAGAATGTATGCTTTCACACTATTTATTTTAGCACATTTTTAGAGTTAAGTGTACCTAACGTTTTCTAAATCATATTTTTAAAAATATTTTCTTGCCGCCGTTATGCCTCATATGGCAAAAGTGTGTTGCGGTTTAATTTGTCTTACTAGTTTATTTAGGGAGGTTTTACTTAGATAAGTTTCTATTTTTAACTATTTGATAACTCTTCTGTCCAACCTAACTTAAATCCTGCCCAACTTTCCTAAATAAATACGGCACAAGTGAATGAGTTCTCAATATCGCCGTTT
This sequence comes from Phalera bucephala, assembly GCA_905147815.2. Lineage (NCBI taxonomy): Eukaryota > Metazoa > Arthropoda > Insecta > Lepidoptera > Notodontidae > Phalera > Phalera bucephala. The sequence continues at coordinate 24,744,522 of LR990613.1, read as the reverse complement.
ACATTCTGGCTCTCGCCAGATTCATGTTAATTTCTCTGCTCACAGCTGCGCGGTAGACTGAATAAAATCCAGGCAATACATTAGCATAAACGGAATCAATGCCGTATAGCAATAAAAAGATCTCAAGAGACTTAAGGCGGACCGATAAACAGGTTATTTCCCTATTATGGACAAGTCACAGACCCTCCATCACAAATCTTATTTCGGAACTTGGGATTCCAAGTCGAAAAAGTATTTTTATAGCGCCTTAAAATAAGCTTACCAACCTACGTACTATCTTTTTGTTTAGGTGTGATTTGCCTGGGATAGGAAGCAATGTTCGGAATATAAACTGTTTTGCAAGTCCACAATCCTTATGAGACAGGTCATAGTCATGCCGCATATGACTACATGTAGGATCCGAATAGGGGTACGCCGGATTTAGTAACTTCTTTGATTTTTCAAATTTAGTCTTCTCAAAATGGTAATAGTCTTCTAGTCTTACATCATTCGTCTTCGAAAACGTTCTCTCATCTCCTAGACAACTGTATCCACCACGCCGCTAATAACTTTAGAGAAAGCGTTAAAAACCTCTCAACAACCCTTAAGCTGCTCACAGCGGTGTATACCTACCACAGATATGTTATAGCGGCTGTTTTGAAGGACCGTGTAGTGAGCGGCGAGCTACCCCCGACCATATATTATATCCGTATCCGAACCCTTTAGAAGTAGCCCAATTCCTATTCAACCAAACATCATCACGCATAAACCACTGAACTGATTTAATCGGGACTTTAATATTTAAATAATATGTATTTGGACCTAATAATACCGATATGACTGATCAAATTTAGTTGAGTAGATCCCAAGCTGACTTTTCCGTAGTTAGCGTCGGATACCTACTAGGTAGAAGTCAACTTATCTAGTTTTAATCTAACAATGTCATTTTAATTTCGATAAAGTTTATCACAGGTTAATACTACAACTATAGTATTTTCAATTTATGTAATAGGTTCGCGGGCGGAAGTGGAATGTCATAATAAATTCAACATGAACTAGATATATTTTGCTCTATCCCATTCCAAACGATTCCACTTTATGTGGTACCTTTTTCACTAATACTGATATTCTGTCTTCTTATCAAAGACTCTATTGCTAGAAAAGTTCCTCTCGCGTTACATTTAGTATCGCGTCTTTCAATTCTCTCACATTTTTAGATACAAAATCTTACTTCTACTTCTTGTGGAGGTGTTAAAAACAAGTAAAGTAAAGAATATATTTGACATCGATTGAGCCGATCTATGTTTTATAGATTATTTGGAGAATTATGGACGTTTGAAATATTAAGTATATCGGACGATTGTGTCTACTTCTTTTTTGTTATTAAGGGCTGGTCTGCGATTGACTCCTGAGAAAAAGTAACGATAGGGCCAAGGATGTGGCTCGCTGACTCAGTAATAGCCTATTCACTTTGAAACAGGCTGAGGAGACGGAAGTTAGACCAAATCGATATAATCTTAGAGACCTACCTCCTCGTAGGTAAGGCAACTCCGCGTAACATGCCAGAACATAACTGGCTCGCTTGACGGTGTGACTTTGCTGGTAGGGTGGTCACCATCCACGGCCATAGCCTATAGCGGTCATGATAGCGTGTAGCTCCTTCTTCCAAAAATCACACCTATTTTTCAATCGAGACGGGGATAAATGTTCTGTGTACATCCACATTTCACCATTGATGTCTTGTCATAACGTAATAGAGAGCTAAGGCTATGGTTATTTATACCGGGCACAATTCTAGACTCCGGACAGACTATTGAATTTTTTTTGGTAGATAAATCTCAATAACGCTTTGTCCGAACTAGGAATCGAACACAGAACCTTGTACATTAACCGCATCATATGCCCCTTTTTTACGATGGGAAATGCCTAACGCATACCCCTGGGCCGAGGGCACGGCCCGGGTGGTTATGTGGGGCTTGCACCCACTAAAACCCCTCGACGTCCCACTGCCCTTTTGTCGGGCCACAGGAATCGTCACCAGCATGACCTCTGTGGCACCGGCAGGCTCGGTCCGAGTGCGGACCTAGACACGTGTTAGGGGAGTTCGGTCTCCCCCCTACCCTTTCGGAGGCTGCGTGGACGCAGCGCTTTTACAGCGCGGGCATTCGTGTGCTAGGTCGCCGGGGTGCCCGGTCCCCGACGCCTACAAGCCGAGATCACGGTGAGCGAACGTCGTTTCGGGCGTAGTCCCTGCGCCTTCGCCCAACGCGCCGTCTACGACCAGGATTGGAGGACGTCTCCTCCCTCACCGTTTTGCACCATATGACCCTACACCAACAAGGCAATCATAAGAAAATTATCTTTTCTTTCTTAAATTATAATCCATCTAGATCGTAATCACGGACATCGTTGTTAGAATAAATAAAGGCCTCCTTGGGTCAAATTTTAATCAAGTGTTTTAAAATTACAATAAATATTAACAGGAGTAAGTATACAACTTGTTATTCGAAAACCGATCTAAAATACCTTTAACGGGTTTCTTTCAATAAAACTGTTAAATAATAACCTATTCCCATCAATATATTACAATGGATTAAGCACTCTGCGAAATAGACGTGATGGCAAGGATACTCACTTAGAGCCCTACGTCTCTTTCTAAGTAGGGTGACCAAACATTGGTACGATTATGGGGGCAGTGTTTTTGCCGTCATTCTGTCTTTCTACGCATATGCCACATTTTAAATCAGTAGTAGTCAAAGTTTTTGAATAAATTGCCAATTTTCTTGCTGACTGTAAATTTATTTCACAATATGTGAATTCAGCTCCAAATATCGCAAAAATTAAGGATAGTCTCCTAGGGCCGTTTTTCGGTATCTACAACGGTTGACATAGCTGCCCTTACTTTCCCATTCTAATCCATTCTGTATATACGAGTACTAGTACAGGTGAATTGAGAACCTTGTTCGTTTTGAACTCAGTAATCAATAGTGTACAGCGTATTTAAACCATATAATAAATAGGTATAGTCCGTATTAGTTCTACCTTATGGTCACCGTACTGTATTGTAATGGGTGCGAGCATGACACCGGGCTCCAGATTGTTGCTCGAACTCATCTTGGATTCTCGAGTTGTTTAAATCATAGAAAATTCAATGAACTTTCTGTGAGTAAGAGTTTAATTTTCTCTAGCAATATTTTGACAGTACTCAATCCGTTTAGGGTTACAAATTCATGCCTATTCCATTTAAAATCACTCAGATAATACATTGAACTTCTTTTATTGCTGTGATCTTTGTAGTAAATATTTTCTAATTTCATTATTAGTCCAAAAGCCGATAATGGAATTTGGTGTGACTGCTTTTTCTAGGAAGTTTTATAAATTTGAAATTTCGAAGAATAAATTACATGAAAGCTTCATGCAATTTATTCGTAGTACGCCAACTTTATGTTTGGACTGAAATCGGACCGAAATCGGACGTCCGCAAATGCTTGAAAAATTGATCATAAAATTTGAACCGCAAAGACAGCAGAAATATAAAAGTTTGTATAAAAGCTTGTAAAAAGCTAAAAAGTAAGAGTAAGCGCCTACTCCATAAAATGTCGATTCAGTAATAACAGACATTAGATATAATAGGTAGAAACAATAGACAAACCAGTTATGTCCATTACAATGGGCTGTATTGTAATTAGCTCCATTCCATTTTTTCGACGTAGTCCGAGACATCTGGGTAATCGGAGAAAAGATTGATGATCCGACCCAGCTAGGCTATGCTATATTTTTGCTAGTTAATTTGAACAATCGACCGAATTTCCATTGGTCCGATTCGAAACCGTTCCAATAAATAGGTTATTCAATTAAATGATTTGTAAAATCTAATTTACTGTCATATCTTATTCTCCGAGGCTTTATCTTTATTTAGTAAGTTTTTTGGGTGAAAAGGATGGCACATAACTTGATAATGTTATGATAATGTCTATGTCCGTGATTGGGCCTCTGGTATATATTCTAATAAATATGGGGTAAATATACAGGTAATAGACTTATTTGTTATTAGCTGAGTTATTTAAATGTATATAAATTGATGAAACGGCTTGCGGTTTTTCTAAATCCTGATAACAATGTATCTGGCCACCTCCTTTCAAAAGGCTCAAAATATACATAACTAGCGACCCGCCCCGGTTTTGCACGGGTGAATTATACATATAAAGCTTCCTCTTGAATCAGAAAACCGTATGAAAATCCGTTCAGTTGTTATTGAGTTTATCGCGTTCAGACAGACAGACAGACGCGGCGGGGGATTTTGTTACTGTGTTACTGTGACTACCCAAAGACCATTGTATCTTTACCATCCACGTTCACTGGTTAATGGATGTTATTTATTATTTTCATGACGATTATACGAATTACACCATCTAAATCGGTGATTGTTAAAATAAGCTGATAGATCTTGATATTTACCAATTTTGAACATTCTCTATACATTGATATATGGGTAGTTGACTATTTGCTCTATTCACAATGTACTGACTAACAATAAGTAACTAATATGAAGACAGCCGGTCTCCTTTTTATCACTGGCACAGTTCCAAACTTTGAATCAAGACCGTGACTGAAACTTACACAAGTAGTTTGGAAACTAATAATCAATTCTATGTACCCATATGTATCTGTTCAGAACAAATTTAAAGGTACATGTGAGTTTACTTCTGCCTCGTTGGTCTGGTGAGACTGCCTCGTTGGTCTGGTGGCAAAGCGCATCGCTTTGTGATCACGAGGTCCTGGGTTCAAATCCTAGGTCGGACAAATGTAGTTTATTTAACGAAAAATTCCCAGTATGAGTCCGGAGTCTGGAATTGTGCCCAGTATATGGCAATAGGCTCGCCCCCTATTACATGGGACCTAACATCGTCGGCGAAATGTGAGTGTACTCAGTACACCTCTGCCACCCCCTCTGGGGAATATAGGCGTGACGGTGTGTGTGTGTTTTTATGTGAGTTTAAATACCGGGTAGTTACTGGTCCCTTAGATTTTAGTTCGCTCGATAATTTTTATGCATTTCTTCCTTCCGGGAACATGATTGTAATGGTTTTATTTATTTTATACAATTAATTTATTTAAAAAATACTACAAGTACTACTTTTTGTTCATTTCAAAATAATGACAAACAGACAGTTGAAGTCAAATTATGCAATATTTTGCAAATACTACAGCGGAGGGAAATATAACAAAACAGAAACCTTTTTTACAAAAGTTGTACTTATCCCCTTGCTTTTTAAATAGCACATCTTATAATTAAAGTTGGGTACATTTTAGATTACGATGAATTGACAACAGACACATTTCATCACAGAAGCGTAACGGATTAATTAAAATGTACGTCAATCTGCGCCACAAAGTACTACGGATGTAGAGCTGTTACGGAATATAATACTGGCTACGGCGTAGCGACATTCCGTAGTACATTCAGCATTGAAACTCGCTTAACAGATTGGAATTTTAACACGCCTATACATTACCAAATTCGATGAAAATAGAATAAGTACCTAGTATAAAAGCCTCTTTCACCACCCTCGAGTAAAATAGCCGACTAATCGACAATTATGGGTTCAAGTAAGTCTATGTACAAATTTTATCATCTCTGACCTCTATCCGACGGTTAAATTAACTAGTTTCAAATGCCGACTAACGCTAATCAAGAAGTAAGTAACCAGCACTTTACCCAAGGGAGTTGTAAGAGGACCTAATGTTACAACCACAAGGATCAGCGGGACGGAATGCATAATAGCTTTAAATTATTCTCATTTCGATTATTTTCATTGATTAATTTTGCATCATAATTAATAGTCGGTTATGCAATATTTTAATTTTAGTTTATAATTAATTTATAATATAAATGATGTCAACACTGATTTTAAAATTGTAAAAATTACGAGTAACGGATATTTTTAGCCCTTCTTGGCTGAAACAGCGAATAAAGAACATCTGGAATCAGCGTGTCTTCTTGCTCAATCACTATACCCAACGATTATAGATAGTTTAATATTTATAGTATCTACCAAATGAGTTATGTTTTCCGACCGTGCACTAAGACGTAAAGAACATGTGCAATTTACACACACTCTTGGTCCTCTCTTATCAACAGTGGTAACGGCCACTTGTTAGCAGGATAACGGTGATGTATACCCGGCTATTGGAAACAGACTTTTTACTTTGCTGTAGCAGATACTTATACAATGAGACAATTATGACCCACGGTTTTGACACATTGTTGTGACGGCAAATACTTACTAAATCCCATTGAATCCTGTAATAGCGTGGTCCGAAAAAGAAAGCAAATGATTTTTCTTTTCCTTTTATAATTCGACATTATTGCTCGTAAAAATTGCTTACCTTATCAAATAGATCTCACGAACGAACAAATATAAAAAGCGACTACCTTTTCCGGCAAATACTATTTTCATTCTATTTTACATTAATCGAGCAGCTTGTTGTCACGACAGTGAGAGTATCCTCTTTTACGTAAATAACACTGTCAGTGTTTCCACCCCTTTGGAAATAAAGTAGTGAGTCCTGAATCTACAATAAATGCTATGAATTGAGCTTAACGTCTAATATACATGTCACCTCTCATACATGTCTGAGAAAACTCTTACCAATATTTATCTATAACATTACGCCAGATCCCTTGCAGGGTAGGCAGAGAGTACAGAGTGCCAATAGATTCTTTCCTTACATACCTCTCAGGCTTCTTCTACTCTCATAGTTCGTCTCATACACGCTCGCCGGTTACGGAGACTCTTGATTTGTCCTTCAGATAAGATTCGGTCTATTTGGTCATGGTAAGATAGTCTAGGTCTTCCCCGGTACCTACGTCCTTCCACTTTCGCATTGTATTTCATTCTTCTGACATTTTTTCTATATGCCCGAACCATCAGAGCATACCCTTTCTCATCTTTACACCGATACTATGTTTCACACCTACTCGCATTTTTCTACACTTACTACCAATATTTAGGAGAAGTAAAATCCCTATCAACCGAGCATTATAGATTATAGGCTGAATCCCGCGTGTACATGTGTGTGTATGAAGAAGATACCCATTTCTAACAGTAGGGAATTTAAAAGGCTGATTAATTTTATACTTCGTACCTAACTCTGCCATTTAATTTTACTGCACAAAACACGTCTGCAAATGAAATAACCATGTCTAAAGGAAAGTACCAAGTTTGAAAAAGATGGTATCGCAGCCTTACTGCAGTGCAACTAAAGATAAGAGAAAATATTGTACTTTTGGAACAAAATTATTTCTGGGAAATAAGTTCTGTCACGAAAACAAAAGTAACCAAATATTTTTAAGGTACTTACCACTATAAATCTTTGTGTCATATAATGTTTAGATTTTTTACATGAATCGCTGTATATACCAATAGCAATTTAAAATTTGCCTTAAAGTTATCACTGTGTGCACGATTCACAGATTTATAAGTACCTCTAATTTGCATAAAGAAATATAAATGATGTATATTTTTCTTATTTTAACCCACACTTAAAAAACAAAAATGCAACCATATAAAAGCGTTTCACAAAATCGTTTCGTACAATAGTTATAAATACAAAAAATCAACAATGAATAACGCTCATTTCTACTCGTGACTCGTTCTTGACCCGCAAAGTAAGCAATTGTCAGTGTCTGGACTCAAAATCAGGCACTTACTGACTCCCAGAATTACTGTTCTGGATGATTATCTTGGTAGTACCTATTAAGCCAAATTAAACCGTACTTAACCATTTGATGAAAGTTTTGTTTGCAAAATATATGGAAACAAGTTTATTACCAATGTTAATGATAATTTGTCTGAAAGGTTCATCTAGTCTTACCCTTTTCTTCAAAAGATTTTGTTTTGTGTGTGTGTTTGAATGATCTACGCTGTTGGCCGCGGGGCCTTTACAGCTTCACCGGACAAGCGGGCGAGCGTGCAACCACTATGATCGAGCCAAAAGGGCAAAGGGGCAACTAGCTCAAGTGCGCCTCAAGGGGGAACGGCCTCGGCTTGGGCGGTCGCTATGGGGGTCCAAAAGAAATTATTAAATATCTCAAACAATAAAAAAATCAATTCAATGCACTTCGGATATTGAAAGGACTAAAATCATCAACCTCTGTGTTGAAAGGGCTCATATCTAGGGGACCAAGGTCGATTAGGTCAGTATCAGGTAAGTTTGCAGGATTTTCAGGATAAACAGGATTAACAGGGTAACGAGAAAGCGCATCAGCTGCTGAATTTAATTTACCCTTGCGGTATACAATTTCGTATTCATATTCTTGAAGTTGGAGACGCTAACGTTGTAATTTACTGCTTGGATCAGTGTGATTAAAAAGCCATTTTAACGGTCGATGGTCCGTTACAATAGTAAATTTGCGGCCAAACAAGTATTGCAGCCGGAGACTATAGTGATTTCACATTTGTTTAAGGTTTTGGAGGTAAATGCTATAGGGTGATCTTTTCCAATGGGGCCTTGGGAAAGGATAGCGGAGACCGCATATTTAGACGCGTCACAAGTAAGGTTAAAGGGTTTGGTAAAATCTGGATAGGTAAGGACTGGAGCAGTGACAAGTTTTTCTTTGAGCATTTCGAAAGCTAGTTGTTGTTCGTTGGTCCAAACAAAAGGAACATCCTTTTTCAATAAGCTTTTAAGGGATTTAGATAATTTTGAAAAATCTGGGATAAAACGTCTGTAATAAGATACAAGCCCTAAAAATGATTTAATGTCCTTGGGACATTTAGGAACTGGAAATTTTTGTACGACATGAATTTTACTAGGATCGGGTTTTAAGCCATTTTCAGTAATGACGTGTCCTAGGTAACCGACTTTCTTTCGAAGGAATTCACACTTGTCAGGCTGTAGTTTAAGGTTAAATGATCGAAGTTTTTGGAAAACTGCAGTTAGATTTTGGATATGGCTCCGAAGGTCATGAGAATATATGACAATATCATCTAAATAAACGAAACATCGTTCTCCTTGGAGACCGGTAAGGACATTGTTCATTAGGCGTTGAAAAGTTGATGGAGCATTTTTTAGGCCAAAGGGCATGCGAGTAAATTCGAAATGTCCTTGAGGGACGCTAAATGCAGTCTTGCAGGCATCTTGTGGGGCCATTTTAATTTGATGGAATCCTGATGCAAGGTCAAGCGTTGAGAAGTATTTGGAGTTACCTAATTGATCAAGAATTTCGACGATATTGGGAATAGGATAAGTTTCGCCGATGGTAATGTCATTTAATTTTCGGTAGTCTATTACAACGCGCCATTTCTTCTGACCAGAGGCATCAATCTTTTTGGGAAATATCCATATTGGAGAAGACCAGGGAGATAAGGAGGGTTGGATAATTTTTTGAACGAGCATTTTTTGGATTTGGGCATTTACTTCTTGTTTATGTACTTCAGGAAATCGATAGGATTTAACGTTGATAGGCTGATCAGAGGAGGTTCGGATCTCATGCTGGATAGCATCAGTTGAGGTAAGTATATCATCAGGTAAGTGGAATATATCTGAATATTTAGAGCACATATCGTAGAGGGCTTCGGGTTCTTCGTAATTTAAATGTGAAGCGCGGAGGAGTTGAAGGACTTCGTTAGTTCTGTCTAAACATGTTTTATTAGTATCATATGATTGGTAAGATCCACGATCAACTTGGTGTAAGGTAAGTTGAAGGTTAGAATTTAATATAACTGGTTTTTCAGATGTATTTAAGATTGTAAGGTTTACTCGATTATTATTTTTTACTTTAACTAAACAGTTAGCTATCAATAATGTTTCACTTAAGTGTTAATCAAGAATGAGACCTTCACCTATTTCAGGATTAGTAACCGAGCATTCTACGGTGATTTCAGAACGAGATGGAATTTGATAAGTTGGGTCAGTAAAATTAAGTTTAATTTTATTTTTGTTTAGATTTAGGATTTGTCGGTTATAGTCAATAGAACATTGAAAGACAGTAAGTAAATCATTTCCTATAATACCATCATAGGGTAGGTCTATGTGTTCTATTATGTGAAACATAAAAGGGATAGATTCTTTCCCGAATATTAGATTCATTTCAAAATCACCTAGAGTGGGCATAGTATCTTCACAACTGTTAATACCTTTTAATTTTATTATGTTACCCCTTAGTTTCAGATTGGAGTAAGATGGCATGGAAGAGTTTTGGATAAGGCACACAGAAGATCCTGTATCAATGAGAAACCTGAGTGGTTTATTGGATATTGAAGTTTGAACGAGTATATTAGGTAAGGATGTTTTGTTAGGGATACATGATATTTCATATACTTCATTGCATTGAATTGTATTGGATTTTGATTGACTACGGACACTTGTTTGGGGCTGGTTACCCGTGTGGCCCTTGGACATAGCACTACGGACACTTGTTTGGGGCTGGTTACCCGTGTGACCCTTGGATATACTAGAGTGCACACTTGCTTGGGGCTGGTTACCCGTGTGGCCCTTGGATATAGTAGAGTGGACACTTGCTTGGGGCTGGTTACCCGTGTGGCCCTTGGATATACTAGAGTGGACACTTGCTTGGGGCTGGTTACCCGTGTGGCCCATGGATATAGAACTACGGACACTTGTTTGGGGCTGGTTACCCGTGTGGCCCTTGGATATAGGAAGGGTGTCGTTATCATGTAAGGGTATGGCTAAGGTTTGGAGTTTGGGTACCACGAGACACCTCCGTGGTCCCACTATTTGTTTAAATTGTTTTCATCATAGTTTTGGGTGTTGTCTATGCTGGTAGTTTGCGGCTCAGGGTCATCAGAATCGTTTGCATTATTTACACAGTTAACGCGAGCGGGCTTCGGCAAGGTAAAGTGTTGATTTAAATATGGTATTTGAGGAACTTTAAACCTGTTATTGTTATATTCCCGTTTCCGACACGTTTCTATGGTATGTCCTGGGTTTTTACAGTATCGGCAAAATGGACTTTGATTATTTCGATCAAATTGTTTAGGCGTTTGGGGCTTAGAATTAACATAAGGAGGCCTAGACGAGTAGTTAGGTTTTGGAGCTTGGCGTTGTGGCGCTGATGTGTGGAAATTACGTTTAGTAAATAGGTTAAGGATTTTTTCCTCAGATACCGCTAAGTTAATGGCATCATTAAGGGTGGATGGATTTTTACCCCGAACTAAATTAGAAATATCAGGCTTAAGGCCAAGTAAAAACGTGTGAAGTGCCAAGTCTACCATAGCCGCTATACGGCCGGGTAATTCGGTTTTTTTCTTATTGGATAAAGTTATTTCCGTTAATAATTTTGATAAGCAGGTTTCTAGACGTAATGCAAATTGATTTACTGGTTCATTGCTAAGCTGTCGGCATTCTTGTATATTAGTCAACAAATGGGCATAGTGCTTTCTTTCACCGAACTGGGTTTTTAAGTAATTATTTAATTGATCCCAGGAATCAAATTCTTTGATGGAACAGGCTGTCTCAGCTTTTCCTCCGAGTTGTGATAAAATATACTTAAATAGAATCGGTTTTTGGGTACCGGAAGCTAATTGAAATGTGTTGTCACAATTAGTCAAAAATGAATTAAATTTTTCGCGTGTACCATCGAAGGGTTTTATAAATTTAAATAGGGTTCCAATTTCAACGAGGTCTGACTTTTCTTGTTTAACCTGTGGTTCCTTGGTAGGCATTTTATATTAATAAAAGAAAATATTCTGTTAACAAAATACGACACGATACGATTCGGTGTAGTAGACGGCCACTTATTATTGTTCACTACTGTGAGGTGTCGATTACCGCGAACGCGATAAGGCACCGAGATATTTCTTAGAACTATCTTATGGTACAAAAATAATACATTTGGGAAAGTTACAATGACAATTATTAGAATGGTAATAAAATTAATTAATTTAAATCTGTAAACTTTGTCACTGAAACCACACACTTATTTTATTAAAAGTTACGTTAGATTTGCACTTTCACCAACACAGAAAAAGTTATCATGGAAAAGACTTACAGGAACACGCAGAGTATGTACTGGAACATGATCACTTTTCAGGAACACGATGTAGCCAAACTTCGACGATTTTTCTTTCAGGATACACAGGAAATGGAGCAGGACCGCGGCTTTCAGACACGGTTTAGGTAAGTATTGTAATTTTCGAGATTTTGTTTTCAGGTTTACCAAGAAGCTTATGGAATAAGGGTCTCTGTATAAGTGTGTTCTCCACAGAGACGAGACACGAAATTTTCAAGGTTACAACGACCTTGACTTCCAAAGTTGTTCACTACACTCACAAGGGTAATGTAACGATTTATACACAGGATTTGTTTAAAATGTTCACTTGGTGTATGAGTCTGAACGGAGACGTACCAGGGATACCTTCACCATCGGTATCCCACCGCTGCCACCAAATATTATAAGAGAGTTCGTCAACGGGTTTTAAAAAAAAAAGATATTTAACTGGGAAAGGGTATATTAGAAATAGAAACAGAATAAAATGGATTTGAACCGACCCGTTTGGAGTTTCGTAACAGACTGGCCCATTGTTGGCCTGTGCTCCTACGCTCAGTGTTCCGACCACCCCGAGATGCTGACATAGCAGATCGGGGTTGGTGGTCAACATTTCTACGAATTATTATAGGGTATAACAGAACGATATCATATTTGCAGTCTCGGGAGCTTTTCACCTACAAAATTTATTGCAAAAAAAATTAATTTCCAAATACTTACAAGCAATAAAACAACATCGTCAGGACATTACTGGATTGCATTGCAATTAATTGGAATTCCGGCAAAGCGCAAAGAGATATTAACACATTTCCAGTAAATGCCGCAATTTATGTGGCCGTTAATATTAAACTTCTGGCTTTGCTCTTATTGTAGTGTTTATTTTTGATGAGTGCCTATTGTACCGGTGTTAAACTTTTCTTTGAATCAATATAGTTCGTAAATACAGATACAGTATAGAGTATAATCTTGTCATCTTACGTCACTGCTTCAATCCTTATACCAAAAAAGTCAAGGAGTCGTAAAAATGGATGAAATATCATCCCGACCCTTCTGCTTTGGCAAAGGTGTTCGCCTGGGTTGCATCCTATCCCCCATCTTATTCAACGCCTACGGAGAGTATATCATGCGGCACACGTTTGAAGACTGGTATGGAGGCGCACGGATTGGCGGAGTATAGATCACAAACCTCCGATACGCCGACGACACGACGTTATTTGCTGCAAGTGAAGCTGAAATGTCCTTGCTTCTGAATAGGATGGAGGTGGTTAGCAATGGCTTGGGCCTCTCCATTAATAGGTCGAAGACCAAAATTATGGTGGTGGACCGCGCTAACAAACTGAACTTCACTGGTGTACTGGACTTACAGACTGTCGACAATTTTGTTTACCTTGGATCCACCATCAGCAATGACGGCACCTGCGAAGTCGAAGTGCGAAGACGCATCGGAATAGCCAAAGGTGCTTCAAGAGATTGGGTAGAACAGAGGAATCGGCCTTAAAACGAAAATCAGGCTAGTGCGGACCCTTGTCTTTTCTATCTTTCTCTATGGAGCTAAGACATGGACCCTTAAAGCAGCAGACCGGGAGCGTATTGACGCATTTGAAATGTGGTGCTGGAGGACAATGTTAAGGATACCTTGGACGGTTCATCGAACTAACGTATCGATACTGATACAGCTACGAGTCACGACAAGACTCTCTACCATCTGTCTCAAGCGTATCCTGGAGTTCTTTGGCCACATTGCTAGAAAAGACGGTGACAAATTGGAGAGGCTCATGGTCACTGGGAAGGTCGATGGACAGAGACCTCGAGGCCGAATCCCAACACGTTGGTCTGACCAGATTCGCACCACTCTGGACACTACAGTCTACAACGCGTTGCATGCCGCCGAGGACAGGGGACATTGGAGAAACGTCACAAGTGCAAGACTCCTGGGAGGTGGAGGCCACGACCCTCAGACATGAGGAATACGACTCGAGGAGGAGGATAGAGTATAATTTAGGGCTCATCAAAAAACGGCCATGAAAGATCAACGAAAACAAAATTAATGTAACAAATTCCATTATTATTTCTTTTTTGTGGATATCGATAAAATATTATAACACTATAATGGTATACCGTTGTCGAGAAAGATTGCTGTCATATTCATCTTCATTTAATCAATTTGGTTTGTTTGTTAGTTTAAAAAGAATGGCATAGTAACTTGATAGCGTTACGCTAACGACAATCTGTTTTTGCTTAGTCCTTCTAATCCCGGCATCGCCTGCTTTCTCTATACTCTCTTATAGTTGAATGGCTAAGCATAGAAGAGTATCGAGCAGCCATAACTTCTTTTTGCTCTAAGAAAAACGTTACCCCACACTAGGATTAATTCCTGTATCGTGGGTGCGTTTACAAACATGAAAAGTCACCTACACAAATACCCAGACCGAAACAAATAATTGTAGATCACAAAAAGATTTCTCCCGCTCGGGAATCATACCCGCGACTATTAGACAAAGTGGGCGGAGCGGCTTAAGGTCTTAACCGCTGCGCTAAATCGTCCGTCATCAAATAACTTTGTCTGAAACATCAACAAGAAAGATGTGTGTGTGCGTGTGCGTGCGCACGTGCTTGCATGCGTGCGTGCGTGCTTCCGTGCGTATGTGTGTAAACGATCTACGTTGTTGGCCGCGGGGCCTTTACAGCTTCACCGAACAAGAGGGTGACCGTGCAACTACTACGTTCAAGCCAGAAGGGCAAGCGGGCAACTAGCTCAAGGGCGCCTCAATGAGAAACGGCCTCGGCTTGGGCAGTCGCTATGCATATATTAAGTGTCTCGCCGTGGTGCTCTACACCGGCCGGCGGGCAAGGGATTCTTCCACCTCACCGGCAAGGTCGATGTCCGATCCTGTGTGAACAAGAAAGATACACAAAGTCCTCATGACCGTATCGCCGCTGCCAATCAGGCGTTCTACACAAGTCACGTGTAACTCGCGTGGACCCGACATGTTTTATTTCACACGTCTGCGAGATTGTGACAAAATTATGCAAATTCCGGTGCAAATGTGTTTCTCGTCGGTACGAAAAAGCTTTTCGGCAATGAAAATTGTTGTCAATTGTTTTCTTTTATAGCTTTCAGAGGCAGTACTGTGTGAAGCACGAGCGAGTGAAATACATACCGTTGCTACAATTTCATCTCAAGTTTTTTTCTTAAATTGTAACATAAGCGGTGATATATTTTCGGTGAAATTAGCAAATATATCGCATTACGTTAGATATAGCTGTCTGATAATATTTCATTTGAATGAACGCCTGAATTAGGTTGGTATTTACATCTTACAACCATAATATTAATATCTGTTGTTTTGTATACCGCTGAAATTGCAGGAGTAGCTGTACTGGTAATATTGATACTTAATATTATAAATTTCATGTTTATATATCTTAAATAAATGAATATGCTAAGTTTCGTATTCAGGTCATTTATCGTTAAAGAGATCTCTCCAGAAGAGACAATCCTAAATGTATTTATTGGTTTATGCACGAAATCATGTTCGAGTGCTTAAATCAAATTTCTAGTGTGTGAATTTAACCTGAGTCCAATATCAGTTCATGGAGGAATTCATGTGTAGGTAAACTCACACATTTTTCGTGGCATTACAGTTCGCAACTAACAATAATAAACAAGTAAATATGGTTTATCCCGCGATAATCCCGGATTGCTTCATTTTTCGAAATAAAAAGTATCCAAAATATTTAGTTAGAGTATAAGTTATTACCATTATTATATGTATACGTTACACAGAATTTCATTGAAATGAATTCTGCAGTTTTTGCGTGATTTAGATACAAAGAGACAGAAAAAAAGTGTTTCAGCCTCTATATTGATAAGGAAGTGTACCCCCATAAAAAATTTAGAAAATATTCAATGTATAGATTCGGATCGGTTACATTTACATTATATGTATAGATTTGAATAAAACAAAATAGTAAGACAATGAATCGAAAGGCGATTTAGGGTGTCTGAGATCGATATGCTTGATCGATTTACTTAAAGTGATGTTTCATCATCATCATCATCATCAGCCCGTATCAGTCCACTGCTGGACATATGCCTATCCCAAGGCACGCCAAGTGATGTTTACGACCCCAAAATCGATTTTTTGATTAATCGATCTCAGATCGCCCATCCCTAGAACTGACAGCTTGGAACAGTTTGACTGGAAAAATGGGAAAAAGAAAAATAGGATTTTTACGTTATTCCTTGCAAAATTTCAATTGTTTCATTCATAAGAACCTTCCTCAGACTTCAACGAATATATGAAAAAAAAAAATAGCCGAATTGGTCCAGACGTTCGTAGACATTTTCGAGATTTGCGCATAGCAACACATTTGGCCATTCATTTTTATTTATATAGATTAAACTAGCTCTACTGAACAACTGTTCATTAGCAACACTGGTACCTAATGAACAGTTGTTCAGTAGCGCTGGTTTAATTTATGAATCTCTGCGAAACAGATTTGAACCTGAAAACGCGACGATATTACTTTTTATTAAATATAATGCACCAAATTTTAATGTTAATCTATATACATATAATAAAACAGTAACCGAGCCGAATCAAAAAAATTTAATGTACAGAACATTAAATTTTTTTTTTAATATTATTTGGGATACATTTCCTTATATCGGTATAAAAGCCAAAACAATTTTTTTTTGGAATTATTGTCTGTGTGTCTGTCTCTTTGTGTATCAATCACGCAAAAACTACCAAACGGATTTCAATGAAATATGGTATGGTAATAACTTTCACCCTAACTAAAAATAATAAATACTTTTTATCCCGGAAACAAGAACCAATCCGGGATAAACCATAAAACGTTATTATTTTTATTACTGTTAGTCTCGAGCTGCAATGTTACGCTAAAATGTGTGATTATGCTTACATATAAATTCCTCCATGAACTAATATTGGCTCCGGGTTCGTTTCCTCACGAGAAACTCTTCGCTTGTATTAAAAGCACGTTTGATTTAAACATTGATGAAACATGGGTTCGTGCATAAATAGATGATGCATTCAAGATTGTCTCCGAAAGAGGGAACTCTTGAATGACGAATGGCCCGGACACGAAACTTTGTATATTCATTTATTTAAGATATCCTAACATGATTTTGATTATGAACCTAAATTGTATATTCTTACAAGAAGACTGGCACGAAATATGCTGAGCAAACTATGTTACATACTTAGCTCCCAATGTACTTTTTTAAATAACGATACGCCATATAATGATCTTTGGCAAGGTAGGTAGAAAAGGTTTAAGTCAACCATTTTACCAATTATTTTATAATAAATAGATAAACTAGTAATCCTTCTCAAACATAAAGTACCTCAATGGCTATTAAAACTCAATGGCTATGTTGATTAGGTATTATACCACACACATTTACTGATAGTATACTCGCTATTCCAAATGGTTCCAGTTCTAGCTACACATCTTACACCTGCACACTTTTACTCACCCTCTAACACTTTACACACGCATACTTTACTCAGCACAAAGAGAGGATATGCATGCAGATAACATTATTTAAAAAAATATATTGTTAAATATAACTTATGGTTAATATTAAATGCAAGGCTACTATGGAATGTAATTCTGTTCGAGGGTATTGGCACTGATAGTCGAAACACAGGCCTTGCCTATTTCGGTTACAGATGCTTAACTCATTTATGCGATGTAAATATAGCCAATTGACTTGTAAAAATATGCTGTACATCAAATTATGTCAGTATATCGTTATTATTATTATTTTCTCAGTTGGTGGAGGAATTAACGTAACCTTGCAGCTCGTGGCTAACAATTTATCGCGCGAATACCCGGATTGTTTTTTTTTCCGGAACACACCGTCACGCCTATATTCCCCAAGCGGGGGTGGCAGAGGTGTTCTGAGTACACCCTCGTTTCGCCGATGATGTTAGGTCCCATGTAATAGGGACGAGCCTATTGCCATATACCGAGCACAATTACAGACTCTGGACTCGTACTGGGAAGTTTTCGTTAGAAAAACTATACTTTTCCGACCTAGGATTTGGACCCAGGACCTCGTGATCACAAAGCCATGCGCTTTGCCACTAAACCAACGAGGCAGTTTTCCAAAACAAAGTTATTATTATTTTAAGTTAGGGTATAAGTTATTACCATACCAAATTTCATTGAAATGCGTTCGGTAGGTACAGGTTCGGCTCGGTTACAGTTTTTAATATTATATGTTTAGACTTACGTGCAATTTAAATTAGTTCTGTATTTCTATCTATCTATCTATCTATAACCTCACACCAGATCCCTTGCGGGGTAGGCAGAGAGTACAGAGTTCCAACAGGTTCTTTCCTTACATACCTCTCTGGCTTCCTCGACTCTCATAGTTCGTCTCATACACGCTCGCCGGTTACGGAGACTCTTGACTTTTCCATCAGTTAAGACTTGGTTTATTTGGTCGTGGTAAGATAGTCTAGGTCTTCCCCGGTACCTGCATCCGGTATCTGTATTTCATTGTTTCGTTTGTTTTGTGTGAGTGTGTATTATGAGTGAGTAGTATGTGTGTTTTTGGGAAATGAAAAATTGCCTCCCGGGGCAGGCGGCGGCTGCGGATTCTCAAGGTTTTGGTGCTCACGGGTGTGGTCAATGCAAATATTATAATATAGGTTTTGGGTAAAAGCTTGTAAATAGCCAATTCACAAAAATATACACAAGTTTTTATGCTTCTATTTTGATCCAAACTACAATTATGTAAAACCAAAAAAAAAGTGCTTTACAATTAATATGCCTAAATAACAAAAAACTCTTTTAATTTTGTCCCTACACAGTCGGGACTTTGCTTTTTTTTATTGTTTGTTCTTGTTATAACTTTAATCGCTCTACGAATATCCTCAGAAAGGAGGCGAGCTATTTTATTACACCGGTAACGATACAGCTCCGGGAAATAAACTAAAAACCTCTCCTATTTTTTTCTAAATGCTTTCCCCGTTTAGAACGTTTTCTTCAAAGAAGAGTATCTACCTAACTCTATAGTTTGGTCGGCTGATATACTTAATTAAATCATACTATTTATCTATCTATATAGACCAAATCCCTTGCAGGGTAGGCAGGGCGTACAGAGTGGCAATGTACTATCAGAGAGCTTAGCACGAATAGATTGACGATAGTGTAACGTTACCGAGTTCATATGCGTTCGTTTACACTATGAATATCCATACTAATATTATAAAGAGGTAAAGTTTGTGAGTTTGGATGTTAGGGTAATCTCCGGTACTACTGATCCGATTTTAATGATTCTTTCACCATTGGAAAGCCACCTTATCCAGAAGTAACATAGGCTATATAACATAGACTCGGTAGGTGGCGCCGTTGTTACCGGGTACGAAGTCGCGGGAAACTGCTAGTAGTAAATAAAGAGGAACGCGACGGCACGATTTTTCGGCAACATTACGATAATGTCAATGTGTTCGTGCTAAGCCCTCTGTAATACCTAACTACGGCGCAACGTGAGGGGATTATGTATAGTTTACATGTTTCTATGCCCACCTTCCGACTCCCATCATCAGACCAGTTCCATGGTACCATATTATTGCGTTGTCATCAAACTTATACACGTCTGCCAAATTTCAGCTCAATCGCATACCCGCACGTGCTTGAAATATGAAACAAGATTTGAACCGAAAAGACAGATACACAGACAGATCCTAGTGATCCAAGTCAGAATATTAGGTCCATGTTATAAAATTCTTATAATGTCATCGGTCCTTGATAAGTGTACCAATTTTCAAGTGAATCGGACGCACTATGGTGAAGCGCCTAAGAGAGCCATGATGCCATAAATGCTCATTTAATAATGAGTTTGCGAGGTAGTTTTAACTATTCACTGACTTTCATTTAGAGTTTTGACAGTTGCCGAAGCTTTCCGAAGTTCTGTTGATGATGTTATTTTGTAGCAAATTTAATGTAATTTTGATGGATAAAAATAAATTCTGCGGCATCAGTGCACAACATACGTAAATCATGTAAAACATGAATTGTTAGAATTAGTTCTCAGTACGAAAATCAACAGTTTTATCTTAATAACTGTTTGTATAGCTTGTTATTTATTGGTATATAGGTATTTCATTGTTTTTTTTTATATTAGTCTCTCAATATGTGACCTTTTCACATTATAATTTTTGATTTATTGGAAAAGTATGAAATGATCCGGTTTACCTTTAGATTTATGAAATTCATAATACATATATCATACAATCTTGGGTTCCGAAATAGTCCGCCACAACAACAAAAAATAAAGTAACAAAAAAAAATAACAAAATGTTTATGTAGATTCACCAAAGAACTTGGTATAAATATACGTAGATAAACGTAGGGCAGTAAGTGGCAATACTAACGATGGCATTACGGCCAGAAGTACTATATAATATGTATCAAATTATCATTGTACATCAGAACTCACTAGTTTTAATGAAAGATTGATAAAACCTTTTTATATTATACTTCAAGTTATGTCAAACAGAAAACATCGTGAGGAAACCTGCATGCCTAAGAGTTTCTCGAAGGTATGTGAAGTTCGCCAACCCGCACTAGGCCAGCGTGGTGGACTATAGCCTAAAACCTTTGAGAGGAGGCCCGTGCCTAGCAGGGCTAATATTATTATATTATATTATTATTTTCATAATTTCTATATTATTTTCACTACTATAATCGAATAATATAGTGGAAGTTTTCATTATTTTAAGATCATTATTTTTTATTATCATTACAAACGAATTCATACTTTTAAAGTGTACGTTATTCGAAAGATTACATATTTAAGATTATCAGAACAAAAAAAAACACGTTATTATCTTCAAAACTACGGGAGTTACGTTATGATTCGGCTTTGGCAATGTTCACCAACGTTTGTAAAATAAAGAGCATTACTGATTTTCAAAACTGAGAAATTACTTACGTTGCTGACTGTATTGATACATAGTTACAGGTCAAGCTAATTAAAACGTGTAATAAAAAATTAAGATTATCTGGTATTTTTGCGACTCTCTCCAGCAGTGGGCTGTGCTCAATTTATTACCTATTACTATATGTGAGACTAGCAGTTTTCCAAAACCTCGTACCCGGTCGACAACAGCGTCACCTACCGGGTCTATGTTATATAGCCTATGTATGTTACTTCTGGATAAGATGGCTTTCCAATTTAAAGAAATTGAATCAGTAGTACCGGAAATTACCCCGAACATCCAAACTCACAAACTTTATTTCTTTATAATATTAGTATAGATTGAATAATCAAGGCCCTTATTCGCTATGCCCGAACACGGCTCGTTACGATAACTTGCTGAAATGAGTGTGCATTCTGTATTATTACGAACATTATGCGTGATGGGGTAATTCCTCGTGGTTTTACCTGAGCAGCTGCGGAGCGTTGGGTGCGGTGATGGAGTAGGAAGACACGCTGATTCCAGATGTTCTTTATTCGCTGTTCCAGCCAAGAAGGGCTCAAAATATCCGTTACTCATAATTTATACAATTTTAAAATCAGTGTTGCCAACATTTATATTATATATTAAACATAAACTAAAATCGAAAATAAATCAATGAATGTAATCGAAATGAGAATAATTAAAAGCCATTATGCATTCCGTCCCGCTGATCCTTGTTGTAACAGTATGCCACTGGAGTATCATTTAACGATCATTTCACGAAGTTATCTTTTCGCACCGCGTTACGTGTTTAAACGATCATAGCGAATAAGGTTTCAGTAGGGTTGTGTTACTTGAACCGTGATTAAAGTAATAAAAACAAGACACATTTAGAAAAAAACTTGGAAAATAAAGCGAAATATGTCAAGAAAAACAAACGTTATTTCGGTACAATTACGTTTATATTTTTTATTATTTTTATGTATAACAAAAAACAAGAATATCGAGGGTTCGGTACCCTGGTGATTTTGATAAAACAGTTGTCTACGGCCTCATTTAAAAAATTGTATTTACGAGAGTAAGCTATTCAAAGGCAAAAGAATAAACGAAATAACAAACAACACACCTACTTACATTATTCATAGATGTTGAATGCTAAGTATACGCAAACGTTTGTAGCCACGCCACATTTTGTAACAATAATTTTTTCGGTACACTCATATGATGAATCACTTAGTGGACCTAAAGTGAGCACTTTGCCTAAAGCGCGAACATCCCCAAAAGTAACTTGTCCAAATCGGAACGCGGTGATGCGGCGTGAAAATCTCGCCATACCTATTAACCCCGCTCCAGCCCACGCTCTGACAAGTGTTAGCTTCATCTTTCGTGTCCCACTCATATGCGTAAACCTATCTACCTGTATCATCACGCCAAATCCCTTGCGGAAGAGTCAAAGAGTACAAAGTTCCAACAGGTTTTTCCCTACAAATCTCGCTCGGCTCTTTTAATAGTTTGTCTTATACGGGCTTGCCTATAAAATAAGACAAGAAAAAAAATTACTGGTTATTAGTTCAATATAGCTCTATATTCCTTGTAGTATTAAATTCAGGAGGCTTAAACTTGCTTCTGCGAATGACAATATCAGGTAGTTCATAACGTTATACTATTAAGCGTGTATAATAGAGAGGGACGTGATAATATTGATAACTTCAGTATTCAAGGGCTAATATCTGTACTGGGAACATTAAGAAGCCTTTGCCTATCTGAAATTAGAATTTCCGTACGGCTTTGTCTGGTACGCTTGTGAGGTGTTCGGGCACGCCGCCCGCTCTCACATCGATTTGGAGTCTCCAAACGGTTCAATCCCGTTTACTCTGCAAAGCCGTCGGAGCCCCGTGGTTCATACGGAATGTCGATCTCCATTCCGATCTCGATCTCGAACCTATTCGCGCCTTTATTAAAAAGGCGACAACCCGATATTTTGCGAACGCGTCCAATCATAGAAATCCGTTAATCGTAGCCGCCGCTGACTACGAACCTAACTCTTCCTTTGAGTCGCTACCGCCGTCCGCGGCATGTTCTCATCGACCCTCCCGATACCCTTACATCCCTTCTTCCGATACATATACCGCACACAGGATCAGACACCGACCTCGCCGGCGAGGTTGAAGAATCCCTTGCCCGCCGGCCGGTGCAGAACAAACGCGTAAAATACCTGTGTGTAAGTGTCATCCCCAGAACATAAATACAACAAATCTAAACTTCCAAGATGTTCGACCCCTTAAATGAAATTCCGTTATTTGACCACCTTTATTCGAACGAGCCCTCGTAACGCGAAACCTACTTTAATCGCTGAGGTCGGCAACCTTGGGTTAAAAATTTTAACTCGGAATCTTTAGAATCAAAATTAACCTAAGAATTTTGCCAACTCTAGAAATCTTCAGCAAGTTATTTATTTAATAAGGTTATAGTGAATCTCTTAAAAAAAATGTAATATAAATTGTCATTTTTTTATTTATTTATTCTTTTTTGTACATAGTACTGAGGTAATTGATATTTTCACAATTCATATACAAAGGCGAGCTTAACTCAAAATATGAGTTCTCTTTCAGTGAACCTTAGAGTGTTGAGAGATGAGACAGTAAATAAGAGGGCAGTTATACAATCACACATTTAAACAAAAGAAATATATGTAAAATACCTAAACATACATACACACATATACTATACAAATACTAAATACATATAATTATCATAATAAACCTGCATATACATAGATAAATAGTACAAAAAGTTATATGTATTGTTAGAGCGTGAAATAAAAATGCTTTGGCGGGTATAATTTCTCCTTATATTTTAATTTCACAACCGTCTCCGACGAAGTCTCGAGCAAAAGTGTCCATCATTTTAGATTTTATCCATCGACCTAAGTCTCTTGTTTTGCATCGCCATCTTGTTGAAATCGATTATCCAAAACGATTACTAGTCTATAATATTAATAGCAACACTGTCGCCATCTAGCGACCAGTGTTGACATCGAAATGTCAAGATGGCGGTGCAGTTGTCAAAATCAATATGTCAACCCTTACATGAAACTACCCACACATTTTATTAATACAAATTATCAACTTTATACGAAACTACCCACAATATCCTAACATTCGGCCTTTCCTGACCAACCATTACGGCCTCGTAATGACTTTTAATTAATTAAACAAGCCACAACATACGCAAAAAAAAAATATATTAATTGATCTATAAACATAACTGGTACCATACCATTACAATACGATTTATTACAGATTACAATTTAATATAATTTAACAATAACTACATAACATAGCAGTTCTTAATAATTTTGTTAATTTTAATTTCATTATGATTTTAATGCAATATTATAATCATTATCGTGTTCACAATAAACGTTCTTAATAAAATCGCTAATAATTGTCACTTAGTCCCCGGACACACCTGGGTGGACTAAGTGTTGCCGCGGGACACCTACACGGCTCACGTTGTACTGTGGGACAAACCTGCACAGTATTGCCTATAACACTCGTCCCCCGGACAAACCTGGAGGGCCCGAGTGCCGCCGCGGGACACACCTGCACGGCTCATGGTGCACTGTGGGACAAACCTGCACAGTATTTTTTTTTTTTTTTTTTTTTTAAAAACGTAGCCCCACTCTAGGATTTATTCCTGTATCGTGGGTGCGTTTACAAACATGAAATTCACATACACAAATACCCAGACCGGAACAAATAATTGTGGATCACACAAAGATTTGTCCCGTGCAGGAATCGAACCCGCGACTCTTAGACACAGTGGGCGGAGCGGCTCAAGCTCTTAACCACTGCGCTAAATCGTCCGTCAAATTATTGCGTATAACACTCGTCCCCCGGACAAACCTGGGTGGCCCGAGTGCCGCCGCGGGACACACCTGCACGGCTGCAATCCGCGGGACAAACCTACGCGGGCGCCGATTATTTTGAACGATTTTTTTTTTATTTTATTTTTTTCATTTTTCATTTTTTTTTTTACGTAATAGATTATTCTCTTAATCAAGTATATTTTTAATTCATCATCTCAGCCCATACTTGTCCACTGTTGAACATAGGCCTCCCCAATCGCTTTCCAGCGTAACCGGTCCGATGCCACCTGCATCCAACGACTTCCTGCGATTTTCACAAGATCGTCGGTCCATCTGGCAGGCGGTCGTCCCACGCTGCGCTTGCCAATACGTGGTCGCCACTCTAGAATCTTTCTGCCCCAACGCCCGTCCGATCTACGCGCTATGTGGCCCGCCCATTGCCACTTCAGCTTGCTAATCTTAAGGGCTATGTCGGTAACCTTGGTTCTTCTACGAATCTCCTCATTCCTGATTCGATCGCGTAGAGAAACGCCGAGCATAGCTCTCTCCATAGCTCGCTGAGCAACTCTGAGCTTTTTATGAGACCTATTGTAAGAGACCACGTCTCTGATCCATATATCATCACTGGTAACACACATTGACTGAAAACTTTAGTCTTAAGGCACTGAGGTATTTTGGATGAGAAGATATTGCGTAGTTTCCCGAACGCTGCCCAGCCGAGTTGCATTCGTCGATTGACCTCTCTCTCAAAGTTGGACCTACCTAACCGGACTACCTGTCCCAGGTAAATGTATTCGTCGACAACTTCAAGAGTAGAGTTCCCAACGGTGAGTGCGGTGGGTACGACATGGACGTTAGACATTATTTTGGTTTTGTCCATGTTCATTTTAAGACCCACTTGTTGAGATACTCTGTTGAGGTCACCGAGCATTCGTCCTAGATCTTCCAGCGACTCCGCCACGACCATAATGTCGTCGGCAAATCGAAGGTGAGTGATGTATTCGCCATTGATGTTGATGCCAAGTCCTTGCCATTCCAAGAGCTTGATGGCGTCCTCTAAGGTAGCCGTAAACAGTTTCGGAGAAATGACGTCTCCCTGTCTTACTCCTCTTTTTATGGAGATTGCCTTCGTGCACTGCCCCTGTACTCGGACTGACATGGTGGCGTTATTATACAAGCACTTCAACACTTCGATGTACCGATAGTCAATGCGGCATCGCTGGAGAGATCTAAGAACCGCCCAAGTCTCGATCGAATCGAAGGCTTTCTCATAGTCCACAAACGCCAAGCATAGTGGCCGATTATACTCCTCGGTCTTCTGTATAATCTGCCGCAGCGTATGTATGTGGTCTATGGTACTAAAGCCTTTCCGGAAACCGGCTTGTTCGGGAGGCTGGAAGTCATCAAACCTGCGTTCGAGACGATTCGTAATGACTCTCGAAAACAACTTATAAACATGGCTCAGCAGTGTGATGGGCCTATAATTCTTCAGTAAAGTGTTATCACCTTTCTTGAAAAACAGTACCACCACACCCCTGTTCCATGCTTCCGGCGTTTTCTCTTCGAGCAAGACGGAATTAAACAGCCTCTGAAGGACTTTAAGTACTGGCGTTCCGCCCGCTTTCAGAAGCTCTACGGTAATTCCGTCTTCGCCCGGCGCTTTGTTATTTTTGAGTTGTTTGAGAGCCATCCTAATCTCGTACAGGCTGATGTCCGGGATATCTTCAGTGTAGTGTCGGGTTAGATTGGCTCTTGGGTCTTTTACCAAGTCAACAACCGGTTCAGCTACTGAGGTATACAACTGCCCATAGAACCTCTCTATCTCCCTGAGCACCTCCGACCTATTCGACGTTACGTTTCCGTCCTCCATCTTCAGCTTCGTCAACTGGCTTTGCCCAATAGACGCGTCTCTTGCGATTACTTTAGAGCCCTTGTTCTGTGCTATGGTCTCCTCAATACGCCTTGTATTGAAGGACCGTAAGTCTTGTCGCAAGGACTTCAATATCTGTCCATTGAGCTGCCTATAGGACTTAGCATCATCGGAGGTTTGGAGCGTCATGGAACGTCGCTCAGCCATGAGGTTTCGGGTGTAGTTGGATAGTTTTTGAGGTCTATTTTTACGGTGGGGCTTAAAATACTTGGACCCGACCGTATGGACAGTCTCTACCAGCCTGTTGTTGATTTCGTCCACTGATGCGCTGCTGTCTAGCAATTCGAAGCGGTTTGCCAATTCGAGTTGAAAGTTCTCGGGGTTTTGGATATGTGCATTACAAGGTCGGAGCGTAGACTTCATCAGACGCGATCTTTCCATTTTGACATTAATATTTAATGTGCCTCTGACCATTCGGTGATCACTGCCGGTTTTTACCCTGTGGATCACGGAGACATCATTAAATATTTGTCGCTTGGTGCTCATTATGAAGTCTATTTCGTTTTTGGTGGAACCATCAGGGCTCATCCAGGTCCATTTCCTATGAGGCAGCTTCTGGAAGAAAGAGTTCATCATAAAGAGTCCCTCCTTCTCCAGGAATTCGGCCAGCCTCTGACCCCTGGGGTTGCGCTGCCCATATCCAAATTGCCCCACTCTCAACTCATCATCGCCCCGTTTGCCCAGCCGCGCATTGAAGTCACCCATAACCACTGTAAAGTGTGTTTTGGAAGTATGTATGGCTCTACTAATGTCCTCATACATAACTTCGACATCATCATCTGAGTATGTCGAGGTCGGTGCGTAGACCTGTATGACCTTCAGCGAATATCTTTTGGATATTCTGAGTATCAGGTACGCTACCCTGCTCGACACACTAGTGATGGACACAACGTTGTCTATGAGTGACTTGTGGACGATAAATCCGACACCACCTTGGGACTGCTGTTCGCCCTCCCGGTAGTAAAACAAGTTGCCGGATTTTAAGGTTATCGTGTACTCGCCCTCTCTTCGGACCTCCGTTAAACCAACAATATTCCAGCGCAACTTGTTTATCTCTTCTTCCAGCTCAACAAGCTTCTCATCTGTCCTCAAAGTGCGTGCGTTGTATGTCACCAGGGCCAATTTTCGTTTTTGGTGGTAGCCGAATCTCTGCCGGAGATTCTTAGCACCCCTTGTCCTGTCGTTACCATGGCTGCTACCGTGGCCAGGACGATCAGGACCGCCGGGGACTAGGGGCCTGGTTTTCTTCTTTTCTTCCATAATAGTGATTGGGGGGATTTGCCATACTCGCCACGCTTGGCAGGCGGGTTGGCGAGCGCAGTTTTTGATCGCAGAAGTGTTAAGAGAACGCTGCTGCCCATTCCCTAGTTTTCCCTTAGTCGCCTTGTACGACACCCGATGGGATGAGATGGGTTGGTCCTATTCTAAGCCGGGAACCACGCGGCGGCCACTATTTTTAATTGTCAACACAATAATGTCACATTTTCATGATTATTTCAATAATAAGAAATATATTTTTATTAATAATATTCCATTTAGTAACAAAACATATAACCATGTTTAATTAAAAATGAATGAGTATAAAAGCAATCATTCTGATTCTTCAGAAATATCATTATAATTCTGTATTATAAACTTTTTCATCTTATCAGCTGCTACTACATTATTATATTTCCGACCTCGTTTGTTTAGAGAAGTAACACGGTATCGATCATTATCAAATATTTTTATAACCTTGTAAGGGCCAGCATACTTGTCAACCAGTTTTCCACTAGTAATACTCTTTTTCATTATACGTCTTTGTACCTGAACTAAATCTCCTATTTCATATTTAATACTAGGTATCCTGTTTTCATCATATCTCTCTTTGGATTTATTAGCTGAAATAATGGTATTATTTTCTGCTTCGGATCTTAATTGTGACAAATCAATTAGAGGTGACTCTCTAACTGGATTACTTATTTCAAACCGAGAGGCATAGCCGTATAATAGCTCAAAAGGACTCTTTTTAGTGATACTATTAACTGTTGTATTAATACCACGCTCCACCAATGGAACGTATTTTTCCCAATTACTATCATTGCCGTCAGTGTAAGCAATAAGAGACTAAAATGGTACGATTGTACCGCTCCATTAGCACGTGGACATGCTACTGCGTTCAAAATGTGTCGAATTTGCTTTGACTTACAATACTCGTTAAACTCTTTGCTTGTAAATGCCTTGCCTCTATCACTTATTATTCGTTCAGGTAGTCCGAATAACCGTGAAAGAAGATTCAGTGTTTCAATTACCGGTTTCGTGCACGTATTCGGCACTGGTTGAAGCCAGGTGAATTTTGTAAATGCATCGACAACAACAAACAGATACACATTTCCATTTGTAGAGGAACAAAATGGTCCTAAATGATCTACATGGCACGTTACCCACGGTGCACTACCCTTGCTGATTGGGAACAAGTAACCTCTGTTTTCCTGTAGGTTTCCTTGTAAATTGGCAAGATATACAACTGCGCACATACTTTGTAACGAAACGGCGTAATTTTTCGAACCAATACTCGCGTTGTAATAATTCTATAACCTTTTTTTCATTTAGGTGACCATTATCATCGTGATACATTTTTACGATTCTCCAACGTACCGATTTAGGAATAACAATTCGACACGAGTTTCCTATCTTTTTATAAAGAATGCCGTCTTTTAATATAAACGACTCGAAATATTCAGGTAGACTAACATTCTTAATAATATTTTGAATCTTTGGGTCCTGATTCTGAACTGCGACAACCCAATTTGTTTCATCAATGTGTTGTAGAGGCAGTGGGTCTCGGCTAATAGCATCAACATGTTGCATTCTTATACCAGGCCTATATTGGACTGTAAAATCGTAATCCTGTAGCTCTAACCACCATCGACCTATACGTGGTAAAATGTCTCTCTTAGTCCAAGTAGTACTTAGGGCTTGACAGTCGCTAAATATGGTAAAAGGTTTTCCTAATAGATAGACTCGGAATTTTCTAACGCTAAATACAACAGCCATTGCTTCCAGCTCATAGGAATGATATTTCTGTTCAGTCTCAGTGTTTTGTTTACTAAAATACGCAACAGGTTTTAATTCATTCGGCTGTTTTTGGAGCAAAATACCACCAACACCACGGCTGGAGGCATCGGTGTGCAGTTGAGTCTCGTACGTTGGATTAAAAATGGCTAAAACAGGATCAGACAAGAGATTTCTTAATATCATCGAATGCGTTTTGCTGATCTATGTTCCATAACCAAGGAGTAGCTTTTCTCAATAATTAAGTCAAAGTACGAATACGTAACGCGAAAGACTGGATGAAATTCCTAAAATAGCTGGCAAGACCGATAAATCTTCTGAGTTCATGAATGTTTGTAGGTGTATTAAGTTTAATTAGAACCTCTACTTTATCCACCGATTGTTTAATTTCTCCTTTAGATATTGTATGCCCTAAATACTCTATGCTATTTTTATGAAAAGCACATTTGTCTCTACGGAGTGTAAGCTGAGCGTTGCTAATAATTTTTAAAACAATTTCGAGGTGTTTAAATGCATCTGGTATATTTTTAGATGGACTTTGCCCAATAATTGATTAATGGCACGTTGAAATACAGCTGGTGAGTTTTCCAATCCAAACGGCATTCTTTTGTATTGAAATTGGCCAAATGGGGTAACAAAAGCCGTATACTTTTTGCTAGCAGGGTGCATTTTTTATTTGATGATAGCCTGCCGCTACGTCTAATTTTGTGAACCATTGCTCATTACTCAATCGATCCAATTGATCTTGTATTAAAGGCAAGGGATACCTGTCTTTCTTTGTAATTTTATTTAACTGTCTAAAATCTACACACATCCGGTATTCACCTGTCTTTTTAGGAACTAGTATTACTGGACTTGCATATGTTTAGTTACTAGGCTCAATTATATCCCTATTAATTAAATCACTTACAATGTCGCGTACTATGTTCTGCTCTTTAATAGACATCCTGTACGGACGGTAATAAAATGGAACATTAGATGTTAATTCGATTTCCATTTCTATATCACAGCTACCTATACCCGCATTATCTTCAAAACAATGTTTATACCCCTGCAAAAGCAACTTAAGTTTCTCGAAATCAGAACCACATACATCTGTGTTAATATTATCTGCAGATAAATTACTATAGCTAACTACTAACTAACCCCGAGCTGCACAACATGTAGAATAAAGTGTTAAGTCTTGTGGCTGATGATTAATAATATTAATATATGCAACGCTATCTAAAATTTCAATAGTTTGTTGAGGTATGTCTATTTCTTTACCAGGATTTCTATGTTCTGATCGTTTCACGCATATGAGGCAACTACGAATATCATTATTACTCAAAACCATTATTCTATTTAACCCATGTACCAAATTTGTATCATATGGTACTGACAACTCGATTTTTGTCAACTCCAATTCAAGAGTTTTAGCAAAAGGCAATTCTGATAATGGTAAACTACTGTTGTCTTTAGAGAAAGTTAAATGATTGCTTGTTTTGGTTAAATTTATTCCTGGTAACTCAGTAAACGCACGACCTATTATCATATCAGTATCTTGCAAATCGTCACGAACGGCTAAAACAGGCGCGTCAGCAGTTACACTATCAATAGTTAAGGAAACAGTTGCCACACCCTCAGGACTAATAATTTAGCCACCATAGCCCTTAATACTAGTACGACAATTCTTATCATAGTTTAAGTTAATTTTATTTGTAGCTGACCTAGTAATAGTATTGCAAGCACTCCCTAAATCAATATATGCTGACAACTCATGATTATTTGTTAAAATACGTTTGTAGTATTTATAATTTCCTTCATCTACTGGAACTATATGAAACATCCTAGTCGGCTTGATATGAGTATCGTCGGGATCCGTAGACTTTGTATTTTTAGTATTGAAAGTCTTTTTTAAAAAGAAGCTACTATCACGCTCGTGACCTACCTTACCACAATGTGTGCAAACTTTAGCATTCCTACAATTTTCTGCAGTATGACCCAGTCTGTTGCATACCTTGCAGGGAGGTTTATCAACTTTGCATTGTATTAAAGAGTGTCTACGTCGGCCACATTTGAAACATTTAATCCTATCCTCACTATTGGATACTGAACATTTCGCTGCGGATCTATAGCGGCGTCCGTTAAATAATTTAGCAATACACGAGTGTCCCTACAACCTGCACCCCTAGCCCCTGCTTTCAGCAATGGGTCACCTAAAGTATATATTATGACGTCACAAATAATATGGTCTGACAAATCACATGCTTTTCCCTGAGATAATTTCAGATAATAAAAATCGATAACCTGTTCATCTCGACGTTTGGTGATATTAACGAAGTCATGTAACTTAGCTGCTAGTCCACGGCTCGTTGGGAAGTAGTCAACCAGGCGTTTTTTCCACTCCTCCCAGGTAACGTCGATATCCTGAAGATGCCCAAACCACAGCAACGCGTTTCCTTGCAGGCTGGATGTCATGTTGTAGATAAGAGTCCTCTCGTCCCACCCGTAAATTTTGGAGAGTGCCTCCAGTCGGTGAATCCATGGAAGAACAGACATACTATTAGTATTACCATCAAATTTGGGTAAGTTTTCTGGTTTCCCTAGAAAACGGACACTTGCACTTGTGCCACCAACAGGTGAAATAGGGTTTGGCGCTATCAGAGGTGTCGTTATCGAATTTGAAACTAAATCACTTATTTTTACACTTTCATTCGCATTTCGACATTGATTTAAATCTATACTATCACTGATTATTAAGTTTGGGGGTAGCAAATTCGATAACGTACCTTGAATGTTCGCTTCCGGCGTTGACACATGTTGAGCACGGCGTTCGGAAACTTCTATGTCGGGAGCACGTGGTTCGGAAACACATGGTTCCATTCTTGCGTCCTCGGGTAGTATGGTAGGCACTGTCTCTTGGTTAGCCGCAAAGTTGTTTGTTGCAATGGCCTGATTCTGGTTTTCAGACAATTGTTTCTCCAACAGTTGTTGCACTAATTTTTCCAGCCGATCGAGACGGTCGTTAGAATTCGAATGTCGGCGAGCATGTTTTCTTGAATTTGACCGCCACCGTGAGGTGGATCGCATGCGTCGGTAAGTTTCTTTATCACTTCGGTTGTCCAAATGGCGTTTATGTCTTCCCATGATAAGGCGTGAAGTTCAAGAAATGAAAAAAAATAACGGAGAAAATTTCACTTCTTTATCCCACGCACTGATGTGTTAGAGCGTGAAATAAAAATGCTTTGGCGGGTATAATTTCTCCTTATATTTTAATTTCACAACCGTCTCCGACGAAGTCTCGAGCAAAAGTGTCCATCATTTTAGATTTTATCCATCGACCTAAGTCTCTTGTTTTGCATCGCCATCTTGTTGAAATCGATTATCCAAAACGATTACTAGTCTATAATATTAATAGCAACACTGTCGCCATCTAGCGACCAGTGTTGATATCGAAATGTCAAGATGGCGGTGCAGTTGTCAAAATCAATATGTCAACCCTTACATGAAACTACCCACACATTTTATTAATACAAATTATCAACTTTATACGAACTACCCACAATATCCTAACAGTATGTATCAAACAGGAAATGTTCCTTGACTCTTCTCTTAAAAACATCCAGAGATGAGCTCGCACATAGGGCGTGTGGAAGTGAGGTCCAAAGATGCACACCACGAACAGCAAAAGACTTATTATATCGACTGGAAAAATGAAGAGGAGTACGAAGAAGGTTTTGTTACTTCATCGTCTTTTACTCGCAAGCAGTAATCCAGCAATTACACTTACTTACCAATCACGAAAGTTTACCATTTCTGAATACTAGGTGTAACTAATTCAAGCTTATACTTTTACATATATATAACATCGCCATATTATAATTGTATAATTGAATAGTATGTTTCTTTCAAAATATAGATAAAACAGATTTTTTGGATTTCGAGCCGTTAAGTAGGACAAGAGTTTTTACCTAACCTTAAATTGGGGTAAGCCGCCCGGATGTGCGGCTACTTTTAAAACATTTTACATAAATGCATACACACACGCGTGCAAGCCACAGGGGCACGCAAAGTTCATCACATACCACGATTTTGACACACCTCTTTAGCTTCATCTACATTGCAATGCATTTGACCTTCTCAAAAGAAAACATTAATTGGGTGATTGTACATTGGGTGATTGTGTGTAAATGATCTACGCTGTTGGCCCCGGCTTTACAGCTTCACCGGACAAGCTGTCGACGCTTCCATTCACATTTGCCCGATAAGTCGTTCTATCACTTATCCTCTCCACATACCCATAATAATATAATGTCGTACATATACAAGGTGTAACATAATAAACGCAAGACCTGAAAGTAGTTTATTCTAAATCGATAACTGAATTGATTCCAACTATTTTTAATGTATCTTATTTTTTTTAAATTAGCAATAAATGCTGTTACTTCTTCAGTTTGCTATAAAAAACTAAATTTATTCTTGATTCATAGCAATTAGGAGATTACAAATGCATTCCTAACCTGTATTTCTCAAAATGCACGCATACACATACAAGTTTCATTATAAATGGGGGTATAAAAGTGCTTAAAATAGTGGTAAAAACCTTTAAATTTGAAAATTTGCTTTTGTTTTGAATTTCTGAAACATTCTCTAATCAGGGTGTCTGAGGTCTTGCGTTTATTATGTTACACCTTGTATAGTACGTAGGTGCTCGTTCGAGCCTTGTCGGACCGCAGTGTTCTTAGCCATAAAGAGGTGGTCACCCATGTGAGTCAGTCTGTGATATTTCCATGTTCATACATCTTCATTATATAGGAGGCACGTTGTTCTATTGATCTCAATCACTACTTCAAGTATTAGCCTAAGCTAAGTTGGTAGCCTTGGATGTTTTTATAAGTTCCAACAGCAGGTAGCCACGAACGTGCTTTCACCAATCCACACTGAGTTGGTATATGCCTTTTCTCTTTTGTCTCGATTTTTGACATTTTATATGCCCATGAGTCGGACAATAGATTGATTTAATATCTCTTGACATCCTGGTTTCAACATTATGCTTCAAGTCAGATCGGTTACGACCATTATTTTTCGTTTGGGCAGCAAGGACTATGACATTCCGTTTACTTATATGTTCCTTCCACCATACCCACTACTTCGTAGCCATACCCAACTTGGTCTAATGGTTAGGAATAGGCCGTACCGCGCACTGGATCGAGTAGTCGCAGGTTTAATACCCATACTGAATAAATCTTTGTGTGACCTACAAATGTTCCTTTATATAGGCGACTTTCATGTGTATAACACATCCACAACACATGAACCTAAATCCTTGTGGGTATATATATCATACATATATGTAACAAAACTATCTGCTATACCTAATACCATATCCTCCATCCATACCTGAACATAGGCCAATCGCTCTCTAGCGACGCCGGTCCGATGCCAACTGCATCCAACGACTTCCTGCAATCGTCACAAAATCGTCGTGGTCTCCACTCTAAAATATATCGTCCCCAACGCCCGTCCGATCTTCGCACTATGTGGCCCATCCATTGCCACTTCAGCTTACTAATTATATAGGCTACGTCGGAGACCCTGGTTCTTCTACGAATTTCCTCTTTCCATCGCTCGCTGAGCAACTCTGAGCTTTTTTATGAGACCTATTGTAAGACCATGGTTAATCAACCATTTTATGAATTATAATATATTTTTTCCGTTTTTTTTAATCCATAAATTAAAGTTTTATTGAATAATAGATTTTAGATAATATTCCTGAACTCATTTCGGAACAGTGTAATTCTATATAAGAAACCTTTTATAAAATAAGCGTAAACGATGAAAGTACTTTTAAGAATTCATTCCCTTGTTGAGAGATTGGGGAAAAAACGTGATTAATTTTTGAAAGAATCTTCAATATTCAAGTGATGGTAGCGGAAGGGTTAATTGAAATATTAATAAAGAGTCATTAGGAATCAAAAAAAAAAATTAAATTTTACTCTACCTTCTGGTGTAAAAGTTATTGATACATACATCGTTCTATATGTTCAACATTACTTTATCAGACCCACAGACAGGTTAGAGAACTTTCGTTTCATTAAACCTATTTAATAAAAAAACCGGTTGATTTAATCCGGTGTTCTTTTCCTTGTTGATACACAACTTGATGGTAATTCAAGGACACGAGTGATGTACGGGATGCATCGGCGTAATCCGTAAGACTTGGGGCTCATACGAGATATGTGCTGAAGGTCATATTACTCATAGGTTCAACGCATGAGGTGTTCCTGTGCAGTTTAAATTTATACAGTGGTGAATGGTAAATAATTATCAGTTTTGATCTTTTTAGAATGTACTTTTTTTGCCACGACGATCTCCCAGTTTATTTTTGACATAACTTTTTTTCTAAATTGCTTATACGATGATTTATATTTATTTCACAAGGTCACTTGAGTATATTAAAACTTTTATATTATGCAATCTCACTGATATTTCAGCCTTATCAAATTAAATCTCGACCAAAACTATTACGAGGCATCGGCTGCCGCGTTGTCAAAAGAATGGTCGCAGAGGTTATGCCCACAGATAGCATAGAGAAAGCTTTGAAGTTTTAAGGCTCTAAAAGATACGCACGCCTGCTAAGTGAGTCAAAACAGCGGCATATAACAGTATAATAAAGGAATAATGTACTCATTAAATGTTTTGTAAACATTATAGTATATTAGTTTTGCTGGAACCACCGACAAAAATGTTGTAACTATAATTTTGCAACCCTACCAATAACCGTTTTGACGTGAGACGTGTGAACGAGAAAGCTATCCGGTATCTTGAAACGCGAATGACAGAGATAGCATCAATCCAGTTGGTAAAGAAAAAGAGAAACCAATGTGAGCATAAAATTTGACGTTATTGTGATTTTCGAAATGTTACTTTGAGGACGTTCACTCACAAGTTTATTATTTGACAAGTATTTTGAGGCAATGTTTCACATTTGTTAGGCTGAATACAAAATCTACGTATCCGTTTTTCTTAGTGGTCAGAGTTTGACGGCGCTCTGCCTATTGGGTCGAATAGTCGCAGTTCGATTCCCGCACGGGACAAATCTTTGTGTGATCTACAATTATTTGTTTCGGTCTGGGTATTTGTGTATGTGAGTGCTCCCACGACACAGGAATAAATTAAAGTGAGGGGCTACGTCTTTAAAAAAAAATATTAGTGTAGAGTGTTGCTCACTGGATCAAGTAGTCGTGGTTTCGATCTCCGCAAGGGAAATTCTTTGTAAGCTCCACACAACTTGGATGTAGCTGGGTATGTCAACAATATTATCAGACAAAACACGTCCACTACAGGACCTCCCCAAAAATCGCCACGACAACCCGCTGTGCTGTAAGCATTCAGATTTTACCTACGACCTTCACCAGGTATTTGTGTATCCGAAATTTATGTTTATAAAAGCAGTCCCGACACAAGAAATTTCAAATCCGGCGCAACGTTTTATAAAACGCGCTATAGTACTCATATATCAGCAGGCATACAGCGTTGTCAGGTAACATGAGGTAAAATATTGGAGTAGAATTTTTCCATGTATTTTAGCTAGCAAAAGTTTATTTTTTTTGTTTACGTTCGATGTTGAATTCGGGGTCGAATTCGAGCGATTGGTAGCGTCGTAATTGATCTGCCCAAACTATATATCAAAACGTTACAGCTCGATCCCGGGAGCACTGTCATTTTCATGTTTACTTTACATTCTTGTTCAGTTTGGTTTACTTTCTCGCACTAGCTCTCCCCTGTTATTATCATTATCAATCAGCCGGTATCCACTCACTATTGAGTATTAGCCTCTCCTCTATCACTTCATTCCTTCCGGTGCTCTGTTGGCAATTCCAGAATTTGCCGGCCCCCACGATGTCTGCCCTTGGGCCTTTGCTCTCACCTGTGCTCAGTTCAAAGTCAAAGTAAAAAGTTTCTTATTTGTATAGGCTTATAAAGAGCGCCTATAAAGAGCAACGCCCATAAAGTTTTACAAATTGAGTTATACAACTTGTATTTTAGAATTGCTGCCCAAACCCAGAGAGTTTATCGTCAAGATAATCCGCGTGATACCCGTTATTACACAGTCTAGTATTACTGGCTTTTTTGAACGTATTAATAGGTATTTTCCGAATATCTATGGATATTTTGTTGAAGCAGAAAAAGAAGACGGGTACAATATACAATAAGATCATCGTTTTCCGTGTTTTAATATGATAAAAGTCGCTATATTTTTCAATGTTACTGATATTCTTTTTAAGTAATTTCTTTTCATTTTTCTCTACGAGAAGCTGTCGAAGCTGAATTGTCAATTACAGGAATAGCCTTTTTCTTAAGAACAAATATGTATTTCATATTGTACTGTACTTTGCTTTATTGATACTAGTGTTGTAAAAATGAGCGCTGAAGTCAAGCGTTTAGCGTTGAGTTGACGCTTCCCAGCGTTAAAGCACGTAGAAGACGCGAGCGTTTTAAGCACCGCTTTGAGCGTTTTTAAAACACTTATTGATACTATATTCTGCTCACGCCACAGCAAATACACTGAATTTAGGTTAAAGTAATAGTCTATTTTCTACAATATACGTATTTTCTTCTGTTGCATGGTGCAGGGTGGAGGGCGACAACGTCACGATGCAGTGTCGGTTCGCCCTGGAGTCCCTCACTGGAGAGTTACTCACGTACTATTGGGTCAGGAGTACTGCCAGCGGACACGCCAACGTCGCCATCGGAAACATACCCCTGGAGACTAATTACCAGTAAGTTTCTCTACCTATATTCGACTTAAGCTGTTTCTGACAAATAAGATTAGGTATATTCAGTTTAAGATTATAAAATTATACTACTTACCATAATTACTGTGTTCGAAGCGCTGTTCTGCTGGTTCTTAGAGATCATCACGGTAAATCAGCGTTAATCTTGGACAGTCTGGGATGGATGACCGTTGGTAATTCCATTTTCAAGCTTCTTTGTGCTCAAAAAGGCACGTTAAGCCGTTGGACCCGGATATCACTTCCTCCTCATTCGCACGAGCGCTTTATCAACGCGCGTTTATATAGCACTGGAATAAAACAAATGGCTATACATACATTTTGTTAAAAGCGATTACAGCGCTTTAAAACACCCATTGATAAAGCGCTCGCGCGAATGAGGGCTTAATGTGGTAGTGGGTAAATCGAGTGGGATACTTATAGGGCTTGATAAGTTCCAACAACAGGGGCAATCAGCAGTGAGTTTGCGTAATGTCTCTTACCTAGAATTGTGAGAGAAGGCCTCAGCAGTGAGACAGTACTGACTGATTTATTATTTTATTAATTAGCGTAGGCTGGCATATTCTGTGAACTTAGTAATTTACTTCAGACTTTTACCTGCTTAAGTCAAGTTCCCAGTCAACGCGAAAGATTTATGAGCAATTTCACTAGCGGTCTGCAAATTCGTGGACATAACATTACTTACCTACATAATTCTTAAGAAAGTCGTAATTTAGGTCTTTTATACAACCCCTTTGTAGCGGATAGTTCAGATTGCATACCCCTTATAAATTACGTCTGCGTTTTGCTGCAGGATCTCCGGTGCTGTTGTAATTTCTACTGTTTTTAGCGTTCAGGTCGATACGAAATTACATTTCTTTATAACAAACACTAGAATATATGTACAGGCATTCTATTATCGGATGAACCCTTATTATATCAGTTCTCGTGTACAGAAGTACTTTACCATAAAATTGTTAAGTAAGCTTTTCAATTTTCATCCAACAGATATCCGTAGATCTAGACGAAAATCCTAGTCCATCCCTTTTGTGTTATGAATTACGTAAGCTGAACGTTGCGTGGTCCGAAAAATCCCTTATTATTTTTTATTTCTCTGACAAGATATTCAAATAACAACCAATCTCTCGGGGTGCACATCGGGCATCTGCTAACCCTTATAAAAATAATTAATATTCATTGAAAAAACAAGGAGTTTGCATGCTAAGCACGCGATGGGTTAGGAATAATACTCTTAACTTACCAATATAAGTAAATTAAAGGAGGAAAACATTTATCCAACACGTTAATAACTTTTGTAGATGTTTGTTTGGAAAGGGGTCTCCTTGTGTCTAATACGATATTCCAGCATAAGGACATACATATGTATACGTGGAGAAGGAATGAACAAAAAAGCATGATAGATCTGATCCTGGTTGATAACCGTCTCCGAAGCAAACTACAAGATACGCGTGCGTATAGAGGCCCCACTCTGGAATCAGACCACTATCTCGTAGTTGCGCGGTTTAGTGGTCTGTTCAGGAAGTGGAGGCACTGGCGAGAGCGTATCCCCTTCGGAGACCTTGAAAGATTAACGGTTGAAAAGTTGCAAGATGAGAGCGTGAGGAGAATGTATGAAGACAGAGTCCGGGACAAGCTTTTGACAACAGGCTCTTCGGACTCAAATGTAGATGAATGCTGGAATAGCCTGAAAGAGAGTTTGGTGGAATCCGCGAAAGAAGTATGTGGTTGCTCAAAGAAGCATATTACAGCAAAAGGTGATGCATGGTGGGATGCGGAGTTGCAAAGCTCCGTAGAAAGTAAGAAGAAAGCGTGGCAGGACTATGTATCTTCTTTGAACCTGAATGCCAGTATGACAGAGATGAGGAAAGAAATATACCGGCAATTCAAGAATGCCACTAAAACTTTAGTGAAAGAAAAGCGTGAAAGAGCCAGTATGATTGAGGAGGAGAGGCTGGCGAAGAACTTCGAGAACAACACCAAACTCTTTTGGAGCAAGGTGAGAAAGGCTCGAGATGATTCGACAGGCTCCAGAATGGAAAGGATAAAATCTAAAGATGGTGACATTCTTGCAGACACACAAGCTGTGCTAAACCGGTGGAGTGAATATATTGGAGAAATGTATGGAGATGACC
The DNA here is from genome assembly GCA_905147815.2 of Phalera bucephala. Taxonomy (NCBI): domain Eukaryota; kingdom Metazoa; phylum Arthropoda; class Insecta; order Lepidoptera; family Notodontidae; genus Phalera; species Phalera bucephala. Next base: position 24,703,821 of record LR990613.1, on the reverse strand, counting down.
CGGATGCTGATGCCGCAGACGTGCCTAAAGGCGAGATTGCGGCACCAGAATCAACGGAGGACATCACTATGGAAGAAGTTGAATGGGCGATAGGAAGTATGAAAAACGGTAAAGCTGCGGGAGTAGAAATGATATCTGCCGAGATGATCAAATATGGTGGAACTTGCGTCCGGGACGCTTTCCGGGCCCTTGCAAACCTTTGCTGGAGGACCGGTAGAGTCCCTACAGATTGGCGCCGCGCAGTCATAGTACCCTTGTATAAAGGCAAGGGTTCATAATATGACTGCGCCAATTACAGAGCCATAAGTTTGATCAGCTTGGCAGCCAAGGTGTACGGTAAAATTATTAAACGGAGAATGCGCGTGAAGTCCGATGGAATGTTGTGCGAGGCACAAGGGGGTTTCAGGTCTGGAAGAGGATGTTCGGATCAAGTCTTCTCACTCCGCAACATCGTAGAGAAGCATCTGGCAGTGGGCCGGAAGGTTTTCCGCGGTTTTGTAGATCTGGAGAAGGCATTTGACAGAGTTGTGCGAAAGAGACTTTGAGACATTTTGCCAGAGTATGGAATAGATGGCACTTTGTTGCGAGCCGTCCAGTCCACTTATGTGGGCTGCAAGGCATGCGTACGGGTGGGTGGTAACAGGTCACCCTGGTTTGACGTTGAAATCGGCGTCAAGCAGGGTTGCGTGTTGTCCGCTAGACTGTTTATAATATATCTGGACAAAAGTCTTCAAAGACTGAAAGCGATGAATGAAGGTGTACAAATGGGTGACTTAGTGGTAAACCATCTACTTTATGCAGATGACGCGGTTTTAATAGCGCCAACAGCCACTGATCTGCAAACACTAGTCACAGTTATGAAAGACGACTGCATGATCAATGGCTTACACTTGAATGTGAAGAAAACCAAGATTATGGTTTTTGAAAGGGAAGAAACCAGAACGAATGTAAGGATTGTGGTTGGTAACGATGTGCTGGAGCAAGTGAATGAGTTTGTATATCTTGGATGCACCTTCAGTAAGGATGGGAAATACATCGCTGACATAGAGAGAAGAGTGAGTGCAGGGAACAGAGTGAATGGTGCGATGGGAAAGCTACTCGGGAGCCGGCACTTAAGCCATAAGGCGCAGTTGGCCATACATAACGGAGTTCTTGTCCCAACGCTGTTATATGGTAGCGAGAGCTGGGTATGTAAGAAGGAGAATGAAAGTAGGATAAATGCGGTAGAAATGCGAGCTCTGCGGAAGATGTGCGGAGTGAAGCTGACCGACCGCATTAGCAACAGCATAGTAAGACAGCGAGTAGGTATGAAAGATAGTATCGGTGTAAAGATGAGAAAGGGCATGCTCCGTTGGTTCGGGCATATAGAAAGAATGCCAGAGGAAAGAATGACAAAACAGATATACAATGTGAAAGTGGAAGGATACAGGTACCGGAGAAGACCTAGACTATCTTACCACGACCAAATAAACCGAGTCTTATCTGATGGAAAAGTCAAGAGTCTCCGTAACCGGCGAGCGTGTATGAGACGAACTATGAGAGTCGAGGAAGCCAGAGAGGTATGTAAGGAAAGAACCTGTTGGAACTCTGTACTCTCTGCCTACCCCGCAAGGGATCTGGCGTGAGGTTATAGATAGATAGATAGATAGTTAATAACTTTTATCAACCCGGAATGTGTCATTGGCGGAGGCAGGATATTTCGGAGGTCTTATCCTAAAGGTAACTTCAATTTCGTTTTGTACCAGATCGGGATCGGCCTTATGGCGAGGGTGGGTATGAGGTGTACCGTAGACGTGAGAAAACAATCTGGAATGTGAAATAGATACAAAAAAAACGTAGCTACGTAATTTCATGCATGAGTATGTGTGTTGAACGGGCCGCGAAATCGTCTAATGCGAAGAAGATAGATAAAACATCGAAACGTCTTGCTTTTACGAGTGCAGTGACAGGATTCCTACGAGTTGACGAATGTTCGGAGTTGAACCCCGGGTCCAAAATGTACGAATGACCTACTGACCTAGCTTGCAGTCATCAAGAAATCAGGAACCTGTAAAGGAAATGCTTGTTTTAGTTGTATGGTAAAAAGTAGCTAAAAGATAGCTAAGTACAGGCGGAGTGCTTGCTACAGTTTTCAGTTCTTCTTCAAGTTAAGCCTTCTTAGATATTTTCTCATAAAAGATGTTTATGAAAGTGTGGAAGCAGGTTCGTAATATAGTTTAGTGCATTAAACTTACCACTTCTTCTTTTGTAACATTTCAAGTATGTATTAAATGGGTATAAAATTTATATATTATTTTAATTTAAGGTTAGCAGTGATAGCCTAGTGGTTAGACCGTTGGACTGCAAGAGGTCTCTGGTTCAAACTCAGGCACGCACTTCTGTCTTTTCGAAAGCATGTGCGTATTAAAAATTAACTATCACTTGCTGTAACGGTGAAGGAAAACATCGTAAGAAAACCTGCATGCCTAAAAGTTTCTCGAAGCTGTTTGGAGTTCGCCAACCCGCACTGGGCCAGAGTGGTGTACTATGGCTTAAAATCTTTCAGTTTGAGACGAGGCCCATGCCCAACGATAGGACAGTTTCTTAACTGGGGCTGAACGGTCGCATAGTTTAAACGAAAATTTGTTTAATAAAAATTAACTGTTGTAACAATCAGTGTCATGTTACATCGTTAATTTTGTTTTCTTTCAAAGAAAAGAAACACGGCGCCGTTTTTTTAAATATCATCTATCAATAGGACGTATTTTAACAAAATCAATTTGCGTTATTTCAAAAAAAAAACTTAGCCCCGCACTAGGCATTATTCCTGTGTCGTGGGTGCGTTTACAAACATGAAATTCATATGTACAAACACCCAGACCAAAAGAAACATTTGTGGGCCACACAAAGAATTGTCCCATGCGGGAATCGAAATCGCGACTACTCATTCCAATGGACAGAGCGTCCCAAGCTCTTAATCATTGGAACAAGCCGTCCGTCATACATGAACAATCAGGTCAGTCATGTAGGTTCATATAGAAAGAACCCGAGAGATCAATTTGTTTAAATGATTACAGGAAGTGTAGGTATACTCTTTAACTAAGTGATACCATTATGTTCTTTCCGCGACGTTTTGTCTCGAGTTTTAAAGAAAAGCAATCATGAAAAAGGGGTGAGCCTGCTTTTTATGGAATACCCACTTTATTTTTTATTGATGAAGTTACTTCCGATTCCATGGACCATAACTTTATGAGCACTTAATCCACAAAATTATGATTTACGACGTAGTAATCATGGAGAGCTTAGCTTAGAGCTGTAGAAGGAAAAAAACGTATTTGCTTATACCGTAAGACTCTCTGCTATTTTGGTAAAGTTAAACTTTTGTAAAGTTTGACTCTACTAGTTGTGTAGCGGCGGTTACTTCGTAATATTTACGGGGTAGGTGAAGATACAGTCTACTCAGAGTAGTTCCTAATTTGTTTCGTAACTACATCATACTATTCTCTGTACGTTGTAAGGGTTATTGGGTCTCTGAGTATTCGAATTACATTGTATCTGCAAGTAAATGAAACAAAATCTAAAGCAAATGAAGTAAATCTTATTAGAAATCACGATGTATCATTTTTAGACTAAAATTTAAGCCTGGTTAAAGATATAATATAAATATCTCATTTAGTACATATTAGATTTGCCCACAAAAAAACAGCATTATTATTCGTAATACTTACTATCTATCTATCTATCTATAACCTAACGCCAGATCCCTTGCGGGGTAAGCAGAGAGTACAGAGTTCCAACAAGTTCTTTCCTTACATACCTCTCTGGCTTCCTCGACTCTCATAGTTCGTCTCATACACGCTCGCCGGTTACGGAGACTTTTGACTTTTCCATCAGATAAGACTCGGTTTATTTGGTCGTGGTAAGATAGTCTAGGTCTTCCCCGGTACCTGCATCCTTCCACTTTCACATTGTATATCTATTTTGTCATTCTTTCTATATGCCCGAACCAACGGAGCATGCCCTTTCTCATCTTTACATCGATACTATCTTTCATACCTACTCGCTGTCTTACTATGCTGTTGCTAATGCGGTCGGTCAGCTTCACTCCGCACATCTTCCGCAGAGCTCGCATTTCTACCGCATTTATCCTATTTTCATTCTTCTTCTTACATACCCAGCTCTCGCTACCATATAACAGCGTTGGGACAAGAACTCCGTTATGTATGGCCAGCTGCGCCTTATGGCTTAAGTGCCGGCTCCCGAGTAGCTTTCCCATCGCACCATTCACTCTGTTCCCTGCACTCACTCTTCTCTCTATGTCAGCGGTGTATTTCCCATCCTAACTGAAGGCGCATCCAAGATATACAAACTCATTCACTTGCTCCAGCACATCGTTACCAACCACAATCCTTACATTCGTTCTGGTGTCTTCCCTTTCAAAAACCATAATCTTGGTTTTCTTCTCATTCAAGTGTAAGCCATTGATCATGCAGTCGTCTTTCATAACTGTGACTAGTGTTTGCAGATCAGTGGCTGTTGGCGCTATTAAAACCGCGTCATCTGCATAAAGTAGATGGTTTATCACTAAGTCACCCATTTGTACACGTTCATTCATCGCTTTCAGTCTTTGAAGACTTTTGTCCAGATATATTATAAACAGTCTAGCGGACAACACGCAACCCTGCTTGACGCCGATTTTAACGTCAAACTAGGGTGACCTGTTTGACGAAACCACCCACCCGTACGCATGCCTTGCAGTCCACATAAGTGGACTGGACGGCTCGCAACAGAGTGCCATCTATACCATACTCTGGCAAAATGTCCCAAAGTCTCTTTCGCACAACTCTGTCAAATGCCTTCTCCAGATCTACAAAACCGCAGAAAACCTTCCGCCCCACTGCCAGATGCTTCTCTACGATGTTGCGGAGTGAGAAGACTTGATCCGAACATCCTCTTCCAGACCTGAAACCCCCTTGTGCCTCGCACAACATTCCATCGGACTTCACGCGCATTCTCCGTTCAATAATTTTACCGTACACCTTGGCTGCCAAGCTGATCAAACTGATGGCTCTGTAATTGGCGCAGTCATATTGTGAACGCTTGCCTTTATACAAGGGTACTATGACTGCGCGGCGCCAATCTGTAGGGACTCTACCGGTCCTCCAGCAAAGGTTTGCAAGTGCCCGGAAAGCGTCCCGGACGCAAATTCCACCATATTTGATCATCTCGGCAGATATCATGTCTACTCCCGCAGCTTTACCGTTTTTCATACTTCCTATCGCCCATTCAACTTCTTCCATAGTGATGTCCTCCGTTGATTCGGGTGCCGCAATCTCGCCTTTGGGCACGTCTGCGGCATCAGCATCCGGGTCATCTCCATACATTTCTCCAAAATATTCACTCCACCGGTTTAGCACAGCTTGTGTGTCTGCAAGAATGTCACCATCTTTAGATTTTATCCTTTCCATTCTGGAGCCTGACGAATCACCTCGAGCCTTTCTCAACTTGCTCCAAAAGAGTTTGGTGTTGTTCTCGAAGTTCTTCGCCAGCCTCTCCTCCTCAATCATACTGGCTCTTTCACGCTTTTCTTTCACTAAAGTTTTAGTGGCATTCTTGCATTGCCGGTATATTTCTTTCCTCATCTCTGTCATACTGGCATTCAGGTTCAAAGAAGATACATAGTCCTACCACGCTTTCTTCTTACTTTTTACGGAGCTTTGCAACTCCGCATCCCACCATGCATCACCTTTTGCTGTAATATGCTTCTTTGAGCAACCACATACTTCTTTCGCGGATTCCACCAAACTCTCTTTCAGGCTATTCCAGCATTCATCTACATTTGAGTCCGAAGAGCCTGCTGTCAAAAGCTTGTCCCGGACTCTGTCTTCATACATTCTCCTCACGCTCTCATCTTGGAACTTTTCAACCTTTAATCTTTCAAGGTCTCCGAAGGGGATACGCTCTCGCCAGTGCCTCCACTTCCTGAACAGACCACTTAACCCCGCAACTACGAGATAGTGGTCTGATTCCAGAGTGGGGCCTCTATACGCACGCGTATCTTGTAGTTTGCTTCGGAGACGGTTATCAACCAGGATCACATCTATCATGCTTTTTTGTTCATTCCTTCTCCACGTATACATATGTATGTCCTTGTGCTGGAATATCGTGTTAGACACAAGGAGACCTCTTTCCAAACAAACATCTACAATGAGCTTACCTGCATCGTTCACTCTCTTATCACCATAAGGACCCAGAGCAGCGTCGCAAGTTTGCCGCCTGGTTCCTACCCATCCGTTCAGATCGCCACACAAAATCACCTTTTCGTTAGCCTCAGCTAAATCCAGAACTTCCCTGACATTATCCCAAATCTTCTCAAGGTCCTGGGGTGTCGACGAGCTTACGGGAGCATATGCTGCGACCAAAAATACTTTAGTGACACCCAGTTTTAAACCGACCCAGAGAAGTCTCGCATCGCACAGGCCATAATCTCTCACTCCAGAGGTCAGGCGACGAGACAGCAAGATACCCACCCCCATGCTGGCACGACTGCTCTGCGGTACCCCAGACCACAGAGCCATCGTTCCATCAGGAAGATCACAGGTTTCACTGCCCCTCCGCTTAGTCTCTGTTACACACAGAGCATCCAGGCGTCTCTCTTTCATCACATCAATCACCTCATGCATCTTATTTTCCATACCACCTCTTACATTCCAAGTGCCTATTCGGCACTCTGCACCCCACGACTCGCCAGTTCGGGCCCGGCGTGATGGGTGGCGGCCCCCATCGCCGCTTCCACCTATATTCGTACCGACGGGGGTGGGCCGCTACGCGTCGCCTCGGGGGGACGCCCTAGCCCGCACTGTGGTACGTCTTCGGTCCAAGATTGCAGCCATAATGACTGGCAGGGGTCCTACTAATCACTATACTAATACTTACTAATCACGTAAATAGAATATAGTTGTCAATGCCGTCATTTTATATCTCATGCAACAAACAGGAAACTCCTTTAAGTAATAATATTGAGGTATACGATACATCCCGGCCCTTGTCACCGCTAAGAGGGAATTACGCCAAATTCCTTTGTGTTCACAAGCGGGGCTTAAAAGAGGTTTGCTCTCCAAAAATAGTTTTTAAAGGTGCGTTTTCACTACACGACTTAAACTGAATCTGAACAGTAAAAACATGAAACTTTCATGTTAACGCACCGCTAGCAAACATTTTGAACACGATTTTAAGGGCGCCTTCGTGGGTTAAACGTTTTATGAGAACACCGATTTCAGGAGCTCCATGCGAGAGAACTGTTGGGAAGTCTTTAGTTTTCTAAATCCTCGGATATGTTTTGTAACTTTCCTGACTAGGAAAAAAGAAAACTCCTCGTCGTTCTCGTTAAAAGTGAAGCACACTACCGAACTATGTGTGCTTGAGCTAAAAATTTATAAAACTACCGGATTAACTGCGAAATGTAATTTATTGGTTAAAAATATTTTTACACCATGTGACAACAGCAGATAACATTATTTTTATTTTTTTAATTGACGCAGTAGTCCGCGTAAGGCGGCCGGCTGGCAATGTATATTTAACGGGCATTAACACGAGCGCTTTTTCAGAGCGCACTTATAAAGCTCTGGATTAAAACAAGTGGCTAACAGAACTTTTTTGAAAAGCATTTACAGTGCTTCAGCAACTCGCGATGATATAGTGCTTGTCTGAATTTATATTTAGTTGTTTTGTTTGTTACAGAATCACATACGGACCGATTGAGGGTCGCTTCGACTTGTTGGTGTCGAATGTGTCGTACGAGCGAGACAACGGGCGGGTCGGGGCGCACGCTGCATGCGCAGGGGCATGCGCCCACGGTGCTCACGAGCCCGCGCGCGCCCGTGCTCACGCCAGGCTCACAAGCGCAGTCACAAGAAGGCTGCGAGCTGAATTTGTCGCGCTCTAGCTCAGGAGGTTCACCTGAACCGAGTATCAAGTAAGTTTATGGTTTCGATCTCCGAATTTTATCTCTATACAGGGTTTTTGGTACCTATAATATTTTTCACATAAGATGAGTAGCGACAGTTCTATTTTCGAAATTAATATTTAATTCAATGGGCATAACACCATAAGTATAGAAACAGGGCATGCCTCTTATTGCCATTGAATAAAGTATAATTTTCCTTTCTTCGTGAAAAATACTAAAATTAATAACGTGACGTTCGCGAAAAACTGAACAGAGACTTAACGTGAAGACATTGACGTTAGTGTAACACTATCGAGAAACACATCCGATCGGCTGTCAGTCGATCGTCCAAGCAAGTCGAGGCGGAAGATCTCTACCTCAACCGCTTTCGACTGCCGGACGATGTTAGGGATCTCATTCGTTCCAAGAATGCTTCTATCCGAGCGTACGACTCCTACCCCACCGAAGACAATCGGGCCCGGATGCGCGCTTTACAACGAGAGGTAAAGCGTCGTGTCGCGGAGGTCCGGGAGGAACGGTGGGGTGACTTCCTAGAGGGCATCGCGCCATCGCATCTGGCCTACTGGCAGCTGGCGCGTAGCCTCAAATCCGACTCCACGACTGACATGCCCCCGCTGTCCCGCCCTTCAGGCGCACCCCCAGCCTTCGACGACGACGAAAAGGCCGAGCTTCTCGCCGACTCTCTCGAGAGCCAGTGCGCCCCCAGCTCTCAGTCCGTCGACCAGTCCCACGTCGACGCGGTCGACAGGGAAGTCGAGCGCAGGGCATCCCTCCCCCCCGTCGATTCCTTACCTCCTATCACCCAAACGGAGGTCGAAGATCTAATTATGGGTCTCAAAACTAAAAAAGCCCCCGGCTCTGACGGCATTTCAAATCGCGTTCTGAAATGCCTGCCCGCCCAACTCATCTGCCTCTTAGTGGCCATATTGAACGCCGCCATGGCGAACTGCACCTTCCCCGCTAAGTGGAAGGAGGCGGACGTCATAGGCATTCCCAAGCCCGGCAAACCTCGCAATCTCCCCGCGAGCTACCGCCCTATCAGTCTCCTCAACTCCCTGGCCAAGATATACGAGCGCCTCCTTCTGGCGAGGCTCAAAGACTTCGTAACGCCCACCGGTATCCTTATCGACGAGCAGTTTGGCTTTCGAGCCAAACACTCTTGCGTCCACCAAGTGCACCGCATCACGGAGCACATCCTCTCCGGTCTCAATAGACCCAAACCCATCTACACGGGCGCCCTCTTCCTAGATGTCGCGAAGGCATTCGACAAAGTCTGGCACAACGGCTTGATCTACAAGCTCTACCAATTGGGTGTGCCGGACAGACTCGTGCTCATCTTACGAGACTTCTTGTCGAATCGCGCCTTCCGTTATCGCGTCGAAATGACGCGCTCCACTTCCCACTCCATCAGTGCTGGAGTCCCACAGGGCTCAGTTCTCTCTCCGCTCCTGTTTAGCCTTTACACGAACGACATTCCTCGTTCGAGTAAGGCGCATCTAGCCCTATTCGCGGATGATACCGCTCTCTACGTCTCGCATAGGAATAAGGGTTTCATTACCAGACACCTTCAGGCATCCGCCAATTCCCTAGGGAATTGGTTTAGGAAGTGGCGTATTGAGGTGGACCCGGACAAGAGCGCTGGGGTGTTCTTCTCCAGAGGTGCCACCCCGCGCCACTCCCTGCGCCGTCTTAGAAGTAATCTCGGCCAAGTGACCATGTTCGACCGACCCATTACCAGGGTCAAAGAGGTCAAATATCTAGGGGTCACCCTAAACAGTACCATGTCCTTCGGCCCGCACATCAAGCGGGTCCGTCACCGAGCATCATTTGTGCTCGGTCGTCTCCATTAGTTAATCTGCAAGCGGAGTAAAATGTCCCTTAGAAATAAGGTGACACTTTACAAAACTTGCGTTCGACCCATCATGACTTATGCGTGTGTTGTGTTCGGGCATTTGGCCCCCTCTCACATCGATAAACTCCAAGTGGTTCAAAACCGCTTCCTCCGTAAAGCCGTAGGAGCCCCCTGGTTCGTACGGAACGTCGACCTCGACTCCGATCTAGGTTTCGAACCTATTCGCGCCTTTATTAAAAAGGCGTCAACACGTCACTTCGCGAACGCATCTACCCATGCGAATCCGTTAATCGTAGTTACCGCCGACTACGATCTCCCCCCCGACCCCTGCCGCCACCGCCAGCCGCGACATGTTCTCGCCGACCCCCCCCCCCGATGCTTTGTCATCCCTTCTTTCCGCTCAGAATACGGGCGACGACGACGACGTAGTAGTAGATCCCCTCCCATAGCCGGCGGTTGACCGGTGCACTTAGTAGTGCACCCGTCCCCCTTTTTTTTTTTTTTTTTTATGGGGGAAATCCTTCATAGGATACCCGCTCGCCAATGGGGGAAGCGAGGAGTTATGCCGAGACTCCTACCGGCTAAAACCCCCACCGTGCTCCAACTCGTCACTGTGGCTGGGGCGGGTTACGGGAACGCGTGAGCAACCATCCGCGACCCGCCAGCGACCTTCTCTTATATGGAAATCCACTCTTGGCGGAATTGTTTTCCGCACGCTTCATTGAGGGGCGTGCCGGGAGCACATGGCACGCCCTTCCCTCCCGAGGGCCTATTATTGTGTGTAGGCAATGGGCAACCCCATTCCCATTACCCGCAAACCCTCATTAAGGCGGCATTAATTGGCGTAGGCACGCTGTCGCCGCCTTGTTCTACGACGACGGAGCGGATCAGCCAGAGGATCAGCCTCCCTCACTCGCTCCGCCGCCTCTCTCAGCGCTATGACCACCTCACAGAAGGTCACCGCCGCCTCCCACGACCTCTCACTACCGACCATAGCTTGCGCTAAAGCCGGCAGTGACAGATCCCTCCCTACGACATCGACGAGAACACCACGTTGCACAGCCCACGCAGGACAGACCTCAAGTCTATGCTTCGCAGTGTCCTCATCGGCACCGCACTCGTGGCATCGTGGAGTCGGTTCTCTCCCCCCCAAAATACGAGGGGCAGCCGACACCCGAAGATGCCGGGAGGGATTCTCCAGCCGCAGCGCGACTAGTACCCTCCTGGGGTAATATTTCTTTAAATTTGTCGTCCATATTTTCTTGAGCCTCATTTTTAGACAGGCGGGCCCCTGTTTGTTGGACGAGTTTAGCCCCCCGCCGTGGGCAGAGCCGGCCCGTTCCTATCGCTGCCTGCTTAAAATGAACCCTTGGTTCCCTTCTCTCCACTCCTCAGCCCCTTAGTCAGTTCTGCACTGATCAGAAGAGTACCAGAGGCGAGAGGGGGAGTGAGCAAAGGCTCACACCTCAACCAGCCTGCCACTGCATCCGGCCCTCTCCGAAAGCCAGAGAGTGCAGAGGGCAGCGCGGCACTACCGACGAGCCGGACTATCCGCCGCCGTCAGCAGTCTCTCCAAAAAACTGTAGAGACTGCTGACAGCACCCAGGGTGCACCACGAGGAGGTTGTCCGACCCAGCAAGAGGCGACATACTCGAGGGCGCCCTCGAGTATGTCGCCTCTTGCCCTTCTGGCTGGCTAGAGCGTAGTGGTTGCACGCTCGCCTTTAAGTCCGGTGAAGCTGTAAAGGCCTCGCGTCCGACGGCGTACATCATTCACACACACACACACACTATCGAGAAAGCGCGCTGTTACATTTATCTGTATTTAGTTAATTTCTTGTGTGAAAATGATCGCAAATCAATTCTAAAGCGTCATGCTTATGTCAATTTCTTCATGCTAATCTAGCTCCATACTTTTTATCGAGTGTCAATAGGATTTTTCTATGAAACAGATGATGATTTGCTAAAATTTAAAATCTCAGAACAATCGTTGTTTGTCATGGTGTACAGAAATTGTCCTTAAGATTTTGTTAATTGATTAACCTATATAAGTCCTATTGCTCGGGACTGTATATATTAATAATATGTAAGACCCCTTCCAGAGTAATGTTCCAGAGTAAATCTGCGTAATAGATTTCAATTATGCTGCAAAGTTTCCACCTATCTTGGCAAAACAATGTAAATGAAAAATATTTACTTTTACTTGTTATTTGTATTTAATAACTTGATTAAAAGGAATATAAATTAAGCTCCGCTAATTCAAATTAAATTGTTAATTTAAATGTGTTCGTAACGATAAAAATATCTAAACATGTGTGTGACGTCGGATACTTAATAATATGGGTTCTGAATATAATTATTGTATGTTTTCTAAACCTCATGAGTGTAGGATGCACACACGGGTGTTCAGAATTAACGTGTTGGTCAAGGTCAAAGATTTTTACGTTTTAATTACCAACTCAATAAAAAAGTATACCATTAATTTCTTCAATATCATGATATCAACTACATATAACATTATTGTTTATAGACTTTAAAGACTTATGTCTTTTGTTACTTTTGTGATAGTGTAAAAATGATTGGAACAGTTTATTTTAAATAAAATTTTACTAAAGGTTACAAGAAAATTACGTTTTTTTTTGTGTAAAATAACTGCAGTCATGTCCCTACATTATAAATATTTGTTATTAAATTAATATAATTTTTATGTATGTAATTATAAATTTTATAACAAAGCCAATGATATGTAATTTATGTGGTTGTAGTTTTATTATACCGTCTAAATACTATTTTTCAGAGAACCTAGCAAAAAAGTTCCCGTTTTATATTCAGACCTGACACTCGAGGGCTAATACATATATCTCGTTGCACATGAGCTCCTTTCAATAAATTAACAATCATGCATATGTACTTATATGTATCTGCATATATTACTCAGAATAGAACGTGTTAATCGTATCTAGATAGAGTATCTCTTACGTTAACGTTATTACTAAGTGACTTTTAAGAAAAAAGGAATATATTATGTACGACCACCACAATATGGCTCTCAACAAACTGTAGGTAGCTTCTCTTAAAACACGCAAGCTTGTCGCTACGTTTTGTTTTATAATATAATAATTCAATTTCAATTAATCATTTCTAAATTAAAAATACAATGATTAAAATAATTGCTATAAATATCGGATCACGTTCTTACCATTCGCAATCCAACCCTAAAAACAACGAATTAAGTGAAATTAACGACAGAAGACTTAGCAGTATGTGTACCACGTTGATACGAAAGCGTGACATATTTTAAAACTTATTCATGAAGTTCTAAATGAAATATGTATGTAATTTTAATTGTAATATTTCTCCTAACCTACCTACCTACTCTCCGTATTAATTAGTAACTCTTTAAAATGTTTACTTTCTACATAGAAGAGAATAAACTAACTACATCCATTGTAACATAATGAGCCGAAGGAAGCCCTAAATTGTAATTACATTGAATGATTACACAGTTCTCTGTATGGGCTGTCCCGATTAGATCTGTGATCGGTGGTACGCATTATTGCGGTAATTGTGACATCAGCAAACAGCAGAATTCCTTTATATATAATCGTTATTGTTACTCCCGGAGGTGTAAAAAGTCATTCGTAGTAATTCTGTGCGTTCGCTTCCGAATATCAGACACGATATCCCTCTGGCTTTTTAATTATTCAATAACACTTTTATTGGAACAACGGAAATATGGTATTTATAGGTCGCAAAAAGTTCACAAATGTTATGGAACAAAATGCGAGCAGCCGGGTTTAAGACAGCGCTCGTATTGTGTTTAGCACAACTGGCAAGACTTGACCCAACTCTCGGAAATACCGGTTAAGCGAGTACTAATCCCTATCCACTTTGCACGTTTTCGTACCGAACCGTAATTGGCTTTTACCTAATGCATTAAGAACGGCGTACGAGAAGATAAAAAGCTGATAAATGTGGTGATAAATTTCATGTAGGCAGTGACTCGGATTCAATTAGAGTCGAGGTGGAAAAGCTAGGATACGGACCCGGCGGTCGAAATGACCGCCGCCGCCCGCGCCGCACTCATTACGCTCCAGTACAAATAATGTGGGAATACCGCACGACTACACAGTACTCCATTGGGAATATTTAAAACCAGCGCTCGTGCACGTGCTACACCGTTGTCGCTGAGCTTGCATTAGTTTGCATAAAAAGCTCGGCTTCCGGGCCGGATTAAAATAAGGTGTCTGGATACACGCTACAAAAACTCGGCATACATAAGGTTACCGGGCCGTGTGCCCCGGATACATAGGCTATGAGACGCCGGTGCTAACACGTAACAATACCCAGGTTTCGCACACATACTTAATGTACCGCTAGGTCGTTAATTTAATTAAAACTGAATTACGAATTTAAATCATAAATTTTGCCGTTCCAAGTTCATAACTTACACCTGTGCTGTACCCATTCTTGTCCCAACTTGCCAAAAAGTTGTGGCTTTGTTACGGACTGCGGCCCCGGTAATAACAGGCTTCGAGGATCGCAATAAAAATTCTAGTTATGTTTGTAACATTCTAAAATGACGAAAATATCAAATAAAATATAACGGAATACGGCACGGAATACGGGCATTCACGTTTGACTTCAGGGGAGGAATTAAATACAAAAAAAGTGTTTGAAGATTCGAAGAGTCTTAAATCAGCTGCTATGACATAAACTACAAAAGTAAAGCGAATATAAATACCAGTAACAGTCATAGTGTTCTCATTATAAGTCCCATAAGTAGCAGTATCAATATAATCCCAAGCTGGTACAACCACGCTAAATAAGAAAGAAAGTCATAAGAGCTACACTGAAACACTAGAATTTACGTAAATATAGTTTGCGGAATGCGAGACTTAGGCCTACCTACTTGGTATCTACCTACTACCGTTTAAATTTTAAATTCTATTCTCAGTGGGATCTGACCTAAACGCGTGGTTTTAATACATGCGACGGAGGGCCGGTGTTTTGTGTGCGCAGGTAATAGTACAAACGGTCGCGTTACGTGAAACATTTTGAGGACATAAACCTACTTTTTGTGTACGGCCGCGGACACTCGGGTAATAAATCTCATGATATTCCCCTTTATTACTTAGTAAATTAATTTAAATGTCTGCTGGCTATAAAAAAACCTGCAATTGCATTAATTAATAAAAGGCAAATATGTAGTTAAAAAAGACAACTACTTTATCAAGCAATTACTTGTCATTGCGCCAGCTTGGCATATTACCTAGTCTAGATACCGATATTTAGTCCAATAAATATTTGAATTTGAATGTATGTAAAAGACATTGTCGAAAATTGCCCCAGAACCAACAAACATTTGACCCATGCGATGCAAATAATGGCAAATATCCGTATCTAACGGACAATTTTCAATCTAATACGAATATTTCAAAGTATTGTAAGTACTGATATTGATGTCGCTGACATCTTTACTAAATGTCAAAACACACAGTATAACCTCATATGTATTAATGGCTACTGAATTATAACCTCAAAATCTAATATTTTTTGTGCAATGTTGCGATTTCCCCGCTTATCCGTTTAATTTTTAACGCCTTAAGATAATTTATGGGTGATTTAAAATCTTACAAGTATGTATCCATTGCTGTTGGTTCTGGGGCAAATCATGTATGGGCGCAGAACAATGCCCATCCATGATAGAATAAAAATATAACGTTGTATAAGATCATTTTGGTTAATTACAGATATTTGAAATTTACTTTAGTCTTACATATATACGTATTATTATAACTGAAAACTCCTGAGAAAATTTAATCGTGAAGGTTAAAGTCTATGCCGTTCTTACGATAACATCTATATATATAAATAAAAATCAATTGCCGAATGTATGTAAGCGCATCATTTCAGAACGGTTGCACCTATTAGGCTCATTATTTTTTTGTTGTGTTTGTTATTGTCAGGACAAGGTTTGGGGGAAAGAAAATATTTGAAAAATTGTACGGAAACGGGAAAAATTTAGGTTAAAAAATCTATATTTAAAAAAATTGTCCGTGAGACAGATGACAGCAGAGAGCATAGATATAGTATAGTACCTGGTAGGGAGATCTTTAAAAATTGTTCTTCTGTTGTTCTGAAAAAAATAGTAAAAAAGGTGTAGAACGTTATATTATACCTGCTATTTTCAAAAATCGTAGTTTATAGAACTCATGGCCGTACTGTAAAGGAAAAGTTTGGTCTTATGAAGAAATCATTAGAAAACCCGTGCGAAGCCGGGGTGGACAGCTAGTATTAAATTACCACGTTCTAATATGTTGCATAATTCTGAATATTTATATTTTAAAAATACATTTTATGAAGATGTTTTTATGCTGCAAGTAATTGTGCAATTTAAAATGACCAATCAATATTAAATTTTTATACAAAATTTCGTGTCTATGCTGTTGACCGTTGAGGCATTCCTTAGTCTGAGATCCTGGGTGCACAATCAGGTCATGCTTACCATTAAAATGCATTGTCATCGTAACTAAACCAACATGTCAAATTTCAACTCCGTAGTATCCGTAGGAAAGGAAGTTTTTTTCCAAATGCTCCTAATTCCAAATGTATATTATTTAAATGGTTTCTGTTATTAGACAGTATAAGGAGATGGTGATAAATGAGCTGCATCTTTCATCAAATCTACTTATATAGCGCTATTGTCAATCCAATCAATACCAGCCCCAACCATAACTGGTAATAATCGGATGAGTAGTGTTGACGTTACAGTGAAACATGCGTAAATACAAACATACATACATAGCAAGTTAAAACCATAACCTTGCCTTTTGGCTTCGCCGTAGCCGGGTAAAAATAGACTTTAGAATTACCAAATAATTCAACCTATCATAACGTTGTTTTTCAGCAAATTTTCGCAGCGTTTTAGTTTCGTTAGTTTAAGTTGCCTATTCTTATCTTAAAATGCCTGTTTATCGCCTAAGTACGTTTAACTTCTTCCGACCCAAGCACAATCCCCTTTATCTGAGTCCGCTTTCAACTGAATTTTCTCTATTTCGCTAGTCTTGCCTAGATGGTATACTAAAAGTTTTTGGTTCACCATGCACGTCGGCTATTCATGAAAATAAGTGCACTTGATTAAAGCGCCAATTTTACATAATAGTCACGTGTGCGAAGAGTTTAATATAGACAAGAATCGAATGTTCAAAGTGATATCACGTTTGTTCATAATATACATGATGATATTACCTACATTTTTAAAAGTCTGGTCAGTAGTGCTATATTTTATAATTTTAGTAGTGGGGTTTCAGACTGGAAATAATAACCTCATTTGTGCGCGCTCCATTTGTTGGTTCTCTAGAATTTTCATGCGTTACTAGCATTTCTATAACTAAAAAGGTATTAAATATTTTATACCGTTGTGGTAATAAGGCTAATTCATTGATTTAAGCTTGTCAAAAATAACAATTGCTGTCCAATTTTTTATGTTTGCACAACATAAAACTACATAAACTGACTACCTAACACTTAATAAATGTTCCAATAAACTCTGTGAATAAATACAGGCAATAAGTAGACAATTATCCGTTGATGAAGTGTCTTATCCAGAGGGCTTAGTAAGAACAGATTGACGTTATCGTACCGTTCTTCTTTATTTAGTATATTTGTAGTGTGAACTGGATAGTATATCACTCAATAGCGTAACGTTAACGTCAATCTGTTCATGCTAAGCCCTCTGTTTATTAGGGAGAGAGCGAAATACGTAATTCAATAAACCCCCACAACGTAAACAACAAGTTCATTCATCAAATATATGAGTATGTCCACTCTGTTACACTAAGTTTATATTCTGTCTAGGTTATCATGATCATCGTATGACGGTTGTTCTTTCAGTAATGCGATTTACGATCAAAATGTTATGTCAGAGTGGAGGAGCCATTGTTCAACTTCCGGTGTTAGCTGGTGTAGCCCCTCGAATCTGCCGCTGAATTTCCTAGTGGGGAATCAGAACCGGAGCCGCAAGGTGCAATTATTTGCACAAGTGGGACATCACTGAGTCTCCTTGTCATTGTGGAGACTTAGTGTAGACTCTCCACATCGTGGAGGACTGCCCCACTAGGAAATTGTGACTAGGTATTCGCACGGGAAGCGTGGGTATTGCAATCATGTTACGTACCTATTTCACTTCCTTTACCATCGCTGCCCAGCGTTCGCTCCATGGGCGGTTTTTAAGAGCAATAAAAGGGATAGCGGAAGCATGGTAGAGCGTTTACATTGTGCTGACTTCCTCAGCGTTGCCAGTTTATATAAATACATACAGAAAAAAGGAAGGATCGGTCGCCTCTAGGGTTACCAGTTCCGCCAAGCTGGTGTAAGTTGGCGGACAATCAGATGTAGTCAATGCAGTCATTGCAGTAAACAATCATATTAGCAAAATACTTCACTATGTACACGCCAGAACACGCCATAAAGCTTGATAAACTATGAAGATACCTTTTTACTAAAGGAAATACCTAAATATAAAGTTAATGTGAAGATGACACATCAGAACCTACAGATCGCTCCACGCTTCGTGAATATATATTCATGAATTCGGCCAAGAGTATGGCGTATAGCAAGACGCTCTATTTGATTATGTGTGTAATATGCATTACTTCTAAAAACGTATGGGCGGGTATCAACATTCAGACAGAAGAATTTCTCTTATACTTTATTATCGGTGCCGAGTTCGTGCCAAAATTTGCAATATAGAACTCGGTCGGTTTTATCTATTTTTTACAAAACTGATTTAAGTCTATTAAATAGCGTATGCTGTAGAACATCATTTAATAATACCATCACTCTAATAGTGTTTAGTATTTTATTTGCCCGTGTTACAGTCAGTTTTAATACCTGAGGGCGTAGCACGAAAATTTTGACGTTAGCGTGACTTTAACGAGTTGATGTTCCACTCATGCTAAGCTCTCAGAACCTACGAATCGCTTCACGCTCCGAGCAAATATATTCAGGAATTAGCATGGCAAATGGCGAGACGCTCCATACCTATTTGATTATGTGTGTTATATGCATTAGACAGGAGAATTCGTCTTTCATTTTATTGTCAGTGCCGAGTTCGTGCCAAAATTTTCAATATTTCTATATTGCTCGGTCGGTTTTATCTATTTTTTTACAAATCTGAATATTGTCTATTAAATATTGTATCTATGATGTAGAGCATCTCTTACTAATACCACCACTCCAATATTGTATAGTATTTCATTTGCATTTGCAGAGAGGTAAGTAAGGAAATAACCTGTTGGAACCCTGTAATCTCTACCTCGCAAGGAATCTGGCGTGATGATATAGATTTCATTTGCCCATGTTACAGTCAGTTTCATAACTGGTGAAAAAAACCATCCTTTTATTTACGATTTAAGCCTCACTGGAGTTTGCCTTTGTTATTGTAGCGCTCAATCAAATGAACCAATATGAATATAGTTCGATCAAATAAAGGGTGATATTACATTTTTTGATTCGAGTTTAATTATTGCTTAGAATATATCATTTTTTTCACCAGTAAAAGGTCCAAAATATATAACTGTTCTGTAATAATATACATAAAGACAAAATTGTTGATATCTCAATATTTGTCATCTTGTCAGATCACTTGCGGGATAGGCAGAGAGTACAGGGTTCCAACAAGCTCTTTCCTAAAAAGCAGTTGTTCATGTTGTTGAAAATTCTATAAGTATCGATGTTATCTTTCTAAGAAGAAATTTGAGGCGCCGTGGAATAGCGCCCAAGCGAAGTAATAACCTGTTCGTACGACTGGTACCACAAAACATCCACTTCTCTTTTGCCCTAAAAACCAAATGACCTCATTATTAATTTCACGCAAAACCAACCAAAAAAATGTATAGAATACGATCTGTTTCGAGTAACAAATGTATCAATAAAACCTTTTATCTACGATCAAGTAAACTCCTAAAAGTCATCAATATCTGGTGTCCACGCCGAATATAAGTCGCCTGTGGTGTTTACTCCGGAAAAGATATTCTTTATCTTCTTGGAGTAACGTATGTACAACTATGTGTTTTGGTAAATGACTTAAGGCGGTCGCACACTCTAGCGACTCAACACCAATTTAAATCAAAGTAAGGCATTGAAATAAATGCTTTATAACATGGCTGGTACAGTTCAATTTTCAAATGACGGAGTATATGACCCATGGAACGTGTATTGCCTATGCGTTGTACACAATAAGCGAGTTGTGGTAACCCCTCTTTAGCAAAATTATTTCAATCTTACTTTGCCGTGAAAAGAGAGCAAAGTTGATTATAATAGCTTCGTTGACTGAAGAGGCGGTGGTACTCGCCCAGGCCATTCACGGTCCGCACGCTACTCGTTGGACTCGCGTTGTAAAAGCACAAAATAGGAGTTGTATTGGTGTAGTTGTTTATTCCACTGCTACATGCTAAACCGAAAGTTGAAGTTGTACTGATGTGTTTGTTTATCCGATATGGTGTGCGAAAGCCTTTAATGTGCTTCAGTGGCGAAATCTTGTAAATAGGTCACCCGTCCAGCTGATAGGTTTAGGTAGGTTTAGGCTTGCCCGAGAGTAACTTAACCACACTTATCATGCGGTCCATGTGCTCTACATTACATTACGACACTACCCCGATTTATTACGTATCACGCTGCTCAAACGACTAATATACAAGCTGTAACATAATAAACGCAAGACCTCAGACACCCCAATTAGAGAATTGCTTCATAAATTCAAAACGAAAACCAAAATTCCAAATTTAAAGGTTTTTACCCCTTTTTTAAGCACTTTTATAACCCAATTAACATACATGCACACAAAGAATGCATTTTTATTGCTATGAATCAAGAATAAATGTAGTTTTTTATAGCGCACTGAAGGAGTAAAAGCATTTTTTGCAAATTAAAAAAAAAAGTAAGATCCATTAAAAATAGTTGGAATCAATTCAGTTATCGATTTAGAACAAACGCCTTTCAGGTCTTGCGTTTATTATGTTACAGCTTGTATAGACTCATTAAGTGATAACTGTTTAGTTTCTTAAATATTTTCTGTTGTTTTATTGAGAGAGAGAGAGAATTACGCGAATTTGAATTAAGTATCAACGTTGAATAGAAGGTAAATTTGTCGACTAATTATTTCGCTCTGTAATACAAATGTATTTAAATAACACAAAATTTAGAACATATTATATACTAATAACATAAAATAATAGAGTGGCGGAAGCCAGAGAGGTATGTAAGGAAAAAACCTGTACTCTGTTCTCTCTGCCTACCCCGCGAGGGATCTGGCGTGATGATATAGATAGAACATAAAATATGTATATTTATTCACATATCGGTAGATCGCAGAAAATAACTACTTCAATCTCTATCTATCTCTATACTATCTATATCATCACGCCAGATCCCTTACAGGGTAGGCAGAGAGTACAGAGTTCCAACAGGCTCTTTCCTTACATACCTCTCTGGCTTCCTCTACTCTCATAGTTCGTCTCATACAAGCTCGCCGGTTACGGAGACTCCTGACTGGTCCTTCAGATAAGACTCGGTCTATTTGGTCATGGTAAGATAGTCTAGGTCTTCCCCGGTACCTACATCCTTCCACTTTCGCTTTGTATATCAGTTTTGTCATTCTTTCTTCGGGCATTCTTTCTATATGCCCGAACCGACGGAGCATGCTCTTTCTCATCTTTACACCGATACTCTCTTTCATACCTATTTGCTTTCTTACTACGCTGTTGCGAATACGGTCGGTCAGCTTCACTCCGCACATCTTCCGCAGAGCTCGCATTTCCACCGCATTTATCCTACTTAAAAATACATTAACCATTTTTTATTTAAAATTGTATTGATGAAGAATAAATAGTGCATTATAAACTTATTCAATATTAATGAAGTACGTATGAATTCTCATTGACGAAATGGTCTTATGTTCAACGATAGACTACCATTTAAAGAAATTCCTTTAAAATTGCCAATTTCAAGAATATTACTACAGGAATCCTTCCAGGGGCCATCAAGTACCGCAAAAGCTCTTGGCAAATAACCTTGATGACCTAAACTTTGGTCCCACTGCAGCGGGAATGGAATTCTTCCCGTATTATTTTCAAACCTTCTACGGTAGCACGAAAGCGCGTATCAATTGAACGGTGTGTTCATTGATATGCAGATAATGTTCTAAATGCCGCTTTTTGTTAATTTAGGATAATAATACACAGTATTTCGTCATTGGTGTTAGAGAAGGTTGATTGTGTTTTGTACATAGCATACTTCGACCATGCTTCGAAATTATTTCTTAATTTTTATCCAGTCCAAACTGATTTTATTTCTTTTTCTTAAAAAAACGTAGGCCCACGCTAGGATTTATTCCTGTGTCGTGGGTGCGTTTATAAACATGAAAATTCACATACACAAATACCAAGACCGAAACAAATAATTGTGGATCACACAAAGATTTGACCGTACGGGAATCGAACCCGCGACTATTAGAGAGACAAAGAGGGTGGAGCGGCTTGAACTTTTAAGCACTGCGCCAAATCATGCGTCTTTTTTTAGCGATTGATCCAATTAGCAATTGAGGGCTATTATTTTTCCGATGCTCGGTACATTTTAAAACAACACAGCGACCATCTGTATTTTAATGTCAAATGCAGTCAGTAGTTGGAACCGAGTTACATAATATTATTTCCTGTAACAAAAATAATGGGTATAATTTTATTTAGCTCATACTAGCCTATCGTTACGGGTAAGCCGCTCTTATTGCGCCTCACAAAATATCCCTTAACTTCAATAACCATAGGGTATTCGTAGGGTACTACCGCTTTAAGTTCGATTACCATAATATAGTTGGTTGACCGTAAAACATAACAACATCCTAAATATACTTATGCTATATTTTTATAAAACATTTTCTTTTATATTTTGAATAACCATTACAGAGGTTACGCGTCTTAACATAAGTAAATGTATAAAAGTATTTTAAAAGGAAATCCCTTTTCGCAACGTCGACCAAGACGCATGCTATTGTGTATGACATACGCTTTTGCTCGCATTCACACCGAGCGACGTTTATTTGAAAAAGGACGCTCGGAAGCCCTCCGACCTCGCGTTGTAAGGGCGTTCCACTAGATAGACGCTCAAGTCCTTACTCATTAAAATTTCCCTTGCCGTTACAACAGCCTGACTGTATAGTTAGAATTTCTTAGTCTGTCATAATTATGTAAAAGCTTTAAGATTTTCGTAATTATCATCCAGGTTTTATGATAGGGTACGATAATATTTTTTTGTAATTTTGAACATTAATAATCTATCAAGTCGTACGCAACTAAATGTGAATTATAATAGATTTATGTTGAAAACTTTTCCTTATCGAATATTCGTTAGTCAAAGCTGTACTGGTTACCGTATCAAACGAAATTCATCATAATTATACTTCCATATCGAGTAGCACTTTAGGTTGAAATTTCCCGAATCGAAGCGATCAGACTCATAATCTACGTTGCCGCCGTGTAGTGTTTACTCTGAACTCATTATTGTTATTGCATTACAGCTTCACAAAGGAGCTGATATTTGAAAATGTTCATGATTCATGAAAAGCTTCAGACAAAAGACTACGTATAAACCTAAATATATTCCAATAAAGCCTAATCTCTTAGGTTTTCTTCCAATATATCACCACTATAATACCTTTTATATAAAGATTGTGGATATATTTTTTTTCATAATATGATCCGAGGAGTGCTTGAATTGGATTATTCAAATAAAAACAGGATACATAGTATAAATTATTAGGTATTACATACACGACACCCCGACCAACATCTGGATAGTGTTTATTATGAACTGGCCTGAATAAGCAACATCTTAAACCAGATGAATAACACGCATCGGCAGTGCCTGCAGTGCATGCTTTAATTCGGACGGATTCTGTAAACAGTTTTATTATTGGTCTGGCTCGTTCAGAAAACCGGACCGGCACATCCGTTTCCTATGTAGAAGCTGCGATTGCGATCTGTCGACAGGGATAAATATCTGAAACAACCGATGGAAATATTACTCGCAGTTGATGCTATTTACAGATCAATCTAATCGTCTGTAATTACTGCAGCATGCGGAAACTGGTGGCTTTGTGCGTTGCACGTGAATTGACCAATTAGTTTTAAATTTACATTACGATAGATACCTAATTTGCCGTGGCCCGAACTTTTAACACCAGTTTAAGCTGATTTAAATATTTATTGTTTTAGACTTTCCACGAGTCGAAGTTGGTCCAGAAAACCCACTTCGAGTAGAAATTGACGGTGTTCCCACTATGGACTGCAAAGTTGACGCAAAACCCAAAGTTGGTACGGTACGATGGACTAGAAACGGCAAATATATCTCCAATTTGTTTATACATACCATCCAAGGCGTAACGGTACAAGACGCGGGCAAGTACTCCTGTAGCGCTGACAATTGCTTAGGACGTCCGGGAGAGAAAGAAATGTACCTAGATGTACTTTTTCCTCCCAGCGTCACTGTGGAATCCAAAACTTACGAAGCCGAGGAAGGTGGTAATATTGAAATTCGTTGTGAAGTTTCTGCCAATCCTGAACCGATTTCTGTAGAATGGACGATGGAAGGCAAACCAGAACTTCGTCTGAACTGAAACATTTTGACCTTGTCGAGAGTAAATGCTGATATGGCGGGGACTTATGTTTGCAAAGCCGTGAACGTTATATCTTCTAGCAACGGAAAGCGCGTCGAGCGAGAGAATACCGCTTCAGTTGCTCGAATTAGTCCCGATAGACCCATCGCTCAAGAAGGTGCGGGAGTAACGCTCACGTGTAGCGCTAAGCCTCCCGGCTGGCCGGTTCCACAGTACCGATGGTTCCGGGATGTAGAATCATCAGATTCGAAGCCAGCAGTTTTAGCAACGGGCAATCAGTATTCTATACCAAGCGCTCATCTCAGCAGTGAAGGAGTCTACCATTGCCAAGCTACGAATGAATTAGGACACGGTGAACTTGCCTATGTCACTCTCGAGGTCCACCAACCACCGCGATTCCAAACTAAATTACAAATGCACATGACGAAGCGATCTGGGGAACAAAATTTCTCGGTCACTTGTAGCGCACTTGGCAAACCGCGTCCCAACATCAAGTGGTTCAAGGACTCAACTTATATGAAATCAAAACTGATATTACTGAGAGCGGAAACTCAGTACATAATGTACAAAGTACCCTGTAGTTTAGCGGAAAGGCAAGACCGAACACTAACGACTTATTGCCGGATGATAGAGGCATATATTCATGCGTTTTCGAGAACGAGGTCAAGAAAGTCGAGTCTACGATGCATCTTCGAATAGAACGTAAGTAAAATTTAACGTTCACATTGAAACCTTAATACGTAAGCTATTGGATAGCGATGAAAGGAATTTCCTTTGCGAAGCGAACGTATAACTGCTTTATTCTTTTTAATTTTGTTTGGATTATAACGTTATTAGTAATAAAAGTATTTAGAGTAAATACTTGTTTAGTTTCAAATGGTTGAAAATTGACTAAAGAAGAAACTTAACCATATTTTGTACTTACAGACGAACCCATATTGATACGACAACACAAAAAAGTTGCATATGACGTGATGGAAACTGCAGAAATATTATGGCGGGTGCAAGCATACCCAAAACCGAAATTCCAGTGGTTTTACGGCTCCAACACTGCACCGTTGCAGATGTCCTCAGACGGGCACTATGAAATAAATACAACGACTGACAACAACGATTCGTACCTTAGTATATTAAAAATAAAATCCGTAAAGCTGCAAGACTACGGGGATTACTACTGTAAAGTGAAAAATTCTCTGGGGAGTATCCGGCCTCAAATAAGATTGCAGCCAAAAGGCGCACCCGAATTTCCTCGATCGCTAGAAATTCAGAAAGTTGGGCCTTCTTATGTTTCGCTGAAATGGGAGGCAGGATTTGATGGGGGTTGTTGAGCACCAAGTACTTCGTGTGGTACAGGCGCGTTACGCTGCGCGGGCTGGGCGCGCCACCCGGCAGCGAGCACTGCTCCGCCGACCGCGGCGCCGACTACGAGTGGATGGAGTACGACTGCGGCCGCACCAACCCGTGCATCGTCACCAGGCTAGACCAGCACATTAGCTACTCTTTCAAGGTAATAACCACTCTATACATTACTTAGTCCCTCGCCCACAGTATCATGTAACATAAAGTAACGTCTAACCGTTGAAGTAATATCTGTATTGCGAAAAACATACCCAAATACGGGACTCCGTTATCCCTTTTCTAAACAAGCTAATATAAAATGAAATCCGTATTATATGGAACAAGGAAAGCACAATTTTATTTGGTCAAGTGCCGAATAAACATTATTAGTAGTATCCTTTCGATGGGACCAATTTTACGGGGAAACTTGGGGCAACTTTTATTTCTCCGCAAGAGCTTACATTGTATGTCATTAATTGATTTGGTATTCAACTTCACGGTATTAACTTAATTTTTATTGTTTTCATTGTGATCGCTACCGACAGCATCTGACATTTGTTTTCAAGGTAAATCATCCGGCGCGCGCCGTTAGTTTATTAAAGTTTACCAATCTCCTTTTTTACGTTTTGTACCGTCGCTATGGTTTTCCTACACGCTTTAGAATGCTCCCCAACCACTTGCGATTGCTTTTTAGAACATTCTTATAGTTGACTTTCCAAGTTCAGGTGAAAGCTGTTAATACGAAAGGGCAGAGCAATTACTCCAATGAGATCACCGTAACAACGAAGGTGGACGAAATCAGCCCGCCCGAACAGGTGACCTATGACCCGAGCACGCAAGGAATTTCATTCACGGTCACCCCTAACTTGCCTAGCGCTTGTGGGTGTAGCGGAGGGATTGGCCGTAATGGGAGGAACTGCGGGATGGCAGGTAATTATATGTAATTTGTAGTTCATTTATAATTGCGTACGCATTTGTACAGGTATATTTTTGTTTTCATTATGAAATTTTGTGAACATATTATGTCGATGGTGCTTGTTAACTTAGAATATTTAATGGCAACCAGTTACACGACATAACTTAATATTTTAATTTTACATGAAATAGCTGCAAGCTCTGTTCTATCAGAATTCAGTTTTCACGAATTTTATTATATAAAAAGCCAGCAGAAAATTTTATAACGAAAAACTAATATATATTATAATGGATTGGGTGTAATTCAAATAGTGTTCAGAGTACAGAAATGATAATAAGACGCCGGCATGAGAATCAAACAACCGAATTCTTGCTTCAGTGGGCAGAATATCCGAAGCTCAGGCCACCATCACACGAGTAAATATTCCAACAGAGACAAAGCATTATGATGGCACACTACTACAAGGCGCTCGCCGACTAGTTCACGTGGAGGTTGCTTGAGAACAAACCCGGTTTACGCTGGTCATTGTGTTCAGGCGACGTGTTTTGTAGTAGTATATTATTGTAGCGAAGTAGTATAAACTTTGTTTCTGTTGGGACATTTACTCGTGTAATACATTGATTATAATTTTACTGAAATATCGGCATACAAATAACCTTTATTATTATCAATATATTTTCCAATAAGTAACGTTATATCCACCTGGTTGTTATTAATAATCCAATGTTTATTAGTTGATATTCCATTTGCATTTCGAGCACATTACAATTGTGAGTAGGACTCCCCGGTTT
This sequence comes from Phalera bucephala, assembly GCA_905147815.2. Lineage (NCBI taxonomy): Eukaryota > Metazoa > Arthropoda > Insecta > Lepidoptera > Notodontidae > Phalera > Phalera bucephala. Next base: position 24,676,306 of record LR990613.1, on the reverse strand, counting down.
TACCATTTTGGTCGGTGACAAAGCTAATAAGAAATTTTATTATTCACTGCTGTGTAATCTAGCTCAGTACGCTGCACAAATCTGTGCTCATTCGACACGTATTTTTATGTACGTGCTCAGGCTAAAGTGATAGTTCTGATTTCAAGTGTGTTTTCGAATTACTCCGTAATCATCCAAAGGACTAACTAGTGACAGTGACGGAATATACGGAAAATTAAAGCTCGATACAGTTGTCGATTACGATCGAATACGATTTAAGATCGAAGAGTTGAAGCAAGCTGTTATTTACTGTTTAATTAGCGCACTAGCTGTTGCCCTCGTGTTCTATCTTGCCTGCGTTTGTTTTTACAGAACCCTAATATTTTTTATTTTATTCATTCAATGTTTAGACACAGCCCCTTCACAATTTTAGTACAGAAAACATCATGTAGGTATAGTGTTAGGTAGCTTCGGTAGAATGGTAAGAAGTTGGTACGCTGAGGATAGCAGCGTAAACCAAAAGAAAGCTCTCTGAGAAAGAAATCTAGAATGTACTTCGTATTGCCCTACGTAGACCAATAAGATTAGTTCGACAAACTCCAGTTGTAGCTTAGTACATTCACGGACGGCGTTACAGTTGATTACACAACACATGTTGGAAATCCAAATATTATGGAACAATTTTGTGGCAAATGAAACACGATTCATTCTACCTGCCACCAATAACACCAACTAATTGCTCCTATAAGCACAAATAGCCATGAAAGCGGGTTAAGTGAGTTTTGCTTACTGCATGTGTTCTTACCTACGTACCTTCAGCACACGACTCCTAATGTCTGCTTGTGAAAGCTTTTCAAACAAGTTTAGCCTCTGTCTAGTTTTATTACTTTCTTTCAAACCGCAAAGATACAAGTTGTTTACTTTTAATTTAAGCTTGATTTCAACTTCGCTTTATGAAAACAAAGACCGGAAAACGGATAGTTGTTGTAGGAAAAACGGGACTATCTATACTAATATTATGAAGAGGTAAAGTTTGTGAGTTTGGATGTTCGGGGTAATCTCCGGTACTACTGATCCGATTTTAATGATTCTTTCACCATTGGAAAGCTACCTAATCCAAAAGTAACATAGGCTATATAACATAGACCCGGTAGGTGGCGCTGTTGTCGACCGGGTACGAAGTCGCGGGAAACTTCTATTCTGTATAAATGTTAATAAAAATTCAACAAGTAATTTTATTTGTGATTAAGGCTTTATAACGTGGATATATTGACCAATATTGCTAGTCCTGGTAAAAGAGTATCAAAAAGAAGTTCCTTTACCAAAGTTTTTTTTCTTATCACATCCCTATCTTGTCAGCAATTCAATGGCTAAATTGCGACGTTTTTAATGACTGATTGCTTCAGTACAGATTATGGGAGCTGAGGTTAATAATTTTTGAGGTGTAAGACACAGATTAGCAAAACCTGAAACAGATGATAACAATTAATAATACGAAGAACTATTACTATGGAACTTATAAACAACCGGAAAAAAATGCTATTTCATACTCCTTAGTGGAAGATGTATCAATAAATTGTATGATAACACTTATTTTTCTGCCTACTTTGTGATATGTGTCAAAGGCTAAAATGTTTTTAAATCCAGGTGGTGGACACGGTGACTCTGCGCCTCTCGGGTGCTGTACCGACGGTTTAAGAGGGTACACTGGAGATACCCAGCAAGGCGTCGCGGTCCACCTCTCGCCATGGCACGGACCCGCCTCTTGACGACTTCAACCCTAGGATACGACTCAAGCTATGTCTTCAAGTTAACCAGGACGTGTGCAGCGAATACACTGAGGCTGAAAGTAAGTGCGACTCTCTCTCTTTAGGCTCAGCCGAGTTGCAAGCAACTTTTATGTATTCTCATTCAACGAGCGGATCATAATCAGGAGCATTCTTGAAATATGACTCTTTCTTGTAAAATATTTTCTATCAATGTTAATCACCGTAGAAAGTTAAATAGACTACAGTAACTGAACAAATTAAATGTGCGAATACTTAGCAATTGGTACTAGTATTTATTTTATTACAACTGCATTATTACCCTTAATTGCAATTAAGGGCTTTTATAAATTTCATTTGAACGGGATATTATCTTTTTTGAAGTCCGTCTGTACAAGGATAATAATTTATTTATAAATTGTTCAAGTCGAAAATAACGTTTTTTAAAACAATAACAATGAATGTAATTCCAATTTTTTTACAATAAGAAACATTTTAATGTCAAGTAAAATTTAATTTAAATAGATCGTATTTGGTTTAAAAGAGTATATTGACTCGTTAAAAATGACTCACGATTACGAAGATTTCCCGGGGGTTAGACTCGTTTTATCGTCGATAATATATCAATGGGTTCTATAATTTGCTTTCATTGCTGTCCAACATTCATGATTTAACTAGATAAAGGCTAGACTCTTGACTTCTTTGAATCTAAGGTACCCATCTCTAGCCTTATTATAATACAAGAATTTATTTATCAAAGATTCGTACTAACACTATATCCGCCGTCCTCGCTATTCGTTCGTGTGTCGTAAAAAGCAACTTATGGTAGGGCATTCCAATATCCTTTAAGATCTCATACTCTCTTCCAATCCGGTCTGGGCTTTTTCAGTGTGATTTTATTAGTAGTATTACATTCTTAGATATAACAAAGATTGTAGGTATATACCTACATTTCGCCCTTATATTGCATCGAACAAATATAGACAGAAATACGAGCCAATTTCACCCTAATATCATACAGCTGATGCGCTCATAGCACTGTTCGGTTTGGTCAGTCTAAGACATCTCTATATTCGAGCGTTTCCGTCCTTTGCACGTTAAGGCGTAGGTCCCGGTTACTTTACACTTAATGTCCTTAGTAGTCGTTAAGCCAAGTTAGAAACCGCTCAAAACGGCTCGATGAGTTTCAACAGCAGGTGCCCACAGAGCTGCCTCCACTTGATTCCGCGTGGAGTATGACTTAGTCTTATCTCGATTTATGGGAGGGGACCTTTTCCCAGCAGAGATACAGTACCTATGGATTAAAATATTATCAAACAATTTGCTCCCTATTACGTTATTATTTTTTGACATTTCCGATCTGTTACGTTTAAGTTATATAATGCAACATAGGTATTAATCATAATTGTATACCAAAAGATGTTAAAACATTTCACAACCTACCATCTGTATGTATATTTCATTACACATGCCTTCAAAACACTGACATATTTCCTGGTTCGAATTGGAGGCAAACCGAGAAGGTTCGTTTAGTTGGTCACGTAATAGCACTTTCATGAAACTTTAATCATGCCAAGTTACACAACCCGTCAATCGAACAAATTCCTTGCAGAGCCCTAACTATCTATCTTTCTATACTGTTACATCTGATCCCTTGCTAAGAAGGTGTAAAGTACAGAGGTCCAACAGGTTCTTTCGTTACAGAACTCTCTCGCTTCATATATGCTCGCTGGTTACGGAGATTTTAGATTTTTATTTTTGGTATTCATATTCGTGGTGTGGTTACCTTGTGGTTGAAGGTAAAGTTACGTGGACCTTCACGGTTTCTGCTTGTAGTTTTGTAGGGAAAATGAATGAGTTTATATTGTAAAAAATATATCCTGTTATATCGAGAGAGACAAAAGTTTCATATAGTACACATCCACGGAATGTAGAAGTACCTGTGCACACATCTCTCACTCAGTCATAACATAATTATTCCTGAATAAATTATTTCATAATATTTTTCATATACGAGGCATGCCTTTTAAGTTCTGTCGTTTCCATATTTCCCGGCAATTTTGAATTTGGAACTGTTCTATATTCGAATGTGTTTAACCTTTTAATCTCAAAACAGTTGAAAGTATTAGGATTAATGCTATTGTTTAGTCACAGCGTCGATTGGAATATGTCAGGTTACGTACGAAAATGAATCTTTCTAAGGAAAAAGTTCGTGCCATAAATATCTACAACTTTAGAAGAGGCCTGACACAGCTTCAGTGTTTTGAAGAGCTACCATCTGTGTTCAGTAATGAAGTCCCATGTCTGCGGCACTGTCGAACGCTGGTATTTACAATTTCAGCGTGGACATACTAGTGTTAGTGACAAATCTCGCGAAGGACGCCCAAAATCCGCCTTCACTGAAGATAACATCATTGCTGTGAGACAACTAATTCTCGAAGATCGTCATGTGACGTATCGAGAGATAGAAGCTCTATTAGGCATCTCAGGGACAATCATTCAGAAGATCTTGCATGAAGCGCTTGGTGTGAGAAAGCTAGTTTGGCGTTGGATACCGCATCTGCTTTCCGACGATCACAGGGCGGCCCGCGTCAGATGGTGTAAGAAAACTCTGCAAAGGTTCAACCGAGGAGAGTCAAATTATGTCTACGACATCATCAGTGGTGACGAATCTTGGATCTATGCCTACGATCCTGATTCCAAACAACAATCAATAATGTGGGTCTTTCAAGACGAGCCAAAGCTGACTAAAGTTGTTCGTTCTCGAAGCACTTCAAAGAAGATGGTGGCCACGTTCGTTGGAAAAACCGGCCATGTAGCGACTATTGCAGTTTGTTTATCACAAGTCATCGCCGAACTTCGAAAATCTAACTCAAAGCGACGCATCATCCTGCACCACGACAACGCAAGCTTACACAGCGCTCGTCAAACGATTGAGTATTTGAAGCAGGAAAAAGTAGAACTTCTTGACCATCCTCCATACAGTCCTGACCTAAGCCCTAACGATTTCTTTACATTTCTTAAAGTTAAGAAAAGTCTTCGTGGTCAAAGGTTCCAGTCCGGTGAAGAAGCAGTCGAAGCTTTCAAGTCAGTCATTTTGAACACCCCCACTTTAGAGTGGAATAAATGTTATAATAACTGGTTTGAGCGAATGGAAAAGTGTATTAAGCTACGTGGTGAATACTTTGAAAAACAATAAAGTACTATAAGGTTCTAGTTGTGTTGTTTTCTTCAAACGACAAAACTTAAAAGGCATGGCTCGTATAAACATTTGACAACTCCATCAGTATAACAGGCATGTAGATTATTTAATGTACCTGTTGGAACTGTACTCTCTACCTACCCCGCAATAGATCTGGCGTGATATAGATAGATAAATGGATATTTTTTTATAACTGTCCTGTTCATTTACATTGAAATAAATATGAGCATTTTCCCTCAAAAATGTCTCTTTGAAATAAGATTAAACTAGCAGCACTTTACGATGGCACTTTTGACAGCAAGATTAATAGACAATTTACGTGATTTCTTGTGAGCGTGGACACGTCAAAAGTACCATTCTTGATTGTGTTTTGGTTTGGAAAGTTTCGCTAGGTATATGGGCCCCTAGTTAAATTATTTTTCATCTGTAACATTTTAGAACAAAACTGCGTGCAAAGGAAGACAAGGATGATTCATAAAACTTTTAAAAATCACTTAATTCTATCAAGATTTTGCCTCCTACGGATAATTAACGACGTATCACACAATCTACGATCATTATCGTCCTTGCTGCTACTTGGATATCCTAATTATCGACCATTGGACCACCTCGTTGTGCTAATGGCTTTTGGACTGCTCCTAAATTGTCGATACACATCGCTGTAAACTGCATAATCATGGAGACATTATGCGTTAGCATCAGTGACCAACTATATGATAAACTTAAATTAGTAAACACATTATGTGTATTTACTCACGTGTTAACTAAATTATTTTATTTATTTATTTTATCATATTATATTTGGGAAACTTACAGCTAGCATAACATACTACAAAATATAAAATTTAAACAAATGAAAGCCATTTACAAATTTCCACAGATAGCAAAAGAATAAGAGAAAAACAGTACAGTCGGCATCCAGTGTAACACTTATGACTATTACCATAAATTCGCTCCCGCATCTTATGATAGATCGCAAGTGTCAGTCGAGCTGGTATAAAACATAAGATCTAGAGTTAAGAAAATAATGCTCTAGCCAATAAGTTTCTAATTTGAGAAGCACTGGTATTGACCAAATCTAAGTCCATTTCAGCAGCGATAACATTGAAGGTCCTACACGGCCGTATCATGAAAGAATTCTGTCTATACGTAGTCCTGACTAGCGGCGTGTGGAGTAAGCTAGGGTTCCTTAAGATCCTAGGTCGTGTTACAAGCCCTAGATTACCTAGTAGCTCCGGACAGTCGATAGTACCGTTCGCTAATTTGGAGAAGAAAGTCATCATCCGACTGCGCTCCTGTAAAGGTAAGATGTGAAACTTTTTACACCTTAATAAGTAGTTTGCTGTGTATTTCTGTGTTTTAAACTGTACAAAACGTAGGAGACGTTTTTGTATGCGCTCTATCCTATCAATATACATATTGTATACTGGATTCCACACTTGTGAAGCGTATTCTAAGTGGCTGCGAACAAAAGCACAATAAAGTATTTTAAAGGTTTTAACATTTTTAAAATCAGCAGAATATCTTAATATGCATCCAAGAGCCCTGTTTGCTTTATTTATAATATTTTCCGTATGAATGTCAAAAAGAAGTTTAGAGTCAAAGATAACACCAAGATCGCTAAACGCTTCTAGTCTGTTTAAAATGTTGTCTTGTAATTTGTAATAGGAGGTGATAGGATTAGGCTTGCGAGTAAACGTAAGAACAAAACATTTGGATACAGTAAGTTTGAGTTTATTGCGTAGGCAGTAATTTTCCAGTTCACAAGATCTTGCTGGAGGCCAAAACAGTCAAGTGTTTGAGAGATGGGACATAAGATTTTCATGTCATCAGCATAGAGAATAATTTTCGAATTTGTGAAACAGGAACCTATATCTTTGATAAATATAATAAACAGTAAGGGACCTAGTAACGATCCTTGCGGAATTCCAGAGGGGATTTTTACTGCTGCCTATGAATAACCATTAAGAACAAATGTTTGACAGCGATTCTCGACGTAAGACTTGAATCATCTGAACAAATCACCCCTGATACCAGTTTCTAACAGCTTTCGCAGTAATATAAAATGGTCAATCCGTTCGAATGCCTTGCTGTAGTATGTGTAGACTACGTCCACTTGTGAAGGTTCAGACATGACGGTCGTTAGATAGTCTGCGCAAGTGAGAAGGTTCGAAACAGTAGATCTATTTTTTAAGAAACCATGTTGGCAGTCATTGAGCGATTGTTTAATGCTATGGTAGACGGTCATATAAACAAGTTTTTCTAAGATCTTAGCAAATAAGCAGAGCTTAGAAATGGGTCTATAGTTAACAACCTGGTCTTTGGGGCCCTTTTTATGTATGGGAGTAATGAAGGCTGTCTTCCAAATTAGAGGTACTACCCCCTCGGTTAATGAACGTCTGAAAAATATTGTTAATAGTACGGTTAAGCCTTTGGCACAATTGCGTATAAGTATGGGCGGTACACCATCAGGTCCAGCAGACTTATTTATGTTCATAGCCTTAAAAAGCTTGAGTACTTAACTTACACAGATCTCAACTGAACTAATATCCGCGATGGTCTGATATTGAAATTGATCAATTTCAGTATCAATATTACTGTTAGAATGGAGAAAGTTACAGTATGAGATAGTTCTTGACAGTACTTTATCAAATATTCTCCTTGTAATCTATACATATAATAAAACTGTAACGGTATCGTGTACATGGAATACTTTTAGGAAACAACAACCCAGGGGTATCATACTATAGTTATAGAAGCTAATTCTAAAATTTTTTACCCTTTGTTTCGGTTTGTCTGCCTGTCCGAGGTCATGAACCATCATAATTCTGCCAAAGAGTTAAATAAATTGGTCATCTTCCCGGAACTTGATATCTTTAACTCAAAGCCGCATCATTTTAAACAATTATTACTGAAATCGTGGTTTAATGGTTCTCAAACTGTTAGCTAAACATTTATTTCATTGTTTAAACATACTTTTATACTTCAAATAATGAACAAGCATGTTGGTAAACATATGTGAAAACATGTTAATGGTGTATAGATTCAATTAAGGCATTACATTTGTTATAAATCACTGTATGTTTTCCGAATAAAATAAAATAAAATAAAAAAAAAAAAAATAACGGAAAAACTACTTAGCAAATTTTGATAACACTGCATGCGGATATTTTATATAGCTGGCCAACATATTTTATAGTGTATATCCCGGAAAATCAATAGACTTTTCCAGGAAAGACGAAAAAGCCAATCATCGAATTTCTAAAAAGACACTACTTTAAACCTGTGACATGAATTTATTTAAAATTTTGTATAATTTTAGTCTGTACTAAAGGACACAACTTTGTACACATATATTTTTTAAAATTTAATAGTTTCTGAAGAATGGAAAAAAAAGATTTTTATAAGTCATTTACTGTTCTAAAAATACTCCTCAGATTTTAACGCAACTTAGCACCGATATATTTCATATGACAGACAATATAGTTAAGACGTATGTTTTCGGAAAATCAAAAGGTTTGCAGGGGAAAGTAAAACATCATATATACACAAAATAAAACTGTAACGAAGTCGTGTCTGGACATGGAATGTTTTATACAAATAATAACCCAGGAGTATTATGCTATTGATGTAGGTAGAAGCCGATTCCACATTTGTTTACTAATACTTTCTGTCATACCTACACACTTTTTTACTACGCTATTGCAAACGTGGTCGGTCAGTTTGAGTCAGCACATCTTCTACAGAGCTTGCATTTTGACTGCCTTTATCCTGCTTTCACTGTGTTTCTTGCCCGAAAAGTGAAATGTCACGATGTCACGTAATTTTCACGCAATTTTAGGTATTTTTACCTAAACATGCCTGAAAATTACGCGTACGATGTCGCGGGTGCAGCTAATTATATTTATAAATCAGACCATTTAATTTCATTGGTGGGCGAAGTCCTTCTCTCACAAATAGTGTTGCGAGAGAATGGGGAAAATACGTAATACTGGAATACGCGGAACCAATACGGATTGGTGCAGGAAGGTTCGTGGCCACCTATTGTCGAAACTAATCAAGCCGCTTATTTGGCATCCAACTTGGCTTAACGACTATCACATTAAGTGGCACCCGGAAACAACAGGTAACGTGCCTTTCGAAGCACGGCGACGCTTCGAAATGCAATTGCAATTAACTGTGACCTATCTCAGACCGACCGAGCCGTTCGTACTCTTCATTTTACCAACATAGATAAACATTGTCAAACCTAAATTATTAGCTACATATTCAAATATATTTAGATCAACAAAAATAATGGATTTGATGCAAAGTAAAAGTGTGCAAGCGATTTGAAAGAATGAGAACTTTAATCGACTTGTTGCTGACCGTACCACAATGTTCCGAGATACTCTTAGAATTTTACTTGTAATAAACAAGTACAACAAAGCAACAAAATATTAATAAATAACACATCCAATATAAGAATTGAAAATGCAATAAGTACAGTTCTTCAAAATAAATTCGTTATCAACAATTTATAAACTGGATTCTTTTTTGGCAGTCGGGACGCCTTCCATCAAAGAGACTTCTGCGCGCAAGATGGCGGCTATTGTTGCGACGTTCGCCACTAGCGTCGTATTGCTGCTCTTCCTGGGACTACTCTTATTATTCTATCAGTGCAAGCGAAGACCTAACAAAAAGACAGATCCAAAGACTACGAAATGGACTCCATGAGACCGGCAAAGGTTACGCCCCAAAATCAAGCTCCACCGCCTTATTATCCAAGCTCGGGAATGGAGAATAAAGCTCTAGAACATTCGATGGACTTGGCACTGTCCATTAAAGACTCTAAAACAACTGTATACGCGACCCAGGGCGGATACGCATATCATGTCGCCCCACATCCAGGACAACCGCATCCCGGGCAACCAATGCCAAATTCAGATTGTGAGTACAATACAGCATATTAAATCTTTTCTGTTTTACGACGACGACACCGTTATTTTTTATTAACTCTTAAGTCTTATTACTCTGTGAAATAAAACTATTTTACGGATTTTATCGCGTTTTATTCGGTCACGGGAGGGAGTCCCTCCCGTGACCATGGGTGCTGCAAAGCACTCGAAACGTTGGGAACTAAAAATAAAAAAATAAACTGCGATAAAATCCGTAAAATAGTTTTATTTCATGTGTAATATTCGCGTAAATCTAAGAACTTATTACTCTGTGTTGAAGAATTTTGTTTTATATTTTTTTTCGTATAGTCTTTAATTCCATTCTGTTTATTTATTTAAGGATATTTTTCTTGTGCTATCACTAAGGACTAACCACAGTCGACATAGAAGGTGCGGCGTCGATACCGCCGCACCAAGCGATGGACAGTCAGAGGAATTACGATTATGACCCGATCTCGCACTCGGGGTATCGGACTATAGATGATTACGCACCGTACTCCCATCTCTGCGGCGACTACAACCTGTGCGGAAGCCAGAACCCGTCGCGTCAAGAATACTGCTCCGATCCGTACGCTTCCGTACACAAGCCTAAGAAGCGTATAGATCAGATTGGTGAGTCACATTACTAATTTACGTTACTAACGAAGACTAGTCACGATTTGCACATAAATATTTTAATTGGCCACTTAGAAATCTTTAAGGTATATAGTTTTATAGCTAATTCAAATGAGGACAGGCAAACGACACCTCTGCATTATATACATACACTTTTTAAGGTAGTTATCACTTAGTACGGAGTGCCATCACGCAGTCAGCTGAATGAAATCGTTTTTTTTAAACGTAGCCCCACACTAGGTATGTGTCGTACCATACTCAAAGATGTTGCTGTTGTTAAAGACCGGAACGAACTAGAAAAAATCCGGAAAAATCCGGTCGGATGGCAGTTATACGTATATCGTAAATTCAGAATTTTGTCCCATTATACTATAGCTAATTACACAATATCTCAATCGCCACATTAAGCGAAAACGTTGTTGACAGAATTAGGATAAGAGCGCGGAGCAAAACAGTTCGTTTTGTTAAGTGTTCTAAATCTGTCGTTTTTTCCTTACCTTTTATATTTCTTTGCTATGCCAATGTACTTTCAGGGTTTCTTCATCTTATCCAACCAACCCTTACTAATTTTGGGAATAACAGTTATAATCTCTCTCAGTAAAGCAACTCTTACTCCTCATTCGCGCGATCGCTTTTTCAACGCGCGTTAGTAATGCGCTGGAATAAAAAAATGGCTACCGATACTGTGTGTCTGGCTGTCTGTGCGAATGCGAGGTTAAGGTAGATTTTTTTAAATTGAAACTTTTATTAGATCGTTACAAACTTTTTGCTCTGTGTGTTGCATGTGTCAGTGTGCAGAGCAGCCAAGGCCAATATGTTTCATTTTTACCGTGGTTTCATAAAACCACACAAGGATTTTTTGTTTAGAATCAATATACCACGAGGTGAATAGCCTCCCGGAGTACGAGGGCATGCGCATGCGCAGCGGCGCCGGCGACGGCGATGCGGCGCCCGACGACAAGCAGCTGCACCTCTCCCACAGCTACGACGAGTCGCTCGAGTCCGGCTACTTCACGCCCAACTCCCGCGCACGCCGCGTCATGCGCGAAATAATCGTATGAACACGGCTTTAAACACCGCAGCTGGCTTCCACGACAGGACATTTTAGGTATACAACACATTTATCAACGTAATACTTAATTCAGTCGGTTGTGATTGAGACTGTTACAGACTCGATGATATTTAGGTACATTTTATACAGCATTTTCTGGACATCTTATGGATTTACTAAAAAAAATATTGGCAATTTCTGGTCAATTACTCTTCTAAAATTGTTTATATGAACCGTTCTAACCTGTATCCATTTAAAGTCACCAATAAATTATGGCACACAAGTGAAATGACTATAACTTAGTACATTCCAATACGAATTGGCAGCTGGTTACGACAATCGCTAGCTTACTCCAGATAAAATAGGAAAATTAACTCTATGAAATTGCCAATATTTTTACCACTGACCATATCGATGCCTCGATGATAGATATCAGTTGACGTACCAGGAGAATTCTTAAGGAAATGTGTGTTCCTTACATCAATTTAGATTTCCACCAAGGTACATATACCTTGATTGAAGATATTAAATACAGTGTTTAGGATTACTTATTCAAGTTGAATAGTCCTTTATTTGATATGCAATGTATGCGATACTGTCGGTAATGTGAAGCCAGTGACGTGATGGTGATCGAAAAGAACGCGTGTGCGACGATCGGATCATTATTCTTATCCCACCACCGCTCGATCGCAAAATGCGTTGATGAACTAGCTTACTCCATCGCTATAATGGTGTCTTAGTATGTACTAGAACACTGCCGTTCCTTCAAAACGATAAATTAACGAAATTTAAAATTGTACAAATAGGTAAGCTGAGAACTGAGAAGTGTCACAATGAAACATTTTATACTGTAAACGTTTTTATGATATGCCTGTGAGTGAAATTGTTAATGTTCATAATTAGCACTCTGTTTTTAATATATGTCTAACATAGCCGCAATGGGGTTTCCTTGTAGCGGATAGTCTGTTTACCCACCATAATATTGGTGATACACGTGTACGAGCACACAAAGTGAAACATCAATATATGGTACTTCATGAATAATATGATCGAGTATTCACGAAACAATATTGATATAATCCAAACGAAACAAAGCTAAGGGCGTTTACACAAGGATGCGGTGCTACGACGTATGCAAGAATGACATCGCACCGCAATGCGAATTAACTATCTAAAGTTCTACGTAACGTTCTGCGTCGTCGTAGATATTTGCAATGTGCTGTCCCATCGCAGTGCTGTGTAAAGACCCTTACAATTTCAATGTAAGCTCTTATATTTTGTAAACTTAATTGTAATTGCGCTAAATAAATTTATTCAAAGAAAGTCAAAGTGCCATATAATTGTCGTTGGTGGCTAAGTCCGATATATATTTAGGTGACACATTTAGTTGCCAATATTGTGCACCTACTATGTTTACAACAAATTTGTACTTCTATGTAAAACGATATGTGATATGGGTGGACTCCACGCCTCATTGAAACAATGCAAGTAAATGGTGCGAGTGTTGTACATAATCATCGAACTTAGTGATCATTAAGTCAATTCTGATGCTAGGAGGACGTATCGTACGATTTGGACTTTATGAGACTAGAAATCAGTCGAGCCTCTCTTTAACACGTCATATGAAAATTGTGACATAAAATGTCACAATACAATACCTGCGTGTTTCTTAACAGTTTACTATTTGTTCATGAGTTCGCATGTTATAAAAATATTAAACATGCTCCCTTTAAAATTTGTGACATTATTTTTTTTTGTATGTCGATAGGTAAATGCCAAATTCGCCTAAATACATTCTAATAATACCTAATTCTGGAAAGGCCTAATTATAAGAACTATAATCTACATAGTTGATAAATTTTCTTTTCAAAGCCAACATATAATACAAGTTATGCTTATTAGTTTTACGCAATCCGAAAAATTATATGCGGAGTTAACTAGATAGTTAATGCGTTAATGCGAGGATAATGCTTAGAGATTTAGATAAATCTCTAAGCATTATCCTCGGATCTTGTAGAAGTCACAAATTCCTTGTAATGCGGCTTCGACTCGTGGCCTGGTAATGACCCGAATTTTTATATAAATTGCACAGATGTTGGCAAGATTACGCGAGGCCCCGGAACATTAATTTGTAACGACCACAATTATATTTTATTTTATAGCACGTTCAGTGTTTTTAGAAAAATAATTAACTTGGTACTGAATATCGCACCATCAAAGCCTGATACGGGGTAGGCAGAGAGTACAGAGTTCCAACAGGCTCTTTCCTTACATACCTCTCTGGCTTCCTCTACTCTCATAATTCGTCTCATACACGCTCGCCGGTTACGGAGACTCCTGACTTGTCCTACTCTGTACTCTCTGCCTACCCCGTAAGGGATCTGGCGTGATGATATAGATAGATAGATAGAAAGCCTGATAAAATCAGTTAGAGTTTACAGATCCTATCGCAAAGTTATTTATTCTAAATTAAAGCACCTACAAAAAATTGTGTTAGAACACGTATAATGCAGGTTAATGTAAAAAATGGCGGAATTGTAAGACCTTGACACAAAATGTGAAAGCACAAACAGAAAAATATTTTCAAAGATATAAAATTACGTCGGTATTAGTAATATGAGAAATATAATTATAATAATAATAAAATAATTTATTTTCTCATCACAAATGTGCATCATTAGTACAGTACGAGCTTAATCTATTAGAATAATAGGACATTTGTGAGAGACTGGTGCCCGAGATAGGTATAGGAATACCTGTGTTACGGGTCACCAGGCCCCCGAAACTTAAAGTTACATTTAACATTAGATCAAGTATGAACTAGGTGTGTGATGAAAATGTTAAACAACAAATTAAACAAGGTTACTATAAAAGAGAGGATATACAGTTTGTGTGTGTGTGTGTGTGTGTGTGTGTGTGAGTGTGTGTGTGAGTGTGTGTGTGAAAGGATACTTTATGTGTAAGCCAAGTGAGTGTGTGTGTGTTGAAGATTTTAGCTATTTGGTATGAGCAGACATTCAGTTGCCCTATAGTCAAGTGTTTTCAGCCATTTACATAGTGTAGATTTACATATTGATTTACGTAATGGGTATATTGATAGCGAGGAGTTGATTTTATTATATGTGAAATATAGTGTGAAAGGAATCAGTAGAACAGACATAACCTATTCTCCGTTTCTTCTTGTTTAAATTCGGATTATATTCCAATTGTGTATGTTTTTTTATTATTATACATAGAATAAAAGTCTGCCTAACAGTAAGCACATCCCAGTGTTTATACAAATCAATGGTTGGATAACGAAAAGGCAATCCCGCAGCAACCTTGAGTAAAGCTCGCTGAGCTCTCTCAACTTCCAGAAAGTGCACTTTGCTTGCCCCACCCCAAGAAGTTATGCAATAGTTAACTATTGACTGGCAGAGAGCTGAGTAGACCTTTTTAATAGTCTTCGTATCCGCCACGTTCCTTAATATCTTAAAAATGTAGATCATCTTACGAATTCTAGTTACGAGAACGTCAATATGAGCTTTAAAAGTTAGTGATTGATCTATGTATACTCCAAGATATTTGATGGTACTAGTTCTTTGTAGGGGTTGACAGAGACATGGTGGAATAGCAGTGTGGGAGCAGGTATGGACAGTGATGTTGAGTGAGTTTGGCGGAAGGAGATTTTTATTTGGTTTTGTCTACATTTAGCGTCAATACATTACGGTTTAGCCATCGACAGATCTCATCAAATCCTCTTTGGGCACTATAAAAAACATCCTCCCAGGTATTACCACTAAAGAAGAGCGCTGTGTCATCTGCAAAAGATAGTATTTGTCCGTGTCTGATTTGCAGCTGGCACAGTTCATTGATAAATATAAGGAAAAGACTAGGACCTAGGACACTACCCTGCGGTACACCGTAGTGCACTGGAAGTTCATAGCTAACCCAATTGTCAACTTTTACAAGTTGCTTCCTATCGCTCAGGTAATCCTTGAACAGTTGTAATGGAAGACCTCTGACACCTATTCTTTCCAATTTATGTAAAAGCAAAGGAATAGGTACCGTGTCAAAGGCCTTGGCTAAGTCAAGGAACACCGTTATACACTTCCTCTTGTCATCAATATTAGTGACAATAGAGTTGATAAGTTGGTTTACAGCGTCATCGGTTGACCTGCCAGATCGAACTCCAAATTGTCCAGTTGAAAGAAGGGTATTGGCCTCAAGAAAGTTCATGAGGCGTTTATTGATCAGACGTTCCAAGATTTTAGATAATGTAGGAAGGATAGATATGGGCCTATAATTTTGATCGCAGTTTTTGCTACCCCCTTTGTAATCGGGTTTGACAAGTGCTATTTTCAACGCTAAGGGAAAAGTGCCAGTATTAAAAGATAGGTTGCAAATATGGGTGATAGGAAGAGCAAGTGACTTGAGGTATCGCTTTAAGAATTTGCCAGATATCTGGTCTACCCCAACAGCTGAATCTTCTCTTAAGCCCATTATGAGATGTTCAACCTCTTTTTCATCAGTAGGAAGTAAGGCAAATGAGGTAGGGAACACAGGAATAGGTTTTCTGTAGTCGTTAGGTAGACAAAAGTTACCGATAATATTTTCCGCTAGATTCTGCCCTACACCAGTAAAATATTTGTTTGCCTCATCTACACTGGTTTTTAACCGACTTCAAAAAGGAGGAGGTTCTATGTTCGGTTGTATGTATGCTTTTTTTTCTTTTTTTTATGTATGTTCAGCGATATTTCCGTCAATTCTGGACCGATTTTGACATTTTTTTGCATTGGATTCAGTATATCTCCAAGGTGATCCCATATTAATTTTATTGACATTGGACCTTGAACTTAGAAGATACACCAGGGAACTCCTTAACGACAAACAATAGGCATGTGTAAATTGAGATATTATGGGTATTACGTCAATTCTATAGGTACCCTACTATAGAATAATTCACTGGTCACTTAAAATTGTAAAATAAAAATCTTTTATAAAAAAAGGTAAACCAACTTCAAAAAGCAAAAAAATAAATATTTGAAGTCGGTGGCAAGTAACCGACTGCACCAACCAGCACCGACTTCAAATATTTATTTTTTTGCTTTTTGAAGTCGGTTTACCTTTTTTTTATAAAAGATGTTTTTTTTTCTTAAAAAAAAACGTAGCCCCACACTAGGATTTATTCCTGTGTCGTGGGTGCGTTTATAAACATGAAAATTCACAAACAAATACCCAGACCGGAACAAATAATTGTGGATCACACAAAGATTTGTCCCGTGCGGGAATCGAACCCGCGACTATTCGACACAGTGGGCGGAGCCGCTCAAGCTCTTAACCACTGCGCTAAATCGTCCGTCGATTTTTTGGATGTTCAGTTTTAATAAGCGCTGATGAATGGTCTGTTTTTTTGTTTAAACTACATATGTTTTTTATAACATCCCACAACTTTTTATTATTGCTTTGTGCATTTTCTAACTCCTGTTTATCATATATTCTTTTCTGTTTCCTGAGTAGAGCATTACAAAAGTTTCTATATCTTTTGTATATTAGTTTTAGAGTTTCATCATCGCGATTCCTTTTAAGCTTCTTGTGCTCACTTACTCATTGGGCTCACTTACCGAATTCGAGAAACATATTTTCCTTGTTATATCTTGTTTAATTGCAAAATAGGTATATCTCGTCGTCGATAAGTAAGACCAATATAGACACTACTACCCGTGCATACATTTAATTTTAACTCGTGCGTGTAATTGATGTCGTGTTACTGGATCATTTCTGGTATCATACATTCCAAGTTATTTGTTTTGTGGCAAGTCGCATTCATCACAGTGAATTTAACTCTCAATTTAGTGATGCGCGAATCAAATCATTCGATCAATCGACTATGTCGACTCATACGATTTTTTTCTCATTGCGTTAATTTCTATGTACGTGCATAAGAATCTGCGTAGCGTGGCACAATGTAATCTGTACCAGCTTTCGCTTCGCAATCAATACTAATTTGTTATTACTAATTAATCACTTGATTATGGTTGTTAGTAGAACTTTCAAGTCGACTGATCACATTAGCGAGTACTTAAATCTATAGATCAAATCATTCGCAGTCGTGTCTCACTAATAATTTAGTGCGTATTATAAATTATAATGAGGATAAAGCGTACAAGTAATTAATGCAAAATTGTTTAGATAAGTACCTAGGTGCTTGTAAATATTGACTTTCAAATTAGTCTTTTTACTTCTTGGGGTTATAAGTTAAGATATAATTAATTCACGAATAAGGTACTCGAGAGTTCGGTCTCAATATAAAATTTATTCTTATATAAAAGCTCGCCCTCAGCGGTGCGGTCATCGCTATTTGTAGACAGTAGGTACTGGTTTGATACATGTAGCATCACTAAGGGGGAGTTCCGAATGACTCTACATCATATTAAAGCTTGATGCATGTATCATTTCACTACAATAGGCACTTGTGCCGATACAAATGTGAACCGGTGAGGACAAGGCTTTTATACGAGGCTCATTGGAAACAATGAGTCTTCTTAGATACATAGAACGATGTAGTAACATAGCCATGGTCCTTGACATAAGACTGCCATACTTAGATTAGGGTCTATGACTATGTATTTACTCAAATAATGAGCAGCTTTTAATTGTTATAAGTATCGTTAATGTGTACAGAATTTATTTAGTATGTATTCGTGGTAGTTGTTAGTCTCACCCACGTTAGAATAATTGAGCTCATGTAACGAAATTAACTGCGTTTGACGTGTGCCAGTGTGAATGGAATTATATTACTGAATTGAGCAACGACATGACGATTCCATCAAGCCAATTAACATGACTTTGTCTTATATCTCATAAAATGTGATATCTTATTGCAAAATCATTCCCTAATTATATAAAGTTTTAATGGTTTGTAAACTATTTAATATTGAATCTCATTTTTTTTTGCAATTGTTATGTTTATTACTTAGAATTTGGTTCCACTAACATTCGGCTATATCAATATGGATTCATTTTTTATTTTTAGTTATATCGATTTTTTTTATTATGATGGTTGGAATCGGGCTATATTGGTGTGTGTGTGTGTGTGAATGATGTACGCTGTTGGCCGCGAGGCCTTTACAGCTTCACCGGACTTAAAGGCGAGCGTGCAACCACTACGCTCTAGCCAGCCAGAAGGGCAAGAGGCGACATACTCGAGGCGCCCTCGGTTGGGACAGTCGCTGTAGGGGGACGGGTGCACTACTAAGTGCACCGGTCAACCGCCGGCTATGGGAGGGGATCTACTATTACGTCGTCGTCGTCGCCCGTATTCTGAGCGGAAAGAAGGGATGACAAAGCATCGGGGGGGGGGGGGGGCTCTATTGGTTGTTTGCGGCACTGCCTTTGGAATCACATCTACGAACGATACGAACCAATAGTAGGGATATATTATTCACATATAATGTCGATAGTATTTTGGTGTATAGACGATGACAACAATGTGTATTATTTTAATGTCAGTATAGAATATGTCAACTAATGATGGAGTTCATCAATAAAAAGAAGTACTTATTGATAAGTCATCGAATAAGTTTCTCACTTACCTAAAAACCTAGCCTACTGTTCCATTGTTGGACAGTCTCTCTCACGAATAGAGTAAGAAAGACACAAAGTTCTTAGATTTATGCGAATATTACACATGAAATAAAACTATTTTTCGGATTTTATCGCGGTTTATTTTTGATTTATAAGTTCTCGACCTTTCGAGTGCTGCAAAGCACATCGGGATTCTGGGTAGATCGGACCGACAAAGATAATTAAGAAGTTTCAGAGTACCCCGGAACAACTATGCCTTTTGGACGTCTTATACCTCAGTCCTTCCCGTGACCATGGCTGCTGCAAAGCATAAACTTCGGGAATTTAAAAGTAAAAATAATTCGCGATTAAATCCAAAAAATAGTTTTATTTCAGAGTAAGAAAGAATTGATTATAGCAACTCGGATTGGATTGAAAATACTGCGGATTGGTGGAAATAGGTTTGTGACCACCTACTCTTGAGTTATCAAGCCGCGTATAAGGCTTTTAACTTTGTTTAATGACTACCGCATTAAGTCACAGTCGGGATCAACGGCCTAATCACAGTAAAGATATGTAAACAGTGGCGCATCTTGGTACTTAACGGTCTGTTTAAGAATCATGCACACAGACGCGTGCTATATGCGGTTTCTCGACAGGTCTCAGCACTGAAAGCTGACTGAGAAGCCGCGTGTGGCCGCGTGGAGCGCGAGTGCATGATTCTAATGCGGACCATTAGAGTGCTAAAATGTTATACTGTTTACATATTACTATATTGTGACTTAACGTACTGTCAGATACAGACGCTCGAAGATAGATACACCATGAACAAACACTCATCTCAGACTTACCGAGTCGAACATTGCTCAACCTTAGTGATCGGTAAAAACATCGCTACCGCAGTGTCCGACCGCCTGAAGCTCCAGTTTTATGCTTACATACTTTAAGCAAGTGTTTTGTGATTGTATATCACATGCCTAAACTTTATATTTATAGGTTGTTTACTTATACTTTTATTATTTTTACATGAATTCCCAAACTTTAGTAGGTGAGTAACAAACGGCTGGATTATGAATTGTGAATTTCGATATCATGCGATCGCGTTGTCTCATTTTTTATAAAGAAATATGATTAAGAAATTTACGCGACCATTAGGTATCTAGAAATACTTCATTTATTTTTGAAAATAAAGCTGCCTAGACAGTCTATTTTTAAATGACCTCCGTTACGATTTCAATGATAAAAGCGGATAAATGTTAATAAAAATGGATCTCGGAGAATAGTAGCGGTTTCTTATTTTAGATTTTTAAGCATACCCACTTTGATTGTATTTTTACTTTAATTTTTTCCTTGCCCACAATAAACAAAAAAAAATGTAAAGCATTTCTTTTTATAAGTAACTGTGGACTTTCTTACCCTTCTCGATAGAACGACAATCCAAAGTGGTGGTAGCATTTTTGGTCCTATTTTTTAACGATATTTATGTACTTTTTGGTTTAGTCAGTGCAGGAATTAAAAAAACGCGCCGTATTTTTTTTAATTTTTTTTAATCTCAGCCTATACTTGTCCACTGCTGAACATAGGCCTCCCTAATCGCTTTCCAGCGTAACCGGTCCGATGCCACCTGCATCCAACGACTTCCTGCGATTTTCACAAGATCGTCGGTCCATCTGGCAGGCGGTCGTCCCACACTGCGCTTGCCAATACGTGGTCTCCACTCTAGAATCTTACTCTTACTAATCTTACTTAGAATCTCTTACTGTATTAGTATTAACGAATGCGTTATTATATTGTAACAAATATTGGGACTTATGTACGTGAGTGACGACCCCACGAATATTAATGTTATATGAATCTTAATGTAATTTCAAAATATAAAAATCTCATTTTATTTTTCTTTTCATACGCCATCGAATTATCACTCAATCGCTAATTTTACCTATGTACTCGAATTTCTAATGTTTATAATAATTTATCGTGTAAATTATTGTATTTAGAATAAAATCACAAAACCCACCTTAAAAATTATGCATTCTGAAATTAATTATTACCTTTTCACATGAAATATTTTTAATTGCTTTAATGATTTAAGCGATGTTATACTTTTTGTATTTTTACAATAGAATTTTGATTAAATACGTAAATTAAAAAAAATATATTTAAATGTTCGGACACTACAAGCCGTTTAGTGTTCAAAACGTTTTTAAACTTGGCAACTCGGTTTCTACTTTTAAAACGATATTATCAATGTAGGTAAATTATTTCTTTTCTGGGTAGAAAGTTTATAAATGATCATTGTAATACGGAAATATAGTAGGGCTGGGATTCAATCGACATTGTACGAAGTACTTACCAGAGTGATCGCCTTGAATGACATTTTTTGCTAGGAGGTATCGATTGTGTCTTAATTAGGGTCCAGAACGTAATCTCGAGATCTGTGCGACATTCCCTCTCCAATTCGTGCTTTCACAATCTCAAATAATGATACTGCCACTAATTTTTTAAGTAGCTTACACACACTCACACACACACACCGTCACGCCTATATTCCCCAGAGGGGGTGGCAGAGGTGTACTGAGATGTACACCCACGTTTTGCCGACAATGTTAGGTCCCATGTAATAGGGGGCGAGCCTATTGCCATATATCGGGCACAATTCCAGACTCCGGACTCATACTGGGAATTTTTCGTTAGAAAAACTACATTTGTCCGACCTAGGATTTGAACCCAGGACCTCGTGATCACAAAGCGATGCGCTTTGCCACCAGACCAACGAGGCAGCCATTCTTGTATGTCATATCACATCCTCTGTAATTATCGCTTCGGACATATTTTTGTAATAATATATATAATAAGTTAGATATCGCTGGCACAATGTATTTTTGAACTCTAATTAAATTTCATACTTCGGAGCTTATAATTTTGATTTAAATTCTTGTTATAGGAACGAGTAATTAATTAAAGTCGACTGTAAATGTTAATTCTTCTTTATGTATTAAATTAATTAAGAACATTAGTGTGGCTATCGTTATGGTCAAAATAATTAACATTTATAGAGTCCAAAATCATGTGTCATCGAGTAGACTTTTGTAAATATTAGTAGATATATTTTTAACTCCTTAAAAGCCATATAAATGCGATGATCATGATAAGTTATTAAGATGTGATTATGGTAATGATAAGTCAGACTGCGTTTTCATATTGCGAGTATTTATCATGTGCTTAGATGGATTTCTGTCTTGTTTTATTGTATATGTTCTCATCAAAAAATTTTGTGAATGTTTGTAATAAATGTGATTGAATTGAGCATGAACTCGAAGACGATTTATGTAGATATTTGTGGGTGACCGTTACAATTGTCTATATATGGAGAGAATGACCGTCAAAATCCTTAAGGATAAGGTATTTAAAAAAAAATACATTATAAGTGACAGTTCTCCTTTTTGCAATTTAAGTACTTATAGCAGTTTATCGTGAGAACATGATTTAGCGCTTAGATGTTTTCTTATAAAAAAACTCACGAAGCTTATAGTTAAGAAAGTACTACGAGCTCAATATTATAATTAAAGTTGAAAATTCGTTACAATTTCAATCAGCATCGTGGTTTCTCACTTGCAACGTGAAAACGCGGTTTCATATTTAAATTAGTAAGAATTATAAATAATGTTACGACTTTGTAAATATTATTGTAAAGCTCTTCAAATTATACATACATTTTGTCCAATACAAGTGTATTTTTTGATCTTCCTTATTTATATATTATTCTATTATTTTGTCCTATGTAGTTGCCGGGACTAATTTAATTTAAAAGTAAAATGAGGCAATTTTTCCTTTAAAGAAAAAAGTCTACTCAAGGATATATTTTTTTAGTGACACAATATATATTACAAGCAAAATATAATATTTAGTACTAAAATAGTACGATTTCTACAAAGCAATTTTTAATTTCGTCGATCAATGCGCTAAGTAAATACTCTGCCCATTGTTCTCTTTCTCTGTATATCGTGGGCTATTTGAAATGTGTACTGTGAATGTCGTGTGAATCACGAAGTTCGAAACATCTCGAATAACCCCTTCTTGGAGACAGGAGATATATTCAGACCAAACTAACTAAATCTAATCGGGAAATGCCAATTTGCGCTAAATTTGACTCGTAAAATCCTTTTTTATTATAAATCACATTTGATAAGATATCCTACGCGCTGTACCTTGTCTTGTTGCATTCAACATTGTAATCCTTTTCTTTAAGTCGTATGCAATCTGTATATGCAGACATTTATGTTTCGAGACATGAGTTTTGGTAGCTACCCTGGCGTAACTATGTTGCACCAGGGAAATTAATTGAGACATCAGAATTAATTGTGCGCTTGTATCTGTGATCGAAAAAAATAATTATACGACAGGCCGTGACCCTAAAGGTTAGTCCTAAGGAGATAACGGTATATCTATCTCTAGCTCCCTTGCGGGGTAGGCAGAGAGTACAGAGTTACAACAGGTTCTTTCCTTACAGACCTCTCAGGCTTCCTCCATTAACGGTATAATTTTCTTATTAATATCACCAGCACCTTCGTGACTAAGTATCGACCGATATTGCTACTATGATACGATAAAGCCACGGCCAGGTCCAGTGGTTAAGAGCTAGAGTTGCTCCGCTCACTGGATTGAGTAGTCGCGGGTTCGATTCCCGCACGGGACAAATCTTTGTGTGACCCACAAATATTTGTTTCAGGTGTTAGGTAGGTATGCCTACTAAATTATTTGCAAAAGCCTTTACACACTTAATAAATTAAACAACATAATTTCCACCTATTCTGTAACACAGACGCTACGCGAACTTACACGTTCGATCATTTCGCCCGTAACACTTGCTACATGAACCGAAATACATTTATTACTTAATATTTTGTACAACGGATCATGTACAATGGTTGTACCGAATATAATAAAGAAGATACATTCTCCTTACATTATTTATTAGCGACATTATTAACCTTACGTTAAATAGAATTGCGGCCTCTATTCGACCTCCAGTGATAACAAGTAATAATTTACGTACACGATTCAATTGGCTAGCATTTTTTATATTTTTATAACATGATTCTGCTGCGACGGAACGTTCGTTTATCTTTGATATTTGAATCAGCAATCGGGAAGTTTGGTACGTAGGTACATAAAGATAGTTTGAAGCTCAACCCGCTTAGCATAGTGAATGTGAGTTTGACTTGACTGCAGCTTAGATGAAGCTGCAGTCACTCACCCTCAAAGCAACTCTAAGCATTTACATAATAGTAATACGAAAGTTATAAATTAAAATTATCAAATCGCTGATAAATTTACCGTTTATTTCACTTTAGGAATCTGGGTGATGAAAGGCAACTAATTAGTGTCCAATGATCACCCAGCGGCAAATCATCCAGGTTATTAAAGTGGAATAAACCATCTTTACACATGCATCTGTAACTGTTCATATATTTCAAAATCTGCTCTTCCATAAACAGTAACTACGGGCTAAAAAATACTAAGGTTAACTTGGTTGTTAGGAGAGACCTAACGACCAAGTTAACCCTAGTAATTTTTGTCACATGAAGCAGTTCAGTATCTAAAAATAGAACAAACTTCCAAAACCAAATAAAAGAATGCAAAGATTACCCAAGGAACTTTATTAAGTCAGTAACTTAGACTTAGGCCATATCGGTGCCGCTACTCGTAGCCGCGCCGGCAACGGGGCGTAAGCGTAGAGCATATTTCGTAGCTGGCGCTTACAAATTGGAATAAATTAGTCGAAGTAGACGATTGCACAGCACCGTTTTGCTAGGTGTAAAGTTTTATATGTGATTCCAGCCCAATTTCAAGACCTTTTTCTCTACAATAGGCGCCCTAAGCTTTCGTCCATTAGTCGGGAAACTTAAATAATTTAGGTCAATTACGTTAGCACACATACTTTAGTATACATCTGATTCGTTATTCGTTCAAGTTTCACCAAAAGTACTGATTATTCGAGCAGTGGATTTCAGAAAATCAGAGATTGAATCAGGCGGCACCTGATCATAATAAATCGCACTACAACCATATGTGTCGCTGATAAGCAAATTTCTGGCATGTAGCCTAGAATTAATGCTAGTCAAATATGAAGAAATTATGTGAAATGAATTTTTCTTTTCACTTCAATGTGCAGAGAACCAGCAAATTCTATTAATTGAAATAAATTGCTACCTGGGAGTAAGTTTGTGTTTAAGATTTTCCTTCCTACTACAAAGCATTAAAGCAAAATTTTAATATTGTATGGCCAATAATTTACCATGGTTTGGAAAGCAAACTCGGCTCATTGCTGTTACAACAATAAACAAATTATAATGAGGTACCTAACGAACCACTTACCTCGATTTACTAATATTCCCTACACTCTCGGCTATTTTGTTATTGATACAAACTGTATTTCCTAACATGCTCTAGAGAAACGGTATGTATGCCAACAATAAAATGGTATTAATTAAATGTGAAAATTGTGTCTTAAAGTTCCTTGACGCTTTATCAAGCAGTTGGCTGGCAGAGAACAATTATTTTTCCATTATGCCTTCATATCTGTATTGAAATACAATTTTACTATGGATTACTAAACCTAGACTCACAGATATGTGCCCATTACGTATTTACATGCATGTTTTAATCAATATAAAAACCGCATCCTGCCAAATATCTAAAGGTCTTAGACCGTTACGCATATATTTCCCATGGCAGAGGTATACGAATGATACCCACTTTTCGCCAACGATGTTAGGTCCCATGTAATAAATAAATGTCCCATGTCTTACTATGCAGCAAATTAAAAAAAGCGGCTTTAGGATTAGGTTTGTAATGATACCCAATTTATATGCTAATTATGTCTACAATTCTGTTTCTTGTATAATGTTTTAGATTAATTTTCAGAACTTAGATAGCTCGAGGAAGTTGGGACTAGATAACGAATTATGTCCGGCACTATGAACAGTTAAGTGCCAGCAGCCTATATCAAACTTTACACAATCCTCTAGCACCTAGTAGGTAAACCAATCGAAGTGAGAATTGCCACAATAAGCAGACGTAGATTAATAAAAAAGGCATTCATAAATTAGTAAGAACACAAGGCAGATAGATATAACGGGTAATCTCAGATTTCAGTTATACTTAACTGTATTAAAAGTTTTCGAATAAGCCGATTTTCCAAGGGGCATTTACCGTCTAGAATGAGCTAAGTGTGTGTTCTTTAGGAAGTACAGTAACCTAAAAAGAAAGGAAAAATCTCACAAGCTATGTGTACAAATCTTTATGTTAATTCTGTTAGAATTAACATAAAGATTTGTACACATATAAAGGACAGATTACAATAGTTTTTTTTTTATATAATAGGCCTTATTCAAGGTGTAACTTTATAAACGCAAGACCTCAGACACCCAAATTAGAGAATTGCTTCATATATTGGAAACGAAAACCAAATTTTTAAATTTAAAGGATTTTACCCTTTTTTTAAGCACTTTTATACCCCAATTAACAATGAAACTTGTATCTGTGCGTTTTGATAAATGCGTTTTGGTGATGCATTTGAAATCTCCTTATTATTATAAATCAAGAATAAATTTAGTTTTTATAGCAAACTGAAGGAGTAAAAGCATTTTTTGCAAATTTAAAAAAATTGTAAGATACTTTAAAAATTGTTGGAATCAATTCAGTTGCCGATTTAGAACAAACTACTTTCAGGTCTTGCGTTTATTATGTTACACCTTGTATACCGACCAGGATTACCAGGATCTGTCTGACTGTCTATCTTTCAGGTTTAAATCTTCTGATCCACAAACACTTGCGGATATTCAATTGAGCCGAAATTTGGCATACGTTTGTAAATTCGGTGACGATGCAAAAGTATGATACCATGGAGCTGGTCTGATGATGAAGTAAGAAGGTGGCCATAGAAACATGTGAAAAATACAACATAATCTCCTCGTATTTAGGCTTTTTAGATTGGTATTGACAAGAACTATACAACCAGATGGTGTCCAGGGTCTGATGATGGAGCCGAAAGATGGCCAATGGCACCACCCAACTACTCAATTTATCTGTGTTTGGGCTCGTTGGATTAGTCTTGACGAGTACTGTAGGCCCCGGACGGTGTCCAGGGTCTGATGATGGAGCCGGAAGGAGGCCATAGGAACTCCTTAATACCTCCTTATACTTAGTATCTTAGTTTAGGTGCTTTTTACTATATATTTATAAGTTTACTTTTATAAATAGCTACTTTTACATTTTTGTGTGTGTGTGAATGATCTACGCTGTTGGCCGCGGGGCCTATACAGCTTTAACGGACGAGAGGGCGAGCATGCAACCACTACGCTCAAGCCAGAAAGGCAAGGGTGCAACTAGCTCAAGGGCGCCTTAAGGAGGAACGGCCTCGGCTTGGGCAGTCGCTATGGGGGAGAGGGCTTATACTAGGTGTCTCGCCATGGTGCTCCGCACCGGCCGGCGGGCAAGGGATTCTTCGACCTCGCCGGCGATGTCAGTGTGTGATCCTTTGTGCGCTACCTGTATCCCAAAGAAGGGATGCAAGGGCATCAGGAGGGTCGATGAGGACATGCCGCGGACGGCGGTAGCGGCTGATAGGAGGGGAACCTACTTTTAGAAACACTTTACACTTTTTCACGATAAAATAATTTTCATTTTCAAAAATATTTTCTCCTTATTAGTCTTACGTAACACATTTGCCGCGTGGTTCCCGGCTTAGAATAGGACCAACCCATCTCATCCCATCGGGTGTCGTACAAGGCGACTAAGGGAAAACTAGGGAATGGGCAGCAGCGTTCTCTTAACACTTCTGCGATCAAAAATTGCGCTCGCCAACCCGCCTGCCAAGCGTGGCGAGTATGGCAAATCCCCCCAATCACTATTATGGAAGAAAAGAAGAAAACCAGGCCCCTAGTCCCCGGCAGTCCTGATCGTCCTGGCCACGGTAGCAGCCATGGTAACGACAGGACAAGGGGTGCTAAGAATCTCCGGCGGAGATTCGGCTACCACCAAAAACGAAAATTGGCCCTGGTGACATACAACGCACGCACTTTGAGGACAGATGAGAAGCTTGTTGAGCTGGAAGAAGAGATAAACAAGTTGCGGTGGAATATTGTTGGTTTATCGGAGGTCCGAAGAAAGGGCGAGGACACGATAACCTTAAAATCCGGCAACTTGTTTTACTACCGGGAGGGCGAACAGCAGTCCCAAGGTGGTGTCGGATTTATCGTCCACAAGTCACTCATAGACAACGTTGTGTCCATCACTAGTGTGTCCAGCAGGGTAGCGTACCTGATACTCAGAATATCCAAAAGATATTCGCTGAAGGTCATACAGGTCTACGCACCGACCTCGACATACTCAGATGATGATGTCGAAGTTATGTATGAGGACATTAGTAGAGCCATACATACTTCCAAAACACACTTTACAGTGGTTATGGGTGACTTCAATGCGCGGCTGGGCAAACGGGGCGATGATGAGTTGAGAGTAGGGCAATTTGGATATGGGCAGCGCAACCCCAGGGGTCAGAGGCTGGCCGAATTCCTGGAGAAGGAGGGACTCTTTATGATGAACTCTTTCTTCCAGAAGCCGCCTCATAGGAAATGGACCTGGATGAGCCCTGATGGTTCCACCAAAAACGAAATAGACTTCATAATGAGCACCAAGCGACAAATATTTAATGATGTCTCCGTGATCCACAGGGTAAAAACCGGCAGTGATCACCGAATGGTCAGAGGCACATTGAATATTAATGTCAAAATGGAAAGATCGCGTCTGATGAAGTCTACGCTCCGACCTTGTAATGCACATATCCAAAACCCCGAGAACTTTCAACTCGAATTGGCAAACCACTTCGAATTGCTAGACAGCAGCGCATCAGTGGACGAAATCAACAACAGGCTGGTAGAGACTGTCCATACGGTCGGGTCCAAGTATTTTAAGCCCCACCGTAAAAATAGACCTCAAAAACTATCCAACTACACCCGAAACCTCATGGCTGAGCGACGTTCCATGACGCTCCAAACCTCCAATGATGCTAAGTCCTATAGGCAGCTCAATGGACAGATATTGAAGTCCTTGCGACAAGACTTACGGTCCTTCAATACACGGCGTATTGAGGAGACCATAGCACAGAACAAAGGCTCTAAAGTGTTCGCAAGAGACGCGTCTATTGGGCAAAGCCAGTTGACGAAGCTGAAGATGGAGGACGGAAACGTAACGTCGAATAGGTCGGAGGTGCTCAGGGAGATAGAGAGGTTCTGTGGGCAGTTGTATACCTCAGTAGCTGAACCTGTTGTTGACTTGGTAAAAGACCCAAGAGCCAAGCTAACCCGACACTACACTGAAGATATCCCGGACATCAGCCTGTACGAGATTAGGATAATAATAATAATAATAATCATTTATTCTTTCCTTTACACACAATATTACAAAGAAAATAGTAACATTTACAGAATATCCTTGCTTAGTTTATACGGTAAGACATCTGTACCTGAACTAGATAAATGAATATCTGTATTTCAGGCATCAGCGCTCTTCCCTAGTAGTGATCATAGTAAACATTAATTTGGGTGTACAATTTCAATTACCATGTAAATAGAAAAGATAAAATATCTAATTAAGGAGACTCACGGAGTCTCGAGATTGAAATAATAATAATAATAAAAGATTAAAAAAGAATATGTACAGTGACGGTCCTCCCTATGTGTAAAATGTGGATGAATGAGTGTGTGTGGGAGGGTGAGTGGCAAATTTACTGCTGGAGGCTTAATAAGTTTTCGGCTTCATCATATGTCAAATTCAGCATATAGTCTATTACCTTATCTTTACACATTTTCTTATTTAAAGCAAATATATCAATGGTTTTATTAATTCTGTTATATAGATACGGTCCTAGGAAGCAAAAATATCTATTTGCATATAGATGTTTAAGCATTGGTCGGTTGGAGAAGGGTATTATAACTTTTCGTCTCGTAGTTGTAGTATTTTTTTCAAATTTTAAACTTGAATGTTGTCTCAAAATTGTATGCAGTATAAATAACTTACGGACCGACAAAACTTTCCAAGATTGGTATAACAGACGCGTGGGAAACAGATACGGGCGGAAAGTGCCTACTTTGAGAATAGCTCTCTGGGCTATTTCGAGGGGTCTCATAATAGTTTTAGGTGCACCCCCCCAAACTGATATACAGTAACTCAATATGGATTGGCAGAGTGCCTGATATACTTGTTTTATGAGCTTAAAATCGGCAACATGTCTCAGATTTTTGAAGCCAAATATTAATTTTCTTAATCTTGATGTTACTAGATCTATATGAGATCGAAACGAGAGGTTGTTGTCTATTATTATGCCAAGATATTTCAACACCCCAGTTCTTACCAAGGGGGGACAGCAGCAGACTACGCTGTTGCAACAATTGTGTGCAATAAGGGTATAAGAGGGAGAAGGTAAGTTAGAATTTCGCATTGTAAAGGTCATATAATGTGTTTTATCAGCATTGAGTGTCAGGATATTATACTTCAACCAGTGGCACACCGTATTCAGAGCATGTTGAGCATTATTAAAAACTTCATCCCACGTATCAGCTGAAAACAGCAGTGCAGTGTCGTCCGCATAGGAAATTATTTTTCCACCCACAAGGTTAAGGTCACAAAAGTCATTCAAATATATAAGAAATAGACTCGGCCCCAATATACTGCCCTGTGGCACGCCGTATGTGATGGGTAAGTCATTACTAAAGGTTTCACCAATCTTGACACATTGACAGCGGTTTGTGAGGTAATCTTCTAATAATTGCAGCTGTTTACCTCTAATTCCTAACCATTCCAGCTTATTAAGAAGTAATGGGACAGAGACCGTATCGAAGGCTTTGGCCAGATCTAAGAAAATGCCAATAGTTTTTTTTCCTGCGTCAACATTTTTAACGACGTAATCTACAAACTCGTGGACAGCGTCACTAGTAGATTTGCCGGCTCTGAACCCGAACTGGTTTTCTGAAAGAAGGTTATTTATTTCCATATATTTTACCAGTCTATTATTAATTATCCGTTCCAGAAGCTTGGAGACAGATGGAAGTATGGAGATCGGTCTATAGTTAGTGACTAGGTCTCTATCGCCTGATTTATGTATAGGATGTACCACTGACTTCTTTAAGATCGTAGGGAAGATTCCTTGTTCTAAGCACTGATTAAAAATGTAAGTCAAGATGGGGGCGAGTAAGTGTCTGTTTTCTTTAAGAAGGTAGTTTGGTATGGAGTCCCATCCCACGGAACAGACATTTTTTAAACCTAAAATCAGATGCTCCAATTCTGTTATGTCTGTATCTAACATTACCCACGATTTCCTTGTTCGTGGAGACTGCCCATGAAAATATTGCAAGTGTAAGGGGTTTTTACAACTTGTAGTCTTATCAGCTAATGATTTTCCCACCGTAACAAAGAACTCATTCACCCTATCTACCGATTTTTTCGGGCAAGACAGGTTTACCAACTCAGAAGCATCATTTTTTAGCTTCGCTGTGCCTGTGATATTTTTTATTGCGTCCCAAATTTTTTTATTATCTTTACCAGCCCTTTCTAACATGTTACTATCATATGTTCTTTTTACCTTTTTTAGTAGGTTATTGCAGAAGTTTCTGTATCTTGTATAAGTAATTTTTAAAGTTTCATCTTGTGGCGATTGACGTACTTTTTTATGGAGTTTGTCTCTATGCCTCATACAACGTAGTAATCCTGGTGTTATCCATGGTTTAATAATTTTATTTCGTCGTGATAATTTGATTGTGATTGAGTTACTGATTAAAGCACGTTGAATCGATGTAACAAAATATTCCATGGAAAAATTTGCATCGGTTGAGTCATAAATTGGAGCCCAATTGATGTTTGTTAAATCCCAAGTTAGTCCTGCATTGTCTACTCTACTGGTGGTCACATGAGCGAAGTTTCTTTTTTGTTTATACTTGAGACATAACAAAACAGCCTGGTGATCAGTGATTGTAGAGTTTAATACAAGAGTGAGAGCTGATAGTTTTGTTTTTAATATAGCATGATCAATGCATGTTTTGCCATGTCTTGTAGGTAGGGTATGGGCTGGAAAAAGACCATGATATGAGCATATATTTAAGTACTCCATATGGGGTCCAGTAACTTGATCAGGACAGATATTTATGTTTATATCTCCTATGATAAATATATTTTTGAAAGAAGACAACTCCGTGAGGATATCAGTGAGTGTATCTAGGAACTTATCTATGTTTTTGCTGGAAGGTGGTCTATATGTAGCTAAAATTGCAGTTTCGGTACTGATTTTTATGATAAGACAGTTACAATCCTGACAGAATGGTTCCTCCACAACAACATTTAAGCTGGATTTAACGTAGATTGATACACCGTCGTTTTGATTTACCCATTTTTTTGATGTATGTGTATTATACCCATCCAATACGGGTACAGCAGGACAACACGATAGCCAACACTCCGTCAAGATAATTATATCGCACTTGAAACGCAATCTAGACAAAAGCACAACGAAGCCATCAAAGTTTCGAGATATACTGCGTATATTTTGAGTTAGGATAGTAAGATATTTCTCGGGTTGAGTTACTAATTTTATACAATCTTCAACATCACAGGCGACAGATTCCGAAATCGAAAATTTATCTATATCCGATGCCACATCATCCATTATTAAAAACATGTGATAGCGTATGAACATTTATAAAAGAACAAAAAGTGCACCTGCGAGTATAGAAAAAGGGGACTATGTTATAAGTGTAACTGCATAATCCAACACAAACGACAACATAAGGTGTATGAGTATATGGATAGTTGTAGCTTCGTTTTTCAGGCATAACTTTTATAAAATTATGGTTTTCTTGGATAACTGATGTTTTGTGTTCGCGTTTAAATTTAATATTTAAAAACCGAAAACATACTAAGATTTTTGTGTAGTGTGGAATTTGTAAGTAAATTTCATACATTAATTGATAAATAAAAATTAAAAAGAGAATAAATTTGAATAAAAACAATGAACTGATGGCATGCAACATCAAGTAACTATACATGTATATAAGAGAGCATAGAAGAATAATCAAAAATATTTTTAAATTAATTGTTTTTGGAGATAGTCATATAGCAGTTTTCTTCAACTTAGAAATATCGGCTTCATCCTCAATGCGGATATGTGGCATACCTTCCTTCTTACGTAGGTAGATTTTCCCATACGATGTCCAGCAGTAAGTAAAATCATTTGTATTCGCAAAATCCCTTGCAAGAAAAAATAATCGCCTTCCTTTAGGAGTGAGATATTCGGAAATGTATATAGGTTGTTGCGGTTTTCCTACATCAAATAAGTTAGTATTTAGTTTTTCTGCTTTCTCTCTTAACGTAAGTTTTTTCAATTTTTTAAGTAAATTTTCCTTGGTTAGGACTGATGTAAACTCGATAATAATCGGTTTAAGAATGTTAGGTTTCGAAAAAGGACGGTAAACATCTTTTATATCTGCGGTTTCCAATTCTACATTTAAAGTGTTTCCGATTTTCTTTACTACATTACAGAGTTGTTCTTTTGTCTCATTTTGAAACTTTGGTATATTTCTAATCTCTATCTTTGTAGCACAGGACTGTTTCTCGAGATTTTCTAGCTTGTTTTCCAGTTGCTTTATATTTATAATATGTTCCTTACGTTCCTGTCTAAAACTTTCTAATTCTTTTTGCAAGTCATCATATTTGGAAGATAAAGTCGACATTGATAAGTTTATAGATTCATTTTGTTTCTTTATTTCTGTTAAACATGACTCTAAACAATCAAGCCTCGCTTTTTGTTCTGAGACAAATTTCGAAAACATATCACGTACCTCTTCCATAAAGCTCGTAAGTTCGTTTTCGTGTTTTCGCTTTTGACGCTTCGTTTGTATATAAGGTAAGTTATCTGTACTTTGCAATTTAGATGAACTTCCGTCTATGCTCTCGGAGTCGGTTTCTGACACATTTGGTTGCTTGGGTGGTGTGCGCTTTAAAGGCATTTTTCTTTTATTCTAATAAGCGTTACGGTAGAGGTACCAGGATAACAGCGCACAACGGAGACAGTAAGAAAGGGCGTGTTATGTGTGTACTAGAGTAATACCAGGAGCACAGCTACGTACCTCCCACTAGGGTTTGCGGTGGGGCTGCGCGAGCGCAGTTATTGGCCGGACTTCGTTTCCGCCCCTTTGGATGGGCAACAGACAGCAGTGGGCGGTTGTGGAGTAGGGCGGCTGGTCACTGCTGCGACTTACTGCGGCGTCCGGGGTGAAGTATCTCTTCGGTTATATGCACTCCTAATTTCACTAATCGAATTTATTATAATAAAATTATTATATGATATAAGAAATTATTTAATTTTTATAAAACAAAATATTGTAAGCGGTCAGGTAAAAGCGTCTGAACTCCTCAGAGGTCCGGGGGGGGGATGGCTCTCAAACAACTCAAAAATAACAAAGCGCCGGGCGAAGACGGAATTACCGTAGAGCTTCTGAAAGCGGGCGGAACGCCAGTACTTAAAGTCCTTCAGAGGCTGTTTAATTCCGTCTTGCTCGAAGAGAAAACGCCGGAAGCATGGAACAGGGGTGTGGTGGTACTGTTTTTCAAGAAAGGTGATAACACTTTACTGAAGAATTATAGGCCCATCACACTGCTGAGCCATGTTTATAAGTTGTTTTCGAGAGTCATTACGAATCGTCTCGAACGCAGGTTTGATGACTTCCAGCCTCCCGAACAAGCCGGTTTCCGGAAAGGCTTTAGTACCATAGACCACATACATACGCTGCGGCAGATTATACAGAAGACCGAGGAGTATAATCGGCCACTATGCTTGGCGTTTGTGGACTATGAGAAAGCCTTCGATTCGATCGAGACTTGGGCGGTTCTTAGATCTTTCCAGCGATGCCGCATTGACTATCGGTACATCGAAGTGTTGAAGTGCTTGTATAATAACGCCACCATGTCAGTCCGAGTACAGGGGCAGTGCACGAAGGCAATCCCCATAAAAAGAGGAGTAAGACAGGGAGACGTCATTTCTCCGAAACTGTTTACGGCCACCTTAGAGGACGCCTTCAAGCTCTTGGAATGGCAAGGACTTGGTATCAACATCAATGGCGAATACATCACTCACCTTCGATTTGCCGACGACATTGTGGTCGTGGCGGAGTCGCTGGAAGATCTAGGACGAATGCGCGGTGACCTCAACAGAGTATCTCAACAAGTGGGTCTTAAAATGAACATGGACAAAACCAAAATAATGTCTAACGTCCATGTCGTACCCACCGCACTCACCGTTGGGAACTCTACTCTTGAAGTTGTCGACGAATACATTTACCTGGGACAGGTAGTCCGGTTAGGTAGGTCCAACTTTGAGAGAGAGGTCAATCGACGAATCCAACTCGGCTGGGCAGCGTTCGGGAAACTGCGCAATATCTTCACATCCAAAATACCTCAGTGCCTTAAGACTAAAGTTTTCAGTCAATGTGTGTTACCAGTGATGATATATGGATCAGAGACGTGGTCTCTTACAATAGGTCTCATAAAAAAGCTCAGAGTTGCTCAGCGAGCTATGGAGAGAGCTATGCTCGGCGTTTCTCTACGTGATCGAATCAGGAATGAGGAGATTCGTAGAAGAACCAAGGTTACCGACATAGCCCTTAAGATTAGCAAGCTGAAGTGGCAATGGGCGGGCCACATAGCGCGTAGATCGGACGGGCGTTGGGGCAGAAAGATTCTAGAGTGGCGACCACGTATTGGCAAGCGCAGCGTGGGACGACCGCCTGCCAGATGGACCGACGATCTTGTGAAAATCGCAGGAAGTCGTTGGATGCAGGTGGCATCGGACCGGTTACGCTGGAAAGCGATTGGGGAGGCCTATGTTCAACAGTGGACAAGTATGGGCTGAGATGATGATGATGATGAACATATACAGTCAGTTGCTGGAAGTTTGCAGATTTTCTATTATTAGGCTTCTCTTAGGCCTATTTGTGTTTTATTGCTAGTCTGTTGAGGTACCAAATAAATAAATAAATATTATGTAGGAAAATTAGGTTATACAAGGTGTAACATAATAAACGCAAGACCTTATAATACGATTACTTATGATTACCTAAATCTATAATTGAATTGATTCGAACTATTTTTAATGTACCTTCCATTTTTATTAAATTTGCAAAACCTGCTTTTACTCCTACAGTGCGCTATAAAAACTAGATTTATTCTTGATTCAGCAACAAGGAGATTTCAAATGCATTCCTAAAACGTATTTCTCAAAATGCACACACAAGTTTCATTGTTAATTGGTGTATAAAAGTGCTTAAAAAAGGGGTAAAAACCTTTAAATTTGGAAATTTGGTTTTCGTTTTGAATTTATGAAGCAATTCTCTAATCGGGGTGTCTGAGGTCTTGCGCTTATTATGTTACACCTTGTATATAGAATCGGGGTACTAGAGTCGAAATAATAGGCGATCAGTTTTTCGCAGTGAGAGCAATTTTATTGGAATCAATTTATCCAGAATCGCAAGTTTTTCAGTATCGCCGTTCAGTATAAAATTCCTCATAGAATTAATTTTTTTAATATCGCAAATTACCCTTTCGATCAAAATTGAGTTAGAACCCCATTTTCAAAGCACCTTGTATTCAATTCAATTATATCTAGCCCATGGAATTTTTGACACGTAGTCAGCCGCTGTGTTGTGTTGTAATTAACGCATCTAATTTCGAAGCTGTAGAGTAACATAGAAGAACAAAAATCATTACTACACCTACCAAAACCTCTGTGATGCCGGCGATATGCTATAGAGATACCGCCTTAAGATTACTTTTTAACTTTCGATAAAAAAGAGTGATACCTATTTAGGTCCAGGAAGTAGAGGCACTGGCGATAGCGTATCCCTTTCGGAGACCTTGAAAGAATAAAGGTTGAAAAGTTGCAAGATAAGAGCGTGAGGAGAATGTACGAAGACAGAGTCCGGGACAAGCTTTTGACATCAGGTTCTTCGGACTCAAATATAGATGAATGCTGGAATAGCCTGAAAGAGAGTTTGGTAGAATCCGCGAAAGAAGTATGTGGTTTCTCAAAGAAGCATAGTACAGCAAAAGGTGAGGCATGGTGGGATGCGGAATTACAAAGCTCCGTAGAAAGCAAGAAGAAATCGTGGCAAGACTATGTTGCTTCTTTGAACCTGAATGCCAGTATGACAAAGATGAAGAAATAAATATACCGGCAATGCAAGAATACCACCAAAACTTTAGTGAAAGAAAAGCGTGAAAGAGCTAGTGCGATTGAGGAGGAGAGGCTGGCGAAGAACTTCGAGAACAACACAACTCTTTTGGAGCAAAGTGTGAAAGTCTCGAAGTGATTCGTCAGGCTCCAGAACGGAAAGAATAAAAACTAAGAATGGCGACATTCTTGTAGACACACAAGCTGTACTCAACCGGTGGAGTGAATATTTTGGAGAAATGTATGGGGATGCCCCGGATACTGGTGCCACAGACGAGCCCACAGGCGAGTTTGTGGCACCGGAATCAACAGAGGCATCACTATGGAAGAAGTTGAATGGGCGATAGGATATGTATGAAAAGTGGTAAAGCTGCGGGGATAGACATGATATCTGCCGAGATGATCAAATATGGTGGAACTTGCGTTCGGGACGCCTTTCGGGTCCTTGCAAACCTTTGCTGGATGCCCTTGTATAAAGGCAAGGGCTCACAATATGACTGCGCCAATTACAGAGCCATCAGTTTGATCAGCTTGTCAGCCAAGGTGTACGGTAAAATTATTGAACGGAGAATGCGCGAGAAGTCCGATGAAATGTTGTGCGAGGTACAAGGGGGTTCCAGGCTCGGAAGAGGATGTTCGGATCAAGTTTTCTCCCTCCACAACATCGTAGAGAAGCATCTGGCAGTGGGACGGAAGGTTTTCTGCGGTTTTGTGGATCTGGAGAAGGCGTTTGATAGAGTTGTGCGAAAGAGACTTTGGGACATTTTACCTGAGTATGGTATAAATGGCACTCTGTTGCGAGCCGTCCAGTCCACTTATGTGGACAGCAAGGCATGCGTACGGGTGGGTGGCAACATGCCACCCTGGTTTGACGTTGAAATAGGAGTCAAGCAGGGTTGCGTGTTGTCCGCTAGACTGTTTATAATATATTTGGATAAAAGTCTTCAAAGACTGAAAGCGATGACTGAAGGTGTACAAATGGGTGATCTAGTGGTAAATCACCTACTAAATGCAGATGACGCGGTTTTAATAGCGCTAACAGCCACTGATCTACAAACACTAGTTACAGTTATGAAAGACGATTCATGGAAAATGGCTTACATTTGAATGTAAAGAAAACCAAGATTATGGTTTTTGAACGGGAAGAAACCAGAACGAATGCAAGGATTGTGGTTGGTAACGATGTGATGGAGCAAGTGAATGAGTTTGAATATCTTGGATGCGCATTTAGTAAGGATGGGAAATACACCGCTGACATAGAGTGAAGAATGAGTGCAGGGAACAGAGTGAATGGTGCGATGGGAAAGCTACTTGGGAGCCGGCACTTAAGCCAAAAGGCGCAGCTGGCCATACATAACGGAGTGCTTGTCGCAACGCTGTTATATGGCAGCGAGAGCTGGGTATGTAAGGAGGAGAAAGAAAGTAGGATAAATGCGGTGGAAATGCGAGCTCTGCGGAAAATGTGCGGAGTGAAGCTGACCGACCGCATTCGCAACAGCGTAGTAAGAAAGCGAGAAGGCATGAAAGATAGTATCTGTGTAAAGATGAGAAAGGGTATGCTGCGTTGGTTCGGGCATATTGAAAGAATGTCAGAAGAAAGAATGACAAAACAGATATACAGTGCGAAAGTGGAAGGATGTAGGTACCAGGGAAGACCTAAACTATCTTACCATGATCAAATAGACCGAGTCTTATCTGAAGGACAAGTCAAGAGTCTCCGTAACCAGCGAGCGTGTATGGGACGAACTATGAGAGTGGAGGAAGCCAGAGAGGTATGTAAGAAAAGAACCTGTTAGAACTCTGTACTCTCTGCCTACCTCGCAAGTGATCTGGCGTGATGATATAGATTGAGATACCTATTTATCTCTTTGTAGGACATGTATAACCACCGAGATATTTCTCTTGTTTATTTTACAAACTATTTGGAATGTGGTTAAATTTTACTTTTTAAGTATGTAGTTAAATCAGCATTTTTATATTAGTGTATTAGGTACCTTAGTATAAAACTGATTACAAATTTTATTAGATTTTCTCTATTCTATTTTCTATCATTCAATCCATGACATTTCGATTATAGGAAGATTGATGTACAGACTAGTCCTGATATTTATTGAACTGACAATATACAGTAAAATTACGAAATATAAGCTTTCAAGAAATTCTTTCATTTTTGGTGTTTGTATTGACAAATACCATAAATCACATCTTAAACATTTATATCCTATCTTTTTATTTATTTATTATTTAGTCCGGAACTTTGAAGCTCATCGATACGCTGACCTTGACACTGAGCGTGATCAATTGAAAGCCCGACCAACCGTGGCGATCAATTATTGCAAGATGTATCCAATGCCCACTGTTCGCTGGTACTAAAAAGAAATAGAAAAAGGACACTTCAATAAGTAACATCACCGTAACAATAATAATTTGGATCATTAATAAACACCTATACCAAGCGGAAAGTGACATTGAGGCGCGGCGTGGCTCGTCAGCTGGCCGGTAGATATCTTCGGTGTTCCGGATTTTCACGCGGATATATTCGGATATGGTAGTCGATATTGATAGAGTTCATGCTGTCGTCGCTGCCGAAATCGGTCTGGATCACATCATCATCATCATTGTATTTATTTATTATTTTATTATCATCACGCCAGATCCCTTGCAGTGTAGGCAGAGAGTACAGAGTTTCAACGGGTTCTTTCTTTACAAACCTCTCTGGCTTCCTCCACACTCATAGTTCGTCTCATACACGCTCGCCGGTTACTCTTGTCTTAGTATATAATATTTAATTTATTTGTATTGTATTGTATATTACTTGCATTATTTCATATTCTTTCTGCCTTCTTCTAAGCTAAGTGCATACATATTTATTTACAGGTTATTATATTACCCGTGACGCCACTTCCAAAGGTTTTGCCAGAATACCAGCGCTGCACTATAACCATAATAAAGCAATATGCTGAGGCAGAGTCCTGTTTAGCCCCACACAACTTGTGCCGTACTTTACATAATTATCCTATTCACTCTGTTCGGTAGTGTGTTGGTCAAACAAATGTTTTTTTTTTCTTTCCTTTTTTCTTTATTTATTTAGTATATATTTATGTATGCGAAATCTACACTTATTATATGTTTTAGAAACGCAATTGAAATCGTCGTATTCGAATAATAATTTAAATTTATTTAATACAGTGGAATGAATGAGTAACAGCAATTTTCCCCAAGTTAAAAATATCCGTACATCAGACATAGTTGAGTTCGACGTAGTTGACGTTTTAGAACAAACTACTTTTAGGTATGCGTTATATGTTTCACCGTGTATACTTAACTACCTTGTTAATACTTATTCAAGGATTTTTTATACACTTTTACAGCCCTGTAGATGTTAAATAATGGGTCTAATACTTATGATTTAAGGCGTGGTAGGTACTCTACAACCGAGGTTTATAAACGCGATTTCCCACGAAATAAAAAGAAGTGTACGAGATGTTTTGTTAACACGCAATCATTATCATTACTTCAAGGCACTTGCTGAATAGGTAGGTAGTGAGAACAACGACCCCACTATCACATAATAATGTGATTAAATTGAGTAATGTAAAGTAAAAGTTGAGTGAAGGAATAAAAGAAAATATACTTCTATTTTGAGGTAATGCTTATAAAACATCAAAACGGTATGTCTATAGAATTCAGCTCAAATTTTAAACTGAATGATATTAATGAAGATTTGCAGATATCCTAAATGTCAACAAACTCTACAACAAACTACTTAGGCATTACTTACATGATATAGGTATTTTCTCCTTTTATTTTTCAACTAGCCGTAACCCACGGCTTCGCATGCGTTTCTATTGTAATTTGACATAGGTAGGCAGGACTTTTTTGTATAGCAATATTCCAAGACTGAAGAGACACCTCCATTTTAATCTTTTAGATTTTCTTTTAAATCCGTTCAGCTGTGTTAATATGGAGAAATAAAATCAACTATCCCACATTCATTTTGCATTTCCCGCACTAAAATGTAGTTTTAAACATTCTCTGAAAATTCTTTCATTTTCCAGAGATAATAAAATCGTTTCCAACTTTCTGGATATTAACACGGACAATCAAACATTTTTTTTTAATTGCGCCCATATACACTTAAAATATCTTCTTCTTCAAAATCACAAATCCCAAATCAATATTCTTGTGCGCTGTGAGGAGATCGTACCTGCGTTTATTTGACAAAGTAAGTTAAGTAGTCTACGTTTTATCGGTTTAACCAAGTCATCTTGGTTTTGCAAAAGTATGTATAAAGTCAACTTAAAAATGAGTAAATTTTTGTTGTAGAACAATTTCAACAGGTCCAGTCACCTGTGAAGAAGACGAGGAAAATCGAAGGATTGCCAGGCTTTTTTTTAGCCTAAATATGATTAATAGCTTTGAGCTTTAATGCAGGCCGGTAAAAATATGCATATTGGAGTGATTTTATATACTATTAACACGGACAATATCCGAATATTTTAGTGTGTGAACAGTTACCTATTTATATTACTATTTTACGACTTAAGATACTTCAATACTATCTGTCATTCTATATCATCACGTCAGATACCTTGTAGGATAGGCAGAGAGTACAGATTTCCAACAGGTTCTTTTCTTACAGACCTTTCTGGCTTTCTCCACTCTCATACGTTACGGAGACTATTGACTTGCCCTTCTGATAATACACGTTCTTTTTGGTTATGGTAAGATAATCTAGGTCTTCCCCAATATCAATGTTCTTCCACTTGGTCATTTGATATCGGTGTTGTTTCTTTCAAATTAAGTTTCTTTATAATCCGTTAGGGCAATACAGAAGGAGAGGGCGCTGTTGTCCCGCTGTCAACATCGTCTCTGTATTTATATTGAAATAAAATTATAAATAAAGCTACCTAAACTGTTAAAATACACTCAAGTGCTGTTTAGTGGCCTAAAACAGTAAAAAAAGGTGAAGTACAGTGCAAACTATCAAACAGAAGTGAAACATCAAACAAAACTCTGACTCGTATACCAGTGACTATTTTTCATCAAAAAGTGAAGGTGTTGCAAAATAAATCACCAGTAACGCTAACAAAAAGATAAAACGCAAACAGATACTGTAAAATAGAACACCATTGTTGCCGAATGTTAGTAAATAACAAATACATAATCTAGAAAATAAATAACGGGCACGGCGCAGACGTATGAAAGCAAAGAAACGCCACCTGTCATTCGGTAGAAATAACATTCAACATTCAAATTTAGCGAGTAAGATCAATAGAGGGCTCCACGTGTATAAAAACATTGGTATCTTTAAAACTAAGTTACTGTTTGTGAGGAAATAAACATGGAAGAAATAATGACAACACTTCACTTGATTCGGAAAGAGTTAAATGAACAAAAAACTATTATTAAAGAGAGCAGCGCTAAGATAACAGAAAGAGTAACGGAGAACATAAATAAAATATTAGACGATAAATTGGTTTTGTGGGAGGAAAAATATGAAAAACTCAAAGAAAAAATAGAA
Organism: Phalera bucephala; assembly: GCA_905147815.2. Classification (NCBI taxonomy): domain Eukaryota; kingdom Metazoa; phylum Arthropoda; class Insecta; order Lepidoptera; family Notodontidae; genus Phalera; species Phalera bucephala. Next base: position 24,633,410 of record LR990613.1, on the reverse strand, counting down.
AAACAAGAAAAAAGATTAGATTTTTTAGAAAAACAGGCGAGAAACAGAAATTTGGTAATTTTTGTGATCAATGAACAAGAAAAATCTTATTTAGAACTTGAAACAAATACTATCAACTTTATATTTCAATACCTTCAAACAAACTTAGACCAAAAAGAAATTCAAGAAATCAAGAGAGTAGGAAAAAAAACGGATAATCCCTGTCCAATAATTATGACATTTACTACACTTGGAAGAAAAATAGGAGTGTTCAAACAAAAACGATTATTAAAGGACACAAACTATTATATAAAAGAAGATTATCCCCGACATGTGCTAGAAAAAAGGAAACAACTGCAAGAACAAGTAAAAATAGGAAAAGAAAAGGGAAATCAAGCTATAATTAAATATGATAGACTGATAATTTTAAAAAAATCACCAACAATTCAGAGAACAAAAAAAGATCTCTCTGTACGCCCCCCCAAGAAAGTCGGAATAATCGAGGAGAAAGAAGCCATAGAAGTCAGGCTCATAAGAAAAATAAAACTACATCATTTTACACCATGCCCCAAAAACCGTCAAATGTGCCCGAACCTGGGCCAGTAACGCCAGGAATTCTTAATTTTCTGGTTCAAAAAAATCCCAATAGCCAGCCAGAACAACATAAAAGCTCACTTCAGTTACTTTCATAGTGTCATGTCTTACGGTATATTATTGTGGGGTAGGGCAGCTGACATTGACTCTATTTTTATCTTACAAAAAAGGGCTATTAGGGCCATCTATAACTTAGGTAGTCGCGACTCTTTGAGAGAATTGTTTAAAGAAGCCAATATTATGACGGTCCCGTGTCAGTATATTTATGAAAACATAATGTAAACACGGAAAAATTTAGATCTATTTAATCAGCTAGGTGATAGGCATTGCTATAACACGCGACATAGAAATAAACTGGATCAACCGCAATTTCGTCTGTCTAAAATTCACACGTCTTTCATGGGGTACTGTGTTAGATTTTATAATAAAATTCCACTTGACGTCACTCAACTTAGTGAAAATAAATTCAAATCCTGTATTAAACGTACGCTCTGCAAGCGAGCTTACTATACTTTTGATATTTTTTTAAAGATAAAAATGCTTGGATAGGTGATGTTCCAGCTCCACCAGAATGTGGATAACATGTTCAGCTATTATTATTTATTATTCCCTCTCTTCCTTCTAGTAGTTAAATAAAATTTATCATTTTTCTTCCTCATTTCTTTGTCTGTGGGTGAGAGAACCATGTAGCCATTCACATGAATAGTTTAACTTGGTTAATTTAATTTAGACTCACCTGATACTACATTGTTCTACCATACCCCACAACAAAATGTAGATGGAGAGATTGTAAAAATATTATTTTAAAAGAGTAACCGTGGAGTTTCTTGCCCTTCTTCTCCACAGGAATGACATTCCGAAGTGGTGGTAGAGTCTTTGTTACTATTTTGACGATTCATAAATACTGTAATGGTTTACATGAATAAAAAATATTCTGATTCTGATTCTGCTCTAACAATTAGCAATCAACGACCCCTCTCAAAAAAAGGATAAGAAAACAAAGCAACAAAACAGAATATCTTCCAAGCCGGCTGGTCACCGTGGAAGAATATGACCATCACCCTCCAAAGAACACAAAACTAAGATGCTTAACAAATAAATTCTACATAGCGACATACAATGTCAGAACGCTTTACTCGTATGAGCGACTAATTGAACTGATGGAGGCCTTACAAGGAGTAAAATACGACATCATTGGGTTGTCTGAAGTAAGACGATTAGGAAACAAGATAGAACAAGTACATCAAATTAGATTACAAGAACCATAAAATAAAAATTATAGAGAAACATCTTGAACAGGAAGGGAGCCTAAAACAAGCTTACAAAAAACTTCGAACAAACAAAACCTGGATCGTAGGTTTGCAACAAGCAGGAACAACATCATACAATCGTATCGATATTATGAATATCGCCACAAACTTTTATAGAGACTTGTATAGTGCTGACCATCAGGAAGAAAAGACTTTCCTAAAAGAGCTGGAGGACAATACTTACAAGAAACAAGAAAATGAGATAAAGTGCATTGACAAAATAGAAATTATACAAGCGATAAAGAAACTCAAGTCCGATAAAAGCCCAGGCTCAGATAAAGTACCAAACGAAGCTATAAAGATAGGGTGCGAAATACTAGCTACACCATTAGAACGCCTATTTAATATGATTTTAAAGACTGCAAACACACTATCACTGTGGTCAGAATCTAATATAATTTTACTTTATAAAAAAGGGAATCCGAATGATATTCGTAACTACAGACCAATAAGCCTCTTACAAACGATATACAAACTCTTTTCTACAATCATAGAACAGAGAATAAGTAAAACATTGGAGAAAAACCAACCTGTCGAGCAGGCTGGTTTTCGAAAAGGATTCTCAACGATTGATGATATACACTCTCTAGAACTACTCATAGAAAAATTACCAGGAAAGACAGAGACCGCTTTACATCGCTTTTATTGATTACAAAAAAGCGTTTGATTCTATATCACACTAAAGTATCTGGGAATCCCTAAAAGCACACAAAGTAGAGAAAGAATACATACAAGTATTAAAAACCATCTACAGAAATAGCACAAGTAGAGTCAAATTGGAAACGATAGGCCCAAGTTTTTCTATTAATAGAGGCGTAAGACAGGGTGACCCTCTGTCCCCAAAAATTTTCATTGTAGTATTGGAATCTATTATGGACAAAATAAATTGGAAAAGAAGTGGTCTGAACATAAAAGGAAAATATCTGAGCCACCTAAGATTTGCAGACGATCTAGTGTTACTATCAGAAACATGCTGTGGCCTACAATACATGATTAAAACACTTCATGTGGCTAGCAAACAAGTAGACTTAGAGATGAACCTCACAAAAACAAAAACCATGACAAATAGTTACTAAAAACTTATTAAAGTGAATAATGAACCATTACAATATGTGGAAAAGTATATCTATCTAGGAAAACAAATAAGTTTTGACCAAAAGAGCAATGAGTTAGAGGTAAGCCGAAGATCAAAAAATGCCTGGATTAAGTACTGGAACTTAAAAGATATATTTAAAGGTAACATGTCAATAAAGATAAAAAAGAAAATAATGGACTCATGTATTCTGCCCTCTCTAACGTATGGTTGTCAAACGTGGAAATTCACAGAAAAGATTAAGAACAAAATTTTTACTTGTCAAAGAGGAATTGAGCGAAGTATGTTGAAAATTAAAAAAGTACATAAAGTTCGCCATACAAAAATTATAAATTACACTAAACAACGTGTATGAACAATTCCCAGTGATTGCTTTTAACTACTACATAGTTTTTCATGAGGAGACGAACCTGAGTCCAATATCCATTCATGTACATAGTATACGTTGTAACATTGCAGTTCGGGACAAACAGTAATAAAGTTTTGCGGTTTATCCCGCGACAATCTAGTAGCTTAAGTTGTTTTGGAACAATGAATTAATTATCATAATCGACTCTTTTTTTTTCTTTCCTCAGAAAATGTTAGATTTTTCGAAAACATGAGTATAAAGACAGCCCACAACTATCCAAAATTTCATTGAAATCCATCTAACAGGTTTGGAGTAGTGTCTTTTTAGAAATTCAATGATTTTTGTATTTTCTGAAAAAACCCCGTTTGATTTTCCGGTATAAATACTATTCAACATGTCATTCATTATTTTAAAATAGTTTCATCAAAATCCGCTTGGTAGTTTTTGCGTGATGATGGTTCATACCCTAGGACAGATAGACAGACAGACAAAAAAGACATGAAATCCAAAAATTGTAGAATTGGCTTCTACATCAATAGAATGATATCGGTAGGTTGTTATTTCCAAAAATATACACAGACATGACTTTCTTACAGTTTTATTATATGTAGTGTGTAGAGATATAGATGCTTTACTTTTCTACAAATTGTGAGATTTCTTGAAAACATAAATATTAACTATTGTCTGTCATATGAAATATCTCCATGCTAAGTTTCACTGACATCTGAAGAGTAGTTTTGGAACAATGTAAATCAAAATAGACTTTTTTCTCTTTCCTCAAAAACTGTAAAGTTTGTCGAAAATATAAGTATACAGAGCTGTGACCTTTTGTACAGGTTACAATTACACAAATTTTCATTGAAATCCATCAAACAGATTATGCATAAAGTGTCTTTTTAGAAATTAAATGTTTTGCTTATTTTTGTCTTATCTGGAAAAACCTTTGCATTTGCCGGGATGAATACTATACAAAACGTTAGCAAATATTTTAGGATATCCGCGTGCCAAGTTTCATCAAAATCTTCCTTGTAGTTTTTGCGTGATGCCGATTCATAACCTCCGACAAAAAGACAGACGGACAGACAGACAGACAAACGGACACGAAAGCCACAAATTGTAGAATTCAGTTTTGGCTTCTGCATCAATAGTATGATACCCCTGGGTTGTTATTTCCTAAAAATATTCCATGTACAGACACGACTTCCTTACAGTTTTATTATATGTATAGATTTTCAAAGCTTATTCACACAGAGACTTTTTCGATACTTTAAACGCCTCCTACAAATGAGAACACATTGTATGGTGTTGTAACAACAGTATTTTGCTATTGTCACATGCGGCCATTCAAATGTTAGAGCACTTCCGTATTGTCACATCAATCACATCTTTTCCTTTTCGCTTTGGTGGAATCCGGTTTCCTTGTCAGTACAACTGTATTGTATTGACAATAAACATTTATGGGCATGTAAATTATTTACACTGAATGAGCAGCATTAAACTGAATGAGCAGATGTTATTCGTAATTATACTAAGTTATTTAATAGAAGTTGGGTTGAGACGATCGCTTGCTTAGTTGTTCCAGAGAAGGCTACTTGGCTTATTGTATCGAGTCTTATCGGATGGTGACCATTGATTTATTATGATCAACATACTAGAATAGACACCTTAACTATTATTTTTTGTACATGCGTTAGAGTAGATACAGCACGAATACACTACAGCTTGTCAGGGCCCCAAGTCCGTTATTCCAATTTTAATAAAATTGGCATCATAATTGTCAGTTTTGACAATTTTTATCTACTAATTCAATGCTAAGGCAATAGGCTCGCCCTCTATTACATGGGACCTAACATCGTCGGCGAAAAGTGGGTATACTCAGTAGACTTCTGCCACCCCCACTTTGAATATAGGCTTGACTGTGTCTTAATTCAATGCTTTCTGATTCTTATGGTATCCATCATTAATTCTTATGGTTTTCTATAATCGTAGGTACCAGTTTAAAGGATCGCCGACTATTGAGACAATTTAAATTAAACGATTTTTGTAGAATGTCATAATTACAAAACACGTACAAAATATTAGATTTAAGTGCTAAGTTTTATTAAAAAAAATGGATTCATGTGCACCGAGATACTGATTAATGACAACTTGGAAAGCGTAAGATTGTTATCAATGAGAGCCCCCGCTCACCCCGCGTGGCCCGCATCATCAAGTTGCGCACCATTTATTGCTGAAAATAGCTTCTCTAGTAAGTAGTATTTATTTAGTTATTTTGGGACCTGCAACATGACAAATATTATGTAACATTATATTGGTGTACAGACATGTTAACATACTATATTAAATGTGTGTGTATGTGTGACTGATCTACGCTGTTGGCCGCGGGGTCTTTGCAGCTTCACCGGACATGAATCAGAATCAGAATATTTTTTATTCATGTAAACCATTACAGTATTTATGAATCGTCAGAAAAGTAACAAAGACCCTACCGACACTTCGGAATGTCATTACTGTGGAGAAGAAGGGCAATAAACCCCACGGTTACTCTTTAAAAAAAAAAAATACAAACTTTTTCATCTACATTTTGTTGTGGGGTATGGGAGAACTATGTAGGTTGGTCATCAGGTGAGTCTAACTTAAAAAAGCGAATAATACTATTTATGAGAATGGCTACATGGTTCCCTCATTTACAAAAAAAAAGTACACAAAAAAATTACACACACCGTCACGCCTATATTCCCCAGACGGGGTGGCAGAGGTGTACTGAGTACACCCACGTTTCGCCGACGATGTTAGGTCCCATGTAATAGGGGGCGAGCCTATTGCCATATACCGGGCACTCCGGACTCACACTGGAAACTTTTCGTTTTGAAAAACCACATTGGCCGACCTAGGATTTGAACCCAGGATTTCGTGATCACAAAGCGATGCGCTTTGCCACCAGACCAACGAGAAAATTACAGTATGTTAAATTAATTGATGGAAGAGAGGGAATGTTAACTTACAACAGTTAAATAGGTTGTCATGACTCAAGTGGAGCTGAAATAGCATTTATCCAAGCATTTTTATCTTTTAAATAATCTTCTATTAAATAATAAGCTTGCTTACAAAGTGTTCGTTTTACACAAGCTTTGAACTTATTTTCACTCAGTTTAGTGACGTCAATTGGAATTTTGTTATAAAATCTAACACAGTGCCCCATGAAAGACGTGTGAATTTTTTACCGACGAAGCTGCGGTTGATCTAATTTATTTCTATGTCGTGTGTTATAGCAATGCCTATCACCTAGCTGATTAAAAAGATCTGATTTTTTTCTAGTATACATAATGTTTCCATAAATATATTGACATGGGATCGTCATGATATTAGCTGCTTTGAACAGTTCTCTTAAAGAGTCGCGACTACTCAAGTTATAGATGGCCCTAATAGCCCTTTAATGCAAGATAAAAACAGCCTCAATGTCCGCTGCCCTACCCCACAATAATATACCGTAAGACATACACTATGAAAGTAGCTAAAATAGACTATCCTCGCGGTGTCCACATCAGTCAAGTGTCTGATCTTCCTTACGGAATAGGCAGCGGAGCTAAGCTGTTTACCTAAATTCTCAATATGAGGACCCCATTGTAACTTGGAGTCAAGCGTAATCCCTAAAAAAGATGTATCATTGATGAACTCAAGTTTCACATTGTTCTGTATCTGTATCCAAAAGAAGAGGTGTAAGGGTATCGGGAGGGTCGGTGAGAATATACTGCGGACGTCGTTAGCGGCTGGTTAGGGCAGGAGGGGTATTAGGTTCGTAGTCCACCTTGCCGGTGCAGAACACCATGGCGAGACACCGAGAATATGCCCTCCCCCGCAATGACTACCTAAGCCGAGGCCGTTCCTCTTTGAGGCGCCCTTGAGCCGCCCTTGAGCTAGTTGCACCCTTGCCCTTCTGGCTCGAGCGTACTGGTTGCACGCTCGCCCTCTTGTCAGGTGAACAATAAAAGCAGAAAGATACTCCACTCGAGTATCTTTCGACCACGAACTAGAAAGCGTAGTGGCAGGCCTCCCACAAAATGACATGGTGAAGGTTGCGAGTAAAAGCTGGATGTGCACAGCTCAAACCCGGGCGTTGTGGTTTTTGTCCTGCAATGGGCGTCTTTCGGCCAATAAAGAGGTACTTACTTCATAACCAAAGACTTCCATTACAATAAACAATACTTAAGTCAATTTATAATATTCGCATGAATAGCAGACCGCCTCAAACTCGAACACTCGAAGCTCAGTAGGCAGACCACTCCGACCGAGCTGTCACGAAGCAAATACAAAGTTACATGCAGTGTGGAACTTACACAACTTGATTTATACGTACTCGGATTGTCTTGATGAAATATTTCATCCTACTTACGTACCTACTACTTATTGTTCAGTTGAATTATCTGAGAATGTTGCCCTCAGCATATGACCACGTTTATAAAAAATAAGGACGACGTTGCGATAAATTCTAAATAGTGGCGAAATAAATAGGTGCTCGTTACAGGTGATACTTAATATAAATATCACCTGTAACGAGCGTCCTTTTTTGGAGCAACATGATAGACTAACGAAAAAGTTGCAGATTTAATAACGTATGTAATCTACTAGCCCAGAGAATGCCTACCTATATTATTTACCTTTCATTATTTCAGTAGTACCTACTGCCATAGACTAAATGAATTTTGGAGCAGAGCCCCGTTGAAGGAGGACATTATAGTCGTTTTCACGAGTTGTTCACGAGCCATTGATGAGGTGACGTTTGAAATTTGACGTTTCTAGAAATGTGATGTGAGTAAAATTGAGTGAAATAGAATCGATTGAATATCGTATCGAGAAAATTTATACCAAAGAGTGAATTAATATTGTTAACAATAATTTGGGAACAAAAAGTGAACAATGTAAAATACTTTAATTATTTATTTACGCGTCAAGTTATTGGTCAAAAAATTATCTGACAAATTACTTGATTCGTCGACCACACGAATTATTATTTTAAAAATCTATGATATTCTATTTTAATATGTCAAGATAACGAATGCACGTTTATTCGGTTTATTTATAAATTTTTTGACAATGAGTACACTAAATCTTTCAGTCAGATACATAGAATAATATATTCTTTGATCGATATTGGTTACATTTTAAAAACAATATATCGATTAAGACGATTTCACAATGTCGGGCCTTAAAACGCAAAGCGTTCCAATCGTACATAATTGAGTATTAGGGTTTTATTAAGTTGGAAGGTTTTTTTTTAAATAATTACGTAAATTTATGAACAGTATATAATTTAAACGAAAACTGAATGCATTTTTATATTCTTGTTCATTTTTTGGATTCTTTATTTTAAATAGATATTCTTAAATACAATATGCGTCAAATGGAATATGATCAATTTTAACTGTACCCATGTCTCATTAAAAAGACTATTGTATTTGAGTATGTCATAAGTTTTAAATTTTCTCGTCAATACGCCTAGTTTATAAACACCATGCACCCTTAATATGCTAACCTGAAATTTTGGTGGTAAAGAGTTCCCTAAACGGAAATTGCGAGGGTTCCAAGAAATACGTAATCAAAGGGCTTGTCGTAATCTCTTTAGCAGTATTATTGTAATCTTACTTTGCTATAAAGAAGAGATGAGGATATACGCAGTTTATAGCCTCATATTCTTCTCACGGCAAGTTCATCTTTTTACAATCTTACTTAGTCTACAGTCTACAGTCATTATAGTCAGTGGTTTTAGGTATTGAACTAAAGGTAAACCTTAAAATCTATTAAATATTTTATGTAGTTTCAAAACAAACTAAATGACAAATTTTTGGGAAAAGGATAACCTTGTTGTCTGTCTGTCTGACGGTTAAAACCCCTTTTGTCAGAAATATATGTTTCTAGGTATCAATATGAATTTTTTGTCAAATATTATGTCCCTTGGTAATGTAAAAATTTGAAGCTGTTTACTCAATTCGATCAAAAGTGAATTTTCGTAATGTAGGTACATAGTCAAAACACAATTACCTATCAGAGTTCGTGCGACATAACCATTGTTAACCAGTGATATGTGTTTGTCATTATAGAAGCAATTTATTTTTTAAAATACTATAAAATGACCAATAATAAAGAGCGTAATAGGCATGTTGTCAAAATAGATTTTTACGAATACAATACTCGATCGATTTAAACTGACGGACGATTTAGCGCAGTGATTAAGAGCTTAAGCCGCCTATTAGACACAGTTGTGTCTAATAGTCGCGGGTTCGATTCCCGCATGGTACAAATCTTTGTGTGAACCACAATTATTTTTCCGTTCTGGGTATTTGTGTATGTGTATTTTCTTGTTGGTAAACGCACCTACGACACAGGAATAAATCCCAGCGAAACATAAATTTAGCGACATAACTGGCCGAAACCGAAACTGAAAGTTCGGTCGGACACTAGATATGGACATTCTAACTCACTCAACAAAACCTACAGGGTACTTTTCCTTGACCTAGATTTAGCAAGAAGTTTCATAGTACACTCAAAGGAAAAAACCTAAAAATTATTAATGTGTAAATATATACACATAAATACTCACTCGAATTAGATGAAAAATTAAAATAGCCACATGTAGCGGAACTTTTACGGAACCTTCAGAGCTCGAGTCCCACTCACACTTGTCCGGTTATTCAATAGTAAAATAGGGACGTATCGTATCCTTCAAAAATATGTTAATTCGTGATGAAAATGATCCTTCAAAAAGGTACCTACAACATATTCAACCTGAAGGTCGCAGGAACATGACCTGGATGCGTACAGCACAAAGCCGGTTCAGACCCCAGCGATCTTTGGGGGAGCTCTTTGTCCGGCAGTGGTCGTCTTTCGGCTGATATTGATGATATTTTAAAACGACAAAGTGGTATTAAACAAATTTTTTATTTTTTTATATAAAGTTACGTACAGGCTCTAGATAGTATCTCACGAGACCCCTATATTGAACCCCCTTGTTTCACCTACCTACCTACAACAGAAATCGTAATAATAAAAAGATCGTAATATTGAAGCACTAGAAGTTAAATAATGCACGATTTTGTTCTAAACCACTGTCACCGCTTAGTCATACATGCACAATTTCAAAATAATAGACACAGACTCACATACACTCACAATATTACTGTCATCATCATCGTACTGTCAGTAATGCGACCCACGGTTAAAATGTTATGTCAGAGTTCGGGCACCTCCCAAGGTAACATCACCATAGCCTACCCCTCGACTGTAGTACAGGGCTTCAAAGAGCAACAGCTGGTGTGGTCCTCCATCAACCGAATCAGAGCGGGAATCGCAAAGTGTAATTATCATCTGCATAAGCGGGGCATCAATGATTCTCCTTGTTGTGACTGTGGAGACTCAGTGCAGACTATTCAGCACATCGTGGAGGACTGCCAGTTTAGGAAATTTAGCAGTGGGGTCGAGGGGCTTCACCAACTGACACCGGAGGCTAAATAATGGCTCCTCCACTGACATTATTCCTGTAAAAAATATGTTCCAATGAATAACTTTATAAGTACAGTTACAGGTTTTGGAAGACTTTCATACCAATTTTAGCCACTGTATCAGATACTGGCCCACGCAGTCATGAAACATTTTGTGATAATTTTCTTACGTATGTACGACAAGTTTACCCAACTTGTAGTGTTTTATAATACTATTTCTATGCACCTACCTACCAGAGGCTTTCGGGATCGACTTGGCTCGAAACACTACTTGGTTTGCCAGTGCCACTCAACCACCAAGTTAAGCTCGAAAGTCGGAGATAATTAAACCCATTGAGACATGTTATACGACCTCGCGATTCATGATATTGGAGTAGGAAGTTAGCGCGGGGTAGGTAACTTCAGACTAATTAGAAATGTGATAGGAAAGTGGGTAATTCATTTATTCTCATTAACCATGATATACCAAGGCGCTCGTAGCGCTGTGCGACCGCGGTGTTCATACCGATCACTAAGGTTAAGCAGCGTTCGACTCGGTTGGCCTGAAATGGGTGACCGTTGTGGCATTTTCATATTCGAGCGTCTCTGTGCTTTGGAAAGCACGTTAAGCCGTTGGTCCCGGTTACCACTTAATGTGGTAGTCGCTATGCCGAGTTAAAGGCGGCTTGATAAGTTCCAACAGCAGATGGCCACAAACCTGCCTCCACCAATCCGCACTGGGTCCGCGTGGTGGAGTATGACCTAATCTCTCTCAACTCGATTTGTGAGAGAAGGCCTTTGCCCAGCAGTGGGCAGTGTAGGCTGATATTATTAACCATGATATATGCCCAATTCTTGAGCGCTGTGTTTTTTGCTTTAAATCTATTATTCTAGAGAGTAAGTAATGTTTAAAACATCATAATTTAAGATGTTTCTTTATCTAACATTGTTTAAATATATTGTTGCCTCGTGAATGTAATATGTACTTATACTTAGATATCTTATTGGATATAACGAACGTGAGATAGGTATATTTATTGCAGAATTAGTTTGCCTCATTTCCTTCTTGTTCTTCACTCCTTAAATTATTCATCTATTTTATATAAGGCACAACAAAATAGCTTTTAAATAAATTCCATCGATAACTGTGCGTTTATTTAAGTCCAAACATTCCCAACCAATAAACTGAAATTCAGCTCGAACAATATCGTAATAATGAGTAATTTAATTGAAATTCTCATTGTTATTCAGACTACCAAAACTAAATTAAGTGAAGTTGTCTCAGCTAGTCGCTGCGTCTAAGTCTAGTCCGATAAGTGCAGCACGACTAGTTACATCTTAGTTTTCAACACGTTCTAAAATTAACACTACAGTCCTTGGAATGCAAATAAATGTAACACACACTAAGTCATAAACCCCTTAATGTGTCTTGAAATGTCTTGAGATCGGATTTTGACTGTTTGTCGACATTATTTCTCCGCTACATTAATTATGAGGTGACCAGAAATAATCGTATTACCATGAGTATCGTATTAAGTGTATCGAACGGTCGTAAATAATAAAAAAATAACAAAGATGGACTGGTTGGAGTTAGTTTTACTTACTTCTAACTGTTACAGCTGTGCACGCGTTTCTTTTGTAATATTTTTTTTATTCTGATGTATAAGCTACATTACTGTAAAGTTTTAGCGTGAAAGAAAACAAACATTCACACGGTGTAGTGCCACAAGGATTTTTTGGCCCATAGATGACATTAACAGGACTTTGGTGTGAAATTATGAAATTAAACAAAGAACCTGGGTGAATTTCATAGCAAACGGCAACACTGCGACTGTATTTAAGTGACGTTTCACTTGATGACAGCGTTAGTTCTGATTTTGGCCGCGGGCCAAAAGTATAGCAACGACTATAGTATAGCAACTTTACTAAGTATTGTTTAAATTATATATTTTTTCGAATACCTAGCACTTTTATTAAAAAAGTCCATGAGTCAAAAAGGACATTTCAGATCTCTACCTGCTGAGTTTATCGGTTTGAATTAATATGTTTTATATAACCCAATATATAATTTTATGCATGTGTCACTATTTCAGTGCAAGTGCGGTTTATCACAATCTTTCCCTAGTTTACTATCGCGCTACCTAGATGTATCATAAATTAACAGCCCCACAATTATCAGGTGAAATATTAGACTTCATTGAATTAAAGTAGATACAGCCACATAATACACCTACAGGTTGGGCTTAACAAACTTGAGCGACTTCAAAATGTCTGTATAAGGTTCATATTTGGTTTACGCAAATATGACCATGTTTCAGAATTTCGCTCAAAGCTCAAGTGGTTACCAATTCGCCTTGGCCGGAATGCTTATATGTTATTTCTTCTATACAGTATCCTGTTTAATTCGTCAACTCCCTCTTACCTCAAAGAAAGATTTGAATTCCTTCACGAGACACATTTGAGGTCCCTAAGGTCGTCGGAGAATCTAAAGCTGAAAACGCCAATGCATTCCACAAATTTCTTTGATAAATCCTTCACAGTTCAAGCTATCCGCTTGTGGAATGCATTGCCTGTATCAGTTAGACGTGCACAGTCGTCAGCTTCCTTCAAAAAGAAGGTCAAAGACCACTATCTTTTTACTTGCTGACAAAATAAGATGCATCATAGTCAGTCCCTTTTTGTTATACTTTTCTGTAAGTATGTATGTAGTTAAATATGTTTTGTACTTATTTACGTTTATATGTATTTATTTATCTTTTATACATATTTAAATACTTGTATACAATGATAGCGTACGCCACCAACTGCCCTGATTACTTTTTTTTTCTAGTAATTTGTATTTGACCAGGTTGTCTGGAAGAAATTGCTCTTAGCAGTAAGACCGCCTATTGTATCAGTGTCTTATTTTACATGTTGTTTTATAATTTTGTTGGTGTACAATAAAGAGTATTGTATTGTATTGTATTGTGTGTACCTTTGTAGGAATAATAATAGACCTTTGAATTTTGAACTGATTTACGTTAATTAAGTTACGACGATTAAGACAAGACCTTCTGAATTTTGATTCGGATTATGATTTGAGTTTTTTCGGATCAACGAAGAGGCGATCTGTAATCTATAAGTATTAACATTTATTTTTAATTTGTTTTTTTAATTTATTTAATTGCGCAGTACACATTATAATCAAAAATATACAACTTAACATATTATTTATGAGATCTAGATTATAACGTAAATTTATGTGCAAAATCATAACAACACACTAAAAAAAAAACACAACTTGTAACTGTATAAGGTGTGTAGAAAAAAAGAAGTTAAGATTACAATAAGGACAAATAATGGGTAGTGTTTGGTACCTTTAAGAACATAACTTTTGTAGTCTTACATAAAAAAATAAAAGATTTGATAATTCTAATATTTGAGTTACTTTGTATTAACAGGATCTGGGCTGACTTGAAGGGTATTTTTCAATTGTTTTAGAAAAATACTTAAACTAGGATGAAAAATGTCGATAACTATGTTATATTTAGCCAAATCATTATATTGACGAGCCATTCTCGTAAGTGGATTGAAGTAGGAAATGTTATTTTTATAAACTTGTAAAGAGAATAAATTAGTCTGATTAGACCTTCTGGCACTAAATTTAGTATTAAACGCTATTTGTGATAACAGTTCGGAACAATCAATAAAAGAGTGAATAACTTTATAAAAATATGCTAAATCAATATATATTCTTCTAGTTTCTAAGGATTGAATATTATACTTTGTTAGTCTATCTACATAATGCTGATCTGATCGACCTGGTTGTTGACGATAACTTAATATTCTGAGACATTTTTTCTGAACTTGTTCAACCGTGTCTATGTGAACCTTGTAATTAGGAGACCATATAGGACTGCCATACTCTAAAATACTTCTCACTAAGGCAAAGTAAAGATACAATAGACTATATAGATAAGATACAATAGTTTCTTGAAACCTTTCGTAGTTCTAAAAACAAAGCCCAGAAGTTGATTAGCTCGAAATGTGACGAGCTGGTAGTGTGGTCGAAATGATAATTTATCGTCAAATGAAATACCCAAATCCCTTGCAATGTATGATCGGCTAAGTGCTTGACCGTTGATGTGGTAATCATTTTCAATTTTATGACGCTTGTTTGTAAAAGATATTATAAAACATTTATTAATATTAAGCGACATATGATTGTTCTTGCACCATTCTGACAATGTATCTAAGTCTTTCAGCAGCATCAGACAGTCTTCAATTCTAGATATAGAATGAAATAATTTTAAATTATCTGCATATAGAAGGCAGCGGCAAGTTAAACGTTTAACTAAATCATTGATGAACATTACAAAAAATAGGGGTCCCAAATGTGACCCCTGTGGAACTCCAGATGTTGCCACAACAGGTAAAGATAAAAATCCTTTGAATGCTACCAATTGACTTCTGCTGTCAAGGTAAGAGCATATCCAGCGGTAAAGGCTGCCATGAATTCCATATGCTGCTAGTTTAAGACAAAGCAACCTGTGGTTGACTTTGTCAAAGGCTTTTGAGAAATCAGTGTAAATGGAATCAACTTGACCTCCGGCAGCAAATGTCTGACAAAGATAATTCTTGTATACTAATAAATTACTAATAGTCGACCTATTTCTAACGAAACCATGTTGTTTATCGGATATCATTGGTTTGAAGTGACTATAGAGATGGCCATACACAACAGACTCGAATAATTTTGCAAAACAAGATAAAATACTTATTGGCCGATAATTTTCGCAACGTGATTTGTCACCACTTTTATAAATCGGGATGATATGTGCAGTTTTCCATCGCTTAGGGAAAACGCTACTATTTAATGATTTATTAAAAATAATTTCTAATGGAATGGCTAACTCTCCACCGCAACGTTTAACAAATAAAGGTGGTAATCCATCAGGACCAGATCCTTTATTTTTATCCAACTGTTTAATTTTATTCAAAATGTCTTGGCTGTTAATTGAAATATTTGACAGTGTATTAATATTACAACCATCATTGGAGGCCAAGTGTCTGTGATCAACGGGATTGTGAGTAGACACATTTTCAAAAACAGAGTTTAAATAATCGGAAAAGAGTTCACATACTTCTTGACTGTGTGACGATGAGGTATTTCCATATGTCATCGTAAGTGGGGTCGAAACTTGTCCCCTTCTATTGTTGACGAAACTCCAAAAAGACCTTATGTTCGTTTGCAAGTTATCTTCAGTAGCCATTATAATTATTATAGCATTCTTCAGTAAGCTTTTTACACCTATTGCGTAGCATTGAGAAAGTGTCATAATCTCGAGGATTTTTGTATGTTTTGTGAAGCTTGTGATACTTATTTTTTTCTCTAATGCGCTTAATTAAAGGTTTACTATACCAAATAGGATAAGATGAACAATATGGTACAGTTGTTGGAGTGTGCTCGTGTATAATTTTGTAGAGTACATCATAAAAAGTATCAGTGCACACGTCAACATCAGAAGAGGACAACAAATCATGCCAATTTAAGGAGTTTAATTCTGTGTTTATATTGTCATAATTACATTTAAACCAGTTTAAATGTTTCGTTTTGCGATGTTTGAGGCCTTTTCTAACACTATATACAGACATATTCACTATAAGAGCAGGGTGATGTTTGTCTGAAATACTCAAAGCATGAGTTTCAATAACTGAAATAGTATCGACATTTGACAAAACCAAGTCCAGTAATCGACCATTAGCATTCTTGGCTATGTTTAACTGTTTTAAATTACAGAGAGATAGCAACTCAATTAATAGATTCAGTTTTTTACTAGGCAAAACATCTAACAGAGTCTCTTGAACCGAGGCGTCACAATAATTAAGATCGTAATCAGGTACATTAAAGTCACCTAATAAAATAAAATTATCGTGGGGAAAATCGTTCAGTATTAACTTTTGGCAATTATTATAAAATACTTCTAAACGATTAGTACTTATATCGGGAGGCAAATAACAAACATGCTAAACTTAAGTGGCAGTGGGCGGGGCACATCGCTCGTAGAACTGACAGCCGTTGGGGCAGAAAGGTTCTCGAATGGCGACCACGTACCGGAAGACGTGGAGTGGGTAGGCCCCCTACAAGATGGACCGATGACCTGGTGAAGGTCGCAGGTAGAAGTTGGATGCGTACAGCACAAAGCCGGTCGTTGTGGCGGTCTTTAGGGGAGGCCATTGTCCTGCAGTGGACGTCTTTCGGCTGAAGAAGAAGAAGAAGAAGAAATATCCTCCAAGTCAGTGTTCCATGATTCTTGACGAATAGCCTCAAAATTCTTCTTAAGGGCTATTAAGACACCACCACCTTCACGCTTGTGAGAGGTAGTGTCTTCACGGTCCCTTCTAAAAACATTATAACGGGCATCAACTATTTCACTATCGTAAACGCTTCTATTTAAATTTGTTTCCGTCAAACATACAATATCGTAACTTGAATTTAACAAGTTTAAGTAAAATTTGGATAATTTACTACGTATTATATTAACGTTTTGATAATACATATTAACCATAATATTAAATATGTAAATAAGATAAGTATAAATTGTCTCAATAACATTTAATAATACTAACGTTTATTCCCTGTTGTTTGAAACATCTTAACTATTTGCACAAAACCTTAGTTCACCGAACTCTAAGAATTCCAAGATACATACTCTCCGTCTAGTTTGGAGCTCACTGATAAATGTATCTTATTTTTTCCATTCTGTTCTAATTGGTTTCTGTGAAATCATTTACGGTGAAGAGCGGACCCCTAAGACGACTAAACAAAAAAACGAACTCAACACGAATCATTGAGATGTGAGTTTTATATCTTGACAAGTATTTTTCAAAATCAATTTTACACGGTCCATGCGTCGACCCCGCTTCAACAACTTTATCATCAGCCGAAAGACGTCGCTCCTGCAATCTTTGGAGGAGGCCTTGAAGGACCAAGGCCAAAGATCGCCACAACGACTGGTTTTGCTGTATGCTGTTCGCTTTTACTCGTGACGTTGCTCAGAGGGCTGAGCACGAACAGACTGACGTTATTGTGACGCCGAAAAAGCGCGCTATCACGTTAATCTATATTTTGAAAATTTGTTTTATGAAACGGATGGCATATTGACTCCTTACGTTACGCTAACGCCAATTGGTTCTTGCTAAGCCCTCAGATCATGGATTCATCTTGTAAGGGGCTTGCCTACTCCATTAGATTTAACATCTTTAACAGCTTCTTGAATTTATTTTCATTTTGCTGTAGGTACGTGACACGAAATAATGCTCATTTGACTTGAGTCGGTGTTAAGTTGTTAGGATGGGCGACGCTCATTATGTGTACCAATAACCTCCGACTATCTCTTCATCTTTTAACAAGTCATGCTGTATGTATCTCGGGTAGATCCATACAGTATGACTCGTTAAAAAAAAAACACAAGTGCGAGTAGGTAAGACTCGCGCTACAAGGGTTCCTTGAAAGTGGCACTAGAGATGTCGCTATTTATATTTTGATCGTCATCGTTTCAGCCTACACCCGTCTACTGCTTAACATAGGCCTCCCCAATCGCTCTCCAGCACCAGTTGCGTTGCCACCGTCCGATGCCACCTGCATCCAACAACTTCCTGCAATCTTCACAAATCGTCGGTCCATCTGGCAGGCGGCCGTCCCACGCTGCGCTTGCTAATACGTGGCCTCTACTCTAGAATCTTTCTGCATCAACGGCCGTCTGATCTTCCCGCTATGTAGCCCGTCCATTTCCACTTCACTTCTTCTACTAAACGCCAACCATCTCCTAAATCAAACTCTTTCCATAGCTCGCTGAGCGACTCTTACCTTTTTCTTGAAATCAGAATCGATCCTCGTAAGATTTTATTGAATTCGAGGAAAATATTTTCTATGTGATATAATTACAAATTAAAAATTTTGTAATGTTTTACTTTACTTGTACTGTAAAACCGTGCTTCTTGACAAATTTCATGATTCTAACACAACGGAAAGTAGGTACCTTAGGTTTTTATGATGCAATCAAAGCTTATAGCCATTTAAAGCTATAAGTTTTGATTGCATTGACTAAAAAGCATCTAATTTATACACTGTCAAGGGGTTGTAGGTTTTAGTATTAAACGTTTTATTTAAAGTTCAACGTTCATTTCAACATGATAACTCTACCCGTTCCTAAGAAAAATGATCATAACTATGGGCATACACACATGTACAACAAAGTGATCCTATATGGGTTTCGTTTTTATCTATTGAGGTACAGAGCCCTAAAACTAATGTAAAAGTATTGGATTGTTAAAACATATATCTGGAAAATAATACCTGTTTCATACATATTTCAACATGGCCTAATAAATAGAATTCACATACATTGGAATAATAGTTATAAATCGGATCAACTATATAGAGCTAACTAGAGTTTTAAATAATACAGATTTTAGTTCCTTATATAAAATAAATGATGCAAACAAGGCCGCGGAATTACTTCAAGATATATTGAAAAAGGTCATCCTAGAAAACTCTAAACAAATTAAAACGTCTAGACGCAAATGTATAATAAAGCCGTGGATAACGCCGGGAATATTGCGTTGTCTCAAAAACCGGGATAATCTGTATAAGAAACATAAAAAAGACCCAAATAACGATACTTTAAAAACTACATACAAAAGATATAGAAACTTTTGTTCAAACTTGGTAAAAAAGGTAAAAAGAGATTATGAAAAATTGCAGCTTCGAAGTGCCGGTACTAACAATAAACATCTCTGGAAAGTTATCAAAAAGGTAACTCATACTAACAAAGCAAAAGAAACCTCTTCTAAACTAATATGTAAAATGAACCCACAGCAGTCAATAAATAATGTAAACGAATATTTTGCTAACATAGGAAAAACTTTGGCGGAGAATATATCTAGCAATCCTTTACAACATCAACCACAAACAGGCGCGTCTCGGTCCCACTCATTTTACCTCATACCTACTAATGATCATGAAATTAAAGCGCTTATAACAGACTTAAAGGGTGACTGCGCTGTTGGAGTAGACATGATACCAGCAAATATCTTAAAAGAAAATATAAACGTTTTAACTCCACTCATAACTTATATCTGCAACTTGTCCCTTTCAACTGGAATATTTCCTGGATTATACAAAATATCTAGAATCGTCCCGATCCATAAGGGTGGGGACAGAGACTGTGTCACAAATTATAGACCTATTTCTATCCTCCCTACAATTTCAAAAGTCTTGGAGCGTGTCTTGAACAAAAGATTAACTAACTATCTTGAGGTTAATAATCTTTTATCGCCATCGCAATTTGGTTTTAGAGCGAAGAAGTCCACCTCTGATGCTGTTTCTGAACTGACTAACTTCATAGTTACAAATATTGACGATAAAAAGAAAACAGTCGCAATATTTTTGGACCTGGCTAAAGCCTTTGATACGGTCTCTGTTCCAATCCTTATAAAAAAACTGGAACGGTTTGGTATAAGAGACAACCAGTTGAAACTCTTTCAAGATTATCTAACTCAACGTAAACAATTTGTAAAAATAGACAATTTCATGAGCAACGAACGTTCAGTCCAGTATGGAGTTCCCCAAGGAAGTATACTGGGTTCAACCTTGTTCTTGGTTTATATAAACGAGTTGTGTCAATTAAAGTTACCTTATGCTAAAATTATTACATTTGCTGATGATACAGTCATACTATTTAGTGGTGATACATGGGAAGAAGTTTTCTTGAATGCTCAGTTGGGTTTTAATGTAGTGACGAAGTGGTTACGTGAAAATCTATTGACCCTTAACGTAGAAAAAACAAAATACATGACATTTTGTTTAAGGGGTGCGAATAATTTGGATAGTTCTCTTTATATTATATCGCATTCTTGTGCTAATCCTATTAATCCCACCTGTTCTTGCCCTAAGTTACAGAAGACTACGACCATTAAATACCTAGGCATCATGATCGATAGCAAACTAAACTTTCAAAACCATATAGATTTATTGACATCCAGAATTCGTAAACTTATTGCAATCTTCAAAAACCTTAGACATGTTGCTGGTAAGGACTTAATGAAAACAGTTTATTATGCGCTTTGCCAGTCACAGCTTACTTATTGTATTACTTCTTGGGGCGGAGCATCCAAGACGCATTTTATGAAGCTTGAAAGAGCCCAAAGAGCTCTTCTAAAAGTCAGTCTTTTTCTTCCATTTTACTATTCTACAACCGAGGTATATAAAAAATGGGAACTACTTACGGTTCGTCAGCTTTTTATTCTTAATACGATTGTCAAAAAGCATTCCCTGATAAAGTTCGAACCCGAAAAACTTAAACATGTTAGAAGAAAAGATAAAGTTTGTATTAAACCCACACTCAGAACCAGTTTTTCACGCCGCTTTTTTTGCTACCAAAGCAGTAACTTATATAATAAAATAAATAGGGTATTGTCGATTTATTCTCTTCCAAAAATAAAATGTAAATCGGTTGTTCAGAATTGGTTGAAAAAACTAGATTATAGTTTTACGGAAAGCCTGCTTAAGTAAAACATTTACTAATCCTAACATAAATTCGTATTCGTATAAAAGCATAATAATAATATAATAAATATATTAAACATAGACATATATTAAATTGAAAATTGAAATAATTTTATTAATAGTTGCTAAAACATTTTAAAATTTTTTTTTTATTTTTTTTTTGTACCATACACTAAACTACACGCTTAACACTGACACCACACATTCACTTACTCTTACGCACTCACACAAATATGGACGCATACATTGTCTTGAGGCATCCTAGGTTAGAAATTACTAATTATTCTACCTCCTTTATGTTTTATAATTATTTTTAATTACGGAATTTGTTATATTGTTGTAAATTTATTAATTTTTTTTTGTTATGGTCTTATGGGGTGAGGCCTGGTGATCTGTATTACAGGTATATTCCTACCTACTTCAGACACCAGCTCCTCACGTTATTCGAATTTTGTAGCATTACAATTCTAAAATTTGTATTTATTATGAGGAGAAATAAATGATTATTATTATTATTATTATAGTCCTATTCAAATAACGGTCTTCCATATCTCTTACAGACATGTCATATAACCCTACTGTTAGTACAAGTAGATTCTAAATAGAAAGAAAAATTCATCGCTTCTGTTGGGAATTGAACCCATGTAGTTTGCCATGCCGGAGCGAGCGCTATGACCACTAAGCTACCAAAAATAATTCCAAAATACTTTTCAGCACTCACATGACTTTAATGTCAACAAGGAATCTACTGACTTATAGAAACAGCGAACGAACGGTGTCGGTCAACAATAACACAGAGACGTTATAACATTTTGCTGTGTTATTATTTGCTAGTTGGGAAAATTTCGTGCGCCACACTTCAATAAATCTGTGAGTTGGCATCCGTGTAGAATACAGAAACAAGCTCCGGGAACCTCTCTAATAACTCTTGTTTCGTAATAACTTACACTGAATGGTCGTGTGCGATGTTTAAAACACGATACTCGGTCATCTACGCTTCCACTTAACAAGTTCGTTCGTGTGGAAGGAATAACCCATTATATATGTAGTCGGCATATGCTTAAAATTTCATTCAAACCCGTTAAACCATTCCCGTGGGATTAAGGAACGAGCATGTAAACTTTGTTATTGTGTAATGGATATTCCCGTTCTTTGAATCTGCTTATTTCCTCCTTAATGTACCTGCCAACTGAACCCAATATTTGCCGGTTAATATTAAATCATCTGACGCGTACCCTTTTAATTTGTTGCTGTGGTAAAATATTTAGGATTTGAAAATACATTACACTCATTACAAAGATGGTCTAAAAAATCGTGTCTGCTAAACAGCGACGTCGGTAGATCCGCGTAATAACTCCAAAATATTCTTTACAAAGTTCAGTGATTTTTAAATGATACCTGATCAAACAACATCAAAAACCACTGTTTGTTGTGTTGTGTTTTGACCCCATAAAATAGTCAAACCAAATCATTTCATTTTAGAATATCAATGTACCTACAGACAAAGCCTCTTTAAATTTTATAGTGGTAAATGAAATATCAAAATTTCGGTTCCTAATGCAGATTTGCTCACAATGGCCGTCCCGGGATCAAATCCCTACACAAAGCAAACCCTGTCTTACGCTTTACGGCCGGGATAACAGTAAGTACAAGATAATGATTTTCACTAGAAACACGCTCGTGCGTAATTAACTTTTACCCCTGTTTAAACCCAGCGAACTTGCACAGCTGTAAGCATGGAAGTGGGCATGAAATGGGGCAGGGGTGGTACCTAGGTGCTATTTTTATACTCGCCCGACCTGCAACTGAAATAAATTTTATGTCTATCCGTCTGTCTGTTTGTCTATCTTCCCGGTTCATATTTTATGATCAATTTTTCAAGCACATACCCCTTTTACATATGTAACTTCGATGACAGCAATTATATGGTACCATAGAGCTGGTCTGATGATAATGCCGGGAAATGGAACCACCTAACTACACAATATAACCCCGAAGTGTTTGGGCTCGTTGGATTTGTGTTGATGAGTACTGTAGACTCGGATAGAGTCCAGGGTCTGATGATGCAGCCGGAAGGTGGCCAACGAAACTACCCAACTACTCAACATAGCCTATCGTGTTTGGGCTCGCTGGGTCCGTCTTGACAAGTACCATAAACCTAGATTTTGAGCAGGTTCTGATGATGCAGCCGGAAGGAAGCCATAGGAACTCCTCAACTAAGCTAGTTATCTCCGATGTATTATCACTATAAAAGCTTGTTTCCAAAAAGATCTTTTTATGGTCACGGCGTGGGACTCGAAGTTTATTGAAAGAACATCCAAAAACATCCTAATTTAAATAGAGAAGATGGCTGGGTGCTTCCATCGACTTGGGATCCGGTAATTAATATAATCAAATCCAAAACCAAGCAAAACACTGCAAGGCCTCAAGACACCGTGAGCTCATTCTGCGTAGATCGGCCCTACAAAAACAATTAAGAAGGTTGAGGATACCCCGGAACAACTATGCCTTTTGGACGTCTAACGCCTTTCCACGACCATGGGTGCTACAAAGCACTCGAAACGTCAGGAACTTAAAAATAAAAAAAAATCGCGATTAAATCGAATAAATAGTTTAATCTAAATTAAAATTATTATTTTATTATTCGATTTTTTTGGGTGTGTGAGTGACAGGAGGAAGCAAAGGGCTTCGCCGAGATTCATACCGGCTAAAACCCCCACCGTACTCCAGCTCGTAGCTGTGACTGGGGCGGGTTACAGGAAAGCGTGATCAACCATCCGCGACCCGCCTGTGATCAGTATCAGAAATCCAACTTAACCAACTTTTTCGGTAACTACCGCTGTTTCTGTCACGAGACAACGGTACTGAAACACTCGGTGAATTGACCTTAGACTTGTTATAATTAACAACATTATTCATGATCACGAATTTTCATTCAGCCTAATGAAAACAGCTGGCTTTAGGTCAGCCGAATGGTTAAACGATTTGACCGTTAAAAAGTAGGAATTCAATTGTATTACTAAACTGGCTAGTCATTTACTGGGGTAGAAAATTTTACGAAACAATGGAAACAAATACATGTATATGTATATATTTTGAATAATCTAATCAAGTGAAATTAATTTTTACCATCACATAATTCTGTCATGGGACCGTTAATTAACCTAAATTCTGTTAATTAACGTGCCTTTTAATAATATATAGAATAAAATTCTCACGAGGCCTACGTTCTTGAGGGAATATTCTGAAAGCCACCATACTTTACGAAAAGGAGGCAGTGTGTCTTGAAACCCACTGGACCCTAAATATACAAGCCTACGCTTTAATCTTTATAAAAGGACTATGTAGGTAAGAGTTCCATACTTTATAGTATCACTATTAGCGTGAAAGGGAAGATCAGAGTGTTTGGAACACTTAGAGAAGTATACTTATTTTATCCGTGTTTTAGAATTTACATATGAAATGTTTTCAATTCACTAAAATTATATCAACATAGTAATGTTAGCCTATTTCCAACACAAGATGCTTGATTTTTATTCTTGTGTACTCACTACTTACGACATCCCCGACACGTAAGGGTCGCACGTTTCTTTTACCCGGTATCAAAAGCAATATAAGATATACGCGGTAGGTATCAGTTGTCTTTCACTTAGTCCAACCGTACGAAATATTTATTTAAAGTTATAAATAATAATATCACATAACTAATTAAAAGTCTGAAGGACAGGTCAAGAGAGACCGTAACCCACGAGCGTGTATGAAACGAACTATGAGAGTGGAGGAAGCCAGAGAGGTATGTAGGAAAGAACCTGTTGGAACTCAGTACACTCTGCCTACCCCGCAAGGGATCTGGCGTGATGATATAGAATAGAATAACTAATTACAATTACTTTTTTTAATAAACGTACAATAGAAACTTGATGAAAAAGTCAAAGTCAAAAAGTTATATCCCGAAATGAAGTTCAAGCCTTCTTTCGGTTTCTGTGCTTCTAAGATACGACGCAAACATGGACGTAATGAACAAGCGTTAATTTATTTTCCAACGCATTGACTGATTCATTACAATCGCGGACGTTATGACTGCTACACCATCGGCAAACATGGGCGAAATTTATATACTTACGTATACTTACTTACGTTATACTTACTTACTACTACGACAAAAAGCCGGAGTGTGTATCAAAAATCTTAAAAAACGACAATTAAGACATCGATAGTAATTCATTGTTCTGAAATGTGTTTAATGTAAATCCAATTCAATGTTATTCAAAAGATCTGTGGGTCTTTTTCATATTTCTTTTAATCCTGGCCTGCATGGATTTGTAGTATAGAACATGCTATAGAACGTAATGTGGTACGTATAACCCTACTTTAGAATTACCCTAAAATGCAACTCTCACAAAAGACAACGGGACAAACCACACCTCGATAGGACAGTGGTGATTATTGTTGTTTTAAATCCTCAGAAAATATCATCTACCATTCTATCCGTAATATTGTTGTCTCGCGGTGTCACCAGAGTCTGACCCGCAAACATTAGCGCCTGGAACTACAGAACTTTTATAAAATTCACAGAAATAAGGCGCGAATTTTTCTGCGGGTTCTGCGAGTATAATGATGTATCCATTTACTGGTGTACCAAGCGAAGAGGGAGACCGATCCTATAATTTTGGGATTAATTCAGCTTTTTTTATTTAAAAAAAATTGCTTAATTACAGGCATGAACGTATCTACTAATTAGTAGTTAGAAATATTGGAAATATTATTAGGGCTTTAAATATTTACAGTTCATTGATTTTGATACCTTATCTAAACAATAAAAAGTGGGTATATATAATACACCTCTGCGACACCCGCGTTAGCAATATCGGCGTGGCGGTGAAACAAGCCTTCTCATAAAGGATTTGGTATTGCTGTAATTATAAACTGTTAATCGATTTTAATATACTCGTCATATTTTTATTTTTTACAAAAATCCACATGAAAATTTTGTGCTCTTAAAAAACCGGTCTAAAATTGTTGATTCCGCCTATGTTTAGACTGACTTCAAGCGGAATCAACACGTACTAGGCTAGGATGATATTTGTTTTAGTTTACAACGCTTATTGTATAGAAAAATTATGACAAGAATTATGCACTTACAAATGCCTCGCTAATTTTCCTTAGTTTAACTGCTATGTCTTAAAATAGGAAAGCAAAAAAAAAATATATAATATTATCACTTGCTTTAACGGTGAAGGAAAACATCGTGAGGAAACCTGCATGCCTAAGAGTTTCTCGAAGGTGAGTGAAGTTCGCTAACCCGCACTGGGCCAGCGTGGTGGACTATGGCTTAACCCTTCTCAGTTTGAGAGGAAGCCCGTGCCCAACGGTGGGACGGTTTCTTAACAGGGCTAATATTATATTTTATTTTTATTATTAATAAATAAAAATAAATAAACACCGCCACGCCTATATTCCCCAAGCGGGGATGGCACAGGTTTTTAAAAAAAAAAAAAAACGTAGCCCCACACTAGGATTTATTCCTGTGTCGTGGGTGCGTTTACAAACATGAAAATTCACAAACATATACCCAGACCGGAACAAATAATTGTGGATCACACAAAGATTTGTCCCGTGCGGGAATCGAACCCGCGACTATTCGACACAGTGGGCGGAGCAGCTCAAGCTCTTAACCACTGCGCTAAATCGTCCGTCACAGGTGTACTGAGTACATCCACTTTGCCTATAGCCCGAGCCTATTGCCATATACCGCGCACAATTCCAGACTCCAGACTCATAATAGGAATTTTTGTTAGAAAAACTATAAGTTTTCCAACCTAGGATTTGAAGCAGGACAAAGCGATGCGCTTTGCCACTAGACCAACGTGGCAGTCCTCAGAGTAAGTAAAATTAAATATTTTTTTTACTACATTTTTTTTTATCTATATCGTCCCACTGCTGGGCAAAGAGGTTGCCGTAACGTTCCTTTTATCTACTTACGAGATCCTTGATTTCTTAATTTATTTCTCTAGTACCAACGCATTAGATACATTGGAATTGAAAGTATTTGATCAAGTGCTTTGTAAATAATCTATTGGAATCCTTATAATCTATTTTGAAAAAAGGAATGGGAGGTACTTCAAAGTAACGAATTTCCAAGGGCGATTAAGTATCTATGAATGTAGTTCAAGTTGTGAAATCTTAATCCCTTGCTTTCCTTTCGTTTTCCATTAAATGCCTCAAGTTTTAAAGGCCGATAATAAAACCTGAATTATTCTACATGATAAACCGACTTTCCGAGTCAAAATAAACAAGACTGTATTGGTGAAGTGATATTAGTGATTTATTCATCGACATGGTTTGCTACAAGACTAAACTATGGTTTAATTCCAGATAAAGCATTCACTACCAATATTATTAAGTTACGGTTCAAAATATATGCGTTTGCCACTTCGCTACGTATAAAAGCTTTGCAAAATGAACTTACAGATTTCGACCCGCAACTGAATGGAATAGAGGTGTGATTAAAACATTAATGAGTAATAACAATAAGTTAACCTGCATAATGAGTTGTGTCGACTCTGCGCTCCTATTAACTACTGTCGGAACAGGAAGCATAGAATGTTTTCTGTTTCAACATGTAGAACAGTAGCGCGTGCTCGTTGGCCAATCCCGCGTACCCTAGCCGCAGTGAACGCTCTCCTTGACGGCTGTCCTGGTTGTGATTTGTTTGCGGATGCATGGAGTGATATTTTGTCTGAGTGTCTGAGGTATTGTGAGAGAATGTAATAGATGAGCTTATATATGGCACTTGCATACTTTTAATTATTCTCCTTTTTTATACTGACGTAAAAGGTGTATCTGCCGTGTTAGTATGTAAATAAATTAAAAACTTATAACCTAAGTAAAATCTAGTTTGGTAAGACTAATTAAAACGCAACACACCCTCGAGAGAACAGAATGTATGCTTTCCCACTATTTATTTTAGCACATTTTTAGAGTTAAGTGTACCTAACGTTTTCGAAAATAATATTTAAAAAAATATTTTCTTGTCGCCGTTATGCCTCATATGGCAAGGGTGTGTTGGGGTTTTATTCGTCTTACTAGTTTATTTAGGGAGGTTTTACTTAGATTAGTTTCTATATTCAACTATTTCATAACTCTTCTGTCCAGCTTAAATTAAATCCTGCCCAAATTTCCTAAATTATTTTAAGTCTGCGTTTGCCGATATTAAATCATTTTTATCATAAAACTTTTAGTTTAAGCCTCTCAAATGTTCGAGTACGAATGTAATGGAATACGGCACAAGTGAATGAGTTCTCAATATCGCCGTTTACATTCAGGCCCTGGCCAGTTTCATGTTAATTTCTATGCTCAAGGCTGCGAGGTAGGCTGAACAAAATCCAGGCATTACATTAGCATAAACGGAATCAATGCCGTATACCAATAAAAAGATCCCAAGAGACTTAAGGCGGACCGATGAATAGATTATCTCCCTATTACGGATAAGTCACAGACCCTCCATCACAAATCTTATTTCGGAACTTGGCATTCCAAGCCGAAAAAGTATTTTATAGCGCTTTAAAATAACCTTACCAACCTACGTACTATCTTTTTGTAATAGGAGTGATTTGCCTGGAATGGGATACAATGTTTGGAATATTAAACTGTTCCGAAGGTTTCTGACTAATCCTTATGAGACAGGTCATGGTCATGCCGCATATACCTACATATAGGATTAGAAGTGAGGGGCCTTAGGTATATGCTTAGTAATTTCTTGGATTTTTAAGCTTTAGTCTTCTCGAAATGGTAATAGTATTTGCATCATTCGTCTTCGAAATCGTTCTCTCATCACCTTGACAACCGTGAGTTGATGTATAGGAGCTATCTCCTATACATCAACTCTGACACTTTTACTTGTCATGGGCGTTCAATGCCTGGAACATATTCTTCGGATGTGGAATGTTAAAGGCCATCACGCCATCACGGTGTATACACCACACCACCGATATCATAGAGCGGCCGTTTTGAAGGACTGTCTAGTGAGCGGCGAGCTACCCCCGACCATATATTATATCCGTATCCGAATCCTTTAGAAGTAGCCCAATTCATATTTAACCAAACATCATCACGCAACAACCACTGAACTAATATAATCGAGACTTTTATATTTAACATATATTTGGACTTAAAAATACCGATATGACTGATCAAATTAAGTTGAGTAGACCCCTAGCATGACTTCTCCGTAGTACGCGTCGGATACCTACTAGAAAGAAGTCAACTTCTCTGGTTTTAATCTAACAATGTCATTTTAATTTTAATGATGTTTTTTACAGGTTAATACTACAACTATGGGTTTTCGATTTATGTACCTATTAGCGGAATCGGCCCTCTCCCGATCCCGCTCGGCCTCCTCTTTCTGAGACATCACAGTCTCCCAGAAGGAGGATTCGGCTCCCCACGCCAAATCCCCTGCCAGCATAGCCGCTACTATTGCCGGCAAGGAGAGGTCCGGTCCTATCCGGTCGACCAGAATCTGCCGCTCGGAGGCCCACGCTGGACACTCGAAAAGAGTGTGCTCTGGGGAATCCCGGTGGTAGGGACCACAGTGGTGACAGATCGCCGTCGCCTCGCGTCCGATCTTGCTCAGGTAATCACCGAAACAGCCGTGACCGGTGTTTATCTGAGCAAGCCTGTAGGAGATTCGCCCACTTCTCCGCTGTTACCAGGCCTCCAAGGACGGCCGGATGGCTTGGACGACGCGCTTGCGCGCGACTTGCTCCTGGCTGAGCCTCGCGCGCCACTCCCCCAGTGATCGTCGTTGTTCCTTCGTCGCTTTGGCGGACGACGCGAGTTCGGCCGTAGACCCTTGCGTCCATGTCCGCCAGGATGTCGAGCGGCGGAAAGCGTGCCAAGAGGGTCGCCGCCTCGAAAGATACGGTCCGGTATCCTCGTGCGATGCGGATGGCCATCTTGCGCTGCAGGCTATAGATTTTGGTCCTGCAGCGCCGGACGCCCGACAGTCGGTGTGATCATACAGGCGCCCCATAGAGAGCCACCGATCGCACGACCCCCCCCCGTAAAGGCGGCGTACCTCCTCCGACGGCCCCCCGAGGTTGGGTAGCAGTCTATGCATGGCACCCACTACCCTTTCGACTCGGGGGACAAGACGCTCGAAATGCTCTTCGAAGCCCCAGCGACTGTCCAGGGTGAGGCCCAAGTACTTTAGGTACCGCCCCACCCGGACTGGCGAATCTCCGACGCGAACCCACGAGTCGGGCGGTTCCCTGCTCCTAGGCAGTTTATGGAACCATAGCGCCTCGGTCTTATGAGGCGCTATCTGCAGGCCCAACTCGCGGATCCTGGCGACGACGACCTCTGCCCCAAGCTCGGCGAGCCCAACAGTCCTCTCGAAGGTGTCCCCCTCGGCCACTATTAGAGTGTCGTCAGCGTAACAGACGACACTGATGCCGGGGGGGAGATCGACACGCAGGACCGCGTCGTAGGCGAGGTTCCATAAGAGGGGGCCCAACACGGACCCCTGCGGAACCCCGCAAGACACCTCCCTCCGGTGCAGTGTACCGGCCTGTCCGATGTACTGGATGTACCTGTCACGCAAGTAGTCCCCGACTACGGCTTGCAGGTACGGGGAAACGCGATGATGTTCTAGCGCCCCCCGGATCGCGTCCCAAGGCAGGGAGTTGAAGGCGTTGACGATCTCGAGACTTATCGCCAACGCCACCCCGCCCCGGGACACGGCCTGCGCCGACAGGGAGCGGACGCGAATGATCGCGTCCACCGTCGAGCGCCCCTGGCGGAAGCCGTACTGGCTATCAGCCAGGTCGGGACCGACGCGCGACAGATGCCCGCTGAGACGGGCGGCAAGAATCCTCTCGAATAACTTGCCGCACTCGTCCAGCAGGCATATCGGACGGTACGCAGAGGGAGAGTCTGCGGTCCTGCCTTCCTTCTTCAAGAGGACCAGGCGAGCCTCCTTCCAGGCCGTGGGGAACTTGGCATGTCGGAGGCAGCTGCTGAACAGCCGCCTCAGCCTGTCCCCCAGGGTGGCCAGAGCGATCACCCACGCCCGCCCCGGTACACCGTCGGGGCCGGGTGCAGTATTACGAGCGCGCAAGCGGCTGACGGCTCGGTCCAGCTCCTGTTCGGTCACCCCCAACTCGTCGGTGTAAAAGGCCGACGAAATCGTCGGGGGGACAGAGGGACTGTCCCGGACTGTCGGGAATAGTGCGTCGATGACCCAACGCAGCAGTCCGGGGTCTAGGGTCTCCGTCAGGGGGGGCACCCAGGGGCGAAGCTTACCCAGCACTGCCCTGTAGGGGCGCCCCCATGGATCCCTGTCGAGTCCCTCTAGGAGCTCGCTTCAAGACCGAGACCTGGCATTCGCGATGGCAATTTGGAGCGCCTTTGTAGCCGCTCGATAGCGCTCGTATGCTCCGGCCTTTTCCTCCTCGGTGGCTCGCCTTCTCCTTCGGGCTCTAGTGTACTGACGTCGTGCGCGGAAGCAGACTTCGCGCAACTGCGCTATCTGCTGCGACCACCAGTACACTGCTGTTGACCAGACCTCATCGGCGATGTCTGGCCATGCCGCGACGCTGGCTGCGGCCTCGAGAAGATCTCAGTTAAGCCGCTTGAGAGACCAGCGTCGCGGGGGGCTGCCTGCACGGCCACTGGGGCGGTCGGGGGGGCGGAGGCCCACATCGAAGACAATGTGGCGGTGGTCGGATAATGTGACCACCTCCTCCGCTACGCGCCACCCCGACAGCGCGCTCATGGCCGAGGGAGTCGCCCACGTTAGGTCGACGACCGACCCCCCTGCCACCGCACGCATGTGCTAACGGACCCCCGGTTCACGAGCCGGAGGTCCAGCCCAGCTGCCCACTCTTGCAACGACCCTCCCTTCGGATCGTCCCTGGAGTTGCCCCACGCTCTGGCGTGGGCATTAAAATCCCCGAGGACGATCGATGGACGAGGCCACCATCTGCGAATGCAGTTAGCCAGCCCATCCAGGTACACCTCGTAGTCGGCGAGGGACCTATTGGGAGAGACGTAGCAGCCCACTATGGCCATTCTTCTCCACTGCACAGCTACATAGCCCTGCCCTCTTTCCAGTAGGGAGCAGGGCGGAGCGCCCTCCCCTTCTCCCCAGTACACGGCGACGGAGCCCGTATCATCCCTGAACCAGCGAGGATGGTCCGGGACACGGTAGGGCTCCGCCACTACCACCAAGGCAACTGACCACTCCGCAACGCTCTGCAGTAACAGGTCCTGAGCGTTGCGGCAGTGGTTCAAGTTACTCTGGAGAACTCTTTGGGGATGAAATTTTAAGCCGTCTCCATTTCGACTGGCGGGCTGCTAGTGCCCGCAGCCATGGCATTTGGTGCCATGGTGGTCTCCTGGGTGCCAGCAGGGGAAGAGGCCTGCTTCCTCTTTCCCTTTGGGGGGCTGCACTTCTTGGCGTGCAGCCGATGGTTGGATGCACATCCCTTGTCCACGCATAAGGGACATCGTAGTGCTTGCGCCCGGCACTCGCTGGCCCTATGACTAGAGTCAGCGCACCGAAAGCATCGGGCTCCCCGGTCGACGTTGTTGGGGCACATGGCCCCAACATGTCCCTTTTCGAGGCATCGGAAGCAGTATAAAGCTCTTGCCTCCAATGCCTCGACCTTTGTAGCCCCCCAGCCCACATGGATCTTCTTCGCCGCCACGAGTTTATTCATGGCGGCAAGTGGGCACTTAACCCTTGCGGTCCCAAGGGCTGCGGGTGCTCGGTTAATTGGACCGACTTTGATGTCAGCGACCGAACACCCACCTGCTGCAGCAACCGCAGATGCGACCTCCTCTGCAGTGACAGCGTCGTCGAGGCCTCGCAACCTTATCTCGCCGGTCTTGTTTGGCTGGGCGACGTGGACTTTAAGGTCACTCAAGACCTCCCGCATGCGTCCCGCCAAGCGATCAGCCTTCTCCTGACAGTCGGGGCCTTCGACTGTCAGGAGCAGACCCCCCGTCATCGTCCTCCGTGTACGTCCGTGCTGCCGTCTTTGAAACTTTCGGCGGTCTCTTTTTGCTTTTCCCTCGTGACCTCTTTTTTTTATTTGTCACGGAGGGCCGGCCAGTGGCCCCCGGTTGGGCGGGTATTGACTGTGGGGCCTTCCTGGGCTTTTTGGCGACTGCCACCCAAGTCCCCGCGTCTGCTACCGTTGACTCAGCGCCCCCAAGAACAGGGGCGGGCACTGCTGGTAACTCCAGTACCGGTGCATGCGCTGGCCCCCCCCCGTTCTTTGCCTTTTTAGGTTTGGGCTTGGTGGCCCGCGCTGAAGCCATAGACCCCGAAGCGACAGGAGTAGGCGCAGCCGAGGATCTGCGCAGGTCCGCAGCCAACGACGGCCGGACTATGGATGGCGGCAGGAGTCGGTCCTCGATTCCAGCGAACCGGGCGTCTAGCATGTTGCCGACCTGCCGGATTATTGAGGCTGCCAGAAACTCGTTCGTCGTCGGCTCCGAGGCCCGGGGGCGACCCGGTGGAGCGCCAGATGAGCCAGCAGGCGGCTGAAGAGCCGTAGGCCGGGGAGTCGGTCCCTGAGGAGCCGGAGGTAGTGAACTCTGCGGCTCCAGCTGGCGTCCGCCAGCCTGCGGGTTTGCCCCTCGGAGGAGTTTGACCTCCTCCGTCAGGTTCCGCACTTCCACCGTCAGGCTGGCCAGCTGCGAACGCAGCTCCGAATTTTGACGCTCCAGTTTGTCCACGTGTGGGTCTATTGGAGCGCGACGAGACAGCTCGTCAACGGCCGCCTTTACCGACCGTGTAGCCATTCTAAGGCCGCGGACGAAGCTGCCCTTAAGATTGCGCGACCTGTCCGCAACCCTTTCTATGACCGCCAGGCCCTCGGTTATACAGGTGCCAAGGTCCGCGCTCGGTCGCGCTACCATCTCTTGGGCCAACTCCTCCGGTCCGTGTAGGGCCTTTTTGGCCCTGGTCATGGTCGGACGAGACGACGAGCTAAACACGTCGTCGTCGTCCGAGCCTTGCGCGTTTATAGGTCCGGGACGATTCGCTTTCTGCGGTGCCCCTGAATCCCTCGACTGCCGGGAGCCGTACGATTCTTCGCTGTCACATGCCGCTGATGACTGTACTGGCGTGTCAGCACGCTTGGCAAACCGCCCGTTCTTCATGCGGGCCGGTGCCCTCAGTGAGGGGAGGGTACGACCCCGCCTTGCAGTCGTTATCTTTGGAGGCGGCAGGCTTCTGTCACTCGCGGACGAGGAACGTCGTTCTCTATGGAGGCGTTTTTGCCCCTCCGCTGCGTCTTTTATTAGAGCGCTGCATGGTCGGGTATCCGGTTTGGGTAAGCCGTGGTCGATCGTGTTGTTGTGGGTTCGGGTGTCCGTTATGGATGCGCTTTGTTCGTTGGGTTGATGTAGCATGTTGCCCCCCCCCAGAATACGAGGGGCAGCCGGAGCCCGAGGGCTCCGGGGAGGAATCTCCGGGCCGTCCGGTACCTCCCTGGGGTAATATAACTTTACGCTGCGACATCATAATTTTTTGGGTGCTGATCTTCAGCTTTGGCTTTGAGTGGGTGTGCTCCCTTAGAGCCGGTGGACCTCTCATCCTGGCTGGTTGTGTAGTGTAGGTGAATGTGTGTGAGTGGATGTGAAAGTATGTAAGTGTGTGTTTGTGTGTGGGTATTTTGTGCGTGTGCAGTGTACATGGGCCTTGCGCCCTCTCGTCGTCCAGTTCGTCGCCTGAAGGGTCTTACTAGTCCTCTCTGATATCCAGAGAGGTACTTAGAGCCCCCCGGAGAAAGCATCTCCAACATCTCCTCTGCACCCCACCCTCTCCAAAAGCTGGAGAGTGTGAGGGGCAGCGAGGCGTCTTCCACCACGCGCCAGACTATTCGCCGCCGTCAGCAGTCCCTCCGGGAAACGGGGGGGGGGGGCTGCTGGCGACGCCCAGGGTGCACCACGGGGAGGTTGTCTGACCTAGCACCCCGGCACTATATGTCCCTACACCAACAAGGCAGTCATAAGAAAATTATCTTTTCATCCTTAAATCATAATCCATCTAAATTGTAATCAAAGACAACGTTGTTGGAATAAATAAAGGCTTCGTTTGGTCAAATTTTAATCAAATATAATTTTAATTACAATTTATATTATTATAAAACAAATTATTAGTTACAATGAATATAAACGGGAGTAAGTATAAGATAAGATAAGAATTATACAACTTGTTATTCTAAAATCGACCTAAAATACCTTGAGCCCTTTACCGCTTTTTTAATAAAACTGCCAAAAACTTATCTATTCCATTTAAAATCACTCAAATAATACATTTATTGAACTTCTATATTGCTGTATCTTTGTAGTAAATATTTTCTTATTTCGTTATTAGTCCAAAAGCCGATAGTGGAATTTTGTGTGACTGCTTCTAGGAAGTTTTCTGAATTTGAATTTTTGTAGCATGATGAAGCTTACTTGGTCGGCTCATGTTATTTTCAAGTTAATCTGTAAATTCCTTTCAAAGTCTTTCTTTCATGTCTTGCTTATTATTAGTAGGTATGTTACTTCTACAGCGAATTAGACAAACAACAACTCTTAGCCGGGACGGAGTAACGTGCCCATGGAAGCATCGACGCTCGAATATGGTATTGCCAAAACGGTTCTTGTTGAAAACATTGAAGTATATCAGGCTAAAGTTTACCTACAGTTTTATGATGTTCAGACTAGATAGTCTGAATTCCAATGTGTCGTTAAATAAAGCCATTAAATGTGGTGGTTATTAAACTATATATAGTACTTGGCAATACCAATCCAACAAGCCTAAACATGAGTGGACTATGTTGTGTAGTTAACATGTTCCTATGGCCACCTTCCGACTCCATCATCTAATCAGCTTCATGGTTAAAGCTTTTAAAAATCCCATAAAATATGTATAAGCGCCTACTCTATAAAATGTCGATTCAATACTAACAAACCTGATTATATATTTTTTGATCAGAAGCGAAATTTCAATTAAAAAAAATGATTTAACAACTTCCTTGACTTAACAACACTTTATTAGGACACGAAGGAACAACTCAAATCAACTAAACAAACGATAATAAGCACTTACAGATCACACCGATATAACAACGGACATAGCTACCGCACTCAAAGAGCCATAACAAATAAGTGACCGTCGCCGTTTGGTTCGTCGGTTTTTATAGAAACTACCCCCGCCCTGCTTATAGATTTCTTTGACACTCTACACGACTAGGAGTCGTCCAAGACTAGGCGTCGTCCACGACGGCATCTTGTATGTCGGGCAACGCTAAGAGTGGGGCTGGGTCCTCACGTCCAGCTCGTTGAGAAGATCCAGCTCCATCATTGCCATCAGGAAGAAGATGTGCACACCCTTCATCTGTGTTCATCGAGTTCTCGTCATCTGTAAGACACCAGACAATGGTAAAGTGAAAGTCATTTATCAAGGCATTGTCTATGCATCCCATACGTCTCGCTTACAAAGCCCTCATACATGTGGCGTCATACATTCGTTAGCTAAACCTTTTCCAAGGAAGGGTCAACGCATTTCATTCATTAAGAGTTCACCCTTCATAGCTAACCTCCAATCTCCACAACATACTTATACACACATGTAGGGCAAACATCCCACAGTCTGTTGCCAATAGGATCGTCCCGCAGTCCGTCCTCTACATGTTAGGCATCCCGCAGTTTGCCGCACCCGTGGTGCCCCGCAGTCCGCCACGAGTTTTGTCATGACACAGAACGTCCCGCAGTCTGTTCTCTACATATCAGGCCTCCCGCAGTTTGCCGCACCCGTGGCGTCCCACAGTCCACCACGAGTTTTGTCATGACACATAACGTCCCGCAGTCCACCACGAGTTTTGTCATGACACAGAACGTCCCGCAGTCCGTTCAAAGAAAACATTCAGCGTCCGTAAGACCACTGTCTGTCATTCCGCCAACTTACGATCGAAGAAGGTGGCGCATGTCTCCGGACATCATTCTCCACGCCAAGGCACCATATACTGAGCGGCAGCTTGCGAAGTTTTCCCGTAAGTACCACTCAATAAACGCATACGCAACGTTCATATTGGCCGCTTGGTAATGCGCGCATGACCCTGTAGGGGCCCCTCATACCAGGATCTAGCTTGCCTGTCGACTGAGAGGTTTTTATAACAAACACAAGATCATTGATTTTAAAAACTCGTGGAGGGCGTCTGCTTCGGTTTGCGTAGGCGTCCTGTTGAGCTTGATTTCGACGGAGCAACTCGAGGGCCCGACTGCGCTGGAGTTCACGGCGTGCTTTACGATTTGGAGAGGTGTTCTCTACGGCCACGTTACGAACAAGCTCCTGAATCACTGGGGTCGCTGCTTCGCATCCGATCAGAAGGTTGAGAGCAGAAGCCTGCGTAGACTTTTGTTTTGTGATGTTTAGGGTCAGTTGTAGCTTCCTTCGGCCTTCGCAACGTCCTTGTGAACTTCAATACGGATCAAGTTGAGTACAGTACGAGCGTACCGCTCCACCTGACCATTTGCGTGGTGCATCTCCGGTGTGATGTAGTGGATCGCAAAGCCTATCAGCAAAGCTCACAAATTTAGTGGATTCAAACATTCTGCCTTTGTCGGCCACAATTAGTTTAGAAACGCCGAAAAGTAAAACAGCGTTAGTAAAAACCCTAAGTAGTTCTTCTACATCTTGTCTACAAATGGGGTAGAGTAGGGTGTACTTGGTGAAACAATCAACAAGTAAAAGTACGAACTTAAAACCGTTAGATTCGGGAAAAGGGCCCGGAGCATCTACATGGACCGTGGTAAATGGTATTTCGTTTTTTTTCCAAGACGTTATATTTTGATTCAGGGCTCTAGAAACTCTTTTTTTCGATATGCAGACGAGACAGTGATCGATGTATTTTCTTATAAATTGCCTAAGTTCCGGGAACCAAAAGTGGCGAGTTATCAAATCTAAAGTTTTATCATAGCCAAAATGGCCATGCTTGTTTTGAAAGACGCGAAGCAAACTAAGGCGGTGACCTTTAGGTATATAGCAAAGTAGTCGGGACTCCTCGCCTACTGGGGAATATTTGTTAAACAAAATACCATTTTGTTGAACGTACCTATTTGAGTCAAGGTTACCTTCGTTAAGTTGGGTAATAAGCCTTTGAATCTCATCATCTGCCTCCTGAGCTATCTGAGCCCAGTTGCGAGGTCGCGAAATGTTGTAAACTTCTGTGGGATGCTTCTGGCTCAAATAATCAGCGTGAGAGATCATGACCCCCTTTCTATACTCTATTTCGAAAGTAAAATCTTGAAGGTACGCCCACCAACGGGCTACCCTCAGAAAGAGGTTTTTTTTTTCGTTCGGTGGCCTTGAGGGCGTTACAATCGGTCACTATCTTGAACTGGATCCCAATCAAGTAGTGTCTATAATGTTGTAAAGCTTTCACCACCGCCAAGGTTTCCAGCTCATACGAATGATAACGATGTTCCGCACCTTGGGTCACTTTACTAAAGTAGGCGACCGCCGTTTTGTTACCTTCTTCGTGAGTCTGTAATATTACGGACCCGTAGCCAATGCTACTCGCGTCGGTATGGACCTCTGTAGATAACTTAAGAGTCGAACATAGTCAAAACTGGTTCAGTAGTCAAGCGTTTTATTATTGTCTTGACGAGCGAACTCTTGCTTGGGAAAGTGACACCTTTTTTTGTGAGCTGAGAAATATAACGAGTTTTAATCGCGTACCCTTAATGTATCGCCTTAAATATCCGTCCAGTCCTAGGTACTGGCGAACTTGCTTTACGGTTTTCGGTACAGGTGAATCTACAAGTGCTTTAATTTTAATAGGGCTCGGCTTGACCTGGCCCTTACTTATGACCCTCCCTAAGTATTCTATCTCTTTGACCTAGCTTTCGCAAAACAATCATCCTCTGAGTGACCAGGTTTCTTGCAAAACGTATAGTTAGTAGTTGATGACTCAGGTGGCTTAGGCTTTGTGGGGAATTGGTAACTTAAGTGCCCTGGTTTTTTAAAATTAAAGCATTTCGAATTTGAAAAAGGTGAACGGTCACTAAAATTTTCCTTAGGCTGTAATGGCTGATTTTTTGACTTGTGGGTAGATGTCATCACTTCACGGCTATATTTTTGATAAGTCGAAAGAAACGAAACAATGGTTTCAGGA
This sequence comes from Phalera bucephala, assembly GCA_905147815.2. Classification (NCBI taxonomy): domain Eukaryota; kingdom Metazoa; phylum Arthropoda; class Insecta; order Lepidoptera; family Notodontidae; genus Phalera; species Phalera bucephala. The sequence continues at coordinate 24,593,882 of LR990613.1, read as the reverse complement.
GAAAGGTCCGCGTTAGCAGCGGCAGCTCGTACTTGAGCGTCGTTAATGCCGCGAATAACTATCAAAGTCATTAATAATTCGCCAAGCCCCTTAACTATGCGTAACCGTAGTAAAGCTCGACGCGCATATTCGCTGTACGAAGAGTACTTGTCGGAGGTGGTACTCATTACTTCGAACAAAATACTCGCGTAATCTAGTTTTCGGGGACATAGGGGTTTAAATTCGCGCTTACTTTTCGCTACTCCACGATCTGTCGCTAGTGACCCATTCATTCAACCAGACCCGTGCATCGCCTTTGAGGCAACCCGCAACCCACGACAAACACTCTCCATCATTCCATTGGTTGGCTAATTGCGCACGATCCACCTCACTGCACCAAGCGTCAATGTCGTGAATAGAAGGATCGAAGTTTGAAACATAATAGTTTTGAGAGCGTCCTGGAATGATTGAGTGGATCGCGTCAACGATTGCTGCAACGAGTGCACGAGTGTCACCGTGACTGCGAACGCGATCGTCTCCGCGAAAACGATTGTGCGGGGGAACGTATTCGGGAACGCGACCGTGGTGCGGGTGGCGTATCCGTTCGTCTTTGCCTAGACGTAGACCGTGAAAGCGACGAATGTACCCGCGTGGACGAACGAGATCGCCGCCTATTATGCGACTATCACGCGATTGCCGACATCGGCGTGATATGCTACATGGGTCGCGTTTTCTCGGCATGTTTACACACAGAGATTACAAGGAAAATAAATTAATGTCACAATGCACAAAAGTCAAACTGGATATGTAAGAAAAGGTGGGTGGCTTTCATTTGTTCCTCTATCAAAGAAAAGGAAAAACGATAGCTTAATGGATAAGGCAAAGGGCCCGGATTGAGATTCCACTTCTGATCTTAGATCAGAGCGAAATATCAATTTAAAAAAAATTAACAACATCCTAAACTTCACAATAATTACTCAAATAATCACAAATGTACAAATTTAACAACACTTTATTAGGACACGAAGAACAACTCAAATCAACTAAACAAACGCTAATAAGCACTTAGAGATCACACCGATATAACAACGGACATAGCTACCGCACGCAAAGAGCCGTAACAAATAAGTGACCGTCGCCGTTTGGTTAGTCGGCTTTTATAGAAACTACCCTCGCCCTGCTTATAGATTTCTTTTGACATCCTACAATATAATAGGTACAAACAGAAGCAAAACCAGTTATATCCATTACAATAGGCTGTATTGTAATTAGCTCCATTCCATTTCTTCGACGTAGTCCGAGACATCTGGGTAATCGGAGAAATGATTGATGATCCGACCCAGCTCGGCAATGCTATATTTTTGCTAGTTAATTTGAACAATCGACTGAATTCCGGTCCATTGGTCCAATTCAAAACCGTTCCAATAAATAGGTTATTCGATTAAATGATTTGTAAAGTCTAATTTACTGTCATATTTTATTCTCCGAGGCTTTATCTTTATTTAGTAAGTTTTATGGGTGATAAGGATGGCACATAACTAGATAATGTTATGATAATATCTATGTCCGTGATTGGGCCTCTGGTGTATATGCTAATAAATATGGGGTAAATATACAGGTAATAGACTTATTTGTTGTTAGCTGAGTTATTTAAATGTACATAAATTGATGCAACGGCTTGCGTTTTTTCTAAATACTGATTACAATGTATCTGGCCAGCTCTTTTTAACAGGGTCAAAATATACATAACTAGCGATAGCGGCTTTGCGCGGGTGAATTATACACAGAAACCTTCGTCTTGATTCTTTCCGTCCATTGGCGAAAACCGTATGAAAATCCGTTCAGTTGTTATTGAGTTTATCGCGTTTAAACAGACACACAGACGCGGCGGGGGACTTTGTTTTATAATATGTAGTGAAGTACTATTAGTGTTACTGTGACTGCCCGAAGACCATTGTATCTTTAAAAACAATGGTGTATGTGCGGTATGTTACCATCCACGTTAACTGGTTAATGGATGTTATTTATTATTATCATGACGATTACACGAATACACGAACTACACCATCTAAATCAGTGATTGTTAAAATAAGCTGGTGGATCTTGGCATTTACCAATATTCAACATTCGTTATACATTGATATATGGGTAGTTGACTATTTGCTTCATTCACAATGTACTGACTAACAATAAGTAACTAATATGAAGACAGCCGGTCTCCTTTTTATCACTGGCACAGTTCAAAACCTTGAATCAAGACCGTGACTGAAACTTACAGTACAGTATAAGTAGTTTGAAAACTAATAATCAATTCTATGTACCCGTATGTATCTGTTCAGGACAAGTTTGAAGGTACATGTGAGTTTAAATACCAGGTAGTTACTGATCCCTTAGATTTTAGCTCACTCGACATTTTTTATGCATTTCTTCCAGGAACATGATTGTAATGATTTCCATACAATTAATTTATTTCAAAAATACTACAAGTACTATTTTTTATTTATTTTAAAATAATGAGAATCAGACAGTTGAAGTCAAATTATGCAACATTTTGCAAACACTACAGCGGAGCGAAATATAACAAAACAGAAACTTTTTTTACAAAAGTTGTACTTATCCCCTTTGCTTTTTAAATAACACATCTATTAATTAAAATAGTCTGGTACATTTTAGGTTACGATGAATTGACAACAGACACTTTTCATCACAGAAGCGTAACGGACTAATTAAAACGTACGTCAATCTGCGCCACGAAGTACTACGGATGTAGACCTGTTACGGAATACTAAATAATACTGGCTACGGGGTAGCGTAGCATTCCGTAGTACATTCAGCAATGAAACTCGCTTAACAGTTTGAAATTACATTAAAACGCCTATATATTACAAAGTCCGATGAAGACCTTCTTTCACCACCGCCGAGTAAAAAAGTCGACTAATCGAGAATTAAGGTTTCAAGTAAGTCTATGTACAAATTTCGTCATCTCTGAGTAGCCCTGTCGACGGTTAAACTAGCCAATTTCAGTTGCCGAGTAACGCTAATCAAGAAGTAAGTAACCAGCAATTCACTCGAGGGTGTTGAAAGAGGACCTAATGTTACAACCACAAGGATCAGCGGGACAGAATGCATAATAGCTTTTAATTATTCTCATTTTGACTACATTCATTGATTTATTTTGCATCATAATTAATAGTCGATTGTGTAATATTTCGATTTTAGTTTATGTTTAATTTATAGTATAAATTAAACATAAACTAAACACACTGCTTTTAAAATTGTATAAATTACGAGTAACGGATATTTTGAGCCCTTCTTGACTCGAACAGCAAATAAAGAACATCTGGATTCAGCGTGTCTTCTTACTCTATCACTGCACCCAACGCTCCACAGCTGCTCTGCTAAAACCACTAGAAAATCACCCCATCACGCATGATCTTCGTAATACTAAATCTAATAGTTTTATGATAAAGTGATAAAGTGTTAGAACGATTTCCTGCTTTCTCTTGCAGTTTATTATTTATAATATCTACCAAATGAGCTACAGATGTTTTTCGACCGTGCACTAGGACATTAAGAACATGTACAATTTACACAGAGACTTGGCCTCTCTTATCAACAGTGGTTACGGCCACTTGTTATCAGGATAACGGTGATGTATACCCGGCTATACAATGAGGGAGTTTTGATCCACGGTTTTAATACCTTGTTGTGACAGCAAATACTTACTTAATCCCATAGAGCCCTGCGATCGCGTGGTCCGAAAAAGAAAGCGAATGATTTTATTATTTTTTTCTTTTATTATTTGAGATTATTGCTCGTAAACATTGCTCACCTTATCAAATAGATCCCACGAACGAACAAATATAAAAGGCGACTACATTTTCCGGTAAATACTATTTACATTCTATTTTACATCAATCGGACAGCTTGTTGTCACGACAATAAGTTTATCCTCTTTTACGTAAATGACACTGTCAGCGTATCTCCAACCCTTTGGAAATAAAGTAGTGAGTACTAAATCTACAATAAATGCTATGATGAATTGAGCTTAACGTCTAAAATACGTGTCACCTCCCATACATTAAGAGAAACTCTAACCAATATTTAGGAGAAGTAAAATCCGTATCAACCGAGCATTATAGATTATAGACTGCATTCCGCGTGTATGGAGAAGAGGCCGATTTCTAATAGTAGGAAATTTAAAAGCCTGATTAATTTTATACTTTGTCCTAACTCTGCCATTTAATCTTCCTGCACAAAACACGTCTGCAAATGAAATATTGACAATATAATTTAACGGACGATTTAGCGCAGTGGTTAAGGGCTTAGCCCGCCCCGCCCACTGTGTCTAATAGTCGCGGGTTCGATTCCCGCACGGGACAAATCTTTGTGTGATCCACAATTATTTGTTCCGGTCTGGGTATTTGTATTTGTGTATGTGAATTTTCATGTTTGTAAACGCACCCACGATACAGGAATTAATCCTAGTGTGGGGCAACGTTTTTTAAAAAAAATAAAAATAAAAAATAAATAAGCATGTCGTAACGAAAGTACCTAGTTTAAAAAAGATGTTATCGCAGCCTTTCTTCTAGTGCACATAAAGTTAAGAGACAATATTGTGCTTTTGGAACAAAATTATTTATGGGAGTCATGAAAACAAGAATGACCTCAAAAATATATTTTAAGGTACTTACCAAAAACATCTTTTATCATATAATGAGACAAAATGTTTAGTTTTTTTTACATGAAACGCTGTACATACCAGCAGCAATTTAAAATTTGCTTTCAAGTTATTACTATGTACACGATTCACAGATTTATAAGTACCTCTAATTTGCATAAAGAAATATAAAAAACAGCCACTGATCTGCAAACACTAGTCACAGTTATGAAAGAGGACTGCATGATCAATGGCTTACACTTGAATGTAAAGAAAACCAAGATTATGGTTTTTGAAAGGGAAGAAACCAGAACGAATGTAAGGATTGTGGTTGGTAACGATGTGCTGGAGCAAGTGAATGAGTTTGTATATCTTGGATGCGCCTTCAGTAAGGATGGGAAATACACCGCTGACATAGAGAGAAGAGTGACTGCAGGGAACAGAGTGAATGGTGCGATGGGAAAGCTACTTGGGAGACGGCACTTATGCCATAAGGCGCAGCTGGCCATACATAACGGAGTTCTTGTCCCAACGCTGTTATATGGTAGCGAGAGCTGGGTATGTAAGAAGGAGAATGAAAGTAGGATAAATGCGGTAGAAATGCGAGCTCTGCGGAAGATGTGCGGAGTGAAGCTGACCGACCGTATTAGCAACAGCGTAGTAAGAAAGCGAGTAGGTATGAAAGATAGTATCGGTGTAAAGATGAGAAAGGGCATGCTCCGTTGGTTCGGGCATATAGCAAGAATGCTAGATGAAGGAATGACAAAACAGATATACAATGTGAAAGTGGAAGGATGCAGGTACCGGGGAAGACCTAGACTATCTTACCACGACCAAATAAACCGAGTCTTATCTGAAGGAAAAGTCAAGAGTCTCCGTAACCTGCGAGCGTGTATGAGACGAACTATGAGAGTCGAGGAAGCTAGAGAGGTATGTAAGGAAAAAACCTGTTGGAACTCTGTACTCTCTGCCTACCCAGCAAGGGATCTGGCGTGAGGTTATAGATAGATAGATAGATAAAAATATAAAAAAAAAAAAAATTCTTTTTATTTTAACCCACACTTAAAGAACGAAAATCCAAATATATAAAAGCGTTTCACAGAATCCTTTCGTACAAAAGTTATAAATACAAAATATCAATGAATAACGCTTATTTCTACCCGTGACTCGGTCATGACCCGCAAAGCAAACAATGGTCACTGTCTAGACTCAAAATAAGGCACTTGCTGACTCCCAGAATTACTGTTCTAAATGATTATCTTGGTAGCACCTATTAAGCCAAATTAAACCGTAATTACCCATTTGATTAAAGTTTTTTTTCCAAAACAAGTTTATTACCAATAATTTTAGCGAAAAAAGGATGATTAACATTGATCAAGTTATTTTCCAAGATTACAGGCTATGTAGGCAGCTTATGATTATTTTTCTGAAAGGATCCTCTAGTCTTACCCTTTTCTTCAAAATTAAATCACTCAAACAATAAAAAGAAATCCAATCAATGCATGATAGGTCATTTGTTGTCTGTTTGGATTTTGTCGCCCTTTATATTTAAACTTATGATCTCGACATTTCAAGTGCCTTACAACAACTTTGCCCACGTGCAGGACTGAAGTATTTGATGTCATTGGTATTCCTTCAAACTTATTATTATAGTAGTAGCACTTCATACGGGTGAATTATACAAATAAACCTTCCTCTTGAATCACTCCGGCCATTGGTAAAAACCTTATGAAAATCTAAAAGTTATATATTGAGTTTTCGCGTTCAGACAGACAAACAGACGCGGTGGGGGGACTTGTTTTATAATACATAGTGATTGACTAGCGACCCGCCCCGGCTTCGCACGGGTGAATTATACAAATAAACCTTCCTCTTGAATCACTCCGTCCATTGGTGAAAACCGTATGAAAATCCGTTCGATAGTTATTCAGTTTAACGCGTTCAGACAGGGGGCATTGTTTTAGAATATGTAGGGATAAGCATTCTCCATGTTTCACTTCCCTCTCGGGGAACAAGGTTACATAGTTATAAAAACCAATAAAATCAGAATTTCGTTTATAAACGCGATTAGATCATAATCGACAGACCCAGTCCATAAATACTGATAAAAAAGTCACAGTGAACACCCCAAATCTTAGTCAACATCCTCTTTTAAGAACATTACGTGATAATGAATATATTTATGACTTTGGATACGCAAGTTGGAATTAATGCAATTCTTTATGAAATTCATTTAATAAGCGCCACAAAATTATGTTTTTCCAAAAATATCTTACAAGTTTCATTTATCTAGTCGTTTTCATTAGGACGGCAGCTCCACTCGTGAGAGCGGTATGTTCATACTACTTTAAAAAAATCTAATGCATGAGATTTAAATGTTTTAAATGTAGTGTGAAACTGTGAACAATTGTAACAATGGAGCAATCCGAATGTCCCTGACAACTTTATAGTTCGCGGGATATTGTGGTAAAAATATTTATATCTCATCCACCATCCGTCTTGATGATTTCCTTCGTCAATGTAAGTAAATACAGGTAAACAAAATACGTTTTTACATACCCGTCACGTTTACAAAGAGTCAAATGAGATTTTCGAAGGTCCTGGCCGGTTCATTTATTGAAAATGTAAACGCACGAGGGACATTTATTACACATGACAGGTATTTGATAAGCAACCTTCCGAATAAAATTGAGCTTTCAGATTTTGTTACCGAAATTACTTTAGGTTTTATGGTAACAGGACTTTATTTCGCTGGAGCGTTATTTCGCTGAGGCGACGTCGAATCGTTAAAGACACCAAACGGTTACCGTGACTATTTGTCTGGACAAACCTTGAATTACTAAAGTTTTGTAAAATTCACACAGGGGTTGGTACCTACATCGACCGAATTTTTGTTCACCTACTTTACCAGGGGCCCAGACACAGCGAAAGTTTTGTGAGCATACTTATCTTGAGTTTGCTCCGATGTTCAGCCGTAAATATCGAGCGAGTTTGCGAGTTGTATCGATCTGTTGAGTTGTTGACAACTTGACACGCTTTGTTCAATCACTGCCGCATAATTATAGCGATGTTATCTGCCCGCCGTGAAGCGTCAGTTTGCCAAAGTTAAAAGCTTTGTTCACTTACTAAATCGGAAAACCCTTTAATGTTCTTCAATTTAAATTTTAAAACCGTCCGCTCGAAACGTCGAATAATTTAGCGATTAATTCATCTGTTAATAACTGTAGCTGTATTTACCCGACGTTATCAAAATTTATGTATTTGTATAATCCTCAAACAACTATTAACTCTCGTCGGAAATGAGCGTCTAACGTTTATTTTCGTATTTCTTCGAAAGGGTTTCATCAAGCGCTTCGCTAATAAATTAGATAGAAATGCTTTTGATTTAAGGAAAAGAAGATTTTATAAGTTGTTATTTGAGAAATATGATTTATACTTGGAGTATGCCAAATATTACTGTCCTCAAGTTAAACGTGGCGATGTGAGTAATAATGACTGCCTCGTTGGTCTAGTGGCAAAGCGCATCGCTTTGCGATCACGAGGTCCTGGGTTCAAATCCTAGGTCGGACAAGTGTAATTTTTCTAACGAAAACTTCTCAGTACGAGTCCGGAGTCTGGCATTGTGCTCGGTATATGGCAATAGGCTCGCCCCCTATTACATGGGACCTAACATCGTCAGCTAAACGTCGGTGTACTCAGCACACCCCTGCCACCCCCGCTTGGAGAATATAGGTGTGACGGTTTTTTTTAGCTTTAATAAATTTATTAAAAAGAAAGCGAGTAGGTATGAAAGATAGTATCGGTGTAAAGATGAGAAAGGGTATGCTCCGTTGGTTCGGGCATATAGAAAGAATGCCAGAAGAAAGAATAACAAAACAGATATACAATGCGAAAGTGGAAGGATGTAGGTGCCGGGGAAGACCTAGACTATCTTACCATGACCAAATAGACCGTGTCTTAGCTGAAGGGCAAGTCAAGAGTCTCCGTAACCGGCGAGTGTGTATGAGACGAACTATGAGAGTGGAGGAAGCCAGAGAGGTATGTAAGGAAAGAACCTGTTGGAACTCTGTACTCTCTGCCTACCCCGCGAGGGAGCTGGCGTGATGATATAGATAGATAGAGAGAGATATTGAAAAGTATATAACTTCGTGCAATCGACATATGAATGATATCATATTTGTAGTCCCGGTAGCTTTTCACTTCCAAAATTTATTGCACCATAATTTAATTTCCAAATACTTACAAGCAATAAAATAATATCGTCAGGACATTATTGGTTTGCATTGCAATGAATTGGAATTCAGGCAAAACGCAAAGAGATATTAACACATTTTCAGTAAATGTCGCAATTTATGTGGTCGTTAATATTAAACTTCTGTCTTTGCTCTTATTGTTGAGTGTGGGCGGTTATTTTAATGAGTGCCTATTGGACCGGTTTTAAACTTTTCTTTGAATCAATTAAGTTCGTAAATACAGATGCAGTATAAAGTTCCATAATCCGGGGCTCAAGATCGCACGGATTCCCCAGAAAAAACGGGCATGAGATCAACGAAAACAAAAGTAATGTAACAAATTCCATTATTATTCCTTTTGAAGGTGTGGAAAACTATTATAATGCTATAATGGTATAACGTTGTTGAGAAAGCTTGCTGGCGTACTCATCTTCATTCAATCAATCTGTAGTTTGAAAAGAATGGCATAGTAACTCGATAGCGTTACGCTAACGTCAATCTGTGCGTGCTTAGCACTCAGATTTCTAATCCACGCATCGCCTGCTTTCTCTATACTCTCTTATATTCGGATGGCTAAGCATACAAGTGTATCGAGAAGCTATAACTTCGTTTTTCTCTAAGTAAACGTAGCCCCACACTAGGATTGATTCCTGTATCATGGGTGCGTTTACAAACATGCAAATTCACATACACAAATACCCAGACCGAAACAAATATTTGTGGGTCACACAAAGATTTGTCCAGTGCGGGAATCGTACCCGCGACTATTAGACACAGTGGACGGAGTGACTTAAGGTTTTAACGACGGCACTAAATCGTCCGTCATCAAATAACTTTGTCTGAAACATCAACAAGAAAGATGTGTGTGTGTGCGTGCGTCCGTGCGTGCGTGTGTGTGTGTGTGTGTGAACGATCTACGCTGTTGGCCGGGGGGCCTTTACAGCTTCACCGGACAAGAGGGCGACCGTGCGACCTCAAGGGCGCCTGAATTAGAAACGGCATCGGCTTGGACAGTCGCTAAGCGGGAGGGCACATATTAGGTGTCTCGCCGTAGTGCTCTGCACCGGCCGGCGGGCAAGGGATTCTTCGACCTCACCAGCAAGGTCGGTGTCTGATCCTGCGTGAACAAGGAAGATACACAACGTCCTCATGACCGCATCGCCGCTGCTAATCAGGCGCTCTACGCAAGTCACGTGTAACTCGCGTGGACCCGACATGTTTTATTTCACACGTCTGCGAGATTGTGAGAACATTATGCGAATTTCGGTACAAATGTGTTTCTCGTCGGTACGAAAAAGCTTTTCGGGAGAGAAAATTGTTTTCAATTGTTTTCTTTTATAGCTCCCAAAGGCAGTGCTATGTGAAGCACGAGCGAGTGAAATACATACCGTTGCTACAATTTCATCTCAAGTTTTTTTCTTAAATTGTAAGATAAGGGGTGATATATTTTCGGTGAAATTAGCAAATAATATGAAAATATATCGCATTACGTGAGATATAGCTGTCTGATGATATTTTATTTGGATGAACGCCTGAATTAGGTTGGTATTTACATCTTACAACCATAATATTAATATCTGTTGTTTTGTATACCGCTGAAGTTGTAGGAGTAGCTATACTGGTAATATTAATACTTAATATTATAAATTTCATGTTTACATGTCTTAAATAAATAAATATGCAGAGTCGTATTCGGGCCATTCATCGTTAAATAGTTATCTCCAGAAGAGATAATCCTAAATGTATCATTGTTTTAAATCATGTTTGAATGTTTATATCAAATTTCCAGTGTGCTTTTAACCTGAGACCAATATCAGTTTATGGAGGAATTCATGTGTAGGTAAAATCACACATTTTACTTAGCATTACCATTCACAACTAACAATAATAAAAAAATAAATATGTCATTTTTCGAAATAAAAAGTATCTAAAGTTTTCAGTTAGAGTATAAGTTATTACCATTATTATACGTATACGTTATACAGTTATACCGAATTACATTGAAATGAATTCGGTAGTTTTTGCGTGATTGATATACAAAGAGACAGATAGACAGACAGACAAAAAAAATGTTTCGGCCTCTATATTGATAATTTTTTATGGGGGTACCCATAAAAAAATATCGGACTTCGCTTGGGTGTTAAAAGTACTCACCTGAAATTGTGCATACACGTTTGATTTATACGAGGCATGCCTTTTAAGTTCTGTCGCTTCCATATTTCTCGGCAATTTTGAATTTGGAACTGTTCTATATTCGAATGTGTTTAAATTTTGAATCTCAAAACAGTTGAAAGTATAAGGATTAATGCTATTGTTTAGTCACAGCGTCGATTGGAATCTGTCAGGTTACGTACGAAAATGAATCTTTCTAAGGAAAATGTTCGTGCAATAATTTTCTACAACTTTAGAAGAGGCCTGACACGGCTTCGGTGTTTTGAAGAGCTAACATCTGTATTCAGTGATGAAGCCCCATGTCTGCGGACTGTCGAACGCTGGTATTTAGAATTCCAGCGTGGACATACTATTGTTAGTGACAAATCTCGCGAAGGACGCTCAAAATCCGCCTTCACTGAAGATAACATCATTGCTGTGAGACAACTAATTCTCGAAGATCGTCATGTGACGTATCGAGAGATAGAGGCTCTATTAGGCAACCCAGGGACAACCATTCAGAAGATCTTGCATGAAGCGCTTAGTGTGAGAAAGCTAGTTTGCCGTTGGATACCGCATCAGCTTTGCGACGATCACAAGGCGGCCCGCGTCAGATGTTGTAAGAAAACTGCAAAGGTTCAACCGAGGAGAGTCAAATCACGTCTACGACATCATCAGTGGTGACGAATCTTGGAGCTATGCCTACGATCCTGATTCCAAACAACAATCTACAATCTGGGTCTTTCAAGACGAGCCAAAGCCGACTAAAGTTTTTCGTTCTCGAAGCACTATAAAGAAGATGGTGGCCACGTTCGTTGGAAAAACTAGCCATGTTGTGACTATTGCACTTGAAAATCGTAGAACAGTTAACGCAGAGTGGTATACCACAGTTTGTTTACCACAAGTCATCGCCGAACTTCGAAAATCTAGCCCAAAGCGACGCATCATCCTGCACCACGACAACGCAATCTCACACAGCGCTCGTCAAACGATTAAGTATTTGAAGAAGGAAAAAGTAGAAATTCTTGACCATCCTCCATATAGTCCTGACCTAAGCCCTAACGATTTCTTAACATTTCCTAAAATTAAGAAAAGTCTTCGTGGTCAAAGGTTCCAGTCCGGTGAAGAAGCAGTCGACGCTTTCAAGTCAGCCATTTTGAACACCCCCACTTTAGAGTGGAATAAATGTTATAATAACTGGTTTGAGCGAATGGAAAAGTGTATTAAGCTACGTGGTGAATACTTTGAAAAACAATAAAAAGTACTATAAGGTTCTAGTTGTGTTTTTTTCTTCAAACGACAAAACTTAAAAGGCATGCCTATTACACATGAAATAAAACTATTTCTTCGGATTTTATCGCGGTTTATTTTGATTTTTAAGTTCCCGACTTTTCGACTGCTTTGCAGCACCGATGGTGAAAAAATAGTTTTATTTCAACTCTAAGTATTGTTTTTTGAGGAGCTATCTATATTGTGTGCGGTACAATGACAATCGTAATATTAATCTAAAAACGTCAGTAAATGAAGGTGTTAACAGTACACCTGCCATTCCCTCTTGAAGAATACAGGGGTAACGGTGTTATTTAAACTAACTTGAAACCTCAAGTGTGTTTACGAATACTCAGATAAACTTGTCTGTGGTTGGGAATGAACTTTTCACCAAGACGCAGCGACACGATCGGGACGTGCCGGTTTTCGCTAAATTCGACTCGTAAAATGCTTTTTTATAAACACCGTCACGCCTATAACCCCCAAGCGGGGGTGGCAGACTCGTAAAATCCTTTTTTATCATAAGTCACATTTGACAAGATATCCAACGCGCTGTACCTTGTCCTGTTGCATGAAACATTTTAATCCTGTCGTATTAGTCGTATGCAGTCTGTACCTACAGATATTTACGTGACTGGACATGAGATTTGGTAGCTGCCCTAGCGTTACTGTGTTGCACCAGGAAAAATTAATTGAGACATCATAATTAATTGTCTGCGCGTGTCTGTGATCGAAAGACATAATTATATTTATTTCGATCACAGATCCCGTTAAGCCCGTGACCCTAAAGGGTAGTTCACGTAGACCCTAGCGTAGGAGATAACGTTATAATTTTCTTATTAATATCACCAGCACCATCGTGACTAAGTATCGATCGATTATGCTACTATGATACGATAAAGTCCAGTGGTTAAGAGCTTGAGTCGCCTCGCTCACTGGATTGAGTAGTCGCGGGTTCGATTCCCGCAAGGGACTAATCTTTGTGTGATCCACAAATATTTGTTTCGGTCTAGGTTTTTGTGCATGTGAACTTCATGTTTGTAAACGCATCCGTGACACAGGAATAATTCCGAGTGTGGGACTACGTTTAAAAAAAACCTAGTGATCTAGAACATTTCACCCAAATAATCTTTAACTAACGATAGAGAACTGCTCGATTGATTTTAAATCGGTGTTACCCGTCAGTGTCTACTAATTCTGAATGGATCCTAGTAATTGCACAAGATGCATGTAGGTAGGTATGCCAACTCATTATTTGCAAAAGCCTTTAGACACTTAATTAATTAAACAACATAATTTCCACCTATTCTGTAACACAGACGCTACGCGAACTTACACGTTCGATCATTTCGCCCGTAACACTTGCTACATGAACCGAAATACATTTATTACCCATAATATTTTGTACAGCGGAACATGTACAATGGTTGTACCGAATATAATAAAGAAGATACATTCTCCTTACATTATTTATTATTAACCTTACGTTAAATAGAATTGCGGCCTCTATTCGACCTCCAGTGATAACAAGTAATAATTTACGTACACGATTTAACTGGCTGGCATTTTTTTGTATTTTTATAACGTGATTCTGCTGCGACGGAGCGTTCGTTTATCTTTGATATTTGAATCAGCAATCGGGAAGTTTGGTACGTAGGTACATAAAGATAACTCCAAGCTCAACCCGCTTAGCATAGTGAACGTGAGTTTGACTTGACTGCCGCTTAGATCAAGCTGCAGTCACTCACTCTCAAAGCAGCTCTAAGCATTTGCATAATGGTAATACGAAAGTTAATAATTAAAATTACTAATTCGCTGATAAATAAACCGTTTATTCCACTTTAACAATCTGGGTGATGAAAGGCGACTAATTAGTGTCCAATGATCACCCAGCGGCAAATCATACAGGTTTTTAAAGTGGAATAAACCATATTTACACATGCATCAGTTACTGTTCATATATTTCAAAATCTGCACTTCCATAAGCAGTACCTACGGGCTAAAAAATACTAAGGTTAACTTGGTTGTAAGGAGAGACCTATCAACCAAGTTAACCCTAGTAATTTTTGTCACATGAAGCAGTTCAGTATCTCAAAATAATAAAACAAACTTCCAAAACCAAATAAAAGAATGCAAAGATTACCCAAGGAACTTTATTAAGTCAGTAACTTAGACTTAGGCCATATATCGGTGCCGCTACGCGTAGCCGCGCCGGCAACGGGGCGTAAGCGTAGAGCATATTTCGTAGCTGGCGCTTACAAATTGGAATAAATTAGTCGAAGTAGACGATTGCACAGCACCGTTTTGCTAGGCTTGGTTTTTAAAGTTTTATATGTGATTCCAGCCCAATTCCAAAACCTTTTTCTCTACAATAGGCGTCCCAAGCTTTGTCCACTAGACGGGGAACTTAAATAATTTAGGTGAATTACGTCCGCACACATACTTTAGTATACGTCTGATTCGTTATTCCTTCAAGGTACACTGAAAGTACTGAATTCGAGCAGTGGATTTCAGAAAATCGGAGATAAAATCGAGCAGCACCTGATCGTCATAAATCGCACCATAACCATATGCGCCGCATATAAGCAAGTTTCTGGCATGTAGCCTAGAATTAATGCTAGTCAAATATGAAGAAATTATGTGAATTGAATTTTGCGTTTTACTTCAATCTGCAGAGAACCAGCAAATTCTATTAATTGACATAACTTGCTACCTGGGAGTAAGTTTGTGTTTAAAATTTCCTTTCCTGCTACAAAGCATTAAAGCAAAATTATATTATCGAATGACCAATTATTTACCACGCTTTGGAAAGCAAACTCGGCTCATTGCTGTTACAACAATAAACAAATTAATGAGCTAACGATTTACTTACCTAGATTTAATAATATTCTCTACACTTTCGGCTGTTTTGTTATTAATACAAGCTGCATATCCTAATATGCTCTAGAGAAATGGTATGTATGCCAACAAAAAAATAGTATTAATTAAATATGAAATTTGCGTCAAGTTCCTTGACGCTTCATCAAGCAGTAGGCTGGCAGTAAACAATTGTTTTTTTTTCTATTATGTCTGCATATTGGTATTGGAATAAAATTATAACTATGGATCACTAAACCTAGACCCACATATGCGCGCCCATTACGTATGTACATGTATGTTTTTAATCAATATAAGAACCGCATCCTGCCAAATATCTAAAGGTTACGCCTACATTCCCTATAGCAGAGGTGTACGAATGACACCCACTTTTCGCCGACGATGTTAGGTTCCATGTAATAAAGGTTCCATGTCTTTCTAAGCCGTTAATTAAATAAAACGGTGTGTTTATGTTTAGGTTTGTAATAATATCCAATCTATATGCTTGTATAATCTTTTAGATTAATTTTCAAGACTTAGATAGCTCGAGGAAGTTGGATGACGAATTATGGACACCGGCAGTATGAACAGTTAAGTGCTAGCAGGCAATAACCAACTTTTCGGAATCCTCTAGTAGTTAAACCAATGAGAATTGCCACAATAAGCAGACGTAGATAATTAAAAAAAGCATTTATAATTTTTTAAGACCCCATGCAGATAAATATTTGATTTCATCAAATCAATACGCCCCCATAAATATAACGGGTAATCTCAGAGTCTGGGTAAGTATCAAAAGTTTTCAAGTAGGCCAATTTTCTAAGGGGCGATTACCATCTAGACTGTGCTTAGTGTGTGTTCTTTAGGAAGTACTGCAGCCTAAAAATGTTAGTTTTTTTTTTTTCTAATAACACGTTAACACATTTGTATATTAACTTGACCTATAACTATGTAACGCAATCTTTTAAGGTAATTTTCAATTTTCAAACCAGATGGTGTCCAGGGTCTGGTGATGGAGCCGAAAGGTGGCCAATGGCACCACCCAACTACTCAATTTAGCGCGTTGACTCTTTGGATTAGTCTTGACGAGTAGTTCTGTAGGCCCCGGACGGTGTCCGGAAGGAGGCCATAGTAACTCCTCAACTATACTAAGTATCTTAGTTTAGGTGCTTTTTACTATATATTTATAACAAGTCTACTTTTATAAATAGCTTTTACAAACACTTCACGCTTTTTCACGAGAAAATCAATTTTATCAATTTAATCTTAAACAACATTTTCTCCTTATTACTCTTACATAACATGTACACCACTCAGTTGCTGGAAGTTTGCAGTTTTTCTGTTATTGGGCTTATCTTAAGCCTATTTATGGTTTTATTGCTAGTCTGTTGGGGTACCAAATGAATCAATAAATATTATGTAGGAAAATTAGTTTATATATAGGAAAACGGGGTACTAAAGTCGAAATGATAGGCGACGAGTTTTGCGCGGTGAGAACTATTTTATTGGAACCAATTTATCAAAAATCTATAGATCTATAGAATTACCTAAAGAATAAATTTTGTTCAATATCGAAAATTAGCCTTTCGGCCAAAATTTAGTAAATAACTATCTCATGGGATTTTTGACTTGTAGTCAGCCGCTGTGTTGTGTTGTAATTAAAACGTCTAATTACCAAGCTGTAAAGTAACAGAATACCACAAACCGTTACAATACCTACTAACACTTATGTGATCCCGGCGACATGCTATAGGGACACCGCTCTAAGGTTTTAACCTTCGATAAAAAAGAGAGATACCTATTTAGGAGTCTATCTCTTTGTAGGACATACATAACCACCGCGATCCTTCTCTGGATTATTTTTCAAACTATTTGGAATGTCGGATGTGGTTAAATTATATATAAGTAGTATGTATGTATATTTTTAAGTATGTAGTTAAATCAGTACTTTTATATTAGTGTATTAGGTACCTAAGTATAAAACTGATTACACATTTTATTAGATTTGCTCTATTCTATTGTCTATCATTCAGACGACCTTTCGATTATAGGAAGATTGATGTACAGACTAGTCCTGATATTTATTGAATTGACAATATACAGTAAAATTACGACATATCACTACTTGTAAGCTTTATCGAAATTCTTTCACACCTTTTGGTGAGAGTTTAAGATCTTTTGGTGAGAGTTTCAGATCTTTTGGTGAGAGTTTCAGACGACATCGTACATTTGAACATCTTACATATTAAATTCGGAATTGCCTACGAATATGGGCATTTCGAATTATTACCTATATAATGTGTAACATTCTACCTAAATGACGAAAGACCTCAGCCACCTCAATTCGATTACCTATTGTTACAAATTATTGAATCGGATTTTTGGTGTTTGTATTGACAAAGACCATAAATCGAATCTTGAACATTTATATCGCATCTTTTTATTTATTTATTCTTAAGTCCGAAACTTTGAAGCTCCTCGATACGCTGACCTTGACGGTAAGCGTGATCAATTGAAAGCCCGACCAACCGTGGCGATCAAGTATTGCAAGATGTATCCAATGCCTACTGTTCACTGGTACTAAAAAGAAATAGAAAAAGGACACTTCAATAAGTAACATCTCCATAACAATAATAATTTGGTTCATTAAAAAATAACTATACCAAGCGGAAAATGACATTGAGGCGCGGCGTGGCTATATTCGGATATGTTAGTAGGTAGATTGATGGAGTTCATGCAGTCGTCGTTGCGGAAATCTGTCTGGATCACATCATCATCATCATTGTACTTATTTATTATTTTATTATATAATATTTAATTTATTTGTATTGTACTACTTGCATTATTTAATATTGTTTCTGCCTTCTAAGCTGAGTGCTGTCTTATTTATGCTACTTTCTTCTGCATACTTACTTATTTATTATCTTTATATGTATATGTACAGGTTATTTTATTATCCGTGACGCCAGTTACAAAGGTTTTGCCAGAATACCAGCGCTGCACTATACCCATAGTGCAGCAATATGCCGAGGCAGAGTCCTGTTTGGCCTTACTCAACTGTAGCCGTACTTTACATAACTATCTGTTTACTCTGTTCTGTAGTGTGTTGGTCAAATAAATGTTATTTTCTTTTCTTTCCTTTTTTCTTTATTTATTTATTATATATTTATGTTTGCGAAACCTATACTTATTATATGTTTTAAAAACTCAATTGAAATCACATGTATTATACATATGATTTAAGGCGTGGTAGGTACTCTACAACCGAGGTTTATAAACGCGATTTCCCACGAAATAAAAAGAAGTGTACGAGATGTTTTGTTAACACGCAATCATTATCATTACTTCAAGGCACTTGCTGAGTAGGTAGGTAGTAAGAACAACGATCCCGCTATCACATAATAATGTGATTAAATTGAGTAATGTAAAGGAATAAAAAAAAATATACTTCAGAGTTCATGGTTATAAACATCAAAGCGGTATGTTCTTCTTTTATTTTTCAATTTTCAAAGCTTATTTCACACAGAGACTTTTTCGATACCTCAAACGCGTCCTACAAATAAGAACACACTGTAAGGTGTTGTAAACAATAAGATTTTGCTATTGTCACATGCGACAATTCAAATGTTAGAGCACTTCCGTATTGTCAGATCAATCACATCTTTTCCTCTTCGTTTTGGTGGAATTCGGTTTCCTTGTTAATACAACTGTATTGGAGCTGAATGCATTAAACTGAATGAGCAGGTGTTATTCGTAATAATACAAAGTTATTTAATATAAGTTTAGACGATCGATTGCTTAGAATTTTTTCGAGAAGGCTACTTGGCTTGTTGTATAGAAAGAAAGAAGAAGAAAGAATATACATTTATTTAACCACACACAACAAACTATAAACAAAAGGTAAATATACATAATACAGCATACAAAAAACATACAAAATACAGCATATGCCAGCTATTGTGTGGGGCTAAACAGGCTACTACCTCAGCATATTGCTGCACCATAAACACTTATGGTGCAGCGCTGGTATTCTGGCAGCACCTATGAAAAATGTATCGAATCTTATCGGATGATGACCATTGATTTATTATACTGTGTCCTTCGTTCTCGATATAAACTATATTAGCAGCTCTCTCGAGTCGCTTGGCAACCGCGCGTCATTCAGATACTTCAAAAGTCGACGCCGCCTCTATGGTATCTGTGGGTGTCTTGTGGAATCAACAATTTTAGACCGGTTGTTTAAGAGCAGAAATTTATCATGTGGCTTTTGGTAAAATATTACGATTATATTAAAATCGATTAACAGTTTACAATTACAGCAATACCAAATCCTTTATGAGAAGGCTTGTTTCACCGCCACGCCGATATTCCTAACGCGGGTGTCGCAGAGGTGTATTATATATACCCACTTTTTATTGTTTAGATAAGGTATCAAAATCAATGAACTGTTAATATTCAAAGCCTTAATAATTTTTCCAATATTTCTAACTACTAATTAGTAGAGACGTTCATGCCTGTAATTAAACTAGTTTTTTATTTTTTTTATTAAAAGAAGGCTGAATTAATCAGAAAATTATAGGATCGGTCTCCCTCTTCGCTTGGTACACCAGTAACTGGCTACATAATTATACTCTTAGAACTCCCTACGATGCCTCCGCAGCGAAAATAAAAATTCGTGCCTCATTTATATGAATTTCATAAAAGTTCTGAAGTTCCGGACGCTAATGTTTGCGGAGATAAATAGACTCGGGTGACACCGCGACACAACAATATTACGGATAGAATGGTAGATGATATTATCTGAGGATTTAAAACAACAACAGTCACCACTGTCCTATCCAGGTGTGGTTTGTCCCGTTGTCCATTTTAGGGTAATTTTAAATTAGGGTTATACGTACCACATTACGTTCTATAGCATGTTCTATACTACAAATCCATGCAGGCCAGGATTAAAAGAAATATGAAAAAGACCCACAGATCTTTTGAATAACATTGAATTGGATTTACATTAAACACATTTCAGAACAACGAATTACTATCGATGTCTTAATTGTCGTTTTTTAAGATTTTTGATACACACTTCGGCTTTTTGTCGTAGTAGTAAGTAAGTATAACGTAAGTAAGTATACGTAAGTATATCAATTTCGCCCATGTTTGCCGATGGTGTAGCAGTCATAACGTCCGCTATTGTAATGAATCAGTCAATGCGTTGGAAAATAAATCAACGCTTGTTCATTACGTCCATGTTTGCTTCGTATCTTAGAAGCACAAAAACCGAAAGAAGGCTTGAACTTCATTTCGGGAGATAACTTTTTGACTTTGACTTTTTCATCAAGTTTCTATTGAAACGGATAGAAATAAAATGAAGCAGAGTTTCGTTCTACATGTTTAATTGGTACTAGAATAATCTCACAAATGACTTAGCTAAGGCTTATATAGATACATCCCCACTTCTTTGGCAGTAGCATTTTGGCGGGGCGTCAAGGGATGTGCCAACATGGTGACAGCGATTGACAGTTACGAGAATCGACTATCGTGGCTTGGCTTTGGCATGGCTTCGCTTCGGCGTGGCTTGGCTTGGCATGGCTTTGGCTTGGCTTGGCATGGCTTTGGCTTGGCTTGGCTTGGCATGGCTTTGGCTTGGCTTGGCTTGGCATGGCTTTGGCTTGGCTTGGCATGACTTTGGCTTACCTTGGCAGGCTGACGCGTTGGCTGACATTACGTCCGTTACATTCGGCCATCCTGAAACAATTGCTCACGCAATGGGAACAAGCAACATGTTTTAGCTTTCCAGTAAATTAATCGAATCTTTAGTATCAAGTTGTTTAACAGAACTACCGGCTCTTTCCGACAGGCTATGCTCCAATAGGGCCTAAATGAATCTGCCGGCACTAAACCTGTGAATTTGTCTATAACTACGCAAACCCTTAATGCTCGCAGCATCCATCTTTAAAGTCATTGGCACTTTAATCACCATATCCATATCTAGACCCAAATACAAGTCGTCAAATTCAGTATTTACCTTGGCCGCACTACTCGTGGGAGCTTATTTCCGAATAACAAGGTCTCCTTTCTTGTAAACATGAGCAGCTTTTCGTCCTTTATCTAAGTTATGTTTCATTTTCTAACTCACTTTTTCTAAACTACAAGTGGCATTCGTGACTCGATGGGTTCAGACTCCAGCCTAGGCAACGTAACTCTGCAGACTCACCTACCAGTCTGTGTGAATATTAAATCGTAAGGCATATCGTTAAACGTATTATTTGTTCCCCAAATTACATTAGGCAAGAAATTAGTCAAATTGCTGGAAGCTTCACTGGGGCCTGAAGCTCACAAACCGTAAAAGATGGTTCGACTTATACGCTCAATTTGCCCGTTAACGCGCGGGCAAGCAATGGTATTTAATGTGTGCCGGAACTGTTTATCAATGGCAAACATTTTCAAGTACCTACTGGTGACCGCGTTACCATAATCTGTTACTAATCTGAATACCCGAATAAACTTATATATCTTCTTCAATGTAGGAATACCATTGAATTAACGGTTCGCGTTAGCTCGGCTACAGAAGCATCATGAATGATAGATAACCCAATGACTTACGAGCATGTATTGATAGCCTTTGCATCCGTCCGTTCTGTAAGATGCAAAGGCTATCAGCCTTTGCATCTTACAGAACGGACTTAATTGATGGAAATGCACCATGCGCATCGACTCTTGACGGTTTCGGAATTGGATGCAGTTTACCTTTCTTTCCACTGTTATCCTGCTATATGCGCAATGTAGGCACACAATCACATATTTCCTAATAAATTTAGTCATTTTAAGAAACCCGTATTCTTTCTTGATAACAACTAAAACCTATGCGACCAATGTGATTATGGTGCATTCGCCCAATTTTTCACCTAGCTAAGCTCGGCACAACTAATCGGCTACCATGCTGAGTTTTTCGACAAAGCCTATCCTACATAATTTAAATAATTGTTTTTTTTTTTATTATTTCGGACCCGCAGTGTTACTTTTTAATTGGTTAGTAATGTCACTAAGTTTGTCATCTTAACATTGCTTAGTGTAAAATCAATCAATAGCTTCTAGGCGGCTTATGTTTTAAGTATCTATCGGATGTCTACTAAGCGCGTCTACATGCTTCATACTCCATACTCACGCTTATGTCATAGCCCTGTATTAATACACTATTTTGCTATATGCGGTATGATGTCTTCTTTAGTGAGTGTAGCTCGAACCGTCCGTATAGTCAGCCACCGCCCTAACGTTTACCGATGACGTAAACCCAAAATTTGCGCAAAGATTCAACTACCTACTCTTGGAATCATTTACAATCTCAAGCCGACGCGCACTCGAAACAATTTTAATTTCAAATCGAAAGGTACTCTGATTGGTACTCTGAACAAATCTTGACATCAATCAATTGTATTACACAATCGAAAATCAGCGTGACCATACACGACAAGATATGAATTATTCAAACTTTCATCATAATAAATTTCATTCCATCATAAATTATTGCATTAATATTCTATGGATTCGTTAAAAAATTTATATAAAATAAAAAACTAAAATTTGTTTAAAAATGTTTTAACTAATGTGACATCGGGCGGGACCATGTAACGCATCATTGTCCTTGAATTTGTGTTTATCTTAATCCCAAATTATTAGTATTCAAGATATGCAACACCTAATGACACACGACCACTTAAGAAAATTAACTCTTTGTGACTGTATACTGTACAACGATCGCAAACTCGACTTCCAACTTTATACGAAATGTCAAAATCATGTCAAGAGTGCCAAAAAAATAGGTAGGTACACAATCGCAAATTGTCGTTATTTAGTTGCATAAAATTCCACTACCCGGCAGATTTCCTTTTTGAGTAGATTCTTTAGCAATTTTCTTACTGGTTGTATAGAACTACCTTCTTCGTCTTCATCGGATTAGTTTTAATCTGGAAACCGAGAATCTTGCGTTTGATCTTGAAGCACGGGGGTATGACGTCGACTCATTTTGTGGACTATGTGTATACCACTTCTGGGTGAAACGGATAGAAATAAAATGAAGCAGAGTTTCGTTCTACCCGTTTAATTGGTACTAGAATAATCTCACAAATTACTTAGCTAAGGCTTATATAGATACATCCCCACTTCTTTGGCAGTAGCATTTTGGCGGGGCGTCAAGGGATGTGCCAACATGGTGACAGCGATTGACAGTTACGAGAATCGACTATCGTGGCTTGGCTTTGGCATGGCTTCGCTTCGGCGTGGCTTCGCTTCGGCGTGGCTTGGCTTGGCATGGCTTTGGCTTACCTTGGCAGGCTGACGCGTTGGCTGACATTACGTCCGTTACACTATTGTACGTTTATTTAAAAAAGTTATTGTAATTAGTTATTCTATTCTATTCTTGATTCCAGATCCCTTGCGGGGTAGGCAGAGTGTACTGAGTTCCAACAGGTGCTTTCCTTACATACCTCTCTGGCTTCCTCCACTCTCATAGTTCGTTTCATACACGCTCGTGGGTTACCGTCTCTCTTGACCTGTCCTTCAGACTTTTAATTAGTTATGTGATATTATTATTTATAACTTTAAATAAATATTTCGTGCAGTTGGACTAAGTGAAAGACAACTGATACCTACCGCGTATATCTTATATTGCTTACTTTGAGCTCTTTAATTTGATACCGGGTAAAAGAAACGTGCGACCCTTACGTGTCGGGGATGTCGTATGTAGTGAGTACACAAGAATAAAAATCAAGCATCTTGTGTTGGAAATAGGCTAACTTATTATTATGATGATATAATTTTAGTGAATTGAAAACATTTCATATGTAAATTCTAAACCACAGACAAAATAAGTATACTTTTCTAAGTGTTCCAAACACTCTGATCTTCCCTTTCACGCTAATAGTGATACTATAAAGTATGGAAATCTTACCGACATAGTCCTTTTATAAAGATTAAAGCGTAGGCTTATATATTTAGGGTCCAGTGGGTTTCAAGACACACTGCCTCCTTTTCGTAAAGTATGGTGGCTTTCAGAATATTCCCTCAAGAACGTAGGCATTTGCCGCGTGGTTCCCGGCTTAGAATAGGACTAACCCATCTCATCCCATTGGGTGTCGTACAAGGCGACTAAGGGAAAACTAGGGAATGGGCAGCAGCGTTCCCTTAGCACTTCGACGACCAATAACTGCGCTCGCCAACCCGCCTGCCAAGCGTGGCAAGTATGGCAAACACCCCCAATTATGGAAGAATGTAAGAAAACCAGGCCCCTAGTCCCCGGCGGTCCTGTTCGTCCTGGCCACGGTAGCAGCCATGGTAACGACAGGACAAGGTCAAATCGTTTAACTATTCGACTGACCTAAAGCCAGCTGTTTTCATTAGGCTGAATGAAAATCCGTCATCATGAATAATGTTGTTAATCATAACAAGTCTAAGGTCAACTAACCGAGTGTTTCAGTACCGTAATTACCGAAAAAGTAGGTTAAGTTGGATTTCTGAGGCGGGTGCCGGATGGTTGATCATGTAACCCGCCCCAGTCACAGCTACGAGCTGGAGCACGGTGAGGGTTTTAGCCAGTATGAATCTCGGCGTAGCCCCTTGCTTCCTCCTGTCACTCACACACCCAAAAAAAACGAATAATAAAGTAATAATTTTAATTTAGATTAAACTATTTCTTCGATTTAATCGCGGTTTTTTTATTTTTAAGTTCCTGACGTTTCGAGTGCTTTGTAGCACCCATGGTCATGGGAAGGCGTTAGACGTCCAAAAGGCATAGTTGTTCTGGGGTATCCTCAACCTTCTTCTTTTTTTTTGTTGGTCCGATCTACGCAGAATGAACTCACGGTGTCTTGAGGCCTTGCAGTGTTTTGCTTGGTTTTGGATTTGATTATATTAATTACCGGATCCCAAGTCGATGGAAGCACCCAGCCATCTTCTCTATTGAAATTAGGATGTTTTTGGATGTTCTTTCAATAAACTTCGAGTCCCACGCCGTGACCAAAGAAAGGTCTTTTTGGAAAGGTAAAGGTGGTAAAGGTAGGTCCATAGAAAGGTTTTTTTGACCGACGATTTAGCGCAGTGGTTAAAAGCTTAACCCGCTGCGCCCACTGTGTCTAATAGTCGCGGGTTCGATTCCCGCACGGAACAAATCTTTGTGTGATCCACAATTATTTGTTCCGGTCTGGGTATTTGTGCATGTGCATTTTCATGTTTGTAAACGCACCCACGACACAGGAATTAATCCTAGTATGGGGCTACGTTTTAAAAAAAAAGAAAAAAGAAAGAAAAGAAAAGTTTTTATAGTGATAATACATCGGAGATAACTAGTTTAGTTGAGGAGTTCCTATGGCTTTCTTCCGGCTGCATCATCAGAACCTGCTCAAAATCTAGGTTTATGGTACTTGTCAAGACGGACCCAGCGAGCCCAAACACGATAGGCTATGTTGAGTAGTTGGGTAGTTTCGTTGGCCACCTTCCGGCTGCATCATCAGACCCTGGACTCTATCCGAGTCTACAGTACTCATCAAGACAAATCCAACGAGCCAAAACACTTCGGGGTTATATTGTGTAGTTAGGTGGTTCCATTTCCCGGCATTATCATCAGACCAGCTCCATGGTACCATATAACTGCTGTCACCGAAGTTACATATGTAAAAAGTGTATGTGCTTGAAAAATTGATCATAAAATATGAACCGGGAAGATAGACAAACATACAGACGGATAGACGTAAAATTTATTTCAGTTGCAGGTCGGGCGAGTATAAAAATAGCACCTACGTACCACCCCTGCCTCATTTCATGCCCACTTCCATGCTTACAGCTGTGCAAGTTTGCTGGGTTTAAACAGGGTTAAAAGTTAATTACGCACGAGCGTGTTTCTAGTGAAAATCATTATCTTGTACTTACTGTTATCCCGGCCGTAAAGCGTAAGCCAGGGTTTGCTTTGTGTAGGGATTTGATCCCGGGACGGCCATTGTGAGCAAATCTGCATTAGGAACCGAAATTTTGATATTTCATTTACCACTATAAAATTTAAAGAGGCTTTGTCTGTAGGTACTTAGGTACATTGATATTCTAAAATGAAATGATTTGGTTTGACTATTTTATGGGGTCAAAGCACGAAACAGTGGTTTTTGATGTTGTTTGATCAGGTATCATTTAAAAATCACTGAACTTTGTAAAGAATATTTTGGAGTTATTACGCGGATCTACCGACGTCGCTGTTTAGCAGACACGATTTTTTAGGCCATCTTTGTAATAAGTGTAATGTATTTTCGAATCCTAAATATTTTACCACAGCAACAAATCAAAAGAGTACGCGTCAGATGATTTAATATTAACCGGCAAATATTGGGTTCAGTTGGCAGGTACATACATACACAACAAAGTTTACATGCTCGTTCCTTAATCCCACGGGAATGGTTTAACGGGTTTGAATGAAATTTTAAGCATATGCCGACTACATATATTATGGGTTATTCCTTCCACACGAACGAATTCCACACAAACTATAACCTCGTGCGTAATGACAGAATCGGCTCCCGCGGAGGCGGTAGTCTCATTTACTACAGGAGGTCCCTTCACTGCATCCCTCTCGATCCCCCCGCGCTCACCAACATCGAAGCCTCGGTCTGTCGCGTCTCTCTCACGGGGTACTAGCCCATCGTGATCGCCTCCGTATACCTTTCCCCCACTAAATCCGTTCTTAGGAGTGACTTTGAAGCACTACTTAATCTGGGAAGCACCGTAATTCTGGCGGGCGACTTCAACAGTAAGCACCTGGCCTGGAACGGTCTCACCACTTCCCCTAACGGTAGGAGCCTTGACGCCCTGGTCGACGTTCACGACTTTGACGTCATCGCACCTATGCACCCTACCCACTATCCTACCAATCCCAACCACCGACCCGACGTCCTGGACATGGCGCTTCTGAAGGGTGTCACCCTACGGCTGCAATCCTTGGAAGTAGTCCAGGAACTCGACTCTGACCATCGACCTGGTGTCATGAGACTCGGATCCCCCCCTTCCGCCCCTCAGCGACCCAAAAAGACGGTGGTGGATTGGCATGCGCTAAGCACGGCCTTGGCGGATGCCGACCCTCCCACCCTCCCTCTCAGCTCGGACTCCATCCCGTCCCCTCAGGACACCGATCAGGCCGTAGATGCCTTCACCGAACACATCCGATCGGCTGTCAGTCGATCGTCCAAGCAAGTCGAGGCGGAAGATCTCTACCTCAACCGCTTTCGACTGCCGGACGATGTTAGGGATCTCATTCGTTCCAAGAATGCTTCTATCCGAGCGTACGACTCCTACCCCACCGAAGCCAATCGGGCCCGGATGCGCGCTTTACAACGAGAGGTAAAGCGTCGTGTCGCGGAGGTCCGGGACGAACGGTGGGGTGACTTCCTAGAGGGCATCGCGCCATCGCATCTGGCCTACTGGCAGCTGGCGCGTAGCCTCAAATGCGACTTCACGACTGACATGCCCCCGCTGTCCCGCTCTTCAGGCGCACCCTCAGCCTTTGACGACGATGAAAAGGCCGAGCTTCTCGCCGTCTCTCTCGAGAGTCAGTGCACCCCCAGCTCTCAGTCCGTCGACCAGTCCCACGTCGACACGGTCGTCAGGGAAGTCGAGCGCAGGGCATCCCTCCCCCCCGTCGATTACTTGCCTTCTATCACGCAAACGGAGGTCGAAGATCTGATTATGGGTCTCAAATCTAAAAAAGCCCCCGGCTCTGACGGCATTTCGAATCGCGTTCTGAAATGCCTGCCCGCCCAACTCATCTGCCTCTTAGTGGCCATATTGAAAGCCGCCATGACGAACTGCACCTTCCCCGCTAAGTGGAAGGAGGCGGACGTCATAGGCATTCCCAAGCCCGGCAAACCTTGCAATCTCCCCGCGAGCTACCGCCCTATCAATCTCCTTAACACCATGGCCAAGATATACGAGCGCCTCCTTCTGGCGAGGCTCAAAGACTTCGTAACGTCCAGGGGTATCCTTGTCGACGAGCAGTTCGGCTTTCGAGCCAAACACTCTTGTGTCCACCAAGTGCAACGCATCACGGAGCACATCCTCTCCGGTCCCAATAGACCTAAACCCATCTACACGGGCGCCCTCTTCCTAGATGTCGCGAAGGCATTCGACAAAGTCTGGCACAACGGCTTGATCTACAAGCTCTACCAATTGGGTGTGCCGGACAGACTCGTGCTGATCTTACGAGACTTCTTGTCGAATCGCGCCTTCCGTTATCGCGTCGAAATGACGCGCTCCACTTCCCACTCCATCAGTGCTGGAGTCCCACAGGGCTCAGTTCTCTCTCCGCTCCTGTTTAGCCTTTACACGAACGACATTCCTCGTTCGAGCAAGGCGCATCTAGCCCTATTCGCGGATGATACCGCTCTCTACGTCTCGCATAGGAATAAGGGTTTCATTACCAGACACCTTCAGGCATCCGCCAATTCCCTAGGGAATTGGTTCAGGAAGTGGCGTATTGAGGTGAACCCGGACAAGAGCGCTGCGGTGTTCTTCTCCAGAGGTGCCACCCCGCGCCACTCCCTGCGCCGCCCTAGAAGTAATCTCGGCCAAGTGACCATGTTCGACCGACCCATTCCCTGGGTCAAAGAGGTCAAATATCTAGGGGTCACCCTAAACAGCACCATGTCCTTCGGCCCGCACATCAAGCGGGTCCGTCACCGAGCATCCTTTGTGCTCGGTAGTCTCCATTCGTTAATCTGCAAGCGGAGTAAAATGTCCCTTAGAAATAAGGTAGGACACTTTACAAAACTTGCGTTCGACCCATCATGACTTATGCGTGTGTTGTGTTCGGGCATTCGGCCCCTTCTAACATCGATAAACTCCAAGTGGTTCAAAACCGCTTCCTCCGTAAAGCCGTAGGAGCCCCCTAGTTCGTACGGAACGTCGACCTCCACTCCGATCTAGGTCTCGAACCTATTTGCGACTTTATTAAAAAGGCGTCAACACGTCACTTCGCGAACGCATCTACCCATGCGAATCCGTTAATCGTAGCCACCGCCGACTACGATCTCCCCCCCCGACCCCTGCCGCCACCGCCGGCCGCGACATGTTCTCACCGACCCCCCCGATGCTTTGTCATCCCTTCTTTCCGCTCAGAATACGGGCGACGACGACGACGTAGTAGTAAATCCCCTCCCATAGCCGGCGGTTGACCGGTGCACTTAGTAGTGCACCCGTCCCCCTACAGCGACTGTCCCAACCGAGGGCACCTCTTCGAGGCGCCCTCGAGTATGTCGCCTCTTGCCCTTCTGGCTGGCTAGAGCGTAGTGGTTGCACGCTCGCCTTTAAGTCCGGTGAAGCTGTAAAGGCCTCGCGGCCAACAGCGTACACCATTCACACACACATACACCAAAGTCCTGTTAATGTCATCTATGGGCCAAAAAATCCTTGTGGCACTACACCGTGTGGATGTTTGTTTTCTTTCACGCGAAACACGTGCACAGCCGTAACAGTTAGAAGTAAGTAAAACTAACTCCAACCAGTCCATCTTTGTTATTTTTTTATTATTTACGACCGTTCGATACACTTAATACGATACTCATGGTAATACGATTATTTCTGGTCACCTCATAATTAATGTAGCGGAGAAATAATGTCGACAGACAGTCAAAATCCGATTTCAAGACATTTCAAGACACATTAAGGGGTGTATGACTTAGTGTGAGTTACATTTATTTGCATTCCAAGGACTGTAGTGTTTATTTTAAAACGTGTTGAAAACTAAGATGTAACTAGTCGTGCTGCAATTATCGGACTAGACTTAGACACAGCGACTAGCTGAGACAACTTCACTTAATTTAGTTTTGGTAGTCTGAATAACAATGAGAATTTCAATTAAATTACTCATTATTACGATATTGTTCGAGCTGATTTTCAATTTATTGATTGGGAATGTTTGGACATAAATAAACGCACAGTTATCGATGGAATTTATTTAAAACCTATCTTGTTGTGCCTTATATAAAATAGATAAATAATTTAAGGAGTTAAGAACAAGGAAGAAAATGAGGCAAACTAATTCTGCAATAAATATACCTATCTCACGTTCGTTCTTGCCAATAGGATATCTAAGAATAAGCACATATTACATTCACGAGGTAACAATATATTTAAACAATGTTAGATAAAGAAACATCTTAAATTATGATGTTTTAAACATTACTTACTCTCTAGAATAATATATTCAAAGCAAATAACACAGCGCAAAAAAATTGGTCATATATAATGGTTAATGAGAATAATTGAATTACCCACTTTTCTATCACATTTCTAATTAGTCTGAAATTACCTATCCCGCGCTAACTTCCTACTCCAATATCATGAATCGAGAGGTCGTATAACATGTCTCAATGGGTTTAATTATCTCCGACTTTCGAGCTAAACTTGGCGGTGGAGTGGCACTGGCTAGCCAAGTAGCGTTTCGAGCCAAGTCGATCCCGAAAGCCTCTGGTAGGTAGGTCCATAGAAATAGTATTATAAAACACTAGAAGTTGTGTGAACTTGTCGCCACACACGTAAGAAAATTATCACAAAATGTTTCAGGACTGCGCGGACCAGTATCTGATACAGTGGCTAAAATTGGTATGAAAGTCTTCCAAAACCTGTAACTGTACTTATAAAGTTATTCATTGGAAAAAATATTTTACAGCAATAATGTGAGTGGAGGAGCCATTATCCGGTGTCAGTTGGTGAAGCCCCTCGAACCCACTGCTAAATTTCCTAGTCGGGCAGTCCTCGCTATGTCGCTAAATTTAAGTTTCGCTGGGATTTATTCCTGGGTCGTGGGTGCGCTTACCAATAAGAAAATACACATACACAAATACCCAGAACGGAACAAATAATTGTGGATCACACAAAGATTTGTCCCATGCGGGAATCGAACCCGCGACTATTAGACACAGTTGCCGGAGCGGCTTAAGCTCTTAACCACTGCGCTAAATCGTCCGTCAGTTTAAATCGATCGAGTATTGTATTCGTAAAAAAATATTTTGAATCAACATGCCCATTACACTCTTTATTATTTTTCATTTTATTTTTAAAAATAAATTGCATCTATAACGACAAACACATATCACTGGTCAACAATGGTTATGTCTGTCTCGCACGAACTCTGATAGGAAATTGTGTTTTGACTATGTACCTACATTACGAAAATGCACTTTTGATCAAATTGAGTAAACAGCTTCAAATATTTACATTACCAAGGGACATAATATTTGACAAAAAATTCATATTGATACCTAGAAATATATATTTCTGACAAAAAGGGTTTTAACCGACAGACAGACCTTTAGTTCAATACCTAAAACCACAGACTATAGCAACTACTGACTGTAGACTAAGTAAAATTGTAAAAAGATTACTTTGCCTTGAGAAGAATACGAGGCTATAAACTGCGTATATCCTCATCTCTTCTTTATAGCAAAGTAAGATTACAATAATACTGCTAAAGAGATTACGACAAGCCGTTTAATTAGGTATTTCTTGGAACCCTCGCAATTTTCGTTTAGGGAACTCTTTACCACCAAAATTTCAGGTTAGCATATTAAGGGTGCATGGTGTTTATAAACTAGGCGTATTAACGAGAATATTCAAAACTTATGATATACTCAAATACAATAGCCTTTTTGATGAAACATGGGTACAGTGAAAATTGATCATATTCTATTTGACGCATATTGTATTTAAGAATACCTATTTAAAATAAAGAATCCAAAAAATGAACAAGAATATAAAAATCCATTCAGTTTTTGTTTAAATTATATACTGTTCATAAATTTACGTAATTATTTTTAAAAAAACTTCCAACTAAATAAAACTCTATTACTCAATTATGTACGATTGGAACGCTTTGCGTTTTAAGGCCCAACATTGTGAAATCGTTATAATCAATATATTGTTTTTAAAATGTAACCAATATCGATCAAAGAATATATTATTCTATGTATCTGACTGAAAGATTTAGTGTACTCATTGTCAAAAAATTTATAAATAAACCGAATAAACGTGCATGCGTTATCTTGACATATTAAAATAGAATATCATAAATTTTTAAAATAATAGTTCGTGTGGCCGACGAATCAAGCAATTTGTCAGACGATTTTTTGACCAATAACTTGACACGTAAATAAATAATTAAAGTATTTTACATTGTTCACTTTTTGTTCCCAAATTATTGTTAATAATATTAATTCATTCTTCGGTATAAATTTTCTCGATACGATATTCAATCGATTCTATTTCACTCAATTTTACTCACATCACATTTCTAGAAACGTCAAATTCCAAACCTCACCTCATCAATGGCGCGTGAACAACTCGTGAAAACGACTATAATGTCCTCCTTCAACGGGGCTCTGCGCCAAAATTCATTAAGTCTATGGCAGTAAGTACTACTGAAATAATGAAAGGAAAATAATATAGGTAGGCATTCTCTGGGCTAGTAGATTACATACATTATCAAAATCTGCAACTTTTTCGTCAGTCTATCATGTTGCTCCAAAAAAGGACGCTCGTTACAGGTGATACTTTTAGATTTAGAATTTATCGCAACGTCGTCCTTATTTTTTATAACCGTGGTCATATGCTGAGGGTAACATTCTCAGATAATTCAACTGAACAATAAGTAGTAGGTACGTAAGTAGGATGAAATATTTCATCAAGACAATCCGAGTACGTATAAATCAAGTTGTGTAAGTTCCACACTGCATGTAATTTTGTATTTGTTTGGTGACAACTCGGTCGGAGTGGTCTGCCTACAGAGGTTCGAGTGTTCGAGTTAGAGGCGGTCTGCTATTCATGCGAATAATATAAATTGACCTAAATATTGTTTATTGTAGTGGAAGTCTTTGGTTATGAAGTAAGTACCTCTTTATTGGCCGAAAGACGTCCATTGTAGGACAAAAACCACAACGCCCGGGTTTGAGCTGTGCACATCCAGCTTTTACTCGCAACCTTCACCATGTCATTTTGTGGGAGGCCTGCCGCTACGCTTTCTAGAACGTGGTCTCCACTCGAGTATTTTTCTGTTTTTTTTTGTTCACCTGACAAGAGGGCGAGCGTGCAACCACTACGCTCGAGCCAGAAGGGCAAGGGTGAAATTAGCTCAAGGGGGGCTCAAGGGCGCCTCAAAGAGGAACGGCCTCGGCTTAGGTAGTCATTGCGGGGAAGGGCATATAATAGGTGTCTCGCCATGGTGTTCTGCACCGGCAAGGTGGACTACGAACCTAATACCCTTCCTGTCAGCCGCTACCGACGTCCGATACCGCACACAGGACCAGACACAAACCTCGCCGGCGAAGTCAAAGAATTCCTTGCCCACTGCCGGTGCAGAGCACCACAGCGAGACACCTAATATATGCCCTACCCCATAGCGACTGCCCAAGCCGAGGCCGTTGCTCCTTGAGGCGCTCTTGAGCTAGTTGCCCCCTTGTCCTGCTGGGTCGAGCGTAGTGGTTGCACGCTCGCCCTCTTGTCCGGTGAAGCTGTAAAAACCCCGCGGCCAACAGCGTGGATCATTCACACATACACACACATTAAATATAGTATGTTAGCATGTCTGTTTACCAATATAATGTTACATAATGTTTGTCGCGTTGGCGGTCCTAAAATAAATAAATAAATACTACTTACTAGAGAAGCTATTTTGAACAATAAATGGTGCGCAACTTGATTATGCGCGCGTGGCCACGCGCGGGGTGAGCGGGGGTTCTCATTGATAATAATCTTACGCTTCCCTTGTCGTCTTCCCTTGTCGTATCTCGGTGCACATGAATGCATTTTTTTTTAAATAAAACCTATCACTAAAATCCGCCGCGTGGTTCCCGGCTTAGAATAGGACCAACCCATCTCATCCCATCGGGTGTCGTACAAGGCGACTAAGGGAAAACTAGGGAATGGGCAGCAGCGTTCTCTTAACACTTCTGCGATCAAAAACTGCGCTCGCCAACCCGCCTGCCAAGCGTGGCGAGTATGGCAAATCCCCCCAATCACTATTATGGAAGAAAAGAAGAAAACCAGGCCCCTAGTCCCCGGCGGTCCTGATCGTCCTGGCCACGGTAGCAGCCATGGTAACGACAGGACAAGGGGTGCTAAGAATCTCCGGCAGAGATTCGGCTACCACCAAAAACGAAAATTGGCCCTGGTGACATACAACGCACGCACTTTGAGGACAGATGAGAAGCTTGTTGAGCTGGAAGAAGAGATAAACAAGTTGCGGTGGAATATTGTTGGTTTATCGGAGGTCCGAAGAGAGGGCGAGGACACGATAACCTTAAAATCCGGCAACTTGTTTTACTACCGGGAGGGCGAACAGCAGTCCCAAGGTGGTGTCGGATTTATCGTCCACAAGTCACTCATAGACAACGTTGTGTCCATCACTAGTGTGTCGAGCAGGGTAGCGTACCTGATACTCAGAATATCCAAAAGATATTCGCTGAAGGTCATACAGGTCTACGCACCGACCTCGACATACTCAGATGATGATGTCGAAGTTATGTATGAGGACATTAGTAGAGCCATACATACTTCCAAAACACACTTTACAGTGGTTATGGGTGACTTCAATGCGCGGCTGGGCAAACGGGGCGATGATGAGTTGAGAGTGGGGCAATTTGGATATGGGCAGCGCAACCCCAGGGGTCAGAGGCTGGCCGAATTCCTGGAGAAGGAGGGACTCTTTATGATGAACTCTTTCTTCCAGAAGCCGCCTCATAGGAAATGGACCTGGATGAGTCCTGGAATGGCAAGGACTTGGCATCAACATCAATGGCGAATACATCACTCACCTTCGATTTGCCGACGACATTGTGGTCGTGGCGGAGTCGCTGGAAGATCTAGGACGAATGCTCGGTGACCTCAAAGAGTATCTCAACAAGTGGGTCTTAAAATGAACATGGACAAAACCAAAATAATGTCTAACGTCCATATCGTACCCACCGCACTCACCGTTGGGAACTCTACTCTTGAAGTTGTCGACGAATACATTTACCTGGGACAGGTAGTCCGGTTAGGTAGGTCCAACTTTGAGAGAGAGGTCAATCGACGAATCCAACTCGGCTGGGCAGCGTTCGGGAAACTGCGCAATATCTTCTCATCCAAAATACCTCAGTGCCTTAAGACTAAAGTTTTCAGTCAATGTGTGTTACCAGTGATGATATATGGATCAGAGACGTGGTCTCTTACAATAGGTCTCATAAAAAAGCTCAGAGTTGCTCAGCAAGCTATGGAGAGAGCTATGCTCGGCGTTTCTCTACGCGATCGAATCAGGAATGAGGAGATTCGTAGAAGAACCAAGGTTACCGACATAGCCCTTAAGATTAGCAAGCTGAAGTGGCAATGGGCGGGCCACATAGCGCGTAGATCGGACGGGCGTTGGGGCAGAAAGATTCTAGAGTGGCGACCACGTATTGGCAAGCGCAGCGTGGGACGACCGCCTGCCAGATGGACCGACGATCTTGTGAAAATCGCAGGAAGTCGTTGGATGCAGGTGGCATCGGACCGGTTACGCTGGAAAGCGATTGGGGAGGCCTATGTTCAACAGTGGACAAGTATGGGCTGAAATGATGATGATGATGATGATCACTAAAATCTGCTATTTTTTAAGTGTTTTGTAATTATGACATTCTATAAAAATCTTTCAATTACAATTGTGCCAATAGTCGGCAATCGTTTAAACTAGTACCTACGATTATAGAAAACCATAAGAATTATTGATAGGTACCATAAGAATCGGAAAGTATTGAATTAAAACACCGTCACGCCTATATTCCCAAAGTGGGGGTGGCAGAGGTGTACGTTTCGTCTAAACCCAACTTATATTAAATAACATAGTATTATTACGAATAACATCTGCTCATTCAGATTAATGCTCCAAGAATGTACATGCCTATAAATGTTTATTGTCAATACAATACAGTTGTATTGACAAGGAAACCGGATTCCACCAAAGCGAAGAGGAAAAGATGTGATTGATGTGACAATACGGAAGTTCTCTAACATTTGAATTGTCGCATGTGATAATAGCAAAATTCCATTATTTACAGCACCATACAATGTGTTTTTATTTGTAGGACGCGTTTAAAGTATCGAAAAAGTTTTTGTGTGAAAGAAGCTTTGCAAAATTGAATAATAAAAGAAGAATATATCTATATTATGTTAGTAATGCCTAAGTAGTTTGTTGACATTTAGAATACCTGCAATCCTTTCTTAATACCATTCAGACCGCTTTGATGTTTTATAAACTCAACTCAAAACAAGTATATTTTCTTTCACATTACTCAATTTAATCACATTATTATGTGATAGTAGGGTCGTTGTTCTCACTACCTACCTACTCAGCAAGTGACTTGAAGTAATGATAATGATTGTGTGTTAACAAAACATCTCGTACACTTCTTTTTATTTCGTGGGAAATCGCGTTTATAAACCCCGGTCGTAGAATACCTACCACGACCTAAATCATAAGTATTATAACCATTATTTAAGATCTACCTACAGGGTAGTAGAAGTTTTTAAAAATCCCTAAATAAGTAATAACAAGGTAGTTAAGTATACAAGGTGAAACATAAATACCGCACACCTTAAACTGAACTCGTCAACTACATCGAATAACGCAAATATAAAAGTAGTTTGTTCTAAATCGGCAACTACATCGAATAACGCAAATATAAAAGTAGTTTGTTCTAAGGGCAACTACATCGAATAACGAAAATACAAAAATAGTTTGTTCTAAATCGGCAACTACATCGAATAACGCAAATACAAAAATAGTTTGTTCTAAATCGTCAACTACATCGAATAACGCAAATATAAAAGTAGTTTGTTCTAAATCGTCAACTACATCGAATAACGCAAATATAAAAGTAGTTTGTTCTAAATCGGCAACTACATCGAATTCAACTATTTCTGATGTACGTATATTTTTAACTTAGGGATAATTGCTGTTACTCATTCAGTCCGCCGTATTAAACAAATTTAAATGATTACTCGAATACAGCGATTTCAATAGTGTTTCTAACACATATAATAAGTGTAGGTTTCGCACACATAAATATATAATAAATAAATAAAGAAAAAAGAAAAGAAAAGAAAAATCATTTTTTTGACCAACACACTACAGAACTGAGTAAATAGAATAATTATGTAAAGTACGACACGAGTTGATTGCAGCATATTGCTTTACTGTGGTTAAAGTGCAGCGCTGGTATTCTGGCAGAACCTTTGTAAGTTGTGTCACGGGTAATAAAATAACCTGTACATATACAGATAATAAATAAATAAATATGTATGCAGAAAAAAATAACAAGTCGTTGGTCTGGTGGCAAAGCGCATCGCTTTGTGATGACGAGGCCCTGGGTTCAAATCCTAGGTGTGGTTCCAAATCAAGTGTGGTTTTTCTGACGAATACTTCCCAGTATGATTCCGGAGTCTGAAATCGTGCCCGGTAAATGGCAATAGGCTCGCCCTCTATTACATGGGACCTATCATCATCGGCTAAAGGTGGGCGTATTCAGTACACCTCTGCCACCCCTGCTTGAGGATGGCGGAGGATTTATTTTTATGTTTTTTATTTTATAAGAAAATAATAAATAAATACAATGATGATACAACAATGATGATGATGTGATCCAGACCGACTTCGGCAACGACCACTGCATGAACACCATCAATATATAGCTACTAATATATCCGAATATATTCGGATGAAAATCCGGAACACCGAAGATATCTACGGGCCAGCTGACGAGCCGAGCCACAAGTGTTGTAAAAATGAGCGCTGAAGTCAAGCGTTTAGCGCTGAGTCGACGCTCACGAGCGTTGAAACACGTAAAAGACGCGAGCGTTTTAAGCGCCGATTCTAGCATTTTTACAACACTACACGCCGCTCCTCGATGTCATTTTCCGCGTGGTATAGTTGTTTTTTAAAGCCGTAGGAGCCCCCTGGTTCATACGGAATGTCGATCTCCACTCTAATAATAAAGGTAATATTGCGATATAGGCAATTACGAATTTAATATGTAAGATGTTCAAATGTACGACGTCGTCTGAAACTCTAACCAAAAGGTGTGAAAGAATTTAAAAAAAAAAAACAAGTGGTGATATGTCGTAATTTTACTGTATATTGTCAGTTCAATATATCAGGACTAGTCTGTACATCAATCTTCCTATAACCGAAATGACTGAATGATAGAAAATAGAATAGAACAATTCTTACAAAATTTGTAATCAGTTTTATACTTAGGTACCTCATACACTAATATAAAAGTACTGATTCAACTACATACTTAAAAAGTAAAATTTAACCACATCCGACATTCCAAATAGTTTAAAAAATAAATTAGAGAAATATCGCGGTGGTTATGCATTTCATACAAGAGATAGACTCATAAATAGGTATCTCTCTTTTTTATCGAAGGTTAAAAAGTAACCTTAGAGCGGTGTCCCTATAGCATGTCGCCGGGATCATATAAGTGTTAGTAGGTATTGTAACGATTTTTGGTCTTCTATGTTACTTTACAGCTTGGAAATTAGACGTTTTAATTACAACACAACACAGCGGCTGACTACATGTCAAAAATCCCATGAGCTTGATAAACTTACTAAATTTTGGTCAAAAGCGTAATTTGCGATATTGAATCAAATTTAGACTATGGATAATTTAGGCGATACTGAAAAACTTGCGATTCTAGATAAACTGGTTTCAATAAAATTGCTTATCTGCGGAAAACTGACTTTAGTGCCCTGTTTTCCTATATATAAACTAATTTTCCTACGTAATATTTATTTATTCTTTTGGTACCCCAACAGACTAGCAATAAAACACATAAACAGGTTTAAGAGAAGCCCTATAACAAAAAAACTGCAAACTTCCAGCAACTGGGTGGTGTATATGTTACGTAAGACTAATAAGGAGAAAATATTGTTTAAGATTAAATTGATATAATTTATTTTCTCGTGAAATGCGTGAAGTGTTTGTAAAAGTATCTATTAATAAAAGTAGACTTGTTATAAATATATAGTAAAAATCACCTTAACTAAGATACTAATTATAGTTGAGGCGTTCCTATGGCCTCCTTTCGGCTCCATCATCAGACCCTGGACACCATCTGGTTGTATAGTTCTTGTTGATACCAATCTAACAAGCCTAAACACGAACGGATTTTGTTGTATTTTTTACATGTTTTTATGGCCACCTTCTGACTTCATCATTAGACCAGCTCCATGGTATCATATTATTGCATCCTCACTGAACTTACATACGTATGCCAAATTTCAGCTTAGTTGGATACCCGCAAGTGCTTGAATTGAATGGATCAGAAGATTTGAACCTGAAAGAT
This sequence comes from Phalera bucephala, assembly GCA_905147815.2. Lineage (NCBI taxonomy): Eukaryota > Metazoa > Arthropoda > Insecta > Lepidoptera > Notodontidae > Phalera > Phalera bucephala. The sequence goes on along the minus strand of LR990613.1, from coordinate 24,554,355 downwards.
AAACAGACAGATCCTGGTGATCCTGATCGCTATATTAGGCGTATTTTATAAAAAAATTGTTTTGTAATCGGTCATTGACATTGTACCGATTTTAAAGTTAATCGAACGCCTTGAAGTTGGTGAAAATTACCTTGAAAGATTTCGTTACATATAGGTCAAGTTAATATAAAAATATGTTAACTTGTTCATAGAAGAAAAAACTAACATTATTAGGCTACAGTACTTCCGTAGTCCGTCAGAATACACACGAAGCACATTCTAAACCAGGGATTCCCGAACTATTTTGGGCTAGAGACCCCTTTTCCAAAATGAACTGATACCTCAGACCCCCATAACCAAATTTCCTTAAAAATCCTATCTCTAATTTTTTTCCTATTGTTACAAAATACTTACCAATTTTAAAATTAGCGGTTGGTTAAGTGAGTAAAGTACAACAATGATACTTCGTACAAAAATATTAGTCATTCTTATAACAAGTTAGTTCACGTAACACAACCTAGAAAGTTACAAATAAGAACTTGTGTTAATTATTAGGGGTCGATTTTTAGACCTCGTCGACCCCCAAAATCAGTTTTCGTTTATGTCCACCCCTGAGAAATGACCACTTTGGGAATCCCTGCTCTAGACGGTAATTGCCCCTTGGAAAATTGGCCTATTCGAAAACTTTTGATACTTACCCAGAATCTGAGATTACCCGTTATATGCATGGAGGTGTAATGATTTTATGAAATTAAATATTTATCTGCCTTGTGTTCTTACTAATTTATGAATGCCTTTTTTAATTATCTACATCTGCTTATTGTCGCAATTTTTTACTTTGATTGGTTTAACGACTAGATGCTAGAGGATTGTGTAAAGTTTGATACTGCCTGCTGGCACTTAACTGTTCATACTGCCGTTGTACATAATACGTCTTCCAGTCTCAACTTCCTCGAGCTATCTAAGTTCTGAAAATTAATCTAAAAGATTACAAGAAACAGTATTGTATTCATAATTAGCATATAAATTGGGTATCATTACAAACCCAATCCTAAAGACACCGCCTTGTTTAATTTACTGCATAATAAGACATGGGACATTTATTTATTACATGGGACCTAACATCGTTGGCGAAAAGTGGGTGTCATTCGTACACCTCTGCTATGGGGAATGTAGACGTAACGGTCTAAGACCTTTAGATATTTGGCAGGATGCGGTTCTTATATTGAAACATACATGTATATACGTAATATGCGCGCATATGTGAGTCTAGGTTTAGTGATCCATAGTTATAATTTTATTGCAATACAGATATGCAGACATAATAGAAAAACAATTGTTTTCTGCCAGCAGACTGCTTGATGAAACATCAAGGAACTTTAAGATACAATTTTCACATTTAATTAATACAATTTTTTGGTTGGCATACATATCGTTTCTCTAGAGCATGTTAGGAAATACAGCTTGTATTAATAACAAAAAAGGCGAGAGTAGTAAATTATTGGCCATACGATATTATAATTTTGCTTTAATGCTTTGTAGTAGGAAGGAAAATCTTAAACACATACTTACTCCTAGCCTGAAAGAGAGTTTGGTGGAATCCGCGCAAGAAGTATGTGGTTGCTCAAAGAAGCATATTACAGCAAAAGGTGATGCATGGTGGGATGCGGAGTTGCAAAGCTCCGTAGAAAGTAAGAAGTAAGCATGGCAGGACTATGTATCTTCTTTAAACCTGAATGCCAGTATGACAGAGATGAGGAAAGAAATATACCGGCAATGCAAGAATGCCACTGAAACTTAAGTGAAAGAAAAGCGTGAAAGAGCCAGTAATATTGAGGAGGAGAGGTTGGCGAAGTACTTCGAGAACAACACCAAACTCTTTTGGAGCAAGGTGAGAAAGGCTCGAGGTGATTCGTTAGGCTCCAGAATGGAAAGGAAACAAACCTAAGGATGGTGACATTCTTGCAGACACACAAGCTGTGCTAAACCGGTGGAGTGAACATTTTGGAGAAATGTATGGAGATGACCCGGATGCTGATGCCGCAGACGTGCCCAAAGGCGAGATTGCGGCACCAGAATCAACGGAGGACATCACTATGGAAGAAGTTGAATGGGCGATAGGAAGTATGAAAAACGGTAAAGCTGCGGGAGTAGACATGATATCTGCCGAGATGATCAAATATGGTGGAACTTGCGTCCGGGACGCTTTCCGGGCCCTTGCAAACCTTTGCTGGAGGACCGGTAGAGTCCCTACAGATTGGCGCCGCGCAGTCATAGTACCCTTGTATAAAGGCAAGGGTTCACAATATGACTGCGCCAATTACAGAGCCATCAGTTTGATCAGCTTGGCAGCCAAGGTGTACGGTAAAATTATTGAACGGAGAATGCGCGTGAAGTCCGATGGAATGTTGTGCGAGGCACAAGGGGGTTTCAGGTCTGGAAGAGGATGTTCGGATCAAGTCTTCTCACTCCGCAACATCGTAGAAAAGCATCTGGCAGTGGGGCGGAAGGTTTTCTGCGGTTTTGTAGATCTGGAGAAGGCATTTGACAGAGTTGTGCGAAAGAGACTTTGGGACATTTTGCCAGAGTATGGTATAGATGGCACTCTGTTGCGAGCCGTCCAGTCCACTTATGTGGACTGCAAGGCATGCGTACGGGTGGGTGGTAACAGGTCACCCTGGTTTGACGTTAAAATCGGCGTCAAGCAGGGTTGCGTGTTGTCCGCTTGACTGTTTATAATATATCTGGACAAAAGTCTTCAAAGACTGAAAGCGATGAATGAAGGTGTACAAATGGGTGACTTAGTGGTAAACCATCTACTTTATGCAGATGACGCGGTTTTAATAGCGCCAACAGCCACTGATCTGCAAACACTTGTCACAGTTATGAAAGACAACTGCATGATCAATGGCTTACACTTGAATGTGAAGAAAACCAAGATTATGGTTTTTGAAAGGGAAGAAACCAGAACGAATGTAAGGATTGTGGTTGGTAACGATGTGCTTGAGCAAGTGAATGAGTTTGTATATCTTGGATGCGCCTTCAGTAAGGATGGGAAATACACCGCTGACATAGAGAGAAGAGTGAGTGCAGGGAACAGAGTGAATGGTGCGATGGGAAAACTACACGGGAGCCGGTACTTAAGCCATAAGGCGCAGCTGGCCATACATAACGGAGTTCTTGTCCCAACGCTGTTATATGGTAGCGAGAGCTGGGTATGTAAGAAGGAGAATGAAAGTAGGATAAATGCGGTAGAAATGCGAGCTCTAAGAAAGATGTGCGGAGTGAAGCTGACCGACCGCATTAGCAACAGCATAGTAAGACAGCGAGTAGGTATGAAAGATAGTATCGGTGTAAAGATGAGAAAGGGCATGCTTCGTTGGTTCGGGCATATAGAAAGAATGCCAGAGGAAAGAATGACAAAACAGATATACAATGTGAAAGTGGAAGGATGCAGGTACCGGGGAAGACCTAGACTATCTTACCACGACCAAATAAACCGAGTCTTATCTGATGGAAAAGTCAAGAGTCTCCGTAACCGGCGAGCGTGTATGAGACGAACTATGAGAGTCGAGGAAGCCAGAGAGGTATGTAAGGAAAGAACCTGTTGGAACTCTGTACTCTCTGCCTACCCCGCAAGGGATCTGGCGTGAGGTTATAGATAGATAGATAGATACTCCCAGGTAGCAGTTTATTTTAATTAATGGAATTTGCTGGTTCTGGGCAGACTGAAATGAAAAGCAAAATTAATTTCACATAATTTCTTCATATTTGACTAGCATTAATTCTAGGCTACATACCAGAAACTTGCTTATATGCGGCGCATATGGTTGTGGTGCGATTTATGACGATCAGGTCCCGCCTGATTTTATCTCTGATTTCTTGAAATCCACTGCTCGAATTCAGTACTTTTGGTGTAACTTGAACGAATAACGAATCAGGTGGATACTAAAGTATGTGTGCTAACGTAATTGAGCTAAATTATTCAAGTTCCCCGACTAATGTACGAAAGCTTGGGGCACCTATTGTAGAGAAAAAGGTCTTGGAATTGGGCTGGAATCACATATAAGACTTTACAAATCAAGCCTAGCAAAACGGTGCTGTGCAATCGTCTAATTCGACTAATTTATTCCAATCTGTAAGCGCCAGCTACGAAATATGCTCTACGCTTACGCCCCGTTGCCGGCGCGGCTACGAGTAGCGGCACTGATATGGCCTAAGTCTAAGTTACTGACTTAATAAAGTTCCTTGGGTAATCTTTGCATTCTTTTATTTGGTTTTGGAAGTTTGTTTTATTATTTTGAGATACTGAACTGCTTCATGTGACAAAAATTACTAGGGTTAACTTGGTCGTTAGGTCTCTCCTAACAACCAAGTTAACCTTAGTCATTTTTAGCCCGTAGTTACTGTTTATGGAAGAGCAGATTTTGAAATATATGAACAGTAACAGATGCATATGTAAATATGGTTTATTCCACTTTAATAACCTGGATGATTTGCCGCTGGGTGATCATTGGACACTAATTAGTCGCCCTTTATCACCCAGATTGTTCTTTAACAATCGATTCCACTTTTGGAATAAACGGTAAATTTATCAGCGAATTAGTAATTTTAATTATTAACTTTCGTATTGCCATTATGCAAATGCTTAGAGCTGCTTTGAGAGTGAGTGACTGCAGCTTGATCTAAGCGGCAGTCAAGTCAAACTCACGTTCACTATGCTAAGCGGATTGAGCTTGGAGCTATCTTTATATACCTACGTACCAAACTTCCCGATTACTGATTCAAATATCAAAGATAAACGAATGCTCCGTCGCAGCAGAATCACGTTATAAAAATACAAAAAAATGCCAGCCAGTTGAATCGTGTACGTAAATTATTACTTGTTATCACTGGAGGTCGTATAGAGGCCGCAATTTTATTTAACGTAAGGTTAATAATGTCACTAATAAATAATGTAAGGAGAGTGTATCTTCTTTATTATATTCGGTACAACCATTGTACATGTTCCGTTGTACAAAATATTAAGTAATAAATGTATTTCGGTTCATGTAGCAAGTGTTACGGGCGAAATGATCGAACGTGTAAGTTCGCGTAGCGTCTGTGTTACAGAATAGGTGGAAATTATGTTGTTTAATTTATTAAGCGTGTAAAGGCTTTTGCAAATAATTAGTAGGCATACCTACCTAACACCTGAAATAAATATTTTTGGGTCATACAAAGATTTGTCCCGTGTGGGAATCGAGCCCGCGACTACTCAATCCAGTGAGCGGAGCGACTCAAGCTCTTAACCACTGGACCGAGCCGTCGCTTTATCGTATCATAGTAGCAATATCGGTCGATACTTAGTCACGGAGGTGCTGGTGATTTTTACAAGAAAATTATAACGTTATACCGTTAATGGAGGAAGCCTGAGAGGTCTGTAAGGAAAGAACCTGTTGTAACTCTGTACTCTCTGCCTACCCCGCAAGGGAGCTAGAGATAGATATACCGTTATCTCCTTAGGACTAACCTTTAGGGTCACGGCCTGTCGTATAATTATTTTTTTCGATCACAGATACAAGCGCACAATTAATTCTGATGTCTCAATTAATTTCCCTGGTGCAACATAGTTACGCCAGGGTAGCTACCAAAACTCATGTCTCGAAACATAAATGTCTGCATGTTCAGATTGCATACGACTTAAAGAAAAGGATTACAATGTTGAATGCAACAAGACAAGGTACAGCTCGTAGGATATCTTATCAAATGTGATATATAATAAAAAAGGATTTTACGAGTCTGCTACCCCCGCTTGGGGGTTATCGGCGTGACGGTCTTTATAAAAAAAGGATTTTGCGAGTCAAATTTAGCGCAAATCGGCACTTCCCGATGGTGTCGCTGCGTCTTGTTGAAAAGTTCATTCCCAACCACAGACAAGTTTATCTGTGTATTCGTAAACACACATGAGGTTTCAAATTAGTTTAAAAAATAACACCGTTACCCCTGTATTCCTCAAGAGGAAATAGCAGGCGTCCTGTTAACCCCTTCATTTACCGACGTTTTTAGATTAATATAATGATTGCCATTATACTGCACACAATGTAGATAGCTCCATAAATAACAATATTTAGATTTAGTTAGTTTGGTCAGAATATATCTCCTGTCTCCAAGAAGGAGTTATTCGAGATGTTTCGAACTTCGTGATTCACACGACATTCACAGTACACATTTCAAATAGCCCACGATATACAGAGAAAGAGAACATTGGGCAGAGTATTTACTTAGCGCATTGTTCGACGAAATTAAAAATTGCTTTGTAGAAATCGTACTATTTTAGTACTAAATATAATATTTTTATTGTAATCTATATTGTGTGTCAATAAAAAAAAATATATCCTTGAGTAGACTTTTTTCTTTAAAGGAAAAATTGCCTCATTTTACTCTTAAATTAAATTAATCCCGACAACTACATAGGACAAAACAATCGAATAATATATATTAATAAGGAAGATAAAAAAAATACAATTGTATTGGACAAAATGTATGTATAATTTGAAGAGCTTTACAATAATATTTACAAAGTCGTTACATTATTTATATTTCTTACTAATTTAAATGTGAAACCGCGTTTATACGTTGCAAGTAAGAAACCACGATGCTGATTGAAATTGTAACGAATTTTCAACTTAATTATAACATTGAGCTCGTAGTACTTTCTTAACTATAAGCTTCGTGAGTTTTTTTAAAGAAAACATCGAAGTGCTAAGTCATGTTCTCACGATAAACTGCTATAAGTACTTAAATTGCAAAAGGGAGAACCGTCGCTCATGATGTTTTTCTTTTTAAAAAAAACGTTGTCCTTAAGGATTTTGACGTTCATTCTCTCCATATATTGACAATTGTAACGGTCACCCATAAATATCTACATAAATCGTCTTGGAGTTCATGCTCAATTCAAATTCAATCACATTTATTACAAACATTCACAAATTGTTCTAATGAGAACATATACAATAAAACAAGACAGAAATCCATCTAAGCACATGATAAATATTCGCAATATGAAAACGCAATCTGACTTCTCAATCACATCTTAATAACTTATCATGATCATCGCATTTATATGGCTTTTAAATAGTTAAAAATATATCTACTAATATTTACAAAAGTCTACTCGATGACACATGATTGACTCTATAAATGTTAATTATTTTGCCCATAACGATAGCCACAATAATGTTCTTAATTAATTTAATACATAAAGAAGAATTTACATTTACAGTTGACTTTAATAAATTACTCGTTCCTATAACAAGAATTTTGATCAAAATCATAAGCTCCGAAGTATGAAATTTAATTAGAGTTCCAAAATACATTGTGCCAGCGATATCTAACTTATTATATATATTATTACAAAAATGTGTCCGAAGCGATAATTACAGAGGATGTGATATGACATACAAGAATTTAGTATATTGTGATATAGTTTTAATGTTGTATAAGCTACTTAAAAAATTAGTGGCAGTATCATTATTTGAGATTGTGAAAGCACGAATTGGAGAGGGAATGTCGCACAGATCTCGAGATTACGTTCTGGACCCTAATTAAGACACAATCGATACCTCCTAGCAAAAAATGTCATTCAAGGCGATCACTCTGGTAAGTACTTCGTACAATGTCGATTGAATCCCAGCCCTACTATATTTCCATATTACAATGATCATCAAAAACATTTACAAACTTTTCACCCAGACAAAAAAATAATTTAACTACATCAATAATTTCAACTTTCTTTTTAAAAGTAGAAACCGAGTTGCCAAGTTTAAAAACGTTTTGAACACTAAACGGTTCGTAGTGTCCGAAGATTTAAATAAAATATTTTTAATTTACGTATTTAATCAAAATTGTAATTTAAAAATACAAAAAGTATAACATCGCTTAATTCATTATAGCCTTAAAATTAATAATATTTCATGTGAGAAGGTAATAATTAATTTCAGGTTACGTGATTTTATTCTAAATACAATAATTTACACGATAAATCATTATAAACATTAGAAATTCGAGTACATATGTAAAATTAGCGATTGAGTGATAATTCGATGGCGTATGAAAACAAAATTAAATGAGATTTTTATATTTTGAATTTACATTAAGATTCATATAACATTAATATTCGTGGAGTCATTACTCACGTACATAATTCCAAAAATGTTACAATATATTAACGCATTCGTTAATACTAATACAGTAAGTAAGTTAGGTAAGTCAGTTTTAGCTAACTTAAATCGAAGTTACAAATAGCTGCCAAGTCATACCGCAACAGTTAATGAAATGAAACTCCAAACCTCGTGTTCCACTCCAGAACTTCTTTTTCTAAACGTAAGTACATCCCATCACGGAAAATTAGAAAGTACGGCGTTTTTTTTTTTATACCTGCACTTACTAAACCAAGAAGTTCATAAATAGCGTTAATAAAAGGAACAAAAATGCCACCACTTTGGATTGTCGTTCTATCGAGAAGGGCAAGAAAGTCCACAGTTACTTATAAAATAAACAGCTTAACATTTTTTTTTGTTTATTGTGGGCATGGGAAAAAATAAAGTAAAAATACAATGACAAGGTAGGTGTTAGCGCCATCTATTAGCTACATAGGTAATTAGATCGGGGTTTATGTTTCCACCACATCTGTGTCACCACCGCTGCGCGCCATCTGGCGTAGGGCGGCCTAAGCTGCTTCTACCCCCTCCGACGGAGCAGCCCGATCAGTGTGCCTAGATCACTGTGCGACAGCGCATCCTTCTCGTTGGACGTGTTGTTGTGTTGACCCCCGCGCGCACACTCCGAGCATACGAAGAGCCTTTGTCTTCGTATGTCGAAAACGCGAAGAAGGAAGGATTCCGAAAGCTAGCACCGCTTGCGTCCACCCCGGGGTGCCAAACAATCAGCGAGCCGCGTGAGGTCTCCGAGCGCTAGGCCGTCACCTATAGCCAGGCGCACTGGTGGATCTCCAGAGTAAAAGGTACGTGGATTGCATAAGCCCCCAGTCGAATATTTATATAACAGTTACCATCTTCCGCAATACAGTCCACTTTGTGGGCACGGGCGGCGGCCGCTTTCGGGATTGGGAGAACCGCGTCTCCATTGTTTGTGGTCCTTCGAGCCGGATTGTTGAGGACTATTGTTTGCAGTAGCTGACCGCCGTGGTCACAGTAGTTAGGTTGGTCCCGCGACTAGTTAGTTGCGCCCGCGCTAGGTGTTGCCCTACGACGAGAACCGTTCTCGTTGTTATATTTCCTACGGTCTTATTGGGTTTGCCAACTAGTAGTTAGTGTTTAAACCGCATATTCGTAACAATAATAGTAATATTTGTTCTGTTTTTGTTACGTACCATAGGTAGGTACCGTTTGAATATCTTGTTATTTGTGAGATATCGCAATATAATTATAACTTATAGTTACCACCACCTTTGTAACATATAATAATATTTTTTTATATCGTTTGAATAGATTATTATCAGATATTTCGGGAATTAACAAATATTTTTGAATTTGTTAAATTTAATTGTAGGTAGTTCTGTGTATCGCGCCGCGCCGTGCACGACCGGTGCACGGTCATTGCTAAGTAGGTCACAAGTTGTACTTTGAACCTTTGTAGAATCTTCGAGTTTAATATTGGGATTTTAGTAGTTATTAGTTTATTTTATTCAAAATGTCGAAAGGTGAAACCGCTGATTGCGAATTAACTATTTTAGAATGCAAACGTAACGCGATATTTGAATTTTTTCAAGAAATTTATGATTCGATCAAGAAGATAAAAGATAATGATCAACCTGCAAAGGACAGGTTCTTATGTACCGTTTCCAATATAGATAACATGAGAACAGAGTACATCGAGGTATTGGATAGTTATAACAAACGTTTGCTTTCCGTCAATCCAACCGCTAAACCCAATTATAAATGTTTAATCGCATTTGAACAGCTGTATAGCCGTGTCAAGAGCTGTAAGGCACAGTTCTCCACAACTTCTCAGTCGCCAGCGAGTGGTTACTCGCCACTTAAGGGTCGGCCCTCGCTGCCGCCCATTGATTTAGTGTCGTTTGATGGTGATATTCGCTCGTGGCCTTTGTTTTACGCAAGCTTTAAGTCTACCATTCACGATAATCCCTCGCTTACAGACTCGGAAAAGTTATATTATTTATTAGGTAAAATAGGCAGCAAAGCACAAGCAGTTTGTGCTGGCATTACACCCAGCGCAGATAATTACGCACTTATTTTACAAATTTTAATTGATAAGTACGAAGACAAACGTATGCTGGCTTCTACTTACTTGAATCAGTTATTTGATTTTAAGCCTTTAAACTGTGCTTCTGCTGATAATTTTAATTTATTTCTCGATAAGTTTGTAACGTCCGTACGAGCCTTAAATAATCTTAAATTAGATGATTTGTCAAACTTAATTCTTTTGCAAGTAGCGTTGAAAAAACTTGACCATGAGACTGTTCGTTCTTTTGAGATGAGTGTTAGTTCGACTGCTATACCTACGTTTGAGAACTTGGTTGAGTTTGTAACAAGTCAATCTAAGATTTTACAACGGACTCCCGCGTCAAATTCTACAAGAAAAGTAGAAGGTAGTAGGCACCGCGTTAGTAATCAGCCACCCAAGTTGCATACATTTGTAAACGTTGTCGACGATAAAAAATGTATGTGTATCTTAGTTAAACATTCCCATTTGTATAAATGTCCCGCGTTCAATAAAATGCCGCCAGAGACTCGTTTTAAAACTGCAAAACGGCTGTATGCTTGTTTTAATTGTTTAAGTTTGAAACATATGGCTTCAGAATGTCATTCCACTAGTGTTTGTTCGTTATGTAAACGCAGGCATCATAGTTCACTTCATTTTGAAAAACCACCATTCAAAGCGGAATCGAACTCTGACTCCCAAGCGCTCTCCGTGCTAACCACTACGCCATCGGGTCCGTCACCCGTGCGTGCGAGTGAGGCAAGTGGTGTGCGGCCGCCTACAGTGAAACAGCGAACGGACGTGTCGTTATGTACGACATCCATTGCCGCGTCGAACTCGGTACTTGCGCCTGCGCATCATACCGCGGCCGTTAATAGCCAGCAATGTAATGCGAACACAACGGTTTTACTTGCGACCGCGCAAGTAATTATTTTCGATAGTGCAGGTCGTGAACATGTAGTTAGGTGTTTACTTGATAGTGCATCTCAGAGCAATTTCATTACTTCTGAATGCTTAAATCGTTTAGGTATTAGGCCGAGCAATATACCGCGTACCGTAGTTAAGGGGATAGGTGGTTCGGAAAAAATAATTAAGGGTTCCGCAAACTTTGAGATTTATTCACGATTCAAAAGGAACGTGAAATTTGAGATTACCGCGTTGGTATTAGATCGTATCACGGACAACTTGACGACCGCGTCTGTAGATATGTCCGCGCTTCCGCCGATGGAAGATCTGCCGCTCGCAGACAGCACGCTCGGCACGCCCCGCGGTGTGGACGTGCTGCTCGGTGCAGCGGTTTTCCCGCACCTTTTGATGCCAGGCGTCGTCAGAGGGGACGCGTCCGGACTGGTAGCAATAGAAACCGTCTTGGGTTTTGTGGTAATGGGCGCCGTGCCGATTATCAGTGCGTGTGGGCGAGGTGAGTGCGCGACCGCGTGCGCACACCGCGCCTCTTGTACTATTACCGCGTGCTGTTGTTCTGTAGCGCCGGAGCGGCCTATAGACCAGCTAATTAGTAGGTTTTGGGAGCTAGAGGAGCTGAAAATCCCGCAACCTCATCATCCGGCAGATGATGAGTGTGAACAGTTTTACCGCACTACCACTACACGCGATATCGTTAGCGGTAGGTATATTGTGGCATTGCCATTCCGCGATTCGGTTAATATGTTGGGTGAATCATACGAGACAGCTCGTAAGCGCTTTCTTTGTCTAGAAAGAAAGCTCGAGTCTTCCCCTACATTGCGGGCCGCTTACGATCAAGTGATTCGCGATCACCTTAATCAAGGTTACTTAAGAGAAGTGACCGATGACGACCCATCCGCTCCGATGTATGTGATCCCACATCACGGAGTTATCCGCAAGGATAAAGTCACAACTAAGTTACGGATTGTCTTAGATGCTAGTTGTAGGACTAGCACAGGAGTGTCACTGAATGACATTTTACATAGCGGACCGAATCTACAGGGTGATCTTTTTAAGATTATTTTAAACTTTAGGTTATTCGCTGTAGCACTGACCGCAGATTGCAAGCAAATGTTCTTACAATTAATCATGCAGGAAAAAGATCGCCGATTCCAGCGTATTTTATACCGGTTTAGCCCAGATGACCCGCTGATTTTATTAGAGTTCAATAGAGTTTGCTTCGGAGTGAAATCAAGTCCATTCCATGCGCTGCGCACCATCGCGCAGTTAGTAAGCGATGCAGGAGACAGGTACCCACGCGCCCGCGCCGCGCTCGCCGCCGACTCGCTTTATATGGACGACGTCGCATTCTCCGTCCCCGCGGACGAAGAAGGCATCGCCGTGGCCACCGAGCTCATCGATTTGTTTGAATCCGCACGAATTGATCTAGTCAAGTGGAACAGCAACACCTTATCTGTTTTAAAAAATTTACCTGGGACACATGTTCTTCGCCGTGACGTCGAATTTGATAAGTCCGACCAATACAAAGTGTTAGGTTTGCGGTGGTCGACAGAAAATGATACTTTTCATTTTATAGTGTCGCCGCTGACAGGTAAGTGTACTAAGCGTTCCATTTTGTCAACCGTAGCCCGCCTCTGGGATTTAATGGGATTCGTGGCCCCCGCAATTCTTTATGCTAAACTGCTGATCAAACAGCTTTGGCAGTTGAATCTCGACTGGGACGAGGAACCGCCACCTCATGTCGTGAGACGATGGAAACAATTTTGTTCAGAGTTACCATCTTTGAACGAACTTAAAATCCCGCGACATTTAGGTGTGCGCAGCGATTGTGTCGTCACGTTGATCGGGTTCTCGGACGCGAGTGAACATGCATATGGAGGTGTTGTGTACATGCATGTTTCTTCCGCGAGCGTCAACACCATCCGCCTGGTGTGCGCTAAATCTAAAGTCGCGCCAATGAAGCCGCTGTCCGTGGCACGACTAGAGCTGTGCGCTGCAGGCCTGCTGGCGCAGCTGCTTCGCACCGTCGTGGACACTTACTCTTCACGCGTTCCCGGCTTGAAAGTATATGCTTTCACAGATTCAAAAGTCGTTCTGTATTGGATAAAAGGTTCCCCCCACCGCTGGCAGACGTTTGTTGCTAATCGCGTTGTGAAGCTAACCGATAACATACCCGCGAGCGATTTCTATCATGTATCCGGAACAGATAATCCAGCGGATTGTCTGTCTCGCGGATTGACGCCTGCTAAGTTGGTTTCACACCCATTGTGGCACCAGGGACCGCCGTGGGCTCTGTTAGACTCTACGCAGTGGCCGTTGAAGGACATCGATTATATACCTGCAGATATCCCTGAGCAGAGGATCCTCGCACATCCTGTAACGTCTTCCGCGCCTCAAGAAGATGGTGATATACTTGCGTTAGCTAACCGCTGCTCATCGTGGAGCAAGTTACTACGAAGTTTAGTTTTGGTGTACCGTGTTTTGAAAGTTTTACCTCGCCGAGAGAATTTGTTTATTACCGCAATTGATTTGGAGTTTGTTGAAAGGAAATTACTACATTTTTTACAGAGGAAGTATTTTTATGATGATTTTATTAATTTACGAAATAATGAGAATTGTTCAGCCGCGTTAATAAAGCTCAGACCATTTGTAGAAGATGAATTGATTCGTGTTGGAGGTCGTCTCGCGAATTCTGATTTAAAATTTTCGTCGAGACACCCTATGGTGTTACCGCGTCGAGGTCACGTCGTCGACTTGCTTATAGATTATTACCATCGCAAGTACTTGCATGCGGGTCCTGAGTTAGTGATGTCTTTGCTTAGGCAAAAATACTGGATTTTGTCTGCGAGACGTATTATTCGACAGCGTATTCATAAGTGCAATGTCTGTTTCAGAATGAAACCCAGACCATCTTTTCCGTTGATGGCAGATCTGCCAGACAGTAGAGTTAAACAGGTAGCTAAAGCTTTTACGCACACCGGTTGTGACTACGCAGGTCCCATCTCTTATACGCCTATCAGACGTCGCGGAGCTAAGGCACTCAAGGCGTACCTTTGCGTATTTACCTGTCTGACCACTCGTGCTGTGCACATTGAGTGTACAACAGATCTTAGTACCGTTAGCTTTCTGGCTGCTCTAAAACGATTTTTGTCACGCCGCGGCCCTGTCAAGGTCTTGTATTCTGACCACGGTACAAACTTTGTAGGCGCTAATTCCTATCTGAAAGAACTGTATAAATTTTTGAATTCGGAGTTTCGCCCGCGTTTTGAAGAAGAGTTGACTGAGAACCGCATTGAGTGGAAATTTATCCCGCCTACTTCACCACACTTTGGAGGCTGTTGGGAGAGTATGGTCAAAATCATTAAAACGCATTTGTTTAAGGTTATCGGTCAACAGCTTCTGTCATATGAAGAGCTTATTACAGTTCTTGCACAAATAGAGTGCATACTCAACTCGCGTCCTCTCACGGTTTTAAGTTCAGATCCAACTGAACCGACCGCGTTAACACCAAGCCATTTTCTGCACACCGCGCCGTTGTGCTCGTTTCCGGCAGCTGAAGTTGAAGCCGTTAGTATACTTCAGCGTTATAGTTTATTAGATATGTTAGTTCAGTCATTCTGGAAGCGATGGAGTCTCGAATATTTGCATGCGCTGCAAACCAGAGAGAAGTGGAACACGCCCGCTGTCCCTATAGCTCTTGGCACGGTCGTTATAATTATTGTGGATGCCGCGCCACCTCTCGCCTGGCCACTAGGCGTAGTGGAAAAGCTTCACGCGTCCAAAGATGGTACTGTTCGCGTTGTCGCAGTCCGTACCGCTAAAGGTACGTTTTTGCGTCCGGTTGTACGGTTGTGTCCGTTGCCGAACCAGTAGGCTAATTTATAACCGCGTAGAAATAGTTTTATTAGATATTCGTGCAGTATTGTATTTCTGCAATATCTGCATAATTTAATTGAGATATCCGCCGCGAATTTAGGATATTGTTTGGTGAATAGGTAACTTTAATGGCAACCCATTAAGGGCGGGGGAAATGTTAGCGCCATCTATTAGCTACATAGGTAATTAGATCGGGGTTTATGTTTCCACCACATCTGTGTCACCACCGCTGCGCGCCATCTGGCGTAGGGCGGCCTAAGCTGCTTCTACCCCCTCCGACGGAGCAGCCCGATCAGTGTGCCTAGATCACTGTGCGACAGCGCATCCTTCTCGTTGGACGTGTTGTTGTGTTGACCCCCGCGCGCACACTCCGAGCATACGAAGAGCCTTTGTCTTCGTATGTCGAAAACGCGAAGAAGGAAGGATTCCGAAAGCTAGCACCGCTTGCGTCCACCCCGGGGTGCCAAACAATCAGCGAGCCGCGTGAGGTCTCCGAGCGCTAGGCCGTCACCTATAGCCAGGCGCACTGGTGGATCTCCAGAGTAAAAGGTACGTGGATTGCATAAGCCCCCAGTCGAATATTTATATAACAGTTACCATCTTCCGCAATACAGTCCACTTTGTGGGCACGGGCGGCGGCCGCTTTCGGGATTGGGAGAACCGCGTCTCCAGTAGGTATGCTTAAAAATCTAAAATAAGAAACCGCTACTATTCTCCGAGATCCATTCTTATTAACATTTATCTGTTTTTATCATTGAAATCTTAACTGAGGTCATTTAAAAATAGACTGTCTAGGCTGCTTTATTTTCAAAAATAAATGAAGAATTTCTAGATACCGTCGCGTAAATTTCTTAATCATATTTCTTTATAAAAAATGAGACAACGCGATCGCATTATATCGGAATTCACAATTCATAATCCAGCCGTTTGTTACTCACCTACTAAAGTTTAGGAATTCACGTAAAAATAATACAAGTATAAGTAAACAACCTATAAATATAAAATTTAGGCATGTGATATACAATCACGACTCATTTGCTTAATGTAGGTAAGCATAAAACTGGAGCTTCAGGCAGTCGGACACTGCGGTAGCGGTGGTTTTACGGATCAGTTTGAGCATTGTGGGTGATTGTTCGTGGTGTATCTATCTTCGAGCGTCTGCATCTGATAGTACGTTATATGTAAACAGTATAACATTTTAGCACTTGAAATGGTCCGCATTAGAATCATGCACACAGACTCGCGCTCCACGCGGCTTCTCAGTCAACTTTCAGTGCTGAGACCTGTCGGAAACCGCATATAGCACGCGTCTGTGAGCCTGATTCTTATGCAGACCGTTAAGTACTAATACGCGCCATTGTTAACATATCTCTACTGTGATTAAGCCGTTGATCCCGGCTGTGACTAAATGCGGTAGTCATTAAACCTAGTTAGAAGCCTTATACGCGACTTGATTACTTAATAGTACCAACTATTGAGTAATCAAGTCGCGTATAAGGCTATGGGCCTATGGCTAGGCTATAAATAGGTTTATGGCCACCAGGCCATAAACGCCAATCCGCAGTATTTTCAATCCAATCCGAATTCTTTCTTACTCTGAGATAAAGCTATTTTTTGGATTTTATCGTGGATTATTTTTAATTTTTAATCCCCGACCTTTTATGCTTTGCAGCACCCATGGTCACGGGAAGGACTGAGGTATTAGATGTCCAAAAGGCATAGTTGTTTCGGGGTACTCTCAAACTTCTTAATTATTTTTGTTGATCCAATCTATCCAGAATCCCGACGTGCTTTGCAACACTGGAAAGGTCGAGAACTTATAAATCAAAAATAAACCGCGATAAAATCCGAAAAATAGTTTTATTTCATGTGTAATATTCGCGTAAATCTAATAACTCAGTATCTTTCGTACTCTTTCGGGAGAGAGACTGTCCAACAATGGAATAGTAGGTATAGACTGATTTATCATTTTTTATTTATTAAACTGGAAAACGTTTGGCATTATGTTGTCTAAATAAAACTATAATATTATCATTGAATATTATATGTTATTACAGTTCATTTATTAAATTATCGTACAAAAGCAGTATTTATTGCTTTAAATACATTTTCAAAGTATACATTTACGAAAATTATAAAAACATATTGTTGTTGAATAATATAATAACAAAATATCATTCATAACAAATTCTGCTTGTGTTAAAAAAAATTGCAAGTACTACAATTAATTAGGTGAACAAAATAATATGTCTTTATCTAAAAACCTTAAATAAAATTAAAAAAATAACGCAGCTTAATCCGGTTTTAAGATTTTTAATTAAAAATTAGTTATTTTGGTGCTTGTGATTTTCTTCTAAATTAATTTTCTTGTGTAACGTTTTTTACATTGATATCATTTTTATCTAAAAACTTAGTATGTACTTTATGAAACTAAGTAAACAGAGTGTAGGTTTTCAGGTAAGTGAGAAATCCGGCAAGTTTTTAAACTTATTTGATGACTAATGAATAAGTTCTTTTTATTGATGAACTCCATTACTAGTTGATATATTCTATACTGACATTGAAATAATATACATTGTAATCATAGTTTATACACCAAAATACTATCGACCTAATATTTAAATCAATATACCTATCCCTACTATTGGTTCGTATCGCCATAGTTGTGATTTCAAAGGCAGTACAACCAATAGTGCCCGATTCCAAACATCATAATACAAAAAAATCGAATATATAACTAAAAATAAAAGATGAATTCATATTGATATAGCCGAATGTTAGTGGAACCAAATTCTAAGTAATTAACATAATAGTTGCAAATTAAAAAAAAATGAGAGTCAATATTAAATATTTTAAAAAAGCATTAAAGCTTTATTTAATTAGCGAATGATTTTGCAATAAGATATCACATTTTATGAGATATATGACAAAGTTATGTTAATTGGCTTAATGGAGTCGTCATGTCGTTGCTCTATTCAGTAATATGATTCCATTCACACTGGCACACGTCAAACGCAGTTAATTACGTTACGTGAGCTCAATTATTCTAACGTGGGTGAGACTAACAACTACCACGAATACATACTAAATCAATTCTGTACACATTCACAATACTTATAACAATTAAAAACTGCTCATTTTTTAAAGTAAATACATAGTCATAGACCCTAATCTAAGTATGGCAGTCTTATGTCAAGGACCATGGCTATGTTACTACGTCGTTCTATGTATTTAAAAATACTCATTATGTTTCCAATGAGCTTCGTATAAAAGCTTTGCCCTCACCGGTTCACATTTGTATCGGCACAAGTGCCTATTGCACTGAAATGATACATGCATAAAGCTTTAATATGATGTAGAGTCATTTGGATCTCCCTCTTAGTGATGGTACATGTATTATTTGTGAATTAATTATATCTTAACTTATAACCCCAAGAAGTAAAAAGACTAATTTGAAAGTCAATATTTACAAGCACTTGGGTACTTATCTAAACAATTTTGTATTAAGTACTTGTACGCTTTATCCTCATTATAATTTATAATACGCACTAAATTGTTAGTGAGACACGACTGCGAATGATTTGATCTATCGATTTAAGTACTCGCTAATGTGATCAGTCGACTTGAAAGTTCTACTAACAACCATAATCAAGTGATTAATTAGTAATAACAAATTGGTATTGATTGCAAAGCGAAAGCTGGTAGAGATTACATTGTGCCACGCTACGTAGATTCTTATGCAGATAAATAGAAAATAACGCAATGAGATAGAGAAAAAAATCGTGTGAGTCAACATAGTCGATTGATCGAATGATTTGATTCGCGCATCACTAAAATGATAGTTAAATTCACTGTGATGAATGCGACTTGTCACAAAACAAATAACTTGGAATTTATGATACCAGAAACGATCCAGTAACACGACATCAATTACACGCACGAGTTTTAATTAAATGTATGCACGGGTAGTTGTGTCTATATTGGTCTTACTTATCGACGACGAGATATACCTATTTTGCAATTATCTATCTATCTATCTATAACCTCACGCCAGATCCCTTGCGGGGTAGGCAGAGAGTACAGAGTTCCAACAGGTTCTTTCCTTACATACCTCTCTGGCTTCCTCGACTCTCATAGTTTGTCTCATACACGCTCGCCGGTTACGGAGACTCTTGACTTTTCCATCAGATAAGACTCTGTTTATTTGGTCGTGGTAAGATAGTCTAGGTCTTCCCCGGTACCTGCATCCTTCCACTTTCACATTGTATATCTGTTTTGTCATTCTTTCCTCTGGCATTCTTTCTATATGCCCGAACCAACGGAGCATGCCCTTTCTCATCTTTACACCGATACCATCTTTCATACCTACTCGCTGTCTTACTATGCTGTTGCTAATGCGGTCGGTCAGCTTCACTCTGCACATCTTCCGCAGAGCTCGCATTTCTACCGCATTTATCCTACTTTCATTCTCCTTCTTACATACCCAGCTCTCGCTACCATATAACAGCGTTGGGACAAGAACTCCGTTATGTATGGCCAGCTGCGCCTTATGGCATAAGTGCCGGCTCCCGAGTAGCTTTCCCATCGCACCATTCACTCTGTTCCCTGCACTCACTCTTCTCTCTATGCAATTAAACAAGATATAACAAGGAAAATATGTTTCTCGAATTCGGTAAGTGAGCCCAATTATATTTCTCATATTACTATCTCTCTCTTTCATATATCTTTGAAAATATTTTTCTATTGGTGCTTTCACATTTTGTGTCAAGGCCTTACAACTCCGCCATTTTTTACATTAACCTGCATTATACGTGTTCTAACACAGGTTTTTGTAGGTGCTTCAATTTAGAATAAATAACTTTGCGATAGGATCTGTAAACTCTAACTGATTTTATCAGGCTTTGATGTCGCGATGTTCAGTACCAAGTTAATTATTTTTCTAAAAACACTAAACGTGCTATAAAATAAAATATAATTGTGGTCGTTACAAATTAATGTTCCGGGGCCTCGCGTAATCTCGCCAACATCTGTGCAATTTATATAAAAATTAGGGTCATTACCAGGCCACGAGTCGAAGCCGCATTACAAGGAATTTGCGACTTCTACAAGATTATTGGTCCGAGG
The DNA here is from genome assembly GCA_905147815.2 of Phalera bucephala. Classification (NCBI taxonomy): domain Eukaryota; kingdom Metazoa; phylum Arthropoda; class Insecta; order Lepidoptera; family Notodontidae; genus Phalera; species Phalera bucephala. Next base: position 24,534,228 of record LR990613.1, on the reverse strand, counting down.
ATTATAGAAATTTAGATAATTAAATCCGCATATAATTTTTCAGATCTCGTAAAACCAATACGCATAACTTGTATTATATGTTGGCTTTGAAAAGAAAATTTATCAACTACGTAGATTATGGTTCTTATAATTAGACCTCTCCAGAATTAGGTATTATTAGAATGTATTTAGGCGAATTTGGCATTTAACTATCGACATACAAAAAAATAATGTCACCAATTTTAGAGGGAGCTTGTTTAATATTTTTATAACATGCGAACTTATGAACAAATTGTAAACTGTTAAGAAACACGCAGGTATTGTATATTTTATGTTCCACTTTTTATACGAATGACGTGTTAAAGGGAGACTCGACTGATTTCTAGTCTCATAAAGTCCAAAGCGTACGATCTCCTAGCATCAAAATTGACTTAATGATCACTATGTTCGATGATTATGTACAACACTCGCACCATTTACTTGCATTGTTTCAATGAGGCGTGGAGTCCACCCATAGCACATATCGTTTTACATAGAAGTAGAAATTTGTTGTAAACATAGTAGGTGCACAATATTGGCAACTAAATGTGTCATCTAAATATATATCGGACTTAGCCACCAACAACAATTATATGGCACTTTGGCTTTCTTTGAATTAATTTATTTAGCGCAATTACGATTGAAAATTCACAAAATATAAGAGCTTAGATTGAAATTGTAAGGGTCTTTACACAGCACTGCGATGGGACAGCACATTGCAAATATCTACGACGACGCAGAACTTTAGATAGTTAATTCGCATTGCGGTGCGATGTCATTCTTGCATACGTCGTAGCACTGCAACCTTGTGTAAACGCCCTTAGCTTTGTTTCGTTTGGATTATATCAATATAGTTTCGTGAATACTCGATCAAATTATTGATGAAGTGCCATATATTGTTGTTTCACTTTGTATGCTCGTACACGTGTATTACCAATATTATGGGGAGTAAAACGACTATCCGCTAAAAGGAAACCCCATTGCGGCTATTTTTGACATATAATAAAAACAGAGTGGTCATTATGAACATTAACAATTTCACTCACAGCCATATCATAAAAACGTTTAAAGTATAAAATATTTCATTGTGACACTTCTCAGTTCTCAGCTTACTTATTTGTACAATTTTAAATTTCGTTAATTTATCGTTTTCAAAGAACGGCAGTGTTGGAGTAAGCTAGTTCATCAACGCATTTCGCGATCGAGCGGTGGTGGGGTAAGAATAATGATCCGATCGTCGCACACGCGTTCTTTTCGATCGCCATCACGTCACTGGCTTCACATTACCGACAGTATTGCATATCAAATAAAGGACTATTCAACTTGAATAAGTAATCCTAAACACTGTATTTAATATCTTCAATCAACGTATATGTACCTTGCTGGAAATCTAAATTGATGTAAGGAACACACATTTCCTTAAGAATTCTCCTGGTACGTCAACTGATACCTATCATCGAAGCATCGATATGGTCAGTGGTAAAAATATTGGCAATTTCATAGAGTTAATTTTCCTATTTTATCTGGGGTAAGCTAGCGATTGTCGTAACCAGCTGCCAATTCGTATTGGAGTGTACTAAGTTATAGTCATTAAGTTCACTTGTCGTTGAATTTAAATTGAAACAGGTTAGAACGGTACATATAAAGAGTTTTAGAAGACTAATTGACCCAACCAAGAATCTCAAACAAGAAATTCCCAATATTTTTTTTAGTAAATCCATGAGATGTCCAGAAAATTATGTATAAAATGTACCTAAATATCATCGAGTCTGTAACAGTCTCAATCACAACCGACTGAATTAAGTATTACGTTGATAAATGTGTTGTGTACCTAAAGTGTCCTGTCGTGGAAGCCAGCTGCGGTGTTTAAAGCCGTGTTCATACGATGATTTTGCGCATGACGCGGCGTGCGCGGGAGTTGGGCGTGGAGTAGCCGGACTCGAGCGACTCGTCGTAGATAAGGGAGAGGTGCAGCTGCTTGTCGTCGGGCGCCGCGTCGCCGTCGCCGGCGCCGCCGCGCATGCGCACGCCCTTGTACTCCGGGAGGCCTCTCACCTCGTGGTATGGTGATTCTAAACAAAAAAAATCGACCTGAAGCTCGCATTTGCACAAACAACCAGACACACAGTTAGTGTTGTAAAAACGCTCGAGTCGGCGCTTAAACGCTTGAGTCGACGCTCAAAATGTTGCTAAGCGCTGGAGTCCCGAGCCGAGTCAGTTACAGAGCGCTCGAGCGCGAGCTCGAGCGTTTTAGTTAAAACGCTCACTGGAGCGTTGAGCTCGACGCTCGACTCGCGCTCGAGCGTTGAGCTCAACGCTCCAGTCTTATGAATGATTTTAAGTCATGTTCATAACTGCGTGGAGTACCTATTAATTTTTAATTAACTTGCTCTGTTCGTATGTCTCTCTCTCTCTTTCCGGGTCAAAGTTATTATTAGTTCAAAGGTAGTTTGTGATGTACTTTTCAAACACATGCGGTTCTCAAATTGACCTGAAATTTGGCATACGTATATAAGTTCTGTGACAATGCAATAATATGGTACCTGGTTTGATAATGGTAGATGACCAATGGGGCTACCTTACTTCTTAACATCGCCCCACGGTGCTTAGGCTGGTTTAGTCTTGACAAGTACTGTCTACTTAAGTACTTACTCAAGTATATAATATCAGCCTATACTGCCCACTGCTCGGCAAAGGCCTTCTCTCACATATGGAGGCGAAAGAGATTAAGTCATACTCCGCCATGCAGACCCAGTGCAGACTGGTGGAGGCAGGTTTGTGCCACCTGCTGTTGGAATTTATCAAGCAGCGGCTTCAAACTCGGCTTAACGACTACCACATTAAGTGGTAACCGGGACCAAAGGCCTAACGTGTCTCCCGTAGTATGGAGACGCTCAAATATGAAAATGCCTGTTGTGCCTAAAAAATAATTATAAATAATAATGTTGTGTGTTGTGCCTAATGACCAATAAATAAAATATATTTTACCAGTACTAGTTTCAATATCAAATATAAATCCTATTTAGATTTATATTCGACGGACAATTTAGCGTTTAACCCCTCCGCCCACTGTCTAATAGTCGCGGGTTCGATTCCCGCACGGGACAATTCTACACTTTTTTTTTGTTTCGATCTGGGTATTTGTGTTGGGCCCTCTCAGTTGGAGAGGAGGCCCATGCCCAGCAGTGGGACAGTTTCTTAACAGGGCTAATATTATTTATTATTATTATTTGTGTATGTAAATTTTCATATTTGTTAAGGCATCCACGACACAGGAATAAATCCTAGTGTGGGGCTATGATCCTTTAATAAAAAAAGAATTAAAATACCATAAAGGTACCTACCTATATTGGGTTTACAACACATTTTACATAGTTTCAAAACTCTATTTGTGTGTACGGTACAAATAAAAAATATTATACTAATAAATTATACTAAAAATAATGCCTCGTTGATCTAGTGGCAAAGCGCATCGCTTTGTGATCACGAGGTCCTAGGTTCAAATCCTAGGTCAGACTAGTGTAGTTTTTCTAGCGACAACTTCTCAGTACGAGTCCGGAGTCTGAAATTGTGCCCGGTATATGGCAATAGGCTCGCCCCCTAGTACATGGGGCTTAACATCGTCGGCGGAACGTGGGTCTACTTAGTACACCTCTGCCACCCCCGCTTGGGGAATATAGGCGTGACGGTGTGTGTGTATTATACTAATGTTTTGTAATGATTCAACTCATTTTGTGTTCAGCTTCGGTCGTAAATGTATTGCTTTTTGCCTATTACTTTGCAAATACACCTTTAAGTGATTCGAGTAAGGTACAATATGCCCTAATTTATTTTTATTTCATAACTATAACTATAATAGCAAGCACACCTCGAATCTAAAGACATCGTCAAATGCGCCGACGAATCCTTTGCCGGCGCGTTTGATGTTTGTGTCGCAAAATTAAGGATTCGTTTACACTAACGTTTCCGTAATAATATTAAATAATGTTTGTATGTAATAACATTGGGACGGCGATTTCAAATAGTAGGTGTATAGTACACAGTATACTATATTCCCTTAACCTCCTACGGGTAGGCAGAGGTATACCTCTGCCAACCCCGTATGAGGATACAGATGTGAAGGTAAGTAATTATTATATTAAATAATATATTAAATTGTTTGTTTTATAGTAGGTATCGGGCATACCCAAACCTTAAGTGTGCAAAAATTGTATCTTTTTGTCATCCATAACCGAAAATACGTTTTTTATTGATATTAGGCTTCCCCAAACAAATTCCATATGTTAGGGTTCCGAATACATATATGAAATACGATCACATAATTAAATACCTATGATACGATACAACGAGTACAGTGTGCACGCACCCCATACACGTGGTCGGCCCTTTCAAAGAATTTGTTTTACCTATTTTGTTTAACAATTTTATTTTCGCCTACTCTTTAAATCTCTCTACTCTTTCGGCACGGCAGAACGCCCCTCCCGCAACCGCACTGCCCCACGGCGCCTTTGGCGGGTGTACACAGACAAATAACTACAACTTGCATAAGTATCAACTTGAATAAATTTTTATATTTAGGTGTAATTTAAACACACTCTGTTACTGACCAACTCTGATACTGAATCTGTTACTAATTGGCATATCACTGCACTTGCACTTGCCACTGCGCTGAAGAGCTGCCCTAATTAAATTCTTACAAATACGTGCTTTGTGTTGAAGTTTCAGAGTGCAGCATTCATTTTCGTGTTTATTTTAATTACAACCTACTTTCGTTTATAGTTTTGAATTATTGATAATTTTAAAATTACATACTTCTTCATTCATTTCTTAAAATTGATGCAAAAATTTTAGTCAAGTACTGGTGTTGGATACGCCTCTGTTACACAGTTGTTTCGAAAATCTAAATTAATTTCGATTTTCGAGGATCAAAGCAAAAGAAATTATAACGCTATAACGCTTGAGCTCGCAACTCAGCGTTATAGCGCGAGCCTTCAACGCTCCGAGTGCCTTAAAGGCTCGAGCCTTCAACGCTCGAGTCTTGAACGTTCGTAAGCGTCGACTCAGCGCTTAACGCTCGGCGCTCGGCGCTCATTTTTACAACACTACACACGGTATCGGTAGCCAATTTTTTTTCCAGCGCATTACTAAAGCGCATTGAAAAAGCGATCGCGCGAATGAGGAGTAAGAGTTGATTTACTGAGAGAGATTATAACTGTTATTAGTATTATAACTAAAATTAGTAAGGGTTGGTTGGATAAGATGAAAAAACCCTGAACGTAACGTACATTGGCATAGCAAAGGGACATAAAAGGTAAGGAAAAAACTCCGTTTTGCTCCGCGCTTTTATCCTAATTCTGTCAACAACGTTTTTGCTTAATGTGGCGATTGAGATATTATGTAATTAGCTATATAATGGGTCAAAATTCTGAATTTACGATAAACGTAAGGCTGCCATCCGACCGGATTTTTCCGGATTTTTTCTAGTTCGTTCCGATCTTTGACAACAGCAACATCTTTAAGTATGGTACGACACATAAATAATTCCTAGCGTGGGGCTATGTTTAAAAAAAAACGATTTCATTCAGCTGACTGCGTGATGGCACTCCGTACTAAGTGCTAACTACCTTAAAAGTGTATGTATATAATGCAGTGGTGTCGGTTGCATGACATTTTAATTAGCTATAAAACTATATACGTTAAAGATTTCTAAGTGACCAATTAAAAAATTTATGTGCAAATCGTGACTAGTCTTCGTTAGTAATGTAAATTAGTAATGTGACTCACCAATCTGATCTATACGCTTCTTAGGCTTGTGTACGGAAGCGTACGGATCGGAGCAGTATTCTTGACGCGACGGGTTCTGGCTTCCGCGCAGGTTGTATTCGTCGACCAGCGGCGGCGGCTGACTCGCGTGCGGGAGATGGGAGTACGGTGCGTAATCATCTACAGTCCGATACCCCGAGTGCGAGATCGGGTCATAATCGTAATTGCTCTGACGGTCCATCGCTTGGTGCGGCGGCATCGACGCCGCGTTGTTTGCGGCGGCCATCTTCATCTGCCACAACGAATCTTGAGAGTTGACGCTTCCTCCATTATTACTATTAGTATAGCTATTCTCTATGAATCCCATGTTCCCTGCGAAAAACAATATCGTTAGGTAGACGAAGGGCGCAAAACGGAAGGGCGACACGCATCATGCATAGCGTGCTGTCCAGATATTTGTTTCCGTTACCTTCTATGTCGACTGTGGTTAGTCCTTAGTGATAGCACAAGAAAAATATCGTTAAATAAATAAACAGAATGGAATTGAAATCTATACGAAACAAAAATATAGTAAACAAAATTGTTCAACACAGAGTAATAAGACTCAAGAGTTAATAAAAAATAAGGGTGTCGTCGTCGTAAAACAGAAAAGTTTTAATATGCTGTATTGTACTCACAATCTGAATTTGGCATTGGTTGCCCGGGATGCGGTTGTCCTGGATGTGGGGCGACATGATATGCGTATCCGCCCTGGGTCGCGTATACAGTTGTTTTAGAGTCTTCAATGGACAGTGCCAAGTCCATCGAATGTTCTAGAGATTCATTTTCCATTCCTGAGCTTGGATAATAAGGCGGTGGAGCTTGATTTTGGGGCGTGACCTTTGCCGGTCTCATGGAGTCCATTTCGTAGTCTTTGGATCTGTCTTTTTTGTTAGGTCTTCGCTTGCACTGATAGAATAATAAGAGTAGTCCCAGGAAGAGCAGCAATACGACGCTAGTGGCGAACGTCGCAACAATAGCCGACATCTTGCGCGCAGAAGTCTCTTTGATGGAAGGCGTCCCGACTGCCAAAAAAAGAATCCAGTTTATAAATTGTTGATACCGAATTTATTTTGAAGAACTGTACTTATTGCATATTCAATTCTTATATTGGATGTGTTATTTATTAATATTTTGTTGCTTTGTTGTACTTGTTTATTTCAAGTAAAATTCAAAGAGTATCTCGTAACATTGTGGTACGGTCTTAAACAAGTCGATAAAAGTTCTTATTCTTTCAAATCGCTAGCACACTTTTATTTCGTAACAAATCCATTATTTTTGTAGATACAAATATATTTGAATATGTAGCTAATAATTTAGGTTTGACAATGTTTATCTATGTTGGTCAAATGAAGAGTACGAACGGCTCGGTCGGTCTGAGATAGGTCACAGTTTAATGCAATTGCATTTTCAATCGTTGCCGTGCTTCGAAAGGCACGTTACCTGTTGTTTCCGGGTGCCACTTAATGTGATAGTCGTTCAGCCAAGTTGGATGCCAAATAAGCGGCTTGATTAGTTTCGACAATAGGTGGCCACGAACCTTCCTGCACCGATCCGTATTGGTTCCGCGTATTCCAGTATTACGTATTTTCCCCATTCTCTCGCAACAATATTTGTGAGAGAGGGACTTCGCCCACCAATGAAATAAAATGGTCTGATTTATATATATAACTAGCTGCATCCGCGACATCGTACGCGTAATTTGCAGGCATGTTTAGGTAAAAATACCTATAAAATGCCTGAAAATTACGTGACATCGTGTACAAAAGTATACGATTTCACTTATTGTGCAAGAAACACAGTGAAAGCAGGATAAAGGCAGTCAAAATGCAAGCTCTGTAGAAAATGTGCTGACTCAAACTGACCAACCGCGTTTGCAAAAGCGTAGTAAAAAAGCGTGTAGGTATGAAAGAAAGTATAGTAGTAAACAAATGGGGAATCGGCTTCTACCTACATCAATAGCATAATACTCCTGGTTTTTTATTTGTATAAAACCTTCCATGTACAGACACGACTTCGTTACAGTTTTATTTTATGTATATATGATGTTTTACTTTCCCCTGCAAACCTTTTGATTTTCCGAAAACGTACACCTTAACTATATTGTCTGTCGTATGAAATATATCCGTGCTAAGTTGCGTTAAAATCTGAGGAGTAGTTTTGCAACAGTAAATAATTTATCAAAATCATTTTTTTTTTCATTTCTCAGAAACGGTTAAATTATCAAAAAATATACGTGTACAGAGTTTCAATTAAATCCATCTAACAGGTTAAGCGTAAAGTGTCTTTTTAGAAATTCAATGATTGGCTTTTTCGTCTTTTCTGGAAAAGCCTTTTGTTTTTCTGGGATAAAAACTATAAAATATGCCTAGCTATACCTATTAGCCAGCTATATAAAATATCCGCATGCAAAGTGTTATCAAAATCTGCTAAGTAGTTTTTCCGTTATGATGGTTCATGACCGCGGACAGACAGACAAACCGAAACGAAAGTCAAAAACTGTAGAATTGGCTTCTATAACTATAGTATGATACCCCTGGGTTGTTGTTTCCTAAAAATATTCCATGTACACGACTCCGATACAGTTTTATTATATGTATAGATTACAAGGATATACAATATTTGATAAAGTACTGTCAAGAACTATCTCATAATTTAATTCACACGTGAGTAAATACACATAATGTGTTTACTAATTTGAGTTTATCATATAGTTGGTCACTGATGCTAACGCATAATGTCTCCATGATTATGCAGTTTATAGCGATGTATATCGACAATTTAGGAGCAGTCCAAAAGCCATTAGCCCAACGAGGTGGTCCAATGGTCGATAATTAGGATATCCAAGTAGCAGCAGGGACGATAATGATCGTAGATTGTGTGATACGTCGTTAATTATCTGTGGGAGGCAAAATCTTGATAGAAATAAGTGATTTTTAAAAGTTTTATGAATCCTTTCTTTGCACGCAGTTTTGTTCTAAAATTACTGTTATAGATGAAAAATAATATAACTAGTGGCCCATATACCTAGCGAAAGCTTTCCAAACCAAAACACAATCATGAATGGTACATTTGACGTGTCCACGCTTACACGAAATCACGTAAATTGACTATTAATCTAGCTGTCAAAAGAAGCTGCTGCTGCAGCTGCAGCTGTGATAATGTTCATATTTATTTCAATGTAAATGAACAGGACAGTTATTTAAAAAAAAAAGAAATCCATCTTTCTATCTATATCACGCCAGATCTCTTGCGGGGTAGGTAAAGAGTACAGTTCCAACAGGTACATTAAAAAAATCTACATGACTGTTATACTGATGGGGTGGCAAATGTTCATATATGAAAAATATTATAAAATAATTTATTCAGGAAGAATTATGTCAGGCTCACCCCTATCACATGAATGACTGAGTGAGAGATGTGTACCAGGTACTTCTTCATTCCGTGGATGTGTACTATGTGAAACTTTTGTCTCTCTCGATATAACAGGATATATTTTTTACAATATAAACTCATTTATTTGCCCTAACGTTCCCTTGTAGTTTACAAGCAGAAACCGTGAAGGTCCACGTAACTTTACCTGCAACCACAAGGTAACCACACCACGAATATGAAAACCAAGAATAAAAATCGAAAATCTCCGTAACCAGCGAGCGTATATGAAGCGAGAGAGGTCTGTAACGAAAGAAGCTGTTGGAACTCTGTACTTTACACCTACTTAGCAAGGGATCAGATGTAACAGTATAGAAAGATAGATAGTTAGGGCTCTGCAAGGAATTTGTTCAATTGACGGGTTGTGTAACTTGACATGAAATATCATGATTAAAGTTTTATGATAGTGCCAATACGTGACTAACTAAACGAAACTTCTCGGTTTGTTATGAAATATGCATACAGATGGTAGGTTGTGAAGTGTTTTAACATCCTTTGGTATACATTTACGATGAATACCTACGTTAACCTACATATAACTAAATGTAACGGATCGGAAAATGTCAAAGAATAATAACGTAATAGGGAGCAAGTCGTTTGATAATATTTCAATCCATAGGTACTGTATCTCTGCTGGGAAACGGTCCCCTCCCATAAATCGAGATAAGAATAAGTCATACTCCACGCGGAATCAAGCGGAGGCAGCTCTGTGGGCACCTGCTGTTGGAACTCATCGAGCCGTTATGAGCGGTTTCTAACTTGGCTTAACGACTACTAAGGACATTAAGTGTAAAGTAACCGGGACCTACGCCTTAACGTGCAAAGGACGGAAACGCTCGAATATAGAGATGTCTTAGACTGACCAAACCGAACAGTGCTATGAGCGTGTTAGAAATGGTAGAATTAAGATATCGACTAAGTTATTTAATGTTTTATGTTAAGTCACTAGTATTGTTATTTACTGATTATACTAAATTATGTTATAAGGAAATAAAAGGGACAGCAATTTAGAAGTTAAAGAAACCCAGATTATCGACATGAAACATATAGTTTATTACTCAAGTCAAATGGCACACACAATAAAATACAATATATACGGATATCATAGGATCAGATGCCAAGACGGGCATAGTAACAATATATAACAGTAGTCACAATAAAAAGGTACTTAACTTGCTTATCCGCTCTCGATTAAAAACTGAACTGTTTCTCAAATTACGTGGCCTTTTATACCCATCAGTTTTTTTAAATATAGATGAGAACGTTAAAAGGTTATAATTTGAAAATAAGCCAATACAATTTCAATATAAGCCAATCAGAGCACAGTTACAATTTAGAGTCTTTTTAACGAGAACTAAAAGAACGGCAATGAATATAGTGATACCAAAAATAGCTCTGTATTATTTAAATAATCATTAAATAATACTCACAATAATTATTTACAATTCTACATCTTATAAAATTATCAAGTTGTCAATACAATCAGATATTTAAATAAATTCAAAAACAACGAAAGATTATAAATACTTTTTCTAATTATGTATTGGGTATTTAACCAAAATACATCATAAAGTCTTTAATCAAAAGTCTTTAATCAATTTTATACTTAATATTATGGTATTATCTTAGTAATCAATACTAGTAAAATATTAAATATCTAACACGGCCATACTGACATGTACTTCGTTCCCTGAAGTACATATAAGTATTGGCTATTCTAGTTCGTATGTACATACGATAAATCCCATTTAAGTTTGCTGTTTAGCTCCATCACCTGTTGTGCGTGAAGACCAAGCTTAACAGATAACAACCAGCAGTTATAAAACTAAGAACCAGCTCCATCACCATTTATAGGTGAAGACCGAGCTGTCTTGCTAACTATTTACTTATTATTACCAGCTCCATCACCCATTCAAGGTGAAGACCAAGCTGTCTTGCTAACTATTTACTTATTACCAGCTCCATCAACCATTCAAGGTGAAGACCAAGCTGTCTTGCTAACTATTTGCTTATTACCAGCTCCATCACCCATTCAAGGTGAAGACCGAGCTGTCTTGCTAACTAAATACTTATTATTACCAGCTCCATCACCCATTCAAGGTGAAGACCAAGCTGTCTTGCTAACTATTTACTTATTATTACCAGCTCCATCACCCATTCAAGGTGAAGACCAAGCTGTCTTGCTAACTATTTACTTATTACCAGCTCCATCACCCATTCAAGGTGAAGACCAAGATGTCTTGCTAACTATTTACTTATTACCAGCTCCATCACCCATTCAAGGTGAAGACCAAGCTGTCTTGCTAACTATTTACTTATTACCAGCTCGATCACCCATTCAAGGTGAAGACCAAGCTGTCTTGCTAACTATCTACTTATCATTACCAGCTCCATCACCCATTCAAGGTGAAGACCAAGCTGTCTTGCTAACTATCTACTTATCATTACCAGCTCCATCACCCATTCAAGGTGAAGACCAAGCTGTCTTGCTAACTATCTACTTATCATTACCAGCTCCATCACCCATTCAAGGTGAAGACCAAGCTGTCTTGCTAACTATTTACTTATTACCAGCTCCATCACCCATTCAAGGTGAAGACCAAGCTGTCAACTGTAATTACAAAAACTTAATCAGCAGTAAATATACATATTAGTCAGTGTCATTTTCTAAGTTATTGTCAAACATAGAATTTTCCTCTACCCAGTCTCAAGGCCAAAGCCTTAGTTTCTCCTTTGCTACAATTATATTTCTTAGATTTCCTCTGCTCCTTAGCCGTTGTCTAAAGTATCAATTATTTCATACGGACCCTTAAACTTTGGTTTTAATTTATTGTGTCTACAATGATCCTTATTACAGTAAACCGTATCACCAATGCTAGTAGAATCAAAACGAGTGTAAACTTGTCAGCAATATTTTTTTTAATTGTTCCTCTGCTATTTGCCTTTCAGTATGTACATCAATAATATTCGTGGTATTATTTCTTAACACATCATTTAATGTAGCCTGTACTGCAGGGGTGTAAGCATCGCGACCTATTAGTAAGCCTATAGGCGAAAACCCAGTTTGATTTTTGTACCGTAGTGTTAAAAGATTGTTAGATTTTCCACAAAACGCTCGGCCAGTCTGACCTATTCCTACAAAACCAACATTATTTTCAGAGGGTATTACAGATGGATATTTGGAAAATATATAATATAATTTCGCACGTCAGAATCAAGGTGACTTATAAGATCGGAAAAACTAGAGCCAGAATCACAATTATTAACCAAATTAACATTCTCACGGAAACACGGATCAACGGTTTACTAATATTATCAAAAGGTCTTTTCTTAAAGTTCTTTTTTTTCGGATACTAAGAAATGATGTCCTTGCAAAAATGTACCAAGACCGCCCAGACTCAGGTTCCCAGGTCTCGAACCATGTTAAAGAAGAGCCCCGTAAGGCTTTACTGGCTGTAGCAGCCGTCTTGATACTGCTCCATCAGAGGTCTTTTCGTAGCTTCTCTGTTTCAGCGCACCATGTCGCCGCACCGTTGTTACATTTCTCTAGATCGAGGACGGCCAAAGCTATGTTGTCATGGCTGTGGTGGATAGACACTGCGTCGCGGATGGAAGTGAGAAGTCCCGCCAACTGATCAGCGTCCATGGTTGCCGTAACTTCGTTGAGAATACTAAAACCAAAAATATTAATTAAATGTAGGCACATGAGAAGAATCCCACTTCTGATGTTAGAAATGGTAGAATTAAGATATCGACTAAGTTATTTAATGTTTTATGTTAAGTCACTAGTATTGTTATTTACTGATTATACTAAATTATGTTATAAGGAAATAAAAGGGACAGCAATTTAGAAGTTAAAGAAACCCAGATTATCGACATGAAACATATAGTTTATTACTCAAGTCAAATGGCACACACAATAAAATACAATATATACGGACATCATAGGATCAGATGCCAAGACGGGCATAGTAACAATATATAACAGTAGTCACAATAAAAAGGTACTTAACTTGCTTATCCGCTCTCGATTAAAAACTGAACTGTTTCTCAAATTACGTGGCCTTTTATACCCATCAGTTTTTTTAAATATAGATGAGAACGTTAAAATGTTATAATTTGAAAATAAGCCAATACAATTTCAATATAAGCCAATCAGAGCACAGTTACAATTTAGAGTATTTTTAACGAGAACTAAAAGAACGGCAATGAATATAGTGATACCAAAAATAGCTCTGTATTATTTAAATAATCATTAAATAATACTCACAATAATTATTTACAATTCTAAAACATCTTATAAAATTATCAAGTTGTCAATACAATCAGATATTTAAATAAATTCAAAAACAACGAAAGTTTATAAATACTTTTTCTAATTATGTATTGGGTATTTAACCAAAATACATCATAAAGTCTTTAATCAAAAGTCTTTAATCAATTTTATACTTAATATTATGGTATTATCTTAGTAATCAATACTAGTAAAATATTAAATATCTAACAAGCGCATCAGCTGTTTGATAATAGGGTGAAATTGGCTCGTATTTCTGTCTATATTTGTTCGATGCAATATAAGGGCGAAATGTAGGTATATACCTACCATCTTTGTTATATATAAGAATGTAATACTACTAATACCATCACACTGTGAAAGCCTAGACCGGATTGAAAGACAGTATGAGATCTTAAAGGATATTGAAATGCCCTATCATAAGTTTACGATACACGAACGAATAGCGAGGACGGCGGATATAATGTCAGTACGAATCTTTAATATATAAATTCTTTATTATAATAAGACTAGAGATGGGTACGTTAGATTCAAAGAAGTCTAGCCTTTATCTAGTTGAATTATGAATGTTGGACAGCAATGAAAGCAAATTATAGAGCCCATTGATACATTATCGACGATAAAACGAGTCCAACCCCCGGGAAATCTTTGTAATCGTGAGACATTTTTAACGAGTCAATATACTCTTTGAAACTAAATACGATCTTCTTCTTCAGCCGAAAGACGTCCACTGCAGGACAAAGGCCTCCCCTAAAGACCGCCACAACGACCGGCTTTGTGCTGTACGCATCCAACTTCTACCCGCGACCTTCACCAGGTCATCGGTCCATCTTGTAGGGGGCCTACCCACTCCACGTCTTCCGGTACGTGGTCGCCATTCGAGAACCTTTCTGCCCCAACGGCCGTCAGTTCTACGAGCGATATGCCCCGCCCACTGCCACTTAAGTTTAGCAATTCTGAGTGCTATGTCAGTGACTTTCGTCCTCCTGCGGATCTCCTCGTATCTGATTCGATCCCGCAGGGTAACTCCGAGCATAGCTCTCTCCATCGCCCTTTGGGTGACCTTGAGCCTTCTTATGAGGCCCATCGTAAGCGACCATGTCTCAGTGCCGTAAGTCATCACTGGCAACACACACTGGTCAAAGACTTTTGTCTTGAGACACTGCGGAATTTTGGACGAGAAGATGTTACGTAGCTTCCCGAACGCCGCCCAACCAAATACGATCTATTTAAATTAAATTTTACTAGACATGAAAATGTTTCTATTTATTTATTCTTTATTGTACAATAGAAACAACATTTACACAGAAGATGTACAAAGGCGAACTTAACTCAATTTGAGTTATCTTCCAGTTAACCTTTGAGGAAAGAGAAACTATGTGGAAGTGAGGGCAATTGTACAATCACGGAACTAAAAAATAACAGAATTAAAATTCAGAGTTGATAATGACAAGTACATAAATATATAAATTATACTAATAATATATAATATCAAAACTAAAAATAAATACACAACACATATATATATATATATATATATATATATATATATATATATATATTTATATATATTATATATATATTTAACTAGAAAGGAAATACTCTTTAACTCGTCTTTTAAAAACATCTAGAGAACAGCCATCGCGTATGGAGTGTGGAAGGGAATTCCAGAGTTTCACCGCACGTACAGTAAGTATAGTACAGTAAAGGAGCCATCATAGAGAGTGGAAGAATGACGAGGAGTTCGGAGAAGAAGAGAGGTAGCCGTACGACAAGTTTTGTCCCTAGGGATAAGGAATTCGAAACGCTTACGAAGATATACAGGCGAGCTAGGGTTATGAAGGACGGAGAAGAGAAGAGAGAGAATATGTAAATCTCGACGTCGGCGAATAGGTAGCCACTTCAGTTTCGATCGATACTCGGAGACATGATCATATTTGCGTAGACCGAAAATGAAGCGGATACACAAATTCTGCAGACGTTCGAGTTTGTTAAAAAGTTCCTCTGTCGCGTCAAGGAAACAGACATCAGCGTAGTCTAAAAGTGACAGAAGAAATGATTGAGCGAGAATTATTTTAGTTTGAAAAGGCAGGAAATTCTGGAGCCGTTTAAGAGATTGAAATGAATAATATACCTTCCTGCTGACTTCCGCGATGTAAGTGCACCATGAAAGATTGCAGTCTATGTATACACCTAAATTCTTCGCACTAGTCGAATATGGTATAGGAACAGCGTTAAAAATAACTGTAGGAAGAGACTGAAGGTCCAAGAGATTGTAGAAATACCTGCCACCAATAATGAGAGCTTACGATTTTACAGGATTGACTAAGAGTCCAAAACTCTTAGCCCACTGGCTGATACGTTCAAGATCACTATTGATGCCATCAATGGCCACAGAAAACTCTTCGACCTTAAAATGTCGATATAGCTGCAAGTCGTCTGCATAGAGATGATAATGTGACGTTATAACTTTAGTGATCGCATCGATAAATATCGAGAAAAGAAGAGGCGAGAGCACGCCACCCTGCGGTACGCCCGCTGAAAGATCACACCATTCTGAGGAGGCCTCATTATAGCGGACCGACTGCGAGCGACCGCGAAGGTTTGAGTTGAACCAGGCTGTTACAGAGGAAGATACATTAAGTGAAGAGAGGATTCCCAGGAGAATGTCAAAATCGACAGAATTAAAGGCACTGCTAAAGTCCAGCAAAACTAGAGCAGTAAGAAGTTTATTTTCCATTGCCAGTCGAACATCATCAGTAATCTTGACCAGAGCAGTTACTGTACTATGGCCAGTACGATATCCAGACTGATAAGGACTAAGCAGGTAATTGGAAGAAAGAAAGGACGAAAGTTGTTTCTGGACAGCGCCTTCCAGAACTTTGGATAGGATAGGAAGGATTGATATTGGTCGGAATTGGGAGGCGGTCGAAGGATTTAAAACCTTAGGAAGCGGTAGAACGTGGTTCTTCTTCCAGGCTGAGGGAAAGGAGCTAGACTCAAGTGAGCAGTTAATAATGTGAGTAATAACAGAAATCAATTCATCCATGAGGAGGCGAAGCATTTGAATTTGAAGGCCATCATCACCTACAGCCTTAGTAGAAATAGATAGAATTGACTTTCTGATTTCGTCCTCTGTAACACGCTGAAAAGAAAATTGTGGGCATACAGGCAAGGTTTGGCGAGAAAGTTCTTGAAGAAAAGTACATCTAGGTACATTTCTTTCTCTCTCGGACGTCTTAAGCCATTGTCAGCGCTACAGGTGTACTTGCCTGCGTCTTTTACTGTTACGCCTTGGATGGTATGTGTAAACGAATTGGAGATATATTTGCCGTTTCTCGTCTATCGTACCGTACTTTGGGTTTCGCGTTAACTTTGCAGTCCATAGTGGCAACACCGTCAATTTCTACTCGAAGTGGATTTTCTGGACCCACTTCGACTCGTGGAACATCTAAAACAATAAATATTTAAATCAGCTTAAACTGGCGTTAAAAGTTTGGGCCACGACAAATTAGCTACTGTCATAATGTAAATTTAAAACAAATTAATCAATTCACGTGCAACGCACAGAGCCACCAGTTTCCGCATGCTGCATTAATTACAGACGATTACATTGATCTGTAAATAGCTACAACTGCAAGTAATATTTCCATCGGCTGTTTCAGATATTTATCTCTATCGACAGATTGCAATCGCAGCTTCTACATAGAAAACGGATGTGCCGGTCCGGTTTTCTGAACGAGCCAGACCAATAATAAAACTGTTCATAGAATCCGTCAGAATTAAAGATGCGTGTTTTTCATCTAGCTTAAGATGTTGCTTATTCAGGTCAGTTTATAATAAACACTATCCTGATATTGATCGGGGTGTCCTGTATGAAATACCTTATAATTTAAAGTATGTATCCTGTTTTTATTTAAATAGTCCAATAGAGCACGCCTTGGATCATATTATGAAAAAAATATATGTCTACAATCTTTACATAAAAAGGTATTATAGTGGTGATATATTAGGAGAAAACATAAGAGATTAGGCTTTATTGAAATAGATTTAGGTTTATACGTAGTCTTTTGTCTGAAAATTTTCATGAATCATGAACATTTTCAAATATCAGCTCCTTTGTGAAGCTATACGCAATAACAATAATGAGTTCAGAGTAAACACTACACCGCGGCAACGTAGATTATTAGTCTGATCGCTTCGATACGGGAAATTTCAACCTAAAGTGCTACTCGAAATGGAAGTGTAATTATGATGAATTTAGTTTGATACGGTAACCAGTAAAGCTGTGAATAATGAATATTCGATAAGGGGAAGTTTTCAACATAAATCTATTCACATTTAGTTGCGTACGAGTTGATAGATTATTAATGTTTAAAATTATAAAAATATTATCGTATCATCACTTGGATGATAATTACGAAAATCTTAAAGCTTTTACATAATTATGACAGACTAAGAAATTCTAACTATACAGTCAGGCTGTTGTAACGACAAAGGAAATTTTAATGAGTAAGGACTTGAGCGTCTATCTAGTGGAACGCCCTTACAACGCGGGGTCGGAGGGGTTCCGAGCGTCCTTTTTCAAATAAACGTCGCTCGGTGTGAATGCGAGCAAAAGCGTATGTCATACACAATAGCATGCGTCTTGGTCGACGTTGCGAAAAGGAATTTCGTTTTAAAATACTTTTATACATTTACTTATGTTTAGACGCGTAACCTCTGTAGTGGTTATTCAAAATATGAAAGTAAATGTTTTATGAAAATATAGAATAAGAATATTTAGTATGTTGTTATGTTTTACGGTCAACCAACTATGTTATGGTAATTGAACTTAAAGCGGTAGTACCCTACGGATATGGCTATTGAAGGTAAGGGAATTTTTGTGAGGCGCAATAAGAGCGGCCTACCCGTAACGATAGGCTAGTATGAACTGAATCAAATTATATCCATTATTTTTGTTACAGGAAATAATATTATGTAACTCGGTTCCAACTACCGACTACATTTGACATTAAAATACGGATGGTCGCTGTGTTATTTTAAAATGTACCGAGCATCATCGGAACAATTGCTAAAAAAAGACGGACGATTTAGCGCAGTGGTTAAGAGTTTAAGCCGCTCCGCCCTCTGAGTCTAATAGTCGCGAGTTCGATTCCCGCCCGGTCAAATCTTTGTGTGATCCACAATTATTTGTTTCGGTCCAGACCGAATTGTGTATGTGAATTTTCATGTTTGTAAGCGCAGCCACGACTCAGAAATAAATCCTAGTGTGAGGCTACGTATTTTAAAGAAAAAGAAAAAAAAGATCAATTTGTACTGGATAAAAATTAAGAAATAATTTCGGAGCACGTTCGAAGTTTGCTATGTATCTATGTATGTATATACACAATCAACTTTCTCTAACACCAATGACGAAATACTGCGTATTATTATCCTAAATTAACAAAAAGCGGCATTTAGAACATCATCTGCATATCAATGAACACACAGTTCAATTGATACGCGCTTTCGTGCTACCGAAGAAGTTTTGAAAATAATACGGGAAGAATTCCATTCCCGCTGCAGTGGGACCAAAGTTTAGGTCATCAAGGTTATTTGCCAAGAGCTTTTGCGTTACTTGATGGCCCCTGGAAGCGCTCTGAGATTCCTGTTTCTGTAACCTCTTGCATTTGCACGCGCAGGATTGGGGGCGTACAAATAGTATTCTGAGTCGCCTCTTAGCAAGCGCAATACCCTTTTTTAACCGGTAAAAGAATGAGTACAGGTTTCGAGCTTTCGACGGAATTTGTGTGTAGTAATTTTCTTGAAATTAGCAATTTTAAAGGATTTTCTTTGATTGGTAGTCTATCGTTGAACATAAGCTCATTTCGTCAATGAGAGTTAATAAGTACTGCATTAATATTGAACAAGTTTATAATGCACTATTTATACTTCATCAATGCAATTTTAAATAAAAAATGGTTAATATATTTATAAGACTATTTTACGGATTCTATCGCGGTCTATTTTTTGATTTTTAGTTCCCGACGTTTCGAGTACTTTGCAGCACCCATGGTCACGGAAGGGACTGAGGTGTTAGACGTCCAAAAGGCATAGTTGTTCCGGGGTACCCTCAAACTTCTTAATTATTTTTGTTGGTCCGATCTACGCAGAATGAGCTCACGGTGTCTTGAGGTTTTGCAGTGTTATGCTTGGTTTTGGATTTGATTATATTAATTACCGGATCCCAAGTCGATGGAAGCACCCAGCCATCTTCTCTATTGAAATTAGGATGTTTTTTTAATTTCAATAGCCTCGCGAACCGTCCTTGGTAGGAATCGTTGTCTTTCACGAGAATTTGTGGTCTATCAAATCTGATGTTATGGCGGGTGCGGTCAAGGACATGTTCACAGACTGCAGACTTCTTTGAGCGACGGTGTTTTAGGTCAGCTACGTGTTCTTTAACCCGAGTTTTTAACGGTCTTTTTGTTTGTCCTATATAAGAGAGACCACATTCACAATCAAGCTTGTATACTCCTGCATCTTGTAGAGGGATCTGACACTTGACAGATGGTAAAAATTGACTGATCTTCTTCGGCGGCTTATAAAATGTTTTAATTGAAGCACGCTTCAAGATGTAGCCAATCTTGTTCGTGACTCCTCTCATGTAAGGTAGTACTCCAGGGAGACGCTCGACTGTGGCTGGTTTCACTCGGTCACTGTGACGTTGGCGTGGGACTCGAAGCTTATTGTCGTGCAGGACTTGCTTGACATGTTGAAGCTCGGCAGCCAGATGTTTCTTGTCACAGATCCCTTGTGCTCTCTGAAAGAAAGATTTACCCACGGTAGCTAACTGTGTTGGATGGTGGTGAGATTCACCGTTTAAGTACCTATCAGTATGGGTATTTTTTCTATAAACCGTATGGCTTAAGGTGTTGTTGGGGTTACGGATTACTAACACATCTAGGAAAGCTAGCGAGTTGTTTGCCTCCAACTCCGTTGTAAACTGAATTTGAGGGTTAATGGAGTTAAGATGATGTAGGAATACATCGATTTTGTCAGATGGTAATATTGTGAAAGTATCATCTACGTACCGCTTGTAGAAACTTGGCTTTACAGGTGAGGTACGAAGGGCTGTCTCCTCAAAGTCTTCCATGAATATATTGGCAACAATGGGAGATACAGGGGAGCCCATCGCCACACCATCTACTTGCTTGTAGAACTGCTCCTTCCACAATAAGTAGCCAGATGTAAGGCAGTGTCTCAATAGTTCTGAGTATTCCGCTGGCATGTTGTTCTCCGCTAGTTTCCTTTCTACAATTTTGACACAGTCTTGTACAGGTAGGCATGTAAATAATGACTGGGCATCGAAACTGACCATAGTTTGATTGTCAGTAAGATGTAGATTTTTGATCTCACTAACAAAATGGTATGAATCCTTAACATGTGATCTTGTGTGTCCTTTGTCGTCCAGATTCAATGTTTCGGAGTACTTCTTTATTAAATTACTCGTTTGTTTTAATATATTGGTGGTTACCAACCAAACATTGAATCTGGACGTCAAATCGCTAATACCTTCGTGCGCAAAACCACCACAGTTGTATGGGCTCCCAAAAATTCATAAACCGAATGCTCCCCTACGTCCAATCGTGAGCCAAATCGACACACCAACCTACAGATTGGCTCAACACGTAGCGAAAGTGCTCTCGCCACTCAAAGGACACACAAGATCACATGTTAAGGATTCATACCATTTTGTTAGTGAGATCAAAAATCTACATCTTACTGACAATCAAACTATGGTCAGTTTCGATGTCCAGTCATTATTTACATGCCTACCTGTACAAGACTGTGTCGAAATTTTAGAAAGGAAACTAGCGGAGAACAACATGCCAGCGGAATACTCAGAACTATTGAGACACTGCCTTACATCTGGCTACTTATTGTGGAAGGAGCAGTTCTACAAGCAAGTAGATGGTGTGGCGATGGGCTCCCCTGTATCTCCCATTGTTGCCGATATATTCATGGAAGACTTTGAGGAGACAGCCCTTCGTACCTCACCTGTAAAGCCAAGTTTCTACAAGCGGTACGTAGATGATACTTTCACAATATTACCATCTGACAAAATCGATGTATTCCTACATCATCTTAACTCCATTAACCCTAAAATTCAGTTTACAATGGAGTTGGAGGCTAACAACTCGCTAGCTTTCCTAGATGTGTTAGTAATCCGTAACCCCAACAACACCTTAAGCCATACGGTTTATAGAAAAAAGACCCATACTGATAGGTACTTAAACGGTGAATCTCACCACCATCCAACACAGTTAGCTACCGTGGGTAAATCTTTCTTTCAGAGAGCACAAGGGATCTGTGACAAGAAACATCTGGCTGCCGAGCTTCAACATGTCAAGCAAGTCCTGCACGACAATAAGCTTCGAGTCCCACACCAACGTCACAGTGACCGAGTGAAACCAGCCACAGTCGAGCGTCTCCCTGCAGTACTACCTTACATGAGAGGAGTCACGGACAAGATTGGCTACATCTTGAAGCGTGCTTCAATTAAAAAATTTTATAAGCCGCCGAAGAAGATCAGTCAATTTTTACCATCTGTCAAGTGTCAGATCCCTCTACAAGATGCAGGAGTATACAAGCTTGATTGTGAATGTGGTCTCTCTTATATAGGACAAACAAAAAGACCGGTAAAAACTCGGGTTAAAGAACACGTAGCTGACCTAAAACACCGTCGCTCAAAGAAGTCTGCAGTCTGTGAACATGTCCTTGACCGCACCCGCCATAACATCAGATTTGATAGACCACAAATTCTCGTGAAAGACAACGATTCCTACCAAGGATGGTTCGCGAGGCTATTGAAATTAAAAAACATCCTAATTTCAATAGAGAAGATGGCTGGGTGCTTCCATCGACTTGGGATCCGGTAATTAATATAATCAAATCCAAAACCAAGCATAACACTGCAAGACCTCAAGACACCGTGAGCTCATTCTGCGTAGATCGGACCAACAAAAATAATTAAGACGTTTGAGGGTACCCCGGAACAACTATGCCTTTTGGACGTCTAACACCTCAGTCCCTCCCGTGACCATGGGTGCTGCAAAGCACTCGAAACGTCGGGAACTAAAAATCAAAAAATTAACCGCGATAAAATCCGTAAAATAGTTTTATTTCATGTGTAATATTCGCGTAAATCTAAGAACTCAGTATATTTATAAGTACTTATTTTCTGCTATCAACCGATATATAACAAATATACATATTTTATGTTCTATCTATATATCTATATCATCACGCCAGATCACTCGCCGGGTAGGCAGAGAGTACAGAGTTCCAACAGGTTCTTTCCTTACATACTTCTCTGGCATTTGTATTACAGAGTGAAATAATTAGTTGACAAGTTTACCTACTATTCAACGTTGATACTTAATTCAAATTCGCGTAATTCTCTCTCTCTATTGGTCAAAAGAACAACAGAAAATATTTAAGAAACTAAACAGTTATCACTTAATGAGTCTAGATATTAGTCGTTTGAGCAGCGTGATACGTAATAAATCGGGGTAGTGTTGTAATGTAATGTAGAGCACATGGACCACATGATAAGTGTGGTTAAGTTACTCTCGGGCAAGCCGTCAGCTGGACGGGTGACCTATTTACAAGATTTCGCCACTGAAGCACATTAAAGGCTTTCGCACACCATATCGGATAAATAAGCACATCAGTACAACTCCAACTTTCGGTTTAGCATGTAGCAGTCGAATAAACAACTACACCAATACAACTCCTATTTTTTGCTTTTGCAACGCGAGTCCAACGAGTAGCGTGCGGACCGTGGGTGGCCTGGGCGAGTACCACCGCCTCTTCAGTCAACGAAGCTATTATAATCAACTTTGCTCTCTTTTTACGGCAAAGTAAGATTGAAATAAATTTGCTAAAAAGGGGTTACCACAACTCGCTTAATGTGTACAACGCATAGGCAATACACGTTCCATGGGTCATATACTCCGTCATTTGAAAAGTGAACTGCATCAGACAAGTTATAAAGCATTTATTTCAATGCCTTACTTTGACTTTAGTTGGTGTTGAGTCACTAGAGTGTGCGACCGCCTAAAGTCAAGTGATCTGGCGTGATAACATAGAATGAGAGATCAACAGTTTTGTCTTTATGTATATTATAATAGAACAGTTATGTATTATGGAGTTGTTATTGCTGAAAATAAAAATTGTATATTTTAAGCAATAATAAAACCCAAATAAAAAAAAAGTAATATCACTCTTTATTTGATCGAACTATATTCAGATTGGTTCATTTGATTGAGCGCTTCAATAAAAAAGGCAAACTCCAGTGAGGCTTGAATCCTAAATAAAAGGATGTTTTTTTCCACCAGGTATGATACTGACTATAACATAGGCAAATGAAATATGTACCATCACGCCAGATCCATTGCGGGGTAAGCAGAGAGTACAGAGTTTCAACAGGTTCTTTCCTTACATACCTCTCTGCAAATGCAAATAAAATATTATACAATGTTGGAGTGGTGGTATTATTAAGAGATGCTCTACATACTACTACTACAGACAATAAAGTGAAAGACAAATTCTCGTGTCTAAATGTTGATACCCGCCCGTACGTTTTTAGAAGTGATGCATATCGCACACATAATCAAATAGGTATGGAGCGTCTCGCCATTTGCCATGCTAATTCCTGAATATATTTTCTCGGAGCGTGAAGCGATCGCGAGCGTAGGTTCTGAGAGCTTAGCATGAAGACATTGACGTTAGTGTGACATTAACGAGTTGATTTCCATTCGTCTCACACTACAAATTTATTAAATAAACATGAACGTGTCTCGGTGAACGGTTACTCGGTTCTCCTTTGTCGGTTCCTCATGACTGAGGGTCGTGACCACCACAGTCAAGGTTTTGCACAAGCGCTCTCCAGACTTCCCGGCATTCCGCCAGGTTACTCGCTAGGGGCGCGCTAATGTCAAAGGTTTCGTGCTAAGTCTTCAGGTTTTAAAACTGACTGTAACACGAGCAAATGAAATACTGAACAATATTGGAGTGATTTTGTTATTAAAAGATGATGTACAGCGTACACTATTTAATAGACTTTATTCAGTTTTATAAAAAATTGATAAAACCGACCGAGTTCTATATTGCAAATTTTGGCACGAACTCGGCACTGATAATAAAGTAAAGACAAATTCTCTTGTCTGAATGTTGATACCCGCCCGTACGTTTTTAGAAGTAATGCATATTACACAAGTAATGTATATTACACACATAATCAAATAGGTATGGAGCGTCTTGCTATACGCCATACTCTTAGCCGCATTCCTGAATATATTTTCATGAAGCGTGCAGCGATCCGTAGTTTCTGATGTGTCATCTTCAAATTTTCTTTATATTTAGGTATTTACTTTAGCGGAACTGGTAACATTTGAGGCGACCGACCCTTCTTTTCTTTTCTATGTATTTCTATAAACTGGCAACGCTGAGGAAGTCAGTACAATGTTAACGCTCTACCATGCTCGCGCTATGCCTTTGAATGCTCTTAAAAACCGCCATGGAGCGAACGCTGGGCAACGATGGTAAGGGAAGCGAAATAGGTAACTAACATGATTGCAATACCCACGCTTCCCGCGCGAAAACCTGGTCACTATTTCCTATCGGGGCAGTCCTCCACGATGTGGAGAGTCTACACTGAGTCTCCACAGTAACAACAAGGAGACTCAGTGATGTCACACTTGTGCAGATAATAATTGCACCTTGCTGCTCCGGTTCTGATTCCCCACTAGGAAATTAAGCGGCAGATTCGAGGGGCTACACCAGCTTATACCAGAGGCTCAACAATGGCTCCTCCACTCTGACTTAGAATAAAATCGCATTACTGAAAGAATAACCGTCATACGACGATATTGACAACCTAGACAATAAAAACTTAGTGTAACAAAGTAGAGATACTCATATATTTGATGTATGAACTTGTTGTTTACGTTGTGGGGGTTTATTGAATTACGTATTTCGCTCTCTCTCTAATAAACAGAGGGAGAGCATGAACAGATTGACGTAAACGTACCGCTATTGAACGATATACTATCCATTTCACACTACAAAAATACTAAATATAGAAGAACGGTACGATAACGTCAATCTGTTTATACTAGGCCCTCTGGATAAGACCCTTCATCATCGGATATTTGTCTACTTATTGCCTATATTTATTCACAGAGTTTATTGGAACATTTATTAAGTGTTAGGTAGTCAGTTTATGGTGTATTTATGTTGTGCAAAAATTAAATATTGGATATAATTTGTTATTTTTGACAAGCTTGAATCTTCAATGAATTAGCCTTATTACCACAACGGTATAAATTATTTAATACCTTTTTAGTTATAGAAATGCTAGCAACGCATGAAAATTCTAGAGAACCAACAAATGGAGCGCGCGCAAATGAGGTAATTATTTCCAGTCTGAAACCTCACTACTAAAATTATAAAATATAACACTACTGACCAGACTTTTAAAAATGTAGGTAATATCATCATGTACATTATGAACAAACGTGATATCACTTAAACCATTCGATTTTTGTCTATGTTAAAATTCTCTTTGCACACAGGTGACTATTATGTAAAATTGGCGCTTGAATCAAGTGCACTTATTTTCATGAATAGCCGACGTGCGTGGTGAACCAAAAACTTTTAGTATAGCATCTAGATAAGACTAGCGAAATAGAGAAAATTCAGTTGAAAGCGGACTCAGATAAAGGGGATTGTGCTTGGGGTCGGAAGAATTTAAACGTATTTAGGAGATAAGCAGGGCATTTTAAGATACGAATAGGCAACTTAAACTAACGAAACTAGAAACGCTCCGAAAATTTGCTGAAAACAACGTTATGATAGGTTGAATTATTTGGTAATTCTAAAGTCTATTTTTACCCGGCTACGGCGAAGCCAAAAGGCAAGGTTATGGTTTTAACTTGCTATGTATGTATGTTTGTATTCACGCATGTTTTACTGTAGCGTCTAAACTACTCATCCGATTATGACCAGTTATGGTTGGGACTGGTATTGATTGGATCGACAATAGCGCTATATAAGTAGATTTATTAAGCGTTAGCCTGAAGTATCGGGAATGCAGCTCACTTATCACCATCTCCTTATACTGTGTAATAACAGATAGATCAGAAACCATTTAAATAATACACGGTGATCGGTTTTTTGTTGTCTTGTTTTTTTTTCGGTATGGAATTTAATATATCGCGTAGCAGTTGGAAAAAACTGTGTAAAGCCTCTGTTGACGTCTAGTAATAAACTTAACTCGGGAAATTTATCTGTGGCAATATCAACAAGGATGGAGCGACGAGAAGCAGATACAAGCACCATCATTACACCTAGCGCGGCCCAATAAGATGAACCCTCATAGTTGAAACATTGTAACGAATAAACGTTTTTATTTTAATTATTTTTTCATTGTGTATTTCCGCACAAGTCGATCCTCAGATATTGTATCGTTGTGTCTTATTTCTATAGACCTCTCTCGCCTCCAGTACTCCTGTCTCGCATACAGGAGGCGAGAAAGGTCATAACAAGCTCTCCTCATATGTGCTCACTGGTTAAGGAGGCTTGATTTCTCACGGTCTAATCGATTATGATAAACTACTTATTAGATCTCCCTTGTGCCTGAATACTTCCACTTTTATAATGTATGTGTACATAAGGACCTAGCCAAGTAGCGAACGTTATGTTTCTATTTTCTTGTCGCAATCGAGAGCGCTTTGTTCTGACCACGTGACTTTTTGTTGTAAAATGTCATTCTTGTGTCTGTCTGTCTGTTCGGTACAAAATTTGCTAACGATTTTAAACTAACTTTACCTTAAGACTTGAAACCGTTAAGTTTTAAACATGGATCAGAACTGGATGACAATGCACCAATATGGTACCATGGCTAGTCTGATGATGGAGTTGGAAGGTGGCTATAGGAACACGTCAATTATATTACTCAACTCCATCGTGTTTGGACTCGTTAGATTTTGGTTTGCTATTGGCGTTAACGACTGTTCACTTGGGCACTGGCCCTGTTTCGTCTTTCTTTTTACAAACTCTTTCTACATGATACAAAGTAAGTTTTAGAATACTTACAATTAACACTAAGCTCTACAGTAAAGTCGAGTTGCTGGCCCTCGGGTATGGCCCTGTTCCACACGACGCAGCGGAACACCGCGCCGTCGTCGTCCCTCGTCGGCATCAGCGTGAGGGTCGCCACCGTCGCCTCCGCACGAGTCTTGGTGAACGTCATCGTCGCTTCTAGCGGATATGTTGAACCTTCTCGATACCACCTGTTGGAGGTTTTAATAGATTAATTTATTTCTATATCATCACGCCAAACCCCAAATTTCTTTCACACCACTTTAAATTATGGAAGTGTGTAAAGAAGTCGATATAAAACTAGGAAGCGAAGAGTTAATATTAAGAACAAAATAACAAAGACCTCGATGTATCCGGGTCAGGAAATGTGTTATTGGTATTCTATGAAGCGAATTATTAGTATACCCTTAATATGATGATTACAATACAGCGCTATTGAGTCCTAGTTTTACAAAAATCCTTTTTAAATGACAGAGAGATCGTGGATATAACTGTAGATTCTAAACCAGCCTACACTACACCAACTGCTGTGCAAGTCCTTTTCGCACATAATGAGGCGGGACAGAATAGGTCACACTCCACCACGCGGCCCCCAGTGTGGATTGGTGGAGCTCAAGAAGTAGCTAAGGCAAGAACATACTATAGTACAAAGCATATATGAATATATGCTCGTATACATAATTCATTCCGATTTGAAAATATCTACAATGTGCTTAAACTTAATAAAGTATTTCATTAGTACATATAAAAAATCTTCTTTAATATAGCCGCGTATACTATGCGTAATTTAGTATAATGAAGTTTCGTTTGCAGTCATGTCTCGTATATATATAAAAGGAATCTAGAAAGAAATAACGGCATACTTATATAGGTTAAGTGTAAGTGGCATAGCGAAAAGGCCAAGGTGAATAAAAGTAACGAATTCATATTTACTGAAAGTAGGTAGTAGAGTGAGTGAAATACTAATATACGGCTCACTTTGTATGTACTAACGTATCTTTACAGGCTTTTATTTAGCTTGCAATGTTTGTTAGTTTGTTTGTTAGTTAGGTCCTTGGTTAGGTCAAATCTGGCAAGATAAATAAAAAACCACTTCCTTTCCTACGGATACTACGGAGTTGAAATTTGACATGTTGGTTCAGTTCCAATAACAATGCATTTTAATGGTAAGCATGACCTGATTGTACGCCCAGGATTGACTTCAGACTAAGGATTTCCTCAACGGTCAACAGCATATACACGAAATTATGTATATAAATTTAATATTGATTGGTCATTTTATATTGCACGATTACTTGCTGCATAAAAGCTTCTTCATAAAATGTATGTTTAAAATATAAATATTCAGAATTATGCTTCATATTAGAACGTGGTAATTTAATACTAGCTGTCGGCCCCGGCTTCGCACGGGTTTACTAATGGTTTCTTCATAAGACCAAATGTTTCCTTTACAGTACGACCATGAGTTCTATAAACTGTGATTTTTGAAAATAGCAGGTATAATATAACGTTCTATACCTTTTTACTACTTTTTTCAGAACAACAATTGTTTTCGTATGTAACAGATAGAACTATATAAGAAACTGAACAGTTAAATGTCAATTCTGTCATATTTTTTAAAGATTTCCCTACCAGGTACTTCTTCTTCGTCTGAGCGTGTTCCCGGTAGCCTCCTCAGCTGCTGCTTTGGAGCCCGGGGTCCGCTTTCTTGCTTCTCCTTTTCCACTTCGCGCGGTCTTCGGCATCCTTTGTGGCGAGGCCATTGGCACGCATGTCATCCCTGACGACATCAAGCCAGCATTTCTTGGGTCTACCTCTCTTTCCGGGTCCCGGCGGAGGCGGCATGGTCAGGCACTTATTGCCCACGTAATTTGCCTGTTTTCTTAAGACGTGGCCGTACCATCGAAGACGGCTCTCCTGCATTTTATCTGCTATATCACGGACATGAAGGCTGCCGCGGATACGGGAGTTCCTGATGCGGTCTTTCCGCGACACTCCACACATCCAGCGCAGCATCTTCATTTCCGTGACACGCAGCTCTTGCTTGTGCCGTTCAAGCACTGACCACGTTTCGCTGCCATATAGAAGGACAGGCCTAATGATGGATTTATAGACCTGTCCTTTTAGCTTAACCGGCATTTTAGGGTCACAAATAACACCAGCCACCTCACGCCACTTTGCCCAAGCTGCTGCAATGCGAGCTTTGAAGTCGTAATCGATGTCCCCAGTCGCGTGGAGTACAGATCCCAAGTATTTAAACTGGTCCGTTCGTTCGACTTGGTCTTCGCCTATGCGAACGGGTAGGGGATCTGTAGTATTACAGGCCATGTACTCACTCTTCGTCACATTTATATTAAGACCACTCAAGTGACTCCTTCCACGCATTCACACGTCGCACCAGTCTCCCCCCGTCCGCATCCACCAGCGCGATATCGTCAGCATACATAAGCAGCCACGGAGGCTGCCCATGTGCATCTCTGATACTGTTCGTAACTTCATCTAATATCGCGCTGAACAGATAAGGACTGCGAACCGAGCCTTGGTGGACCCCGACTGTGATGGGGAAGGATTTGGTGTCGCCAACAGCGGTCCGTACAAATGAACCGGAATCGCGATACATATCCCGGATGATGTCAATATAGGTCTCTGGCACCCTTTTGGACCGCAATGCCTACCAGATCGCCACGCGAGGGACACAGTCGAAGGCTTTCTGCATGTCTAAGAACATGAAATGCAGAGGCGTATTCTTCGCCTTGTATTTTTCCATGACGACCCTTAGGGCAAAAACAGGGTACATGGTCCCATGACCAGAGCGAAACCCATATTGACACTCCGAGATTGTACTCTCCTGTCGGATCCGGGAGTCTACTCGACGCTCAAAGAGCTTCATGGTGTGAGACATTACCTTTATACCGCGGTAGTTTCCGCACTCTTGCACCGATCCCTTGCCTTTGAAGACAGGAGTAATAATACTCAGCCTCCATTGGTTGGAGATTTTACTGGTGAGGAGTATGCGGCTAAAAAGGTTGGTTAAGATGCTCATACCACGAGTTCCCATTGCCTTCCAGGCTTTGATGGGCACACCATCGGATCCGACAGCTTTCCTATTCTTCGTGCAACGAAGAGCTAAGTGGACCTCATCAAACGTTATCGGTGGCACTAGTCCCTGATTTGCAGGGAGGTTCGGTGGCCGCACCTCTTTATGTCGCTGATTCAGCAGTCCGTGGAAATACGAGCACCATCTCTCCTTCACCGCGAGGTCCTCGCACAACAGGTTGCCGTCAGAGTCTTTAACACAGCGACATTTGGAAATATCCTGTGTCGCATTGACTCTGGAACGTGCCAATTTGTAGATAAGTTTCTGACCCTCAGGCGATTCCAGCTTGTCGTATAACGGCTGTAAGTGGTCTCGCCTGGCTCTAGCAACCGCTTTCTTAGTGGCACGTTTTGCCGCCCTGTATGCGTCGTGGTCTCCAGGGAATCCTGACGCTTGCCACTTTTTTAAGAGGGTTTTTTGACCACTATCTCACTTTGGACTGTGTCGTTCCACCACCAAGTTTTCTTGTCACATTTGCGTCCTCCATGTGACATGCGAAGCGCCGCTTTTGCCGTACCAGTGATAGCTGCCTGAAATTTGTCCCAAAAGTCCTGGACTGGTTCGCCATCGGTATCAGCGCACATATCACCAATCGCTGAGGAGAACTCCTGGGACGTAGAACTATCAAGCCACCATCTGATTTGACGTTGATAGCGCTCAACGGGCTTGTCAGCTGGTCTTACGCAGAGATCCATGACAAGAAGACAATGTTGAGCAGTGAGACTCTCGCCGGGGATGACCTTACAGTTGGATACTTTACCGATTTGGTGTCTCCTGGTCAGTAGGAAATCGATTTGGGTAGCGTGCCTCCCGCTCCTGTAGGTGATTAGATGCTCGGGTTTCTTTTTAAAATACGTGTTCACAGTGGCAAGGTCAGCTGCCGCACACGTTGCAAGTATGTCTACACCCTCCGCGTTGCGACAACCATATCCATGACCACCGTGAACACGCTCATACTCCCCACTCGCTTCGCCCACATGACCGTTTAGATCACCACCCAAAACGACTGCCTGTGACAATGGGATGCCATGCAGGACCTCGCCGAGTTGATTCCAGAACCTCGCCTTATCTGTGTCGCTACAACCAGCCTGTGGCGCATAAGCACTTATCAAGTGGGTTGTGGCCCCTTCAATAAGAACTCTCACGATCATGAGCCGGTCGCTAAAGCGTTTCACCTCCAAGATGTTGTCCTGGAACTCCCCGGAGAGCACTACGGCAACCCCGTTCTCACCTCCAGGAGCACCGGTATAAATCAGCTTGTAGCCGTTTCCAATGAGCCGGGATCTGCTGCCCTTCCATCGAGTCTCCTGCAGAAATGCCACGGCCACCCTACGCCTGGAAAGTACGTCGGCCAGCTCCCTCGCGCTTCCAGTCAGCGTGTCAATGTTCCAAGTTGCGAAGCGGAGTTTCCTGGTTTGTGTTGGGGCTCGCTTCTTTGGCCGTGTCCACCCCTGACATGGTAGCCCTAGCCCACTTTTCACAGGAGACGGGCGAGGCTCCTGCGCGCTGTTTTGCGGCGGTGCCTTATCCCTTGCCTTTATCCTTATTTTCCTAGCCATAGATACGGCTGTTTTTGCTTTCACGGGAGCGGGACCTCCCAACCCCAATGGGAAAGCTGTCGTCAGAGCCTCGTCCGTCCTTCAGCAGGTGTACCAACTTGCAGGTGAGGTTGACTTGGGTTCCCAGGTCTTGGTGGAGCCCCATACACTATACTAGGGTAAAAAAAAAGTGGGGAATACATGCTCCGGTTTTAAATACACTATGTTTGGGATGTTGATGGCATTAGCACTTAAGTATAATACAAAGTGCCTCTTCCGTAGGCCTCAGAGTCATGTAAGCCGTCGGAGAAGGCGTATGCGTTTTGCCCGCGTGAGCAAAAATCCTCCGCGGCGAAACTTTGATGGGTGTCGAAATTACATTGCTAGGTAGTTTCTGTTGAATATTTTTATTACTGATTGTGATTTCAGTCAACTTTTTGTTTCTTTGATTGCATGAGGGTTTAAGTTACACTGTTTATAACGTTTTATTGTTAAATAGTTTTTATTCATTTTTTAAATAAAAAGGGCAAGTATCCGTATCAAAAAGGATAGTCGCCCTATTGACTTTTGCGGATGGTTGCTCTAGACGCAACTATCCGCATCTATAAATTCCTTAACGAGTAAAGACATTTTTTGTTCTTCTGGTGATTTTTCCAGCTTACTGTGACTATAACTTGTTTTAAATAAAATAAATACTTAACTGTTTCATGCGTTCAATCTAGGTGAGCAAGATGCCAGAGCAGAATAGCGTGAACCAAAATCACTCGCCACCTAGGCCGTCTTTAAACCTCTTAAATCTTTCTCAAGATTGTTTAGCCCTAGGAGATGGCGACATTGTAAATTATATTTTTTATGGCACTAAGCTATCATTGCCATCGCTGATATGTTATGAATCACAGAACCAAAACTTACATTGTGAAGAAAAGAGGGCAACCGCAAAAAACGAAAAAGACCATCAGAGAATATTACCAGCAGTGAAACTGAATCTGATAAAACAGATTTTATTGAATGAAAAAAAGAATACAGTTACAGTTTCGACAATGAAAATGAAGAAAATGTTATAAGTTCAAACCCATCTAAAGGTAAAGCCACCGAAGGACTACCACCAATAAAAAGGAAAAGGGACGAAAAAATCGATAAGTCATTCGGAACAAATAATTGTGGATCACACAAAGATTTGTCCCGTGCGGGAATCGAACCCGCGACTATTAGACACAGTGGGCGGAGCGGCGAAAGCTCTTAACAACTGCGCTAAATCGTCCGTCTGGGTATCTTGGTTAATAATAAAAACCGATTACTTAAATTGATATGCATTTGTTTCTATCTAAGAAACTCATAGTGAGGCGTCTATCCCCGCACGAGGCAAGTATCCCCCGAAGATTTTTTAACGTTGGGCTACTATCCGCTACAGTAGGCAACTATCCCTTTTTTGAGAGGTCAAATATAACAGGATTTACTCAAAAACAATATTACTTATGTTTACAAAAATGGGCTTCTATAAAAGATCAAAGACCTATGTTTTGATATACATGTTGCATTATTCCTATAAACTACATATTTTTTTAGTAATAGAGCTTCTTTGAAATGTGAGGCAACTAACCGGTTTTTACTATATCTATGCTCTCTACTGTCATCTGTCTCACTCACTCACTTTTTCTTCACTCACTCACTTGTTAAATATAGATTTTTTAACCCAAATTGTTCCCTTTTCCGTACAATTTTGCAAATATTTTCTTTTATCCAAACCGTGTCCTGACAATAACAAACAGAAAAAAAGAGTTAGCCAAGTAGGTGCAACCGTTCTGAAGTGATGCGCTTACATACATTCGGCAATTGATTTTTATTTATATAGATAGATAGATATTGTCGTAGGAACGGCATAAATTTTAACCTTCATGATAAGCTTTGTCAGGAGTTTTCAGTGATAATAATACGTATATATGTAACACTAAAGTAAATTCAAATTTCTGTAATTAACCAACCTTGACTGCCTCGGTGGGCTAATGGGAAAGCGCATCGCTTTGTGATCACGAGGTCCTGGGTTCAAATTCTAGGTCGAACAAGTGTAGTTTTTCTAACGAAATACTTCCCAGTACGAGTCCGGAGTCTGGAATTGTGCCGGGTATATGGCAATAGGTTCGCCCCCTATTACATGGGACCTAACATCGTCTGCGAAACGTGGGTGTACTCTGTACACCTCTGCCACGCCCGCTTGGGGAATGTAGGCGTGACGGTGTAATTAACCAAAATAATCTTATACAATCTTATATTTTTATTCTATCATGGAGGTTTCATCGTATCTTCAAACGGACATTGTTCTGCGCCCATACATGATTTGCCCCAGAACCAACAGCAATAAATAAATACTTGTATGATTTTAAATCACCCATAAATTCTTTTAAGGCATTAAATATTAAACGGACAAGCGGGGGAATCGCAATATTGCACAAAAAATATTAGATTTTGAGGTTATAATTCAGTAGCCATTAATGCATATGACGTTATATTGTGTGTGTTGAGATTTAGTAAATATACAATACTGTGAAATATACGTTTTAGATTGCAAATCGCCCGTTTGATCCTGATAATTGCCATTATTTTAATAAAATAAATAAATAATGATAGCATGGGTCAAATGTTTGATGTCAAATGATTGAGATATTAGGACCATGCTGGCGCAATGACAAGTCAATGCTTGATAAAGTATTTGTCTTATGAAAGTACATTATACAAGGCAATTGCCTTTTATCACACCCAATTCTTTTCAACGTAAATCTATCCTAATAAATACAATTGCATTTTTTATAGCTAGCAGACATTTAAATTAATTTTCTAAGTAATAAAGGGGAAGATCATGAGATTTATTACCCGAGTGTCTGCGGCCGTACACAAAAAAACGTTAATGTCCGTTAAAATGTTTTGCGTAACGCGACCGTTTCTACAATTACATACGCACACAATACTGTCGCATGTATTAAAACCACGCGTTTAGGTCAGATCGCACTCAGAATAGAATTTAAAATTTAAACGGTAGTAGGTAGGTACCAGCCTAAATTTAAGTAAATTCTAGTGTTTCATTGTAGCTCTTATGATTTTCTTGTTTATTTAGCGTGGTTTATATTGATACTGCTACTCACGGGACTTATAATGAGCAGACTATGATTGTTACTGGTATTTATATTAGCTCTATTTCTGTTGTTTATGTCATAGCAGCCGATTTTAGAGTCCCCAAACACTTTTGTTATATTTAATTCCTCCCCTGAAGTCAAACTACCCTATGCCCTAAGCACCCTTTAGTACTACTATTACGTTATATTTTATTTGATATCTGCGTCATTTTAGAATATTACAAACATAACTAGAATTGTTAATGCGATCCTCGAAGCCTGTTAATACCGGGGCCGCAGTCCGTAACAAAGCCACAACTTTTTGGCAAGTTGGGACAAGAATGGGTACAGCACAGGTGTATGTTATGAACTTGGAGCGGTAAAATTTATGATTTAAATTCGTAATTTAGTTTTAATTAAATTAACGACCTAGCGGTACATTGCGAAATGCATGTGCGAAAACTGGGTATTGTTACGTGTGAGCACCGGCGTCTCATAACCCATGTATCCGGGGCACACAGCCCGGTAAACTTATGTATGCCGAGTTTTTGTAGCGTTTATGCGTGAAAACAAGGTGTCTGGCACCTTGTTTTCATCCAGCCCGGCAGCCGAGCTTTTAATGCAAACTAATACAAGCTCAGCGACAACGGTGTAGCACGTGCACGAGCGCTGATTTTAAATATTCCTAATGGAGTACTGTGTAGTCGTGCGCTATTCCCACATTATTTGTACTGGAGCGTAATGAGTGCGGCACGGGCGGCGGCGGTCATTTCGACCGCCGGGTACCGTATCCCAGCTTTTCCACCTCGACTCTAATTGAATCCGAGTCACTGCCTACATGAAATTTATCACCACATTTATCAGCTTTTTATCTTCTCGTACGCCGTTCTTAATGCGTTAGGTAAAAGCCAATTACGATTCGGTACAAAAACCCGCAAAGTGGATAGGGATTAGTACTCGCTTAACCGGTGTTTCCGAGAGTTGGATCAAGTTTTGCCAGTTGTGCTAAACACAATACGAGCGCTGTCTTAAACCCGGCTGCTCGCATTTTGTTCCATAACATTTTTGAACTTTTTCCGACCTGTAAATACCATATTTCCGTCGTTCTTGTAAAAGTGTAAATGAATAATAATAAATAGTGACTAATATTCGGAAGCGTACGCACAGAATTACTACAAATGACTTTTTAGACCTCCGGAAGTAACAATAAAGAGAATTAGATAGATTTAGATATAAAGGAATTTCGCTGTTTGCTGATATTAAAATTATCGCAATAATGCGTACCTCCGATCACAGATCTAATAGGGATAGCCCATACAGAGTTCAATCATTCAATGTAATTACAATTAAGGGCCTCCTTCGGCTCATTAAGTTACAATGGATATAGTTAGCTTATTCTTTTCTTTATAGAAATTTAACATTTTGAAGAGTTACGAATTAATACGGTAAGAAGGTACTTTAGGAGAAATATTACTATTAAAATTACATACATATTTCATTTAGAACTTCATGAATAAGTTTTAAAATTCGTTGCTTTTAGGGTTGAATTGCGAGCAGGTGCCCTGACGGCCCGAAACGTGGTGCCGCTGCACCGCGTGCAGCGGATTCTGGCCGTCAGGATTGTCCAAAGATACGGCACCATCAGTTTTGAGGCGGCGACACTCCTTGCCGGTACGCCTCCGTGGGAGCTGGAGGCCCAGGCGCTCTCTGAGCTTTGTACCTGGCGTAGGGATCCTTACAACATTCTGGATCCCGGCGCCCCGAGAGCGAGGCGGACAGAGTTGCACCGAGCTGCGCCGGAGAGCTGGCGGTGCAAGCTCGCCAATCCCACTGCCGGTCACGCCGTCGTCGCTGCGCTGCTGCCGGTCTTCTGGGAGTGGCTGGGGCGACGACACGGTATCCTCACGTACCGTCTGACGCAGGTACTGTCCGGGCATGGTTGCTTCGGGCGGTATCTGTGGCGGATCGGTCGTGAGGAGGCAAAACGCTGCCACCATTGTGCGGCCCCGGAAGACACGGCGGCGCACACGTTGCTGCCCGGCATAGGATGCCGAGCGGCGCCGGCTCGCTGGAGCTCTCGGTGCAGGGGGGACAGGGGCTATCGCACCCACCGTGATATCATCCATGGTTGGGAGCGAGAGCGCCTGGGCGGCAATGGCGGCCTTCTGCGAGGCCGTCATGTCCGCGAAGGAGGAGGCAGAGCGGGTGAGGGAAGAGACGTCCTCTAATCCCGCTCGCAGACGGCGCGCTGGGCGAAGGCGCAGCGACTACGCCCGAAACGACATTCGCCCATCGTAATATCAGCCTGCCGGCATCGGGGAGGGCACCCCGGCGCCCTAGCACTTAGCAGGCCCGCGCCGGAAAATCGCTGCGTCCGCGCAGCCTCCAAAGGGCGGTGGGGAGGAGACCGAACTCCCCTACACGTGTCGAGGTCCGCGCCTAACTGCGGACCGAGCCCGCCGGTGCCACAGAGGTCATGCCAGTGACGATTCCTGTGGCCCGGCAAAAGGGCAGTAGGACGCCGGGGGGATTTAGTGGGTGCAAGCCCCACATAACCACCCGGGCTGTGCCCTGGGCCCGGGGATAACCGATAGGCATTTCCTCCCGAAAAAAAAAAGGCTTGAATTGCGACACGCCGTCATCGCTGCTCTGCTGCCGGTCTTCGGGGAGTGGCTGAGGCGGCGACACGGCGTCTTCACGTACCGTCTGACGCAGGTACTGTCCGGGCATTGTTGCTTCGGGCGTATCTGTAGCGGATCGGTTGTGAGGAGGCGGAGCGCTACCACCATTGTGCGACCCCGGAGGACACAGCGGCGCACCTCGTTGCCGGTGTGCCTGGCATGGGATGATGAGCGACGCGGGCTCGCCGCTTGGGTGAGGGAGGACACGTCCTCCAATCCCGCTCGAAGACGGTGCGTTGGGCGAAGGCGCAGGGACTACGCCCGAAACGACATTCGCCCACCGTGATCTCGCCCTACAGGTGTCGGGGAGGGCACCCAGGCGCCTTAGCACACGCAGGCCCGCACCGTAAAAGCGCTGCGTCCACGCAGCCTCCAAAAGGCGGTAGGGAGGAGACCGAGCACATGTCGAGGTCCGCACACGGACCGAGCCCACCGGTGCCACAGAGGTCATGCTGATGACGATTCCTGTGGCCCGGCAAAAGGGCAGTAGGACGCCGAGGGGTTTTAGTGGGTGCAAGCCCCACATAACCACCGAGGGCACGGCCCGGGGACATGAGTTAGGCATTTCCCCTCGTAAAAAAAAGGATTGAATTGCGAATGGTAAGAACGTGACCTGATTATTATAGCAATTATTTTAATTATAGGCATTTTAATTATTAAACGATTATTATATTATAAAACAAAACGTAGCGACAAGCTTGCGTGTTTTAAGAGGAACTACCTACATTTTTTTGAAACACATATTGTGGTACATGATATATTCCTGTATGCCTTAGCCTTAAAGGTTGTCTTAGTAATAACTTAATCGTAGGAGATACTCTATCTGGATACAATTGACTCTTTCTATTCTGAGTAATATATGTAGATACATATAAGTACTTATGCATTATCGTTTATTTATTGAAAGTAGCTCATGTGCAACAGGACATATGTATTAACCCCTCGAGTGTCAGGCCTTAATTTAAAAGGGCAACTTTTTGACCTTCACCAAACACGTTAATTCTGAACACCCGTGTGTGGATTCGACACTCAAGGGGTTAAGAAAACATACAATAATTGTATTCTACAGAATGCATATTATTAAGTTTCCGACATCACAGACATATTTAGATATTTTTATTGTTACGAACACACTTAAATTAACAATTTAATTTGAATTAGCAGTGCTTAATTTACATTTCTTTTAATCAAGTTATTAAATACAAATAACAAGTAAAAGGAAATATTTTTCATACACATTGTTTTGCCAAGGTACGTAGAAA
Organism: Phalera bucephala; assembly: GCA_905147815.2. Classification (NCBI taxonomy): domain Eukaryota; kingdom Metazoa; phylum Arthropoda; class Insecta; order Lepidoptera; family Notodontidae; genus Phalera; species Phalera bucephala. Next base: position 24,494,846 of record LR990613.1, on the reverse strand, counting down.
ACTTTGCAGCATAATTGAAATCTATTACGCAGATTTACTCTGGAACATTATTCTGAAAGAGGCCTTACATATTATTTATATATACAGTCCCGAGCAATAGGACTATATAGGGTGATTTGTAATCACATAACAACCTCTTATGGACAACTTCTGTACACTATAACAAACAACGATTGTTCTGAGATTTTAAATTTTAGCATTATCTTTATCATAAAAAAATCCCATTGAAACTCGACAAAAAGTATGGAGCTGGCTAAGCATGAAGAAATTGCCATTAGCATGACGGTTTACTCCAGGGAACTCTTTAACGACAAACAATAGGCGTGTGTAAATTGAGATATTATGGGTATTACGTCAATCCTATAGGTACCCTACTATAGAACTAAGCAGTATATTAGCCAACTTAAAAAAAGGAGGTTCATAATTCGTCCTTTTTTTATAACTCCTTTGCTTATGAACCGATTTTGATGATTCTTTTTGCATTGGGTTCAGTATAGTTTTGAGGTGGTCATATTTTAATGTTATTGGTATTGGACCTTGGACTTAGAAGATACAAGACGGAACTCCTTAACGGCGAACAGCACGAATGTATAGATTCCGTAATTATAGTCATTATATTAATCCTGTAGGTACCTTACTGTACAACTCAGCAAAATAATATAATATCGGTATATAAAATTTTTTTTTTACTATTTAATTCGCTCGCCACTTAAAATTGTAAAATAAAAATCTTTTAAAAAAAAAGGTAAATCGACTTCAAAAAGCCTAAAATAAATATTTGAAGTTGGTGCCAAGTAACCGACTGCACCAACGAGCACCGACTTCAAATATTTATTTTAGTCTTTTTGAAGTCGGTTTACCTTTTTTTTTAAAAGATTTTTTGAGCCCTCTGTTCGGTTTTTCGCGAAATTTTGAACGTCAAGTTATTAATTAGGTACCAAAAACCCTGTATAGAGATAAAATTTGATAGGAGATCGAACCATAAACTTACTTGATACTCGGTTCAGGTTAACCTCCTGAGCTAGAGAACGACAAATTGAGCTCGCGGCCTTCTTGTGACTGCGCTTGTGAGCCCGGCATGAGCACGGGGGCGCGCGGGCTCGTGAGCACCGTGAGCGCATGCCTCTGCGCATGTAGCGTGCGCTCCGATCCGCCCGCCTTCACGCGGCACTCGAACCGCCTGTTGTCTCGCTCGTACGACACGTTCGACACCAACAAGTCGAAGCTCACCCTCAGTCGGTGCGTATGTGATTCTGTAACAAAAGAAACAATTAAATATAAAGTCAATTTGCACCATGGACTACAAAAGAAGGACTTCGCGCCACTGAACTTCGAGACTGAAGCATTTTAACCCCACATTCGAGCGCTTTATCATCGCGCGTTGCTGAAGCACTGCAAATGCATTTCAAAAAATGTTCAGTTAGCCACTTGTTTTAATCCAGAGCTTTATAAGTGCGCTCTGAAAAAGCGCTCGTGTCAATGCCCGCTAACTATACATATGCCGGCCGGCCGCCTTACGCGGACGACGCCGTCAATAAAAATAAATAAAAATAATGTTATCTGCTGTTGTCAAATAGTGTAAAAATAATTTTACCAATAAATTACATTTCACAGGTAATCCGTTAGTTTTATAATTTTTTTAAATTTTTAACAAATTAAGAACTACTCTTAGTCGACTGTATCTCCACCTACCTCGTAAATAGTACGAAGTAACCGCCGCTATACAACTAGTAGAGTCAAACTTTACAAAAGTTTAACTTTACCAAAATAGCAGAGAGACTTACGGCATAAGTAAATACGTTTTTTTCTAAGCTAAGCTCTCCATGATTACTACGTCGTAAATCATAATGACGACGAATTATGAACCTCCTTTTTTGAAGTTGGCTAATATACTGCTTAGTTCTATAGTAGGGTACCTATAGGATTGACGTAATACCCATAATATCTCAATTTACACACGCCTATTGTTTGTCGTTAAAGAGTTCCCTGGAGTAAACCGTCATGCTAATGGCAATTTCTTCATGCTTAGCCAGCTCCATACTTTTTGTCGAGTTTCAATGGGATTCTTTTATGATAAAGATGATGCTAAAATTTAAAATCTCAGAACAATCGTTGTTTGTTATAGTGTACAGAAGTTGTCCATAAGAGGTTGTTATGTGATTACAAATCACCCTATATAGTCCTATTGCTCGGGACTGTATATATAAATAATATGTAAGGCCTCTTTCAGAATAATGTTCCAGAGTAAATCTGCGTAATAGATTTCAATTATGCTGCAAAGTTTTCTACGTACCTTGGCAAAACAATGTGTATGAAAAATATTTCCTTTTACTTGTTATTTGTATTTAATAACTTGATTAAAAGAAATGTAAATTAAGCACTGCTAATTCAAATTAAATTGTTAATTTAAGTGTGTTCGTAACGATAAAAATATCTAAATATGTCTGTGATGTCGGAAACTTAATAATATGCATTCTGTAGAATACAATTATTGTATGTTTTCTTAACCCCTTGAGTGTCGAATCCACACACGGGTGTTCAGAATTAACGTGTTTGGTGAAGGTCAAAAAGTTGCCCTTTTAAATTAGGGCCTGACACTCGAGGGGTTAATACATATGTCCTGTTGCACATGAGCTACTTTCAATAAATAAACGATAATGCATAAGTACTTATATGTATCTACATATATTACTCAGAATAGAAAGAGTCAATTGTATCCAGATAGAGTATCTCCTACGATTAGGTTATTACTAAGACAACCTTTAAGGCTAAGGCATACAGGAATATATCATGTACCACAATATGTGTTTCAAAAAAATGTAGGTAGTTCCTCTTAAAACACGCAAGCTTGTCGCTACGTTTTGTTTTATAATATAATAATCGTTTAATAATTAAAATGCCTATAATTAAAATAATTGCTATAATAATCAGGTCACGTTCTTACCATTCGCAATTCAATCCTTTTTTTTACGAGGGGAAATGCCTAACTCATGTCCCCGGGCCGTGCCCTCGGTGGTTATGTGGGGCTTGCACCCACTAAAACCCCTCGGCGTCCTACTGCCCTTTTGCCGGGCCACAGGAATCGTCATCAGCATGACCTCTGTGGCACCGGTGGGCTCGGTCCGTGTGCGGACCCCGACATGTGCTCGGTCTCCTCCCTACCGCCTTTTGGAGGCTGCGTGGACGCAGCGCTTTTACGGTGCGGGCCTGCGTGTGCTAAGGCGCCTGGGTGCCCTCCCCGACACCTGTAGGGCGAGATCACGGTGGGCGAATGTCGTTTCGGGCGTAGTCCCTGCGCCTTCGCCCAACGCACCGTCTGCGAGCGGGATTGGAGGACGTCTCCTCCCTCACCCGAGCGGCGAGCCCGCGTCGCTCATCATCCCATGCCAGGCACACCGGCAACGAGGTGCGCCGCTGTGTCCTTCGGGGTCGCACAATGGTGGTAGCGCTCCGCCTCCTCACAACCGATCCGCTACAGATACGCCCGAAGCAACAATGCCCGGACAGTACCTGCGTCAGACGGTACGTGAAGACGCCGTGTCGCCGCCTCAGCCACTCCCCGAAGACCGGCAGCAGAGCAGCGATGACGGCGTGTCGCAATTCAAGCCTTTTTTTTTCGGGAGGATATGCCTATCGCTTATCCCCGGGCCCAGGGCACGGCCCGGGTGGTTATGTGGGGCTTGCACCCACTAAATCCCCCCGGCGTCCTACTGCCCTTTTGCCGGGCCACAGGAATCGTCACTGGCATGACCTCTGTGGCACCGGCGGGCTCGGTCCGCAGTTAGGCGCGGACCTCGACACGTGTAGGGGAGTTCGGTCTCCTCCCCACCGCCCTTTGGAGGCTGCGCGGACGCAGCGATTTTCCGGCGCGGGCCTGCTAAGTGCTAGGGCGCCGGGGTGCCCTCCCCGATGCCGGCAGGCTGATATTACGGTGGGCGAAGGTCGTTTCGGGCGTAGTCGCTGCGCCTTCGCCCAGCGCGCCATCTGCGAGCGGGATTAGAGGACGTCTCTTCCCTCACCCGCTCTGCCTCCTCCTTCGCGGACATGACGGCCTCGCAGAAGGCCGCCATTGCCGCCCAGGCGCTCTCGCTCCCAACCATGGATGATATCACGGTGGGTGCGATAGCCCCTGTCCCCCCTGCACCGAGAGCTCCAGCGAGCCGGCGCCGCTCGGCATCCTATGCCGGGCAGCAACGTGTGCGCCGCCATGTCTTCCGGGGCCGCACAATGGTGGCAGCGCTCTGCCTCCTCACGACCGATCCGCCACAGATACCGCCCGAAGCAACCATGCCCGGACAGTACCTGCGTCAGACGGTACGTGAGGATACCGTGTCGTCGCCCCAGCCACTCCCAGAAGACCGGCAGCAGCGCAGCGACGACGGCGTGACCGGCAGTGGGATTGGCGAGCTTGCACCGCCAGCTCTCCGGCGCAGCTCGGTGCAACTCTGTCCGCCTCGCTCTCGGGGCGCCGGGATCCAGAATGTTGTAAGGATCCCTACGCCAGGTACAAAGCTCAGAGAGCGCCTGGGCCTCCAGCTCCCACGGAGGCGTACCGGCAAGGAGTGTCGCCGCCTCAAAACTGATGGTGCCGTATCTTCGGACAATCCTGACGGCCAGAATCCGCTGCACGCGGTGCAGCGGCACCACGTTTCGGGCCGTCAGGGCACCTGCTCGCAATTCAACCCTAAAAGCAACGAATTTTAAAACTTATTCATGAAGTTCTAAATGAAATATGTATGTAATTTTAATAGTAATATTTCTCCTAAAGTACCTTCTTACCGTATTAATTCGTAACTCTTCAAAATGTTAAATTTCTATATAGAAAAGAATAAGCTAACTATATCCATTGTAACTTAATGAGCCGAAGGAGGCCCTAAATTGTAATTACATTGAATGATTGAACTCTGTATGGGCTATCCCTATTAGATCTGTGATCGGAGGTACGCATTATTGCGATAATTTTAATATCAGCAAACAGCGAAATTCCTTTATATCTAAATCTATCTAATTCTCTTTATTGTTACTTCCGGAGGTGTAAAAAGTCATTCGTAGTAATTCTGTGCGTACGCTTCCGAATATTAGTCACTACTTATTATTATTCATTTACACTTTTACAAGAACGACGGAAATATGGTATTTACAGGTCGGAAAAAGTTCAAAAATGTTATGGAACAAAATGCGAGCAGCCGGGTTTAAGACAGCGCTCGTATTGTGTTTAGCACAACTGGCAAAACTTGATCCAACTCTCGGAAACACCGGTTAAGCGAGTACTAATCCCTATCCACTTTGCGGGTTTTTGTACCGAATCGTAATTGGCTTTTACCTAACGCATTAAGAACGGCGTACGAGAAGATAAAAAGCTGATAATTGTGGTGATAAATTTCATGTAGGCAGTGACTCAGATTCAATTAGAGTCGAGGTGGAAAAGCTGGGATACGGTACCCGGCGGTCGAAATGACCGCCGCCGCCCGTGCCGCACTCATTACGCTCCAGTACAAATAATGTGGGAATAGCGCACGACTACACAGTACTCCATTAGGAATATTTAAAATTAGCGCTCGTGCACGTGCTACACCGTTGTCGCTGAGCTTGTATTAGTTTGCATTAAAAGCTCGGCTGCCGGGCCGGATGAAAACAAGGTATCTGGATACACGCTACAAAAACTCGGCATACATAAGTTTACCGGGCCGTGTGCCCCGGATACATGGGTTATGAGACGCCGGTGCTCACACGTAACAATACCCAGTTTTCGCACATGCATTTCGCAATGTACCGCTAGGTCGTTAATTTAATTAAAACTAAATTACGAATTTAAATCATAAATTTTACCGCTCCAAGTTCATAACATACACCTGTGCTGTACCCATTCTTGTCCCAACTTGCCAAAAAGTTGTGGCTTTGTTACGGACTGCGGCCCCGGTATTAACAGGCTTCGAGGATCGCATTAACAATTCTAGTTATGTTTGTAATATTCTAAAATGACGCAGATATCAAATAAAATATAACGTAATAGTAGTACTAAAGGGTGCTTAGGGCATAGGGTAGTTTGACTTCAGGGGAGGAATTAAATACAACAAAAGTGTTTGGGGAGTCTAAAATCGGCTGCTATGACATAAACAACAGAAATAGAGCTAATATAAATACCAGTAACAGTCATAGTCTGCTCATTATAAGTCCCGCGAGTAGCAGTATCAATATAAACCACGCTAAATAAACAAGAAAATCATAAGAGCTACACTGAAACACTAGAATTTACTTACATTTAGGCTGGTACTTACCTACTACCGTTTAAATTTTAAATTCTATTCTGAGTGCGATCTGACCTAAACGCGTGGTTTTAATACATGCGACAGTATTGTGTGCGTATGTAATTGTAGAAACGGTCGCGTTACGCGAAATATTTTAAGGACAATAACGTTTTTTTTTTGTGTACGGCCGCCGACACTCGGGTAATAAATCTCATGATCTTCCCCTTTATTACTTAGTAAATTAATTTAAATGTCTGCTAGATATAAAAAAATGCAATTGTATTTATTAGGATAGATTTACGTTGAAAAGAATTGGGTGTGATAAAAGGCAATTGCCTTGTATAATGTAGTTTCATAAGACAAATACTTTATCAAGCAGTGACTTGTCATTGCGCCAGCATGGTCCTAATATCTCAATCATTTGACATCAAACATTTGACCCATGCTATCATTATTTATTTATTTTATTAAAATAACGGCAATTATCAGGATCTAACGGGCAATTTGCAATCTAAAACGTATATTGCACAGTATTGTATATTTACTAAATCTCAACACACATAATATAACCTCATATGCATTAATGGCTACTGAATTATAACCTCAAAATCTAATATTTTTGTGCAATATTGCGATTCCCCCGCTTGTCCGTTTAATATTTAACGCCTTAAAAGAATTTATGGGTGATTTAAAATCATACAAGTATTTATTTATTGCTGTTGGTTCTGGGGCAAATCATGTATGGGCGCAGAACAATGTCCGTTTGAAGATACGATGAAATCTCCATGATAGAATAAAAATATAAGATTGTATAAGATTATTTTAGTTAATTACACCGTCACGCCTACATTCCCCAAGCGGGCGTGGCAGAGGTGTACAGGGTACACCCACGTTTCGCTGACGATGTTAGGTCCCATGTAATAGGGGGCGAACCTATTGCCATATACCCGGCACAATTCTAGACTCCGGACTCGTACTGGGAAGTATTTCGTTAGAAAAACTACACTTGTCCGACCTAGAATTTGAACCCAGGACCTCGTGATCACAAAGCGATGCGCTTTGCCACTAGCCCACCGAGGCAGTCAAGGTTGATTAATTACATAAATTTGAAATTTACTTTAGTGTTACATATATACGTATTATTATCACTGAAAACTCCTGACAAAATTTATCATGAAGGTTAAAATTTATGCCGTTCTTACGACAATATCTATCTATCTATATAAATAAAAATCAATTGCCGAATGTATGTAAGCGCATCACTTCACAACGGTTGCACCTACTTGGCTAACTCTTTTTTTCTGTTTGTTATTGTCAGGACAAGGTTTGGATAAAAGAAAATATTTGAAAAATTGTACGGAAAAGGGAACAATTTGGGTTAAAATATCTATATTTAACAAGTGAGTGAGTGAAGAAAAAGTCAGTGAGTGAGACAGATGACAGAAGAGAGCATAGATATAGTAAAACCGGTTAGTTGCGCCACATTTCAAAAAAGCATAGATATAGTAAAACCCCAAAAAAGCTCTATTACTAAAAAAATATTTAGTTAATAGGAATAATGCAACATGTATATCAAAACATAGGTCTTTGATCTTTTATAGAAGCCCATTTTTGTAAACATAAGTAATATTGTTTTTGAGTAAATCCTGTTTTATTTGACCTCTCAAAAAAGGGATAGTTGCCTACTGTAGCGGATAGTAGCCCAACGTTAAAAAATCTTCGGGGGATACTTGCCTCGTGCGGGGATAGACGCCTCACTATGAGTTTCTTAGATAGAAACAAATGCAAATCAATTTAAGTACTCGGTTTTTATTATTATCCAAGATACCAAGACGGACGATTTAGCGCAGTTGTTAAGAGCTTTAGCCGCTCCGGCCACTGTGTCTAATAGTCGCGGGTTCGATTCCCGCACGGGACAAATCTTTGTGTGGTCCACAATTATTTGTTCCGGTCTGGGTATTTGTGTCTGTGAATTTTCATGTTTGTAAACGCACCCACGATACAGGAATAAATCCTAGTGTGGAAATACGTTTTTCAAAAAAAAAGTACTAATCAAAATTTTAAGCAACATTATAAAATAGTATTAAGTTTTAACGTTTTAACCATAAAAATAAAAAAATGCCCCTAAACTTTAAGTTAGGTAAGTTATTAGTAAAACATTTTATTATCTACCTTAAAGATAGAACAATATGGCAATCAAAGTTGATTGGCACTAGCATTAATTATCACGAGAAGCCAGTGTTTTCAACTTTCCACATCTCATGCAATGGTTCTTGAATTTTGTATAAGTTTAATGTAACCACATTCGACACATCTCACATTGAATCCAATCTGATTTAGATTTAGTAAAATTGTAATGCTCAAAACATTCTGCGCAATAATTTCTACGATTAGGCGACCGTTTCTACAATTACATACGCACACAATACTGTCGCATGTATTAAAACCACGCGTTTAGGTCAGATCGCACTCAGAATAGAATTTAAAATTTAAACGGTAGTAGGTAGGTACCAGCCTAAATTTAAGTAAATTCTAGTGTTTCATTGTAGCTCTTATGATTTTCTTGTTTATTTAGCGTGGTTTATATTGATACTGCTACTTACGGGACTTATAATGAGGAGACTATGATTGTTACTGGTATTTATATTCGCTCTATTTCTGTTGTTTATGTCATAGCAGCCGATTTTAGACTCCCTAAACACTTTTGTTGTATTTAATTCCTCCCCTGAAGTCAAACTTATGATAAGTGAAGCAAATGCCCTAAGCACCCTTTAGTACTACTATTACGTTATATTTTATTTGATATCTGCGTCATTTTAGAATATTACAAACATAACTAGAATTGTTAATGCGATCCTCGAAGCCTGGTAATACCGGGGCCGCAGTCCGTAACAAAGCCACAACTTGGGACAAGAATGGGTACAGCACAGGTGTATGTTATGAACTTGGAGCGGTTAAATTTATGATTTAAATTCGTAATTTAGTTTTAATTAAATTAACGACCTAGCGGTACATTGCGAAATGCATGTGCGAAAACTGGGTATTGTTACGTGTGAGCACCGGCGTCTCATAACCCATGTATCCGGGGCACACAGCCCGGTAAACTTATGTATGCCGAGTTTTTGTAGCGTGTATCCAGACACCTTGTTTTCATCCGGCCCGGCAGCCGAGCTTTTAATGCAAACTAATACAAGCTCAACGACAACGGTGTAGCACGTGCACGAGCGCTGATTTTAAATATTCCTAATGGAGTACTGTGTAGTCGTGCGCTATTCCCACATTATTTGTACTGGAGCGTAATGAGTGCGGCACGGGCGGCGGCGGTCATTTCGACCGCCGGGTACCTTATCCCAGCTTTTCCACCTCGACTCTAATTGAATCCGAGTCACTGCCTACATGAAATTTATCACCACATTTATCAGCTTTTTATCTTCTTGTACGCCGTTCTTAATGCGTTAGGTAAAAGCCAATTACGATTCGGTACAAAAACCCGCAAAGTGGATAGGGATTAGTACTCGCTTAACCGGTGTTTCCGAGAGTTGGATCATGTTTTGCCAGTTGTGCTAAACACAATACGAGCGCTGTCTTAAACCCGGCTGCTCGCATTTTGTTCCATAACATTTTTGAACTTTTTCCGACCTGTAAATACCATATTTCCGTCGTTCTTGTAAAAGTGTAAATGAATAATAATAAATAGTGACTAATATTCGGAAGCGTACGCACAGAATGACTACGAATGACTTTTTACACCTCCGGGAGTAACAATAAAGAGAATTAGATAGATTTAGATATAAAGGGATTTCGCTGTTTGCTGATATTAAAATTATCGCAATAATGCGTACCTCCGATCACAGATCTAATAGGGACAGCCCATACAGAGTTCAATCATTCAATGTAATTACAATTTAGGGCCTCCTTCGGCTCATTAAGTTACAATGGATATAGTTAGCTTATTCTTTTAAATTTAACATTTTGAAGAGTTACGAATTATTACGGTAAGTAGGTAATTTAGGAGAAATATTACTATTAAAATTACATACATATTTCATTTAGAACTTCATGAATAAGTTTTAAAATTCGTTGTTTTTAGGGTTGAATTGCGAGCTGGTGCCCTGACGGCCCGAAACGTGGTGCCGCTGCACCGCGTGCAGCGGATTCTGGCCGTCAGGATTGTCCGAAGATACCGCACCATCAGTTTTGAGGCGGCGACACTCCTTGCCGGTACGCCTCCGTGGGAGCTGGATCCCGGCGCCCCGAGAGCGAGGCGGACAGAGTTGCACCGAGCTGCGCCGGAGAGCTGGCGGTGCAAGCTCGCCAATCCCACTGCCGGTCACGCCGCAGTCGCTGCGCTGCTGCCGGTCTTCTGGGAGTGGCTGGGGCGACGACACGGTATCCTCACGTACCGTCTGACGCAGGTACTGTCCGGGCATGGTTGCTTCGGGCGGTATCTGTGGCGGATCGGTCGTGAGGAGGCAAAACGCTGCCACCATTGTGCGGCCCCGGAAGACACGGCGGCGCACACGTTGCTGCCCGGCATAGGATGCCGAGCGGCGCCGGCTCGCTGGAGCTCTCGGTGCAGGGGGGACAGGAGCTATCGCACCCACCGTGATATCATCCATGGTTGGGAGCGAGAGCGCCTGGGCGGCAATGGCGGCCTTCTGCGAGGCCGTCATGTCCGCGAAGGAGGAGGCAGAGCGGGTGAGGGAAGAGACGTCCTCTTATCCCGCTCGCAGACGGCGCGCTGAGCGAAGGCGCAGGGACTTCGCCCGAAACGACCTTCGCCCACCGTAATATCAGCCTGCCGGCGTCGGGAAGGACACCCCGGCGCCCTAGCACTTAGCAGGCCCGCGCCGGAAAATCGCTGCGTCCGCGCAGCCTCCAAAAGGCGGTGGGGAGGAGACCGAACTCCCCTACACGTGTCGAGGTCCGCGCCTAACTGCGGACCGAGCCCGCCGGTGCCACAGAGGTCATGCCAGTGACGATTCCTGTGGCCCGGCAAAAGGGCAGTAGGACGCCGGGGGGATTTAGTGGGTGCAAGCCCCACATAATTACCCGGGCCGTGCCCTGGGCCCGGGGGTAAGCGATAGGCATTTCCTCCCGAAAAAAAAAGGCTTGAATGCGACACGCCGTCATCGGTGCTCTGCTGCCGGTCTTCGGGGAGTGACTGAGGCGGCGACACGGCGTCTTCACGTACCGTCTGACGCAGGTACTGTCCGGGCATTGTTGCTTCGGGCGTATCTGTAGCGGATCGGTTGTGAGGAGGCGGAGCGCTACCACCATTGTGCGTCCCCGGAGGACACAGCGGCGCACCTCGTTGCCGGTGTGCCTGGCATGGGATGATGAGCGACGCCGGCTCGCCGCTCGGGTGAGGGAGGAGACGTCCTCCGATCCCGCTCGCAGACGGTGCGTTGGGCGAAGGCGCAGGGACTACGCCCGAAACGACATTCGCCCACCGTGATCTCGCCCTACAGGTGTCGGGGAGGGCACCCAGGCGCCTTAGCACACGCAGGCCCGCACCGTAAAAGCGCTGCGTCCACGCAGCCTCCAAAAGGCGGTAGGGAGGAGACCGAACACATGTCGAGGTCCGCACACGGACCGAGCCCACCGGTGCCACAGAGGTCATGCTGATGACGATTCCTGTGGCCCGGCAAAAGGGCAGTAGGACGCCGAGGGGTTTTAGAGGGTGCAAGCCCCACATAACCACCGAGGGCACGACCCGGGGACATGAGTTAGGCATTTCCCCTCGTAAAAAAAAGGATTGAATTGCGAATGGTAAGAACGTGACCTGATTATTATAGCAATTATTTTAATTATAGTAATTTTAATTAATAAACGATTATTATATTATAAAACAAAACGTAGCGACAAGCTTGCGTGTTTTAAGAGGAACTACCTAAATTTTTTTGAAACACATATTGTGGTACATGATATATTCCTGTATGCCTTTGCCTTAAAGGTTGTCTTAGTAATAACCTAATCGTAGGAGATACTCTATCTGGATACAATTGACTCTTTCTATTCTGAGTAATATATGTAGATACATATAAGTACTTATGCATTATCGTTTATTTATTGAAAGTAGCTCATGTGCAACAGGACATATGTATTAACCCCTCGAGTGCCAGGCCTTAATTTAAAAGGGCAACTTTTTGACCTTCACCAAACACGTTAATTCTGAACAACCGTGTGTGGATTCGACACTCAAGGGGTTAAGAAAACATACAATAATTGTATTCTACAGAATGCATATTATTAAGTTTCCGACATCACAGACATATTTAGATATTTTTATCGTTACGAACACACTTAAATTAACAATTTAATTTGAATTAGCAGTGCTTAATTTACATTTCTTTTAATCAAGTTATTAAACACAAATAACAAGTAAAAGGAAATATTTTTCATACACATTGTTTTGCCAAGGTAGGTAGGAAACTTTGCAGCGTAATTGGAATCTATTACGCAGATTTACTCTGGAACATTATTCTGAAAGAGGCCTTACATATTATTTATATATACAGTCCCGAGCAATAGGACTTATATAGGGTGATTTGTAATCACATAACAACCTCTTATGGACAACTTCTGTACACTATGACAAACAACGATTGTTCTGAGATTTTAAATTTTAGCATCATCTTTATCATAAAAAAATCCTATTGAAACTCGACAAAAAGTATGGAGCTGGCTAAGCATGAAGAAATTGCCATTAGCATGATGGTTTAGATTTGATGTGCCATCATTTTCACACAACAAATTACCTAAATATAAATGAACGTAACAGCGCGCTTTCCCGATAGCGTTACACTTACGTCAATATCTTCATTTTTAACCGACTTCAAAAAGGAGGAGGTTCTATGTTCGGTTGTATGTATGCTTTTTTATTTATGTATGTACAGAGATATTTCCGTCGCTTGTGGACCGATTTTGATGACTTTTTTGCATTGGGCTCAGTATAGCTTCAAGGTGGTCCCATTTTAATTTCATTGGCATTGGACCTTGGACTTAGAAGATACACCAGGGAACTCTTTAACGACAAACAATAGGCGTGTGTAAATTGAGATATTATGGGTATTACGTCAATCCTATAGGTACCCTACTATAGAACTAAGCAGTATATTAGCCAACTTCAAAAAAGGAGGTTCATAATTCGTCCTTTTTTTATAACTCCTTTGCTTATGAACCGATTTTGATGATTCTTTTTGCATTGGGTTCAGTATAGTTTTGAGGTGGTCATATTTTAATGTTATTGGTATTGGACCTTGGACTTTGAAGATACAAGAGGGAACTCCTTAACGGCGAACAGCACGAATGTATAGATTCCGTAATTATAGTCATTATATTAATCCTGTAGGTACCTTACTGTACAACTCAGCAAGATAATATAATATCGGTATATAATTTTTTTTTTTCTAAATAATTCACTCGTCACTTAAAATTGTAAAATAAAAATCTTTAAAAAAAAAGGTAAACCGACTTCAAAAAGCCTAAAATAAATATTTGAAGTTGGTGCCAAGTAACCGACTGCACCAACGAGCACCGACTTCAAATATTTATTTTAGTCTTTTTGAAGTCGGTTTACCTTTTTTTTTTAAAAGATTTTTTGAGCCCTCTGTTCGGTTTTTCGCGAAATTTTGTACGTCAAGTTATTAATTAGGTACCGAAAACCCTGTATAGAGATAAAATTTGATAGGAGATCGAAACCATAAACTTACTTGATATTCGGTTCAGGTGAACCTCCTGAGCTAGAGAACGACAAATTGAGCTCGCGACCTTCTTGTGACTGCGCTTGTGAGCCCGGCGTGAGCACGGGGGCGCGCGGGCTCGTGAGCACCGTGAGCGCATGCCTCTGCGCATGTAGCGTGCGCTCCGACCCGCCCGCCTTCACGCGGCACTCGAACCGCCTGTTGTCTCGCTCGTACGACACGTTCGGCACCAACAAGTCGAAGCGACCCTCAGTCGGTGCGTATGTGATTCTGTAACAAAAGAAACAATTAAATATAAAGTCAATTTGCACCATGGACTACAAAAGAAGGACTTCGCGCCACTGAACTTCGAAACTGAAGCATTTTAACCCCGCATTCGGGGGAGCGCTTAATCATCGCGCGATGCAAATGCATTTCAAAAAATGTTCAGTTAGCCACTTGTTTTAATCCAGAGCTTTATAAGTGCGCTCTGAAAAAGCGCTCGTGTGAATGCCCGCTAACTATACATATGCCGGCCGGCCGCCTTACGCGGACGACGCCGTCAATAAAAATAAATAAAAATAATGTTAACTGCTGTTGTCAAATAGTGTAAAAATAATTTTACCAATAAACTACATTTCACAGGTAATCCGTTAGTTTTATAAATTTTTCAGGTCACGCACAAATAGTTAAGTAGCGTGCTTTACTTTTGACAAGAGCGACGAGAAGTCCTTCTTTTTTCCTAGTCAGTGAAAGTTACAAAACATATCCAAGGATTTAGAAAACTTAGAGACTTCCCAACAGTTCTCTCACGTAGAGCTCCTGAAATCGGTATTCTCATAAAACGTTTAAACCACGAAGGCGCCCTTAAAATCGTTTTCAAAATGTTTTAAGCTGTATGTAAACATGAAAGTTTAGGTTTTACTGTTCAGTTTAAGTCGTGTAGTGAAAACGCACCTTTAAAAACTATTTTTGGAAAGCAAATCTCTTTTAAGCCCCCCTTGTGATGTTTCACGTTTGAAAGGATGCTAATCATATGTATCTAGGTAAAGAAATGACACAAAGGAATTTGGCGTAATTCCCTCTTAGCGGTAACACGGCCCGGGATGTATTGTATACCTCAATATTACTACTTAAAGGAGTTTCCTGTTTGTTGTATGAGATACAAAATAATGGAATTGACAACTACATTCCATTTACGTGATTAGTAAGTATTACGAATAATAATGTTGTTTTTGTTGTGGGCCAATAATATGTACAAAATTAGATATGTATATTATATCTTTAGCTAGGCTTAAATTTTAGTCTAAAAATGATACATCGTGATTTCTAATAAGACTTACTTCATTTGCTTTACATTTGTTTCATTTACTTGCAGATACAATGTAATTCGAATACTCAGAGACCCAATAACCCTTACAACGTACAGAGAATAGTATGATGTAATTACGAAACAAATTAAGAACTACTCTTAGTCGACTGTATCTCCACCTACCTCGTAAATAGTACGAAGTAACTGCCGCTACACAACCAGTAGAGTCAAACTTTACAAAAGTTTAACTTTACCAAAATAGCAGAGAGACTTACGGTATAAGTAAATACGTTTTTTTCCTTCTACAGCTCTAAGCTAAGCTCAGTAAATCATAATTTTGTGGATTAAGCGCTCATAAAGTTATGGTCCATGGAATCGGAAGTAACTTCATCAATAAGAAATAAAGTGGGTAATCCATAAAAAGCTGGCTCTCCTATTTTCATGTTTGCTTTTCTTTAAAACTCGAGATAAAACGTCGCGGAAAGAACATAATGGTATCACTTAGTTAAAGAATATACCTACACTTCCTGTAATCATTTAAACAAATTGATCTCTCGGGTTCTTTCTATATGAACCTACATGACTGACCTGATTGTTCATGTATGGCGGACGGCTTGTTCCAGTGATTAAGAGCTTGGGTCGCTCTGTCCATTGAAATGAGTAGTCGCGATTTCGATTCCCGCACGGGACAAATCTTTGTGTGGCCCACAAATGTTTCTTTTGGTCTGGGTGTTTGTACATATGAATTTCATGTTTGTAAGCGCACCCACGAGACAGGAATAATTCCTAGTGCAGGGCTACGTTTTTTTTTAAATAACGTAATTTTAATTTGTTCATATACCTATAAAATAAGTTATTTTATTAAAATACCTTAAAACGTCCTATTGGTAGATGATATTTTAAAAAAAACGGCGCCGTGTTTCTTTTCTTTGAAAGAAAACAAAATTAATGATGTAACACGACACTGATTGTTACTACAGTTAATTTTTATTAAACAATTTTTTAAACAATGCGACCGTTCGGCCTCTAACTTGCTATGAAGATATTTATTTTACCATAAGGCAAAAATATGATACTCTACAAAAGTATGTTTAGACAACTTCTTCGGTCACACCATAAATTAATAAAATAATATTAGCCCTGTTAAGAAACTGTCCCATCGTTGGGCATGGGCCTCGTCTCAAACTAAAAGGGTTTAGACCATAGTCCACCACGCTGGCCCAGTACGGGTTGGCGAACTTTACACACCTTCGAGAAACTCTTAGGCATGCAGTTTTCCTCACGATGTTTTCCTTAACCGTTAAAGCAAGTGATAGGTAAATTTTAATACGCACATGCTTTCGAAAAGACAGAGGTGCGTGCCTGGGTTTGAACCCGAGACCTCTGACTATGCAGTCCAACGGTCTAACCACGAGGCTATCACTGCTAACCTTAAATTAAAATTATACCTTTATATAAATTTTATAAGAATTTAATACATAGTTGAAATGTTACAAAAGAAGAAGTAGTAACTTATATGCACTATACTATACTCGTATTACGAACCTACTTCCATACTTTCATAAACATCTTTATGAGAAAATATCTAAGAAGGCTTAACTTGAAGAAGAACTGAAAACTGTAGCAAGCACTCCGCCTGTACTTAGCTACCTTTTAGCCACTTTTTACCATACAACTAAAACAAGCATTTTCTTTACAGATTCCTGATTTCTTAATTTTTATCATTGCAAGCTAGGTCAGTAGGTCGTACATTTCGCCCCCGGGGTTCAACTCCGAACATTCGTCAACTCGTAGGACTCCTGTCACTGCACTCGTAAAAGTAAGACGTTTGGATGTTTAATCTATCTCCTTCGCATTAGACGATTTCGCGGCCCGTTCAACACACATACTCATGAATGAAATTACGTAGCTACGTTTTTTATGTATTTATTTCACATACCAGATCGTTTTTTCACGTTTACGGCTCACCTCATACCCACCCTCGCCCTAAGGCCGATCCCGATCCGGTACAAAACGAAATTGAAGTTACCTTTAGGATAAGACCTCCGAAATATCCTGCCTCCATCAATGACACATTCCGGGGTGATAAAGTTATTAACGTGGTGGATAAATTTGACCCTCCTTTAATCTACTTATATTGGTAAGTTAAGATATTATTCCTAACTGATCGCGTGCTTAGCATGCAGACTCCTTGTATTTTCCATGAATATTAATTATTTTTATAAGGGTTAGCAGATGTCCGATTTGCACCCTGAGAGATTGGTTGTTATTTGAATATCTTATCAGGGTAGAGAAATAAAAAATAATAAGGGATTTTTCGGACCACGCAACGTTCAGCTTACGTAAGTCATAACACAAAAAGCTTCTAGCGGGATGGACTAGGATTTTCGTCTTGAAGCGATCTCGGGATATCGGTTGGATAAAAATTGAAAAGCTTTCTTAACAATTTTATGGTAAAGTACTTCTGTACACAAGAACTGATATAATAAGAGTTCATCCCATAATAGAATGCCTGTAGATATATTCTAGTGTTTGTTATAAAGAAATGTAATTTCATTTTAACCTGAACGCTAATAACAGTAGAAATTTTATTTTCTTGCAGATCGTAGCATTTCTTGAAGATCGCAATGTTAGAGAATTCTACAACAGCACCGGAGATCCTGCAGCAATACGCGGGCGTAATTTATAAGGGGTATGCAATCTGAACTATCCGCTAAAAAGGGGTTGAATAAAAGACTCAAATTACGACTTTCTTAAGAATTATGTAGGTAAGTAATGTTATGTCCACAAATTTGCAGACAGCTAGTGAAATTGCTCATAAATCTTTCGTGATGACTGGGGACTTGACTTAAGTAGGTATAAGACTGAAGTAAATTACTAAGTTCACAGAATATGCCAGCCTACGCTTATTAATAAAATAATAAATCAGTCAATACTGTCTCACTGCTAAGGCCTCCTCTCACAATTCTAGGGAAGAGACATTAACGCGCGTTGATAAAGCGCTCGTGCGAATGAGGAGTAAGTGATATCCGGGTCCAACGGCTTAACGTGCCTTTTTGAACAAAGAGAAGCTTGAAAATGGAATTGGCAACGGCCCCCCATCCCAGACTGTCCGAGATTAACGCTGATTTACCGCGATGGTCACTAAGAACCAGCAGAACAGCGCTTCGAACACACTAATTATGGTAGGTAGTATAATGTTATAATCTTAAACTGAACATACCTAACCTTATTTGTCAGAAACAGCTTTAGTCGGATGTTTCCGATGGCGACGTTATCGTGTCCGCTGGCAGTACTCCTGACCCAGTAGTACGTGAGGGATTCTCCGGCGAGGGGCTCCAGGGCGAACCGACACTGCATCGTGACGTTGTCGCCCTCCCTTGCGTTGTGTTGCTCGTCGTCCCCGCGCACCATGCACCATACTACAGGAGAAAATACGTATATTGTAGAAAATAGACTTACTACTTTGACCTAAATTCAGTGTATTTGCAGAAGAGTGGGCAGAATACAGTATCAATAGAGCAGAGTACAGTACATCTTTGTTCGACCTCGACAGCTTCTTGTAGGGAAAATTTCAAAGATTTATGTTAAAAGAATATCAGTAACATTGAAAAATATATCGACATTTTCCATTTAAAACACGGAACAAAGCTGATCTTATTGTATATTGTACCTGTCTCTACAGAATTAGTATTTCTTTAATGGGGCAATATATACGCTTCTACAACAAATTATCCATAGATATTCGGAAAATATCTATTAATACGTTTAAAAAGACAGTTATACTAGACTGTGTAATAAAGGGTATCACACGGATTATCTTGACGATAAACTGCTCTATAGCCTATACAAATAAAGAATTTTTGTATTTGACTTTGAACAGAGCACAGGTGAGAGCAAAGGCCCAAGGGCAGACATCGTGGTGGCCGGCAACTTCTGGAATTGCCAACAGAGGACTGGACGGAATAGCGTGATAGAGGAGAGGCCTACACTGAACAGTGAGTAGTTACAGGCTGATTAATGATGATGAGGACAGGGAAGAAGGAGTGCAAGAATTTAAACCAAACTGAACGAGAATGTAAATTAAACTTGAAAATGACCAGCCTTGGTGTGTCAAGTTTACTTACCTATGTGGCTCTGTTTCATATCCATCTCAGCACACTACCGCGAATAGGCTACATGTAAATCAAGCGTAAAGATAAAACGTAACAAACTGCTCTATCAGTCTAATCCGTTGTGGACCCAACGTGATGCCATGTAGGTAGCTTACTTTCAAAGAACATAAAGCAAAAACAAATAATCGGTAGGTCATAAATAATTACAATCCAATTTACGTGAAGGACAATCACGACTAATTAATACCGACACGTTGGCACTTACGGGAAGAATTATCAACGTCGAGGCGGAATTATGTTGTGATTTAAAATAACATGAGTTCCAAAATTACCGGAAAAATTATTAGTGTCGTGTTGTTTATATAACCTTTCGGTTTTTTTATCACCCGTGCGTTACGTATGACTGCTCTCTTTCAATTTGTTCTCACATGTACATATAACTAACTAATCTCATTTCAGTGAATTACGCCGAGTGTAATGACTTATTTAATTAAGCTAGTTATAAGTATAACAATGAGCATAACAACTTCTATGAAGCCCACGTACGAGTTACATAGACATTGAAATAATAATCTTGAGCACATTAGTCGGTATTTTAGATTGGTTCGAGTCACGTTTAGCTTCAACGATAACGAAGAATAACTTAACTACAACCAACTTCTCCGAATAACATGTGAAAGGAATACCAATAACTTTCTTATTTAGTAATTAATAGTAGCACCCTAGCTATTACCCGTGAACTGTGGCTAAATAATTAGGTAATTAAATAAGGTAGTTAATAAAAGTCTTACGATAGTATTGTATGCTATGGAACTATCACGATCTAATTTCAATATATTCAAGCAACGAGCAACAATCAGGTTCTCAATTCAATATAAATAAAAATTATCTTAGTCATGAGCCCCATGTAATGCATAAGCATTTCATAAATGAATTGTAGCAGAAACGAAATGAGTTTACAGTATCTCAACTTGATAATAATGATTAAAAGGAAGTTTGTCCGAAATAAGTTTGCAATATGTTTTTCTTAACGTCTATATATCTATCTATTTCATCACACCAGATCCCTTGCAGGTTTTTTCCTTACATACCTCTCTGGCTTCCTCCACTCTCATAGTTCGTCTTATACACGCTCGCCGGTTACGGAGACTCTTGACTTGTCCTTAAGATGAGACTCGGTCTATTGACTTAACGTAAGGATAACAAAAATAATGTAAGGCATTAAAAAAAAGCCCGAAATCCCTGGTTGGTAACAAGTTTCGTTTAAGTACGTGCCGTAACGCCACGTTAAAAAAAAGTTTGGCGCTCCGTAAAGTAATACAACCAGACAGTACTCCCGAGATCAAGCTATAACGTTTTGATGTATTGTTCGGGCAGATCGATTACGACGCTACGAATCGCTCGAATTTGACCCCGAATTCTACATTGAAAGTTAACCAAAAATTGAAACTGTTGCTAGCTAAAATACATGACAAAAATTCTGATACAATATTTTTTACTTGAAGTTACCTGACAACGCTATATGCCTGCTGATACATGGGTACTATATGGCGTTTTATAAAACGTTGCACCAGACTAGGAATTATTTCTTGTGTCGGGTCTGCTTTTATAATCATGAATTTCGGATACACAAATACCTGATGAAGGTCGTAAAGAAGGTAAAATCTGGATGCGTACAGCACAGCGGGTCTTCGTAGCGATTTTTGGGGAGGTCCTGCAGTGGACGTGTTTTTGCTGATAATAATGATGAAATACCCAGCTACATCCAAGTTGTGTGGATCTCACAAAGAAGTTCCCGTGCGGGAATCGAAACCGCGATTACTTGATCTAGTGGCAGAGCGATCTACAATATTTTTTTATAAATGAGGTAGCCCCACACTAGGATTTATTCCTGTGTCGTGGGTGCACTCACATACACAAATACCCAGACCGAAACAAATAATTGTGGGTCACACAAAGATTTGTCCCGTGCGGGAATCGACCCCTAACTATTCGACCCAGTAGGCAGAGCGCCGTCAAACTCTGACCACTAACTAGATTAACCGTCGTCACTTTGCTGATCATAAGCCAAATGGGACCACGCCTTATTCGCAAATGTGTCACAATTTGGGCACTTGTAATTATTATTCGAAGTATCTTTTAGCGAGTAGTATCAACTAAAGATCATTAAAATACATAGACGTTTTCTCTTTCTGCAAATATCTGTACTAAGTGTGTCGTCTACGTTTCGCCATAATTCTTTATAACTCTACAATGGTAAGTGTGTTACTCATCTGAAGCTGACTTCGTTGAAAACCTATTCTCACAATTACGTTCCAATCGTAGTCGAATGGGCTAAATGTTAAAGGTGAAATTGCATTGCTCATTTCTGTCACTGGCTTTAAGGAAAATGATACGTATATTTTGTATTCATCTTAACAAATGTGAAACATTTCTTCAAAATGCTTGTGACAGAACGTCCTCAAAATAGCATTTCGAAAATCACAATAACGTCAAATTTTATTCTTACATTGGTTTCTCTTTTTCTTTACCAACTGGATTAATGCTATCTCTGTCATTCGCGTTTCAAGATACCGGAAAGCTTCCTCGTTCACACGTCTCACGTCTAAACGGTTATTGGTATGGTTGCAAAATTAGTTACAACATTTTTGTCGGTGGTTCCAGCAAAACTAATATACTATAATTTTTACAAAACGTTTAATGAGTACATTATGCGTTTATTATACTGCTATTTGCAGCTCTTTTGACTTACTTAGCAGCCGTGCGCATCTTTTAGAGCCTTTAAACATCAAAGCTATCTCTATGCTATCTGTGGACATAACCTCTGCAAACATTCTTTTGACAGCGCGGCAGCCGATGCCTCGTAATAAAGTTTTGGTCGAGATTTAATTTGATGATGGTGAAATAGCAGTGAGTTTGCATAATAAAAAGTTTTTAATATACTCTAGTGATCTTGTGAAATAAATATAAAACATCGTATAAGCCAATTTAGAAAAAATTTATGTCAAAAATAAACTGGGAGATCGTTGTGGCAAAAAAAGTACATTCTAAAAAGATCAACACTGATAATTATTTATTTTCATTTCATTACCATTCACCATCGTAGAAATTTGAACTGCACAGGCGTGAAACCTATGAGTAATATGACCTTCAGCACATATCTCGTATGAGCCCCAAGTCTTGCGGATCACGCCGATGCATCCCGTACATCAATCGTGTCCTTGTACTCGTATTACCATCAAGTTGTGTATCAACGAGGAATAGAGCACCGGATTTAATCAATCGGTTTTTCGTTAAATAGGTTTAATGAAACGTAAGTTCTCTAACCTGTCTGTGGTTCTGATAAAGTAATGTTGAACATATAGAACGATGTATGTATCAATCACTTTTACACCAGAAGGTAGAGTGAAATTTAAATTTTATTTGATTCCTAATGACTCTTTATTAATATTTCAATTAACCCTTCCGCTACCATCACTTGAATTTTGAAGATTCTTTCAAAAATTAATCACGTTTTTCCCCCAATCACTTAACAAGGGAATGAATTCTTAAAAGTACTTTTATAGTTTACGCTTATTTTATAAAAGGTTTCTTATATAGAATTACACTGTTCTGAAATGAGTTCAAGAATATTATCTAAAATCTATTATTCTATAAAACTTTGATTTATGCATAAAAAAACGGCAAAGTATATTATAATTTATAAAATGGCTGATTAACCATGGTCTTACAATAGGTCTCATAAAAAAGCTCAGAGTTGCTCAGCGAGCGATGGAAAGAGCTATGTTCGGCGTGTCTATACGTGATTGAATCAGAAATGAGGAAATTCTTAGAAGAACCAGGGTCTTCAACGTAGCCCATAGAATTAGTAAGCTGAAGTGGCAATGGGCGGGCCACATAGCGCGAAGATCATACGGGCGTTGGGGCAGATATATTTTAAAGTGGAGACCACGTATTGGCAAGCGTGGGACGGCCACCTACCAGATGGACTGACGATTTTGTGACGATTGCAGGAAGTCGTTGGATGCAGTTGGCATCGGACCGGCTGCGCTAGAGACCGATTGGGGAGGCCTATGTTCAGCAGTGGACAAATATAGGCTGATATCATGACCCATTAGCTATTTAAGCTTAGGTATAACAGATAGTTTTGTTACATATACAAGTAAGTAAAGTAGTTTGTTCTAAATCGGTAACTGAATTGTTTCCAACTATTTTTAATGCATCTTACATTTTTTTTAAATTTGCAAAAAATGCTTTTACTCCTTCAGTGCGCTATAAAAAACTAAGTTTATTCTTGATTCATAGCAATAAGGAGATTACAAATGCATTCTTAACCCGTATTTCTCAAAATGCACACATACACATACAAGTTTCATTGTTAATTGGGGTATAAAAGTGCTTAAAAAAGGGGTAAAAACCTTTAATTTTGAAAATTTGGTTTTCGTTTTGTATTTATGAAGCAATTCTATAATCGGGGTGTCTGAGGTCTTGTGTTTATTATGTTACACCTTGTATGTATATACCTACCAGGAGTTAGGTTCATGTGTTGTGGATGTGTTATAAACATGAAAGTCGCCCATATAAACAAACATTTGTAGGTCACACTAAGATTTGTTCAGTATGGGTATCGAACGTGCGACTACTCGATCCAGTACGCGGTACGGCCTATTCCTAACCAGTAGACCAAGTTGGGTATGGCTACGAAGTAGTGGGTATGGTGGAAGGAGCATATAAGTAAACGGAATGTCATATAAGTCTTTGCCGCCCAAACGAAGAATAATGGTCGTAACCGATCTGACTTGAAGCATGATGTTGAAACCAGGATGTCAAGATATATTAAATAAATCAATTGCCCGACTCATGGGCATATAAAATGTCAAAAATCGATAATAGGCATATACCAACTCAGTGTGGATTGGTGAAGGCAGGTTCGTGGCTACCTGATGTTGTAACTTATAAAGACATCCAAGACTACCAACTTAGCTTAGGCTACTACTTGAAGTAGTGATTGAGATCAATAGATCAACGTGCCTTCTATATAATGAAGATGTATGAATATGGAAATAGGTACCACAAGCGGTTACCTATCACAGACTGACTTACATGGGTGACCACCTCTTAATGGCTAAGAACACTGCGGTCCGACAAGGTTTCGAGTGCCTCGAACTAGCACCCACGTACTATATATGTACGACGTTTTATTATTATGGGTATGGGGAGAGGATAAGTGATAGAACGACTTATCGGGCAAATATGAATGGAAGCGTCGAGAGCTTGTCCGGTGAAGCTGTAAAGCCGTGGCCAACAGCGTAGATCATTTACACACAATCACCCAATGTACAATCACCCAATTAATGTTTTCTTTTGAGAAGGTCAAATGCATTGCAATGTAGATGAAGCTAAAGAGGTGTCAAAATCGTGGTATGTGACGGACTTTGCCTGCCCCTGTGGCTTGTACGCGTGTGTGTATGCATTTATGTAAAACGTATTAAAAGTAGCCGCACATCCGGGCGGCTTACTCCAATTTTAGGTTAGGTAAAAGCTTTTGCCCTACTTTCGGCTCGAAACCCAAAAAAACTGTTTTATCTAGATTCTGAAAGAAGCATAATATTTAACTGTACAATTATAATATGGCGATGTTATATATATGTAAATGTATAAGCTTGAATTAGTTACACCTAGTATTCAGAAATGTTAAACTTTCGTGATTGGTAAGTAAGTGTAATTGCTGGATTACTGCTCGCGAGTAAAAGACGATGAAGTAACAAAACTTTCTTCGTACTCCTCTTTTACTGTTCGTGGTGTGCATCTTTGGACCTCACTTCCACACACCCTACGTGCGAGCTCATCTCTGGATGTTATTAAGAGAAGAGCGAAGGAACATTTCCTGTTTCATACATACATATAACTTTTTGTACTATTTATGTATGTATAATAATAATAATAATTGCCCGCAGGGCAGCTTGTGGCGAGCTGTTGGTGAGTAACGACACCACGGACCCGAGTGCTTCAGAGAGTCGGTCAGGGCCCCCAACTCGGCGTGTCTTCGTCGATCGAGTGGAAACCGAAGGGTGCCCGCAGGACTCTCGGCTCTGGCTAGCCTTAATTGGCCGTCCAGAGAGGAGCCGTGAGAGCTATATCGACGTAGGAAGATAATGCGTTCCTTCGTCGATGTACTCCAGGGGTGGAAGTGTTAAAGGGCATAACGGCGCGAGTAACTTCGGAGAAAGCGCAGCACACATCTCTACACCCCTGAGCCGCTCACGCCGGTGTTGCCCTCAGTTGTCCTAGGACGACCGTTTGAGGGCCCATCTAGTAAGCAGCGAGTCACCGCCGGCCACGGGTAATTAGGTATCACTAATTATGGCTGGTGTCCGTCCCCTTTAAAATAGTCCAGCTTTTGTCCATCAAACCTCATTTACATAGCCCTTGTTTTCTTTCCATAATTTACAATAGTCCTTGCACCTGCCGGGGTCAGTTCGCTGGTTATGTTTCTTCATTTTCAGCGAGTGATCTCAGCAGGTGGCATAACATTAACTTCTCGCAAAGGGCCTCTACGTGTTGGACCCATGTCCCCATGCAAGCCTTTCAAAGGTCCGGGTAAAGCCCGTGAATCTCAGCGAGATACATAATAATAATAATAATACACTTTATTGTACACCAAAAAAACAATACAAGAAACAATTTAAATACAAAAACAGTACAAATGGCGGTCTTATCGCTTAAAGCAATTTCTTCCAGACAACCGTATATGCAGGTTTATTATAATAATTATATGTATTTAGTATTTGTATATTATTTATATTTATGTTTGGGTATTTTACATATTTTTCTTTTGTTTAAATGTGTGATTGTATAACTGCCATCTTATTTACTGTCGCATCTCTCAACACTCTAAGGTTCACTGGAAGAGAACTCATATTTTGAGTTAAGCTCGCCTTTTTATATGAATTGTGAAAATTCCAATTCCCTCGGTACTGTATACAATAAAGAATAAATAAATAAATTACAATTTATATTTCATTTTTTAAGAGATTCACTATAACCTTATCAAATAAATAACTTTCTGAAGATTTCTAGAGTTGGCAAAATTCTTAGGTTAATTTTGATTCTAAAGTTGAGAAAAACCTTGAGTTAAAATTTTTAACCCAAGGTTGTCGACCTCAGCAATTAAAGTAGGTTTCGCGTTGCGAGGTCTCGTTCGAATAAAGCTGGTCAAATAACGGAATTTCATTTAAGGCGTCGAACATCTTGGAAGTTTAGACTTGTTGTAATTATGTTCTGGGGACGACACTTCGGTATTTTACGCGTTTGCTCTGCACCGGCCGGCGGGCAAGGGATTCTTCGACCTCGCCGGTGAGGTCGGTGTCTGATCCTATGTGCGGTATATGTATCAGAAGAAGGGATGTAAGGGTATCGGGGGGGTCGGTGAGAACATTCCGCGGACGGCGGTAGCGACTCATAGGAAGAGTTAGGTTCGTAGTCGGCGGCGGCTACGATTAACGGATTTCTATGATTGGACGCGTTCGCAAAATATCGACATTCCGTATGAACCACGGGGCTCCGACGGCTTTGTGGAGGAAACGGGATTGAACCGTTTGGAGTCTATCAGGAGAGCGGGCGGCGTGCCCGAACACCTACCAGACAAAACCGGATGGAAATTCTAATTTCAGATAGGCAAAGGCTTCTTAATGTTTCCAGTACAGATATTAGCCCTTGAATACTGAAGTTATCAATATTATCACGTCTCTCTCTATTATACCCGCTTAATAGTATGACGTTATGAAATACCTGATATTGTAATTCGCAAAAGCAAGTTCAAGCCTCCTGAGTTTAATACTACAAGGAATATAGAGCTATATTAAACTAATAATCAACAAATAAATATATTTTTTTTACTTGTCTTACTTTATAGGCAAGCCTGTATAAGACAAACTATTGAAAGAGCCGAGCGAGATTTGTAGGGAAAGACCTGTTGGATCTTTGGATGATACAGGTAGGTAGGTTTACGCATATGAGTGGGACACGACAGATGAAGCTAACACTTATCAGAGCGTGGGCTGGAGCGGGGTTAATAGGTATGGCGAGATTTTCACGCCGCGTCACCGCGGTCCGATTTGGACAAGTTACTTTTGGGGATGTTCGCGCTTTAGGCAAAGTGCTCACTTTAGGTCCACTAAGTGATTTATCATATATGAGTGATCCGAAAAAAATATTGTTACAAAATGTGGCGTGGCTACGAACGTTTGCGTATATTTACCATTCAACATCTATGAATAATGTAAGTAGGTGAGTTGGTTGTTATTTCGTTTATTTTTTGACCTTGAATAACTTGCTCTCGTAAAAACAATGTTTTTTAAATGAGGCCTATGGGATGATAACCCTCGATATTCTTGTTTTTTGTTTTACATAGAAATAATAAAAAATAGCTACGTAATTGTACCGAAATAACGTTTGTTTTTCTTGACATATTTCGCTTTATTTTCCAAGTTTTTTCTAAATGTTTCTTGTTTTTATTACTTTAATCACGGTTCAAGTAACACAACCCTACTGAAACCTTATTCGCTAAAATCATTTTAACACGTAACGCGGTGCGATATGATAACTTCGTGAAATGATCGTGAAATGGTACTCCAGTGGCATACTGTTACCACAAGCATCAGCGGGACGGAATGCATAATGGCTTTTAATTATTCTCATTTCAATTACATTCATTAATTTATTTTGCAGCATAATTAATAGTTGATTATGTAATATTTCGATTTTAATTTATGTTTAGTTTATAATATAAATGTTGGCAACACTGATTTTAAAATTTTATAAAATACGAGTAACGGATATTTTGAGTTCTTCTTGGCTGGAACAGCAAATAAAGAACATCTGGAATCAGCGTGTCTTCTTACTCCATCACCGCACCCAACGCTGCTGCTCAAGTAAAACCACGAGGAATTACCCCATCACGCATAATCTTCGTAATAATACAGAATGCTATTACACGATCATTTCACCAAGTTATCGTAACGCGCCGCGTTCGGGCATAGCGAATAAGGGCCCTGATTATTCAATCTATAATAATATTATAAAGAGATAAAGTTTGTGAGTTTGGTTGTTCGGGGTAATCTCCGGTACTACTGATCCGATTTTAATGATTTCACCATTGGAAAGCTACTTTATCCAGAAGTAAAATAGGCTATATAACATAGACCCTGTAGGTGGCGCTGTTGTCGAACGGGTACGAAGTCTCGGGAAACTGCTAGTCTCAGATATTTCAGTTTTTTTTAAATCAGTAATGCTCGTTATTTTACAAATGTTAGTGAACATTGCACAAGCCAAATCATTGTAAAGAGCCAACATATTCATGTTTATGTTGATTAACCAATATTATGGATTTGACATAAAACAAAATTGTTCAATCAATTTGAAAAACTGAGAATGTTAAGCGATTTATGCTGCTGACCGTATAAAACGAAATCTATCAACGTAATTTTCACCAACTTCAAGGCGTCCCACTATGGGGAAATCGAGTCATTTTCGTGTCATAAATCTGTAACTGCTGTATTTTTTGAATATAATAACGAGATTTTTATTCCTGATAATCTTGTATATGTAAGCTTTCGAATAACATACACTTTAAACGTATGCATTCCTTTGTAATGATAATAAAAAATAATGATCTTAAAATAATGAAAACTTACACTATATTATTCGAGTATAGTATTGAAAATAATATAGAAATTATGTAAATAACAACATTTATTTTTAATGAATTCAAAAGCTCTAAGTGTTTGTGTCGAAGTTCCATAGATTTTTATTATAAGGTTTTCTTGGGCTCGTTATATAAGGGTTTGAAGTATATAAATATGTATGTAGAACGTCTTCATTAATGGTTATTCTAGAATAGTAAAGCTTTGCTCCTTGTCTTCTGGACATCTTTGGTAGTGGTCCAAGGGGCAACACAAAATGATGCCGCATTACACTTTCTCCGTAAAATAATACTCTATGTACGGAATAATTGTTCTTGGTAATTCTTACCGATTACCAAGGTTAAGCAGCGTTCGATTCGGTCGGCCCGAGATGGGTGACCTTTTGTGGCATTTTCATATTTGAGCGTCTCCGTGCTTCGGAAGGCACATTAAGCCGTTGGTCCCAGCTACCACTTAATGTGGTAGTCGTTAAGCCGAGTTGGAAGTCTTAAAGGCGGTTTGATAAGTTACAACAGCAGATGGCCACAAACCTGCCTCTATCAATTCGCACAGGATCCGCGTGGTGGAGTATGTCACCACCTTGATTTGTGAGAGATGGTCTTTGTCCAGCAGTGGGCCGTATAGGCTGATATTATATTTTATATTATATATGTACGG
This sequence comes from Phalera bucephala, assembly GCA_905147815.2. Taxonomy (NCBI): domain Eukaryota; kingdom Metazoa; phylum Arthropoda; class Insecta; order Lepidoptera; family Notodontidae; genus Phalera; species Phalera bucephala. Next base: position 24,465,125 of record LR990613.1, on the reverse strand, counting down.
AATAAAACATATAATACCACAAACACTTATTTATTAACATATATTTGTAATATATTGAAAGCGTACTGTCCCAGTTGCGATTAAAGATTTTCATACTTGACATAACTTGAAGTACAATACACAAAAAAAAAAGAAAAAAAAAGTACAATATAAAAATGTTTTATCAATCTTTCATTAAAACTAGTGAGATGTACAATGATAATTTGATACATATTATATAGTACTTCTGGCCGTAATGCCATCGTTAGTATTGCCACTTACTGCCCTGTGTTTATCTACGTATATTTATACCAAGTTCGTTGCTGAATCTACATATACATTTTATTCTTTTCTTCGTTACTATATTTTTTGTTGTTGTGGCGGACTATTTCTGATCCCCAGATTGTATGATACATGCATTATGAATTTCATAAATCTAAAGGTATACCGAATCATTTCATATTTTTCCAAATTATTCATTTTGGTAGGTCTCCTTGACTATTATCACTATGAGTCAAAAATTATGGTAAGAAAAGATCACATTTTTGTGAGACTAATATAAAAAAACAATGAAATACCTATTTACCAATAAATAACAAGCTATATAAAGAATTATTAAGATGAAAATGTTGATTTTCGTACTGAGAACTAATTCCAACAATTCATATTTTACATGATTTATATATGTTGCGCACTGATGCCGCAGAATTTATTTTATCCTTTAAAATTACATTAAATTTGCTACAAAATAACATCATCAACAGAACTTCGGAAAGCTTCGGCAACTATCAAAACTTGAAATGAAAGTCAGTGAATAGTTAAAACTCCCTCACAAACTCATTATTAAATGAGCATTTATGGCATGGCTCTCTTAGGCGCTTCCCCATAGTGCGTCCGATTAACTTGAAAATTGGTACACGTATTAAGGACCGATGACAATATAAGAATTTTATAACATGGGCCTAATATTCCGACTTGGATCACTAGGATCTGTCTGTGTATCTGTCTTTCCGGTTCAAATCTTGTGATTCATATTTCAAGCACTTGCGGGTATGCGATTGAGCTGCAGACGTGTATAAGTTTGATGACAACGCAATAATATGGTACCATGGAACTGGTCTGATGATGGAAGTCGGAAGGTGGCCATAGAAAGATGTGAACTATACATAATCCCCTTACGTTGCCCAGCTCACAACCAGATGGTATTCAGGGTCTAACGATGGAGCCGAAACGTAGCCAATGGAAACACCCAACTACTCAATACAACCCCGTTGTGTTTGGGGTTGTTGATTTTGTCTTGACGAGTACTGTAGGCCCGGACGGTGTCCAGGGTCAGGATAGAACTGGAAAGAGGCCATAGGAACTCCTCAGCCAAGCAAGATATCTTCGTTGTATTTTTGCTATAAAATTTAATGGCAACTCTCGTATGTATGAGATGTTTGTTCATCATCAAAATATGAAAATTATTATTGAAAACAGAAGTTTTCTATTGATATTATGTTAGGTCTGTAAGCTTATCACAATATGAGTGTTCGAATATTTGTCGATCTTAAGTTAGGTATTACCGACGGCTTAGCATGAACAGATTGACGTTATCGTAATGTTGCTGAAAAAGCGTACTGTCACGTTTAATTTCATTTACTACTAGCAGTTTCCTGCGACTTCGTACCCAGGCGACAATAGCGCCACCTATCGGGTCTATGTTATATAGCCTATGTTATATGTTATATAGCCTTCTGGATAAGATGGCTTTCCAATAGTTCCTATTTTCCGTTAAAATCGGATCAGTAGTACCGGAGATTACCCCGAACATCCAAACTCACAAACTTTAGCTCTTTATAATATTAGTATGGAAATCCATAGTGTGAACGAACGCATATGAACTCGGTAGCGTTACACTATCGTCAATCCATTCGTGCTAAGCTCTCTGATACTACGGTTGGCACTCTGTACGCCCTGCCTACCCCGTAAAGGATTTGGTGTATTTAGATAGATAAATATAATGGTAATTAAGTATATTAGCCTGTAGAGTCAGGTAGATACTCTTCTTTGAAGAAAAGATTCTAAACGGTGAAAGCAATTAGAAAAAAGTAGGCGAGTTTCTAATTTAAGTTATTTCCCGGAGCTGTATCGTTACCGGGGCAATAAAATAGCTCGCCTCCATTCTGAGGATATTCGTAAAGCGATTAAAGGAATAACAAGAACAAACAATAAAATAAAAAAACAGTCCAAGTAAAACAGTACAAGTCCCGACTGTGTAGGGACAAAATTAAAAGAGTTTTTTTATTTAGGCATATTAATCGTAAACCATTTATTTTGGTTTTATTTCATTGTAGTTTGGATCAAAATAGAAGCATAAAAGCTTGTATACATTTTTGTGAATTGGCTATTCACAAGCTTTTACCCGAATCCTATATTATTACATAACCAAATATTTGCATTGACCACACCGGTGAGCATCAAAACCTTGAGAATCCGCAGCCGCCGCCTGCCCCGGGAGGCAATTTTTCGATTGCCAAAAACATACACACTCACACAAAACATAGGAAACAATAAAATACAGAACTAATTTGAATTGCACGTAAGTCTATACATATAATAAAACTGTAACCGAGCCAAACCTGTACCGAACGCATTTCAATGACATTTGGTATGGTAATAACTTATACCCTAACTTAATATAATAATTACTTTATTTCCCGGAAAAAAGAACCCATCCGGGTATTCGCGCGATAAATTGTTAGCCACGAGCTGCAAGATTACGTTAATTCCTCCACCAATTGATATAATAATAACGATATATTGACATTATTTGATGTACAGAATATTATTACAAGTAAAGTAGCTATATTTACATCGCATAAATGAGTTAAGCATCTGTAACCGAACTAGGCAAGGCCTGTGTTTCGACTATCAGCGCCAATTCCCTCGAACAGAATTACATTCTATAGTAGCCTTGCATTTAATATTAAGCATAAATTATGTTTTATTTTTTTTCCTTAATAATGTAGGCTGCTTGCATATCCTCTCTTTGTGATAAGTGAAGTGTGTGTAAAGTGTGAGAGGGTGAGTAAAAGTGTGCAGGTGTAAGATGTATAGCTAGAACTAGAACCATTTGGAATAGCGAGTATACTATCAGTAAATGTTTGTGGTATAATATCTAGTCAACATAGCCATTGAGTTATATCAAATAGAAGTTCAGTATCCCATGATTAAGTCTCTAAAGGTATTCGCATACTTTTTTCTTGCGTTGTGCTTTTGTAAGAGGGGAAATATTTATAGCCCTATTTTATTTTAAATGTTGACTTGCTCGACATGCCAGAATAATTATGACCTATTGTGTGCAAACATATCAGAAAAACTATTTAAAACAATTTGTAAAGATCCGAAACGTATATGGAAATGCCCTGAATGTTACAACAGACTACCAAAAGTTGACAACACGAACACTCCTATTCGTCCATTTCACGCTGCCACTCCGACAAGCTGTGAGCGTGCAGATATGCTTTCAAGCCCTACCGACTCAGCAGATCTATGCAGCAATGTGACGCTGAGAGCTAACCAATGGCTTCCAGCACCGTCTGTCACACTTGAAAGTATTAGAGTCGTGATCAAAGAGGAAATAAGTGCCATAGTTAGGAACATGATAAGAGCTTAAAGCGATCCAACAGAAAATGTCCGAATATCACGAGTCTGTTGCTTTTTTGGACAAGCAATATGAAGACCTGAAATCAAGTATTGAAGAACAGTCAACTATTATATTCAACCTAAAATCCGACAATGAACAACTGCAAACTACGATCAAGGATCTTTCCTCAAGACTTAGTCTCGCTGAGCAGAACATGCGAGAGAGCAATTTGGAGATTAATGGAGTACCAGAACATCGGTCGGAAAGCTTAGTCAATACAATCGTTCAATTGACGAAGACGGTAGATTATCCTCTTGATGAGAACGAAATTTTAAATGTTACAAGAGTTGCGAAATTATCCAAGGAAGTCAACAAACCTCGGACCATTATTGTTAAGCTCCGTAGTCCCCGGCAACGTGATGCTGTTCTTGCTTCAGTCATCAAGTTTAATAAAAAAAATCCAAACGACAAGTTGAGCTCTCAACACCTGGGCCTGGGGGGGGCGCGTGTACCAATCTACGTTGCTGAGCACCTCACCCCTACACTCAAATCGTTGCACGCTGCCACACGTAAAAAAGGAAAGGAGATGGGCTATAAATTCGTTTGGGTCCGCAACGGTCGCATTTATGTCAGAAAGGATGAATCTTGTCAGGCTCACCTTATTCGTAATATGGACAGCTTGAAACTTATGACTTAAAACCAATTAATATTTATAATGTAAATGATTTGGTGTATTGTTTTTAAATTCGATTCTTTGTCCATTTATTACCGAAATGCCCGTGGCATACGGACTAAAACCAATAGTGTTTATGAAAATAGGGTAATCGTTTACTTAAATTCTAATAATAACTGTAAAAGATTTGCCATAGGTGCTGTCTATCTACCTCCTCCTCTTTGCTTGGATACTCTTAATAAATATCTGGATAGTGCAAATGATTTGATGGTCATGGTGGATGACATAGTGATCTTGGGTGATTTTAACCTCCCATCTCTTAAATGGTCTAAACGCAACGATTACGGTCTTAGCCCCATCAATCACTGCAATGCATTGAGTTATTCACTCGTCGATTTTTTGTCAGTTAATAATTTACACCAATGCAACGACGTTACGAATGAAAATAATCGCATCCTCGATCTTGTCCTCACTAACATACCTTATGTAAATGTTAATAAACCTTTAGAGCTCCTTAGTAGGTTGGATGCCAATCATCCTGGATTATTAGTAACCATTCCACGTAATAACGCTATCAAATTTTTACAGTCACAAAAACATGTTAATCGCAGTTTTTTTAAAGCTAACGTTAAAGATATTACAGCTGGTTTAAATAAAGTGAACTGGCATGTTAAGTTTACTACGTGTAAAAATGTAAATGAAATGGTTTCAGTATTCTATAAAAACGACGATCTTGTGAAAATCGCAGGAAGTCGTTGGATGCAGGTGGCATCGGACCGGTTACGCTGGAAAGCGATTGGGGAGGCCTATGTTCAGCAGTGGACAAGTATAGGCTGAGATGATGATGATGATGATTCTATAAAATCTTTAGAGACTTATTGGAGTTGCACGTGCCGAAGCGTAATTCGCGTCCATCAAAGTTCCCTTCGTGATTTAGTCATCATTAATTCAAAGACTTAAAGAAAAGGAAAAGTTGCGACATAAATTTAAAAAGTATAGGAATCCGCTCGATTTAATATCTTATGAAGTTGTTCGGTCGCACTGTAACAAACTGTACCAGGAATGCTATTCTCGATACATTGAAACCGTCGAATCTAACCTGAAAAGTCATCCAAAATCATTTTGGTGGATTATGAAGAGTAGAAGTATCGGTGCGTCATCAATCCCACGTAACATGCATAAGGACCTAACAACGGCTGACACTGGACCTGAAATTGCTAACCTTTTTGTCTCCCAATTTTTTTCTTCCTATAATCAAAACAATCACTCACTCTGCAATCTTTTGAATAACGAAGTTCTTCCCTTAGTTAAATGTTTAAGCAATCTTTCTTTTACTGAACGTGAAATATTTAATAAAATCAAAAACCTGGATATTTCAAAAGGAGCTGGCCCGGATTGCATTCCTGCAGTAATTGTAAAACGTTGTGGTTCAGCGTTAGCATACCCATTGAGCCTTATCTTTAACCGCTCGCTGCAAGATGGTTGCTTCCCAGATGAGTGGAAAAGAGCTAGAATTATACCATTGCACAAAAAAGGTGACCAAAGCGACGTTAAGAACTATCGCCCTATTGCTATCTTGTCATGTCTTGCTAAGCTGTTTGAGTCGTTGGTGTGTCCTGTGTTGACAAAACACGTCAATAATGCTTTATCACCTAATCAACATGGCTTTAGGTTAGGTTCATCTACTGTCTCCAATTTAGAGTCCTTCGTTTCTTATTTGACGAGTGAACTTGATAGGGGTTATGAAGTTGACACAATTTACACCGACTTCGCTTGTGCTTTTGACAAGGTCAACCATTCCTTACTAGTTGGTAATCTGACACAATTTGGCATAACAGGATCCTTGCTACACTGGTTTGAGTCGTATCTGGCAAAAAGACTTCAGACTGTCTCAATCTGTGGTCATGACTCATTTCCCTATTGTGCTATCTCTGGAGTTCCTCAGGGATCCCATCTTGGACCAATCTTATTTTCAATTTTTATCAATGATTTTGCCTCTGAAATCATCATCATCATCATCATCTCAGCCTATACTTGTCCACTGCTGAACATAGGCCTCCCCAATCGCTTTCCAGCGTAACCGGTCCGATGCCACCTGCATCCAACGACTTCCTGCGATTTTCACAAGATCGTCGGTCCATCTGGCAGGTGGTCGTCCCACGCTGCGCTTGCCAATACGTGGTCTCCACTCTAGAATCTTTCTGCCCCAACGCCCGTCCGATCTTCGCGCTATGTGGCCCGCCCATTGCCACTTCAGCTTGCTAATCTTAACGGCTATGTCGGTGACCTTGGTTCTTCTACGAATCTCTTCATTCCTGATTCGATCACGTAGAGAAACGCCGAGCATAGCTCTCTCCATAGCTCGCTGAGCAACTCTGAGCTTTTTTATGAGACCTATTGTAAGAGACCACGTCTCTGATCCATATATCATCACTGGTAACACACATTGACTAAAAACTTTAGTCTTTAGGCACTGAGGTATTTTGGATGAGAAGATGTTGCGCAGTTTCCCGAACGCTGCCCAGCCGAGTTGGATTCGTCGATTGACCTCTCTCTCAAAGTTGGACCTACCTAACCGGACTACCTGTCCCAGGTAAATGTATTCGTCGACAACTTCAAGAGTAGAGTTCCCAACGGTGAGTGCGGTGGGTACGACATGGACGTTACACATTATTTTCGTTTTGTCCATGTTCATTTTAAGACCCACTTGTTGAGATACTCTGTTGAGGTCACCGAGCATTCGTCCTAGATCTTCCAGCGACTCCGCCATGACCACAATGTCGTCGGCAAATCGAAGGTGAGTGATGTATTCGCCATTGATGTTGATGCCAAGTCCTCGCCATTCCAAGAGCTTGAAGGTGTCCTCTAAGGTGGCCGTAAACAGTTTCGGAGAAATTACGTCTCCCTGTCTTACTCCTCTTTTTATGGAGATCGCCTTCGTGCACTGCCCTTGTACTCGGACTGACATGGTGGCGTTATTATACAAGCACTTCAACACTTCGATGTACCGATAGTCAATGCGGCATCGCTGGAGAGATCTAAGAACCGCCCAAGTCTCGATCGAATCGAAGGCTTTCTCATAGTCCACAAACGCCAAGCATAGTGGCCGATTATACTCCTCGGTCTTCTGTATAATCTGCCGCAGCGTATGTATGTGGTCTATGGTACTAAAGCCTTTCCGGAAACCGGCTTGTTCGGGAGGCTGGAAGTCATCAAGCCTGCGTTCGAGACGATTCGTGATGACTCTCGAAAACAACTTATAAACATGGCTCAGCAGTGTGATGGGCCTATAATTCTTCAGTAAAGTGTTATCACCTTTCTTGAAAAAGAGTACCACCACACCCCTGTTCCATGCTTCCGGCGCTTTTCTTTCGAGCAAGACGGAATTAAACAGCCTCTGAAGGACTTTAAGTACCGGCGATCCGCCCGCTTTCAGAAGCTCTGCAGTAATTCCGTCTTCACCCGGCGCTTTGTTGTTTTTAAGTTGGTTGAGAGCCATCCTAATCTCGTACAGGCTGATGTCCGGGATATCCTCGGGATAGCCTCTGAAATACATAACTGTAAATTCCTACTCTTTGCAGATGATTTAAAATTGTTCATAACTGTTAACTCTATTAATGATAACGCGTTGATTCAGGACGACTTGTCAAGGGTCAAGCAGTGGTGCGATCATAACCAGATGGAATTAAATGTAAATAAATGCTTCCACATGAGATATTCTAGGAAAAAAATAGACTAGACACTACATACAACATAGACGGAAACCCACTGCAGAAAGTCAGCGAAATAAAGGATCTAGGCGTAACGATGGACAGCGATCTACGATTTAAGACTCACATCGAAAATATTGTAACCAGGGCTGCACAGATGCTGGGGTTCTTGAAGCGTAATACAAAAGCATTTAAACACACTCGTACTAAAATAATCTTGTTTAACTCCCTTGTTAGAAGTCATCTTGAATACGGTTGTGTAACGTGGAACCCTATTTATTGCATACATTCGCAGCGGATTGAAAATATACAACGCGCGTTCACACGACACTTAGCTTTTGTTTCAAGTGGAGTTACGCATCGGTGTAGCTATGATCAACGATTGGCTTTCTTTAAAATGAACTCTTTATGGGATCGTCGTAAAATGCACGAGATGATATTCCTGTACAAGATGGTAAATAATAATCTTAGTTGTAATACAAATCTTGATAATGTGTTAATTAACGTTCCATACTGTATCCCGCGAAAACCTCTAACTAGCACTTTTCATGTTCAGCCTACAAGAACTAACATTGGACTCAGTTCGCCACTAGTCAGAATGTGCAACACATACAATAAGTTTAATAATAAAAATGATAATAATATTAACTATGAGAGTCGAGGAAGCCAGAGAGGTATGTAAGGAAAGAACCTGTTGGAACTCTGTACTCTCTGCCTACCCCGCAAGGGATCTGGCGTGAGGTTATAGATAGATAGATAGATAGATAATAATATTGACATATTTCATGACTCTCTTCCAATTTATAAAAATATTATACTGGAATCATTTTGCAATAAATAGATTATTATCCTTAGATCCTTTGACATATTTTGACATATTGTTGACATATTTTTGACATATTTTTGAAATATTTTTGACATATTTTTGCTATCTTTTTAGTTTTTATATTATAATTATAGTATTATTATTTTCTATTTATTCAATATTATCAAAATTTAATTTAATGTAAATCGCATATCATTTGTATTCTCTTCTCGATTTAGATTTTAAGCTTTGTAAAATGGTAAATGATGTACACACATGTTATTGGTGTACATATCGGAATGTGTTTCTGTTTGAATACTATTTTTTTTCAATGTGTTAATATGTACTCTGTTGGTGTGTCTTAATAAATAAATAAATAAATAACAGGACCAATGAAAATGATAAAACATTTACGTCTACGATATTTTTATGAAAAAAGAAAATCATATACAATACCTGGGTACTCAATTTTTGAGAAGGATTACCAGACTATCTATTAATTATAAAATAATTGGTAAAAAAGTTGACTTAAACCTTTTCTACCTATCCTACCAAAGATCATAACATGGCGTAATGATATTTAAAAAGGTACATGGAGCTAAGTATGTAACAAAGCTTTGTTGGCATATTTCGTGCCAGTCTTCTTGTAGGAACGTACAATTCACGTTCATGATCAAAATCATGTTTAGATATCTTAAACAAATGAATATACAAAGTTTCGTGTCCGGGCCATTCCTCGTTAGAAAGTTCTCTCCTGCAGAGACAATCCTGAATGCATCATCTATTTATGCACAAAACCATGTTTCATTAGTGTACTCGTATAAATCAAACGTGTATGCACAATTTCAGGTGAGTACTTTTAACACCCAAGCGAAGTGCGATAATTTTTTATGGGTACCCCCATAAAAATTTTCAATATAGAGGCCGAAATATTTTTTTGTCTGTCTGTCTATCTGTCTCTTTGTATTTCAATCACGCAAAAACTACCGAATTCATTTCAATGTAATTCGGTATAACTGTATAACGTATACGTATAATAATGGTAATAACTTATACTCTAACTGAAAATGTTAGACACTTTTTATTTCGAAAAATGAAGCAATCCGGGATTATCGCTGACATATTTTATTTTTTTTGTTAGTTGTGAATGGTAATGCTACGTAAAATTTGTGATTTTAACTACACATGAATTCCTCCATGAACTGATATTGGTCTCAGGTTAAAAGCACACTAGAAATTTAATTTAAACATTCAAACATGATTTAAAACAATAATACATTTAGGATTATCTCTTCTGGAGATAACTCTTAAACATTCTCTTAAACATGAAATTTATAATATTAAGTATTAATATTACCAGTATACAGCTACTCCTACAACTTCAGCGGGGATACAAAACAACAGATATTAATATTATGGTTGTAAGATGTAAATACCAACCTAATTTAGGCGTTCATTCAAATAATATCATCAGACAGCTATATCTCACGTAATGCGATATATTTTCATATTATTTGCTAATTTCACCGAAAATATATCACCTCTTATGTTACAATTTAAGAAAAAAACTTGAGATGAAATTGTGGCAACGGTATGTATTTCACTCTCTCGTGCTTCACACAGCACTGCCTCTGGGAGTTATAAAAGAAAACAATTGAAAACAATTTTCTCTCCCTAAAAGCTTTTTCGTACCGACGAGAAACACATTTGTACCGAAATTCGCATAATGTTCTCACAATCTCGCAGACGTGTGAAATAAAACATGTCGGGTCCACGCGAGTTACACGTGACTTGCGTAGAGCGCCTGATTAGCAGCGGCGATGCGGTCATGAGGACGTTGTGTATCTTCCTTGTTCACGCAGGATCAGACACCGACCTTGCTGGTGAGGTCGAAGAATCCCTTGCCTGCCGGCCGGTGCAGAACACTACGGCGAGACACCTAATATGTGCCCTCCCGCTTAGCGACTGTCCAAGCCGATGCCGTTTCTAATTCAGGCGCCCTTGAGGTCGCACGGTCGCCCTCTTGTCCAGTGAAGCTGTAAAGGCCCCCCGGCCAATAGCGTAGATCGTTCACACACACACGCACGCACGGACGATTTAGTGCCGTGGTTAAAACCTTAAGTCACTCCGTCCACTGTGTCTAATAGTCGCGGGTACGATTCCCGCACGGGACAAATCTTTGTGTGACCCACAATTATTTGTTTCGGTCTGGGTATTTGTGTATGTGAATTTGCATGTTTGTAAACGCACCCATGATACGAGTACAGGAATCAATCCTAGTGTGGGGCTATGTTTACTTAGAGAAAAACGAAGTTATAGCCTCTTGATACACTTCTATGCTTAGCCATCCGAATATAAGAGAGTATAGAGAAAGCAGGCGATGTGCGGATTAGAAATCTGAGGGCTAAGCACGAACAGATTGACGTTAGCGTAACGCTATCGAGTTACTATGCCATTCTTTTCAAACTACAAATTGATTAAATGAAGATGAGTACGCCAGCAAGCTTTCTCGACAACGTTATATCATTATAGCATTATAATAGTTTTCCACACCTTCAAAAGAAATAATTATGGAATTTGTTACATTACTTTTGTTTTCGTTGATCTCATGCCCGTTTTTTCTCGGGAATGCGTGCGATCTTGAGCCCTGGATTATGGAACTTTATACTGCATCTGCATTTACGAACTTAATTGATTCAAAGAAAAGTTCAAAACCGGTCCAATAGGCACTCATTAAAATAACCGCCCACACACTACAATAAGAGTAAAGACAGAAGTTTAATATTAACGGCCACATAAATTGTGATATGTACTGAAAATGTGTTATATTAACATATCTCTTTGATTTTTGCCTGAATTCCAATTCATTGCAATGCAATCCAATAATGTCCTGACGATGTTGTTTTATTGCTTGTAAGTATTTGGAAATTAAATTATGGTGCAATAAATTTTGGAAGTGAAAAGCTACCGGGACTGCAAATATGATATCGTTCATATGTCGATTGCACGAAATTATATATTTTTTAATAAATTTATTAAAACTTAAAAAATACCGTCACTCCTATATTCCCCAAGTGGGGGTGGCAGAGGTGTGCTGAGTACACCCACGTTTAGCTGACGATGTTAGGTCCCATGTAATAGGGGGCGAGCCTATTGCTATACACCGGGCGCAATTTCAGACTCCGGACTCGTACTGGGAAGTTTTCGTTAGACAAACTACACTTGTCCGACCTAGGATTTGAACCCAGGACGTAGTGATCACAAAGCGATGCGCTTTGCCACTAGACCAACGAGGCAGTCATTATTAAAACTATATTATTAAACTTATTATTAAACTTATTTATTCACATCGCCACGTTTAAGTAACTTAAGGAGAGTAATATTTGCCATACTCCAAGTATAAATCATATATGGTCTATTATAGTGGTATATTTGTGGTCTATCAAATCTGATGTTATGGCGAGTGCGGTCAAGGACATGTTCACAGACTGCAGACTTCTTTGAGCGACGTCAAAGACCATCGCGCAAAGAAGTCTGCAGTCTGTGAACATCACAAATCCTCGTGAAAGAACACCGATTCCTACCGATGGTTCGCGAGGCTATTGAAATTAAAAAACATCCTAATTTCAATAGAGAAGATGGCTGGGTGCTTCCATCGACTTGGGATCCAGTAATTAATATAATCATTATTATTCTGCGTAGATCGGACCAAGAAAAACAAAAATAATTAAGAAGTTTGAGGGTACCCCGGAACAACTATGCCTTTTGGACGTCTAACACCTCAGTCCTTCCCGTGACCATGGGTGCTGCAAAGCACTCGAAACGTCGGAAACTTAAAAATCAAAATAAACCGCGATAAAATCCGAAAAAAAAGTTTTATTTCATGAAATCGCGTAAATCTAAGAACTCAGTATATAAATCATATTTCTCAAATAACAACTTATAAAATCTTCTTTACTTTAAATCAAAAGCATTTCTATCTAATTTATTAGCGAACAGCTTGATGAAATCCTTTCGAAGAAATACGAATATAAACGTTAGACGCTCATTTCCGACGAGAGTTGATAGTTGTTTGAGGATTATACAAATGCATAAATTTTGATAACGTCTGTTAAATACAGCTACAGTTATTAACAGATGAATTAATCGCGAAATAATTCGACGTTTCGAGCGGATGGTTTTAAAATATAAATTGAAGAACATTAAAGGGTTTTCCGATTTAGTGAGTGAACAAAGCTTTAAACTTTGGCAAACTGACGCTTCACGGCGGGCAGATAACATCGCTATAATTATGCGGCAGTGATTGAACAAAGCGTGTCAAGTTGTCAACAACTCAACAGATCGATACAACTCCCAAACTCGCTCGATGTTTACGGCTGAACATCGGAGCAAACTCATGTGGTAAATTAGATAATTATGCTCACAAAACTTTTCGCTGTGTCTCAACCCCCGGCAAAGTATCTGAACAAAAATTCGGTCGTAGTAGGTACTAAACTCTGTGTGAATTTTGCAAAACTTTAGTAATTCAAGGTTTGTCGAGACAAATAGATTCGGTAACCGTTTGTTGTCTTTTAACGATTGGACGTCGCCTTAGCGAAATAACGCTTAAGCCTTGTTACTATAAACCTAAAACAATTTCGGTATCAAAATCTGAAAGATCTATTTTATCCGGAACGGTGCTTATCAAATACCTGTCATGTGTAATAAATGTCCCTCACTCGTTTACATTTTCAATAAATTAACCGGCCGGGACCTTCGAAAATCTCATTTGGCCCTTTGTAAACGTGAGGGGTATGTAAAAATGTATTTTGTTTACCTGTATTCACTTACATTGACTAGGGAAATCATTAAAACGGATGATGGATGTGGATATCCACTCGTAAATAAAATATTAATATTTTTACAACAATGTCCTGCGAACTATGACGTTTTCAGGGACATTTGGATTGCTCAATTGTTACAAATGTTCACAGTTTCACACTACATTTAAAACACTTAACTCTCATGCATTAGATCTTTTAAAAGTAGTATGAATATACCGCTCTCGTGAGTGGAGCTGCTGCTTTAATGAAATTGACTAGATAAATGCAACTTGTAAGATATTTTTGGAAAAACATAATTTAGTGGGGCTTATTAAATGAATTTCATAAAGAATTCCATTATTTCTAACTTTCGGATTCAAACTCATAAATATATTCATTATCACGTAATGTTCTTAAAAGAGGATGTTGACTAAGATTTGGGGTGTTCGCCATGACTTTTTTATCAGAATTTATGGACTGGGTATGTCGATTACGATCTAAGCGCGTTTATAAACGAGATTCTGGTTTATTGGTTTTTATAACTACGTGATCTTGTTTCCGAAGAGGGAAATGAAACATGGAGAATGCTTATCACTACATATTCTAAAACATTGCCCCCCGTTTTTCGCCTTTTATATTTATTCGTTCATGAGATCTATTTGATAAGGTGAGCAATGTTTACGCGCAATAATCTCGAATTATGAAAAATAAATTATTCTCTTTCTTTTCGGACCACGCTATCACAGGGTTCTATGAGATTTAGTAAGTATTTGCCGTCACAACAAGGTATCAAAACGGTGGATCAAAAATCTCTCATTGTATAAGTAGCTGCTATAGCAAAGTAAAAAGTCTGTTTTCAATAGCCGGGTATACATTACCGTTATCCAGCTTACTAGTGGCCGTAAACACTGTTGATAGAAGAGGACTAAGTTTCTGTGTAAATTGTACATGTTCTTAAAGTCCTAGTGCACGGTCTTAAAACATCTATAACTCATTTAGTGGATATCATAAATATTAAACTGCAAGAGAAAACAGAAAAACGTTCTAACACTCTACCACTTTATCATAAAACTATAAGTTTTAGTATTACGAAGATTATGCGTGATGGGGTTATTTTCTCGTGGTTTTAGCAGAGCAGCTGCGGATAGTTGGTTAAATATAATACATTAGACATTCATTGCCTTGATGTCGGCTCAATCGATGTCAAATACATTTTCTTCTGTAGTCGCTTTTATTAACACCTCCACAAGAAGTAACTGATAGACGAGATACCAAATGTAACGCGAGAGGAACTTTTCTGGAAATGGAGTCTTAGATAAGAAGACATAATATCAGTATTAGTGTAAAGGTACCACATAAAATGGAATTGTTTGGAATGGGGTAGCGCAAAATAAATCTTGTTCATGTTGAATTTATTGTGACCTCCGCGACCGCCCGCGAACCTTATAGGAACATAAATTGAAAAACCATACTTGTAGTATTAACCTGTAAAAAACATTTAACAAAAACAAAACAAATAAATTAAAATGAAATTATTAGATTAAAACCAGATAAGTTAACTTCTTCCTATTAGGTATCCGACACGTACTACGGAGAAGTCAAGCTTGAGATCCACTCAACTAAATTTGATCAGTCATGTCGGTATTTTTAAGACCAAATATACGTTATTTAAATATAAAAGTCCCAATTAAATTAGTTCAGTGGTTATTGCGTGATGATGTTTGGTTGAATAGGAATTGGGCTACTTCTTAAGGATTCGGATTCGGATATAAAATATGGTCGGGGGTACCTCGCCCCTCACTAGACGGTCCTTCAAAACGGCCTCTATATGATATAGGTGTGGTGTATACACCGCTGTGAGCGGCTCAAGGGGGTCTCCAAAGTTATTTGCGGCGTGATGGCCTTTAACATTCCACTTCCAAAGAATATGTACCAGGCATTGAACACCTATGGCAAATAAAAGTGTCAGAGTTGATGTATAGGAGACAATTGTCAAGGAGATGATAGAACGAATCGAAGACGAATGATGCAAGACTAGAATACTATTACCATTTTGAGTAGACTAAAGTTTAAAAATCTAAGAAGTTACTAAGCATACCCTTCATTAATTCCCGCGGCCCCCCACTTTTAATCCTATAGTAGGTATATGTGGCATGACCATAACCTGTCTCATAAGGATTAGTCAGAGACTTTCGGAACAATTTAATATTCTTAACATTATATTCCATCCCAAGCAAATCACTACTTACTAAAAAAGATAGAACGTAGGTTGGTAAGCTTATTTTAAGGCGCTATAAAATCACTTTTTCGACGTGGAATGCCAAGTTCCGAAATAACATTTGTGATGGAGGGTCTGTGACTTGTCCGTAATAGGGAAATAACCTGTTTATCGGTCCGCCTTATGTCTCTTGGGATCTTTTTATTACTATACGGCATTGATTCCGTTTATGCTAATGTAATGCCTGGATTTTATTCAGCCTACCTCGCAGCTGTGAGCAGAGAAATTAACATAAAACTGGCCAGGGCCAGAATGTAAACGGCGATATTGAGAACTCATTTACTTGTGCCGTATTCGCATTTCATTCGTACTTTGCATATGTACATTTGAGAGCCTTAAACGTAAAGTTGATTGATAAAAATGATTTAATATCGGCAAACGCGACGACTTAAAGGTATTTAGGAAAGTTGGGTAGGATTTAAGTTAGGTTGGACAGAAGAGTAAACAAATAGTTGAATTTAGAAAATAATAATCTAAGAAAATGAACCCCCTAAATAAGCTCTAGTCTTCTTCTTCTTCAAATGCCTCTCCATTACTGGAGGTTGGCCGTCAGCTCTACGTATGTGCTTCTTTCTTGAGCCATATGGAACAACTGCTCAACGCTGGCAATTCCGGTCCACTCCCTAATGTTTTGCAGCCATGATTTTTTCCGTCGTCCAACGCGTCTTTTGCCCTCAATTTTGCCCATCATAATCAATTGAAGCAGGTGATATCTATCGTGGCGCATCACGTGTCCGAGATATCCAATTTTTCGCTTTTTGATGGTTTGTATCAATATTCGGGTCATACCAACACGCTGGAGCACTCTATCATTACTGACCTTCCGTGTCCAGCTTATACGGAGCATGCGTCAGTAGCGCCACATTTCAAATGCTTCAAGGTGCTTCTTGGTATCCTCCTTAAAAGTCCAGGCTTCACAGCCGTACATGACTATAGGCCAAATATAGCATAAGAGAATGCGACTTCTCAGCTTAAGGTTAATTTGCCGACAACACAGAATTTTCCTCATTTAGTTAAATGATGCTCGAGCAATTTCTATCCGGGTCTTTATCTCTTGATCAGAGTCCCATACTTCATTCACCCAAGCACCGAGATATTTGTAATGTCGGACTCGCTCAAGATCTTTTGTTCCTACCAATATCTTTGGTTGTAATGCGGGATTGCAGGAGACTACCATATATTTGGTTTTCAAAATGTTAATGGACAGACCGGCTTTTTTGCTACTCTCATGGACTCTGTCTAGAAGCCTTTGCAAGTCTCCCTCAGATGAGGCGATGAGAACAGTGTCGTCAGCATAGCGCAGGTTGTTAATGACCCGTCCATTAACCCTTACCCCCGCATCAACTCCATCGAGAGCCTCAGACATAATAGCCTCGGAATAAATATTAAAAAGCAGGGGGGACAAAATACAGCCTTGACGGACACCACGGCATATATTAACCTCCGCTGTGTGTTCGTTCTCCACTTTCACAGTAGCCTTTTGGTTCTTATACAAATTGTTTATTATTGTGATGTCCTTGCCATCCAAACCAATATCAATCAGGTGCTTTATTAGCAATTCGTGTTTGACGCAGTCAAGTGCTTTTTCGTAGTCGATAAAACACAATAAAACATCCGTCTGCATGTCACTACATTTCTGTACAAGAGCATTTAATGCAAAGAGTGCCTCGCGGGTACCGACACCCGATCGAAAACCAAACTGTCTCTCTCCTAGCTGTTCATCACACTTTGGTTGGATCCTATCCTGCACGATCGATGAGAATACTTTTAGTACATGGCTCATCAGGCTAATCATTCGAAACTCTTTGCACATCTTTGCATTCTGCTTTTTTGGTAGAGTAATGAAAGTTGATTTCAGCCAGTCTTTAGGGAATACTCCGGTGTCATAGATTTTGTTGAAAAAATGGGTCATCAAATTAACATGATCTTCCTCCAGGAGCTGTAGTACTTCGATTGGGATGTTATCGGGTCCAGGCGACTTCCCTTTCTTTGCTATTCTCAATGCTCGTAAAACTTCTGATTTTAAAATAAAGGGCCCAGTATCATCGACTACGAGCGCAGTAAGGTTTCTCGATGTATCAGCGAACATATTTGTGATGTACTCGCTCCAGACCTTTTTCTTGCTTTCAACATCCATAAGAAGGTTCCGTCCGGCATCAACCAAGGCAGTTGTAGACCTGCGGTTCCACCCCACCATTTCCTTAATGTGCTTGTGCATATTGAAGCTATCATGTTTCCGGTTTAGTTCTTCCATAAGTTCACATTAATTTGTGAAAAATGCTACACGAGCACTTGCTATCTCCTTGCAGATTAGCTGGTCTAACTGCTTGTATCGGTCTTCATTCGTATGTTAGCACAGTCTCCGTTCTTCCATCAATTTTAAGGTGGAGTCAATTATCCATTCCCTCCTTCTAGATGACGGTGATGGTTGAAGAAAACTGTGACAGATATCGGTTACTTTCGACTTTAACCCATCCCAGATCTCATCAATTTGTGTCAGTGTGGTAGAACTAGATGCCCACTGGTTAATTTCATCTGCAACCTTAGCTCTTATGTCCTCATCTGTAAGTTTTCTTACATTTGGTCTCTCGCTGCTTTTGTTTTTGAACACGTGTTTTAGTTTGCATCGCATGTTTACAACAACGGGGTTATGATCAGATCCTATATCTGCGCCTGGGTACGTCTGAGCACTTACTGGTAAGCAGGATTCCAACCCCGTAGCACTCAGTTGCTTATTCGCTTGCAGAGTGATACAACACCTTGCCATCTGGTGTCAAATGTTTACCCTTGCCCGGCCATTTTGTATCGCTTATTTCCAAAACATCAATCCTCAAACGTTCCATCTCCTTAATCATATTTGGAAGTTTCCCATATTGCTTCAAGCTTCTCGCATTCCATGTTCCTATTCTAAGAGTTTTCCGCCCGGGGATTCTTAGCACCCCAGACCCATTTAAGGGCCGCCGGGCACTCGGGGCCGTGGCTTTATTTGTTTCTTCCATAAAACTGACTACTAGGGAATCATAGTGCAGTGGTTTCCCGTTGCCTTCTGCACCAGACCTTTCAGGGGAAATTTAAACCCCAAGGCTGCTGAAAGCTCCTCCGACCGGTTTTCCGGCCAGGTATGAATGGTTATACCGGCACCGCGGCGCTCTGAAGGTTGCCGCCGCTAGCAATTGATAACAAATTACCAGCGCGTGCAGGTGAGGTTGACAATAGGGCCGGATAAGATGTTAATTCCGTTCTCCCCTTACTCCCTTTGCCTTTAAAACTTTAATCTATAGTAGACGAATTAAAACGCAACACACCCTTGCCATATGAGGCATAACGGTGGTAAGATAATATTTAAAAAAATATTATTTTAGAAAACGTTAGTTACACTTAACTCTGAAAACATTCGGTTCTGACGAACTTGATTTTACTTAGATTATAAGTTTTTAATGTTTTAATCATACCTCTGTTCCATTCAGTTGCGGGTCGAAATCTGTAAGTTCAGTTTGCAAAGCTTTTATACGTAGCGAAATGTCAAATGCATAGATTTTTAACCGTAACTTAATAAAATAGGTAGTGAATGATTTATCTGGAATTAAACCATAGTTTAGTCTTGTAGCAAACCATGTCGATGAATTAATCACTAATATCACTTCACCAATACAGTCTTGTTTATTTTGACTCGGGAATTCGGTTTATCATGTAGAATAATTCAGGTTTTATTATCGGCCTTTAAAACTTGAGGCATTTAATGGAAAACGAAAGGAAAGCAAGGGATTAAGATTTCACAACTTGAACTACATTCATAGATACTTAATCGCCCTTGGAAATTCGTTACATTGAAGTACCTCCCATTCCTTTTTTTAATTTAGATTATAAGAATTCCAATAGATTATTTACAAAGCACTTGATCAAATACTTTCAATTCCAATGTATCTAATGCGTTGGTACTAGAGAAACAAATTAAGAAATCAAGAATCTCGTAAGTAGATAAAAGGAGCGTTACGGCAACCTCTTTGCCCAGCAGTGGGACGATATAGATTAAAAAAAATGTAGATAAAAAAATATTTAATTTTACTTACTTTGAGGACTGCCTCGGGATTTCGGCGGGAAGTCGAAGAGTGATGTCGTCAATTTGATTAAATTTCTAAAACTTGTGTTATTATATAATATTAACCATTATGTATTCGTATATGTGCATGAGTGAAGGTAATTGAAACAAAGTAATAAAACGGGCCTTTTCGGTTTCCCTCAAAACGGCCGTCGTAAATGGTATGTAAAGTATCCATCGCTTTACTATCCATCAATTTCAATATCATCAACTTGATGAAAGTTCATCGGGGAGTTGAATTAATTTAGAAACACGATTATGCATTTCACTGGACATTGGCAAAATACACTTAAAAATAGCGTGAAGCCATAATTTAAAGAAGAAGAAGAATAGAATATTCGAAGGGAAAGGAAAGAATATTCGAAGTATTTTTGTACTTTCCTGCACTAGTTGCAGCGGTTATTTTTAAACTATGCAGTAAAGCTGATTAGGAAAATTAGCCAGGCAATTGTAAGTTCTTTTAATAGTTTTCGTATGCAATTAGCGTTTACATTGTAAATTAAAACAAAGATTATCTAGGAAATAGATGGGTTAAAGCCTAGTAGCTGTTGATTCCGTTTAAGTTCAGGCTGAACTTACGTGGAATCAACAACTTTAGACCGGTTTTTAAGAGCAGAAATTTTTCGTGTGGATTTTGGTAAAAATAGAAATTATTACAAGTAAACAATTATTACAATCGATCAACAGTTTACAATTACATCAATACCAAATCTTTTACGAGAAGGCTTGTTTTTCACCGCTTTGCCGATATTTCCCAAGCAGGTTTCACAGAGGTATACTATACGAGTAGTACACCGCTGCGACACCTGCTCTGTATACCACCACCTATAGTACACCTCTGAGACCCAGGCGGAGAAGGCGGGACGAACTGGACAACTTTTTGAAAGACTGGCCTGACATGACAACGAACAGAGAGGAGTGGAAAAAGTGGAGGGAGGCCTTTGCCCAGCAGTGGGACACAAATGGCTCGTAATAATAATAATAATATATGTATTTGTTGTAAATGACTAGCCAGTTTAGTAATACAATTAAATTCCTACTTTTTAACGCTCAAATCGTTTAACCATTCGGCTGACCTAAAGCCAGCTGTTTTCATTAGGCTGAATGAAAATCCGTCATCATGAATAATGTTGTTATTCATAGTAAGTGTAAGGTCAACTAACTGAGTGTTTCAGTACCGTTGTTTTGTAACAGAAACAGCGGTAATTACCGAAAAAGTAGATTAAGTTAGATTTCTGATACTGATCGCAGGCGGGTCGCGAATGGTTGCTCACGCTTTCCTGTAACCCGTCCCAGACAAAACTATGAGCTGGAGCACGATGGGGGTTTTAGCCGGTATGAATCTCGGCGTGCCCTTTGCTTCCTCTCGTGTAGTGATCCCAAAAATTATTTATTAATAAAATAATAATAAATTATAATTTAGAATAAAACTATTTTTCGGATTTTATCGCTGTTTATTTTTGATTTTTAAATTCCTGACGTTTCGATTGCTTTGCAGCACCCATGCTCATGGGAAGGACTGAGGTGTTAGACGTCCAAAAGGCAGACTTGTTCCCGGGTATCCTCAAACTTCTTAATTTAGTTCTGTTGGTCCGATCTCTTGAGGTCTTGAGGCCTTGCAGTGTTATGCTTGGTCTTGGATTTGATTATATTAATTACCGGATTCCGATGGATCCGGAAGTCGATGGAAGCACCCAACCATCTTCTCTATTGAAATTAGGATATTTTTTAATTTCAATAGCCTCGCGAACCGTCCTTAGTAGGAATCCATGTCCTTTCACGAGGATTAGTGGTCTATCAAATCTGATATTATGGCGGGTGCGGTCAAGGACATGTTCACAGACTGCAGACTTCTTTGAGCGACAGTGTCTTAGGTCAGCTAGGTGTTCTTTAACCCGAGTTTCTACCGGTCTTTTTGTTTGTCCTATATAAGAGATACCACATTCACAATCAAGCTTGTATACTACTGCATCTTGTAGAGGGATGTGACACTTAACAGATGGCAAAAATTTACTGATCTTCTTCGGCGGCTAATAAAATGTTTTAATTGAAGCACGCTTCAAGATGCAGCCAATCTTGTCCGTGACTCCTCTTATGTAAGGTAGTACAGCAGGGAGACACTCGACTGTGGCTGGTTTCACTCTGTCACTGTGACGTTAGCGTACAATAGGCTTAGAGTCCCACGCCGTCACCATAGAAAGATATTTTTAGAAACAAGCTTTTATAGCGAAAACACATCGGAGATAACTAGCTTAGTTGAGGAGTTCCTATACCTTTCTTCAGAAAGAACAGAACCGAACCTGCTCAACATCTAGGTTTATGGTACTTGTCAAGACAAACCCAACGAGCCCAAACACGATAGGCTATATTGAGTAGTTGGATAGTTTCGTTGGCCACTTTGCGGCTGCATCATCAGACCCTGGACACTATCCGAGTCTACAGTATTTATCAAGACAAATCCAACGAGCCCAAACTCTTCGGGGTTATTTTGTGTAGTTGGATGGTTCCAATGGGTCTGATGATAATGCTTCCCAGCATTATCATCAGACCCAGAGACCAGGGACAAGCTCCATGGTACCATAAAATGCTGTTACCGAAGTACTATATGTAAAAAGTGCTGTGTTTGAAAAAATATGAACCGGGAAGACAGATAAACAGATAGACATAACATTTATTGCAGTTGCAGGTTGGGTGAGTATGTAAACAGTACCTACGTACCACCCCTGCCCCATTTCATGCCCACTTCCGTGCTTACAGCTGTGCAAGTTCGCTGGGTTTAAACAGGGGTAAAAGTTAATTACGCACGAGCGTGTTTCTAGTGAAAATCATTATCTTATACTTACTGTTATCCCGGCCGTAAAGCGTTTGAGTGAGTGAACGGCTGTAAAGCGTAAGCCAGGGTTTGCTTTGTGTAGGGATTTGATCCCGGGACGGCCATTGTGAGCAAATCTGCAATAGGAACCGAAATTTTGATATTTCATGATCTCATTTACCATTATAAAATTTAAAGAGGCTTTGTCTGTAGGTACTTAGGTACATTGATATTCTAAAATGAAATGATTTGGTTTGACTATTTTATAGGGTCAAAACACGAAACAGTGGTTTTTTGATGTTGTTTGTGTATTTGTGTGTATGATCAGTTATCATTTAAAAATCACTGAACTTCGTAAAGAATATTTTGGAGTTATTACGCGGATCTGCCTACGTCGCTGTTTAGCAGCCACGATTTTTTGGACAGCTTTAAAAATAGGTATTATGATAAAGAGTATAACGTATTTTCGAAGCCTGAGTATTGAACCACATTTTACCACAACAACAAATCGCAAGAGTACGCGTTAGATGATTCAATATTAACCGGCAAATATTGGATTCAGTTGGTAACTACATCAAGGAGGAAATAAGAATATCCAAAGAACGGGAAAATCCATGACACAATTACAAAGTTTACATACTCGTTCCTTGAGCCCTCGGGAATGGTTTAACGAGTTTGAATGAAACTTTAAGCATATGCCGATTACATATATTATGGGCTATTCCTTCTACACGAACAAACTTGTTAAGTGTATGCGTAGATGACCGAGTATCGTGTTTTATACATCGCACACGACCATTCAGTGTAAGTTATTACGAAACAAATAAGTGATTTGAGAGGACCCCGGAACTTGTTTCTGTATTCTACACGAATGCCCACACACTGATTTATTGAAGTGTGGCGCACGAAATTTGCCCAACTAGCAAATAATAACACAGCAAAATGTTATAACGTCTTTGTGTTATTGTTGACCGACACGGTTCGTTCGCTGTTTCTATGAATCAGTGGATTCCTTCTCGACATGACTTTAGCTAAACAGTTGATTGGAAATATTTTCGGTAGCTTAGTGGTTAGAGCGAGTTTCTTTCTTTCTTTTTTATGTTTGAACGAGATAAGGAAGGCCGTTATTTGAATGGGATTATTCCTGGCGGCCCTATTCCTTATCATTTTATTAGCCAATGTTTGAAATATGTATGAAACAGATATTATTTTTCAGATATATGTTTTAACAGTCGATTACTTATACATTATTTTTAGGGTTCCGTACGTCAATACAAGGTATAACATTAATAACGCAAGACCTCAGACACCCCAATTAGATTATTGCTTTACGAATTCAATACGAAAATCAAACTCCCCATTTTAAGGAGTTTTCTACCATTTTTAAGCTCTGTGGTACCCAAATTAACCATGAAATTTAATAATTCATTATGGTATGCGTTATGCGTATTGAGGTGTGTGTAATAGAAGTACATTTAAATAGCCGTAATGCTTTTAATAATTATTAAATTTCGCTTAATACAGCGAACAGGACGAGTAACAGCATTTTTTAGAACAAAATAAAAAAAAACTACCTTTAAAAATAGTTGGAATCGATTCAGTTGCCGATTAAGAACTACTTTCAGGTCTTGCGTCAATTATGTTACACCTTGTAGATAGAAACGGAACACATATAGGATCATTTTGTTGTACATGTTTGTATGTCCATAGTTAAGATCTTTTTCTTAGGAACGGGTAGAGTTATCATGTTGAAATTAACGTTGAACGTTAAATACTAAAACCTACAACCCCTTGACAGTGTATAAATTTAAAGCTTTGCAGTCAATGCAATCAAAACTTATAGCCATTTGAACTCACTCTTTGAAACCTAAGGTACTTCCCATCGTCTTAGAATCATGAAATTTTGGCGAGAATCACGGTGTTATAGTTCAAGTAAAGGAAAATATCGCCGCGTGGTTCCCGGCTTAGAATAGGACCAACCCATCTCATCCCATCGGGTGTCGTACAAGGCGACTAAGGGAAAACTAGGGAATGGGCAGCAGCGTTCCCTTAACACTTCTACCATCAAAAACTGCGCTCGCCAACCCGCCTGCCAAGCGTGGCGAGTATGGCAAACCCCCCCAATTTATTAAAATGGAAGAAAAAGATAAAACCAGGCCCCTAGTCCCCGGCGGTCCTGTTCGTCCTGGCCACGGTAGCAGCTATGGTAACGACAGGACAAGGGGTGCTAAGAATCTCCGGCAGAGATTCGGCTACCACCAAAACCGAAAATTGGCCCTGGTGACATACAACGCACGCACATTGAGGACAGATGAGAAGCTAGTTGAGCTGGAAGAAGAGTTAAACAAGTTGCGGTGGAGTATTGTTGGTTTATCGGAGGTCCGAAGAGAGGGCGAGGACACGATAACCTTAAAATCCGGCAACTTGTTTTACTACCGGGAGGGCGAACAGCAGTCCCAAGGTGGTGTCGGATTTATCGTCCACAAGTCACTCATAGACAACGTTGTGTCCATCACTAGTGTGTCGAGCAGGGTAGCGTACCTGATACTCAGAATATCCAAAAGATATTCGCTGAAGGTCATACAGGTCTACGCACCGACCTCGGCATACTCAGATGATGACGTCGAAGTAATGTATGAGGACATTAGTAGAGCCATACATACTTCCAAAGCACACTTTACAGTGGTTATGGGTGACTTCAATGCGCGGCTGGGCAAACGGGGCGATGATGAATTGAGAGTGGGGCAATTTGGATATGGGCAGCGCAACCCCAGGGGTCAGAGGCTGGCCGAATATCTGGAGAAGGAGGGACTCTTTATGATGAACTCTTTCTTCCGGAAGCCGCCTCATAGGAAATGGACCTGGATGAGCCCTGATGGTTCCACAAAAAATGAGATAGACTTCATCATGAGCACCAAGCGACAAATATTTAATGATGTCTCCGTGATTCACAGGGTAAAAACCGGCAGTGATCACCGAATGGTCAGAGGCACATTAAATATTAATGTCAAAATGGAAAGATCGCGTCTGATGAAGTCTACGCTCCGACCTTCTTATGCACATATCCAAAACCCCGAGAACTTTCAACTCGAATTGGCAAACCGCTTCGAATTGCTAGACAGCAGCGCATCAGTGGACGAAATCAACAACAGGTTGGTAGAGACTGTCCATACGGTCGGGTCCAAGTATTTTAAGCCCCACCGTAAAAATAGACCTCAAAAACTATCCAACTACACCCGAAACCTCATGGCTGAGCGACGTTCCATGACGCTCCAAACCTCCGATGATGCTAAGTCCTATAGGCAGCTCAATGGACAGATACTGAAGTCCTTGCGACACGATTTACGGTCCTTCAATACAAGGCGTATTGAGGAGACCATAGCACAGAACAAGGGCTCCAAAGTGTTCGCAAGAGACGCGTCTATTGGGCAAAGCCAGTTGACGAAGCTGAAGATGGAGGACGGAAACGTAACGTCGAATAGGTCAGAGGTGCTCAGGGAGATAGAGAGGTTCTATGGGCAGTTGTACACCTCAGTGGCTGAACCTGTTGTTGACTTGGTAAAAGACCCAAGAGCCAAGCTAACCCGACACTACACTGAAGATATCCCGGACATCAGCCTGTACGAGATTAGGATGGCTCTCAAACAACTCAGAAATAACAAAGCGCCAGGCGAAGACGGAATTACCGCAGAGCTTCTGAAAGCGGGCGGAACGCCGGTACTTAAAGTCCTTCAGAGGCTGTTTAATTCCGTCTTGCTCGAAGAGAAAACGCCGGAAGCATGGAACAGGGGTGTGGTGGTACTGTTTTTCAAGAAAGGTGATAACACTTTACTGAAGAATTATAGGCCCATCACACTGCTGAGCCATGTTTATAAGTTGTTTTCGAGAGTCATCACGAATCGTCTCGAACGCAGGCTTGATGACTTCCAGCCTCCCGAACAAGCCGGTTTCCGGAAAGGCTTTAGTACCATAGACCACATACATACGCTGCGGCAGATTATACAGAAGACTGAGGAGTATAATCGGCCACTATGCTTGGCGTTTGTGGACTATGAGAAAGCCTTCGATTCGATCGAGACTTGGGCGGTTCTTAGATCTCTTCAGCGATGCCGCATTGACTATCGGTACATTGAAGTGTTGAAGTGCTTGTATAATAACGCCACCATGTCAGTCCGAGTACAGGGGCAGTGCACGAAGGCGATCCCCATAAAAAGAGGAGTAAGGCAGGGAGACGTCATTTCTCCGAAACTGTTTACGGCCACCTTAGAGGACGCCTTCAAGCTCTTGGAATGGCAAGGACTTGGCATCAACATCAATGGCGAATACATCACTCACCTTCGATTTGCCGACGACATTGTGGTCGTGGCGGAGTCGCTTAAAGATCTAGGACGAATGCTCGGTGACCTCAACAGAGTATCTCAACAAGTGGGTCTTAAAATGAACATGGACAAAACGAAAATAATGTCTAACGTCCATGTCGTACCCACCGCACTCACCGTTGGGAACTCTACTCTTGAAGTTGTCGACGAATACATTTACCTGGGACAGGTAGTCCGGTTAGGTAGGTCCAACTTTGAGAGAGAGGTCAATCGACGAATCCAACTCGGCTGGGCAGCGTTCGGGAAACTGCGCAACATCTTCTCATCTCAAAATACCTCTCTCTCAAAATACCTCAGTGCCTAAAGACTAAAGTTTTTAGTCAATGTGTGTTACCAGTGATGATATATGGATCAGAGACGTGGTCTCTTACTATAGGTCTCATAAAAAAGCTCAGAGTTGCTCAGCGAGCTATGGAGAGAGCTATGCTCGGCGTTTCTCTACGCGATCGAATCAGGAATGAGGAGATTCGTAGAAGAACCAAGGTCACCGACATAGCCGTTAAGATTAGCAAGCTGAAGTGGCAATGGGCGGGCCATATAGCGCGTAGATCGGACGGGCGTTGGGGCAGAAAGATTCTAGAGTGGAGACCACGTATTGGCAAGCGCAGCGTGGGACGACCGCCTGCCAGATGGACCGACGATCTTGTGAAAATCGCAGGAAGTCGTTGGATGCAGGTGGCATCGGACCGGTTACGCTGGAAAGCGATTGGGGAGGCCTATGTTCAGCAGTGGGCAAGTATAGGCTGAGATGATGATGAAAGGAAAATATTACAAAATTTTTAATTGGTAATTTTTTCACTTAAAAATGTTTTCCTCAAATACGATCAAATCCTACAATAGGATCGATTCTTCCAATAAATAAAATAAAATAAAAAAGCCAATATAAGGCTATCTCGCAAATTATAAAGAGACAAACAAAACATTATAAAAACTGTTAGTGTTTAAGCAAGAACCCCTCTACAGGTGAAGGCCTCCTCCAGAGATAGCCATACGTCTCGGTCTTATATATATACCCGCCGATCATCTTTTCGATGGTCTCATCAATTCCCGGAAACCACACCCTTCCTCGTACTTCGGCTTTTAATAATTCGTAATTTTACTACGTGATGATTTTGGCACCAACATCTTATGGCCCCGCATTATTATACCATTTTCTAAAGAAAGTTGATTTCTGCACAAAAAATAGGGGCGAATAGTTTGGTCCGAAACTTTACTAGGCCACCCATTTAGAATATACCTAGATACCTTAGTCAAGATTATATCTTTCTTAGTTTCTTGGCAGAATTCTTTAAGCGTAACAGGTAAACTACCATCAACCACGAAGTTAATATAAAAAGCCCTATCTTCCATTGCCTCGTTAAGCCCGCTTGCTTCTTGGCCACTGTCGCATGACTCATTGTTTTGGACGCTCCACTCCGATCTAGGTCTCGAACCTATTCGCGCCTTTACTAACAAGGCGTCACTTCGCGAACGCATTTACCCATGCGAATCCGTTAATCGTAGCCACCGCCGACTACGATCTCCCCCCCGACCCGACACCCCGCCGGCCGCGACATGTTCTCACCGACCCCCCCGATGCTTTGTCATCCCTTCTTTTCGCACAGAATACGGGCGACGACGACGTAGTAGTAGTAGATCCCCTCCCATAACCGGCGGTTGACCGGTGCACTTAGTAGTGCACCCGTCCCCCTACAGCGACTGTCCCAACCGACATACTCGAGGGCGCCTCGAAGAGGCGCCCTCGAGTATGTCGCCTCTTGCCCTCCTGGCTGGCTAGAGCGTAGTGGTTGCACGCTCGCCTTTAAATCCGGTGAAGCTGTAAAGGCCTCGCGGCCAACAGCGTACATCATTCACACACACACACACACACACACACACACTGTTTTGGACGCTCGCGCGGGACACAGGTAGTCGGCGGTGTTATCAGCGCTGCGTATGTATTCTATTGTAAAATTATATGCACTTAGAAACATAGCGTACCGCTGCAACCGATTGGCCGACACCTCTGGTATGCCGCGATGGGGACCAA
Source organism: Phalera bucephala (assembly GCA_905147815.2). Taxonomy (NCBI): domain Eukaryota; kingdom Metazoa; phylum Arthropoda; class Insecta; order Lepidoptera; family Notodontidae; genus Phalera; species Phalera bucephala. Next base: position 24,435,931 of record LR990613.1, on the reverse strand, counting down.
AAATCGTGATTAACGGCTTGTGGTCTATTCGTAACACAAATGGTACCGATCTCCCATAAAAATATTGGTCGAAGCGACGGACGCCAAATATTATGGCCGTCGCTTCTTTTTGAATTTGCGAATACCTCTTTTCGGATGCATTCAAGGTACGAGACGCGAAATACACGGCCCGCTCCACTCCGTCATCACCGATTTGCGACAATATCGCGCCTAATTTTGTCGGCGACGCATCCACCGTCAAAATGATCTTCGCATTTTTATTAAAGTGAGTTAACACCTGATCAGAAACTAGTATTTTTTTAATTGTATTGCATGCGATATCGTGTTCTGCCTTCCAATGCCACTTACTGTTTTTATGTAATAAATCGTACAATGGACTGAGAATTGAGGACGCACCGGTAACGAAGTTTCGATAATAGTTAACTAGGCCCAAAAATACTGTAATTTAGTAACATCTTTTGAAACCGGTGCATTTAATATAGCTTCCTGTTTCTGGGGTGATTTTTTTAACCCTAATTTATTTATTACAAATCCTAAGTATTCAACCTCGTCTTTAAAAAAATCACGTTTGGCTTTTTGAAGAGTTAACCCTGCATCCTGTTGCCGTTGCAATACAGCATGTTCATGTGTTCTGACCTGTTGGCCTCTGTCACAAGCACGTCATCCAACAGACAAAGGACTCCTTCCATACCCGCTAATATGTTCTCCATAACGCGTTGAACTATAGCCGGCGCGCTCGCTAACCCGAACACTAAGCGAGTATACTTATGCGTGTTGATACAAGTTAACTTTTGTGATTCTTCGTCCAGGACACATTGAGAGTATGCTTGAGATAGGTCCAATTTACTAAACTGTTGCCCCCCATGTAGTTTCGAAAATAACTCCTGAGCGGTAGGCAGCGGATACTGGTCCATCAATAGCTGTTTGTTTATGGTGACCGAGTAATCTGCACACAGCCGAATTGTACCATCACGTTTTAATACTGGAACGATAGGAGATGCATACTCGGAATAATCAACTGGTTTTAATATGCCTTCACAAACTAATCGGTCCAATTCTTCGCTAATTTTATCGCGCAAGGCAAAAGCTACCGACCGCGGTTTAAAAAATATGGGTACAGCACCATCTTTTAAATTATGCTTAACTTCATATTTATTAAATTTCCCTAAATTACTCGAAAAAACATGTGGGAATCGAGCTTGCAGTTGACTAACAATATTTGGAGACTTCTCACAGTAATGCACAGTGGACATTCCTAAGCGGAATAAAGAAATAAAATCTCTGCCTAAAAGCGGTGGCCCACCGTTATTAATAATGTAAACATCTAGTAAGCATGTTTTGCCTTTATAAACAAAAGCTAGCCGCGCTATTCCTAAACAATGGATATTGTTTCCTGTATACGTTAATAAACGTTTATTGGTTTTAGACAAAGGTACATTGTTAAAATACTTCCTATAAGTTTGTAAAGAAATCGCAGTAACAGCTGACCCACTATCGATTTGAAACCTCATTAGCACTCCTTGGACACTAACGTCTACGGTCATCGGTTCCCCACGAAATGTACGAATGTTAAAAAGCTCACCGTCATCGCCGTCCTTATAGACACTTTCACCTTCTATAAAGTTAATTTTTTTGCACATTCGACGCAAATGACCTTTTACGTTGCATTTCTTGCATTTATAGTCAGCAAATCGACACTGAGCTGCTATATGATTTTTGTAACCACACACTGAGCACAACACTTTTTCGTTAGCACTGGGTCTGGCCGTAATTTTAAACAGCTGGTCGGCCCTCATGACAGCCGCCGCTCCGGCGCGCGCGCAGCGCATGCTTTCTGCTACCTCCACTGCCTTTGCCAGCGTTAACTCCTTCGGATCCTGAGCGAATAACTTTTCTCGTTCTGGTCCCGGCAGTATGCCCATTACAAAATGATCCCTTAAAGCTTCCTTTACGTTAAGGAATCCACAATGTGCCGTGAGCCCTTGAAGTCTTGTCGCCCATTGAGGGTAGGTTTCTCCCTCGTTTTGCGTCGCGGTATAAAATTTATACCTATCTCCGAATCCGCACCTCTTTGGAGTAAAGTGGTCATCCAAAAGCTTCAGTATGTCTTTAAATGGAATTTTTTGCAATTCCTTGGGTAACGCTAAATCTGCAGCTAGCTTATACGTGGACTCGCTTAGTCCACTCAGCAATATCGCTCGCCGTTTGATACCGGACGAATCCTTAGTTTCGCCAACATCGTTTGCGATAAACCATTGGGTGAGGCGATCTTTATACACTTGCCAATTTTACGAATTGTGGTCAAAGTTGGACAGTATTCCAAATTGAGCCATGATGTCGCAACTTTTTCCCTTTTTAATTTTTTATAATTTAACTCGCGGGCGGCTCGGTCGTCACTGTTACGTATTTGGGAATGGACAAGTGAAACACTGGCTGGTTGGTAACGCACTGCGGTATATTTCCGAACAAGTATCGCGGACGCAGCCGATATGCATACCTATATCTATATATATAACAAATACCAAAGAAAATAAATAACAGGTATTAAGTGATTTTTATTAGTTTACATATACTTACTGGAAAATAAGCTTTCTTTTTGTCGAAAGTTGTTTGTTGGACTAATGTCACTATTTCAGTGCAATTTATCGATTTATCACAATCTTTCGCTAGTTTACTATCGCGCTACCTAGATGTATCATAAATTAACAGTCCCCACAATTATCAGGTGAAATATTAGACTTCATTGAATTAAAGTAGATACAGCCACATAATATACCTACAGGTTGGGCGTACCTTTGTAGGAATAATAATAGACCTTTGAATTCCGAACTGATTTACGTTCTTATTAAAGCTTCCGACGCGACGATTAAGTCGAGACCTACTGAATTTTGATTTGCTTTGCTTTATCTTTACTTTGAAAGAGGATTAAGACGTTTAGACGGTTCCCGAGGGCGGCAAAGTTACTGGGTAGTAAAAGATCGCCACTTCGTCGATCTGTAATCTATAAGTCATTTATTCAACAGTCATTTTAATTGTCTAAATAACATTTAATAATACTAACATTTATTTACTGTTGTTTGTAAAATTCTAAACTACTTGCACAAAACCTTACCTTCCACAAAACCTAACCTTCCTGCGATCTTCACAAGATCGTCGGTCCATCTTGTGAAGATCGGCAGGCGGCCGTCCCACGCTGCGCTTGCCAATACGTGGTCTCCTCTCTAGAATCTTTCTGCTCCAACGACCGTCCGATCTTCGCGTTATGTGGCTCGTCCATTGCCACTTCACTTCTACGAATCTCCTCATTCCTGATCCGTTTACGTAGAGAAACGCCGAGCATCTCCCAAATCAAACTCTTTTCATAGCTTGCTGAGCGATTTTGACCTATTTTATGAAACCCTATTGGAAGAATCGATCAAAAGAAATTATATAAACATATTAAAAAACCTTTATAACAAAAGTACAGGTCAAATTAAACTAGAAACAACTGGCCCAAGATTGGGAAATCAATAGAGGAGTGAGGCAGGGCGACCCCATATCCCCAAAATTATTTATTGCCGAATTAGAATCAGTAATTAACAAACTAGACTGGAAGAATTATGGATTGAATAAACAAGGTAAATATCTAACTCATCTGAGATTTGCAGATGACTTGGTACTATTGTCAGAACTGAGCTCTGAACTACAAAATATGATCGAGACCTTACCTAAAGCTAGCAAACAGGTGGGCTTAGCTTAACAACTAACCTACCTACTTACCTTACCAAAACAATGGCAATGACTAACAACATAAAGAGACCAATATTCGTAAATGGAGAAGTACTAAAATATACAGAAAACTATATATACCTAGGAAAACAAATCGGATTTGGCAGAAAAACCAATGAGTTAGAAGCTCTTACCGTATTTGACGTACGCCTGCCAGACGTGGAAATTTACTAACAAAACAAAAAAATATAATAAGTACTTATCAAAGAGGAATAGAGCGTAGCATGCTAAATATAAAGAAAATTCAAAAGATACGCCCCTTAAAAATACGACAGCTAACCAATGTAACAGATGCAGTCCAGTACGCGCAAAAACAAAAATGGAAGTGGACGGGCCACCTAGCACGACTTAAAGATCAGAGATGGACTTTAAGGGTAACATCATGGAAAGGACCACAGGGCAAGAGGTGCGTAGGAAGACCGTACACACGCTGGGAAGACGACATTAGAATGGTGGCGGGGCATAACTAGTTACAAGTAGCTCAAGACCGAGACGTATGGCTATCTCTGGAGGAGGCCTTCACCTGTAGAGGGGTTCTTGCTTAAACACTAACACTTTTTATAATGTTTTGTTTGTCTCTTTATAATTTGCGAGATAGCCTTATATTGGCTTTTTTATTTTATTTTATTTATTGGAAGAATCGATCCTATTGTAGGATTTGATCGTATTTGAGGAAAACATTTTTAAGTGAAATAATTACCAATTAAAAATGTTTTCCTCAAATACGATCAAATCCTACAATAGGATCGATTCTTCCAATAAATAAAATAAAATAAAAAAGCCAATATAAGGCTATCTCGCAAATTATAAAGAGACAAACAAAACATTATAAAAAGTGTTAGTGTTTAAGCAAGAACCCCTCTACAGGTGAAGGCCTCCTCCAGAGATAGCCATACGTCTCGGTCTTGAGCTACTTGTAACTAGTTATGCCCCGCCACCATTCTAATGTCGTCTTCCCAGCGTGTGTACGGTCTTCCTACGCACCTCTTGCCCTGTGGTCCTTTCCATGATGTTACCCTTAAAGTCCATCTCTGATCTTTAAGTCGTGCTAGGTGGCCCGTCCACTTCCATTTTTGTTTTTGCGCGTACTGGACTGCATCTGTTACATTGGTTAGCTGTCGTATTTTTAAGGGGCGTATCTTTTGAATTTTCTTTATATTTAGCATGCTACGCTCCATTCCTCTTTGATAAGTACTTATTATATTTTTTTGTTTTGTTAGTAAATTTCCACGTCTGGCAGGCGTACGTCAAATACGGTAAGAGCTTCTAACTCATTGGTTTTTCTGCCAAATCCGATTTGTTTTCCTAGGTATATATAGTTTTCTGTATATTTTAGTACTTCTCCATTTACGAATATTGGTCTCTTTATGTTGTTAGTCATTGCCATTGTTTTGGTAAGGTAAGTAGGTAGGTTAGTTGTTAAGCTAAGCCCACCTGTTTGCTAGCTTTAGGTAAGGTCTCGATCATATTTTGTAGTTCAGAGCTCAGTTCTGACAATAGTACCAAGTCATCTGCAAATCTCAGATGAGTTAGATATTTACCTTGTTTATTCAATCCATAATTCTTCCAGTCTAGTTTGTTAATTACTGATTCTAATTCGGCAATAAATAATTTTGGGGATATGGGGTCGCCCTGCCTCACTCCTCTATTGATTTCCCAATCTTGGGCCAGTTGTTTCTAGTTTAATTTGACCTGTACTTTTGTTATAAAGGTTTTTTAATATGTTTATATAATTTCTTTTGATCGATTCTTCCAATAGGGTTTCATAAAATAGGTCAAAATCGCTCAGCAAGCTATGAAAAGAGTTTGATTTGGGAGATGCTCGGCGTTTCTCTACGTAAACGGATCAGGAATGAGGAGATTCGTAGAAGTGAAGTGGCAATGGACGAGCCACATAACGCGAAGATCGGACGGTCGTTGGAGCAGAAAGATTCTAGAGAGGAGACCACGTATTGGCAAGCGCAGCGTGGGACGGCCGCCTGCCGATCTTCACAAGATGGACCGACGATCTTGTGAAGATCGCAGGAAGGTTAGGTTTTGTGGAAGGTAAGGTTTTGTGCAAGTAGTTTAGAATTTTACAAACAACAGTAAATAAATGTTAGTATTATTAAATGTTATTTAGACAATTAAAATGACTGTTGAATAAATGACTTATAGATTACAGATCGACGAAGTGGCGATCTTTTACTACCCAGTAACTTTGCCGCCCTCGGGAACCGTCTAAACGTCTTAATCCTCTTTCAAAGTAAAGATAAAGCAAAGCAAATCAAAATTCAGTAGGTCTCGACTTAATCGTCGCGTCGGAAGCTTTAATAAGAACGTAAATCAGTTCGGAATTCAAAGGTCTATTATTATTCCTACAAAGGTACGCCCAACCTGTAGGTATATTATGTGGCTGTATCTACTTTAATTCAATGAAGTCTAATATTTCACCTGATAATTGTGGGGACTGTTAATTTATGATACATCTAGGTAGCGCGATAGTAAACTAGCGAAAGATTGTGATAAATCGATAAATTGCACTGAAATAGTGACATTAGTCCAACAAACAACTTTCGACAAAAAGAAAGCTTATTTTCCAGTAAGTATATGTAAACTAATAAAAATCACTTAATACCTGTTATTTATTTTCTTTGGTATTTGTTATATATATAGATATAGGTATGCATATCGGCTGCGTCCGCGATACTTGTTCGGAAATATACCGCAGTGCGTTACCAACCAGCCAGTGTTTCACTTGTCCATTCCCAAATACGTAACAGTGACGACCGAGCCGCCCGCGAGTTAAATTATAAAAAATTAAAAAGGGAAAAAGTTGCGACATCATGGCTCAATTTGGAATACTGTCCAACTTTGACCACAATTCGTAAAATTGGCAAGTGTATAAAGATCGCCTCACCCAATGGTTTATCGCAAACGATGTTGGCGAAACTAAGGATTCGTCCGGTATCAAACGGCGAGCGATATTGCTGAGTGGACTAAGCGAGTCCACGTATAAGCTAGCTGCAGATTTAGCGTTACCCAAGGAATTGCAAAAAATTCCATTTAAAGACATACTGAAGCTTTTGGATGACCACTTTACTCCAAAGAGGTGCGGATTCGGAGATAGGTATAAATTTTATACCGCGACGCAAAACGAGGGAGAAACCTACCCTCAATGGGCGACAAGACTTCAAGGGCTCACGGCACATTGTGGATTCCTTAACGTAAAGGAAGCTTTAAGGGATCATTTTGTAATGGGCATACTGCCGGGACCAGAACGAGAAAAGTTATTCGCTCAGGATCCGAAGGAGTTAACGCTGGCAAAGGCAGTGGAGGTAGCAGAAAGCATGCGCTGCGCGCGCGCCGGAGCGGCGGCTGTCATGAGGGCCGACCAGCTGTTTAAAATTACGGCCAGACCCAGTGCTAACGAAAAAGTGTTGTGCTCAGTGTGTGGTTACAAAAATCATATAGCAGCTCAGTGTCGATTTGCTGACTATAAATGCAAGAAATGCAACGTAAAAGGTCATTTGCGTCGAATGTGCAAAAAAATTAACTTTATAGAAGGTGAAAGTGTCTATAAGGACGGCGATGACGGTGAGCTTTTTAACATTCGTACATTTCGTGGGGAACCGATGACCGTAGACGTTAGTGTCCAAGGAGTGCTAATGAGGTTTCAAATCGATAGTGGGTCAGCTGTTACTGCGATTTCTTTACAAACTTATAGGAAGTATTTTAACAATGTACCTTTGTCTAAAACCAATAAACGTTTATTAACGTATACAGGAAACAATATCCATTGTTTAGGAATAGCGCGGCTAGCTTTTGTTTATAAAGGCAAAACATGCTTACTAGATGTTTACATTATTAATAACGGTGGGCCACCGCTTTTAGGCAGAGATTTTATTTCTTTATTCCGCTTAGGAATGTCCACTGTGCATTACTGTGAGAAGTCTCCAAATATTGTTAGTCAACTGCAAGCTCGATTCCCACATGTTTTTTCGAGTAATTTAGGGAAATTTAATAAATATGAAGTTAAGCATAATTTAAAAGATGGTGCTGTACCCATATTTTTTAAACCGCGGTCGGTAGCTTTTGCCTTGCGCGATAAAATTAGCGAAGAATTGGACCGATTAGTTTGTGAAGGCATATTAAAACCAGTTGATTATTCCGAGTATGCATCTCCTATCGTTCCAGTATTAAAACGTGATGGTACAATTCGGCTGTGTGCAGATTACTCGGTCACCATAAACAAACAGCTATTGATGGACCAGTATCCGCTGCCTACCGCTCAGGAGTTATTTTCGAAACTACATGGGGGGCAACAGTTTAGTAAATTGGACCTATCTCAAGCATACTCTCAATGTGTCCTGGACGAAGAATCACAAAAGTTAACTTGTATCAACACGCATAAGTATACTCGCTTAGTGTTCGGGTTAGCGAGCGCGCCGGCTATAGTTCAACGCGTTATGGAGAACATATTAGCGGGTATGGAAGGAGTCCTTTGTCTGTTGGATGACGTGCTTGTGACAGAGGCCAACAGGTCAGAACACATGAACATGCTGTATTGCAACGGCAACAGGATGCAGGGTTAACTCTTCAAAAAGCCAAACGTGATTTTTTTAAAGACGAGGTTGAATACTTAGGATTTGTAATAAATAAATTAGGGTTAAAAAAATCACCCCAGAAACAGGAAGCTATATTAAATGCACCGGTTTCAAAAGATGTTACTAAATTACAGTATTTTTGGGCCTAGTTAACTATTATCGAAACTTCGTTACCGGTGCGTCCTCAATTCTCAGTCCATTGTACGATTTATTACATAAAAACAGTAAGTGGCATTGGAAGGCAGAACACGATATCGCATGCAATACAATTAAAAAAATACTAGTTTCTGATCAGGTGTTAACTCACTTTAATAAAAATGCGAAGATCATTTTGACGGTGGATGCGTCGCCGACAAAATTAGGCGCGATATTGTCGCAAATCGGTGATGACGGAGTGGAGCGGGCCGTGTATTTCGCGTCTCGTACCTTGAATGCATCCGAAAAGAGGTATTCGCAAATTCAAAAAGAAGCGACGGCCATAATATTTGGCGTCCGTCGCTTCGACCAATATTTTTATGGGAGATCGGTACCATTTGTGTTACGAATAGACCACAAGCCGTTAATCACGATTTTTGGTCCCCATCGCGGCATACCAGAGGTGTCGGCCAATCGGTTGCAGCGGTACGCTATGTTTCTAAGTGCATATAATTTTACAATAGAATACATACGCAGCGCTGATAACACCGCCGACTACCTGTGTCCCGCGCGAGCGTCCAAAACAGTGTGTGTGTGTGTGTGTGTGTGTGTGTGAATGATGTACGCTGTTGGCCGCGAGGCCTTTACAGCTTCACCGGATTTAAAGGCGAGCGTGCAACCACTACGCTCTAGCCAGCCAGGAGGGCAAGAGGCGACATACTCGAGGGCGCCTCTTCGAGGCGCCCTCGAGTATGTCGGTTGGGACAGTCGCTGTAGGGGGACGGGTGCACTACTAAGTGCACCGGTCAACCGCCGGTTATGGGAGGGGATCTACTACTACTACGTCGTCGTCGCCCGTATTCTGTGCGAAAAGAAGGGATGACAAAGCATCGGGGGGGTCGGTGAGAACATGTCGCGGCCGGCGGGGTGTCGGGTCGGGGGGGAGATCGTAGTCGGCGGTGGCTACGATTAACGGATTCGCATGGGTAAATGCGTTCGCGAAGTGACGCCTTGTTAGTAAAGGCGCGAATAGGTTCGAGACCTAGATCGGAGTGGAGCGTCCAAAACAATGAGTCATGCGACAGTGGCCAAGAAGCAAGCGGGCTTAACGAGGCAATGGAAGATAGGGCTTTTTATATTAACTTCGTGGTTGATGGTAGTTTACCTGTTACGCTTAAAGAATTCTGCCAAGAAACTAAGAAAGATATAATCTTGACTAAGGTATCTAGGTATATTCTAAATGGGTGGCCTAGTAAAGTTTCGGACCAAACTATTCGCCCCTATTTTTTGTGCAGAAATCAACTTTCTTTAGAAAATGGTATAATAATGCGGGGCCATAAGATGTTGGTGCCAAAATCATCACGTAGTAAAATTACGAATTATTAAAAGCCGAAGTACGAGGAAGGGTGTGGTTTCCGGGAATTGATGAGACCATCGAAAAGATGATCGGCGGGTGCGACATATGTACACAGCTCAGACCGTCCCCATCGCGCACTCCGCTCGCTGCGTGGCCACACCCACCTCAGCCCTTTTACAGAGTACACTTAGATTTTCTTGGGCCGATTAATAACCAGTCACATTTAGTCATCGTAGATGCATACTCGAAATGGGTCGAAGTAGTAGTTGGAGGTAGTTGCACTTCATCGACTACAGTTATAGCGAAGTTATACGAATTTATGTCGAGATTCGGTCTTATTCACACGCTGGTCAGTGATAATGCCACATGTTTTCTTGACTTGTCTTCTTCTTCAGCCGAAAGACGTCCACTGCTGGACAAAGGCCTCCCCTAAAGACCGCCACAACGACCGGCTTTGTGCTGTACGCATCCAACTTCTACCCGCGACCTTCACCAGGTCATCGGTCCATCTTGTAGGGGGCCTACCCACTCCACGTCTTCCGGTACGTGGTCGCCATTCGAGAACCTTTCTGCCCCAACGGCCGTCAGTTCTACGAGCGATATACAATCCTGCCGTCTCCGGTCTTCAGCTTACTCAACCGGCTCTGTCCGATAGACAGATCTCTTGCAAACACTTTAGGGCCTTTGTTGCGCTCGATAGTCTCTTATTTTGTCAGTATTATACTCGCGTACATCGCGAGTCAGAGACTTAGAGATCTGCCTATTGAGCCGCTGGCATTCGGAAACTTCTTTTGGAGACTGCAAGATCATCCTGCGTCTTTCCTCCATAAGCTTGAGGGTAACGCTTTTTGGTTCTTTTTGTATGGTGGGTTGTAAAGAACTTGTGCCCGACCGTATGGACAGTTTCCACTACCCTGCTGCTATAATCGTCCACGTTTTTGCACTCACCCAGACCTTCGAAGCGATTCTGCAGTTCGAGCTGAAAGCTATCGGGCTCCTGAATATGGACAGGTGCTGGACGGAGTATAGACTTCATCAGTCTAGACCTTTCAAGCTTGAAATTGATATTCAATGTGCCTCTTACTAGTCGGAGATCACTTCCAGTTTTAACTGCGTTGATCACAGAGACATAATTGAATATGTGCTGCCTCGTCGACATGATGAAGTCTATCTCGTTTCTTGTAACACCATCGGGGCTCACCCAGGTCCATTTACGGTGTTCCCGCTTCTGGAAGAAGAAGTTCATCATAAAGAGTCCCTCCTTCTCCATGAAGTCAGCCAGCATTTGGCCCCGGGGATTCCGTTGTCCAGTACCAAAGGTTCCCACTCTCAGCTCATCGTCGCCTCGTCTGCCCAGTTTCGCGTTAAAGTCCCCCATGACAACGGTGAAGTGAGTTTTAGAGGTATGTATGGCTCTAGATATATCCTCATACATAACCTCTACCTCATCGTCGGGATGTGTCGAAGTCGGTGCGTATACCTGTATAATTTTCAGTGAATACCTTTCAGTCATTTTGAATATCAGGTACGCTACCCTGGTCGACACACTCTTGATCTTGACAACGTTATTCACGAGAGACCTGTGGACTATAAACCCGAGACCACCCTGGGACTGCTGGTCGCCCTCCCAGAAATAGAGCAAGTTACCGTATTTAAGTGTTATCGAGTCCTCACCCTCCTGGATCCTATGATATCCCAGTGTAACTTGCTCAATTCTTCCTCTAAGTCGTCGATCTTTTCATCAGTTTGCAGTGTGCGCGTGTTAAAAGTTGCCAGGGCAAATGGTCTTCGTTGTCGGTAGCCATGTCGGTCTTCCGGGGATTCTTAGCACTCCCCGCCCCGCCGTTACCGTGGCTGCTACCGTGGCCAGGACTAGCGGGGCCGCCGGGGACTGGGGGCCGTTTAATATTTGTGGATATCATTAGGGGGATGATGCCATAATCGCCACGCTTGGCAGGCGGGTTGGCGATTGCAGTATATCGTTAGTAGGTATTAAGAGGACGCTGCCGCCCATCCTCTTGTCTTAAAAGCCCCTTAGGCACCTCTTACGGCACCTGCGGGCTATGGTCTCCTTGCAGTAACCCAACTAACCAGGGCTTTGGATGCCATGTGTATCGCCATTCCAGAGAGTGCTGCCCTGCTTCCGGCATCACTCAGCCCAAGCGAGCCCTCTTCCGGTGTGGCACCAGAGTACTGCCTCGCTTGAACTACCGCTTGCGGTATTTGTTGCTGGATTTGGTCGCCTCTTACGACCCGCTGTTAGTCCAGCATGCGGTGGGGAGAACGTATTCTTGATCCGTCCCCACACGGATCAATATATTACTTCGGACGAATTTGCAAAATTCTGTACATCTAATGGGATATCACACGTAACAGAGAACTATATAAAAATTATTAAGTCTTGATTAATGACAAATAGTAATTCGAAACAAAATGATGAAAATTTATTAAAATATCTTTTCGATTATAGGAACTCGGTACATGTCACAACAGGCTCTCCGCCGGCTCTACTAGTATTTGGGCGCAAACTTCGTTCCCGCTTAGATTTGATAACGGAACCAAAAACACCGTCGTCCTCATCGGAGACTCTTGCTGATGTAGTGAAATGTAAACAGTGTTCACAGAGTAAAGCGTATGGAGGGAAAAATACACAATGTTTTAAACCAGGTGATTTTGTATTGTATAAAAAATATTATACTGTGTCCTTCGTTCTCGATATAAACTATATTAGCAGCTCTCTCGAGTCGCTTGGCAACCGCGCGTCATTTAGAAACTTCAAAAACCTCTATGGTATCTGTGGACATAACCTCTGGAACCATTCTTTTGAAAGCGCGGCAGCCGACGCTTTGTAATAAAGTTTTTGGTCGACATTTAATTTAATAACTTGTTATGGCACTGAAATGATATAACAAAAAGGTTGTAATATACTCAAGTGACCGTGTGAAATAAATTTAAAACATCGTATAGGCAAATTTAGAAAAGTTTACGTCCTGGCAAAGGAGTACATTCTAAAAAGATCAACCGATAGTTGTTTATGTGTGGTGTTTTCAGCTTAACTTGTTTATTTATATAATATCTAATATTTGGAGACGTGAGTTTCGTCATATTAAAATTTGGGAAAGCTTCGTCGCCCGAAAAGTAAACTTATGAAGTCTATGTCCCTATTCGTGTACAAACAGTTTAACACGAAATATACCTGAAAACGATTATTAACCGTCTATAAATTGGCAATGTTATACCTCCAATAAGAGAAATTAGGGGGACGTTCATCAATTATGATGATTGTTAAGGATCGATGGCATTTTAAGGACACGGGTAATGTACGAGATACATTGACGTGGTCCGCAAGACTTGACGATAATTCAAGGACACGAGTGGTGTACGAGATACATCGGCGTGGTCCGCAAGACTTGGGGCCCATACGAGATATGTGCTGAAGGTCATACTACTCATAGGTTTCATCCATGAGGTGTTCCTGTGCAGTTCACATTTCTATAATGGTAAGAATCAAAAATGTTACCTAAAATACATACCTTAAACATGCCTAACACAGTAAATACAAAGACTATTGCTATAAACTATAAGCAATTTGTCATATTATATCTCCAAAAGGAGACTTACTGAAAGGGTAATTAAAGTGACATTGTTTATGTATAACAATACATTATTAATAACAAAAGTCACTCCTTTGCAGAAACATAGTGTTTTTATTGATTTCATTATTAGACATACTTGTATAATAATACTGAAATAGCCCAAACTGGAGCTTATTACACAAAGAATTGTGCAAAATTATGAGTACTTGTATTAAAAAGTTAAATCCAGCAATACTTATTCCTGAACAGGGTTTATAACCAAATAAGCCAAAGTAATATACTAATGGCAATGCCTGTTGTAACTGACAAGCAACAGGACTGTAGATACATTCCAAATATAATATCTTATCCTACGGATGCTGCGGCAGGCAGGTTGTGGGATAATTTGTGTTATGCACAAAGATACTTAAAAGATAATATAAAATACCTGGTCTATCCAGTTAACATAAAACTAATAATTATCTATCAATATTATCAACCCAGGCTCCTTGCAGGGTAGCCAGAAAAGATAAATCCTAACAATACAGTCATGAAACCTTTATTGAGATAAGAACCTTTAAGGTCAGCAGTATATATTTTGCATAAAGGAGTGTTAATATAGTGGATTATCAATATGGAATTATTAACTAGCTAGACATAGCCAGTAGTTAAAATTTCATAAAACGACCACCGTTGTAACCAATATAGAACAACAATCCTCATCCTGGGTGTGAAAATATTAAGTCACAGTGTACCTATCAGTTCACCAAAAACAACATCACGTTGGACATTGGAAATCTCCTACCAAAGAAAGTGAGGTACAAAAAGCATGATAGGCATTTTACACAAGGACTTGGTTTTTAAGTTGCTGAAAAATTCAGAAAAACAATCAGGAATACATAATGGGTTTTACAAAGAAACCATAATATTGGAGGCTAAGGGTATTCACTGACTTTGGTATGTATCTATGACACTAATAATGCCTTCAACGACAAACATAATTTTATTGGTTTTGTGCAAGTACTTGCACTTCAGACAAGTGAATCTTGTCATACATATGTTTAACATTATGTATAGAAACATTATTGTTAGAAACACTATTGTTTAATAATTGATATATATAAAAAAAAAAAAAAAAAAAAAAAACAATAAAACAAAATATTAATGCTGGCAATAGACCTTACAGTCATAATAAATATACTAATAAAATATTTATTAGTACCTATTCAGTTTTCTATCATGTAATGAGTTCAATGGTTTTGGGTTTTTGATTATTTCCTGCATCAATTATAGTGTACTTAATAATATTAGAAATTTGAGGCACACACAATGGAAAGCTATACATCAATTCATCATTGGGAGAATTAGATGGTTTTACTGTATTTTTGTTTGATCATATGATAATCAATAAATAATATGTAATTAAATAAGATTATTCAAGAAATTAATAACTATAAAAAATAGTTTTGTAATTAGTTTGGAATGTGTACAGTTATTTTGAACACTAGTGATGTTTCTGGTATAGTTATGATAACACAAGCACAAACGGCTACCATTAAAATAACAAGTTGGTTTTAGAGCACTATATATGTTGTAATTTATTTAAAGGTGTTTCAGTAAAAAATATTGGATTGAGATATCATACAAAAATTTGCAATTTTGGTATTGTTATATTTAAATTATTACATCCACATGTTACATGTATCTTATAAATAGGTATCTATATATAAAAGAACATAAAGTCATGCAAATGACTTGATAATAATATCCATTTGAAAATTTAATGATATTAAGTTGACATGCTACGGTGGATGAAATATTGAGTTACATTATTTGAAAGTATGGATTATCTTAAACAAGAATAATCAAAAGCATATGCTTATTACAGGTATGATAAATATTATGTAGTATCAGCAATAATCTAAGTCCTAAGGAACTTGATATTATTTATTTATTATTAATGGGGGATACATAATAATAAGTTGAGTAACACTCGATTCTCACGGTTGGACATCTAGAACTAACTAGAAAGTTACGCATTGCAATTTTTTTTTTACTTATAAATACAGTCACATACAAAGAAGCAAAGGAAGTGTGGTATGAAATGAAAATTTCATGGTATGAAATAATTCAGTTATGAATAGGATTCCCAATATGATACAGTTGTAACCCGTGGTTCGGTTTAGCAGACTGTAACTTATTCGCTTCTCAAGTTATTACTAAATTAGGAGTGTATTTTTTCATCAGTAATGTAATTGGTTCAGGTGTGGCCCGATCGTATTGCCAAAACGAATGTTCGCGGGCGTTATTGCGCAGGAACGAATCGTTAAGTAATACATAAAGATTTATGTAGCCAAGGATTTATTTGTCGGCGCACACTCAGAACATGGAAATGATTCCGGGATAGTTTCGAAATTTAAATTGAATTAATAATAGTGGTATAGTAATAACACTGGGGTAGGTTATGTTTGTTTACCACGCATTAATACTGCCCTTCGTTCCAGACTCTAAAATTGGGGGGGGGGGGGGGGGGGCGAGACTATATAGGTAAAGCACATGCCGCGTGGTTCCCGGCTTAGAATAGGACCAACCCATCTCATCCCATCGGGTGTCGTACAAGGCGACTAAGGGAAAACTAGGGAATGGGCAGCAGCGTTCCCTTAACACTTTTACAACCAAAAACTGCGCTCGCCAACCCGCCTGCCAAGCGTGGTGAGTATGGCAAACACCCCCAACCAATATGGAAGAAAGCAAGAAAACCAGGCCCCTAGTCCCCGGCGGTCCTGTTCGTCCTGGCCACGGTAGCAGCCATGGTAACGACAGGACAAGGGGTGCTAAGAATCTCCGGCAGAGATTCGGCTACCACCAAAACCGAAAATTGGCCCTGGTGACATACAACGCACGCACATTGAGGACAGATGAGAAGCTAGTTGAGCTGGAAGAAGAGTTAAACAAGTTGCGGTGGAGTATTGTTGGTTTATCGGAGGTCCGAAGAGAGGGCGAGGACACGATAACCTTAAAATCCGGCAACTTGTTTTACTACCGGGAGGGCGAACAGCAGTCCCAAGGTGGTGTCGGATTTATCGTCCACAAGTCACTCATAAACAACGTTGTGTCCATCACTAGTGTGTCGAGCAGGGTAGCGTACCTGATACTCAGAATATCCAAAAGATATTCGCTGAAGGTCATACAGGTCTACGCACCGACCTCGGCATACTCAGATGATGAGGTCGAAGTTATGTATGAGGACATAAGTAGAGCCATACATACTTCCAAAGCACACTTTACAGTAATTATGGGTGACTTCAATGCACGACTGGGCAAACGGGGCGATGATGAGTTGAGAGTGGGGCAATTTGGATATGGGCAGCGCAACCCCAGGGGTCAGAGGCTGGCCGAATTTCTGGAGAAGGAGGGACTCTTTATGATGAACTCTTTCTTCCAGAAGCCGTCTCATAGGAAATGGACCTGGATGAGCCCTGATGGTTTCACAAAAAATGAGATAGACTTCATCATGAGCACCAAGCGACAAATATTTAATGATGTCTCCGTGATTCACAGGGTAAAAACCGGCAGTGATCACCGAATGGTCAGAGGCACATTAAATATTAATGTCAAAATGGAAAGATCGCGACTGATGAAGTCTACGCTCCGACCTTCTAATACACATATCCAAAACCCCGAGAACTTTCAACTCGAATTGTCAAACCGCTTCGAATTGCTAGACAGCAGCGCATCAGTGGACGAAATCAACAATAGGTTGGTAGAGACTGTCCATACGGTCGGGTCTAAGCATTTTAAGCCCCACCGTAAAAATAGGCCTCAAAAGCTATCCGACTACACCCGAAACCTTATGGCTGAGCGACGTACCATGAGACTCCAAACCTCCGATGATGCTAAGTCCTATAGGCAGCTCAATGGACAGATATTGAAGTCCTTGCGACACGATCTACGGTCCTTCAACACAAGACGTATTGAGGAGACTATAAAGCAGAACAAGGGCTCCAAAGTGTTCGCAAGAGCCGCGTCGATTGGGCAAAGCCAGTTGACGAAGCTGAAGACGGAGGACGGAAACGTAACGTCGAATAGGTCAGAGGTGCTCAGGGAGATAGAGAGGTTCTATGGACAGTTGTATACCTCAGTAGCTGAACCTATTGTTGACTTGGTAAAAGACCCAAGAGCCAAGCTAACCCGACACTACAGTGAAGATATCCCGGACATCAGCCTGTACGAGATTAGGATGGCTCTCAACCAACTTAAAAACAACAAAGCGCCGGGTGAAGACGGAATTACTGCAGAGCTTCTGAAAGCGGGCGGATCGCCGGTACTTAAAGTCCTTCAGAGGCTGTTTAATTCCGTCTTGCTCGAAGGAAAAACGCCGGAAGCATGGAACAGGGGTGTGGTGGTACTCTTTTTCAAGAAAGGTGATAACACTTTATTAAAGAACTATAGGCCCATCACACTGCTGAGCCATGTTTACAAGTTGTTTTCGAGAGTCATCACGAATCGTCTCGAACGCAGGCTTGATGATTTCCAGCCTCCCGAACAAGCCGGTTTCCGGAAAGGCTTTAGTACCATAGACCACATACATACGCTGCGGCAGATTATACAGAAGACCGAGGAGTATAATCGGCCACTATGCTTGGCGTTTGTGGACTATGAGAAAGCCTTCGATTCGATCGAGACTTGGGCGGTTCTTAGATCTCTCCAGCGATGCCGCATTGACTATCGGTACATCGAAGTGTTGAAGTGCTTGTATAATAACGCCACCATGTCAGTCCGAGTACAAGGGCAGTGCACGAAGGCGATCTCCATAAAAAGAGGAGTAAGACAGGGAGACGTCATTTCTCCGAAACTGTTTACGACCACCATAGAGGACACCTTCAAGCTCTTGGAATGGCGAGGACTTGGCATCAACATCAATGGCGAATACATCACTCACCTTCGATTTGCCGACGACATTGTGGTCATGGCGGAGTCGCTGGAAGATCTAGGACGAATGCTCGGCGACCTCAACAGAGTATCTCAACAAGTGGGTCTTAAAATGAACATGGACAAAACGAAAATAATGTGTAACGTCCATGTCGTACCCACCGCACTCACCGTTGGGAACTCTACTCTTGAAGTTGTCGACGAATACATTTACCTGGGACAGGTAGTCCGGTTAGGTAGGTCCAACTTTGAGAGAGTGGTCAATCGACGAATCCAACTCGGCTGGGCAGCGTTCGGGAAACTGCGCAACATCTTCTCATCCAAAATACCTCAGTGCCTAAAGACTAAAGTTTTTAGTCAATGTGTGTTACCAGTGATGATATATGGATCAGAGACGTAGTCTCTTACAATAGGTCTCATAAAAAAGCTCAGAGTTGCTCAGCGAGCTATGGAGAGAGCTATGCTCGGCGTTTCTCTGCGTGATCGAATCAGGAATGAAGAGATTCGTAGAAAAACCAAGGTCACCGACATAGCCGTTAAGATTAGCAAGCTGAAGTGGCAATGGGCGGGCCACATAGCACGAAGATCGGACGGGCGTTGGGGCAGAAAGATTCTAGAGTGGAGACCACGTATTGGCAAGCGCAGCGTGGGACGACCACCTGCCAGATGGACCGACGATCTTGTGAAAATCGCAGGAAGTCGTTGGATGCAGGTGGCATCGGACCGGTTACGCTGGAAAGCGATTGGGGAGGCCTATGTTCAGCAGTGGACAAGTATAGGCTGAGATGATGATGACATAGCCTTATGTGAGGAATATCTCCAGATAAGATGTGTGTGTGTGTGAGTGATGTACGCGGATGGCCGCGAGGCCTTTACAGCTTCACCGGACTTAATTCCATATAAGCTCATTAGTACAAAGGCCTCTAGTACAAAAAATGTTAAATTTTGATATATGTACATCTTTAAAGATTAAAAATATAACTGACAACTAATATAGCAGAATGTTGATATAAAAAAAAAAAAACATAAATTAAATATGTAATGATAGCAAAAACATTCTTATAATCACCAAATTAATTCGTAGCCTTTGTTTGGTACTGTACACAAAAAGAGATCATTTGAAAAAAAAAAAAAAAAAAAAGGAACCACATGCCTGTTGGAAAACACATTAGTGGGGAAATAGGTTTCCCTGTTATATTTGTATCATATTGTTATAGATTGGGTACTAACAGACTTTGTTTTCAGGTCTAGTACACAGTAAGGGTTTCTAGCTATCTATCTATCTCTATCCATATTATGACGCCAGATTTCTTGCGGGGTGGGCAGAGAGTGCAAGGTTCCGACGGGTTTTTTCCTTGCATGCCTGCCTGGCTTTCTTCACTCTCATAGTTCGTCTCATAATGGTTGTCAATGATACAAGAATTATTATAAAGGATTTAATTTTATATAAACAAAACTCTAGATGGGCAATTCTTCAACTCTTGTTATATAGAAGATATCTATAGAAGAAAGATCTCTATAGAAGACATAACAGATGGAGACTGCACTGATATCTGATAAGTAATTATTGATTAATATTACCTGGTATTAATGAATTTTGGACAACAGGTGTGGTATAAAGGTACATAACAGGTGCTTTAAAGGTTTTGTTGGGATGGATCTACACTACAAAACATAATATGTTATAGAATTTGATTATATAAATTTATTTTAAATAAGTTTATATTATAGACAGACTGGTTGTAAGAAACAATATAGGTGTATATATTTGTTGTGTTTGTGTTGTATGGCAATACAAAGAACGGGAATGTGTTATAGTACAAATATACTCATGATATGTTACTTTTTAGAGGTCACGCTCAAAAAAAAAAAAAAAAAAAAAAAAAGCCTTTACGTGGTATACTTCAACTTTACCCTTATAGCTCTAAACAGCTGCTAATATAGTTTATATCGAGAACGAAGGACACAGTATAATAAGTGATCAAACGAACTTACCTGAATTGAAGTTCGATCATTATTATACGAAGTCCTTCGTTCGAAGATATAAGTACCCAACCCGCCCTGCCCGTTGGTAAAGTTGAAATGTACTACTTCTAAAAGGAATGGTTCCAGAGGTTATGTCCACAGATACCATAGAGGTTTTTGAAGTTTCTAAATGACGCGCGGTTGCCAAGCGACTCGAGAGAGCTGCTAATATAGTTTATATCTTCGAACGAAGGACTTCGTATAATAATGATCGAACTTCAATTCAGGTAAGTTCGTTTGATCACTTATTATGCTAGTAAACACTTCACTTGGAAAAGGGGCATTGTAATAAAAAGAACTAGTAAAACAACATACTTTATAAAAGACTATGTAACTTCAGTTCAATATAAGAAACATAAAAATCAGTTAACATTATATGAAGGTGCGGATAGCAACAACTGTGATCCATGTGGTGCTAATGCTGCCATACGGAGAGATAGTATGTTGCCCCAATCGACCAGGGATTTTTATGAAACGACGACAGACGTGCCCCGCCAACAAACAAGTTATAACGGGAATCAAATTGATGGGACCTTAAATGTTGACGAGGAGAGAGACTGCAACCAGATGACTTCAGATGCTCTGACTCAGTCTGTAGTGAACACTCCGGAGGAGGGGTCTGAAGATGAGGAGTTCAGTGATGCAACCGCTGATAACGAGAACGCACAGAGAGCAGATTCCCAGCTTGAACATGAAGCAAGCCCAAGGTCGGGGTCGTCACACATGTTGCTGCGTCCGATCCCAAAGAAAAACTATAAACCTTTTTTTTGTATGGACTTTTAAATAATTAAGTATTTTGAGTAAGCAGTGTTTCGATATGAGGGGAGAAATGTTATGTATATAGATATAGGTATGCATATCGGCTGCATCCGCGATGCTTGTTCGGAAATATACCGCAGTGCGTTACCAACCAGCCAGTGTTTCACTTGTCCATTCCCAAATACGTAACAGTATTATTAAATAACGTGAAGGAGCCTGTATCAGCGGTGGTGTGATTCCTATAATTCTGATAGTAAATAATAGGACATGTCGATATTTATCGTAGGGCTAACTTACCGATTTTTCTTAGAATACGTAAGGGTGAGGCGCTCGTAGCGCTGTGCGATTGCGGTATTCTAACTAATCACCAAGGTTAAGCAGCGTTCGACATGGTCGGCCTGAGATGGGTGACCGTTTGTGGCATTTTCATATTCGAGCGTTTCCGTGCTTCGGAAGGCACGTTAAGCCGTTGGTCCCGGTTACCACTTAGTGTGGTAGTCTTTAAACCGAGTTGGAAGCCTCATGGGCGGCTTGAGAAATTTCAACAGCAAGTGGCCACAAATCCGCCTTCACCAATCCGCACTCGGTCCGCGTGATGGAGTATGACCTAATCTCTCTCACCTAGATTTGTGAGAGAAGGCCTTTGCCCAGCAGTGGGCAGTATAGGCTGATATTATTATATTATAAGGGTCAGGTCGAAATAAAGAGGTAAAACTTGTGAATACGAGTAAAAACAACGTGCATATAATTATATGTTAAGTTATACTAGGAGGGATCAAAAAGTAGTGAGAAAGACATACTCCTTGGTAAAAAAAAAATACTGGCAGGCTACTCGGATACATATTTGTAATAATAATAAAAAAAAATCTTCGATTCTCTTTTGTTTTTTCTGTATGTAGTCATTTGTTTGCTTCGTGTCGGAACGTGTTCTCGAACATGGAGAAAAACGAAGTGCGAGCCGTTATTACCTCTGTTTAAAAAAATTAACGACGCAAGAGATTCATTGCGATTTGGAGGCAACATTAGGAGAGTCTGCTCCGCCGTATTCCACTGTCGCAAGATGGGCTTCTCAATTTCGAGTAGGGAGAACGAGCACAGAAGACGAACATCGTTGCGGCCGTCCATCGACGTCAGTCACCCAAGAAAATGTTGCGAAAGTCGAGAAAATTGTATTGAGCGATCGAAGAGTTATTATCCGATACTTAATTCAAGAAACGGGCATTTCATATGGAAGTATTCAATTCATATTGAAACAATCTTTGTATATGAGAAAAGTCTTCGCAAGATGGGTGCCGAGAATGTTAACCGACAGTCAGAAACAAAATCGACTATTAATAATAGGTATTTCGAAGATATTGTTGGACAAGTTTCAAGAAGATTCTGAAAACTTTTTGTCTCGTTTCTTAACAATAGACGAAACTTGGATCCATCATTTTGATCCCGAGACAAAACAGCAATCTTCGCATTGGAAACTGCCATCATCACCGACCCCGAAGAAGTTTCGTGTCGTGGCATTGGCTGGCAAGGTTATGGCCTCAATATTTTGGGACTCAGAAGGAATATTGTTGATTGATTACCTGGAGCGTGGAACCACTATTACAGGCCAATATTATGCAGCTTTAATTCCCAAGTTGAGGAATGCCATCAAAGAGAAAAGGAGAGGGAAACTTCGAAGGAGCTTGCTGTTTCATCACGACAACGCACCCGCGCACAGGTCGGCAGTTGCGATGGCTGCCATTCAGCAAGCTGGCTTCGAATTGGTTGACCACCCCCCTTATTCACCAGATCTGGCGGCTAGCGATCTTTATCTGTTCCCCAAATTGAAAAAATACTTAAGGGGAAACAGGTACGAAGACGATAACGAAATGATGGATGCCGTGGAGAGCTTTTTGCAGGACCAAGACAAAACTTTTTTTGTGAAAGGGATTGAAGCCTTGGAAAAGCGCTGGACTCGGTGTGTAGAGAGACTCGGAAACTATGTAGAAAAATAAATTATTAAGCTATCAATAGTCATTATATTCTATCTCATTCTCACTTCTTTTTGATCCCTCCTCGTATAAAACATATTAATTCAGACCGATAAACTCAGCAGGTAGAGATCTGAAATGTCCTTTTTCACTCATGGACTTCTTTAATAAAAGTGCTAGGTATTCGAATAAATATATAATTTTAACAATACTCGGTGGAGTTGCTATACTACAGTCGTACAAGGTTCTTTTGGCCCGCGGCCAAAATCAACTAACGCTGTCATCAAGTGAAACGTCACTTCAAGACAGTCGCAGAGTTGCCGTTTGCTATGAAATTTACCCAAGTTCTTTTTTTAATTAGTAACCGTGCAGATCCACCTTTTGAAATATCTCCTTGGAAATAAGAAAATTTTACTAAATGTTAACCTTAATTTCACACCGACGCCCTGTCAATGTCATCCATGGGCCAAAAGATCCTTGTGGCACTACACCTAATCCTACTAATATTATAAATGCGAGAGTTTGTGAGGACTTTACAGTGATATATATACCTTATGCATCAGAATAGAAAAGATAGAAAGAATGTCAGAAGAAATAATGACAAAACAGATATACAATGCGAAAGTAGAAGGATGTAGGTACCTGGGAAGACCTAGACTATTTTACCACGGCCAAACAGACCGAGTCTTATCTGAAGGACAAGTCAAGAGTCTCCGTAACCGGCGACCGTGTAAGAGACGAACTATAAGAGTGGAGGAAGCATGAGAGGTATGTAAATAAGAACCTGTTGGAACTCTGTACTCTCTGCCTACCCCGTAAGGGATCTGACGTGATGATATAGATACATAGATAGATGATTTAGTGTGAGTTAAATTTATTTGCATTCCAAGGACTGTAGTGTTAATTTTAGGACGTGTTGAAAACTAAGATGTAGTGTAAACTAGTAGTCGTGCTGCACTTGCGGGACGGACTTGATACAGCGACTAGCTGAGACAACTTCACTTAATTTAGTTTTGGCAGTCTGAATAACGATGAGAATTTTAATTAAATTAATCATTGTTACAATATTGCTCAAGCTGAATTTAAATTTATTGGTTGGGAATGTTTGGACATAAATAAACGCGCAGTTAAATGTGGATTTATTTAAAAGCTATTTTGTTGTGCCTTTATAAAATAGATGTAATTTAAGGAGTGAAAATCATGGAGGAAATGAAGTAAACTAATTCTGTAATAAATATACCTATCTCACGTTCCTTATTTCCAATAGGATATCTAAGTATAAGTACCTACATATTACATTTACGAGGTAACAATATATTCAAACAATAATAGATAAAAAAATCGTCTTAAATTGTGATGTTTTAAACATTACTTACCCGCTATAATATTATATTCAAAGCAAATAACACAGCGCTAAAAATCAATTGGTCATATATCATGGTTAATGAGATTAACTGAATTACCCATCTTCCTATCACATTTCTAGTTAGTCTGAAGTTACCTACCCCGCGCTAACTTCCTACTCCAATATTATGAATCGCGAGGCCGTATAACATATCTCAATGGGTTTAATTATCTCCGACTTTCGAGCTAAACTTGGCAGTGGGGTGGCACTGGCTAGCCAAGTAGTGTTTCGAACCAAGTTGATCCCGAAAGCCTCTGGTGGGTAGGTCCATAGAAATAGTAATATTAAAACACTAGAAGTTGTGTGAACTTGTCGCCAAACACGTAAGAAAATTATCACAAAATGCTTCAGGACTGCGTGGACCAGTGATGATACAGTGGCTAAAATTGGTATGAAAGTCTTACAAAACTTGTAACTGTACTTATAAGGTTATTCATCGGAAAATATTTTTTACACCAATAATGTCAGAGTGGAGGAGCCATTGTTTAGCCACCGGTGTAAGTTGGTGTAGCCCCTCGAATCCGCCGCTAAATTTCCTAGTCCTCCACGATGTGCTGGATAGTCTGCACTGAGTCTCCACAGTCACAACAAGGAGAATTAGTGATGCCCCACTTGTGTAGATGATAATTTCACCTTGCGATTCCGGTTCTGATTCCGGTTCTCACCTTTTGCTCTTTGAAGCCCTGTACTACAGTCGAGGGGTCGGCTATGGTGGTGTTACCCCGGGAGGCGTCCGAACTCTAACATAACATTTTAATAGTGGGTCGCATTACTGACAGAACCTCGCTATACGATGACGATGATGACAGTAATATTGTGAGTGTATGTGGGTCTGAGTCTGTTCTTTTGAAACTGTGCACGTATGACTAAGCGGCGATAGTGGTATAGAACAAAATCATGCATTATTTCACTTCTAGTGCTTTATTATTACGTTTGTTTTTATTATTACGATTTCTGTTGTAGGTACCTTTTGTTTCAGTCTGGGGGGCTCGTGAGTTACTATCTATAGTCTGTACGAAACTTTATATATATTTATCTATCAATCTATATTATCACGCCAGATCCCTTACGGGGTAGACAGAGAGTACAGAGTTCCAACAGGCTCTTTCTTTACATACCTCTCTGGCTTCCTCTATTCTCATAGTTCGTCTCATACACGCTCGCCGGTTACGGAGACTCCTGACTTGTCCTTCAGATAAGACCCGGTCTAGTTGATCATGGTAAGATAGTCTAGGTCTTCCCCGGTACCTACATCCTTCCACTTTCGCATTGTATATCAGTTTTGTCATTCTTTCTATATGGCCGAACCAACGGAGCATACCCTTTCTCATCTTTACACCGATACTCTCTTTCAAACCTATTTGCTTTCTTACTACGCTGTTGCGAATACGGTCGGTCAGCTTCACTCCGCACATCTTCCGTAGAGCTCTCATTTCCACCGCATTTATCCTACTTTTATTCTCCTTCTTTCTTACCCAGTTCTCGCTGCCATATAACAGCGTTGGAACAAGCACTCCATTATGTATGGTCAGCTGCGCCTTTTGGCTTAAGTGCCGGCTCCCAAGTAGCTTTCCCATCGCGCCATTCACTCTGTTCCCTGCACTCACTCTTCTCTCTATGTCAGCGGTGTATTTTTCATACTTACTGATGGGCATCCAAGATATACAAACTCATTCACTTGCTCCAGCACATCGTTCCCAACCACAATCCTTGCATTCCTTCTGGTTTCTTACCGTTCAAAAACTATAATTTTGGTTTTCTTCACATTCAAATGTAAGCCATTTTTCATGTAGTCGTCTTTCATAACTGTGACTAGTGATTGCAGATTAGTGGCTGTTGGCGCTATCAGAACCGCGTCATCTGCATATAGTAGATGATTTACCACTAGATCACTCATTTGTACACCTTCATTCATCGCTTTCAGTCTTTGAAGTCTTTTATCCAAATATATTATAAACAGTCTAGCGGACAACACGCAACCCTGCTTGACGCCGATTTCAACGTCAAACCAGGGTGACATGTTACCGCCCACCCGTACACATGCCTTGCAGTCCACATAAGTGGACTGGACGGCCCGCAGCAGAGTGCCATTTATACCATACTCAGGCAAAATGTTCCAAAGTCTCTTTCGCACAACTCTATCAAACGCCTTCTCCAGATCCACAAAACCGCAGAAAACCTTCCGGCCCACTGCCAGATGCTTCTCTACGATGTTGCGAAGGGAGAAAACTTGATCCGAACATCCTGTTCCGGACCTGAAACCCCCTTGTGCCTCGCACAACATTCCATCGGACTTCTCGCGCATACTCCTTTCAATAATTTTACCATACACCTTGGTTGCTAAGCTGATCAAACTAATGGCTCTGTAATTGGCGCAGTCATATTTTAAACCCTTGCCTTGCGCGCGGCGCCAATCTGTAAGGACTCTACCGGTCCTCCAGCAAAGGTTTGCAAGGACCGAAAGGCGTCCCGGACGCAAGTTCCACAATAATTGATCATCTCGGCATATATCATGTATATTCCCGTAGCTTTACCATTTTTCATACTTCCTATCGCCGATTCAACTTCTTCCATAGTGATGCCCTCTGTTGATTCCGGTGCCACAAACTCGCCTCTGGGCTCGTCTGTGGCACCAGTATCCGGGGCATCTCCATACATTTCTCCAATATATTCACTCCACCGGTTTAATGCAGCTTGTGTATCTGCAAGAATGTCACCATCCTTAAACTTTATCCTTTCCATTCTGGAACCTGACGAATCACCTCGAGACTTTCTCACTTTGCTCCAAAAGAGTTGTGTTGTCCTCGAAGTTCTTCGCCAGCCTCTCCTACTCAATCGCACTGGGTCTTTCACGCTTTTCTTTCACTAAGGTTTTGGTGGCATTCTTGCATTGCCGGTATATTTCTTTCCTCATCTCTATCATACTGGCATTCAGGTTCAAAGAAGAAACAGTCCTGCCATGCTTTCTTCTTACTTTCTACGGAGCTTTGCAACTCCGCATCCCACCATGCATCACCTTTTGCTGTACTATGCTTCTTTGAGCAACCACATACTTCTTTCGTGGAATCTACTAAACTCTCTTTCAGGCTATTCCAGCATTCATCTACATTTGAGTCCGAAGAACCTACTGCCAAAAGCTTGTCCCGGACTCTGTCTTCATACATTCTTCTCACGCCCTCATCTTGCAACTTTTCAACCTTTATTTTTGCAAGGTCTCCGAAGGGGATACGCTCTTGCCAGTGCCTCCACTTCCTGAACAGACCACTAAACCGTGCAACTACGAGATAGTGGTCTGATTCAAGAGTGGGGCTATCATGCTTTTTTGTTCATTCCTTCTCCACGTGTACATATGTATATCCTTATGTTGGAATATCGTATTAGACACAAGGAGGCCCCTTTCCAAACATACATCCACAATGAGCTTACCTGCATCATTCACTCTCTTATCACCATAAGGACTCAGAGCAGCGTCGCAAGTTTGCCGCCTGGTTCCCACCCATCCGTTCAGATCGCCACACAAAATCACCTTTTCATTAGCCTCAGCCAGATCCAGAACTTCTCTGACATTATCCCAAAACTTCTCAAGGTCCTGGGGTGTCGACGAGCTTACGGGAGCATATGCTGCGACCAAAAATACTTTAGTGACGCCCAGTTTTAAACGGACCCAGAGAAGTCTTGCATCGTACAGGCCATAATCTCTCTCTCCAGAGGCCAGGCGATGAGACACCAAGATACCCACTCCCATGCTGGCATGTCTGCCCTGCGGTACCCCAGACCAAAAAGCCATCGTGCCATCAGGAAGATCACAGGTTTCACTGCCCCTTCGCTTAGTCTCTGTTACACACAGAGTATCCAGGCGTCTCTCTTTCATCACATCAATCACCTCATGCATCTTATCTTCCATACCACCCCTTACATTCTAAGTGCCTATTCGGCACTCTGCACCCCACGACTCGCCAGATCGGGCCCGGCGTGATGGGTGGCGGCCCACATTGCGGCTTCCACCTATATTCGTACCGACGGGGGCGAGCCGGTACGCCTCGCCTCGGGGGGACGCCCGCACTGCGGTACGACTTCGGTCCAAGATTGCAGCCATAATGACTGGCAGGGGTCGCGACGAGCACGCTCTTGGATAGACCCCCCAACTTTTTATAAAGAAATAAAAAATGTGTGTTTAATGCCACTTTGTCTTTGTGAAATATCGTCCTTATCATTAATATCAGCCGAAAGACGACCTCTGCCGGACAAAGAGCTCCCCGAAGATCGCCGGGGTCTTTGAACTGGCTTTGTGCTGTACGCATCCAGGTCATGTACGTGCGACCTTCAGGTCGAATATGTTATAGGTGCCCAAATTTTTTTTTTTTACTATTGAATAACCGAACAAGTGCGAGCGGGACTCGAGCTCTGAAGGTTCCGTAAAAGTTCCGCTACATGTGGCTATTTTAATTTTTCATCGAATTCGAGTGAGAATTTATGTGTATACATTAATAATTTTCAGATTTTTTTCCTTTATGTGTACTCTGAACCTTCTTGCTAAATCTAGGCCAAGAAAAAGTACCCTGTAGGTTTTGTTGAGTGAGTTTGAATGTATCGAAATTTAAGTTTCGGTTTCGGCAGAAAAATGGCCCCAACTAGAGCCGAAACCGAAACTAGGTTTTTGAATGTTCGGGTGCCCTTCGGGAACAACTGGCGAGGGTCGGAACGACTGAACTACGGACTAGGCATGACGATTAAATGTAAAAAAAATCTATCATTAAATTATGGCGATGATTAAATTGATTTTAATCGAATGCATTAAAATCTGTTATCGATCAAATCGAGACTTAAAAGTTATTGTTAATCGAGAAATCGAAGTCGATTTTAACTACGCAACATATTCATTTGCTTGGAATATAACCTTACCGTATTTAGCAATGTTGGATTTGTTTTGTTTAGTGCTATAGTTCCAGGATCTGAAAACGAACTTGAAAGACAAGCAGGATAGCTCCATCATGTTCGGACTTGTCGGATTAGTTTTGGTAAGTTCTATAGAGCTAGATGCCAGGGTTTGATGATTTTTAATTAGGATGAAGATAGAAGGGGGCTTTAGTACTTCGCCAATCATACAACGTAATCCAGTAGTATTTTTTTTGACAAGTACCTATCATATGCCTTGGTGGGAAGCATAGACGCAAAAGTAGGCCATAGAAACTTCATTTTTGGTATTTTACTGGTAAACGCATTTGAACAAAAAAGAGTGAGTATATATTTGTGTACTTTACTCATTTTAATTATGTTGGTTTTAATCAATCATACTTATGTAGATATGTTGAGAAAGTGCATTAATGATCATAACTGATTTTGCTACATAAGTGGAGTTCTAAAAAACGGAGGCGAAATTGTATAGATGTTATTATGGTGTATTACTACGAGTACTTCGATTTCCGGTAGCTCATCAAGACAAAGGTGCGGCCGCATATATTTATTGCGTAATATGTGACAACAATATAATTGACGTGACGAAGAATCATATGCCCTTTACTATTCTCATGATATACACTGACCATATTACCAACTGATATTTTTTGTTGTGATGTGATTGATGTGACATTACGGAAGTTCCCTAACATTTGAAGTGTCGCATGCGACAATAGCACAATCCTATTGTTTACAACACCATACAATGTGTTCTTATTTATATAACGTGTGTAAAGTATCGGAATAGTCTTTGTGTGAAATAAGCTTAACAAAATTGAAAAATAAAAGAAGAAAATATCTGTATTATGTTTGTAATGCCTGAGTAGTTTGTTGTAGAGTTTGTTGACATTTAGGATATCTGCAATTCTTTCATTATAAACAGTCATACTGCTTTGATGTTTTTGTAAGCATTCACTCAAAATAGAACTAGATTTTCTTTTATTCCTTCACTCAACTCAACATTTACTTCACATTACTCAATTTAATCACATTATTATGTGATAAATGTTCTCACTACCTACCTACTCAGCAAGTGCCTTGAAGTAATGATAATGATTGCGTGTTAACAAAACATCTTGTACACTTCTTTTTATTTCGTGGGAAATCGCGTTTATAAACCTCGGTTAAGGGTAAGGCGTGGTAGGCACTCTACGTACCTACCACGCCTTAAATCATAAGTATTATTACCATTATTTAACATCAACAGGGCTGTAAAAGTGTATAAAATCCTTGAATAAGTAATAACAAGGTAGTTAAGTATACACGGTGAAACATAAATAACGCATACCTAAAAGTAGTGCAGCAGACCAATCCCAATGCATCGAGGAGTGAGACAAGGGGACGTTATTTCCCCCAAATTGTTCTCAAATGCATTGGAGGATATGTTTAAGACGCTGTACTGGGAAGGTCATGGCCTAAACATAAATGGCAGCCATATCTCACACTTGAGATTTGCAGACGACATTGTCATTATGGCCGAAACGTTGCAGGATTTACAACAGATGCAGACCAGCCTAGCCGATTATTCCGAACACATAGGTCTCCGCATTGACTTAGACAAAACCAAGGTAATGTATAACCAACATGTAGTACCGGAACCTGTTGCAATAAAAGGCGCTATTCTAGAGGTTGTTTAAGAATGTTTACCTAGGGCAAACTCTGCAGATGGGGAAAAACAACTTCGAGAAAGAGGTCAACAGAAGAATACGGCTGGGCTGGGCGGCATTTGGGAAATTACGTCGAGTATTTACATCGCCCATTCCACAAAGCCTAAAGACAAAAGTCTTCAATCAGTGCGTCCTGCCCGTTATAACATATGGAGCCGAAACATGGACACTCACGGTTGGAATGGTCCATAAATTTAAAGTCACTCAGCGAGCTATGGAAAGGGCTATGCTCGGAGTTTCTCTGAAGGATAGAATCCGGAACGAAGTTATTCGATAGAGAACCAAAGAAATCGACATAGCCCACCGGATTAGTAAGCTGAGGTGGCAATGGGCCAGTCACATTAGCCGAAGAACCGATAACCGCTGGGACAAACGAGTTCTTGAGTGGAGACCACGGACTGGCAAACGTAATGCAGGACGCCCTCAGGCTAAGTGGAGCGATGACCTTCGTAGGGCGGCTGGCAGAAACTGGATGCGAGTAGCCGAGGATCGTACCCAGTGGCGTGCACTTGGAGAGGCCTATGTCCAGCAGTGCACTGCTATAGGCTGATGATGATGATGATGATGATGATTCATTCAGCTGTATTAAATAAATTTTATTTATTATTAGAATACGGCGATTTCAATTGCGTTTCTAAAACATATAATAAGTGTAGATTTCGCATACATAAATATATAATAAATAAATAAAGAAAAAAGGAAAGAAAAGAAAATAACATTTATTTGACCAACACACTACAGAACAGAGTAAATAGGATAATTATGTAAAGTACGGCACAAGTTGTGTGGGGCTAACCAGGACTCTGCTTCAGCATATTGCTTTATTATGGTTATAGTGCAGCGCTGGTATTCTGGCAGAACCTTTGGAAGTGGCGTCACGGGTAATATCAAATCAATATGTATGCACTTAGCTTAGAAGAAGGCAGAAACAATATGAAATAATGCAAGTAATACAATACAAATAAATTAAATATTATATAATAAGACAAGAGTAAACAGCGAGCGTGTATGAGACGAACTATGAGTGTGGAGGAAGCCAGAGAGATCTGTACGGAAAGAATCTGTTGGAACTCTGTACTCTCTGCCTACCCCGCAAGGGACCTGGCGTGATTATATACATCGATAGATAGGTATAATAAAATAATAAATAAATACAATGATGATGATGTGATCCAGACCGCTTTCGGCAGCGGAGACTGCATGAACTCTATCAATATCTACCTACTAACATATTCGAATATATCCGCAAGAAAATCCGGAACACCGAAGATACCTACCGGCCAGCTGACGAGCCACGCCACGCCTCCATGTCTTTTTCCGCTTGGTATAGGTGTTTATTAATGATCCAAATTATTATTGTTACGGAGATGTTACTTATTAAAGTGTCCTTTTTCTATTTCTTTTTAGTACCAGTGAGCAGTAGGCATTGGATACATCTTGCAATAATTGAACGCCACGGTTGGTCGGGCTTTCAATTGATCACACTTAGCGTCGAAGTCAGCGTATCGAGGAGCTTCAAAGTTTCGGACTTAAGAATAAATAAATAAAAAGATACTATATAAATGTTTAACATGCGATTTATAGTCTTTGTCAATACATATACCAAAAATCCGACTGAATAATTTGTAAAGCAATAGGTAATCAAATTGAGGTGACTGAGGTCTTGCATCATTTAGGTAGAATGTTACACATTGTATAGGTAATATTTTGAAATACCCATACGTATTCATAGGCAATTCCGAATTTAATATGTAAGATGTTCAAATGTACGACGTCGACTGAAACTCTCACCAAAAGGTGTGAAAGATTTTTTTTATAGCTCACAAGTAGTGATATGTCGTAATTTTACTGTATATTGTCAGTTCAATAAATATCAGGATTAGTTTGTTCATCAATCATTTTCCTATAATCGAAATGTCTTGGACTGAATGATAGAAAATAGAATAGAGCAAATGAAATGAAATTATGTATATAATAACGAAATTTGTAATCAGTTTTATGCTTAGGTACCTAATACACTAATATAAAAGTAATGATTTAATTACATACTTAAAAATAAAATTTAACCAAACCACATTCGACATTTCAAATCGTTTGAAAAATAAAAAAGAGAAATATCTCTGTGGTTATGCATGTCATGCAAAGAGATAGACTCATAAATAGGTATCTCTCTTTTTCATCGAAGGTTAAAAACTGATCTTAGAGCAGTATCCCTACAGCATGTCGCCGGTACTACAAAGGTTTTAGTAGGTGTAGTAACGATTTTTGTTCTTCTATGTTACTTAACAGCTTCAAAATTAGATGCGTTAATTACAACGCAACACAGCGGCTGACTACATATCAAAAATCTCATGAGATAGCTATTTACTAAATTTTGGTCGAAAGGCTAATTTTAGATATTGAATAAAATTTATTGTATAGATAATTCTCGCGATACTGAAAAGCTTGCGATTCTAGATAAATTGGTTTCAATAAAAATGTTCTCACCGCGCAAAACTGATCGCCTATCATTTCGACTTTAATACCCTGTTTTCCTATAAAACCTAATTATAATAAAGTATGTATACGTACGTACGTACGTACATATACGTATTTATATATAAACTAATTTTCCTACATAATATTTATTGATTCATTTCGTACCCCAACAGACTAGCAATTAAACACAAATAGGCTTAAGAGAAGTCCAATAACAGAAAAACTGCAAACTTCCAGCAACTGAGTGGTGTATATGTTACCTCCGACTAATAAGGAGACAATATTTTTTAGATTAAATTGATAAAATTGATTTTATCGTGAAAAAGTGTGATGTGTTTGTAAAAGTAGCTGTTTATAAAAGTAGACTTATTGTAAATACATAGTAAAAAGAACCTAAACTAAGAGTTGAGGAGTATAGTTGAGGAGTTCCTATGGCCACCTTCCGGCTCCATCATCAGAACCTGGACACCGTCCGGGGTCTACAGTACTCGTCAAGACTAATCCAACGAGCCTAAACACGGTTAAATTGAGTAGTTGGGTGGTGCCATTGGCCACCTTTCGGCTCCATCATCAGACCCTGTACACCATCTGGTTGTATAGTTCTTGTCAATACCAATCTCACAAGCCTAAACACGAGGGGATTATGTTGTATTTTTAACCGACTTCAAAAAGGAGGAGGTTCTATGTTCGGTTGTATGTATGTTTTTTTTTTTTATTTACATGTTTTTATGGCCACCTTCTGACTTCATCATCAAACGAGCTCCATGGTGTCATATTCTTGCATTGTCAACGAATTTACATACGTATGCCATATTTTAGCTCAGTTGGATAGCTGCAAGTGTTTGAATAATGGATCAGAAGATTTGAACCTGAAAGATAGACAGATAGACAGATCCTGGTAATCCTAGTCGGTATATTAGGCCTATTTTATAAAAAACTTATATTGTAATCGGTCCTTTATATGTGTACAAATCTTTAAGTTAATTTCGTTACATAGTTACAGGTCAAGTTAATATAAAAGCGTGTTACTAGAAGGAAAAACTTGTAAGTTTTTTTCCTTTCTTTTTAGGTTACTGTACTTCCTAAAGAACACACACTTAGCGCATTCTAGATGATAATCGCCCCTTGGAAAATTGGTTTATTCGATAACTTTTGATATTTATTAAAATCTGAGATAAACCCATTATATTTATTTGCCTTGGGTTCTTAATAATTTATGAATGCCTTTTTTATTAATCTATGTCTGCTTATTGTGGCAACAATCACTTCGATTGGTTTACCTACTAGGTGCTAGAGGATTGTGTAAAGTTTGATATAGGCTGCTGGCACTTAACTGTTCATACTGCCGGTGGACATAATTCGTCATCCAGTCCCAACTTCCTCGAGCTATCTAAGTTCTGAAAATTAATCTAAAACATTGTACAAGAAACAGAATTGTAGACATAATTAGCATATAAATTGGGTATCATTACAAACCTAATCCTAAAAATACCGCTTTTTTTAATTTGCTGCATAGATAGACATGGTACATTTATTTATTACATGGGACCTAACATCGTTGGCGAAAAGTGGGTGTCATTCGTATACCTCTGCCATGGGGAATATATGCGTAACGGTCTAAGACCTTCAGATATATGGCAGGATGCGGTTTTTATGTTGATTAAAAACATGCATGTAGATACGTAATGGGCGCATATCGGTGAGTCTAGGTTTAGTGATCTATAGTAAAATTGTATTTCAATACAGATATGCAGGCATAATGGAAAAATAATTGTTTTCTGCCAGCCAACTGCTTGATAAAGCGTCAAGGAACTGTAAGACACAATTTTCACATTTAATTAATACCATTGTTTTGTTAGCATACATATCGTTTCTCTAGAGCATGTTAGGTAATACAATTTGTATTAATAACAAAAGAGCCGAGAGTGTAGGTAATATTAGTAAATCGAGGTAAGTGGATCGTTGGGTACCTCATTAAAATTTGTTTATTGTTGTAACAGCAATGAGCCGAGTTTGCTATCCAATCCATGGTAAATTATTGACCATACGATATTATAATTTTGCTTTAATGCTTTGTAGTAGGAAGGAAAATCTTAAACACAAACTTACTCCCAGGTGGCAGTTTATTTCAATTAATAGAATTTGCTGGTTATCTGCACATTGAAGTGAAAACACAAATTCATTTCACATAATTTCTTTATATTTGACTAGCATTAATTCTAGGCTACATGCCAGAAATTTGCGTATCAGCGGCACATATGGTTGTGGTGCGATTAATTATGATCAGGTGCCGCCTGATTTAATCTGTGATTTTCTGAAATCCACTGCTCGAATAATCAGTACTTTTAGTGAAACTTGAACGAATACCGAATCAGATGTATACTAAAGTATGTGTGCTAACGTAATTCAGCTAAATTATTTAAGTTCCCCGACTAATGTACGAAAGCTTGGCGCGCCTATTGTACAGAAAAAAGTCTTGGAATTGGGCTGGAATCTCATATAAAACTTTACACCTAGCAAAACGGTGCTATGCAATCGTCTACTTCGACTAATTTAAGCGCCAGCTACGAAATATGCTCTACGCTTACGCCCCGTTGCCGGCGCGGCTACGAGTAGCGGCACCGATATGGCCTAAGTCGAAGTTACTGACTTAATAAAGCTCCTGGGGTAATTCTTGCATTGCTTTATTTGGTTTTGGAAGTTTGTTTTATTATTTTGAGATATTGAACTGCTTCATGTGACAAAAAAATACTAGGGTTAACTTGGTTGTTAGGTCCCTCCTTACAACCAAGTTAACCTTAGTCATTGTTAGCCCATAATTACTGTTTATGGAAGAGCAAATTTTGAAATAAATGAACAGTAACAATTGCATGTGTAAATCTGGTTTATTCCACTTTAATCACCTGGATGATATACCGCTAGGTGATCATTGGACACTAATTAATCACCTGTGATCACCCAGGTTATTAACGTGGAATAGACGGTAAATTTGTCAGCAAATTGGTAATTTTAATTATTAACTTTCGTACTACTGGTATGCAAATGCTTATAGCAGCTTTTAAGGTGAGTGACTGCAGCTTGATCTAAGCTGCAGGCAAGTCAAACTCACGTTCACTATGCTAAGCGGGTTGAGCCTGGAGCTATCTTTATGTACCTACGTACCAAACTTCCCGATTGCTGATTCAAATATCAAAGATAAACGAACGCTCCGTCGTAGCAGACTCGCGCTATAAAAATACAAAAAAAAATCAGCCAGTTGAATCGTGTACGTAAATTATTACTTACTGGAGGTCGAATAGAGGCCGCAATTCTATTTAACGTAAGGTTAATAATGTCGCTAATAAATAATGTAAGGAAAATGTATCTTCTTTATTATATTCGGTACAACCACTGTACATGATCCGTTGTACAAAATATTATGGGTAATAAATGTATTTCGGTTCATGTAGCAAGTGTTACGGGCGAAATGATCGAACGTGTAAGTTCGCGTAGCGTCTGTGTTACAGAATAGGTGGAAATTATGTTGTTTAATTTATTAAGTGTATAAAGGCTTTTGCAACTAATACCTACCTACTGGCATCTCGTACAATTACTATGATTCATTCAGAATTACTAAACACTGACGGGTAACACCGATTTAAAATCAAACGAGCAGTTCTCTATCGTTTGTTTAAGATTATTTGGGTGAAATGTTCTAGATCACTAGGTGTTTTTTTAAACGTAGTCCCACACTCGGAATTATTCCTGTGTCACGGATGCGTTTACAAACATAAAGTTTACATGCACAAAAACCTAGACCGAAACAGATATTTGTGGATCACACAAAGATTTGTCCCTTACGGGAATCGAACCCGCGACTACTAGATCCAGTGAGCTAGGCGACTCAAGCTCTTAACCACTGGACTTTATCGTATCATAGTAGCATAATCGATCGATACTTAGTCACAAAGGTGCTGGTGATACTAATAAGAAAATTATAACGTTATCTCCTTAAGGCTCTACGTGAACTACCCTTTAGGGAAATAAATATAATTATGTCTTTCGATCACAGACACGCGCAGACAATTAATTCTGATGTCTCAATTAATTTTTCCTGGGGCAACACAGTAACGCTAGGGCAGCTACCAAATCTCATGTCCAGTCACATAAATATCTGTAGGTACAGATTGCATACGACTAAAAGGACAGGATAACAATGTTTTGACTGCCTCGTTGGTCTGGTGGCAAAGCGCATCGCTTTGTGACCACGAGGTCCTGGGTTCAAAACCTAGGTCGGACAAATGTAGTTTTTCTAACGAAGAATTCCTAGTATTAGTCCGGAGTCTGGAATTGTGCCCGGTATATGGCAATAGGCTCGCCCCCTATTACATGGGACCTAACATCGTCGGCGAAACGTGGGTGTACTCAGTACACCTCTGCTACCCCTCTGGGAAATATAGTCGTGACGGTGTATTACAATGTTTCATGCAACAAGACAAGGTACAGCGCGTAGGATATCTTGTCAAATGTGACTTATGATAAAAAAAGGATTCTACGAGTCTGCCACCCCCGCTTGGGGGTTATAGGCGTGACGGTGTTTATAAAAAAGCATTTCACGAGTCGAATTTAGCAAAAATCGGCACGTCCCGATCGTGTCGCTGCGTCTTGGTGAAAAGATCATTCCCAACCACAGACAAGTTTATCTGTGTATTCGTAAACACACTTGAGGTTTCAAGTTAGTTTACAAAATAACACCGTTACCCCTGTATTGCTGAAGAGGGAATGGCAGGTGTACTGTTAACACCTTCATTTACCGACGTTTTTAGCACACAATATAGATAGCTCCTCAAAAAACAATACTTAGATTTAGTTAGTTTGGCCTAGGCCCGTCAAGGAGTTATCCAGAGATGTTTCGAACTTTGTGATTTACTGATTCTAAACGTACATATTTCAAATAGCCCACCCTATAATGAGAAAGAGAACAACAGGTAGACTTGCTAAGTAAAATTACTAAGTAGAGTTCCTAAGTAGATTTACTAAGAGCATTTATTGATGAAATTAAAAATTGCTTCGGAGATATCCTATCGTACTATTTTAGTAGTAAATGTTATATTTTGATTTTAATCTGTGTTGTGTCAATAACAAAAATATACCCTTGAGTCGGTGTTTTTTCTGTATAGGAAAAATTGCCTCATTTTACTATTTAGGACAAAATAATAGATTAATATATAAATAAGGTAGATAAAAAAATGCAATTGTATTTGACAAAATGTATGTATAATTTGAAGAGCTTTACAATAATATTTACAGAGTCGTAACGTTATTTATAATTCTTACTAATTTAAATGTGAAACCGCGTTTTCACGTTGCAAGTGAGATACCATGCTGCTGATTGAAATTGTAACGAATTCTCAACTTTAATTATAATATTTAGCTCGTAGTACTTTCCTACATAGGTAGCTTCGCGAGTTTTTTATAGAAAACATCGAAGCGCTAAATCATGTTCTCACAATTGCTATAAGTACTTAAATTGCAAAAAGGAGAACTGTCATTTAGGATGTTTTCCTAAAAAAAATCGTTATCCTTAAGGGTTTTGACGGTCATTCTCTTCATTAATTGACAATCGTAACGGTCACTCACAAATATCTACATAAATCGTCTTCAAGTTCATGCTCAATTTAAATTCAATCACATTTATTACAAACATTCACAGAATATATAAAACAGAAAACTAAATCTAAGCACATGATAAATACTCGCAATAGGAAAACGCAATTTGACTTATCATTACCATAATCACATCTTAATAACTTATCATGATCATCGCATTTATATGGCTTTTAAGTAGTTAAAAATATATCTACTAATATTTACAAAAGTCTACTCGATGACACATGATTTTGGACTCTAAAATTAGTGTTAATTATTTTGATCATAACGATAGCCACAATAATGTTCTTAATTAATTTAATACCTAAAGAATTTACATTTATAGCTGACTTTAATCAGATATTCAGTACTATAACAAGAATTTTCAATCAGAATCATAAGCTCCGAAGAATAAAATTTAATTAAAGTTCAAAAATACATTGTGCCATCGATATCTAACTTGTATCTTATTATATATCTTATTACAAAAATGTGTCCGAAGCGATAATTACAGAGGATGTGATATGACATACAAGACTTTTGTATATTGTTATATAGTTTTAATTTCATATAAGCTACTTAAAAAATTAGTGGCAGTATCATTATTTGATATTGTGAAAGCACGAATTGGAGAGGGAATGTCGCACACATCTCGAGATTACGTTCTGGACCCTAATTAAGACACAATCCATACCTCCAAGTAAAAAATGTCATTCAAGGCGATCACTCTGGTAAGTACTTCGTACAATGTCGATTGAATTCCACCCCTACTACAATTTCATATTACAATAACCATGAAAAACATTTAAACACCTTCTACCCAGAAAAAATAATAATTTAGAAACCGAGTTGCCAAGTTTAAAAACGATTTGAACACTAAACGGCTTGTAGTGTCCGAAATTTAAATAACATATTTTTAATTTACGTATTTAATCAAAATTCTTATTAAGAAAGACATAAAGTATAACATCGCTTACTTCATTATAGCCTTAAAATTAATAATATTTCATGTGAGAAGGTAATAATTAATTTCAGAATGAATAATTTTTAAGGTGGGCGGTTTCGTGATTTTAATTCTAAATACAATAATTTACACGACAAATCATTATAAACATTAGAAATTCGAATACTTAGGTAAAATTAGCGATTGAGTGATAATTCGATGGCGTATGAAATTAAAAAAGAGATTTTTATATTTTGAAATTACAGTAAGATCCATATAACATAAATATTCGTGGAGTCGTCACTAACGTACATAAGTCCAAAAATGTTACAATATAATAACGCATTTTTTAATACTTATACACTAAGCAAGTTAAGGAAGTCCATTTTAGCTACTTTAAATCGAAATTACAAATAGCTGCCAAAACATACCGCAAAAGTTAATAAAATGAAACTCAAAACCTCGTGTTCCACTCAACTTCTTTTACTAAACGTAAGTACACCCCATTACGGAAAATTAAAAAAGTTCAGCGTGTTTTATTGAATTCCTGCACTTACTAAGCCAAAAAAGTACGTAAATATCTTTAAAAAAAGGAACAAAAATGCCACCACTTTGGATTGTCGTTATATCGAGAAGGATAAGAAAGTCCACAGTTACTTATAAAATAAAAAGCTTTACATTTTTATTTGTTTATTGTGGGCAAGGGAAAATAAAGTAAAAGTACAATGACAAAGTGGGTATGCTTAAAAATCTAAAATAAGAGACTGCTACTATTCTCCGAGATCCATTTTTATTAACGTTCATTCGTTTTTATCATTGAAATCGTAACTGAGGTTATTTAAAAAAATAAGCTGTCTAGGCTGCTTTATTTTCTAGCTGATTCCTTAATGGAGACTTTCTAGATACCTAATAGGTGCGTTAATTTCTCAATCATATTTCTTTATATAAAGTGACAACGCGATCGCATTATATCGAAATTCACAATTCATAATCCAGCCGTTTGTTACTAACCTACTAAAGTTTGGGAAATCATGTAAAAATAATAAAAGTATAAGTAAACAACCTACAAATATAAAATTTAGGCATGTGATATACAATCAGAAAACATTTGCTTAATGTATGTATGCATAAAACTGGAGCTTCAGGCGGTCGGACACTGCGGTAGCGGTGGTTTTACGGATCAGGTTGAGCATTGTGGGTGATTGTTCGTGGTGTATCTATCTTCGAGCGTCTGCATCTGAATACTACGTTAAGTCACAATATAGTAATATGTAAACAGTATAACATTTTAGCACTCTGATGGTCCGCATTAGAATCATGCACACAGACTCGCGCTCCACGCGGCTTCTCAGTCAGCTTTCAGTGCTGAGACCTGTCGAGAAACCGCATATAGCACGCGTCTGTGAGCCTGATTCTTATGCAGACCGTTAAGTACTAAGATGCGCCACTGTTTACATATCTTTACTGTGATTAAGCCGTTGATCCCGGCTGTGACTAAATGCGGTAGTCATTAAACCCAGTTAAAAGCCTTATACGCGACTTGATAACTCAATAGTTGGTAGCCACAAACCTATTTTCACCAATCCGCAGTATTTTCAATCCAATCCGAGTTGGTATAATCAATTCTTTCTTACTCTGAAATAAAACTATTTTTTGGATTTTATCGCGGATTATTTTTAATTTTAAATCCCCGACGTTTTTGCTTTGCAGCACCCATGGTCACGGGAAGGACTGAGGTATTAGACGTCCAAAAGGCATAGTTGTTCCGGGGTACTCTCAAACTTCTTAATTATTTTTGTTGGTCCGATCTACCCAGAATCCCGATGTGCTTTGCAGCACTCGAAAGGTCGGGAACTTAAAAATCAAAAATAAACCGCGATAAAAGCCGAAAAATAGTTTTATTTCATGTGTTATATTCGCATAAATCTAAGAACTCAGTATCTTTCTTACTCTATTCGTGAGAGAGACTGCCCAACAATGGAACAGTAGGTACAGACTGATTTATCATTTTTATTTATAAAACTGGAAAATGTTTGGCATTATATTGTCTAAATACAACTATAATAATATCATTGTATATTATATGTTATTACAGCTCATTTATGAAATTATCGAACAAAAGCCGTATTTATTGGTACATTTTCAAAGTATATGAAAATTATAAAAACAATATTAAAAACATATTATCATTGAATAATATAATAAAAAAAAGTTGCATCTAATTATCATTATTCATTATAAATTCTGCATGAGATAAAATTATTGCAAGTACTAAAATTAGTGAACTAAATAATAGGTCTTTATCTAAAAACCTTAACTAAACATGAAATAAAACTATTTTTTCGGATTTTATCGCGGTTTATTTTGATTTTTAAGTTCCCGACGTCAAAAATCCGAAAAATCCGAAAAAATAATTTTATTTCATGTGTAATATTCGCGTAAATCTAAGAACTCAGTAACCTTAACTAAAGTTAAAAAAAATACGGCCGCTTAATACGGTATTAAGATTTTTAAATAAAAAGGAATTATTCTGGTGCTTGTGATTTTCTTCAAAATTAATTTTTCAGTGTAACTTTTTGATATCATCTTTACCTAAAAACCTAGCATGTACGTCATATTATGAAACTACTAAAACATAGTGTAGGTTTTTAGGTAAGTGAGAAACTTATTTGATGACTTATCAATAAGTACTTCTTTTTATT
Organism: Phalera bucephala; assembly: GCA_905147815.2. Lineage (NCBI taxonomy): Eukaryota > Metazoa > Arthropoda > Insecta > Lepidoptera > Notodontidae > Phalera > Phalera bucephala. The sequence continues at coordinate 24,393,048 of LR990613.1, read as the reverse complement.
GATGAACTCCATCATTAGTTGATATACGACATTAAAATAATACACATTGTTGTCATCGTTTATACACCAAAATACTATCGACATTATATGTGAATAATATATCCCTACTATTGGTTCGTATCGTTCGTAGCTGTGATTCCAAAGGCAGTACCGCATACAACCAATAGAGCCCGATTCCAACCATCATAATAAAAAAAATCAATATAACTAAAAATAAAAGATGAATCCACATTGATATAGCCGAATGTTAGTGGAACCAAATTCTAAGTAATAAACATAACAATTGCAAAAAAATGAGATTCAATATTAAATATTTTACAAACCATTAAAACTTTATATAATTAGCGAATGATTTTGCAATGAGATATCACATTTTATGAGATATAAGACAAAGTTATGTTAATTGGCTTAATGGAGTCGTCATGTCGTTGCTCTATTCAGTAATATGATTCCATTCACACTGGCACACGTCAAACGCAGTTAATTTCGTTATGTGAGCTCAATTATTCTAACGTGGGTGAGACTAACAACTACCACGAATACATACTAAATCAATTCTGTACACATTAACAATACTTATAACAATTAAAAACTGCTCATTATTTAAGTAAATACATAGTCATAGACCCTAATCTAAGTATGGCAGTCTTATGTCAAGGACCATGGCTATGTTACTACGTCGTTCTATGTATCTAAGAAGACTAATTGTTTCCAATGAGCCTCGTATAAAAGCCTTGTCCTCACCGGTTCACATTTGTATCGGCACAAGTGCCTATTGTAGTGAAATGATACATGCATCAAGCTTTAATATGATGTAGAGTCATTCGGAACTCCCCCTTAGTGATGATACATGTATCAAACCAGTACATACTGTCTACAGATAGCGATGACCGCACCGCCGAGGGCGAGCTTTTATATAAGAATAATTTTTATATTGAGGCCAAACTCTCGAGTATCTTATTTGTGAATTAATTATATATTAACTTATAACCCCAAGAAGTAAAAAGACTAATTTGAAAGTCAATATTTACAAGCACGTAGGTACTTATCTAAACAATTTTGAATTAAGTACTTGTACGCTTTATCCTCATTATAATTTATAATACGCACTAAATTATTAGTGAGACACGACTGCGAATGATTTGATCTATCGATTTAAGTACTCGCTAATGTGATCAGTCGACTTGAAAGTTCTACTAACAACCATGATCAAGTGATTAATTAGTAATAACAAATTGGTATTGATTGCAAAGCGAAAGCTGATACAGATTACATTGTGCCACGCTACGCTGATTTTTATGCAGATAAATAGAAATTAACGCAATGAAATAGAGAAAAAAATCGTATGAGTCGACATAGTCGATTGATCGATAGATTTGATTCGCGCATCACTAAAATGAGAGTTAAATTCACTGTGATGAATGCGACTTGCCACAAAACAAATAACTTGGAATTTATGATACCAGAAACAGTAACACAACATCAATTACACGCACGAGTAAAAATTAAATGTATGCACGGGTAGTAGTGTCTATATTGGTCTTACTTAACGACGACGAGATATACCTATTTTGCAATTAAACAAGACATAACAAGGAAAACATGTTTCTTGAATTCGGTAAGTGAGCCCAATTATATTTCTCATATTACTAATACCGACGTAATTTGATATCTTTGAAAATATTTTTCTATTTGTGCTTTCACATTTTGCGTCAAGGTCTTACAACTCCGCCATTTTTTACATTAACCTGCATTATACGTGTTCTAACACAATTTTCTCTAGGTGCTTCAATTTAGAATAAATAACTTTGCGATAGGATGTGTAAACTCTAACTGATTTTATCAGGCTTTGATGTCGCGATGTTCAGTACCAAGTTAATTATTTTTCTAAAAACACTGAACGTAGTATAACATAAAATATAATTGTGGTCGTTACAAATTAATGTTCCGGGGCCTCACGTAATCTCGCCAACATCTGTGCAATTTGTATAAAAATTCGGGTTATTACCAGGCCAGGAGTCGAAGCCGCAATACAAGGAATTTGCGACTTCTACTAGATTATTGGTCCGAGGATATTGCTTAGAGATTTAGATAATTAAATCCGCATATAATTTTTCGGATCGCGTAGAACAAATAAGCGTAACTTGTATTATATGTTGGCTTTGAAAAGAAAATTTATTAACTATGTAGATTATTATAGTTCTTATAATTAGGCCTCTCCAGAATTAAGTATTATTAAAATGTATTTAGGCGAATTTGGCATGTACCTATCGACATACAAAAAAAAATAATGTCACCAATTTTAAAGGGAGCATGTTTAATATTTTTATAACATGCGAACTCATGAACAAATTGTAAACTGTTAAGAAACACGCAGGTAGTGTATATTTTATGTCCCAATTATTATACGAATGACGTGTTAAAGGGAGGCTCGACTGATTTCTAGTCTCATAAAGTCCAAAGCGTACGATCTCCTAACATCCGAATTGACTTAATGATCACTATGTTCGATGATTATGTACAATACTCGCACCATTTACTTGCATTGTTACAATCAGGCGTGGAGTCCACGCATATCACATATCGTTTTACATAGAAGTAGAAATTTGTAGTAAACATAGTAGGTGCACAATATTGGCAACTAACTGTGTCACCTAAATATATATCGGACTTAGCCACCAACGACAATTATATGGCACTTTGGTTTTCTTTGAATTAATTTATTTAGCACAATTACGATTAAGTTCACAAAATATAAGAGCTTACATTGAAATTGTAAGGGTCTTTACACAGCACTGCGATGGGACAGCACGACGCAGAACTTTACGTTAAACTTTAGATAGTTAATTCGCATTGCGGTGCGATGCCATTCTTGCATACGTCGTAGCACCGCAACCTTGTGTAAACGCCCTTAGCTTTGTTTCGTTTGGATTATATCAATATTGTTTCGTGAATACTCGATCAAATTATTGAGGAAGTGCCATATATTGTTGTTTCACTTTGTGTGCTCGTACACGTGTATTACCAATATTATGGGGAGTAAAACGACTATCCGCTAAAAGGAAACCCCATTGCGGCTATTTTTGACATATAATAAAAACAGAGTGGTCATTATGAACATTAACAATTTCACTCACAGGCATATCATAAAAACGTTTAAAGTATAAAATATTTCATTGTGACACTTCTCAGTTCTCAGCTTACTTATTTGTACAATTTTAAATTTTGTTAATTTATCGTTTTCAAAGAACGGCAGTGTTCTAGTACATACTAAGACACCATTATAGCGATGGAGTAAGCTAGTTCATCAACGCATATTGCGATCGAGCGGTGGTGGGGTAAGAAGAATGATCCGATCGTCGCACACGCGTTCTTTTCGATCACCATCACGTCACTGGCTTCACATTACCGACAGTATTGCATACATTGCATATCAAATAAAGGACTATTCAACTTGAATAATTAATCCTAAACACTGTATTTAATATCGTATCTGTATATGTACCTTGGTGGAAATCTAAATTGATGTAAGGAACACACATTTCTTTAAGAATTCTCCTGGTACGTCAACTGATATCTATCTTCGAAGCATCGATATGGTCAGTGGTAAAAATATTGGCAATTTAATAGAGTTAATTTTCTTATTTTATCTGGGGTAAGCTAGCGATTGTCGTAACCAGCTGCCAATTCGTATTGGAGTGTACTAAGTTAGTCATTAAATTTACTTGTGTGCTATAATTTATTGTTGACTTTAAATGGAAACAGGTAAGAACGGTACATATAAACAGTTTTAGAAGACTAATTAACCAGAAATTGCCAATATCTTTATTAGTAAATCATAAGATGTCCAGAAAATGATGTATAAAATGTACCTAAATATCATCAAGTCTGTAACAGTCTCAATCACAACCGACTGAATTAAGTATTACGTTGATAAATATGTTGTATACCTAAAATGTCCTGTCGCGGAAGCCAGCTGCGGTGTTTAAAGCCGTGTTCATACGATTATTTCGCGTATGACGCGGCGTGCGCGGGAGTTGGGCGTGGAGTAGCCGGACTCGAGCGACTCGTCGTAGCTGAGGGAGAGGTGCAGCTGCTTATCGTCGGGCGCCGCGTCGCCGTCGCCGGCGCCGCCGCGCATGCGCACGCCCTCGTACTCCGGGAGGCCACTCACCTCGTGGTATGGTGATTCTAAACAAAAAAAATCGATCTTAAGCTCGCATTCGGACAGGCAGCCAGACACACAGTATCGGTAGCCATTACTTTTATTCCAGCGCATTACTAACGCGCGTTGAAAAAGCGATCGCGCGAATGAGGAGTAAGAGTTGCTTTACTGAGAGAGATTATAACTATTATTACCAAAATTAGTAAGGGTTGTTTGGATAAGATAAAGAAACCCTGAACGTACATTGGCATAGCAAAGGGCCATAAAAGGTAAGGAAAAAACGACAGATTTAGAACACTCAACAAAACGAACTGTTTTGCTCCGCGCTCTTATCCTAATTCTGTCAACAACGTTTTCACTTAATGTGGCGACTGAGATATTATGTAATTAGCCATACAATGGGACAAAATTCTAAATTTACGATATACGTAGGTAGGGTTGCCATCCGACCGGATTTTTCCGGACTTTTTCTAGTTCGTTCCGGTCTTTGACAACAGCAACATCTTTGAGTATGGTACGACACATAAATAATTCCTAGTGTGAGCCTAAGTTTAGAAAAAACGTGTTCATTCAGCTGACTGCGTGATGGCACTCCGTACTAAGTGCTAACTACCTTAAAAAGTGTATGTATATAATGCAGAGGTGTCGGCTGCCTGGCCACATTTGAATTAGCTACAAAACTATATACGTTAAAGATTTCTAAGTGGCCAATTAAAATATTTATGTGCAAATCGTGACTAGTCTTCATTAGTAACGTAAATTAGTAATGTGACTCACCAATCTGATCTATACGCTTCTTAGGCTTGTGTACGGAAGCGTACGGATCGGAGCAGTATTCTTGACGCGAGGGGTTCTGGCTTCCGCGCAGGTTGTAGTCGCCGACCAGCGGCGGGGGCTGGCTCGCGTGCGGGAGATGGGAGTACGGTGCGTAATCATCTATAGTCCGATACCCCGAGTGCGAGATCGGGTCATAATCGTAATTGCTCTGACGGTCCATCGCTTGGTGCGGCGGCATCGACGCCGCGTTGTTTGCGGCGGCCATCTTCATCTGCCACAACGAATCTTGAGAGTTGACGCTTCCTCCATTATTACTATTAGTGTAGCTATTCTCTATGAATCCCATGTTCCCTGCGAAAAACAATATCGTTAGGTAGACAAAGGGCGCAAAACGGAAGGGCGACACGCATCATGCATAGCGTGCTGTCCAGATATTTGTTTCCGTTACCTTCTATGTCGACTGTGGTTAGTCCTTAGTGATAGCACAAGAAAAATATTGTTAAATAAATAAACAGAATGGAATTGAAATCTCTACGAAAAAAAAATAGTAAACAAAATTCTTCAACGCAGAGTAATAACACTCAAGAGTTAATAAAAAATAACGGTGTCGTCGTCGTAAAACAGAAAAGTTTTAATATGTTGTATTGTACTCACAATCTGAATTTGGCATTGGTTGCCCGGGATGCGGTTGTCCTGGATGTGGCGCGACATGATATGCGTAGCCGCCCTGGGTGGCGTATACAGTTGTTTTAGAGTCTTCAATGGACAGTGCCAAGTCCATCGAATGTTCTAGAGCTTTATTCTCCATTCCCGAGCTTGGATAATAAGGTGGTGGAGCTTGATTTTGGGGCGTGACCTTTGCCGGTCTCATGGAGTCCATTTCGTAGTCTTTGGATCTGTCTTTTTTGTTAGGTCTTCGCTTGCACTGATAGAATAATAAGAGTAGTCCCAGGAAGAGCAGCAATACGACGCTAGTGGCGAACGTCGCAACAATAGCCGCCATCTTGCGCGCAGAAGTCTCTTTGATGGAAGGCGTCCCGACTGCCAAAAAAAGAATCCAGTTTATAAATTGTTGAAAACGAATTTATTTTGAAGTACTGTACTTATGGTATTTTCAATTCTTATATTGGATGTGTTATTTATTAATATTTTGTTGCTTTGTTGTACTTGTTTATTACAAGTAAAATTCTAAGAGTATCTCGTAACATTGTGGCACGGTCAGCAACAAGTCGATTAAAGTTTTCATTCCTTCAAATCGCTAGCACACTTTTATTTTGCATCAAATCTATTATTTTTGTTGATCTAAATATATTTGAATATGTAGCTAGTAATAATTAGTAATTAGTAATTTAGGTTTGGCAATGTTTATCTATGTTAATAAAATGAAGAGTACGAACGGCTCGGTCGGTCTGATATAGGTCACAGTTTAATGCAATTGCATTTTCAAGCGTCGCCGTGCTTCGAAAGGCACGTTACCTGTTGTTTCCGGCTGCCACTTAATGTGATAGTCTTTACGCCAAGTTGGATGCCAAATAAGCGGCTTAATTAGTTTCGACAATAGGTGGCCACGAACCTTCCTGCACCGATCCGTATTGCTTCCGTGTATTCTAGTATTACGTATTTTCCCCATTCTCTCGCAACACTATTTGTGAGAGAAGGACTTCGCCCACCAATGAAATTAAATAGTCTGATATATATAACTAGCTGCATCCACGACATCGTACGCGTAATTTTCAGACATTTTTAGGTAAAAATACCTAAAAATGCCTGAAAATTACGTGACATCGTGTACAAAAGTACACGATTTCACTTTTCGTGCAAGAAACACAGTAAAAGCAGGATAAAGGCAGTTAAAATGCAAGCTCTGTAGAAGATGTGCGGACTCAAACTGACCAACCGCGTTTGCAAAAGCGTAGTAAAGAAGCGTGTAGGTATGAAAGAAAGTATTTGTAAACAAATGTGGAATCGGTTTCTACCTACATCAATAGCATAATTTGTATAAAACATTCCATGTACAGACACGACTTCGTTACAGTTTTATTTTGTGTATATATGATGTTTTACTTTCCCCTGCAAACCTTTTGATTTTCCGAAAACATACGTCTTAACTATATTGTCTGTCATATAAAATATATATCCGTGCTAAGTTGCGTTAAAATTTGAGGAGTAGTTTTGGAACAGTAAATAATTTATCAAAATCATTTTTTTTTCATTCCTCAGAAACGGTTAAATTATCAAAAAATATATGTGTAGAGAGTTGTGTCCTTTTGAACAATAATACAAAATTTTAATAATAATAAATCTATCTAACAGGTTAAGAGTGAAGTGTCTTTTTAGAAATTCAATAATTGGCTTTTTCGTCTTTCCTGGAAAAACCTTTTGTCTGGGATAAATACTATAAAATATGTTAGCCAGCTATATAAAATATCCGCATGTAAAATGTTATCAAAATCTGCTAAGTAGTTTTTCCGTTATGATGGTTCATGACCTCGGAGAGACAGCAAACCGAAACGAAAATCAAAAATTGTAGATTTGGCTTCTATGACTATAGTATGATTCTCCTACGTTGTTGTTTCCTAAAAATATTCCATGTACACGACTCCGTTACAGTTTTATTATATGTATAGATTACAAGGAGAATATTTGATAAAGTACTGGCAAGAACTATCTCATAATTTAATTCACACGTGAGTAAATACACATAATGTGTTTACTAATTCGAGTTTATCATATAGTTGGTCACTGATGCTAACGCATAATGTCTCCATGATTATGCAGTTTACAGCGATGTATATCGACAATTTAGGAGCAGTCCAAAAGCCATTAGCCCAACGAGGTGGTCCAATGGTCGATAATTAGGATATCCAAGTAGTAGCATGGGCGATAATGATCGTAGATTGTGTGATACGTCGTTAATTATCTGTGGGAGGCATTATCTTAATATAAATAAGTGATTTTTTAAAAGTTTTATGAATCCTTCTTTTGCACGCCGTTTTGGTCTAAAATGTTACAGATGAAAAATAATTTAACTAGTGGACCATATACCTAGCGAAACTTTCCAAACCAATACACAATCATGAATGGTACTTTTGACGTGTCCACGCTCAAACGAAATCACGTTAATTGACTATTATTCTTGCTGTCAAAAGTGCCATCGTATAATGCTGCTAGTTTAATCTTATTTCAAACAGACATTTTTTGAGGGAAAATTATTATGTTCATATATATCGGTGGTTAAGAGCTTAAGCAGCTCTGCCCACTGCGTCTAATAGTCGCGGGTTTGAGTCCCGCACGGGACAAATCTTTGTGTGATTCACAATTATTTGTTCCGGTCTGGATATTTGTGTATGTGAATTTTCATGTTTGTAAACGCACCCACGACACAGAAAGAAAAAGCTAGTGCGGGGCTACGTTTTTTTTTTTTAAAAAGTTTAAAAAAAAAAAGAAAAATTTTAATGAACAGGGCAGTTAATTAAATAAAAAAACCATGTATATCACGCCAGATCTCTTGCGGGGTAGGTAGAGAGTACAGTTTAAACGGGTACATTAAAAAATCTACATGTCTGTTATAGTGATGGAGTTGTCAAATGTTTATATATGAAATAATTTATTCAGGGAGAATTATGTCAGGCTCACCCCTATCACATGAATGACTGAGTGAGAGATGTGTACCAGGTACTTCTTCATTCCGTGGATGTGTACTATGTGAAACTTTTGTCTCTCTCGATATAACAGGATATATTTTTTACAATATAAACTCATTTATTTTCCCTAACGTTCCCTTGTAGTTTACAAGCAGAAACCGTGAAGGTCCACGTAACTTTACCTGCAACCACAAGGTAACCACACCACGAATATGAATACCAAGAATAAAAATCGAAAATCTCCGTAACCAGCGAGCGTATATGAAGCGAGAGAGGTCTGTAACGAAATAACCTGTTGGAACTCTGTACTTTACACCTACTTAGCAAGGGATCAGATGTAACAGTCTAGAAAGATAGATAGTTAGGGCTCTGCAAGGAATTTGTTCAATTGACGGGTTGTGTAACTTGGCATGAAATATCATGATTAAAGTTTCATGATAGTGCTAGTACGTGACCAACTAAACGAACCTTCTCGGTTTGCCTCCAATTCGAACCATGGAAATTTGTCAGTGTTTTGAAGGCATGTGTAATGAAATATGCATACACATGGTAGTTTGTGAAATGTTTTAACATCCTTTGGTATACAATTATGATTAATACCTATGCTGCATTATATAACTAAATGTAACGGATCGGAAAATTTCGAATAATAACGTAATAGGGAGCAAGTCGTTTGATAATATTTCAGTCTATAGGTACTGTATCTCTGCTGGGAAAAGGTCCCCTCCCATAAATCGATATAAGAATAAGTCATACTCCACGCGGAATCCAGTGGAGGCAGCTCTGTGGGCACCTGCTGTTGGAACTCATCGAGCCGTTATGAGCGGTTTCTAACTTGGCTTAACGACTACTAAGTACATTAAGTGTAAAGTAACCGGGACCTACGCCTTAACGTGCAAAGGACGGAAACGCTCGAATATAGAGATGTCTTAGACTGACCAAACCGAACAGTGCTATGAGCGCATCAGCTGTCTGATATTAGGGTGAAATTGGCTGGTATTTCTGTCTATATTTGTTATAGCTAAGAATGTAATACTACTAATACAACGACACTGAAAAAGCCCAGACCGGATTGGAAGACAGTATGAGATCTAAAAGGATACTGAAATGCCCTATCATCAGTTGCCTTTTACGACACACGAACGAATAGCGAGGACGGCGGATATAATGTTAGTACGAATCTTTAATATATAAATTATTGTATTATAATAAGACTAGAGATGGATACGTTAGATTCAAAGAAGTCAAGAGTCTAGCCTTTATCTAGTTGAATCATGAATGTTGGACAGCAATGAAAGCAAATTATAGAACCCATTGATATATTATCGACGATAAAACGAGTCTAACCCCCGGGAAATCTTCGCAATCGTGAGTCATTTTTAAAGGGTCAATATACTCTTTTAAACCAAATACGATCTATTTACATTAAATTTTACTACACATGAAAATGTTTCTATTTGTAAAAAAATTGGAATTACATTCATTGTTATTGTTTTATAAATGTTTTCTTTCCACTTGAACAATTTATAACTAATTATTATCCCTGTACAGACGGACTTCCAAAAACCTAATATGCCGTTCAAATTAATTTATAAAAGCCCTTAATTGCATGGTAATAAAATTAAATACTAGTACCAATTGCTAATTATTCGCACATTTAATTTGTGTTCAGTTACTGTGGTCTATTTAACTTTCGACGGTGATTAACATTGACAGAAAATATTTTACAAGAAACAGTCATATTTCAAGAATGCTCCTGTTTATGATCCTATCGGTGAATGAGAATACATAAAAGTTGCTTGCAACTCGGCTGAGCCTAAAGAGAGAGAGTCGCACTTACTTTCCGCCTCAGTGTATTCGCTGCACACGTCCTGGTTAACTTGAAGACATAGCTTGAGTCGTATCCTAGGGTTGAAGTCGTCAAGAGGAGGGTCGGTGCCATGGCGAGAGGTGGACCGCGACGCCTTGCTGGGCATCTCCAGTGTACCCTCTTGAACCGTCGGTACAGCACCCGAGAGGCGCAGAGTCACCGTGTCCACCACCTGGATTTAAAAACATTTTAGTCTTTGACACATATCATAAAGTAGGCAGTAAAATAAGTGTTATCATACAATTTATTGATACATATTCCACTAAGGAGTATAAAATGGCATCTTTTTCCGGTTCTTTATAAGTTTCATAGTAATAGTTGTTCGTATTAATAAATGTTATCATCTGTTTCAGGTTTTGCTTATCTGTGTCTTACACCTCAAAAATGATTTAACTACTTTTTATTATTGGTATGTATGATCATTCATCATTATTGTAACATCAACATTTTTGTAAATCAAATATGTTTTATAGCCCGTTCCTGAAGTAGGGAATAGGACTTCAGCTCCCAAAATCTGTACTTAAGCAATCAGTCATTTAAAACGTCTCAATTTAGCCATTGAATTGCTGATAAGATAGGGATGTGATAAGAACACAAATTTTGGTAAAGGAACTTCTTTTTGATACTCTTTTACCAGGACTAGCAATATTGGTCAATATATCCACGTCGTAAAGCCTTAATCACAAATAAAATTACTTGCACCTGTCGACAACAGCGCCACCTACCGGGTCTACGTTATATAGCCTATGTTACTTCTGGATGAGGTAGCTTTCCAATGGTGAAAGATTCATTAAATTCGGATCAATAGTACCGGATATTACCCAGAATATCCAAACTCACAAACTTTACCTCTTTATAATTAGTATAGATAGTCCCGTTTTTCCTACAACAACTATCGGCTTTCCTTTCTTTGGTTTTATTAAGGGAAGTTGAAATCAAGCTTAAATTAAAAGTAAACAACTTGTATATTTGCGGTTTGAATGAAAGTAATAAAACTAGATAGAGGCAACAAACTTGTTTCAAAAGCTTTCGCAACAGGTAAGAACACATGCAGTAAGCAAAACTCACTTAACCCGCTTTAATGGCTATTTGTGCTTATAGGAGCAATTTGTTGGTGTTATTGGTGGCAGCTAGAATGAATCGTGTTCCATTTGCCACAAAATTGTTCCTTAATATTTGGATTTCCAACATGTGTTGTGTAATCAACTGTAACGCCGTCCGTGAATGTACTAAGCTACAACTGGAGTTTGTCGAACTATTCTTATTGGTCTACGAAGGTCAATACGAAGTAAATTCTAGATTTCTTTCTCAGAGAGCTTTCTTTTGGTTGACGCTACTATCCTCAACGTACCAACTTCTTACCATTATACCGAAGCTACCTACGTCAATAAAGTGTAGGGGCTGTGTCTAAACATTGATTGAATAAAATAAAAAATATTAGGATTCTGTAAAAACAACCGCAGGCAAGATAGAACACGAGGGCAACAGCTAGTGCGCTAATTAAACAGTAACTAACAGCTCGCTTCAACCCTCCGAAATAAAAAACAGCACAGAGGTTTGTATCGAGCTTAAATTTTCCGTATTTTCCGTCGCTGTCGCGAGTTTTCCTTTGGATGATTACGGAGTAATTCGAAAACACGCTTGAAATCAGAATTATCACTTTAGCCTGAGCACGTACATAAAAATACGTGTCGAATGAGCACAGATTTGTTCAGCGTACTGAGCTAGAGTACACAGCAGTGAATAATTAAATTTCTTATTAGCTTTGTCACCGACCAAAATGGTAAAACCGGGGAGTCCGAATCACAATTCTAATGTGCTCGAAATGCAAATGGAATATAGACTAATAAACCTTGGATTATTAATAACTACCAGGTGGATATAACGTTACTTATTGGAAAATATATTGATCATAATATAGGTTATTTGTATGCCGATATTTCACTAAAATTATAATCAATGTATTACATGAGTAAATGTCCCAACAGAAACAAAGTTTATACTACTTCGCTTCGATAATGTACTACTACAAAAACACGTCGCCTGAACACAATGACCAGCGTAAACCGGGTTTGTTCTCAAGCAACCTGCACGTGAACTAGTCGGCGAGCGCCTTGTAGTAACTTCGGATATTCTGCCCACTGAAGCGAGAATTAGGTTGTTCGATTCTCGTGCCGGCGTCTTATTACCATTTCTTTAGACTGAACGTTACTGGAATTACACCCAATCCATTATAATTTATTTTACTACAAATTACATATAATTACCTGCCATCCCGCAGTTCCTCCCATTGCGGCCAATCCCTCCGCTACACCCACGAGCGCAAGGCAAGTGGGGGTGACGGTGAATGAGATTCCTTGCGTGCTCGGGTCGTAGGTCACCTGTTCGGGCGGGCTGATTTTGTCCACCTTCGTCGTTACGGTGATCTCATTGGAGTAATTGCTCTGCCCTTTCGTATTAACAGCTTTCACCTGAAGTTGGAAAATCAATTATAAGAATGTTCTAAAATGCAAACGCGAGTGGTTGGTGAGCATTCTAAAGCGTGTAGGAAAACCATAGCGACGGCACAAAACGTAAAAAAGGAGATTGGTAAACTTTAATAAACTAACGGCGCGCGCCGGATGATTTACCTTGAAAACAAATGTCAGATGCTGTCGGTAGCGATCACAATGAAAAAAATAAAAAGTAAGTTAATACCGTGAAGTTGAATACCAAATCAATTAATGACATACAATGTAAGCTCCACTTTGCGGAGAAATAAAAGTTGCCCCAAGTTTCCCCGGAAAATTGGTCCCATCGAAAGGATACTACTAATAATGTTGATTCGGCACTTGACCAAATAAAATTGTGCTTTCCCCGTTCCATATAATAACGAATTTCATTTTATATTAGCTTGTTTACAAAAGGGATAACGGAGTCCCGTATTTGTGTATGTTTCTCGCAATACAGATATTACTTCAAAGGTCAGACGTTACTTTATGTTGCATGATACTGTGGGCTAGGGACTAAGTGAGAATTAGTTTATGTATAGAGTGGTTATTACCTTGAAGGAGTAGCTATTGTGCTGGTCTAGCCTGGTGACGTTGCACGGGTTGGTGCGGCCGCAGTCGTACTCCATCCACTCGTAGTCGGCGACGCGGTCGGCGGAGCAGTGCTCGCTGCCGGGCGGCGCGCCCAGCCCGCGCAGCGTAACGCGCCTGTACCACACGAAGTACTTGGTGCTCGACAACCCCCCATCAAATCCTGCCTCCCATTTCAGCGTAACATAAGAAGGCCCAACTTTCTGACTTTCTAGCGATCGAGGAGATTCGGGCGCGCCTTTTGGCTGCAATCTTATCTGAGGCCGGATACTCCCCAGAGAATTTTTCACTTTACAGTAGTAATCCCCGTAGTCTTGCGGCTTTACGGATTTTATTTTTAATATACTAAGGTACGAATCGTTGTTGTCAGTCGTTGTATTTATTTCGTAGTGCCCGTCTGAGGACATCTGCAACGGTGCAGTGTTGGAGCCGTAAAACCACTGGAATTCCGGTTTTGGGTATGCTTGCACCCGGCATAATATTTCTGCAGTTTCCATCACGTCATATGCAACTTTTTTGTGTTGTCGTATCGATATGGGTTCGTCTGTAATTAAAAAATATGGTTAAGTTTCTTCTTTAGTCAATTTTCAACCGTTTGAACCTAAACAAGTATTGACTCTACATACTTTTATTACTAACGTTATAATCCAAATAAAATTAAAAAGAATAAAGCTGTTGCACGTTTGTTTCGCAAAGTAAATTCCTTTCATCGCTATCCAATAGCTACCGTAATAAGATTTCAATGTGAACGTTAAATTTTACTTACGTTCTATTCGAAGATGCATCGTAGACTCGACTTTCTTGACCTCGTTCTCGAAAGCGCATGAATATATGCCTCTATCATCCGGCAATAAGTCGTTAGTGTCCGGTCTCGCCTTTCCGCTAAACTTCAGGGTACTTTGTACATTATGTACTGAGTTTCCGCTCTCAGTAATATCAGTTTTGACTTCATACAAGTTAGTATCTGGTTTGATTTCAGCATTGTCCTTGAACCACTTGATGTTGGGACGCGGTTTGCCAAGTGCGCTACAAGTGACCGAGAAATTTTGTTCCCCAGATCGCTTCGTCATGTGCGTTTGCAATTTAGTTTGGAATCGCGGTGGTTGGTGGACCTCGAGAGTGACAGAGGCAAGTTCACCGTGTCCTAATTCATTCGTAGCTTGGCAATGGTAGACTCCTTCACTGCCGAGATGAGCGCTTGGTATAGAATACTGATTGCCCGTTGCTAAAACTGCTGGCTTCGAATCTGATGACTCTATATCCCGGAACCATCGGTACTGTGGAGCCGGCCAGCCGGGAGGCTTAGCGCTACACGTGAGCGTTACTCCCGCACCCTCTTGAGCGATGGGTCTATCGGGACTAATTCGAGCGCGACCAGGCTTGTGTCGAACTAATACGGCTACTGAAGCGGTATTCTCTCGCTCGACGCGCTTTCCGTTGCTAGAAGATATAACGTTCACGGCTTTGCAAACATAAGTCCCCGCCATATCAGCATTTACTCTCGACAAGGTCAAAATGTTTCCGTTCTGACGAAAATCTGGTTTGCCTTCCATCGTCCATTCTACAGAAATTGGTTCAGGATTGGCAGACACTTCACAACGAATTTCAACATTACCACCTTCCTCGGCTTCGTAAGTTTTGGATTCCACAGTGACGCTGGGAGGGAAAAGTACATCTAGGTACATTTCTTTCTCTCCCGGACGTCCTAAGCCATTGTCAGCGCTACAGGAGTACTTGCCCGCGTCTTGTACCGTTACGCCTTGGATGGTATGTGTAAACGAATTGGAGATATATTTGCCGTTTCTAGTCCATCGTACCGTACTAACTTTGGGTTTTGCGTCAACTTTGCAGTCCATAGTGGCCACACCGTCAATTTCTACTCGAAGTGGGTTTTCTGGACCAACTTCGACTCGTGGAAAGTCTAAAACAATAAATATTTAAATCAGCTTAAACTGGTGTTGAAAGATCGGGCCACGGCAAATTAGGTATCTATCGTAATGTAAATTTAAAACTAATTGGTCAATTCACGTGCAACGCACAAAACCACCAGTTTCCGCATGCTGCAGTAATTACAGATTAGATTGATCTGTAAATAGCATCAACTGCGAGTAATATTTCCATCGGTTGTTTCAGATATTTATCCCTGTCGACAGATCGCAATCGCAGCTTCTACATAGGAAACGGATGTGCCGGTCCGGTTTTCTGAACGAGCCAGACCAATAATAAAACTGTTTACAGAATCCGTCAGAATTAAAGCATGCACTGCAGGCACCGCCGATGCGTGTTTTTCATCTGGTTTAAGATGTTGCTTATTCAGGCCAGTTCATAATAAACACTATCCAGATGTTGGTCGGGGTGTCGTGTATGTAATACCTAATAATTTATACTGTGTATCCTGTTTTTATTTGAATAATCCAATTCAAGCACTCCTCGGATCAAATTATGAAAAAAAAATATCCACAATCTTTATATAAAAGGTATAATAGTGGTGATATATTGGAAGAAAACCTAAGCGATTAGGCTTTATTGGAATATATTTAGGTTTATACGTAGTCTTTTGTCTGAAAATTTTCATGAATCATGAACATTTTCAAATATCAGCTCCTTTGTGAAGCTGTACGCAATAACAATAATGAGTTCAGAGTAAACACTACACGGCGGCAACGTAGATTATGAGTCTGATCGCTTCGATTCGGGAAATTTCAACCTAAAGTGCTACTCGATATGGAAGTGTAATTATGATGAATTTCGTTTGATACGGTAACCAGTAAAGCTTTGACTAATGAATATTCAATAAGGGGAAGTTTTCAACATAAATCTATTATAATTCACATTTAGTTGCGTACGAGTTGATAGATTATTAATATTCAAAATTACAAAAAATATTATCGTACCCTATCATATAACCTGGATGATAATTACGAAAATCTTAAAGCTTTTACATAATTATGACAGACTAAGAAATTCTAACTATACAGTCAGGCTGTTGTATCGGCAAGGGAAATTTTAATGAGTAAGGACTTGAGCGTCTATCTAGTGGAACGCCCTTACAACGCGAGGTCGGAGGGGTTCCGAGCGTCCTTTTTCAAATAAACGTCTCTCGGTGTGAATGCGAGCAAAAGCGTATGTCATGCATGCGTCTTGGTCGACATTGCGAAAAGGGATTTCCTTTTAAAATACTTTTATCACAATTTAGTACAAAACACAATCAACCTTCTCTAACACCAATGACGAAATACTGCGTATTATTATCCTAAATTAACAAAAAGCGGCATTTAGAACATTATCTGCATATCAATGAACACACTTCAATTGATACGCGGTTTTGTGCTACCGTAGAAGGTTAATAAATAATACGGGAAAAAATCCATTCCCGCTGCAGTGGGACCAAAGTTTAGGTCATCAAGGTTATTTGCCAAGAGCTTTTGCGGTACTTGATGGTTCCTGGAAGGATTCCTGTAGTAATATTCTTGAAATTGGAAATTTGAAAGGAATTTCTTTAATTGGTAGTCTATCGTTGTACATAAGACCATTTCGTCAATGAGAATTCATACGTACTGCATTAATAATGAATAAGTTTATAATGCACTATTTATTCTTCATCAATACAATTTTAAATAAAAAATGGTTAATGTATTTTTAAGTAGGATAAATGCGGTGGAAATGCGGGCTCTGCGGAAGATGTGCGGAGTAAAGCTGACCGACCGTATTCGCAACATCGTAGTAAGAAAGCAAATAGGTATAAAAGAGAGTATCGGTGTAAAGATGAGAAAGGGTATGCTCCGTCGGTTCGGGCATATATAAAGAATGCCCGAAGAAAGAATGACAAAACTGATATACAATGCGAAAGTGGAAGGATGTAGGTACCGGGGAAGACCTAGACTATCTTACCATGACCAAATAGACCGAGTCTTATCTGAAGGACAAGTCAGGAGTTTCCGTAACCGGCGAGCGTGTATGAGACGAACTATAAGAGTAGAGGAAGCCAGAGCGGTATGTAAGGAATGTGCCTGTTGGAACTCTGTACTCTCTGCCTACCCGGTAAGGGATCTGGCGTGATGATATAGATAGTAAAGAGATAGATAGAGATAGAAGTAGGTATTTTCTGCTATCTACCGATATATGAACAAATATACATATTTTATGTTCTATCGATATAATCACGCCAGATCCCTCGCGGGGTAGTCAGAGAGTACAGAGTACCAACAGGTTCTTTCCTTACATACCTCTCTGGCTTCCTCCACTCTATTATTTTATGTTATTAGTATATAATATGTTCTTAATTTTGTGTTATTTAAATACATTCGTATTACAGAGCGAAATAATTAGTTGACAAGTTTGCCTTTTATTTAACGTTGATTCTTAATTCAAATTCACGTAATTCTCTCTCTATTGGTCAATAAAACAATAGAAAATATTTAAGAAACTAAACAGTTATCACTTAATGAGTCTAGATATTAGTCGTTTGAGCAGCGTGATACGTAATAAATCGGGGTAATGTCGTAATGTAATGTAGAGCACATGGACCGCATGATAAGTGTGGTTAAGTTACTCTCGGGCAAGCCGTCAGCTGGACGGGTGACCTATTTACAAGATTTCGCCACTGAAGCACATGAAAGGCTTTCGCACACCATATCGGATAAATAAGCACATCAGTACAACTCTAACTTTCGGTTTAGCATGTAGCAGTGGAATAAACAACTACACCAATACAACTCCTATTTTGTGCTTTTGCAACGCGAGTCCAACGAGTAGCGTGCGGACCGTGAGTGGCCTGGGCGAGTACCACAGCCTCTTCAGTCAACGAAGCTATTATAATCATACCTTGCTCTCTTTTCACGGCAAAGTAAGATTGAAATAATTTTGCTAAAGAGGGGCTACCACAACTCGCTTATTCTGTACAACGCATAGGCAATACACGTTCCATGGGTCATATACTCCGTCATTTGAAAATTGAACTGTACCAGCCATGTTATAAAACATTTATTTCAATGCCTTACATTGACTTAAGTTGGTGTTGAGTCGCTAGAATGTGCGACCGCCTTAAGTCATTTACCAAAACACAGGGTTGTACACACTTTACTCCAAGAAGATAAAGAATATCTTTTCCGGAGTAAACACCACAGGCGGCTTATATTCGGTGTGGACACCGGATATTGATGACTTTTAGGTGTTTACTTTATCAAAGATAAAAGGTTTTATTGATACGTTTGTTACTCGAAACAGATCGTATTCTATACATTTTTTGGTTGGTTTTGCGTGAAATTAGTAATGAGGTCATTTGGTTTTTAGGGCATAAGAGAAGTGGATGTTTTGTGGTACCAGTCGTACGAACAGGTTATTACTTCGCGGCGCTATTCCACGGCGCCTCAAATTTTTTCTTAGAAAGATAACATCGATACTTATAGAATTTTCAACAACATGAACATCTTGTCAGGAAAGAACTTGTTGGAACTCTGTACTCTCTGCCTACCCCGCAAGTGATCTGGCAAGATGACATATATTGAGATATCAACCGTTTTGTCTTTATGTATATTATTATAGAACAGTTATTTATTTTGAAGCTTTTATTGCTGAAAAAAAATGATATATTCTAAGCAATAATTAAACTCGAATCAAAAAATGTAATATCACCCTTTACTTGATCGAACTATATTCATATTGGTTCATTTGATTGAGCGCTACAATAACAAAGGCAAACTCCAGTGAGGCTTAAATCGTCAATAAAAGGATGGTTTTTTTTCACCAGGCAAATGAAATCTATATCATCGATTCCTTGCGAGGTAGAGATTACAGGGTTCCAACAGGTTCTTTCCTTACTTACCTCTCTGCAAATGCAAATGAAATACTATACTATATTGGAGTGGCGGTATAAGTAAGAGATGCTCTACATCATAGGTACAATATTTAATAGACAATATTCAGATATGTAAAAAAAATAGATAAAACCGACCGACCAATATAGAAATATTAAAAATTTTGGCATGAACTCGGCACTGGCAATAAAATGAAAGACAAATTCTCCTGTCTAAATGTTGATACCCGCCCGTACGTTTTGAGAAGTAATGCATATTTTATTTTATTTTTATTTTTTTACAAATACGTACTAAGCCCTCAGGTATTAAAACTGACTGTAACACGGGCAAATGAAATAAACAGTATTGGAGTGATGGTATTATTAAACGATGTTCTACAGCATACGCTATTTAATAGACTTTATTCAGTTTTGAATAAAGTCGTCTCGCTATACGCCATATAGAGCGTCTCGCTATACGCCATACTCTTGGCCGAATTCCTGAATATATTTTCACGAAGCGTGGAGCGATCTGTAGGTTCTGATGTGTCATCTTCACATTAACTTTATATTTAGGTATTTCCTTTAGTAAAAAGGCATCTTCATAGTTTATCAAGCTTCCTGGCGTGTTCTGGCGTGTACATAGTGAAGTATTTTACTTATATGATTGTTCACTGCAATGACTGCATTGACTACATCTGATTGTCCGCCAACTTAGAACAGCTTGGCGGAACTGGTAACCCTAGAGGCGACCGACCCTTCCTTTTTTCTGTATGTATTTATATAAACTGCCAACGCTGAGGAAGTCAGCACAATGTAAACGCTCTACCATGCTCGCGCTATCCCTTTTATTGCTCTTAAAACCGCCCATGGAGCGAACGCTGGGCAGCGATGGTGAGGGAAGCGAAATAGGTACTCAACATGATTGCAATACCCACGCTTCCCGCGCGAATACCTAGTCATAATTTCCTAGTGGGGCAGTCCTCCACGATGTGGAGAGTCTACACTAAGTCTCCACAGTGACAACAAGGAGACTCAGTGATGTCCCACTTGTGCAAATAATTGCACCTTGCGGCTCCGGTTCTAAATCTCCACTAGGAAATTTAGCGGCAGATTCGAGGGGCTACACCAGCTAACACCGGAGGTTGAACAATGGCTCCTCCAGTCTCACATAAAATTTTGATCGTAAATCGCATTACTGAAAGAACAACCGTCATACGATGATCATGACAACCTAGCCAGAATATAAACTTAGTGTAACAGAGTGGACATACTCATATATTTGATGAATGAACTTGTTGTTTACGTTGTGGGGGTTTATTGAATTACGTATTTGGCTCTCTCTCTAATAAACAGAGGGCTTAGCATGAACAGATTGACGTAAACGTACCGCTATTGAGCGATATACTATCCATTTCACACTACAAATATACTAAATAAAGAAGAACGGTACGATAACGTCAATCTGTTTATACTAGGCACTCTGGATAAGACACTCCATCGACGGATATTTATCATTAATGAATTAGCCTTATTACCGCAACGGTATAAAATATTTTATACCTTTTTAGTTATAGAAATGCTATTAACGCATGAAAATTCTAGAGAACCAACAAATGGAGCACGCGCAAATGAGGTAATTATTTACAGTCTGAAACCTCACAACTAAAATTATAAAATATAACACCACTGACCAGACATTTAAAAATGTAGGTAATATCATCATGTATATTATGAACAATTTAGAAAACAATTTACAACTATGATTTTTGTCTACTTTAAAATTTTCTTCGCACACGTGACTATTATGTAAAATTGGCGCTTTAATCAAGTGCACTTATTTTCATGAATAGCCGACGTGCATGGTGAACCTAAAAACTTTTAGTATAGCATCTAGACAAGACTAGCGAAATAGAGAAAATTCAGTTGAAAGCGGACTCAGATAAAGGGGATTGTGCTTGGGTCGGAAGAACTTAAACGGACTTAGGAGATAAGCAGGGCATTTTAAGATACGAATAGACAACCTTAACCAACGAAACTAAAACGCTCCGAAAATTTACTATAAAATAACGGTTCGAAAAGGTTGAATTATTTGGTAGTTCTAAAACCTATTTTTACCCGACTACGGCGAAGCCAAAAGGAAAGGTTATGATTTTAACATGCTATGTAGGTACCTAACCCTTCCAAAACTGAGGTAAGCGCTTTTCATCTCTCAAACAGTTTGGCTCAAAGGAAGCTTAATGTTACTTTCTGCGGGAAGAAGGTCAGCCACAGCTTCTGTCCTAAATATCTGGGTGTTATGCTTGACCGTTCTCTTACTTTTCACAACCACCTGAAAGTTACTTCCCAAAAATTGAAGACCACCTAGCGGGCACATCCTGGGGTGCCCGTGCTGACGTCCTGCGTACTTCTGCACTTGCATTGGCCTACTCCACTGCTGAGTACTGTGCTCCGGTGTGGTATTAAAGCGCACACACAAATAAGGTGGACGTTCAGCTTAACAGAGTGATGCGAGTCATAACCGGTACACTCCGACCCACGCCCACCTCTAGGTTGCCGGTACTTGCAAATATTGCGCCACCGAAGCTCAGGAGGGAACAAGCACCAGCCAGTGAGTGGCGAAAATCCTTTCGGACAGCCCCCCATGAGATGCCAATCCAAATGACCCTCAAAAACATCACCGCTCATAGCCTGCCTTCCCGGAAACCGATCTGGAGCGACAACAAAAACCAGAACCACTTCAACATCCGGTCAGAGTGGAGAAAGCAATGGGAGAGTTCGGACGCCTCCCAGGGTTACATCAGCATAGCCGACCCCTCGACTGTGGTGCGGGGCTTCAAGGAGCAACGGCTGGTGTGGTCCTCCATCAACCGAATCAGAACCGGAATCGCAAGGTGCAATTTTCATCGGCACAGGTGGGGCGTCACTGAATCTCCTTACTGTGACTGTGGAGAGTCAGTACAAACTATTTAGCGGAGGATTCGAGGTGCTGCACCAGCTGACACCAGACGCTAAGCAATGGATCCTTCACTCTGACATTTAATTTTAATCGTATGTCGCATTATTGAAGTACATCGCCATACGATGACGATGCTATGTACTCGTACGTATGTTTGTATTTACGGATGTTTCACTGTAGTGTCAAAACTACTCACCCGATTATTACCAGTTATGGTTTGGGCTGGTATTGATTGGATTGACAATAGCGCTATATAAGTAGATTTGATGACAAATGCAGCTCATTTATCACCATCTCCTTATACTGTCTAATAACAGATAGAACAGAAACCATTTAAATAATACACGGTGATCGGTATTTTGTAATCTTGTTTTTTGTCGGTATGGAATTTAATATATCGCAGTCCAAGAAAAGTTTCTATAAATATGCCAAGTCGCGGAGCATTTGGAAAAAACTGTGTAAAGGCTCTATTGACGCCTAGTAATAAACTAAACTTGAAATATTTATCTGTAGCAACATCGACAAGGAAAGAGCGACGGGAAGCTGATACTAAGACGAACCCTCATAATTTTAACATTGTAACGAAAAACCTTTTTTTATTTTAATAATTTTTTCATTGTGTATTTCCGCACAAGTCGATCCTCAGATATTGTATCGTTGTGTCTTATTTCTATAGACCTCTCTCGCCTCCAGTACTCCTGTTTCGCATACAGGAGGCGAGAAAGGTCATAACAAACTCTTCTTATATGCGCTCGCTGGATAAGGAGGCTTGATTTCTCACGGTCTAGTCGATTAAGATAAACTACTCATACATACTAGATCTCCCTTGTGCCTGAATATTTCCACTTTAGAAATGTATGTATATCTAGCCAAGTGGCAAACGTTTTGTTTCTTTCTCTTGTTGCAATCGCGAGAACCTAGTTCTAGCCACGTGACATTTCGTTATAAAATGTCATTCCTGTCTGTCTGTCTGTTCGGTACAAAATTTTGCAAACGATTTTAAACTAACTTCTCGTTGAAATTTAAAAACCATTAGGCTTCAAACATGGATCAGAACTGGATGACAATGCACTAATATGGTACCATGACTAGTCTGATGATGGAGCTGGAAGATGGCTATAGGAACACGTCAATTATATTACTCAACTCTATCATGTTTGGGCTCGTTAGATTTTGGTTTGCTCTTGGCGTTAACGACTGTGGAAAATTCACTTGGGCACAGGCCCTGTTTCGTCTTTCTTTCTACAAATTCTTTCTACATGGTACATAGTAAGTTTTAGAATACTTACAATTAACACTAAGCTCTACAGTAGAGTCGAGTTGCTGGCCCTCGGGCATAGCCCTGTTCCACACGACGCAGCGGAACACCGCGCCGTCGTCGTCCCTCGTCGGCATCAGCGTGAGGGTCGCCACCGTCGCCTCCGCACGAGTCTTGGCGAGCGTCATCGTCGCTTCTAGGGGATATGTCGAACCTTCTCGATACCACCTGTTGGAGGTTTTAATACATTAATTTATTTCTATATCACGCCAAATCCCAGATTTCTTTCCCACCACTTTAAATTATCTGGGATCGGTGCAATATCTTTTATCCAATCGTAATCCCGATACGTAAAAGTGTGTAAAGAAGTCGATATGAAACTAGGTAAAGAAGAGTTAATATTAAGAACAAAATAAGAAAGACATCATGTATCCGGGTTAGGAAATATGTAGTTAGTATTCTATGAAGCGAATTATAAATATATCCATAATATGAAGATACAGCGCTATTGAGTCCTAGTTTTACAATAATCCTTTTTAAAAGACAGATAGATAGTGGATATAACTGTAGATTATAAACCAGCCTACACTACACCAACTGCTGTGCAAGACCCTCGCGCACATAATGAGTTGGGACAGAATAGGTCACACTCCACCACGCGGACCCAGTGCGGATTGTTGGAGCTTAAGAAGTAGCTAAGGCAAGAACATACTATAGTATAGAGCATGTATGAATATATGCTCGTATACACAATATATTCCGATCTGAAAATATCTACAATGTGCTGGAACTTCATAAAGTATTTCATTAGTACATGTAAAAAAATCTTTTTAATATAGCCGCGTATACCGCGCGTATGCTTAACGTAATTTATTATAACAAAAATATGAATAAGGATATTGTCGAAACCTAATAAAATTCTCGTAGATATACATTTTCAAATCCAGCTTGAAACGTTAATATGTTTTTTTAAGAGAAACTATATTTTCTGACAGAAATCTGTACGTATATTTTTTCAATCTTTTGAACATATTCCTCCCATTTGCAGTCATGTCTCGTATATATAAAAGGAATCTAGAAGGAAATAACGGCATACTTATATAGGTTATGTGTAAGTGGCATAGCGAAAAGGCCAAGGTGAATAAAAGTAACGAATTCATATTTTCTGAGAGTACGTAGTAGAGTGAGTGAAATACTAATACGGCTCACTATGTATGTACTAACGTATTTTTTGAAGCTTTTATTTAGCTTGCAATGTGTGTTAGTTCGTTTGTTAGTTAGTTCGTTAGTTTAGGTTAAATCTGGCAAGATGAATAAAAAACCACTTCCTCTCCTACGGATACTACGGAGTTGAAATTTGACATTTCGGTTCAGTTACGATGACAATGCATTTTAATGGTAAGCATGACCTGTGTACGCCCAGGATTGGCTTCAAACTAAGGAATGCCTCAAAGGTCGATTGCTTTTATGCGACTATGCGCAAGCGCAGTGCGTCGCTCGTGCGCAGGGTACGAGGCAGCGCCAACACCGTCCTGAACATGATCGCTGAACAAGAGGACTGTATTAACATACGACACTGCTGCGGCAGACATAGCACTGTCATTGGCTGAACCGGTCGTTAAAGTACGGTTGACATACTATTTTTAAATGTTTCCTTTTTAATATTTAAAATTTTGTACCTAATATGAGTCCCTGTCACTTGAAATAAATTAATTTTATTTATTTTATTTTAAAGGTCAACAGCATAGACACGAAATTTTGTGTACACATTTAATATTGATTGGTCGTTATAAATTGTACAATTACATGCTGCATAAAAGCTTGTTCTTAAAATGTATTTTAATATAAATTATTCCGAATTATGCTACATATTAGAATTAGATAACGTATTTTTATTACGGGTTTACTAATAAAGAAAATAAGACCAAATGTTACCTTTACAGTACGACCATGAGTTCTATAAACTACGATTGCTGGTATTTTTAAAAATAGCAGGTATAATATAACGTTCTACAACTTTTTGACAACTTTTTTCAGAACAACAAATTATGCTTTTTACGGATGTTACCTACAGATAAAACTATATAAGAAACTGAGCAATTTAATGTCAATTCTGTCAATATTTTTGAAGAACTCCTTACCAGGTGCTATACTATATCTATGCCCGCTACTGTCTTCTGTTTCAGTCACAAATTTTTCACTTTTCCGTACAATTTTTTAAACATTTTCTTTCACACAAACCTTGTCCTGACAATTAGAAACACAAAAACAAAAATAATGAGCCAAATAGGTGCAAACGTTGTGAAGTGATGCGCTTACATACATTCGGCAATTGATTTTTATTTATATAGAAATATATATTGTCGTAAGAACAGCATGAACTTCACGATTAAATTTTCGCAGGAGTTTTCAGCGATAATAATACGTATATATAATATAACTAACCAAAATGATCTCATACAACGGTATATTTTTATTCTATCACGGAGATTTCATCGTATCTTCAAAAGGACATTGTTCTGCGCCCATACATGATTTGCCCCAGAAACAACAGCAATGAATAAATACTTGTATGATTTTAAATAACCCATAAATTCTCTTAAGGCGTTTATTATCAAACGGACAAGCGGGAGAATTGCAAAATTGCACAAAAAATATTAGTTTTTGAGGTTATAATTCAGTAGCAATTAATACATATGAGGTTATATCGTGTGTGTTGACACTTAGTAAAAATTTCGGCGACTTCGATATAAGTACTTAAAATACTTTTAAATATTTGTTTTAGATTGCAAATTGTCCTTTAGATACGGATGGATATTTGCCATTATTTTAATTAAATAGATAAATGATGGCATGGGTCAAATGTTTGTTGGATCTGGGGCAATTGTCGACAATGTCTTACATACTATTGTTCATTTAAATTCAAATATTTATTGGCCTAAATATTCGTATCTAGACAAGGTAAATGCCATACCGCCGCAATGAAAAGTCACTGTTTGATAAAGTATTTTTCTTTTTTAAACTACATAATTGCCTTTTATCACACCCAAATCTCTTCAACGCAATTCTATCCTAATAAATACATTTTTTTTTATATCCAGCAGACATTTAAATTAATTTACTATGTAATAAAGGGGAAGATCATGAGATTTATTACCCGAGTGTCCGCGGCCGTACACAAAAAAAAACGGTAATGTCCTTAAAATATTTCGCGTAACGCGACCGTTAGTACAATTACATGCGCACACAAAACACCGGCCCTCTGTTGAATGTATCAAAACCACGCGTTGTGTTCAGAGCCCACTCAAAATAGAATTTAAAGTTTAAACGGTAGTAGGTACCAGCCTTCTATTCTAGTGTTTTAGTGTAACCCAAACGATGTCGCGCCTTATATCATGCTCTGCGTTCCCTAACACCTGCACGCAGCAGGATTAGATGTCTGCCACCGACAATGCAGTCGGTGTGGCCACCTTCGGGGTCGCATCCATATAATAATAGTCATCTTTGCCGTCGAAACGCTAAGAAGTGTAGCTCTTATGATTTTCTTGTTTATTTAGCGTGGTTGTACTAGCTTGGGATTATATCGATACTGCTACTCATGGGGCTTATAATGAGAAGACTATGACTGTTACTGGTATATTCGCTCTATTTCTATAGTTTATGTCATAGCAGCTGATTTTAGACTCTCCGAATCTGCAACCACTTTTGTTGTATTTAATTACTCCCCTGAAGTCAAACGTTAATGCCCTAAGCACCCTTTAGGTTGCTATTACGTTATATTTTATTTGATATCTGCGTCATTTTAGAATATTACAAACATAACTAGAATTGATAATGCGATCCTCGAAGCCTGTTAATACCGGGGCCGCAGTCCGTAACAAAGCCACAACTTTTTGGCAAGTTGGGACAAGAATGAGTACAGCACAGGTGTAAGTTATGAACTTGGAGCGGTTAAATTTATGATTTAAATTTGTAATTCAGTTTTAATTAAATTAACGACCTAGCGGTACATTGCGAAATGCAAGTGCGAAAACTGGGTATTGTTACGTGCTAGCACCGGCGTCTCATAACCCATGTATCCGGGGCACACGGCCCGGTAACCTTATGTATGCCGAGTTTTTGTAGCGTGTATCCAGACGACACCTTGTTTTCATCCGGCCTGGAAGCCAAGCTTTTTATGCAAACTAATGCAACCTCAGCGACAACGGTGTCGCACGTGCACGAGCGCTGTTTTCAAATATTCCGAATGGAGTACTGTGTAGTCGTGCGATATTCCCACATTATTTGTACTGGAGCATAATAAGTGCGGCGCGGGCGGCGGCGGTCATTTCGACCGCCGGGTACCGTATCCCAGCTTTTCCACCTCGACTCTAATTGAATCCGAGTCACTGCCTACATGAAATTTATCACCACATTTATCAGCTTTTTATCTTCTCGTACGCCGTTCTTAATTCGTTAGGTAAAAGCCAATTACGATTCGGTACGAAAACCCGCAAAGTGGATAGGGATTAGTACTCGCTTAACCGGTATTTCCGAGAGTTGGGTCAAGTTTTGCCAGTTGTGCTAAACACAATACGAGCGCTGTCTTAAACCCGGCTGCTCGCATTTTGTTCATTAACATTTGTAAACTTTTTGCGACCTGTAAATACCATATTTCCGTTGTTTCTGTAAAAGTGTGAATGAATAATATAATATATAAAGGAATTTCGCTGTTTGCTGATATGACAATTATCGCAATAATGCGTACCTCCGATCACAGATCTAATAGGGACAGCCCATACAGTTCAATCATTCAATGTAATTACAATTTAGGGCCTCCTTCGTCGGCTCATTAAGTTACAATGGATATAGTTAGTTTATTCTTTTCAATGTAGAACTTTAACATTTTGAAGAGTTACGAATTAATACGGTAAGTAGGTTCTTCAGGAGAAATATTACTATTAAAATTACATACATATTTCATTTAGAACTTCATGAATAATTTTTAAAATATGTCACGCTTTCAGATCAACGTGGTACATACTGCGAAGACTTGCGTAGTTAATTTCACTTAATTCGTTGTTTTTAGGGTTGAATTGCGACACGCCGTCAACGCTGCTCTGCTGCCGGTCTTCTGGGAGTGGCTGAGGCGGCGACACGGCGTCCTCACGTACCGTCTGACGCAGGTACTGTCCGGGCATGGTTGCTTCGGGTGGTATCTGTAGCGGATCGGTTGTGAGGAGGCGGAGCGCTGCCACCATTGTGCGGCCCCGGAGAACACAGCGGCGCACACGTTGCTGGTGTGCCTGGCATGGGATGACGAGCGGCGCCGGCTCGCCGGAGCGCTCGGTGCAGGGGGACAGGCGCTGTCGCTCTCGACCGTAATATCATCCATGGGAGCGAGAGCGCCTGGGCCGTAATGGCGGCCTTTTCTGAGGCTGCCATGTCCGTAAAGGAGGAGGCAGAGCGGATGAGGGAGGAGACGTCCTCCAATCCCGCTCGCAGACGGCGCGTTGGGCGAAGGCGTAGGGACTACGCCCGAAACGACCTTCGCCCACCGTGATCTCGGCTTGCAGGCGTCGGGGAGGGGATCTCGGCCCGCGCCGTGAAAGCGCTGCGTCCACGCAGCCTCCAAAAGGCGGTAGGGGGAAGACCGAACTCCCCCTACACGTGTCGAGGTCCGCACACGGACCGAGCCCGCCGGTGCCACAGGGGTCATGCTGGTGACGATTCCTGTGGCCCGGCAAAAGGGCAGTAGGGCGCCGAGCGGTTTTATTGGGTGCAAGCCCCACATAACCACCCGAGCTGTGCCCTCGGCCCGGGGGTATGAGTTAGGCATTTCCCTCGTAAAAAAAGGGTTGAATTATTTTAATCATAGTAATTTTAATCAAAAAACGATTATTATATTATAAAACAAAACGTAGCGACAAGCTTGCGTGTTTTAAGAAAACTACCTACGTTTTTTTGAAAGACATATTGTTGTAATCATACATAATATATTCCTGTATGCCTTTGTCTTAAAGGTTGTCTTAGTAATAACCTAAACGTAGGAGATATTTTATCTAGACACAATTGACACGTTCTCTTCTTAGTTATATATGTAGACATATAAGTACTTATGCATTATCATTTATTTATTGAAAGGAGCTCATTTGCAACAGGATACATATATTAACCCCTCGAGTGTCAGGCCTTAATTTAAAAGGGCAACTTTTTGACCTTGACCAAACACGTTAATTCTGAACACCCGTGTGTGGATTCGACACTCAAGGGGTTAAGAAAACATACAATAATTGTATTCTACAGAATCCATATTATTAAGTTTCCGACATCACACACATGTTTAGATATTTTTATCGTTACGAACACACTTAAATTAACTATTTAATTTGAATTAGCGGAGCTTATTAAAAACAAATAACAAGTAAAAGTAAATATTTTTCTTACACATTGTTTTGCCAAGATAGGTGGAAACTTTGCAGCATAATTGAAATCTATTACGCAGATTTACTTTGGAACATTATTCTGAAAGGGGCCTTTCATATTATTTATATATACAGTTCCGAGCAATAGGAAGTCCTATTGCTATATAGGGTTATATAGGGTTATTTGTAATCAATTAACAACCTCTTATGGACAACTTCTGTTCACCATGACAAACAACGATTGTTCTGAGATTTTAAATTTTAGCATCATCTTTATCATAAAAAAATCCTATTGAAACTCGACAAAAATTGCCATAAGCATGACGCTTTAGATTTGATGTGCCATCATTTTCACACAACAAATTACCTAAATACATATGAACGTAACAGCGCGCTTTCCCGATAGCGTTACACTAACGTCAATATCTTCATGTTGAGCCCTCTGTTCGGTTTTTCGCGAAATTTTGAACGTCAAGTTATTAACTAGGTACCAAAAACCCTGTATAAGAGATAAAATTTGATAGGAGATCGAAACTATAAACTTACTTGATACTCGGTTCAGGTGAACCTCCCGAGCTAGAGCACGACAAATTGAGCTCGCGGCCTTCTTGTGACTGCGCTTGTGAGCCCGGCGTGAGCACGGGCGAGCGCGGGCTCGTGAGCACCGTGAGCGCATGCCCCTGCGCATGCAGCGTGCGCCCCGACCCGCCCGCCTTCACGCGGCACTCGAACCGCCCGTTGTCTCGCTCGTACGACACATTCGACACCAACAAGTCGAAGCGACCCTCAGTCGGTGCGTATGTGATTCTGTAACAAAAGAAACAATTAAATATAAAGTCAATTCGCACCATGGACTAGAAAAAAAAGGACTTCGCGCCACTGAACTTCGAAACTGAAGCATTGTAACCCCGCATTCGGGGGAGCGCTTTAACATCGCGCGTTGCTGAAGCACTGTAAATGCTTTTCAAAAAATGTTGTTTTAATCCAGAGCTTTATAAGTGCGCTCTGATAAAGCGCTCGTGAGAATGGCCGCTAACTATACATATGCCGGCCGGCCGCCTTACGCGAACGACGGCGTCAACTAAAAAAAATAAAAATAATGTTATCTGCTGTTGACAAATAGTGTAAAAATAAATTTACCTTTACCAATAAACTACATTTCACAGGTAATCCGTTAGTTTTAATATTTTTCAAGTCACGCACACATAGTTAGGTAGCGTGCTTCACTTTTGACAAGAGCGACGAGGAGTCCCTCTTTTTTCCTAGTCAGTGAAAGTTACAAAACATATCCAAGGATTTAGAAAACTTAAAGACTTCCCAACAGTTCTCTCACGTAGAGCTCCTGAAATCGGTATTCTCATAAAACGTTTAACCCACGAAGGCGCCCTTAAAATCGTTTTCAAAATGCTTGTAAGCTGTGTGTAAACATGAAAGTTTCATGTTTTACTGTTCAGTTTAAGTCGCGCACCTTTAAAACTATTTTTGGAGAGCAAATCTCTTTTAAGCCCAGCTTGTGATGTTTCACGTTTGAAAGGATGCTAATCATATGGGTCTAAAGTAAAGAAATGACACAAAGGAATTTGACGTAATTCCCTCTTAGCGGTGACACGGTCCGGGATGTATTGTATACCTCAATATTATTACTTAAAGGAGTTTCCTGTTTGTTGTGTGATATACAAAATAATGGCATTGACAACTATATTCCATTTACCTAATTAGTAAGTATTACGAACGATAATGTTGTTTTTGTTGTGGGCAAATAATATGTACAAAAGGAGATATTTATATTATCATTTTTCATTTCATTCATTTTTTTTTAAAAACGTAGCCCCACAATAGGATTTATTCCTGTGTCGTGGGTGCGTTTTACAAACATGAAAATTCACAAACAAATACCCAGACCGGAACAAATAATTGTGGCTCACACAAAGATTTGTCTTAAGTTATATCTTTATCCAGGCTTAAATTTTAGTCTAAAAATGATACATCGTGATTTCTAATAAGATTTACTTCATTTGCTTTACATTTGTTTCATTTACTTGCAGATACAATGTAATTCGAATACTCGGAGACCCAATAACCCTTACAACGTACAGAGAATAGTATGATGTAGTTACGAAACAAATTAGGAACAACTGTGAGTAGATTGCATCTTCAGTCTTCACCTACCCCGTAAATAGTACGAAGTAACCGCCGCTACACAACTAGTAGAGTCAAACTTTACAAAAATTTAACTTTACCAAAATAGCAGAGAGACTTACGGTATAAGCAAATTCGATTTTTCCTTCTACTGCTCTAAGCTAAGCTCTCCCCATTCCCTCTCTCCCTCTCTATTCATCTCATATTTTTGTAGAATAAGTGCTCATAAAGTTATGGTCCATGGCATCGGAAGTAACTTCATCAATAAGAAATAAAGTGGGTAATCCATAAAAAGATGGTTCTCCGATTTTCATAATTGCTTTTCTTTAAAACTCGAGATAAAATATTGCGGAAAAAACGTGATGGTATCACTTAGTTATAAAGTATACTTACCTACATACACCTCCTGTAACCATTTAAACAAACTGATCTCTCGGGTTCTTCCTGCATGAACCTATGACTGACCTAATTATTCCTATATGACGGAGGGCTTACTTCGGTCGGTTGAGAGCTTGGGTCGCTCTGCCTATTGGAATGCGTAGTCGCGAGTTCGATTCAACAAATCAAATCTTTGTGTGACCCATAAATATTTGTTTTGGTCTGGGTGTTTGCGCATGTGAATTTCATATTTGTAAACGCACCGACGACACAGGAATAATTCCTAGTGCGGGGCTACGTTATTTTTAAATAACGCAATTTTAATTTCTTAAAATACCTATAACCTAAATTATTTTATTAAAATACCTTTATATCCTTGATGGTAGATGATATTTTAAAACAAAGCGCCGTGTTTCTTTTCTTTGAAAGAAAACAAAATTAATGATGTAACACGACACTAATTAGTACAACAGTTAATTTTTAACAATTTTTTTTTGTTTAAACAGTGCGGCTGTTCGGCCCATAACTTGCTATGAAGATATTTTGTTTATCATTTGTAACAATGTGTAATAAGGCAAAAATATGATACTGTACAAAAGTATATTTAAACAACTTCTTCGTTCACACCTTAAATTAATAAAATAATATTAACCCTGTTAAGAAGCCGCGTGGTTCCCGGCTTAGAATAGGATCAACCCATCTCATCCCATCGGGTGTCGTACAAGGCGACTAAGGGAAAACTAGGGAATGGGCAGCAGCGTTCCCTTAACACTTCGACGACCAATAACTGCGCTCGCCAACCCGCCTGCCAAGCGTGGCGAGTATGGCAAACACCCCTAATTATGGAAGAAAGTAAGAAAACCAGACCCCTAATCCCCGGCGGTCTTGTTCGTCCTGGCCACGGTAGCAGCCATGGTAACGACAGGACAAGGGGTGCGAAGAATCTCCGGCAGAGATTCGGCTACCACCAAAACCGAAAATTGGCCCTGGTGACATACAACGCACGCACATTGAGGACAGATGAGAAGCTAGTTGAGCTGGAAGAAGAGTTAAACAAGTTGCGGTGGAGTATTGTTGGTTTATCGGAGGTCCGAAGAGAGGGCGAGGACACGATAACCTTAAAATCCGGCAACTTGTTTTACTACCGGGAGGGCGAACAGCAGTCCCAAGGTGGTGTCGGATTTATCGTCCACAAGTCACTCATAAACAACGTTGTGTCCATCACTAGTGTGTCGAGCAGGGTAGCGTACCTAATACTCAGAATATCCAAAAGATATTCGCTGAAGGTCATACATGTCTACGCACCAACCTCGGCATACTCAGATGATGAGGTCGAAGTTATGTATGAGGACATTAGTAGAGCCATACATACTTCCAAAGCACACTTTACAGTAGTTATGGGTGACTTCAATGCGCGACTGGGCAAACGGGGCGATGATGAGTTGAGAGTGGGGCAATTTGGATATGGGCAGCGCAACCCCAGGGTTCAGAGGCTGGCCGAATTTCTGGAGAAGGAGGGACTCTTTATGATGAACTCTTTCTTCCAGAAGCCGTCTCGTAGGAAATGGACCTGGATGAGCCCTGATGGTTTCACAAAAAATGAGATAGACTTCATCATGAGCACCAAGCGACAAATATTTAATGATGTCTCCGTGATTCACAGGGTAAAAACCGGCAGTGATCACCGAATGGTCAGAGCCACATTAAATATTAATGTCAAAATGGAAAGATCGCGTCTGATGAAGTCTACGCTCCGACCTTCTAATGCACATATCCAAAACCCCGAGAACTTTCAACTCGAATTGTCAAACCGCTTCGAATTGCTAGACAGCAGCGCATCAGTGGACGAAATCAACAATAGGTTGGTAGACTGTCCATACGGTCGGGTCCAAGCATTCTAAGCCCCACCGTAAAAATAGGCCTCAAAAGCTATCTGACTACACCCAAAACCTTATGGCTGAGCGACGTACCATGAGACTCCAAACCTCCGATGATGCTAAGGCAGCTCAATGGACAGATATTGAAGTCCTTGCGACACGATTTACGGTACTTCAATACAAGACGTATTGAGGAGACCATAGAGCAGAACAAGGGCTCCAAAGTTTTTGCAAGAGACGCGTCTATTGGGCAAAGCCAGTTGACGAAGCTGAAGACGGAGGACGGAAACGTAACGTCGAATAGGTCAGAGGTACTCAGGGAGATAGAGAGGTTCTATGGGCAGTTGTATACCTCAGTAGCTGAACCTGTTGTTGACTTGGTAAAAGACCCAAGAGCCAAGCTAACCCGATACTACACTGAAGATATCCCGGACATCAGCCTGTGCGAGATTAGGATGGCTCTCAAACAACTTAAAAACAACAAAGCGCCGGGTGAAGACGGAATTACCGCAGAGCTTCTGAAAGCGGGTGGATCGCCGGTACTTAAACTCCTTCAGAGGCTGTTTAATTCCGTCTTGCTCGAAGGAAAAACGCCGGAAGCATGGAACAGGGGTGTGGTGGTACTCTTTTTCAAGAAAGGTGATAACACTTTATTAAAGAACTATAGGCCCATCACACTGCTGAGCCATGTTTACAAGTTGTTTTCGAGAGTCATCACGAATCGTCTCGAACGCAGGCTTGATGATTTCCAGCCTCCCGAACAAGCCGGTTTCCGGAAAGGCTTAAGTACCATTGACCCCATACATACGCTGCGGTCTCTTACTATAGGTCTCATAAAAAAGCTCAGAGTTGCTCAGCGAGCTATGAAGAGAGCTATGCTCGGCGTTTCTCTACGTGATCGAATCAGGAATGAGGAGATTCGTAGAAGAACCAAGGTCACCGACATAGCCCTTAAGATTAGCAAGCTGAAGTGGCAATGGGCGGGCCACATAGCGCGAAGATCGGACGGGCGTTGGGGCAGAATGATTCTAGAGTGGAGACCACGTATTGGCAAGCGCAGCGTGGGACGACCGCCTGCCAGATGGACCGACGATCTTGTGAAAATGGCAGGAAGTCGTTGGATGCAGGTAGCCTCGGACCGGTTACGCTGGAAAGCGATTGGGGAGGCCTATGTTCAGCAGTGGACAAGTATAGGCTGAGATGATGATGATGATGTTAAGAAACTGTCCCATCGTTGGGCATCTCTATCCTCATGTCCCGCCTCGCCTCAAACTGAGAGGGTTTAGGCCATAGTCCACCACGCTGGCCCAGTGCGGGTTGGCGAACTTCACACACCTTTCGGAAACTCTTAGGCATGCAGGTTTCCTCACGATGTTTTCGTTCACCGTTAAAGCAAGTGATAATTAAATTTTAATACGTGCGTGCCTGTGTTTGAACACGAGACCTCTGACTTTGCAGTCCAACGGTCTAACCACTAGACTATCACTGCTAAATTAAATTAAAATCCTTCCTTTTTATAAATTTTATACAAATTTAATACATAGTTGAAATATTACAAAAGAAGTGGTAACTTTAATGCCCTATACTATATTATGAACCTTACTTTCATAAACATCTTTATAAGAAAAAATCGAAGAAGGCTTAACTTGAAGAAGAACTGAAAACTGTAGCAAGCACTCCGCCTGTACTTAGCTACCTTTTAGCTACTTTTTACCATACAACTAAAACAAGCATTTCCTTTCAAGGTTCCTGATTTCTTAATTTTTATCATTGCAAGCTAGGTCAGTAGGTCATCCGTACATTTCGCCCCCGGGGTTCAACTCCGAACATTCGTCAACTCGTAGGACTCTTGTCACTGCACTCGTAAAAGTAAGACGTTCGGATGTTTAATCTATCTTCTTCGCATTAGACGATTTCGCGGCTCGTTCAACATACATACTCATGCATGAAATTACGTAGCTACGTTTTTTTGTATTTATTTCACATACCAGATCGTTTTCTCACGTCTACGGCTCACCTCATACCCACCGACGCCGTAAGGCCGATCCCGATCCGGTACAAAACGAAATTGAAGTTACCTTTAGGATAAGACCTCCGAAATATCCTGCCTCCGCCCATGACACATTCCGGGGTGATAAAATATATTAACTTGTTGGATAAATGTCGTCCTCCTTTAATTTACTTATATTGGTAAGTTAAGAGTATTATTCCTAACCCATCGCGTGCTTAGCATGCAAACTCCTTGTATTTTCCATGAATATTAATTATTTTTATAAGGGTTAGCAGATGTCCGATATACACCCCGAGAGATTGGTTGTTATTTGAATATCTTGTCAGGGTAAAGAAATAAAAAATAATAAGGGATTTTTCGGACCACGCAACGTTCAGCTTACGTAAGTCATAACACAAAAAGCTTCTAGCGGGATGGATTAGGATTTTCGTCTTGAAGCGATCTCGGGATATCGGTTGGATGAAAATTGAAAAGCTTTCTTAACAATTGTATGGTAAAGTACTTCTTCTGTACACGAGAACCTGTATAAAGAGTTCATCTAAAACTAGAATGCTTGTAGATATATTCTAGTGTTTGTCATAAAGAAATGTAATTTCGTTTCGACCTGAACGCTAACAACAGTAGAAATTTCATTTTCTTGAAGATCGTAGCATTTCTTGAAGATCGCAATGTTAGAGAGTTCTACAACAACACCGGAGATCCTGCAGCAATACGCGGACGTAATTTATAAGGGGTATGCAATCTGAACTATCCGCTACAAAGGGGTTGTATAAAAGACCTAAATTACGAGTTACTTAAGAATTATGTAGGTAAGTAATGTTATGTCCACGAATTTGCAGACCGCTAGTGAAATTGCTCATAAATCTTTCGTGTTGACTGGGGACTTGACTTAAGCAGGTATAAGACTGAAGTAAATTACTAAGTTCACAGAATATGGCTGCTTAGAATAGCTGCTGCTAGAATATGTAGGCTGACGCTAATTAATAAAATAATAAATCAGTCAGTACTGTCTCACTGCTGAGGCCTTCTCTCACAATTCTAGGTGAGAGACATTACGCAAACTCACTGCTGATTGCCCCTGTTGTTGGAACTTATCAAGCCCTATAAGGTATCCCACTCGACTTACCCACTACCACATTAAGCCCTCATTCGCGCGAGCGCGTTATCAATGCGCGTTTTTGAAGCGCTGTAATCGTTTTTAACAAAATGTACTTATAGCTATTTGTTTTATTCCAGCGCTATATTAACGCGCTTTGGGAGTGCGAATGAGGAGTAAGTGATATCCGGGTCCAACGGATTAACGTGCCTTTTTGAGCACAGAGAAGCTTGAAAATGGAATTCCAAACGGTAACCCATCCCAGACTGTCTAACATTAACGCTGATTTACCGTGGCGATCGCTAAGAAACAGCAGAATAGCGCTTCGAACACACAAATTATGATAGGTACCCAGTATAATTTTATAATTTTTAACTGAATATACCTAACCTTATTTGTTAGAAACAGCTTTAGTCGGATATAGGTAGAGAAACTTACTGGTAATTAGTCTCCAGGGGTATGTTTCCGATGGCGACGTTGTCGTGTCCGCTGGCAGTACTCCTGACCCAGTAGTACGTGAGGGACTCTCCGGCGAGGGGCTCCAGGGCGAACCGACACTGCATCGTGACGTTGTCACCCTCCCTTGCGTCGTGTTGCTCGTCGTCGCCGCGCACCATGCACCATACTGCAGGAGAAAATACGTATATTGTAGAAACTACGTACAGATAGACAGACTATTACTATGTCTTAAATTCAGTGTACTTGCAGAGGAGTGGGCAGAATACAGTATCAAGAGGTCAGAGTACAGTACAATATGAAATACATCTTTGTTCTTAAGAAAAAGGCTATTCCTGCAATTTACAATTAAGCCTCGACAGCTTCACGTAGAGAAAAAAATCAAAGAAATAAGTTAAAAAGACTATCAGTAACATTGAAAAATATTGCAACATTTATCACGTTAAAACACTGAACAACGATGATCTTATTGTATATTGTACCCGTTTCTACAGAATTAGGTTTTTTTTGTCGTGGGGCAATATATACGCTTCTTCAACAAATTATTCATAGATATTCGGAAAATACCCATTAATACGTTCAAAAAAGCCAGTTACACTAGACTGTGTAATAAAGGGTATCACATGGATTATCTTGACTTGTCTGGGCAGCAATTCCAAAATACAAGTTGTATAACACAATTTGTAAAACTCGGCAGACCGTTTGTAAGTGCTCTATAGCCTATACAAATAAAGATTTTTTGTCTTTGACTTGGAACAGACCACAGGTGAGAGCAAAGGCCTAAGGGCAGACATCGTGGTGGCCGGTTAATTCTGGAATTGCCAACAGAGGACTGGACGGAATGGCGTGATAGTGGCAAGACCTATACTCAACAGTGAGTAGATACCGGCTGATTGATAATGATGATGACAGGGGAGAGCGAGTGCGAGAATGTAAACCAACCTGAACGAGAATGTAAAGTAAACATGAAAATAACCAAATTTAGGTACCCATGCCGCTCTGTTTCATATCCACTACCCGGCACACTACCGCGCAAAGGCTACATGTAAATCAAGTGTAAAGATAAAACGTAACGAACTGCATTATCAGGCTGATCCGTTGTGGACCAAACGTGATGCCATGTAGGTAGTTTACTTACAAAGAATATAAAGCAAAAACAAATAATAGGTAGGTCATAAAAAATTACAATCCAATTTACGTCTAGGACAATCACGACTAATTAAAACCGACACGTGGGCACTTACGAGAAGAATTATCAACGTCGAGGCGGAATTATGTTGTGATTTTATCGAATTGTTTATAAATACAAAATAACATGAGTTCCAAAATTCCCGGGAAAATTATTATTGTCATGTTGCTTATATAACCTTTCGGTTTTATATCACCCGTGCGTTACGTATGACTGCTCTCTTTCAATTTATTCTCACATGAACATGT
This sequence comes from Phalera bucephala, assembly GCA_905147815.2. Taxonomy (NCBI): domain Eukaryota; kingdom Metazoa; phylum Arthropoda; class Insecta; order Lepidoptera; family Notodontidae; genus Phalera; species Phalera bucephala. The sequence continues at coordinate 24,353,703 of LR990613.1, read as the reverse complement.
AACTAACTATTCTCACATGTAAACGTATATTGGGGTTTTTAAATAATATTTCAGTAAATTACGCCGAGTGTAATGACTTATTTAATTAAGCTAGTTATGAGTATAACAATGAGCATAACAACTTCTATGAAGCCCACGTACGACTTTCATTAACATTGAAATAATAATCTTGAGCACATTAGTCGGTACTCTATATTGGTTCGAGTCACGTTTAACTGCAACAATAACGAAGAATAACTTAACTACAACCAACTTCTCCGTATAACATGTGAAAGGAATAACAATAACTTTCTTCTTTGGTTTTAGTTTAGGTTTAGTAATTAATAGTAGCACCCTAGCTTTTGCCCGTGAACCGCGAGATTGGTTTGAACTTCTTTTGTAATTTGGCTAAATAATTAGGTAATGTAATTAGGTACGTAATAAAAACCTTGTGATAGTATTGTATGCTATGAAACCATCACGGCCTAAATTTTAATATATTCAAGCAACGAGCAACAATCATACAAAGGCGGACTTAATGCCTCAGGCATTAAGTCCGCCTTTGTACATACATATGTGCATAAAGAATAAATAAATAAATAAAACAAAACACCGTCTCGCCTATATTCCTTAGAGGGGGTGGCAGATGTGTACTGAGTACACCCACGTTTCGCCGACGATGTTAGGTCCCATGTAATAGGAGGCGAGCCTATTGCCATATACCGGGCACAATTCTAGACTCCGGACTCATACGGAGAATTTTTCGTTAGAAAAACTACATTTCTCCGACCTAGGATTTGAACCCAGGACCTCGTGATCACAAAGCGATGTGCTTTGCCACCAGACCAACGAGGCAGTATAAATAAATAAACAAATCTATATAAATAAAAATTATCTTAGTTATAAGCCCCATGTAATGCATAAGCATTTCAGAAATGAATTGTAGCAGAAACAAAATTAATATACAGTATCTCAACTTGATAATAATGATTAAGAGGAAGTTTGTCAGAAATAAGCTTGCAATATCTTGACTTTACGTCTATCTATCTATATCAGCACGCTAGATCCCTTGTAGGGCAGGCAGAGAGTACAGAGTTCCAACAAGTATTTTCCTTACATACCTCTCTGGCTTCCTCCACTCTCATAGTTCGTCTCATACACGCTCGCCGGTTACGGAGACTCTTGACTTGTCCTTCAGATAAGACTCGGTCTATTGCCTTAACGTAAGAATAACAAATTAATTTAAGGGATTAAAAATAAGCCTGAAATCCCTGGTTGGTAACAAGTTTCGTTTACTTGCGTGCCTATATCCACGTAAGAGACAGTGCTCCCGGGATCGAGCTGTAACGTTTTGATGTATTGTTCGGGCAGATCGATTACGACGCTACCAATCTCTCGAATTCGACCCCGAATTCAACATCGAAAGTTAAACAAAAAAATAAACTTTTGCTAGCTAAAAACATGACAAAAATTCTGCTCCAATATTTTTTACTTTATGTTACCTGACAACGCTATATGCCTGCTGATATATGGGTACTATACGGCGTTTTATAAAACGTTGCGCCAGACTGGGAATTATTTCTCGTGTCGGGTCTGCTTTTATAAATATGATTTTCGGATGCACAAATATCTGGCGAAGGTCGAAAGTAAAATCTGGATACGTACAGCACAGCGGGTCGTCGTAGCGAGGTCCTACAGTGGACGTCTTTTAGCTGATGATAATGATGAAATACTAGTGTTGTAAAAATGAGCGCTGAAGTCGATCGTTTAGCGCTGAGTCGACGCTTTCGAGCGTTGAGACACGTAGAAAACGCGCGCGTTTTAAGCGCCGACTCGTTTTTACAACACTATGAAATACCGAGCTACATCCAAGTTGTGTGGATCTCACAAAGAATTTCCCTTGCGGGGATCGAAACCACGGCTACTTGATCCAGTGAGCAGCACTCTACACTCTTATTTTTTTCAAAGACTTAGCCCCACACTCAGATATATTCCTGTGTCGTGGGTGCCTTTACTAACATCAAAATTCACATACACAAATACCGAGACCGAAACAAATAGTTGTGGGTCACATAAAGATTTGTCCCGTGCGCGAATCGAACCCGCGACTATTCGACCCAGTGGGCGGAGCGGCTTAAGCTCTTAATCACTGGGCTAAATCGTTCGCCAAACTCGGATTATACTTACTAACTAGACTAACCGTCGTCACTTTGCTACACAAAGACCTACTCTCAATGTCCCAACAAATCGTGATCATAAGCCAAATGGGACCACACATTATCCGCAAATGTGTCACAATTTGGTAATTATTATTCGAAGTATCTTTTAGCGAGTAGTATTAACAAAAGATCATTAAAATACATAGGCTATTTCTCATCTATGCAAATATCCGTACTAAATGTGTCGTCCAGGTTTCGCCATAATTCTTCACAACTCTACAATGGTGGGTGTGTCATCTGTAGCTGACTTCGTTGAAAACGTATTCTCAAAATTACGTTCCAATCGTAGTCTGAATGGGCTAAATGTTAAAGGTGGAATTGCATTGCCCATTTGTCACTGGCTTTAAGGAAAATGATACGTGATTTTGTATTCAGCCTAACAAATGTGAAACATTTCTTCAAAATGCTTGTGAGTGAACGTCCTCGAAATAGCATTTCGAAAATCACAATCACGTCAAATTTTATTCTCACATTGGTTTCTCTTTTTCTTTAGCAACAACTGGATTGATGCTATCTCTGTCATTCGCGTTTCAAGATACCGGAAAGCTTTCTCGTTCACACGTCTCACGTCTAAACGGTTATTGGTAGGGTTGCAAAATTATAGTTACAACATTTTTGTCGGTGGTTCCAACAAAACTAATATTATAATGCTGCTTACAAAACATTTAATGAGTACATTATTCGTTTATTACACATAATTATGAATGATTAAAATGGATTGATGGTTTATATAATTTGAGAACGAATTTACAAAGATAAGCTGTGACGACAACATTTAACTAAATATTACTCAGAAGATTATAACAGGGTTCTAATAAAACACAGCACAGTGACAACCTTATCATGACACCCATTCGTAGAGGCAGCAACGGCACAGGCGCGGGCGCAGCGGCGGTCAATGACACGAGGTCGCGTGCTCCGCTGCCTGGCGCTACTGAACAACGGCGCCGAGCCACCGGCTACTCGGCCGACACACGACGTACTCACATTATCACCTTGATTTTAACCCTAACATTAAGCTACAATTAACATAACTCTAAACAGCAAACAAACCATTAAAATGTTTTTCCACCCAGTTTGTCGTTTGTAAACTGAAATCTACAGCTTTTGTACAAATTTTGAAAAATCGAATACTGGCATCCCGCGAACAGTTCGTAACTGAGGGCGCTTTTATGCGCTATTTTTGTTTTGTTAGCAATGCTCTATCGAGACAAATCTAGAAAATACTATTTAAAAATATTTTGGGATCTACTACACAGCAAGTATCAACCGAGCATAAGGGTTAAAGATCTCTGAACAAAAAACTATATTTTAGAATTCTGTTTGTCTGATTGTTCGGGCATAATGCAAAAATCACTAAACCGGTTCTGACGGGACCTTCATATTTGGATAGCATACAGTCTGGCTTAAATAATGCAATCTGTTTGATCAAAATCCGTTGGGTACACCTTGAGCTCTCTGCAGTATGCGGACGAATACAAGAGACATGTCAAACTATTTGGTTTGGATCCAACAAATGTCAGTTTTTAAGTTCGATCATGTCCACGCAGGTGGAGCTACGGGCAAAGTCTAGTATACCCTATATATTATATACAAGCTGTAACATAATAAACGCAAGACCTGAAAGTAGTTTGTTCTAAATCGGTAACTGATTCGATTCCAACAATTTTTAATGTATTTTACATTTTTTTAAATTTGCAATAAATGCATTTACTCCTTCAGTGCGCTATAAAAAATTCAATTTATTCTTGATTCATAGCAAGAAGATTCCAAACACATTCCTAAACGTATTTCTCAAAACGCACACATCATCATCATCATCATCAGCCTATAGCAGTCCACTGCTGGACATAGGCCTCTCCAAGTGCACGCCACTGGGTACGATCCTCGGCTACTCGCATCCAGTTTCTGCCAGCCGCCCTACGAAGGTCATCGCTCCACCTAGCCTGAGGGCGTCCTGCATTACGTTTGCCAGTCCGCGGTCTCCACTCAAGAACTCGTTTGTCCCAGCGGTTATCGGTTGTTCGGCTAATGTGACCGGCCCATTGCCACTTCAGCTTACTAATCCGGTGGGCTATGTCGATAACTTTGGTTCTCTGTCGAATGACTTCGTTCCGGATTCTATCCTTCAGAGAAACTCCGAGCATAGCCCTTTCCAAGCTCGCTGAGTGACTTTAAATTTATGAACCATTCCAACCGTGAGTGTCCACGTCTCGGCTCCATATGTCATAACGGGCAGGACGCACTGATTAAAGACTTTTGTCTTTAGGCTTTGTGGAATGGGCGATGTAAATACTCGACGTAATTTCCCAAATGCCGCCCAGCCCAGCCGTATTCTTCTGTTGACCTCTTTCTCGAAGTTGTTTTTCCCCAACTGCAGAGTTTGCCCTAGGTAAACATATTCTTGAACAACCTCGAGAATAGCGCCATGTATTGCAACAGGTTCCGGTACTACATGTCGGTTAAACATTACCTTGGTCTTGTCCAAGTTCATGCGGAGACCTATTTGTTTGGAAGAATCGGCTAGGCTGGTCAGCATCTGTTGTAAATCCTGCAACGTTTCGGCCATAATGACGATGTCGTCTGCAAATCGCAAGTGTGAGATATGACTGCCATTTATGTTTATGCCATGACCTTCCCAGTCCAGCGTCTTAAACATATCCTCCAATGCATTTGTGAACAATTTGGGGGAGATAACGTCCCCTTGTCTCACTCCTCGATGCATTGAGATAGGGTTGGTCTGCTGGTTTTGTAACTGGATGGTCATGGTCGCGGCGTTATAGAGACTTCTTAACACTTGGATGTATCGCCAGTCGACTTGGCATCGTTGCAAGGATATCAGAACTGACCAGGTCTCGATCGAGTCAAAGGCCTTCTCATAGTCCACGAATGCTAAGCACAGGGGCCGATTATACTCTTCGGTCTTCTGTATAATCTGCCGTATAGTGTGGATGTGGTCTATGGTTCCATACCCTCTTCGAAACCCGGCCTGTTCCGGGGGTTGAAATTCGTCGAGCCTTCGCGCAAGACGATTCGTGATAACTCTTGAAAACAGCTTATAAATGTGGCTCAGGAGCGAAATAGGGCGGTAGTTCTTCAGTTGGGTCTTATCACCCTTTTTGGAAAACAATACGACCACGCTCCTACCCCAAGCCTCTGGAGTTCTCCCATTAAAGAGGACAGAGTTAAAGATATTTTGGAGCTCCTTTAGCACGGATTTACCTCCTGCTTTTAATAGTTCAGTTGTAACTCCATCCTCTCCAGGGGCTTTTCCATTCCTTAGCTGCTCAAGAGCCATCACGATTTCGTCTAGGCTGATTTCGGGCAGGTCTTCCGTAAAGTTGCGGCTTAATGTAGCTCTAGGATCCTCGTTTCCGGGATCAGGACGAGATGTATGCGAGGCGTATAGTCGGCTGTAGAAGTCTTCTACTTCCAAAAGAATCTCCGGCTTAGAAGTGATGACGTCCCCACTGGCTTTGGACAACTTCGTCAGATGGCTCCTCCCCAAAGACTGAACGAAAACTTTCGACCTCCGATTTTGCTCGATTGCTTTTTCAATAGCGCGTGTATTAGCGCATCGGAAGTCATGTCGTACCGGTTTGTTAATTCGTTTGTTGAGTGCCCGTTGCTCTAACGAAGTGTTGGGTGGGTTTACACGTCGTTCCTTCATAAGCTGCAGTGTCTCCTCCGAAAGCTTCGTTTTCTTACTTATACGTCGCGTTTTCCAAAATCTCGTACCTTCCTCCCTGATGATTTTAACTACATTTGTGAGGGCCTGGTCTAAAATGCACACATACACGTACAAGTTTCATTGTTAATTGGGGTATAAAAGTGCTTTAAAAAGGGTAAAAACCTTTAAATTTGAAAATTTGGATTTCGTTTTGACTTTATGAAGCAATTCTCTAATCGGGGTGTCTGAGGACTTGCGTTTATTATGTTACACCTTGTATGTAAGTGCTAAAGTAGATATACTTATGTTATATAGTATACTAGCTGTACCCGCAACTTGGTTCGCATTATTTTCAAGCGTGTATTTCACACCCTTAAGCTGATTTTTTGAGACAATAGTAGCCTATTTCCTTCCCCTGGATAAAATCTATTTCCTTGCCGAATTTGATCAAAATATTCAGTGGTTAGGGCGTTAAAAAGTAACACACAAACAGATAGACAGTTACTTTTGAATTTATAATGTCAGTATGGAAGTATGGATAACATAAGTATACCTACCTCAGCACTTACAATTAAAAAAAAAGGCCAAGTTTCTCAACACGACTTTTTGATCAATAAAACGTGAAAAAATTATACTTGGTGTAAGCTGTCCACTTAAAAACATGTTTGTTTTACGTATTTTTCTTAATAAAGGTAATGTGTACGAAATGAAAAATTGTATATTATTTGCCACTTTATTTCGAGCAACAGGTTCTCGAATTTTGTCTTCATACGTAAATAAAATCGGCGGTTTGCGGAAGAAATTAACACTGACTCTACTGTTACAATGCAAATGTCTTGGATTCGAGACGGCAACAATTGCTCGAACCTACTTAGCGTTTTCTTTGATGACGAAGCTGTTATTACCCCCTTGTGGGTAAAGGAAACGGGAACAACTACGTTGTTCAGGAAACACAGAACATATTGTAGAATACAAATGCTTGTGATAAGATTCATAACATTTGAAGAAATTGGTGGGCAAAGCATGATTTCTAAGATCGTGTGTAATAGCAGACCACCATGACTAAATAGGACATGTTAATTAAACTTGGTTGCATCGTGCCGTGCGTGCATGCACATTTTTTTCTGGTGTGATGGTATAGAGGGGAGTAACTTGGTACTAAATAAAGTAAATATAAATAAAAAAATATATTCTTTCATATTTACACCGCAGCAGTAAAATAACATTAGAGGTTTGGTCAAATAGCCGACGGAGCGCGACGAAAGCGCTCGGCTAGTTCGGTTGTGACGTTTGCCGTCGCACCGAGCGGGGCTGCGCTGTGTGGCGTCCCCTGTACATTTCAGTACATTACAACTCCCCAAGCCGCGCTAACGTCGCGCTCCCGTCGCACTGCGTCGGCTATGTGGCGAAACCTTTGAGTTTCGAACACATTCCCTCGTCATAATTTTTACCGAGCCGCCCCAAAAGTGGGGTTTTTGGAGTATAAGTATGTCTATTTCTTTGGCACTTTCTGTAACCTAAAGGGCTTGATGGATTTTAACATACGAGCTTTCTTTCTTATCGTTTTAATTAAATGACATCTGCTAATCAAAAAGGAGAGGTGACATATTTGTTTATTAAAACGATTCGAACGGGTCTCAAATGATACTCTAGGAATTCAGTTGCATTTCCAAATATATTTTACAATAATTTTGTGCTAGTATTTTGATCGAAATCGGTAAGAGTAATGATTTAGCTACAAATAATGGTATAAATAAAAATAAGTAGAAAAAATCCATTGTTGGAGACGGCGCGACGGGCTAACGAACCGTCATTAATTAGCGCAATCTCCACATTACATATTGTGTTTACTGAACAAGAACAAGCGAGCACTCAGCAAAAAGTCAAGTGTGATCTAACCTAACCTGCTATTAATGCTTTTTTTTAAAGAGTAACTAAAATACCTTTTAATCTAGACACCTGAGTTGATAAGCAAGTTGGCCCATCCATAAATGAATTAGCTTTAGATATTAATATCTCAGAACGGGGACTTTGATTCGATATAGTTAATCAGAATGCTAAAGATATGTGAAAAGCTATGTCTGTATTTCACATGGTTACTATTTAATTACTTCTTAGTATGTTAATATATAAAGAATATAAACAAATTCATTAGGAATATACTAATTACATGTGCCGCAAAATTGGTTACAGTCATATTAAAGACTCACAAGTCACTTACGTCAGAACTACCGCCACCGAAACTACCGCCGCCTTTATAACTAACCTCTATTTAGAAAGAAAAACTGTTCACACTAATTTGTTTCACCTATAGTACACATTTGATATGCAGTAAATTGCGAAATAATTACGTAATATCATTCTGTCAGACAGAAAAAGTTCTATTTAATTGTTTAATTAATATTGATGGAAGAATATTTCATTTACAAGTTCTAATAACTGTTATAAATATTCGGTTTACTTATACAGCAATTACCTTGAAAGTACAGTTCAACTGCTACGCCTTGATTAATGAAAGAATTTCAATAAGACCAAATAAAATTTTACACTGATTACTATCATTAATATTATTACTGATTATTCTATTTCGGCGATGTATAAAATTACTTATTAATGTCGTCATAATTCGCGTTATAATTGGGATAATTATTTTAACTTGAATTAAGGTACTCGTTGGAGTTGTTTCTGGCGCCTTGAGGCTGGGGCCGGAGGCCGCCCCGCCGCCCTCCCTCTCACGCCCTTATTTTAATTTGTACGCACCTCCGCCGTTGACGTATGGTGGAAAAGCTAGGTAAGTGTTATAATTTTCCTCTTCGTCTGTTTATCATAAAACGAACCGTCAGTTTAAACAAGCTCAGAAAGGACACTGTCGAAAGTTGCTCCAGAACCAACAAACATTTGACCCATGCCATCATTATTTATCTATTTTTTTTAAATTATGGCAAATATCCGTTACTAACGGCCAATTTGCAACCTAAAACGAATATTTCAAACTATAGTAAGTACTTATATCGAAGTCAACGACATCCTTACTGAATGTCAACACACAATATAACCTCATATGTATAAATGGCTACTGAATTATAACCTCAAAATCCAATACTTTTTGTGCAATATTGCATTTGCCTCGCTTGTCCGTTTAATAATAAAGGCCTTAAAAGAATTTATGGGTGATTTGAAATCATACAAGTATTTTTATATTGCTGTTGGTTCTGGGGCAAATCATGTATGTCCTTTCCTTACAACACGACACTGCGAATTGCATTACCAATAATAAAAAAATATCACGAACATAAGTCACAATAATTGTAATCCCAAGCCCACACCGGTTGCTCCAACCGCCACACGAAACAGATCTATTTGATTGTCAATTTCTAATAATTGGCTCACGGATAAATAATAGGGAATATGCATGTTATTTAAATATGGCTTAAATATTTTTTCTAACATCTTTATTACCATAGAATTGTATGCCATACCTGTAACATTATTTTTGCCCTTAATCGCTTTTTAATTAGGAATTTCAACTAACAAAAACTTCAAAAAAATGTGAGGGAACAAAACGCAACGCTTTTGGTTAGTGATCGTGACGTCACATGTCGCTATTAGGTTGTCAAGACGTGCGTAGGTGCAGGGTTTTCTAAGCTTTCATGATTTTGTTTATGTTCTATGGTTTTCTTTACATAATTTAGCAAAATAATGTAATCCTTATAAATAACATTAATTATACAACAATGACTGAGAGTAATATTGTAAAAAATAAGTCTTTAAAATATAATGTTGAAGTTAGAGGAGTAAAAGGTGCAACTTAAAATATAAATTAACCTATTCTCTTTCACTACTAGGTAAAGATCTTCTCTTACAAATTTAGGTAAAAGAGATTGAAGGAGGTATGCTTGGGGTAACCTGCGAAGCCAGCACAGGTGGCAAGACTTTTCGTGCGACTGCCTTACATGTAAACAGAGCTGTCACTGTGCAAGATAATAAATACTTGAATATTTTTAAAAGCTGTGAATTCATCGTCTGTAAAAGTAGGGAGTTCAAAGTACACCTATCGTCGCTAAATGTGGGTTTACAAACTACACCTCTGCCACCGCCCCTTGGGAAAATGTATTTTTAAGACCTAACGTCATCGAAGAAATGTGGGCGGGCGTACAAAGCACACCTATCGCGGGTTAATGTGGGAAACAAAGTGCACCTTTGTAACCTCCGCTTAGGGAAATATAATTTTAAGGCTAACTTTGACGGCGAAATGTGAGCGCACAAAGTACACATATCGTAAGCGAAACATGGGTGGGCATGGTACTCCTGCCTCCGTCACTTGAGGAAACATATTTTTGCGACTGACATTGTCGGCAAAATGTGAATGTACAAAATAAAACTTCTGCCATACCCCGTTGATATATAAAAACGTGACGATGTTTGTTCAGATAATCACACTCAGCACTTAATGTAGTCTATACGCAGTGATTTCAGTGGAATACAGTACTTATACAACGGTTTCCTGATTTCTCTTCATGTTTTAATTATCTAAAAAACATTTATTTATTGATAAAACTTTTACAACATCACACGGCACACAAGTTGTCAACTTTATAGTGACTAATGACGTCACAGCAAGCGCGTTAAAATGACAGCGTTTAAATCGGCCGAATTAGATTGCAGAGGTCAATAATAATTTTAGCACAAACTAATGATATTTTTATAAGTAGTATATATTTTCTCCGTAATGTGCTAAGGGAAAAAATCGATTAAAAATATAAAAAGAAATATACATATACCCTATTCCCGTTATTTAAGATATCATTGCCATAAAAACTAACTACTGAATCGAAGTTAAATAGTTTTCAACCCTGCCTTCGACAAATATAGCAAAAAGAAGTTCCGCTATTCTACTCCCCGACCGCCACGAGGCAACGATACAATTATTTACTTTCTTAAAATCAATAACTATCATAGATGATAGTATTTCTGCGAAGTTTATGACGCTTCCTACGCATAGTTATTTCAGCGTAATACCCTCGCATAGAAGTATGTTTGCTTTTCCATCCCGAGAGGCGCAGATGAGAGTTCTGTCTATGAAAACAGCGTCGCGACGTCGTTGAAAAAATAGCGCGGGCAGTTGAGGCCTCCGGCTGATATCCTGTGGACGGGGTGTTTACTCCTTTGTGCAGAGCTGCTGTGGGGAGAACACGGAGGCATAAGCTGCGGGTTTATTAATTGCATATTTTTATCCTTGGGCAAACTGTAGTTCCATCAGCAGTCCTGTCTCGACGTTTTGATATTAAATAGGTACCTTAATACAGTTTAACATGCAACTTTAAACATATCCGACGGTTGTTACTGGGGCCGTCACAGGTGCGCATTAGTGTTGCCTGAAATCAGTCTTGGTCTTAAATTTTTGCTAGACCATGACTAAGACCAAGACCGACCCTACAAGACTAGTGCAGTACCAAGACTGATTCCACGAGACTCTTGCGTCGCTCATTGGTCCGGACAAAGATCTTTCCCACCACTCTTTATCGATTTCGGTTCAGAATCAGAATATTTTTATTCGTGTCAACCATTTTGTATTTATGCATCGTCAGAAAAGTAACAAACACTCTAGTTCCAAACTGAATCTCATGGTCACGCTAGGATCTGCCAGCAGCTTGGTACCACCAAGCTACATGCGGTTCCTAGTGCGACGACCCATCATATCACTTCGACCCATAACAGACATTTCGATCCATATCTTATAAGAATTGAGAGAGATCAAAGTAAGCCAATTATTTGATACAATAAGCAAAGTTGGTTCGTAGAAGTAGGTACCAATAATAAGTAATAAAATAATCACCAATGAGCTCGTTGTTTTGTTGCTAATTGCACCTTTTATAAAATCGGAATCAAAAATTATTATAACTTTTTGTAAGAACATATGTATAGATTGATAAGGAGCATTAGGTCAATGTAAAACTCTTGCGAGACTCTTGCTTAAGACCAAGACCAAAACTGAGTGTGCAATAAATACTAAGACCAAGACCAGGTGACTGTCGCGAGACCAAGACCAAGATCATGGTGAGTCTCGTCTTGGTCTTGTATTTGGGCACCGCTAGTGCGCATAAAACCCATGTCATCTACTCTGATGGGTGTTGAAAAAGACCTTGTCCTGTCGGAAACTTTATTTATCCAAATCTGCGACATTCTCTTTTATTTCAGATCCATTATGCAAATTTTTATCGCAGGTCTTTTTATGATAAGTATTTAATACTAGGCCGCCAAAACCGGCTCGTAAATTTAAAAATACATCGCCTTCCGTGTCGCTATAATTTCAGAGCCTTTTCCACGCTTTAAAAATGCATGAAGGATTCTAAGAACAACGTCTTTTCACTTTTCATTAGTTGGAGATTAGGGGCAAGAGAAGGCGTCGGTTGTTTAAAATTTTAATCTTATCGTACCCAATTCAGCTCTATGTCCCTCCGCTGAGCCTTACTTCAAGGTAAGAGAGATTTAGAGCATAGCCCATTAAACTGACTCAGCGCATGTTGGCATACTTTACGTCTTTAGAAAACTTGGTAATTCGTGTTGAGCATACATCTTTTCTTATACCTTTTTCTCAGCCGAGTATTAAATGATAGCGATAACATCTACCTGAATATTTCGATGGCGAGATCCAAATCCCGCTGTCCAGAAGCCCATTACCAAGCAATATAGGTGGCTGCTTATATTTCAATTTATGACTGCAACTAACTCGCGGTCGGGTCTCGAAAAGTAATAGAAAGAACAAGGTGTTGAAATCACGTAATACATTTAGAGCGAAAGTAATCACATTGCTGTATTGTATTAAGTGTATCAGGGTCGAGTCTGTGCGTCAGTACCTATAAAAAATATTTGAGTCCTTCTGTTCATTCGAATCCTTAAAGGAAATGACAGGAGTATGCATGTGCAAAATCTGCACGTCTACGTAACATCCAACTTGTTCGAAATGAGGCCATAAGGTTCCATTCGAAGAGAAAACTGAGGGGCGCCGTTATACCTACGTATATAATCTGGACATAAAACTGTACGGATTTTTATTGTTGTCATTCTTCATATCTTCCTGAATAGTTTATATCACCATTACATGTTAGTCTGTTCACGAGTTAGCTGCTAATGCTCGCTGGAAGTAAGATAATTAGAACTTGATTTTAAAGCCGTAGCCTAGCGTAGCATTTCACAAGTACAAATTAGGAAATGTTTATATTGAGAAAACCATTAAAATAGAATGTTTATTAGTTTTCAAATCAGTACAGGTCGTTCTTCGTTTCATAATATCTTTGGATCAACAAACACGTTGCACGTAAGAGTTTATTTAAATGGGAGCTACTTTTTCCAACATCTGCATCTCTGTACAAATAAACGCACGGTTTAATATTAGTTTTAAATATACAAAGTCATGCAATCATAAGAGGAACTGGGTCAACAAATATGTACATCTTGCGTTGTGTTCGTAGGTACGTTTTCAGTTTTGATTTATGAAAGGGCGTTCGTGAACTCGACGTTCTACGCATTCCTCATCAGGCAACGAAATACCTACCTGGATGCTTATACATTTATACTTACTTTACTATGTTAAAGCCTATCGATTTTTCTCCAAGGACATTATAACGCAATTGCGTGTAAGTATAATAAATAATTTATATAAACGTTTTGTCTATCGTGAAATTATACGATAATTTTCCGATGGACCAAACGTTTCCTTGTTATTTTCTCCCTCGAACAAACAACTCGAAAGGTTTTTACGATGAGCACAAATAGGGCAGCGATTATCATTTGTATCATCAATATATTATCATTATATTGAGAGGAATATTGTCTTGCCGTGTTTTCTTTGCCGACTTCTATTATTCTGATATTACATTAATGGACCAATAATATATCCGAAATGTTCGCTGAATATAACCATTATTGTAGTATGAATAACGAACTGAATAGGGTTCTTAATTAGTACGAAACATTTTCTTAATTAGTTCGATTCTATTCGTATTATAACTCTTACTGCAGTGTGACTGCAGCGAGCGTAATTATGAAAATAATTTATTTACACTCGCGTGGTTACGTAGCCATTATATTAATCGCTTTCGCCAAGTTTTTTTTTGTTGCCATGAAAACAGAAAAAAAAATCTTATAACAAAAAGTTTTACTTTTTACCGAAAACTTGTAACTCGATTGCAAAATTCATTCGATTGCTCGTCTTCGATCGATTAGTGTTCAAAGTGTATACTCCCAATAAAACCGCTTCCTGTAACCATAATCAATGACATCCATTCCAATAAAGGAGAGTTGGACAGCCCGTAATTATTTAAACTGCTTTGTACTTACAAGAAATTCGACTTTACTGTCTTATAAATAGAAATAGTCTTTTTAGATTGAATATATGAACTTTATTAGCCGCTCGGCCCACTGCGTCGAAGAGTCGCGTGTTCGATTCCCGCACGGGACACATCTTTTTGTGACCCACAATTGTTTGTTTCGGTCTGGGTGCTTGTGTAAGTGAATTTTCATGTTTGTTAACGCAACCTCGACACAGGAATAAATATTAGTGTGGGGCTAAGTTTAAAAAAAATTAACAAAGTCCATTATTTAAATTGAAGTTTTATATTTTACAGGTGACAGATCAGTAAATATATCGCTTACCAATAAAACATTTACGTAACTATTATATATAATTGATGATTTTATAGGAATTCTTTGATAGACGGACGATTTAGCGCAGTGGTTAAGAGCTTATGTCGCTCCGCCCACTGTGTCTAATAGTCGCGGGTTCGATTCCCGCACGGGACAAATCTTTGTGTGATCCACAGTTATTTGTTCCGGTCTGGGTATTTGTGTTCGTGGATTTTCATGTTTGTAAACGCACCCACGATACAGGAATTAATCCTAGTGTGGGGCTACGTTTTAAAAAAAAAGAAAGAAAGATAAAGAAGATATCTTAACATACTTATTGAACTTAATAACGACGATGACTTTTTAATAGCAACATTCATTATTCAAAAGGTATTCCAACTAAGACAGTCTTTTTCCACTATAGTATTTTTCACATAGTGACAGTTCTAATTGGCAAACGAAATTAATATTTAATTTAATGGTGGTGGCATTAAACCATAAGTATAGAAACGGGTCATGCCTCTTATTGCAATTGAATAAAGTATAATTTCGTTTGGCAATTAGAACTGTCACAACCCATCCTATGTGAAAAATAATACTATAAGACAGTATTTACTCATGAAAGGAAAATCTCGTATCGCACTATTAGTTGTATCAAGCAGTTATGCCACGGATGGTGAATGACGTTTCCCCAGAGTCACATGAAAGTTTAAAACAGCATGATAAATAAATAACACAAGAAAAAAATTAATAAATAAAATATAATAAGTCAACTAAATCGCAGGTCCATTTTAAACACTTAATGTCTTGTTCAATCTCAAGCAAGTAACTAAAACTTGATATCTAACAATCGAAATATGATGAAAACTTATCAAACAGCTCTCGACAGTGATTGAAATTTATTTAATAGAATGAAAGTAATTCATAAATAAATCAAAGAAGGTTGAGACGCCTTACGGATATAAAGAACCTTCAAACTTGGCGTTTGAATAAATTTTTCACTGCGCGTGAAACTTAAATTCTCAAGAATTCTCTGTCGTCTAGGTACTTATTAATTTTGTCTAGTTTCTACCATTGTTCAAAACTTCGCTTTCATCAATATTAAGATTAGTATCTACTACAATATAATTTAAATTAAAATTAGACCTAGGCTATCTTATCTGATGCATAAATCAAGAGTCAGTAAACGGCGAGCTTTTATGAGACGAACTAGAAGAGTCCACGAGAGGAGGAAGGTATGTAGGAGTAAAGAATCTGATGGAGCACTGTAGTCTTTACCTACCCAGCAATTCAACTCCCGTAAAGTAACCCAAGCGTATGCGTACGCCGGTCGACCGGTTTCGCATATAGGAATTGTATGTAAAGTAACACTAAATATAGTTAGTAAGTATTTATTTTGAATGTTACACTTTTTTACATTTTCTTTTAATATTTTTCTTATGTCTTAATTGTTTATAGAAGGTGTTAGATTAAGGGTGCAGGTGTCCGGTATGCATATAATAATTAAATAGTAGGTAATTGTAAATTGTTGTGTATTCCCTTGTCTGTGAATAAATTTATGATTATCTGCATTACATGAATGTTGCGTCTAAATTATTTTTTGGCTGAATATACCTCAATGATATAAATATTATAAAGAATTATAAAGACTATACGTATCTTTGTCGAATTGTAAAGATACTTAAAGATTGTTAAAAAATTTCAAGCGAGGATTTTAGGTACTACGTTTATTTAACATGTAGAGTTTACATGTAGAGTTTGCGGACTGCGACGTGAACGCATTTGAATCAACATTGGAGTTCACGAGGACGAGGCGGCTAGCCATGTTCCCGGGCTCAGTAACAAATGGTGCCCATTTGTGTAAAACTATTTTATTGATAATATAAATTGAAAAAAGGACATAGTCAACGATGGAATTTTTTCCCTATTCGACGGCAAAACGTGATCTATTTTCGCAACGACCTACCTATTGGTATCGTTTCGAATATAGACGTGTTTTTGTCGTTTCCTCTTACACATGACTGGGTATGCCTGTACAGCGTCACACAAGATATTTTATAAGCTGTATCAAGTTTTGTTTACGCCGATATATCAGCGAAGAAGCTTATCATAATCAATTTCTATCAGAATCACTATATAGAGCCTCGCATTAAACGGAATTAATCGAAAACGTTGATTAAAAATTTAGTTAACTAAGCTATAAAAGTCGAAATTATGGAATTATTTTGAAATCTGTTTTTATATTGTATTATTGGAGCAGAAAGTGTGTAGCAGAAAGTGCAGAATTGTGTAGTTTGTTATGCAAATTAATTACATTTATTTCGCTAACAGATCTTTTTTATAAAATAGGTATTTATTAATGTATTCATAGAGAGAGGTCAATCGACGAATCCAACTCGGCTGGGCAGCGTTCGGGAAACTGCGCAATATCTTCTCATCCAAAATACCTCAGTGCCTTAAGACTAAAGTTTTCAGTCAATGTGTGTTACCAGTGATGATATATGGATCAGAGATGTGGTCTCTTACAATAGGTCTCATAAAAAAGCTCAGAGTTGCTCAGCGAGCTGTGGAGAGAGCTATGCTCGGCGTTTCTCTACGCGATCGAATCAGGAATGAGGAGATTCGTAGAAGAACCAAGGTTACCGACATAGCCCTTAAGATTAGCAAGCTGAAGTGGCAATGGGCGGGCCACATAGCGCGTAGATCGGACGGGCGTTGGGGCAGAAAGATTCTAGAGTGGCGACCACGTATTGGCAAGCGCAGCGTGGGACGACCGCCTGCCAGATGGACCGACGATCTTGTGAAAATCGCAGGAAGTCGTTGGATGCAGGTGGCATCGGACCGGTTACGCTGGAAAGCGATTGGGGAGGCCTATGTTCAACAGTGGACAAGTATGGGCTGAGATGATGATGATGATGATGATTTATTAATGTAAATATTCTCTTAAATAATTTTTATCTGTATCATCATACCAGATCCCTTACATATTTTAATTTCAGTTATGTTATATACTGTTTTTTAACGAACAGATCGAAAATATACATGAAAATCAGAAGAATTGACCTTTCAAAATGAATTATCGTTAATACTTATTACACGGAAAATGTCGATGCCGCTTAAACCGTGTGTATAGGCAATGTGTTCGTAGGGATAATGGTTTCGAGAACCACAATCAAGTTTACATAGGCTTACACTATTAACATTATTTGACCCTAAAATAATTAGTATAGCGTTGTAAATAAGGCTAATGCTACATTATACAGCGACGCGGCGGCGATACATAAGCAATTAAAATATATAAATTAACATTCAAGACTACGATTACACTGTACGCTAATATTACTATCAATTTATGTGATAAGAACAAAGTAAGTGTTAACCACGAAATTATGTCACCTAATCAGCGGAATGAATACGAGTTTATCAGAAAATGTCTCACTATATAAATGTAATTATTTATTTACAAGAAGATAAGATTTTTAAACAACAAAAAAGAAAACCTAAAAATGATTATTTACAACTTAAAAGCTAAGTATAAAACAAAACAAAAAAATAAGCCAAAAATATGTACAGATTATTTACAATAAATAAATTTTTGCCAAATCGTTGTTGCTTGACAGGGTGCCCAGAAGACTGGCAGCATTGCCACGTTGAATGGCAACGCTTAACCTTTGTGCGAGGTATGAGCCAGCCCTCTGGTCACCTGTTACTTCGACCAGCAATATGGCCACATCGCAAATTGTGCGATGTCCACTACATTATTATTACTAAATATTTATGTGGCTACACTCACAATCGTGATAATTGAATAGCATATTATGATAAAGGTAGCCACATCGTCGCCTGATTGACGCGTATAATATAGTCACACCATGTTTAGGTTGTTTTCACGTTGTTTCGTTCTCCCAATCGCATCGCTAATGGCAACCCAATGTAGCGTCAGCCTAATCTTTAATAGGTTACTGTATTGAAACTAATTTTCAGGATATTTAATTTCTCAAGTTCCTTCTAAGTATTAAATTTAGATCAAACCAGTTAAAAAGTAGCTCTATAGAGGACTGTAGACTTGAAATGACAAAATTTGATTTCCTAATGGAATGTTGAGGTCAGTGACTGTTCAGTTCCCTTTGTTCTACTTTTTAGGAACACATATGTGTTTGAACACACGTGTTCCGCATCAAGACTAAGTTGTGTGATCAAGTGGGAAGGCACACATAGTGGTAAGACGAGACCGTGGGAGCATGCGGGCGCCCCACTCGTTCTTCTAGATCTCGGGTTGCAAGTTGTATGTCGACAATCGACACCAATAGCGATTGATATTATTTCATAAAATCACTGTTCTGTATCTTACTTTATAGAATAACAATAACTCATTTGGGGCTATATAACATGAACTGAGAGCTTAGCATGAAGAAATTGACGTCAGCGTAACGCTATCGTGATCATCGTGTTGTCACTTTTATCTGCATTTAGTTAATTTGTTGTGTGAAAAGGATGACATGTCAGCTCTACAACGGGACGATAGAGTCACTGTCTTCATGCTAAGCTCTCTGTGTTTGAATGATGGTCAAATTGTCACTAAATGCACTTGAAGCATGCGACTCAGATGTACTACATACAGCGTACAACGACATCATTATCTAATACTTACGTCAGAAAATATCGCTACGATGTGAATGAAATTGTCGCTACGTTGCTCGTCATTTAATAGTGCCTGCATCCTGTTATAATTTTCGCCCCTGTTATAACTCGTGTAGCGCAGGTTTTTGTTCACAGCAGTATGAAACGATCGTGAAATAGAGTATGGCATTGGAATACCGTTAAACGATCTTTTCACGAAGTTATCGTAACGCGTCGTGTTATAATTTGGTCATAGCGACCAGTTAGTGCAATACACGTGACTGCATCATCATCATCATCAGCCTGTATCTATCCACTGCTGAGTGTAGGCCTCTCCTCTTTTACGCCATTCGTTCCGGTCCTATGCTAGTCTATTTCACAATTTTCCGGCCACCTTCACGATGTCATCACTCCATCCGGCTGATGGTCTGCCTCTAGGCCTGCACCCTTTTTGGGCTACCACTCTGTCACGGCCTTGGTCTTTCTTCTGTCATCCCGCCTCACCAAGTGGCCTGCCCATCTACACTTTAACCTGGTGATCCGTTTACCAACATCTTCAACTTTTGTCCGCCTTCGGATTTTTATGTTTGGTATTCGGTCGGAAAGGGAGATGCCCAACATGGCTGGCTCCATGGCTCTTTGTGCCACTCTGATTTTATATAGGCTGCCCTTTTTAAGCGAACAGGTCTCGGCATCATACGTGGGGATGAGCAGGATACATTGATTGAATGCCTTGGTTTTCAGCCACTGTGGGATTTCGGCATCAAATATACTGGCAAGTTTACCATAGGCAGCCTAACATAGCGGAATACGTAACTGCAAAGGACATATAAAATTGATGAGTTGCTCATGAAAGCACATATTTAGGTATTACCTAAGTTTAGTAAATTAACATCTCTCCGACATCGATTTATAGCTCGGTCCTGCATTTTCCAATTGAACAGATTTATTGTTCATTTAGCCTTAAGTTCTAGATAAATTGGCAAATCTAATACAATAATTATTTAAGTTCGTTTTAATCCTTCTAAACAATCATAATAACTATAATAAATTTATAAACACTACAAACTGTGTCATGGCTTTCGCATGCACGGTTCTGATCAAAAAGTCGTGGAGCATTAATTTTATTGCTCATCTTTGAAAAATCATGAAGCATCGTGAGAAGCTGCTAGTACTTCTTGTCATTGACGTCACGATATCGCCAATGTATATTATTCATCTGTATATTCTTAAACATCTGTGCCATATCAAATATTATTTCAGGCTATCGTGATGTTCACTTCAAAACTAGGCTAACATCTTGACTTGATCGATGAATCAATTACTCGGAATCTATCGCAATAAATAAATTAGCTATTAGAAATACGAAATTAGAAATGAGGTTTCGTAAAACCGCAAAATATTCAACATTAACCAGAACTTAGTTCGTAAAGCAATTTATTCAATTACTTACGTAATTAGGAGGTAATTTAGAGAGTTTACGACCTTCTATTCTGACAAGTTTAAAAGGAATAACGGCTCAACGATTACACAGAAACATCAACATTCAAGTACATATGATACCGTTAGACACGTACTTGTAATGGAAAACACTAATAATGTCCTTCAAATTCCGAACTTTCAGTGAAAAGGGGTTTAATTCGATTTAGCAGAAAGTTGTGAAACTACTAAGGAAATTACAAGGTTCAATGTGCCCGGCATTAATTAGGGACACTGTGTTTCATTGTCGCGCTGGGTCTACACGGTCCGAATCGTAAAATCGCCGCGATATAGCTGGGCAAATAGAGATGGGTTGCCCTTTCGAGGCCAGGTCAGTAAAAAGCATATTAATTAATAGCGCAGTGAACCGGCTGCGTGAGGTGTGCCAACTGCCAAGTAGTTGGGTCTCGGGGACGAACGGTTCCGTGTGGATAACGGTCGTGACAGTTCGACAGACGCGTACGTACGCACGTCGGCTATTGGTGCCATTTATAAGAGGTGTGTGGATCCAAATGGAAACACGTCCGCAATCCGTAACGTTCATAGAAATGGCAACATGACTAGTACAAAGTAGATACGTTAACATAAAACATAGGTGCCCTCTTACTTTTGAAATTATATTTTTTTATAACGTGGCTAGTCTCGTACGGAATAATATTTAACAGCGCTGTGTACATTGAGAAGTAAAATACAACAATGTTGTTAAAAAACTCGATTTAAATTTTGTGGGGGTTTTAAATTTAAAATTTGTATGTTTGTGTGCATATACCGAAAGAGTTCATGGTATAATATACAAATGAACCAATTTTAATACATATATATTTTGATGGTTCGATCAAAAAAATATCGATCGATACTTCTTTGCTTTTGGTGAACATAGGGCAACTACTTAAAAAAACCATCTACCTTTTTTAAGTGTCAGGGTTGTTTTTACAAGTTTGCATCAGTAAAAGACGTCCACTGCAAGAAAAAAGCTGCCCAAAGATCGCGCGACAAACTACTTCGTGTTGTACCTATCCAGCTTTTACCCACAAAGAAAAACAGAACTTTTAATGTTATTACCTAATTATCATAAAGAGTGCTCCTTATACGTATCATATTCGTTCGAAGGTTATATTTATGTTACATCAGCACAGAAATGCGAAATACTGAATACTTACCCACATACCGTTCAAACTAAAAGAACCGTTCTATCAAGTACGTATAAATTGATTTTCGATTGCACACATATCACTTACCATCAATACTTTTACTAGCGTTAAAAAAGTTATTCGCAGGGCGAAATGACACGTAAAAGTGTCCCACTTTCATAACTCCTGATATGGCAATATCAACGTAACGTTTGTTCTTTTTGCGCGAAGGATATTGTGGCACGAAAGTTTTGATCTAAGGAAAAGGTCGGATAATTTTTGATTGGCAATTTTGTGGTTTCATCTTAGTCGGTTACTCTCGTCAAAGTGGTCGAGTGGACATTTGCTAATGACATGCTATTGCGATCGTAATATACACACTACGTGGGTGTTTATTGTCATCGTTACTGAAGACATTCCGAGTCCATGTTATGAGCATACATTACTAGTATACTGAACTGTCGTTTGACGAAGTCTCATCATCATCATCAGCCGCCTATTCAGTCCGCGGCTGGATATAGGTCCTTCAATTACACGGCACTAAGTACGATCCTCGGCAATTAACAAATACGATTAACTACGTCTATTATGTTCCAACCTATAACGGGGAAACCTACAAGTTTAATTAAGCCGAGTTCTTGGATTACAAAAACATCCGTAAACACTCACTTTTTGGGTTTTATAGGGTTTGAAATGGTAGATTACATAATTTCTAGCAGTGGGTGAACGACGGCTCATATATTTCGCCCGTCACCTAACGTGGAAATTGGAACCAATCTCTACATTTCGGAAGTTGTCGCTAAAAATCAACGTAAGTTTGAAGACAAGTAATTTCACGTTACACTAACATCCAATAGATCTTATTTTAAACAAGATAACCTCCAAAACATTTTCAGTATGTGTGTTTCACTAGACAACACGTAAGAACAGAACTTGATGATAGTTTAATTGCACTGCGTACTCAATAAGAGACAGGACACGACAGTATATAATATCAGCCTATACTGCCCACTGCTGGACAAAGGCCTTCTCTCACAAATCGAGGTGAGAGAGATCAGGTCATACTCCACCACGCGGACCCAGTGCGGATTGATGGAGGCAGGTTTGTGGCCACCTGCTGTTGGAACTTATCAAGCCGCCTTTAAGTCTTCCAACTCGGCTTAACGACTACCACAATAAGTGGTAGCCGGGACCAACGGCTTAACGTGCCTTCCGAAGCACGGAGACGCGCGAATATGAGATTGCCACAAACGGTCACCCATCTCGGGTCGACCGAGTCGAACGCTGCTTAACCTTGGAAATCAATAAGAACACCGCGGTCTCACAGCGCTACTAGCGCCTCAGTAATACACGAAAATAATGTACCCATATTGTTAAAACGGTTCGTATAAAAATAAACGCATTGTAACAACAGTAATTTGTGCATACGTAGGTTTATTATGAAAAAGAAATTTAACTGCGATTGCATTCAATTTGCACGAAATCGCAGATAAAATTTTACAAACATTGGAACAAAATTAATTTTGGTATTTTTGGTAATAAAATCATAATGTACCGTTATTAATTAGATGAATTAACTACTGAGTAAAAAGCAAATTTGACTGCTACCGACGAGCACAAATACGGGCATAGTTGGTTATCTACCCTAAAATTTATATGGCCGATTTTAATTAAACCTCTGCTGGCTTGCTGTTTGATATTCTGTGAACAACTTGGGTCCCCCATTCCTAAAATAGTCTGTCTGTTGTCTCTGAACCTAAGTTAGCCCTCGTGCTTTTCCAACCCCCAAGCTAAATAAATGCTCCCTGTGTAATTGGCAATGAATTACGTGTATTATCTTCAAAAATAGGATTTTTCCGGTAGCTATATAGTATTGGGTAAAAGATTAAAATGTAATAAGTAATCTCCGTGAACGGCGCTTCCGATGTTGCTTCCAAGATATTTGAGTTTAACAGTTTTAATTTAAAAAATCTTAAAAAAAAAAACATTTATAGCAAGAACATGACAAGGATATCTTGCTATGTTAAGAAGATGCTATGGTTTCTTTCCGGATCCATCATCAGACCCTGGAAACCATCTGGGTCCAAAGTACTCGTCAAAACAAATCCAAAGAGCCCAAACACGGCGGGGTTATATTGAGGAGTTGGATGGTTCCATTGACTTCATCTTTAGGCTTCATCATTAGACCCTAAACACTGTCTGGTTGTATAGTACTTGTCAAAACCAATCTAACAAGCCTAATCACGAGAGGGTTGCGTTGTATATTTCACATGTTCTCATGGCCACCTTCCGACTCCATTATCAGACCAGCTCCATGGTATCATATTATTGCATTGTCACTGAACTTACATACGTATGCCAAATTAAAGCTAAAACGAATACCCGGAAGTGCTTGAAAACGGAATCACAAAATCTGAAGGGGAAACACAGACGAACATTGCAAGTTAAATAAAAGCTTGTAAAAATAGTTTTCCCTCACCCCTCTTTATACTGGAACTTGATATGTATCGTACACCTAACTTAGCTTACCTACATTTCTACAAGAAGAAATACTAATAAATTCAACGAGTATGTGTCCGGAAAAAATGAAAGTACATTCCAGTAACACGTTTTCATATACGCATGGATTTATACATGACCTATTATTAAGGTAATTTCTCGATAAGAACAACTGAATATTTATAAAACATCTACATATGTTGCCAGGCTACGAAAAACTCGCTCGCGTGGAAATGCCGTTTATTTTTGGTCAGAATTTTAATGAGAACGAAATGTTTAATTTTCGGTCTATATTTGATTTTGGATTGCTAGCGAGACGTTTATTGCCATATAGCTACAATACCTACGAATTCATTTATTCGATAATTAAATTCTCTGAAATATTAATTGTTTTATATGGTACTTCATATTTCTACGGTTTTATGGTTTTTGAACGGGAGGAAACCAGAACGAATGCAAGGAATGTATTTCCCATCCTTACTGAAGTCGCATCCAATATATACAAACTCATTCACTTGCTCCAGCGACATCGTCCAACCACCATTCACAACCACAATCCTTGCATTCGTTCTGGTTTCACACCGTTCAAAAACCATGAAAAGGCGATTTTGTGTGGTGATCTGTAGATAAACTATGTAACTTGAATACAAATTACTGAAGCAGCAAAATATGTTGCTTGTTTTCATATTATGTTCTATCAATGCGGTAAATGGGTATGTTACCCAGATTCACTAACATTTAGTTATTGG
Source organism: Phalera bucephala (assembly GCA_905147815.2). Lineage (NCBI taxonomy): Eukaryota > Metazoa > Arthropoda > Insecta > Lepidoptera > Notodontidae > Phalera > Phalera bucephala. Next base: position 24,328,733 of record LR990613.1, on the reverse strand, counting down.
TTAAGATTGGGTAAAGAATATCTTACGTATTATTTTTTTGTGTTCGCATGGGAGTCAATCCCTCGTCCTCAGCCATGCCAAGGCGACCGGTTTTACCACTTAGCTTTGAAATACGGTGGCTGATAAGCATGTATCACGCAATTATCAAAATATAACGAAACATAATATAATAGGTAAATACATACATATCTTGATGTCAAACAAGATATTTCTAGACCGTGTTAAACAAATAATTCAGTGTTTATGAAGTGTTACAATATTGGTGGAACACTGTCTACTTTCAACGTATTTGAAAATTCAACCCCTTGGGCTTTAAGCGAAAACGGCAATAAAAAATGTTCGATACATAAAAAGCACGCGGGCGGAACAGCTGACTGTAAGTGTTAGTACATAGACAAAAAATATAACTATGCCGTGTTGAAGGTGTCATATTAATATTCTCTTCATTCTGCCAGTATTTAAAAAGGACAAGTTATGCGGAAGGTATACACACACAACTCGCATCTAAATTCGACCTAGAGTTTGGCTCTGAGCATGAAACAACATGAAATTGAAATGGGTTTCACAATCTTCCATCGAGGCACACTCTTGCACATCCCTGGTGAAAAGGTACCCTACCCTAAAGCATAGCAGTCTGTTTTGGTGAATTGTAAATATTTACAATTTATACGAATGATCCTGAATATATTATATTACTACACTTTCATGGATCTAGCTTTGAAAGTGTGTATGTAATTATATAATTTCATTTTGCGGAAAAATGATTAGGTAACTGGGGATTATTTCCGAGTTCTTCACATATTGATGATTTTCAAGATTAGAACTCAGTTTTCAATTATATACTCGGAGGTATAATTTGTATACAAATTTAATTTTGCGGTATAGGTAAACATTTTCCTTTAGGTTGTATGTAACAGAAATTATTTTTGGAGTTATTGCGTTAATTTGGGAACGCGTGCTTAGGCTGCTTTATTCATAATCCATTACGGTCTTTCCCTTTTATGATACGGATCCGGCTCTCATATAAATGATAAGAACATAATACCAATGCCAAACAACAGCATTAATGTTAATTATTGAAGTGTAACAGTATAGTAAATCATGGCGCTCACCTTCTTATGTTGTTATAACTTTATCGTGTATGGTCTTACAAAAGGAATATAATACAAAGTTTTCGATACTTTAATTACGTGCAAGGTTCTCAGCAATTACTAAAATCAGTGTTTGGCGCTGTCAGTCTGAGATTGGTGAAGATTGTGCCATTTCTATTTTAGAGCGTCTCCGTACTTCTTGGTAAACTAGACTTCTACTTCATGTGGTAGACGTTAAGTCTCATAAGCCATCCAACTGATACATAGGTGGCTTAATAGGTTCCGTCAGCAGGTGGCGGATAGCCTGGTTCCGCTAATCGGTACTGGCACCGCGTCGTGGAGTATGAGCATTTCTCTCTCACTCCAATTTGTGAGAAAAGACTTTTTGCTTAGCAGTAGGACAATATAGGAAGTAGTACTGAAATATTTTGATATGCAGCTTAGATTTTTGAGATGGGGCAGTACGGGGTGCTACTTCAACGGTTGTATCTACAGCAAAACGGTTTTAGAAGACTATCCTTAATATATATTTTTTCTAGTACTCCAACCTCAGTTGGTCCAATAGAGAGTTTTAACCATTATGGGAAACAGGATCGATTGGCAGCAAAACAAGTTTTTGTGTAATTTGCTACTGTTATCTCCTACAAATTGTATGGGGAAAGTTTTTGAGATTTCTGACTCTTCTAAAACTGAGATTGGAGTACTCCAATCGCAGTTGGTCTAATACAGGCTTTTGACCCTTATAAGAAACAGGATCGATTGGCATAAAAAAAGTTTTTTGTGTAAATATCCCATTTAATTGTTGACTACGCTTTTTTCTAAATCTGTAAATGCAGCTCAAAATGTCCCCTAGAAGTTAAGGATAGTCTCCTAAGACCGTATTCCTGTATCTACAACGGTTGAGGTAGCTGTACATATCTAAATATCGATTATTACAGATTACTTAAAATCGATATGGACGTGTTTATTACAAATATCATACCACGATTAGTTGTAAAAGTGTACGGTCTGAATACTTTGGTATTCCAAACGTCTCTCTTCTTCGGGTAACATGGTCGTGTTGTACGCAACATTTTTGTATGTTTGCAGTATGTTTTCCTTGGTTATACAGAGCAACGACGCTACGTCTCAGGTGCCTTAGTACAATATAACGGTTCAAACATTGACAGGACGATAACAAACGCCTTTGGTCAGGAACTACTACGTAATCAAGTTAGAATTCCCACAGCTCGGTGGAATACCTCCTATCATGTTTCCTAGATTCATTACATTACAGTGAATTTCTATGTTACCTATGAGTGGCTTGGTATAATTGAATCATCTTCAAAGACTAATTAAGTCACAAACAGTGCAGTAAATCATATTATGGATATGGATCAAGTGTCTATTACTATTTTTTCTTTGTACAGGGAGAAAAACTGAATAGTGAAATATATTGTAAACAAAATTTAATTTCATTCTAATCTGTCTTTGAGCGTGAAAATCGTTGAAGAGAAAACACATTTTCACTTTTTACACATCTAGGTTTTTGTAGTAGGTACGTAACTGCCCACTTCAGTATGTGTAAGTATGTAGTAAACACAGATAAGCAAAATGATTGTAATGGGCGCATGCTAGATTCCCAAGCTACCCCGCTGACAGCGGGATGAAATAAGGGATGACGGATAATGGCGGGTCTGAGTGAGATTGATACGATTCATTACCCTGCAGTGGGTGGACAAGCTTTGGTTAAGATTTTGTTGATGGCATGGTAAATACTTAGTAATTAGATCCATTATTTCAATAATAAAGGTCTCAAACGAATAAGGAATGTTTATGGCTAATACATAATTGAATAAATTTTATTAAACTTCCCATAATGAGTATGGAGTCTGGAATTGTGCTCGGTGAATGGCTCATCCCCTATTACATGGGACCTAACATCGTCGGCGAAAAATGGGTGTACTCAGTACACCTCTGCCACCCCCGCTTGGGGAATATAAGGTTAATTTCAAATCAATATAAATAGACTATCTGACATCATTTGTGGCGAAATAGGCAAAGAACAAGCAAAGAGTCAGCGAGCACCATAAAGAGAGGACAATACCATAGTTCAGAGATAATTCAGCAACCGAATCCACTTCGATAGCAAGCAATTTTTTAACGCCAAGTAGGCCTCAGCATGCTATTAAGCATTTTATAGCAACAATAGCATAAACAGTCACAGAATGAACAGCGAACTGTCAACTAACTTTACATGGAATTTAAATCGTTCCCTTATGAACTAGTAGAGAAAAACATCTTTCATCACTCATCGCTTATGGGCTATATATTCTAGTACTCTAAGATTCTAAAGTTTTTCATTGGTTATATTGAGTGACTGATTAATACTGTAAACTGATTTAATTCACAAAGGTGTCAAATATATATACATAGTTATGTTCACACCAGTAGATAGAATTACTGAAGGTGATAACACCATTTAACGGCGGAAAGCTATTATTGAACGGCGAAAACTCTTTTTTGCACTTAATTTGAAGCAAATGCAGCTGTCTATATTGCTGAAAATGATATTAGAGATCCACAATTTAAATATATAGCCGGCAAAAGCTATTTAAAAGGGTACAATGAAAGCCTCTAATGCTAGTTACTTATTTATGACCTTATTTATGCAAGTCGGGTAAGATTTTCAAAAGAGGATTTGTATTAACGAACAATCATCTCTCTTAAAGCTTCTTAATATTTCTCTAAAGAACCTGCAAGCGACATCTAAGAAATAAATACATTTTTTATTTAATCTTGGGGTGGAGTGCCCGCGGCGGTAAAACTTTCAACGATCATGAAATCATTTTTACAAATAATATAATAATAAAAATAATAAATAATATATGGTTTGCAAAACCTTTATTTTCCCAATAAGTTATTTCCCATAAAATTGACATAACAATTGAATATCCCTCGATATAGAAAAGGTGTTAAATACTAGCGTCATAAAATTTGATAGGTACTTATTATTCAAAATTCGCCTATGAGTAATCCGTTCAACTTCCATCTCGACTGTTTGAGAAATATATTGGAATTTATTTACGTTGTATGTGGTTTCTCAAAATTAATATGATTCGAATTAATATTTGCATTTGGTCGTCAAGTATTCGAGTCTCAAATGCATGAAGTAAACCATCTAAAATTATTATTTCTTGCCCCCAGGCAAGAAGGTACACCTTACTTTCTTTGTTGTGCTTGAAAGCGAAACCCAGGCCCCTTTGTCACAACCGCCTACCTGCTCTCCAAACACACACCGATTGAAATCCGACGTGAAGCAACAATGCATGGCAAAACCTTCCATTAAATTTGTATCGTAAAGAATTTCGGTTCTAACTAAACTATTGTGTAGGAGCAGAAACTTAAAACTTTTATGATAGCAAATAAAATATATCTGTTTTATTTTCAGCCATCTTTTTTGATGCCTCAGATGCAACCATTCATTCACATTGGCAGTTTTTAAGGTTTGCTATTTTTACCTAATTTATAAACATTCCCTATTATTGTAAGATGAAATACATCTAGCAATTCATTTTATATGTATTTTATGTTTATTATATATGTATGTGAAGTTGAAGTAGCAATGGACGGGCCGCATAGCGCGAAGATCGGACCGCAGTTGGGGCAGAAAGATTTATTATTTATCTATTATATTCTAGTCGTCGCAAATATCCGTATCTAACGGACTATTTGCAATCCAAAACCAATATTTCAAAGTACTTTAAGTATCGAATCGAATCGAAGTCGCCGACATCTTTTCTGCATGTTAACGTTGTTCTTGAATTACGGTAATATTCAATCGATTACATTTAACTATAATCGATATGATTATTGCTAATATATTTTTACATTACCATTTAACAGATGTATATATCAGTTAGCTACTAAATTATAACCACAAAATTTAATACTTTTTTTGGAATAATGCGATTCTCCCGATTGCCAGTTTAATAAATACATAAAGATAATTTATAGATGACTTGAAATCATACAAGCAATTTTTTATTCATTGCTGTTGGTTTTGGGACGAATCTTGTATGGACGCGGAACAATGTCCTTTCATTGCTAACTCACGTTCATCTTTGAGGTTCCGTCGTAAAGATCTAAGCGACGACCTCTTCCATTTACTTACTTAAAGTTTAGTTATTGTAGTACATTACCCATTTTATGTCTGAAATTATGTATTTTCAATTCGTCTGTGTTTTATATAACTTCTTTATTTATTAACTGATTTAGGTTATTCTTTTTGCGTTGGGTTTAGTATAGCTTCGAGATGGTCTTTGAAGATACACCAGAAGACACTTTAACGGCAAACAGTACGAATGTACTGTGTCTTATTAACATTCTCATCTCTCAACACTTAAAGGTTCGCTGGAAGAGAACTCATATTTTGAGTTAAGCTCGCCTTTGTATATCACCTGTGAAATTACAACTGTAAATGTACTGTATACAATAAAGGATTAAATAAATAATAAATAAAATGTATAAACCCGTTATTTTAGGTATTATATCAACCGGTACGAGTTCCTTACTATAGAACTAAACAGAATAATATAATATAGAAATATAAATATTAATAAATAAGTCACTCGTCAATTAAAATTGTAAAATAAATAACTTAAAAAAACTGACTTTAAAACCCAAAAAATAAATATTTATAGTTGGAGCCATGAAAAAAGCTGTATTAGCTGGCACTAACTTCAATATTTATTTTTTGAAGTAGGTATTGTTTTTGTAAGTTATTTATAGATATACGCTTAAATCGTACAGCGACCTCCGCATTAAATATAAAAATGCATTTAGAAAGCTGGTGGGGCTGCCTCGCTTCTGTAGCGCCTCTGGGATGTTCGCCGATGCTCAGGTAGACTGTTTTTACACAACTATGCGGAAACGGTGTGCCTCCTTAGTGCGCAGGGTGTGGGCCAGCTCCAACAGCGCGCTAAATATGATAGCCAGTAGGTTAGACTGTGTATATGTAAGTCGCTGCTGCGCTATCTCACATGGGATAGAGTTCTAATAGTAATTAAGAATAGGTAATACTAACATTAGTCTTAAGTCTACTAACCTATATGTGACTTTAAGTTACTTAAATAAAAAGTTTCTATTCTATTCTATTATCTTTATTGATGTGGTTTATATTGATGATTTCTCATCCTCTAGAGCTCGCCAAACTACCGCAGTCGGACTTGTTTGAGACTCCCTGAATACTTGTATAATTAGTGTAAGTAGGACACGGAGAGCATGTTGAGAATGCTACCTCTTGAAATATATGTTTCACGAGGCTTTGTTGTATTCATTTATGAAAATAATTCATATCGTAAAGAAAATGTGTGTTACCAGTGATGATATATGGATCAGAGACATGGTCTCTTACAATAGGTCTCATAAAAAAGCTCAAAGTTGCTCAGCGAGCTATGGAGAGAGCTATGCTCGGCGTTTCTCTACGCGATCGAAACTGGAATGAGGAGATTCGTAGAAGAACCAAGGTCACCGACATAGCCCTTAAGATTAGCAAGCTGAAGTGGCAATGGGCGGGCCACAGCGCGTAGATCGGACGGGCGTTGGGGCAAAAAGATTCTAGAGTGGAGACCACGTATTGGCAAGCGCAGCGTGTGACGACCGGCTGCCAGATGGACCGACGATCTTGTGAAAATCGCAGGAAGTCGTTGGATGCAGGTGGCATCGGATCGCTTCGGCTGGAAAGCGATTGGGGAGGCCTATGTTCAGCAGTGGAGAAGTATAGGCTGAGATGATGATGATGATGAAACATAATTTTAAACAGTCATTTACTTTGCAATCTCCTAGTGCTTTTTGAAATTCTTCCTGTCTCTTTGAGTTGTATGGAAATGCAAATATTTCCGGAACATTATTAATATTTACGTCCGAAGCTATCACTTTGATGTGTCTCCATCTAAAGATGTTGTTGCTTAAGTATGTACATTCTAAATAACTTTATTCCGCCTTCCCACACTTCGGAAGCATCATCCTTATTTATTTTACAGGGCACTCCATCACAATTTAAGGATATCAATAAAATATATTGCGTGCCAACAGCCAATCTTAGTAAGAAAATTCTTGCAGGTGTCAATTCCTAGGTACGAGTAGGTACTACTATTAAGTAGTACCTACTCGTACCTATATACATTTTAGAAGTATCCCAAAATTGTTTTTCAATTTTAATTGCCGTCGCTAATGTGCCAGGGGTGGAATGATTTTCCTGAGTTTTGTAATTAAGCATATTGAATAACAAGGCAATAATAACCCCATTCATCATATTAAATTATTCGCGTATAGATCGTAAATAGTAGTTAGGTCGTGCAAATTTTAACCTAAACTAAAAACAAGAATTTTAACTAACTTTTAGTTACAAGTATTATATCTATATCATCACGCCAGATGCCTTACGGGGTTGGCAGAGAGTACAGAGTTCCAACAGGCTCTTTCCTTACATACCTCTCTGGCTTCCTCTACTCTCATAGTTCATCTCAAACACACTCGGCGGTTACGGAGACTCCTGACTTTTACAAGTATTATTGTTGAAAAAAAGGTTATAAACTATTTTACACAATTAAATCTAAAATTAATTAGGAACTAACTTATATAGGAGCTGGACAAGACCGGTTAAAAATCGCCATATCGATATGAATAAAAGCTGATAAAAAATCGAAAGCGCATGTAAAATTTAGCTTGTCTCCAAAATAAACATTTGATAATAATCGTTATACAAACCTTTATTACGATTAACGAACTACATTTCTAAGTGTTTATAACGATTAACGAACTATAATACTATTAAACTAACAGGGCTTATATTATTTTTATTTATTTAACAAATTTTATGTAATATGTACACCTACAGAGCGAAGTGGTGATATTTAACTATGACAGCCCGGACACATTCACGAGACCCGCGATTACCATGGGACCTATTACTTTTTAAAATCGGTAAGGGGTGGCCAGTCTTTCGGAACCTTAATATTCAAAACGTCAAGCTATACAAAAGTAATCCTAAACAGATTCCATAATAGCGATCGATGTAAAGAGATTATTACTCATTTTGGACGCTTTTGGCGACATCTACAGTAAAATAGTGCACTCCCTGGGACTCCCGCACTCCCGCACTGGGAGTGCACTATTTTACCACAATTTTTAACCGCATTGGGTACTTACTACGAGTTCCAGAACTACACGGGGATTTTTTTTAGATTAATGCTATTAATATTACGAATGTGAAAGTGTGTATGTTTAGGTGTTTATTCCTCAATGACACAAAAACGTGTGTGTGTGTGTGTGAATGACCTACGCTGTTGGCCTCGAGGCCTCTACAGCTTCACCGGATTTTAAAGGCGAGCGTGCAACCACTACGCTCCAGCCAGCCAGAAGGGCAAGAAGAAGAGGCGCCCTCGGTTGGGACAGTCGCTGTAGGGGGACGGGTGCACTACTAAGCGCACCGGCCAACCGCCGGCTATGGGAGGGGATCTACTACTACGTCTACGTCTACGTCGTCGTCGCCCGTATTCTGAGCGGAAAGAAGGGATGACAAAGCATCGGGGGGGTCGGTGAGAACATGTCGCGGCCGGCGGTGGCGGCAGGGGTCGGGGGGGAGATCGTAGTCGGCGGTGGCTACGATTAACGGATTCGCATGGGTAGATGCGTTCGCGAAGTGACGTGTTGACGCCTTTTTAATAAAGGCGCGAATAGATTCGAGACCTAGATCGGAGTGGAGGTCGACGTTCCGTACGAACCAGGGGGCTCCTACGGCTTTACGGAGGAAGCGGTTTTGAACCACTTGGAGTTTATCGATGTGAGAGGGGGCCGAATGCCCGAACACAACACACGCATAAGTCATGATGGGTCGAACGCAAGTTTTGTAAAGTGTCACCTTATTTCTAAGGGACATTTTACTCCGCTTGCAGATTAACGAATGGAGACGACCGAGCACAAATGATGCTCGGTGACGGACCCGCTTGATGTGCGGGCCGAAGGACATGGTACTGTTTAGGGTGACCCCTAGATATTTGACCTCTTTGACCCAGGGAATGGGTCGGTCGAACATGGTCACTTGGCCGAGATTACTTCTAGGGCGGCGCAGGGAGTGGCGCGGGGTGGCACCTCTGGAGAAGAACACCGCAGCGCTCTTGTCCGGGTTCACCTCAATACGCCGCTTCCTGAACCAATTCCCTAGGGAATTAGCGGATGCCTGAAGGTGTCTGGTAATGAAACCCTTATTCCTATGCGAGACGTAGAGAGCGGTATCATCCGCGAATAGGGCTAGATGCGCCTTACTCGAACGAGGAATGTCGTTCGTGTAAAGGCTAAACAGGAGCGGAGAGAGAACTGAGCCCTGTGGGACTCCAGCACTGATGGAGTGGGAAGTGGAGCGCGTCATTTCGACGCGATAACAGAAGGCGCGATTCGACAAGAAGTCTCGTAAGATGAGCACGAGTCTGTCCGGCACACCCAATTGGTAGAGCTTGTAGATCAAGCCGTTGTGCCAGACTTTGTCGAATGCCTTCGCGACATCTAGGAAGAGGGCGCCCGTGTAGATGGGTTTGGGTCTATTGAGACCGGAGAGGATGTGCAACGTGATGCGGTGCACTTGGTGGACGCAAGAGTGTTTGGCTCGAAAGCCGAACTGCTCGTCGATAAGGATACCCCTGGACGTTACGAAGTCTTTGAGCCTCGCCAGAAGGAGGCGCTCGTATATCTTGGCCAGGGAGTTGAGGAGACTGATAGGGCGGTAGCTCGCGGGGAGATTGCGAGGTTTGCCGGGCTTGGGAATGCCTATGACGTCCGCCTCCTTCCACTTAGCGGGGAAGGTGCAGTTCGTCATGGCGGCGTTCAAAATGGCCACCAAGAGGCAGATGAGTTGGGCGGGCAGGCATTTCAGAACGCGATTCGAAATGCCGTCAGGGCCGGGGGCTTTTTTAGTTTTAAGACCCATAATCAGATCTTCGACCTCCGTTTGCATGATAGGAGGCAAGGAATCGACGGGGGGGAGGGATGCCCTGCGCTCGACTTTCCTGTCGACCGCGTCGACGTGGGACTGGTCGACGGACTGAGAGCTGGGGGCGCACTGGCTCTCGAGGGAGTCGGCGAGAAGCTCGGCCTTTTCGTCGTCGTCGAAGGCTGGGGGTGCTGCGCCTGAAGGGCGGGACAGCGGGGGCATGTCAGTCGTGGAGTCGGATTTGAGGCTACGCGTCAGCTGCCAGTAGGCCAGATGCGACGGCGCGATGCCCTCTAGGAGGACACCCCACCGTTCCTCCCGGACCTCCGCGACACGACGCTTTACCTCTCGTTGTAAAGCGCGCATCCGGGCCCGATTGGCTTCAGTGGGGTAGGAGTCGTAGGCTCGGATAGAAGCATTCTTTGAACGAATGAGATCCCTAACATCGTCCGGCGGGCGAAAGCGGTTGAGGTAGAGATCTTCCGCCTCGACTTGCTTGGACGATCGACTGACAGCCGATCGGATGTGCTCGGTGAAGGCATCTACGGCCTGATCGGTGTCCTGAGGGGACGGGATGGAGTCCGAGCTGAGAGGCGACACAAAAACGTCTCAATGGATTTAGATGAAATTTAGCACACAGATAGTTTATTACCTATTAACACATAGGATACTTTTATTTGGATACGTATATCGGAAAAATGTAAGGTTCCTATCTAAAGTCAACGCGAACAAAGTCGCGGGTAGAAACTAGTATATCTATATTTCTTAGATCTTTTTGAGAAATCTTAGCTTTATTCTAAATTCAAACATTATTACACTTTACTAAATTATGTATAACCAGTGTAAAATAAGAAGTCTGAAAGTGACAGTCGTATTGTTAGGAAAATTTCTTGTTAAGACACTGTAAGTGTCCTTATATTTACACCGTCACGCCTATATTCCCCAGCGGGGGTGGCAGAGGTGTACTGAGTACACCCACGTTTCGCCGACGATGTTAGGTCCCATGTAATCGGGGGCGAGCCTATTGCCATATACCGGGCACAATTCCAGAATCCGGACTCATACTGGAAATTTTTCGTTAGAAAAACTACATTTGTCCGACCTAGGATTTGAACCCAGGACCTCATGATCACAAAGCGATGCGCTTTGCCACCAGACCAACGAGGCATATATATCCTTATATATACCGTGGAAATATTAATACGAAGTCCAAACTTACGTCGTCATTTATGAAAACAACAGGGTGTTATCTAACGCAGTGACAACGATATAGGAAAACTATCATTCTCTAATAATAGTCGGTTCCACGTATCGCCCTACTTCAAAAGTTCATAGTTAGATAACAAAGTTTAAAGTGCCATTAGAGGGAGAACTATTCGGCGTCGCGTCGCTGCGGGTATGTTTCTGAACGTTTTTTGCTCTGCCGACATGTGCGTGGAACGAAGGGCCTGGTAAAAAATTGACATGTGGCGCGCTCTCCACGCACCGACGACACATCCGGGACGGATCCGCTAACCCTCACCCATCCCACTTTAACTTATGTTTCAACTTCAAAATTAACACACAATCTCTCATAATTAGAAATATATCGTGAACTATGACGGACTACGCGTATTACAGCCGTCTAGCTTTAGGTTGAGCGACTGATAAAAACTTTGTGAAGGTCTGGCGATGCGGCCTCTTGAACAATACAAAAACAATAAGCAGTAGAAGACGACAGAAGATGACTGATGAATATTTATATTGTTTCAAGCTTAGCCAACCAACACTGTCTTTCGGATAATGTTCATTTCTCTTTCTATTTTATTTACGGGATATATTAGTTTGAAATTTATGAATCTCTGGAAGAAAAAACGTTGAATACATTTATTTTAATGGAATACTTTTTTATTTATTTAACCTTATTTCCTTAAAAGAAATATAACTTTGATGAATATTTATTAGTTGTAAAGCTGTTATGATTTATCATACAATTTTGTTGGTACGAGTTGTTCTTCCAGTTACTCTTAGTAGGTATGATTTAGAGATTTTACGGAACACGGGTACGTTAATGTTGACGATCTCTAAAGTTTTATGAAACTCCTTTACGTGAAACTTCTTTGATATTCAGGTGTGAAGTTATTTCGTTAATTTCAAAATGTTAACATTGTGTAAATACTTAGTACGTACCTACTTGCGTTTCATTTCACGGTAAATAACAATACAGCCTTTTGCTTTCTTAACATCGTCAACTGAAATTGCATCCTTAAGCCTTTTTTTAAATGTACATTTACAGAATCATTTTTAACACAATATTATTATTGTATTACGGATACGTGTAGGTTTAATTTTTTCTACAATATTACCTACTAATTCACGGTGCAAGTTTGTAGAAATCTTGAGAGGCGAGTGTAGCCTATTGAATAACGTCGGATCAAACATTTTTCGCCGTATACCTTGCTATGTATGTATTATGCATGGGCTATGGCAGCCAGGTAAGTAAAACGATCACGTTTCGTTGCGGCAGCGCAAGCGCAGCCGAGCAGCTTGACTGGCGCACAGTGCTGCCAACCAGACGGACAATATTTAGATTTTAATCTTAATCGTAAGTCATGATTCTTTTTAGTATTAAAACTATTAATATTCTTTTTAGTTTTGAATTAGAACACAAGGCCAACAAGAATTTATTAACTAATAATTATTAGGGTCGTTAATAGTTGTTATGAAACCAGTGTTCTTATTCTTTTTAAAGCGAACTATTAAGGCTCCGTTCATAGGGATATTGTATATCACTTCGTTTCCTTGGTCCGAGAATTTAATATATTTCGGTAATTTTTTGAAGATTAAACAGTTTCAGGTCCATTGATACACATATATGTTTTATTAACCTCAGTGTTCGTTTCTTAATTAATCACCACAAGTACTATTATCGTATCGTTCGTAATAATTCAACGGTCCTATTATCTTTAATATACATAGATACCATACCTACTATTCTGAAATTAAATTTCCTATAAAGTCACTAGGAGAAGAATTATTAAATTAACACCAAGGAACTTAAAACACCTAAATTATGTATAGTTTCCAATTTCTCTTTGCACTCGGCAACGAATGGTAAAAAATATACTTTTACCTGTATCTTAATCTTGAATTGATTCTTGTTACGAGGTTGGCAGCAATGTCCATACGTAGAAGCGACGTTGCATTACTACATTCACGTGCGAAAGAGAAAGAGTTATACGTTATGAGGTAGGGAAAGAGATGGCAAAGACCGGCCGGGCAGGTAAGCAGCGCGGGCGCCGCCCTGCGTGCACCGAAATCACGAAGCCAGATGCAACAACAGTCTGCTAACCGACCAGGTATACGTACTTTGTTATACATAATATGTTGATATCTATAACGAACCTATTCGACGTCGGAACACATTGCGTGGGCTGAGTGGCCTTAAAATTGTGGCTTTGTCTTCACTAAAATCATCGCAGACAGACAAATTATGTGCATGTATATATGGATGTGTCTTCCACATCTAAATAAATAGCCCCATATTTAGTATAATGACTGTTACTTTATAATATCAATGTCGAAAAACCTGATATTTCAAAGGTCTTGCATCACAGAATACCTACATTAGATGTTTTTCGTTTATATTTTAAATTATGACGTCATTTCGCCTACATTGGTTTAAAACATAAAACTTATCTTTCTTGCCGAAAACGCTCATGTTCTAAACATCGAGTCGAGTCCATAGAGTAAATACTTTTTACAGAAAAACGGAAAGTTCCGTTATTTTGGTAATTAAATGCTGCATAACAGTTAATATTCCACTTAGTTCAGTTTTATTAAAGTTTTAATCAAAAAGCTCGGGCCTTGGGTAAAGCAAGAAAAGCGGAGCAATTGAATCGGTCGGCACCGCAACGCTTAGCTACCCCGACCGGAGGGAGGTTAACCTCCCTTGTTTGTTGCATACTACGGGTTTTATGCGGCGTCGTTTCCAACTCGAAATTTAACTCGATTACAGTGAAACGTGCGAATGTCGCACAATATTTGATCCTCCAATCTTTTCTAATTTAATTAACTTGTATAATTATCACCGGCGTATCGCTTATGAGCCGTGACGAGAATCCGGGGTTGGGGCGGATTTATTCACTGAGCTCTGAGTTTTAACGCGGCAGAGCCTTGTGTAATATTTATTTCGGTAGTTGACAAATTTCCTCGTCGGCGGTTTCATTCCACTTCACATAATGAATTAATCAGAGTAACTTTCATTTTTCACGAACTATAAATCTTGGAGCCTCCATTTATAATGGTTTTAAGTTTAATCTTTTATCGTCGTGGCATGACAGACCCGTTCCGGACGGATATTATCTTTTGTTAACGTTTTAGAGATAGTAAATTGTAGCAGCATTTTTTTTTGCGTTGTTGCTCAAAGCAATTGTCGAAAATTGCCCCAAAACCAACAAACATTTGACCCATGCCATCATTATTCATCTATTTTATTAAAATAATGCCAAATATCCGTATCTAACGGACAATTTGCAATCTAAAACTAATATTTCAAAGTATTGTAAGTACTGATATCGTAATCGCCGACATCTTTACTGAACGTCAACACACAATATAACCTCATATGTACTGAATTATAACCTCAAAATCTAATACTTTCTTTCTTTTTAATGATAATATACCACTTCTAAGAATATATAGGTAATTTGAAATCATACAAGTATTTTTTCATTGCTGTTGGTTCTGGGGCAAATCATGTATGAGCGCAGAACAATGTCCTTTGTCGGATAGTATGTACAATCTGAATGAAGAAAACAAAACTGAGCTAAATTGCAGCCAGCATACAAATCAAAAGAAACATACGTTTCACGATGCCAAGAAATTGATTCCATTCCGAAATAATAAAAATTATAGAAAGATACATGAATGTCCTGTGCTGGTGAACTTTCTAAATATACATATATATGTAAATTTTAATTAATCCTTAATGGTAAAAGAACAACACCTGCCGCAATCTTGCCCGTGTCGACTCCCAAAATCACAAAGCACAAAAAATATTTTGTTGCCAGCGCACATGTTGAGCAAACTCACGCGTGCCTGCTCGTAGGACAAACGCCACGACCTTACAGCCGATGGCAGCGGGTGGCGTTCTCGCGGAATGTCCAGAATACGTAATGTGGTCGTATCTTGGGCCTTATTCGCTACGACCAATGAAAAACGTAATGCGCCACGTTACTATAACTTCGTGAAATGATTGTACAGTGGCATACAGAATACCATTACACAACCATTTCACGAAGTTATCGTAACGCGCCGCGTTTGGTCATAGCTAATAAGGGCCCTTGAACGTGTGAGGCAGTCTCGGTTAGACGCCTCACGTGGTCCGCGGATCAAAAATTGAACTCACGCTTCGGAACTTTTATTACTGTATAAATCGGAAATATATATGAGTAAATAGAAAAAAATCTTTTCGAATAATAATACCCGTGTTCGCAACAGGAGCTTTATCGCGTCAAAGATAAAAGGCAGCTTCGTTCCATATTGCTAAAGTAAAGACTTACGGGGATTAAGTAATTCAAAGAGGCAAGCTTATCCATATTTATTGCTAGGTCCTGTATTTGGTAAATTAAAAATGTTGCAGGTTGTAAAAGAAGTGACAGGTAAGTAGGAATAATTCAAGGCAAAATTATAATTCTCGGAACAGATTATATTCGTTTTTGTTCAGGCATTACGTCTCGTGTTTAGGGTTGCCACCCGTACTTTTTTATAAAGCATTTAGGGTAAGTATACTTTATACTTTGTGAGATCGATGAAGTACGCGAAAATATTTGATTACACATAGTTTGATTTTTCTAAGATCCAATTTACATAAATCATAAAAAAGATCGCAATTTTACTTATACAGCTGAGTATAAGAGTATAAATTATAATTTAAGGTAAGCTTGATTTAAGAAAACATCATTGTTACATCGAACCTCACTAACTTAAAGAAAACAGTAAAAACTATAAACACTTCTAAATTGATTCGAAAGTTATCATAGACTGTAAAGACGATGTAATAAAGCTACCAAAGCTGTAATAAAGTGATTTTTAATTGCAAAAAGCTTTACGAAATAGTAAAGTACTTTATTTTAATACAATGTACTTTTCTTATCTACCTTTAAAAACAAGTGTACTTTAATTGCTCAAATAAAGGGTGGCAACCCTACTCGTGGTGATATTGCGAAGATATTTCTCTTATACAAAGAGCAGACACAGACCTACATATCTGCCTATATTTCATGTATTGTAAATACGGAGCATAGTTAATTGACAATTGTTGTACAGCACTTACGGGATTACCGCTAAAAACACGTGTTCTTGTAATCCATGCACTTCAAGAAGTATATGGATTAGAGACTGAATATTTCGAAATTTGATTATTGACTGTATATTTAAGAATCTGGTAAAAGGAATACATCATTTAGCAAAGTTTTCTCTATAGAAAAAACATCTAGTCATCTCTATCGCTTTACAGATTCTAATTCCATCGCGAAATGCTTAAAAACTAACCAATAGAATTTACTTAAAAACATAGCAAATCATTGAATTAAAGTTCTTTTAAAGCAGTTTTGTTTATTTCATAGTGCAGGTCTTTTAGAAAATGATTAAATCTGTTTTTGCGCATACGTCGTTTATTTCCGAGCACGCGCTCAATATATCTGTCCCTCATTATTCTTTTGTTAAGTAATTGTATCACTGTCACTCTCCCGGCCGATAATTTTCGATCGCGGTAGGCCCTTAAGGAGGTATTTTCAGGAATATTTTGACCCGAACCACCCTTCCACAACGCGCTATCGTCTTTCCGACAGTAATTCTTACCACTCATACTTTTCTCGTAACTTTCAACAGCCGTAGTTCTTTTAAGTGTTTCTTAATTGTGTTCAAGTTTTGCTCTTAAACAATTCCCGAAAGCGACATTCCGCAACTTTCTATCCGGAATAAACTGAAAGTTATTCCACTTAACAAATTTTGGGAATAACTTTACCGATGCCTTTTTAAATAAGTGTTGGGAAGTTGGGATACGCTCGGTTCGTTCCATTGTGTTTCGCCCCATTCAAAATTGTAGATGGATATTTTTGTTGACCTATATAAGCTGGCTGTAAGGAAAGAACCTGTTGGAACTCTGTACTCTCTGCCTACCCCGCAAGGGATCTGGCGTGAGGTTATAGATTATATAAGCTAGCATCAGATACGATGTTTTTTGTTTTAAGATTAGCATTCAATTTAAAAAGAAACAATAAGTATCATACATTGTTTTACAGAAGAATATAACTAGTATTTAACTGTTTCTGATGATTATAATATTGACACGGCTTCAGCGAGAAGGTATATCAACCATAATTTCTTTCGTTAATTTAATTTTACCGATTTATTCTTGACACGCATGTTATTGCTCCTATGAGTACGCGTTTATAATATGTTTCTTAAACGTGTGATCCTATAACAGGTTCTCTGTCAAATTTTTAAGATACTTATCATAGAATTGTAAACCGTTGGAGCACCTTTAAATACATAAATAATGATAAACGACTGTAAATTCAGCACATAATGCAGAAACTAGCGCTCTGTATAAACAATAAGCACAAAGCAATAATATACATATGTTTAAACACGTCTTCTTACGCACATTGACCTTATTCCCTTACAAAAAGAGCTAAGGTGTAATGAGAAAATTTTGTGCGAATGGGATAGTGGGAACGGAGAGATAAGACACAAACACCTATTGTATTGAGTCGAACAGTGGCGTGCAAATAACCCCAGCCACTATTGTTTTGCAGACGGCGTACAATACACACACAGAAGTACCTTCTTACATATGTAACGACAGTGCAGTTACTAGAAATTGTGTGGTATAATGTGGATCACACGAAACTGCAGCCAATGCATAGAAGGAACGTTATCATAACTTACGTTCATTTACTTTAACGAATCTTTATTATGAACATTGGATTATGATTTAAAAAAAAAACACCCACACGCCTATATTCCACAAGCGGGTATAGCAGAGGGGTACTGAGTGTACATTTCGCCGACGATGTTAGGTCCCATGTGATAGGGGGCGAGCCTATTGCCATATACCGGGCGCAATGCCAGACTCCGGACTAAGACTGGGAATTTTTCGTTAAAAAACTACATTTGTCCGACCATTTGAACCCAGGACCTCGTGATCACAAAGCGATGTGCTTTGCCACCAGACCAACGAGAAAATTATGATTTAATTTGTAATATACTTTTGCTATTTAATACTCAAATGTTAACTGACGATTCACGTAATCAACAGGTAACAAAACGCCGAGCTAATCGATTTTATAATAGTTGTTATTCCATGACTTGGAACGGTTAAAAAGCAACGTATCGTGCGTCATGCAATGGAAACATAATTCAGTTTAAATGAATTCACCGCATAAGCCGAGTCTTCAAATATCGTCTGCCATAAATCTCCCCCGAGAAACCCTAATGTACACCAAGTTTTATAAGGGTAAACAAAAAGGAACTCTTCTTTTTAAATGAATAAACAATTTTGCGAAAAGAACCCCTTTTCGAACGTATAAACGGATAACTCCCGAAGGACCATAATATAAAAAAAATATTGTAACGTAGGGTCGGACAAAAATCGTCCGTGAAAAGTAGTTTATTGGACAAGACTTCTGTATTCTTCGTGTTCTTTGCCAGACACATCGGCTGCGGCAGCCAATCCCGGCTTGCCAGCTTCCAAAGTTTTTTATGACTTCATCTGTACTCGAACCAAACAAAACGTGATAAAAAATTTGTCGCAAATATCTGTTGTGTCTCTCTGTTACATACCCTAGAAGGACACATTGGAAGAATTTATTTACAAGTCCAGCTCACATTTTCCTATCCAATGTGAAAACAAAATCCAAGGGATCTTTGTAAAGGCACAATCACCGCTACATTTTGGTTCGTTGCGGATTTATTTAGCTGGTATTGAAATTATTTATTCAGTGCGTAGGAGATTGAAATACGCACTGGTCACTTGACCTCCTTATATGAGTTTGAGATAGAAATTGAAGACCTCCTACGTATAACTATAAGAATTATTTCCTTAAAAAAAATGATTATTGCCCTCCCATTTATCATATCCCTGAGTGGGTAATTTTACCGCACTTGCATCAGTATAGACTAATAACGATTGTGTTTTGTCCGCGTGGGTTTTGAACTTTTTCTGTGTTTATATTGAAATAAATAATCTTTAAAACTTATAATTTAGCACAACTTACTTTCTAGGAGAGACCTTATGCTTTGATGAGTCCGAAATATTGAATAGATGGATAACATTAAAAACAACAATAACATGGCAGATAGCAACAAGGCTCATAGACTATAAAGACAGATTGTTCAATTCACCCTTCGTTACACCTGTAGGTTTCCTAGAATCGATTGTACAAGGAAACACGGACAACACAATCAAAGCACGGTTAGTTAATTGAACTAGCACTACTGCTGCTGTGCACTGTCATTGATTTTCCAAACGGAGCGCGGTATATGAGGATATTTCAAACAATGCAATCAAATATTATCCACTTAATTACCAGGTATTTGAAGTGAACAAAACAAACAGAAACTTAATTTAATTTTAACACTATTATATCTTGTCGGTATCTTTTATACAAGGTGTAACATAATAAACGCAAGACCTCAGACACCCCAATTAGAGAATTGCTTCATATATTCAAAACGAAAACCAAATCTTCAAATTTAAAGGTTTTTACCCCCTTTTTTAAGCACTTTTATACCCTAATTAACAATGAAATTGTATGTGTATGTGTGCGTTTTGAGAAATACGTTTTAGGGATGCATTTGAAATCTCTTTATTGCTATGTATCAAGAATACATTTAGTCTTTTACAGCGAACTGAATGAGTAAAGGCATTTTTATTGCAAATTTAAAAAAAAATGTGAAATACATTAAAAATTGTTGGAATCAATTCAGTTACCCATTTAGAACCAACTACTTACAGGTCTTGCGTTAATTATGTTACAGCTTGTATAATTACACACCTAATATTTCGACAATGCCAATGAAACATACGGATTTTCTGTATTCAAAGTGCACTTTTCACACGTACACAAAAACATACTGAAACACTAAAATTAGTAGCAAATTATCGATTTTAAAATATCTACTCATTAATACTTGCCCGAATACCGATGCTTTTTATTTTCATCACGCTTCTGTCTTTGGCCTGTAATATGGCCACATCCCCAATTTTTAGCTTGTAGAGAACCTCAAGAAGGATAGGATGAATCTATTGTAATTAATTCTAGCTACTACTACTAAGTCTAAGTACTTTTTTTGTGGATTACAGAGCATTAGCGGACTTAGAAAAATCTCGGTGGATTACGTAGAGTCAACAGATTTACAGGAATAATATAGTGGTACAGTGTACGTGACGGGAAAAACTACATCCCTTAATTAACTATCCCCGTCCTACATGTTGAGGCGATATTATGTTGCAATAAGTATTACACCGGGTTAAGTCGTGCATGAATTATGAGCGGTACGGAGAGTGGAGCGGTGAGTCGCTAATTAGTTACTAGGTTTAAATTTTGCAATAACACACAACTTTATTAATAATAAAGCTATGGAAACTCACTTCCTTCAGTTTATATATATTTAATAAGACTCAAAATCGACCAAAATTGTCCAATTTTCGTACGAATAAAAGTGTGGATAGTGAAAATCTACTCGTCTCAAATTGGTTGGAAGCCGCTATAAAAATAATATTAGCCCTGTTAAGAAACTGTCCCACTGTTGGGCACGGGCCTCCCTCAAACTGAGTGGGTTTAGGCCATAGTCCATCTCGCTGGCCCAGTGCGGGTTGGCGAACTTCACACACCTTCGAAAAGCTCTTAGGCATGCAGGTTTCCTCACGATGTTTTCCTTCACCGTTAAAGCAAGTGATAGTTCAATTTTAATACGCACATACCTTCGAAAAGACAGAGGTGCGTGCCTAGGTTTGAACCCGAGACCTCTGACTTTGAAGCCGTTACTATTATAAATATTTATAGGTAACTAAACCTATGTAATACATATGAAATATATATATTCTGTATTCTCTACCTGCCCTGTAAGACATAGATACGTCCATTAATATATGAGTTACCTCAGTGGGTACATTTCATATTTACTTAGATACTAGGGTACCCTCTAGTTCCTCCCAGGCTTTGTTGGGCATAATTCAATTATTTGTTTAATTATAGGATAAATAAATTTATATTTCAATTAAATAAATTTATTAACCCTACCCCTATGGAAGTCCGGAATAAGAAAGACTTTTGGCCGTGAAACGCCTCAGTCCCTCTTGTTACGATGGGTCCTGTAGAGCACTCGAAACTTAAAATCCAAAAATCCCATCCATCCAAAAAAATTTGTATTGTAATTTAATTTTTGACCAACTCTACTCCCAGGGTATACAAAGATTGCAGGCTCGTTTATCTCTACTTAGATTACGAACGCTACCTAAGGCTATAAACAAAGTTTTTTTTTTCATTTTGACATTTATAACAAAATTAAGGATTCAATTGGATTGGGCAGCATTTGGCAAACTACGTGACGTTTTCGCTTCGCCTATACCGCAATGCCTGAAGACTAAAGTCTTTAACCAATGCGTCCTACCTGTTATAACTTACGGGGCCGAGACGTGGACACTCACAGTGGGACTAGTCCACAAATTCGAAGTCGCACAGCGGGCTATGAAGCGAGCTATGCTCGGCGTCTCTTTAAAAGATAAAATTCGTAACGAGGTAATCCGACAAAGAACCAAATTTACCGACATAGCTCGCAGACTCAGTGAGCTAAAGTGGCAATGGGGTCACATCTGCAGAAGGACCGACGGCCGATGGAGAAAGCGTGTCCTAGAGTGGAAACCGCGACTTGGTAAGCATAAGGTAGGACGGCCCCCGAAGTCTTTTTCGAGAGATATCCATAAAAAATTAAACGATCCCATGACAACTAAAAGGCTTCCCTTTAAGTTCCGCTCTAAATGGAAAACACTGAAACCCGTATAAAATATATCTCGAGTTTGTTTGTCTATGACAGTTGATTTTCCGAGAAAAGGGTAAACGGTGAGATGTTTAAATTTTAGGTCATATAGAAAATTTACACAACGTTAACTCAAATAGTATACAGTGCACAGTTTGCAAACAACCTCGCATCGGTTTACTTTTGGAACAGTTGAACGAATTTGTATATAAAATTTTCGGTTACTTAGGATCCCTCCAATTGAACAAAATATCTGCATTGTAATCGACTCTGAAGCTGTGATGCCACAGACTTACTTCACACCCTCAAAATGAAACACCAAAATTTTCAAAGGCTACAACCGTCTTTTTTTGCCGGGTGTCATGAAAATTATAATATAACTAGTCCTAAAACGACAGCGTGAAATTACGTCCTCAAAATGCCGTCATGCGTTGATAATTCAAATAGGTAATCTGAAGAAGTGGAAATTAGCGGGATAGGTTTCCAAGTAATTTCGTCAAATAGCTGTTTGAAGTTTTATATATAACAATTTTGAAAGTTTTGGTGCTACTTATTTCTTACTAAATAGTTAAACAATGCCGCTTTAGTACGAACAATGTCCATGGATTCTTTAATTCAGGTCTTATAGGAGGAATAAGTATAATATAGCAGTTCAGATTTGCTACGTTTCACTGAGATATTTTTGAAATCAGTGTGACAAGTGTAAATAATTTGAAAAGCCAATTTAACACATATTTTAAAAAATTAGATAAATTTGTGTTAGTTCAAAGATTTCGCGATAGTAGCACCGTTCCACCACCAATCATTTTAGAGAAATAGCCTGTGGATAATTATGTAAACCAATGTTAAAGTTCTTACCTTAGTATTAAGTGAATAAATAATTCAAATGTTAATTGGGGACTACTAACCTACTTTTTACTTAAGAAAATTATTTTATAAGTTATTCGGCTGACTGACACGAACAGTCATCACACTACGAGTTTCATTTAAAATATAATAATACAACATTAGCCCTGCCCATAGTCCACCACACTGGCTCAGTGCTGGTTGACGAACTTCACACACCTTCGAGAAACTCTTAGGCATGCAGGTTTCCTTACGATGTTTCCCTTCACCGTTAAAGCGAGTGACAGTTAATTTTTAATACGCACATGCTTTCGAAAAGACAGAGGTGCCTGGGTTTGAACCAGAGACCTCTGACTTTGCAGTCCAACGGTCTAACCACTAGGCTATTACCGCTCATTAAAAACTGCCTATTTTAAATATTGATTTATGAACACTCACAGTGGGACTAGTTCACAAATTCAAAGTCGCACAGCGGGCTATGGAGCGAGCTATGCTCGGCGTCTCTTTGAAGGATAAAATTCGTTACGAGGTAATCCGACAAAGAACCAAAGTTACCGACATAGCTCGCAGACTCAGTAAGCTAAAGTGGCAATGGGCTGGTCACATCTGGAGAAGGACCGACGACCGATGGAGCAAGCGTGTCCTAGAGTGGAGACCGCGACTTGGTAAGCGTAAGGTAGGACGGCCCCCAGCTAGATGGACCGACGACCTCAAAAAGGTCGCTGGGACAGACTGGATGCGGAAGGCGGAGGACCGTGTGCAATGGCGCGTGTTAGGAGAGGCCCATGTCCAGCAGTGGACTACGATAGGCTGATTGATTGATTGATTGAATTTTATTTTAATATTATAACTTATTTTTCCAGTCCACAGAATTGTCAGATCTCTATGATGTAGTTCCACGGTTGAGTTTTAAAACATTCATGTATTTTTCACCAAACTAACAATAGCTTTTGGTTTTCGTCATTAATAACCCAGGTAAGGACAAAAGAATTTAATAAAGACATAGGTAGCATTTGTGCCACCTCTAATAATAAGTGTACGTTAGAAAGTAATAACATCGTATACTTCAATAACGAATGTCGATGGTTTCCTAAAGATCAAACAGTATACAATACACGCTGCCGGGTGGAACACTCGCAGGAAATTAATTTTCTATCAGATAACTTATGTTATGACACGCACACACAGTACATTACATAATATTTCAACTAAATAATTCAGTGTATTGACATTATAAGCGGCATGTAGTTACTTTATTCGGGCACCTACATTATACAAGACACTTAGTTGTTCTGAATAATTTATTCCCTTAATTGTACTAGCGAGATATGCCTAATTTGGAATGATTGCTTACACTCTCAACACTTGAAATTCCGGGGTTTCTTCACCAAGAATTCTTTATAAACTTTCATACTTTCTTTTAATTTTACACTTGCACATTTCCGTCTTACAATAATGCTTTAAAAAGATATAGGGCAGAATCAATAGATATAGAAAGAACCTGTTAGAACTCTGTACTCTCTGCCTACCCCGCAAGGGATCTGGCGTGACGATATAGATAGATCAATGGATATATATATATATGTATAAGAGTTACATTTTGTAAGACTGGACAAATACTGCTCTATTCGGTCCGGGACAGCAAATCAATTTCTAAGAGATTCCGACACAAAGCTCCCCTAAGGTCTCGCGGGACGTTGCGTCACGTAACATAATGACATCGTTATCTATCACTTTATCGGCTCATACATCATCAAATGAATCGCTTTGCTGTATTGAATACAAAAAAAATAGGTTAATTGGTATTATTACTTAACACATGCTGTTGTAGCGCGATATGATCGCGGTATTCTTAGCTATCATCAAGCGTTTGGCTAGATCGACTTAAGATGGGTGACCATTTGTGATTTTTCCATTTTAGAGCATTCCGTGTTATAGAAATCACAGATGTCAGTGCCAGTATTGGGATTATAAGATGCTTAAATTCCCGGAGGGTTAACTGGATTTTGTAGTCTAAGTCAAAAATCATTTATTTGTATATGCCAATATCGCTCACAAATTCAAGATACAATTCATACACAAATACCCAGACCGTAACAAATAATTGTGGATCACACGAAGATTTGTCCAATGTGGGAATCGAACCCGCGACTATTGGACACAGTGGGCGGAGCGGCTTCAGCTCTTAACCATTGCCCTAAATCGTCCGTCAAAGCATACTCGTAGTTTATTCGTTACAAACATACAAAAATACAAATCTTTCCTCTTTATAATTTTAGTATAGATTAAAATCTAGAATGCTTTTGAAATAGGTGTTATGGAGCTTTTTTTCTAACACTCAGAACTTCCATTCTATACTATAAAGGAGTCCCGTTCGTCTCGCCATCCTGGCTTGCCACGACGAGAACAATAGAGGCCTTTGCCTAGCAGTGGCCAGTAACGGCTACATAATTTCAATAAATATGTAAACAACACGATCTTGATCCTACACATCGAGCGTGTCCTCGGTAAGGTGTGTTAGCCTTAACTTCTTTAAATAAATATAATGTTCGTCTATTCTGTATTCGTTTTCTTTTTATATTTTAATTGCAAGTTCCCTTTGTAAGATTAGTACCTGTTTGCTCACCTGTTACTAAAACATTTCTATAAGTAGATACTTGTTATTGGCTCTCAGTCCTCTGTTCCGATGTTATTATGATTCAATTAGATATCAGTCTTCCATGTTGTAATAAATAAATAATAATATTAGTCAAGTCAATCAAAAACATCACATAAGTTCCTTCAACAGTTTATCACAATTGTTTTCATCAAAGACATTGCTTTAATTTTAACACATACATATCACATAACTGAAATACAGATAATTTTGTGTAGTTCAGACACAGATGTATTTCTGGCAATTGTTTTTAGTGACATTGTTGATGTAAAAACATCTTGTTGTAATAATGTAGTACCAACTTGAAATAAACTTATTTATTATTATAACAACAATTCACTCTAGGAGAGAGACCGTTGCTATTACTTAAAATTATTTTATTGATTGACTTTTTGTTAATTTCTACTATACTTTGTGCAGAATACGTATTCGGTGTAAATGATTGATTTACTTGACAGCTTTCGGTTTCTGGTGAGCTGACGTGTCCACACTGCGCTCGCACTATTCAGTATGGCTCGCAATTTACCAGAGCTTTTACGGTCAAAATTGAATATTTCGATCACCCGATAGCACAGCAAAGGGCAAGGCAGTATAATCCATTACACCAGTAAATGCTTTACAATAGCTATCACCAATTCTACTATTGTATTTGCTACTATATAATATAGTTATTAATTTCAGCATGTTCAGCCAGCTTTTGTTAAGCGGGGATTGACATCTACCGCAAGCCTGATGGGTGATGTGACCGCGCATTAATAACTGTACGACTCATATTTGCACAGATTACAAAATTTCGGAAAATTAATATAATTGTAACTTTCTGTCCCAATATTAACACCTTTTTTTAAAATAAATCGATACACATTTCATTTCATCGTATAAAATTTTCTACATATAACAAAACATATTTTTGTTAAAATCATTTATAGCACGTTTGAAACAAGGATAAAATAAAAAATGTGTTATAATAATATTAGCCCTGTTAAGAAACTCCCACCGTTGGGCACGGGCCTCCTACCAAACCGAGAGGCTTTTAGGCCATAGTACACCACACTGGCCCAGTGCGGGTTGGCGAACTTCACATACCTTCGAGATTTCGATGTTTTCCTTCGCCGTTAAAGCAAGTGATTAATTATTTAATTTTTGATACGCACATGCTTTCGAAAAGACAGAGGTGCATGCCTGGGTTTGAACCCGTGACCTCTGACTTTGCAGTCCAACGGTCTAACCACTTTTTAAATACATTTCCCACAATTATTCGTAACTTCTACACTCACGAATGCCTAATCTAAAGTTTGATTTAAACCAATATACTCACCAAATATGTAGGTAAATAGATTGTTGTCGCGAACACCAAATTAATTATGGAGTGAAATGAAAACCACCGTTCAATAATTATGTTACCGTGTCATACCCCGTCATAGGTAAACCTATGACATGAGAATAGTATTGTCAATAACTGCGTTAATTATGATCACTCAGGTATAGCAAAGCAGTTATTAATTAAATTATTATAGACATGAAACCCGCGCTAAACCACATATGGTCTTATTAATACAAATTGCTGGATATAACTTAATCGTGATCGGTATCTGTACAAGAAGTCATTATTGTAATGGGTAACATTGATCTATTTCTCTATCTCATCACACCAGATCCCTTGCGGGATAGGCAGAGAGTACAGCTTCCAACAGGCCTAACAGAGCTCTACGATTTCCTCCACTCTCATAGTGCGTCTCACATGGTCGCCGCAACACCTGGGCTCTTGATTTACTTCAAATAAGACACAGTAACATTGACGCTTTCATAAAAAAGATTCTACTATATAATGTATAAAGCTTGCGCAACAGTACAAGGCTGAACACTTACCACGTGGCTAGTCTACTACAGAGAAGCCAGACTCTTTGTCGTTAAGTCTCTACTATTTTCGTGATTTTAAATAATTGTGTTCGTATGTGACTTAGATATTTATTATGAGTGTGTATATTATAATGTAATGATTATGGGTGGGTACAGTATTTTCAGCTGTGAGAGCCAGCTAGTGGCCAGCACGCTAACTCTATCTATAAATTAATATTATATCTGCCTATGTAAAGATTCTTGTACAAATATTATAATTTGCTGTTGATGTTGCTGAACATTTTGGAACAAATCTACGGGGTTAGCACGAAAATTGTGTCGATACCAAGTAATCGTGCTGTCCCGTTCTTGTTTATTTAGTATGTTTGTAGTGTGACAAGGATGGCATTTATTTTCATACTAAGCTCTCTAAATACTTTTATCAAAGTAATTAAACATTATTTCACTTTCAATATTTCCATTGCTACATTAACATCCTCCTCATCGAATTTAATTTATATTCTTTGACCTACTCGCGATGTGAGTCATTTAATATTTCAAGGTATTACTATCAGAACAAATGTGACTTTCACGTGGGGCTCAATTATATATTGAATCAGACTGTTTGACGAATTGTAAATTTATTGTATAACATGTTCTCGATACACGGACGCACGAGTACCGACAATCCGAACACCGCTAAAGAATTAATGAACGACGAAGAAAACTTTTATTCCTGTTATCGAATGTCTAAAACTAGTTCGAAATTGTTGGTAAGTTCAGTTATACCAAGTTTAACGAAGCTAAACTGTTCTTTTGCTGTAATCTTGAAATTTGCGGTCGCTAGTTGGCAACTCTGTAACTTTAACGACAAATTACAGATAGGCATTTCGAAATACGGAGGCGTCAAATTGTAACTATGGAAGTTTTGATTTTGCTTACGCTGAATACAGATGGAATCGAACGTTCGGAAGCAGTTTCCTCTACAACATAATCCGATTTTGACTCTGTGGATGAGGATGTTAAAACAATAGCCAACTTTTGAGTTAATTGATAGACAGCGTCAGTTTCATTAGAATAATGATTGGATTGTATCGTTTATTTCCGGGTGTATCATGCTCTGAGCTTGATCTACAAATACGAAGAAAATAAAGGAGAAATATTAGAAAAAGAAATCATAGATACGTGTATGTTAGTCATTAGATAGTTGCTCGTGTACCGCTAGGGGCGGTAGCAGACTTGGATACAAGGATTGTGTTGTCTGCTCAAATAAGTACGGAATATCACACTTAATTATATAAGGCACTAATAACGTAACCGGTAATTGCCCGTGTACTGTATATCGAGAAATTCTCAAAACTAATTTTATATTAATGTTTAGTAAATAAGGAAATTGAAGCCAATGAATAAATGCCACTTATTTAAAATAATTTGATAACGCATTTAAATATAAAGACAAATGTAAGAAAGTGTCACGTAAGAAGGACAGATACAAATGAATCCAAAAACGATTCTCACTGATAAACGATCGAAGTCTTCTGAATACACAACTTAATGAATTCCGCGCAAAGTGTTCTAATATCGACGAAGTTTGTTCTTTAGAAGAGAAAAGAGACAAAGATGAGGAACTCAATACAATGAGACAACTGTAATTATTAAAGACGCTACATGAAATAAATACAGCGTTATCAGAGCGTTGAAATACTTCTGAACTGTATTTAGTAGTATACAACAACAAAATGTTGTGATTACAAAACTGATGCAAATTTTGATAAGTTACGCCCGGTCGGGCCGGAAAAAGAATTGGCCACGCTTATTCATTCGAGTTTTCCAACGTAAAAAAGGCGACGTTTTTGAACTATATGATCATCAACACGGCTTATTTCATCGATAGACTTAAAGGATTTACCTAAACTTTACATAATTTGCTTTACTAACTACTTGAGTCTTATATTTTGATTGAGATAACGTTGGGAAAATTACTTTAACCTATTATAGAAGCCAAATTATTTTGCACGACTACGTTACGCAAACTGAATTCTGCGTAATTAGGTTTTAGCGAATCCACTAGCTGAATTACCACACTTTTCATCAATTATAATAAAAGAGCGAGAGCAAAACTTTTGAAAACAGGTTACTAATATACTATTAGATAAATGCTCCAGTTATTGCACATGTACAGGTAAAAATAATTTATTCGAGGGAAGTAATTGTTTCACGCATGGGGAGTGACATGACGGGGTCACTCAATGGCAAATAAAGAGGCCTGGTAGACAATCAGTCCTATGCAAACGGAAGCTCTCATTCGCCAGCGAGGTAGTAATAAAAGAAAACGAGCTGCCTGTGAACTGAACCACGACGAGTCCAACCGTTGGGAGTCAAATACATACTTGTAATTGAGGAGCTCTGGCTTTACCGCCATAAAATACAACCACATCTAAATATACAGTAAAGAATATTTCTCTGATCGCTATAGAATATTTAGGTTCCCTGTCAGCTATATTTAATTTAAGCAATGGAGGACCATTCAATACAAATTTCAGCGAGAACTCGTTCTTAGGTTTTATCAGTGCGGTATTTTATTACTTCATTAGATCCGGTTAGCAAGTCTTACCTATATTCTTCAAAATATGGATTTTGCGGTGAAAAATTTATTGATTTTTGGAGGGACTAGAATTAGCTCTCAAGAAAATGGGATAATTTAGTGAATGGTTACGTCGTCTCGCCAGGAATGGAAACGAACAAAGGAAACTGTGAAGTAAGTAGATATAAAAATAGAAAGGCATTTTGCACCCGAGCGTCTTATTGGTCTTGTATGCCTGCGGACAACTGGAATTGATGAACGTTGCTAATTTTAGATTTATCACAATGCAAAAAAGCAGTAATGACTCTTAGTATTGCAGCTTAGTTAAACATAATAATTAAAGGAATTTGAAGCATAACTGAAGCAAGTATGTTGAGCGTGCAAATTCAACAATATAAGTTATTTGCTTTTATTATAACTGCCTTCTTTAATAACCCAAGAAGTTGAAGTTGCTTATACTACTCAGACAAGACGTCAAATGACTCAAGATATTTTTTCTGAAGATGCAAAAAGAGGTCATAGCCCACTTTATTTCTTTCCGGCAAACTTATTCTTAGTCTTAAGTTTAATTTTAGGTGCACTGGTATTTGAATTTAACTGCTTACAAGTATTGGGTAGTTTATAACCACCACACCGCGTAACCAAGCCCTAAGCATCATAAAATTTAGAGAATTAAGGTCGCAATTCTTGAAAACGATTACTTTAATCATGTTATTTAATGAGCTTATATATTTAATAGTGCCAATGGAACCTCCGTAAATTCCAAAGTTTTATTAGTCAAGTTTAGTCCGGCGACCCAAAACCGTATTACTGGTCCCACCACTTACTTTTTTTAGAGGATTAATTGCTTGCTGCACATAGTTGAAGTACATGAGCATTATTAAGTTCTACTAAAATAACTTGGCGAGAACGCTCTAGTGGATCTACTCTACCGAGTCCGCCGCACACCTGCACTGAAACCGGTTTCTATAAACATGATTTCACTCTCTCGGCACCATTGGACTTACCTAATTTACGCACTCAAGCTTAAGCCAAGAATTTTTCTGGGTTCCATACAGAAAATTGTATTACAAATATTAATGAATATAAAATAAAATGCATTTGTTAATATCTGTGGTCACGTAATAGCATCCAATAATAAAATAGGGATCCATTAGCAGTGACGCTTTGTGTCAGTTACATATTTTGCTCCGATTTATTATAAATGTTGAAAATAATTTGCTAATTGTTGACAACGGTTAAGACGGTACGTTTAGCATAATTCTATTAAATTGTTTGATATTTTTTTTTCTAAAGAGCGTGTTAGGCATAGTACTAATTATTCTTAATGTAATAATATACGCCAATTTAAAGTCGGCGCAATAATTTATTAATATATTTTATGGAAAATCATCACAATTTCTAAAGTTAAACAGAATGTAAGTATAAATACCACTAACATTTTAAGTGTAGAACGGGGCGGCAGTATTCTTGAGTTATTTAAAAATATTCTGAGGAAATATTATTGTCCGTTAACAGTTTATCACCCTATTGACGCGGCAGGACCTGTACTTTTAAGTCGATTTGTAACTTTTCGATAGTGAACTTAATTGACCCATTTTTCCTGATCAATTCTCTTTATAAGCTATTTAGAAAAACCGAATAGAAGCTCCGATTTGATAAAATCCTACTTGCAGTCGTCTAATACGTTGATGGATCTACAGATTTTGTTTAATTTAGGTATTCCTCAAGAAACAATCTTGATTTGCGATATTAAAACATTCCGATTACAGTAAGGAACAAATCTTTACAAGTCCTACTAATGTTAGTTTCGCTTTAATGTTTGTGCATTAAATTTTATGTTTGTAAACGCACCTACGACACAGGAATTGAATTCCTAGTATTGGGCAAGATTTTTTAAGGAAAGAATACTTTGAAACGCACGGTATCAGTCGGGTGGTGGCTTGCCGTAAGGTAAATCGTCTTGCAGCTTCCCTTGCATACGGTTAAAAGAGTCAACAAACGCTCACGCACACCATTGACAACATGCACACACGCACAAGCATCCGCCGCGCTTGTTGATACAGCGCACCGTCGAGCGTGCTGAGGTGAGTCAGAAAGTAACTCGGCTCCGCTTACCTGTACAAATCAGCAGCAAAGTAAATGGTGAAAGCAGCCGCTGGGTCCCCATGTTGGCGCTCCGGTACTTTCTATCAATTATTCACCAAGAAACTACTCTTATGCGCCCATCTTGCAGCACATTTTTATTAAGTGCTTAACTCCAACTTAACTGTTATGCATCGTACACACAAAGTAAAACGTCTACACCTTAGAAAACCGTTACACTTTTGTCTGTTGATTGACTAGCACGAGCAATATCCACACTTTCCAACTTGATGCACTACAAAAAACAATTTCATTTTCCAATCCTCAGTGTAAACTTTGGCGCGGATTTCCGTTACGGGCGACACGGACACGTTGTATACGGGCGACGGTTAGCCCAAGGCTGAATAAATTTCAAATCATATAGCGGCGTGCGCGAAAGAGACAGTACTACGAACTGAGCGAGACAGACAGATAATAAAGTTTGCCTTGTCTTGTGCGGGAATGAAGTGGCAACAACGCGCCATCGGTAATGTCGTCTTGCGAGTTTTTCACTAGATGGCAGCCGTGAATTAAAATTCAGAACTGGTAGTGCTGCCTGACAACAATATATAAAGTGTGCAGGTAGGTAGTGAATAAATACGCAACACTAGACGCCTTGAATAGAAAACAAAGCAGATCGAAGTGATGTTAGAATACCTAAAGTATGTCATAAAATCACTAGGACAATAATAAGGTGATTCACCCTAAAACCCTACAAGACTTCCAGTACAAAATAATAATATAATAATAATAATAGCCTTTATTTAACACTCTTACATAAAAAATATTTACAATATAAACTTATTTACTCGTTTGACACCGGTCCGTGAAAATTGTCTTGCTGTCCAGCATAGGCCTCCCCTAGAGTACGCCACCGAGTGCGGTTCAGAGCTTGTCTTCTCCAAGTATACCCCGCTATTTTCACAATATCGTCTTCCCATTTACGTCACTGTCTTTCTTTCTTTCTTTTGTGTTGTCTCGGGCACCATTCTGTTACGTCCCTAGACCATTTATCTATGTTACACCCAATCATATGACCTGCCCACCTCCATTTTAATTTTTTAATTCAGTACGTGATATCTGTGACTCTTGTTTTGCACCTTTTAGTATCTAGCTTAATTTTATCTTTTAATTTAATGGCTATCATGCTTTGCTCCATATTGTGCTGGCAAGTTTCTAATAGGGAATATGCGTGTATTTTTTTAATATTTTTATACGATAGATAACATCAATATACAATTGCAAAAAAAATTAAAGCGTCAAAAACAAAATTTAAAGGGCAAAAAAAAAGTGTTGAAGATAGCAAACAGATAAGAGCACTTTAAACGCCCGCCATTTTGGCGCGCTTGGCGTGACGTCAAAGTCTATAATAACAATCAATTAGTGAACAGCTGTAGTAGTGTTTTATTCTGTAATTTATTTTTATTTTGTATTTTGCGACTATTATACAATGGTGCAACACTGTGTTGTGTCTAGATGTTAAAATACAATAAGACACAACATTGACACTTCACACATTGGACAACATTGATCCAAAGTGTTAGTATACAGACGACTTATGCCTAGTGTTAGTAAACGAAGAAAACGAAAACAGTACAAATTGTATATAGCATAGGTATGCAGGACGATCAATTAAAGATAACGGTCCCAATTGATCGTTCTCCACACCATCTGCTTAAGGATACGAGAAGACACACTCTCCGCCACCATCCCCAGAATGCTGTTACGGCTGTCCCGCACCCTGCGCAGCAGTGATGCAGTTTTCTCACGCATGATGGCGGCAAAGCCATCAGTGTCCGCTCTCGCAAACATCTCTGAGGCACTGCAAAAGCGGGGCAGCCCCAACAACTGCCTGAAAATGTTATTATACTGCGTGCGCAGGTTACTCAACGACCTTTTGGTGTACTGGACCCACAAGCTTCCCGTGTACATACCCTGGCAGTAGGCTTTAAAAAGGGTGATTTTGACCTGATCGGTACAGCGGGAGAACCTGCGGGCCAGCATGTTACCTCGGATCGCCAAAGCCCTGCGCTCTCTCTCAATGTCATTATCGTCCTTAAGGTCGTCAGTGAGGAAATGCCCGAAATACTTAAATTTATCTGTATAAATATATCTGTTTATGTTCACGCCATCTAGGGTAATGTCAGGTGTTGTGTCTGGGCATTTACCGGCGGCCTTAAAGACCATGAACTCGCTCTTTCTGCAGTTATATATTAATCCATGTGCGGCCGCATAAGACTCACATACCTTCAACATTTCTTGAATACCTGCCGCTGTTGGGCTTAGCAGCACCATGTCATCCGCATAGCTTATGTTATTTACAGGTACGCCGGGTACATCACATCCGACACGCATACTGCTAAGCTAAACAATCAGGTCATTAACGTATACGTTGAAAAGCTTAGGAGACGTCAGCCCCCTTTGCCTTACACCGCACTCCAACCTAAAACGACTCGAATAAAAAAGTAATGTTATTAAAAAATATTGGTATAGACAATATTCTAATGCGATAAAGTTTGTAAAAAAAAATATTTTACCCTTATTTGAATTACACGCATATTCCCTATTTGCGTATGCTTTGATTAGTTAGGCTCCATGTTTGGCACCCATATGCCATAAAAGGCAGAATGCAGGAATTAAATATTTTACAAAAAAATACTTAGTCGTAAAAGATAAGAATTGGTGCATATTAACTTCTGTCTTCAATTTATTACCAATAATATATTTTTTTAATTATTTTATACACGGTGTAAGGTACGTATGTATCACTGAGACGTTCTCCACCATAAATAAAAATACGATATCATACAATACGTTCAAAACGTATGAGACTACCAATTTTATTTTCCAATACTTGACGATAATTAAATGACGATAGATAGTTGTTATCTGTTTAAGCTTGTTCCTTACATTAATATTATTTCTATTTTAGGGATCCTGGATCATCTCAATCTATGAATTTAAGCGCGTAAAATCTAAAATATGAGTGTACGATGTGCACCACTACCTGCCACTTTTGAGAAACCGGGCAGAGAGGTACCACCCAAAGTAACCTGTACACTAAATTTCATAACGATACTGTTGACCATCCAAAACTCCCTTTAATGGAGGTCCTGAGTCTTGACTGGAGCACTAAGTCATGATTATAATCATGATTGACCATACAAGCTGAATCTATAATATACCAAATTACAAGCAGATAAAGTTCAGGATTCAGTACTTCCCTCACGAGATGACGATCCTGGCTGCAGGCATCAACGCTTAACAAATACCGTGAACTAAATATTCATTCCTGTTCGTAGGTACGGCTAATCCCAAAAAGTATCAAAATACGTCTATTTTAATTTACACTAATGTATAAACTGAATTTAGGACTTTTGCCAAGAGTAAAAGTGTACAATAAGATTGTACACTTTTACCAACATGTATTTTTTAAACTAACTTAATGTGTCCGACTGCTAGGCAAAGGTCTCCCCCTCTTTTCTCCAACGATCTCAAACTTCGGTGAATAATAGCCATTCTGCTCGAAACGCGCAAAATTATAATTTATAATAACTTTAAAAAAAAAGGGAAAGTGACTTCATATTTATATCTATTTCCACCCTTAGGGGTGGTATTTTGAGTTCAAATTTAAAATTGGTCCTACCAAAGGTAAAGAATACCCTCTCAGACCAAAAAAAGAATGTTCTAAATCGGTTCATAAATGACGAACGACAGTCGAATTTGACGGACGATTTAGCGCAGTGGTTAAGAGCTTAAGTCGCTCCGCCCACTGTCTCTAATAGTCGCGGGTTCGATTCCTGCACGGGACAAATCTTTGTGTGATCCACAAATATTTGTTCCGGTCTGGGTATTTGTGTATGTAAATTTTCATGTTTGTAAACGCACCCACGATACAGGAATAAATCCTAGTGTGGGGCTACGTTAATTAAAGAAAACAAAAATTGAGAACCTCCTCCTTTTTTGTGAAGTCGGTCAAAAAAATAAAGTTGTTGCTGTTAAAAAAACACGAGTGGGGGTTACAAGTACGGAGTTAAATACGTACAACTCAATATTTTGCCCAATCTCTTACATCAGGTCAAGACACTCTCACAGATCTTGTAATCATTCAGCGCTCTCCCCTTCGCGTCATTTTTAATAAACACTTGCAAAATATTTTCTTTACGGTCGCTTTGATGTTTGTGCTTGGATTTCATTATTTTTGGGTAAAATTGTTACAAATGTTATAAAAATTATTTCTTGAATATTGTCATACAATTATCTGCCGCGCCGTCCTGAAAAACTTAAAATAAAAAATACGAGTACAAACGGTCTACGGTTCGCTAAGTAATCTAGGTGAATAAAAAATAAACACCTCAACTACGCCTAATTCCCCAAACGGGGGTGGCAAAGATGCAGTGCTTAAAACCCACACATCGCCGATCATGTTAGGTAAAACACCGTCACGCCTATATACCCCAAGCGGGAGTGGCAGTGGTGTACTGAGTACACCCACTTTCAGGCGACGATCTTAGGTCCCATGTAATAGGGTGCGAGCCTATTGCCATATACCGGGCACAATTCCAGACTCCGGACTCCTACTCGGAAGTTTTCGGTAGAAAAAGTACACCATACCATGTTCGGTCCTAGTATAATAGTGGCGAACCTATTACTTATGTACCTAGTATTAAAATCCTAAGCTCAATCCTTGTAATCGTCAGCTAGACTTTCCGCCGTTAGATCTACACAACAGTCCTTCGTTTCTTTATAAAATATTCACACTAGGAATTATTCCTGTGTCGTGGGTGCGTTTACAAACATGAAATTCTCTTCCATGTAACTCCCAGACCGACGCAAATATTTGTCCCATACGGGACAAATATTTGTGTCGAACCCGCGACTACTTAATCGAGTGGGTGGAACGGTGAAGCGACTCAAGCTCTTAACCACTGGGCCAAGCCCTCCGTTAATTTTTTTTTCTTCTTCAAGGTCAAAGTCTTTTTAAAACCTTTTTTTCACTAAGGCGAAAAGTGTACTCTGTCATTTAATTTATCTAACACAAAATTATACAGTTGCAATGCCCTACATTAGTGACTTTTAAGACGCATTTAACTATACAGTATTAGTCGCAGATGGACAAAATAGCTTCACAGATAGATGGTAAGCTCTAGTGCCCTCCAGCCAGTACTTTAATAACCAAACGCGGAAAGATTCCTGTTTTGCGGGCTTGAGTTAAAATCACCTCTGGGATCATCCCCGAAATTCCCATTTTAAGAGGCTTGTGAAATCTCTGAAACATGGAAAATAACATTTGGTGAAATGTCATTTGGAACTGATAAAACAGAACTGAGATCTTCGAAGCATTTTTAGACGGGGCATTTGACTTTGATGTTAGTCACCACTACAACGCATTGCAACATTATATACGAAAAGCCAACAAGGGTAATAACTGGGAAGATTCATCCTGGATTTAATGGAGATCCACGTTATGAAATCAATTTCAGCTAAAAACGGTCTGGTTCAGACTTTCAGTAGAACCACCAACAACTCAACTCAAACCTTTTTAATAGTTAGCACAAACTTACCCATGGCTCTTATTTTCTGTGTGGCTTACCCAAGCCTATAGCATCTTTAATGGTCTACTTACCTATCCGAACTATGTACAAGGTGTACCGTAAATAACGCAAGACCTCAGACACCCCGATTACCGAGATAATTGCTTCGCAAATTCAATCCGAAACCAAATTTCCAGATTTAAAGTATTTTTACCCTTTTCTGAAGCACTTTTATCCCAATTTACAATGAAACTTGTACGTGTATGTGTACGTATTGAGAAATGTGTTTAAGAAATGCATTTGAAATCTTCGTATTGCTTTAAATCAAGAATAAATTTAGTTTGTCATAGCTCACTGAAGGAGCAACAGCATATTTTGCAAATTAAAAAAAAAATGTAAGATACATTAAAAATCGTTGGAATCAATTCAGGTACCGATTTGGAACAAACATCTTTTAGGTCTTGCGTTAATTATATTACAGCTTGTATATGTATATCGGCGTATTTTTGACAAATATTTACAAGCATAGTTTATTTGTTTGTAATGGTCGCTGGAAAATCGTATTATAAAATTTCAGTATTTATCACGTCTGTCACATTTAAATAGGCGGTTATTGGCAGAGGAAAACTGCTAACCAGGAACTGAAACTTTATTTCGACAATAAATATCTTTACACAGGTTACTACCTACATCCCGAAGGGAACGGGGCACTACTTTGCCGTGAGCACCGTGAGGGTGCGGGGAAAGCGATTCTAATGCTCCAATATGTGCTCAATCGAGTAAGGCTCAAGAGAGGGCCACCAGTGCGTTCCCTTTGGAGATCCCGGAGTCCCCTACCTTGTCGCAGGAGCTTTATATGGTAAAAAAAAGACCACTATTATCAATCTTCCCCACAGAGAACCGGGAATCTTCTAAAGATTTCTCCCCTGCGAAATAGCAAAGAAAATTATGACTTTCTACGTAGTTACTTTAGGTCAGGCTTTACAAAGCTAAACGCTAATGTAATTTTTTATAGATATTATAAGAGATAACTAATTTTCGTTGAA
Organism: Phalera bucephala; assembly: GCA_905147815.2. NCBI lineage: Eukaryota > Metazoa > Arthropoda > Insecta > Lepidoptera > Notodontidae > Phalera > Phalera bucephala. The sequence continues at coordinate 24,290,018 of LR990613.1, read as the reverse complement.
CAGCGACATAGAATTTATTGCTTATTGCTAAACGAACCAAAGTTCCTGTGAAAAAGCTAAGAAGAAAATAATAGTATAGACTAAAGTCTATAACTGTCACCTACTTAAGACCCCCTAACTTTGTGTCTTTTAGCACGGTGAAAATGAATTTAGGTAATTTAAGGGATGTTTTAAGCTAAGGGTTCCCTAGTTAGGGAATTGTTTAGGTATGGTTGGTTAAAACGGGCGCGGGTCATGCTCCACCACGAGGACCCAGTGAAGATAGCTGGAGGCACATTTATGGCCACCTGCTGTTGGAACTCATCGAGCTTAGCTTATCCTATAAATCATCCATCTCTACTTAACAACTACTACAGGTGGACGCTGGAACATAACGGCTTAGCGTACTTTCCGAAGAATGGAAGTTCTCGACAATGGAGTTGCCTCAAACGATGACACATCCTCAGACCGACCGGGTCGAATGCTGCTTAACCTTGGTAAGTTCTTAGAACACCGCCGTCTCGCAGAGCTACGAGCGCGTTAATTTATAGAAGAACTAGCTGTTTCCCGCGGCTTCGCATACGTTTATTTTGTAATTTTACATAGATATGTAGGAATTTTTGGAATAGCATTATTCCAAGACTTAAGAGACACCTTCATATTAAGTTTCTTTTAAATCCGTTCAGCCGTGTTAATATGGAGAAATAAAAACAACTACCCCCCATGGATCCTGCATTTCCCGAGCTAAAATTATAGCATTTTCCAGTGATAGTATATTTAATCGGTTCCGCCATTCTGGAAATTAACACGGACAAACATATCTTTGATTTTGCCCGTATGACCATAAAATATCTTCTTTATTTCAAAATCACAATTCCCAAATGAATATTCCTGTGCGCTGTGCGGGGATCGTACCTGCGACTATTAGACAAAGTAAGTTAAGCAGTCTACCTTTTTTAACTGACTTCAAAAAGGAGGAGGTTCTATGTTCGGTTGTATGGATGTTTTTTTTTCTTTTTTTTTATGTATGTTCAACGATATTTCCGTCAATTGTGGACCGATTTAGATTTTTTTTGCATTGGGTTCAGTATAGCTCCAAGGTGGTCCCATTTTAATTTCATTGGCATTGGACCTTGGACTTAGAAGATACACCAGGGAACTCCTTAACGACAAACAATAGGAATGTGTAAATTGAGATATTATGGGTATTACGTCAATCCTATAGGTGCCCCACTATAGAACTAAGCAGTATATTAGCCGACTTCAAAAAAGGAGGAGGTTCATAATTCATCCTTTTTTTATAATTCCTCTGCTTATGAACCGATTTTAATGATCCTTTTTGCATTGGGTTCAGTATAGTTTTGAGGTGGTCCTATTTTAATGTTATTGGTATTGGACCTTGGACTTTGAAGATACACCAGGGAACTCCGTAACGGCGAACAGCACGAATGTATAGACTCCGTTATTATAGTTAATATATTAATCCTGTAGGTACCTTACTGTACAACTCAGCAAAATAATTTAATAATTGACGCATAATTGCAGGCTTCTCCGAGAGCTTCTCTTAAGGAAAAATTTAGAGAAATAAATATTCAAACTGTTGCATCACAATTTATATATGAAACACTTCTATATGTTAAAAAGAATATCAGTAATTTTGAAAAATATAGCGATATTCATCATGTAAATAACAAAGGAACAAAGATCATCATGGAACAAAGATGATCTTATTGTACATTCCACTCGTCTCCACAAAATTAGTAATTCTTTCATGAGGCAATGCATATGCTTCTACAACAAATTACCCGTAGATATCCGAAACATGCCTATCAATAAGTTTAAAATGGCAATTAAAACTAGACTCTGTAAGAAAGGGTATTAGAAAATTTCGGATTATCTTGACAATAAAACAAATTGGGTTTGAGCAGCTCCTCAATAAGCAACATTAATCAATGATGTATAATACAATTATGAAAAATAAAAAATTAATGGTAATCAGAAAGGCCAAATTAAATTAAGGCAAAAATTAAAATAAAGTCTAGCCCGCTAAGTTTCTCGCCGGATCTTCTCAGTGGAGGCCGCGTTTCGATCCGGTGGTAGATGTAAAAATGTAATAATTTTAACGTTTGTAAGTGCTATTGTATTGTGCTATGCTATTGCTATACAAATAAATTATTTTTGACTTTGACTTTGACTTTAGTATTGGTTAAGTAGGTACTGTCTAGACCTACTTCTCAAGGTCCTTTAATATAATAAGCATTTTTAAGTAAATCATTATTATATTATAGGACGGTGTCCTACTAAGGGGCACGGAGACCTGTGCCCCTTAGTGCTGTGCTCCAGTTTCTCTTCTCTGTTGGCAACTACGTCAGGCCAGTTCGCTTAATAAGGCATCTAGTTCGTCTTGCTAGATGCTCCTTAATCTACTGAATTGCCTTCTCAAGTTTCACGGAGACCAGTCTATTATTTTAGGGAACTGCATTGAAATGAACTTATATTCGAAAACTATATTTCCGAAAAAACTGAATCGATCTTTTGGCAATCAACTTTAACTTTGTTATAGTACCCTAAGAGACGTGCTTAATTAATTACCTGCCTAAATATATATTGCAAAGTCGTAGCTTATATTTGCAGAGAGCATTTACCAATCATTGAAAAATGGAATCAAAATTTATAACCCTAACTTATTTGGTAACAGGGACCTCTGTACCCATTATTAGCTCTATAGTGGTCACTTAGATGATTTTTGTGTTTATTAATCATTAATACTGTAGCCATGTCACCTGACAAGTTTCGTACATTTAAATAACAAAAAAAACACCTTCACGCCCATATTCCCCAAGCGTGTGTGGGGTGGCAGAGGTGTACTGAGTACACCCACGTTTCGCTAACGATGTCAGGTCCTTTGTAATAGGGGGTGAGGCTATTGCCATATACGATTGCCTTGTACTAGGAAGTTTTCTTTTAAAAAACCACATATGTCCAAACTAGCATTTAAACCCAGGACCTCGTGATCACAAAGCGATGCGCTTTGCCACTAGATCAACGAGGCAGTCTTTTAATCATTTACTTTATATGATTACTTAAAAAGTAAAGAGTATTTTACTCTATCCCATTCACTGCAAGACTTTCGCCTCCTAGTTGGCAAAATTCGGAAACCCTGATCTCCTATTATCTGGTCTAAGTATTACTGCAATAGCGCCCAGTCCATGACAAACTCTAATGATCACAGTTTTACTACTAAGTTTTGTTGTATATTTATACATAGGTATAATCCAACCAACCAGCTACCGAATTCAGAAATCCTTATCCACATTGAAAATTTATATTTGGGTACGAACAAAGGAAACTAAGCTATAAAGAAACTCAAGCCCCAACCGATAACACAGCAGCCGAACAAACAAAATATTCGATAGTCGCTAAGGTATTTATTCAGAAATATGAAAGATCGTCTCAACTCCACAAAGAGTTTGACAAAAACAAATCTATTTTAAGCGGTTTAAGCGTATCATAGGTTATCGCAAAATAGTCGCCATCTGTTTAATAGATTCTGATCGACGTGCCTTCGTTTGTCCTTTGAATATTTTAACCCTTGTTAATTTGATTGTTAATTATATTTGGGAGTGATTGGGCACGTGCATATTTAAAGTTCACGATTGTAGTTACTGATATTATTAATTTACTAGCTAGACAAGGAAAATTTATGAACATAACCTAAGACTATGCACGGGCGCATACATTTGACCGTTCGTTTTGCAGACGTCGTGATGTGTAATTATTTGCTTTTTTTACAGAATCTAGTTAATCGAAACACCGTCATGGCTATACTACCCGAGCGGGGGTGGCAGGGCTGTAAACACCCATTTTTATTCCCAACGATTCTAAATCCTAATGTAATAGGAGGCGAGCCTATTGTCATTATATCGGGCACAATTCCAAACTCCGGATCGATACTAAGAATCATTCGATGGAGAAACTGCACAAGTTCTGACCTATGACTCTAACCCGAGATTTCGCGATCGCCACACGCACTATGCGTCACTAAAGGATTCGCCACATAGCCGACGCAGCGCTACCGCAGCGCGACAATGGCGCGGCTTGGGGAGTAGTAATGTACTGAAATGTAAGGAAGACGCCACACAGCGCAGCCCCGCTCGGTGAAATGGCAAATGTCACGACCGAGTAGACAAGCGCTTCTGTCACCTGACCAAACCTTAAACCAACGGGACAATTGCCGCGGTTAAATAAATATTTATATCAAAATACACAATGAATAAGTTTTAAAAATACATTTAAAATTTGCGAAGGCGGCAAACTACCAGCTACTGAATTTGTCTCACCCACTATCAACAGTGGAACATAAGGCGGCCAAGCACTTAAAGATATATTATTATTACATCCATTATTCTAATTGAATAGTCTGGATAACTTTTCTATCAATCTTAATTTATTTTTGCTTTTAACGATTTTTAATGGAAGGCATAGACTTAAGGCTCTTAGTCAAGTATCGCCGAATAAAACACGACACTTAAGAAAGCCCTAAATTCATATTTGAGATTTTGTGCTCTTTGTAATAGCAGGTACTTGACGCAGTTTTTTGAAACTTGAAATCATTAGAATGTTAAGGAGTGAGAGTGAACTACTCACAAACACAAGTCAACGTAAAGGATTAATACATGGTTACTAGCATATTGACACTTGACTGATTACACCTCCATTTACCGGGTGGCGTACCCCATAAGTACAAAACAAAGTCGGTCAAGCTGTTTAGAAGAAGAAGAATGGGAACTGGAAATGGGAACGCACGGAACGCACACCGGAATTTTATATATAAAGAAGATGATTATCTTATTTAAATATTCAATTCTGTGTTCTTAAGTGCTAAAGCTCTAATAATACAATTTTGCGTTCTTGTCTTAAATATCTAGTCGATTTTGTTATTATTCAGCCATCCTTAATTAATATTCCTTCCGCGTTGCAGATAATTATTCATTTTATCAGTAGCCCAAGTATAGGTACGTCCTTCGGAAGTGGAAGCTCATGACAAACGCACCCGCACGATAAGTTGGAGATACATTTGGGACAATGGTAAACAATGGCGGGCCTTGTATCTGTACGTATTGTACTCTTAATACGGATACCAATTATTTAAATGAATAGGGCAGTATTTGAAAGTCGATGAACTCACTCTAATCGAAAAAATGTTGCTTATCATCTCTGCTCTGAGTGTTTGTTCTTTACATTGTGGTTCAAAACGGAATAAGGAAGTTGTTCTATATGGTTCAATACGTCAGCAATCGTTTTCCAATTTTTATTTTATTTTCGTTACATATTCCATCATACATATTCTAACGACGACCGCTGTATAACCCTCCCCAAAAAATATAGAGGGGGCAGACCACTCACAGGACGGACCAATGATCTGGCAAAGGTTAAGTTTGACGTACTAACCAATAAAAAATATTTTATAACCAAGATACTAAGATAACACTAAAGCTAAAAAGTAAAAGTAGATGCGGAAAATGTCACCCATCTCCACCGTCCTTTATACAGTATCTTTTGGACACGATCTCGTTATAATAACCTACACTTATATAAATAGGAACTTGACGGATCTGCAACAACAGCAGTAATTATTATTTTTGGAATATGACCAACAGGTAACATGTAATGTAATAAAATACGACAGAATGCTTTTTGTAGCTAATGCTATTGGGATACAAAAATATGACATATCCTATCGAACGGCGATTTACATAACACACAATTGAACTAGTCTCTGTGGACGTCTTAAAAGAATACTTTAAGAAATATAGTCATTTAATAACCAATTGTGCGGACTTTTAGATCAATTCTGTGAAATGTAGACCTTGGAAATAAATATGACCTAAACATCGCTAGCAACCCCTTGTGGTAAATTGGCGTGATGCGCTACTTAAAAAGTAACAATTTTACAGTTTTTTTTCCGAAAACAATAAAATTCGTGTACTCACAGCCAATCGTAGAAAAATATTTGAAAATTCAAATCTAAACACCCATCCAGTTATCGAAGCGATATGCGAAATTGATTGTCGAACTGTTTGCACGGGAAGTCGTTACAATCTGAACACAATAACATACTCAAATAGAAAGCTCACAAGTGGCTCATTTATCTCGATACTTGTTGAAGCTTTTATTTAAATTCGATATTTCATTGTTTTGTAAACCTACAAAACCTCTGTAAAATGTAAATTAAACCGACTAAAGCCTTGGTTAAAAAGTTAGCCCGTTGTAATCCTAAAATACTTCGAATTCAGCACAAGAATATACATACTATACATCTATATCATCAGGCCAGATCTCTTGCGGGGTAGGCAGTGAGTACAGAGTTGCAACAGGTTCTTTTCATTACAGACCTTTCTCGCTTCCTCCACTCACATAGTTCATCTCTCTACACGCTCGCTGGTTACAGAGACTCTTGCCATGGTCGTCATATAAGATACTGTCTATTCGGTCATGGTAAGTTAGTCTAGGTCTAAATATACTATGCGTGCCCGCGCTCGAAATCAGACGGCGGGAACGACGACGCGCTCTGGAGGAGTGGCGCGCGAGGCTCAGCCAGGAGCACATCGCGCGCAAGCGCGTCGTCCAAGCCATCCTGCCGTCCTTCGAAGCCTGGCAACAGCGGAGGAGTGGGCGAATCTCCTACAGGCTTGCTCAGATAATCACCGGTCACGGCTGTTTCGGTGATTATCTAAGCAAGATCGGACGCGAGGCGACGGCGATCTGTCACCACTGTGGTGGGGACCGGAATTCCGCAGAGCACACGCTTGTCGAGTGCCCAGCGTGGGCCTCCGAGCGGCGGATCCTGGTCGACCGGATTGGACCGGACCTCTCCTTACCGGCAATAGTAGCGGCTATGCTGGCAGGGGATTCGGCGTCGGGAGCCGTATCCTCCTTCTGCGAGACTGTGATGTCACAGAAGGAGGAGGCCGAGGATGGATCGGAAGAGGGCCGATCCCGCGCGCCGAAGGCGACGGCGCCGGGGCGGAGGCACAGCCCGCCCAGGCCCCCCAGCCCATTAGCCCGGTGCTTTATAATACGGGCTAACTTGTGTCCCCCTTTTTTTTTTTTTTTTTTTTTTTATCGCAGGGAAAACCCTTTATGGGTACCCGTCCGCGTTCGGGGGACGCGGAGGGGTTATGTCGGAGTCCTTGATCCATCAACACTCGGGGCCATAGCCCCGGCCGTTGATGGACCAAGTGTACCGACTAAAAACCCTACGGTGACACCGTCTTTGCCGCGTAGTGACGGGGTCACGGGATCGCCGTTAGGTACGCACCGCGACCCCGACGCGACCTGCCCTGTTAGGGCCCACCCTGGGAGCGTGTAAAGGGCGCTCCCTTTTCCCCTTACTAGACGCCGTGCTGGTGTCACTCAGCACGGCGTCTCCCCCGCGAGCTGGGCAGCAGACTCCCCCGAGTCTGCCACCCAGGTGGTATCGTTGGCGGCGCCCAGGGTTTATTCCATAGGCACCGCCACATTCTGCGCCTCAGTGGCGCCAGAGGCGGCCGGCTGCGGCTGAGCCGCACACGATGCGGCCGGAGCGGCAGATCCGCCTCCCCGACGGTGGCCGGGCTTTCGGGCCGGACAGGCCCTGCTGCCCAGCATGTGGCCGGTTGGTTGACCGGCCGCAGCGCATAGCGCGCAACAGGGGACAGCCGTACACCCAGAGGCCTTATGGCCAGGCTGCCCGCACCTGTAGCAAATCGCGCCCCTATCTACTTCGGCCCAGCACTGCTCGCGCACGTGCCCGGCCTCGAGGCAGCGGTAACACCTCATCGGCCTCACCTCCAGCAGTTTTACCTGCGCAGAGGTGAAGCCGACGAGAATTCTGCCCGCCGCCGCCACCTTTTTGGCTGCCTCCATGGGGCAGCTTATTACGACCGTGCCCAGGGGTGTCCGGTCACGTCGTATTTCGCCCGTTTTTATGTCATTGGCCGGGTACCCCCCGGCAAGAGCCACCGCCTCCGCGACGTCCTCCTTCGTCACGGAGTCGTCCAGGCCCACCAGGCGCAAGGAAGCACGCTTGATGGGCCTGTATACCACCACGCCTTCCGCGGCCAGCGCCGCGCTCATGGCCGCCGCTAGAGCGTCCGCCTTTGGACCGCTGTCGGCCCCTGGGACCTCGATGAGGCTCGCCCCCGTCTTCCCCACCTTGCAGACAAGGGACTCTATCCCAAGGTCCCTCGGATTTATGGCCTGCCGCGCCCGGGCTATAACGGCAGCGAAGGTCAAGCCGCGACTCGCGGCATCCGTCGGCAACTTAACGGCTGCTGCCGCACAACGCGGCAGCCGCAGCCTGGGCTTCGTCTTGCGCTTTTTAGGCGCTTTTGCCGCTTGCGCAGCCGGCTCAACGGGCCGCGCCGGTTGGGCGGCCTGCGCCGATGAGGCGGGCGGCGCCGGTTGGGCGGCCTGGGCGGGCCTCTTCTTCTTTCCCCTCCTGCCCACCGCAGTCCACGGTTCTTCCGCGGAACTTTCTGGAGCCGGCGGCGGGGGAGGGGGAGCGGGCTCCCTCTGGGTCGGCTTTGGTGCCAGCTCCTTCGTTTTATTTGGGGCTTTCGCCCCCTTCTTCCCCTTCTTTGGGGGAGGCGCCTTTTCGGCCGTTGGTACTGGCGCCGAGGCGTCAGGTGCCGGCTTATCGGACGCCAGCGGCGGGCGAAGGCGGGGCTCCGGTAGAAGTCGCCCCTCCAACGCCGCGAAGCGGGCGTCTAACATTACCCCGACGCTGTCGATAATGGACCTGCGCATCTGCTCCAGGTCCATCGTCGGGGTTATCACCGCCGCGGGAGCCGCGGGTGCGGCTATCGCGGGTACGCGGGCAGGCGAGGCCGCCGCAGGCACGACTGCCACGGGAGCAGCCTCCTCGGGTGAGACCAGACGCTGAGGCGTGATGGAGGTCTGCAGGTACGCCACCTGGTCTTTGTACCACCCGGCCAGCCTCTTCAGCCGGGTGATCTCCGCCTCTGCCCTCTTAAGCGCCTCGGGGACCGACGCCTCGAAGATGCCTTCGACAGCGCCTGTGATGGCACTGGCGGCATCCTTAAGGGCCTTCACATGGGTCCCCTTTAGGTTTTTTGAGGAGCTGGCCACATAGAGGATGCTCTGCACCTCTTTTAGTGCAGCCTCCCTGTGATTGGTCGCTCCCACTACCTCCGCGTTAGCTTCTACAGTGCCCTCTTCAGCGCCGCCGGTCTCGGCAGCCTCCTCCCTCTGGGTTGCATTTCGGGCGGACACCTCCCGCTCAGCCTGGCGCTTGGGCAGCTCAGACTCCTTCGTGAGCTGGGCCATCGCTTTGGCGTGGCCAACATAAAGCCCTGAAGTGGGCGGACGGCCTCGGCCGCGCGGCACCTTCGTCACCTTTTTTGCGACCTCATCCGAGCTCGACTGCTCGTGGGTATGAGGTCGCTTTGCACTTTGGCTGGCGTTCGCCCGTTCGAGGCTTGCCAGCGAGTCGGCCGAGTCCGAGGCGTCAGACCACGAGGCATCGTCATCCGACGCCATGTAAGCCCTGTAAGCCTCCTTCAGAGCCGCCTCAAACTCGCGGGCAGCCCGGATAGTCCGTGTGCCCTCCGATTGCTCGTCATCATCGGAGTTGGTATTCGGCTTCGACGGCTTTGATGCACCCTTCTTTGTCTTACTCGTTGCCGTGGTAATGTCGGCGTCCTGAAGACGCTCCAACACTACCACGGGCTGTCTTTCACGCTTGCGAAACTCGGTGTCCGGTATGGAGATGCCATGGTCGTTCGAAGAATGTAGCGAAGTGCCCCCCCCAGAATACGAGGGGCAGCCAGAGCCCGAGGGCTCTGGGGAGGATTCTCCGACCTGGGACAGGCCGGTACCTCCCTGGGGTAGTTTCTGTTTTCTTTGCGACATTTTCATTTGAGTGGGCTGATCCACAGCTTTGTGGCGCTAATCGGAGTTTAGCCCCTCCGTTTTCAGTCGCGGCACGCCGTCCGCGACATTAGGCATTCAGAGCCGGCAGGCCTATCAATGCCGACTAGACAACACAACATTACAAGGGCTCGCGCCCGGCCCTCTCTTCAAACGGAGAGAACCGGGGGCGAGTGACACAGCCGACCTTGAGTTTCCGAGCAATTGAAAGCTCCCAGTCCCTCCTCGAGCGAGGAGTGACGGGAACGACACAACCGACCCTTCAACAAAAGACGCGCCACCACTGCACCCGACCCTCTCCAAAGCGGAGATTGAAGGGGGCAGCTAGGCGCAACCACTTCCGGACAGAACCGGGGGACATGGGGGGAGGAAAAGGAGGGATGGGACCGAAAATTGGGGAAGGGTAAGCGCATGACTGTTTCTGTTATGTCTGTTCAGAAGGACCAGACCAATAGCAGGCAGCAACCGCGAGCAGGATACAGTCACACTTGCCTTGGGGATCGTCGCGACCGTGCGCTACTCCCAAGACCACGCCAAATTGCTTGCCGGGACAGACGAGCAAAATGGCGAGAAGCTATGCCACTGCGCCTCGAAGGACGCGTGGGGTGGGATAGCCTTTCGCCCGCCCTAACTTGTGTCCCCTGCCGCAACATCTGGTGGGGAACCCGCCCCCCCCCTGCAGCAACACCCGCAGGGGGGCCTTTGGGGTCGTGGGACGCTGGGGCGGGGGCCCCAAGCGTCCTTCATGCGCGACCCTGAGGAGGATGGCGGCGTGGTGTGGCCCACGCCGCCGTAAGCACCGCGACGGTACAGGGGGGAAGCAAGCTACAAGTTTCCCCTCCCAAGGTGGGCTCTTCGGAGCGCGGCACAAGGGGGGCACCGGCGTGTTCCACTCGGACATCCCGGAGCCCCTCTGACACGTGCCAGTGCCGGCCACCGGGGGGGGTTTAGTCGGTAAGAGTCCGACATACCCCGCCAGCTTCCCCCGTGGTTGGCGGAAGTCCATGAGGCTTTCCCCAGGCAAGAAAAAAAAAAGGTCGAAATATACTAGCAAGGCGACGGCGACCTGTCACCATAGTGGTGGGGACCGGGATTCCGCAGAACACAGGCACGTTGAGTGCCCAGCGTGGGCCTCCAAGCTGGGGATCTTGGTCGACCGGATCGGACCGGACCTCTCCCTGCCAGCAGTAGTAGCGGCTATGTTGGCAGGGGAATTGGCGTGGGGGGCCGTATCCTCCTCCTGAGAGACTGCGATGTCCCAGAGGGAGGAGGCCGAGCGGGATCGGGAGAGGGCCGATATCCCGCCCGGTGAAGGCGACGGCGCCGGGGCGGAGGCACAGCCCGCCCAGGCCCCCCAGCCTAGTAGCCCGGGGCTTATAATTTCGGGCTAACTTATGTCCCCCGCCGAAATATCTGGCGGGGACCCCCCCCCCTGCACCAACATCCGCAGGAGCGCCGTTAGGGTAGTGGGACGTTGGGGCGGGGGTCCTAAGCCTCCTTCACGCGCGACCCCGAGGAGGACGGCGGCGATTTGTGGCCGCCGTGAGCACCGCGACGGTGCAGGGGGGCAGCGGATCCATAGGCTCCCCCCCCCTTCCCCGAAGGCGGGCTGTTTGGAGGACGACACAGAGGCGCACTAGTGCGTTCCTAACGGAGATCCCGGAGCCCCTTCCCGAAGTGTCGATGCCGGCCACCGTGGGGGTTTTAGTCGGTAAGAGTCCGACATGCCCCTCCAGCTTCCCCCGAGGCTCGTGGATTGGATTGGTAGATTTCCCCACGTAAAAAAATATTCTAACTAACATACTTGCTGCACTGGTGGTGTTTGCAATTACTATTCTAACGATTCATAAATACTGTAATGGTTTACATGAATAAAAATTATTCTGATCTGAATCGTGGTGAATGAATTGGCCTATCAATGTGGGATACTTGCTGATTGTTACCAGGGTGCGTCGGACATACAGGGGCTCATCAGGGGATACGTCACACGGGGAGGCTCCTTTCATGCACTCCCCTGACATACTCATTCCGTATTCCAAAATTCGCTTTCTAGCTAGTGCTGGTCAATCGCTATGCTTGGTCACAAGCGGTATGTAAGCTCTCTATTAAACGCCAGTAATTTCCCTCCCCATGTCCCTTATCTCAAACAAAACACGTCCAGTTTCAACTGTTTAAATGAATATAATGTTTGTCTCTATTCTCGTAGTCCTTAAGGAATATCGGAGTGAGAGTAATCCAATATTTAAACCATTTACACAAACTGAGGGCCTAGCATGAACAAATTGACGTTAGCGTAACGTTGATGAGATAACGTGCTGTAACGTTTATATTTATTCAGTAAATTTGTAGTCTAAAAAGCTTAGATTAAAACTTGTCTAGATTGAGCATCCCACGCGCGAAAACGACATTAAATTTATGCACCAAAATGGTCAATAGATTCTCCCCTTACGTCAGTGTCACTTTGGCAGCTACACATTGTTGAGCTCGTAAGAAAAATTAAAAATGCCTGTTAGTGCTGTAAAATCGTGCCACAATCGCAGATGAAAAAATAATTATAACAAGAATATTACTTTCCATCGGTTAGTTTTATGATTGACTTCTGATTTTTTACAAACACACCAATATTAATTTCAATATTTTATAGGTTAGTAAAATTTATATTGGTTTTGCCAATTAAGAAATGGGATAATTTATTAAAGTAATGGGAAATATGCTTGAAATTTGTTTAAATATGAATTAAATATTATGTAATGTTATTTTTACCATTGTAGAAAGGGTCACGTGTTTGAGGTGATGTTAGAGTACTAACTAAGTGTAAATATAAACGCTGAAAAATCTTAGTATTTAGGGTCTGAATAAAAAAAGATAAAGTACACTTTACTTGGATAATTAATATTATTTCGAAGAATTCTTAACATCTCTATCAGATTAACATAATATATAATAAGTATTTCGTAGTATTAGGCCATAATATTTTAATATAAAATAGCCATTATATTTTTTTTTACTTACTGTACCGAATGCTATCAAAATCAATATCTGAGGGCTCCTGTGGTTCCTCAATATGTGTCTACTATTAGAATTTAGAAAAAGTCATCAATTTGAATTTTTTAGTTACTAAATAAGGTCAGGATTCCTTTCAGTTACTAAATTTCCATAATTTAGTTAGTGTTTGAGATGAAGGTGGGCTCGTATTTGCTTCGGAAGATGCCTTTAAAATTCGTAGGGTAGCTAAATATGTAAGAATGTGTTAGAGGTTTCACTAAGCAGGGCCACCTATTGACGTCATCCTATATTTATAACAAAATATGTCTTAAAACAATAAGTCAGTTTATTGGAACCAACTGTTTTAATAACATGGGTAATTATATTCAAAATCACCAAACAAGTCTGTTAAAACTAACTATAGATAAATATTTACAAATCAGATCCATTATATTTTCAAATTAGATAACATAGCTAAGGAAATTAAATGTAAAAGAAAATTATATCGAAAAAAACACAAAGGACGGATTTTGACAGTAAAAGTATATTGTTCATAAAATAAGTATAATACAAGGTGTAACATAATAAAGTAGTCTAAGTAAGTAATCGATAACTGAATTGATTCCAACTATTTTTTTTTAAATTTGTTAAAAATGCTGTTGCTCCATCAGTGCGCTATAATAAACCAAATTTATTCTTAATTCAAAGCAATACGAAGTTTTCAAATGCTTTTCTAAAAGTTCAAGTTTCATTGTTAATTGGGGTATAAAATTCCGCAGAACAGAGGTTAAAAATTTTAAATTTTGAAAATGTTTTCGTATGGAATTTGTGAAGCAATTATCTAATCGGGTTGTCTGAGGTCTTGCGTTATTTATGATACACCTTGTATATATTTGTGTTTTATTATATTATCATATACGTGGTATTGTACCGAAAGTTATATTATCTTTCAGTACAATACCCCAATTCCGAGTCACTCTGTATACATGATTGAGGCATGAACTATCAACATTATCAATTACATAATTATCAATTTATAGATTGTGCATATATTAGCGCAGGCAAGTGTATATCACAAAGCTATTAAATCACACATAATATTTAAGTGTAACAACTTAAATAATATATTTCAAAATTTTATAAAAAGTCGGGTACAAAATCCTTAAGCTGGTATCCCCAAAACACGTACGACATGGTAGGTAACCATGGTAACCGTGCCGCTTTTCGGCGCCATTGTTGTTTGCAATGGCGTGTCTAGACAAGTATTAGTCTGAGGTGAAAAGAATGGTATATCAACTCGATAGCGTTACGCTAACGGCAATCACGTCATGTTAAGCCCTCTGGTTTATTTATATTATGAACTAAAATGTATTATTATCACTAAGCCGCAACATTGTGGCTACATAAATCTGCGATCGGATATGCACGGATTGTCTGAATACAGGGCGATCTAAGGAACAGCAGGACCGTAAAAAATGTTTTAGGTACATACTGTCGAATTAGAATCTAGGCTAGTTAATTGAATAAATGCCGACAATCATTAAAATACCAAATTTTTTGTAAAAATACAAAAATGCTTAAGAGGGTAAACCAAAAGTTTGATCATTATCAAAATGCTAATATTTTATGTGGAAAAATTCCTGCGTGAGGCTTTCGCGAGGTTCGAAGAAAATTTCTGAGGTACATCGAACTCCTACTAACTAGAAACGCCACGACGAGGAACCGAGGTACGCATAGGTGCCCCTCAGTATCTTGCTCCGTAGAGCTCGCCTGCTGAAGGAAAACTGTGGGGAAACTAGACTCGCTTCCCTCTGCACCGATCCACTGCACGCCGTCATCGTAGTCGGAGTCGCGGAGGATTTACGAGAAGGATATTCAGGAGTCTGGACCCCACCCTTCACGTCCAACCTTCACGTCACGTCGCACCCTGAGGTGTTAGAGCAGGAGGAAGTTCCATCTCTGTAAGCTTAACGTCTAACCAAGTGATTCAATAGCGTTATTTTACGACAGAATCTACAGTAACTAAAGAATAAGTTAGATTAGATTTACGATAATTTCATTCGTTTTTTTTATCTAAAAAAAAACGAATGAAAGTCAATATTGAACGCTTCAAGCAGGCTTCCGTTAGATTTAATTTCCGCACGTAATAATTAATATTTGTTTGATCGACAAATATTTGTTTGGGTTGGAATTAATGTGTGTTTGTAAACTCACCCATAACACGTGGTTAAAACCTAGTAACTTCAAATAAGGAGCCATTAGCGAATCATTTCTTTGATTTTCCTCCACTCGGATTACTTATATTTTGCGTAGTTGTTTTTTGTCTTTTTAATAATATTTAAAGCTTAATTACTTACTTTTTAATAATATGTATTTATTATTACTGCGGGTACTCTTTTATATCGATATGGAAACTAACATCTTGAGACCAAGGCAAGTGACTGCATATGTATAAATAGAACAATACTTATGCAAGCGACTAAGAGACGATCTCCGCTCACGCTCTCATCAATAGATTCGATTTTGCAACAAAATATGTGTGTGTATGTGCGGATAAAGTATATGATCAAACTGTTGGGCGGTTATACGACAATTTCTCCGATGGATGGTATGACTTTCCTTGGGGACTTTCTTGTCCCCAAGGAAAGGGCCTGTCGTACTGCTACTTCTCTCCTTCGTGCTCCTCTTCATTCTTCCAGTTGCTATGATAGGTCTTTTACTGTTCGTGGAGTGCGTCTTTGGAACGCTCCCACACGCTATACGCGCAAGCTCCTCTCTGGACATCTTCAGGAGAAGAATCAGGGAACATTTCCTATCTGATTGTTGATACAAATTTATAATATAATATACTATGTGTATTTTTATGTATGTTTATTTTATAAATTATATATATTTAGTTTTGTATATTTTGTATGTATTTTATTTATATTTATGTTTATTTTATTGTATGTTTGAATGTGTAATTATATAACTGCTCTCTTATTAACATTCTCATCTCTCAACACTTAAAGGTTCGCTGGAAGAGAACTCAAATTTTGAATTAAGCTAGCCTTTGTATATCACCTGTGAAATTACAACTGTAAATGCAGTACATTTACAATAAAGGATTAAATAAATAAATAAAATACTTATTCTAAATCAAGCGCAGTGCATCTTTCAAAGTAATTTCGAATAGTTTATGGGTAGACGTTGTTGATGTAACAATTACAGGAAGAATTAGCACTATTTGACTAAGACACATTAAATAAGATGAAACATACTTTAACCTATTGTTCAAACATTTATCTTAAATTTTAAACCATTACTAAAGTACAAGACAGCGAGTTTAGCAAGTCACTGCTCGAGCCGTAATTTTTGTAACTTATTTATTCGAGCGTTTATCTTAAGTAATAAATAAATAAAAGCCTGTTTCATAAATACCACCTCGCCGCTAGCGAACCAACACCCAATTTAAAAACCCAAGTACTGAGAACCTTATCTAAAAAGTCTTATTTATTTATTTAGGTTTGCCAACAGTTGTTACAGTGATGTATGGTAATTTTATAACAATTACGTATATAATAGCAATACTGCACAACCAATTATAGGCAAACACTACTTGCGCAGTATAAACCTTTACAAACGGACAAGATATAAAAAAAATAAAAACAAGCTAATACACAACAAATTATACACACATGGACAATTTAACAAAACAAATACAATTTGGAAAAAATATAAAATATAGTAATCCCATCTATAACACACAGTGTGGCATCAGTACTTTGAGAAAGTAGCTAAGCTGTCTGCATGAATGTCGCTCAGGTCGCTGCGCTCGTTTACTAGCCTGCATAGAAGTGGAATCGGGGAATTGGCGCCAAATTTTGTTCGTCGAAGTGGTGGAACCAACGGTGTGATAGGGTTAAGTCTTGTAGAAATTCAAATAATTGTTGGTTTAAACTGTATGACCGAACTAATAGTCCGTTTCTTATAAACACTTAATTCAATTGAATTGCTATGTGTTCGCCCACATTAGCCAAAGTCTATGATGGACGTATATATATTTGTATCCCATTCTGGGTTTCGTCCCTTGCCCGCCGGCCGGTACAGAGCACCATGGCGAGACACCTAGTATACGCCCTCCCCCATAGCGACTGCCCAAGCCGAGGCCATTCCTCCTTGAGGCGCCCTTGAGCTAGTTGGCCCCTTGCCCTTCTGGCTCGAGCGTAGTGGTTGCACGCTCGCCCTCTTGTCCGGTGAAGCTGTAAAGGCCTCGCGACCAACAGCGTAGATTATTCACACACATACAAATCTGGGTTTCGACGGACACAAAGCCATTGATTTTTCCCGTGCTGTCAAAAGGATACCCCAGCAAAATTCCACACCGATCTCTGTTTTAATTAGTAAATCAATTTCATCGTAAAATATTTGACGTACAGAGCATACCCAAAATTGTATGATGTTTGTATTTATAAATATTTGCATTGAAAATGCAAAAATAATAAATAAATACATCACAAAAATAATTTTAAATAAAAATAATAATGTATGACAAAATAAAATGTAAAAAATCTCTACTGATCTTAGGCTTGTTGTAAAAAAACTTAATTTTGAGTTAAGCTCGCCTTTGTACGCATAAACTTTTACCATTTTATGATTAATTGTGAATATACATGAAGAATAAAGAAATAAAATTTATTCAAGTTTAATTTTCTATCTTTTTATAACATCATGCCAGATCCCTTGCGGGCTAGGCAGAGAGTACAGAATTTCAACAGGTTCATTCCTTACAGACCTCTATGACCTCCACTCTCATAGTTCGTTCCTTACACGCTCGGCGGTTACGGAGACTCTTGACTAGCTCTTACCAAATTTAATGTTATTCTGTGTAAAAATATAATAGCAATAAAACAGAACCAGTAAATAAATGAATACGTTGCCACGGTCGGTAGGTGCCTACATCGGTGCCCAGACAGAATTTAGTTGAAACATCCTTTTTTTGGAATTCAGTATGTGTTTTGAGCAATGAGGTTCCTTATAACGACACTCCTTCCATTTCATAACCTCCAAGGGGTTAAATTATGAAAGATAATACAATCATAAATTCTTAGATTTACGCGAAGATGTATTTAACATTTTTCCGATTTACAAAACTATTTTTCCGAATGTAACGCGGTTAATTTTGATTGTATGTTCTTTATGTTTAGAGTGCTTTACGGAAACCATAATTTTAGCCCTGTTAAGAAACTGTCCCACCGTTGGGCACGCGCCTCCTCTCAGGCTGAGAGGGTTAGGCCATAGTTCACCACGCTGGCCCAGTGCGGGTTGGCGAACTTTCCTCACAATGTTTTCCTTCACCGTTACAGCGAGTAATAATTAATTTTTAATACGCACATGCTTACGAAAAGACAGAGGTACGTGCCTGGGTTTGAACCCGCGACCTCTAATTTTGCAGTCCAACGGTCTAACCACTAGGCTATCACAGAAACCATGGTTTAAAGAAAAACTGAGATTTTTGATGTTCATGGCAGATGATAAATTGCCTATATTATTATGACTGATAATCACACACCACTATATCATTGCAGGAAAAGTCAACGCGCTACAACAAAAATGTGTGATTCTATTATATTCGGTAGGTAGAGCTTTACGGTAGAGCTCCGTTATGCCTTTAATTCTTTATTAAACTTTTTAGTTTTGTAACAAAAGACAGACTGCGCAGTGACATACGGTTCCGGAGCGCGGTCCATTTTAAACAAACTGATTAAACAAGTCGGAAAATGTTTTGTGTTTAAGGTTTTTACTCTTCTATTTAACTTCCTTACCGAGACGCCCAGGGGCTGTTGACGAAGTCCTTAGGTAAGTTTGTTTGTTCCATTTCCCAATGGTTGAGAGCTTACACTAAAATACATTAAGACTAATTATCTTGGTCCTTTTTGTAGGCATTTTTTAGGGTTGGGCAAAATATATCAATGTCTTAAAGTCTCGATATCGACAACGGTTTGGTCCAGTCGTTAAGAGCCCCTCCGCCCACTGAATCGAGAAGGTTTGATCTATCCCATCTCGGAACGAATCTTTTATGTGACCCACAATTTTTTAAATAGGTCTGCATGTTTGTACACGTGAATGTCTTGTTTGTAAACGCACAACCACGTCACGGAATTAATTCCTAGTGTGGGGGCTGCACGGCACACACTGTTTTTATTAACTTGCTTGCAACTTTGATATTTTTTGTAAAATATAAGTCAACACACAATATCATAGAATTAATTGGGCATAAGTCTTGTTTTTTGTTTTCGTCTTGGAATTGGAAGCGTTTCTTTTTTGGATAAATAGGTATTTGAATTTCGCCACTCTTTCCTAAAAATATTGATATGTAAACCAGGGATTCCCAAACTATATTGGGCAAGAGACCCCTTTTCCAAAATGAAACTTAGACCCCCATAGCCAAATTACTTGAAGAATCCTATCTCTAGCTATTTTCCTACAGATACAAAATACTTACCAATTTAAAAACTTTGCGGTTGGTTAAGTTAGTAAACTTGACATCAGTTTCTCTTCAAAATTTTACAAAATAAATAGACATAACATTCAGTAAATATCAAGTGTAATTAATAATCAATCAATCAATTAATCAATCAGCCTATCGCAGTCCACTGCTGGACATAGGCCTCTCCTAACGCCATTTCACACGGTCCTCCGCCTTCCGCATCCAGTCTGTCCCAGCGACCTTTTTGAGGTCGTCGGTTTATCTAGCTGGGGGCCGTCCTACCTTACGCTTACCAAGTCGCGGTCTCCACTCTAGGACACGCTTGCTCCATCGGCCGTCGGTCCTTCTGCAGATGTGACCAGCCCATTGCCACTTTAGCTTACTGAGTCTGCGAGCTATGTCGGTAACTTTGGTTCTTTGTCGGATTACCTCGTTACGAATTTTATCCTTCAAAGAGACGCCGAGCATAGCTCGCTCCATAGCCCGCTGTGCGACTTTGAATTTGTGGTCCTGTGGATTTGTGGAACTAGTCCCACTGTGAGTGGCCACGTATCAGCCCCGTAAGTCATTAATAATTATTATTACAAATTACGTAAAAAAAACCATTAAAATCACAAAGTAAAGATAAAAAAAAATAAAAAATCAGTGCTATGGATAAACCTGGTGACTTTCTACCAATCTAGCTAAATCCGTTTCAATATTGGTGAGTTGCGGCCTTAAATCTCCAAATGATTTTCAAATGGTTTCTTTGTTTTGTCAAAATGTTTGTAACCACACTGAAGCCTTTTTCGACTAGGTATCATGATGGAAAAGCGATAAGCTATTTTTAGCAATGTTCCACAATGCAGGTTACTGTTTCAATGTTGCGTTGCAACTAGAACTTCTGATAGCCTTGGTTGAACATCTGCTTAAGTTCCTCCTCTGTGCTAATGGTAATCAACCCTTTTTGCATTATCAAATTGATAGGGGTCGATTTTTAGACCTCGTCGACCCCCAAAATCAGTTTTCGTTTATGTCGACCCCTGGGAAACCGATATCGACCCCAAGGGGTCGGACGGACGGGAGGGGGGACGACATCCTTCACACTTTGGGAATCCCTGATGTAAACGATATTTTTCTTTATGTGCATAAGATTTTCATTTCCAACTAAATTGTTTTATAATAGACGAATTATATTGAGGTTAGAACCTCTCCTTTGCATCTAAAATACGTGCGGCCTTCACATGTCGTTCGAAGATACCCAAGTGACATATGAAGACGGTGTGCGCTAATGTTTTGCGCTATGTTCACGTTTTGATAACATAGCTACTTTATAAAATAAGCAAGTTTTTTCATAGATAAAGAAAATTTACACGTCTAATTTTATCGACTTGATAATAGGGTAAAGTACTATCTCTTCTTACTTTCAGTCGTCCCAACATTATCATTATTAAAAGTACTAAAATATTTTTGAATTAGACGCATGTCGTTTTAACGAGATTC
The DNA here is from genome assembly GCA_905147815.2 of Phalera bucephala. Taxonomy (NCBI): domain Eukaryota; kingdom Metazoa; phylum Arthropoda; class Insecta; order Lepidoptera; family Notodontidae; genus Phalera; species Phalera bucephala. The sequence goes on along the minus strand of LR990613.1, from coordinate 24,269,170 downwards.
TATAAAATTAGTACGGGTATCCATACAAATATACAAAATACACTTCATGGTTGGTGAATATTTATGATATGTAGAAAAATAATATAAATATTGTATTTTTGCAATGTACCACAGACTTTATGATAATAATATCAGCCTATACTGTCTGCAACTGCACTGCTGGGCAAAGGCCTGCTGAAATAAAAAGGGAGTGTCCGAAAATTGGCGTCTATAATACAGTGTGCTCTTACAAATCGGGGTAAGAGTGATTAGGTCATACAACATCACTTGGACCCAGTGCTTATTGGCGGAGGCAGTTTTGTGGTCACCTGATGTTGGAAATTATTAAGCCACCTATGAGGCTTCCAACTTGGCCCTGAAGACTACCACATTATGTGGTAACTGGGTCCAATAGCTAACGTGCCTTCCCATGCACGGAGACAAACAGTCACCCACCTCAGGCCGACCGAGTCGAATGCTGTTTAACCTTGGCGATCGCTAACAACACCGCGGTCGCATGCGCTACAAGCGCTTCTGCCACTACAGACTTAAGTTTATTTTATTTTATTATACGAAGCGGTTGGGTTAATTTATAGCGCTGCATCTTGAACCGAACAAATGAATTACAATTTTGACGTAAACCACGGTGGCCTCATCAATGCCAGTGACAAAAGTTCTAGTTGCCATACTGTTTATATATCTATGTATAAGTATTCAACAACTACCTACATCTGCATTTACACTTATTGTATTCTCATTGCGCGGAGTAACGCTCTCGATTTTAACTGGTGTACACGGTAGACCAGCGTCATGGCACTCTGAGGTGCATTTAAGCGCCACATTAAAAATTTATATTACTTTTTTATATTTTATGCTGTGTACCTACTTCGTGTCGCCGAATAAAAGTTTTTCTTTCTTCCTTTTTCACCGATTTATCATCAAATAATATTAGCCCTGTTAAGAAACTGTCCCACCGTTGGGCACGGGCCTCCTCGTCAGTACTTATTATATTATTAAAAATTATTTCCTTACCAATATACGTAAATCAATCAATCAAATAGTATTATACATATTGTTAAAAGTCACCACCATTTTAGTTAAAAGTGGTCGGGACCGTAATTATAGTATTCTTATACAGGACCAGTGGTAAAGAGCTTAATCCGCTCCGCCTACTGAAACGAGTAGTTACGGGTTCACACTTCGCACAAATATTTGTTTTCAGCTTGGGTCTTTGTTTATGTGAAATTCATGTTTCTACATTTTTTTAATAAAAAAGTTTCAACATTATTGATGAATAATATAGATATAAATGTACATTCATTTTATTACTATACTAATCAAAATTCTTCTACACAATGTAGTCACACGTCTTGAGCACTTTGCTACCAATTTTTATCAATTGTTGAGTGTATGTATAAAGTAAATTTCAATACTGTACTCATTTACCCCTTTACCCCTTAATAACTCTTAAAAAATCCTACGTGACAGTAAATAAGTTACATTTAGCTGTTTCGCTAACAAACCAGACAAAATGGAAATATTTACTGAATCCGTGTATATAGGCGTATTTTGAACTGAAATACAGCCGGAAACAGTGAAGTGTCCTTTTCAATAACATATACCGCGTATATATCCCATAATATACATCCAGTCAAAGAGTTTGACACATCTATTTAAAAGTCAACCGCCGTCGGCGCTCGATATCCGGAACATGTCCATTTAATACTCTCCAATGTTTATGCTGGTAATATTTAGATTTTCGCTTTTTAAAAGCTTACATATATATCAACTATTAGTGCCATAGTCTTACTATGTACCTATTATACGTACCTTTGTCTTGCCTCACGTCACGAGCAGGTTTAATGACTAGTTTTTATTATTTATTTGTCTTATTCTTTATTTCACACTGTTTATATATCTATGTATAAGTGTTCAATGACTACCTACTTCTGAATTTACAATTTTTGTATTATCATTGCGCGCAATTACGTTTTCAATTTTATGTGGTGACCACGGAAGACCAGCGTCATGGCACTCTGAGGTGCATTTAAGCGCCACAATGAAAATTTATATTACTTTTTTATATTTTATGCTGTGTACCTACTTCGTGTCGCCAAATAAAAGTTTATCATTCTTTCTTTTCCACCGATTTATCATATTAGCCTTGTTAAGAAACTGTCCCATCGTTGGGCACCAGCCTCCTCTCAGGCTGAGAGGGTTTAGGCTATAGTCCAACACGCTGGCCCAATGCGGGTTGGTGAACTTCACACACCTTCGAGAAACTCTTAGGCATGCAGGTTTCCTCACGATGTTTTTCCTTCACCGTTAAAGCAAGTGATAGTTAATTTTTAATACGCACATGCATTCGAAATACATAGGTGCGTGCCTGGGTTTGAACCCGAGACCTCTGACTTTGCGGTCCAACGGTCTATCACTGCTTATTCATCTAATATAAAGTCAAAAACTTACCGACCGCGAAAATGTCCGTAGTGGTCGCCATAAAGGAAAAAGCAGTAATAACTATTTGGTTCCTAGCAGTAAATCAAACCTGCACTGATATTGTAATGAGGAAATCTTTGCGCAGCAGAAGAACTAGTTTGGTGATTGAGGAATTGCCCGCCAATCCAGAAATAAATAAGTTGAGTTGTAGCCACGAAGCATAGCTCCGCGGTTATAGCTGTAGCACATTCAATCCCTGTTTTTTCGTGGTATCGAAGGGCTTCGAGGATTCGTCCGTTCCTTCGTTAGCTAGCTGACTGTTGATTAATTTGGAAATAGGTTTTCTGACTAAAAAAAAATAACGAGACTATCTCGGCCAGTTTTGATAACCTTTTTTTTTATTTACTTATCATTTTCATTTTTAAATATTTCACTAAACCTAAAGACTAGATAAACTAACAATAATGCAGTTTTAGCCGGCCATAAAGCCTTACTATTTTAAGTCTTAAAACGACTGTCTTTAATATTAAAGCCTGACAGTGAAATCTTGTTTTCACCGTGTCACACTGTCTTTTATTTTCGAAAGTTTAAAACAAGTCTGCTTCATGCCTATGATGTAAATCGATAAAATGACAATAAGCGCCTTCAAATATTTTTGCGTCAGGTGATTCTGCCTTTTAAGGCAAAAATATTAATATCTGCATATTGTTCCGCACATATTTAAGCTACAAAGAGAAATACCATTTTATTCACCTAATATTTTTTTATCAATTTCTAAAATTATTTAATTGGCAACTTCGTAATTAAAAACAATATACCTAACAACCGTAACCGGCGAGCTTGTATGAGAAGAACTATGAGAGTGGAGGAAACCAGAAATGTCTGTAAGGAAAGAACCTGTTGGAACTCTGTACTCTCTGCATAACCCGCAAGGGATCTGGTGTGATGATATAGATAGATACCTATCAACACGGGACCTGTTTATGCGGGTTGTTGTTTTGTATTCTCGCAGAATTTCACCATCATCATCATCGCAGCCCATACTCCCCTCCCCGGTCCGATGCCAACTACATCCAACGACCCCCCGATCCTCACAAGATCATCGGTTCATCGCAGAATTCATGGAATACATAATAGACAGAGTATATCATAATTCTACATCACTTAATCTAAGTATGTTTTAGTCCATATTTTACTAATACTCATTTGAGATAAATACAGAATAACCTTAGTTGAAGCTAATAATAAACTACCACGTGGTAGCTTTGTAACAAAGTATTGAATGCCTTCCGTGGCCCGTCCGCATGGGTTAGTCGCCACACACGTGGGGCAACGTTACAAAATTTTTGTTAAATATATAAATCACAAAATAAAAATATTTTTAATGTCTCGTTTTTTTATAAATTTCTGTTCAGTATCACCAGTTTAGCAGTTCTACGCCTGCAATTTCCGCATGAAACAAAATAACAGTTTGTATATTAATTGTTTAATATGGCAATTAACTAAGTTATACGGCTTTTAATATTTCTAACGCCAAATAATCCCTATCCAGTGAAATCGTAAGGATTAATCCTTTCATGTTTGCTTGTCGTCGACCAGTTTGTCTTAGTCAGAAAACCGGAATGTGACGCCAGATAAGGAAATGAGGAAACTTAATCATTTAGTCGACGTACGATATGGATCTGCGATAAGGCTACCGCTGCTATCAGCCCGTACTTTCGGTGAGCCTGCTCGAAAATCCAATATTTTCCATGTCCAAAACAAGCCTTTGATAATTTCACAAGGGCAGCCGGAATAGGCTTTGTCGTAAAACGGATCTTGGCACTGGCCCGGGGATATGTTCCGCTGAAGAAAAATAACTTAGCGATAAAAATACAGTGTTTATTGGAAAATTGCACGGAACATGTAATTTTAGAGCTTAGGCTCGCATGCATAGAGCCAAATTTAGTTTTGAAATAATTTTATCAAAAACCTAAGCCAAAGAAGTGAAACTCAAACTACTCCTAGATCATATATTTATAGCAATACGAATACTTAAAATAAACCGAATTGAAAGCAACAATATTTGAATGTTATTTAATTTAGTGACACCAACAGATTTCTGTATTCTACAATATTGGCATTACTATTGAGGTAATCAGTAATTCATTTAACGTATGCTTACATTCATCAACACCATAAGCTACCTAACAAAAACTTGCAGATTTTATAACTAAATACATTTTTCCATTCCCCTTCATTTTTATTTAATATTAATGTATTCTTCAGTCTATTCATCCGAAAATAAAAACACTTTCTTCATGAACACCAAGTCCGTCTGAACTTTAATAGGAAGCCATTTGATAAAATCTTCCTTATATCGGATCGTGGGTACCTATAGACGACACGCGCAAATAACAAAAAGCGTAAATTTTAAAATACGGGATTATAATAACAGTTTGCCGAACTCAGTGTGGTCGTCATTAGCCCGAGTTAAGTTTTTAGTTTAATTTTATAGTTTGTGTTCATTACATTTTGTATGAGAAACATAAAGTTTAAGAAATACGGTGTGCACGGTGACACTCGAATATGAAAAGGTCACAAACCGTCACCCATCTCAGACCGACCGAGCCGAACGCTGCTTAATCTCGATGATCGCTAAGAACACCGCGGTCACAAAAGACAGCTTTACGAGCGTCTTATTAACCTAATAACTTGAACTAAATCGGCGAAAAGCCCCAATTAGCACGAGCGCTTTTTCAACCTGCGTGAAAAAAGCGCGCGCGTGGAAATAAAATAGAATGGGAACGGTACATTTGGTAAAAAAGCGGCTACAACGCTTGAAAAATGAGCACTGAAAAAGCGCTCTCGCGAATGGGGGCTAAGTATTTCGAACTACATTTCACCAATCCTTATATCGAACAGCTCATGTAATATATACAAGCTGTATCGTAAATAACGCAAGACCTCAGACACCCAATTAAAAACTTGTACGTATATGTATTGAGAAATAGGTTTTCATCCATTTGAAGTCACCGTGTTGGTATCAAGCAAGAATAAATTTAGTTTTTTATAGCGCACAAAAAGAGGAACAACATTTTTTGGATAGTAAAAAAAAATTTAAGATACAATAGCAACTGTTAAAATCAATTCAGCAATCGATTTAGAACAAACTAATTTCAAGTCTAGCGTTTATTATGTTACAAAAAATGTAAGGTACAATAACAATTGTTGGAATCAATTCAGCTATCGTTTAGAACAAACTACTTTCAGGTCTTGCGTTTATTATGTTACACCTTGTATATATAGGTAAAGTTTTTTTGCTTTTTCGTACTCATAACCTGCGCCTATAGCCAAGTTGACAATCTACAGTCGTTAACGCTAATAGAAAGCGGAAAAATGAATGGGAATGACATTTTGCAACGAAAAGTCACGTGGTCAAAACAATGCGCTATCGATCGCGACAAGAGAATAGAAACAAAACGCTTGCAACGTGTCTAGGTCCTCTGGAAACCGCACGAAAAATAACAAAAATTTAGATCAGTAATACGGAGTTCTTAGTCAGGCTGCATGAGTTATATGAATGCCGATATCATATCCAGTTACGTATTCTTCCATCCTATGAAAGCCAATAAATATGTAGTAAGTATCATCTGCGACCGTAAATGTAAAAATCAACTGGAATTGAGACGCTTGCGAACAGAAGTTTTCGAATTCAATGATGTGCTTTTGTTTGTTTTGGTTTTAGATTAATGGCTGACGACGTATAGGTGGAACCTACATACTACACTAGTATACAAGTATTAATGAGCTGTATATTGGCTCTCTATTCGCATCATGTCGCATTGTGTCGACTCTGCGCTCCTATTAACTACTGTCGGAACAGGGAGCATAGATTGTTTTCTGTTCCAACATGTACCCCTCACCGCGCTGAACGCTCTCCTTGACGGCAGTCCTGGTTGCGATCTGTATGCCGATGCATGGAGAGATATTTTGTTTGAGTGTCTGAGGTATTGTGAGGGACTGGAATGAATGAGCTGGTATATTGCACTTTATTACTTGTAATTATTCTCTTTATTTATATTTTCCTGTATACTAACGTAAATGGTGTACCTACCGTGTTAGGGTGTAAACAAATACATCATACAACCATATACCGTAATGTCTTGCGTTGATACCTTGCCGATATTATTTATCTTAAAACCTAAATGAAAGGATCGTTATCTATCGGTAAAATGAAGATGATAAAGAAAAATAAACACCATCACGCCTATACTCCCAAAGGGCGGGGAGGCAGAAGCGTACTGTGTACGCCCACTTATCGCCGACGAGGTAAGGTCCCAATGTGATTGGAGGCGAGCCTATTGTAATTATACCGAGCACAATTGCAGACTTCAGCCTGGAAGAGGTACTGGTAATTTTTCTATAAAATTACACTATTTTCCACCAATCCTAGGAATGAAACCCAGGAACCAGTTAGCGATCGTTACGCAAATTATGCGGGGCTAGACTAATGAGTCAGTTTCAATAAAATAAAAACAGTTTTTTATGAAAGGCTACAAATATTAATGCCTGTGAATTTATACTAGAATGGAGCATAAAACAATCCAAATTTTTGTTGTGATTACACAGAAACCACTTGCTTTCTACACACGATCTCATATTCTAGCGAATGCCAACCTTAACCGGGAAATCGAGATACTTAATTTCGTCTCAGTTTACACCACCACATAAAAACCTAAACAATAAGGTAATGAAACATGGTTATAATTCGTAGTTGTACCGCACCTAATGTAAGCTTAACCTAATTAATAATGATGGACTAGCTATTAAATACCTACGTATAAAATACGTGTTAGTTTGTACTCCTATATATAACCCTTTGTGAAATCCACTAACCTGCACTCCGCAAGCTAAATAAGCTAGGGTATTGTTCAATAGAGTACTTCCTTACCCATGAATCCTAACAAAAAATATTATAATATGATAATACCCATAAAAAATACGCCCAGAAAGGAAATCTTACGAGTCGGCACGCTGGAAAAATCTTCTGAATATATTGTACCGATTGAATTATTTTTATAAATACCGCTTTTTTGTTGCAATTCTCGTAGCAAGATAAATCACTCGATGTATTTAGGTATCGCTTCCACAATAAGTATCGTTTTTCTATAGAAATTATTATAATAATTCTTCCATACTCCATTACACGCGAAAACTTTACTATACGCAGAGGCGGAGGCAGCTCTCTTGTTACCTTGTACATTATTTTCTCAGTTCAGTACCAATGTCAGAAAAATACGAGATCAGCGAGAAAGGAAAATTCACTACTTTTTGCGTTCATTGTGTGCTTTAGAAGCCAGTCTTCAACACTATTTTGTTTTAATAAGTAGGTATCTAGTCACATAGTATGCATAAACTGTTGTTCGGAACCTAAAAGCGATTTAATCTACTGAGGGTGGCTTATTCATAACCAGAAGAATACCGGCTCTTAGACTTGACGGAATCTATAATCTGTTACAGAAGTATTTTGACCGCCAGGTACGTTAGAGCACTAAGGCAAAGGGTAGCACAAAAGATTCCATGGGCTTAAAGTGCACTTGAGACAATTCAGCTCTAAACTAAGTAGGTACACATGAAACGACGAAACATCAAGCTTACTTAGGTCACTATTTTGAGTCGTTACGCTAAGCCAAAATTTTATAGCATAGTAAACATCCAAATATTAGAGCTCCTCGCTATACTGGTAGACATGTGTGGAATACAGATATTTTTTGTTACCTTGTTTAGTGGTCGTAACTGTTTTATGACTTCAAAACAAGTTTAGTCCTATATGGTGTTTACGAAACTGTAAAATGATTATAGATGGCTGGATTATTTTTACAAGGTATTTCACAGTTTTACTTAACTAAAGTCTTCGTAACCGGCGAGTGTGTTTGAGACGAACAATGCGGGTGGACAGAGCCAAGGGAGTCTGTAAGGTTGGAACTCTGTAATCTTTCCTGACCCTGGATGAAGGATCTGGCATGACGATATATATACAAGGTGTAAAATAATTAACGCAAGACCTGAAAGTAAATTGTTCTAAATCGGCAACTGAATCGATTCACACTACTTTTAAAGATAGTTGATATTTTTTTTAATTTTCAAAAAATTCTGTTACTCTTTCTGTTTCCTGTATTAAACAAAATTTAATAATTATTCAAAGCATTGCGGCTATTTTAAATGTATTTATATTACACACACCTCAATACGCATACAAAAGTTAATTGATTATTAAATTTTATGGTGAATTTGGGTACCAAACAGCTTAAAAAAAAGGTAGATTACTCTTTAAAGGTGGAAGTTTGATTTTCGTATTAAATTCGTAAAGCAATGATCTAAATGGGGTGTCTGAGGTCTTGCGGTATTTATGTTACACCTTGTATATATGATTTTATGATTCTGATACTCAATTAAACCTCTATTTTATCGCACGAACCGCTCTATCGTTCGTCCAAACCTAAGAAGCTTTACTTGAACCAGTAAATTCGCACTAGTGTTCCCATTCAAAACTGTAGACTCTGGCATATATCGCTTGTAAATACGGTCTCCATTTTTGAATACATTCTGTATAAACATACCATCGACCATTTCGCATATGAATTTTAAACCGGCTAAATAGGAATCTTCTTTCACTCAATACCAAAAATACAAATTACACCTGTTTTTACAAAACCGCAGCCTCCGCACCTCCTCTCTCAATTAACCATACATTACATACATGTAATAGTGTTACTAATGCAACATGCTCCTGTGAATGTTCGGACAAAACTGCATCAACAAAATATCCGGGCGTAATGATAGACCAAAAACTTAGTTTTCAGCAACATATTGAACTAACATCTAATAGGGTCCGGAAATCAGCAAATATTATTAGACAGCTAGGCAATTATGCTAGTATGGACACGCTCAAATTAACATATTATGCCCTTTGACAATCTGTGTTGACTTATTGTATAGTATCCTGGGGCAGTGCGGCAACCCATATATTACAACTAGAACGTGCCCAAAGGGCAGTACTAAACACCATGCTCAATAAGCCTCGAAGATACCCAACCGTACAACTTTATAACGAAGCCCGATTAGTAAGTGTCCGTAAACTTTTTGTAATCACATCCTCTCTTGCCACGCATAAGTCAATTCTTGAGTCACCATTTTATCCTGAAATGATTACGCGATGACTTTTACGCATCCCATTGCCCACCATTCGTATTTCCTTTGCAAAAGGACTTCACCCATATATCTCTGCGACTGTTTATAACCATGTGGTAAAATTTATTGAGCTCCGACGTTGCTCAATAGCTCAAGCAAAACAAAAGATCCTAAACTGAATTGCGGAACAATCATATGAGGATACCGAAAAAATTATACATAATGCTATATAACTCTGACATCTAAATGATAACTTTAAACAATATATTTTATACATGTACTATAAATAAACAATTATATTAAATATATATAGTATTACTATTAATATATTAAATATATACATATATTACAATACAGGATATTTTAAAATGTCGTTATATTATACACATATTTAATATTATCTTAGGCACTAGTTATTCTTACTTTAAATTAAGCCAATACGATAAAGTTACAGTAATTTTAGTTGTTTTTAGTTTTTTACTTTATTTCGCAAAGGTACGATTTTTGTTTTATTTTTTAATATATAAGATACGTGGCATATTTTATTTTCTGTTCTTTTTTTTAAGTTACTTTATACTTTGTGTGTGTAGTACTGGAGTTAGCGTGTGCTACATTAATCAGTGTATGGGACCCCATGATACAGGCTTGTCTAAGGTGGGGACCTTGAATAGATTTTCACTTGTAATTCCTATAATGTACAAATAATATTATCATTTTGTGATCTCACTATTAAGTTTGAACATTATTTGTATGTGTAATAAATATATTTACATATTTTCAAATGATATATTTTTTCACGTAGGTGCGTTACAAGTAGCACAAATTATACACATGATACATACACCTTCTCACTAGTTGTTCTAAATGGGACCAACCAAGTTTCCCGTCGCTGTCACAAGTAAAATAGAATTGCTACTTCATACTATCATTATCTCAAAATTTGATTATATTCCTACATCCTGTTAGTTATTTTTCTCTCCGGTAACGATACATAACTACATATATACACATGTCCATGAACAACCGTTATTTGCAGTGAATGTTTACGTTACGTGAAAGCTTAGTCTTCTTTCGCTCCCTCTATTTAAGGCTTATTGTACATAAACATTGGTTACACGAAACAAGAGACACAACAGAATTGAATTTCCTCAAACTGGTATAGAATAGTACGTATTGTCATGACATGAACGCCAATTACCCGTAAAATGGCTTAATATGGGCTATAAGCATAACACCTAGCGTGATGCAAATTAAATTCCAACAATCTATCTATCTATATCTATCTATAACCTCACGCCAGATCCCTTGCGGGGTAGGCAGAGAGTACAGAGTTCCAACAGGTTCTTTCCTTACATACCTCTCTGGCTTCCTCGACTCTCATAGTTCGTCTCATACACGCTCGCCGGTTACGGAGACTCTTGACTTTTCCATCAGATAAGACTCGGTTTATTTGGTCGTGGTAAGGTAGTCTAGGTCTTCCCCGGTACCTGCATCCTTCCACTTTCACATTGTATATCTGTTTTGTCATTCTTTCCTCTGGCATTCTTTCTATATGCCCGAACCAACGGAGCATGCCCTTTCTCATCTTTACACCGATACTATCTTTCATACCTACTCGCTGTCTTACTACGCTGTTGCTAATGCGGTCGGTCAGCTTCACTCCGCACATCTTCCGCAGAGCTCGCATTTCTACCGCATTTATCCTACTTTCATTCTTCTTCTTACATACCCAGCTCTCGCTACCATATAACAGCGTTGGGACAAGAACTCCGTTATGTATGGCCAGCTGCGCCTTATGGCTTAAGTGCCGGCTCCCGAGTAGCTTTCCCATCGCACCATTCACTCTGTTCCCTGCACTCACTCTTCTCTCTATGTCAGCGGTGTATTTCCCATCCTTACTGAAGGCGCATCCAAGATATACAAACTCATTCACTTGCTCCAGCACATCGTTACCAACCACAATCCTTACATTCGTTCTGGTTTCTTCCCTTTCAAAAACCATAATCTTGGTTTTCTTCACATTCAAGTGTAAGCCATTGATTATGCAGTCGTCTTTCATAACTGTGACTAGTGTTCGCAGATCAGTGGCTGTTGGCGCTATTAAAACCGCGTCATCTGCATAAAGTAAATGATTGACCACTAAGTCACCCATTTGTACACCTTCATTCATCGCTTTCAGTCTTTGAAGACTTAAATTCCAACAATCATAATCTAAAATGGGAGAAAATCAATCTCACGTTCGGCATAATGCATAAATTAATACTACATTAGCGTTTCATCGTTTTCATATGCAAATAAATGTGTAGTACGTTTAAGCGTTGAATACTATAATGATTGGCGAAATTAAGGGCAAAAGATACATTGAATAGAATAGAATAGAAAACTTTTTATTGTACACCAAATTCATTACAAAGTAGTGATAGTAAAACAATAGTATAATTGGTGTAAATACAAAAGGTTGGAAGTTATATATGACAGCGTCTCACTAATGACAGCAGAGAGGAAGTGGTTCTTAACCATCGTTTTAAAACTAGCCAATGTCTGTGCACATCTAATTGACACACGTAATGCATTTCACAAACGGACAGCTTAAACTGAAAAGGATTTATCATAGAAATTTGTGGAATGCATGGGTGTTTTTAGTCTGAGATTCTCCGATGACCTTAGGAACCTTGAATGTGTTTCATGGAGAAAGTCAAATCGTTCTTTGAGATAGGAGGGAGATGCTGGATTAAACAGGACGTTGTATAAAAGAACAAACACAATAAATACAATAAAAAATGTAATTAAAAAGGACCTTATTAAAAGCAATGTTTATATCAAAAACACAATAAGGATATCCTGTTTAGTTGAGAAGTTACTATGGCTTCCTTCCGGCTCCATCACCAGACCATGGACACCATCCGGGTCTAAAGAACTTGTCAAGACAAATCCAACCAGCTCAAACGCAGTCGGGTTGTATATTGAGTAGTTGGGTGGTTCTATTGGCTACCTTTGGGCTTCATCATCAGACCCTGAGATAGGGTTCAGTGGTTGTATAGTACTTGTCAATACCAATCTAACAAGCTTAAATTCGAGGGAATTACGCTTTATAGTTCACATGTTTCTATGACCAGTCAGACAGTCATACGAACATTGCGTTAAATAAAAGCTTGTAAAATGCATCAATATATTCATAAAATATCAAGAAACACCTCCTAGTTATCATTTTTAAAATCACTTTTTTCAGCACATCTACTATTAACTAGAAATAAACTGCCTCTGAATGAAGGCGACCGAAAAAGCTTGGCCTAATGGTTTGAGCATAATCCGCTTGACTCATGGGATTAAAAAGTGGCGGGTGCGATCCTCGCCCCTAGACAAATTTTTGTGACTCGCAATATTGTTCTTTCGCTCTGAGTATTAGTGAATGAAACATTAATAATAACTATTAGTATGAAAGACGTTTTTTTAAATAAATGAGTTCGTTCCTTCAATTTTCTATTGCATATTAGATAATAGGATCATGACAGATATACGTATATAATTACATCGTATCCTATCATATATCATACAGCAGGACATAAGAATTTATATAAATAAACAAAAAAGACAATAAAATTGTAAGTAACTGAAAGAGGTTAACACTATACACATCTTACGAGATGTGAATAAATATTGTAAAAACATAATTAATAGCATAGCCTGGCTACTAATTAAAATAAAACTCTCTAGTTTTTTTTTTCAAATTTAAACTCGTTGGCCTGGGGAGACTTTAAGAAAATAAGTCTACAAGAGTAATTCTCTATCCGGCCACAACTTGAAAAAACTACGGTTAGCAGCGGACGAGAACCGATAAGGGTATGGATGAAAAATATTATAAAGGTCGAAAGTACTCGTTACAATGTAAGTACTAGTAAAACGCAATATGTTATAATAAAACGTATGTGCAAATATCAAAGAATATATCTTAAAAAATATAATTCTATCCGTATTGGTCTTAGAATAATTGTAGTTAGTGGACTTTTTATGTTTTTGAGTTTTACTGACATGGTTTAAGAATCGATCATTCCATTCACTTATAACTTTCGTCTATGAATGCACACCATACAATTGATGACATATTTCTTGCGAAGCCCTCACACAAATAAAATATGAAGATAATAAAAACTACGTCCCTCCAAGTGACTCCGAAACACACCCTCCCTAAAATCTACGATGAATGATATAGTACGTAAATTATTTATCTTTCTGCCAACGACTTCCGTTTCCTATCGTTACCGCTAACAAAAAGTCCATCTCGACACACGCGTCTCCAACATTTTTGCTATAAAAATCATGAGGGCCAGGCCTTGTAAAAGGCGAACTTATTTACGTGGCTATGTAAAGACGTGGGAAGTTTGAGTGGGTGGAACACTTTTCCTTTATTAAATCAGTTATATTTTATGGATTTTGTGATTGGATCGGCGAGTTTTTTGGAATGACCAAAAATTCACATATTATAGAGAAGATTACGGAGTGAAGTGCCTATTCCTTTTTTGTATTGAAGTCAAGTTAATCAAGTTTAGGTTGAACAAAATATTGAGCTGCTGTAAATTACTGTAAGCAAAATATTTATTTATTGTGTGGCATATCGGACATATTGCACTATATTTTAGTTACCATTAGGTGACAATAAATACCTACAAAATTTAAAAAACGACCTTTACTTCAATCTTCTTTATTCCTATATGTGTGTATGTGTGAGTGATGTACACTGTTGGCCGCGAGGCCTTTACAGCTTCACCGGACTTAAGAGCGAGCGTGCAACCACTACGCTCGAGCCAGAAGGGCAAGAGGCGACATTCTCGAGGGCGCCTTGAAGAGGCGCGGGGTGGGGGATCGTAGTCGGCGGCGGCTACGATTAACGGATTCGCATGGGTAGATGCGTTCGCGAAGTGTCGTGTTGTCGCCTTTTTAATATAGGCGCGAATAGGTTCGAGATCTAGATCGGAGTGGAGATCGACATTCCGTACGAACCAGGGGCTCCTACAGCTTTACTTAGGAAGCGGTTTTGAACCACTTGGAGTTTATCGATGTGAGAGGGGGCCGAATGCCCGAATACAATACACGCCTAAGTCATGATGGGTCGAAAGCAAGTTTTGTAAAGCGTCACCTTATTTCTAACGGGCATTTTACTCCGCTCGCAGATTAACGAATGGAGACGACCGAGCACAAAGGATGCTCGGTGACGGACCCGCTTGATGTGCGGGCCGAAGGACATGGTACTGTTCAGGGTGACCCCTAGATATTTGACCTCTTTGACCCAGGGCGGCGCCGGGAGTGGCGCGGGGTGGCACCTCTGGAGAAGAACACCGCAGCGCTCTTGTCCGGGTTCACCTCAATACGCCACTTCCTGAACCAATTCCCTAGGGAATTGGCGGATGCCTGAAGGTTTCTGGTAATGAAACCCTTATTCCTATGCGAGACGTAGAGAGCGGTATCATCCGCGAATAGGGCTAGATGCGCCTTCCTCGAACGAGGAATGTCGTTCGTGTAAAGGCTAAACAGGAGGGACGAGAGAGTTGAGCCCTGCTGGACTCCAGCTCGGGTGGAGTGGGGGGTGGAGCGCGTCATTTCGACGCGATATCGGAAGGCGCGATTTGACAAAAAGTCTCGTATGATGAGCACGAGTCTGTCCGGCACACCCATTTGGTAGAGCTTGTAGATCAAGCCGTTGTGCCAGACTTTGTCGAATGCCTTCGCGACATCGAAGAAGAGGGCGCCCGTGTAGACGGGTTTGGGTCTGTTAAGACCGGAGAGGATGTGCTCCGTGATGCGTTGCACTTGGTGGACGCAGGAGTGTTTGGCTCGAAAGCCGAACTGCTCGTCGATAAGGATACCCCTGGACACTACAAAGTCTTTGAGCCGTGCCAAAAGTAGGCGCTCGTAGACCTTAGCCAGGGAGTTGAGAAGACTGATAGGGCGGTAGCTCGCGGGGAGATTACGAGGTTTGCCGGGCTTGGGAATGCCTATGACGTCTGCTTCCTTCCACTTAGCGGGGAAGGTGCAGTTCGTCATGGCGGCGTTAAATATGGCCACTAAGAGGCAGATGAGTTGGGCGGGCAGGCATTTCAGAACGCGATTCGAAATGCCGTGAGAGCCGGGAGTTTTCTTGGTTTTAAGACCCATAATGAGATCTTCGACCTCCGTTTGGGTGATAGGAGGTAAGGAATCGGCGGGGGGGAGGGATGCCCTGCGCTCGACCGCGTCGACGTGGGATTGAGAGCTGGGGGTGCACTGGCTCTCGAGGGAGTCGGCGAGAAGCTCGGCCTTTACGTCGTCGTCGAAGGCAGGGGGTGCGCCTGAAGGGCGGGACAGCGGAGGCATGCCAGTCGTGGAGTCGGTTTTGAGGCTACGCGCCAGCGGCTAGTAGGCCAGGTGCGATGGCGCGATGCCCTCTAGGAAGTCACCCCACCGTTCCTCCCGGACCTCCGCGACACAACGCTTTACCTCTCGTTGTAAAGCGCGCATCCGGGCCTGATTGGCTTCGGTGTCTAACATCGTCCGGCAGTCGAAAGCGGTTGAGGTACAGATCTTCCGCCTCGACTTGCTTGGACGATCGACTGACAGCCGATCGGATGTGGTCGGTGAAGGCATTTACGGCCTGATCGGTGTCCTAAAGGGGACGGGATGGAGTCCGAGCTGAGAGGGAAGGGGGAAGGGTCGGCATCCGCCAAGGCCGTGCTTAGCGCATGCCAATCCACCACCGTCTTTTTGGGTCGCTGAGGGGCGGAAGGGGGGAAACCGAGTCTCATGACTACAGGACGATGGTCAGAGTCGAGCTCCTGAACTACTTCCAAGGAGTGCAGCCGTAAGGTAACACCCTTCAGAAGCGCCATGTCCAGGACGACGGGTCGGTAGTTGGGATTGTTGGGATAGTAGGTAGGGTGCATAGGTGCGATGACGTCAAAGTCGAGAACGTCGACCAGGGCGTCAAGGCTCCTACCGTTAGGGGAAGTGGTGAGACCATTCCAGGCCACGTGCTTACTGTTGAAGTCGCCCGCCAGAATGACGGCGCGTCCCAGATTGAGGAGTGCTTCAAAGTCACTCCTGAGAACGGATTTAGTGGGGGAAAGGTATACGGAGGCGATCACGATGGGCTGGTGCCCCGTGAGAGAGATGCGACAGACCGAGGCTTCGATGTTGGTGAGCGCGGGGGATCGAGAGGGATGCAGTGAAGGGACCTCCTGTAGTAAATGAGAGTATCGCCTCCGCGGGAGCCGATTCTGTCATTACGCACGAGGTTATAGTTTGCGATCCTAGGATCGCGTTGTGCGGGCTTGAGGAAGGTTTCCTGCACTAGGAGGATATCAAGCTGGTGATCTCGGAGGAAATCAGCAACCTGATCTCGCTGGGAGCGAAGGCCATCGGCGTTAAAAAACGCCAGGGATAGGTTGTGGGGCTTATGGCGGGGAGGTCGTAAATCCATTATTGGGTGCGGGGGGGGTTAGGTTCTAAGGGACGCTAGGACGTCGTAGACGTCCCTGTATTCCGCGGCCAGAAGAACCTGGTCCGCCAAGTTGATGGCGGCGCGGAGTTGGAGGGCGAGTTCTCGGAATCTGGGGATCAACGCGGGGCTTATTACTGCCGAAACGTTCATGATCAAGTTGACGTCCTGACTGACGTTAGTGGGCAGACGGGGACAAGCCGCCGCTGGCGAGATCGCCGGCGCGCGCTTTGGGGGGCGAGCAGGGCCTACTGGCGGGTGGGAGGCCGCGGTGTAGGGCAGCGGCATCACCCACGCGTTGGGGCCAAGAGACGGCCTAAGCGGCGGGGGAGGGGGGGTCAGCTTTTGTGGCGCGGGAGTGCGGGGAGCTGAGGTCACTGGCGCTGAAGGCACCGGATGGGGGTGCGCTGCGGGCGCGGGGGGGTGTTGCGCTGAGGGCGCAGAGGGGGGGGGCAACCGCGCTGGGGCGGCGCTTCGTCCGGCTTCACTTCCCCTTCGGGGCCCTGGGGCAACCGCGGTAGTTCGCGGTTTGCCCCTTGGCGCCGCAGAGGACGCAGCTGGGGGGCTCGGCCGCCGTCTCCTTCGAACAGGCGCACTGGGCGTTTTACGCACCGAGGCCGCGCGTGACAATTACGGGCAGAGTGCCCGTACAACTGACAGTTGTGGCACTGCCCGGGCGTGCCACGTTTGTGGGGGGCCTCTACAGAGAGGCCAGAGATGTGACAGACTCGGCAGGGCTCGGTGCGGTCTAGGACGACCAGCACCATGTCACAGGCCTCCTTGGAGCGCCAATTGACCATCCTGTGCACCTGGCACACGGGAAGGTCCTGGGACTGGAGGTCCTCCTTTATGACGGCGGTGTCCAGCTCCCTAGGGACACCGCGGATGACTACCCTGAGCTCCCTTTCCTCCTCCAGGGTGTATGTATGATGAGCGATCTTATTCGATCGCAGGAACGCGGATAACCGTCGATGGTCGTCCGAGGACGCCACCTTGACGGCTATGCCTTGCGCGGTGGAACGCGCGTGCGTATAATTAATTTGGCGACTATAAATCATCTTGGAAATACGCTCCCAGGCGCTCTTGTCCTGATGGCGCTTTATGCCTATACTTTTCGGTACTAAGTATACAATAAGTGCATTCAAATTTGGAACAGACATGGTGCTCTCAGGAAAAAAAATTGACATAGATGGTTTCTCAATTTCATTAACTTAATATACCTAATTGTAGCGTCAGGGTGCAGGGATGATTTAATTAAAATTACGCAAAAGCATTATAACGCAATACCGCATAACGCAGTACCGTAAGTGCGTGACTAACTTAAACTTCGTCTTTGTGTTTAAATAATGTATCTATCTATCTATATCATCACGCCAGCTCCCTCGCGGGGTAGGCAGAGAGTACAGAGTTCCAACAGGTTCTTTCCTTACATACCTCTCTGGCTTCCTCCACTCTCATAGTTCGTCTCATACACACTCACCGGTTACGGAGACTCTTGACTTGCCCTTCAGCTAAGACACGGTCTATTTGGTCATGGTAAGATAGTCTAGGTCTTGCCCGGCACCTACATCCTTCCACTTTCGCATTGTATATCTGTTTTGTCATTCTTTCTTCTGGCATCCTTTCTATATGCCCGAACCAACGGAGCATACCCTTTCTCATCTTTACACCGATACTATCTTTCATACCTACTCGCTTTCTTACTACGCTGTTGCGAATACGGTCGGTCAGCGTGACTCCGCACATCTTCCGCAGAGATCGCATTTCGACCGCATTTATCCTGCTTTCGTTCTCCTTCTTACATACCCAACTCTCACTGCCATATAACAGCGTTGGGACAAGCACTCCGTTATGCATGGCCAGCTGCGCCTTTTGGCTTAAGTGCCGGCTCCCAAGTAGCCTTCCCATCGCACCATTCACTCTATTACCTGCATTCACTCTTCTCTCTATATCAGCGGTGTATTTCCCATCCTTACTGAAGGCGCATCCAAGATATACAAACTCATTCACTTGCTCCAGCACATCGTTACCAACCACAATCCTTGCATTCGTTCTGGTTTCTTCCCGTTCAAAAACCATAATTTTGGTTTTCTTCACATTCAAATGTAAGCCATTGTTCATGCAGTCGTCTCTCATAACTGTGACTAGTGTTTGCAGATCAGTGGCTGTTGGCGCTATCAAAACCGCGTCATCTGCATACAATAGGTGGTTTATCACTAGATCACCCATTTTTACCCCTTCAGTCATCGCATTCAGTCTTTGAAGACTTTTATCCAGATACACTATAAACAGTCTAGCGGACAACACGCAACCCTGCTTGACGCCGATTTTAACGTCAATCCAAGGTGACATGTTACCACCCACCCGTACGCATGCCTTGCTGTCCACGTAGGTGGACTGGACGGCTCGCAACAGGGTGCCGTTTATACCATACTCTGGCAAAATGTCCCAAAGTCTCTTTCGCACGACTCTATCAAACGCCTTCTCCAAGTCCACAAAACCGCAGAAAACCTTCCGGCCTACTGCCAGATGCTTTTCTACGATGTTGCGGAGGGAGAAAACTTGATCCGAACATCCTCTTCCAGACCTGAAACCTCCCTGTGCCTCACACAACACTCCATCGGACTTGTCGCGCATTCTCCGTTCAATAATTTTACCATACACCTTAGCTGCCAAGCTGATCAAACTGATGGCCCTGTAATTGGCGCAGTCATATTGTGAGCCCTTGCCTTTATACAAGGGTACTATGACTGCGCGGCGCCAATCTGTAGGGACTCTACCGGTCTTCCAGCAAAGATTTGCGAGGACCCAAAAAGCGTCCCGGACGCAAGTTCCACCATATTTAATCATCTCGGCAGATATCATGTCTATTCCCGCAGCTTTACCATTTTTCATACTTCGTATCGCCCATTCAACTTCTTCCATAGTGATGTCCTCTGTGGATTCTGGTGCCGCAAACTCGCCTCTGGGCTTGTCTGTGGCACCAGCATCCGGGGCATTCTCATACATTTCTCCAAAGTATTCACTCCACCGGTTTAGCACAGCTTGTGTGTCTGCAAGAATGTCGCCATCCTTAGATTTTATCTTTTCCATTCTGGAGCCTGACGAATCACCTCGAGCCTTTCTCACCTTGCTCCAAAAGAGTTTGGTGTTATTCTCGAAGTTCTTCGTCAGCCTCTCCTCCTCAATCACACTAGCTCTTTCACGCTTTTCTTTCACTAAAGTTTTGGTGGCATTCTTGCATTGCCGGTATATTTCTTTCTTCATCTCCGTCATACTGTCATTTAGATTCAAAGAAGAGACATAGTCCTGCCACGCTTTCTTCTTACTTTCTACAGAGCTTTTTAACTCTGTGTCCCACCATGCATCCCCTTTTGCTGTGCTATGCTTCTTTGAGCAGCCACATACTTCTTTCGCTGATTCTACCAAACTCTCTTTCAGACAATTCCAGCATTCATCTATGTTTGAGTCCGAAGAACCAGCTGTTAAAAGCTTGTCCCGGACTCTGTCTTCATACGTTCTCCTCACGCTCTCATCTTGCAGCCTTTCTACCTTGATTCTTTCAAGGCCTCCAAAGGGGATACGCTCTCGCCAGTGCCTCCACTTCCTGAACAAACCACTAAACCGCGCAATTACGAGATAGTGGTCCGATTCAAGAGTGGGGCCTCTATATGCACGGGTATCTTGAAGTTTACTTCGGAGACGGTTATCTACCAGGATCAAATCTATCATGCTTTTCTGTTCATTTCTTCTCCACGTATACATAAGAATATCCTTGTGTTGGAATATTGTATTGGACACAAGGAGACCTCTTTCCAAACACACATCTACAATAAGCTTACCTGCATCATTCACTCTCTTATCACCATAAGGACCCAGAGCAGCGTCGCAAGTTTGCCGCCTGGTTCCCACCCATCCGTTCAGGTCGCCACACAAAATCACCTTTTCATTCGCATCAGCCAGATCCAGAACTTCCCTGACATTATCCCAAAACTTCTCAAGGTCCTGGGGTGTCGACGAGCTTACAGGAGCGTAGGCTCCAACCAAAAACACTCTAGTGACACCCAGTTTCAAGCGGACCCAGAGAAGTCTCGCATCATGCAGGCCATAATCTCTCACTCCAGAGGCCAGGCGACGGGACAGCAAGATACCCACCCCCATGCTGGCATGATCGCTCTGTGGCACTCCAGACCACAGAGCCATCATTCCGTCAGGGAGATCACAGGCTTCACTGCCCCTTCGCTTAGTCTCTGTTACACACAGAGCATCCAGGCGTCTCTCTTTCATTACATCAATCACCTCATGCATCTTATCTTCCATACCACCTCTTACATTCCAGGTGCCTATTCGGCACTCTGCACCCCACGACTCGCCAGTTCGGGCCCGGCGTGATGGGTGGCGGCCCCCATCGCCGCTTCTGCCTATGTTCGTACCGACGGGGGCGGGCCGGTACGCGTCGCCTCGGGGGGACGCCCTAGCCCGCACTGCGGTACTTGCTCGGTCCAAGATTGCAGCCGTAGCGGCTGGCAGGGGTCGCGACGAGCACGCTCTTGAACAGACCCCCAAGTAAGTTAAATAATGTAAGACACCATAATTTAAATCAAAGGCTTAACTGGAATTGAAAAGTAAATAAATTGTATGTTTAAACTCAGGATCGTATAAGAGAAATCGAAGGAAAACTGAAACTAAACACCAGAAAGTTTGGCACGAATGACGGGCAAACGAGGAGACTTTGATACTCGAACCCTATTTTAATATACGTATACGTTTAGCCGGAAATTAATCGGGTCACAAGTCTACGAACATTATAAAAGAAACTGTGCTAAAGCGTCGTTGGACGTACAAATTGATGTCTAAAAATTCTCGTTAGTAGAGTTCAACCTAAGCTAGTTTGTTGTGAAACACGAAATCACAGGGCCTACTATCTGGAGATATACTTAAAAAGAAAAATACTTATGTGTATACATTTTCTTTAGACAGATATTTCATACCGTGAACTACATATTTTCTTCATTACAAAATGTTCCTCGCAATAAGACACGGACTAGTAGATAGGTAGATTTCTTAATTACCATTTCGTTAGAACTTTATGCTCTCTCTATATATTGCAGGGTAGATCTGCAATAGATCTGGTTCATATAGATAGACAAATAGAATTTGGTTATTTTTGTATCAGTTTTACTTTTAAATTTATTTTTACAATCTTTTATTTAACTTGCAATGTTCGTATGTCTATCTGTCTGCCTTTCCGGTTCAAATTTTTTAATCCTTTTTTCGAGCACTTGCGTGTATCCGAATGAGCTGAAATTTAGTATACATATGTAAATTTGGTGACAATACAATAATATGGCTGGTCTGATGATGAAGCCGGAAGGTGGCCATAGGAACACGTGAAATATACAACGTAACACCCTCGTGTGTGTGTGTGTGTGTGTGTGTGTGAGTGATGTACGCTGTTGGCCGCGAGGCCTTTACAGCTTCACCGAACTTAAGGGCGAGCGTGCAACCACTACGCTCGAGCCAGAAGGGCAAGGGGCGACATACTCGAGGGCGCTTTGAAGAGGCGCCCTCGGTTGGGACAGTCGCTGTGGGGGGACGGGGTGCACTACTAAGTGCACCGGTCAACCGCCGGCTATGGGAGGGGATCTACGACTACGTCGTCGTTGCCCGTATTCTGAACGGAAAGAATGGATGACAAAGCATCGGGGGGATCGGTGAGAACATGTCGCGGCCGGCGGTGGCGGCTGGGGTCGGGAGGGAGGGAACACCCACGTATTTAAGCTTGTTAGATTGGTATTGAAAAGTACTATATAACCAGATAATGTTCAGGGTCTGATGATGAAGCCAATTTAACTGCGCCATGTTTGGGCTCGTTGCATTTGTCTTGACGAGTATTTAGATCCGGATGGTGCCCAAGGTCTGATGATAGAGCTGGAAGGAAGCCATAGGAACTTCTCATCTAAGCAAGATATCTTCGTTGTAGTTTTGCTATTAAAGCTTGTTTTTAAGGTCTTTTAAATTAAAATTACATAATATCAATTTTAGTTTGAGGACTATAAAGAAAGAACCTGTTGGAAATCTGTACTCTTTGCCTACCCCGCAAGAAAGCTGTCGTGATATAGATAAATAGAATTTTGCTTTATATTTAATATTCTGGTTCCAAAAACTGATATATGGACTGTCCAGACCACAAGGCTTGCATATCAAAATATGTTATAAATCAGTTACGAAATAAACCGAACACCCGAGTCAACCTTTACGTAGCTGGCATACGTAGCCACTTAAATATCAAATTGTCACTATAGGAGATAGTTTCTAAAAAAAAACAAGGCAACCTTATTAACAGCATATTAGGTATCATTTACACAACAATTTTTAAAAAAGTTACGATTGTAATACTAATTAAATAAGATACAATCATATCAACGAAATAAACAATTATATTTTTCAAAGATAATTGTTCACAAATAATGAAATATCACTGACTGCACAAACTCACTTAACATAACATAAATATGAACCCATATAATATGTCCAAGGAAGCATATGACACCCAATACTTGTTATCCATTATCCACTAAACCCTACGTCTATCAACATATATATAATATTTTGAAAATTTAAACATAGTAAGTCTGACAATTTAATCATGCCTATAAGATTAAGCCCTGATGCACCCCTTTCCCAACGTAAGCAACGATTAAGAAACAATTTTTGAAATTCAACCCCAAGTGGGGTGTTCTCCCAAGAGCAAAATGCATTTTCACGAAAACCGCCGCGGGCGTGTCGGGGACTACATAAAATGCACCTTATCGCTCTTTGTAATCGCCTATCGGAATTCGCACATAACTTGCTGGAATTCCCTACTTGTTTATTTTTATGGCCCAGTGTTATTAAATACCGATCATTAGTCTATAGATATAGAATCAACGTAAAATCTCACAGTTTAATTCTTGGGATACTTTCAAATTACAAATTTTCATTAAAACTCGTCCGAATTTTTACAAAAAAAAATGTTTTTTTTTAATATAGAGCAGAAACGGCCCAGAATCTATTCAATGACACGTGACAAATCGAACCTAGCAATCTATCGGTTGAATGACCATGTAAGTGTGTCCCTGAGAGGAGTCTGGCCCAATTATCATCTGTCGTGATCTATAGATGAAATTGGTACATTGACGACGGCTTGGAAATGTAGGCAACTCTGCTGAAAGTCATTAGTTCGCAAAAATGTTTATGTGACTCACAAATTTTTGTTTCGGCCTTGGTGTTTGTGGATGATTTCATGTTTGTAAATGCACCCCTGATACAGGAATTAAATTTCTAGAGGCTACTTTTTAAAGAAACAACGTTAATACCATAATATAACCGCACATTCGACACCCGCCATAAACATCTACCGCGTTTTATATTTTCAAATCACTTTGTTTTCTTTTCTCCTCTACACCACATTACCAAGAATGTTTGTTCTTCACTAGTTCACAAAAGCTACTGAACTGTTTAAGCTAAAACTTTATAGTAAAACATTGCCGAGAATTCTTTATCTAATATGAGATTATTTTACCAAGATATCTCTCGTAGTGAATTTTATTTTTTCAATTAAAATGAATGTGACGTTATTTCAAAAATTATGCCTAATGATAGCACTTACAAAGTTCGCATCTTTAAGCAGTTCCCGGTTGTATTATAAATCCACGTCAGCGCGTCGTGGAGGCAGGTCGCTATAGATAGAGCAATATTGAAGAGGAAACGGTTATTGTCTACCCCGTCTAAAGGGTCCCACCGGACTCTTATTATCCCTAATAACATTTCCCTTTACCTACTATTCTGGCGTATATGAAAATAAACCTCGTTTGTTTGTTCGTCTCGGCAAGGCTAGATGTTTTATATAAACTTTTGGATATTTAGAAAGAAAAAAAACAACCGAAACAAACTTTTACGTGTAAATTTGACTGAGCTAAAATAAAAATGTTTGAATATTCGGTTTTTATAATTAAACTCACATGTGTGGATTTTTTTATTTCTGAATAGAATAAATCAGTATTCGTTGTTGTCGAAGTTATGTCGATTTATCGCTCCCAAAATAGCGTTTGTACCGTGGCCGAATCATTGTTACAAAGAGCTACTGTTACTCTTATTTTCTTAGACTAATAATACGCTCCTTATTATATAAAGCGAAATTTGCTAAATTCATCAAAATAAAGTCAACGCGGCCCTAAAACTAAATAAATTGGGCACTTGGTGTATAATGAGATATACTGATACTATCGCAGGCTGAACTACGTCCAGGAATCCAGTCAAAACACAAAAAGCACCTCCGCGTGAGTTCCCCGGTGTATCTTCCAAGTCCAAGGTCCAATACCGATGAAATTAAAATGAGTCCACCTTGGAGCTATACTGAATCCAATGCAAAAAGAACCATCAAAATCGATTCATAATTGGCGGAAAGTCGTCGAATTGAAAACCTCCTCCTTTTTTGAAGTCGGTTAAAAACTACATTTATCGAGCTAGGACCCAGAACCTCGTGTTCGCAAAGCACATCGCCACTAGACTAGCGAGGCAGTTTGATTCATAACATAAAGAAAATCCGTTACTGGCTTCGGTAGATAAGTAGTTACGGTGTTCCCCCTAAAATGGCGATATACCTACATGGGTTTCTATTCTATTTTATCTTAATTGTAGTGACAATTAAGTGTTCTTTAAGTGTAAAGCGATAAGGTTTTCCTTCTATTATGAGAGAATTCAAAGAGTTCAAGAATTGTTAAATTGGTTTTTGACAAGGCTTTATTCTACTAAACACGTACATGGTACCTACCACTTTTAGTTAAAATTTCCAAATATTCTATGTATATCATCACGCCAGATCCCTTGTGGGGTAGGCAGAGAGAACAGAGTTCCAACAGGTTCTTTCCTTAGATACCTCCCTGGCTTCCTCCACTCTCATAGTTAGTCTCATACACGCTCGCCGGTTACGGAGACTCTTGAATTTTCCTTCAGATAAGACTCGGTCTATTTGGTCATGGTAAGATAGTCTAAGTCTGCCCCGGTACCTACATCGCATCGTATATCTGTTTTGTCATTCTTTCTTCTGACTTGCTTTCTTTATACCCGAACCAACAGAGCATACCCTAGCATATTTATACCGATACTTTCTTTCATACTCACTGACAAATAATTCCTGAAACTAAATCGTGACTATCGATCAATATTTTCGTATCTTAGTACTATATACGAAAACATCTAATTTGACGGAGGGCTTGGTCCAGTGATTAAAAGCTTAAGCCGCTTCCGCTTAGCGAGCGATCTAAACGTCATTGATGGGCGGCAGGTAAGATTCGGCTTTAGTGGAGTTTTGCAGGCAGAACCAACACTAAGGTCAAAAACTACACAGGTACCCATTATAAGTAGGCTTACCTAAAGTACTCAAGGATCCCATTATTGCTTATGTCTCGTCCGTTATATTAAATGGAACCGTCTCAAAAATATGCGTAATCATGCCAAACTTGTATCCGCAGGAATAATTCAGCGTGGATATAGGCACGTTCTAACAATGGCATGAAAGTTAATATCACGTTGACCGATGTCGAAAAGAATTATTCGACACCTCAATATCGAGTATTGAACATTCACAAAAATTAAAATTGATACAACTGTAATTAACAACTGGTATTCAATCATCAGTTATCAGCAGAAAATTGCAATGAACTCTAAATATTTTTATTTTTAAAAAAACTTAGACCCACACTAGAATTTATTCCTGTATCGTACGTGCGTTTACAAACAAGAAAATTCACATACACAAATACCCAGACCGGAACAAATAATTGTGGATTACACAAAGATTTGTTCTATGCGGGAATCGAACCCGCGACTATTAGACACAGTAGGCGGAGCGGCTTAAGCTCTTAACCACTGCGCTAAATCGTCTGTTAAAGTACTTTTGTACTTACGTATAAATTATAAGTGACTAGTCGTGTGTGTGAGTGATCTACGCTGTTGGCCGCGGGGCCTTTACAGCTTCACCAGTCTATAATATTACAGTTTGCTATATTACTGTTTGAAACTTTGCTTTACTTGAAACAAACATCCATACATATATTGTCACAAACTTTCGCATTTATAATAGTATTTGGATGGTATGCTTTAGTATTTTATGCTTGGCAAGTATCAAATACTATTGTTTGCTGTTCGGCTCTTTCTAGTAAGGCGCATTATTAGGAATTTGGATTTCGATAATACAGGAAATTCGTTACTACAATCCATGTTTATAGCGTGTGTATAATTAATAATGATATAAACAATCAAATTCCCGCCCTGCTGAGAATGTACTGACCGTGCTGAGAGTGTACGCTAGTCAGTCAGTTCGAAAGAATTCGAAACATGTAAGAAAGTATTGCATTGAGGAAGGCCATGCTCCGGTGGTTCAGTTAGACACATAACCACGTACGACATAGACACGAACTATGATAGTGGAAGAGGCGAGAGAAATCTGTAGAAAAAACACCTAACGGAGGGAGTTACATTAGGTGTTCTTCCTTCGCTGTACAGAAGTACACTTTTCGTACGGCAGCCTACTACAACAAAAATCTTGTCTCAGACGTTTGCTAAGATCTTTGTTACATCCGAATTTGTTAAAAAAGAAGTATACGATCTTCAAGTCGATATCTTGCACGTGGACCAACTCTAGTTGATCAGATGTTTTGTACGATGCCTTAAGGTCGGCATCGCGCCTGTGCCGGATAATCCCTCGAGTCGCCGTTTACACACGTACTCCACTCGCCACTGGCCACTCAACGCTTAGTGATACCTACCCATGCACTTTATACGAGGAACTTATTATATTCCGGCTGTTTTGTGGAAAAGAATAGGCCAATCCTATCTCTTCCCAGGGGTGTCGTAAAACGCGACTATTAGGTAAAGAACAAAATAAAAAGTAAATTCTTACTCTTTAATGACGGTACGTTTATGTCTCATTTAAAAATAAGTACACTATGTCTCTTTAAAAATAAGCAGACTTATGGACTTGTTTGGTTAAATTACGTTTATTACCCGCAATGTGTCTTGGTATCACGAATATAAAACTCAAATTTGTTTAAATATAGACAGGAGCTCTTTTCAGAATAAAAGTTGCTCTAATATTACATTAGCAAATTTCATTTCTTAACGATAAAACCTTGTCACGTATAAGTAAACCACAGAGCTTTGGCAATACTTCAAAAATAAGCCTCTTCAAGTGTCACAGCGTCAGAGAAAGACAGGAACTTTGCCGCCTGACTGCACGTGTCAATCTGAATTACCAGCAGATATCAAAAAGCTTACAGTGATGCTATCATCATTAAGATAAATTTGAACAAACGTGCCCTAGAAAAGGTTAACTTAATAATAGAATCACAACGAGCAGCAAGTACCGTTAACATGCGACAGTAAGAATACACACCGTGCGTACTAGTGACATACTAATTACTAAGCTCAAGCGTCTGACATACTTCTGCAAAAACTATTAGCATGCAAAGTGGTAGCTTTACTCACACTCGACTACTTAGTTACACTAATAAGTACATTGCAATGAACCGACAATACCTAATTTGAATTTGAACAGCGAACAAAATGTGTAAATGTAGATGTTTCAATTTGCCGTACCAAAAAGTTACGGTTAATGTTTTGTTCAATCTATACCGATCATGAATTCATAATGATACCGATAAATAAGATTGAAGTGTCTATTTGTAATGTCAAAATAACAGCTTTTTACTGACCGAATGGCAGGAAAGATGGGATACAACAACAAAGGGCCGTCACCTCTACCTGTTTTTTCCATCCGTACGTGAGCGTTTGGCGAGAACATGGCTGGAGGTGGACCACTGTGTGGCTCAATTTCTCACCGGACATGGCAACTTTAAGAGTAAATTATTCTCTTTTAAACTGGTACCTTCACCGCTATGTCAGTGTTCCACGTCTAACTACGAGTATGAACAATCAGCAGACCACGTTCTTTGGGAGTCTCTGGCACAACGAGCGTACCATTATGTTAAACAGTCTGCGAAATACATCTGGGGTAATCTACTACACGGATCTTGTAGAAACTCGGGATAATTTCCGTGCGTTAAAGCGTTTTTGCCATACCTATTACTGGAATTAAACGTGAGGCTCACAAATAGGCCCTGTTAATATTTTTTCGTGCTTTACAACTGGGCTTATCCTAGTTGTAGTCTCCTTCTCTATGGCTAATCTGCCAATGTTTTTTATGTCTCCCGCTTTGCAAAGGAGGGAAGTGGAATTTTTATTTTTCCTACTCCTCCTGTTTTTTTTTCCAAATAAATTTGATGCGGATTCCAAGACAATTAAAGTGCTTCCCGAGACACCCCAAGGTTCAAACCTTGGCGTCATCTAAGGAGACTATTGTGGATCCTGGCTTACAGGAGTTACAATGGTGGGAATGATTGGCGGGCTTATGCAAAAAGAAAAAAAAATACAGCTTTTTACTTAATGCATACGAAACTATATACGGATACGAAACTTTAACTTTGCTTGTGGTGGCTGTCTGGCGCGGGTCACTCCATTCCCTCCAATATGGTTGAGGGGAGTGATGGCTGTTCCAGCAGTCATACTCGTGAACGGGTGCTGCTTGTGGGGACTGGTCCATCAGGAATCCTTTAGACGCTCTTTACGGATAACATCATTAGATTCATATCTCGATCGTAAGGCATCACACTTGAGCTAGGTCATAAACTATTTAATTGTAACCTAAATATTGTATCCACACAATATGATTACAAAAAGGAAAGAAAAAAGAGAAAGAGCAGTAAATAAAAAAGACAAGCCCGCTGAGTTTCTTCGCCGGATCTTCTCAGTGGAGGCCGCGTTCCGATCCGGTGGTAGATTAGTAGTTAAATTAGATTTAAAAAAAAATGTAAATTGACTATTTGTAAGCGCCCCCGCAGGTCTTATACAAAATAAATTATTTGAGTTTGAGTTTGAATTTGAGTAACTATATACGAAACTATATAACAAAAAAAACAAATTTAAATATTTTTGCCTGTCTGTTCCGACTAATCTCCGAAACGGCTAGATCGATTTTGACGGTACTTTCACTGGCATATAGCTGATGTCATAAGGAGTAACTTAGCTAAACTAAACAAAAAAGTTAGCGAAATAAAGTTATCTTTATAGGCGAGGGTTAAATAAGATTTTAAAATTAATCTTAAAATAATTAAATGAAACACAATAAATAAGTTCTTAAAAGACAAAGATTTTCTTTTTACAGGATCCTGACTGATCGAGAAACAGTTTAATATGTAGGTATTTTCTTTAAAGAAACTAGTTTAAGTTGGTATTTACTGAAATCACTGTGGGCCCGTTACCCGGATAATCTCATACCATTCCTTTACTTAAGCTGTTGTTACACTGAGCTCTCAGCACTTAACCTCGAATAACATCAAAGATCAGAAATATTTCACGATTGTATCATTGACCAATCAAGATATTTTGACACGGATCATTATATTGGGTTCATAAAACTCCGAGATAACTTGTTCCCATGGCCAGCAAACTAAAGCAATTAAAAAAAGAATAGTTCTCATCGTAATAACGATCGCAGCTAAGGGTATACTTTTGACTACTTTAAGCAAACCAAATAGACCAGCAAAGCAATTTCTGCAGTCTCGAAATAACTTATTTTGAGGGTCGTAATTAAATTATGAGTATCCCTTTGGCGGGTCCGTGAGCTTAATAAAAGCGTAATAGTTATATTTCGGGGGAGGGCGGGCGCTTGGTGGCGCAATTACGACGATTACGGGGAACGTTATTTACTCGACTGCGGCAAATCGGGAAGGATTGTTGTGTGTTTGGATTTTTATACGAAATTAGACACGGTCTGGTATATGTTGGGTTCCACGGTAGAGCGAATATGTGCATTTTTCCGCTCGAGCGCCCGTTCGGGATAACTTTGGTATGATTTATGTGTCCTTTTTTACGTAAATAGATTCTTACGAGCATTATAATTAACCCTGTACTGTACCACTGCGGGGCTGAGGCCTTCTCTCTCTAATATGGATCTGAGAAATAAAATGGGTTAGAATCACGCAGACCCAGTAGGTACGGATTAATGAAGGATCGCTATAGTGCTACAAGGATCTTTTGACCCGTGGATTACATTGACAAGGGGGCGTTATTGTGAAATTAGGGTTATTATTTAGTAAAATGTTCCTACTTTAAGGGAAATATTTCAACTGGTACTAATTAAAAAGATAACTTGGGCAAATTTCATAGCAAGCAACAACTCTGCGACTGTCATGAGGTGACATTTCACTTGATGACAGCGTAAGTTATGATTTTGGCCGCGGACCGAAATATCCTTGTGGGATTGTAACATAACAAGGAAAGATCCTGTTGGAACTCTGTACTCTCTGCCTACCCCGCAAGGGATCTGGCGTGAGGTTATAGATAGATAGATAGATAGATTGTAACATTAGTAATTTTGTATTTTTCATTATATTCCTTTTATAATACGAGTACTGTCACTCAGACATGTAACCGCTAATGCGCTAATAGCATTCGTGGTGATAGGTAGTTCCAATTTTCTACCAAGTGTCCCTCCATCTTCAGTGTGCAACCTTAGATCACGATTACATAAGATGACTATTTAATGGCCATATTTATATCGTACAATAGTCAAGGATAGATCAAACAGAACTCACGCCTCCCAAACTGAACGGGCTCAATCGGATGGAACCACTATAAGCCCATTCATTCGTTGTATACGTCTTCTTCCCAATCGTATCCCCTCTTACATTATCCCGAAATGCGATGACCGTGTCCAGGCAATCAGAGTATTTTATTAACAATCTATACTCACAATAAACAGTTATATCTTTGTGACCTCCTTTTCTATGCAATGCGAATTTTCCTCAAATTCCCGATGCTACCATTTGATGATGCTGACAAAATTATATATTCAACCAGCAGTTAGCAAATATGTAGGTAACACTTTTATTGGTAGTACACTTTTATTCAGGAACTTTCCCGTTTCATTTTCAAACTTGCCTGTCAACGTGAATAGAACTCGCCGACCCGTGCTCCGAGCCCAATTAACGGTTTTAATAAATTGCTCTCTATTGCATATAGACGAATACCTTTCGTGTTCGACAACGCAGGCTGTTTCCAGCCCTCCCATAGACTCGTCTAGCGCTGCGTGTCAAATTGACTAAATTTATGCAACTGCCGCGTCTACCCTCTACCCTACACATCAAATGTCATAATTGAAAGGGGATTGCGTCTGCATAATGTATACCTAAGTACACATAAAGGATATTTCTAAATTGAAATAACTTTGTGTCATCATTTTGGACTGTTGGGAGCTACCCCTAAAACTTGCCGAGCTCTTTTATTGTTACGTACCCTACGGACCTGATATTCATCGCAATTAGCGCTAGGAGCTTGGTGTATAAAATGAAGATTAGGAATTTGCACATCATTTAGAAGATCATTTATCAGTGGTAAACCTATAAATACTGTAATTTAAACCTATAATGATTAATTACGGAAACTGACATCTGGGTCGGACGATCACGTACTATTTTTTTACCGGAAAAATAGATGGAAATAAAGCCAGGTAATTTTATTCTTACAATAGGTAATATTATGTTTGTCTAAAATCACATACTGAATGACATGTTTTTCACTAAATGGCACCATAAGAGTCTCGGTAACCGGCGAGCGTGCATGAGACAAACTATGAGAATGGAGGAGACCGGAGAGGTATGTAAGAAAAGAAATATTGGAACTCTGTATTTTCTGCCTACCTCGCAAGGGTTCTGGTATGATATAGAAAAACAAATACGTAGGTGCCATAAAATGTACCTATAGATCGATAGATATAGAAACACTTAAATTATATTCTTTGGTCAATCAGGTGACTGGTCTGACAAAGGAGTTACAATTATCAATTGGTACGCTTTGAAAATCAAAGACAAAGACATCCAATTATGTTCCGCCTGGAAATACTGTATTTGTTGAAGAAAACAAAAGGTATTATTACTTTCCCAACATCTTATTCGAAAGCCTCACCTTTTAGCCGATAGACGAGGAAAAATAACCAGTATTAAAAGGCCAACGCTGGCATCTTTAGTAATAAAATGCCACTTTTAAAGATTGCGGTAATATTTTGACAAACGCCGAGTTTCTGCAATGAGCCCGACGCGTATCTCCTCGCTCAGTGAACTTTTATGATTTACTCGGGAAATAGGCGGTTCAAACACGTACTATTTAGGTGGATACCAAGTATTTAAGTTTATACCCCATTCCCAGATAAATGCGAGAATTAATCTCGCGCTATAAACTAAACATCCCTCAGCGTTATGAGCATTTACATAAACTAAGAGATTAGTGTATTTAGTTGATGTCTGTGAAAACCGTAAAACAATATCGTCTAAAGAATGTATGTATAATGTTTATCAGAGGGGATGAAATAAAATTTTGGCTGCTCATCTTGTTCATGCACGCGCGAGTTTGGGTTCCCCCAAAGTTTTTTCACCCTAATGATTGCGTTGGGGTCTTTTCAACCCATTGTTTATTTTGTAGCGATCTCTGAAATTGTATTTTTTGTAGATGATGGGTTACTATATTGTTTTTTAAGGACAACTCACATCCCTGCCTCGAAGTTTGGTGACGTACCATACGTCACCAAACTTCGAGTGCGTATGGTTCCAAACCTTAGATCAACGTATATGTTATTGACTTTTCTTTCAAAAATTCACTTAAGCCCTCCGTAGTTCAAAATTATATCCAATATTTTAGCAATTGGCTTGCTCCTATGCCACCTCTTAGAAAGTGTAAACTACATAGCATTTTTGTTTAAAACTCAAATATATAGTAGCATAATTTGGAGTATACATAGAAATCTAGCATACAAGGAACCTGACATGGAAGGCAACATAGATAAATTTAATTTACTTACTGTGATTATAAAAAATGAAACAAGGTATTTTTTCCAGATTTTTAAGTGTGCCACAATAATTAAATTGTAGTAAATATTTAAACTTATAACTGAATGTTATAAGTTTAAATATTAGGAGAAGAAACAGTTCAGTAAGTAA
Organism: Phalera bucephala; assembly: GCA_905147815.2. Taxonomy (NCBI): domain Eukaryota; kingdom Metazoa; phylum Arthropoda; class Insecta; order Lepidoptera; family Notodontidae; genus Phalera; species Phalera bucephala. The sequence goes on along the minus strand of LR990613.1, from coordinate 24,235,018 downwards.
TAAATGGTAATGACTTCAAAAACCCGACGGCAACATTTGACCTACTTTGCCAAAATCAACTGTTTAAGTTTCGTATTACAGTAGCCTCTCCGCAAACCAGTATGACGTCATTGTATTTTAATTCCTCTTCTCATTCACAAACTGAAGTTTGCTCTCACAAAGTTTTCCTCACTTCAGGCCTTCGTATTTTTCTGGTTCTGTTTATTTTTCCCAATCTTTACGAACTATTTTAACAGCCGATTTATTGTCAGAAACGTATACAAATACATAATTTATGGGCCACAATATTATTCATGATGGGACAAAACTATGTTTGATGTTTCTTTAATTCTAGATATGCCCAATACAGTGTGGCTATTTGCTGAGAAACCAATGAAGCGAAATGTATTAGCCTCCAATCCCACAGAGCGTAAGCAATAGAATCACCTCGGTACCCCTGAGTGGGGACTGTTCTCTACGAAACACCGCAACATCTAAATTGCCTCTGGCGACGCGTAAAAAGCAATGAAAGCATTTTCACATGACCAGTTTTCATTTCACCGACGCCCCTCTGATCCCTAAGGAATTCCAAATAGTATCTGCAGTAACTAATGCCGAGGGCAGAGGGAGCGCCGCCTTGCATTCTCGTTAAACGTATTGTTATCATGGCTATCAATGCTAGCTAATATTTTATTTTATATACAATACCTACGTATATAATATATCACCATTATTATTTGAGTTTTATTTCGATAATTATCCTTGGATTTAATATCATTCCAATTGCTTGAAAGAAATAACATAGTTTTTGATTAAAATACAAAGGATGAATTTCTTCAGACGTTTTTCCATCTTTCTTAGTACCAAGTCGCGTGAAAATAGTGAAATATTAATGAGGTTGAAGTAGGATGTCTTACGAGTAAAATAACCGAGATGTAAATACAAGACTAGAAGATCTAGCTACGGCCTTAGGACAAAGACTTGTGCAAAACGAAGTAATGGAATAGTTATCTCACATTTCCATTTTCTTGAATTCTAAAACTTTAATTAAACATACATGTCCATAGAAACTGTACATTGTTAATTCTGTAAAATGTATACTAACAATTCAGGTAGTTTCAGAATTCAAACTTTTATCCAAAAAGCATTGCTTTACTTCGTTTCGCACATAATTTAAATTGTCTTTTTCATGGAAGACCTTTTATCCATCTAATAAGTGCAGTAAATCTAACCAAGTCGTAATTGCAGGTGCTTCTACACTAACAAACCAGTGGCTACTTTTTGTACATAAGTACGTGTAAGTTGTTTTGCTACAAAATCAACTGTGTCTCGAACATCCCGGAATCAGATCCCTAATACCTGATAAAACCTTCATGTTACTGTCTTTGTGATATCAAAATAAAGACATTGTAATACCGAAATTCCTTTTGAAAACAAGTCCCTTATTGGAAACCCGGAGGCCTTTAAGCAATTAAAACTAATAACGAACCGAGTAACAGATCCGCAAAGTGCCTATAGTACTTGAACTATAACGACTCTTCCCGACATTTTACTTCTGAGCGCAAGTACCCTCTTTGGTGTCCCGAGGGTAGAATCAGCTACATTGAAGGGTGGCTCCGGCATTGCGTGGTCTCCGCCCCGTACATAATATATGCATTATCTTAGCTACACAAATTGCTGTGACGTGACGAAACGTGGTTTATTGCTCGTGTTGCGACTGGCTGTTCTACTGTTTGCCATCTGTAAAAAATATATCTCTGCCCGGTCTACTTACGATTGCTATTTTTATTTGGTGTGATTATTGTTGATTACAACGAGTAACAGTTATCTTATAATTAGCGTTACCCTCGTACAAACTTTTATTATTCTACATATATTCTACACATATATACATTCTATATACTTCTATTATAATGAGGTAAATTAACAAGTAAACATTTTGTAAACACGTAATTATGTTTGAATTGTGTTTATACATATTTTTAGAATTCATATTGCGTGTATAGCGGTGCTCACAATGAATTTAATGCAAGAAAATTTTGGTATATGACATTTTACTACGATCGTTGTGCTTGCTACTGACTTCGGATGCCTCATGATAAAGCCCTATCCTCGTGTCACCGTTTATAACCGGTTTAACGAGTTGAAGTCTTTAAGCGTCGTACCAAACTTACTGATGATCCACACGAGAAACGTGCTTCATCAACGACAGCTAAAAGCCGGCAGATGTGTACATGAACGTGTATAGTTTTTAAAAACTGGTCCTCCCAGAATCATTTAAATTTTTAATCTTATTATTTCAGGCATAAGGCATCACACTGGAACTCGATCTAATTAATTTTGTAATATAACATTATATCATTGTATTCTTTACAGATTCTATTTACGAGAATTAGACAAAACAGGCAAGCCCGCCGAGTTTTTGCCAGATCGTCTCAGTAGAGGCCGCTTTCTAATCCGGTGGTAGGTACAGGCAACCCCGCAGGGCTTATACAAACTAAATAGTTAGAGTTTAAATTCTAGGGTACCTAAACTTTAAAATACCAACGTAAAACCTTATTTCCTTGGTTTTTTTTAGGTACTTGTGGTACCCTGATTTTTATTCGTAAGTAGGTGGATATGATACGAATACATTTGCACACTCATTTCTCGTTTTTATTATCATAAATATGTAAACACAAACAGATTAAGGTCCAAATGAAGATGGATTATGTTAATACTCTTCAGGTACTTTTGTTGACGTAAAGTTTATGCAAATCTCAGTTAAGTTGCTATTATATAATAATATGGAATTTTGGGTGGCACAGGTGATGTTTGACTTGTGTTTAGAGGTAATATGAAGGGAAAATAAGCAGGGTACCCTACGCTCTGGGCGGTACGTCTTATAAACATTTGCAACCCTCAAGGGTTTATTGACATCTTAGCAGACCCGTTAAGTGGATCCGACTTGTACAAGTCGTACACGTTCAGTTTCTTTAGAGCAAAGATCAAATACGAGTATGTTTTGCCCTATATTCTACCTAAGAAATAAAGCATTAGTTTTACTCGAATTATTGACCTATCAACATATTGTGTACCTACGTTCTTAACCAGAATTTTAGCAGTTAGTATATGGTTGTTAGCGGTTAATCTTACCTTTACAAGATACTGAGTTCTTAGATTTACGCGAATATTACACATAAAATAAAACTATTTTACGGATTTTATCGCGGTTTATTTTTGATTCCCATCAGTCGCTCCCGTGACCATGGGTGCTGCAAACCACTCGAAACGTCGGGAACTAAAAATCAAAAATAAACCGCGATAAAATAGTTTTATTTCTTTACAAGATATTTGTAAAATATAGGTAATAATAAAAGCGTGTTAAAAATAGCTATAATTTACACTTGTATTCTATCTATCTATATCATCACGCCAGCTCCCTCGCGGGGTAGGCAGAGAGTACAGAGTTCCAACAGGTTCTTTCCTTACATACCTCTCTGGCTTCCTCCACTCTCATAGTTCGTCTCATACACACTCGCCGGTTACGGAGACTCTTGACTTGCCCTTCAGCTAAGACACGGTCTATTTGGTCATGGTAAGATAGTCTAGGTCTTCCCCGGCACCTACATCCTTCCACTTTCGCATTGTATATCTGTTTTGTCATTCTTTCTTCTGGCATTACACTTGTATTCCTCTACTTAATTGCTCTTAAGTAGTGTACCGTACATTTTAATAATAAATAATAATATTAGCCCTGTTAAGAAACTGTCCCAATGCTGGACATGGGCTTCCTCTCAAACTGAGAGAGTTTGGGCCATAGTTCACCACGCTGGCCAGTGCGGGTTGGCGAATTTCACACCCCTTCGAGGAACTCTTAGGCATGCAGGTTTCCTCACAATGTTTTCCGTCACCGTTAAAGCAAGTGATAGTTAATTTTTAATACGCACATGTTTTCGAAAAGACAGCGTATGTACAACGTATTCGATTAATACCATGTGGTATTAAAATTATTGCAATTCCATAACTATTGTCAATGTTTTGGAAAATATGTATGATATTCTTGGTTGTAGGAAATCTTTAGTCTAAGATTACCACATTCTCAACTTTCAGCGGAAATCATTCACCGAAAAAAAATTTTTGATATACTTACGTATTACAATATCCTTAACTTAGTTCTAACATAGAACTAAGTGGATTCTAGTACTCAGCGATAGTGCGCAGATAATTCATTAAGTATTGATTGTCACCTAATAACTGTGAAAAAAAAAATACACCGTCACCGTCACGCCTATATTCCCCAAGCGGGGGTAGCAGAGGTGTACTGAGTATACCCACGTTTCGCCGACGATGTTAGGTCCCATGTAAGGCGATGATCCCATGGGCGAGCCCATTGCCATATACCGGGCGCAATTCCAGACTACGGACTCATACTGGGAATTTTTCAGGGAAAAAATCACATGTGTCCGACCTAGGATTTGAACCCAGGACCTCGTGATCACAAAGCAATGTGCTTTGCTACAAGAACAACGAGGCAGTCACTAGACAAAAAAAAATGATAGAGAAAACTTTATGTTGCAGCGTCACGGATATATTCTCCAAGCAGAGGTAGCAGAGGTGTACTGTCTCATGTAACAGCGACCTTATTGCAATCATGCCGAGCACAATGCTGTACTCCTGACTGATACTGGATATGTTCTTAGAACAATAACATACCTACGTAAGGAAAACATGTAGAATGAACTTAATTCACATGTCTTCCAATTGGTTTTGTGTATAAAATTAAAACCAAAAAAGAGGAATTAATGAAACGTGTACATACACATATAACCTTATAACAAAATATTATATACTAAATATAAGTAGGCATTAATACCGAAACCTTAAATGAATTAGTTTTATAATGTAATTATCAATGCAAGTAAGCAATGCTCCATCTAGACTAGTCTAAGGCTAAGCCTACAATCTATCTAAGTCTGAATATTTCTGAAATAGCTACGTGCTTCCTATAAAGTCTACTTTACCATAAGGTCCACTTTCCCCTAACGCCCACTTTCAAACAAAAATTAAGATAAAGGGACAACAACCGAGAACAAAGTGTCATTTGACACCACTGCCGAATTATAATAGGTTTTTTTTTGTCGCAATGGGGATATAGACAAAATGGTAAAATTATTGAACGGAGAATGCGCGTGAAGTCCGATGGAATGTTGTGCGAGGCACAAGGGGGGTTCAGGTCTGGAAGAGGATGTTCGGATCAAGTCTTCTCACTCCGCAACATCGTAGAGAAGCATCTGGCAGTGGGCCGGAAGGTTTTCTGCGGTTTTGTAGATCTGGAGAAGGCATTTGACAGAGTTGTGCGAAAGAGACTTTGGGACATTTTGCCAGAGTATGGTATAGATGGCACTCTGTTGCGAGCCGTCCAGTCCACTTATGTGGACTGCAAGGCATGCGTACGGGTGGGTGGTAACAGGTCACCCTGGTTTGACGTTAAAATCGGCGTCAAGCAGGGTTGCGTGTTGTCCGCTAGACTGTTTATAATATATCTGGACAAAAGTCTTCAAAGACTGAAAGCGATGAATGAAGGTGTACAAATGGGTGACTTAGTGGTAAACCATCTACTTTATGCAGATGACGCGGTTTTAATAGCGCCAACAGCCACTGATCTGCAAACACTAGTCACAGTTATGAAAAACGACTGCATGATCAATGGCTTACACTTGAATGTGAAGAAAACCAAGATTATGGTTTTTGAAAGGGAAGAAACCAGAACGAATGTAAGGATTGTGGTTGGTAACGATGTGCTGGAGCAAGTGAATGAGTTTGTATATCTTGGATGCGTCTTCAGTAAGGATGGGAAATACACCGCTGATATAGAGAGAAGAGTGAGTGCAGGGAACAGAGTGAATGGTGCGATGGGAAAGCTACTCGGGAGCCGGCACTTAAGCCATAAGGCGCAGCTGGCCATACATAACGGAGTTCTTGTTCCAACGCTGTTATATGGTAGCGAGAGCTGGGTATGTAAGAAGGAGAATGAAAGTAGGATAAATGCGGTAGAAATGCGAGCTCTGCGGAAGATGTGCGGAGTGAAGCTGACCGACCGCATTAGCAACAGCATAGTAAGACAGCGAGTAGGTATGAAAGATAGTATCGGTGTAAAGATGAGAAAGGGCATGCTCCGTTGGTTCGGGCATATAGAAAGAATGCCAGAGGAAAGAATGACAAAACAGATATACAATGTGAAAGTGGAAGGATGCAGGTACCGGGGAAGACCTAGACTATCTTACCACGACCAAATAAACCGAGTCTTATCTGATGGAAAAGTCAAGAGTCTCCGTAACCGGCGAGCGTGTATGAGACGAACTATGAGAGTCGAGGAAGCCAGAGAGGTATGTAAGGAAAGAACCTGTTGGAACTCTGTACTCTCTGCCTACCCCGCAAGGGATCTGGCGTGAGGTTATAGATAGATAGATAGATAGATAGATTCCTTTCATGCTTTTCACATTTATCCATTATGAAAATATAGAAAATATAAAATAGTATATGGGGCAATACACCGTCACGCCTATATTCCCCAAGCGGGGGGGCAGAGGAGGTGTACTGAGTACACCCACGTTTGCCGACGATGTTAGGTCCCATGTAATAGTGGGCAAGCCTATTGCCATATACCGGGAACAATTCCAGACTCCGGACTCGTACTGGGAAGTTTTTGTTAGAAAAACTACACTTGTCCGACCTAAGATTTGGACCCAGGACCTCGAGGCAATAAATTTTAAATGTATAGTGCAACATGAATCTTAATTAGCCCGTGGATGACATTGACAGGGAGCGTTGGTGTGAAATTAGGTATCGTTCAGTAAAATTTTCCTAGAGAGTAATTCCAGTCCAGAGTAATATTTCAACAGATGGTCAACGATAATTAAAAAATAACATAGGTAAATTTCATAGCAAACGGCAACCCTCCGACTGACATGAAATGACGTTTCACTTGATGACAGTGTTAGTTCTGATTTTGACAGCAGGCCAAAAGATTCTTGTGGGACTATAAAGCATATGGTGCTTAGGTGTAGATCCGAGTGCAAGGTAACGTACGGACTATTGTGTTGATTACTGGCGCGGTTAGGTTAACCTGGGCCCTCATTCGCTATGATCAATTAAACACCTAACGCGGCGCGGTACGATAAAGTGAAATAATCGTGTAATAAGTACTCCAGTGGCATAGAAAATCACACATTTCATAAAGTTGTCGTAACGCACCGCATTTGGTTATAGCGCATAACGGTGTTGCGCGAGCAACATTGCGATACATGTGCGGGGTCTGAGCTGAGGGCTGAGGGAAGTACAAATCATTTGACGTTATCGTAACGTTATCTAAAAAACATGACGTCATGCAGAGTTACGAAAAAGTAGTTGTGAAACCAATAAAATTGCAATTAAAAGATTTCTAATGTTTATCGCTGTTTTATTAATTTTTAACGTAATAGTACGTACCTATGATAATAAGTACCTATGATCACGAGAGGGACCGAGGCGTTTGACGTCCTAAAGCCAATGTTATTTCAGAATAGGTACTCAGAAATTAATTTAATGCATTTTAAATTTCAATAGTCTGATCCTACAATTAAAAAAATGATTGAATAATGCACAGCACTGCCGGCACGTTCATCTTGCCTTAATAAATTTGTAACGTGAAAGGCTGGCAACCAATTTGATAGCATCACGTTAAACATCAAATGTTAATGGTTAGCTCTCTGGACTCGCGCACTGTTTTACACGGTCGCTTATACAATGCTAATAATCCACACGAGTACCTCAATATTCATTAGTAACTTACATAGTGTACAAGACCATTACTAACGATTATTAGAGATAATTTGACAAAACACACTGTAACTTTTTTACCAAAATTCATAACGACCGGCGAAACCCTAAGCTAACGTTACATATTTAAGATTTTTTTTTTGTTTTCCGGCATTGTGGCGGTCTGTTTAAGCAACAATAAGCCAGTTCGGAGAAAATTCAGAGAGAGTTCAGAGTTTGACAGTTCTTCGTCTGGTGGGTTCTTTTGATGTGGAGAACTTTGTGATATCGTTTCTCACTGCCTGCTGATATTTTACAGTGAAATGGATAGCGCTTCGATTGCCCTGGCACTCGCACCCGAAATCGACCTATCATGTTAGCCACTTTATTAGTTACTTGCAAAATTCTCGTCGCTTAACTTCTGTGTAAGACTGATCTAATCACCTATCCCCAATTCTGCTTTCATCATTAAGCAAGTTTAGATAAAAAAATATCCCAACCTGGAAGTACTTTGATTGTGATACCACTGAAAAATGACAATTTCGCAATTTCAATAGCTTAAGGCCGGTTTTCTATCTATCTATTTATATCATCACGCCAGTTCCCTTGCGGTGTCGGCCGGTTTTATTCTAATGTATCCGCAATTTAAATTTCTAACACCTTTATGGCAAACCGTAGTGGTTGGAATTGCTGGTTGTTAAAAGATAATCTAACTGACATCATGAGTTAATGCAACAACTTTAATCTGATATACTAGGCTTAACTCGTGGCTTTGTTCGCTTCTATTTACTTTTTCCTCCAGATAACGAAGGAAATAATAATTACGCTCCGACGAACAATTTTAAGATTAGTTTACAATGATGGGCAATGGAGCTCATAGTTAAATTATCACTTTAGAAATTATGTAGCGATTCAAAGCGTTTTATGGATCGAATTATAGTTATAAATCCAATATTACATACTCCAATTGCTAATTCAATTTGCATCAGCAATTGCTTTGTTCTACTGAATCTTATCAGTCTTGTCAGCTTAGTCTAGTGCAGTGTTTCCCAATTAGTGGTACGCGTATCCCTGGGGGTATGTGAAGTTACATGAAAGGCGCGACATGTACACGCGATAATCTCTTGACTTCAACAACAATCGACGAAATATATATTGAGGCGATTATAGGTAAACTTGGCCCACGTCCCGCTACCATCAGGATAGCGGGTCGTGGGGCAGGGTGCGCTCTATCAAACTCAAAGTGATGGCTGTGCCAGTAGTCATACTCGTGACCGGGTGCTGCTTGTGGGGACTGATCCATCTGGAATCATTTAATCTTTACTTCCTAAAAATAACATCATTAATCTCATATCTCGGTCGGAAGGCATCACACTGGAGCTAGATCGTAAACTTTTAAATTGTAAACTAAATTTTTGTACCCACGCAATTTTATGAAAATTTCCATTGGAAAGGAAAAAAAGAGAATTTAATAAAAAAAAACAACCAAGCCCGCTGAGTTCCTTCGCCAAGTCTTCTTAGTGAAGGCCACGTTCCGATTCGGTGGTAGATTAGTAGTAAGATTAGATAAAAATAAATGTAATTTTACAATTTGCGGTTTATACAAAATAAATTATTTGAATTTGAATCAACTAATCGCCTGACCCATGGCGTATACAGTTTATGGCTTATGGGGTACGCCAATTTGAGTTATTTTTTGAAGGGGTGCACAGAAAAATTTAATTGGGAATCACTGGTCTAGCGGTTATAGCATAGGCCACGCCAGGCTCACTGGATCATACAGTGCGTTTCTCCCGTGCTGGGATCCAAACTTTGTGTGACGCAAACAAATTAATGTGACCTAAAGATGTTTTGCTAGTGTTTGTGAATGTTACTTTTGTTTTTAAACACCCACGTCTCAAGAATGCCGAGTCGAGTATAAGGCTACATCTTTAAAAAAATATATTAACTCTTGCTCCGTTTTTCCTACTTCCTTCATCTCAGGCATATACTTATTAGTGTAATGTCTAAATTTTATGATGTCTTGTTGCTTAAAAAAGAAACGAGAGGAAGATAAAGCTGAAATGGCAGTGAACATTTAAAATTACCGGAGGGATGTAATTGACGGAAAGTCTTTAAGTCCTTAAGGCCCTTAGGACCATAGACTTTACTCTATTTAGCTAGAATTACCAGTGAATAAAGCCATAGTCACACGCATATAACTTTTTATTGAAGTAATAAAGACTATCATCATCATTTCGTAAACATTAAATTTCTAGATAAAATACTTTTACAGAGCAGCAATGATGAAGCAATTTCCCAGTCACCGGTCAGCAGCTCACATTTGTGTTGTGTTCAGATTCCAAATCGTTACAATAACTATCTCTTTATATGCTGAATCTGGTCGAAATAAGCAATAAGATATATTATATTATATATACTACAACAACGTTAATAACACCTGTTCAACCGATAAAGGTAAAAATAATTGTCTATTATCTATTTGTATGGAAGTTATTAATATCTCCAAGTCAATAACAAACGAATAACTGTAGCTCTGCGTGAGCTCCTCCATTGTTGTTATTTAACGTACGTTTTTCACGTTTCGAAGTCTACTTTACTTTACTTACGGTACAGGTGTAGGATCCCCGAATATTTACCTACTGTTATTACATTCTAAAGGGTCAAGCTATCTGAACAATTATAAAAATATTTAAATGTGCTCAGGCATCATGCATAACTCAATTTATTGATTGATTTAATTAATATTAAGTGCTCTTAATCATCCGAAAACCCGTAAATACAAATGTTACGAGTATTATTAAGGTTTTAATAGTTTAACATTTCATTTAACTTTGAGTCAGATTCTACTACTTAATTTCAGTGTTTTATGGTATAAGTAAGTGCGTGCCTATTTGAAACGACAAGATGAAAATTCAATAAAATGTATAAAAATCGAAAGTATACATCTACTATCTATTTGTTTATTTACATATTTATAATAAATTTGTCCACTTCAGAACGCGCTGTTGGGCTGTTAAATCGAATATGTTATCCCATAGATTTGCACGCTGCCCTTTGTCAGTCCTTTTATACATGCAGTCTGTGGGTGAAATATACGCAGAATTATGCGTTCAGGATGCTGTTAGGTTAGGTTAGACTTATAATACATTTTTTTTTCTATGTTTTAGTGAAACATTTATCTGAATTAAATTACTTATAATTTGTGACCTTCAAGAAAATGACGGGATGGGACGAACAACTAAAGGCTTTTTTAAAGACTAGTGTTACAAGTATCTTTAGTTCGCCTGCCGAGATTAATCACTAAAAATATAGAACCATCAATAACGAGCTGATGCCGACGGGCCCGGAATTAAAAAGTCAATTAAATTAATTAAATATTATCAAATCTTACCTATTCAACGAAATTCGTTACTTACTTATACAAAATTAAATGTGTCACGTGTAGAGGTCACTCACTAAACACAATCAAAGAGAATATAATCACTAAACACAATGATGATTGGGAAACCATAGAAATGAAACCAAAAAAGCAATTACCATAGACAACAAAACGGTTAACTAAGGTCAACTCCGATGAAAAATAAGAAGCCATTTTTCACACGGGTATACATATTTCAGGAAAAGAAACCTACCTACCTACTTAAATATGTATTTGAACTGTATTTGAGGAGAAAGTGAAAAAGACTAAAACTAAAAACAAAAAAATTATTAGTTTTCAATAAATATTCACGTCATTTGCATTCTCAGAAACCCTTTCTAAAGAAAGGGTTCTTTCTATTAAAATTTGATTATTACATAGATTTTTTTTTAATAAAACGTATTTATTTTACACATTGGAAATGCAGAGATTTTATGCTATGCAGATGACACTGTCATAGTTTTTCAAGGTTTGACCTGGCAGGAAACAATTTATAATGCAGAGTTTGGTATGACTGAAATATTAAACTGGCTAAATAGGAATCTTCTTTCACTCAATACCAAAAAGACAAATTACATCTGTTTTCACAAAACCGCAGCCTCCGCACCTCCTTCCTCAATTAACCTTCGATTACATACATGTAATAGTATCTCTAATGCAACATGCTCCTGTGAATGTTTGAACAAAACTGCATCAACAAAATATCTGGGCGTAATGATAGATCAAAAACTTAATTTTCAGCAACATATTGATCTAATATCTAATAGGGTCCGGAAATCAGCAAATATTATTAGACAGCTGCGCAATTCTGCTACTTTGGACACGCTCAAATTAACATATTATGCCCTTTGTCAATCTGTGTTGACTTATTGCATAGTATCCTGGGGCGGTGCGGCCAAAACCCATATATTACAACTGGAGCGTGCCCAAAGGGCAGTACTAAAAACCATGCTCAAAAAGCCTCGAAGATACCCAACCGAAGAACTTTATAACGAGGCCCGATTATTGAGTGTCCGTAAACTTTTTGTAGTCACATCCTCTCTTGCCACGCATAAGTCAGTCCTTCAGTCACCATTTTATCCTGAAATGCTTACGCGACGACTCTTCCGTATCCCATTGCCCACCATTCGTACTTCCTTTGCAAAAAGACTTCACCCATATATCTCTGCAACTGTTTATAACCATGTGGTTAAATTTATTGATCTCCGACGTTGCTCAATAGCTCAAGCAAAACAAAAAATCCTAAACTGGATTGCGGAACAATCATATGAGGATACTGAAAAAATTATACATAATGCTATATAAATCTGATATCTATATGATAACTTTCAACAATATATTTTATATATGTATTATAAATAAACAATTATGTATAGTATTATTAGTATATAGTATTAAATATATACATATATTACAATACAGGATATTTTAAAATGTTTTTATATTGTACACATATTTAATATTATCTTAGGCACTATACTTACTTTAAACTAAACCAAAACGATAAAGTTACAGTAATTTTAGTTATGTTAATTTTTAGTTTTTTACTTTATTTCGCAAGGGTACGATTTATGTTTTATTTTTAATATGTAAGATACAATGTTTTTTATTTTATGTTCTTTATTTTTTAAATTACTCTATGCCTTGTGTGTGTAGTACTGGAGTTAGCGTGTGCTAGATTAATCAGTGTATGGGACCCCACGATACAGGCTTGCCTAGTGTGCGGACCATGAATAGAGTTTTACTTGTAATTCCTACAATGTACAAATAATATTATTGTTTGTGATCTCACTATTAAGTTTGAACATTATTTGTATGTACTATAAAAATATATTTTCATTCCTGTATAGACCGAAACAAGTAATTGTGGGTCACACAAATATTTTTCCCATGCGGGAATCGAACCCGCGACTATTAGGCCTCGGACACGAAGTCAGCGGGAGCGGGGCGGCGGCGGCGACGGCGCGGGGAGCAGCGCGTTTCAATGCATACATTTATATGGAACTGGCCTCGAAGGCAGCGGCGCGGGGAGCGGGCGGCGAGCGGCTTACGAGCGGTGCTCTTAACCACTGCGCTAAATCGTCAAGCCTATAAATCTTACTGGGTATTTATTTTATTAGATTTTTCATGATCTTATAAAACTTAGAAGCGTCATTCCTTTATTCAAATCGGGTAGCACATCGGATCCAAATAACTTTCGGCCTTTTTCTGTGCTGCCCACGTTAAGTAAAATATTTGAAAAAATTATCCTAATTCAGATCACTTTCGTAGTCTCAAACTACTTCGCAAAAACCAGTATGGCTTCATTAAGAATCGCTCAACTACTGATGCAGGTGTTGAATGAATGAGGACTACTTTTGGGGACTAGGAGAACTCGCGGGATGCTTAAGGTGTATTCTGCGATTCTTATCTGTGTGATAGAATTCAAAAGATCGATGTTAATGGGAAACGATCTCCTGGTTCTAATGTGGCCGGCCGGTGGCCAAGTCGACTCGGTTTACACTGATTTTTCAAAGGCATTTGACAAAGTTAGTCACAGACTACTTTGTCATAAAATTTCCTCATACGGTATCAGCAGCTTATATCGCCGGATATGTTCATACCCTTACAACAGAAGCCAATTGATAGCGCTGAAGGGTTTTCACTTCTACGTCAATCTTTTCGTGCTAACCTCTCTATTCATAAAATATCCATACTTCCACACTATCCATACTATAGTATTTTTCACATAGGATGGGTAGTGACAGTTTTAAATGCCAAACGAAATTAATATTTAATTGAATGGTGTTAAGGCATAATACCATACCGAGCCACGCCGTCAGATTGTTTCAAATGTTTAGGACCGTGCTATAAATGTCTAAATTGGAGTAGTTTACCAGATTAATCGGCATTCTCAGCCGTAATAGGCTTATTCTACCAGCTTCAATGGACTTTAATCTGGAATAAAGTCGTTTCACTCCTCTTGACACTTGAGGTGAGGCCAACTTTATAGGCACGGTCGGAAATGCCATCAAAACAGCGTATAAACATCTCTTGTTTGTGAATAGGCTTATGGAGATAGGATGACCTTTGTTGAATGAAAGATGTTACTAGATGAGGTCGAGACTTTGTAAGGACAAAAACATTGGCGTAAAATGGTTTATTTGTCGTCATTAATTTCTCTTTGGTCTGCCTCGTTGGTCTGGTGGTGAATGGTGCGCGTGGCACGTGACACAAGTCCTGGGATTCGAATTCTAGGTCGGACAATTCGAAAAATTCCTAGTATAAGTCTGGAGTCTGGAAATGTACGCGGTATAAATAAGGGCAATAGACTCGCCCCCTATTAGGTACATTTGTGCCTAACATCGACAGTGATAAGTGTGGTGCACAATGTTGATAGCACACCTCTGCCACCTCCGCTTGAGGAATATAGACGTGACGGTGTTTTTAATTTTTTTCATTCCGTAACGTCATGCATCGATTTTAAATACAAAACGAGACAAGCTAAATCCTTTCTAATATATTTTTTTTATGAAAATGGGTAACTAGCTTACCTGTCGCGCACGACTTGTAAAAGTCAAACATTAAACAAATAGAAAGCATGATGTAGATATGTAGGATGGAAAACTTCGCAGATACCAAACCCACTCACCTTGCGAAGTTTCCTCACGTTGTTTTCATTTGCTAAATCCAATCGTTTGAATTATGTAGACGTGTAACAACAAGCAATAAAACTTAGCCCAAGATGCTTCTCGAAAGCACTTACGTCTTAGCCATTAGGTACTTACGTAAAACATTCACGTTTTAGAGGAAATATCATGTAAGTAGGTAGCTAACCTACATAATATTTACTTCATACTAGGCAGAGATGGGCAAAATGTAATCAGATTAATGATTACAAATGCATTTTGTAATATTCAATCATGATTTAAGATTAAAAGTGTAATAGTAATCGTTGAAGATTACAAAATGTTATTGTAATCGTCAGTCATTAATACACCATCACGCCTATATTCCCCAAGCGGGGGAGGTTAATCATTAATCTGATTACATTTTGCCCATCTCTGATACTAGGTACACTAATAATTCTCCTTATTCAAAGCGAAATTATTCTCTTACTTAGATACGTGTGTATGTTTTATAGGAAACTTAATGTAAGAACGGACTTAAATAATTTTACTTTCTTTCGCCGAAATTAAAACTAAGTACACGTAATAACCTAGTTTAACAACATTTAGGTGCTTTTAAATATCCATGAAATTATTTTTTGAAGTTATCATTGAAAGCGTATTTATTCTAGTTTACAAATAATAATGCAAAAGCAGTGATAGCGTAGTGTTTAGGCCGTTGGACTGCAAAGTCAAAGGTCTCAGGTTCAAACCCAGGCACGCCCCTCTGTCTTTTCAAAAACATGTGCGTATTAAAAGTTAACTATCACTTCCTTTAACGGTGAAGGAAAACAACGTGAGGAAACCTGCATGCCTGCGTTTCTCGAAGGTGTGTGAAGTTCGCCAACCCGCACTGGGCCGGTGTGGTGGACTAAACCCTCTCAGTTTGAGAGGAGGCCCCTGCCTAACAGTGGGACTGTTTCTTAACACGGCTAATATTATTATTATTCTATCTATCTATAACCTCACGCCAGATCCCTTGCGGGGTAGGCAGAGAGTACAGAGTTCCAACAGGTTCTTTCCTTACATACCTCTCTGGCTTCCTCGACTATCATAGTTCGTCTCATACACGCTCGCACGCATTATACAAATAATAATAATTCATAGAAACAACAAGAAAACTGACGTGATGATATAGATAGATAGATAGAAACGAGGTTGTTTTTTTATGTTCGCTGTACCTATTTGACGTTTCGTATAAAGTCCGGTGGCTGTGCTGAGTCGGCACCTCGAGGGTCATGTCAACATAACACAATCATAACCTAACCTTATCTATAAAGCTAACACGAAGGTGGGGAAGTGCCGACATCGCCAGTATGGCCTGTGTCCTTATTGTCACATATTTATGACGTTTATAGATAACGAAAAAAGGGTGTGAGGTGGGTTAATCATACTTATTTCCCAAGTTCCTAGAGTGCTTAAACTGATTTTATACAGTACTAGTTTATTCCAACGCTTTACTCAAGATACTTTTTTTATCTATTTTATATAGCCTATATTATAAGTGATCAAACGAACTTACCTGAAGTGAAGTTCGATCATTATTATACGAAGTCCTTCGTTCGAAGATATAAACTATATTAGCAGCTCTCTCGAGTCGCTTGGCAACCGCGCGTCATTTAGAAACTTCAAAAGTCTCTATGGTATCTGTGGACATAACCTCTGGAACCATTCCTTTTAGAAGTAGTACATTTCAACTTTACCAACGGGCAGGGCGGGTTGGGTACTTATATCTTCGAACGAAGGACTTCGTATAATAATGATCGAACTTCACTTCAGGTAAGTTCGTTTGATCACTTATTATACTGTGTCCTTCGTTCTCGATATAAACTATATTAGCAGCTGTTTAGAGCTATAAGGGTAAAGTTGAAGTATACCACGTAAAGGATTCTTTTTTTTTTTTTGAGCGTGACCTCTAAAAAGTAACATATCATGAGTATATTTGTACTATAACACATTCCCGTTCTTTGTATTGCCATACAACACAAACACAACAAATATATACACCTATATTGTTTCTTACAACCAGTCTGTCTATGATATAAACTTATTTAAAATAAATTTATATAATCAAATTCTATAACATGTTATGTTTAGTAGTGTAGATCCATCCCAACCAAACCTTTAAAGCACCTGTTATGTACCTTTATACCACACCTGATGTCCAAAATTCATTAATACCGGGTAATATTAATCAATCATTACTTATCAGATATCAGTGCAGTCTCCATCTGTTATGTCTTCTATAGAGATCTTTCTTCTATAGATATCTTCTATATAACAAGAGTTGAAGAATTGCCCATCTAGAGTTTTGTTGATATAAAATTAAATCCTTTATAATAATTCTTGTATCATTGACAACCATTATGAGACGAACTATGAGAGTGAAGAAAGCCAGGCAGGCATGCAAGGAAAAAACCCGTCGGAACCTTGCACTCTCTGCCCACCCCGCAAGAAATCTGGCGTCATAATATGGATAGAGATAGATAGATAGCTAGAAACCCTTACTGTGTACTAGACCTGAAAACAAAGTCTGTTAGTACCCAATCTATAACAATATGATACAAATATAACAGGGAAACCTATTTCCCCACTAATGTGTTTTCCAACAGGCATGTGGTTCTTTTTTTTTTTTTGTCATATGATCTCTTTTTGAGTACAGTACCAAACAAAGGTTACGAATTAATTTGGTGATTATAAGAATGTTTTTGCTATCATTACATATTTAATTTATGTTTTCTTTTTTTTTTTTTTATCAACATTCTGCTATATTTAATGTCAGTTATATTTTTAATCTTTAAAGATGTACATATATCAAAATTTAACATTTTTTGTACTAGAGGCCTTTGTACTAATGAGCTTATATGGAATTAAGTCCGGTGAAGCTGTAAAGGCCTCGCGGCCATCCGCGTACATCACTCACACACACACATCTTATCTGGAGATATTCCTCACATAAGGCTATGTGCTTTACCTATATAATCTCGCCCCCCCCCCCAATTTTAGAGTCTGGAACGAAGGGCAGTATTAATGCGTGGTACACAAACATAACCTACCCCAGTGTTATTACTATACCACTATTATTAATTCAATTTAAATTTCGAAACTATCCCGGAATCATTTCCATGTTCTGAGTGTGCGCCGACAAATAAATCCTTGGCTACATAAATCTTTATGTATTACTTAACGATTCGTTCCTGCGCAATAACGCCCGCGAACATTCGTTTTGGCAATACGATCGGGCCACACCTGAACCAATTACATTACTGATGAAAAAATACACTCCTAATTTAGTAATAACTTAAGAAGCGAATAAGTTACAGTCTGCTAAACCGAACCACGGGTTAAAACTGTATCATATTGGGAATCCTATTCATAACTGAATTATTTCATACCATGAAATTTTCATTTCATACCACACTTCCTTTGCTTCTTTGCATGTGACTGTATTTATAAGTAAAAAAAAAATTGCAATGCGTAACTTTCTAGTTAGTTCTAGATGTCCAACCGTGAGAATCGAGTGCTACTCAACTTATTATTATGTATCCCCCATTAATAATAAATAAATAATATCAAGTTCCTTAGGACTTAGATTATTGCTGATACTACATAATATTTATCATACCTGTGATAAGCATATGCTTTTGATTATTCTTGTTTAAGATAATCCATACTTTCAAATAATGTAACTCAATATTTCATCCACCGTAGCATGTCAACATAATATCATTAAATTTTCAAATGGATATTATTATCAAGTCATTTGCATGACTTTATGTTCTTTTATATAAAGATACCTATTTATAAGATACATGTAACATGTGGATGTAATAATTTAAATATAACAATACCAAAATTGCAAATTTTTGTATGATATCTCAATCCAATATTTTTTACTGAAACACCTTTAAATAAATTACAACATATATAGTGCTCTAAAACCAACTTGTTATTTTAATGGTAGCCGTTTGTGCTTGTGTTATCATAACTATACCAGAAACATCACTAGTGTTCAAAATAACTGTACACATTCCAAACTAATTACAAAACTATTTTTTATAGTTATTAATTTCTTGAATAATCTTATTTAATTACATATTATTTATTGATTATCATATGATCAAACAAAAATACAGTAAAACCATCTAATTCTCCCAATGATGAATTGATGTATAGCTTTCCATTGTGTGTGCCTCAAATTTCTAATATTATTAAGTACACTATAATTGATGCAGGAAATAATCAAAAATCCCAAAACCATTGAACTCATTACATGATAGAAAACTGAATAGGTACTAATAAATATTTTATTAGTATATTTATTATGACTGTAAGGTCTATTTTTTATATATATATCAATTATTAAACAATAGTGTTTCTAATAATAATGTTTCTATACATAATGTTAAACATATGTATGACAAGATTCACTTGTCTGAAGTGCAAGTACTTGCACAAAACCAATAAAATTATGTTTGTCGTTGAAGGCATTATTAGTGTCATAGAGACTTTGGTATCAAAGTCAGTGAATACCCTTAGCCTCCAATATTATGGTTTCTTTGTAAAACCCATTATGTATTCCTGATTGTTTTTCTGAATTTTTCAGCAACTTAAAAACCAAGTCCTTGTGTAAAATGCCTATCATGCTTTTTGTACCTCACTTTCTTTGGTAGGAGATTTCCAATGTCCAACGTGATGTTGTTTTTGGTGAACTGATAGGTACACTGTGACTTAATATTTTCACACCCAGGATGAGGATTGTTGTTCTATATTGGTTACAACGGTGGTCGTTTTATGAAATTTTAACTACTGGCTATGACTAGCTAGTTAATAATTCCATATTGATAATCCACTATATTAACACTCTTTTTATGCAAAATATATACTGCTGACCTTAAAGGTTCTTATCTCAATAAAGGTTTCATGACTGTATTGTTAGGATTTATCTTTTCTGGCTACCCTGCAAGGAGCCTGGGTTGATAATATTGATAGATAATTATTAGTTTTATGTTAACTGGATAGACCAGGTATTTTATATTATCTTTTAAGTATCTTTGTGCATAACACAAATTATCCCACAACCTGCCTGCCGCAGCATCCATAGGATAAGATATTATATTTGGAATGAATCTACAGTCCTGTTGCTTGTCAGTTACAACAGGCATTGCCCTTAGTATATTACTTTGGCTTATTTGGTTATAAACCCTGTTCAGGAATAAGTATTGCTGGATTTAACTTTTTAATACAAGTACTCATAATTTTGCACAATTCTTTGTGTAATAAGCTCTAGTTTGGGCTATTTCAGTATTATTATACAAGTATGTGTAATAATGAAATCAATAAAAACGCTATGTTTCTGCAAAGGAGTGACTTTTGTTATTAATAATGTATTGTTATACATAAACAATGTCACTTCAATTACCCTTTCAGTAAGTCTCCTTTTAGAGATTAGTATGACAAATTGCTTATAGTTTATAGCAATAGTCTTTGTATTTACTGTGTTAGGCATGTTTAAGGTATGTATTTTAGGTAACATTTTTGATTCTTACCATTGTAGAAATGTGAACTGCACAGGAACACCTCATGGATGAAACCTATGAGTAGTATGACCTTCAGCACATATCTCGTATGGGCCCCAAGTCTTGCGGACCACGCCGATGTATCTCGTACACCACTCGTGTCCTTGAATTATCGTCAAGTCTTGCGGACCACGTCAATGTATCTCGTACATTACCCGTGTCCTTAAAATGCCATCGATCCTTAACAATCATCATAATTGATGAACGTCCCCCTAATTTCTCTTATTGGAGGTATAACATTGCCAATTTATAGACGGTTAATAATCGTTTTCAGGTATATTTCGTGTTAAACTGTTTGTACACGAATAGGGGACATAGACTTCATAAGTTTACTTTTCGGGCGACGAAGCTTTCCCAAATTTTAATATGACGAAACTCACGTCTCCAAATATTAGATATTATATAAATAAACAAGTTAAGCTGAAAACACCACACATAAACAACTATCGGTTGATCTTTTTTGAATGTACTCCTTTGCCAGGACGTAAACTTTTCTAAATTTGCCTATACGATGTTTTAAATTTATTTCACACGGTCACTTGAGTATATTACAACCTTTTTGTTATATAATTTCAGTGCCATAACACGTTATTAAATTAAATGTCGACCAAAAACTTTATTACAAAGCGTCGGCTGCCGCGCTTTCAAAAGAATGGTTCCAGAGGTTATGTCCACAGATACCATAGAGGCTTTTGAAGTTTCTAAATGACGCGCGGTTGCCAAGCGACTCGAGAGAGCTGCTAATATAGTTTATATCGAGAACGAAGGACACAGTATAATTCCAGATTATAATTTACACACAGCCATCTGGAAAATTCCATCCAACCAAATTTTAAACGTGACCGAGTATACATCTAAATTTTCGCATTTATTACCAAATTAGTAGGATTTATGCATGATGTAACATTATTTAACCCGCTAACACTTGCATGTTCTATCTATGGAGATATACCTTATATAAATAAACCTTGTACAATACGATAAGCAAACGAGACAGAGTCAGTATCTAACAAAACAATTACAAAGATTTTTCTTAACGGCCGATATGATTCCAATAATAACAAGACATTAAAATAGTGCAATGAATGAAGTGACTGCCTCGTTGGTCTAGTGGCAAAGCGCATCGCTTTGTGATCACGAGGTCCGGAGTTCAAAGCCTAGGTTGGACAAATGTAGTTTTTCTAACGAAAATTTCCCAGTATGAGTCCGGAGTCTGGAATAGTGCCCGGTATATGGCAATAGGCTTGCCCCCTATTACATGGGACCTAACATCGACGGCGAAAAGTGGGTGTAGTCAGTACACCCCTGTCACCCCCGCTTTGGGAATATAGGCTTGACAGTGTAAAATAGTGAAATCCTGTTGGCACCTTTAATCTTAGTGGCCGGGCTTAACATAGGATCTAAGTTCTCTTCCGTATTCTATGTTGGTAGGTACTAAATGCAAGTCGCAATACATTATTTTTAATCGTTTGTTAAGCTTGGTTTCTACTGCAAACGGATGAGACTCCGTACGAAGTCCGTATAACTCGCGACAGTACATTTCATAGCATTTCCATCAAGAGAGTTTAGCCGATAGTGCTAAGCGTGTAAAAAATAGTTACAAATGGACTCGCTCCGCTTCTTTGTTTTTAAAATGGAATTCAAATAATTAAACTAATCGTCGAATCCAGCTCGGTTGGTCGGCGTTCGGGAAGCTACGTAACATCTTCTCGTCCAAAATTCCGCAGTGTCTCAAGACAAAAGTCTTTGACCAGTGTGTGTTGCCAGTGATGACTTACGGCACTGATACATGGTCGCTTACGATGAGCCTCATAAGAAGGCTCAAGGTCACCCAAAGGGCGATGGAGAGAGCTATGCTCGGAGTTACCCTGCGGGATCGAATCAGAAACGAGGAGATCCGCAGGAGGACGAAAGTCACTGACATAGCACTCAGAATTGCTAAACTTAAGTGGCAGTGGGCGAGGCACATCGCTCGTAGAACTGACGGCCGTTGGGGCAGAAAGGTTCTCGAATGGCGACCAGGTACCGGAAGACGTGGAGTGGGTAGGCCCCCTACAAGATGGACCGATGACCTGGTGAAGGTCGCGGGTAGAAGTTGGATGCGTACAGCACAAAGCCGGTCGTTGTGGCGGTCTTTAGGGGAGGCCTTTGTCCTGCAGTGGACGTCTTTCGGCTGAAGAAGAAGAAGAAGAATATAATCAAAACCATTTCTCAGTGGAAGGTCAATATGTTTCTCTGTTCCACTATTGCTCGCTTATTACCTTTTTGTAGCGGCGCGGCTTCAATGTTGTCAATGTTTACCTTCGTTTTAAGCTAGCTATTACTACTAATACTAGATACAAAAAAATACATATTGGTCTATGATAGCATTTAATATTATACTGGCTTGAAGTAGGTACTACTTACTACCCTTTCCTGAGCGACCGGATCGGACCGGACCACTCCCTGCCGGCAGTAGTAGCGGCTATGCCGGCAGGGAAATCAGCGGCGATTATCCTCCTTCTGCGAGACTGTGATGTTCCAGACGGAAGAGACCGAGTGCGATCGGGAGAGGGCCGATCCTGTTTGACGAAGGCGACGGCGCCGGGGCGGGGGAACAGCTCATCCAGGCCCGTCAGCCCAGGACTTAAGAATACGGGGTAACTCGCGTCCTCCGCCGTAATATCTGGCGGGGGTCCCCTACCCTGAGTGGGAGAAGGAGCGTGTCATCAAGTCTCACCTAGATGGCGGGCTCTTCAGAGCGCAGCACAAGCGGGGCACCGGTGCGTTCCATACGAAGATCCCGGAGCCCCTCCAAAGTGCTGATGTCGGCCACCATGTGGTTATAGTCGGTAGTAATCCGACACGCCCCGCAAGCTCCCCGAGGCTCGCGGAAGTCCTATGCAGGATTTTCTGCAGTAAAAAAAGTCTATTTGGTCGTGGTAAGATTAGACTAGTCTTTCCCGTTACCTACCTCCTTCCACGTATGCATTGTATATCGATTTTTCATTCTTTCTTCTGACATTCTTTCTATATTCCCGAATAAACGGAGTATACCCTTTCTAACAATGTAGATCGATACTTTGCCGAAAGTGTGTAATTAAAAAAACATGTAAACGTGGTTTTCACATCAAATCAAGAGTCCTAATGTTATCCAAACTAATATATAATATACTATCTATCTATCTATAACATCACGCCAGATCCCTTACGGGGTAGGCAGAGAGTACAGAGTTCCAACAGGCTCTTTCCTTATATACCTCTCTGGCTTCCTCTACTCTCATAGTTCGTCTCATACACGCTCGCCGGTTACGAAGACTCCTGACTTGTCCTTCAGATAAGACCCGGTCTATTTGGTCATGGTAAAATGGTACATCCTTCCACTTTCGCATTGTATATCAGTTTTGTCATTCTTTCTTCGGACATTCTTTCTATATGCCCGAACCAACGGAGCATACCCTTTCTCATCTTTACACCGATACTATCATTCATACCTACTCGCTTTCTTACTACGCTGTTGCAAATACGGTCCGTCAGCTTCACTCCGCACATCTTCCGCAGAGCTCGCATTTTCCTTCTTGCATTCCCAGCTCTGGCTATCATATAACATCGTTGGGACAAGAACTCTGTTATGTATGGCCAGCTGCGCCTTTTGGCTTAAGTGCCGGCTCCCAAATAGCTTTCCCATCGCACCATTTAGGCTCAGTTCCCTGCACTCACTTTTCTCTCTATGTCAGCGGTGTATTGCCCATCCTTTCTGAAGGCGCATCCAAGATAATCTGAAGGAAAAATCAAGTCTCCATAACCGGCGAACGTGTATGAGACAAACTATGAGATTGGAGGAAGCCAGAGCGGTGTGTACGGAAAGAACCTGTTGGAACTCTGCACTCTCTGCCTACCCCGTAAGGTATCTGACGTAAAGATATAGATAGATGGAAAAAAAAAGTTACTACTGCCCTTATGTCTGGGTACTATAGCTAGTTTACAACATATGAGTGAATAGTAGAGTAGGATCTTATTACATGCGCCCCCTATTAGATTGGGACCTAACATCACCGGCGAAAAGTGGTGTACACAGTACATCTCTGCCACCCTCCCTTGGGGAATATACGCGTGATGGTGTTTATTTAATATTATTGACTAATTCCAATTCCAATTATAGTCTATGGCTCCATCGTTAACCGATGACTTTGCCAATGTCAAGTTTGATGACAACTAATCGGTACAAGCAAGAATAGATAGGGAAGTAGGTTTTTTGCCGTAATGGCGACAAGAAGCCAATTTTTTTGAATTTACTGTTATACTTTATTACTACTTGACAGTGGCGAAATACACTGTTAAAGTGTGCGGCCATTAATTTAAATAAGAAGAAGAAGATAGGGAAGTAAAATTGACATTATCATCATTACGTAGGTACGTACCTAATCAATGTTACCATTATTACTCTTATAATACGCGAAAGATAGCATTGTATCAACTATAAAGATAAAAACAATTGTATAAGCATAAGTATAGTAATTATATTGGAGTACGAACGTAACTTTTCACAATTAGATAACACAGTCTGACTTTGCCATAATTCTGAAAGAGCGTCTATTCATAGTGCAATTAAAAATATGCATTGACGATCAATATTTCCTTTTTGTTGTTCTACGCGCAAAGAGGGCGATTCGTAAGTTCTTAGTATGAAATCTATGTATAGTGCGACAAAGATCTTTTGACCTACGGATAACATTAACAGTAAATATAAAATATGAAAATACGTTTAATATCAAAATAAATAAAAATCAAATAACAGTACAATGTTCCTTCTTCCAAGGAGATATTTCAACAGGTAGATCCGCACGATTACTATTAAAAAAAAAACATCTTGGGAAAATTAAAAAAAAAATTGCAAACGACAACTGGACGACTTATCAGTAGTCGTTAGTTCCGATTTTGACCGCGAGCCAAAGAATCCTTGTACGACGATATAGAACGTTAATTACATACTTAACATGCAATTCTAAACAAGTATAACTTTTTGGTTTGTATTTGAGCGCAAGCAGCAACGTCCCGCCATCTTGCGACAGATTTAAGAACTATAATTCTCAAGCTACCAGTGGCGCCCTCAACGAAATAAAAATAGTACATTTTTTATAACTGGATCTCTTTTTGTAATACGAAGCTGAAGTCTTAACCGGAGACTAGAAAACATCTAAAGCTAGATGAGCCTCATCTGGTGCAGGGGCAAGGGTCCTCTCTTACCTGAACATTGCCTGCACACACCTGCCGAATAATATAGGCTAGTAAAACAGTCCGTCGGCCTCTCATTAATGGACTGTTTTAATTGTTCAAACTTCTCTGAACACCCCTTCTGAGATCGTACGCCGCGTCAGAAATCTTGCCTTCTGTTTCCGAGAATGTCCTTAGTTCGACCGCAATGAGTTTTCGTGATGCGTCACGACAACTATTCATTTTAATTTCCTATACCACCATCAAGGTTATTTCGCAACAATTTGGCACGTCACCAATATACCGTTCAATACATACCGTAAAAGGAATAGACTGTCTATTGGGTACTTGATTGTTATTTAGTAGATTACCATTACCCGAGCAAGAAAAAAGAAAATCTAAACATAAAATTATCGCTTCAGGCTGACTAATAACGGCATGCCGGTTGTACGCGTTCAAGAAGGCCTTTTAAAGGGCTTTATTTGCGATGAAGAAAATTACATTGCGTTCAAAGGGATACCATACGCAAAGCCGCCACTCGGTGAATTAAGATTCAAGGTGAGTGCCCAATAAAGACGTACCCGTATAGGTTGTAACATTTTTTCACTTCTAACGAAAGCATACCTAAGCATACACATTAGTATTCAGTTCGAAACTATATACCGTGATGGTCATTCTATTGCCTGTATGCAGTGGCAATATTATGTATAATCACCTCCTCCTTAGTGACACCGATGTATCTACAATATTGTTATGATTAGTTTAAAAACACTTTCGAAAATTCTAATTAAAAAAACAATCAATAATTCATTTACATTCATATTTACCTGTTGACCTTTTACGTTTGTGACGTCAGCTTGTACCTACTGCGAAGTCTCTTTGTAAAACTAATTGCCTTTCAAAATGGATACCTACGCTCGTTTGCACTCAGTATAAAGAGAAAACATCACCTTTTACATAAAATATGCCTCACATTTAAGTTCTCTCTAGATAAGCAAACAACTAAGAATAGGCCTATTATTGAGTGTCTTGAATTTCTTCTTTTATAAATATTCAATGTTAGGCTGAGAAACTGTTTTCATTTGAACACACAATTTTTAAATTGAAAATTTAATAGCAGACTTTTTGAACTAATGGAATAATGAAATATTATGTAGATTCTCAAAAAACATCGAAGATATAAGAGTTTAGTAATGTGTAGGTCCTAATTTTCATGAAAAACTAAACCCAGTGAACTACAAGTCTAGCCAACGCTGAGTAATTCACTCGATAATCATGCAATTAATATTTTTGGAAAAAGAAAATAATCGCTAATTCCAAATTTCATATTCTACACAGGCACCTCAGCCACCAGAACCATGGGACGGCATTCGAGATGCATGTCAACATGGCCCTGTTTGTCCGCAGTACAACGAGCGCATGAACCGCATAGAACCAGGCAACGAAGACTGCTTGTATCTAAATGTTTACACTAAAACTCTCACACCAAATACTCCTTTGCCCGTGATGGTTTGGATCCACGGAGGAGGCTTTTACACAGGATCTGGAAACTCGGATTTTTACGGACCAGAATTCTTTATGGCCCATGACGTGATATTAGTGACTATAAATTACAGGTTAGAAGTTCTGGGCTTTCTATGTTTAGACACAGAAGAAGTTCCAGGTAATGCGGGTTTGAAAGACCAAGCCCTTGCTCTGAAATGGGTGAAGAACAATATAGCAGCGTTCGGAGGTGATTCTAACAATATCACGATTTTTGGCTGTAGCGCGGG
Source organism: Phalera bucephala (assembly GCA_905147815.2). Taxonomy (NCBI): domain Eukaryota; kingdom Metazoa; phylum Arthropoda; class Insecta; order Lepidoptera; family Notodontidae; genus Phalera; species Phalera bucephala. Next base: position 24,207,648 of record LR990613.1, on the reverse strand, counting down.
CTCTGCTTCAGTGTCTTATCATCTGATTTCAAATATGAGCCAAGGGTTGTTTAACAAAGCCATTTGTCAAAGCGGTATCTGCTTGAATGAATGGAGCTATAATTTATACGCCCGTCAAAGAGCATTTCAACTTGGAAAGTTACTGGGAAAGGATACAGATGATACAAAAGAACTAACACAATTTCTAAAGAACGTACCAGTTCTTAACTTAGTAAATGTGCAACTACCGGCATTAGATGTTAAACACATAGACTTGGCGGATGGTATATTATTCGGACCTGTAATAGAAAAGGCCGATTTGAAAGTGGAGAAATTTCTAACAGACTCACCCACGGAATTAGTTAAGAAAGGAAAAATAGCAAATGTGCCCATAATTTTAGGATATACATCGGGAGAAGGTATAGAAATAGCCAGAAAACTGCCTTTCATAACTGAGTTTCTAAGTAAAATAGGTGCTGTAGTGCCCAGAGAATTAAAATTACAATGGCCTCTAGAAAAAATTCAACAAGCCGATGAAAAAATACGAAAGCAATATTGTTTAAGCAATCTAATAACTGAGAAACAATTACAAGAATTTTCAGACTTAGAAACGGATAAATTGTTCCTCTACAATATTATAAGATATGCCCGTTACCACTTTCACAATGCTACGGAGAATGTTTATCTCTACAAGTTTATTGCAGAAACCGAAAGGAATTACACAAAAAAATATTATAAAATGGAATCCGTAAAAGGTGTTTGCCACGCCGATGAACTAGCATATCTCTTTAATATCACATGCTGGGATATACCGTTTACAGAAGAGTCTAGAAGTATAATCAAACTATTTGTAACATTATGGACTAACTTTGCAAGGACAGGGTAAGTAAAATCACCAAAATAGGCGACAACACGGCGGCGGCGGCGGCTGTGTTGGAGCGTATCTCCGTCCAATCACTAAATCGAGTCGCTGTTTAAGTATACGCATGTAACAAATCTTTCTGTGACACACAACATTGTTGCTTGCTTCGGTATGGACGTTCATGTATGTGAAATTCATATTAGTAAACTCACCCACGATACATTAATAATTATTAGTATAGGTCGACGTTTTACATAAAATACATTTACAGTATGCCAAACTAATTCATTTGACAAGAATAAAGCATCTCGCAGATAGGCGCTGGTATTCTAAATATTAACGTAACACTTATATTGCTAAATGTGTATGTTGGTACTACATATTCGGAGAGAGCGGGAAAGTTGACATACGGCGAGAATGTTATAACATGAGGCGTCTGGAAAACTTCATTTCATCGCTGCGACCTGGATGTTGCCTAATTGCTGAAATATGTACGCGAAGTAATGTTGAATTTTAGAAATGTATAATAAATATCTAAGTATTAAGAATTAACGCCTGTGAAATTAATTCTGAAATGTACGAATAATTTCTTGCAACGTGTTGTGGTTGTAGCGAGGAACTTATTTATATGGCTGTAAGCGCTATGACTTCAAGACTCCATGAAATATTTCTAACAAAGTTTAAGATAGGATATGTATCAAAATAATTCATCGAAAATACCTACATATTGTAATACTTTCTCAAAAAATGTGGGTACAGAATATTTCACAAATCCAATGTTAAGTGGGGCAATTTTTACAAATCTTTCTTAATTTCAGAAAACCTACCACCCCGGATAGTGAAGAATGGAAACCATTTACAGAAACCCAGCGAAACTGTTTCATCATCGGAAATGAAATAAAATGCATTCAAAATGATAATAAGGAAAATATTGCATTCTGGGAGAATATATATGATGAAACCAAATTATATGTTGACGGCAAATAACTTTGATAATGTAAAGTGTAAACCCAACTTGAATTAATAGAAATATATATTTAATAATAAAAAGTACCCACACTGCATGCAGTGTTTTTGTGTTGTGTGTGTGTGTGTGTGAATGATCAACGCTGTTGGCCGCGGGCCCTTTACAGTTTCACCGGACAAGGGGCGAGCGTGCAATCACTACGCTCGAGCTGGAAGTGCAAGGGGGGGCAACTAGCACAAGTGCGCCTCAGGGATGAACGGCCTCGGCTTGGGCAGTCGCTATGGGGGAGGGAATATACTAGTGTCTCGCCGAGGTGCTCTGCACCGGCCGGAGGACAAGGGATTCTTCTACCTCGCCGGCGAGGTCAGGGTCTGGTCCTGTGTGCGGTTTCCCTATCCGAAAGGGATTAAAGGGCATCGGTAGAGTCGGTGAGAACATGCCGCAGACAGCGGTAGCGGCTGATAGGAGGGGTTAGGATCGTAGTCGGCGGCGACTACGATTAGCGGATTCCTATGAATGGAAGCGTTCACGAAATATCGGGTTCTCGCCTTTTTAATAAAGAGGCGAATAGGTTCGAGACTCCGAAATCGACATCCGAATGGAGATCGCCGTTCCGTATGAACCACGGCACCTCTCAATCAACGTACGACCACGTATCAACAAAAAATCTTTAAAAAAAAACCGCGTTCAAAAAGCAAAAAATAAATATTTGAAGTCGGTACCGGTTAGTGCAGTCGGTTACTTGACACCGACTTCAAATAGTTATTTTTTGCTGTTGTAGTCGGTTTTTTTTAAAGATTTTTAACTGACAATTTTAAGTGACAAGTGAATTATTTTTGATGAGTTGTACAGCAAGGTACCTACAGGATTGATATATTAACCATAATAACGGAATCTATACATTCGTGCTGTTCTCCGTTAAGGAGTCCCCTGGTTTATCTTCAAAGTCCAAAGTTCAATACCGATTTCATTAAAATGGGACCACCGCGAAACTATACTAAACCCAACACAAAAGAATAATCAAAATCAATTCATAAATAACGACTTTAAATAATACACAGACGTGGAATACGTCCTCGACAACCTCCTCCTTTTTTGAAGTCGGTTAATATTCTGATTAGTTCTATGGCAGGGTACGTATAGAATTGATGTAATACCCATTATATCTCAATCTACGCATTCTTATTGTTTGTCGTTAAGGAGTTCCCTGGTGTATCTTCCAAGTCCAAGGTCCAATACCGATGAAATTAAAATGGGACCACCTTGGAGCTATACTGAACCCAATGCAAAAAGAATCATCAAAATCGATTCATAAAGAGAAAACAAAAAGAATCACCATAATTGGCGAAATTATCGCGTAACATATATACAAAAAAAAACAAACCGTCGAATTGAGAACCTCCTCCTTTTTTTGAAGTCGATTAAAAATACAATAGAACAGGAGAATAATTGGACATAATTATTTAAAAAAATAAACAATTGTTTAATGAAATGAGACCTTATAATGATTTTATTAATAGTACATGTTATCTTAAAAATATATTATCCGAGATAGGTACCGCAATATCCCACAGCCACCTTAAAAATATTTTGACATTGAGGAATGGGAGACATACTGAAAGAGCACGCTAAATAACTAAACATAAAAATCTTCCATTGGGAATATATGTACTGTGCGTTATTGCGGTATGCACAATACTAGGATATCAACACCATGGGCTCGCGAATACACTAACCACACCATAACACTCCACAATATATTATACAATTCATTTTTAAATATTGACACTCTTTATAGTATAATTATCAAATTTTAATATTAAATTTTCATGCTGTTTTGCAATTGAAACAGATATTTAGCTACTAAACGATTTAATACACATTTCACGACCATCTCTGAAGCGGTAGATATCTTCTACAACTGTCTCCATTAATATGCTGCCTATGTTTTTGTATTTGATTATTATTAAACATCCGAGATCGTAGCACGAACAATCGACATATAGAACATAACGTTAACCTGCCATATCTTTCACGCCACATGTTTAGTTAATTAAATGAACGTGACAACATAATATCTATGCTACCTATGATAGGTATTTTATTGTGCGTCTTTGGAAAACACTCCCACACGCTATACGCAAGCTCCTCTCAGGATATTTTTCAATAGAAAAATCGAAAAACATTTCCTATCTAATCTCAATTCAATATATTCCATTAATATTTGTGTTTATTTTATTGTATGTTTGACCTTCTCATCTCTCAACACTTAAAGGTTCGCTGGAAGAGAACTCAAATTTTGAGTTAAGCTCGCCTTTTTATATCACCTGTAAAATTACAATTGCTTTTGTACTGTCTACAAAAAAGGATTAAAAAAGGATTAATATCTCGATAACATTACTATACGCGAAATTATTCGTGCTCTGATCTAAGAGACAAACTAGTCCACCCACGCGATATATTTTGATAAAATTTAGTATATAGAAATGCGAGCTCTGCGGAAGATGTGCGGTGTGAAGCTGACCGACCGTATTCGCAACAGCGTAGTAAGAAAGCAAATAGGTATGAAAGAGAATATCGGTGTGAAGATGAGAAAGGGTATGCTCCGTTGGTTCGGGCATATAGAAAGAATGTCCGAAGAAATAATAACAAAACTGATATACAATGCGAAAGTGGAAGGATGTAGGTACCGGGGAAGACCTAGACTATCTTACCATGACCAAATAGACCGGGTCTTATCTGAAGGACAAGTCAGGAGTCTTCGTAACCGGCGAGCGTGTATGAGACGAACTATGAGAGTAGAGGAAGCCAGAGAGGTATATAAGGAAAGAGCCTGTTGGAACTCTGTACTCTCTGCCTACCCCGTAAGGGATCTGGCGTGATGATATAGATAGATAGATAGATAGATAGATAGTATATTATATATTAGTTTGGATAACATTAGGACTCTTGATTTGATGTGAAAACCACGTTTACATGTTTTTTCAATTACACACTTTCGGCAAAGTATCGATCTACATTGTTTACTGGGGTGTATAGGGTATTAGTTTACTAAAGCGTTCCTAGATCTAACGCGTAGCACATCATGGATAATCAAATACCTTTATAAAAGGGAGATGGCCCATGTCAAAATACAAGTCATTCAATGCGCACGTTGACGCAGTGTGTATAGCGTGGGAACGTCGCGTCGCGTGTGTGGGCTAAGTTTGTATATTTTACTTATTTTTTATACAGATGTCCCCTATAACATCATCGCTCGTAGGACTGACGGCCGTTGGGGCAGAAAGGTTCTCGAGTGGCGAGCACGTACCGGAAGACGTGGAGTGGGTAGGCCCCCCTACAAGATGGACCAATGACTTGGTGAAGGTCGCGGGTAGAAGTTGAATGCGTACAGTACAAAGCCGGTCGTTGTGACGTTCTTTAGGGGAGGCCTTTGTCCTGCAGTGGACGTCTTTCGGCTGAAGAAGAAGAAGTCCCCTATAAAGAACAACTGCAGCAAACTCATGTGAACGGCAGCTCTTAAATCAAAACACTATATAGTATGTATACTATATATAGTATGTATCGACTGACATCGTAGTCACCTGTTCTATCTTACATTAGCTATACCTTCGTTCGCGTTATTTTCAGGCGTGTATTTTACACCCTAAAATTTTTATTATCAGACAAAAAGTATTGTAAAAATGAGCGCCGAAGTCGAGCGTTTAGCGCTGAGTCGACGCTTACGAGCGTTGAAACACGTAGAAGACGCGAGCGTTTTAAGCGGCGATTCGAGCGTTTTTACAACATTAGTGTTGTGTCTATGCCTATGTCTTTCCCCTATATAAAATCTATTTCCATGCCGAATTTGATCAAAACCTGTTCAGCGGGTTGGGCGTGAAAAGGTAACAGACAGACAGAAAGAGTTACATTCGAATTTATAATATTAAATATGGATTCTCATATTCACTGTATCATATAAAGTATGTAGATACCTTTTTTTGATAAACTGTACACTGATATGAACATGAATCCAACATTCTTAAAATGATATCCAACATATTACAATTTCTTACTTACGGAATACGGAAGCGCCTATGAATGTTCTTTTAATAGTATACCTGCATAGTGCCAAGGTCCGCGAACAAATATCGCGAAGCATGTTAAATAAACATTCTGCCAAACACTGTTGATCGCGAGCGAAGTAAAACCAATTAACGTACAAAAAATGAGTGAAAAATACCCTTATAACAATTATTACGCTTTCTATGATTTAACGGAAAGTAAGTTATAGATTCAAAACTAACTAATGGTGAATTTTTGTGCAACCATTTTTTTTCTAAGGAGTAACATTCAAAAAGTAATATTCAATCTACATGGTTCGTTATATCTACAGCATACATAGTTCGTGATATCGATACAGCAACAGCGTTCGGCTATTAGTGCCGACTGTAGCGCAAAGGTCATAAAAGTGGACACGAGTTGACTATCTAAAGTAGTAATAGACATTTTAGTAAACTTATTTAAATTGAAAAACCTGATAATCGAATTATTTAAACAGTAATTGTTTAAATAGTATCTCAATGCACATGACGGCATATTTCTTTAAAATAAAACTAAGCACTCGAACGTGTCAGATTGCTAGTATTCGGCGCAACTTGAGTGTACGTACCCCTAAGGGGCTACCGCGAATATAATGTGTTTTTTAATCATGCACTTTAAGAGGGATATGGATTAGAGATTTCATATTTAGAAATATGATTCTTGACTCTATGTTTTAGAATCTGGTAAAAGGAATACACCATTAAACGGAGTTTTTTCGATAGAAAAAAATATAAAGTCAACCTCTATTGCTGATTTCAACGCGAAACGCTTAAGAACTAGTCAATAGAATTCACTTAAAAACATTATGAATAATTGTAGCAATGTTATGGTAAAGCAGTTTTTTTTTATTTCATAGTGTAGCTTTCTGAAAATGATAAATCTTAATGTTGCACATTTATTTCCGAGCGTGCGCTCAATATATCCGTCACTTACTATTCATTTGTAAATTGCATCACTGTCACTCTCTCGGCCGATAAGTGGTCCATCGCGATAGGCCCTTAATAGGATCAAAAGATAGTTGTTACGAATCTACCTGGTGTGTGTGGGTATGAAATGGGTGTTAGTGTGTGCGAGCACAGTTGGCGCGGGGCGACGGTCAGTACCGGCCGGAGCGCGAGTTGCGCGGCGGCTCGCGGCGACGCTCGCGCGACCGTGACCTGCGCCGGCGCTCGCGCGAACGACTGCGCGAGCGCCGCGACCCCTTGCGCCGCGAGTACAAGTATCTGGAACAAACATCATACTTTAATTTGTTGAAGTGAAAACTTCTTTAGGCGGGTTGGGCATTTTTTGAGATATTTGAATAAATACTGCCCACTGCTGGGCAAAGGCCTTCTCTCACAAATCGAGGTGAGAGAGATTAGGTCATACTCCACCACGCGGACCCAGTGCGGATTGGTGGAGGCAGGTTTGTGGCCACCTGCTGTTGGAACTTATCAATCCGCCTTTAAGGCTTCCAACTCGGCTTAACATGTACTAGGTAAGTACCTAGCAAGTGCTTATATGCTACACCGAGTAAATAATATAAGTAACCCATTTTATTTGAAATATATTCAGTGTATACTCAACCTCGGTGTGTTTCACTCATACCCCTAAACGTGAATTTATACATTGACGTCATTACAATTATGCACCTGCTCCACTCGTATTAACGTTAGTGCATGCATCTTATGAAGTACGTGGATTAGGGACTACAAATATGTTTTTGGCTCTATATTTACAATCTCGTAAAAGGAATACACGATTAAACGAAATTTTCTCGAAAGAAAAAATCCAAAACTATCTCTATTGTTTTATATTATCATAATTCCAACGCAAAACGCTTAAGAACGGAATTTACTTTAAAACATAAAGAATAATTGTATCAAATTTCTTGTAAAACAGTTTTTTATTTCATTTTATCGGCACATACGTCGATTATTTTCAAGCGCTCGCTCAATATATCCATTCCTTGTTATTCAGTTCTAAAGTATCGATCCAGAGAGCCTAGACAAGTTGCAAGCGTTTTGTTTCTATTCTCTTGTCGCAATCGATAGCGCATTGTTTTGACCACGTGACTTTTCGTTGCAAAATGTCATTACCATACATTTTTCCGCTTTCTATTAGCGTTAACGACTGTAGATTATCAACTTGGCTATAGACGCAGATCGATCAGTGGTCCGGCGATTTACTATCGAGGTAGTCCCTTACGCCTGCGTCAGAATGCGCTTTAAACAAGTCGCTAAAACGCCACGATATTCGACTTTATAGAATAAGCAGTCAAATAAGCAGGCCCTCTACAAAATGGACTAACTACTTGGTGAAGGTCGCACGTAAAAGTGCGATAAAATAAAGAAGTACTAAGTAATTACGTCATTCTAATGGCACGAGAGATATCAAACCGTTTATTAGGTTATCTGGCGAGGTTCCAAGTGCCTAACTTAGATATTATGGAAGTAAAAAAAGATTAAGCGGCGTCCAACATCCACCTGAACACTATAAATCACATGCTATTTAAATAAAGTTCGCATTCAGTGTCACGCCTGGGCGCTAAATTTTATTCCATAAAAAATAGTATTGTGACATTTCCCTTGTTTAAGGCTTAACTCTAGTACTTAATTAGCATTATTAATATAAAGATATCCTTGCCAACCAAACCTTGAAACTATTGTTCTTGATTCAGCATTCTCCACATTAATAGAATTTTTGTTAGGTATGTAAGAAGGAGAATGGAAGTAGGATATGTGCGGAGTGAAGAAGCCGACCGACCGTATTCCCATCAGCGTAGTAAGAAAGCGAGTAGGTATGAAAGAGCATACCCTTTCTCTTCTTTACACCGATACTGTGTAAAGATGAGAAAGGGTATGCTCCGTTGGTTCGGGCATATAGAAAGAATGTCAGAAGACAGAACGACAAAACAGATATACAATACGAACGTGGAAGGATGTATGTACCGGGGAAGACCTAGACTACCTAACCACGACCAAATAGACAGAGTCTTATCTGAAGGACAAGTCAAGAGTCTCCGTAACCGGCGAGCGTGTATGAGACGAACTATGAGAGTGGAGGAAGCCAGAGAGGTATGCAAGGAAAGAACCCGTTGGAACCCTGTGCCCTCTGCCTACCCTGCAAAGGATCTGGCGTGATGATATAGATAGATAGAGATAGAGAATTTTTGGTAACACTTTCTGCCATTCCACGTCAGCCTGAAATTATTTAAAAATATTGCAGAAATTACCTCCTGAGTTCTCTTGAAATAGGTTTCAGGTGCATGAAGTTGCAAAATCCACTACGTGTGCACTCTCCCATCTCATACTGGCGGCAACAAGCTTCACGAAAGTCCGTGACAGGCGAAAGCTCAGCGTAAACTGGCCGGCCACCGAACCAACGGTTGTTCAAGTCGTTAACTGCCTTTTCGGCGTCTTCTTCACGACGAAACTGAAAATAATATACATATCATGACCGATGCTGTCTCATAATAAGAAAGTTTAGATCTGTTAAAAGCAAAACAAAGTGTAACCAAAATAGACAAATAAAATAACTTTTTTAAAAAACGAAACCGACTTCAAAAAGCAAAAAAAATATTTGAAGTCCGTGCCAGTCGGTCGGTCGGTTACTTGGCACCGTACAAATATTTAATTTTTGATTTTTGAATTTAGTTTCACTTTTTAAAAAAAGTTATTTATTTTACAATTTTAAGTGAGTACTTTAATTATTTATAGTCATATACCTATATTATATTATTCTGCTTAGTTCTACAGTACAAGACTGACATAATACCCATGATAACTCAAACTTTACATTCATGCTGTTTGTGGTTAAGGAATCCCCTGGTGTATCTTTAGGCCTAATGTCCAACACCAATGAAATCAAAATGGGACCACCTCAAAGTATCTATACGTTACGCAACGTTAAAAGAATTATCACAATTAGATTATTTACAAAGAAGTTATAAAAAAAAAAACCTTGTGTGGTTTTATGAAACCACGGTAAAAGTGAAACATATTGGCCTTGGCTGCTCTGGCGAGCGCGTTGCATGTCGCGTGACGGTCGGGCATGTCGCGTGTCACGCGACATGCAACACACTGACCAAAAAGTTTGTAACGATCTAATAAAAGTTTCACTTAAAAAAAAAAACAGACGAATTGTTACCGTTCACCTTTTTGGAAATTGATTAATATTTTGCACAGTTCTTTGGGAGGGTACCTATAGGACTAACATTATACCTATAAGTCATAACTCAAGCCACACATTCGTATTGTTTGTCGTTAAAGAGTTAATACACAAAAAAAACTGGACAAGTGCGAGTAGGACTCGCGCTCTGAGGGTTCCGTACCGTTTTCGGTTTCGGCCAGTTTCAGCACAAAATTGTAGTTTCGGTTTCGGCAGAAATCTAACCGTAACTAGGGCCGAAACCAAAACAACGTGCGTGAGCTTTCGGGTGGCCTTTGGACGCTATAGGCGAGTGTCGAAATGACTGAACTATGGTCTAAGCATGTCGATTTATTTTAATAAAATCTATCTTTGAATTAATTCTAAACGATTGGACTGAAATCGATTTTCGTGTTTGAGCCTGTTGGATTTGTCTTCATTAGTACTATAGTTTTAGGTGGCCCTTAAAACTTTTCAACTAAACAAGATAGCCCCATCATGTTTGGGCTTGTTGGATTTGTATTGATAAGTTTTATAGACTACAATTTCCAGAGTCTGGTGGTGGAGACAGAGTGCCCATAGGAATTCTCCTAATATATAACGTAACTCTATCGTATTTAGGCTCGTTCGATTTATCTAGACGAGTAGCGTACACCTAAATGGTAAGCAGAGTCTGAGCCGGAAGGAGACCAAAGTAACTCCTCAGATTAATAAAATGCATGCATGTTTTTTAAAAGATGTTTTATTATAATTATTTTTAACATTAAAATCGGATTCTAAACGAAGAAATTATGGGCGAACATACATAAAAAAATGTAAACAGATTAATTGTGAACCTCCTTTTTTGGCGTTTGTTAATATTTTGTTTAGTTCTATAGTAAGGTAGCATATTGTATGTCGTTAAGGAGTTTCCTGGTGTACTTTTAAACCCCAAGATCCAATACTGATGAAATTAAAATAGAGTGTGGAGCTGCACCATGCCCAAAGCAAAAAAAAACTCTTAATAATATTTATTAAATAATTTAAAAATATTTTTTGAGAATAAGCTTCTACAACACATCCCTATGGCAAATACACAATGGAGACCGACAAGTACTATGGTAGTTTATGGCAATGTTGCCAACCCTCATTTTAGAAAATTGGTAGATGAAGTATCAAAAATTGGTAGAAATTGATAGACCATAATATGAAAAATGGTACATCTACCAACTTGTATCATTTAAATTCAGTCTGCCCGCTTTGCAATAAGAATTCCATTTACTGTTTTACTTTCCTGAAGCCAACCTGAAATTCCTGAAGCAAACCCTTCTTTTTTCCATGATTTCAAATATTTTTGATCATAGTATATTTTAAGCCGTTAGAGATGGAGCTTCTGACCCATAGTCATCTATGCAACTCACGCTACTTACTAAGAAAAACCGCGAATGATACCACATTGATATAGTGCGTCAAGGATTGTTTGACGCTTAGATGACATTGTAGAGGGCGCAGATGAGTAAAGGGTTACCATTTGGTGACATTTTCTTACTTTTAGGGAAATATTTAAATAGATGGAGACTGCATGGTGTAATGTGAACGCTATAAACCAAATTGAATTATAGAACAAATTAAAAAAGGTTTTTCAAACATTCCTACTCATTAATAAAAGCGTGTTAAAAAAACTCCCTCGTTGGTCTAGTGGCAAAGCGCATCGCTTTGTGATCACGAGATCCTGTCTTCAAATCCTAGGTCGGGCAAGTGTAGTTTTTCTAACGAAAACTTCCCAGTACGAGTCCGGAGTCTGGAATTATGCTCGGTATATGGCAATAGGCTTGCAATATTGGATGGGACCTAACATCGTCGGCGAAACGTGGGTGTACTCAGTACACCTCTGCACCCCAGCTTGGGAAATATAGGCGTGACGGTGTGTTAAAAAAAGATCCTTGACGCACTATATCACAAGCCTTGTCAGCGCTCAATTAAACTTAATAAAGTTTATGTTTCACGAATTGCTCAATTCAAACTCCTTAGTAAAAAACTATTTCCCTATGAAATTGTGATATTTTGATAGATAGGTAGATTTGAGCAATAGAATAGTAAATATTTAGACTAGAGACAAAATAGGTAGATCTACTAAAAAGTTGGTAGATATGGCAACACTGGTTTTAAGGTCTGGGGTCTAGCTAGAGTCCACATAGATCCTACATTCAATGGCATGTTCCCAAGCCAGCCTTTGGACTCCATCATCAGACCAGCTCCATGGTATTGCATTGTCATCGAACTTATGTATGCCAAATTTCAGCACAATCGGATGCTTAAAAAATGGATCACAAGATTCGAATCGGAAATACAGACAGGCAGGCATACGAACCGTGCAAGTTAAATAAAAGCTTATAAAAAGTTACTTATGCATCGTTAGTCTGTTGGTGAATAATGCGCGTAGCGATCACGAATCCCAGGATTCAAACCAGGACCTAATTTAATTTTTCGATATAAATATTTTCAGTGTTAATCGGGATTGTGCCCGATATAATGGCATTAGGCTCGTCCCCTATTGCAGACCTAACATCCGTCCTTGGTCCGAGATGGTCCGATGAACAACAATGATATTCAATTATTTCCGTATAATAATTTCCCACACACCCTGGGAAGCCTACATTCCTCAAGCGGGAGTGGCAGACGATGTAAGGTGCCAATGTAATATGGGTGAGGCTATTGCCATTATACTGGGCACAATTTCAGACCTCGGACCTGGAATTTGATACTCGGAACTTTTCTATTCTACATTTTGTCAGCCCTACACTTTGTACAAGATCCTCCGCGATATCTACACGCATTATACGGTACCTACTAGATAAACGAGCCAGTTTATAAAATTTTTGTTGTAATTAAATAAACTACCTACTTTAATTCTAACCATATAAACATTAAAGAATAAATCGACAATCGATCAAATTTATCTCCGAAACTAGTGTCGGCATTTGTCTACACACAGATGGCGCCAGTCAAACCAGAAATCAAAATAGTTCTACAAAATGTCACTAGACAGCGCTAATTAGGTTTTCATCGGCATTGAGGGAAAACATCATTATATGATATAATTGAAATTACCAGTTGTCGTATTTTTAGTTTACTCTCTCTGGGTTGGACAAAGGAGCATAAATGTCACTAGACAGCCCTATCTTAATTTTTCTTTGGATATGAGAGAAAACAATTATTTTTTATATGTTAACAAATTTTATAAATTAACATCATTCGGATTTTTCCTTTACTTGTACTTTAAAACCTTGCTTCTTGCCAAATACCATGATTCTAAGTCAATGGGAAGTGCCATATACTGATGTGTGACTTTAAATGGCCACATTCATTGTTTGGGTTTACTTAGAACCTTCATTTTTTACACTAGTAGGGGCTGTATGTCTTCGTATTTGACATAAAGTTCTACTTAATATCTCTAGACGTTACTGTGGAAACGGGTGATAACCGTCAGACAAACGGACAATGAAGTGAAAATATAAGGGTTCCTGGAACCCTAAAAATAAATACAGACGAACATAGATTCGCCGCCTTTTTGAAGTTGGTTAAAAAATAGTTGCCCCTCAAACTTAATACACTAAAACAACTGAGAAAGTTCAAAAAGAATTGATTGCTATAAATAATACTTTTTGTTAATCAGTGATACAATAAGCTAATAAAAATAACTTAACTCTTTATATAACACTGTTTTTAACTAAGTGTTTCCAAACATCAGGTTTCTGAAATTTATGGGACAATATTTTAATAATTTACTTTAATTAGGTGCAGTTTTACAATTAAAAATAGAGAACAGGGTACTGGACACACATTAATCTTTAAATAATTAGAATCATGAAACATACCTTAAATGTGTCACATTTTACTTAAATACTTTTATGAATATCTTTATGATATTACACAATTATGATTATTGGGTAATTGACGGATATTAGACAAATACAAGTATTTGTATACAGTGCATAACTACAATAAAGTATTGAGTATTAATATGGATGGAAGAAAGGAACAATAAAGTTAAGATATCCTAGCTATGTCGAAAGAAAACACAAAATAAGCTCACCTTAATATAAACATTCCCAACTAAGTGGTCACCAAGGTTGTCACACACATTCATCTCTTCAATTTCACCATACTTATCTTCACACTCGACAAAGACATCTTCAAAGAAATTATCATAGTGCTCCTGCATTTCCTCATCAGAAACATTAGCAACCACCACTGAAAACATGAGAATAATTATTTTAAAGAGTGATCATACAAATATTGACGGTCCCATCGAACAAAGTTACATATATCAAACAAAATAAATAGCATTTACAACTTTCATGCCCGTCAATATGGGTATTTATGCCAAACATTAATACTGGATTATAGGACTTTGTTCATTTGACACGTTAAAATAATGACTTTTACTGTTTTAAAAAACGTAGCCCCACACTCGGATTTATTCCTGTGTCGTGGGTGCATTTACATAATAAAAAATCACATACACAAATACCCAGACCAGAACAAATATCTGTGGATCACACAAAGATTTGTCCCGTGCGGGAGTCGAACCCTATTAGACGCAGTGGGCGGAGCGGCTTAAGCTCTTAACCACTGCGCTAAATCGTCTGTCAACTTTGGTCACTTACTAAATTGTTAAGCAATTGACATACAACTGGACATGGCAAAAGTGCCACACTGTTCAGATTCAATTATTTGTATCTGTGCAAACAGTGCAAAGATTCGAACCCAATAAGTCTCATTTCGAAATTTGAATCAGCTGAATTCGGGCACAGTCGGACCACCCAATGAAAGTGCATCGCATATGTGTTCATTCAGATTGATTTAAATCATTTTGTATCAATATTAAATATACTGAAATGTATATTTAATATTGATACAAAATATACAAATGAGGCATTTTTTTAGTTATATAGGCATATCTTATAGTTCTCTTTCATGTTTCATATCACTAAATTGTTTCAGCGAAGACCACCACAGGTCTAATACAAACACAATACATATTTAAATTTTGCTGCCTTGCATTACTATGGTACAAAACCAATAAATATACTCACAATGACTTCCATCGGCAGATTTTGCTGAATTCTGAGGATTCACATACAAATTTTGCAACAAAACTGTTTGTGAGAATGTTGGTTTGTTGTGAATACGTGAGCAACGATCCCCGTGTCGACAAGCCCCAATTTTAAAGTAAAAGGAACAGTTTACTCTGAAATAGACCAAAAACTTTATGTTTAAGTACTCCTTACATTCAAATGACAGTGAACAATGAAGTAGAGACATAATACTGGTAAATGTGAGCTGAAAAGACTAGTGTGAATGATTAAACACTACTAAAGCTATGCATAGAAAACTCGATAATCCTAACCTATATCGAATAGTTTCAAGTAGATGTTCATAGTTCAACAAGATACAATTTACAACATTCTACTCATACTGCATATTCCTACTATTTATATTGTATTTAAATGAAACTTACTTGTCTTTTTCTGTACCAAATATAGCAGCTAAATACTCTGCCATTCTGAAACACCGACAAAGCCGTCCACACTCAAATCAATGATTTATAAAAACGCGTAGCTGCGAATGGTCTCTGTAAGAAAATATATATCTGAAATATAAATGCTTCACCCCTCGATTTCCCTCACTCAAAGAAAATACCAGCTTTGTAAACCATGGCATCAATCAACTTTAGTGGGAAAAAACCAAGCTGAAAGGGAGGCAAGCCATTCGTTGCCATTCGCTATTCTAGAGATGTACTCTAAATTAGGCATGCGACTTAAAAATCGATTAATCGAATGTTAGATCTATTCGAGTCAAAAAATCAATTTATTAGATCAATCTGAGACACTTAATCTGAAACACTAAATGAATTACGTTTCAGTAGCGAAAAAGTCCAAATTTAAAGTTAAAGTCAACTTATTTTATTTGTATAAGCCAACAAGAAGGCTTACAAACGTCAAAAATTATTACATTTTTTACAACTACCTCCGGATTGGAACACGGCCTCACACTGAGAAGACCCGGCGAGAAACTTAATTGGACGGGCCAAAAAAAATGAAGTCGGTAGGTGGAGTCGGTTACTCGGCACCGGCAAATATTTATTTTTGGTTTTTGAAGGCTTTATTTAGTTTTTTATTTATCATGTATTTAGGAGTTGCTGAATGAGGAGCTGCTTAAAACCCATGAGTTTTATCGTTAATATATTCTAAAATATTATAATATCCTTCACTACATTCTGCTTCTGCAAATGCCTCTCCATTACTGGAGGTTGGCCGTCAGCTCTACGTATGTGCATAGTCAAGTTTTAATAACCTTTTTGAACTCATTAATAGGCATATTTTAGATAGCTATAGGTAATTTGTTATAGAAGCGTATTCATTGCCCCATGAAGGAGTTACTAATTTTATAGAGAAGAGTAGAATGTACAATCAAATCATCTTTGTTCCGTGTATTAAAATGATGAATGTCGCTATATTTTTCAAAATTACTGATATTCTTATCAACATATACGATTTTTATATGCAAATTGTAAAACAACAGTTAAAATATTTATCTCTTTGAATTTTTCTCTAAGAAAAACTCTGAGGGGCAAATTGAAAATTGCACGACTAGCCCTTTTTTGAAGAACGAAGTTGGTATTCAGTTCAGCAGTACATCCTTAAATTAGTATGCCATATGCCATAATGCTATGGAAATAAGCGAAATAAACAAATCTAGCTGTTTCAATCCACCATATGATTAATTCAAATTGTGTACATGATTTGGGGGTCATGTCAAAGAGTGTGCTCGTCGAGACCCCTGCCAGTCATTATGGCTGCAATCTTGGGTCAAAGAGGTACTGCAGTGCGGACGAGGGCGTCCCCCCGAGACGACGGGTACCGGCCCGGGGCCGCCACCCATCACGCCGGGCCCAAACTGGCGAGTCGTGGGGTGCAGAGTGCCGAATAGGCACTTGGAATGTGAGGGGTGGTATGGAAGATAAGATGCATGAGGTGATTGACGTAATGAAAGAGAGACGCCTGGATGCTCTGTGTGTAACAGAGACTAAGCGAAGGGGCAGTGAAACCTGTGATCTTCCTGATGACATGATGGTTCTGTTGTCTGGGGTACCAAAGAGCAGTAGTGCCAGCATGGGGGTGGGTATCTTGCTGTCCCGACGCCTGGCCTCTGGAGTAAGAGATTATGGCCTGTATGATGCGAGACTTCTCTGGGTTCGTTTAAAACTGGGTGTTACTAGAGTATTTTTGGTCGCAGCATATGCTCCCGTAAGCTCGTCGACACCCCAGGAAATTGAGAAGTTTTGGGATAATGTCAGAGAAGTTCTGGATCTGACTGAGGCTAACGAAAAGGTCATTTTGTGTGGCGACCTGAACGGATGGATGGGAACCAGACGGCAAACTTGCGACGCTGCTCTGTGTCCTTATGGTGATAAGAGAGTGAACGATGCAGGTAAGCTCATTGTAGATGCATGTTTGATAGATTTGATCCTGGTAGATAACCGTCACCGAAACAAACTCCTAGATACGCGTGCGTATAGAGGGCCCACTCTTGAATCAGACCACTATCTCGTAGTTGCGCAGCTTAGTGGTCTGTTCAGGAAGTGGAGGCACTGGCGAGAGCGTATCCCCTTCGGAGACCTTGAAAAAATAAAGGTCGAAAAGTTGCAAGATGAAAGCGTGAGGAAAAAACAATAGGCATGTGTAAATTGAGATATTATGGGTATTACGTCAATCCTATAGGTACCCTACTATAGAATAATTCACTGGTCACTTAAAATTGTAAAATAAAAATCTTTAAAAAAAAAAAGGTAAACCGACTTCAAAAACCAAAAATAATAAATATTTGAAGTCGGTGCTGGTTGGTGCAGTCGGTTACTTGGCACCGACTTCAAATATTTATTTTTTTGGTTTTTGAAGTCGGTTTACCTTTTTTTTCAAAGATTTTTATTTTACAATTTTAAGTGACGAGTGATTTATTTAGTAATATTTATATACCGATATTATATTATTTTGCTAAGTTGCAAAGTAAGGTACCTACAGGATTAATATAATGACTATAATAACGGAATCTATACATTCGTGCTGTTCGCCGTTAAGGTGTTCCCTCTTGTATCTTGAAAGTCCAAGGTCCAATACCAATAACAATAAAATACGACCACCTTAAAACTATACTGAACCAAATGCAAAAAGAATCATCAAAATCGGTTCATAAGCAAAGGAACTATAAAAAAAGGATGAATTATGAACCTCCTTTTTTGAAGTTGGCTAATATACTGCTTAGTTCTATAGTAGGGTACCTATAGGATAGACGTAATACCCATAATATCTCAATTTACACATGCCTATTGTTTGTCGTTAAGGAGTTCCCTGGTGTATCTTCTAAGTCCAAGGTCCAATACCAATGAAATTAAAATGGAACCACCGCGGAGCTATACTGAACCCAATGCATAAAAAATTATCAAAATCGGTCCACAATTGACGGAAATATCGCTGAACATACGTAAAAAAAAAAAAGCATACATACAACCGAACATAGAACCTCCTTCTTTTTGAAGTCGGTTAAAAATATGAAGACAGAGGCCGGGACAAGCTTTTGACAGCAGGTTCTTCGGAGTCAAATATAGATGAATGCTGGAATAGCCTGAAAGAGAGTTTGGTAGAATCTGCGAAAGAAGTATGTGGTTGCTCAAAGAAGCATAGTACAGTAAAAGGTGATGCATGGTGGGATGTGGAGTTACAAAGCTCCGAAGAAAGCAAGAAGAAAGCATGGCAATACTATGTTTCTTCTTTTAACCTGAATGCCGGTATGACAGAGGTGAAGAAAGAAATATACCGGCAATGTAAGAATGCCACCAAAACTTTAGTAAAAAGAGCGTGAAAGAGCTAGTGCGATTGAGGAGGAGAGGCTGGAGAACTTTTCGAGAACTTCTCTTTTGGAGCAAAGTGAGAAGGTCTCGAGGTGTTTCGTCAGACTCCAGAATGGAAAGGATAAAATCTAAGGATGGTGATATTCTTGCAGACACACAAGCTGTGTTAAACCTGTGGAGTGAATATTTTGGAGAAATGGTTGGGGATGACCCTGATACTGGTGCCACAGACGAGCCCAGAGGCAAGTTTGTGGCACCGGAATCAACAGAGGACATCACTATGGAAGAAGTTGAATTGGCCATAGGAAGTATGAAAAATGGTAAAGCTGTGGGAATAGACATGATATCTGCCGAGATGATCAAATATGGTGGAACTTGAGTCCGGGACGCCTTTCGGGTCCTTGTAAACTTTGCTGGAGGTCCGGAAGCGTCCCTACAGATTGGCGCCGCGCAGTCATAGTACCCTTGTATAAAAGCAAGGCTTACAATATGACTGCGCCTATTACAGAGCCATCAGTTTGATTAGCTTGGCAGCCAAGGTGTACGGTAAAATTATTGAATGGAGAATGCGCGAGAAATCCGATGGTATGCTGTGCGAGGCACAAGGGGGTTTCCGGCCCGGAATAGGATATTCGGATCAAGTTTTCTCCCTCCGCAACATCGTAGAGAAGCATCTGGCAGTGGGCCGGAAGGTTTTCTACGGTTTTGTGGATCTGGAAAAGGCGTTTGATATAGTTGTGCGAAAGAGACCTTGGGACATTTTACCTGAGTATGGTATAAATGTTGCGAGCCGTCCAGTCCACTTATGTGGACAAGGCATTCGTACGGGTGGGTGGTAACATGTAACCCTGGTTTGACGTTGAAATCGGCGTCAAGCAGGGTTGCGTGTTGTCCGCCAGACTGTTTATAATATATTTGGATAAAAGTTTTCAAAGACTGAAAGCGATGAATGCAGGTGTACAAATGGGTGATCTAGTGGTAAATCATCTACTATATGCAGATGACGCGTTTTTAATAGCGCCAATAGCCACTGATCTGCAAACACTAGTCACAGTTATGTAAGATGACTGCATGAAAAATGGTTTACATTTGAATATACAGAAAACCAAGATTATGGTTTTTGAACGGGAAGAAACCAGAACAAATGCAGGGATTGTGGTTAGTAACGATGTGCTGGAGCAAGTGAATGAGTTTGTATATCTTGGATGCACATTCAGTAAGGATGGAAATACACCGCTGACATAGAGAGAAGAGTGAGTGCAGGGAACAGAATGAATGGTGCGATGGGAAAGCTACTTAGAAGCCGGCACTTAAGCTGAAAAGCGCAGCTGGCCATACATAACGGAGTGATTGTCCCAACGCTGATATATGGCAGCGAGAGCTGAGTATGTAAGAAGGAGAATGAAAGTAGGATAAATGCGGTGGAAATACGAGCTCTGCGGAAGATGTGCGAAGTAAAGCTGACCGACCGTATTTGCAACAGCTAGCGAGTAGACATGAAAGATACGAGTAGTATCGGTGTAAAGATGAGAAAGGGTATGCTCCGTTGATTCGGGCATATAGAAAGAATGTCTGAAGAATGAATGACAAAACAGATATACAATACGAAAGTGGAAAATGTAGGTACCGGGGAAGATCTAGACTATCTTACCACGACCAAATAAACGAAGTTTTTTCTGAAAGAAAAGTCAAGAGTCTCCGTAACCGGCGAGCATGTATGAGACGAACTATGAGAGTGGAGGAAGCCAGAGAGGTATGTAAGGAAAGAACCTGTTGGAACTCTGTACTCTCTGCCTACTCCGCAAGGGGTCTGGCGTGATGATATAGATAAATAGAATCAACATGCTTATGAAAATAGTGTACTACTCACTACACTATAATCCGATTAGGTCATAGACTATCGATATCAACTCATAAAAGTGTTCTTACTCGTCTAAAAAGCTGGTTTCGTTTTTTGGCGGGAAGTCGAAGAGTGATGTTGTCAATTTGTTTTAATTTCCAAAACTTGTGTTATTTTGACTAATAATGTGTAATGTGGGTGGAATATTAACCATTATGTGTTCTTATATGTGCATGAGTGAAGGTAATTGTAACAAAGCGATAAAACGTGCCTTTTCGGCTTCCCTCAAAACGGCCGTCTCAATTGGTATGTAAAGTATCCACCGCTTTACTATCCAGGGTGGGGTACTTCATTAATTTCATTATCATCGTTGCCATTAAGTTCATCGGGGAATTGAAATAATTTAAACAAACACGATTATATATCTCACTGGACACTGGCAAAATACACTTAAAATTAGTGTGAAGCCATAACTTAAAGAAGAAGAAGAAGAAGAAAGCTGGTTTCTATATTTAACTACCTATGCAACTAAAAAGGCGGATGCTATTTGACAACTGGCACAAATTGAACTCAATTTGGCAGCAGGTTGATTCAACTAATGAGAAGCAAATATGGGGATAAAGAAATGGACAAGGTTTATAATATGTCTGTAAGCAAATGAAAATAATAAAAATATCTAAAAAAATCATGTTAAATACTAACCGGCTTCGCACGGGTGAATTATATACATACTTTCCTCTTGAACCACTCCGTCCATTTGTGAAAACAGAATAAAAAATTGTTTGGTAGTTATTGAGGTTATCGCGTTCAGACAGACAGACGCGGTGGGGGGGACTTTGTTTTATAATATGTAGTGATATTCTATGCTAGCAATGAAATTGCATGCTGACTTGCGTTCAAATAGATATCGTAGTAAGTGATACTATGATACTTCTAAAATGATATCGATTTTTGATATACCTATCGTCTTAAAAAATATCGACTATAAATATTAACTATTTATTATATCGATATATTTTATTTTTCTTAATCCTAAATTTGACATTCGTAATATATACCTTGCGGTGTGGTCACGTCTGGCTGCGGTAGATTTGAACTTTCTCAGAATAAATAGTAGTTTAGTATTAATTTAAAAATGACCAACAATTGTTCATTGGATAAATTTTGTGGGTCAATATTCTGGGTAAGTCTTTAATTTTTATTTTAAATATTGTGCAACTCATTGCAATATTATTACCAATACGTTCTTAGGAAAGTGCTTGCAGCACTTTTGCTATAACGAATAGAATGTCCTTTTATCACGCTGAGTGAGCTTTGATGAATTGAAATCTATTTTCATAATTAAATAATTTTATTATTTACAGCTCATACATTCTTAGATTTTTAGATATGATGTTTTAGTTACAAATTGTTATTCTATAAGTTATATAGTTGCATACATAATAATCACATCAGGAAGGAAGTAGCTGCTTTTAGTAGGAAGGGCTTGCAATTTTTCTTTTACTTACTACAAATAAGAGTTTCTTAATTTTTTCTGATGACCAAGAGAACATCTAATGTTCAGTTGTGTCTGACTTGTTAGAATATCTTACTGAATAGTTTTAATAGTTAAACTGTACAATTTTTGATCAACTTTCTATAACAGAAAATTTAATCCATTTGCTGTCCACAATAATGAAACACTATTTACAGTCATATTGTGTATATAACAGGCAATTATTGTCATTGTTACTTTCTTTGAAGATATAGGCTTTGGCTGAAAACCAGCATTGGGGAAGCCTTTGTTTCCCTCCAACACATGCTGAGCCCAATGCCTTTCGGCTCAGCTCACACCGAGGCAAATTTCACAAGTAGCGGTAGCAGTTTATTTGTCTTTTTTCGTTTTTCTTTTTTTGTATCTGTTCATATATTTTCCGAGGTTCATATGTGTTCTGTGCTGAATAAATATTTTTTCTTTCTTCTTTCTATATAGACTGGATCTATATGGACTGCAATATTTTTAACGATAATTTAGTGGATAATATGTCCTAAAAAGAAAGTACAACTTTATCATTAAAATTTATCATGCATGTTTTAAACTAGATAGTTGTAATTATTATATATTATTTATTTGTTTTTAGAATAGCAATGTCACATGGTACACAGACAACCCAGATTTCACACCATGCTTCCAAAAAACTGTCCTTATATGGATACCATGTATCTACCTATGGCTCGCCGCATTTATTGAAACCTACAACATGTACAAAAGTAAAGAAGGGAACATACCGTGGAACAAATTAAATGTCACAAAGTTGTTCACAATATTTCTTCTTATAATGTTAGAAATTGTTGATATTGGGCAAGTAATATATGTGTCATCCACTCAAGAGGAGCGAGTATATGCTGTAGATTATTATGATGCAGTTGTGAAACTGTTAACATTTGTAAGTATCATGTTTTACTTTCAATCAATCAATCAATCAGCCTATCGCAGTCCACTGCTGGACATAGGCCTCTCCTAACACGCGCCATTGCACACGGTCCTCCGCCTTCCGCATCCAGTCTGTCCCAGCGACCTTTTTGAGGTCGTCGGTCCATCTAGCTGGGGGCCGTCCCACCCTACGCCTACCAAGTCGCGGTCTCCACTCTAGGACACGCTTGCTCCATCGGCCGTCGGTCCTTCTGCAGATGTGACCAGCCCATTGCCACTTTAGCTTACTGAGTCTGCGAGCTATGTCGGTAACTTTGGTTCTTTGTCGGATTACCTCGTTACGAATTTTATCCTTCAAAGAGACGCCGAGCATAGCTCGCTCCATAGCCCGCTGTGCGACTTTGAATTTGTGGACTAGTCCCACTGTGAGTGGCCACGTCTCAGCCCCGTAAGTCATAACAGGTAGGACGCATTGGTTATAGACTTTAGTCTTCAGGCATTGCGGTATAGGCGAAGAGAAAACGTGACGTAGTTTGCCAAATGCTGCCCAACCCAATTGAATCCTGCGGTTGATTTCTTTCTCGAAGATGTTTCTACCAAATTGGACAACTTGTCCAAGGTAGGCATATTCCCGAACAACTTCGAGCATCGAACCATCGACGTAGATCGGTCCCGGCGTGACATGTTCATTAAACATGATCTTGGTTTTATCCAAGTTCATGCCGAGACCGACACCTCGAGAGGCTCCATTTAGGCTATGCAGCATTTCGCTTAACTGTTCCAGTGACTCTGCCACGATGACGATATCATCGGCAAACCGAAGGTGTGAGATGTATTCGCCGTTGATGTTAATGCCCCGCCCAGTCCAGTCCAGCGTCTTGAAGACGTCTTCGAGTGCATTGGTGAAGAGCTTGGGGGATATTACATCCCCCTGTCTTACCCCTCGACGCAGCTCGATCGGGTTGGTCTTTTGGTCCTGGAGCTGGACGGTCATTGTGGCGGTATCATACAGACATCTCAACACCTCGATATAGCGCCAATCGATGCCACATCGCTGCAGAGCATCCAAAACCGCCCAGGTTTCGATGGAGTCGAAGGCTTTCTCGTAGTCCACGAAAGCCATACACAGCGGCTGATTGTACTCTTCGGTCTTCTGTACAATCTGCCGAATAGTATGGATGTGGTCTACGGTGCTGTAGCCTTTTCGAAACCCGGCTTGTTCCGGTGGCTGGAACTCGTCAAGTCTTCTGGCGAGGCGGTTTGTGAGTACTCTCGAGAACAACTTGTAGACGTGGCTCAGGAGTGAGATGGGTCTGTAGTTCTTCAGCAAGGTTTTGTCACCTTTTTTGAAGAACAAAACCACCGCACTCCCGCTCCACGCTTGAGGTGTTAAGCCCTGGTGGATGACGGAATTAAAGAGGCTCGCTAGCTTTTTCAGGATTGGAGTCCCGCCTGCTTTTAGGAGCTCAGTGGTGATTCCGTCATCGCCTGGCGACTTGTTGTTTTTGAGCTGCTCGAGAGCCACTCTGACCTCGTCCTGGTTGACATCAGGGATGTCTTCCGTGTGGTGGCGTGTGAGTGGGGCTCTGTGGTCGTCAGCGCTGGGTCTCGTGGGTTTAGTCATCCGTGATGCGTACAGGTCTTTGTAGAAACTCTCAATTTCCTTGAGTATCTCGAACTTGGAGGTTACGGTTTTGCCACCCGCAGTTTTAAGTTTCGTCAGATGGGATCTACCTAGCTGGCGAGCGAAGACTTTGGTGCCTCTGTTCTGTTCAATCGCAGCCGCGATGGCGCAATTCAATTGTTTTACTTTAGTTCATTAATAATAATTATTATTATCTAGCTGTTGGTGTCCCAGTGCTGGGCAAAGGCCTTCCTCCATCATTTCCACTTCATTCTATTTAAGGGCTATTGAGGGCCAATCACTCATAAAAGTGTTCAGTTTGTCTCACCCCCACCTTTGAAATTGAAAGGGACCCAGTTGGTGATTAGTTGATAGTAGGTACCTAAAATCTTTAATGGTTTATCAATTGATATTTTTTTATTGTTGATCAAACATCCATACACTATATAGTTGTCACAAAACCTGTGACTAAAAATGTGACTGAATATTGTGGACACAATTAAAGTTGTTTTTAATGATAAATTATGCAATCCTAGTGGCACTACTGAGAACATATCTAAAGCAAATTAAATGAAACCAATTCTATTGAAACTGATCTTTTTTTTTTAAATACGCATCGTCACACTTGGATTTATTCCTGTGTCGTGGGTGCGTTTACAAACAAGAAAATTCACATACACAAATACCCAGACCGGAACAAATAATAGTGGACCACACAAAGATTTCTCCCGTGCGGGAATCCAACCAGCGACTATTAGACGGAGTGGGCAGAGCGGCTTAAGCTCTTAACCACTGCGCCAAATCGTCGTCATGAGTATCTACCAGCTATTGCACTAACTTTTATCACAAAACGTTAATTATTTTAAAATATGTGGGACATTGTTTTTAAATGTCCAATTGGCGGAAGAATTTCAATTAGGCGCTAGTCATAATCATGATGACAAGTATACCTAACTCAATCTACATGCGGCCCTCCCTTACATAGGCGGGATTATCTCCGCTATTGATGGCAATTGATTTCTGTTTTCTATATTTATAATGGTGTGCAAATAATGAGTACCTACATATCTACGTAGATAATTGTAATGTTATATTACAGTGATGCCCCAGCTATTGTGTTTAAAATTGTCTGCGATAAGATACAAATTGTGTCAAGATCGCTTGATGCAGCTGTATTATGAAATGTAATTATCTGTGTGAAATGCCTTTAGATTAATTGACAACAGACAAGCTTAGTATAAATATAATCCAAATTATGTTACATTACAAACTAGTCTCCTACAAATACTATAATTCGACAAGGATTATTTGGCCCGTGGATGACATTGACAGGGTGGCGTAAAATTAGGGTTTATCAGTAAAATTTTCCTATTACGACAGAAATATTTCAACAGGTGAGACCGCACGGTTTACGCACTAATTAGAAAAAGAACTTTTTATAATATCATAGCCAATGGCAACTCTGCGACTGTCAAGAAGTGACATTTCACTTGGTGACAGCGTTAGTTCCGATTTTGGCCGCTGGCCAGCAGATCCTTTTGGGACTGTACTTAATTATTTACTATGACAACACGGCGACAGTAATACCACAGTTATTATTTGTAACAGTAGAGGATCTTGGTACAAAGGATCCAAATAAGAATCTCGCACACAGACCCGCTCTACGCTGCTTCTTGGCTGGTCCCAGTTGGTACTATCTACTTTCCAGCGAAACATTCCGAGAAGACGCTTAGAACGCGTGTCTGTGAGCGTGATTCTTAGTCAGACCACTTAGAATAAATTATTTATATTTTAAGTCGGTCCACTAGTACTAAAATCCTCAACTGTTAACATATTAACTATGGTCTATCTATCTATCTATACAAAGTCTATATTTAGAGTACAGAGTTCTAACAGGTTCTTGACGGACGATTTAGCGCAGTGGTTAAGAGCTTAAGCCGCTCCGCCCACTGTGTCAAATAGTCGCGGGTTCGATTCCCGCACGGGACAAATCTTTGTGGGATCCACAATTATTTGTTCTGGTCTGGGTATTTTTGTTTGTGAATTTTCATGTTTGTAAACGCACCCACGATACAGGAATAAATCCTAGTGTGGGGCAACGTTTTTAAAATAAAAATAAAAAAGGTTCTTTCCTTACATACCTTCAGATAAGACTCGGTCTATTTGGTCATGGTAAGATAGTGTAGGTCTTTCCCGGTACCTACATCCTTCCAATTTCGCATTGTATATTGGTTTTTTATTCTTTCTTGTGACATTCTTTTTATATGCCCCAACCAACGGAGCATACCCTTTCTCATCTTTATACCGATACTATCTTACATACATACTTGTTCTGTTGCTACGCTGTTGCGAATCCGTCTATAGCATGGTATTAAGTATGGTAAAACCTTTAACGATATTTATATTGACAGAGGGCCCCCAACTAACTACCAAATATGTGTCGTGGGTGCGATACAAATATGAAATACACGTACACTCACACCGCGTGCAGGGATCGATTCCGCGATCTAGTGGACGTAACGGCTTAAGCTGTTACTCTCCATTCCCAACTCGGTCTCGAACCTATTCGCGCCTGTATTAAAAAGGCGACAACCCGATATTTTGCGAACGGGTCCAATCATAGTAATCCGCTAATTGTAGCCGCCGCCGACTACGAACCCAACTCCCCTCCTATCAACCGCTACCGCTGTCCGCGGCATGTTCCTCGCCGGTGAGGTCGAAGAATCCCTTTCCCGCCGGCCGGTGCAGAGCACCACGGTGAGAAACCTAGTATACGTCCTCCCCCATAGCGACTGCCCAAGCCGAGGCCGTACCTCCTTGAGGCGCCCTTGAGCTAGTTGCCCCCTTGCCCTTCTGGCTCGACCGAGCCCTCTTGTCCAGTGAAGCTGTAAAGGCCCCGCGGCCAACAGCGTAGATCATTCACACACACACACACACACGCTTAAGCTGTTATAGTATTTTTTCACATGAGATGGTAGTGGCAGTTCTAAGTGTCAAACGAAATTAATATTTAATTCAATGATATTAAGGCATAAAACATAAGTGTAGAAACAGTTCATGCTTCTTATTGCCATTGTATAAAGTATAATTTTCTTTGACTTACAACTGTCACAGTACCCATCCTTCATAAAAATACTAGTAACTACTCAATTAAGTCGTCCTGCATATTTAAGGCAACTAGGCCCTGTGGTTATTAGTTGTATTTTTCTTATAATAATGTTAAACCTCTTGGAACTCTGTACTCTCTACCTACCCCGCAAGGGAACTGGCGTGATGATATAGATAGATTGATAGAGATAAGTGTTAGGCACTTTTCAATTGTAGGATCAATCAATTGATATTTCTTTTGCAATTATATTAATCTTCCTAGGGTATTTCGGAATTGTAATGAAATTGTTGCCCAACTCTGATAGACATAATGTGTGACTAGGGTTGCCACCTTTTATTTGAGCAAATAAACTACATTTGTTTTTAAAGGTAGGCAGAAAAAGTACATTGGATCAAAATAAAGTACTTTACTATTTTGTTTAAAAATATTTTCTTTATTAATTTTAGCATTTTTCGATCTATTTTATCACTGCTAAACAGCTTTACAGCATCTTTAAAGTCCATGATAACTTGAATAGATTGGAGAAAGATAGTAACAATTTAGATGTTTTCCGTAAGTTAGTAAGGTTCGATGTAACAATGATGTTTTCTTAAATCTAGCTTACCTTAGTTTATAATTTAAGCACCAGACATCTTTTAATTGCGTATACTCCAAGTACTCCGCTCTATACGTAAAATTGCGATCATATTTTTCTTTTTATTTATTGATGTTAGTATCTTAGAAAAATCAAACCATGATAAATAAAGTATTGTACGTACAATACCTTATAAAAAGTACGGGTGGCAACCCTATGTGTGACTGACCTTAGCATATTATTATGTACTTCCTTTAACAGGTATTAATTTTAACATTTTTATCTGTTGCGGAATATGTTATATGTTGTCTATACAAATGTTAACTAATCCTATAACAACTTTTGCACAGTGCAGGTTTATTCATGTTCACTGATTTCATAATGTCTTATCTTTTATGAAAGTATTAGCATAAGATACAAGTTACTTAATTGTCGTACATTTAAACACAATATTTAAAATATCTATAGCTTGCTATTAGCTTGAGCAGACTTCTTTGGCATCTATTTGTTCAGATACTCTGACAGTTTGCGCTATAGATTAAGACATATATTGATTTTTAAGCTTAAAAGTTATCATAACATCGGAATCGTCATCGCGTTGTGCACTTAAACGGTTATTATGTCATAACATTTTCTTGGCGCCCGTTTTTACCACGTGTGAAAAATACGTTAGGTACACTGACGCTTTGCTAAATGATATCGACTCTATATCATAAAGTAATATAGCATATTGTATATAATGACCCGCATTACAGAAATTTTCCAAATCTATAATAATAGATTGCAATCGTTGGACTGCAAAGTCAGAGGTCTCGGTTTTAAACCCAGGCACGCACCTCTGTCTTTCCGAAAGTATGTGCGTATTTAAAATTAATTATCACTTGTTTTAACGGTGAAGGAAAACATCGTGAGGAAACCTGTATGCCTAAGAGTTTCTCGAAGGTGTGTGAAGTTCGCCAACCCGCACTAGCCCAGCGTGGTGGACTATGGCCTAAGCCCTCTCAGATTGAGAGGAGGCCCGTGCCCAACAGTGGGACAGTTTCTTAACAGGGCTAATATTATATTATAATAATAGATTATAGGTACCTAATGGTATACCAAAGTATTGATTTCTAACGATAAAAAATATCCTATACAAGAGTTAGAATTTGGATCGCTTTTCTCGTCTTTTCATGCCCGCCTTTACTCAATGTTTGGTTCCATTTTATAACCACTTAATTTATTTCCAGTGTTTAGCAACCACATTGATGTGCTTCAACAGAAAGTATGGATTACGAACGTCAGGGGTACTGTTCTTCTTTTGGCTCCTGTTAGTCCTAACTGGGCTACCCCAGCTGAGGTCCGAAATGGTACATTATAATACCATGGAGAATGCGTATAACAGATATAGTTTTGCAAGTTATATCGTGTACTATTCGCTAATATCAATAATGTTTTTGCTGAATTGCTTCGCCGATTTACCACCAAGAAACTCTCCGTACTGCTACCCAAAGGTAAATAAAGTTCACTTTTAGCGATAGTATGAGGCATGTTTTATATGATGAGGACGTCAAGAGTAAGAGCAGTGATAGCCTAGTGGTTAGACCATTGGACTGCAAAGTCAGAGGTCTCGGGTTCAAACCCAGGTACGCACCTGTGTCTTTTCGAAAGTATGTGCGTATTAAAAATTAACTATTAATTCCTTTAACGGTGAAGGAAAACTTCGTGAGGAAACCTGCATGCCTAAGAGTTTCTCGAAGGCATGTGAAGTTCGCCAACCCGCACTGGGCCAGCGTGGTGGGCTATGGCCTAAACCCCCTCAGTCTGAAAGGACAACGGTGGGACAGTTTCTTAACTGGGCTAATATTATTTTATTACGTCAAGAGTCTCTGTAACGGAAAACTAAGAGTTGTGAGACAGTGCTCCCAAAGTTAGGTAGCAACGGAATTTTGACCGGTAATTGGAGCATATATCATTTTAAACATAGGCTCCTTATAATAAAATAAATACACACTCTCTCAACAAACTCCACTCCGTTAAAATGTTGGTACCAAAGCCTATTGTTGTGACGATACGTTCCTTGAGCAGTGTACGCCCGTGTTCATACTTCCTCAGGAAGCAGTTACGAGGGTATGCTATTGGCCGGGCAATAATACTATTATATATTATGAATAGAATTAGTAAAAGAACACATTAAGAGAACTATTTAACTTATACACGCATAGGCTCACGCTTGTATCCAAAGGAAACTGCAGCTCGCCACAAACGAGTCTGACACACCTCTTCGCTTGATCTAAATTCATAGGTACATTTGTCGCACTCTCACTACGTACGCTCTTGTACGTACGTGTACGCTCAAGGCGACCTCTTCCTGCGCTTTTACTTAAATTTGCTCAACATATCCCTTTTGTTAGTCATCACTCATCTTCACCACGCGCCCACACTAATTCAACACATCTCTCAATACTAGTGACCACATCATCCTTAACATCTATCGTCGGTTTCCTATCACACTATTTCGTATTCGGTGAGCAAGGGCGACTCCACATACAATATGAATAATAATAATACTCGGTAAGTCCCCTTAAATCCAACCTTACGTCCGTACCGAACACCAGGTCACGCGGGGGCGGATGCGTGTACAATTGAAACTTACATGGCTAACAAGGCTATGGTAACCCATTCAGAATGGAGCTACGTTCAAGAGTAATCAGTAAAGGACCGCTTTCCGGGGGCGATCGCTGGGGCACACCTGGAACCTAATAGTTATTTATTGATTTTCTCCACAATAGGTACAAATTGAAATCTATCTATCTATAACCTCACGCCAGATCCCTTGCGGGGTAGGCAGAGAGTACAGAGTTCCAACAGGTTCTTTCCTTACATACCTCTCTGGCTTCCTCGACTCTCATAGTTCGTCAAATTGAAATGTACACATAAAACAAGTTTACATACATTGTGGAGACTGGTACCCGAGCTAACGCGAGCCTTGTGTTTCGGGTCACCAGGTCTCCAGCCTCGGAACGGCTTGTGCTCAAATAAAGTTATTTAACAAAAGTGAAAAAAAAAAAAAAAAAAAAAAAACAAGAAACAAAATAATTATTATTAAGAATGCTCATATTCATGTGTATGTTTGTTGTGTGGTTAGTGTGTGAATGCGTGTATGTGTATTTTGATAGAGTGTAACGGTGTATGTGTGTGTTGGTATGTGCCGAAAAGAGAGGGAGAGAGAGAGCACTTTCATGATATTACTTGTTCTGTCTCATTATAGTTCATGCTGATTAGCCAGTTTGTAACAATTTTTTTACAACGATTGTAATTAAGGTCGTAGATGCCGGTGGATCTATTGCATTTATTGTAGAGGTAAGACCCCATAAAGCAGAAAAGTCTTCGGCTAAAACTTATTTTTAAAGAAGGACTACTGCATACAATATTAGATCGACGTTTTTGGTAACCAGAATGATCAAAGTAATTCAAAGAGTGTTTCTTTAATATTGTATGTAAGATAGATAATTGACGAACAGTGAGTACTTGCCACTCTTTATAAAGCATTGGTCGGAATGAAGCAACTTTCAATATAGCGCGTTGTGCAATTTCTAGTTTCATGATAGATGTTTTGGTTGTGCCACCCCAAGAGGTGATACAATATGACAGTATAGATTGACACAACGCGAAGTAGACCATTTTGATTACATTGAAGTCAGAAATATGTAGTAATTTTTTAAAAAGATAAAGTGATTTCCTGGCACGTGAAGCGAGATGGGTGATGTGGTATTGAAAATTTAGGTTTTGGTCGATGAATACTCCTAAGTACTTAAAAACGGGGATGGTATTTAATTTTGGACAAAGACATTTAGTATTAGGTTGCATCGTGCCGGAATGTGGCATGATAAAATGTTTCATTCCAATAATTTCCGAAGAATATCAGGACTGTGTCGTCCGCGAATGAAATAATTTTGCCATTTGTTAGCGACATTCATTAATAAAAGCTAAAAATAGGGTTGGACCTACTACACTTCCCTGTGGGATACCGCAAGACACTAATAAGTCATCACTAATATGTGTACCCACCTTAATACGTCGAACTCTTTTATTTAGGTACGATTTGAATAATTCCAGTTGGGTTCCCCTGACACCTAAACGGTTAAGTGTGCCAATAAGAAAGGGAATCGAGACCGTGTCAAACGCTTTTTTTAAGTCCAAAAATATAGCAAGCGTTTTCTTGCCAGCATCTATTTTAGTCACAACATAGTCAGTTAAGTTATGAACGGCATCAGATGTTGATCTACTTGTTCGGAAACCATATTTTTGGGGAGCCATAATTCATTTTTTTTAAGATAATTGATATATCTGGAATTCATGATTCGTTCTAATATTTTTGACAGAGTTGGTAAGATAGATATTGGTCGATAATTGTTTAAACAGCCTCGACTGCTAGTCTTATATATAGGTATAACAAGAGACTCCTTGAAGGCATCAGGAAATACGCCCATGGTGAGGCTGAGATTGCACACATGGGTTATTATTGGTTAGTTTATCCTTGAATAGTTTCAGCATTTTTGGGGGTATGCCATAATAGCCAACCGCACTACTGGATTTAAGGGACAGAAAAATACTTTCGATTTCTTTTTCATCGGTGTCTAGTAACTCGAGAGAAAGATAATAATAAATTTTTATTAAGAGTATGGGGTTGCGTATATTTTAAAATTTACTCTGATAACGTTTTGCCAGTATTGAAAAAGTATTCATTAATTAAATGAACAGATTGATGAGCCGAAGATGAAATTAATAGTAAATCTAGAGAAGTATCGTGTGGTTTGGCCAGGCTTGTGGATTTCTTAATTACTTGCCATAGTTTTTTTGCTATTAGAAGAGGCCCTCTTAATATCTGCTTTATCATATTCTCTATTGACCTTTTTCAAAATATTATTACAATAGTAGCGGTATCTACGGTATTTTGTCATTAGTAAATTATTATTAGGAGTAAGCTTTAGTCGATTATGCATCCTATCACGATTACGGATACACCTAAGCAGACCCGCAGTCATCCAGGTTTTGACCAATCTCATTCGACAAGGTAGTTTTACAGTGATTGTTTTGGAAATAACTACTGTATTTAGCAGCTGAATAAGAGTCTTGGCTGCTACATTTGGATCGTTAGAGTGAAGGACAGGTTTGAAGTCAGTATTGCCCAAGGAATGTTCTATTCCAGTGTAATCAATTTTGGGGAAAGTGCGTGTAGATGAAATTGGAGAATGTTTTGTATGAAGACACAGGCTGATCGCTTCATGATCCGTTAGGGAAGAATTTATGGTAAACTTTTAGCATAACATTTGGTTTTGAACATTATATGGTCAAGACATGATTCTTGTCTTGTAGGACATATGTGTGTAGGTAGGAGACCCTGTGACGCTAGTATGGTTAAATAATTAGTCGAACCATTTTCGTTGTTATTGAGGGAAATATCAATATTGATATCGCCTATTAAAATAATGTTTTGAAAATGTGAGAGGGAGCAGAGTAAGGTAATTAAATTATTGGTAAAATTGTGGATATTATGCCTAAAATAATGTGGTCGATACATTGCGATTATCGCAGTATTCGTTGCTATTTTTAGAACTAGACAATTTGTTTCTGGGAGTATGGGTTCTACAATCTTGTAAATGATATTTGATTTTATATAGCATATTAAACAATCATTTTGATTGTAATTATCACTGGAAGTGTGATAATTATAAGACACCATACCAGGCACAACATTGACTTACCGTAACCAACATTGCACTTTTAATGTATATAATAATACCACTAATCCATAATACCACAGATATACAATGTGAAAGTGGAAGGATGCAGGTACCGGGGAAGACCTAGACTATCTTACCACGACCAAATAAACCCAGTCTTATCTGATGGAAAAGTCAAGAGTCTCCGTAACCGGCGAGCGTGTATGAGACGAACTATGAGAGTCGAGGAAGCCAGAGAGGTATGTAAGGAAAGAACCTGTTGGAACTCTGTACTCTCTGCCTACCCCGCAAGGGATCTGGCGTGAGGTTATAGATAGATAGATAGATAGACTAATCCATTAAAATTGGCGTTGACACTACGAATATTCTGCGAAAGAACCTTTAGATGTTTGTTGGGGGTTAATAAATGTTGGCTTAGTTGTTCAGGATCACAGTTGATATGCTCACTGATTTTAATCTCATCAATTTCATCCAAGAAATCAATAATGGACGCGAATGTTAAGTAATAAAGAGAAATACGTACACAGACCAGCACAGCGCACTTTTAGGAACCATAAAAAGACTCATCCTAATAATAGAAGGCATCCAAGCCACCACCGATACCTGTATTAATTTAATGGTTATGCAAACATAATGATGAAGAATTATTTGCGTGAAGTGTATGTAGTGTGGAATTGTGTATTTGGTAGGATATAGTAATGTAAATTCATTGGTAAGAATAATATAAAATAGATTATTTTTAGGACGTAACAGAGCAATTTTATACAAAATAAAAATTATTACCCCAATTGTCGGTATTTGTAAAACCTTGGCACTGTACATTTTAGCACGACCCACACCTTTAATAATATTTTTCTGTAAGGTATGAGGTACACTGATACAAATATTTATAAATAACGAATAGATAAACTTGACACATGAAATAATAAGGACATTGAGTCATATTATTTGTTTTTTTAGAGCCTCTAAATCCATTTGACTTTTTATCTGTATGCGGTTTTTATTTCGTTCATCTTTTTTAATGAAAATTCTTCCATTTTTCACCCAACAAACTTATAGTTGATTATTTTTATCGTATCGCGGGCCAAAAAAAGCAACCTTTGATCCTTGGGAATACGTACTCTCGGATACGTAGATCAGGACTCGTTTACCAGCTAGGCCCAGAGATGAGGAGTTTAATTTGATGGTAGGATTATCCTTTATCTCTTCGCACTTTCTTGAATTGAATTTTTTAATATTCTGGAAGACAACTCAATGACAATCATAGATTTTCCATTTTTATTTCCTAGGCGGTAAATATCTTTTATGTTATTCGGTTGGAGGTCGACGTTAAGTGTCGCACAAGCGGCTTGAATAATATTGCATAGGTCTCGTTGTGTCTGCGGCCGATCATGGTGGGCAACTGGTACATTCCGAAACTCAATAACTGTGGACTTAAGACGTTTTTGTAGGTCATCAATTTTAGTTTCGAGTACGTTCATATATTTGCAGTTTCATTTCTTTTACGTTCAATTTCGACAATTTTTGCTTTGATCTCCTCGTATTGCTTGGATATAAATTCCACAGTCTTCTCAATTTCCGAACTAGTAACTTTGATATTAATAATTTCTTGTTTCAGATCAGACAAATCCGCACATAATTTCTTTAATGTTTTGTCCTGATCCGTTTTCCAGCATGACAGCATCGACATTATTTCGTCTTTGAATTCAAGTAATAGAACTTCTTCATTCCGGGGGCGTTTAGCTCGTTCAGATATATATAGTCGGACGGATTTTTCCATGGCACTTGTGCAGTCTCAGTATCTGATGGGCACTGTTGTTTTTTACCACATGACGGCTATCTTTGTACTTTAGGCATTATGTATAAGTTCGTTGTTATGTAGTCAGACTTTGACACTTTGTTTTTGAATTATGAACTTTAAACGTAAGCGTTTAAGAATGGTTTTACTTGTATGGAAACAAATATGAAAATAATAATTAGAGAGGCGTATTGTACACGACTGATCGCTAACGCGGCCCGAGGCGAAGAGGAGAGAGGATGAGAGGAGAATATACCGTTAAAAGCGTAGGTTTTATTAGCATGCACTCGATTTTTCATGCTTCTACCGCCATATCCAACAATCGTTGTCGGTACCATTCATAACCGGGAATAACATTCCTAACTCGACCATCTGGTCGAGTCTTAAGTAATTCTCTTCCTTCTCTTTTCTTGAATATTCATAACTACTTTTTGGTCTACATGAATAAAAGACTTATGATTCACTAAATAAGCTGCTGTGAGTCCTAATAAAGAATTATCAAAACATTTTAACAGAATCAATCACCAGAGGATAATTCAGGGTTTCCCAGTCGTCTCACCTTCAGCTGGTTCGATCCTCTTGCCTGGACGGGATACCGTAGAAGTTTAATCGAAGATGATTTATGGCCACTAAACCCACAACTTGCCTCAGCTGAAGCTGTTCAAAGATTCGAAAAATTCTGGGAGCGAGCCCACAAGAAACGAGAAACGTGAGTTAAGAAATCTTTTCTATAAAATAAGCAATTTCAAAGAATATGTAGTTAATGATAAATGATTAAACACCTCGCTACGTGCACCAACGAACTGAAAGTAAAAATTGCAGGTCAACGAATGACCTTGACTTAGATTTGTTTCTTATTTCTTTCAAAGTTCACGATCGATACAACAACGTGACGGTAATCATTTGTTAAATCTTAACTTAAACACTTTATAGTAGCGTAATTTCGCGATTGTTAGCATTCAAACATAATATTATATTAATATTAAGGTCGCGGTTATTCCCACAACCTGTAGATACTATATACTTACGTGTACTTACCCAAAGTAAGCGGAACAAAATATTATCTCAAGTATGATGAGGGACAAATTCCCCGTAGCGCTGAAATTGTATTTAACACACAATCCTGCAGATAAGGAAAATCTAAAGGAAATTTACGTGCAAATAAATATCTACTTTAATATTGTGTGCGCAGCTGTGCTATAACCGCTAACCATTCTGATAAAATATATCGCTCCTTTTTTAGATATATTATTGATTCATTTGAATACTTAGACAGATAGCCGCCAGTTATTTCTGTTTAGCCAATGTTCACAGACAATGAATCATCAATTTTATTAATAATAGAGGAGGCTAATAGAACTAAATTTTCTTTCGGTCTTATCGATATCAGAATCTACCGAGTATCAGAGACGGAAATAGTATCCGATTTATTGGGAAAGAAAAAAGATAATAAATTGGTATAATTCGATACATGTTTTGTTTCATCCGAAGCCGCGGAGAATGGCGGTTCAGGCTCCAACATTCTTTTCTTTAAAAAAGATATTTAACAGTGTGTAGTTAAACGTCTATTAGCAAAGAACCTTTTGGAACTGATGATATAAATAGATAGTAGATATTCACAAACATAAAATTCACACTTTATGCTTGTGAATATCGCGGAAGCAAACATTTTATGGATCAGACGAATATTTATACCATGCGGTATGCAAACCTTCACGAAACTCAAAGCTAAAATTGCAGCATTGTATTAAATGTCTATTTAGTTCCAGAAATGAAAGTGACATGTATAATGAAGTGGGTCCTAGGAAAGAGCGTAACCTGAAAAAGACGGTATCTATATTGCCTGTGGTCTGTGTTGCTTTCGGAGCGCAATTTATGTTTGCTGTAATTTTAAAGCTTATTACTGACGTCTTTACATTTGCTTCACCAAAATTACTAGAGTGAGTATAATTAAGTTATTAATATATTTTTCCGTACTTATATATTCTGCTTTTTTCTCTTGTTCTTTATTGACGAAAGGATAAGAATAAACTTAGATCCTGTAGTTGGAAGAAGATGCCTTCTAAATAATATTTTTCTAGGACCTGGAGCTTTGCCTGTGCGTCGATATAGAATACCACCTATCAGTCTAGATTTTTCATTTCAGTTTCATTTCTAAATAGATAAAAAAATGGTAAATTGTGTATGATTTGAATAATTGGTAGAGTGATTTTTTTGCATGAAATGAAATTAAAAATTAAAATAAATAACCCTGTCTTGCTACTATTTTCTTGCAGGCGTCTCATAGGATTTATTGAAGGTGACGAACCCGTTTGGAAAGGTTATCTTTATGCGACGGGTTTGTTATTAACCGCCGTAATACAAACAATGCTATTGGGGCAATACTTCATAAAAACAACCATAGTAAGGGTGAAGATAAAGAATGCACTTTGCAATGTTGTCTACAAGAAAGCGTTACGGATATCCAACGCGGCGAGGAAGGAATCCACTATTGGAGAAATTATCAACTTGATGTCTTCTGATGTGGACAGGTAAGGAAAAAATCCTTCTAAGCGTAGCACACGTCTTGGCATAAGGAATTCCCTCCCGATGCCCCTACATCCCTTCTTTCGGATACAGATACCGTACACAGGATCAAACACTGACCTCGCCGGCGAGGTCGAAGAATCCCTTGGCCGCCGGCCGGTGCAAAGCACGACAGCGAGACACCTAGTATACGCCCTCCCCCATAGCGACTGCCCATGCTGAGGCCATTACTTCTTGAGGCGCCCTTGAGCTAGTTGCCCCCTTGCCCTTCTGGCTCGAGCGTAGTGGTTGCACGTTCGCCCTCTTGTCCGGTGAAGCTGTAAAGGCCCCGCGGCCAACAGCGTAAATCATTCACACACATACACATAAGGAATTTCTCAAAACCTACTAACAAAATACGTCTCGCGGATTTGTGTTCTAATGACGTTACCGAACAAATTAATTCACTAAGCCATTGTACGCGCGCGCTGTGTATACAGCGCGCGCGGTCGATTTCTTTCCTTATTCTTATATCCTTTCTTTATTGTCGTGAGTGCATTATCTTTTCATTGATAAACGTAATTGCGCCAATAATAGGTGAAACCGCTACCGTACCCTATAATAGGCCGGCGATATAGCCAAAGTAACTATCTACAG
The DNA here is from genome assembly GCA_905147815.2 of Phalera bucephala. Classification (NCBI taxonomy): domain Eukaryota; kingdom Metazoa; phylum Arthropoda; class Insecta; order Lepidoptera; family Notodontidae; genus Phalera; species Phalera bucephala. The sequence goes on along the minus strand of LR990613.1, from coordinate 24,168,490 downwards.
TATTTAACACTATAGAAAACTAAATCTTGTCAAAACTCTGCTATCCATTGCGGGAAAGAGAATAGATACAATTTGACTGGGAGCGTGGTGTCTCCTGTAGTCCGGCTACTCGGAGATCGGGGCCGGAAGATTGTTAAGGTGAGTGGCCCATATTGACTGGACATCCACATTAAGCCCGGTATTGATATGGACCTCCCGGAGGAGTCTGGGAGATACTGGTTAACTTAGGAGGGGCGAATCACGAATCGGGCCAGGGGAGACACGATACAAATTTCTTACAACTTAAAAGCCTGCAGGTATTCCTGTCGATGATCATCTTCCAGAATCGCGTCCTTAAATAACGGACACTTATCACAATCTCGGGAAATCCCAATTAAGATTGGCGACCTTGTGTCACAGCTAAAATTCGTTGCGGACTGCTATTGACCTGTCTTTCTCAATAGACGATAGACACAAATAAACTAAAAACCCAGTGCATCTTGATGCCAAATGCATGCAAAAAAAGGAAACCCATGGTTTTGAAATCACATGAGTGAACCTGTTTTTGCTAAAATACAAAGTATATAAATAGTAAAAATACCTCGGTTTGAAAATAAAAGTAGCTAGGACAATAACTGTTGCCAAGGTCAAGGCCAACAACGGGATTGTTCACGTTCCGCCATGTGATTGAAGAATTCATCCATGATTACCTCATCCCGTGATAGGTACTCTTTTTACCTCATCGTTTGCAGTGATTTAACCCTTCTTATGTGATTCAAAGGTCCGTGATTTGTTACGGTCCATTAGATTCGTGCACGCGAATTATTCGCAAAGCTGAAATTTGCGAATTTCTAGTCTATTGCAGTTTTATGTCTACAACAAAAAAAAAGAATCTCGTCTTATGGTTACAATATGTTGAATTGGGAAACATATTTAAGGAAAATATTGGCTACTAGCTGTACCCGCAACTTCGTTCGCGTGTGAAATACACGCCTGTAAAAGGCGTGTATTTCACACCGTTAAGTTTTTTTTGAGAGAACAGGTAGCCTATGTTTTTCCCCTGGATAGTATCTATGTCCTTGCTGAATTTGATCATGACCTATTCAGCGGCGTCAAAAGGTAACAGACAAACAGATAGATAGACGGGCAGAATTACTTTCGAATTTATAATATAGTATAAAAGTACAGATGTATTTCTCTGAATCCAGTTCACTGGACTTCTCGTAGTGTTCAATACGAAACAGTCCCGCTACCGATATTTATTCGTTCATGATCCTTTAATTAATATGAACTCTGTCCAATTAATAAGCTTGATGCTTTCTGCTTTACTAACGGATATTATACTATATCAATTTCAGAATTATCGTTAGGAATTACCTATCTCTACTTTAAAAATAACGCCAACGAAAGCTTTCATGTGAGGCCACGAAAAGCGTTCAAAATGTTAATTGATAAGTAACACACTGTGGGTTACACCCTTTGAGGAGTAAACAACATTTTATATTTAGTCAAAATTAGTTGTTAAGTTTATCTATATAATCTATCTCTTTCTTACGTGATGCGACGCGCCTTCCTGTTTGATTATCACCGTAATAGTGCGTCGAGTACGTCGACGAACTTATTCATCGCTTATCTTTAACCTCATAATAAATAAAAAATAAATGCGCCTATACTGTTCCACTGCTGGCCTTCTCTCACAAATCGTTGCTTAACCTTGGTAATTGCCAAACACACCCTTGTCGCACAGCGCTACATAATTTGTGCAGTTAACCTTACTTTCATATAGAATTAGGATGATTTGTACCATCCCATCCATTGTAGTGGAGTCGTTTGCTAGAAATGAGACACATCTGTCTTTTCGAAAACATGTGCGTATTAAAAATTAAATATTACTTGCTTTAACGGTGACGGAAAACATCGTGAGGAAACCTGCATCTAAGAGTTTCTCGAAAGTATGTAAAGTTCGCCAACTTTGTTAGTTATATTATTCTGCCTATTTCATAATCTTATATTTCGATTTTAATGTGTTACTGTTTGTTATTCCAAGAAATAAATAAATAATTAAACCCACACTGGGCCAGCGTGGTGAACTATGGCCTAAACCCTCTCAGTTTGAGAGGAGGCCCGTGCCCAATAGTGGGACAGTTTCTTAACAGGGCTAATATTATTATATTTTATTTTCATAACAGTATACGCACAACACACATCGTTTTTCTCTCTATCAGGTTCAGCGATTTAAAATTCATAAATCTCGTATGGTCAGCACCACTTCAGATAGCCCTTTCTTTATATTTCTTATGGGGGGTGCTGGGCCCGTCAGTGCTGGCTGGACTAGCCGTCATCATTGTGTTGATGCCATTCAACGGTCTAGTCGCCGGGTTTCAAGAGAAACTGCAAACTAAAACCATGGAGTACAAAGATGAAAGAATCAAATTGATGAACGAATTACTTAACGGAATAAAGGTAGGTTTAGTTAAGTTGAATTGAATTTTTTGTGCGTTTGACTTAGCAACACTTCGTTTCAAGAGTTTCTAGGAAAGTCGCATATAATTTAAAAATTTATTTTAGAATATTGACCGTAGAAACAAAACGCTTTCCAATTGCCTAGGCCCTTAGATTTGATTTTTAATAAAGTTTTTCTGTTTGAATAAATCATTTTCAGGTCCTTAAGATGTACGCGTGGGAGCCGAGTTTCCAAGCTCATATTGTGAAAATAAGAAACAAGGAATTGAACCTTTTAAAAAAACTTGCTTATTTAAACTCTGCTACCTCATTCATATGGTTATGCACACCATTCTTAGTAAGTACTTATGTCAGTGATCTGTATCTAAATTAACACTCGAAACTTACACATACCCTTTCACTGTTCTGTATTAAACTAGAGATATACTCGGACGACAAAAAGTTCCAAAGTCAAATTTATCACGAACTGGTCCTCTGTACTCTCTACTTCAAAAGAGAAAGAGACGGAGAAAGGGAAGGGAGGGAGGGAGAGTAGGGCGAGAGACCCCTACTTAAAGGTGATGCATACTGTGTTCTTGTTTCGAGTTGCTTGGTCAATGCGCTACGAATATGTGTGCAGCGGTATGCTACGTCTACGAAAATACACAGATTTAGGCAATCGTATGAAGTATAAATTAAAACATTTAAAGTATGTAGTTCATAAGCAATAAGGTTCATTGTACAAAATCAAAAGTTTTTAATTCACGTGGACCAAAAAGTACTTATGAATATTAAAGATAAAAGGTTACTGATTACTGAAGACTCTAACACCAGTTCGGAATGTAATTCCTGTGGAGAAGAAGGACAAGAAGCTCCACCGTTTTCTTTTTTGAAAAATGATTAGGTTTATTTTTGTGAACATTGCGTTTATGAGGGAACAATGGGAAACAAGTTAGATAGGCTTCAGTATTCATTAAATGTACATGTATTTACATTTATGGTATCAATAGCGTATCTACACAGTCTCCTCATTTCCAAACCTATCACTGTTCTACTTTATGATTAAGGCTTAGCTAAATTTGCCAAACATTTTATCATGCCGACGAGACAATCCAATGCTTAAAAAACTCAAAGCTCATGTCATTTCTAGGTATCGCTGATGTCATTCACGTGTTTTGTGCTAGTGAACGACACTGAAGTATTGGACTCTAAAAGAGCTTTTGTGGCATTGTCCCTTTTCAACATATTGCGATTTCCAATGTCGATGCTGCCCAATGTCATCTCGCATTTAATACAGGTATGTTACTTTTTAGGGTTCTCTCAGAACATAACAACAACGAAACCTTTGTAGAATCACTCTTGTATGTAAGTATACCTGTTTGTTTCTGCCTGTCTATTTACCCAAATTTGTCTGGAAAACCGTCAATAATTATTTATATTTGTGACGCATTGAAAAAAAATGTAAGGAAAAAAAAACAAGATCATTTTTTTTGTACAGAACCCCCTCTTAAATGGCACTTCACCAGTATTTTCACGCATTTTTGCATGTTTAAAGGTACACCCCAGATTAGTAAATTACCGAATTGTTGAAAATGTATATCTCCATTTAACGTGTAACATGTAAACAGCTAACAAACTTAACTACTAAAGTGTGTAGTTGCGGACGTCCCACACACACAGAGGCGGAACAATGCTCTGCACATACAATATTTAATACTGTGTTCAGAGTGCTGATGGGACTTTGACGGTTCTACAGCGCATCGAGAATGTTCGCCGAGGCGAGGGTTAATTGTTTTTTGGCACTATGAGGAAACGGTGCGCATCCTTGGTGCGGAGGGTTCGGGGCAGTTCCAACAGCATCCTAAGAGCCATCCACGGCTGATAAACTCGACTGTCTGTACATAAATCGTTGCTGTATGGTGCATGTACAGACTGCTTGGTTTATTGTAACTGATTGTGTTCTATTATTGTTCATGTTTCTTTAATAACCCTTAAAATGTGAACCAAGTTGTTCGAAATAAAGTATTTATTACGTTATATTATTAACGATACAATGTTAAGGGGCTGCCAGAGATATGAATCACCGGACCACTGATGGACCGGGAGAGTGACAGTGATGCAATTACTTTACAAATGAATAAAAAGGGACGGATATATTCAGCTTGCGCTCGGAAATAAATTGACGTACGTGCAAAAACAATTTTAATCATTTTTTAAAAAAACTTCTATGAATTAAGAAACTGCTTTACAAAAATATTGCTACCATTATTCTCTATGCTTTTAAGTAAATTCTATTTTTATTTTATTTTATTGAGGAACCGCAAACAGTTATACACTAGGTTTTACCATATTACATCATACTATATTACAAAATAATAAATTAAATAAGTGTGTAACCCACTACGCTATCCACAGATTACTAATTAATACAGTAGCTTGTTGCTTAAAATTAAGCGATTAGTAAAAGGTCATGTATTTATGTTACAATCATATTACTATTATGCTAATATTGTATAAACGCGGTCTATATGTTACCACATGAGAGATTTAAGATAGAATCTAAAACTTGTTTTTTAAATGCTAAGGGACTCAAACCAAATATGTCGATATCTTCACAATAAGTGTTATAATGTTGTACCAGCTGCCTGAGGGGAGATCGCAAGCCAGTGTTAGTGTGACAAGTCACCGCAGCGAATAAACTATACTTGCGAGCTCCGCACCGGTTTACAGTTCTAGGGACCACATATATCAGTTCCTTGATTAGCGCCATACAGTCTTATCATGTTGTGACATAAGCTATATAAGAATGTTGCTCCAAGTAACATACGTCTACTTTTTAAAGGAATAAGGTTGTACCTTTTAAGTAAATCATCATAAGATGGATACCTATAAAAAATACCTATAATGTATAACACGCAGAAGCTTACGCTGGACACCTTCAATTGACGCTATATATTTTAAGAATATAGGATTCCAGATTGCAGTAGCGTATTCTAATTGAGGTCTAACTATGAATGTGTGGAGATGTCTTAACGTGGATATACGACGAAAGCTCTTCGAGTTCCTCATAACAAAACCATACATACTGTACGCCTTGTTTACTATTGAGGTGATGTGGGTATCAAAATGCAAACGATCCAAATCCTGCTGAAACAATTCACAGTCACGCAAATTTTTTAATGCTTTGTAAAATATTAAATCATCTGCGTATAAGAGGAAACTTGTATTTTTAAAGCATTTTTTATGCCATTGACGAACAGGATAAAAAGAAATGGTCCTAATATAGATCCCTGAGGAACTCCTGACGTAACAATCACTGGGTAAGACTGATACCCGTTAAAAACCACTTTTTGCGATCGATTAGTAACGTAGGAAACAAACCATCGAAATAATAGTTCTTAAGAGTTTCGAGTTGGAATTAGAAAATGTAAAGCAATAGAGATGTCTTTAGATTTTTTCTATTGAGAAAATTTCGTTTAATCGTATATTCCTGATACGAGATACTAAAATATAAAGTCGAAAACCATATTTCTGAATATTAAGTCTCTAATCCATATACTTTTTAAAGTGCATGGAGTACAAAAATACGTTTATATCGCGGTAGCCCCTTAATAGTGTGTTCAAACGATGGTCGACTTCGACTTAACATGTTGTACGCCAATTGTTGCTTATTAAATGAGACTAACTAAATAAGACCTCACTTATAGAATGATTTATTGTTTTTTTTATTCGTTAGATATCAGTCAGCATTAAAAGATTGAATAAATTCATGAATTGTGAAGAATTGGACACGAGTGCCGTAGAGCACGACCCCAATGAGAGTAAGTATTTATAAAATAGTTATATTTATAAACATCGTCGTTCGTTGCATTTAGGTGAAAGTAATAGGATTATATTAGAAGTTCTAGTTTGGGCACTAGCTCTTCACGGCAGCACAGTAGCTCATAGTCTTGTTACCCAACTTCGAAAAGCTGAAAAGACTTATCTTGTATGTATATGTATAAATGTATTTTCGTATGTCTCACCATAGCACCTAAACTACTCATCCAATTATGATAACAATGAACAAAATCAATATGTTGAATGTACATCCAAATAAAAGAGAGAGAAAAACTGAGTTCATAAATATAGATACAGTACAATATAAATATACCAAGCGGTAGATAACTAATTTGACTATATTTTGACGTTTATTCCGTAGCCGGATAATAAAGCTTTTTCAACTTTTTCTTGTAGTCTTCTTACATTTTGTTCATTATGAAATATGTTAATTTCATAATGATAAAAACATTGTGCTTCCACTTTCAGGTCATCAAATCGTGATAGAAAACGGACACTTTACTTGGGGTGACCACGAAGCAGCGCCAGTTCTAAAGAATATTAACGTAAGAATCCCGCAAGGATCATTAGTAGCCGTGGTGGGTACAGTGGGTAACGGTAAAAGTTCCCTTCTATCCGCCATACTTGGCGAAATGGAGAAAATCACTGGACGTGTTAATGTGAAAGGTAGAAAAACATTTTCAATTCCTGATACAAGCTTTAATAGTCTTAATAGCCCTTTAGAGTCTTATTTCACCAGTCATGAGTGCGCTGACGTTTAGAATTTGACGTTTCTAAAATGTGGTGAGTGTAAAATAGAATCGATTGAATATCGTATCGAGAAAATTTATAACGAAGAATGTATCGATATTAAAAAAAATAATTTAGGAACGTAAAGAGAACAAAATAAAATAATCTCATTATTTGTGTACGAATAAAGCCATCGGTCAGCAAAATCGCGTCTGACAAATCACTTGATTCGTCGGTTACGTGTATTATTATTAAAAAAAAACTATAAAAATCTGTGTTTTAATATGTCATGATAGCGCATCCACGTTTATTTATTAATTTATCAATTCAAAAACAAACTAAACGTGGATGCGACATGGTCAACCATAAGAATAATATTTTTTTTAGTCAGGTATAAAAATAATATATACGTAAAAAAATCGGTATGCGATTTTAAAAACATATCGATAATAACGATTTCATTGTGTCAGTCCCTTAAACGGAAATTACATTTTACATAAATGTGTAATAGAGTTTTTTTAAGTTTTTTAAATAATTACGTAAATCTAAGGACAGTATATGATTAAAATGAAAAGTAAAGTAGATTTTTGATGTATTTTATGTTCTGTTTGTTATTTGGATTCTATATTTTCAATATTCTTAAATACAATATGCGTGAAATGGAATATAATGAAACGTCACCGTACCCATGTCTCGTGAAAAATACTATAGTGATTGATTGAAAACTTGCTTTGTAAATACGAGACTCCAGATTCAAAGACACTACTACACACTATATATACTGGATCATAAGCTGAATATATACAGCAGAAAGCTGGTCGTTATGACAATCTTTAGATCCTTGCAGTGGATGCTTTTTGGGTGATGTTCATAAGCGAAGATTGTTACTTGCTAAATCAGAATCTTTTACCCTTAGACTTAGAATTTATCCTAAAAATGTTACCTAAGGATCATTATTCTTTAGCAACTATAGATTGCAACTCGGCCAAAACTGTAATACTGACTTGTTTTTTAAGTAAATACATAATTTACTGTTACCTTCCAGGCGATGTAGCGTACGTACCGCAGCAGGCGTGGATTCAGAACGCTATAATACAAGACAACATTCTCTTCGGCAAACCATTTGACAGAATCAAGTATAACAAAATTGTAGAGTGTTGCGCTCTTGCCACAGATCTGGAAATACTTGCCGGTGGTGATCAGACTGAAATTGGAGAAAAGGGTACATAAATAAAGCATAGTTTTCAATTTACAAGATTTACTTTAATATACATCATTGGTTGAGTGGCAAATCCTATGTCAGAAAAGTGTTCTTGAATTTTCTGTAGGAAATTTTCAATAGCAGTCCGGATTAAATGAACATATAGAACAATAACTTATAAAATTATGTTAATTACTATTCTCTTATAGGTATAAATCTCTCTGGTGGTCAAAAACAGCGCGTAGCTTTAGCGCGAGCTGTATACTATGACGCTGAAAATTATTTATTGGACGATCCTCTAAGCGCGGTAGATTCCCACGTCGGCAAACACATCTTCGATAAGGTAAGTATCTTACCCGGTTTCAAAGTTCCTTACTTTGAATAAGCATCTAATTGTATTATAGACATACACAGTGAGTACTACCTACCTGGAAAAAACTCAACTATTTTTTGTTGTAAAAGTAAGAGGGCATACACTCTAGCTCACTGTGCTTGTCGCAGAGTGCCAGGTGCTTGTCGCAGAGTGACACATTTAAGTGTTAAGTCTTAATGTGCTCTGAGAATTTGTTTAAAGAACCCAATGAATATGAAAACATAAACACCCTCCCTAACTCCGCGCTTATGGTCAGATTCTTCCTACTTGTGCTTTCACATCTCGCAGTAGTCATGGTCAACACCTTCGATGACGCTTCTTGGCCACCATCTTGAGTTTGGATGTGCCACATGACAAACCCATGTCACCTCAAAATGACGACGACTAGGCTTAGGACGCAGAACCACTAGTTTACAATTAGCCAGCCCACCCCATCAGTAGATAGAGGCTGTTATTCGAGTAGACGCGGGCGCGATCTTCGCACAAAAAAAAATCTTTGGACTCACAAAAATTTTTTTTTCGGTCCCAGTTTGTGTATGCGAGTTTCATACTTTTAAATACACTAATAACACAGCAATGAGGCGCTGATAGGCAATACAATATTAAACATATCCAATCTGACATTCGATTTAGAATATTAACTCTATAGAAATAAAATACAATTTTCATTAGCATTAATGATTGAAACATTATTGCAAATCTGTGTCCAATTATGCCTAGTGAGGGGGTAAGTATTGCCTTAAAAACTTTGCACGTGATATCTCAAATTCTATGAAGTTGCCAAGATTTATGCCATATTTGCCCAACAGGTGATAGGTCCGAACGGTCTGCTGAAGAGCAAGACGCGCGTGTGGGTGACGAACAACGTGTCGTACCTGGCGCAGACGGACCTGGTGCTCGTGCTGCGCGACGGCCGGCTCTCGGAGGCCGGCTCCTACCAGCACCTGCTCGAGAACAAGGGCGACTTCGCCGAATTCCTACTGCACCATCTCACAATTGCCGAACGGACTGCGTCGATTGAAGGTATTTTATACTTACAAGCTTTTAACTTACAATGTTTTTTAGTTTGTTTAGGTTGAATCTGCAGCTAGGTGGAGCGACAGTATACGTCCTCCTCCTCAACGGCGAACAGCATAGATTTGATTGCAACTTGTTTTTAAAAATATTTTTTATTAATAAGTTAGCAGTGATAGCCTAGTGGTTAGACCGTTGGACTGCAAAGTCAGAGGTCTCGGGTTCAAATCCAGGCACGCACCTTTGTCTTTTCGAAAGCATGCGCGTATTAAAAATTAATTATCACTTGCTTTAACGGTGAAGGAAAACATCGTGAGAAAACCTGCACGCCTGAGAGTTTCTCGAAGTTGTGTAAAGTTCGCCAACCCGCACTAACCAGCGTGATGGACTATGGCCTAAACCCTCTCAGTTTTAGAGGAGGCCCGTGCCCAACGGTGGGACAGTGTCTTAACAGGAATAATATTATTATTTACTATTAAGTTATTACGTCGATCCTCACGAAATCCCTGCACAGTAAGATTAAGAATGAAATATGTAATAATATCCTAATATCATAAAAACTTAAACAATTAATTTAAAACATACTGCTCCCCATAATCGTACTTGTAGATATGCGATTTGTTGCCCAGGAACATCTCTGCTCCTCTATTTTTAGGGTTTTGTACCTAAAACGAAACCCTTATAGGATCACTCCGTTGTCCGTTTGTCCGACGGAACGGCTAGAGGAATTAAGTTGAAATTTATACAAAATGCGAAGGTCTACGGTTCCCTACTAGTGTAAAAAAATAAAGGTTCTTAGTAAACCCAAACAAAAGATATGGCCATTTTAAGTCACTCATTAGAAATTATACAGCACTTCCTGTTGGCCTGGAATCGTGGAATTTGGTAAGAAGCAAGGTTTTAAAGTACAAGTAAAGCAAGAAGTCCGATATTTGTCAATTTATAACTATAACATAAAAAAAATATTATTTTCTCTCAATTCTGATGAAAAATTAAAATAACGCTGTCTATTGACTACTTCACACACTACAACAATACTTCTTTGTCTATGTTCTATCAGTGACATTTTGTGGAACTATTTTGATTTGTGGAGAATAAATATTTATTCACACACACACACACAGAGATGGCGCCACAGATCTCTCAGATCTGTGGCGCCATCTGTGTACGGTATAGGACATAAATTAGGTCAGATTGTCGATTTATTCTTTTATTTTTATATAGTTTTAATGAAAATTAAATGTTATTAATTTAATTACGGCAAAATTTTACAAAGAAAGAGCACTTTTTTAAAAGGTATTTTTATGGACTGCCTTGTTGAACAAGTAGGTACCGTATAATGCGTTAAGAGATCGCGGAGGACCTCGTACAAATTGAAGGGCGAGCAAAATGTAGTTTTTCTATAGAAAATTTCCCAGTATTAGTCCGGAGTCCGAAGTTGTGCCCGGTATAATAGCAATAGCCTCGCCCCTATTACATTGGCACCGTACATTCTCAGCAATAAGTTGGTGTGCGCACATAGTACACCTCTTAGCCACTCCCGCTTGGGGAATTTAGGCGTCGCGGTGTGTGTGAATTTTTTATACGGAAATAATTGATTATCAACGTTGTTAATTTAAATTGTAAAATATATAAAAATAAACATCTTAACATAAACATCTCACGCCTATATTTCCCAAGGACAGACGTTAGGTCTCATGCAATAGGGGGCAAGCGTAATGCCATTATATCGGGCACAATGCCAGTTGACACTAGAAATATTTCTATCGAAAAATTACATTTGTTCAGACCTGGGATTCGAACTCAGGACCTCGTGATCGCTACTCGCATTATTAGCCAATACACTAACGAGGTATAGGTTACTTTTTAGAAGCTTTTGTGTTCGTATGTCTATCTGTCTTTCTGGTTCAAATCTTGTAATCTATTTTCAAGCACTTCGGTTATTTTATTTATTAGTTTTATTTTATTAAGATATCCAGTAGCGTTTGACAATAGAACGCATGTATCTGACTAAGCTGAAATTTAGCATACGTATGTAAGTTCGGTGACAATGCAATAATATAGTGCATACCATGGACCCAGCTCCAGAGCAGTCTTTTGATGTCAACTATACAACATAACCACCTCGTGTTTAGGCTTGTTAGATTGGTATTGACAAGTACTATACAACCAGATAATGTTTAGGGTCTGATGATTAAGTGACAAGGACCAAGGGAACTACCCAAATACTAAACATACCCCCGCCGGGTTTGAGCTCGTTGGATTTGTCTTCACGAGTTCTGTAGACTCAGTGTGAGGGTCTGATAATGGAGCTGGAGGGTAGCCAATAGAACTTCTCAATTACTGAACATAATCCTGCAGTGTTTGGGCTCGTTGGATTTGTCTTGAAGAGTTTTATAAATCCGGACGCTGTCCAGGGTCTGATGATGGAGCCGGGAGGTGGTCAACGGAACTACCCAACTACTTAACATAGCCCCGCCGTGTTTGGGCTCGTTGGATTTGCCTTGACGAGTTCTATAGACTCTGATGATATTTAGGATCTGATGATGGAACCGGAGGGTGGTCAAAGGAAATACCCAACCATTCATCATAACCCTGCCGTGTTTGGGCTTATTGGATTTGTCTTGACGAGTTCTGTAGACCCGACGAAACTACAATTTGGCGCTGAAACTGGCCGAAACTGAACCCGGTACGAAACCCTCAGCGCGAGTCCTACTTGCACTTGTCTAGTTATTTTTATTATTTTGGACTGGTCTGCGATTGACTCTTATCTCACGTGATGGAAAGTGACGATTGGACCAAAGTTGCGGCTCGTAGATTCAATAATAGCTCATTCACTCTGAAATAAGATAAAGAGAAGGAAGTTAGTCTAAATTCTGAATCTATTGCTGCAGGGCACCATTACTTCATCGCCCTTTATATACTTGTCCAAAAACCTAACCAAACATAGAGCTATGTCCGTCGGTTTACTAATGTTAAGCCCCATGTGGTATTCTACATATCCAAAAAAAGTATTACGCGCGTATTTGTTTTTACAGATTTGGAAAAAATTAAACACGACTTAGAAGCCAATCTTGGTCCTGAATTTGAACGCAAATTGCAACTGGCACGGTCGCTGTCCACTACCCAGTCGGAGGGGGATAATCCGGAAGCAGGTACAGGTCACCTATAATTATTTGCCACTTTCATGTACATCGGCCCCGAGTCAGGACTGATTTAGAATATAATTTCCCACCTAGCTGCAGTAACAGTAAGACTATTGCAGTATTTAGTAGGAAGCTGGATAACTCTTTGAAATTGTTGTATCTATGGCATCTACAACCCTGGTCAGTCATGTTGCCACTACCCCGAGAAGGTTTGACGTCTCGTATCTAAAAAACATCACATCTATCTTCATGTACGATCATAAAAACAATACCAAATCACTAATGCTGGCAATGATAAGTCATATTTCGTAAAATACAGATTATGGGAAATATTAAGATTTATTCACATTACATCGGAAACTATGGACAATATTAATAGACGCTATTGGTAGTATTATTGTTGTTACACTGCAAATCAATTCTAAACTGGAACCGTCTCACAATGAATAAATGTGATTCGCAGGTGAACATTTGACTAGTAAACAAACGTTGGAAGAGGGTGGAGAAAATGAAAAAGAAAAAAAAGGTCATTTTGATAAGCTCATAGAAGACGAGACAACGCAAACAGGACGGGTACGTGTTTCTAGACCGATTACTTTTAAAACTATTTTTATGCCTGACAAAAATGCCAAACTAAAAATAAAGTGGGTGAGCCAAGTTGCAAGCGTTTTGTATCTGTTCTTGCTTTCCTCTATCAATAGGCCTTTATTTTACCACGTGACTTTTCCTGGTAAAATATCCCGTTCCCGTACATTTTTCTGTTCTCCATTAGCGTTAACGACTTGTTGATCGGCGATGTTGCAGGCAGGCAAGCCTAGGTCATCATATTCTAGTAAACAAATACCAAACAATTTATTTCTAATTCCTTAAAATGCGACTAGCCCTAGGACACTTGGGCTTCATTCTTACCCACTGTTATAGACACCATTGATGCCAAGTCTTTGGCGGGATCTTTTCTTTTATTTCAGGTGAAATGGGACGTCTACATGCATTATCTATCAAATGTTGGTTTAAAGGCGTCAGTAGCTACCGTTATAGTGTACATTTTGCTACACTCGTTTCAAATCGGAGCTAACTTCTGGTTAGCCAAGTGGTCTAACGATGACACTGTGGTAAGACATTCTTCATACTACACTAGTTTTAGGGCCAATCCACAATACCATCATGATCATCATCAAAATAATATCGAGAAGGCAACACTTCTGACACGAGTAACGTTTACCTATCGATAAAGCATGTTGTTACTTTTTAACCGACTTCAAAAAGGAGGTTGTATGTTCGTCTGTATGTATGCTTTTTTATGTATGTTCACTGATATTTACGTCAATTGTGGACCGATTTTGATGATTCTTTTTGAATTAGATCCAGTAACAGGTGGGCTGAAAAGTTCGTAGGCTGACACATAGATGGCGCTATTAGTATTAAATCCCTGATTTGTAGTTAGTCGTACTATTAGTTTGTGAGTTATAGCATTTTGAGTGAAGCAACTTTTGTTAGTTTGAAAAAATGGATAAAAAGGAATATCGTGTGTTAATAAAGCATTGCTTTTTGGCGAAAAAACGTACTATTGAAGCCAAGGCTTGGCTTGATAAACATTATTCGGACTTTGCACCAGGAAAATCAACCGTTGAGAAGTTGTTTGCTATGTTTAAACGAGGCGAAAAGCACCGAGGACCATGCACGCAGTGGACGCCCCAAAGAGGCTGTTACCGACGAAAACATCAAAAAAGTCCACAAAATAATTTCGGATAACCGTAAAGTGAAGTTTTGAGATAGCTGAGACCCTAAAGATATCAATTGAGATAGCTGAGACCCTAAAGATATCAAGAATGTGTTGGACATATCGTGAATGAATATTTGGGTATGCGAAAGCTCTGTTCAAAGTGGGTGCCGCGCGAGCTCCCAATCGACCAAAAACAACAACGAATTGATGATTCTGAGCAGTGTTTGGAGCTGTTCAATCGTAATAAACCCGAATTTTTGCGTCGATATGTGATAATAGATGAAACATGGCTCCATCATTTCACACCGGAGTCCAATCGACAGTCACTCGTAATGAACCGACTCAAAAGCGTGGAAAGACGCGAAAGTCGGCTGGCAAGATTATGGCATCAGTATTTTGGGATGCGCATGGTATAATATTCATCGACTATCTGAAAAAGGGAAAAACCATAAACAGCGACTATTACGTAGTGTTATTGGAGCGTTTGAAGGACGAAATCGCCGAAAAACGGCCCCATTTGAAAAAGAGGAAAGTGCTGTTTCATCAAGACAGTGTACTGTGTCACAAATCAATGAAAACGATGGCAAAATGGCATGAATTGGGCTTCGAATTGCTTCCGCATCCACTGTATTCTCCGGATCTGGCCCCCCCCCCTGAAACTTTTTCCTGTTCTCAGACCTCAAAAGAATGCTCGCTGGACAGAAATTTTGCGCTTGAAAAACTAAAGCCTATTTTGAGGCTAAAGACAAATCGTACTATAAAAGTGGTATCGAAAAATTGTATGACCGCTATAATCGTTGTATCGCCCTCGAAGGCAACTATATTGAATAATAAAATCAAATTCTATCAAAAATAAAGATATTTTCTATGCTAGCATACAAACTTTTCAGCCCAACTGTTAGGTCCGAGGTGGTCCCATTTTAATTTTACTGGTATTGGACCTTGGACTTTGAAGATACACAACAGGTCTCCTTGACGGCAAACAGCACAAATATTTACACATTTGTGCTGTTTATTCATTTATTATGAGTATTATATCAATCCTGTAGGTACCTTACTATAGAACTAAATATAATAATATAATATATAAATAATTAATTCACTCATCACTTTAAATTGTAAAATAAAAAAGGAAAACCGACTTCAGCAAAAATTAAATTTATGAAGGTTTTCATAAATTTAATTTTTGCTGAAGTCGGTTTGCCTTTTTTTAAAGTTTGTTATATCCTTATTTTGATAGCTTGTAGCGTGAGCCAGATCGGACGTAATATCGATCTTGTTGTACGTAATCACTTGTTTGTTTGTTCACAGCTTGTCAACGGTACCGTTGATACTAAACGTCGCGATATGTACCTTGGCGTTTACGGCGGTCTGGGAATCGGACAAGGTAAGAAACGATTTCATTTTATACTCACACTGTCTGCACGATGTTACTGCTATTCAAAATTGTAAGACCCGTATTACAAAACGAAAATCAGTCATAAATTTAGTTTTAAAACCAACGTTTAAGTACAAAAATCAGTTTTTTAAAACTAGATTCACTGATTTATGTTCTGTATTACGGGCCTAAGTTTGTTACTGTCTGTGATCTATACACACTTAGCCGATTATTTCGAAGGATATTGTTCTAAATATGACCTCCGATTGCAAATCGAAGATTAACAAGTACACTACTTACCCAATGTATAAGAAAGAGCCACACAATACAGTTTCATTTATTGCTACGGAATAAACTATATTCTTTTTATTATGTAATCAATTATTTAAAGGTGTTTATTATACATATATATAAAATTAATTAAAATGTACAGTAACACATGCGCTCTAACCTCACACACCCTCTCACACTCACTCATGCACACCTCATAACACACAGAGAGGACAGACCAACATGTGTATTACTATTATTATTTTCTTTTTCTATTTTTTTTATGTTTTTCCTCTTTGTTGTCTAAATTTTAACTAGTACAATTTTACGAGACCACTTAAAACATACCTACATTATTTACTTGCAACTCAAGGGGATTGGCCGTACGGGCTGGAATACAGGCTATGCTTAGTTCAGCCTCAAATGCTAACACTTTTGTGTACATTCGCCTAAGATTAGGATATATATTTTTGTAAATAATGTACTGGAATTTTTGAGAAATAAATAAACACTATATTATTATTTACCTAATAATAAAAATCTCAAATCTATGAGCCTGGGAAACAAAACAAATGAACACATCAAGAAATGACGTCTTCAATATACAGTCGTATTCAGTTTATACTTTAAAATTACTATCACTAAGTAGAATAGTACTTCCATTCATAATATATCACAAGTCGCTACATAACTAGTTCCCAATTTAACTCAGTACTGTACATTGCTTTCTAGCCTAATACAGCTTGACATGACACTTAATAATCGGCTTCAAAAGAGGTTACGTACCTCACCCATAGATTTCTTTTAATTAAATCAGTTTATTTGCGATAATGGGTTACAGTGGATGTTAAAATTACAATGGTCGTACGCCATATTCTGCCTTTAGGCATGCAAATATCATTAGGAATAATCCAAGAATTTAAAGTAACTAACAATCATGAAAACATAATATTTGTATCGGACATTTAATAAATTATTTAATTAAAATTTAAATGTATACTAAAATATGTAAAATTGAGTTAATACCAAGTGTCTGTAACAATTATACCAAAGTTAATTATAGTAATTTTAATTATAATAGGGACAATTTAAATAATATCAGGACTCATGAATTCGATTGAGATAAGTTGCGTCATTAAAAACATCATATTATATTGTCAACAAGGTATTCGTGAACATTATAGTAAGCCCTTTCCACTAAAAGTTTTAGTCTACATCTAAAAATACTCATATCAGTTACTTCTAGTAAATGCTTTGGCAGAGGATTGTAGATGCGAGGTCCCATACAAAACATTATTTTATTAAACATTGCTGTTTTATGAGTTGGGCAGCTGATTTTGTATGCATGTCGTTTACGCCTATAGTATTCATATAATTTAATATTTTTCTTCATAAACATTGCCACTTCATATATGTACAGACAGGGCATAGTCAACATTTTTAAATTTTTAAAGAAAGGTCTGCAACTATCTGTTCGTTGTAGATTGCAAATAGCACGTATGCATTTTTTGGCATATAAATACACGTTCCTTATAAGTAGAATATCCCCAGAATATAATACCATATCTCAACAACAGATTCTGTTCTGATCTAAGCCACCTCCATACTAAGTATCTTTGAAATCCGTTCAGTCGTGATAGTATGGGTAAATAAAAACTATATCGCAAAAATCGTGCATTTTTTCCTTAAACACGAATATACAAAGTTTCGTGTCCGAGTAATTTTTTTTAAAGAGTTCACTCTCCAAGAGGTAATCTTGACTGCATCATCGCTTCATGCAAGAAATTATACCTGAGTTATGTAAATAACATGTGTATAAACAATTTCGGGAGCGTGCGTTTAACCACTGAAGAGTTTCTTCATATGGAGATGAACCCGTCTATTATCAGTTTATGGAGGAATTCATGTGTAGACATATTCACAACATTTTAACGTTATATTGCAGAGCTTGCAACTAACAATAATAAAAATAATGAAGTTCAATGGTTTATCCCGCGATAATCCCGGATTGTTTTATTTTTCCGGAATAAATAGTATTTATTATTTTAAGTTACGATATTAGTTATTACCATACCAAATTTCATTGAAATCCGTTTGGTAGTTTTTGCGTGATTGAAACACAAAGAGACAGACAGGCAGACGGCCAGACAGACAATAACTGACTGAAATACGTTCAAATTTTTTTAGAAATATCTCTCTTTCCTACCTTGAACATACTTTGTACATATTTACAATATAGGTAAGTTCGACAAAAATAAAATTTATATACGTATATAGCTACACAATAATATAACATACATTACCTACATATTATATTGCACCAATAACAGCCACGTGAGCACTAACCGCTTATAAATATTTATGCCAAATAGTTTTTGAACTCATACATATGTATATTACAATATTGATTTATTCCAAAATAATAGATTGATAATTAAACCGCCTCCGTGGATGTTTTTGCAGCAATGACATCATTTTTTGCCGATTTAATGCCGTTTCTGGCCTGCTGGCGGGCCGCAAAAATGCTACACTCTGTAATGCTGGACAACATGCTAAAGGCTCCTTTACAATTTTTCGAAGTCACCCCCATCGGCAGAATACTCTCTAGGTTTTCTAAAGACGTGGACATGGTCGACAGTTCGCTGCCTTGGCAGATTTCCAGCGTTTTGAATTGTTCGTTCGAGGTAATCTTAGTACAGTTAGTTTGGGTACCATATGTATATTTGTATTTTATGGTGGAAGATATGGGAGTTAGTGTACTAATTTTCGTGTCTAGGTATTTAGGTTCGCTCTCTATTTCAATTATAAACACCCCAAGTCTTCAAGTTAAAGATATTCTCTCTATTTTTCTTTTAGAAACTTTTTTAGAAAACAAGAGATCCATGGTAACAATAAGCCACACATGTAATATAGGATATCTACTATTCCAAATATTTATTGTGTTTTGTTTATATTAATTTATCCTTGTGTTAGTTATAATTTGTTAAACAATATTACTTTACATACAAAAGACAGTAAGTAGGAAAGTATAGTGAAAAAAATATAGTTTAACACTCCTCATAAATTGTAAAGTACATATTCGTATCTTATTATTCCTTCTATTAGTTAGTTTTAATTATGCTATTATGACGTGGATTGATTGTACCCTTGTAGCTAAAATACCTTTCTTACGACTTACATACGCATACTTCAGCTGTGCTATAAAGCTAAACATAATAAATGAAATAGTCATCTCTCAATAACAGCACCTATAAACTACCTCAATTTTCTTCTAGGTAATAGGAACCATCTTTGTGATAAGTTATTCGACGCCTTTGTTCATGGCGGTTATCTTGCCTATTGGATTCCTGTACTACTTGATACAAAGGTTCTATGTACCGACATCGCGACAGCTCATGCGCATTGAATCTGTTGCGCGCTCGCCGGTGTATTCTCATTTCAACGAAAGCATTCTGGGTGCTCCAAGTATTCGTGCCTTCGGTGTTATGGACAGGTAAAGAAAAACTTAATTAGCCTGATATGAAATGATTCTGCTATTGAAGTATTGTAAATAAAGCCTATGTTCCTTCTCAGGTTTGTTAAAGAGTCTCAAAATAAAGTCGACCACTATCAATCATTCTACTATCTAAGTGCTGTCGCAGACAGATGGCTCGGAATTCGCCTCGAAACAGTCGGCAGCCTCATAATATTCTTTGCGGCAGTATTCGCAGTCATTGAACGTAACACCATCAGTCCCGGCCTGGCAGGGCTTTCAGTCAGCTATACGTTAGAAGTAAGAGATTTAAGAAAAAATTATAATTTATTAAATTTACCAAGTACGGTTTATGTCTATATGGGTCATTCTTCTCAGAAAACTGAAAACTGTTTCATTATTTGTAGATAACACAAACTTTAAGTTGGTTAGTCCAAATGGCTTCGGGATTGGAAACTGATATCGTAGCAGTGGAGCGGATTAAAGAGTATGCGGAGACAGAACAGGTGCGTGCATTATTAATTTATTACACAAGTTGTTTGAGAAAGTAATTTATAGTACCAGTTTCGATCATTGTATATTATTTGTTTCTACTTTTGATCATACGTCTATGTCATGTGAATGTTGTGCAGGAAGCGGCGAGGACTCTGCCACAGGGCCCGCGTCCTTCGTGGCCGGAGTCAGGCGCGCTGCAGCTGGAGGGACTAACCATAGCCTACCGCGGCGGCGAGCCCGCGCTGCGCGGCGTGACGTGCGCCGTGGCGCCGCGCGACAAGCTGGGCATCGTGGGCCGCACGGGCGCCGGCAAGTCCACGCTCACGCTGGGCCTGTTCCGCATCGTGGAGCCGGCGGCCGGCCGCATCCTCGTGGACGGGCTGGACGTGGCCTCCATCGGCCTGCACCAGCTGCGCTCGCGCATCACCATCATCCCGCAGGACCCCGTGCTGTTCTCCGGCACGCTGCGCATGAACCTCGACCCCTTCGAGAGCTACTCGGACGCCGACGTGTGGCGCGCGCTCGAGCACGCGCACCTCAAGCCCTTCGTGGACGGTGAGTACCGAGTGCGAGCCCCGGCTGACCCGCGAGCGAGCGATGACTGACCGGCGGCTGTCCGCAGGGCTGGGGGCCGGGCTGCTGCACGAGGTGGCCGAGGGCGGCGAGAACCTGTCGCTGGGCCAGCGCCAGCTGGTCTGCCTGGCGCGCGCACTGCTGCGCAAGACGCCGCTGCTCGTGCTGGACGAGGCCACGGCCGCCGTGGACCTGGAGACCGACGAGCTCATACAGGTCAGTGCCGACGCACCCTCTCGCCCCCGAGTAGCGCTGCTGCTGCAGGACGAGGCCACAGCCGCTGTAGACCTGGAGATTGACGAACTCATACAGGTCAGTGCCGACGCACCCTTTCGCCCCCGAGTAGCACTGCTGCTGCAGGACAAGGCAACAGCCGTCGTGGACCTGATGACCGACGAGCTCATACAGGTCAGTGCCGACGCACCCTCTCGCCCCCGAGTAGCGTTGCTGCTGCTGGACGAGGCCACGGCCGCCGTGGACCTGGAGACCGACGATCTCATACAGGTCAGACACCCGCCTTTCCGCTCGCCGAGTCGCGTCGCTAACTCTTGCTAACCTCTCATGTCATTTATCTACAGAAAACTATCCGCACGGAGTTCGCGAAGTGCACGGTGCTCACCATCGCGCACCGTCTCAACACCATCATGGACTCCACCAAAGTCATGGTGCTCGATAAAGGCGAACTAGTAGAATTCGCACCACCGGAAGAACTGCTCAAAAACAATCAATCCATGTTTTACAGTCTGGCGAAAGATGCAGGTTTAATTTCCTAAAAATGATATAATGTTTTTTTTATTTATCCAATTGATGAAAAGTGATAGCTACACAAATAATTTGAAATAGTTTGACTATTTAATGTATTAAATTAAGTATTATCTGATTGTGATAATGTTGTTCTAAGTTATGTTTATATGTATGTATATAAACCAGGGACTTAATTATCGTTTTGGGAGTTCCCCATCTCGGACATAATTTATTTATTTTCATCACAACAGACTGCAGTAAACAATATCTCACTACACACGGCAACTAAAGGCCAGTACATCACCTTGTCCGGGGAAGTTGTAAAGACCCTGTGGCCAACACCCTAGATCATTCACACACACAGCCAGTACATCACAATATAGATTCTAATTTGTCAAGTATTCCCTAATTGTTCATTGTTTATGTTAATAATAAACGCGCAGGATATCCAAAATTGGTTTAATAAATCAATCTTATTAGGTAAAGAAAAGATACGGATACTATGATCGTGCACACATTACTACGCGTCTAAATACTGATTCCCCTGATTTACACTTAGCCCACTAGCGCGATAATGTACTTATAGTACACGTGATGCTCCTTTTCCTCTTGCTTCGAATGCGTTAATTAACACATTAACCATGACATTCGAAGTAGCCAATATTTTAATACGTTGATTAAGAATTGAGATGTGGTGACATGGTATTTTAACGCCTTGTTTAAAGCGTATAGTAACGCCGGCTTTAATATTAACATTACCGCAGGTAGACTTTGTGTTCTTCTGCCCCACGTTATCTAAAACAACGTGTTATTTTTCAAAGCTTTTTTAAAGCGCAGTTTATCGCCCGGCGTGGAGCATTACAGTGAGCATCGCGTGCTCATGTCTACTCTGCTGACTGTCGCAATTTACAGTCTCAGGCTAGCCAATCTCGATTTATTGCTGCACGTGTGAGTTGAATATTAAACAGAGATTAGATCTTATGGCATAGTCTCATCATAGTTCAATATGATTTTTTCTATAAATTCACCTTCATTTTAAACATAAAATTAAGTATCACGGCCATATTTACACACAGGCATAGGCAAACATTTACGTAGGTAATACTACCTTCTCGATAAGGTATTTTAAATAAAAGTAAAAAGAGATTTTGTAATTTATATGTTTTTGTCAAAATAGTATTATTTAGGGTCACCTATTAAAGTAAGGCCAACGAAAAGCGATATAAAACTTCGTTGACACACCTATGTAAACGCGAAAAGGGAGCGTGGCTTCTCTTCTCTGTAGCACTTCCTGCGGGAAAAAGATAAAGACGGTTTGCTTGGTCCAGTAGTTAAGAGCTTAAGCCGTTCCGCCCACTGGATTGAGTAGTCGCGGGTTCGATCCCCGCACGGGACAAATCTTTGTGTAACTCACAAATATAATATATGGTCAGGGTGTTCGTGTACGCACTCACGACACAAGAATAATTAATTCCTAGTGTGGGGCTACGGGCACAGCCGATTACCGACCAAGAAATGTACGTTGTTCAAGCATTTTAATGATCATAGCCCGCATTCGCACAAGCGCTTTCTCAACGCAAGTATTAAAAGCGTTTTAAGACCTTTTAAAAAATCTACCGTTAGCCATTTACTTTATTCCAGCGCCTTATCAAAGCGCGTTAATAAAGCGCCCTTGCGAACAAGGGGTTACTCCTTTATTATTAAATTTTACGGCCGCAGGTACAGAGGATTATGCTTCAGTGCTTTAGTTATTTTATTTCATTTGGCCAAATATTACAGAAAAAACAGGGGCTTAGCATGAAGAAATAGGTACATTATATCTAGTCAATATACAAAGAAAAATAGTGAGAATTGATAATGACGTTGAAGCACATATGATTGACGATATGCCAACATCTCAACTTACGATTTTATTATATTTTACTTGATACTTAAGTAGGATAAAATTCAATTACATAAAATAATATTATTTTACGTCATTTCATAACAACATCGATTGTTGAAATTTTTAAAGGTGAAGAAAGGATGTTCTTATCACTTCTCATGGGCCTTACTTTCAGTATTTTTGCTTTGCAAAGGTGCTTAAAGATTTACTAAAGAAGTACTTATTTTGTCTATACAAAAAAGAAATTAATAAATAATTAAAAAAAAACTTATTTTTATTATTACACATCTACATATAACCAGACAGGTACACTAATCAAGGTAATGTAATATTAAGTTTTCATAGACATGTTGTTGAAGCTCCTGACAAAACGCAATAGCGGCAACAAATGTCTGTACAAATTAATATGCATTATGAGGTAAGGTTTTTTTCCATTCATTATTAAACACGTAACACACGCACACCAGTTCACACTACGTTACAGTGCCTTTTTATTTTAACTATTCCCAAGTCGCCATTACATGGACCAGAATCGAGCCGGATGATAAATTTCGCAAAGAATCGGCAGTGATTATTGAAGTGATTAGTCTTCAAGGTTACATGGTCGTTTGTGAAATGAAATACAAATTAAATGGTGTTAAAGTTACTTTATTAATATCATCACCCAACGCATTTCTAATCGCGTGCTCTAATGCTAGCTCGCCCAACTAACTTATCTGCCTCTTAGTGGCCACCCTCAACGCCGCCATGATGAACTGCACCCTCCCCACATAGTGGAAGGAGACTGATGTAATAAGCATCCCCAAGTACACCCCGGTAAACCTCGTGATCGCCCCATCAGTCTCCTCAATTCCCTGGCAAAGATCTACGAGCGCCTGCTGGCACGGCTTAAAGACTTTGTATCGTCCAGGAGTATTCTCATCAATGAGCAGTTTGGTTTTCGAGCCAAACACTTGCGTTGCACCTCGCAAGGAAAAATAATTGGGTCATCTCATAATATTTTGTCTCTGTCATTGTCTTTGCCGTCTTCTTCTACTGACACGAATAATGTGGCTTTGTCTGCAGGCATCTTATCGCCTTATAGCAAATCGAAGCAGCGCGGCGTGCTGCTGTGTCCACTGTTTTGGTCAAAGTACGTAACTGTAATGATCGCGAGTATGTGCGTGTGTGTGTGTGTGTGTGTGGTGGTGGTGGTGGTGCGGTTGCGAGGTCGGTGTCTGATCCTGTGTGCGGTATCTGTATCCGAAAGAAGAGGTTTTTTACTTGTAATATATTTTTATGACCTTAGGTATATGTTTCTTATTGTGAATATGATTTTTATGAATAAATATATTTACTGTATAAATTGTTTTCTTTATTTCAACACTGCACTAATTTTAGTAAAATATATAGTAAGTACCTACTAAAAATAGTGGTCCGACCTACAGCTGTTACAGGCTGTGTGATGAATTCCCTTTGGCTCTCTTGCACTAATATAATTAGAAAGTATAAATGTCATATTCAATTCTAGCAGTCATTCTCAAGGTACATGACAAATGTTCCCGACGTGGCGGTCTAAGCTTGCTCTCTTACTAGTCTATGTAAGGAGCTTATTGCAGAATTGCAACAAAGAGTTAAGTGGCGTTCCTGCAAGAACAATTTGAAGCTGGATGGACACCAAATTGCAAATAGAATATAATCACTACGTTATAAGAGACGGAACTTCATACCAAAGAGTATATAACCACTACCTACGTTTTTGCTTCATACTAGAGAATACGAAATTGCAAATTGTATGGAACTTACACTTAAATGGAAACAGTACATCAGTTTACACAATAGAGGTACTAGAGGCATAGAGGGAGCATTCACAAGATTATATATTTGCACTGTTTACACTTATGTCATGTCAGTGATTAGAAAGAGGACAAATCCATCGTTACCGGTTACACCCTTGTACATTTTTTTTACATTAATGACATAGACCATAGTTATGTTTTCCCATAGATGTAGTATTAGTACTTTCCCATATAGCTGCGAAAGATTTATCGATAAAATCAATTAGTATTCGAGTCGTAAATTAAATATTTTTTACAATATACAATATCGCTGTATCTCATAGTGCCTATTATAGACGCGTAACTTAGTTTTGTATTAATAATAGTAATTCTATCCAGCTATTGACGATCTAAAGAATCTTGACATTCACTATATAATAATTTTAATTTAAAAATATATTTTAAAAAACAAGCGTTTGTAGCGACAAATGTAACGAACCTCAACACATCAGGGTTATGTTGAGTAGTTGGGTAGTTCTGTTGATCAACCTTCACCTCAAACATGAGACCCTGGACACCGTCCATGTCTACAGAACTCGCCAAGACAAACCCAATGAGTCTAAACACGGCAAGGTTATGTTGACAAGTTAGATAGTTTTATTGGCCACCCTTCGGCTCCATCATCAGACCCTGGACACCATTCCGGTGTAAAGTACTCGTCAAGACAAGCTCAAGAGAAATATTGTCTATTTTCCTTAAACATAAATGACATACAGCAAAACCAAGTCACCGGCCGAAGCTTACATAATTTAGCTTCATCTGCTTTTCTGGTCCAATAAGATTTCTATTTCAATATAAAGCACGGTATTTTAGTTGTGCGGCACCATGTTTTCACAAACATTTTAATTATATATAGTCATAAATTTAGAATAAAAAAGAATTTCGAACCATGTAAAAACAAAGATTTTAAAATTGGTTACCTAAATCATAGAGATTAGAACCTAGAGGGATTACAATCGAAGTACAGCCGTACACTTTTTCTGGACACTTGGTACCATTTAGGTAACCAATTTAAAAACTTCATTTTTATTCAAAATTTATGACTTGTCATTTCGACGTAGGCTCCACGCAAATTTATCGGTTAATATTTGTTTGCCTAGTAACCGTGTTCTCGGAGACTTTCAATTTGTTTTCAATTAATATATATAATTAAAATGTTCGTGAAAACAAGGTGCCACACTAAATTACCGTGCTTTATAT
Organism: Phalera bucephala; assembly: GCA_905147815.2. Classification (NCBI taxonomy): domain Eukaryota; kingdom Metazoa; phylum Arthropoda; class Insecta; order Lepidoptera; family Notodontidae; genus Phalera; species Phalera bucephala. The sequence goes on along the minus strand of LR990613.1, from coordinate 24,142,209 downwards.
TGGAATGCAAATTTTTTTGGTCTAGAAAAGCAGATGAAGCTAAATTATGTAAGCTTCGACCGGTGACTTGGTTTTGCTGTATCATGGTAAAGATAAAATGTATTTTCTTAAAAAGATGTAACTAGTTTGAAGATTTTTTTTTTTTAAACGTAGCCCCACACTAGGATTTATTCCTGTGTCGTGAGTGCGTTTACAAACATGAAAATTCACAAACAAATACCCAGACCGGAACAAATAATTGTGGATCACACAAAGATTTGTCCTGTGCGGGAATCGAACCCGCGACTATTCGACACAGTGGGCGGAGCCGCTCAAGCTCTTAACCACTGCGCTAAATCGTCCGTCATAATAGAGAATGATGAAGATGCATAATAACTACACCAGTCAATCTGGTCCTGTTTTCCCTGAGCATAAATGATAAGATTTAGATAGAATCTTAATAATCGTACTCCCAAAGAGATAAGTAATAATGATTGGAAAATTTACATCGATATCGATAGAATTTTCGAATATTGGTAAATAAATAATTATTAACGCATGTTTTTTTGTTTTAGTATGCCTACAGATATTGCAGCCTAAATGAATAGTGTGTTTATGCAATACTAAGAGCACATTAAATTTTAACTCAGTAAAATTGCATCTTTTGAAAACATCTTACAAAAGAGTGCTTCAATGTTGGACTCAAATAGCGAAGATTATAACCAGTAGCAGTTTCAATGTAAAATTAACTTCAAATTATTATCTTTTAAATTAATTATATTGCAGTAGGTTTGTTCTTAAATATTTTCACGCTCATATTGAAATAAATAAAAACGTTATGAAAGGTTCAATTTTATTTTTACAAAATTTTATTTAACTTATAATTTTCGTATGTCTATGTGTCTGCCTATCTGTGTACCTGTTTTTCCGGTTCAAATCTTGTGATCCATTTTTCAAGCACTTGTGGGTATCCGATTGAGCTAAAATTTGGTATACGTATGTAAGTTCGATGACAATGCAATAATATGGTACCATGGAGCTGGTCTGATGATAGAGTCGGAAGGTGAGTATAGGAACATGTGAACTATACAACATAACCCCCTCATATTTAGGCTGATTAGATTCGTATTGAAATTACTACACCGTCACGCATATATTACCCAAGCGGGGGTAGCAGAGGTGTACTGAATACACCCACGTTTCGCCGACGATGTTACGTCTCATGTAAAAAGGGGTGAGCCTATTGCCATATACCGGGCACAATTCCAGACTCCGGACTCGTACTGGGAAGTTTTCGTTAGAAAAACTACACTTGTCCGACCAAGGATTTGAACACAGGATCTCGTGATCACAGAGCGATGCGCTTTGCTAGACCTAGACCAACGAGGCATTTCTATTGTCTATTTTTTAATAGAATTTCCTAAAATTGCACTAACTGTCTCAGTTCGCTTTACTAAAGTAAATTGAAGTATATAATTATAATTGACAATTATAGTATATAGCATCCGAAGTAATATTCCTCAATACGTAAACATGTACATGTAGGTACTGGTTCATGTTTTGTAGTTAATTTGGATATCAAAATTAATACTTTAAGCCTGCCACTAAACCAACGAGGCAGTCGGAGATAGGAGAAATACCATATAACCAGATAGTGTTCAGGGTCTGATGATGAAACTGAAAGGTGGCCAATGGAAAGTTCTTGCCTTTCCAAACTAAAATTTACCTTGCTCAGTCTCTTCTCCTACCTCTTCTTGACTATGGAGATGTCTGTTTCCTTGATGCAACTGAAGAGCTAGTGAACAAGCTCGAATGTTTGCAGAATCTGTGCATCCGCTTCATTTTCGGATTGCGTAAATATGATCACGTATCAGAGTTTCGGGGAAAATTGAAGTGGCTGCCTATTCGGCGGCGTCGAGATTCACATGTTCTTTCTCTTCTCTACTCCATCCTCCCTAGTCCTAAAGCTCCTATCTACCTACGTGAGCGTTTTGACCTTCTTGTTTCTACAGATAGGCCCTGTCGTAGTGCTACTTCTCTCCTTCTTCGTACTCCTCTTCATTCTTCCAGCCGATACGATAAGTCTTTTACTGTTCATGGTATCCGTCTTTGGAACTCACTTCCACACGCCCTACGTGCGAGTTCATCTCTGGATGTTTTTAAGAGAAGAGTCAGGGAACATTTCCTATCTGTTTGCTAATTGATGCACACATACAACTTTTTGTACTATTTATGTATGTGTATGTAGGTTTATTATATTTATTATATGCATGCAGTATTTGTGTAGTATATGTAATTTATTTATAATTATGTTTAGGAATTTTATATATTTTCCTTTTTCTCTGAAATGTGTGATTGTAAAACTGCCCTCTTATTTTTCTGTCTTATCTCTCAACACTCTAAGGTTCGCTGGAAGAGAACTCATATTCTGAGTTAAGCTCGCCTTTGTATATGACTTTTGAAAATGAAAATTACCTCTGTTCTGTATACAATAAAGAATAAATAAAATGGAAGCACACAAGTACTCAATATAACCCTGCCATGTTTGGGCTGGTTGAATTATCTTGACGAGTACTTTACGCCCAGGTAGTGTCCAGGGTCTGATGATGGAGCCGGAGGATAGCTAATGAAACTATCCTACTTCTTAACATATAACGAATGTCAAGATTCTTTAGATACAATTACTATTATTGATTACTACAAAACTTAAGTAAGTTACGCATCTATAACTGGCAATATGAGATACAGTGATATTTTGCATTGAAAAAATATTTAATTTTCGACATATATACAAAATGATTTCATCGATAAAGCTTTCGCAGTTATATGGGAAAGTCTCAATACTACACCTATGGGAAAATACAAGTATGGTCTATGTCATTCATGTCAAAAGAAATGTACAAGGGTGTAACTGGTGATGATGAATTTGTCCCCTTATCACTGACATGACATAAGTGTAAGCAGTGCAAATATATAATATTGTACATGCTCCTCTATGTTTTTAATCCTATCTCTATGACCTAAATGGTACTACCAAGTGTCCAGAAAAAGTGTATAGCTAAACTGCGTTTATAATACTTCTATGTTTTTAATCCTACCTCTATGGTTTTACCAATTGCGCATGGATATAATACAATGGATTGAGCACTCTGCGAAAAAATCGGGATGACAAGGATACTCACGGAGAGCCCTACGTCTCTTTCTAAGTAGGGTGACCAAACATTGGTACGATAATGGACTTGTTGACACATTATTAACGTATAATTCTCGGGGACTGTTTATTGCCGTAATTCGTTCATTCTACGCATATGCCACGTCTTAAATGAGTAGTATTTTTTGATTAAATTGTCCATTTTCTTGCTGACTGTACATTTTTTTCAGAACCTGAAAAATTTGCTCCAAATATTGCAAAAATTTAGGATAGTCTCCTAGAGCCGTTTTTCTGTATCTACAACGGTTGATATAGCTGCCTTTACTGCCTCATCTTAATCGATTCTGCATATAAAGACGAATTGAGAACCTTGTTCGTTTTGAACACGGTAATAAATAGTTTACAGCGTATTTAAACACATCATAAATAGGTATAGTCCGTATTAGTTCTACCTTATGGTCACCGTACTGCATCGTAATGGGTGCGAGCGTGACACCGGGCTTATGGTTATTGCTCTCACTCATCATGGTTTCTCGAGTTGTTTAAATCAAAGTAAATTCAATGTTGTGTCTGTGAGTAAGAGTTTAATTTTCGTTGGCAATTTTTTGACAGTACTGAGTCCATTGTATTCTATTCATGCCCATGTGTAACCCGAGCGTGCCACTAGTTTATAATAAAATCGATAATGTGTTGATTAAACCTAAAATCATATCAATTCCTACTAGTTTATGGTATGAATATCACTACTGCCAAGTTTATGGTATGAAGCATCACTACTGCCAAGTTTATGTATGACTTTTTAAATTCTGTCTATCTATCTATGGTGCGCGGCGGTGCGGCGCGGTGTGATGTGGTGTGTGATGGTGAAAATTTTATTGAAAACGTTTCAACCAGAATTATTCTATAATTTTCAGTGAATTAATATATCCAAATAGAAGGTGTACGCAGCTACACGCTGTTCTAATAACCTATTTTGTCAGAAAATTGAGTCGTTTTGGTCGAAAGTCAATGGCTCTTACAACATAATTTAGCTAATAATTACAAATTTGTGACCATGTCTTACAATTCCACGCTTGACAGCTTTTGTGGATCTGAATTTTGGGTAAGTAAGCTTATTGAAGATTTTAATCCTACATAGGTAAGGTAACTAAGAGACAAGGGAAGTAAAGAGAGTTTGGCGAACTAAGTTGTTGACGTCTTTATCGTGAAATGTTGAATTTATAACAAGTTCGTAATGAACGAAATAACCGACAGATCGAGTTGAAAGGTCTTGACCTAGAAAAAAACGGGTATCCACCAACCTGGAGTGTTAAGATGTTTCATCACGAAAATATTTAAATTTCTACTCTATACTTACCTAATTTTGTTTTTCAAAGTTAAAAATATGATTAGTCAAAGAGGTAGGTATAAGATGAAACCGGACACCTATAATTAAAAATAGAAATAAAATAAGCTCCAAAAAGTACTTTGACTGTAGACATTATCTACTAATTTGCTATAGTGGTTGACTTTTCAATTCTGTTAGCTATAAAATTTATTTTGATATCTTTAATATTCATTAAGGCAGTATAGGCCAGTATTTAAATTTTATGACTTGCACATAACTTTTAACATTGGGTTTAAGACTAAGTAACATACAATATGTTACTGGAACATCAACACAATCTTTTTTGATAATGCTAGCAAGATTTCAAATTGTCATTGAAATTGATATTAAATTGAACTCGACAATATAAGTCATACATTTTTAAGAGCTTATAATCTGTCCCTTTTATTTTTGTTGATTATTACAAGTCTAACCTAACCTATTTCCTAGGTCAGCTGGATAGGCTATGTTAGAGTTGTTATAATCAACAAAAAATATGTATATCATGAAACAAGTTCATTTGTCCATTCATTTGTTTCACTATTAATCACAGTAATAAATATTAATCTAAACAAAAGTGATATTGGTAAAAAGCTTACATAGCTTAGTTACATAGTCTAGTCATAATTTAGAAAAGGACAATCTCTGGTACCCATGATAAGATTTAACTTGTGATATTGTACAATTATTGTATTGTAGTAACATTGGCATTATGTAATTTGTTATCATGCTATTTTACCAACTATAAAAAGTAAATCAACTGGTTTTGGCTGAATTTCATACAACCCAAAGATTATTATATTATTTAAATGTCAACATTGAGAAAATTCATAAACATCTTGTTTTTTTTTTTCCAAAATCAAAAAACTGCATGTGTATCAATCTTGTATTGTGCTTTCTTCTTCCAACTTAGAACTGAATGATTGTAGCGTTTTTTATGTGTGCAATGAATCTGGTACAGTCTGTATTTTGTATATCAATTAATGTTGTATGTGACAGTATATTAATGATTTGCGGCATTCAATTAAAAACTCTGATGGTCTGCTCTACATAGGTACACTGTTATAAAGGCAGATTTCATACATAATATCCTACAATCTTTCTAGTAAAAACTGGTTTACTCTATATGGAAATCTTCTAGAAACACAATTTCTGTTTTATTTTTCAATTTGGATTGGATTACACTATTAATGTGTATGTATTCCAAACAATTTTAATAGCATGCAGTATCCAAGCCCATGGCCGTGACCCCAAGCCATTTTCTTTCAAAACAACATGACTAAAACCTGTTTTTTGTGATGCCATTTTAATAGTGCTGCTTTGAGTGCACCTTATTATCTTATCACTCCTATGTTGTTCCTAAATAATCACTGTGCTAACATTTGTAGTCATTCTTAATAAACAGAGCTACTCTCTTTGAATACCTATACATATATCAGAGCTTAAATACATAGACATTTATAAACTAGACTAGGTACATGAATAATGTATTAAATGGTGAATGAAAAAACATTGTAATCTAAATTGCCGTATGATTCACAAGCCTCTTTATATAAAATTATTATGTAAAAGTAATTCTATAATAGTAAAGATTTCTAATCAACCAATAACTGTCAAATATATTGCAGTCTGAACACAATTTAAGTTATTTATGACTTGATGGTAAAGAAACATGATTCTGGCCTTATATTAAAACAATTATCAATTTTAATAATCAATCTAAATTGTTTTTTGGAATTTTGTATACTTACATATGCAAGGTAGACAGAGAGTATGGAGTTCCTACAGGTCCTACCTGCCTACTCAACAATGATTCTGGCATGATGAGATAGAGAGATATTTGTGTAATTTAAAAATTGATCATAATAGAATGTTTCATTACATACTAATATTCCTAGCATAGATACTAAATGAATACCCTTTATTTATAGTAAAAAAAAATTAATGTGGCCATCATAACTCCAGTTTTACCTTTAAACTTATCTTATTTACCTTGACAAGTAGATTGATCTTATTACCTTGACTAGTAGTTAATAGTTGCAAGGGTTTTTATGGAGTGAAGAATTTTATTCTGGTAATCCTATGTTTGCAGGAGTGTTTTTTTCAATGCCAGTCAGTCAAGTGTTAGAATGAAAGAAACAGTTAACTATGTACAGTTTTTGATAAGCATTGAAAAAGCGCCACTGCGAATGAGGGCTAATACTATAAGTCATGGCTTGCACAATTCAAGCACCCTTGTGTAAATGATGTATTTGTGGTTTTTTTTAGAATAGCAGTCTATCATGGAATACAGAAAGCCCAGAGCTGACACCATGCTTCCAGAAAACTGTACTCATATGGATACCCTGTTTATATCTTTGGATCGCGGCGTTTCTTGACACTTATTACATATTAAATAGTAAGGAAAGAAATATACCTTGGAACTTTTTGAACATCAGCAAGTTGGTCATCACATGCCTTCTGATTGTGTTAAAATTTGTGGATCTGGGCGTCACAGTGCATACCTCGTCCAATGGGGACAAAGAAGTGTTCAATGCTGATTATTACAGTCCAATTATCAAGATTTTAACATTCGTAAGTATTAAACAATTTATTTAATACTAGTTATACTACTAACTACTAGCATAGTTACCCTATGGCACGCACGCGTTTATTTTGTGATTTGACATAGTTAGGTCGGTCTCTCTGGGATAGCACATCATCATCATCATTTCAGCCTATACTTGTCCACTGCTGAACATAGGCCTCCCCAATCGCTTTCCAGCGTAACCGGTCCGATGCCACCTGCATCCAACGATTTCCTGCGATTTTCACAAGATCGTCGGTCCATCTGGCAGGCGGTCGTCCTACGCTGCGCTTGCCAATACGTGGTCTCCACTCTAGAATCTTTCTGCCCCAACGCCCGTCCGATCTTCGCGCTATGTGGCCAGCCCATTGCCACTTCAGCATGCTAATCCTGAGGGCTATGTCGGTGACCTTGGTTCTTCTACGAATCTCCTCATTCCTGATTCGATCACGTAGAGAAACGCCGAGCATAGCTCTTTCCATAGCTCGCTGAGCAACCTTGAGCTTTTTTATGAGACCTATTGTAAGAGACCACGTCTCTGATCCATATGTCATCACTGGTAACACACATTGACTAAACACTTTAGTCTTTAGGCACTGAGGTATTTTGGATGAGAAGATGTTGCGCAGTTTCCCGAACGCTGCCCAGCCGAGTTGGATTCGTCGATTGACCTCTCTCTCAAAGTTGGACCTACCTAACCGGACTGCCTGTCCCAGGTAAATGTATTCGTCGACAACTTCAAGAGTAGAGTTCCCAACGGTGAGTGCGGTGGGTACGACATGGACGTTAGACATTATTTTTGTTTTGTCCATATTCATTTTAAGACCCACTTGTTGGGATACTCTGTTGAGGTCACCGAGCATTCGTCCTAGATCTTCCAGCGACTCCGCCATGACCACAATGTCGTCGGCAAATCGAAGGTGAGTGATGTATTCGCCATTGATGTTGATGCCAAGTCCTTGCCATTCCAAGAGCTTGAAGGCGTCCTCTAAGGTGGCCGTAAACAGTTTCGGAGAAATGACGTCTCCCTGTCTTACTCCTCTTTTTATGGGGATCACCTTCGTGCACTGCCCCTGTACTCGGACTGACATGGTGGCGTTATTATACAAGCACTTCAACACTTCGATGTACCTATAGTCAATGCGGCATCGCTGGAGAGATCTAAGAACCGCCCAAGTCTCGATCGAATCAAAGGCTTTCTCATAGTCCACAAACGCCAAGCATAGTGGCCGATTATACTCCTCAGTCTTCTGTATAACCTGCCGCAGCGTATGTATGTGGTCTATGGTACTAAAACCTTTCCGGAAACCGGCTTGTTCGGGAGGCTGGAAGTCATCAAGCCTTCGTTCGAGACGATTCGTAATGACTCTCGAAAACAACTTATAAACATGGCTCAGCAGTGTGATGGGCCTATAGTTCTTCAATAAGGTGTTATCACCTTTCTTGAAAAACAGCACCACCACACCCCTGTTCCATGCTTCCGGCGTTTTCCCTTCAAGCAAGACGGACTTAAATAGCCTCTGAAGGACTTTAAGTACCGGCGATCCGCCCGCCTTCAGAAGTTCTGCAGTAATTCCGTCTTCACCCGGCGCTTTGTTGTTTTTTAGTTGTTTGAGAGCCATCCTAATCTCGCACAGGCTGATGTCCGGGATATCTTCAGTGCAGTGTCGGGTTAGCTTGGCTCTTGGGTCTTTTACCAAGTCAACAACAGGTTTAGCTACTGAGGTATATAACTGTCCATAGAACCTCTCTATCTCCCTGAGCACCTCTGACCTATTTGACGTTACGTTTCCGTCCTCCGTCTTCAGCTTCGTCAACTGGCTCTGCCCAATAGACGCGTCTCTTGCGAACACTTTAGAGCCCTTGTTCTGCTCTATGGTCTCCTCAATACGCCTTGCATTGAAGGACCGTAAGTCGTGTCGCAAGGACTTCAATATCTGTCCATTAAGCTGCCTATAGGACTTAGCATCATCGGAGGTTTGGAGCGTCATGGAACGTCGCTCAGCCATGAGGTTTCGGGTGTAGTCAGATAGTTTTTGAGGCCTATTTTTACGGTGGGTCTTAAAATACTTGGACCCGACCGTATGAACAGTCTCTACCAGCCTGTTGTTGATTTCGTCCACTGATGCGCTGCTGTCTAGCAATTCGAAGCGGTTTGACAATTCGAGTTGAAAGTTCTCGGGGTTTTGGATATATGCATGAGTAGGTCGGAGCGTAGACTTCATCAGACGCGATCTTTCCATTTTGACATTAATATTTAATGTGCCTCTGACCATTCGGTGATCACTGCCGGTTTTTACCCTATGAATCACGGAGACATCATTAAATATTTGTCGCTTGGTGCTCATGATGAAGTCTATCTCATTTTTTGTGGAACCATCAGGGCTCATCCAGGTCCATTTCCTATGAGGCGGCTTCTGGAAGAAAGAGTTCATCATAAAGAGTCCCTCTTTCTCCAGAAATTCGGCCAGCCTCTGACCCCTGGGGTTGCGCTGCCCATATCCAAATTGCCCCACTCTCAACTCATCATCGCCCCGTTTGCCCAGCCGCGCATTGAAGTCACCCATAACCACTGTAAAGTGTGTTTTGGAAGTATGTATGGCTCTACTAATGTCCTCATACATAACTTCGACGTCATCATCTGAGTATGCCGAGGTCGGTGCGTAGACCTGTATGACCTTCAGCGAATATCTTTTGGATATTCTGAGTATCAGGTACGCTACCCTGCTCGACACACTAGTGATGGACACAACGTTGTTTATGAGTGACTTGTGGACGATAAATCCGACACCACCTTGGGACTGCTGTTCGCCCTCCCGGTAGTAAAACAAGTTGCCGGATTTTAAGGTTATCGTGTCCTCGCCCTCTCTTCGGACCTCCGATAAACCAACAATACTCCACCGCAACTTGTTTAACTCTTCTTCCAGCTCAACTAGCTTCTCATCTGTCCTCAATGTGCGTGCGTTGTATGTCACCAGGGCCAATTTTCGGTTTTGGTGGTAGCCGAATCTCTGCCGGAGATTCTTAGCACCCCTTGTCCTGTCGTTACCATGGCTGCTACCGTGGCCAGGACGAACAGGACCGCCGGGGACTAGGGGCCTGGTTTTTCTACTTTCTTCCATAATTGGGGGTGTTTGCCATACTCGCCACGCTTGGCAGGCGGGTTGGCGAGCGCAGTTATTGGTCGTCGAAGTGTTAAAGGAACGCTGCTGCCCATTCCCTAGTTTTCCCTTAGTCGCCTTGTACGACACCCGATGGGATGAGATGGGTTGGTCCTATTCTAAGCCGGGAACCACGCGGCACAAATAGGATAGCACAAATCCTGTATATTATTCCAAGACCCAAGACACCTTCATACTAAGTTTCTCTAAAATCCGTGTGTGTGTGTGAGTGATGTACGCTGTTGGCCGCGATGCCTTTACAGCTTCACCGGACTTAAGGGCGAGCGTGCAACCACTACGCTCGAGCCAGAAGGGCAAGAGGCGACATACTCGAGGGCGCCTTGAAGAGGCGGCTTCGGTTGGGACAGTCGCTGCGGGGTGAGAGGGTGCACTACTAAGTGCACTGGTCAACCGCCGGCTAGGGGAGGGGATCTACGACTTATCTCTCTAAAATCCGTTCAGCCGTGTTAGTATGAAGAAATAAAAACTATCGTGCAGGAATCGTGCACGATATCGAATCGTGAAAAAGTAACCTGAAATATTCTCTAAAATGTCCTCTATCGTCCAGTGGCAGTCTATTTAAATCGGTTGCGCCGTTCCGTAGATTATCACGGACAAACAAACCCACAAAGAAACATTTAAAAAACGCATGCTTGAGTATTATTATGATGCAAAAAACCTTATGAGCTTAAGAAAGACGTTTTAAAATCACATTAATTTTGTTTATTAGTATTCCTGTGCGGGAATTGTGCTCGCGACTATTTGATAAAGTAAATTGCTTAAGTATTTAAAGTATTCAAAGTCAACTTTAAAATTAGTAAATTTTCGTTAAAGAACCTCTTCAAAAGCTCCCCAGGCATATAGCCGCCTGTGCGGGATAAGCGAATTCGAAGGATTACAGGGCTTTTATTTAGTTAAAATTAGCTAAATATCGTAGGGCCTTCATGCAGGCTGATAAAAAATCAAATGCATATTGATATGATTTTATCTATCACTTATCCGGGTAGTGACCGACATGATCTAGTGTATAAACAAATATTCTTGAATTATTATTTTACGAACTTAAGATACTTTCATATAAGCTAAAACGGTGTTTAGCCATCTTAGTATTAAGAAATAATAGCTATCCCGCAAGAGACGCAAGTCATAATGCGTGTCGCGATAACTTTTATATTCGTCAAGTATATTATTCACGAGGCGCTCGTAGCGCTGTGCGACCGCGGTGTTCTAACCAATCACCAAGGTTAAGCAGCGTTCGACTTGGTCGTCCTGAGATGGGTGACCGTTTATGGCATTTTCATATTCGAGCGTCTCCGTGCTTCGGAAGGCACGTTAAGCCGTTGGTCCCGGTTACCACTTAGTAGTACTGTGTTAGTCGTTAAGCCGAGTTGGAAGCCTCATAGGCGGCTTGATAAGTTCCAACAGCAGGTAGCCACAAACCTGCCTCTGCCAATCCGCACTGGGTCTGCGTGGTGGAGTATGACCTAATCTCTCTCACCTCTAATTGTGAGAGAAGGCCTTTGCCCAGCAGTGGGCAGTATAGGCTGACATTATTATTATATTATAAGTATATTATTCTATCAATTTCCACCAGACTATCATTTCTCTATCAACAATCTCTATCAATGAGTTAAGTCTTAGCCCGTACATGTGGTCTTTTGAAAATATAAAATAAACTATAGTGCGATCTTATTCAACGCTAACGCCGTCTCATAGAAGAAAACGTACTTTATATACAATATCTAGGTACTTTCTTTCTGAAAAGTATTACCAGTTTATCTATTTATCTCTGCTTGCCCTTTCAAAGATCTGGCGTAACAATAATAAAGTTTATGGTTTATCCCGCGATAATCCCGGATTTCTTTATTTTCCCGTGATAAAAAGTATTTTAAAATTTAAGTTAGTGTATAAGTTATTACCATACCAAATTTCATTGAAATCCATTCGGTAGTTTTTCGGCCTCTATATCGATATCCCTATCGAGTATCCTCGATACCTTAGTGTACCCCAAATGAAATTTTCAAAAATGTTACAATGTACAGATTCGGCTCGGTTACCGTTTTATCACATGTAGGTATATAGATATAGAAAAAGTCAGATAATAATTTTAAAGGTCGAAAAATCTTGAGTTCTATATAATCCTTTGCAAAACTGTACCTTATGGTGCTATACACACGGGCTATGGGATTTGTAAACAAAATCATTATTTTATTATTACAAGCAAAGGTGATGAACCACTGTCTCTGTATGGGTGTACAATCCCGTAACTGAGATAAAAGCGTCCCTCGTAACGGAAAAATAGCAAGCGACACGCATTCCTCAAACCGGCTTACCGAGCGAGCTGAGCGTGTGGGCTTACCACGCTAGTTTGATTTTGTTTCATATGTACCTATTGAGTATTGCCTAATATGTTATATTAATAAAAATCAATAGTTCCAGATAATTACTGTAATTGTTAGGAGGTACTAAACAACATTTATGCCAAGTTATCTCAATGATGATTTAAGGTCCGACATTTATCCGGGAAATAGAATCTGTCTTATCTAGTCCAGTAATCGATGGACCTATACAATTTTATGGTTGGTTTTACAGTTACGTTTTTTTTCCAAAAAATGTCTTAGCCCCGCATTAGGATTTATTCCTGTGTCGTGCGTGCATTAACAAACATGAAAATTCACATACACAAATACCCAGACCGGAATCAATAATTGTGAATGTGCGGGAATCGAACATGCGACTATTTGAACCAGTAAGCAGACCGGCTTAAGGTCTTAACCACTGCGCTAATTCGTCCGTCAAGTAGTTACGGTATTAAAACGCGGCTCCGGTTGGAGCGTAGTTGTTGGACACTCGTCCTCGTGCCCTATTCAGCTGTAAAGGGTCTTCCTTAGCCAATAGCGTAGGTCGTAGGTCATTATATGAAACAGGTAGTGTTTGCTCTTCAGATCCACATACAGATACTTCTCGTGAGTAGGCTTACCTATAACATAACGTACGCTTGACATTTATAATAAGTAATTATTTTAATCCTTAAGAACCAATATCGTAACATTGTACCGATAATTCTATCGATATAGGCACCTTGATTGATTGATTGCGTATCTTCGGTTTGATAAAAATTCAGGTGGATTGGAGACCATTTACAAATACTGAGGCGGAACAAGTCTTCAATGTCTGTATCCCACTAACCACTTTTTTAATATTAAAGAATATGACATCAAAGCACCTGACAAATTTACTTACGCTCTGCTCTATTAACAGAGACCGACAACAGGTTTTTTAAAAAAAGCTAATTAACTGTGAAAGGGTATATTAGAAATAGCAACAGAATAAAAAATGAATTTGAACCGACCCATTTGGAGTTGCGTAACAGATTGGCCCATTGCTGACCTGCGCTCATACGCTCAGTGTTCCGACCACCCCGAGATGCTGACATAGCAGATCGGGGTTGGTGGTCAATATTTCTACGAATTATTATAGGGTAGTTCAGCTCGTTCAAAATTTTCACACTGTCTTTGAAACTCTTAGAATAATAATTATATGGGTCCAAACTGATGGTGCAAGCTCTAAAAAATTATCGACACCAACAAAAAGAATTACTAGTCCAGTCATTTAAGCTTAAATTAGGTAAGAATCTCGGAATTCGAGATACCCAGCTGTAAGTCTGTAAATACTTGTATATTGACACCCTAAAAGTTGTCTCAAAACCTACATATGGTAGGGTGTAAGCAACTATTAAATTTCAAGGTCAAAGGTCACAAAAATCGGTGTTTAGCGCTTTTTTTGTAAATATCTCAATATTGTAGAACACAAAATTCTTTAAAAATTTTGTTTAAAAAATTTTTTTATACGGTGAACTGTTTTCGAGATAGAGGGCGGAGAGCGCGCGGTCACAGGATCACTTCAGGTCAACCGGTACCTCCAGTCGAAAACGCGCCATATATAGTTGATGAACTATCGATAAATCAATGATTATAAATATTTGTCAATTTTTATTAACTATGAGTATAAGTTGATGCACGCTCGCCCTCGCCCGGTGAAGCTGTAAAGGCCTCTCAGGCAGCAGCGTAGATCATACACGCACACATCGCCTTATTCACGGTTCTTAAAAGCGTCATTAGGTGCTGTTGTTGGTCGTACACCGGTGACTTCGAATCGTGCCCGTTTCCACCTAAACTTATTACTACACTCACACACGCGAACTTACAAATAATGGCTACGCACACAACGTACATATAAACTGTGCCTGCTTACTTGACGTTCTTGCATAGCAATCAAACTTTTTAATTAATAAATTTATTTATTAAAAAGTGTTTTAAAAATTATTAATATTAATAAATTTTAAGATTTCCCGATTTACAGATATCGATACCAACCGGATTCAAATAAAAATGTAAGATATACTCTGACACACAAAGCCTCCTTTCAAAAATACGTTTTAAATATAAATCGTATGTATATGAATTGCGATACCATATAAGCAGCGTTGCCAATTTGTGATAACTCCCCAAATAGCGGGGAATTCCAAGTCAATTGAGGATTTAGGCATTGTCGTTATGCAGGATTTAAATATACCTAAGTCTTCTTTCTGGTACGCAAACCGAAGCAGAAATAACAAGTTTTTAAGCCAGATTTTGTTACTTTCATATAAATATTTGGTACTTAACTACACTTCGATCGATAATTTCGTCGTATATCATTTAATTATAAGGTAAAACTAATTCGAGTTAATTACATAGTGATCCAAAGCTTTTTCAAAGTATCATAAATGACGCCCTTGAACGGTTTATTTAACTACTCGACTGCCGAACCAAAAACAAAGTGACGTCATTCATGGCGGACTAAACTTAATTGTCCCGGCAACCACGACCCGTACGACGTACCTTTTACTGTACACACCACTGCGGTTACTATTACCAAACGGATCTTCGAACGATTGACCTTGGGTGCGGTAATCACAATCTGTGGTAAATCTGAATAAAAACTATTCGGTGGACTTCGACCACATCGCTACAGCAGCGTTTGTGTATGTCGCCATTGTGTAACACAATATGTACCATTGTAAGTTGTAAGCGAACTTGTACGGGATGTTCGTTTACTGTGTGATTTTTTAGATTATGGGCAGTTCATCTAACAGCTACCTAAAACATTCTCTTAAAGAGTAGTCTTCGACACACATATATCACCTCCACTCCGATCTAGGTCTCGAACCTATTCGCGCCTTTATTAAAAAGGCGTCAACACGTCACTTCGCGAACGCATCTACCCATGCGAATCCGTTAATCGTAGCCACCGCCGACTACGATCTCCCCCCCGACCCCTGCCGCCACCGCCGGCCGCGACATGTTCTCACCGACCCCCCCGATACTTTGTCATCCCTTCTTTCCGCTCAGAATACGGGCGACGACGACGACGTAGTAGTAGATCCCCTCCCATAGCCGGCGGTTGACCGGTGCACTTAGTAGTGCACCCGTCCCCCTACAGCGACTGTCCCAACCGAGGGCACCTCTTCGAGGCGCCCTCGAGTATGTCGCCTCTTGCCCTTCTGGCTGGCTAGAGCGTAGTGGTTGCACGCTCGCCTTTAAGTCCGGTGAAGCTGTAAAGGCCTCGCGGCCAACAGCGTACATCATTCACACACACACACACACACACATATATCATTACAAATATTTACTTAGTATATATCAAATATTGTAAAAGAAAGCCTCCCTCGCCGCGTCTGTCTGTCTGTCTGAACGCGATAAACTCAATAACTACCGTACGGATTTTCGTACGGTTTTCACCAATGGACGGATTGATTTAAGAGGAAGGTTTGTGTATAATTCACCCGTGCGAAGCCCGGGAGGGTCGCTAGTTAGTGATAACATAGATAAAATATTAAATAGGTAATATTTTATCGCTTTTTTTAAGATTTTTGTCATCAGGATAGTTAGTTGACTTTTGGATTGGTGTGTCGCCATGATTTTATGTACAGTCAGCGAAACATTCTGAATTTATCAAATCGATAATACTGTTTATTATAAAACATTGGTAAACATTGTCAAAATTTGAGCTTATTAACAACATACCTATTTATCTATGATTCCGATCAAGACGCAGAACAAAAGTGTGCAAGTGATTTGTACAACTGAAAATCTTCAGCTACTTACAGCGCTGATCGTACCTCGACATTCCTGACTTGTTAAAAGTAGTCATAATAGTTCGCATAATTAATATTATGTTTGGTTACATTGGGTCCCGTACTCTAAACCAAAGAAAAAGAAGAATGTATAATTTAGTTTAGTTAGTAGTTTTTTTTTATATAATATTCAGCCTACATTGTCAGGTCAAAATCAATATTTTTTAACCTCAGGACCACTTTGCATTGAGCCGATTTGGTGTGTCCGCAACCATAGCCACAATACGTAGATATTTAGTATTACTAGCATAATCGACCAATTTTACCTATATCTTCATTTAACAGCACAAAATCGAAAAGTATAAAAACGATTTTCATGTTATCATCATAGCTCAAAAACGGTTACTTATTCCGTATATCTACGTGAATATGATAAGGGGCACTGATTCATCATAGCAGCTGACATTATATTAGTAGTAGGCATATCTGGGCGTATATCTCCTCCACGCGCATCGCGGGGTTAGCACACAGTAGAATTCCAAAAGTCAGGACCACGTCCTTCCGTGGTCCGTCCGCAGCGATAAACAAATTTAAGTATGGATTACCGGCAATTTTTTTACGTGCGGAAAACCGAAGAGTATTCGTAAAATATGACGAAACTTGTAGATTCTGCTCCATCATCGTAATCGCATAAATTTTGAAATTGTTTTAAGTGGCTATCACTAGGGATGATACCCGTGTCGTGGTGCGTTTACAAACACAAAATACACATACAGAAATATCCAGACCGAAACAAACATTTGTGGGTCACACAAACGTGTGTTCCTTGCCAAAAGAAAACTCGGGACTACTTGATCCAGTAACCGGAGCGGCTTACTAATACTCGATCTAGTAACTGGAACGTCCTACTAAGCTCTTAAGCACTGAACCATGCCGTCGTCTATATGCCTACTGCTTAATTTATAGTCACTAGAATAATGAACCCTATATACCGGATATTTTTTTCCACAGGCTTTATCAGCAACTTTATTATACTACAATAGGAAGTACGGGATCAGGGCATCAGGGGTGCTTTTCTTCTTCTGGCTGTTGTTAATACTCGTCGGGCTGCCTCAGCTCCGGTCCGAGATCACCGCCCACTACCTCTCCGCCGACGACGAGAACGTTCAATATAACTTCGTCAGTTACATGGTGTACTATCCGTTGATAGTGATCATGTTCTTGTTGAACTGCTTCGCTGATTTACCCCCGAGAGATTCGCCATATAAATATAAAAAGGTAAGCGTACATTTTTACCGTAGGTCAATAAGCCGCTAAACTGAAGTGGGTCTAGGCTTGCAGCTTAGGCAACAATAATTTATCAATAGGTCCCACAAAACTACAAACAAAGGCCTGACGGAGAGGGCGAGACGAGCTGGACACTTTCGTGAAAGACTGGTTTTCAAAAGCCGAAAATAGAACCAAATGAACGCAGTTGAGGGAGGCATTTGCCCAACCCTTACTAGCTAAATACAAAAAAAAAAGAAAGAACCTACATATGGTTGCCGAAAGGCCAAAATATTTACGATATGCTTTGCCATGGCTTTCGTAAAAGCTCGTCTATTTCATAATGATATATTATTTATTCCTTCAAGTCACACAGGGCCTCCGGTACAGAAAATTATACCTAGTTGTTTTATTGTGTCTACATATTTTTCCGCTCAATTAATTATTATCGATCAAGTCGCTTATTATAGCCATAGAAAACACGATTTACGTTGGAAATGCAGTGTTTTGAATGAGACCCTTTGCGGATTTTGTTTTTGTGGATATGAATGTGTATCATTGTCATTATGCAATAGCCATATTTATTTCTAATTGTATTTATGACTAGGTTGAAATATCTCAATCAAATGTGTCAAGGTACGGATTCTATTTCCGTATTGGTACCTACAAAATTTAATTAATTATTTACTGATACATATTTACTCCAGTACTCGTCAGATATACGTATATTTCATAGGAAGAAGTAAAAATATATAAAACCGGCAACCAGACGGATTCAAATTTAATCGTGGGAGTATATTTCATTTTATCGTAAATGAGAGGACTATAAAGACACTGACTAATACCATGAATCTAAGTACACTTATGATTAATCTATACTTAAGCACATCTATTTAGCTCGTTCTGCATTGTTCTCCCATACTCAATGAATGCAATGTATACAAAAAGAATTGTAAAACTCTCATTTTTAACTTAACCGAAGAGTTCCTTGCCCTTCTTCTCCACAGGAATGACTTTCCGAACGGGTGGTAGAGACTTAAGTAATTAATAATTTTCTCTTTTTGACTATTCATAAGTGCCTTTTGGTCTACATGAATAAAACACTTTTGATTTTGATCGCTCAGAATTACTTGGCCTCAACTCGTCAAAAAACGTAAAGATTATAATAAACATGTACTCTTCGTAATAAAGGTCAAGCAAAAACTATTTCGATGTAAGGTATGTCAATTACGTAATCATAGATAAGTACAACCTACCTCGTCGGTTTTATCTTATTAGGTAGTTTTTCTACTCGTGTGTCGTAAGTTCTACAACCTGATTGACATTAAATTTTGTACGCACAGAATCAATGTCCGGAGAGTGGGTCAGGGTTTCCCAGCCGACTTACTTTCAGCTGGTTCGATCCGCTGGCACTTACGGGATTCCGTAGAAGTTTAACCGAAAACGATTTGTGGGAACTCAATCCTCAAGACTCTTCGACGGTAGTGGTACCGAAATTCGACAAATTCTGGGAGAGATCACTTAAGAAACGAGAAACGTAAGTAACATGTAGGAAACGTTTAACACTGTCTAATGTAGTAATGTTATATTTTCAGGTACAAGTGTACGTTCTATATTTCGATAGCCACTTTGACCAAGTTTGACTGTATGTGTTTTGTATATACTTATATACGCTCGCGGCTAATAATCTAGTAAGACCAAAGTTCAAGATGAGCGGTAACGCTTGGCTTCACAGAGACATCATAAAGCAGCTGAGTTCTGAATAAAAATTGGCTTGTATCTGAAAATGCTTTAATAGATTCGCATATGTACCATATCAATAAAGCTAAGATGATTGAACGTGCATGAAACATCAATTATTATTATAAAAGGGACCCTAAGTTCGTGTTATTATAATTTGAATTTTGTCGAGGTTGTCACGCGTCATGTCACTCGGCGGCTTGAAAGCTAATCGAAGAGAACGTTCGTTGAACTCCTTTTGTTTCGACATTTTTGATACCCGATTGTGAAAATATGAGGTTAAACGGTTGGATTTACGATGTGTTTTCTAATTCAAGGGCCCTAACGTGTTTCCACTGACGTTCTTTTAGATTTATGCATTTGGAGGTCGAGGTGGTAATTCTCATGCACTCAGGCTTTATACAATAATACAAAATATGTTAAATAATTATTATATGAGATGAATGTCTGGTGCGACTTAAAGAGGGCGCCTCTTCAAGGCGCCCTCGAGTATGTCGCCCCTTGCCCTTCTGGCTCGAGCGTAGTGGTTGCACGCTCGCCCTTAAGTCCGGTGAAGCTGTAAAGGCCTCGCGGCCGACAGCGTACATCACTCACACACACACGCCACTTAAAGTTGCGTCTTTTATAATCACTTACTGTATATGATAGTGTGTCGAATCAACAATATTTGTTGAACGTAGTGAAATCTTATCAATTGATATTTACACCTTCGATATTTATTTACTCAAAGCAAAATCAATATTTTGATTTCAAATAGGATCTCAATCTGGCAACACTGCCATCAGTCCTTTGCCTGTCGCTTAAAAAAAACTCCAAAGGGAATGCAGATTTTAATAAGACTAATATGCATTCGTGAGAGCCGGCATGATATAAATTCGGTATAAAATTAACATAGGTCCATCACCATTTATGATATCGTTGCTATCTTTATGACAATTTATCTATTCATCCGAATATGGTCGATCTATAATATCTCAACAAAAAAGATTAAATACTTTAAATTTATTTGTCCTTGAGGTTAAAATAGCTCACGCATAAATAACACCGACGCAACAGTGTAACGCATTAGTCCGTTATAATATTAGGCATCTCTAGGTGCCCGCTTTGTTCTTCTTAGCGTTTCGACGGCAAATATGGTATAATCATATAGAAGCGGGCCAGAATGCGGCAAGATTGATTGCCAGAGGTACCCATCAAGTCGTATTGCGTGTAGACATTGTGCGTGCTTTGTTAAGTACCCTTGAACGTCATGGCGAGCTTAATCACTGCACGAGGCAAATATTTGTGAGATGTAGAAATAGCCAGATCGAAACTTATGTCTTGAAGACATTAGTGTCGTTCTGGTTATTTGTACACCGGAAATTGTGTTTTTCAATGTAACTAACGTTTTCAATTTTTTATTTTTATTTGTCTTTATGTGTTTACGACTCTGATTCAGTTCCAGCGGTACAAAAGCGACATACCGTAAAACGTCTGCAAGCGTAAATTTCAAACCGGAGAAGGAAAAGAAGCCGGCCTCAATATTGCCGGCTCTGTGTCTGGCGTTCGGAGGGCAGTTTTTGTTCGGAGCCCTCCTCAAATTGATCAACGATGTACTGATGTTTTTGTCACCGCAGCTGCTTAAGTATGTTTAAATTAATATTTACTGTATTTCATTGTTTCTTTGTTAATAATGGGGTATACGGACCAGCACAATTGATTACAAAAAATATGTTGAGTAAAAACCATAAAAATTTACATCATCGACTTCGGAACAAACGAAATGTGTTATATCAGCTAGAAACATCTGATATTTTAGATATAAATGATACTTAAAGTATTAACTACCAACCTTCTACCTGACTTCGTATGCTTAACATATCAAGTCTGTAGTAATATAAATACATATGTTAATTTATTTTGAAATCAGAGATAACAAAAATTATATTACATAATATAACACGCCGCTGTCGTATGACCATGATTTTGTGATTCGACATTGCATGGAAATTTGATCTTTACTGCAAGTAATGATTATCATTTCAGACTGTTAATCGGTTTTGTTGGGAGCAATGAACCGATATGGAAAGGTTACCTTTACTCTGTTGCTCTTCTCGCTTGTGCCTCGGTACAAACCATGTTGCTGGCACATTACTTCACTGGAATGTACTTAGTTGGTATGAGGATAAGGACTGCCCTCACTAGCGCCATCTACAGGAAGTCCTTACGAATGTCAAACGCTGCCAGAAAAGAGTCTACAGTTGGTGAAATTGTTAACTTGATGTCCGTCGATGCACAGAGGTACGTAGACTTTCAGATTTCTGACGACGCCCCGCATTCCTGCGACCGGGACAAGTTGTCATTGTTACCTAGCATTAGGGGAATATCTTTATAAACAACAATAAATTAACGACCACCTGACTGTAGTACCTTCTATGCTTAAATTATGGTCTCTAAATATATCTGAGAGCGTAGGCAAGTAGCCTGCATTTCGTGTCTATTTTCTTGTCGTTATCGATAGCGCATTGTTCTGACTACGTGACTTTCGTTGTAAAATGTCATTTCCGTACATATTTTTATCTTTCCTGTTAGCGTTAACGACTTTAGAAAGTACACTTGACTACATGCATAGGTCTCCAGTATTAGGAATTGTACAGTATCAGTCTTATAGAAATGTAATTTTACTCAATTGTTACTAAAACCACAGACTAAAACGATACCAACTCCGCAAAGGACATTGTCGAAAATTGCCCCAGAACCAAAAAAACATTTGACCAATGCCATCATTATTTATATATTTTCTTAAAATAATGGCAAATATCCGTATCTAACGGGCAATTTGCAATCTAAAACGAATATTTCAAAGTATTGTGTGCACTTATATCGAAGTCGCCGACATCTTTACCGAATACAACATCAACACACAATATAACCTCATATGTATTAATGGCTACTGAATTATAACCTCAAAATCTAATACTTTTTGTACAATATTGCAATTCTTCCGCTTGTCCGTTTAATAATAAATGCCTTAAGAGAATTTATGGGTCATTTGAACTCATAAAAGTATTTTTTCATTACTGTTGGTTCTGGGGCAAATCGTATATGGGCGCAGAACAATGGCCTTTAGTACTTATTTGGTTCATTATATTAAATTTAGTGATACATTTCATGTAATACATAAAACTTTGTTTAAAGCTCCACTAGGTAGGTACATAATAATATTTGTGGTTTATTATTTGCCATAGTTATATCAGTATTGTGGTCTTTCAGTCATCCCCGGAACACCCTAATAAGGACAAAGTGACAAATAATATAGGTATATTATATAGTTATGATTAATATTTTAAATAAGTGTGTTAGGTTCGAAAATGCACCATCGTGACGTTCATGAAAACGATACGTTAGTTTTTGATGTACTTAATAAAATAAATTAATTATTGCTTTAAAATCCGACTGATCGGTGCCTCACGTCAACACATTATAATGTTATAATAATGTTACAAATATCTCAACTATTGCATTAATGATAGTGCAGAAGGTCGATCTTCGTAACTAAGCGTTAATTTAACAGTACTGTTAGGTAATTCCGTGTGGGAGCAAACATGATCTGAGATAACGCCTGTTATCTTGCTTTACAAATACCGGAAGAACTTTAAATATTTAATTTTAGTAAATATTTCTTTTCTATTTTGTTGACAATTTAAGCTGAGTTTTTATTATCATGTTATGCAGTATTTGTATTCTCGAAAAGAAAAACTGAGTTAAATAGTAAATCAACTTCAATATTAGCATACATACTTAATGCGCTGCGCAGATCTCCGTTATCTTTATGGTCCACTTTCCAAGATTTCTGGACGGTCAGGACAGTAAAGTATGATCAATAAACTACCCTAATATGGTGAAAATATAGTCTGTATTTATTTGTTTAATGTCCGACGATTTTGTTGGACTTCTGCCTGTTTGCCATAAATGACAAATAATTACACTATGCAATGTCGTACGATAATGCATTGCAGTGACTGAATTTACTATGCCAAATCATATTTTATGCGACTTTTTCCCCATTGCGCGAAGTCTATTGTTCACTGATAGGTGATACTTTTCGGAAAGGTTTTCGCCGTTCACACCAAAACTAAATATAATAATAATAATATTAGCCCTGTTAAGAAACTGTCCCACTGTTGGGCACGGGCCTCCTCTCAAACTAAGAGGGCTTAGGCCATAGTCCACCACGCTGGCCCAGTGCGGGTTGGCGAACTTCACACACCTTCGAAAAACCCTTAGGCATGCCGGTTTCTCACGATGTTTTCCTTCACCGTTAAAGTGATAATACATTTTTAATACGCACATGATTTCAAAAAGACGGAGGTGCGTGCCTGGGTTTGCACCCGAGACCTCTGAATCTGCAGTCCAACGGTCGAACCACTATAATGCTGTTAAATTATTTGCTGTAAAACTAAATAAATGTTTCTATTTTACAGATTCGTTGAACTGACTGCCTATTTGAACATGATATGGTCGGCACCACTTCAAATTGCTTTGGCCCTGTATTTCCTATGGGGTATTCTGGGGCCGTCCGTACTGGCCGGGTTGGCAGTCATGATCATACTGATACCAGTCAATGGCCTTATCGCGAACAGGGTGAAGACCCTGCAGATCAAACAAATGAAGTACAAAGACGAAAGAGTGAAACTTATGAACGAAGTACTTAATGGAATCAAGGTAATCTTTTTTACAGTCCGACAAGGATCTTTTGGCCAATGGCTAAAATCGGAAGTAACGCTGTCATCAAGTTGTCATGACAGTCGCAGAGTTGGCGTTTGCTATGAAATTTACCAAAGTTCTTTTTTTAATTAAAAACCGTGTGGCCCTGTTGAAATATTTCCCCTAATTATTCACCAACGCCCCCTGTCCATGTCATAAGTAAGCCAAAGGTTCTTGTTGCATTATAGTATATTTCCGGGTTATGCTGTTAGTCCCACAACTGCACTTATTATCAATACAATGTAATCACTAAATAATTAATATAGAATCTGGAAACATTTCATATGCAGGCAGTCACTGTTACAAAGTTATGTTCAACAATCAAACAATAATATCGTTGTCATGCTGACTTACAGAACTAATTCACAATATTGTAAATTACATCTTGTACGGTGAAGCTGTAAAGGCACCGCGGCCAACAGCGTAGATCATTTACACACACACAAAGTAAATTACACATAGCTGCATGTAAAACTGAAATATGTTTCACGCAGTGCAAATCATCTCGTTGCGAACTTTTGTAGGCAATGATTTTAGTCTCACAAGGCACTCCCTATCAGTACAATATAATCACTAAATAATTAATATGGAAGTTGGAAACATTTCATACGCAGCCCGTCACTGTTATGTAAAGCTCTTTTAAACGATAAAAAATAAAAACATCGTTGTCATGCTGTTATACAGAACTAATTCGCAATATTGTGAAATACACATAGCTGCATATAAAATTGAAATATGTGTCATACAGTGCAAATCATCTCGTTTAGTATATTTCGAACACGTTTAGTCTCACAAGGCACTCACGTACTATCAGTATAATGTAATCATTAAATAATTAATATGGAAGTTGGAAACATTTCATTCACGTCACTGTTATGTAAAGTGCTTTTCAATGATAAACAATAAAGCATCGTTGTCATGCTGTTATACAGAACTAATTCGCAATATTGTTAAATACACATAGCTGCATATAAAATTGAAATATGTGTCATACAGTGCAAGTCATCGCGTTTAGTACATTTTGAGGCAACTCTTTTAGCCTCAAATGGCACTCACTTACTATCAGTACAATATAATCACTAAATAATTAATATGGAAGCTGGAAACATTTCATACGCAGCCCGTCACTGTTATGTAAAGCTCTTTTCAACGATAAAAATAAAAACATCGTTGTCATGCTGTTTTACAGAACTAATTTCGCAATATTGTGAAATACACATAGCTGCATATAAAATTGAAATATGTGTCATGCAGTGCAAGTCATCGCGTTTAGTACATTTTGAGGCAACTCTTTTAGCCTCAAATGGCACTCACTTACTATCAGTACAATATAATCACTAAATAATTAATATGGAAGCTGGAAACATTTCATACGCAGCCCGTCACTGTTATGTAAAGTTCTTTTCAACGATAAAAAATAAAAACATCGTTGTCGTGCTGTTTTACAGAACTAATTTCGCAATATTGTGAAATACACATAGCTGCATATAAAATTGAAATATGTGTCATGCAGTGCAAGTAATCTCGTTTAGTCCATTTTGAGGCAAATCTTTTAGTCTCACAAGGCACTCACTTACTATCAGTACAATGTAATCACTAAATAATTAATATGGAAGCTGGAAACATTTCATACGCAGCCCGTCACTGTTATGTAAAGTTCTTTTCAACGATAAAAAATAAAAACATCGTTGTCGTGCTGTTTTACAGAACTAATTTCGCAATATTGTGAAATACACATAGCTGTGTGGACCTGTTGAAATATTTTCCCTAATTATTCACCAACGCCCCCTGTCCATGTCATAAATAAGCCAAAGGTTTTTGTTGCATTATAGTATATTTCCGGGTTATGCTGTTAGTCCCACAACTGCACGCACATATTATCCATACAATGTAATCACTAAATAATTAATATGGAACCTGGAAACATTTCATATGCAGGCTGTCACTGTTACAAAGTTATTTTCAACAATCAAACAAAAACATCGTTGTCATGCTGACTTACAGACCTAATTCACAATATTGTAAATTACATCTTGTACGGTGAAGCTGTAAAGGCACCGCGGCCAACAGCGTAGATCATTTACACACACACAAAGTAAATTACACATAGCTGCATGTAAAACTGAAATATGTTTCACGCAGTGCAAATCATCTCGTTGCAAACTTTTGTAGGCAATGATTTTAGTCTCACAAGGCACTCCCTATCAGTACAATATAATCACTAAATAATTAATATGGAAGTTGGAAACATTTCATATGCAGGCTGTCACTGTTACAAAGTTATTTTCAACAATCAAACAAAAACATCGTTGTCATGCTGACTTACAGACCTAATTCACAATATTGTAAATTACATCTTGTACGGTGAAGCTGTAAAGGCACCGCGGCCAACAGCGTAGATCATTTACACACACACAAAGTAAATTACACATAGCTGCATGTAAAACTGAAATATGTTTCACGCAGTGCAAATCATCTCGTTGCAAACTTTTGTAGGCAATGATTTTAGTCTCACAAGGCACTCCCTATCAGTACAATATAATCACTAAATAATTAATATGGAAGTTGGAAACATTTCATACGCAGCCCGTCACTGTTATGTAAAGTGCTTTTCAATGATAAAAAATAAAAACATCGTTGTCGTGCTGTTTTACAGAACTAATTCGCAATATTGTTAAATACACATAGCTGCATATAAAATTGAAATATATGTCATACAGTGCAAGTCATCGCGTTTAGTCCATTTTGAGGCAACTCTTTTAGCCTCAAATGGCACTCACTTACTATCAGTACAATATAATCACTAAATAATTAATATGGAAGCTGGAAACATTTCATACGCAGCCCGTCACTGTTATGTAAAGCTCTTTTCAACGATAAAAATAAAAACATTGTTGTCATGCTGTTATACAGAACTAATTCGCAATATTGTGAAATACACATAGCTGCATATAAAATTGAAATATGTGTCATGCAGTGCAAGTAATCTCGTTTAGTCCATTTTGAGGCAAATCTTTTAGTCTCACAAGGCACTCACTTACTATCAGTACAATGTAATCACTAAATAATTAATATGGAAGCTGGACACATTTCATACGCAGCCCGTCACTGTTATGTAAAGTTCTTTTCAACGATAAAAAATAAAAACATCGTTGTCATGCTGTTATACAGAACTAATTCGCAATATTGTGAAATACACATAGCTGCATATAAAATTGAAATATGTGTCATGCAGTGCAAGTAATCTCGTTTAGTCCATTTTGAGGCAAATCTTTTAGTCTCACAAGGCACTCACTTACTATCAGTACAATGTAATCACTAAATAATTAATATGGAAGCTGGACACATTTCATACGCAGCCCGTCACTGTTATGTAAAGTTCTTTTCAACGATAAAAAATAAAAACATCGTTGTCATGCTGTTATACAGAACTAATTCGCAATATTGTGAAATACACATAGCTGCATATAAAATTGAAATATATGCCATACAGTGCAAGTAATCTCGTTTAGTCCATTTTGAGGCAACTCTTTTAGTCTCACAAGGCACTCACTTACTATCAGTACAATATAATCACTAAATAATTAATACTGCCTCGTTGGTCTGGTGGCAAAGCGCATCGCTTTGTAAGCACGAGGTCCTGGGTTCAAATCCTAGGTCGGACAAATGTAGTTTTCCTAACGAAAAATTCCCAGTACGAGTCCGGAGTCTGGAATTGTGCCCGGTATATGGCAATAGGCTCGCCCCCTATTACATGGGACCTAACATCGTCGGCGAAACGTGGGTGTACTCAGTACACCTCTGCCACCCCCTCTGGGGAATATAGGCGTGACGGTGTGTGTAAATAATTAATATGGAAGCTGGAAACATTTCATACGCAGCCCGTCACTATTATGTAAAGTTCGTTTCAACGATAAAAAATAAAAACATCGTTGTCATGCTGACTCACAGAACTAATGCGCCAGATTGTGAAATACACATAGCACCATATGAAATTAGTATATGTGTCATACAGTGTACATCGTTGTTAAATAACACCACTCCTTTGATAAGCAACTGAAAATATATTTTCAATCTGATATGTGAATATTTGAAAATACGTATCCGACTGTTGTACACTAGTAGTAATGTAAAAATACCGAGTATGGGTAATTGGATGTTTTGAGGGACAGTTTTGACCTGCAGTGGATTTCTTTCGTCTGATGATGTTAATCAGATCCAAGATTGTTCACAACCTGATTATTACTCGTTATAACCACTCCTTACATTCTACTCTTACGGGGCAATGTATACGCTTCTATAATAAATAATATTCTATAAAATATACTAAATTAACCATAGATATCTGAAATATGCCTATTAATGAGCTCAAAAGAGCTATTAAAAATAGACTATGTAGTAATGGATATTATAAAACTTCGAAATATATCGATGATAAAAATGATTGGGTTTGAGCACCTCCTCATTCAGCATCTCCGAAATACATTGTTGTTAAAAACAATTTTGTAAAAAAAAAGAATATTATTCTTTTTCAGAAAGGCCAGTCCTATAAAATAATTAAGTTCAAAGACTAGACCGCTGAGTTTCTCGTCGGATCTTCTCAATGTGAGACCGCGTTCTGATCCGGAGGTGGTTGTAAAAAATTTAATAATTTTTGACGTTTGTAAGAGCTTTTGTTGCAATAAAAGATTCTGGACTTTGACTTTAATTCGTTAACTTTAAGAATGCAATCTTTGCATTAAGTCAAATCAACTTCCAATCATACAATCCAGGCCTTAGTGAAAGTGTAGTTCTATCTATCTAGATCATCGCGCCAGCTCCCTCGCGGGGTAGGCAGAGAGTGCAAAGTTCCAACAGGTTCTTTCCTTACAGACCTCTCTGGCAGTGTAAATTACTATTTAAAATATATCAATATGATAAATTAATATAAAACATATTCTATCGACTGCCTTATTGGTCCAGTAGCGCATAATTCGGTTAGTGATCACGAGGTCCTAGGTCGGACAAAGT
This sequence comes from Phalera bucephala, assembly GCA_905147815.2. Classification (NCBI taxonomy): domain Eukaryota; kingdom Metazoa; phylum Arthropoda; class Insecta; order Lepidoptera; family Notodontidae; genus Phalera; species Phalera bucephala. Next base: position 24,113,106 of record LR990613.1, on the reverse strand, counting down.
TTGATTTGTCTCTATAAAAATTCTCAGAAGCAGTCCGGTGACTGGATGTGCCTGTTATAATTCGACCTTATTACATTAGTATCTAATATCGTCTACGATACTTAAGTGAACGCAATAGGCCTATGCGTTTACGGTGTTTATTTTTTACCTTATCTGCCGTGACAATTTGGCCAGTATCCATTATATCCATCGTTATGATCTACACAACTTGCACTAATTATCTTCTCGCTTCCTAAGGTTAGCATTACCTATTTAATTACTCGAGGTTAAAATGAAATTTAATAAGACCAATACTACGACTTATCTGGGCCTTCCCAGCTGATAAATTTTCATATCAAAAATCACATCAGATACAATAATAACATTCCGTATCTACCGCCTTGTGGAAACAACTGTATGTTTCGTGTGCATCAATATTGCGATTATATTGATTATTATTGGGCAATACTTGATTAAATTCGCGGCTTGTATTTTATCAATTCATATACAAGGGCTATCTTATATGATATCGTATCGTTACTCAAATACTTTTATCTATTACTAGTTGTTTCGTGCAGCTTCGCCCGCGTTGTGTAAATTTACTCTATTAAAAAAAATCCTCTGGCGTCTCGGAATTTTCCAATTCATCGAGACTATTATGAAATGTTATGTGCCTGTTAATTGGATTTGAAATAGATATTGACATCGATTATTAAGCGATTAAAAAACACTAGAGCTGAGCTACCTTTAAAAAAAATGTCCATTTGTTGGATTGACTGTACTCGAAAATCACGATACCCTTTTTAACAGAACCCATACATTTAGATATCTTATAGACTGATTGAAAAAGTTTGGTAGAACTGGAGACATAGCTTGCCCTGTCTGTAGGACACGAGCGGGTACTAACTTTACATCCAGCACGCCTAATGCAATTTTCAACTCACACCATATAATTTTAATGTATGTGGCAGAAACAAAAACCTAAAATTCGAGACTGCACAGGTCACATTATATCCATCGTCGAGATCTACACAATTTGCACTAATTATTTTCTCGCGTTTTAATATTTTTATACTTCGCATCTCTTTCTCGTCTTAAAACCTTATCCGTAGTTTGAAACTTATAATGATGATCTTATAATGAAAAATGTGAACCTAATTTACATTTTTTTTGAAGAATGTTAGTGTAGTAACCGATCCACTTCTTACAAATATACTTTTTATTGCAGGTTCTCAAAATGTATGCATGGGAACCGAGTTTCGAAGAGCAGATACTTAAAATTAGAAACAAAGAAATGCATGTACTTAAACAAACAGCTTATTTAAATTCGGCCACTTCATTCATTTGGTCGTGCGCACCTTTCTTGGTAAGCATTATATTAATTTTTTAGGTTTAGATAGATAAAAATTTGATGAGTAATAACATTAATTTTTTTTTATCAATTATTCAATCATAACTATATAGATATGATAAAATAAGCAATTCTGATAATATATGAACAGTGCGTACTTATTATACGCAACACCGATTACAAGCCACGATATAAATTATCAGGTTATTAATGTCATTATATTATTATTGATGATATATTTATGTATGATATCTGTGTTTCACCGTGATTTATAAGCAATATACATATTATAAGAAGATTACGACCGCAAGAATAAAGGTATACTACGATTATAGTGCAGAGTACTCTAAAAAGTAGGTCGATGTTTACTTCTGTCGAGACAGACAGACAGTAGCGAAAGGATTAAATAATTTTCTTTTATTTTCAAGGTGACCTTCCTAACTTTCTTCACGTTTCTGATATCCGACCCTAAGAACAATATCCTGACAGCCGAAAACATATTCGTGTCGATGTCCCTGTTCTACACAATGCACTTGCCTCTAGGTTTGCTCCCACTCATCGTGGTGTCTGCGATCGAGGTAGTGCCGCCAATGTGTTCACACCGACATAATATATCTACTTAAGAGGCTATGGTTCTTCTACATACGGATACACTAACCCGCACTGAACATGACGTTAAAGTCGCCGATGTCGGCCAAAATAGTTTGCGTTCTGTTGTGCGGCTACTAAAGCATGCATGACGCAATTGTGTGATCATTACCTTTCTTCAAACGAGAGACCTAAAATGATTTCTGAATTCGCTGGTTGAAAATGACAAAAATTAACACAGTTGTCCAAATCGCCATCCGTACATCATTAGTGGGGCGACCGTACATCATCAGAGGAGCTCGTAGCGCTATGCGACCGCGGTATTCTTACCGATTACCAAGGTTAAGCAGCGTTCGACTTGTTTGGCCCGAAATGGGTGACCGTTTGTGGCATTTTCATATATCGAGCGTCTCCGTGCTTCGGAAGGCACGTTAAGCCGTTGGTCCCGGCTACCACTTAATGTGGTAGTCGTTAAGCCGAGTTGGAGGCCTTATGGCGGCTTGAAAAGTTCCAACAGCAGGTGGCCACAAACCTGCCTCCACCAATCCGCACTAGGTCCTCGTGGTGGAGTATGACCTAATCTCTCTCACCTCGATTTGTGAGAGAAGGCCTTTGCCCAGGAGTGGGCAGTATAGGCTGATATAATTACATAATTAGTGAGTTGATATCGAATTAAAATATTACTGAATAATTAAATGAATTCTCGATTATTGCATTAACGACCGTTCCGATCTTTAACTTCAGTCAGTACTCACAGATGCCACAATTCCACCTACAGATACAGTAAGGAGTTCACAAAACCCTTTCAACGCGACAATGACGAAAGACAGACAAGAACATGCAGTCCAAATTTTGTATATATAAACGCTTTTGTTCTTGAAGTAATGGCAGTAGAGTATGGAAAATATGTAAAATATTAGTGCAGAAACGACGTTACGAAGTCTTATCAGTTGTATTTGATTAGACTTAATATTACGAAAAATTTTACACATGTTCTTTCATTCCTCTTTAAATATGATCACACAGTCCTCTTAACTTAGTGTTCTTGTATTTACGCTCTTCTTGCGTCCTTACAAAGGTCATATTCAATCAACTAAATTGCGGGAGCTCGTTAAAGGAAGCAATGATTATACAATGGTAGCCTTACACAGCACAGCGGTGTCAGGGGGGCGGGGGCTGTGTATGCATGGCAGGTCTCATAATTCCTGGAATGGTGTCGTAGGTGTCGCTGATGTCGTTCGGGTGCTTTGTATTGGTAAACGATACGGAAGTGCTGGACTCTAAGAGGGCTTTCGTAGCGTTGTCTCTTTTCAACATACTACGTTTCCCACTGTCAATGCTGCCTAACGTTATATCGAATGTTGTACAAGTAAGTTATTACGTTAGATTATTTTATTTGTGTGCAATATAGTATGTAATTTATTATGAAAAGGCATTGGCATATACACTAATGTAGCAACTGGAGGGTTAGTGTACACAATAGCGAACTAAAAGAATTGTTAATTGATATAATTATACAGGGTGTATTTTTGACACAGGCCAGTAAGGGCAGCTACCTCAACCGTTGTATCTACAGGAAAACAATATGAAATAAACGTACATTTAGCAATAAAATGGGCGATTTACAGAAAAAAAAAATTTTGCCAACCGATTCTGGTTCTTATAAGGATCAAAAACTTCTATTAGATCAACTAAGGTGGAGAACTAGAAATGGCTGAAATTGCAAAAAAATATCGATTTCCGACAAAATGTACGGGAAAACGTTTTTGCGATTTTCGACTTTTCTAGTTCTCCAACATCAGTTGGTTTAATTGAAGTTTTTGATTTTTATAAGAAACGGTATCGATTCCCATCAAAAAAAGTTTTTGGGTACATTGTCCATTATCTTGCTGATTATACAATATTTTAAAATTCATAAATTCAGTTTAAAATATTGTAAAAAATTAGGGATAGTCTCCTAAGACCGTTCTCCTGTAGCTACAATGGTTTAGGTAGTAGCCCTTACTGCCCCGTCCCAAAAATCCATCCTGTAAATTGCATTTTATCAGGACTCTACAGTTGCTTATAGTATTTACCATAATACCCACTCATTCTAAATTTCCTGTTAACATTCCTTTACACCTATTGTCTAATAAAATGCTACTAACTTTGAGTAATAAGGCTTATCTGATAATGTTGATGAGCGGCATGGAAATGAATAAGTATAATTAAGTTATATTAAGAAAACTTAGCTTATTTAGCATTGACTTATCATCCAAATGGACTTCGGGTCTAGTATAAAATTCACCAAAACCGTGTCCCTGGTTGACTTATACATTCGTAAATATTGGGAATGACGTCTTTAAAATAATTTGAGTCCTACAGCTTGAAACTTAATCCTCAATCTTGCTTGTTCTATAAAATTGCATTTTGCAGCTTCCAGCGACTTGCGCGAGACGCTATTCTAAGTCATTCCATCGGTATGGTAACCTGAGCGTTTTATTTACACAATTATTTGTAAACCGAATGAAATTCCGTGTTTTTAAGCAAATGGTTACCTGCAAATCGTAAAACAATAGTTTACTTATTGAAAATATGATACACTATCCATATTTTCAGTTTATTTAAGTCGTTTTTACACGTTGTCACAGTACAGTACGACATTATAGAAGTGTTGTTTGAAGACTGGCGTGCGATTGTATCCCTTTTGGCATTTTGTACCTCCTACCGACCTCGACGGCGAGGTCGAAGAATCCCTTGCCCGCCGGCCGGTGCAGAGCACCATGGCGAGACACCGAGTACACGCCCACCCCCATAGGGACTGCCCAAGCCGAGCTCGTTTCTCCTTGAGGCGCCCTTGAGCTAGTTGCCCCCTTGTCCTTCTGGTTCGAGCGTAGTGGTTGCACGCTCGCCCTCTTGTCCGGTGAAGCTGTAAAGGCCCCGCGGCCAACAGCGTAGATCATTTACACACAAAAATCCTTTTCTTTGGACCCCCTTCGTTCGGACACTTTAAGCTCGGACGCGAAGTACATTTTGATGGTAGGTCAATGTAATTTAGTCAGTAAAAACCAATATCTGCTGCTTTCAAATTTGAAGTTCAAAATGTGTAATTATCAGGTATGCAAACAAATAATTCTCTTTTTTTATATTATGTTTTAGGAAAATATATCATTTGTATTGTCAATTTTCAGACATCAGTTGGTATCAAACGATTAAACAAATTTATGAATTGCGATGAACTGGATATGACTTCCGTTGAACATGATCCCAAAGAACGTAAGTTTATAATATGTCTTGACTATTTATTTTTTTGAGAAAACAGGACCTCTTACGGTCATTCGAGTATCTATATATACGCTCGTCTGACGCAGCCGTTTTTCGGAAACTATTAGAAATAAAAGCCTGAAATTTGGTATTATTAGGTACTTTAAATACAGTAAGAACATTTTATTTTGTTTTTTCTTTTCTCTACCTATGATGAGGAGACAGGCCAACAATTGTCTCAGCAAATTTGCTTACTTTTTAATTTTATTAAAACAATATTTGAGGTTCTTCCATTCAATCAAATGAATGAGGTACATAAATAAAACGTATATGTCTCAAAGAAGTAATTATTTTTTTTTTAAAAAACACTAATTTAATTTGTGATGCCGAAATTTTTGACAGACGATTTAGTGGTTAAGAGCTTAGGCCGCTCCACCCACTGTATCAAATAGTCGCGGGTTCGATTCCCGCACGGGACATGTTTGTAATCGCACCCAGGACACAGGAATAAATCCTAGTAGGACTACGTTCTATAAGAGAAAAAACAACAAAAGTTCTGACAGAGTCATCGATTATATTGGAATAAAATATTCAAAAATGACGTTAGAAATACTGTGTACGCAGCTAACCCGATCGTGATCGAGAACGGTCAATTCACATGGGGCGGCGCGGACTCGGAGCCCGTGCTGCGCGATCTGACCGTGCGCATCCCGCGCGGCTCGCTCGTCGCCGTCGTGGGGGCCGTCGGCGCCGGCAAGAGCTCGCTGCTGGCCGCGCTGCTCGGCGAGATGAACAAGCAGGCCGGCCGCGTCAACACCACCGGTAACTACACACTACACACATCGTCGGCGCCGGCAAGAGCTCGCTGCTGGCCGCGCTGCTCGGCGAGATGAACAAGCAGGCCGGCCGCGTCAACACCACCGGTAACTACACACTACACACATCGTCGGCGCCGGCAAGAGCTCGCTGCTGGCCGCGCTGCTCGGCGAGATGAACAAGCAGGCCGGCCGCGTCAACACCACCGGTAACTACACACTACACACATCGTCGGCGCCGGCAAGAGCTCGCTGCTGGCCGCGCTGCTCGGCGAGATGAACAAGCAGGCCGGCCGCGTCAACACCACCGGTAACTACACACTACACACATCGTCGGCGCCGGCAAGAGCTCGCTGCTGGCCGCGCTGCTCGGCGAGATGAACAAGCAGGCCGGCCGCGTCAACACCACCGGTAACTACACACTACACACATCGTCGGCGCCGGCAAGAGCTCGCTGCTGGCCGCGCTGCTCGGCGAGATGAACAAGCAGGCCGGCCGCGTCAACACCACCGGTAACTACACACTACACACATCGTCGGCGCCGGCAAGAGCTCGCTGCTGGCCGCGCTGCTCGGCGAGATGAACAAGCAGGCCGGCCGCGTCAACACCACCGGTAACTACACACTACACACATCGTCGGCGCCGGCAAGAGCTCGCTGCTGGCCGCGCTGCTCGGCGAGATGAACAAGCAGGCCGGCCGCGTCAACACCACCGGTAACTACACACTACACACATCGTCGGCGCCGGCAAGAGCTCGCTGCTGGCCGCGCTGCTCGGCGAGATGAACAAGCAGGCCGGCCGCGTCAACACCACCGGTAACTACACACTACACACATCGTCGGCGCCGGCAAGAGCTCGCTGCTGGCCGCGCTGCTCGGCGAGATGAACAAGCAGGCCGGCCGCGTCAACACCACCGGTAACTACACACTACACACATCGTCGGCGCCGGCAAGAGCTCGCTGCTGGCCGCGCTGCTCGGCGAGATGAACAAGCAGGCCGGCCGCGTCAACACCACCGGTAACTACACACTACACACATCGTCGGCGCCGGCAAGAGCTCGCTGCTGGCCGCGCTGCTCGGCGAGATGAACAAGCAGGCCGGCCGCGTCAACACCACCGGTAACTACACACTACACACATCGTCGGCGCCGGCAAGAGCTCGCTGCTGGCCGCGCTGCTCGGCGAGATGAACAAGCAGGCCGGCCGCGTCAACACCACCGGTAACTACACACTACACACATCGTCGGCGCCGGCAAGAGCTCGCTGCTGGCCGCGCTGCTCGGCGAGATGAACAAGCAGGCCGGCCGCGTCAACACCACCGGTAACTACACACTACACACATCGTCGGCGCCGGCAAGAGCTCGCTGCTGGCCGCGCTGCTCGGCGAGATGAACAAGCAGGCCGGCCGCGTCAACACCACCGGTAACTACACACTACACACATCGTCGGCGCCGGCAAGAGCTCGCTGCTGGCCGCGCTGCTCGGCGAGATGAACAAGCAGGCCGGCCGCGTCAACACCACCGGTAACTACACACTACACACATCGTCGGCGCCGGCAAGAGCTCGCTGCTGGCCGCGCTGCTCGGCGAGATGAACAAGCAGGCCGGCCGCGTCAACACCACCGGTAACTACACACTACACACATCGTCGGCGCCGGCAAGAGCTCGCTGCTGGCCGCGCTGCTCGGCGAGATGAACAAGCAGGCCGGCCGCGTCAACACCACCGGTAACTACACACTACACACATCGTCGGCGCCGGCAAGAGCTCGCTGCTGGCCGCGCTGCTCGGCGAGATGAACAAGCAGGCCGGCCGCGTCAACACCACCGGTAACTACACACTACACACATCGTCGGCGCCGGCAAGAGCTCGCTGCTGGCCGCGCTGCTCGGCGAGATGAACAAGCAGGCCGGCCGCGTCAACACCACCGGTAACTACACACTACACACATCGTCGGCGCCGGCAAGAGCTCGCTGCTGGCCGCGCTGCTCGGCGAGATGAACAAGCAGGCCGGCCGCGTCAACACCACCGGTAACTACACACTACACACATCGTCGGCGCCGGCAAGAGCTCGCTGCTGGCCGCGCTGCTCGGCGAGATGAACAAGCAGGCCGGCCGCGTCAACACCACCGGTAACTACACACTACACACATCGTCGGCGCCGGCAAGAGCTCGCTGCTGGCCGCGCTGCTCGGCGAGATGAACAAGCAGGCCGGCCGCGTCAACACCACCGGTAACTACACACTACACACATCGTCGGCGCCGGCAAGAGCTCGCTGCTGGCCGCGCTGCTCGGCGAGATGAACAAGCAGGCCGGCCGCGTCAACACCACCGGTAACTACACACTACACACATCGTCGGCGCCGGCAAGAGCTCGCTGCTGGCCGCGCTGCTCGGCGAGATGAACAAGCAGGCCGGCCGCGTCAACACCACCGGTAACTACACACTACACACATCGTCGGCGCCGGCAAGAGCTCGCTGCTGGCCGCGCTGCTCGGCGAGATGAACAAGCAGGCCGGCCGCGTCAACACCACCGGTAACTACACACTACACACATCGTCGGCGCCGGCAAGAGCTCGCTGCTGGCCGCGCTGCTCGGCGAGATGAACAAGCAGGCCGGCCGCGTCAACACCACCGGTAACTACACACTACACACATCGTCGGCGCCGGCAAGAGCTCGCTGCTGGCCGCGCTGCTCGGCGAGATGAACAAGCAGGCCGGCCGCGTCAACACCACCGGTAACTACACACTACACACATCGTCGGCGCCGGCAAGAGCTCGCTGCTGGCCGCGCTGCTCGGCGAGATGAACAAGCAGGCCGGCCGCGTCAACACCACCGGTAACTACACACTACACACATCGTCGGCGCCGGCAAGAGCTCGCTGCTGGCCGCGCTGCTCGGCGAGATGAACAAGCAGGCCGGCCGCGTCAACACCACCGGTAACTACACACTACACACATCGTCGGCGCCGGCAAGAGCTCGCTGCTGGCCGCGCTGCTCGGCGAGATGAACAAGCAGGCCGGCCGCGTCAACACCACCGGTAACTACACACTACACACATCGTCGGCGCCGGCAAGAGCTCGCTGCTGGCCGCGCTGCTCGGCGAGATGAACAAGCAGGCCGGCCGCGTCAACACCACCGGTAACTACACACTACACACATCGTCGGCGCCGGCAAGAGCTCGCTGCTGGCCGCGCTGCTCGGCGAGATGAACAAGCAGGCCGGCCGCGTCAACACCACCGGTAACTACACACTACACACATCGTCGGCGCCGGCAAGAGCTCGCTGCTGGCCGCGCTGCTCGGCGAGATGAACAAGCAGGCCGGCCGCGTCAACACCACCGGTAACTACACACTACACACATCGTCGGCGCCGGCAAGAGCTCGCTGCTGGCCGCGCTGCTCGGCGAGATGAACAAGCAGGCCGGCCGCGTCAACACCACCGGTAACTACACACTACACACATCGTCGGCGCCGGCAAGAGCTCGCTGCTGGCCGCGCTGCTCGGCGAGATGAACAAGCAGGCCGGCCGCGTCAACACCACCGGTAACTACACACTACACACATCGTCGGCGCCGGCAAGAGCTCGCTGCTGGCCGCGCTGCTCGGCGAGATGAACAAGCAGGCCGGCCGCGTCAACACCACCGGTAACTACACACTACACACATCGTCGGCGCCGGCAAGAGCTCGCTGCTGGCCGCGCTGCTCGGCGAGATGAACAAGCAGGCCGGCCGCGTCAACACCACCGGTAACTACACACTACACACATCGTCGGCGCCGGCAAGAGCTCGCTGCTGGCCGCGCTGCTCGGCGAGATGAACAAGCAGGCCGGCCGCGTCAACACCACCGGTAACTACACACTACACACATCGTCGGCGCCGGCAAGAGCTCGCTGCTGGCCGCGCTGCTCGGCGAGATGAACAAGCAGGCCGGCCGCGTCAACACCACCGGTAACTACACACTACACACATCGTCGGCGCCGGCAAGAGCTCGCTGCTGGCCGCGCTGCTCGGCGAGATGAACAAGCAGGCCGGCCGCGTCAACACCACCGGTAACTACACACTACACACATCGTCGGCGCCGGCAAGAGCTCGCTGCTGGCCGCGCTGCTCGGCGAGATGAACAAGCAGGCCGGCCGCGTCAACACCACCGGTAACTACACACTACACACATCGTCGGCGCCGGCAAGAGCTCGCTGCTGGCCGCGCTGCTCGGCGAGATGAACAAGCAGGCCGGCCGCGTCAACACCACCGGTAACTACACACTACACACATCGTCGGCGCCGGCAAGAGCTCGCTGCTGGCCGCGCTGCTCGGCGAGATGAACAAGCAGGCCGGCCGCGTCAACACCACCGGTAACTACACACTACACACATCGTCGGCGCCGGCAAGAGCTCGCTGCTGGCCGCGCTGCTCGGCGAGATGAACAAGCAGGCCGGCCGCGTCAACACCACCGGTAACTACACACTACACACATCGTCGGCGCCGGCAAGAGCTCGCTGCTGGCCGCGCTGCTCGGCGAGATGAACAAGCAGGCCGGCCGCGTCAACACCACCGGTAACTACACACTACACACATCGTCGGCGCCGGCAAGAGCTCGCTGCTGGCCGCGCTGCTCGGCGAGATGAACAAGCAGGCCGGCCGCGTCAACACCACCGGTAACTACACACTACACACATCGTCGGCGCCGGCAAGAGCTCGCTGCTGGCCGCGCTGCTCGGCGAGATGAACAAGCAGGCCGGCCGCGTCAACACCACCGGTAACTACACACTACACACATCGTCGGCGCCGGCAAGAGCTCGCTGCTGGCCGCGCTGCTCGGCGAGATGAACAAGCAGGCCGGCCGCGTCAACACCACCGGTAACTACACACTACACACATCGTCGGCGCCGGCAAGAGCTCGCTGCTGGCCGCGCTGCTCGGCGAGATGAACAAGCAGGCCGGCCGCGTCAACACCACCGGTAACTACACACTACACACATCGTCGGCGCCGGCAAGAGCTCGCTGCTGGCCGCGCTGCTCGGCGAGATGAACAAGCAGGCCGGCCGCGTCAACACCACCGGTAACTACACACTACACACATCGTCGGCGCCGGCAAGAGCTCGCTGCTGGCCGCGCTGCTCGGCGAGATGAACAAGCAGGCCGGCCGCGTCAACACCACCGGTAACTACACACTACACACATCGTCGGCGCCGGCAAGAGCTCGCTGCTGGCCGCGCTGCTCGGCGAGATGAACAAGCAGGCCGGCCGCGTCAACACCACCGGTAACTACACACTACACACATCGTCGGCGCCGGCAAGAGCTCGCTGCTGGCCGCGCTGCTCGGCGAGATGAACAAGCAGGCCGGCCGCGTCAACACCACCGGTAACTACACACTACACACATCGTCGGCGCCGGCAAGAGCTCGCTGCTGGCCGCGCTGCTCGGCGAGATGAACAAGCAGGCCGGCCGCGTCAACACCACCGGTAACTACACACTACACACATCGTCGGCGCCGGCAAGAGCTCGCTGCTGGCCGCGCTGCTCGGCGAGATGAACAAGCAGGCCGGCCGCGTCAACACCACCGGTAACTACACACTACACACATCGTCGGCGCCGGCAAGAGCTCGCTGCTGGCCGCGCTGCTCGGCGAGATGAACAAGCAGGCCGGCCGCGTCAACACCACCGGTAACTACACACTACACACATCGTCGGCGCCGGCAAGAGCTCGCTGCTGGCCGCGCTGCTCGGCGAGATGAACAAGCAGGCCGGCCGCGTCAACACCACCGGTAACTACACACTACACACATCGTCGGCGCCGGCAAGAGCTCGCTGCTGGCCGCGCTGCTCGGCGAGATGAACAAGCAGGCCGGCCGCGTCAACACCACCGGTAACTACACACTACACACATCGTCGGCGCCGGCAAGAGCTCGCTGCTGGCCGCGCTGCTCGGCGAGATGAACAAGCAGGCCGGCCGCGTCAACACCACCGGTAACTACACACTACACACATCGTCGGCGCCGGCAAGAGCTCGCTGCTGGCCGCGCTGCTCGGCGAGATGAACAAGCAGGCCGGCCGCGTCAACACCACCGGTAACTACACACTACACACATCGTCGGCGCCGGCAAGAGCTCGCTGCTGGCCGCGCTGCTCGGCGAGATGAACAAGCAGGCCGGCCGCGTCAACACCACCGGTAACTACACACTACACACATCGTCGGCGCCGGCAAGAGCTCGCTGCTGGCCGCGCTGCTCGGCGAGATGAACAAGCAGGCCGGCCGCGTCAACACCACCGGTAACTACACACTACACACATCGTCGGCGCCGGCAAGAGCTCGCTGCTGGCCGCGCTGCTCGGCGAGATGAACAAGCAGGCCGGCCGCGTCAACACCACCGGTAACTGCACACATCAACGCGTCTCAAGGTTGTTAACCAGACACTTCATCATCGACACGTTACATGCTTAGGTAACCACTCACTAAACACAACTTTGGCGCGTCTTACTGCTGATCACCACTCACTTTACACATCTTACACGCGTCTCGCGGTCGGTCACTACACATGGTCACGCGATTTATTTATGCGCTGCGAAACGTGTGTTCGATTCCAAGCCAAGTATTTTATAATTGGCAGGTATTATTTCTTTTATTCAAAGCAAACGCGACATACGATAAATTCATAGTATACAGCAACAGTTTTATTTGTATAAAAAGCAACCTGTTTCCTAATATGTTTGACTGTCTTATATTTTATAAAATATTCAATTCTGGGTAGCATATGTTTACATACATACAATCACGCCCTTCTCCCAGTCCCCAGTGGGATAAGCAAAGAGAGACTGCAGTTCACGTACAGTATATGTTTAATAATCTATTTAACTGACTATTGATTTACAAAATTTTCACTCTAGGCAGCATAGCGTACGTGCCACAGCAAGCTTGGATCCAGAACGCCACGCTCCAAGACAATATTCTGTTCGGGAAACCGCTCGACAAACCAAAATACAATAATGTGATCAACGTGTGCGCTTTGAGGCCAGATTTCGATGTTTTACCTGGAGGAGATCAGACTGAGATTGGCGAAAAAGGTATTATTGTTTTTTTTATATACCTATTTCCTATATAATTATATAAAACCAGCAGTTTCCCGCGACTTCAACAACAGCGCCACCTACTGAGTCTTTGTTACTTTTAAAAATGTAGCTTTTTAATGGGATAAAAAAATTATTTAAATCGGTCCAGTAGTTTCAGAGTTTATCTATTACAAACAAAAAACAATCTTTCCTCTTTATAATAGTGGAGTGTAAATGATAATTTTTTGTAAAGACTTAAGAATGTGAAAATAATAAGTTATATCTTTCTTGTTAGGTATCAATTTGTCTGGTGGACAGAAACACAGAGTGTCTCTGGCGCGAGCCGTATATTATGACGCCGATAACTATTTCCTGGACGATCCTCTCAGCGCGGTCGATTCGCACGTAGGCAAGCACATCTTCGACGAGGTAAGTTTTCATAAGATATACCTACAAGACTTCGATCGAGCTCACAGTTCCTTACCAGTGCTATTTCCGATAATTTGTGTACTAAAACATTAGTCATCTCGGTTAACTTTGGCAATGCTTAAATCGTTTTCGTGTTTTTTAAATTATAAATAACACATAATTTTTTTTATTGTATCATAACCCAAACATGTGTGCGTTTGCATGAACATTGAAAACAATTATTTTAACCAATTTTACTCTTCCGACTTCCCCATTTTATACTTTTTGCAATTTTCTGTTAAATAACAGTGTTGTTTAGAGTTTTGTAGAGTTAAGTTTATTTCACACAAATTGTTCCTATTCAATGTTATCCTAAAATTTAAAGTTCTATCTATATCATCACGCCAGCTCCCTCGCGGGGTAGGCAGAGAGTACAGAGTTCCAACAGGTTCTTTCCTTACATACCTCTCTGGCTTCCTCCACTCTCACACTCGCCGGTTACGGTGACTCTTGACTTGCCCTTCAGAATTAAAAGTTAGCCAAGTTAAATCCAGTAAAGATTTTAAACAGAAAGAAAAATTTTATTGCTTCGAGACAAATCCCTCTTTTATCCGCCATGTTTCAGTAACACCACTTTTGCCTACCGACGCGCTATTTTTTTATATTTGTATAGGTATTCAATTTATTAGGTAACTGACATCTGTTGTTTTTATACCCTACTACCCACCCTGATGAAATATACACATAAACCTTACTCTTTTGTGTTTTTATTTTGTTTATTTTAAAACGTAGCCCCACACTAGGATTTATTCCTGTGTCGTGGGTGCGTTTACAAACATAAAAATGCACACACAAATACCTAGACCGAAACAAGAAAAAAAGAAAAAACATTTATTTGACCAACACACTACAGAACAGAGTAAATAGGCAGTTATGTAAAGTAAGGCACAATTGTGTGGGGCTAAACAGGACTCTGCCTCAGCATATTGCTGCACTATGGTTATAGTGCAGCGCTGGTATTCTGGCAGAACCTTTGTAAGTGGCGTCACGGATAATAAAATAACTTGTACATATACATATATATATATATATATATATATATATAAAGATAATAAATAAATAAATATGTAATACAAGTACAATATTTATAGTAAAGAATGTGTATCTATATTGTCTATGAGCACGAATCCATATAACACAATACATATAACATAACGATATTTCACCACGACGTAAATAAAAAATGCCAAATCAAAAACAAGAAACACTCGTTATGTTAAACTTGTCATTTGATTAATTGTGGATCACAAAAAAACAAATAATTGTGGATCACACAAAGATTTGTTCCGTGCGGGAATCGAACTCGCGACTATTAGACACAGTGGGCGGAGCGGCTTAAGCTCGTAACCACTGCGCTAAATCCTCCGTCCGTCTCTTGAATCACTCCGTCCGTTGGTGATAACCGTATGAAAATCCATGCTGTAGTTATTGAGACAGACAGACAGACGCGGCGCGGGACTCGTTTTATAATATGTAGTAATAGTGATATTGATAAAAAAGGTACTTTCTTCACAGGTGATAGGTCCGAACGGTCTGCTGAAGAGCAAGACGCGCGTGTGGGTGACGAACAACGTGTCGTACCTGGCGCAGACGGACCTGGTGCTGGTGCTGCGCGACGGCCGGCTCTCGGAGGCCGGCTCCTACCAGCACCTGCTCGAGAACAAGGGCGACTTCGCCGAATTCCTGCTGCACCACTTGAGCGATGCCGAGAGGACCTCACCGGAAGGTATAACACTTAGACGTGTCTAGACTGAGCATTGCTAACAAAAAACGCGCCAAAAGCGGCCTCAGTTACACACTATGTGTGCGGGATGCCGATTCTTTGCAAATTTGTTCAAAAGCTATCAATGTGTGCGTGTGCGTACTACAATTTATCTGCCCTATGGATAGATAAATTTTATGTCGTTTCCGCGTGCGCGATGGTCCATGTTAACAATTAATAAACACCGTCACGCCTATATTCCCCAAGCGGGGGTGGCAGAGATGTACTGAGAACACCCACTTTTCGCCGACGATGTAAGGTCCCATGTAAAAGGTGGCGAGCCTATTGCCATATACCGGGTACAATTCCGGACTCCGGACTTATACTGGGAAGTTTTCGTTAGAAATACTACATTTGTCCGACCTAGGATTTGATCCCAGGACCTCGTGATCACCAAGCGATGCGCTTTGCCACTAGACCAACGAGGCAGTCTGTTAACAAGTAATTCGTCTAATACCCGGTTTATACACTGCTACTGCTCGCCAAAAGCGAGGAGCAGTACCGCGGCAGCGTCGACTGTACATACTCCCTTCGCACTTCAAGCATCGCTCTGTGTTTCTCTTATGTTTGCAAAAACTCCCGTCATCAAATTTTCGTTTTCCCGAAATGATATTGTTCTCGTAAAAAAAATGTTCAAGGCAATTTTTGTATTCGATTTCCCACGGTTTTTCTGACACAAGAGTCAGTAACCGGAGATCGTGTAACCAACTACGAGAGTGGAGGAGACGAGACAGTAGGAATAGGAGGTTCCGTAGAGTGATGTCGTCATGGCGGAACGTCTTCTTACTGAGATGTCTACAGAGCAAAACTACTCTTATAAAGCCACTGGCAACATCACAAAATAAATATATTATTATTGATCCATATCGCGTTATATTAAAGTGCCAAAATGACTACGACAGTTCAGAATAATCAAGTTCAAAGTAGGTAAAAAAGATCTGCCTCCCCAAAAGGGATATATAGTTATGATTTAGAGGTCTAAGTAACACTTTGCCCTAAGTCTCCAATAATTATAAATTTAAATTTAAGTTCTTATAAAATTGTCACAATTTAAAGTATCCGTCTATTTCGCTAGTTGTGCTGCGCTATATAAATCTTTAAATACGATACTTTAATTGTATTTATTATTATTATTAATTTGATAAATTAGCGTACTTGGTACAAAAAATCGTTCTAACGAACTTTACACGAAGTCGAATTGATATTTTTTTTTTCAGAATTGGACGAAATCAAGCAGGACCTTGAAAGTAAACTAGGTACTGAATTTCAACACGAGTTACAAAGAGCTCGTTCGTTGTCTGAAAGTGCTTCGGAGTCTGAGCCGATGGGAACAGGTATCTTCACTAATAATTAGTACTTTGTCAACTATAGACATTCAGTGAATTTTATGACATTTTATTTCTTTATGTTAAGGGGATCGCGCCGGCAGTGTGAAAAGGAAGACACCGGACGGCGTGACTGCGAATGAATTGAAAGAGAAGAACAAACTAATAGAGACGGAAAAAACAGAAACTGGAAGTGTAAGTTTCTGAAATGTAACGGTTCTTCTTTCGTCGTTAGTCCTTAACGAACTTGAAAAATTAAAACTCCGTCACCCTTACATTATTTTGTGACGGGGAACGGCTGTATTGACGGCCTCAGTAAGCATGTATTGTTTCAAGCGTTTTATCTCTACTTTCCATACAGATATTGAAAATTAATCTCTCTATATCTATATCATCACACCAGGTCCCTTTGCGGGGTAGGCAAATTGAAAATTATTAAAACAATTAAATTTAGTTTTGATTACTCAACCTGATAAAACGTTGGTAGGCTGTATTATGACATACGCTCTATTAGAATAAGTAGGCCTACGATTTATTCGTCTCGTTTCTATGACAAAAATGAAATCTATAATACACACACCGTCAGTGGCAGAGATGTACTGAGAACACCCACTTTTCGCCGACGATGTAAGGTCCCATGTAAAAGGTGGCGAGCCTATTGCCATATACCGGGCACAATTCCGGACTCCGGACTCCTGGGAATATTTCGTTAGGAAAACTACATTTGTCCGACCTAGTATTTGAACCCAGAACCTCGTGATCACAAAGCGATGCGCTTTGCCACTAGACCAACGAGGCAGTCGTGAAATCTATAAATATTGTTTATTTATGTTGTCAGGTGAAATGGGGCGTCTACAAACACTACCTGCTGAGCGTGGGCATGGTGTCGTCCGTGGTCACGGTGCTGATGAACCTCGTGCTGCAGGTGTTCCAGGTCGGCTCCAACTACTGGCTCACCGAGTGGTCCAACGACAAACATATGGTTCGTTACTTGCATCAACTAATCTATACATGGTGTACTTTAAGTCGTTCTGGAGCGGAAGCCCAGGTGATGTATCCGATGCTTACTGTTCACTATAATAATATTAGCCCTGTTAAGAAACTGGCCCACCGTTGCGAACGGGCCTCCTCTCAAACTAAGAGGGTTTAGGCCATAGTCCACCACGCTGGCCCAGTGCGGGTTGGCGAACTTCACACACCTTCGAGAAACACTTAGGCATGCAGGTTTCCTCACGATGTTTTCATTCATTGTTAAAGCAAGTGATCATTCATTTTTAATACGCACATGCTTTCGAAAAGACAGAAGTGTGTGCCTGGGTTTTAACTCGAGACCTCTGACTTTGCAGTCCAACGGTCTATCCACTAGGCTATCATTGCTTACTGTTCACTGATTCTTAAACAATTTTAATTTAAGACCTTTTTAAAAACAAGCTTTTATAGCAAAAACACAACGTATATATCTTGTTTAGTTCAGGACTTCCTAGGGCTTCCGACTCCATCATTAGACCTTGAATAACATACGTGTCTAAAGTACTCGTCAAGACAAACCCAACGTGCCCCAACACGGGGGGGGGGGGTATATTGAGTAGTTGGGTGGTTCCGTTGGCCACCTTTCAACTTTATCATCAGACCCTATCCATCAGACACTCTGGTTGTATAGTACTTTTCAATACCAATCTAACAAACCTTAACACGAGGGAATTACGTTGTATAGTTCACATGTTCCTATGGCCACCTTCCGACCATCATTAGAGTCCTCCATGAGCTCCATGGCACCATATTATTGCATTGTCACCGACTTTACACGCGTATGCCAAATTTCAGCTCAATCGGATACTTACAAATGCTTGAAAAATAAAGACAGGCAGACAGACATACGAACATTGCAAATTAAATAAAAGTTTGTATGTTTGTTATCATCACGCCAGATCCCTAGCGGGGTAGGCAGAGAGTACAGAGTTTCAACAGGTTATTTCTTTACATACCTCTCTGACTTCCTCCACTCTCATAGCTCGTCTCATACACGCTCGCCGGTTACGGAGACTCTTGACTTGTCCTTCAGATAAGACAAGCTTCAGAAAAGCTTGTAAAAAATGAAAAAAAAGACACTTTAATAAGCACATAACATCTCCATAGCAATATTAATTTAGTACATTAAAACACATATACTAATCGCGAAATGACATTGAGGGGCGGTCCAGACATCAGTGGCCGTAGATACCTCGGTGTTCCGGATTTTCACCCTAGCTATAATATTTGGATAGGTCAGTACGTAGTTGTACTTATTGAAATGCTCTTTTTATTCATTTTTTTTATTACCAGCGAACAGAAGGCTTTGGATACAGTTAGTTACACTATGTATAATATCTATTTCTGACTTCAAGATTCTAGCTTCATGTCTTTGGTCTACATTTTC
This sequence comes from Phalera bucephala, assembly GCA_905147815.2. Taxonomy (NCBI): domain Eukaryota; kingdom Metazoa; phylum Arthropoda; class Insecta; order Lepidoptera; family Notodontidae; genus Phalera; species Phalera bucephala. The sequence continues at coordinate 24,094,113 of LR990613.1, read as the reverse complement.
TAGTTAATACACGCGTCGCGTTAACTGCGTTTCGTTTTACTCTGACTTTATATCCAATTCAAACTGCCGTGAGATTTTATTTAAAAAATCTTAAAAACCAAAAAGTCAAGGATCGTTAATACGTTTAAATTACTTTGAAGACCACCTGTTAGAACACTGTACCCTTCACCTACCCCGTTATCTCCGCAAGGCATCTGATTATATGATACCTAGAAAGGTTCGTCATTCTATTTTAAGTTATGTCCGCCCTTTTTACTCTCGGTTAATTCGTTGACGCGAGTGCTCTTTTAGTTCGTTGAGTTCGTTGTTTTTGTTAAACTAGTTGGTTTTATTTTTGTTATATATTGTTTGTTTCTGTTAATAAGTAACCATAGATAAACAATTCTTTCCTGTTTTTATGTATAGTCTTAATTCAATCTGAATCCTACTAACATTATAAGTGTAAAAATTGGTATGTTTGTTACTCAATCACGCAAAAACGGCTGTAAGGTTTTAAATGAAATTTGACACACGGATAGTTTATTACCTGGATTAACAGAATACTCTTTATCCTAGAAACATTTTAGGTTCCTGCCTAAAGTCAACGCGGACGAAGACGCGGGCAGACACTAGTAGAGTGTAAAGGTACAAGGGTTCTGAATTATATCGAGTCCACGGCTATGGTATATTACTTTTTGTTTTTAAACGTTGCCCCACCAGATTTATTCCTGTGTCGTGGGTGCGTTTACAAACATAAAAGTACAAAATAATGCTGGATCACACAAAGATTTGTCCCATGCGGAAATCGAACCCGCGACTATTAGACACAGGGCGGAGCGGCTTAAGCTCTTAACCACTGCGCTAAATCGTCCGTCGAAGTATGATATTATCGTTTATATATCGATTTAAATATTTGTCTTGTAGATAGTAAACGGTACGGTCGACACACAACGGCGAGATATGTACCTCGGCGTGTACGGCGGCCTCGGCATCGGACAAGGTAACATATTCATTTTATAAACTTAATATTTCATCAGTGATTGCAATATCACTAACCACCAATATTATTTTAACATTTAAGTAATGAATTTAAATATATTACTATATTATACAAAAGTATCATTAGATAAAGTAGGTATCTTTAATCATTAACATTAGTCTCAAGTAATATTTTGAATAAGAAATTATATAATATCACATATTTGAGAAGTTTTATATTAAAATATTTTTACTAATATTAAAATCATAAGGCCTAGGCGCACACGCTATAGTATCGGTGATTAACATTTTTACGACCGTATCGCATTTTAATTATTTTCTGCGATCTTTCGAAAGTTAACGATTTTATCGAGCCTCCGAAAAGCGATCAAATCATCCATCGCCGATGCTATACAAATCATGTGGTCTGTGGCCGTAATGGACAGTGATGGTATTGATAAAATAATACATAATAATGAATACATTTTTTACAATTACTTTTTATTATACACGAATATCTATCCCTGATAATGTTTTGTTTCTTCTAACTTTGCATGAAATTATGGTATCTAACAAGGGTATGCGACAATATCGCTATTTCGATACAAATGTATTTGACACGAATTCCTTCGCAAAGACGCAACGCGCCCACTCCGAAAGTGTCGTGGGCTTTTATGTGCAGAACTGTGTAAAGGTGGTTCCGTGGCATCCGCATAAACCACGAATTTCATCATTCTATGATGAAATTAAATGTTAAGTTCACATTCGCCATTGATCAACTTATGTATTATGTTGTTTACAAAATCAACAAGTCACCGTAATACGAACTAATAAAGACGACCAATCAACGTAAAGTTTCCAAAAATTTAGTCCCATCAATTTCTTTTTGCTAACTATATTGATGTACATTAACCTTATAAAAATGTAGAAAATTAGGAAATATTTAGATTTAGGATATTATTCTCGTTACCTGATTAATAAATAATATACTTGCAAGTTTTTTTTATTAAAGAATCGCAAAACAAAATATTTTTTTAAGTATCTTTATGGCTTGTAAATATTTCTACGATTTCGCGAATTCTAATATGCTACCTGCCGTTTTCAGTATCAGCATCGGTATCGCTGCATCCCTAAGTTTTACTATAAAATGTAATTATATGCATGGAAATATTTCCAATATCTGTGTTAAGGCGCTTGTTGACGGCGACAGGCAAAAGTCCATTATTTACAAACGACCATCGCCTTTAGACTAGTCGGAATGTTTCTTCACACACCGTACATCGTCATACAGTCAACGAGAACTAAATATATATAATGGATCGCTACTCGTTGCCGTCAACAAGAGCCCTTAGCTTCCACAGTAGTGATAACAATACAACAGTCACTATACTATACAAAGAAAATAACGCCCAAAGAAGACAACATTGCTATTAAGAACAGATTCACGTGTCGATAATAATTAACGCAAGACCTAAAAGTAGTTAGTTCCGAAAGGGTAACTGAATTGATTCCAACAATTTTTAATGTTATTTACATTTATTTTTTTTGAAAAATTTGCTTTTAGTCCTTCTGTGCGCTATAACTAACTAAATTTATTCTTGATTCAGAGTAATACAGAGATTTCAAATGCATTTCTAAAACTAATTTCTCAATACGCACACACACGTTCAAGTTTCATTGTTAATTGTGGTATAACAACGCTTGAAAAGGGGTAACAACTTTAAAGGAGATTGTTCTGCGCCCATACATGATTTGCCCCAGAACCAACAGCAATGAAAAAATACTTGTATGGTTTCAATTCACCCATAAATTTTCTTAAGGCATTTATTATTAAACGGACAAACGGGGGAATCGCAATATTGCACATAAAGTATTAGATTTTGAGGTTATAATTCAGTAGCCATTAATACATATGAGGTTATATTGGGTGTTGACATTCAGTAAAGATGTCGGCGACTTCGATATAAGTACTCACAATACCTTGAAATATTCGTTTTTGATTGCAAATTGTCCGTTAGATACGGATATTTGCCATTATTTTAATAAAATAGATAAATGATGATGGCATGGGTCAAATGTTTATTGGTTCTGGGACAGTTTTCGACAATTTCCTTTGGAAGTTTGGTTTTCGTATTGAATTTGTGAAGCAATTATCTAATCAAGGTGTCTGAAGTCTTGCTTTATCTACGATATACCTTGTATAAGTAGGTTCCAATGTCATAAACCAACTCTCGTGGTAGAGTGTGACGAAGTCGATTTGTCAGAGATTATTGTACAACAATATACGAGTAGGCTGCTTTATTATTTTCATTATAAACACCGAAAATCATCTTTCCTCTCGGTTGCTGGATATTTTTTGTGGGAGTGGAATTTTGGAAAAGGGACGGAAATGTGTTACAGGAAACCGGGGAAGCGCGCGCTATTTGATTAGACAAATGAGCGCACGCGCTATTTGATTTGTCCAATGAGCGCGCGTGGGGGAAGCGCGTGCTATTTGAGTTGACCAATAAGCGCGCGTTATTTGATTTGAGCAATGAGTCATCTCAATTTCATAGTAGGATAACATGTCAGATGTTACACATCATATGCGACTACTGTAAGGCTCGCTCGTTTTTTAAAAAAACGTAGCCCGACACGATGATTTATTCCTGTATCGTGGGTGCGTTTACAAACATAAAAAATCACATACACAAATACCCAGACCGGAACAAATAATTGTGGATCACACAAAGATTTGCCCCGTGCGGGAATCGAACCCGCTACTATTAGACACAGTGGGCGGAGCGGCTTAAGCTATTAATCACTGCGCTAAATCGTTCGTCAAATCCTTCCGTTTTTAATAATAGGGTCTTAGGTCTGTAGTTTTACCATGAAATGATCAATATTTTGTATGAAAAAGGAATTCTACAGCGAGTGATAGATTGCCTATAACTGCTACACCTTGCGATATTACAAGTTGTGCGATAACATGTGTTCTTTTTATATTTTTGACTCGCTGATACTTCGAGTAACCTTATCCTGTAAGTGATATTACAATACAAAGAAAATTAGTTGATATAATAAAGGAAAAGGTAGGTTAGGGGTTGTTATTTTAACATATTAACAAAACGTGACTTTTGTATTATTATAATACACACATATTAGTTTTCTTTAACTAGAACTTGCATGTCCTAGCTGAGTGGTAAAAAAAAAACATAAATGGAAAACGATGAAACTATGTTAATGAATATTTTTTGCTTTACTTAATATTTTGCTTTGTCCTTTATTTATTTATCGAAAGAGTTATAGAGCAAATAATGACATGAGTACGTACAATAAATATGGCCAATAATATATTTTTTAATGATTCCTTTAACAAAAACATCACTAATATTTCTTGAAACCGCTTGCACAATATTTATTTAATTATGTTACGAGGTAATTACGTTTTTTTTTTGTAGTCTTATAATTTTTTTATATTTATTATCAGTATTGCTCTAACAACATGAAAATATTGATATTAGAAAATAAACTTCAAACAAAACTGATTTAATGATTAATTTATCCTTTTATTTTGTAACACTAAAGTGATAATAATGGTACGTTTACAACTTTCCTTCATTCATTATTCTTTTCCTCACAAATAAATTTGTTATTGCTCGGAAATATTATAAAAGATTTACCTTTATTGGTCTTATTTTTTGTCCAACTTGGCCGCGAATGCATTGTAAACGAATCATGAATCCTAATTGTTAATAATCGCTCGTATCGACGGAAACACATTGGGCTAGGAAAATCTCCCTCAGTATATTCGTAGGTCCCAACTCAAGTTTCTTTCTTAATACAAAATACACTATATTTATTTTTACTAACTTATAAACGGTTGTGTAGATTATTGCCGCGGTATCATCCTATTTCCATTAAAAATGTGACTAACGGAGTATAAGATTTAATCAAGCAGTTTCTAGCATGCCAATAACGCTATCTCTACTACTAAAGAGATCACTTTCTTTGAGTAACTGTTTCGAGATCATCTATTATCTTTTCGAATGACATTGATGAATTCCCCGGGTAATTTGGAAGGAATGGATCGTACAATACTTAAAAAAAAAGACGTAGCGCCACACATGGAATTATTTCTGAGTTGTGGGAGCGTTTACAAACATGAAATTCACATTATGTAAACACCCAGACCAACATAAATACTTGTAGGCCTATAAACACCCAGACCGACACAAATATTTGTGGGTCACACAAACACTTGTCCCATGCGTGGCACGCAATCCAATGGGCGAAGCGGTTTAAACTTAAACTCTACCGCTGGACCGTGTCCTCATGATATACTGGGAGTCGCGGAATGTGTTTCCGCGGTGCGTGTCGCGGCGCGCGGCGGGGGAGGGGTGCGTGCGGGCGCGGCTACAGCTGGGTGGTGCGCAGTGGCGTCGGTGTCGGTGTCGTCGCTGGCGCTGTACCTGGGCACTCTGGCGGCGGCGCGCGCGCTGCACGCGGCGCTTCTGGCCGGCGTGCTGCGCGCGCCCACCATCGGCTTCTTTGACTGCACGCCCGTCGGCCGCGTGCTCAACCGCTTCAGCAAGGACGTCGACGTGCTCGACAACGTGTTGCCGATGACGCTCAGGGGCTGGACCTCCTGCTTCTTTTCGGTATGCGACGCTTCACACCGCACGCGATACGCTACCCGCTTACTACACGACCGTGAGAGCACAGTTAACATATGTAATCAAATCAGAATCACGCACACAGACGCCTATGTATGTGCCAGAGTATGCGGCTTCTCGGGAGATCTCAGAGGCTACTACCCGCTGAACGCTTCCGAGAAGCCGCGTAGAGCGTGCGTCTGTGTGAGTTATTCTGATTCAGACCGCTAATATTAAGATGCAACTGTTTACATATGTTAACTGTGCTCTGACGGTTCTGTGTGTGAACTATCAAAGAAAGAACGGTTTCGATGACATTCACCACCTCAAACTACGGCACAGCTCCAATATTTTACTTTTTCAGTTGTTATCTGCTGTACTGAGTGTCAAATGGTTTAATTATTATTCTGTATAATATTGTCTGATGATACTGCACCGTGATATCCAAATCGGGAGTCTTACAGGCAGTACAGTGCATACCCAGTTTAAATATTTCATTGATGCAAAATGTTATAATTTGTTCTACAAGTTAGATCATATTTGCCACGATATACTCTAATTCCGATTAAAGCGTGCTACACAATGCAATACACATTAATATAGACCTTTTGACACTTTGTATTAAAATGTGCAATGTGAGTTATATATAAAGTACATCTAATTTTATGTATATTTTTTACAAACATTAAATTTTACTATGCTTGTTTTACAAACAGTTAATATGTTTAGTTAATGAGTTAATATAAACGCAACGCGTGCTCCGCTGAGCTCCGCTTGAATACTAGTTTAATTAATGGGATCAGTTTATAAATAACTATAGCTAAATACATAAAGGAAAATTAATCGTACCCGCAGTTCAACATATTTATTATTCTTTGTGCTTATTTTTAATTTACGCATTTACTCAAAACATCATTTTAATACAATTTTAAAAAAAATATATAATCCGACTTCAAAGCTTTGAACTTTCACTCTCGCTCGTTCAGTAAATTCATCCTGCATTTTCGAAATTCTTTATTCGATCAGAATAAAAAAATGAATTATCGAAATCCGTCAAGAATTTACGAAGATTGTAAAAACGTAACATGCGAATAAAGTTCAAGTAGTTGAAGTGAAAACCTCCCCTCTTTTGAAGTCGGTTAGTAAATAGATGCTTACGTCCGGATCTCCATGCATGCGATTGACCTAGTGTATATAACCTAGATCATTTGATAGCTAATTAATTTCCTACAACTGCACTGTATCTCTGTCGATCACCAATGTAGAGCTCTCTAGACCTTTTGCTAACAGTTATTGTTTGAATTGTGCCGTAAACAATGTATTCATTATTATTGTTCTCGGTGTGCGCGATTCGTTCATGCTCTGCTAGGTACTAAATGGTCTCCGTGGACGTTTTTCCAGCAATAGGATCGATTTTCGCTGACTTAATGCCATATTTGGCATGTTGGAAGGCGGCGCGGTTACTCCACGAGACCTTGCTGGAGCATGTGTTAAAGGCACCATTGCAATTCTTCGAAGTGACGCCAGTTGGCAGGATACTATCTCGATTTTCTAAAGACGTAGACATTTTGGACACGTCCCTTCCTTCGCAGATCTCCGACTTGATGTGGTGCATATTTGAGGTAATTTTGTCATAAAGAACGGATGCTTTCTTCTGTACTTATGATTCACAATTTTGTTGAGGAATTACCCTCCCCCATATTTAATAATTTTTTTGTGGTAAATTTAGTCAATTTCAGGTAATAATGGGATTTTGGAGAGATATTTGTTATCATGTTTTTTATTAGAATGTTTATTTATGTGGCAAGTGACAATGGGATGATTATTTGCTAGCTAAGGAATTTAGAATTAGATTCAAAACCATTCCACTATGTTTACTAACACTTTAGTTCATCACTGTGGTGGTCAATATTTTAAATTTCTGTGCTACAATGTAGTCATAACTTTTCACTTGGTTGGTTTTGTCACTCTCTATTATTTATATGAATATTATTATATTATTTTATGTTATAAAAACGCTTCTTTCCTTTATCTTTGGGTTGTCTTTGTTCTTACACGTTGAGCTAAAGGTGTCTGTTTTATTCGTTGCAGAGATGGGCAATATGTAATCATATTAATGATTAACCACCCCCGCTTGAGGAATATAGGCGTGAAGGTGTATTAATGATCTTTTATCGTAATTAAATATTACAAAATGCAATTGTAATCAATAATCTGATTACATTTACCCATCTCTGATTCGTTGTTAGTAAAGTGTAAAATGAAATCGTCAAACATTTGTAAACTGATCCCGAAATAACAAATATACATAAAAATTAAAATATCTTCATTCAATAATTGTTACTATAGGTATACCATATTAAACTATTAAATGAAGATGAATTACAAGTATGCCATAAAAATATCGCAAAGTGCGTTTTATTAATGACATTTTCAAATTTACAGGTATTGGGCACTCTATTCGTTATAAGTTACTCAACGCCAATATTTATGGTTGTGATTCTGCCCATCGGCTTTATTTATTACGTGATTCAACGGTTCTACGTAGCGACGTCTCGTCAACTGAAAAGGCTCGAGTCAGTGTCGCGTTCGCCCATCTACTCGCACTTCGGCGAGAGCATCACAGGCGCAACTACTATACGTGCTTATAATGTTTCTGATAGGTACATATTTACATTATATTATTCACATTAATTCCAATAAGAAATATTATCTCTCTTGAGGTCCATAGTTTTCTTAATATAAATTCCTGTGCTTTTTTTTATACAGGTTTATCTCAGAGTCAGAGCGAGGCGTCGATCACAACCAATCGTGTTACTACCCAAGTTGCATTGCGAACAGGTGGCTCGCAATCAGGCTCGAAATGATAGGCAACTTAATCATATTCTTCTCGGCAATGTTTGCGGTACTCAACAGGGACACCATCAGCGCTGGTATCGTCGGACTTTCAGTCAGCTACGCACTACAGGTAATTACAACGAAATATAAGTACTTGAATAGAAAGAAATGAAATTTATTTGATTGAAACATGGTATTACAATAAGGTGTTGCATTATCTCGTAGTTCAGCACATTTCACCTTACAGGTATGCAAATATTAAATATTTATTAGGTGATAGGAAATTCAAAATATGTCATTAATGTCAATATATATTCTAAATTAAAATAATATCATTCATTCATAATAATTTCGTATATTTTTAAAAATAAACACAGTTTTTATATGTTAATTTTGTTTATCCTCACAGATTACGCAAACACTCAACTGGTTAGTTCGTATGACCTCGGAAGTAGAAACTAACATCGTGGCTGTGGAGCGAATAAAGGAATACGCAGAAACGGATCAGGTCAGTCGCATCAATTACGGTGTCGAGAAAGTACGTGTGGGTCTGTGTCATTAAAGGTTTCGCCACATAGCCGAAGCCGCGCAACGGGAGCGTGACGGTGGCGCGGCTTGGGGAGTTGTAATGTACTGAAATGTACGGGAGACGCCACATAGTGCAGCCCCGCTCAGCGCGATGGCAATCGTCACGACCCGACGCCGTCGCGCTCGACGTGATTAAAAATGAAGCACGGGGGAGCGAGACGCTAATACGCGTGCGAGCGGGCGTGGGCGTGGGCCCGGCCGGCGCGACGACGCTCCCGCAGTATGACGTGTCTTTCGCGCTGCCGACCGCCGACCGAGCGCTTCCGTCGCGCTTCAGTCGCGTTCCGTCGACTATTTGACCAAACCTAAACTGTATGACTTCCGCGCAGGAGGCGGCGTGGACGGTGGCACAGGGTCCGGGGGCGTCGTGGCCGGAGACAGGCGCGCTGCAGCTGGAGGGCCTCACGCTCGCGTACCGGCCTGGCGGCGAGCCCGCGCTGCGCGGCGTGACGTGCGCCGTGGCGCCGCGCGACAAGCTGGGCATCGTGGGCCGCACGGGCGCCGGCAAGTCCACGCTCACGCTGGGCCTGTTCCGCATCGTGGAGCCGGCGGCCGGCCGCATCCTCGTGGACGGGCTGGACGTGGCCTCCATCGGCCTGCACCAGCTGCGCTCGCGCATCACCATCATCCCGCAGGACCCCGTGCTGTTCTCCGGCACGCTGCGCATGAACCTCGACCCCTTCGAGAGCTACTCGGACGCCGACGTGTGGCGCGCGCTCGAGCACGCGCACCTCAAGCCCTTCGTGGACGGTGAGTGCCGAGTGCGAGCCCCGGCTGACCCGCGAGCGAGCGATGACTGACTGACGGCTGTCCGCAGGGCTGGAGGCCGGGCTGCTGCACGAGGTGGCCGAGGGCGGCGAGAACCTGTCGCTGGGCCAGCGCCAGCTGGTCTGCCTGGCGCGCGCACTGCTGCGCAAGACGCCGCTGCTCGTGCTGGACGAGGCCACGGCAGCCGTGGATCTGGAGACCGACGAGCTCATACAGGTCAGACATCAACCATCTTGCTCTTTGAGTCGCGATGCTAACTGTTGCTAACTTCTAACGTGGTTTTTCCACAGAAAACTATCCGCTCGGAATTCGCGTCATGCACAGTCCTCACCATCGCACACCGTCTCAACACCATCATGGACTCTACCAAGGTTATGGTCCTGGATAAAGGTCAATTAGTAGAATACGCACCGCCAGAACAGCTCTTACAAGACAAGAATTCTATATTCTACAGCATGGCTAAAGACGCCGGGCTAGTTAATTAAAGTTACAAGGAAGTCTGCACACAAATGAAACTTTCGTTTTACATTCCTGCATCATTGCAGCGAGATGTAAGTTCTTTTGCATTTTATTATGGTATGACACCATCAGTATTCATAGGATTATTTTTATAAAAAAGATGTTGCAGTTAAATTTATTTTACTTTTTAAAATATATACCTAATTTTAATGTTAGGCGTGTTGTATGATATAATTCGTCTAATTACAACGAAAACTGTGTAGGATGTGGTTTAAGACTACACATTGTCAATATTACTTAATAAAAATTAAGGTACCAAACGTATTAATATTAATTTTCACGAATATCTTCATTATCACAATAATATAATGCATGAAACAAAATAATCTCCAATTGGTGAATTTCCTGTATGCGCTCTCTAACTCAAAGATAGTGCAACAGTTAAATTATTATAGGCCAAAGGTAATGCGCATTATAGGTCACAAGATGTGGTTAATGAATGAAGTGCAACCGGTACATCAGATGCTAGACATAAACTATCAACACCCCAAGCGTCTTATAATGGTTTATTTTGGGCATTTCATTTATTTTTTATTTACTTAATACTTTTACTTTACTTATAGCTCATCCAATCGAATGTCTGAGTTTGGTAATGAAGACGGATTATGCTCACAACCGTGTAACAACTGAATAGTGATACTAACTCTTATATTGTTTTTTAAATTAAATAATGTTGATTTTATTTAACCTTGCAACATTTTTTTATAGAAATCAACGCCTAATAATAGGCATTTCCTCGTGCTCAACCCATAGTATATAAACCCCACAAGGTAACGAGTGCGGGACTACTAGCATTTTATCTCTTGATGTTTTTTCAATTTTATATTGTAGCCTTTAGACAAAATAGCAACCCGACCGGTATATGTGAGGATAGATTTTGAAGCATTTAACTTAACATCACAGTCATGAGTAATACTTAAGATTGAAATAGGTACTTAAGATGTGACAGGGTGAGATTTTAATGAGCGACTGTGGTAAGTAGTAATAAAGTTAAACATCTACAGAGTAATTCGGCCATTTCTATATCCAAGACATCTGTAACGTTAGTAAAATTTGCAATCGTTTTTCTTACATACATGTTCATTGATTTGTAAGTTAATATCAAAAATTGTATGAAGATATTTCTTAGAGTAAGTCTAAGAAATATCGTCTAAGACGAAATCATCAAGAAAAAACTGATGTCACGTGATTTTTTTTATTTACCACTAATGTGATCTACGTAGGGTGAATGGTATTAAAATGGACGCTAGCTGTCTTGTCTTAGAACGACTTTTTAATGTTATTTTTCATTTCCTCCAGACGAGTTATGCTGGTGTTCCTAGAAAGGGCACAACTTAATATTTTTTAAACTTAATATTTTAGTTTTTAATAATAAGATGCAGAAAGAGCATAAATGCTCTTTCTACATGTTACTATACACGGTGTAACTTTAGTCGTCCTGGAGCGAAAGCCCAGGTGATGTATCCAATGCCTACTGTTTACTGGTAATAAAAATATTAATAATAAGAACACTTCAATAAGTAACATCTACCTACTAACCTATCCGAATATCATAGCTAGGGTGGAAATCCGGAACACCGAAGGTATCTACCGGCCAGCTGACAAGCCGCACTGCCCCTCAATGACATGTGTTTTTAGTGCTCTAAATTAGTATTGTTATTAGTGTTCTTTTTTTTGTACCAGTGTATAACCATTGGATACATCATCTGGGCGTTCGCTCCAGGAGGACTAAAATTACACCGTGTTTATATAATATAAACGACAAATATTTTCTAGAAATACTTTATCATACAGCGTCACATAATATTTACAGATTTAGAAATTGATAGTTTAGTTACTCGACGAATTATTTTTTTTATTTCCTACGGGTATCGTTATTACTATTCCATTACACTTATATGAATCGAACTTGTCTTAACTTGCCTTTGGGATTGTATAGGTGCAAACACGCTACACTTAGGGATAAGTAAAAACTGTTCTGTAACTGAAAGCTTATGTCAGACAGACTGTCTTCATTGATTTCTGTGTACTTAGATGAAGGTATAGCTTATTTCAACTATCACATATTCACGCTTTTTGTGTAATATTATATTATACGTACAGAAGAAGAAATTTATATTCGTAACACGCGAGATGTAAGAATATACTTTGTCAGTTGTATTTCTTATTCTATTTTTGCACCTAAGTACATTACAGTACTTATAAATTAGTATTCTGTCTCCCTTTCGTGTTCTAATCAGATAAATCTATGATTTCAACGTCAAGGTCACAGAATGCGTGCCAAGATGGTAGCGGTTAGATCACCCAAATCTGATAGCAAAAATATTAAACAAGAAATAAAATACTTTTTCAGTATGTGCCAATGTAAACAATCGATTGAACAAATATTACATGCATATACACGGTGTAATTTTAGTCGTCATAGAGCGAAAGCCCAGGTGATGAATCCAATGTTCATTGGTAATAGAAAAAATAGTAAATTCAACACTTCAATAAGTAACATCTACCTACTTACCTATCCTATATGGTATAGGTGTTTTTTATGCACAGTAGGCATTGGATACATCACCTGGGCTTTTGCTCCAAGACGACTATTACACCTTGTATATATACCCTGTTGTACCCTACGTCAATAAGGGAATAGATATTATTACATAGCCAAAAGTAACTGAAACATATGCACATTTGACGTCCACCAAAGTGCGCTGCCCTACTCACTTAGACACATACACAAGGCCCGTCAACGATACTCATATTTAGGGATACTTTTTGTATATATGTATATCTTCAACACAACATCACACTTCAACACAACTTCAATAAACAGCCAGACTTGCTTATTAAATTGCAAGATAAATAGTAGGAATGTTTAAATGTATGTAAGTGGCTTTACACTATTTTATGCTTCGTAGCTATTTATCATCATCATCATCATCATCTCAGCCTATACTTGTCCACTGCTGAACATAGGCCTCCCCAATCGCTTTCCAGCGTAACCGGTCCGATGCCACCTGCATCCAACGACTTCCTGCGATTTTCACAAGATCGTCGGTCCATCTGGCAGGCGGTCGTCCCACGCTGCGCTTGCCAATACGTGGTCTCCACTCTAGAATCTTTCTGCCCCAACGCCCGTCCGATCTACGCGCTATGTGGCCCGCCCATTGCCACTTCAGCTTGCTAATCTTAACGGCTATGTCGGTGACCTTGGTTCTTCTACGAATCTCCTCATTCCTGATTCGATCGCGTAGAGAAACGCCGAGCATAGCTCTCTCCATAGCTCGCTGAGCAACTCTGAGCTTTTTTATGAGACCCTTTGTAAGAGACCACGTCTCTGATCCATATATCATCACTGGTAACACACATTGACTAAAAACTTTAGTCTTAAGGCACTGAGGTATTTTGGATGAGAAGATGTTGCGCAGTTTCCCGAACGCTGCCCAGCCGAGTTGGATTCGTCGATTGACCTCTCTCTCAAAGTTGGACCTACCTAACCGGACTACCTGTCCCAGGTAAATGTATTCGTCGACAACTTCAAGAGTAGAGTTCCCAACGGTGAGTGCGGTGGGTACGACATGGACGTTAGACATTATTTTCGTTTTGTCCATGTTCATTTTAAGACCCACTTGTTGAGATACTCTGTTGAGGTCACCGAGCATTCGTCCTAGATCTTTCAGCGACTCCGCCACGACCACAATGTCGTCGGCAAATCGAAGGTGAGTGATGTATTCGCCATTGATGTTGATGCCGTAGCTATTTAAGTACTATACAATTATTATGTGTAGCTTTAAAGCTATTTTCTTTTAGTATATTAGCATCACTGAAGTATGAATCTGTTAACGTATTCAAAGGGACTAACGTACTCAAAAGAGGAATTATTTTTGTTTGTTCTTATCATATTTATAAAGCGGCCATTATTAAAAATAGTGTACTTATATAATTTTGTTGATTAAACGTACCCAATGAAAATAATTTTGTAAACCACATGCGTGCGAGACTTCTATTTTATTTGTAAAAAAGAGCATTTCTCGCTCACATATTTGTGTACCGTAACAAGTTGTTTGTTATATTTTAATACTCAAAATTGAACAAAATTATACAAGCTTGTGCGCGTGTTCCCTTTTCCTGAATTTTCGTGAAAACACATTAAGGATAACATCGCAGAAATCGTAATAATAAAAAACTAGAAGTCTAGTATAGCGGCGCAATCTTGTCGCCACACAAAATTTTTTTATCACAACTGCGCATTATGTGATTCAGTGCTGCTGTGTGTGATGCCATGGCTAAACAACTGCGGAAAGTCTTCCTAAAGTTGTAACTATATTTATAAGGGTATTACAATCGTAATACTCTATAAATATAGTCTTATCAAAAAGTATTTTACGGAAATAATGTTAGTGTGGGAGGGACTGCGTCTGTTTGTTTTAAACTGCATGTGTGACGATGCGGCGACTGGTTTCGAACGAAATCGTGAACTATTTCTAGTGTTTTATTAGTACGATATCTGTGGACAAAATAGTCGCACTCCGTATAAGTAGACAGAACCTACAGTAGTATAATATAATATCGGAGATTAGACATCCATACAAACCTTGTTAGTATATCCAATCTATAAAGACTTATATCATATAAATACTGCCAAAGTACTGCACATGTAATAAATCTCCATATTTCATTTCCTCTGCATACCCCACAAGGGATCTGGCGTAATGGATATCATAACCTTGAAGTTCATCAGTCTGGTTATTATTACTGCATGCGTGCATACATAGTGTTTGGTATTACCACAAAACAAGGAACGAGGGCACATACACAAAAGAGCAATTTAGAAGACCGTAATTTATCAGCGAATGCATGTGTGTAGCGTTAATCTAGAATATAAGTAACACTAGTAATTATTCGAAATATTAGCATTCTTTTTGTTCTGAATATTTAATTATAATCTACAAGCCTACTCATAGAACCAAATCAATGATCTTGGTCATCATCATCATTTTATTTACAACAGTGCAGGAAATACCGATCGATCCGGTGAATTGTTACGTTGACAAGCGTATTATATATGTATCCATAGATTGATATTTATTTTTTGGTAGTATTGTACAAAGCTTTATGCTTGGCAAATAAGAGTTATTGTTATCCATCTTTTGTGATGATTGCAAACAATATTCACAGTAGACATGTACATTTGTGAATATGTATGTATAACTTGTACAAAAGTTACCGTTTACAATTTGTAAAAATATGCCCAATTTCATTAAGGCAGGTTTTAGAATTAAGTATTGTAGTTTAATAATCCTCACTTTTGTGCCTATTGAGTAATTTAAGAGAATCTTTGTTTGAGCAATGTTAATAGAATTAAAAATGTTTTGATGACATGGTAACATAATTTATTTTGTTTTTTTTTTACGATTAAGAAAACATTGTGATATATGGTTGACATGTTTTGAAACAAATATCAGTCTAATTTGTTGTTTAAATAAAACAATAGGTATGCTAGGTTACTTATTAAATAACGGATTTTTGTCTTGTTACCTTCATGATATTTAG
This sequence comes from Phalera bucephala, assembly GCA_905147815.2. Lineage (NCBI taxonomy): Eukaryota > Metazoa > Arthropoda > Insecta > Lepidoptera > Notodontidae > Phalera > Phalera bucephala. The sequence continues at coordinate 24,078,262 of LR990613.1, read as the reverse complement.
AGATTTAAATTCAGAGATTACTCCACAAAACTACGACGGACGATTTAGCGCAGTGGTTAAGAGCTTAAGCCGCTCCGCGGGTTCGATTCTCGCACGGGACAAATCTTTGTGTGATCCACAATTATTTGTTCCGGTTTGGGTATTTGTGTATGTGAATTTTCATGTTTGTAAATGCACCCACGACACAGGAATAAATCCTAGTGTGGTGTTACGTTTATTTAAATTTTTTTTTTAAATAAAATTGGTACCCCCACGCCCTACATAATGCCACTCCCCACTTAATCCACAATTGACTTGAAATTCCCCACGATATGGGGAATTCCCCACAAATTGGCAATCCACGGACAACTTGACAAGTGCAAATGTCAAAACAAAAAGTTTGCCAACTTAAGACTACTATACTATTTATGGTATTTTTCATGTAAGATGGGTAATGTGACAGTTGTGTGTCAAAGAAAATTATACTTTATTCAATGGCAATAAGCGGCGCCGTGACCCGTCTCTATAATTATGGTTTTATGCCTTAATACCATTGAATGAAATATTAATTTCGTTAGGCACTTAAAATTGTCACCCACCATCTTTTGTGAAAAATGTTATAGTTTAGAGGTAACAACTATATCTATCTATATTATCACGCCAGCTCCCTTGCGGGGTAGGCAGAGAGTACAGAGTTCCAACAGGCAAAATAAATATCAATATTATTAAAGGACAATAGAGAAGGAATGAAGAATGCACAAGGAATTTTAAGCTGGTGAAGCTGTAAATAAAAGAAAGAAGAGTTATTCAGGGGGCAAGCAAAAAATATATGGTTTAAATCTCCAAATTCGCCGCAACTACAAAGGTCTGAACCGACGTTACCGAGCCTCGCTACATGTTCTGGTGTACAAACGCGACCTAAACGCGTTCTAATAATGGTGGATGTAGCCCGCCTTGGCAAACCAGGGTTTGCTGGGTATATTTGGTTGGATGGAATGGTAGAATTTCCCCTTACTTATATCACTTGTACAACAATCACTCCAGGAATTCTGGAGATGATTTTTGGACAGCGCTATTAGATCATGAGAGTAATTTTGATATGGGTATACATCGCCCGATGTAACCGCCTCTTTGACCAGCAAGTCTACTTTATTATTTCCTTCAATGTTTGTGTGGCTAGGAACCCACGCAAAAGTGACGCCAATTCCCTTACTAATACATTTAAATAACTGTTCTCGAGATTCGATAATAATAGTGTTGTGGGCTGATTTAACCCAGGGCCTGTAAAGCACTTTTCATCATCATCATCATCATTTCAGCCTATACTTGTCCACTGCTGAACATAGGCCTCCCCAATCGCTTTCCAGCGTAACCGGTCCGATGCCACCTGCATCCAACGACTTCCTGCAATTTTCACAAGATCGTCGGTCCATCTGGCAGGCGGTCGTCCTACGCTGCGCTTGCCAATACGTGGTCTCCACTCTAGAATCTTTCTGCCCCAACGCCCGTCCGATCTTCGCGCTATGTGGCCAGCCCATTGCCACTTCAGCATGCTAATCCTGAGGGCTATGTCGGTGACCTTGGTTCTTCTACGAATCTCCTCATTCCTGATTCGATCGCGTAGAGAAACGCCGAGCATAGCTCTCTCCATAGCTCGCTGAGCAACTTTGAGCTTTTTTATGAGACCTATTGTAAGAGACCACGTCTCTGATCCATATGTCATCACTGGTAACACACATTGACTAAAAACTTTAGTCTTTAGGCACTGAGGTATTTTGGATGAGAAGATGTTGCGCAGTTTCCCGAACGCTGCCCAGCCGAGTTGGATTCGTCGATTGACCTCTCTCTCAAAGTTGGACCTACCTAACCGGACTGCCTGTCCCAGGTAAATGTATTCGTCGACAACTTCAAGAGTAGAGTTCCCAACGGTGAGTGCGGTGGGTACGACATGGACATTAAACATTATTTTTGTTTTGTCCATATTCATTTTAAGACCCACTTGTTGGGATACTCTATTGAGGTCACCGAGCATTCGTCCTAGATCTTCCAGCGACTCCGCCATGACCACAATGTCGTCGGCAAATCGAAGGTGAGTGATGTATTCGCCATTGATGTTGATGCCAAGTCCTTGCCATTCCAAGAGCTTGAAGGCGTCCTCTAAGGTGGCCGTAAACAGTTTCGGAGAAATGACGTCTCCCTGTCTTACTCCTCTTTTTATGGGGATCACCTTCGTGCACTGCCCCTGTACTCGGACTGACATGGTGGCGTTATTATACAAGCACTTCAACACTTCGATGTACCTATAGTCAATGCGGCATCGCTGGAGAGATCTAAGAACCGCCCAAGTCTCGATCGAATCAAAGGCTTTCTCATAGTCCACAAACGCCAAGCATAGTGGCCGATTATACTCCTCAGTCTTCTGTATAACCTGCCGCAGCGTATGTATGTGGTCTATGGTACTAAAACCTTTCCGGAAACCGGCTTGTTCGGGAGGCTGGAAGTCATCAAGCCTTCGTTCGAGACGATTCGTAATGACTCTCGAAAACAACTTATAAACATGGCTCAGCAGTGTGATGGGCCTATAGTTCTTCAATAAAGAATTATCACCTTTCTTGAAAAACAGCACCACCACACCCCTGTTCCATGCTTCCGGCGTTTTCCCTTCAAGCAAGACGGAATTAAATAGCCTCTGAAGGACTTTAAGTACCGGCGATCCGCCCGCCTTCAGAAGTTCTGCAGTAATTCCGTCTTCACCCGGCGCTTTGTTGTTTTTTAGTTGTTTGAGAGCCATCCTAATTTCGCACAGGCTGATGTCCGGGATATCTTCAGTGCAGTGTCGGGTTAGCTTGGCTCTTGGGTCTTTTACCAAGTCAACAACAGGTTTAGCTACTGAGGTATATAACTGTCCATAGAACCTCTCTATCTCCCTGAGCACCTCTGACCTATTTGACGTTACGTTTCCATCCTCCGTCTTCAGCTTCGTCAATTGGCTCTGCCCAATAGACGCGTCTCTTGCGAACACTTTAGAGCCCTTGTTCTGCTCTATGGTCTCCTCAATACGCCTTGCATTGAAGGACCGTAGGTCGTGTCGCAAGGACTTCAATATCTGTCCATTAAGCTGCCTATAGGACTTAGCATCATCGGAGGTTTGGAGCGTCATGGAACGTCGTTCAGCCATGAGGTTTCGGGTGTAGTCAGATAGTTTTTGAGGCCTATTTTTACGGTGGGTCTTAAAATACTTGGACCCGACCGTATGAACAGTCTCTACCAGCCTGTTGTTGATTTCGTCCACTGATGCGCTGCTGTCTAGCAATTCGAAGCGGTTTGACAATTCGAGTTGAAAGTTCTCGGGGTTTTGGATATATGCATGAGTAGGTCGGAGCGTAGACTTCATCAGACGCGATCTTTCCATTTTGACATTAATATTTAATGTGCCTCTGACCATTCGGTAATCACTGCCGGTTTTTACCCTATGAATCACGGAGACATCATTAAATATTTGTCGCTTGGTGCTCATGATGAAGTCTATCTCATTTTTTGTGGAACCATCAGGGCTCATCCAGGTCCATTTCCTATGAGGCGGCTTCTGGAAGAAAGAGTTCATCATAAAGAGTCCCTCTTTCTCCAGAAATTCGGCCAGCCTCTGACCCCTGGGGTTGCGCTGCCCATATCCAAATTGCCCCACTCTCAGCTCATCATCGCCCCGTTGGCCCAGCCGCGCATTGAAGTCACCCATAACTACTGTAAAATGTGCTTTGGAAGTATGTATGGCTCTACTAATGTCCTCATACATAACTTCGACCTCATCATCTGAGTATGCCGAGGTCGGTGCGTAGACCTGTATGACCTTCAGCGAATATCTTTTGGATATTCTGAGTATCAGGTACGCTACCCTGCTCGACACACTAGTGATGGACACAACGTTGTTTATGAGTGACTTGTGGACGATAAATCCGACACCAGCTTGGGACTGCTGTTCGCCCTCCCGGTAGTAAAACAAGTTGCCGGATTTTAGGGTTATCGTGTCCTCGCCCTCTCTTCGGACCTCCGATAAACCAACAATACTCCACCGCAACTTGTTTAACTCTTCTTCCAGCTCAACTAGCTTCTCATCTGTCCTCAATGTGCGTGCGTTGTATGTCACCAGGGCCAATTTTCGGTTTTGGTGGTAGCCGAATCTCTGCCGGAGATTCTTAGCACCCCTTGTCCTGTCGTTACCATGGCTGCTACCGTGGCCAGGACGAACAGGACCGCCGGGGACTAGGGGCCTGGTTTTCCTACTTTCTTCCATAATTGGGGGTGTTTGCCATACTCGCCACGTTTGGCAGGCGGGTTGGCGAGCGCAGTTATTGGTCGTCGAAGTGTTAAGGGAACGCTGCTGCCCATTCCCTAGTTTTCCCTTAGTCGCCTTGTACGACACCCGATGGGATGAGATGGGTTGGTCCTATTCTAAGCCGGGAACCACGCGGTAATAAGCCGGGAACCACGCGGTAATAAGCCGGGAACCACGCGGTAATATTCACACAGTAAAGCACTTTTACTGTGTGAATATTACTGATTTTCTTAACTTTGCAATTAAAACATATTCTAAAGATTTTAATATTCCGAAGCATTTGCCCGTAAAAACGGATGCTTCGGGGAGTAATATCATTTTCTGGATTATTTGGTATTGTTGATGGAACACACCAAAACCGACACAAGAAGAGGGAAGCATCGAAGCATCACAATAAATTATATATAATCTGGCCACTTATTTTCCACTAAAGAAATAAAGTTGAATAACAATTAATTTTTTTAGTAATTGTAAGATGATAGCAAATATTCGGATTTAATATAAGTGACTCATAATATTTACATTCAAATAAAGGAAAATGGGTAGAGCAATGAGAGGGAGCATTTACATTAATAAATTTCTGATAGCTTATAACTAAACATGGTGTTTTTTTATGGGACCAATACCCAGAATAACAAATTTGTTCCAGTAAAGGGAAAGCTTCTGGCGAAGGGGATGTAAGCAAAATTGAAAGGCTCTTGCGAGAAATCTATCAGACAAATATTGACGTCGTAATTTCAGGGGAGGGTCCCCGCACTCCACTTGTAAAGCATTGATAGGATTCGATTTCATAGCTCCAGATATTATCCGTAAAGATTTGGATTGAACGCTATCCAACTTCTTAAGAGCAGCAGCGCTACACAGCTCTAACAAGAAAGATCCATAGTCTAGGTTGCTTCTTATCAAAGCATTGTAAATCAGTTTTAGGAAATAAGGGTGAGCACCCCACCAGACACCCGAAAGACAACGGAGCATGTTTAGAGCCCGCTCACATTTATCAACGACATACTCACAATGCGGAACACCAGTTAGCTTAGAGTCTAAAACTAGACCTAGAAATTTTACATGGTTTTTTTACTGGGATTGTATGACCATTATGGGATATATTAATAGGAGGAGGATGTCTTTGTCTGTTAAATAAAACAACAGAGCTTTATAGAGCAGATAACTGTAGGCCATTATCATCTCTCCATTTTTCAAGTAGTGAGATATATAAGGATATTTGTGAAGATACTTTAGAAATGGAACCATCAGAACAATAAAGAAGCAAATCATCAGCATATTGTCAAATACTAACTGAATTATTTAGTGAATATTCTAAATCATGAGTGTAAATATTATAGAGTAAAGGACTAAGAACAGACCTTTGTGGTAGTCCTTTCCATAAGCGTCTACAATTAATTTTAGGGTCTAAATCTAAATGTATCATTCTTTCCGATAGTATATTGATAATTAACTTTATTAGTATTTCGGGAACGCTCAGTTTTTCCAACTTGACTCGTAGTATCGGAATAAGAACAAGACGTCTAAAAATGCTGCAACGATAGAATGGTTCCGTGATAAAGCCAAGCGAATATCCGAAACAAATATACTTAGACTGTCCTGTTCCGGAAACCGTTTTGACAAACCACTCCAATCGATTTTTTACTAAATTTCTGCTATTTTACACATGTCAGATGACAGGGCAAATTGGTCGGTAGAAAGAAGAACTGGACGGATCTTTATTAGGTTTTAAAAATGGCAACACTATTTGTGTTGTCCAAGATGAGGGATCATTACCCGTGAACATGATAGAGTTTATGGTACACAATAAATAGCACAGAGTACTATATACAAACTGGTATAGAGAGCCCACTCGACTGAAACTTGAAATGTCAAATGATAATATTTAGCAGCTAGCGCCATCTCTTATTTGCCGCCTTAACTAATCTTTAGCTATAGGTATACATACCTATATATAGTGTGTGTCGTTATATATATATATATATATATATATTTACATCCTGGAACCTTTTTGGCGTCCTACATGGCTAATTTTGCATATAATGTGGCGTCAACCTGCTTTCGACGTCCGATATACGGACGTCAGATCGGAGGATGTTTCCAATGATCGCGGCTTGTCTTAAAGATATCGAAAAAGTAAAAAAAAAAATAAAAAATTGGACGTAAGTTCCCTGCCGATCTTGCATTTCTGAATATTCCTTTAGTTCTGCTAGATTTTGTCACAAAAACTAGTGGCGCTGTCGTCATTATTCTATACCTTCATTGATAGCCGTATGTGACGTCCAACGAGAGATCGAAATGCGACGTTGCGACACCGTGCACATAACACTTCTGAACTTGTAGGATCCTGTTAAATGTTTATTATATTCGCGATTCGTGAGTATAGTATATATACGCCTTCAGTTGATAGGTAATGTTGCGTCTGCCTTTTTAAGCGAAATGTCTAAAATAAACAATCGAAGTGAAAAGTTGCTCAAATTAATTCCCGGACTTGAAAGTAAGATTGTTGAATTATTATTTCTTGTTTTAATCGATTGGTAGATACTATTCATAATACGAATTCAAGTATAGGTAAATACGGACGATTTAGCGCAGTGGTTAAGAGCTACTCCGCCCACTGTGTCTAATAGTCGCGGGTTCGATTCCCGTACGGGACAAATCCTTGTGTGATCCACAATTATTTGTCCCGGTCTGGGTATTTGTGTATGTGAATTTTCATGTTTGTAAACGCACCCACGATACAGGAATAAATCCTAATGTGGGGCTACGTTTTTAGAACAAAAAGAAAAAAGAAAACAAAAGGTATGTCCTTAACCGACTGCAAAACGGAGGAGGCTTTAAATCTTCCGTCGTTTTATATTTAAACCTGACTGTTTTGTTTTTACTTTTTTACATATCTATCTATACTCTTTTATTACCTATACTTAAGTAATTATTTCAGTGTCAAATAACAATATTGTTATGCCTCGACCTAGAAGAAAACACAAAAATGATTGTTATGACAAAAAACGTACATTGTTAAGTATTTTTTCAATTATATTTATGAGTAGGTAGTTTATCTATTGTTTGCTAAACTAAATAATAAGAATCTAAAGGAAAAAAACTAAATCGTTTACATATAAATATCCGAACACACCTCGGCACCCTATACTTTGCACATTTTAGTGATATTTTGTGTTGTTGATAGTTATCACCCCCTTGTAAGAAAAATTAATACACGGTCGACCTCTCTACCCATTAAATCATTTTACGTGATAACTAAATGGCCACATAATGCAGCTTAAAAGAAAAAAATAATTATACGAGTATATGGACGTTACAGTATCGTAAAAGTTTCAAACTATTATTCATTTGACATCCTGGACGTCAAATGACAAATATTGTAAAACTTTTATGACATTATGACGTCTATATGTCTAACCTAATACGTGTCATATATGTTTAGTTAATATTATAAGGCAGGCAAGCAGTCAGCAAGTAGTTTTAAGCGGGGAACGGATGAATTTTTTTTTATCAAGGTCAGATTTTTTCTACTACATTCTTGTACTAGTTTTTATTTTGCTTTCCCATTGTTATTATAATTAAATTAAACGTGAAACGTAAAATTAAGGCGAGAAATTGGCGAAAATATGGCTTTCAAACATATGAATATAAGGCAAGTTTTATGAAAATATTTAAAGTATTTAGATATATTTAATCATAGCATTAACTCTTTAATCCGTTAATCGTTAACTAACGACATTTCGACTAATGTATTAACTTTTAAGTTAACTTTAAAAAATGTTAACAGACTCGTTAACTTCCTTTAATTTTTTTCAAGTCGCGCCGCATGAAACACGACCACGAATCATATTTGCAAGGAATCATATTTCTTGCAAATATGATTCCTTTACATGCTGATACATACAAAAAAATTAAAATTGTTAACTTCCAGACTCCAAACCAACAATTTTTATAGGTAGATCTAGTGATCTACTTAAAAACGCAACGATATAATGCAGTTTTTATCACATATTAACGGATTAACGATTAACGTTAACTTACGTTAAATGTCCTGAAATGTTACCGAAGTTAACTGTTTTCCTTACAGAATAGCAATTAACGAAGTTAATCATTTGATTAACAGTGCCCAGCTTTGTATTCGCCAATGTTTGGCGGTCCGAGGTTCGACCTTCCGCTATTCGCATACGGATTACTTAATAAAATAATAAACAGGGTTACTGAAAACTCCCTGCGTATCTTTCAGGGACACGTACCACGTTTGTCTGTAATCGCTTTTTCTTCAACTTTGTATGGAGCAGCTGATCGATTATTCGAGGTCCCCATATTAGGAGTGGGTAAGTCCGACTCACACTTGGCTAGTGTCTATTATTAATTTGTTGAGTTACTATGAGAGCATCTAGGACTACTAACATCAAATTTATTATGCCTATAATAAGTTACCCGAATAATACTTTTATTTCACAGAGGCCCAGACACAATCCGCCCTCAATATCAATATGTAATACCAGTACTGACGATTCATTTATGGACACTACTGACAATGAGAAGAACAGAGATAAAACTTATATGCCAGTTACAGACGACGATACTGCAGACAGTTCATATCCATCCGACAACTTGTCGGTTTCTTTGAAGGATGTGTCTAATTGCACTAGAGATTTGACTTCTGGAAGTATTTTATTGGAACTGAACACCGATGAAACACATTTGATAGACCAAGTTGTTAGTAATGTTCCCATATTGTGATGTTTTAAATAGTTCAGCTTAATAAAGAGCTAAGAATATTGCTCGTTAGTTCGTAACTGTTACTGACATTCTGTTTTAAAATTTTGATTTGATTCTAAAATGGAGGTGATTGATGTTGACACGTTTTTGAACAAAAGTTTGTTTTATCATATTTTGACTAACAACCTCGGATGGCCTTGGGATGAAACCCACTTTATTTTAAGATCCCACTGCAAAAATTCGTAACGAGGTAATCCGACAAAGAACCAAAGTTACCGACATAGCTCGCAGACTCAGTAAGCTAAAGTGGCAATGGGCTGGTCACATCTGCAGAAGGACCGACGGCCGATGGAGCAAGCGTGTCCTAGAGTGGAGACCGCGACTTGGTAAGCGTAAGGTAGGACGGCCCCCAGCTAGATGGACCGACGACCTCAAGAAGGTCGCTGGGACGGACTGGATGCGGAAGGCGGGGGACCGTGTGCAATGGCGCGTGTTAGGAGAGGCCTATGTCCAGCAGTGGACTACGATAGGCTGATTGATTGATTGATTGATTGACTGCATTAATTGTAAAAACATTACTGTTTATTTTCACGATCAACCGTGGCATATTGTTGCTGATATGAATGAACCTGAAAATTTGACTTATTTTCTTGAACTTCCCAAGTTTTGGTGCTTCCATTGCGAATATTCTTTGTATGATCATTACCCCATAGATGAATGCGATTTTTGTTCCTAATTTTACACCAAAACTAATAGGTTAAATGGGTCAAATTACCAAAAAAAATCTAAATGTTATTTTTCAATCTGCGATTTTATTTGTGTTAAATTTTATTTTCTGTTTATTGTTAAACAGGCTTTAAACTAATCACTTGTACGGTTTACAGGTATTTATACATGTATGTACATATACGGACGTTACAATGTTGTGAAAGTTTCAAAATATTTTTCATTTGACATCCAGGATGTCTATCAAGCAGTGATAGCCTAGTGGTTAGACTGTTGGACTGCTTGAAGTCAAAGGTCTTGGATTCAAACCCAGGCACGCACCTCTGTCTTTTCGAAAGCATGTGCGTATTAAAAAGTAATTATCACTTGTTTTAACGGCGAAGGAAAACATTGTGAGGAAACCTGCATGCCTAAGAGTTTCTCGAAGGTATGTGAAGTTCGCCAACCCGCACTAGGCCAGCGTGGTGGACTATGGCCTAAACCCTCTCAGTTTGAGAGGAGGCCCGTGCCCAGCAGTGGGACAGTTTCTTAACAAGGCTAATATTATTATTTATTTTTATTATTCAGGATGTCAAATGAATAATAGTTTGAAACTTTTAGGATATTGCGACGTCCGTATACTCGTATATATCTAATTACCTGTAAAACGTGCAAATGATTAAATATATAGACGTTTGAGGCTAATCGTATGCTTTTGCGTAGATATGCGTATGATTTTGCAACGCAGGGCAGGCGACGCAGACACAGGCGGCCAGCGTATGCCAGAGCAGAACAGACGCAAGTGTACGTCGCGCCTGAGTCGCAGCATACGCAGCTGTCAGTAGGTTTACGCATTAAAAAATCTGGTCTACCCTGAGCTGCCTTATCCGAGTCTCAGCATACGCTTAGCTACAATTTCGTTAAAGTTGACACTATCTTTCATTTGACATCCAGGATGTCAAATGAAAAATAGTTTGAAAATTTACGATATTGTAACGTCCGCATACTCGCATATGTCTAAATATGTATAAAAGATATTGTAAGTTAATAGTTTAGGGTACTTAATTAGGGTACTGCTAACCTAATGGGAGCCACCATTTTTATGGTCACCACTTAGCACTAGGCGCGTAAAGTCTTGTCTTGGTATATTTCATTTTATTAGTTATGATTGTGTACTTTTAATATTATACGGATGTCAGATAATTGAAATACATTTAAATGGTGGGATATTCGACGTCCGTTTAAAATTTCGAGAGTCAGATATGATTACTGACGTCCGTATAAACGTTTTATAAACTTAGGTTGTTATAGCCCACTGTGTTCGACTTAATTTTTTTGAGATAATTTTCTATTGCCTCCAGTAACCTGGTTATTACTTATTATCAGTAACTGTTATAATTATCTATCTCATTAAATGTGTTCCTATCCAAACATACTTGTAACTTAGAAGTAGGTAGATAGGTACTTTTAATTTAAGTAACTATTTCTTGTAATATTATTAAAATAAATGACATTTAATCTCAATTGTGTGAAACTTTCACAATATTTGTTCATATGACGTCCAGGATGTCAAATGAATAAAAGTTTGAAACTTTTACGATATTGCAACGTCCGTATACTCGTATATATCTAATTACCTGTAAAACGTGCAAATGAATACATATATGGACGTTTGAGGCTAAGCGTATGCTTTTGCGTAGAAATGCGTATGATTTTGCAACGCAGGGCAGGCGACGCAGACATAGGCGGCCAGCGTATGCCAGAGCAGAACTGACGCATGTGTGCGTCGCGCCGGAGTCGCAGCATACGCAGCTGTCAGTAGGTTTACGTATTAAAAAATCTGCTCTACCCTGCGCTGCCTTATCCGAGTCTCAGCATACGCTTAGCTACAATTTCGTTAAAGTTGACATAAAGTACTTTTAATATTATACGGATGTTAGATAATTGAAATACATTTAAATGGTGGTATTTTCGACGTCCGCTTAAAATTTCGAGAGTCCGATATTATTACTGACATCCGTATAATAACCTGCGTATAATAATCCGTTTTATAAACTTAGGTTGTTATAGCCCACTGTGTTCGACTTAATTTTTTTGAGATAGTTTGTTATTGCCTCAAGTAACCTAGTCATTACTTATTATCAGTAATTGTAAAAATTGTCTAGCTCATAAAACGTGTTCCTATCCAAACATACTTGTAAATTAGGAGTAGGTAGATTGGTACTTTTAATTTAAGTAATTATTTCTTAAGACATTATCGTAATAAATGACATATGATCTCAATATTTGTTTTATATTTCATAACCTAAAACTTTACACTTCGCTAGCATAAACTAGGCACTTAAGAGCGGCAACGTCGCACTATTCAGAGGAGTTGCAATAGACAGGAAAACGTAAATTAACTTATGTATATTATGGGAAGCCAGATAATTGATAGTGTTGGCTAGAGTCCTAATTGATTTCACTATGCTTGTCGATATACGTATATTTGTATATCAATATGTGTCAAAATTTTAGAAAAGTAAGTTGCAAGCAATTCTTGACACTGCCTTAGCGACTAATATTCGCTGTAAAAGTTGATATTTTTTAAGTGGAACTGGTGGACGTCAGAATAATGCAAAATGAAAGGGTGCCCAATAGGTAGCGTGATGTAAATATATATATATATATATATATATATATATATATATATATATATATAATTGCTACCCATAGCACGATGCATTTTTATATCGATGTACCTAATTTCTTTTACTTTTTGCGTCACCAAGTTACAATTTATGTAACTCGTTTTAAATCCGAATTAGAACAAAAATACTTGTTCTAAATCTTACAATAAACGAGTTTATATAGCAAAAAAAAACATTAGTGAAGCAAAAAATAAATTAAACTATGTACATCTACACAAAAATACACAATTAGAAAAAAGGTGATTCAGAATAAATGAAATTACAAGGTTTATTTATGATGTTTATGTTTATTATAATATAATTGTGCAGCGGTTTTAGACTCATCCTCCCCATCTAAATAGGTAATTTTGCCAGATAAAATTCTGTTTATTGATCGGCACCAGCTATATACTAGAACATTGATAGTTATATTTTCAAAATAATCATTAAAAGCATTTTTATGTTCTACACAAGTGGATGGGAAATCAACATATATATTTGTGAACATTTTTATTTTATTTTTCAAATTGTTTTCAGGAACATCTTTTTTTAGGATGCCTATAACAATGTTTTGAATCCGAATGAAACATTTTTCTATTGCTTCGGAAGGATAAAGCAACCACTTGCACCCACTTTTATATTCTTTAGCTTTAATATAATCTATTGACTTCCTGTTAGTGTCACTTAATAATTCTTTTTTGCAAGTTTGACACGCCTTACATATATTTTTAAAGCATTTTACAAGGACCCAACCACATACATAATTGCCCTGACCAACGTCGTTACTATCAGTGCTTAGATTAATATGAGGGATTACAATTTCATTATTTTCGTCAGTTCTATTAAGAAATTGTAATCCCTCATCATCAGAAACAAAAGGAGTTTTTTCTTTTAAAAAAAATCTAATGTATTTAGGCATGCACTATTATCATTTTCACAATTTGCTTTTAATGAATGGGGCGAGTTAAAATTATTCAGCAATAATGCTTTATGGGCACCTTCAAATGCAATAGTATTTGGTGCAGTGTTCCTCGCCCTTAAACTCCTTGTTTACAAAAAAAAAATCTAGTGGGTCCTGATTAAAATGACGTGTAAACATTGCATTAAAAGAATATGTTTCATTCAAACACTTCCACAAATGTTGAATCCCTTCAATTGTGCGAATAAAATTTTTTATAGAGGGTATAGCGGATGTCTCAATTAAGCGAATTTTACCTTTGTCATTTTTTTTATGAATAAATTTTACCGTTGTTAATATTTTAATGGCTTTTAACCACAAATCATGGTGGGGAGAACATTTCTTCACACAACCTTTGTAAATTTTTCCAGTAATTGAAAATGTGTTACAATTCAAGGAAGCAAATAAATTGTCAACTAATTTTACAAAGTGAATTATTTGACGGCACTCTGTGGGGACATCACCTCTGCCCGTCAAATGCTCAGCGGCCACAGCCATGCTGTGGCTAAACACTTGAGTGGCTGATTTTACTTTCAATTTTTTTATTTTTTCGACATATATATGTTCATCCGTAATCTTGTGCAAAAGTTTTAATTCACCGTAAGATTTGTCGGCTTCATATACTTTTTTAAAATATTCCCATTTAATTACCTTCTCCACCTTTTCATTGAAATCAAAGTATTTCATGTCTTTAGTCAGCAAAAATTATTGCGTATACCTTTTAATAAATGTGGTACATCGAACAAAGGTATTATTTTTGATTTTCTAATTAAAATTATATCTTCTCTCCATTGTTTGCCTCCTCGTAAATATATTTCTTTTGTCTCTTGTACTAATTCATTAATTGCACTTACATTAACCGTACTTTGATCACAAATAGTGCAAATGATTTTAAGCCCAGTTCCATTTACATATGCAACTACTTCTTTAATAATATTTTTCAATTGGTATTTATTCAAGCAATTTGTGAAGTAATATGCAATTGGCTGTTTATAGTTCTTTTTTGCTCATTTTACCATAAAGACCAAAGCATGGTCAGCAAATGTTTTACTTCATCATCATCATCATCATCATCTCAGCCTATACTTGTCCACTACTGAACATAGGCCTCCCCAATCGCTTTACTTACATAAGCAAAACCTTTCAATTTATCAGAAGCAGCATCATATTGTAGTTGAGGAGTTATTGACATTTCGTCAAAGATTAAGCTGCATATGCGGTCTTCTGGTGCTGACTCCTTCACAGTTTTTTTTATTTTGAAAAAAACTGATTTATTTAGTCCAGGCTTTAGTTTATTGTTTAGTATTGAGACAAAAGCCTTTTCAGACATTTAGCTGATGGTAAGGTAAAAAAATTAGATAGAAGTGTATATCCCTTTGGACTCTTCTTATACACTGTTAATGCCAACAATTTTTCTTCAATGGAATAGCGACGCCCCTATGGCTTCTTACTGGTCTGTGTATATTGCATTTTAGTAAGTATTTTTGCAGCAGGGGTCATATTGTTACACATTAATTTGAAAGATTTTTCTTTGTAAATTTTTTCAACACTGTCCAATTTCGCTTTATAGGATTGACTCCTCTTGCGCAATCTACACATTTCCAATTTAAGATTCCTAAGTTCAAATTCTGTAGTCTTCAACTTACTCACAAGGATGCATGGTACTGACCTCTTAGGATTTGATCCTGTGGAACAAAAATAAAAAGTTTATAACTGTTATTTTTCTTTCATCAAGAAACCAAGGAGTGGAAGATAAATCATGAAGTGTTGATATAGCATAAATTCCTGTTGCAGTATTGGGGTGACCTGTTCTAAAATGTCTAACAATTAGGCCATAGTTTCTAGTCAGGTTAGATAATGGCTATGATTATTATCTATCATAACACCAAATACCTTGTGGAATAGGCAGGAAGTGCAGAGTTGCAACAAGTTATTTCATTATGGACCTCTTGCTTCCTATATGGCTATGTTTTTGTTGTAAATCTACACCTAAACTTTTGATATCATAAAAATTTGTAACTTAGGTCGACATTTTATATGACCATCAATCCAAAGTAGTATAGGTTACATATAAAATACGAAATTAAATCAGTACAATTGACATATGGTTGATAGACACAATGTTGCCTATTTTTTCCATTGGGTTGGTCTATTAGATTACACATACATTACATAAAATCTCTTATAAACAAAAGCTTAGCTATATGGTATTATTTAAAAATTATATCCTCAAACTTACGTTTATTTTGCTTGCTTTGGTTTTTGAAATAATTATGTTCTGCTGTAATGATTTCAGCAGTATTTTTATTTGACACCATCAAATCTGATGTACTAGGCTGACACACAGTTTCCAGCATTGATAAGACTTTCACTGGAGAAAGTGTTTCTGATATATCTGAAAAATAAATATCAAAATGACATTAAAACCAGACAATAAATAATCAATTTATCACAGTTAATAATCACAAATCATTAATATAATTAACACATGTTATTAAGTAACAATTTACTTAATAACATGTACATTAGCCAAGCCAAGTGTAGGTGATTAGGGCAGGTAATATATATATAGGTTGATACATCAACAATTACTAATTAATATACTAAGTAATTACGTATTATAATGGCATAATATATATATATATATTTTAATTACCTCTTACTGCCTGTGTGGATGTAGAAGGCTCCAAATTTAAATGAGGTTCAGGTGTGGTTGAAATTGTACTTATGTTACCTGGAAATTACAGTAAAACTATATTAATAATTAATAAAATCACAATAAGAAAGTACTAAATATCAGTAGACATCATCAATCATATCATCACAGAATACATATAAATATATTTGTTCAGGGTTCACTGAAATAACTAACACAAGTAAAGCTTACAAAGTTTATATCTATATCACTTATTGCTTGGTTCAATCTTTTGTTTAACAGACAATAACGCGCTTTATGTGGATACTAGCAATAAAACTAAATGAAGATTTGCCTATGACTACAATCACAAAAACTAAGGACTAATAATAATTAATTAGTATTACTTTCAATACCTAACAAATAATAAAATTTTAGTATGTGTTGTTTTGGCAGTAATGGTAAAATACTAATAGTTGAGATTTTTTTACTTACCAAGTAGACTTAGCGATGGGACAGCTAAACAATTTAATCTTTTGTTCCGGTTCCTATCACTTTCGGTGAAATGGTTATCGCAGATTACTTTTTTCATGAAAATCTCATAATCAGATTCACTCTCCAATTTTCCACCAACTGCATCAACCCAAAGCTTGAATTGCTCAGGATTGGTTCTTAGATTTGGAAATCTATGATAGGTAGAACCTGAAAAATAAAACAAAGAACATTTACTCTTATAAGAAACACCTTATAGTCAAGACAAATTAAAGTCAATATGCTTTATAGTTCGAGTGGTACCTCGTTTACTATCATATGCTTTCTTTTCTTAAACATACAGCCCAGTCAATCAGTACCCCTTTATTTATTTTATTTAATAGTAGTTTACGAGAAGGAACAGTTCCTGACTCTTGGAAAACTGCAAACAGAATTCCTATCTTTAAGAGTGGTTCTAAAAATGACGTAACCAATTACCGTCCTATATCATTGTTGTCTACTCTGTCAATGTGTGGATTATGGTGTTGGTTGCATAATTATTATATTGGTTTGTATTCTGATATTTGGTTTAAGCTGTATTATGCAATTGTTTGTTTTCCCTAAAAAAAAAAAAAAAATATGCATCTCTAAATTAAATTCATCACAGTCACGCCTATATTCCCCGAGCGGGGGTAGCAGAGGTGTACTGATTACACCCTCGTTTTGCCGCCGATGTTAGGTCCCATGTCATACCAGGCACAATTCAGACTCCGAACTCATACTGGGAAGTTTTTTTTTACAAAAGCTACATTTGTGTGACCTAGGATTTGAACCCAGGAGGGCCACTAGACCAAAGAGGCAGTTAATTAAATTCAATATAAACATTAATACCATAAATCTGAAGGTTTCTCTCACAAACCAAGGTGAGGGAAATTGAGGTATGAACCATGTATTTCCATGCAGTCACAGTGTGAATTGGTTTAAAATCATAAAAAAAAAATAAAGCAGATAATAACAATGAATTGGCATTTGTAACAAATATCAATTCATTTCATGGTAATAATGCTGTAGTTTAAAATACATATAAACTGAGCCCTAATTCTTACACCGAAAATGAATTCAAAATAAAGATATTCTACTAACTATTTATTCCGTAAAGTAGGTAGTATATTCTACTAAAAATATTCAAACCGAATGTGCACATTAATTCTACACACTTTAACTGTTAATTTGATCAAACCGTACATATTTCTAAAATGTTTTGCCGTACCTATTTATCCCTTGAAATTATATGCCTATCTAGTATATACCTACTTACGCAAATAAAATGTAATTTGTAACTTACCAGAGCTGAAAGGGCATCCAAATGCACAACGTCTAGGCATGATGATAATTACAATATCACAAACAAAACAAGAAATAAGAAGCGTCTTTTCGCGAGATCCAGTAACAATGTAATTAATGGGTAAACAATGCTCAATCCCGTAAAACTTTACTGTGCTGATCGCGGAGGAATATAAAATTCAACACAACGCAGATCGGTAGTAAAATTTCATGAATGAACACAAAATGAAACGAAAACTACAAATACGCGCACACGCAAGTCGCGATCGCCATTATTGCCATTCTACAACTATAGTTTTCTTAAAATTATGACTAGCCAAAAGTAATAAATTGAGTGATTGCTTTTTGTGGATTCGAACATTATTGATAATAAGTAACACAATATTTTTAAATTAGAAATAATAATAAATTATTGTAATTTTTTTATTCGTCGCTAACGCTACCTAGTGACTTAAAAGGTAAAACATGAATTAAGCGGCAAATAATAGATGGCACTATATTAAAAAATTCACATCAATTTATTATGTACTAGAGTGTCCACCCCCTGATAAATAGTCAAGGGCCTTCTCCCCCAAGATGTGCATAGATTGAGTATGGAATACCATCGTCCCCTGGAGCAGAGTCCTTCACAACGGAGAGAATATTAAGAAGTTCTGTTTTAGAAAATGGAGCATTAAGATCAGTAGGGCCACTAACAACGATTACAGGAAGAGGACCAGGAATCACTTGAGGGACAAACGGTGGAGCTATTTGATCCAGAAAACTGCCAAGGAGGGACGAAGAGGATAACATACAGGCATTGCACAAGCTGTTCTAAAACGTTTAATATTAGTCCAAACTGTAGAACAAGGTGTATCAGGAGAAATCGAGCTACAGAAGTTTCTCCAGCCATTTAACTTTTTCTTTTTTATTAATTTCTGAGTGAATGAGATGTTCTCTGAAAGAATGCTGAAGTTCTCTAAAGACATATTGTCATTATAATTTTTGTCTGCAATTTTTCTTTTTTTAATAGCTTCAGTACATTCATTATCCCACCAGGGAGGACGAAGAGGTTTCTTAGAAGAATAATTTTTAATAGGAAATGTATTATCTGCATCAGCAATTAGAGTTTGTGTAAACATACTGACACTGTCTATTTCATTCCTGGAAGGATGAGGTAATGAAGGAATACTATTCTCAATAAATAACTTGAATTAATCCCATTTATCTTCTCCTACCCTGTATTTCATATAAGATAAAGACTTACTTTATTTGTACTCTGAAAGGAAATCAAAACAGGAAAATGATCCATGCCATATGTATAAGGAAGCACAGACCAAGAGAGTGAAGATGCTACATTAGGGGAAAACAGACAAATCCACGGCACTCGCCCCTTCAGTGGGTGAAGTGCGACGGGTAGTAGCTCTAGTATTTAAAATACATAGACTAAGATTGTCAATAATCTCCAATAATTCTTCCCTATAGCAGTTAGATAAGCTACTTCCCCACATTGTCTGTTGACAGTTAGTCTCCTAAAATAATACAAGGTTGCTGAATAGAAGACTAAGTATTTTTAATATCATTTAATATAAGCATTGTTGGTCTTGGAATATATAAAGAATCTATACAAATATTATTCAATCTAATCCCTACAATAGAAAAGTCCTCACTATGAGGAGGAATATTAAGTATGGAGTAAAGAAATGACTTCTTAATTAGGATGGCGATACCACCATAACCATCGTGCCTGTTCTCCCTGATGCAAGAATAGCCAGAAATATTGAAATTATAATTAGATTTTAACCAAACCAAAGAGCAAAAGCAAGTGGATTATATTTATTTGTTAAGTGCATTATATCATGTTTTTTATTAATTACACTCCTGCAATTCCATTGAATGATTGAATCCATTATTGAAAAGTTGAATTAGTGTATTTATAACTGGGGCAGTGTGGGACGGTATCAAATTTGATTTTATTAATAGATCCAGAATCGTTTTTATTAATTCAGTACAGGATTCAGATGATTCTTTATCACTGTTATTGTCCTTATTAAGGGCACACCCTTTAGATGAAGATGGTACATTGTACCCCTGAATAATGGCATTATGTTCCGCTTTATTTTATCCTTTGCTGATGGAAGGAGGGGCCCGAGGTTTTAAAAAGACAGTTTTTTTTTATAAGAAAGAGTTGATTGCAGTATTTTATTTTCTTGTATCACTGGATTACGGAATGAGGTATTAAGAACATCAGCATAAGACTTAGTAATTGGAGGATGCATTTTGGAAACTTCAGAATAAGATAAGCAATTCTCGGCCATAGAAGTTTTAATGTTTTTCTGTCTGAAAAATTTAGGGCAGTTCTTACTGGAGGCATAATGTAAACCCTGGCAATGACAGCAAGATACTTCATCTTCTTCCACATTGCAAGTGTCACCTGAGTGACTAAGGCCACATTTACAACAGTGAGGTTTAGATCTACACTGAACCTTGGTATGCTCAAACCAGCAGCAATTGTATGGAACAGCACAGGTAAGGAATTGTAACAAACAAACATCCTTTTTGGTAGTACCTGACCATCAAAGTTAGAACTATAGTCTGGGTCGGTTTCCAAGAAGGAGTTCCCTCTATAATAACTTTATAATTAATTCTTCTAACTTATAAAATAGGGCCACAACCAATAGGAACAGACACATTACTAATAATTTCTTCTGGTCAACTCTGCAGGAATTCCTTTTATGAATCCCATCCGTGTAATAGAGAAGGTTGGAATAAAAGCCTTTAGATGACTGATTTCTAGATTGCTATTATTTATAAAAGAATTAGCATCATTGTAATTAGAAAATGTCAAAGAAATTCTGTTCCTACCAATTTTTTAACACTGCCTTTTATAATATTCAGAACATTGCTGTTTTTTTTTTTTAAATTTCCAAAAGTGACGGGTTGGAAAATTGTCCCATCATTTGGTGACAATTGTTCCCTCTGCACATGGACTACGTAAGGTGCGTTATCAGAGGCTAGGTACATTTCGCGTGAGACCCTTATGGGCACAGGTAAATCAGGCTTTTGAGGCGTGAAAGATGTAATATTAGGATCTTGAATTTTCATCTGAAATTATTTTTTTTAAGCCTGAATCGTCTAAACAAACACAGTCAGATGCTGCAAGTGGACTGGTGATGTTTCTCCTCTTTCTTTTGTTGCAATGCTTACATTTTCTATGTAAGCGAGTACGTTTGAATGCTCCGGAAGGGCTGCGAGATGAGCAATCCGTGTCCATTCCAGACATATCCATGTCATTTAATCTTTGTTCTTAGACTTTACAATTACCAGGTATAGTAACAAAACAAGCTACCGGGGGGGGGGGGGGGAGCCCTACGGATCAGGGGGCTCCGAAGACATTAAAGAAAAATGAGCTGACTTACCAGATGTGAAGAGGAAAACTTCTACACTAATAAATTATAATAAAACGTAAATAAATACAAATATATATAGTCGCTACGCTACTTCACTGATAAATTTCAGTTAATAATGAATAAAAGTGGAAAACAGAAAATTTGCAAAAAAACGCGCTCGACAAGTCACGTTCACGTTTCCCGCTCTTTTTTCATTACGGCAAATTGACAACATCACTCCTCGACTTCCCGCCAAAAACTTCATGAATACCCTTGTTAGCATGACTATAGTGATGTATCGAATCGATATTTTTTAATAATCTATTAATCAATTATGCGTAAATTCAATAATGGATTATTGTAGACCCTCTTCTTCTTCTTCTGCAAGTTATGGCTTCACACTAATTATAAGTGTATTTTGCCAGCGTCCAGTGAGATATATAATCGTGTTTGTTTAAATTAATTCGACTCCCCGATGAATTTGATGACAACGATGATAATGAAATTAATGAAGTACTGATTACATACCAATTGCAACGGCCGTTTTGAGGGAAGTCAAAAAGGCACGTTTTATCACTTTGTTACAATTACCTTCACTCATGCACATATAATAACACATAATGGTTAATATTCCACCAACATTACACATTATTAGTCAAAATAACACAAGTTTTGGAAATTAAAACAAATTGACAACATCACTCTTCGACTTCCCGCCAAAAACTCCTCCTGTAGACCCTCTTCTTCAAATTAAGTAACAAAGTTTTTTTCTAAAGAAAGTAGTCCACCGTATCAGCCTCCAGAGGCATTCAAAAGTATAGATCGTTATTTGATTTGATAAGAAGTACGGAGCCGCTCGAATATGAAAATGTCACCCCATCTCAGACCGACCAAGCCGAACGCTGCTTAACCTAATATCGCTATCAATGGTGGCACAGCGCTACGAGCGCCCCTTATCACAAATTAATGCGATCAATTATCAAAAACAACAGACTTTCAAAAGTATCTTATGTTTAGTAGACTATTGTTTAACAGGGTTATTGATTTTGAATTGTTTTAGGATCTTCAATTATTATACTACAGAAAATATGATCAAATATTTGGCTTAAAAAAAATTAGTGTTTTAATTAATCTTATTTAAAACGATTTAATTATTTGACAGTTGTTGACAATTTGTTGACATGCGAAAGTATATTTGTTCTGTAACCGAAATATACTTATTACTTTTGTAAACAAGCATAAAGAAAGTGTGAATCATTTCTCAATATATTAACGCAAAATGGATATTTTGTTTACAATAGAACCATTTCATGATTTTCAAACAGTAAGTTTATCACTTTTACTAAATGTTACAAGTTTTATTACTACAATGTAGTTGTAATTCATGTGCCACCCATTGCCAGAAATCATTCTACCGTAATACGATTTCTGCCATTTACGCCTCCACTCCGATCTAGGTCTCGAACCTATTCGCGCCTTTATTAAAAAGGCGTCAACACGTCACTTCGCGAACGCATCTTCCCATGCGAATCCGTTAATCGTAGCCACCGCCGACTACGACCTCCCTCGCGACCCCTGCCGCTACCGCCGGCCGAGACATGTTCTCACCGACCCCCCCGATGCTTTGTCATCCCTTCTTTCCGCTCAGAATACGAGCGACGCCGTAGACGCAGACGCAGTAGTAGATCCCCTCCCATAGCCGGCGGTCGACCGGTGCGCTTAGTAGTGCACCGGTCCCCCTACAGCGACTGTCCCAACCGAGGGCGCCTCTCCGAGGCGCCCTCGAGTATGTCGCCTCTTGCCCTTCTGGCTGGCTGGAGCGTAGTGGTTGCACGCTCGCCTTTAAAATCCGGTGAAGCTGTAGAGGCCTCGAGGCCAACAGCGTAGATCATTCACACACACACACACACACACCCTCAAATACACTCACCTTACCCGACGAAGACCCGACGTTACCTCCCGTATTGTACAAAGAAGTATTGTTATTAATCGGTTTCAAAATAGAAGTACCTATTATCAAGGCACCTATTTATGTTAGTTTGTGTATCTGCATTACCTATGTTAAGTTCAAGTTATTTTTGTTACAGGTTGTACAAGATGTTCTTAGCAATTTATATAACTCAAAACAGTTACCTTCTATGCTAATGGAACCTGATGTTTTTGCACAAGTGAAGCAAGAAGTGAAAACAATTCTTAACAATTGTGATTACAATGTAATCAAGATTTCAGAATTGTTAAATACTAAAGCATGGGATAGAGATAAAATCAACTACTTTCTTAAATTAACCGATATACAGAAGACAGATCTTTTGTGCTGTGCAGTGAACCATTACAATAGTACTTGTGGGGAAATCGTAGAAGATTTTGATTGGTGTCTCAAATATATACTGGGCACAAGTGAATTGAAAACTTTGAATTGTTCAATATTGCAGCTTACACTTTCACTTTTAAACAGTAATCAAGATCGCAATAAAGTAATATATGATATTAATAGAGATATGTTATCAAAAATAATAGATAGCTTAGAAAATGTGAATTAAATTTTGTATACTTCCATATAAATGTTGCGTTACTTCCATTATGGTAAATACACAGAATGTTTTGCTTGTATTATGTAATTCTTGTGACATTCATGGAACACTACACTATGTATGTTAAAATGTAGGTAGATCGCAAATACACTACAGGTACAGAAAAATTGCACTATTACTATAAACAAAAAAAAATCCAAAGGGCTCGCAGAGGTGTACTGTAAATCCACTTTTTGCTGACGATTTGAGGCTGCAATATATTTATGTAACTAAAACTACTGTCCATTATTTATTATATGTACCAAATAAGATTTTCTCTATATATATATATATATGACATGGCAGTGGATATGGCAGTTAACTACTCACCAGAGTTCCTTCGGAACCTGGTCGGGTTCATCGCTTTGAAGTCCCCGGAGCTTATCCAGCGTACTCCCCCGCTCCGCCGGACGCGTCGCTGGTCGGGTGTACCGAGAGACCAGACTACTACGCGGCCCTCCTCACCGCAAGCAGCGATCGAACGCCGATATGTGCCACGCCGCGCGCCGCGCGCCCCGCGACCCCCTTCGTCGCGCCGGTAACTCTTGTTACCGCGTCCATCGCGCGCCCTTCGACCCCCGTTAACCGCCCCGTCTCTTCGTGCGGGTCCGAGCCTCACTCGGACTCCGATATGGAGGTCGAGCTAGCATCGTCCCGCCGTGCAGCCCCTCCCTCGTCATCTTCATCGGATGACGACTTCATTCCCGTCTTAAACGGGAAAAAGCGCGAGCGCAAGCCGCGCGACTCGCCACCCCCTATAATCCAGAGAGCCGGAAACGACGTCGCTTCCCCCGGCCTTGGCACCCTCGCGCCCCAGCCTTCTCCCAATGCGGCCCCGAGGAATACCCCCTCCGCGCCCCGCGCGTCCAATGCGCGATCCACCGCGCAAGGGATAACTGTAAAGGTGGCATCCTCGGACGACCACCGCCGTCTGTCCCACTTCCTCGGCGCCGAGAAAATCGGCTATCATACTTATGCCCTTGAGGAGGAGAAAGAGCTCAGGGTCGTCATTCGTGGCCTCCCCGAGGAGCTGGACACCTCCGTATTCAAGGAGGACCTCCTAGCCCAAGACCTTCCGGTGCACCAGGTGCACGGGATGGTTAAGGGCCAAAACAAACAGGCATACGACATGGTGCTGGTCGTTCTCGACCGCACCGTGGCCGGTCGCAAGGTCTTTGCGTAAAGACCGTATGCCACATCTCTGGCCTCTCCGTGGAGGCCCCACACAAACGTGGCACACCCGGGTAGTGCCACAACGGTCAGCTTTACGGGCACTCTGCCCGTTACTGCCAAGCGCGCCCTCGATGCGTCAAATGTGTCGGGGAACACGCGACCTCGCAATGCTCCCGCTCGAGGGAGACGGCGACAGGGCCGCCCAGCTGCGTCCTCTGCGGGACTAAGGGACACTGCGAACTATCGCGGTTGCCCCAAAGGGGAAGCGCCAAACAAGGACGGTCGACGCCGCCCTCGTGCGGCCGCTCGCCCCCCCCGTGCCCTGAGCACACCCTCACCCGGCGCCCTCAGTGCCCCTCCCCCCAGAGACTTCAGCCCCAAGCGCTGACGTCTTCGCCTCCGCTTA
Source organism: Phalera bucephala (assembly GCA_905147815.2). Classification (NCBI taxonomy): domain Eukaryota; kingdom Metazoa; phylum Arthropoda; class Insecta; order Lepidoptera; family Notodontidae; genus Phalera; species Phalera bucephala. The sequence goes on along the minus strand of LR990613.1, from coordinate 24,052,920 downwards.
AACCGACACTCGGCGTCAACGCGTGGGCGAAGCCGTTCCCTTACGCCGCGGCCCCTCGCCCACCTGTGGGCCCCGCACATCCGCCGAGGGGGATAAGATGTAAGACGCGGTATGCGTCAACAGGATTCGCGAGCTTGCCCAAAGGCTCCGCGCCGCTACTAGCTGGGAGGAGCAATTCACCCTGCTTATGACGTACATGGACGTTCACGACGCCATGGCCACCCTTAAAACCCATCGCCTCTACAATCCATAATGGATTTAAGATCTTTCCGCCTTAAGCCCCATAGCCTATCCCTGGCGTTCTTTAACGCCGACGGCCTCCGCTCCCAACGTGACCAAGTTGGTGATTTCCTCCGGGATCATCAACTGGACATCCTTCTGGTGCAGGAAACCTTCCTCAAGCCCGCCCATCGCGATCCTAGGATCGCAAACTACAACCTGCCAGAATCGGCTCCCGTGGAGGCGGTACTCTCATTTGCTACAGGAGGTCCCTGCACTGTATTCATCTAGTTCCCCTTGCGCTCAGCAACATTGAAGCCTCGGTCTGTCGTATTTCGCTTACTGGGCATCAACCCATTGTGACTGCCTCCCACTAAACTTGTCCTCAGGAGTGATTTCGAAGCATTCTTTAATCTAGGAAGCGCCGTCATTCTGGCGGGGACTTCTATTGCAAGCACGTGTCTTTGAATTGCCTCACCACTTCCCCTAACGGTAGGAGCCTTGACGCCCTGGTCGACCAGCACAACTTTGCTGTCATCGCGCCTATGCACCCCACTTACTATCCGGACAACATCGACCACCGTCCTGATGTCCTAGACATGGCGCTTCTGAAGGGTGTAACCTTACGGTTGCGCTCCTAGTCTATGAGCTGGACTCTGACCAGAGACCTGTAGTCATGCTACTCGGTCCTCTGTCCATCTAGCCCTATTCGCGGATGATGCCGCTCTGTCTCCCATAGGAATAAGGGTTTCATTAACAGAAACCTTGAGGCAGCCGCCAATACCCTAGGGGATTGGTTCAGGAAGTGGCGTATTGAGGTGAACACGGACAAGAGCGCTGCGGTGTTCTTCTCTAGAGGTGCCACCCAGTGCCCCTCCCTGCGCCACCCCAGAAGTAATCTCGGTCAAGTGACCATGTTCGACCTACCTATTCCCTGGGTCAAACAGGTCAAATATCTAGGGGTCACCCTAAACAATACCATGACCTTTGGACCGCACATCAAGCGAGTCCGTAACCGAGCAGCCTTTGTCCTCGGCCGTCTTTACCCGATGATCTGCAAGCGGATTAAATGTCCCTTAGGAATAAGGTAACACTTTACCTACTATATACCTACCATAAGGTAACTTGTATACGGCCCATTATGACGTACCCTTGTGAGGTGTTCGGGCACGCCGCCCACTCTCACATCGATAGACTCCAAACGGTTCAATCCCGTTTCCTCCGCAAAGCCGTCGGAGCCTCGTGGTTCATACGGAATGTCGATCTCCATTCCGATCTCGGTCTCGAACCTATTCGCGCCTTTATTAAAAAGGCGACAACCCGATACGCACGCGGCGAATGCATCCAATCATAGTAATCCGCTTATCGTATTCGCCGTCGACTACGAACCCAACTCCCCTCCTATCAACCGCTACCGCCGTCCGCGGCATGTTCTCACCGACCGGTGCAGAGCACCACGGCGAAACACCTAGTATATGCCCTCCCCCATAGCGACTGCCCAAGCCGAGGCCGTTCCTCCTTGAGGCGCCCTTGAGCTAGTTGCCCCCTTGCCCTTCTGGCTCGAGCGTAGTGGTTACACGCTCGCCCTCTTGTCCGGTGAAGCTGTAAAGACCCCGCGGCCAACAGCGTAGATCATTCACACACACACACAAATATGTACTGAGTACACCTACGTTTTGCCGACGATGTTAGGTCCCATGTAATAGGGGGCGATCCTATTTCCATATACCAGGCACAATTTCAGACTCCGGACTCGTACTGGGAAGTCTTCATTATAAAAACTACACTTGTCCGACCTAGGATTTGAACCAAGGACCTTGTAATCACAAAGCGATGCGCTTTGCCATTAGAACAACTTGGCAGTCACGGTTTATACTGTTCATTTGTAAATAATTATATTGACACTTGCTTAAGTGTGAGTGTGTGTGTGTGTGTGAATGATCTACACTGTTGGCCGCAGGGCCTTTACAGCTTCACTGGACAAGACTTGCTTTAGTGTAAACATCACAGAAGAACAAAATGATGGAAATGCCCTTAAGCTACCCTAGAATGGTAACTGGTGAAAACAAACTTGCACAGTTATAAACTGAATAAATATGCTGCAACCATTGAGGTAAATACATAGAGAAGCAAACGTCACTTCGGCGCGTCGAAAAAAGTGTAACGACTTAAAAGTATGCCGACGTAGCTTTGAATCCAATAAATAATTTGGAGTAAACATATATCCATCTCTTTTACTCTTGTTCTCCTTCATACCGACATTACGTCGATCCGATAGAGGTAGCAATATTACTAGTAGTAGGAGGCTCAGTGTTGCTTACTTCCCACAATATATGATTATTTCCCACAATTTAAATGCACAATGAATATAAATTATTAATGATGTTATGAATATTATTTTTTATTATATATTTTTTTAATTAACTTCGTTACATTTCAGATAGAATCCAATACATGAATTAATAAAATAAATTATTATAGTAGTAGTAGTACTAATTCATTTTATTCTATATGAAATTAAAGTTGTTACACAGATTATTTGGATATTAGTTAATAGTGTCCATTAGGGTATGTGGTCAAACTATGAAAATATTGAATGAGTAATAAACAAAACACACCTAATGTTATCGATCCGATAGAGGTAGCAATATTACTAGTAGTAGGAGGCTCAGTGTTGCTTACTTCCCACAATATATGATTATTTCCCACAATTTAAATGCACAATGAATATAAATTATTAATGATGTTATGAATATTATTTTTTATTATATATTTTTTTAATTAACTTCGTTACATTTCAGATAGAATCCAATACATGAATTAATAAAATAAATTATTATAGTAGTAGTAGTACTAATTCATTTTATTCTATATGAAATTAAAATTGTTACACAGATTATTTGGATATTAGTTAATAGTGTCCATTAGGGTATGTGGTCAAACTATGAAAATATTGAATGAGTAATAAACAAAACACACCTAATGTTATCTATTGCATTATTTTCAAAATATGCAGGTTGATGGTTGCAGTCTATTTAGAGCGGGTAAAATAAATACAAATTTACAAAATACGTATCTCTCCAACAAACTCAGTAAAACGTTGTTGCCTATTTCCTGTTTCCACTTCTTTATCCAGACGTTGAGTGATAGGCCGCTCCAGTTACTAGACTGAATAGTCGCGGGTTCGATTCCCACATAGTACAAATCTTTGTGTGACTCACACATTTTGTTTAGTTCTGGCTATTTGTTTGTGTAATTTTCATGTTTGTAAACGTACCTGTACGGGCCAGCCCGTCCGTTTGCATCATCAGCATTTTTACGTTACATGCACATTAATATAAATTACGATCATCAGTTCGCAATCGGTTAGCAAGAGAATAGCGCGCGTACTCACATACATACATATATCATATCATACATTAATTCTCATTTATTATTAAATCATAGAATAGTGATAATTTGGACTATCAATAAACCTTTTAATTATTACAATATTAAGTGTATCATTTATCATCGTCATAAAACGCTGTACGAGTACAGTCTAACCCGTACAGTACCCACGACATATAATAATTACCACGTGGCGATTTAAAAAAAAAGGATAGAAAAAGTCTTGGTTGATTCCCCAATTGCTTTCTACGACACACGTGAGAACAAATGGGGTGGAGCTATTCTTTACCGGATCTATTAGGCAATGATGTAATAAAGAATTGTATACAATATTCGCTTTGAGTAAATAGCTTATTTACTTTTATAATATCGTAATGAAATTTTTGGAACTCTATACTTTCTGTCTACCCCGCAAAGGATCTGGCGGAAATTGCACCCTTTGGGATCCAAAAAATTAGTAAAATAGATATTTGTATAGTACATAATTATAGGTGACACAATTATCCAACATTTTCCCATAAAGACGGGAACACCAAATGATGTTTTAACTGGCAACACTGCGTCTCAAATTTATTTTTGTAACTTGAAATCGGTTTTTTATTTTATTTACTAGTAAATATATGAAAAAACAAAAAACTTATGTATGGAAAGTCATTCCGCTTGAGGTATAGTGATTTTGTGACCTCAAATCGCGTTCTTACACCACGCATTTACCTATTTTGTGATTTTTTATTAATACGTGTTACTCGAGAGATGTCAGGCAGGCCAATGAATGACAGAAGCTTGAAACTTGGCTGCGGGCTTTTTCTCAGCCGACATACATTTACGCCGTTACTGCTAATCTTGTGTTATGTACATCAATGGCTGTAACACACTAAAAAGAGTAACATGATTAGTTAAATTGTCAATGAAATCAGATATAACTTTCATTATTTTTATTTAAAATTAAACCTTTTATAGTACGACAAGGATATTTTGGCCCGTAGATGTCATGACAGGGGACATTGGTGTAAAATTAGGGATTAAAATAAATATAATCCAGAAGCTGCGTCCGGACTGGACGCGATAATATTATAATCTTTGGTCCAGTCGTAATTGCTCGCCACGTGGTGAAGCTAAAAATTCACCAAACGTCCCGCACTTACCAGCCGCGTAATGTTGGCAGCCCGATAAGATTACCACTTTTTGGGGTAAATGTTGATGATATTAGACAGTATATATTAATAAAATTATTCATACGGTAACGTGTATATAATGCATATTAAACTCAAGAAATAGATACGCTTCTGCAACGCGCGTTTAAAAGCGTCCGTGCAAACAAGAGGTTACTATTTGACATTAAATAGGGTTGCTTATACTGTGAAACGAATTTAAACCGTAGGTGTTCATAGAATAGATGTCACTTCAGATGCAAACAATACCTATTGTGCTATTTAGCCAGTTATAATTCGAATTTAAGAAGATCGTTTTTAAAAACAAGCATTTATAGCCAAAACACAATGGTGACATCTTCATATCTGTACAGGACGACGTCTGCATGATTTGTATAAATAGATTATGTAATAGATTAAGTTACTGTAGTACATTATGTAATTTAAGTTAGAAATAAGATAATGTCATAGAATCCTAGCGCATAAACACTAGTATGCAATTAGAAGAGTGTAACCCTGAAAGGGATAGGAATAATTGAAGAGTGTAACACTGAAAGGGATAGGAATAGTAAGAAGAGTGTAACCCCGGAAAGGGACAGGAATAATTGTATCATGATTGGTTTATTTGATTAATAAACTCGATGCAAAGCCCACTAGTTGTGACACACCAAAATAGTATTTAAGAGCGCGCAACATCGCGCCAGGCACGTTCGAGCGACTGGGCATTAGAAAATATAGGAAGAAACTCTGCGCGAAGAGGGTCACAACTGGTGGGTGGAGCACTGTTTCAAGATTATTCCGCTTTTATTTGAATTCTCCTTCACGACGCATACTAGCCACAGCAGCAACAGGGCGCACGACGTACTATTCGTCCTGTTCATTTTGGTCCTTCGGAAGCCGGATTATCGTCGAAGAAGAATTTGCGTGACATCGTTGGAATCTTCGCCCGCGCTGCACCGCCTCAGCCAAAAAACAGGACGCACGACGTATTAATCGTCCTGTTCATTTTGGTCCTTCGAGAGCCGGATTATCGTCGTCAAGAGAAAACAGAAGAATCAAGCTGAAAAAGGAAGAAAATAGAAGAAAGAAACATGCCAGTCACACGCTCCACCACCAGTAGACCAGCAGCATCGGGCCCAGTCGCCGAATCGTCGGGGTCGACTACAGCGACAGAGTCGACCGCCACGTCAGAGTCGACCGCCACGACAGAATCTACTGTCATGACGGAAACAACCGCCACGGGAGACACTCCCGCGACGGAGAAGACTAAAAAACCAGTGTCCAAGAGGACTGGAACGAAGAAGACGCTCTCAACGAAGACGCGGAGATTGAAGCTCGCCCGCGCCAAGGAGGAGCTACTGGAATTACAAGTCCAATTAGCAGCTGCGAAAATATCACGAATCGAAGCCGAAGATGAAGAAAGCGAGAGTGACGCAGACACGTGCATATCAGACGAGCAAGAAACAGAGAAAAGAGTCGGGAGCTGGCTGAACGACTCGCGACCTCACGTCCTGGCCATCGCCGACAGGCCACACGACATAGACGTGGGGCGCACCATCGATGCAGCGCCGCGGGCGACAACGCCGTTGCCCCCTGCACCGATCCAGCCACCACCCATCGCCGTGTCGAAGAATGAAGAAACGACAGTCGCGACGCCGCCACAGCAAATTGACCTGCGTGAGCTGGCGTCCGCAATCACCCTCGCCGCCCGGTCCGGGAGCGCCCCGAACCACCGCTTCGCTACTGAATTGCCGTACTTCAGTGGGTCACACCAAGAGTGGCTCACCTTCAAAGCTGCTTATGAAGAATCTGCGCCGAGCTTCACGGTCACCGAAAACGTCGCGAGACTGCGAAGAGCGCTAAAAGGTAAAGCTAAAGAAGCCGTCGAGAACTTACTCATCTACAACGCCAAGACAGCTGACATACTTCGGGCGCTCGAAGCACGCTTCGGCCGACCAGATTGCATCGCGCTGGGCGAACTAGAACGCCTGCGCGCGCTGCCCCGACTCAGCGACAACCCGAGAGACATCTGCGTGTTCGCCACGCAGGTGATGAACATCGTCGCGACGCTACGCGCACTCAACCGCGTGGCGGACCTGCACAACCCGGAGGCTGTCAAGACGACCATTGAGAAATTCACACCGGCGCTCAAGTATAGATGGTTCGACTACGCAGCGGAAGAACAGACAGAAGAACCCGACCTACTGAGGCTCTCTAATTTCCTCAGTAGGGAGGCCGATAGGTGCGGGCGCTACGCACCTCCCGAACACGTGACACCCGAACGGGAACATACAGCGAACAGAAGACAGACTAACAAGACTTATAGCACCGCTGTATCGAGCCCGAGGAAAGAAAAATGCGCGGCGTGTCACGACACAGAGCACGAGGTAACCAAGTGCAAGAAATTTATTGAGTCGACGGTCAACGACATATGGGACATCGCGAAGGCACGAAGACTATGCTTCGCGTGTCTACGCTTCAGAACAAAGAGTCATCATTGCAAGAGGCACACTTGCGACACCGACGGGTGCAAATACTCGCACCACAGACTGCTTCACCACGTCAAAAGCGAAAGGGTCGCGGAAGACGACAACGCGGAGAAGCAGAGAGTCGCGTCAACGTGGACAAGAGGCTTCGCGTCGTATCTCAAGATAGTGCCGGTACACATTTCCGGACCGGCGGGAGGAGTAGACACTTACGCCCTCCTCGACGACGGGTCAACGGTGACGCTCATCGACGCCGAGTTCGCCAACCAGACAGGCGCGCGTGGCCCCCGCGAGTCACTGCACATCGAGGCGATCGGCGATTGCAACGTCCGGTCATCGAACTCCCGTCGGGTCCAGCTGACGTTGAGAGGTACGTCCCAGCGCGCACATCGGATCCAAGCGCGCACCATTCAGAATATGAAGTTGTCACCACAAGCCGTCACCGTGCAAGACATCGCCGATTGCAAGCATCTGCGGGACATAGAAAGCGATATCACCTACAGAAGAGCGAAGCCCCAGATCATCATCGGTCAAGACAATTGGCACCTACTGCTGACGACAGAGGTACGCCGGGGGCAGCGACATCAACCCGTTGCCTCCCGGACCCCTCTCGGCTGGGTTGTACATGGTGCGCGCTCACGACGCACGAAACGCACTGAAGCGCCCACAGTACATAGAGTAGATTGACCGCGATTCGAAATTGAACAGAAGGAAAATAGAAGATCGACGACGACTCGACATAGAAGAAAAGAAAATACAGAAAATAAATCGACGCCCTCGTCCTAAAAGAAAACGCCGAGCCCGCGCGAATAAAATAGACCAGACACGACAGACGGATGAGCGGGCTCGGCGAGGAAAGATAGACGGAACGGGTACTCGGACTGGAGTGGAGGCCGGAAACCGACGACATCGGGTTCAACATCGACGCACGCCTCCCCCGGGCATACTCGACAAGCCGACGCCGACGCAGCGGGAGACACTCCGCATACTAATGTGTCTGTTCGACCCGCTCGGAATCGTTTCGCCCGTCACAATAAGGGGCCAAGCGGATACTACAGGACATATGGCGGCGCGGCACAGGGTGGGACGTCAACATCGACGATGACCTAGCACAACAGTGGGTCGAGTGGACCCAACACCTGCGCAGTCTGCGGGACATGAACACGTCGATCCAGAGACTCGAACTGCAAGCCGCCGTACTGGGTAGTCGCCTGGGCGCGACTATCATCGCCGAAACCGACAAGAAGCCAAGCGCAGTGACCTACTGGACGGACAGCCGTACCGTCATGACGTGGCTGAAGACGGGCGCGCGATCCTACCGCCCGTTCGTCGCACATCGCATCGCCGCGATAGAGGAAAACAGCGCCATAAGTGACTAGAGGTGGGTGCCCACGAAGCTAAACGTGGCCGACGACGCGACGCGCGAAGTACCCAGGGACATTGGCTCTCATCACCGATGGTTCCTTGGGCCCGAGTTCCTGCGCGAGCACCCATCAACATGGCCGGCGGAGCGACCAACACTCGACGCAGCGACGGGCGAGGAGCGGACACACAATATCACCGAGCAACGGCCCGTCTCACCGCGATCAGCTGTTCCGGATCCAGCGCGCTTCTCTACGTGGGAGCGCCTGCTACGAGCGACGGCGCGCGTACTGCAGTTCATCGACCTGTGCAGAGTGAATAGACAAATAGTGAACTATAAGAGACAGGCTAGGAATCGTGAAAAGGACCCACAGTGGAATAGTGTTAAGGATAGGAATAAGTGTAGAATTAAGTTTAGAGATAAGGACAGTGTTAAGTGTTTACCGCTCAGTGCAGAACTATTGATAAGAGCGGAGGCGTTGTTAGTGCGTGTAGTACAACACGACTCGTATTATAGCGAACTGAGTAATTGTGATAGACTATCGAAGGGCCGCCGCCGCCCCTTATCAGCGCAGATTATCAGTGGAGTGATAAGGATCAAGTCGCGAATAAGTGCGACGCCGGACATCAGCGACGAGTTACGGTGCCCCGCAGTGCTGGACGGAGATCATCGCGCCGGAGTAGAGGCGACCATCAACGATCGCGAGCAAGGTACTGGATAACTCGATTACGTACAGTAGCCCGGATGGTCATACACAAGTGCTACAGCTGTCGCCTAAGAAGAGACGCGCCTCCAGAGCCGAGCACCGGGAACTTGCCGCCCTGCAGACTGGCTCACCAATCAGAGGGCCTTCACGTACACCGGCATCGACTATTTTGGACCTCTGACTGTGACAGTGGGTCGGGGCACACAGAAGCGCTACGTAGCCCTCTTCACCTGCCTGACTTCACGCGCCGTACACCTGGAAGTCGCCGCATCACTCAGCATCGAGTCAGCTGTGATGGCCCTACGACGATTCATCGCCCGCCGCGGCTGCCCGACTGAAATATGGTCGGACAACGGGACCAATCTCCGCGGTGCCGACAGAGCTACGGGAGGCGCTGGACAACGCCACCCGAGAAGAGGCCACGAGAAAAACCATCAGCTGGCGCTTTATTCCCCCCGGCGCCCCGTTCATGGGTGGCGCATGGGAAAGACTGATGCGCAGCGTAAAGACGGCCCTATACGCGATCCTGACGGAGAGGCACCCGACAGAAGAGGTTCTCACCACACTGCTGGCGGAGGTCGAGTTTACAGTAAACAACCGACCGCTCACTCACGTACCCGTCGACCCTGAGGACCCAGAGGCGCTGACACCGAACCACTTTCTGCTCTACGGCCCAGCGCGCAACCCGACACCAGGGACCTTCACTGACACTGACCTCATCGGCCGCACCCATTGGAGAGCGGCGCAGAGACTCGCGGACATGTTCTGGGAACGATGGATAAGGGAGTACTTACCTGGACTTCAGTACCGGCGGGAGCCCCATGGACGCGGCGCCGCCCTGAAAGAGGAGGACATCGTCCTCATTGTTGACAACGTACTCCCCAGAAACATGTGGCCTCTTGGGAGGATAATAAGGACCTTCCCTGGAGAAGATGGAATTGTACGGGCGGTGGACGTCCGCACCAAGGGAGTTCTTCGGAGGCCAGCGAAGAAATTGATAGTGTTGCCGACGTCGTCCCTCCACGAAGACTTATGAACCGTCAGTGAAGCAGACAGTTCACGGCGGGAGAAATGTACAGGACGACGTCTGCATGATTTGTATAAATAGATTACGTAATAGATTAAGTAACTGTAGTACATTATGTAATTTAAGTTAGAAATAAGATAATGTCATAGAATCCTAGCGCATAAACACTAGTATACAATTAGAAGAGTGTAACCCTGAAAGGGATAGGAATAATTGAAGAGTGTAACCCTGAAAGGGATAGGAATAATTGAAGAGTGTAACCCTGAAAGGGATAGGAATAGTAAGAAGAGTGTAACCCCGGAAAGGGACAGGAATAATTGTATCATGATTGGTTTATTTGATTAATAAACTCGATGCAAAGCCCACTAGTTGTGACACACCAAAATAGTATTTAAGAGCGCGAAACATCGCGCCAGGCACGTTCGAGCGACTGGGCATTGGAAAATATAGGAAGAAACTCTGCGCGAAGAGGGTCACAACTGGTGGGTGGAGCACTGTTTCAAGATTATTCGGCTTTTATTTGAATTCTCCTTCACGACGCATACTAGCCACAGCAGCAACAGGGCGCACGACGTACTTTTCGTCCTGTTCAATATCCTTCTCACCATCTATACCTATACTTCTTGTCAAAATAAATCCAACGAGCCCAAACACGGGTTATGTATTTGGGTGGTTCCATTGGCAAGAACACCTTCTGGCTGTGTAGTACTTGTCACTACCAATCCAACGAGCCTAAACACGAGGGAGTTATGTTGTACAGTTGATATGTTCCTATGACCACTTTCCGACTTTATCTGGGCAGCTTCATGATATGTTATTGCATTGTCATCAAACTTACATACATATACCAAATTTCAGCTCAATCGGATACCCCACAAAAGCTTGTAAAAAGACAAAAGCCTATCGGAATTTTTATGTTGCAGTTTGCTGTACAATTAAATATTTAAGATATTATTTATGTATCATCCCATTACCGCAATCTTATAATTTAAAAAAATAAACATATTGTCATTTTGAAGAAGTTTGATTGCATTTTATTTTTCAAATAGTTACCAGGTAGTAGAGGAATCAATATCTAAAAAGTATACTAGTAGGAAATAGGGATGTGTATGTGTAAGCCTACTAAGTACCAATAAGAATATTTTTTTATTTTATTTTAAAAGAGTAGTTATAATCGTGGAGCTATCTTCTGTTACTTTTCTGATGATTTATAAATACTACCTATATTGTTATAAAACATAAAATAATTCGACTCCCTAGCAAATCTAACTTTACTGTTCCTTATTATCATCAATTCATGTGTTGTTACATATCCGATTACCGTAATAAAAACACATATTATTTTTTAAAATTTATTGATTAGAGACATTCACACATCAACATTACGTTTCAATAATTGGATTAACATAATTACCTATTATATATCTTACAAATTCCACATTGAAAAATGAGCAAATAAGTTAATTTCTTCGAAATACATAAAACTCAGTCATGGTTTAGGTTACCATATATGAGAAATGAGATTTAAGTAACTGAATATATAAAAATGAGGGGTTTCTAGTACAAATCTTTCATTACGATTTATACTTGGGCTGCATATTTAGGCTAATGCATAATGGTAACCCGTTCACATAGTAATATCAGGGAAATAATCAAATTCTCAATTTTTTATGACACTACTTAAACGCAAAATTAGTAACTATTTGTTGTTTTTTTTTTGTGATTAAGGTGGGACTAAATCTATGCCTGTAAATTAAAAATGGACGTTCTTACATAGATACGAGATCTTAAAGTTCATGGAGAAACGAGTTTCATTCACTTCATGCAATATTTAATTATCTGACAGTCTAGTTTACACTTGATATGGAATGTCTCACTCACATTTAGTGTTTACATAGTTGGAGTTCCTCTCCCAATCGTGCAGTTGTGTCACATTGAATTTCATAAAAATGTATAAAATTACAAAAATGATTCAAAACCATTCAATTACTGGACATGGATTTACATAGAAAATGACAATATTGTATAGTTATATCAAACCTTATTACTCATCTAATCATGAATGAGGTGGAAAACGATACACTAAGGGCAGCAGACAATAACTGCCACCTTTATTAACTCGTTACACATACTACATATATCCTAATATTAGATAATAACCAATGTCTGTAAATGTTTATAAATTGTATAGTATAATTACAAACTTGGCCACTGAATATCAATTTCAAATAAAACCATTCTTAACCATCGAATTTAGATTCAACAACCACACAAACTACTCGAAGAAAAATGCCTAAACTGTAAAAATATTAATGAATATCTCACTAAAAATATAGGAGCCACTTCCCGCCAAAATGAATTAGTTTAAATTTCATGCTTGCTTTACAGAGAGCTGCGGATGGTCTTAATTTTATACAACTTATTATAAATTAGAAGTAAAATATAGTGGATATAAAATACAATAATGAGATAATAAGAAATTCATATTAATCCCTCATCAATAACAATTTACAAAGTAATTTTAAACTTCAAGTCGACCATTAACATAGAAAAGTAAATTATATGAGTAAGTGAAAACTGAATTCTTATATATACATAATAGTATGGTTCAAGTTCTATTTCTACCATGAGACCTCACCTTCCAAATACGGGTACGCGCCTCAATTTTATTCATACAACTGAATCTATTTATTTACCTATTGATGTTTCTTTTACGGTACATTTATATACTGATGCTTTCTCATTTTTATTAATTAATATATTAATTTCATCTGAGCTATTTTGTATCAAACACATAATGCTGTTTTGGTTCAGTAAAAATAGTACAACCTTTTTACGAAATTTTGTCATCGACCGATAGCCATAACTGGCTTAATCTAAAAGGTAGATTCGATAGCGACGTGCTTCAGGAATTACACTGTAAGCTTTTATATCTGAAGACATGTTTCCCAACAGCGTAAACACTATTTCACTGCGTTTTGTAGGAAACGTAAGTATATTTTATAGCACTAAGATTTTTACAATCATCAAATTATCACTATTTAATAATAGATGCTGAAAAATAATATCAATTTAGGAGCGAACGACACGCGACGACGTCAAAACTAATACCCCTGTAATAATGGCACCAACTTATCGCACCGTATACTGCCTATATAACTTTGTTAATGTAATATAATTATAAAAACTCGATTCTAGCGAATAAAATGTATAAAATCTTAATTTTACAGAAGCAAAGCACGCTAAACTTATAGTATAATCATTCTATATGAAACGTCACATCCGAAACTAAAAACCACATCATTGACAAAGTAAATTATTGATCGAACTTAGTTCGACAATACACCACAGTACTAAATCGAAATAAATTAAAGGCTCATTCATTTTTAGACACGGCTGTGTCGTGGACGATGTTTCGCGGGTATCTGTGGTGTTAGTTGGCCACCGCCACGTCGGTCGTCGTTTCCTGCAACTGAACACAAAGCTGCTGTCAACATATAAAAAAAAACTTCAAACCAACCATTAGTGCAGAGCATTCTAACATATCAGAGACTAATTCTACGAACAAAAACTTAACCGTCGCCAACCAATATTATACGAAAAAAAACTAAACTTGATCGCTGGCGACGAAGATTCGGTTTTAGCGGAGTTTTATTATTAGAATAATACAATTGGGTTCCACAGCTAATGTTTAGTGAATGTTTTTGAAATAGTACCGAATAATTCAGAATGATTGGAATAAAGTACAAAACATACCGTTTCAGTATTAATTTCTGGTATTGCTGGAACTTCAGGGATCATTTCAGTGATTTTATCAATTGCGGGGAGAGGCTCCTGAAAGAAAGTGATGATTGTAATATTTTTTATGATTGAATAAGTCTCGAGTACTAAAACGAATGAGTGATTAAAGAAAAATATGCAGTATTTGATTTTCAAAACAATTATGTAACACATAGTTCTCATACTTTTTAAAATAAAAGAAAAAAAAGCATTTCTCATACAATGTCTGGGACCTTTTTTAAAATGTTGTAGTCCTATTTTTATGTAAGTTTATTCGAACAACAACAAAAGACGGCATAATAAGTTTATTTAACTTAATACAGGTTGCTTATTTGTATTCACTCGGAATTTATATTTATAATAGACATACCTAATTATTCTATATTACTTGAAGGTCTTTGTTTTTAGCCACAATACTTAGTAGTACTCAGTACTATTACTAGTATGATTTCAGAATAGCCTTTAGTCGAAATAAAAATACGTTTAGTATTCTTTAGAGTTGGTGGTTGGGCAACAACACATGATGGTTAAATAATAGTTTCCTTGTATTTTCATGAGTTACAAATTCATAAAAATACAGTATTACCAACAGTAATAGCTACTCTTGTAAATTCCGCGGACATACAAAACAACAATTTGTATTTGTTGTTCAAAATAAATATATTTTGAACAGCTCTAATGCATTAATTATGTAGTCAACATACACTATTTAAATGGTATTTTTATAAAAGTTACAATAATTGACTTCATTTATACAAACACATCATACATGCTTACATATTGTGTTCGTATAAAACAAATGCATTTTAAAGTGGAGAAAGCTAACTTAAACTAATATTATATAAAATATGATAATGCATTTTACTATGATAAAAAGGAACTCGCACTTTTAATCATAAATGAGATAATATGTTTGTATGATATGTTTGACACAAAATGGATAAGTATTATTACTATGAAACTAAATGAGGCTACAAATACGGTAATGTCGAATTGTTAGCACTAAAGCAAATTTAAATTAACATGCTCGGCGTATTTATTAATCATGTAAATCTATATTTAAATTCGAAGCTAAAAGGAAGAGGAGAGGACAGGAGAGTAGGCGCCGGCCGTTTTCATCGTTTACTCTATCGGATCGATGACACCTACTTTTCTTCTGGTTACTGATGGTCCACGCATGCTGGCAAATAAATGCACATGAAACTAAATACGAGTACGGTTAACGGGATTTATCAAACGCTTCTTACATTACGGTACTAATTCCACTACAAGAGCAAGACTTTCCGGGCGGTATTCACCTGTAGCGTGGCTGGTGGAGCGGGCTCGGCGAGGCTGGGCGACTGGGCCGGCTCGGCCAGCGGCGGACAGTCGCCGGCCGCCGATGCTGCCCGAATGATCTCAGAGTTCGTGATGTCTTTAGGTGCCGTGTCATCAGTTGTCTCGACTGGTGTCGACTCCTCTGCCGGAATAGTCTCCTCATTCACGACATTGCCGTTACATTCTATCGTTTCGATCGGATCGATTAAATCGTTCTGTCTATTTTTTAATTTCTCAATGTCGTTATCGGTGACGATCACCTTCTCCATTGCGGTGGCCGTTTCAACGGCGTCGGATATGTGTGTAGAATTAAGCAGAGATTCCTCAGTTTCCTGAGTACCTTCTTCCATATCATCTTTTTTCTCTTTGACCCCATTTGTGTCTATTATGCTGACATTATCGATGTCGTCACATATCGGCGGAGGTGGGGATGGTAATTCTTCGTCACCGTCTAGAACAACAGCGGGGATATCTTGCGAAATGTCAATTGGAGCGATGAGCATTTCGACAGTTTCTGTATTCGATTTGTCATCAGGGACTTCCAGAACTTCGGGTATCGTCGGCATCTCAATATCTTCACAGATATTATCTTGAACTTCGGGAACCTCGGTTGGATTAGGCGTTACGGCGCTTTCAACACAGAGTTCCTTTTCAATACCCTCAACTTCAGCTGTTTGTTCGACTACCCCATCTATTGTATTCGTAATATCTATTTCTGGTTCAGGAGTCGGCGCCTTAACAGTAACGGAATTCCCTAATATCTCTTTACCCTCTCCTTCGTTTTTGTCATTAATAATTATCGAAACCGAAGTTTCCTCACTAACTTCATTTAAAGGAGGGGGAAGCTCAACACAATCAGTTTCAGTGCCAGGTAGGTCATTTTTTATTTCTGGGGGGATATCATTAATTTTATCTTTAGTATTTGAATCAGCGAGCAGTGTTGGAATTGCGGTATCAGCGGTGTTAGGTAGCGAAGCGTCTGTCAGTTCTGGTGCCATAGTGGTGGCGGCAAAGGATGCCACCGATGAAGGAGGAGGATTCGCAGGGAGTGGTGGAGGCGTGGGTTCTATCAAAGGCATTTGTTCAACACAAACCTCTTTTTTAACAGGGATATCAGGTACAATTTCTGTAGTTTCCGTGGTGGGTTCTTCGGGTTTGCTCTCCTCAATTTTTTCGACTTCAATGTTTTCCTTAATGGGTTCTTCTAAGGTTAAGCCATTAACAGGTAACTGCTCTGGTTCGGGTTCTGGCTCGGATTTGGGCGTTGGCCTGTCAATTTCGGGACTTGCGGCGACGGGCTCTTCTATAACAGGAGTGTCAACCTTGGCAGACTCAGGTGTGGAACTGCCGTTTGTGATTGGTTCAGTAACAGGCGTTTCTGGGGTTTGTTCCTCTTTAGGTTCAATTTCAGTTTTAGTTTCTTCAGTCGCTTCTTCTGCATTGGCTTCGGGAGCAACTTCGGCCGTCTACAAAGAATAAAATATCATTTAATATATTCCTAGGGAAGTTTCTGATAAATATAACTGATATAATCAGTTGAACATTTAAATAATATATGCTGCGACGTGAAAAAATCTTTCTAATTTTATGTACTATATTTATGAAAAGTAGTGACAGCCTAGTGGTTAGACCGTTAGACGCAAAGTCAGAGGTCTTGTGTTCAAAACCCAGGCACGCCCAACAATCGGTCAGTTTCTAAACAGGGCTAATATTATTTTATTATTATTATATTTGTGTCAAGGAAATATTTTTAGTAGGAAACTAAGGAATTCACTGGAATAACAGGGAAACGCCACAAGCACGAACCTTATTATCGGCCATGATAGTTATAACAGAGGTGTTCACTGCTACTAATTTGCACAATGACTGAAGAGAGATCGACATGCGTAATATAATTTATAGTGTTTTTGTAACGGAAGATTGACGCTCATTTTTAGATACGTAGTCACCCTTCAATGCTTATGAACGGACATATTATATTGCACTAAAGACAGGGTTAGCACTGCGCGAATTGATCAGTAATGTTATTTATAAGGTCTTCAACAATTTTTACCTGTATAATTTGATATACTTATCGTGTCAACTCTCATTGCATCACAGCATCATACGAAAAATTAAAAAATGCCAGGTTAAATTTGATATAGGTATTTTTAAAGACTACTTTGTTTTGTAGGACGGACCTCATATTTTTTTTTCAAATTCAAATCATGGTTTTTGTACGTAGTGACGTTCATGTTTTAATACAAGCACAGTCTTGGAGGATACTCCCCGCGAGGGAGCTGGCGTGATGATATAGATAGATAGATAGTAATCTACCACCGGATCGAAACTCGGCCTCCACTGAGAAGCTCCGGCGAGACACTCAGGGGATCTTTTTATCTGATTCTCTATAAAAAAAATTTTTCTATCATTTTATGTATAGATACAATTTTATATTATAGAAAATCAGGTATGCGATCCAGCCCCAGTGCAACGCCTTACGACTGAGATATAAACTGTAATATTATATTATTAACTATAATTTTAAAGAAAGAAAAACTAAAGGTTTCTGGGTGGACCAGTCTCCACAAGCAACAAGAGTATGATTACTTGAACAGCCATCATCTATTCCCATCAGCCATTTGGTTTCTAACACAACCACAGGTTTATGGCTACGGCTGCCATCTTTCTTGTGCAATTAAAAGAAGTATAAATCCATTTTTGCTATAGAAAAAAAACACTATTAATTTGTTATATATTCAACTGTATTAAATCATGAACCTCATTACGTAACAGTGGCATGAGTAGCTAGCTATTCACGCACTTTATGGCACTTCCAAGTATAAAGTAAGAAAGTAATAAGGGAAAATACTTTTAATACCTACTACATTAATAACACTCATGGTAACACATTTTCCATTCTTTTACAGTGAAAACATATTAAGAAATCCGCAGTCCTTTGCCAGGAAGAGAGATATATTGTGGGACTTTCATTACGCAAAAACCCACCGGTGTCCTAATTCGATACGATAGGGGGCTCCGAGATCTTCAAACGGACGCACCGGCGCTACTTTCTTGAGCTTGGCTCGATTGTTCACATGATGGGGAATCAAGACTCGCTTCTCTCTCAACCACACAGTGCTCATGGCGGCGTAAAGTTCTCCCGAGATCGCTCTATCAACTGGACGCTAGGGGTATGCACGAGTGGCAACCATAGGCTTATGGCAAATAATAAAACGATACTGGTGTACAAGGTCGTCTTTGTTTACTCATGTAGAAAGATACGCGCAGAGTGTACGACAAAATTGTATTTAGGTATACAATAATTAATTATACACTAAAGTGCACTGAGTCATTCTGGCGGTACACATGTGTAGTAGTAATTGGAAAATACTTAGTATTTTAAATTGTCTGTATTTTATGTAATATACTTTTAAATTTTGAATACTATAAAAATATAAAATAAAGCAGTCAATATAGATATGGAATCTAGTAGCTTTCCATGATTGGTTTCTAATAGAAAGAACGAAAACCATACACGGCGTGTTTATACCTATTAGTACGGCGACTATAAGTATCTACGCGCCGCTAGTTGATATGTTTTAATTGTAAAGCGATTGTTGGGTCTCGAGGTGCAACGACCCGAGACCGTGATCGGCTATCTAGCTCGTACTAATTGTATGTACGTATTTAATAATATTATATTATGTGCGTATTAACAAACAAGTTTGTATGGGGAACCCATAATTTTTCTAGTGGGAGATATGAAAATTCATATTTAGACTTATGGTAAGAAATAAAGAGGTGCGTGTTTCAGCGTTTTTGCAAAATCCTCCCATAAGATGTTAAAATAGGGGTGAAGTTTGTATGGGGATCCTTTCGTTTTCCAAGCTGGAGTGTAGATAATTGTGTTTAGTCCGGACAATCATGTGTTGCTAGCTCTAGGATGCGCAGTTTTTATATTTAACCATAAAAAAATTACCAATATTGTTGGCCAGGAAATTTTGTAAACCAATAATATCCCTAGGCTTTTCCGGCAACATCAAGAACGTGAAACATTTGTTGTTCGGAATCTATTTTAGGGTTTATCTTTTTATGTATATTTTAACTCTATACTCTCTGCCTACCCCGTAAGGGATCTGGCGTGATGATATAGATAGATAGATATTTTAATTATTCTAAAAATATATAGTTTCCTTTATTAAATACAAAAAAGCCTGTCATTTTTAGACTGTGGAATATGTAAGTGTAAAAATATCGAAAGTGGTATAAGTCGATTTGTAGCAGCTTTAATTGAGATATTGAATATAAGGATCTCACTATTTTTTTTTTATTAAATGTCTGCCACATAATGTAATAAGGGTGGAAATTATGATTGACAATAATAATTAACTTTTTTTAAAGTTAATTATTTGCAATTTTAAGTGATGAGTGAAGTAATTATTGATATTATATTATTTTGCACAGTTCTATAGTAAGGTACCAACAGACTTGGCATAATACCCATAATAACTCAAATCAAAACATTCGTGCAGATTGTTGTTAAGGCGTATCTTCAAATCCTAAGGTCCAATACTAAGGAAATTAAAATTAAACTACCTTGAAGCTTTACTAAATCTCAAAAACTCAAAAAGAATCATAAAATCGGTTCATAAACCAAAAATATATAAAAAGACAAGACGAATTGTTATTCTTCTTCTTTATTGAACCCAACGCTAATAGAATCAGCATAATTGGTCCACCATTGACGAAAATACCGGTGACCATACATTAAAAAAATACATACAGAAATTCCTCCTTGTTGAAGTCAGTTCAAAAAGTTTACAGACAGGTGTAACCTTAGAGCACATTTCTTATTAAAAAAAAGAAACCAAAGCGAAGGTATCCCAAACGCGACCGGTTTACGATTACTGGTTCAGGAACTGCATATCGCGTTAGTTGCTAGCTGTTGATCACAATTCATCATGTACACCAGTTTCTTCAATTTATGTGTTGGCGTTACACTACAATTCCCCACCAACGACCAACAAATCATTCAATATGCGGGAATACCTGAATTGGTCGGTACAGACAGACCTAGCGACAGTAATTTTTATAAATTATTTTCAAGTTTGTTCAACTATGTTAAAAGTATAACAACAATTTCTGTTGAAAGCTGTATTATAGCTGTGTATACAATTGAACAAGGATTTTTGGTCCGTGGCCAAAATCGGATATAACGCTGTCTTCGAATGAAATGACACTTCGTGTGTGTGTGAATGATGTACGCTGTTGGCCGCGAGGCCTTTACAGCTTCACCGGACTTAAAGGCGAGCGTGCAACCACTACGCTCTAGCCAACCAGAAGGGCAAGAGGCAACTTACTCGAGGGCGCCTATGGGAGGGGATCTACTACTACGTCGTCGTCGTCGCCCGTATTCTGAGCGGAAAGAAGGGATGACAAAGCATGGGGGGGGGGGGGCGGTGAGAACATGTCGCGGCCGGCGGTGGCGGCAGGGGTCGGTGAGAACATGTCGCGGCCGGCGGTGGCGGCAGGGGTCGGGGGGGAGATCGTAGTCGGCGGTGGCTACGATTAACGGATTCGCATGGGTAGATGCGTTCGCGAAGTGACGTGTTGACGCCTTTTTAATAAAGGCGCGAATAGGTTCGAGACCTAGATCGGAGTGGAGGTCGACGTTCCGTACGAACCAGGGGGCTCCTACGGCTTTACGGAGGAAGCGGTTTTGAACCACTTGGAGTTTATCGATGTGAGAGGGGGCCGAATGCTCGAACACAACACACGCATAAGTCATGATGGGTCGAACGCAAGTTTTGTAAAGTGTCACCTTATTTCTAAGGGTCATTTTACTCCGCTTGCAGATTAGCGAATGGAGACGACCGAGCACAAAGGATGCTCGGTGACGGACCCGCTTGATGTGCGGGCCGTAGGACATGGTACTGTTTAGGGTGACCCCTAGATATTTGACCTCTTTAACCCAGGGAATGGGTCGGTCGAACATGGTTACTTGGCCGAGATTACTTCTAGGGCGGCGCAGGGAGTGGCGCGAGGTGGCACCTCTGGAGAAGAACACCGCAGCGCTCTTGCCCGGGTTCACCCCAATACGCCACTTCCTGAACCAATTCCCTAGGGAATTGGCGGATACCTGAAGGTTTCTGGTAATGAAACCCTTATTCCTATGCGAGACGTAGAGAGCGGTATCATCCGCGAATAGGGCTAGATGCGCCTTACTCGAACGAGGAACGTCGTTCGTGTAAAGGCTAAACAGGAGCGGAGAGAGAACTGAGCCCTGTGGGACTCCAGCACTGACGGAGTGGGAAGTGGAGCGCGTCATTTCGACGCGATAACGGAAGGCGCGATTCGACAAGAAGTCTCGTAAGATGAGCACGAGTCTGTCCGGCACACCCAATTGGTAGAGCTTGTAGATCAAGCCTCATAACAGTCGCAGAGTTGCGTCTGCTACGAAATTTACCCCAAGTTCTTTTTTTAATTAGTTAGTTTTTTTTTTGTAAGTAGGGAATTTTAACTAAATGTTAACCCAATTTTCACACCAATGTCATCCATGGGCCAAAATATCCTTGTCGCACTATACGCTTTATTATAGAATTAGTATACAGTGATAATATTTTTTTTTATAATTCGGATAATATAACCATGGCAATATTAAATAAAATCGTATTTTTTTAGGAACTATTGATGATTGAGAAAAATAAAGCATTTTATGCTTTTATTTCTTTACCGCATGACAGTTCATTTTTGTTATTGTTATACATTTTTGTTTCTGTAGTTTTAGAAATAGTTTTGCAAATATTGTTATTTTATATTTTTAAGGGGCCGCACTATCGCATTGGGTTTCTGACATGTAAGGATAGATGCATAAGGATAGAATAAATAAATAAATAAAACTTTATGTAAATATTTTTGTGTACGAAAATTGACAATAAATAATTTTCAAATGTTAAAAATACCCAGCTAATATTTTACATTATTTTAAATAATTCAATGAACAAAAACTGAAAGGTTTTGTCGTTGTTACGTTGTGATTATATGATGTTGTGCAGTTACACTTGTAACTTCTTCTGATATGGTAAAAGGCGAGGAAAATAGTAAAAATTATTTATCATCCGTTTATCAACCAGTCACGCCAATAAGTTCTTCCAATCGAGATAATTATTTTTAATATATAAAAACTAGTTGTGTCGGAAGTGTCTGACCACCCCTTCTTCGATCTGTCGTGGTGTGTAAAATGGTATGTAAAAATATATTACAATACAAATCGTGATAAGGGAGCGCGACCTCACCGTTGTGCCAGCTCAACGTCGGCCAATAACTTTAAAATGCGCGACACCAAAGGTGACTCATAAAATGCCATACAATACTGGATGTCTGACTATAGTAATTGATTTTCCACTCTAAAACATTAGTCGTGTCAACGGATGTTCACTCTTCCGATGCAACATTGTTTTGATAGTTACTATTTTAGGTTCGACTGCTAATATTTCGGTCCTTGCCATTGCAAACATTAAGTCGTAGACTTCATGAGACGAGAATTAACATAACTTTTTCAGGATCATCGTAATAGCAATATTTACAATAGTTTTTTTTATCTAAACTACGAAACAAGAGTAGTTCCGAAATAAGAATCCGAAGTCTTACAACGGTGAGATACACGAGCGAATGTGAGGGAAATGTGATGAACAACTTGTTAAAAGAAGTTCGAATTCCGTTCAGGAGTTAGAACACGTGCAACATCTGTGCAATGCAGGTTTTGTCTTAAGCACGAAATTGACATATTTCTTTGCTTCAACTTCTAGAAAGCGTTTGATCGAGTTCTCTATGGCCGATTTAATGTAATTTTAAACACCATCCTGCTATTGTTAAAAATCTGTATTGAAATCAACGGGCGACTTAACACTTCGTGTTAATGTGGAGTGCACAAACGTTTAAAAAGTTCAGATAAAAGGAGTTCGACAAGGTTGTATTTTACTAGAATATAGAGCATTAGTCATTATTATCTCAGAGTACAAGTTCATTGGAGTAGGTGGTGATAGCACCTACTTTGTTTAACTTGGATTAAGAGATAATAATGACTAACGCTCTAAAAAATCTTGACTGTGGCGTTAATATTATCGGCTGTACGATTAACAATATTCGATACGACGACAATACGTAGTACCGTAGTCCAGGTAGTGATCTGAAGCAGACAACAAGTAATCGTCGACAGAGTGAATGAGAATAACAAGCTTAAAGTACACACACCGTCACGCCTATATTCCCCAGAGGGGGTGGCAGAAGTGTACTGAGTACACCCACGTTTCGCCGACGATGTTAGGTCCCATGTAATAGGGGGCGAGCCTATTGCCATATACCGGGCACAATTCCAGACTCCGCAAGCTTAAAGTAATCTCCAGGAACTTTCACATAAATCGCAACATCTGGTTAGCTGAGCAAATTGTAAAACGAGTAGGAGTACAGATGTTAGGAAACACGGCTAATAGAAAAATGGGACAGTAATATGTTAAGGATTAGTTGGACCAAAATAGTCACCAACAAAGTGGTGCAAGAAGCCAAACAGAAACAGGAACTTATACATAATACGAGGAAAAACGGCATATGTTGGCACAATAGATACAACACCTGCATGCCTTGATGATGACCAAAGTTGCCAGCACAAGTGTACTTCGCAACATCTAAAAACAACAGGAATGTATTATGCTAAAGAACTATTCAGCCACTTGCAGGTTAGGGACAAATATCAAAAATTGATAGCCAACCTTCACTAGTTGGTGACACATCCAAACTGAAGCTGTATACCAAATTTCAAGCAGATAATGTTCAGCGGTCAGCCGACCTATGGAAGCGATCTTGGCAGGATCATACTATGTATCAAATATGTTATGAAAACAAAATGATTCTACAAATATTAATTAATAAGTTAAATAAAATGTTTAAACTGAATTTCATTATACCTGCAAACAGCCCTCGATATTGTTTTTTACTAAAATCTGCAAATATGTGTAACTTAATGATTATTTACATTACGTTATTCTGGATAATAGAATAATAAAGCGTCGTCTGACCAGCGGACGAAAGTAATTTGCATGTCCAATAAATAATGGAGAAGATAGCAGAGCACCGGTATTATTTGTGGTACAGACAGATGCCATAGTGTCATATAAAACGGCTCAAACTTATCATTTGCGTTCGCTATCACAAGTTGAACGCCCTATCTTGGCACCGATTGCTAATAGTGTCTCACCGGCACATTTAGCATATACGTATAAAAATAACAGTAAAAAAGAGGGATATTTGTTAAGAACTAATTACATTTAATTAACTCATATATTAGATAACTAAACTCTCCGTGTTACATATTGAGTTCTTAGATTTACGCGAATATTACACATGAAATAAAACTACTTTACGGATTTTATCACCCAGTCCCTCCCATGACCATGGGTGCTGCAAAGCACTCGAAACGTCGGGAACTAAAAATAAAAAAAATAAACCGCGATAAAATCCGTAAAGTAGTTTTATTTCATCTCCGTGTTACAATAAAGTGAAGTAATAGAAAATGAAACCTTTATTAAATTTATATCTTAGGGCAAGTGCTTATATAGGCGAGGAGTGATTCTGTTATTGCAGAGTGGACAAACATTCAAATTCAATTGGCAAGACCTAGGCCTGAAGTAATGATATAGTTAAAAGCAAAATGATTAACATTTTGTTAAATGATGCACGACGAGTCAAAATGGCGACTACGCCAGAAGGCGAGTTAACGCGCCGAAAGCCAGTCTAACGCCAGGTTTAAATTCGTACATTTAATGTAGTTTATTTTATTCTAAGACAGAATAAAATCTATCTATATCATCACGCCAGATCCCTTGCGGGGTAGGCAGAGTTCCAAAAGGTTCTTTCCTTACATGTCTCTCTGGCTCCTCTTCTCCACTCTCATAGTTCGTCTCATACACGCTCGCCGGTTACGGAAACTCTTGACTTGTCCTTCAGATAAGACTCGGTCTATTTTGTTTGGTATACAGAATAAAATAACGTCTATTAATTTAGAAAAATGGGTAATCATAATTTTTTCACACAATAGCTTGTCAATAAAGGAAACTGAGCCCTTCCTTGTTATGTCAATGCACCATTCAGACGTCGTATTATGAAAATACGACGGATGGGCCGTCGCGGACGAGTCGCCGCCACTGTTACTTACATCATTTAATAAACATGCAATCTGAGCTATACACTCTTCACGTTTCCTTTACCAGTAGCGAGTTTTGTTACCTTACTACAAGCGGCCACCATACGACGCATTGTTCATTCAATGTAGCATCACCTATCGTATGCACTTTTTTTTTTAAACACAAACAAGTTTCTCTTGTAACTGATAAGACGCTGATTTTGTTTCCCTCTGGAGTAATTTAAAGTTATTATTATAGTGAATCTTTGTGAAACTATTATTTAAATATCTCGAAAAAACAGGCTTGTTTGTAATAAATTCAGTACAACAGGAAAAAAGTTAAAAAAATTATAACCAGACCACAGAATAAATGCTGAAATATACTAAATTGTGTTTCTGTCGCTTGGTACATTTTCTACTGACAGTTTCCCGCAACTTCGTACCCGGTCGACAACAGCGCCACCTACCAGGTCTATTTTATATAGCCTATATTACTTGTGGATAAGGTAGCTTTCCAATGGTGAAAGAATTTTCGAAATCGGTCCTGTAGGTTTTGAGTTTATTCGTTACAAACATACAAAAGAAAGATTTGTAATCATTCCTCTTTATAATATTAGTATAGATTTAATATTGTACTATATCTATATTCATGAACTCGGATTTTTTCTTCCTTCCAATTGACATTCCACTCTATACGATAACAAAAAAGAAATCGAAAACCCCCACGTTATGTAAAATACGTCATATTAATTTTGTGCTCATGAAACGTAGCCTATGTTACCCAGACCGTGATAACGAATCGATGAATGAGGTGTCATCATTCATTAAAATAAGATGACTAGATTAGGCGCTACAGTGGATTATACTTAAAAACTACATACATAGTGTTAAAAACATAACGTATGAGACGTATTTTATTTCCTCAAAACAATATAAGCCTCTGTTGCCACACAAAAATGGCCAGAAAATAACGGCGCACAAAACACATTCCCTTGAAATTAAACATGTGTAAATATCATTAAAATGCATGTAGGAGGAATAAAATTATAAACTTATGTAATACCAACATTACATCGTCACGCCTATATTCCCCAGAGGGGGTGGCAGAGGTGTACTGAGTACACCCACGTTTCGCCGACGATGTTAGGTCCCATGTAATAGGGGGCGAGCCTATTGTCATATACCGGGCACAACCAACATGTAGTATATAAACAAGATTTTGTATTATTACACTCATACAACTCCTTGCAAGTTAGGTCCCATGTAATAGGGCTATTACATGGGACCTAACATCGTCGGCGAAAAGTGGGTGTACACAGTACACTTCTGCCCCCCCTCGCTTCGGGAATATAAGCCTGACGGTGTAATTCCATATTATAAAGAATCATCATTGATACAATAGAGAGACAAACTTGGTTTCAATGAATTATTTATATAACCTTTACTTACAAAATTTATTGAATGTGACTCATAATTAAGTGTGTATATTGAATTAGTGTTATATCACACAGGAATGTTTACAGTCGTCGGTCTGGTGGCAAAGCGCATCGCTTTGTGAGCATGAGGTCCTGGGTTCAAATCCTAGGTCGGACAATTGTAGTTTTTCTAACAAATGCAAAAATAAAATCCCAGTTGAGTCCGGAGTCTGGAATTTTGCCCGGTATGTGGCAATAGGCTCGCCCCCTATTACATGGGACCTAACATCGTCGGCAAAACTTGGGTGTACTCAGTACACCTCTGCCACTCCCGCTTGGGGAATATAGGCGTGACGGTGAATGTTTTCAGTTGCCTTAAGAGTCTTCAGGGCACGATCTCTCTCAACTCATTTTATAATAGTTCGCTGCAATCCAAGTCAGAGATTCTTGCTGGTCACACCATTACAAGATGACCAACCATTCAGAGAAAGCGGTCGTGAGCCAAGTTCGATTTTTCGTCGGCTCTAATGCCTCTCCAAATCGTCCATAAACCGCCACAGTATAGAATTATTTCCTCAACGCAGCGATATGCATATCGGTATCTCTCTATTTAAAACACCTTCTTCCAGTCTTTTTTATACAGCATAATTTTGCTCTCCTCTGAAAACCTTGCCCTATCAAAATGATATTTTTTTTGATCATTTAAGTGCTCACGTGCAAAGTTAAGGCGCGTTTTTCAGCGCTCTGACGTCAATTTTGGCCAATTAACTGGTTTATAGGGTTTCAGCCAACAAAACTCAAAACTTGCGGAGATGTCGCTGCAGTTGACCAAAGACAAAAAAAAAGATGAGGTGCTGATTTCGTAAAGAACGTGAAGATGCAGAAGATGCTGCAAAGCACTCGAAACGTCGGGACCTTAAAAATCAAAAATAAACCGCGATAAAATCCGAAAAATAGTTCTATTTCATTTTAACGTGAAGATATATTTAGCTCAGACATGACATGATCTACCAGATCCTAGTCGTTGAGTAGATAAACAAACCAGTCTTTTGATAACGCTGATCGTCTATTGATAGAGGTTAGACTTAAGATGCAATTGCGCAAACTGAACACGTTGATTAAGCCCTTAGTTTAATTAAGCTATACCACGGTGACTAAAAAGTGAAATCAGTACCGTCGCGACGTAAGCAAAAAAAAAACTGGCAGATATAGACGCAAAGAAATAATAAATTAATACGTTACTTAATAGTAATTTCGTGTCTGATCTGCTTGCACTCAATAGGTACAAAACAATTTTTAAATTATTTTATTCGATCTTTAATACTAAAATATCAATTGTGGTATTTGATGGCGTTTATTCAATGGTCGTCCAAACATTACAGTGACAAAATACTTAAGTCTTTACGTATTATTGTCCTTGACTGTATAAGCGCGCAAATAAAAATCTAACATAATACACGGTAATTGTATGGTAGCCGAAATCTAAGTACCATGCCGAAAAAAGAAACAAACATGCGGTATGCAGCATATTTTACTCTTTATTTTCACGGTTTATAACATAATATCTCAAATATTAATGTGGGTACAAAATCATTTACAAGCTATTTTACATAATTCGTTTGGCGTTAAAATTTTGAAATAGGTAATATTTTATAGTTCACAATCAATGGTCGTGGTTAGGTAAGCCACACGAGCAAGGAGCGAGGGTGTGGACGTAAAAGCAGTTTGCCGACCTCCTACGTATCAGACACCCGTCGCGCAACCCGTCCGGGCTCAGGACCTACCCGCCCACGGGTAGCGTCGCAAAACCCGCCAAGGACTACTAATTTTATTCTGCACTCCACAAACTTGTTTCCTAATCCTCGTCTTTGCGGAATCACATTCCCGATAACATTTTATAACAGACGAGATATAAACTTGATCTATCTCAGCGACAATTTATTTTAGAGAATTTTAAAAACGTTTAAATCTGTCTGGTTATTTTATATTCATCTAAATAACGTGTCACCCTTAGTAAGAACGCACAGACGAAAGGCACGTACGGTACATATATGTATCAAACTCTCGCTGTGGGAGGCTAAATGCTAATGACCGGACATCAAAGTATTTTGAATCGCATGGCGCCAAAGATCAGTTACGCGTTATCAAATTTTTACACGTTCTAATATAAAAATGATCGGAATGTGTAAATTACGGCAATGTCATTTTTAACAGTTACGTTTAACAGAATTAATCGACGTCACACATTGGCTCATCAATGAGTTAAGCGTCAGTAATAGCGCGATATCGCCGTCAACAATGGCGGCTCACGTTTGGTTAGCACGGATATAGCACCACTTTGAATTATAATGAGCATTGTTCCTCGCGCTGCGCCGGTTCGGGTGCAATGCACTACGTCGCAATAGTAACTTGTCATAGAAATCGTTGGTTTCTAATAGGTCTAGCCGCAAGGTCAGAACGCTGGCAATTATTGAGAGTTCAATTTATAAAAATAATTGATTAAATTGCATTATTAGAATTAACATAATTTATTAATATCCAAAACATGCTTCATATATTATTATTATATCTCAACTGAATTCACATTGTTTACGCATAAAGTGAGAGAAGTGAGAGAAATTAAGTAAGTATGCTTAATATAGACATTATATTAAGGATAAGGAATAAATACTTATCACTAAATTAGTCTCGGAGAGTTTCTTTACAAAACGTAGTTTCGTTATTTACTAGAATATCATATTTTAGATGAAACTATTTGTTTTTTATAGTTCAACAAATAAAATCCAACGTTTCAATTTATTTCTAAATGTTTTTGTTTACGTATGATTGTTAATTTTAACTTTCAATTATGTTTACTACAACACATTTTTATATAGAAAAATGACGTTACGGGGGACGTTTATGGTGTTGCCTGTTGAAACATGGCACGTTGAGTGCGAGAGCGCTCTCGCACGAGCAACCACACGTGCGCTCGATTTAACAAAGTCACGAATTTTCGTACAATGAAGGTCAATGACTTTTGCTGAAAATAATTTAAGTGTTTAAGTCCTTAGATGGCTACAGATTGCACACATGTGAGTACAAGATGTTTCTGAAGACCACACGAAAGTAGGCCAAGTCAGTAGACAAAGATAGACGATTTGGCAATAGCTTCGAAAATTTCTAAGGGTGTTGCTCGTGTTCTGAGAACGTTGATGGAATACGAATAAGATTCCCTTTATGGTGTACCTACTATGAAATTAGAAAGCACATAATTATTTCACGAGCATTACAATACGAACATACATGTCACAATAATTATAATTTGGATTCGGAGGACATATCGCACGCTTGATCATTAGCTGACCAATTAGGGTATAGGTCAAAATTTTGTTTAGTGAACATAGGGGTTTTACATCAAAACATATTTAAGACTACCTGTAACCCACGGCTGCGCACGCGTTATTTTTGTTATATCTACCTATAGTCTATATTTCTGTTACATCAAAATCTGGTCAGTAGTTTTGATGTGCAAGAGTTACAAACATCCATCATGGGGTTTTGGCGGGAAGTCGAAGAGTGATGTTGTCAATTTGTTTTAATTCCCAAAACTTGTGTTATTTCGACTAATAATGTGTAATGTTGGTGGAATATTAACCATTATGTGTTCTTATACGTGCATGAGTGAAGGTAATTGTAACAAAGTGATAAAACGTGCCATTTCAACTTCCCTCAAAACGGACGTCGCAATTGGTATGTAAAGTATCCACCGCTTTACTATCGAGGGTGGGGTCCTTCATTAATTTCATTATCATCGTTATCATCAAATTCATCGGGGAGTCAAATTAATTAAAACAAACACGAATATATATCTCACTGGACACTGGCAAAATACACGTATAATTAGTGTGAAGCCATAACTTGAAGAAGAAGAAGAAGAAGAACATCCATCATCACAAACTTTCGCGTATATAATATTAGTAGGATCGATTTTTGTTACCAAATTCATAATTTTGTAATATTTTACGAAAAGTACACCTATACCTATATCTGTCTTGTTTTTGTCTACATACTTAGTACATTTTGCAAGTGCACGGGAAGACATTTATCACAGAAATTCAGGCAATCATTGTGTCCGCTGCGTGAGTGTGTTACCTACCTACAACATATTATTTCCCATAGGAAATAATATGTTGTAGGTGTAACACACACACACATATGTCATGATGGTAGTCTAAATCGAAGCCCTCACGAAGCTTATGTTAAGTTTAATCCATATTAAGACTCGTAGTTGTGCAGGTATTGTTAAACAAGGTTAAATGACACTAGTAGCCAAAAGTAAACGATATGTCGCCATAATGTCTCCGAAAATATACTTTTTATACCTAGTGAAGTATTATGCAATTTATTTTTTGTTGTCCTGAGATTTCCGCGAATATTTTACACATGAAACAAAAACTATTTTCACGGATTTTACCGGTTTATTGTGTTTTTGTCATGGAAAGGACTGAGGCGTTTGACGTCCAAAGATATTGTTATTCCACGATACCTTCAATC
Organism: Phalera bucephala; assembly: GCA_905147815.2. Taxonomy (NCBI): domain Eukaryota; kingdom Metazoa; phylum Arthropoda; class Insecta; order Lepidoptera; family Notodontidae; genus Phalera; species Phalera bucephala. Next base: position 24,021,371 of record LR990613.1, on the reverse strand, counting down.
TTCTTAATTATTTATGTTCACGACGACCTTATGCTTACAAGATACCCATTTGACGAATTCAACTTCCATTACTTTTTCAGGTATTAAAAAAGTTAACGGCACACAGATACAAACATTTTGCAATAAAAACATCACTTACCTCTTCCGGTACTTTTTCTGGCTCGCCATTTGTTTTCAGTTCCTCCTCTTTTTGTTTTTTCTCTTGTTTAGGTTTATCCTTTCGGCTGAAACTGATCGATCTGAGCGACCATTTCTTCTTCACCTGTTCACGACATGCTTTTGTTAATAACATCAAAGAGATCACACACATGCACAACTAAAAACATGTAAGATAATGTTATATCTATATTAAAATAATTAATAAAATCCTTTTTAATGATCAGTGCCAAAATTCTTAGTACTTTTACTGGGATTGTTTAATTCACATTCAGTAAATTGTATGAAAAGCAATTTACCTTTTCTTTTTTGGGTTTCTTGCCATCTTCGGATGTAGGCGTAGAATCTCCGTTCTCCACTTTCTGTTCGCTCTCTCCGTTAGTCACAGGCGCAACTTCTTTCTCGTCTTCCTGTGGTTTGCCTTCTTTCTCTGTAGTAGCATCCTTTTCGTTTTCTGGAGTGCCACTATCGAGCTCCTTCTCTTTATTCTATAATAAATAAATATAAAAAATATAATTATAATATCTTTTGTCATTGCGGAAGTTGTAGTTGAAAAATAAACAGTACGTAATTTCATTATAGGACAGACATAACGCGTGATTTGCACGTGCCTTTCTTTATTCACTTATCGGTAGGCTGTGTTTTATTCTCCCAGTCACGTTTTCCCGTGTCTTTGCGTGTTGTGTAAAAATCAATAAGAGCTTAGCAGTCACCCCTTACATATTAAATTACTACAGGGTGTATGAAGTCATGGAAGAATCGCAGACAATGCAGAAAAATCTATATTCTAATTATAATTGACTCATTAGATCCAAACTCCAAAAAAATAAATTGACAATTATAGATAACATTTTTTTCCAGAAAACGATTGCTTCGTTTAACTAATTTTATTTGTTTTAACATTGGTGTTGACTTTCTAATTCACGGTAATGTTTGTTAGGGTTGAGCTTTTAATTAAGTGTCTTTTAGTTATTCTCTTGGCACATGAAAATAATCGGTTTACACTTTTCATGTTACATTAGCCAACATAAACATCGCAACAACTCTTATAAGTAAAGGCAAGGGTGATGATATAGTAGTTTGAAGTAAACAAGTATAATATTGAGTGTTATGAAGTACTAGTTACTGCCCGCGACTTCGTTCGCGTTGAGTTTAGTCAGGAACCTAACATTTTTCCGAGATAAAAAGTATCATTTGTGTTAATCCAGGTGTCTGTATGCCCCCGCCCTGTCGCAGACGAAATGCCCAGGAGGCGACTCCTGCGACAGAGCACTCGGCCAAGTGAAGGACACCGCGGGGGTTTAGTGGGTGCGAGCCCCACATAACTGCCACACCAAGCCTACTCTGGTGTGGCAGTATGGGGGCAGGCATTTCCCCCCGAAAAAAAAGTGTCTGTATGCCAACTTTCCTTCAAATCCGTTCAGCGGTTTTTGCGTGATTGAGTAACAACCAAATATCTAAACATCCAAAAATACTAACTTTGACATTTATAATATTAGTAGGATAAATTAGAAAAGCTAAACTGCATTAAGTATACATTTAAAACCTAGCTCAATCTAAAGTTTATAATGACGTCTCGGAAAATTTATCTAGACAGGAAGATGTGGGGTTAGGGTATTCCAACTAAACATTAAAAATTCCTAACCTCCTCCTAAGTCTAGCACATATTACTCAGGATTGTGAGTTTGCAGGAAGGATAACATTATAATAAAAATTCAGTATAAAAGCTATGAGTTTCACCAAACAAAAGATATAAACCCATGACGACTGTGCTGTTATTATAGACATAAAAAGAAGAAAATATTAAAAAACACAATCACCCCTAATTAAAATGAAGATGTTATTCGTACTCAGTGGCGTATGATCCATAGTTTTATGGACCTTCTTTAACGAAAACAATAGTCCCTAAGATGTTAGTACTAAGGACGATAATATTATTATGGTTAATCCGACTTAAGCAGTTCAACATTTTATGTCGTTGTGCCTAAAATGATGTTACTTACGGTTTGTTCGTGGATATGCGCGTCGCCGTTGAGCTGTGGCTTCAGTGCGTCGGCGTCGGCCAGCTGTTCCACCCGGCCCTCGCCGCCCGCGCCAGCCGCGGCGACTTCTCCGGCACTTTCAGCTTCCTTGCCGCTAATATCGACTGAGCGCTTGCTCTGCTTAGCACCCATGCTTGCTGTTGGTCTGTAAAATAATTTCTTTATAATGCAACGCGTCAGATAAATAAATACATATGGGTAGGTACGAAAACTCCACTTCACATTTTTTAAATCACAATTTGAGTAGTGAAACAAATTAGGTCCTAAAATCTTCGTCCGTATCTGTACACAACATCGCATTTGACGGTTTAAAGTATTTTTTCAATACTCAAAATTTTAATGAAAAATAAAACTTTTGTTAACTTCGCACACAACTCATGAAAATATAATATTATTATGGTAACATATTTAAATATTTTTTTTTTTTATGTGAAGGTGATACGGATAATATCTAAAATGCATTTCGGTGCATTCAATGCAATCGTTGAAAGAAGTAGTGGGCTCTTTCCAGGGTCTATTCGGGCAGCTAAGTCGTAAATTGTATTTTTTAAGCCAATAAATACCAGTGTACACTCCAGAATAACCGTTTTCTTGTTTGCTAGAACAAACGCTATGTAATAATAATCCGTTCGCCAAAAAAATCGACAATCATGTCTCTCTTCCCATGTTTGTAGAAAATTCATTAGAAGGAAATACCCGCGTGAAATTTCGGGAGCGTAGCAGTAAATTCAACTTTCGTCACCTGGGACCATGTCATACTGCGTTTGAGGTACACAGACGAATTGGAATACCGGTAGTAATCAATGCGATTTAATTTTCTTTGATGGTGGATCACTCTCTTATCAGACTCTGTTATAACCCCGCACAGCTCTGATTTAAGTAAACTGGTAAGACCACGCTTGAACTGGTTAAACCAGTTTTAGGCGGTGGCACGAGATTGGGCTTCTCCATGAAATGCCAACTGCAGTCTATCATAACTATGCTGCTGACTGCTATCGGTTTATTGTTTCTAGTATTTCAAAGTTGGAAATCTTGCGGCTTGATAAGTTTCTACAGTAGCTAGCCAGCCACAAACTTACCTCTCCATTCCGCATAAGGTCCACGTGGTGGAGTGTGACGTCTCTCTCAGCAGTATTTGTGAGAGTAGGCCTTTTCCTAGCAGTAGTATAGTTGGCCGATTTATATATTTTATTTATTATTAATTATAATTTGTCTTTACGCAAACAACTGTGTGTGTCTACAAAATAAGAACCGATTCACAATGACTAGAAAATGATAGCGCACGTTATCGTGTAAGCACGCTGGAAATTATTAATTGGTTTTGAAGTACATCTATACACACTACGAATACCTCAGCTACATTTTCGTAAAGCTTACATTCAAATTATGATCCATACCAAAACTTTAGTAGATGGGAGCATAGAGTAGAAAATTATGTTTTATTGGCACATTATTAGTGGTGGTAATTCACACTGAGTATAAGTTAATTATTTTGAAATAGAAACAAGTTCATTTTTTGGGTTCCGCACGTCGATCTGTCAAAATAGAAGATTAGGGTCAATTTGTTGTTTATCGGTCTGTCTGTCAGATGGTTAACAGAGGCTATTTTTTCAGAAATGGGTATAGCCATCAAGTTTTTATTTGTCAAATACTAAAGTCTACAGTTCCTTGGTGGTATAAAAAAATGAATCTTCTAAGTCGATACATTTAAAATATATTGCCTAATAAAAACTTATTAGATATTTCTAGTTGACCTAGAATCATGAAATTTACCAAGAAGCAAGGTTTCACTGTACAAGTAAAGAATAAAATCAACGAAAATTGTTAAATAACTTCTTAGAATTTGGTGTACAATTAAATAGCGAGATCTAGTGAAAATTGTGCGGAACACTTTAATAAAAACAACTGCTCTACCTGCGCTACACTAAACACTCATGTTACGTTACGACAACGCACGATCTGCCTGGATAAAGATAAAACTTAATTCTTAGATTCACAATATTTTCGACTAACACGAAACGTAAGACAAAATGTTGATGGGATTTTATTTGATATTCTACAAATACTACCTACTCACTATTATACACTTCCGTCCGGCGTCTTTACATTTTAGAACTGTGTACGTGACTTAAATATTGGTTAAGTACAAAATAAACATTAGGCTCTGTGTTAGTGTTAAGATATACAGCCCATGCTTGTACCTATTTGGTTGGTCGTATTTATTGATTATATTTAATATTTTTGTGAAAAAAAAAAATGAAAGTATACGACAACAGAAACTGATTTCATTCAATTCCAATACACAAGTTTTTATAATAGCTTTGACATAAGAGATAAAAATACATATTCAGATGTGAGGAGGAACCAAATTGGAATACAAAGCACGTCAGTGGGTCACGGTGCTGGAACACGCTCGAAATAAATATTAACCGACGCCCAAAATAGTCCGATAGCCCACGATGCATCTCGTTGCACTATTCCGATGCAACCTTAATAGTTAGGATTCCCTGCGTACCAAATACAAACAGATAACCGTTACTTCTCTTTCTTTTGAATGAAAAGCTGCAATACCGTTGTTTCAATTGTGCGATTAAACTACTACACTACAATTCAGATGATTCATCGAAAACCGTAATAACAAAACTGTAATAAACTAAGCAATCCTGGAAAAAATTATGCGCGGTTTTAAAATAAAAAACCTAATTAACGTACGCATACACACCATTTCCGCCTAGAGTAAACATTTAAAATGTATATATTGAGACAGTGTACTCACGGGCACAGACAGTAAACGCAACAGCTACCACGGCGGTGAGAATGAAACTGAGAGTGAAACCAGCCACATATGGTTATTGTTCACATTGATCATTAGCTGTAGACCGAATTCCTAGCGCATCGTCGCCTTTATCGTTCATTATCCCACTCGTTACTCGCAATACAAATATAAATAGCAGTGACATTAGTCACGCAGGACCCTTGTCTTATCTCTGCGCAAACATTGGCTACAGACAATAATATCATTAGCATTGAAAACAGGCACTATTAGCTTCTGGAAGACATTAATAATTAGTATTAACATGAAATTCTTCGATAATATTTACTAATCTCGTTAATTTTCTTGACAGACTCGTTACAGCGTCAACAGTTACATTAACCGATTATACACGGAAAAAATGAAAAAGTACTATTATTATTTTAGAGCATCATATAATAATAATAAAGTAAAATGCAACAACCATGTGATCATTGATGTTTAACTCTAACCAACACTTATTATATGGCATGTAGCCTTTTATACTTGATCATACAGCGAACGATGAGCGCAAAGCATCCGTCATGTCATGATGCAGAGTTATTTCAAATTGGTTCACGCATTGGGGTGAACGACCTGGCGGATGCCCCCTCTACATTAAATTTTTTAGACTTAACCAGTCAACCCGAACTTATTATTGTCGCCAGTGATACAATAGGAGGCACTTTAAACAGGGTTGGTTCAATTTCAAATAAGAACTGAGGTGTATCAGCAACCTTGACTCGGGTACGTTCAAGGTCGACGGCTCGGCGAGTAGGTAGTGGCTACCGGTGTGAATAAAAAATTTTACACATTAAAATACGCCAAATACGTTAAAATTACTATAAGATATATTTTGATGAACTATATTTGTAATAGAGTAATTTTATAATCAGTGTTTCGCATTACCAACACATTTTCTGTATATGAAGAATGTCTGCATTTCCTGTTTGCGTAGAGCTTGAACCTGCTCATTGTTCAACAAACATCTTTATAGTAACTAGTGGGTGTGAGAAAACCTTTAATACATTTTTATTTTTGTATTGGTAGTATAAGATTTGAATTACCAGATAGCGTAAAATTATTTATTAGCGTAATTACTTAGTAGCCGAATAACGTGTGTGTGTGTGAGTGATGTACGCTGTTGGCCGCAAGGCCTTTACAGCTTCACCGGACTTAAAGGCGAGCGTGCAACCACTACGCTCTAGCCAGCCAGAAGGGCAAGGGGCGACATACTCGAGGGCGCCTTGAAGAGGCGCCCTCGGTTGGGACAGTCGCTGTAGGGGGACGGGTGCACTACGTAGACCAATTAATGTTTGAATTCTGTCAAGAGCAGCTCGTTTTACGATATTGTATAAAATCAAATTAATTTTACTGTATGTAATCATAGGTTAGTTGGTTTGCTGTGTTAGTATTAAGCAATATAGATAAACATATTTATTTCAGTGCCTATCGCTTTTGAGAAAATGACGTATCTGTATACCAAATTTCAAGACTATAGTTCCTCCTAGTGATTATCGCATCAGGTCATGAATCGGGAATCAAATGTGCGTACAAAATTTTATCTTGACAATCTTGACAATTCAGAGTTCAACATTTACCTTAAACATTTTGCCGAAACGTTAGTGATATATGTATATATAACGAATACTACTTTTACGAATAATTATTTCACTATAGGATGCGCCGCTGCCGTCCCGCCCCTTCCGCTATGTGCCTAGGCCATAACTTAAATATTTGTTACTTGTGTGTGTGAATGATCTACGCTGTTGGCCGCAGTGTCTTTAAAGCTTCACCGGACAAGAGGGCAAACGTGCAACCACTACGCTCGAGCCAGAAGGCCAAGGGGCAACTAGCTCAAGGGCGCCTCAAAGAGGAAAGGCCTCGGCTTGGGCAGTCGCTATGTCAAATATTTGTTACGAATGTCATCATGATAATATTTGGCGAATACGAATAATTATTCAGTAATTCGGCGAATAGAATTATTCATATTCGTTGCATTATTAGTAAACATACGAACGAGTAAAGTCAAATAAAAGCTTTTAAAAAGACATCATTGGTACCTGTTGGAATTCTCCTCTCTACCTACCTCGCAAAGGGATCTGGCATGAAGATATGAATAGATAGATGATGCTGGGAATGAAAATACCTCACAGTTAATAATATCATATAGGCCTTATAATAAAATATTAACAAATAGTAAATAAACCTTACGACTATATTTTTTTCATGAAACCTCTAAAAGCTTGTATAGGCTTAATGAATTGACTCTATTTATATAATAAAAAATAGTTTATATATTGTTACAACATTGTAAACAATATGCAAGGATTAAATAAAACGGTGAAGACGACGACGATGAACTTAATACAATTATATGTAAACAATACACTAGTGTGTCACATACCCACATATGTAATTATTTACCACGTGCAGGGTGAATGGAAAATCGATATCAGTTGCGGATTTAAACCGCAAGTAATTCTGTACGATCTGTATTATGAACAACGGGGAAAAATATATACAAATTATTTCAAATACCTAACAAATACTGATTCATCATGTAGGAAATATTCAACCAATATAATAAGCCTGCTATTAACATAGAAGCTATTCCGCCCAAAATATTACTTATACTAATTTTACTGCCATTTAATATTTATATACCACCACTCCCTAGTTGGTCTAGTGTCGCATGCTAGCGATCAAAATGTTCTGGGATTAAATCTTGGATAAAGCTGTTTATTGGGGTTCTTCAATCGAAAAAATCTTATTTATAGTAGCAGTGCAGAATCTGGAATTGTGTGCGGTATTTACTTATTAGGTTTATCTACGGCTTATACAATATTTCATATATATATATAGTAATTAATTGCGTTACATATTACAGATAAACACCTTATGCCTGATATAAATGAAAAAGAATAACATAAGGGAAGAATTAAAAAACAATATAACCAGTGTTAATGTAAATGTAAAAAAAAATAAACTTAAATTAGGTTAGTTCGGCAGATTTTTAAATAAATGCATGCGGAACCCATTTATCGAGGTAGTGAAGATGACAATAGAGTCGACGGCATTTATGGATCTACAGAGCCTTGGTATAGGTGACTTTCTACCTAAGATTGGGCTTGCAGAAGTGGGATAAGTAGAGACCGGGGATAATAATTAGATTATTATCATTATATAGTTAGTCATATTTTCCCCTGGCTTCGCTCGCTCCAGCTACTTGGCAGAACATAGGCGGAAAACGTTCACCAAAAATAAGTAACGTAATGGTAACGTATGGGTCACGAACCATACGTATCGGCGAAATGTGGTATAACTGTGTACACTCAGACTCCTGTCACTGCAGTAGAGGAATACAGGTGTTCAAGCGATTATTTTTGGTGAACGTTCTCCGCCTATGTTCTTCCAAGTAGCTGGGGCGAACGAAGCCAGGGGAAAAATATAATACTTACGAAAGTTTAGATGTTAGTTAGGTACTCGATGACGTGTGAACGGATCTAGATGAAGTCTGACAAACAGACAATACTTTCGATTTTCAAATATCAATATGAATATCGAAGTTCACACACAGTTTTATGTATGACGTGAAAATAATGAGAATCAGTATGTGAATAGTGAACATCCAGACCGTTAAAATCATTTGTGAATCACACAATGATTTGTGTTGTGCAGGGATCGACAGTGATTACTCGACCCAGTGAGCAGAGCGGCCTACGCTTTAACCAGAAAACCTAGCCATCGTCGAAGAAACTAGAACGTTGTAAAACGTTTACGAAAACTAGAAACTTCCTCCGAAAGTTTCTGGTTTCTACACACGGAAGGTAAAAATAACCCGTCACATAATTTATTAGACAAAATACCTGTTTTCATATACCAGTGCAACTTCATCTAGTGTTGTAAAAATGAGCGCTGACGTCGAGCGTTTACCGCTGAGTCAACGCTCATCGGCGTTGAAACACGTAGCAGACGCGAGCGTTTTAAACGCAGACTCGAGCGTTTTTACAACACTAACTTCATCACTAAATCACTATCACTACATACTATAAAACAAAGTCCTCTTGCCGCGTCTGTCGGTCTGCCTGAACGCGATAAACTCAATAACTAGGTACCTAACGGATTCAATCAAGAGGAAAGTTTAGGTGTATAATTCACCAGTGCAAAGCCGGGACGGGTAGCTTCTAATATCTAAAATGATATTGAAGTTGAAAGCTATTAACTCTGTTAGTTTTTATTTGTCATCTGAAATGTGTCTGTAATCCTACATACATAAGATTGCAGGCAGTCAAATAAAAAAAAAACCAGTACGATAGTTAACAGCTAAATCTTATTACAATCCAACTTAGCCATCGGGGTTAAAGTTCCGTTACACAAAGTATCTGTGACAAAAAACACATGGCCCCTGAGCTTCAACATGACAAGCTCCAGGTACCCGTTCAAGTCTGACTGAGAGACATGATTGAGCTTGCTACATAGAACTAATATTTTATCACTTACCACTGGATAAGACTACACACTTTATATACCTACATGCTAAAATAGGTATACAATTGTGAATATGGGCTCAGACGATCACGAGGGTTTCAATCTTAGGTCGGACAAAGTCTTATTGGGATTTTTCTATCAACAAATCTCAGTAACGGCCCGTAGTCTGGTATTGGGCCCGATGTAATGGCAGTGTTGGGCACTAATTGTTTAATTGTTCAATTGTAGGATCAAACAATTGAAATTTCAATCGCAGAAAACATCAATTGCAATTGACGATTGAAAAATTAATTGTTAATTGTAGGTTTTCACAATTAACAATTGATCAATGGTAATTGTAAAACGTTGCAATTACCATTGATCAATTGTTAATCGTTTTTTGCATGTTTACAATTAAACAATTAACAATTAAACACAGGACAGAATATATTTTAAACACATCCAAGATGGCGGACGTGACTTTTGAAGTAAAATGGGTGTCACTTTTGGGGTTTCGGAAATAATGATTGCGAATATGGCGTGAATTTTTGAAATAGATGTCGCACGCGACTTTTGAAGTTAAATCAATATGAGTGTCACATTTGCGATATTAGGGCATGCTGATTACGAATATGACGTTAATTTCTGGATCTAAGATGGCGGACGTGACTTTTGTAACAAAATCAATATGCGAGTCACTTTTATGGTTTTGAGGGATGTTAATAGCGAAAATAATGTTAATTTTAAAATCCAAGATGGCGGCCGCGACTTTTTATGAAAATCAATATGGGTATGGACTTTGGGGTTTTAGGGGATGCTGATAACAAATGTAAAGTTCATTTTAAAATTCAAGATGGCGGACGCGACTTTTTATGTAAATCAATATGGGTATCGATTTCGGGGTTTTAGGGGATGCTGATTACGAATATGGCGTTAGTTTCTGGATCCAAGATGGCGGACGCGACTTTTTATGAAAATCTATATGGGTATCGATTTCAGGGTTTAGGTTATGCTGATAACAAATATACCGATAATTTTAAAATCCGAGATAGCGGACGCGACTTTTTATGAAAATCGATATGGATATCGATTTCGGGGTTTTAGGGGATGTTGATTAAGAATATGGCGTTAGTTTCTGGATTCAGGATGGCGGACGCGACTTTTGAAATAAAATCAATATAGGTGTCACTTTTAGGGTTTTAAGGGATGCTGAGTAGAAATATAACATTATTTAAAAATGCAAGACGGCGGACGTAATTCTTGATGTAAAATCAATATAGGTGTCACTTTTGGGGTTTTAGGGGATGCTGATAACGAATATGGCGTTAACATTTGAAACCGAGATGGCGGACGCGACTTTTGGAGTTAAATCGATATGGGTTTCATTTTTGGGGTTTACAGTTTATCATATTTTGTGCAAATTTTTCTGTGTATGTGGCTGGACCTCTTCAACTTTTCTTAAGCCCCTTGTCGGTAATTTATTTTGGAATTTTTGCACCTTTTTTATTTTTTTTCTTTGTTTTTATGTATCTTTTATATTCATTTACACAATGTTATCCATGTTTCCGTTTGAGGTGACTCAGAAAATTGGACGTACAGTTGTCGAATCCTCTGATTTTAGTAGTGAAAGGCGAGCATTTAGTACACAGAACTGTGATTATATGTGCAAGTGCAAGACGCGGGGGTGAAGATATTGACGTGATTGAGTTCGGCCCTGAAGACTGCCCATCTCGATCTAACTGTTCATTGATGTCCGTATCCGACGTGTTATCTGATATATAACTATATTCCTTTTCATCTATAATGACTATAATATCCAAAAAGGGTGGAAATATTCGTTGAAATATGCGAATATACCTAATAGAAAATTCGTAAGTTTAAATACCTACTACTATAAGTACACACACAAAAGTACTCTGAAGTGAGATCGTGTTGAAATGTAGGCGATACTTTGCGCTCCGAAAAAAGTTATGACAATATAACAACAACAAGTTGTTTGTACCTGAGTGTAAATTAAATATGTTTTTAGATGAAAATATATGGCCTCAAGGAGTATCATTTAGGCGTTATGTGCAACTAAAGTACAATAAAAATTATGGAAAAACATCGAATCGCGATGAGTGAGTGAGTGAAATGATTATTTTAGTATGGATAAGACGAATACAGGAAATAAAATAACATTTGCGAGCTTTAACTGCAGATCAGTTAAACGATCTATTGATGATGTACGTAGACTTTGTCTGATGGCGGACGTAGTTGCGCTCCAGGAAACATGGCTGCTCCCTTATGAAATACATTTACTGGGGACCATACATAGAGAATACGAGTATGCTGGAAAATCTGCGGTAAATATATCTGATGGTTTGTTGAGAGGAAGACCGTACGGTGGTGTGGGTTTTCTTTGGCGTAAAGGTACTTTTAAATCTGTATCCGTTATACCGTGCGATAGTGTAAGACTGACTGCTATAAAGGCAGTATTGACTGATTGTTCGATTATTATAGTCAACGTCTACATGCCAACTAACTCGCTTGAGAACTTAATAGAATTTACACAAGTGCTTAGTGAAATTACTGCGTTAATAGAAAATAGTGATGTACAAGCATTTTACATATTAGGAGACTTTAATGCGGACCCAAAAGAGCTTTTTGGACAGGAGTTGTCTAAATTCTGCTCAGAACAGAGCTGGATTTGTGCTGATGTAATCAAGCTGGGAATGGATTCCAGAAACTACACGTATATCAGTGACGTGCATAACAGTACCAGCTGGCTGGACCATTGTGTGTTAACTGAGGCAGCATGGCGAACAGTTACTGATATACGAGTGGTGTACGGGGTCTATTGGTCTGACCATTTACCACTTATAGTCGAATGTAACCTTAATAGTGTAGCATATAAATTGCCACCTACAAGCCATACTCTTATATCTGATGGCACATTGTGGGGTCAGAGAGATAAAGAGCAAATAAATGAATATTTTAAGCTATGTAATAGTGGGCTAAAACTTATCAATTTTCCACAAGATTTTAATATATGTGCTGATACTAAATATTGTAATAATTTGTATCATGGGCAAGTGCTGAGTAGGGTGTATGCGGATATGGTAACTGTTCTCACCGAGGCAGCTAAAATTACTTATAAAAAACGACTTCATAGGAAACCTGGGTATACCATGGGTTGGAATAAATATGTGGCTGGATCCCATCGTGAGGCTCAAGAGAAGTATAAGATGTGGATCCTACATAATAGGCCCCGTGAGGGTATGGTATATAAGGATATGGTTGAAAGTCGTAAAGTATTTAGAGGGAAGCTAAAGTGGTGTCAAAACCATCAAGAGCAGATACGAATGGATATTATTGCGGCTCAACATGCTTCAAATGACTTCTATAAGTTTTGGAAATCCACTAACGCACTTAATGCAAAACCAGCTCGACCTGCATGTGTTGAAGGGTGTTCGGAGCCTGTTGATATAGCCAATATGTTTAGCAAACATTTTAAGGTAGCGTCTCCTTTGGCACGGCAGGGGGGGATGGGTGATTTCGAGACCTGTTGTGGACCTAGTGAAATTCAATTCTCTTCAAAAGAAATTGCTAATATAATCCTAAAAATGGAAAGGGGGAAGTCACCCGGCCATGATGGTTTAAGCATCGAACACCTTAAACACGCAGGACCACACTTGCCGCGAATTTTATCCATGTTTTTCTCACTGTGCATGACTCATTCGTACCTACCACATGACCTAATGAAAACCATTGTTGTACCAGTAGTTAAGAATAAGACTGGAGATATAGCGGACAAATGTAATTATCGACCTATCTCGCTGGCAACAGTTTTAGCAAAAGTCTTTGAGAGTTTGTTGGATTCGTGTCTAGATAAATACTTACATCTGCATGATGCACAATTTGGTTTTCGAGCTGGGCTTTCAACGGATACTGCAATCTTGGCTCTTAAACATACCGCTCGTTATTATACGGATCGAAGGACTCCTGTGATTGCTTGTTTTCTGGACCTTTCAAAGGCTTTTGATCTCGTGTCATATGACAAGTTATGGAGGAAAATGAGGGAAAGAGGTATACCGGATGCTTTGGTAGGAGTCTTTCGATTTTGGTACAGTAACCAGGTAAATAGTGTACGATGGGCTGATGCCTTATCTGATGAGTACAGCTTGGACTGCGGAGTGCGACAGGGGGGTCTTACATCACCCAAACTCTTTAATCTATATATGAATGACCTAATTGTTGGTCTCAGCAACGTGCATGTCGGATGTTACATAAACAATGTGTGTTTTAATAACCTGAGTTATGCAGATGATATGGTACTGCTGGCACCAACAATTGGGGCTCTCAGGAAATTATTGCTTATCTGCCAGAACTACGCACTGAGTCATGGATTGTCATACAATGTCAACAAAAGTGAATATTTGGTCTTTAAGGCCGTTGGAATAAAATCGGATACGCTTCCACCCGTTACTCTAAATGGCGTACAACTAAAAAGGGTCAGTGCTTATAAGTATCTAGGGCATTACGTCACCGACGACCTTAGGGATCAAGTAGACATTGAACGGGAGCGCAGAGCATTGGCGGTGAGATGTAATATGCTGGCACGCAGGTTTGCTCGGTGTGGTGGGGGGGTCAAAATCACCTTGTTCAAAGCATTTTATCAGACTCTCTACGCCGGCAGTCTGTGGGTTAGCTGGACATTGAAATCGCTAAATGTCCTGCGCGTACAATACAATAATGCTTTTAGGGTGCTGATGGGGTTGCCGCGATATTGCAGTGCATCAGCTATGTTCGCTGAAGCGAGGGTAGATGGTTTTGATGCTATCTGGAGAAAACGAACTTCCTCCTTATTGAATCGCATTCGTGGCAGCAATAATAGCATTCTAAAAGTAATAGTTGAACAATACGACTCCTTTATAGTGGGCAGGTTAGTAAAGAGGGTGAACTCTCCACTCATCACATATATAAATTGAAGCACGGTTATATACAGGCTGAACTGATCAGGTAAGGGTATCTAATTTGGATTTATATTTGTATTGTGATAATGGATTCTATATTCAATTGTAATTGTATGTTACTAACACTTAGACCTTAAGCCTACTAACCAGTGTTGGGCAAAAATCAATTGATTAAACAATTGACAATTAACAATTGATCAATTGTAATTGCAGTGTTATGCAATTAACAATTGATCAATTGTAATTGCAATATTTTGCAATTAACAATTGATCAATTGTAATTGCAAAACATTGCAATTACAATTGATCAATTGTTAATCGTTTTATGCACATTTACGATTAAACAATTAACAATTAATTATCAAAAAACCGTCGGCGCAATGTAGGTGTTAAAAGCACCCTTAACGTTGGCGCAATGTGGGAGTGTACAATGTACACTTCTGTCTGGTGTTGTAAGGCTTGAATCGGGAGTACGATGATTGAGTGAAAGCTTGCCTTCTAAAAAGACTCAAGACAAAACAATAACTAAAATGGCGTTAATTTTTGGATCAAAGATGGCGGTCGCGACATCTTATGAATAATCAATATGGGCATCGCTTTTGGGGTTTAAGAGTATGCTGATTACGAATATGGGTTGATTACGAACAAATTAAACACTATATTCGTTATCAGCATCCCCTAAAACCCCAAAAATGATAACCAAATTAATTTAACACCAATATCAATCTACTTGTACTTGTCAGTATCAATCTAACCAGTCTAAACACGAGGGGTTTCGTCCAGTTCACATGTTTCTATGGCCACCTTCGAACTTTATCATCAGACGAACCCAATGGTACCATATTATTGTATTGTTACCGAACTTACATACGTATACGTCAATTTCAGCTGATTCGGATACCGTAAGTGCTTGAAAAAGGTTCAGAAGAGTTGAACCGGAAAGACAGACAGACATACGAACAGTGCAAGTTAAATAAAAGCTTGTAAAAAATTAAGTATTTCTATTGTGTCCCTATAAGAATTGAATATTTTACAAGTTCCAGTTCCATATAAAAGCATTCGAAATTCGTTCAATACACTGCACCCCTCTGCCAACCCCCCGTGCTATCAAAATGTTTGTTTATAAATAAGTACCTAAACTTTAAAGAAACGCGCGCGCACTTGTCGCCTTTCGGCAGCGGCACGAACCGACAAGTGCGCGCGCGTCAGTAGTAGGGTTGCCACCTTTTATTTGAGCAATAAAGTACATTGGTTTTTAAAGGAAGGTAAAAAAGTACGTTGTATCTAAATAAAGTATTATTTATTTCACTTTACTATTTTCTTTAAAAACATATGTTTTATTACTTTTAGATCTTTTCAATCACTATTATCATAGCTAAACACCTTCACAGCATGTTGACAGTCTATGATAACTTAAATAGATTGGAGAAAGAATTTAAAAGTGCTTATAGTATTTAATATTTTCTTTAAGTTAGAGAAGTTGTACATGTAACAATGTTTTTTTCTTAAATCTAGCTTACCATATATTCGGATTCTAACACCAGACATCATCTACTTTGCTTTTAATGCGAACAATTATTTTCTTTTTAATGATTTAAATGAATCTTAAAAAATCAAATTTCGCGTACTTTACAGTTCTCATAAAGTACTTTATAATAAACTATGGGTGGCAACCCTAGTTACTCGTCGCCTTTCGGCACCGACACGAGCCGACAAAGTGCACGTGCGTAGGTAGGTAAAGTCGGTCGGTAGTGCCACAGTATCTATCTATTCAGTAACTCATCTAAGCCGTTTTAGTGGCATAATTACCTACACTCCCGTCAGAACGTTGTTAAGTTTAGCACCTGTTTTTTTGGATTTTTTTTTTGTCATTTATTAAAATTAATCTACTGCTGTGGTTATAAGCCTGTATTTTTTCGATATGAGTGCAGCGTAATACAATTTAACATATACATTGTGTAATAACAGCATAATGAAAATTGCAAATTGTTTCTAGAAACACGTTTTCTCCTTTTACGAATAAGAATTCTAATTGTATATAAGTATTCTCGAATCTCATTCTTATTGAGAGTTTTTATGATAGATTACTCGGAAATTGTATATAAGTATACATGTTAAAAACCACATGAGTTACTAGATATCAATTTGGCGATTCGAGTGGCGATTATTTTAATTCTAATAATAGATACATATTGAGAAACCATACAAGTAACTAATAAGTTTAAAGTGGTCATTTTATTCTAAATATTAAGGCCTAATAGCACAAAAAGACAAAATATTTAAATTTGTATTAATTTTCTATCTATCTATATTGTCACGCCAGATCCCTTGTGGGGTAGGCAGAGAGTAAAGAGTTCGAACAGGTTATTTTTTCACAGAACGTTCTAATGTTAGTTGTTAAAAAAGTGTCCGTCTCGGACGTGCATGCCACCGCGGCTTATTACATGCGGAAAACTATCGAGAAGGCGCGTAGAGCGCGCGTCTGTGTGCGTGGGTTTGATTCGGACCGTAACTACTAAGATGTTTTACTGTATTATAGTACTCTGTGGTAAGGCACCCCACATACCCCGCGCACTGTGACCCCGCGTGTCTCTGTTCGATCGTTTAGGACGAAAATATTGTCATAACGGTCTGGGTATTTGTGTATGTGAATTTTCATGTTTGTAAACACACCTACGATACAGGAATTAATCCTAGTGTGGGGCAAGGTTTTTTCAAAAGAAAAATAATATACTTTTTTTCGGAGTGCAAAGTATCGCCTATATTTCGACACGATCACACTTCAGGGTACTTTTGTGTGTGTACTTATAGTTGTAGGTATTTAAACTTACGAGTTTTCACAAACATAGAGAGTGAGTGTGAATCGTGCGCACACAGGAGGGACTTGATTGTAGGACTGGGATTGTAGGGACTTGAATTAATTTTTATAAAGTATATTCGCATATTTCAACGAATATTTCCACACACTTTTGAATATTATAGTCATACTGAGTTCTTAGATTTACGCGAATATTACACATTTCATATTATAGTCATTATGGATGAAAAGGAATATAGTTATATGTCAGATAACACGTCGGATACGGACATCAATGAACAGGTAGATCGAGATGGGCAGTCTTCAGGCCGAGCCAAATCACGTCAATATCTTCACCCCCGCGTCCCATATAATAGGGGGTGAGCCTATTGCCATTGTGCATAATTGTGCCCGGTATGCACAATTCCAGACTCCGGACTCATACTGGGAATTTTTCGTTAGAAAAACTACATTTGTCCGACCTAGGATTTGAACCCAGGACCTCGTGATCACAAAGCGATGCGCTTTGCCACCAGACCAACGAGGCAGTCGTTGGTCTGGTGGCACATAAATGGTACATAAATACAAAGAAAAATAATAAAAAAGGTGCAAAAATTCGAAAAAAAATTCCGACAAGGGGCTTAAGAAAAGTTGAAGAGGTCCAGCCATATACACAAGAAAAATTTGCACAAAATATGATAAACTATAAACCCCAAAAATGAAACCCATATCGATTTAACTCCAAAAGTCGCGTCCGCCATCTCAGATTTTAAAATTATCGGTATATTTGTTACATGCATTCCCTAAACCCTGAAATCGATACCTACATAGATTTTCATAAAAAGTCGCGTCCGCCATCTTGGATCCAGAAACTAATGCCCTATTCGTAATCAGCATCCCCAAAAACCCCGAAATCGATACCCATATTGATTTACATAAAAAGTCGCGTCCGCCATCTTGGCCTTTAAAATTAACTTTATATTTGTTATCAGCATCCCCTAACACCCCAAAATCCATACTCATATTGATTTTCATAAAAAGTCGCGGCCGCCATCTTGGATTTTAAAATTAACACTATTTTCGTTATCAACATCCCTCAAAACCATAAAAGTGACACGCATATTGATTTTGTTAGAAAAGTCACGTCCGCCATCTTAGATCCAGAAATTAATATCATATTCGTAATCAGCATGCCCTAATATCCCAAATGTGACACCCATATTGATTTTACTTCACTCCAAAAATTCACGCCATATTCGCAATCATTATTCCCGAAACCCCAAAAGTGACACCCATGTTACTTCAAAGGTCACGTCCGCCAACTTGGATGTGTTTAAAATATTTTCTGTCGTGTGTTTAATTGTTTAATCGTAAACATGCAAAAAACGATTAACAATTGATCAATGGTAATTGCAACGTTTTACAATTACCATTGATCAATTGTTAATTGTGAAAACCTACAATTAACAAATAATTTTTCAATCGTCAATTGCAATTGATTTTTTCTGCGATTGAAATTTCAATTGTTTGATCCTACAATTAAACAATTAAACAATTAGTGCCCAACACTGCTACTAACCGATAATGGACCATATTGTTGTCTGATAAAAATAAAATAAATTAAATTAAATATGTAGGCGGGGTATGTGGTGTGCCCTACCACACTGTACTATAACACAGTAAAACATCTTAGTACTTACGGTCCGGATCAAACTCACGCACACAGACGCGCGCTCTACACGCCTTCGCGATAGTTTTCCGCATGTAATAAGCCGCGGTGGCATGCACGTCCGAGACGGACGTTTTTTTTAAAACTAACATTAGAACGTTCTGTGAAGAAATAACCTGTTCGAACTCTTTACTCTCTGCCTACCCCACAAGGGATCTGGCGTGACAATATAGAGAGATAGAAAATTAATACAAATTTAAATATTTTGGCTTTTTGTGCTATTAGGCCTTAATATTTAGAATAAAATGACCACTTTAAACTTATTAGTTACTACATCGCTATTTGCTTACTGCTATCAAAATCGATACATGAGGGCTTGAATGGTTTCTCAATATGTATCTATTATTAGAATTAAAATAATGGCCACTCGAATCGCCAAATTGATATTTAGTAACTCATGTGGTTTTTAACATATATCATAACATATATAAACTCTCAATAAGAATGAGATACGAGAATACTTATATATAATGAGAAGACTTATTCGTAAAAGGAGAAAACGTGTTTCTAGAAACAATTTGCAATAAAGGTAAATAATATATTCTTGAGCATAAAAAATAAAATTATAAACGTTTTCATTATGCTGTTATTGCACAATGTCTATGTTAAATTGTATTACTCTGCACTCATATCGAAAAAATACAGGCTTATAACCACTGCAGTAGATTAGTTTTAATAAATGACAAAAAGTAAATCCAATAAAAGGTGCTAAACTTAACAGCGTTCTGACGGGAGTGTTATTATGCCACTAAAACGGCTTAGATGAGTTACTGGATAGATATATACTGTGGCACTACCGACCGACTTTACCTACCTACGCACGTGCACTTTGTCGGCTCGTGTCGGTGCCGAAAGGCGACGAGTATCTAGGGTTGCCACCCATAGTTTATTCTAAAGTACGTATTGTACGTTATTTAGGGTAAGTATACTTCATACTTTATGAGAACTGTAAAGTACGCGAAAATTGATTTTTCAAGATTTATTTTACATAAATCATTGAAAGGAAAATAATTGATCGCATTAAAAGCAAAGTGGATGATACTGAGTTCTTAGATTTACACGAATATTACACATGAAATAAAACTATTTTTTCTGATTCTATCGCGGTTTATAACGGTTGCTTAACGTCGGGAACTTAAAAATCAAAAATAAACCGTGATAAAATCCGAAAATTGTTTTTTTTTTTAAAGTGGATGTTGTCTGGTGTTAGAATCCGAATATATGGTAAGCTAGATTTAAGAAAAAAACATTGTTACATGTACAACTTCGCTAACTTAAAGAAAATAGTAAATACTATAAGCACTTTTAAATTCTTTCTCCAATCTATTTAAATTATCATAGACTGTTAACATGCTGTGAAGGTGTTTAGCAATGATAATAGTGATTGAAAAGTTCTAAAAGTAATAAAACATATGTTTTTAAACAAAATAGTAAAGTGAAATAAATAATATTTTATTTAGATACAATGTAATTTTTTGCCTTCCTTTAAAAACCAATGTACTTTATTTGCTCAAATAATAGGTGGCAACCCTACTACTGACGCGCGCGCACTTGTCGGTTCGTGCCGCTGCCGAAAGGCGACGATTGCGCGCGCGTTTCTTTAAAGTTTAGGTACTTATTTATAAACAAACATATTGATAGCACGGGGGGTTGGCAGAGGGGTGCAGTGTATTGAACGAATGTCGAATGCTTTTATATGGAACTGGAACTTGTAAAATATTCAATTCTTATAGGGACAAAATAGAAATACTTAATTTTTTACAAACTTTTATTTAACTTTCGTATGTCTGTCTGTCTTTCCGGATCAACTCTTCTGATCCTTTTTTCAAGCACTTACGGTATCCGAATCAGCTGAAATTGGCATACGTATGTAAGTTCGGTAACAATACAATAATATGGTACCATGAGGTTGGTCTGATGATGAAGTTGGAAGGTGGCCATAGAAACATGTGAACTGGACAAAACCCCTCGTGTTTAGGCTGGTTAGATTGATACTGACAAGTACAAGTAAATTGATATTGGTGTTAAATTAATATGGATATCATTTTTGGGGTTTTGGGGGTGCTGATAACGAATATAGTGTTCGTTCATGTTTAGTTTGTTCGTAATCAACCCATATTTATAATCAGCATACTCTTAAACCCCAAAAACGATGCTCATATTGAATATTCATAAGAAGTCGCGACCACCATCTTTGATCCAAAAATTAACGCCATTTTAGTTATCACCATCCCCTAAAATCTCATAGATGATTGTGTCTTGTTTTGTCTTGAGTCTTTTTAGAAGGCAAGCTTTCACTCAAGCATCGTACTCCCGATTCAAGGCTTACAACACCAGACAGAAGTGTACATTGTACAATCCCACATTGCGCCAACGTTAAGTGTGCTTTTAACACCTACATTGCGCCGACGGTTTTTTGATGATTAATTGTTAATTGTTTAATCGTAAATGTGCATAAAACGATTAACAATTGATCAATTGTAATTGCAATGTTTTGCAATTACAATTGATCAATTGTTAATTGCAAAACATTGCAATTACAATTGATCAATTGTTAATTGCATAACACTGCAATTACAATTGATCAATTGTTAATTGTCAATTGTTTAATCAATTGATTTTTGCCCAACACTGTGTAATGGCAATAGGCTTGTCCCTCTATTACATTGGTACGGCGAAATGTGGGTGTACTGTGTTGCCAACTTAAAGAAGTTGGTAACACTACTACGCCGATTCCGCCAATGAACATAAACGATAGAACGCAGAAAGTCGCGCGATCATTGGTCGTCAGTAGCAAACATGTTATTCCGACGCGAAAAGATCATGTTGGACTCCAGCGGCAGACGCACAACGCTTTTTACAGCCGAACGGGGGAGCAATCTCAGATGTAAGTGAAGAACTAGTACCAATACGTCCGACCACTTACAATGTACGTCGTTATTGCCAAACTGCAGCGTAACGAATTTTGGGATCGCATCTGCCCAACATTGTTAACTGTCGCGGCGGCGACCGGTAGATGCAACTGCCAAAGGTAGGTGCACAGCCGAGAACGAGCACGAGAACATGGCCCATGTGCCCTAATAGTGAGGTGATAATATGCTCTCGGTTCCATCAATATATTAATAACTGATTCTCGGTTCAATATATTTCTAAGGATTTAAAGAAATTCAGCCTCAATAAATATGCACTTTCGGATCAGCGTAGCTCCGTAACTCCATTTCGTACAGGATTGTAAATAGTATGAAATATATATTTGTTCCAGGGGACGGAGACATGTGGCTATATATAAATTCATCAATAAGGGCCATAAGGACATAAACTACCAGTGACAAAATTCTCGAGTTATTTTCCGCTTCAGTTGCGCTAACCTTAATAAAAGTTGTGTAATGTTTAGAAAGAACAGTTTAAATCTTACACTATCTCCATATTATACAGTTACTGTCGTTGCAAATTGCAACATAAACAAACTCTTACAAGAATATTGCAATAGCAAACGAATTGTACTCGCGAAAAAAACTTGACCCTATTAAAATCGTAATGTGCCACTAATTGAACGGGGCTAGGACTTTTAATTCCTAAACCATATCAGGCTTTTCATTGAACTTATCCGGCCTAAATCTCTGAGTGCATTCTTCTTCCATAAACTCCTCATCTTCCTAGACTGTCATTCCTACTCTTGTTTCTCCAGTTAGTCTTTCAATTTAAACCATTCACGACAAATTGTCTTTCTTTAGAGCTTAATTGCCTATATGTACACTAATTTAGTAGGTGTAAGCTACTGGTATCTTGATGACATGTTTACTATTATATATTAACACATCTAACGTAAATAAGACTAGACCTCAGACGACCTACTTAGTTTATGGCTTCACAAATTAAATACGAATACCAAACGTCCAGATATAAACAATTTATTACCAATTTCTTCACAAACTTGATAGTCAAAATAACTACGAAATCTGCGTGCGTAATATTGAAGAATATGTTTTAGAAGTGCAATTAAAAACGCCGTATTTATTTAAGTTATTGTTATATTTCTTGGCTTAATATAGCGAACTGAGTCAGATAATATTAAAAATACTTGGTTTCAATTCAGGTTCCTGATTTGGAACAAGGTACTTTCAGGTTTTGCGTTAATTACGTTGTATATCTATCTATATCATCACGCCAGCTCCCTCGTGGGGTAGGCAGAGAGTACAGAGTTCCAACTGGTTCTTTCCTTACATACCTCTCTGGTTTCCTCCACTCTCATAGTTCACACTCGCCGTACGTTGTATATGATTGTGCTTAAATAAATAGAGGATTCCATGTGGAGATCTGCTTCGTATTGTATTGCAAATTCGCTTTTCTCAAGCCATACTCGTGAACGGGCGCTGCTGGTGGAGACGTGCGTCCTCTATTCTTTGACTGATTGAACCTGTAGATCTATTGAACATTGACTCGTACGGCATCACTCTGGAGCTATAACCAAGTATTTTGTTCACACTCTATATATTTTATAGTAAGGGGGTTCTTTATTATTATTATTATTGTCGCAATTGTTTTATTATTTTTTATTACATACCTTTACAAAGTCTTTATTTTGTAAATGAGAGGACTGTGTAGACACTAATTGATACCATGAGTGTAAGTACATTTACGTTTAATCTATACTTAAGCCCATCTACTTACTCGTTCTGCATTGTTGTCCCATACCCCATGAACCCCATGCCTCGTTGGTCTGGCGGCAAAGCGCATCGCTTTGTGATCACGAGGTCCTGGGTTCAAATCCTAGGTCGGACCAATGTAGTTTTTCTACCAAAAATTCCCAGTATGAGTCCAGATTCTGGAATTGTGCCCAGTATATGGCAATAGGCTCGCCCCCTATCACATGGGATCTAACATCGTCGGCGAAATGTGGGTGTACTCAGTACACCTCTGCCACTCCCGCTTGGGGAATATAGGCGTGACGGTGTTTTCTTTTTTACCCCATGAACGCAATGTATATAAAAAGAATTGTAAAACTCATTTTAAAAGAGTATCCGGAGTTTCTTGCCCTTCTTCTCCACAGGAATGACATTCCGCACGGGTGGTAGTCTTAGGTAATCATAAACTATTTCTTTCTTGACTATTCAAGAGTAGTAAAAAATGGTTATCAGAAAGGCCAAAAAAATTAAATTAAAAGACTAGCCCGCTGAGTTTCTCGCCGGATCTTCTCAGTGGAGGCCGCGTTCTGATCCGGTGGTAGATGTAAAAAATGTAATAATTTTAACGTCTGTGAGTGCTATTATATTGGCCTACAAAAATAAATGATTTTTGACTTCGACTGCTTCTTGGTCTACTTGATAAAAAAAAACTTTCGATTTTGCCCCTGAGGTCTATTTACCCGGTTACGCAAATACCTACAAACTGTCAATGGTCTTAAAATCGACATACGAATATAATTTATGGATAGGGGCGCTTGTAATAAGAATAATTAATTTAAGTGTTTAACAATAGAATGGTTTTATAGGGGTATATTAATCGACGTCCAATTTAGACCATTATTAAATAATTAAATATACATACAAAATCTGTACATCAATTATTGAGATTTTTACAATCGAATTATAGGTATAAAAATCAGTTATCGCATTTTAATCTTCCGGTGTGTGTAGTGTTGTACGGTTGTTTTAATGTCAAGTTCAAATGAAATGTTTTGTTACGACGTCGCGCGCGTCGTCACGTTATTTCTAATGATGGAAATTATTATTTGATTATAACAATAGCGAGCATTATCATAATTCATTTCGATACAGTACACAGTTTAACAATGAAAAAATAAGATCATAATAATAATCTTTGGAGAAGATAGAAGGCCTTTGTCTTACAGTGGACTTATTTCGGCTGATAATAATTATTATTCAATTGAGACTAAAATGTCTGTAAATAGATATAGCATATGGATTGATCATATCGTTACTTTTGCTTCGGCAAATGAAGTAATAAGTAGAAAACATTAGGGTTGCAACGACACGGACGCCGATAATCGTCTAACGTAATGCGGTATCGTATAAATCATTAGGATTCAAAGGGGATTCATATCGTTAAGAAAAGAAAAATAATCAAATTTGCACTTTGAATAATTACTTTAATTTGTTTGAACTGATTCCATTAAACTTAAAAATTCTTAATGCATTTGATACCTACATCCATTATCTAGGTAATAACTTTAATGCATTCGTAATTCGTATCGGTATCGTTTAGCTGTATCATTGCACCTCAAAAATTACAATCTTTTGTAGAATACCGTAAAATTTAGATCAGGATCAAATAGCAAATAAAAACATACTGACGACCTATTCAGAAAAAAAAAAACGAAACAAATTTACGATAGATTAAATGTACCAACGTCAACAATGAAACTTTTTTCTACAAGTTTGCCCACCGGGCTGGGATCGTATATCTATTTAGGTAAGTACCAAAACGTATTATAACAGATACGGGCAGCGTTCAAACAAAGCATACAAACCTGATAGCGAAGCAGAGGCACAGTATTTAAAACGCTGCTTTCAATCGACCAAGTAGATAGGTACCTATCTATATAGATACTATTGTCCCTCGTGAAATGAACTCTACATGAATACCTATGGGTGAAGTGAGCCGGAAGTGAAGGTTTATGACACAAATTCGAAAGACGAAATATGTCCTTGTCCAAGACCAATAAACATGCCACCACACATCATATCTTATCACAATATAGGCAAGAATCGGTATAAGTGCTGAAACATGTTATAATTCAAAGGAACATTGAGTGCCCACATCAGTACAACACCCTTGTTTTACAGCTTACTGTCTCCCCAGTTACTCACACGATGATTCATCGTGTCGTTGTTAAATCACAAAGAACGTATTTACCAGAATAACATACTAGGTTGGTATATACAAAATGCGTCCAGCTCAATTTACCAGTGTCATGTTATTTAATTAAATTTAAAAATATTCTCACTATAACGTCTAGTTATGCATCTAAGCATGGTAGTATTTCAGAGCTAGAATTTTATTACCCACATTTTGCAATTACATATTTTCTGTCATGATTATACATAATGCGTGCAAAGCTTAGTAAATAATAATTTGACATCGGGTTAGTTGTCCGGATGAAAGTACTTATTTTCGAAAGTAGATACTATCGATGTACCTACTTACCGATGCTGGGCTGATGTGAATAGGCAGCCGGCTTGTTTTCGGGTCTCAATGTATATAAAATACGACGAACATAATTATGACAAAAACTAATATTTAATTATAACTTACCTTCAGGCTTTTCAATCCGAATATTATTAACAAAGAATTTACACTGAAATAAGTAAAAAAGTCACTTCTAGCACTCACAGCCCAACACAATATGGCGGCAGGACGAAATCCCCACCTAGAAAATAATTCAAATTTTAACTTACTTCTGATTGGTCCTTCCATTCAAGACGCTTCACTGCTACCAACGTAATAAAAGTACTTTCCGATAGAGTACCAACATAAAAGTTATGAAAAGCGGATATTCTCGTATGTCACCTTATGTCACTGAAAAAATGTTTATTGATTTTTCGCACAGATAATAAAACTGAATTCAAACGCGATTCCAAAGAACAGCGCGATTGAAACAAAAGCATGAGAAAACAGCAGCTGAATTGGTATTAAATAGAATTCTATCAACAATACTGTCACATTTAGATAGGATATATAAATGTATTATATAGCTTGATAGCTTAATGCAATCGCTTGGTATCAAAGTACTTACTTTTACTGACCCCTCGTTCGCACGGGCGCTTTATCAAAGGGCAGTAATAAAGCGTTTTTAAAAAAATATAAAAAAGCGCTCCTGCGAACGTAGGGTGACTACAGTGAGGGTAGTTCTTCGTAGAATGCGTACGGCTACTAGTGAAGATCAGGCTCTGGATTTGATTTAAATTATATTTTTCAATGCAATAGGTACACGTGGGTGGAGCCGCGTAAAAAGTTGTAAAAAATGTGTAAATTTTGCTTTTTTTAACATAAAAATATATTTGTTGTTGTCTTAAATTGTCTATGTTTTTTATTTTTTTTAGGCGCTTGCTTCTTTAGTTTTGTTAGTCTATGGTTTGAGTATGCATCGATGTCGCGTTGTCCTTGACTCCATCCGTATAATTAGTGTTTTTTAAAAGTTATTTGCTTGTATTTTGCTAATAATATTTGTCTTGACTTTAATTCATCAGTGAAAAATGTTTTGAGGAGTGATTTCTGTGGACAAAGTACTTGTGCAGTCATTAATTTGTGTAGCGTCACCTGACTGAGCTCATTGTCATTTCCCGCCATTGTGGCTTGTGAATATACTATATTGCCACTTTCTGTGAGTGTTCCTTGAAATTTACATGAGGTTTAATTAATAAGTGCAGCTAAGTAATGTCATTACACGGTAATGACGTTTGTTTGCTAGAAGTAGAAGATTATAATTTGTACGAAGAGGAAGCATCGGATCACGCTTTATCCAGGTATGAAGAACCGGCGTGGTCGCCTATTTTGCCGTAGTTTGGGCTTGTAATTTCTCTAAATATGCACGTGGAGCTATTTTATCCATTAAACGTTTCAAAAAGTAATGTTTTTGGGACAAAAAATCGTTTGCACCGACCATATGATGACGCTCACGCCCCGTGCCGGTCTGTAGTCAGCTGTTGGGCCGCCATGTTTGGACAAATCGAATAGGCGTAGTAGGCGCCCCTACATATCGCAGATGTACTATCAAACATATGTACGATTACTATCGTAAATACAGCCATTCATATTTTTTTATACATTTATTGTAAAATGTCAATAGTTGTTAGAATTCACTAAGGTGTTTGTTTAGTAGTTTTTAAATACACCTCTTTTTCATATAAAATTAATATTATTATGAAATTAAATAGACATTATTCTGAAATGAAATGGAATGGATAACATGTAAGAATATTCAGAATGTCCTTTTTCTTTATAATACAAGATATTTTATAATAATGACTGGCTGCTGACATAATATTTTTCCTTCAACATTATTGTAATAGAAAATAATATTGTATTTCTATTCATTAGTAGTGAGAAGCACTCGAGTTCTGGAAGTAAAACAATGGAGGCTGAGAAGAGGATTCGACGAGAAATAGCAAACAGCAATGAGCGTAGACGAATGCAGAGCATCAATGCAGGCTTTCAAGCATTGAGAACGCTGTTACCTCGACATGAAGGTGAAAAGCTCAGCAAAGTATGTAACTTTTCTCTCAGAATAAAGTTATTTTATTGAACATCTAAAGAATGAATTAATAAAATTTTCACTGTTATTGTTTTTCAGGCTGCTATACTGCAACAGACAGCTGAATACATTTACAACTTAGAGCAAGAAAAAACGAGACTTCTTTCCCAAAATTGTCAACTGAAGAGGTTACTCAATCAGCATGAAGGTGGTGAAATGCCATTAAAGAAACGGAAAAGTGAAATCCTCAGCCATGTTCCAGCTATCATTCCTGACTCAACTGATGATACTGTTCCCAATTCACGTTCACCTGAGCCTGTGGCTGTTATATCTGTGACAAGTGTACCACAGAAAAAAGATGTGGAGGGTGGTGAACTGCGAGTCCAGCTTGAACGTGAAAGACGACTACGGCGTCATCTAGAGGAGCGCCTTCATGCACTTGAAGTACAGATCTACCCTAACAATGGCCATGATCTCCCCAGACCCATTATACACTTTGAACAAACAGATGTCACAGAGTGTAAGCAGGAGAGTGAGGAGGTCGAAGCGCCGCCAGTGGAAGCTCCAGTAGTGGCCGCCCCTCTCCTGGAGGCCGCCATCAAGGCTGAACCTCGTGTTGAAGTGGAAGTTCTGCCTGATGCCGCACACGACGCGCCGTCGAGATTGTACCTCGCCAGTACTAGTCGACAAAACCTCGAAACTATTGTAGAGGCGATTCGTCACCTGGAAGGCGACCATTTGTTCCGCGAGGAAGCGGGCGACGCGCCGCTGGCGCTCACTAAAAAGGCAGAGCCCGCGCCGCCGCCGCCGAGACCTGGCGTTATTGTGGTGAAGCACTCGTGATCGCGTTAAACGCATTAAGGACATTCAGCTCGTAAATTTGCTTCTGCTTAGCGAGCACTCCTGACCCTCCTCGAATATAGTTTTAAATTTTTAGTTGTTTAATTATCTTTTCCAAAGTGACGAATCGATAAGTCTGCGTATTTGTTTACTTTTTTTAACGCATTGAAATCGATCCGATAAGTGATAGAGTTAGCTGGATGCGTTGTCGTATGTGCCGATCAGCGCTGTGCTTAGTTAAGTCTCAAAATGTAATTATAGATGTTTAAAATTTATGTTAATCTGGCTTCTTGCAGTAGATTGTGTTATTGGAAAGAGGATTGACTGACTTACGTAAGATTAGGTGATGGATGATAATAGTACAGTGTGCCGCGTGCCAATCTAATTTCTCAAACATCTTTAGTTGTATGAAACATGAACAAAAGTGATGAAGTCAAAATCTTATAAAAAATTTGGCTTCATGATAATTCTGATACAAGTCTAAATGAATAGAACTTTATAATGGTAAATTTAACCACCTCATGAGCAATAATGCATAGGAGATTGTAACTTTTAAGGTGTTGTATGTAATTGTGCGGCAATATTACACATCTAGGAAATCGATAGAACTGTTTAATTTTTAGCATTTGCTTAGGTAGACAAAATCTAAAAAATCACAGCCAAATCTATGGTTTATGGCGACTCGCCAGACTTGATTTTGTCTGGCTTAGAGTAAAACGCAGGGTCCGTGGGTATGCGGCTATTAAACGCCTTGGACTTACTCAGTTAATCACAAAGCTCCTTAAATGATTGATATAAAGTCTAAATATAAAATCTGTAGTTTTTAGTCAAATTATGGTGTTTCAAATTAATTGGGTCTGTGTGATTCGCCAGCAAATGATTAGTGTGACATTTTAATTGTTAGCTAAGGAAATTCTGAGATGCTTAAAATGCAAAATATTAGTGATAAATCATCAATTATGATTAAAAGCTGGTATAGGATATAATAATATAATCAATTGTCTAATATTAATCCAGTGTTGCTACTTTCGTTTCAAGATAGAATGCCCAGTGTATTTGCTTATTTTGTATGTGACATTAGTAAATTTATTATCGGCACTTTACGCCGATCTCCTTAAATTATAGAGACAGAAATTTTAGAGCATTCCATGTTGTTGAACTCTCCCTGAGGAATTATTCTGCACACGAGTAGTTCAATGGAGAAAAAGTAAATAACATAATATTGTATTCAATTTAACTGATTAGTATAATTATGTATTTGATTCATATAAGCATTCTTTATTGAAACCTCTACTTTTTAGGTGGTAATCAGTTAGGAGTTATGTAGGTAGTGAAGCTAAGTGGCAACCAGTCAGTACGTCGTGTGTGACACATCCGTTTTTAGATAACAGTTGACAATTTACTTTTAATCTTAATTTTAATAATGTGCATTTTACAAGTGAGGTGACAAATAATGTCTGCTGAAATTCACCTTATCGTCTCAGCTACTCAACTGATGTGTGCCTCATACACATTGGAAAATTTACCCATTTTTGTTCAATGAAGTTATTCATGTTGGAATTATCAAAATATAGATTATTCTACAGTGAAAGTTGATGATTTAATCAATCTCTGGATCTAAGGAAAATTTAATGTAAACAATCATGTTTCACTGTTTTAAGAGTTAAGATGCACGGTTTTCACATTTTCCCGTGAATTAGGTAATTGTACGATTATAAACAGTGATTTTATTAATGTTTGCTTTAATGTGCTGACATTTTTGTTAAAATGTAATATGCAGTGCTCTTTTGTTAATAGTTTCTCTTGTAAGTTTTGATTTTTTTTAAGTTCGACTCAGTGACAGAGTGGATCAACAAGCATAAGGCATTGCAGGTACAGCGGCAGGTCCTCTCTGCGGGATCATATGAATTTTTAAGACTGATCATTTATTCATTATTAAGTTACGCTAGTTCAAGTCACCATATTATTAATAGAATTACGTGTGTGTGTGTTACGTTTATGTAGCTATTTATATGTATGTATGTGATAATATAGTTCATAAATTGTGTTGTTACCTGACAGCCTTAATGAGATCTATGCTCTGTTAAAACTAGCAATAATTATGTCAATCTTACTCTATGGTACTTATTCTAGTAAAATTTGATGTGTATAAAAGTTTCCATTGCAAAATAAAAATTATTTAC
Source organism: Phalera bucephala (assembly GCA_905147815.2). NCBI lineage: Eukaryota > Metazoa > Arthropoda > Insecta > Lepidoptera > Notodontidae > Phalera > Phalera bucephala. The sequence continues at coordinate 23,990,194 of LR990613.1, read as the reverse complement.
TTGATCTCTTTGATTCTGTCAGGCTACTAGGTGTTGTGGTGTAATCAAAGTGATTGTATTCTTTGTATTTTTAGAAATTGTCTATTTGACAATGTTGATCAAAGGGCTCTATTCTCGAAATATTAATAAGTTCATAGAATGCATTTTTTCTCGATGACTATCAATGGGATGCTGGTTCAGTCCCTTGACCATTTTTTTGTGTTTGAATTGACATATTATATTTTCAAATTGTGTAGTGATGAAAACTGAAATTCTATATCTTAAACATACTTCTTAATTTATTTATCTTACAACACTTTTTAAACCTCATATTGGTTTGTATGTCCAAAGTGTTTGTACAAATCTCGAAAGTCCTAGTTTAAAATTGACCACACTGACACTGATACATTTTAAACAGTTACTGGTAGTAACTGATGGGATAGTGAGCTTGAGACACTTAATCACATAAGTAAAGTTGTATAGCTCGAAGCCTGCATTTTTTTAAATTATTCCTGTGTCGTGATCATCAAGACCTGCACGGAATAAATGTTTGTGGATCCTGGATTGAATGTGTAATTGCCGCGCGCGGGGATGGGATCCGCGACTGCTTGATTCAGCAGAACGATCTACGCTCTGGGGAGTTACCGTATCCTCTTTAGCAGTATTATTTGACTTTGACGTGAGAAAGTGATAAACTGCGAATATCCATATCTCTTTCTCCCGGAAAGTTATACAGTTAAATATCACTGCTAGCGATCATGGTACGCGCCCAGGCTACTAGTCTAAATAATGTTTGTTGTAATTCAAAAGGTAGCTGTTGGCTACACGTGAGTCTCCGTCTGTGTGTAACAGTTATAAGTGTTGCCTGTTGGCTCTTATATTTCATGATTAGTAGTCCTTTGACATAACTCTCTGTTCTCGAAGCCCATTTCGCACTCTGTTTCTGAGTCCATAGATATAAGGAGTTGTCTGCCTACCGCCTTCACATTATGTCAGTTTAGGATAATTAACACTGTAACATAACGGACTTGGTTATACTATTAGTGTAGTCAAAATAGTAATAAGAGATTTTAAGTCAAAGATGCAAGTTAAATTGTTTAAAATGTGTTATTATTTATGTCTTAAAGTATTAAAATGGTTATTTCTTATTAATTAGTTTGTAAATGATGATCGTCTGTATATTTAATCGACCACTTTCTTTGTATATTCGCTAGAACCAATAAAACATTAACGTTAGGGATATTATTATTTATTTTGCTGCCAATACAATTCATTTTCTCTAATTCTTTGAATATATTTTCTAAGTTCTTGAGTATAAACATGTTAGAAATTCCAATATTTGAAGCTAACCAAAACATAAATATGTATAATTGATTTACTGCCTTGTTTTATTGGTTTTATGCAGTTCAGTGATGTGAATATTTCCATTTTCTACACTCTATCGCATTTATAAGGTTCAGTAGTTAATTCAACTGTTAAATTAACACCTACTTTAGGTAGGTATAATGTTAATGTCTAGAATGAAATATTTTTATCCGTAACTCCCATATATAATGCATTTAAAATAAGCTAATATTTAATTGAGCTTTTGGGTTTCATTTTAGCGAGTCAAGAATTAGTGATTGGGCGAATCACATTTGTTTAGTGACAGGTAAGAATAATTTACATTTGCTGTTTTAGAATATTATATTATCCTACATTTTACCTAGAAAAAAAATTCTAAGTAACATTTTACCTTCGACAGGGCCCGAAACTCATTCGCCCTCTCACTAATAAGCTCATGTTCCTATTCAAATAGTTGAGGTAATATCTTACAGTTGAAAATAAGATAATGATAAAGTGTAGAAAATACTGCATGGATGTTTCCATTTTGATATGAAATTGATAAAAATATTTCCTCTGATTTTAATTGTACTACCACATTTGACCTATATTTACCAATATTTATAAAAGATTGATATTATAGAGTTTCATTTACTTTCCAAACAACCCTATCTAGATAAGGGCCTCATCACAACCATAAAGTAATAAGAATATCTGAAGCAGACTAATCGAGAATCAAAGTTGCTAGTAAGTCTACATTCGAATTTCACCATCTGCGAGTAGTCCTAACCGACACTAAAACTATCCAGTTTTAATTTCCTAATAACGTTAATCGAGAAGTAACTTACCAGCACTACGCAAGGTGGCGGTGTTGAAACAGGCCGTAAGACTATTGTAATCGGCCTATGAAATAATAGAGGGTCCAAACATTCATCTAGTTTTAAACTTCAATTCGCTAAGATCGTACGTAAGAGAATTGTTTCAAAAATTATATTCGACTGCTTCCCGCGCAAATTGGCAGAATATAATGCACAGGCCAGACCACAAACTAAACTGCGAAACGCACTACGTTTTCGTTTAGTTTAGCTGATATAGCTGCGGTGTGAAGTATAAAACTTCAGTTCATGGCACTCCAAAGCTATGTGAGCAAGCTAAGGAAAGATACGGGTAGGGGTTAGGGCTTAGTTACGGAAGACGCGCACTACAAACTTTTTCAATGCGCGGCAAAAAAAAAACTACCAATGAGTTTTATGTCGCACCACAGTAGATAGTAACAAAGAGTTTTTGAATTGTATTGCGCGCAACTGAATGTCGCAGAGTGTGTGTGAATGATCTACGCTGTTGGCCGCAGGGCCTTTACAGCTTCACCGATTTTTTGTCGCGCGGTAAAAAGTTTGTAGCGCGCGTCTTCCGTAACTAAGCCCAAACCCCTAACTCTACGATGTCAGTTACGCTGTCGCCGATTGTGCATGATACGAGGCTGCCGCTCGTAACCAGACGCGGATTATCCCTAAGGCAAATCGCGCCTTTATTAAAAAGGCGACTACCCTATTTTTCGCGAACGCGTCCAATCATAGAAATCCGCTAATCGTAGCCGCCGCCGACTACGAACCTAACACTACCAGTACTAGTCACAATTTGTAATATATGGCCGCTAGAGGGGCGCCGATGAAGTGCTTGCCTAAGGCGCTCTCGACGTTTAATGCGCGTCATATTCCTCTTCTTTTTTTTTACCACATTGAGTTAAATACGTCAATACTATTATATTAACACTATACTGCAAAACGAGCGTTGACTGGCAGACAGATAACGTCAATACACCCTTCGCTTATCCTCAGATTTCAGCGTGACCCCAGGGCCCTTATTCGCTATGACAATTTAAACACGAAACAAGACGTGTTATCAAACATACGTGTTATTGGCGTGGAATGGAATTCTGTATGCCACTGTCAGATTTGAAAACATGACAAGGCTCGTCACACGCCATGTTTCGAACTGTCAAAATAACACGCTCCGCGCTTGCGTGTTATTGAAAACATGTTAAAAACTTGCTAAGGTAATTCAATGTAAACAAACATTTTTAAATAGTTTTATTGCAATTTAAATGATATATTATGATCATCGCGTCGTCGTCGTAGTAATAAATTATTACTCATAACCAGTGACATTGGAAAATTGTGGTGGCTCATCTATTAAAGTGAACTTCTCAATTTCAACAATAGTGTACAAATTTATCTTAAAAATATGGTGTTTTGTTTTAGTTTGTAGTCACAATGAACCGGACGAAAGCTTCTACAGCCCAATTAGCATATTTACCCACCCACAGGTGGAATCTGGGTACATCAATTGTTCTCCTCAAGGAAGGTCATCGAGAAATGTGGAAAGACCTAACCTACCAATTAAATGCGTTAGGAGGCCCATTTAAAACTGTGATCATAAAAAACAGGTACGTATCTACTAAAACAAATGTGACTTTTGTTATTTTATAAAGACAAATAATTTGTGGTGTGCTACATTATTGATTTTGTGGTGAATTAAATATTTGTATCATTGATTTAATTATAGGGCATAGGTGGATGATGCTGACCTAAAATAACATAATAGGCTATTTTTCATTATCAATTTTCATTACAAGTAGAATGTAGGGTTATTATAATGCATTTTCTATTAGTGAGTCTTAATTGTTCATTAAATAATGTGTTGCATATATTATGAAGCACTAATTTTGCATCTAAAATCATATCTTTCATATGAAACTTCTTTTACAGAATTGCTGATGGTTGAAAAAATTAGAACACCCAAGTTGACCCATTCTTGTAGAGGAAGATGTGCGGTGATGTCATGTGTGATGGGAATTTTTATACTAATGAATGAAAGAAAAATGTTTTTATTTCAATTTGTTTTTCAATTATAGCTGCATAATTATGGTGTGGTAACCTTGGTAGCAAAGTGGAACCATTACTGTGTGGTATACCAAACTGTATAATTTTGAATGTTTGTTGTTCATATCAAATAAAATAGCATTTATTGTGGTGTTGTAGTTCTGATGAGGACTTACAAGTTTCCATTTAACAATACCAAATGACATGTGATTATTGATTTGTTATTCATAAATAAAACTTATTGATTTACCAATTACTTTTGTTTCATTTATACTTTTGTTTCATTTATATACATACCTGCCCCGCAGGGGATCTAGCTTGATGATGTTTTTATTATTTTATTTTTTATTTTCTTTATTAATTCTTTAATTTAGATAGATACAAAGATTATGTATCTATCTATGTATCTGTGTAGATAGATAGCTAGTAAAGATAAAGATACATAGTAAATAAACTAAATAAAAAAGTATACCATTTAATTCACTGTATGTATATTTGCAAAACAAACTTTAAAATAAAAAATTAACACCGTCACGCCGGTATTCCCGGAGTGGGGGGCAGAAGGGAATAGGTGCAACTAGGTTCAGGGAGGACCGGCCTCGACTTGGGCTCTTGCTATGGGGGAAGGCATACATTAGGTGTCTCGCCGTGGTGAACATGAAAGAAACTTGTCCGCTGGCCGCTGGCCAGTGCAGAGATGCACTGGCCAGCGGACAAGGGATTCTTCCACGTCGGCGAGGTTGGTGTCTAATCCTGTGTGTGATATCGGTATCTGATAGGAGGGAAGTAAGGGCATTGTAAGAGTTGCTGAAAATATGGCGCGGGCAGCAATAACGGCTGATAGGAGGCGAGTCAAGTGCGTAGGCGGCAGCAGCTAAAAAGGACTTTAATATAGGTGCGAATAGGTTCAAGGCTGAGATCGGAATGGTGCTAGGTTTAGTCTGGTTTTTCTTAAGTGGCCAATTTTATGAAAAAACATGGTGTGACAACTAAAGACACTAAAGTGGTCGGTTCGGACGAAGAGCAAGGATTGGGGAATTAATGAATGAATAAAGTAAACTAATTTTGAACCAATTGTATTGCCTGAAGTTATCACACAATATTTTTATGTAAAATTGACCACTTAAAAAAAACAGACTATATATATGTGTGGGACAAGCCTTTGTTTGTTTAGGTGTGGGTATAGGTTATTGTATTTGACATTCGTACGTTCTAAAACTTGGATCTTTGTTTAATGTTAATTAAAGTAGCCTTTTTTATATCTGGCCCTACTTATTTACTTAGTTTTCAATAGACACATACTTAAAACCATGTTATCAGCACATATAAATATATTTTTACCGAAATTGAATAAGTTGAAACGAATATTCGAAAAACCGATACTTTACCGGAATTAACAGATGTAAGATTATGAACGAATCCAGCGAAATCTCAAATTAAAAATAAAATTGCCGTAGACAACATTCCTTACGGCATACCGAATACCATTTAGTAATTCCACGCGAAGGCTCGTCAAGGAAGCGTGTTTATGTTTACTGCTTGTTATGACGTCACACGTTACTTGCGGGGAATCTCAAGTGGCATAGCGAATAAAGGCCCAGATAGATTACCTGGCTTTGTTTAGCTCGCAAGGTAACCTGCACTTAAAAACGCCCGACCCTGATGGTGCTTAGAATTATATATTTTTTCTAAGTGATGGTGATGGATGGAAAACAAAGCACAAGTTACCACTTGACTGAATTGCCCGTGCTTCTCGCGAGATTTAGCAAAATATAGGTAAATGAAGTGACTATTAACTCGAGAGGTAACCAGTCAACGCTGCCTCGGAACTGCTCTATCCAGGGAGTGATGGCAGTAGGATCAAGTCTCCATTCCGATCCCGGTCTCGAACCTATTCGCGCCTTTATTGAAAAGGCGACAACCCGATATTCCGCGAACGCGTCCAATCATAGAAATCCGATAATCGTAGCCGCCGCCGACTACGGACCTAACTCCCCTCCTATCAGCCGCTACCGCCGTCTGCGGCATGTTCTCACCGACCCTCCCGATACCCTTACATCCCTTCTTTCGGATACAGATAACCGCACACAGGATCAGACACCGACCTCGCCGGCGAGGTCGAAGAATTCCTTGCCCGCCGGCCGGTGCAGAGCACCACGGCGAGACACCTAGTATACACTCTCCCCCATAGCGACTGCCCAAGCCGAGGCTGTTCCTCCTTGAGGCGCCCTTGAGCTAGTTGCCCCCATGCCCTTCTGGCTCGAGCGTAGTGGTTGCACGCTCGCCCTCTTGTCCGGTGAAGCTGTAAAGGCCCCGCGGCCAACAGCGTAGATAATTCACACACACATACGGTAGGATCAAGCACTGACCTCGCCGGGGAGGTCGGGACGGGTTGAGTGCCACACCGAGACACCTATTAGAATAATACACTCTTCGATAGCGTTCTTGAGCTCGTCCCTCTTGCCTCTCCGGCTGGAACGTAATTGCAGGCGCGTCCTTTTGCTCGGTAAAGTTGTAAACGCCTTTCGGCCGACATCGTAAATCATTTACACAAAAAAAGAGTCATAGCAATGGCATTGTCTTAGTGCATAATGTAAATTTGCTTTTTAATAGCTACGAATTTGACCAAATTTTGACAAAAGCAGTCGTTATTTGCTGTTCTTGTTTTGAAGCACAACATGTTGACTTCTCAATGAAATACAAGGAGTATTAAACAGTACGAAATAATGATATACCTACTCTTTCAACAGTACTTATAGTGGTGGATTCCCGATCGACTGACTGGACTAGTCGATATAGTAAAATACTCTTTGACTAGGTAGCTAATAGAACAATAGTAATCAGTATATTTGAGCTGTACACGTTGCACGGAAGGTACAGAATCATCATTTCTTGAAAATATAAGTTCCGCAGATAGCAACGGGAAAATACAAACTTGTTTGCCATTCCTACTCGTGCATCCATGAACTGTGAGCAGTGAATCACTTTTGTTTCGTTCACGAGGTTAGTTGGTCTCGGAAGCGCTCCGGCAGCGGCCAAACGTTTTAGATCTGTATAATATTATACTTACGACGCGTATATAATACAAAAATAACGTAATTTTATTCATATTGTGATTGTGTCCTTTTGACGTGTGGGTCATTCATTCATACGGGAAAATTGTGTTAATATCATTGATATATATGGTAGGTAATACCCGTTACCCGAAGCCAGTTCCGACCTTCTGTAATGATAAACAATAACCCTGGACAATCGTAAATAGTTATCAACTGAAGATACAAGGTGTAACGTAAATAACGCAAGACCTTAGGCACCCCGATTAGAGAATTGCTTTATAATTTCAAAACGAAAACCAAATTTACTAATTTAAAGGTTTTTACCCTTTTTTAAGCACTTTTATGCCCCAATTATCAATGAAACTTGTATGTGTATGTGTGCGTTTGAAGAATGCATTTGAAATCTCTTTATTGCTATGAATCAAGAAAATTTTAATTTTTGTTATATCTCACTGAAGGAGTAAAAGCATTTTTTGGAAATTTAAAAAAATAAATTAATATTCATTAATAATTGTTGGAACCAATTCAGTTACCGATTTAGCACAAGCTACTTTCAGGTCTTGCGTTTATTTTGTTACACCTTGTATAACATGAGTGCGTATTATGTGTAGTTAAAGAATTGATCATTATTACCAGTGCAATTTAGAAAAATAAAGAAAAACTTAGCCCCACTTTCCCCTCTGTTTACAGAAATTTAGGATCAAAGTAATTTGGAAGAAAAAATGCGTCATACTATAATTTTTATTCTATATTTGATCTTGATGCCCTGGTCATCTGAGATAACTGTGTCTGGAGGATCAACCATGTAGGTAGTCTTTCTAAATACCTATGTGTATAAGTAATAAGATTGAACCAGATTTATATATTTCTTGTTCACTTATGTGCTATCCGTTATTAAGTATATACATTTTATCGTTTTAGAACAAAATCAGTATTTAATTCAAATGAAAATAGTTTGGCGAAATCTGTGAACAGTTTTGCCTATAAATTAATGGTACAAATGATGAGGGAACGGGAAAATGATAACGTTGTTATTTCCCCTACAAGCATTGCTGGTAAGTACATATTAAAAATGTTTTATGATTTTCTCGATTTACACCGTCACGCCTATATTCCCCAAACGGGGGTGGCAGAGGTGTACTGAGTACACTCACTTTTCGCCGACGATGTTAATAGTCCCATGGCGAATAGGGGGCGAGCCTATTGCCATATATCTGGCACTATTCCAGACTCCGGACTCATACTGCAAAGCTTCCGTTAGAAAAACTTCATTTGTTCGACCGAAGCGATGCGCTTTGCCACTAGACCAACGAGGCAGTCTACCATTCACGATTTACCATTACTTAAAAAGGTGTTTTCTTCAATAGTTAAGAACTTTTGTACATTTGTTTATGCCTTTATTTTTGTTACTATGCAATGGTTTTAAAGGCGATGTCAGTTACTCTACTACTACTAATTACTCGTACTAACTAGTTACATGGCACTGGATTTGACGTGATGATCTAGCTAGACCAGAGCAAAAATAACAAAAAGACTACCCCTGCGTACTTGCTTTGCATGAGAATTGAACTCGAGAGCACTCAATCCATTGAGTTATCGGGGTAAGCTGTATATTACAATTTACAATATACGTATGTAGGTACTAAACAACTTCCTTTCGGATGCGATAAAGGGTGTAAAGGATTTCAAAAATCCATCCATGAATTGCTTTCTAGGTGTGTTGGCTATGACTCTACTTGGTACTGTTGGTAAAACCTACGACGAAATCGCAAGGATCCTTGGATTTTCCGAAGGTAAGTGTGTCAAATGTTAGCTAGTTTAAATAAATATTGCGCAAAAATGTTAACTTTTAAGGCTCAATGTCTAATAATTAGCAAATTATATGTAAAAAGACAATGTGTGGGAAGTAGCAGGCGGTCCCCGTGCGTGTCACGCGTGTTCATTGTGTAGATAGATACGGACCTATGAAAACGGTGACTTTATCGGCCATTGAAATGAAAAAATAGTAGGTTAAGCTCTCATTCTGGCTTGTTTCAAGTAAGATTTGCTTACTTGCAATTATTTGCAATTAAGAGGGTTTGGTTAGTGCCAGAACTAACAAAATAGTACAATAGCACCAATAAAAGTAGCTATTTGTACCCTATATCTTGGCAAAACATAGCGAACTGTGTTATATATAATACCATCTGTTTGTTTTTACATATACCTATTTTTACGAAATAAATGATTGATATTTGGCATGCGGTAGCCATCTTGGCTTCGAATTTGCGGGCGCGACATTTTGGAAAATGTAATATGGGGTAACATTTTAACGCGGTCGGAGCCGCGGCAAAATTCTGTATATTAAGCTTCAAACAATTATAGATTTGAGTCAGGATGTTATCTTGAAATTAGTTTTAAAGAAACTGCGCTGTTTTGTTCAAATTCCTCTGATCACACCCATTGGGAAATATAAGCTTGCAAGTATTAAAGTGTGCGGTACACCTGTAATAACATTGTTCTTCCCATGTGCAGATATATTACAAAACCGCGAAAACCATGAACATTTCGGTGAACTACTAAAACATTTGAATGCTAACGTCTCTTCAAGAACATTGTTCGCGGATGCGATATTTGTGGACGCTAAAACGAGGATAAGACAAGTGTACCGTGATTACCTAACCAAGGTGTACCGAGGTGAAGCTCTTAGTACCGACTTTACACAGTCTGATGAAGCAAAGAACTTGATTAATGAGTTAGTAAATGAAATATTTTTTAATTATGATTTTGAACTTTTGTACCTACTTATAGGTATTCTGCCGTCCGAATTATAAACACAAGTTTTTTCAGCACCAGAACATAGTTAGTGTGTTTAGGATTTCGAGGGCAGTATTATATTGTACTGTGAAATTATTATATATTTAATCATAAATTGACCTTAGGTATTTACTGTTAATAATACAATACAATAAATTTATTATTTCCAGATGGGTAAATGATCACACAGGAGGAAAGATAGAAACATTTCTAAAACAATCTCTGCCTGTATCTACTAAAGTGGTTTTATTATGTGCTCTCTACTTCAATGGTCAATGGAAACAACCATTTCTACCAAAGTACACGGCGAAGTATGTATTTCATAATTCTATACATCGGATGGTCATAGATAGCGTTTTCCAAAATATTTTCGCATTCCAGGGATTATACGACTAATTCGATATGTATAAAAGGAACCTTTATGATTTTACTTACCATCATTTCGGACCCCTCTGCTAGGACTTTTATTATACTTATACAATGTCTTCATATTTGTTTCTCTTGCTTGATAGATTTTATATGCCTATGTACTACAAGAAATAGTGGCCCATCTAACCACACACCCATTTGAGATAGTGTATAAAATCCACATTACTATATAATCATGAGGGTCAGCATAAACCAACCATCTTAGCCAATCGTGTAGACCTCTTGTGCTACGGTCTCTATTGTACTATTCTTCTTTGTTCTGTGTTGCTATATTTTTAAAGTTTAATCACCCCGATTTAAAAAACTACATATATCTAAATACCTATTTTACAACGGTAAAATTAAAAATTACTTTTAAAAACTCGGAGTCTTAACAGATTTTGGCCGACTTTTGCCAGTTCGATCACCCTTAACTACTAAACACCACCTTCACTCAAAGTATCTACTTAAAACATTGCAATATACGTAATTATCTCGTATATAACATATCAAAATCAATCACTGTGATCAACGTGCGGTTTACACGTCATATATCTATCTACGACTGCATGAAAAATGGCTTACATTTGAATGTGAAGAAAACCAAAATTATGTTTTTTGAACGGGAAGAAACCAGAACGAATGCAAGGATTGTGGTTGGGAACGATATGCTGGAGCAAGTGAATGAGTTTGTATATCTTGGATGCGCATTCAGTAAGGATGGAAAATACACCGCTGACATAGAGAGAAGAGTGAGTGCAGGGAACAGAGTGAATGGCGCGATGAGAAAGCTACTTGGGAGCCGGCACTTAAGCCGAAAGGCGCAGCTGGCCATACATAATGGAGTGTCCCAACGCTGTTATATGGCAGCGAGAGCTGGGTATGTAAGAAGGAGAATGTAAGTAGGATAAATGCGTTGGAAATGCGATCTCTGCGGAAGATGTGCGGAGTGAAGCTGACCGACCGTATTCGCAACAGCGTAGTAAGAAAGCAAATAGGTATGAAAGAGAGTATCGGTGTAAAGATGAGAAAGGCTCCGTTGGTTCGGACATATAGAAAGAATGTCCGAAGAAAGAATGACAAAACTGATATACAATACAATGCGAAAGTGGAAGGATGTAGGTACCGGGGAAGACCTAGACTATCTTACCATGACCAAATAGACCGGGTCTTATCTGAAGGACAAGTCAGGAGTCTCCGTAACCGGCGAGCGTGTATGAGACGAACTATGAGAGTAGAGGAAGCCAGAGAGGTATGTAAGGAAAGAGCCTGTTAGAACTCTGTACTCTCTGCCTACCCCGTAAGGGATCTGGCGTGATGATATAGATAGATACTTTCATTTAAATTATGTAACTTTTATTGTACATGATACGATAGAAAGGTCATTTTTCAATGCTTTATAATAGAGATGTCACGAATGGTGGTTTTGCCGAATACCGATTATTCGCCCCTGACCTAAATAAAAATTTAAAAAATCTGGATACGCCAAATACCGGATATTAGAATTATATGCAATACATGCACTACTTTGTATGCAATTGAGTCGTTTTTGTGTGTGGCGTCAATATCTCTACCATAGTATAATAAACTCTTGATAATTTCCTAGAAAAATATTATCATTTCGCTGCGATTGGCAATAGGTGAGCAAGTTCGTAATTTTCATTTCTTTTTTTTTTGTAGGTTGCCGTTCAAAACGCCAAATGGTAATGTTATGGCTGATCTCATGTTGAATTTTGGAAGTCTTGATTACTTATTTTCTGTGGATGATGGTAAGTATGCTTTCTTTCAATTTAGGTATGAACGACAATATCATCACTTCATTACTCTAGTTACCCATATTGCGGTAAGCACGATCCAGACCTCCTAAATCGGATGAAATTGGACAATGTGTAGCAATCGCACATATGATTATTAGAAATCAGACATCCGATCGTCCTTGTCCGAAGCCCGCGCATATACACATTAAACATAGTCCATGTTTATCCGGAATTAGGATAGGAAGGTCTGGGGTCGTGCTGTAGGTGAAATTGACCCCACGACTTTTAAGCCTCAAGACTGCCCCACTACGCCCGCCTTAAACTTGAAAACGTGTGCTCAGATGCTTCTCGCAGCTACCACAGCTCACAGCTAACTTGTGTGGTGCTTATTGAACAGGAAGTAATACAACGTATTAGCTTCATGGTATTGAATAATAAAGCAGTGGAACCCCGCGTTTCGATTCGAGGGTTGAGGGTTTGCCGACTTACTGCAGATTACATAAATGGTTGAGAAGAATTCATAACCACGCCTTATATAAGTATGTTAACTTAAATACAACTAGGCGATAAAAGTTGCCACAAACTCATGGTAGGAGCGCTGTACAAATTCTTGCACGTGCCTGATGTATCTAAAATCTTTGTTTTCAGATCTACATATGATAGCGTTACCTTATAACGATAGCGTAACCACAATGTATGCAATAAAACCACGTTTCCCAAGTCAAATGACCATACTACGACTGCTGGAACGTCTCGACTACGACAAAATCGAAGATCTTATAAATCAAATGACCAAAAGAAATTGTATTTTAAGATTTCCTAAAATGGAAATCGCCAGTAGATTAAATTTAGAAAACACATTAAAAGCCTTGGGAGTTCGGAGTATGTTTATGCCGGGTGCAGCAAATTTCGCCCTTATGGTAGATGGTGATTTTGATGTGAATAAGACTGAAGATGAATTAATAGCAAGGATAAATAGTGAAGACGACGAGGCGAGGGGGCTAAAAGATATTGTAAATCGTCTTACGAATCCGAGGATACATGTGGATACCATGCTGCATGACGTCAAGATGACTATAAACGGTACTAAACTATTTAGTTTTAAATGAATATTATATAAAAACATAACAGCATTTTTTTGAGTTCCTTTGCATCAATGCATATTCAGTGTTCAACTACATACTTTCAAATTATTTTCATAAGAAAAAATATTTTTCAGAGTATGGCACGGAGGCTGTGGCTGCCACAAGTGCCACATTAGCGCGATCGGCGCACCAATTCTACGCCGATTCACCGTTTTATATCTTTATAAGGAACGAACAGACTAAACTTGTCACGTTTAGTGCCGTTATAAATGACCCTAATATTTAGATTGTATTTGCCAAGTTGAATAGTATACAACTGGTTATCGCTTGCACATAAACATTAACAGTTTCGCGCAGTCTACTTTCATATCGACTTGCTCACTGTCAAACAAATATTCAAAATGTTAACCAGAATAAGCTCAGACTTAGTTTTCCGACCAAATCTACGCGGAAAGAGGTTCCTCGTACGTTGTTACAAAAATACATGCAACAATTGAAAATATATTTCTATGTAAGTTTAAAGCAGTACTCTTAACCTAGATAGTGAAAGCTTGTAAACTACATTTGGAAACTTGTAATTGGCACATGTATTCTCAAAATGATACTTGTATAGTAAAAGTAGCAGTTAGCTCTCCAAATATAATAGATTTAAAGCAGGGCCCCAAGTCCGTTATTGCAATTTTAATAAAATCTTTGACCATGGACATCATAATTGTTAGTTTTGACAGTTTTCAATCAACTAACTCAATGCTTTCTAATTCTTATGGTACCTATCAATAATTCTTAAACAGCAGAGTTAGTCAGCAGTTTAAACAATTGCCGACTTTTTACACAATTGCAATTGCAATTTGTAGCATGCCATAATTTAATAACAAAAAATATTTTATAAAAAAAGGTAAACCGACTTCAAAAAGCAAAAAAATAAATATTTGAAGTCGGTGCTGGTTGGTGCAGTCGGTTACTTGGCTTTTCGAACCCGCGACTATTAGACACAGTGGGCGGAGCAGCTCTTAACAACTGCGCTAAATCGTCGTCAAAGTCAATTTTAAGTGACCAGTGAATTATTCTATAGTAGGGTACCTATAGGATTGACGTAATACCCATAATATCTCAATTTACACATGCCTATTGTTTGTCGTTAAGGAGTTCCCTGGTGTATCTTCTAAGTCCAAGGTCCAATGTCAATAAAATTAATATGGGACCACCTTGGAGATATACTGAACCCAATGCAAAAAAAAAATATCAAAATCGGTCCACAATTGACGGAAATATCGCTGAACATACATTAAAAAAAAAAAAAAGCATACATACTACCGAACATAGAAAAAAGGAGGAGGCTCCTTTTTGAAGTCGGTTAAAAACACGTAAAAAATAGCAAGACTTGGGGCACAATATACTGCCTCGTTAATCTCCATTTACAAAAAAAAATACCTCGCTCAAATGTTGTGGTGTACCCGTACTTACTATAGAGAAGATGTGAACACACGCAAATTGATATTAACCCAATACTTAATACGTCCATGCCCAATAATTTATGATATTAATTAATTGTAATAAATTTTAATTAGTAGCTTTTTAGACAACCATAAAAATAGTATTTAGGTACTTCCTTTGTAAATTACCTAACTTGTGTAGGTGAAAAATATGAATTTCTTCCTGTCCCACTTGCGATTTGGCATATGGGAGTGGCTTAGGATTAGGTTTGGCTGTAGAAACTTAATTTAATACTTACCCTATGTTCGCACGAGCGATGTTCAACGCGCTTTAATTAAGCGCTGGACTAAAACTAACGACTACCGGTACATTTTGTTGAAAAGTGTTTACAGCGCTTCAGCGCTATAGGCGCCCGTGCGAACAAGGGCTTACCCAGTTACGATTTCTTTTAAAGTCACAACCTTTACATTTTACATGAGGACGTGATTTAAATAAAATTGATAAAGGACAATATTGTGTAATTAAGGTATATTTTGTATTAATTTAAGGGCTATACATGATTGAGACAATTTACATTAAGTTTTGTTTACCTATTATTTCTTAATCTTTCTATCCTATCATTAAGGGTCTCTTTCCACTGTTCTTCGGATATGCTTTGCGCCCATTCTGGTATTGAAGCCTGTGGCAATGCAAAGTTTGCCATAGCTCTCATTACCTGAAAATTATTAACATTTATGTAGATATTTCTAAAATAAGACTAAGGGGAGCGATAAACGTTTGTTGATGCACTTTTTCTATGATAATCAAATGGGAGGACATGTGTTATCTTATCTATACAGCCCTGACACTACACTGCCCTTGCTGGTATTAAGAATCATCATAATGTATTTTTTTTTTGTTTTAATCAAAGGTCACAAAATATTATTGATTATAATATAGACAATTACGTAAAAAAACAGCAAGAATTATAAAAAAAAAGCGGGTGTATAAAAAGAAAAATACATATGGCTAAATGGTTCTGCACCGGATTCCATTTTTTTATGTTAATATATGAAATAAAAATATGGGAAATATCCATAACCAGCAAGCATGTATGAGATGAACTATGAGAGAAAGCCAAAAAGATCTGTAAGGAAAGAACTTATTGGAACTCTGTACTCTCTGTCTACCCTGCAAGAGACCTGGCATGATGATATTTTAATAGTAGAATGTGAGATGTACTCACATTTTTATTATTGTCACATGATCTTAAATTAAGTTGTTGCATTTGACCATTTGTTATCTTAATAGAATAAATTGATTAATTTAATATGATATATTCTGGCAGTAAGAATGATACCTCCATTAGTTAAAAAACATTTAAGTGGTGTATATTTTAAGGTATGTCCCAATTGATCTACCAGACCGGAGTACCATTAATACATTTACCTCTTGTGCACGCTCACTATCCATTTGTATGGGATCAGCGGATCTTGGAGCATTCCAAACTTCTCTGGTTAAAACATTGTCCATAGATACTATTGTTGGCACATCCCTTGCAGGAGGACCTTCATCAGTCTGAAATAATAGCAAAACATGTAGCAATCCTAGTCACAGTATCATAGCTTACAAAACATTGGCTTTGTAACAATAAAAAAAAAACATTATATTTATATTATCTTTTAAAGTTGACTTGAAATTTCAACATTACAGTTAATGGTTAATCTATTTGTCAGAGTTTTAAAATTCATTTTTCATTCATAGATTCTATTAAATTAATTTAATAGAATAATTATGCAAATCAGACTTATGGGCCCGGGGCCAATATCGGAACTAACACTATCATTAAGTAAAATTTCACTTCATTACAGTCGCAGAGTAACATTTTGCTATAAAATTTACCCAAATTCTTTTTTCAATTAGTAACGGTAAGGACCCATCTGTTGAAATACCTCCTTGAAAGTAGGGAAAATTTTACTAAATATTAACCCAAATTTCACAACCACACCGCCCTGTCAATGTCAACCATAGGCCAAATGATCCTAGTCGCACTATAGGTATGCATTATGTTTAATAAAAGACAATTTAACGATTCACACGTTTACTGCTAGGTAGCATACACAATCCTGGCCGATTGACAGTTGATCTCTATCTACCCTACATTGTACTACTTATTTGATAAATAAGAACACAAGTACCTAATTTATATGTAACATACCTTTTTCCCAATAGTGTACACTATTCTACAGTTCTATTGATACTAAGATAATAATATAACAGTTAATCAAAAATAGCCTAGTGGTTAGACCGTTGGACTGCAAAGTCAAAGGTCTCGGGTTCAAACCCAGGCACGCACCTCTGTCTTTTCGAAAGCATGTGCGTATTAAAAAAAAAATTAATTATCACTTGCTTTAACGGTGAAGGAAAACATCGTGAGGAAACCTGCATGCCTAAGAGTTCCTCAAAGGTGTGTGAAGTTCGCCAACCCGCACTGGGCCAGCGTGGTGGACTATGGCCTAAACCCTCTCAGTTTGAGAGGAGGCCCGTGCCCAACAGTGGGACAGTTTCTTAACAGGGCTAATATTATTAATATTATTAATCAAAAATACTCGTAACTAATACAAAAGATAATTCGATAAATGATCTTAAGAAACTACACATTTAATCACTAGCTGTAGGTCTCATATATGGTGATTTATATTGCCTATTCCTAAATCGCCTACTAGCATAGTTAGGTTCTGCGTCCGATGTACTGGGAATACCCAACATCTCCAACTTGTCTGAATTAGGAATTTCCATGTCTTGAGTGTCGATATCGTTATCTTTTCCTGCTTGTCCATATTTATTATAAGAATCCGCTTCTACCATTTCTGAAGCTTCCTCAGTCCGTTCGTCAGTATGCTGATCCGTCTCTTTCATTTTAATTAGCGGATCAATATGCCTATTTACAAAGTCTCCTTCTTTAGTTTTGACTCTGTACCACCACTATGGACCATCTTTATTCCTTACAATGCCTGGTAACCACCTAGGCCTACTACTGAAATTTCTGTACATTACATTCTGACCAACATTAGTTTTCCTGTGCTTCTTCTGCTGATTATTTTCAATTCGTAATTCTCTCTTTCCTCGTCTAATATTATCAGGATGTATAGTGTCCAGCAGTGTTCTTAGTCGTCTGTTCATTAACAGTTCTGCTGGGCTCTTTTGTGTTGTTGAACATGGAGCAATTCGTAAACCTAATAACATATTTGGTAATTTTATATCCCTTGGTATTTTATTCATTTTCCGTAGCTTGTCTTTTACAGTCTGAACCATTCTCTCAGCTAGACCATTGGTAGCGGGGTGATGAGGGGCCGTAGTAATATAACGTATTTTATTTGAAGATAGATATTCCTTCATTTGAGCTGAAATAAATGGTGTTCCATTGTCAGATACAATTGTCTCACACAAACCATGGGTAGCGAATATCGTTCTCAGGTGCCGGATCACTGTTTCAGACGTCATGTTATTCACTATCTATACTTCAGGCCATCGAGAGTAGGCGTCAACGATTATTAAAAAGGTTTTATTTTGAAACGGCCCTGCAAACTAAACATTGATTCTGGACCACGGTTTTATCGGTGTAAGCCATTCATGCGTTGTTTTAGGAGGCATGTGGCGGATTTCAAGGCATGTATTACAGCCCTTTTCTACAGTTTGTTAGGCCATCAAACGTAACTTCGTGCCATCGCCTTCGTCTGCACTATTCCACTGCGTGTCTTATGTAAAGTTTGTAATATTGACTCATGCAATGAAGGTGGGACTACCACCTGACAGCCAAGCAATATGCAATCGTCCTGTAGTGACAGCTCTGCTCGATGCAGCCAATGAGGACGTTACTCAGCGTCGGTGACCTTGGGAGGCCAACCGCTGAGCATGTGATATACAACACGCGCTAAGGTTTTGTCTTTCTTGGTCCCTAGAATTAAAGCGTTAATATCGACTGGGAAATCTGTCGGAGTTTCTGCCATTAATAAAATATCTTCCGTCTATGGTCCGGGTTCTTCGTCTACCGGCTGAGGCCAACGGCTGAGTCCGTCCGCGTTGTCATTTTGAGTTCTTGGCCTGTATACAATATTGTAATTATGCGATGTGGGTGCAACTGGTATTCTTGTTAAACGAGGTAATAAGATACTGGGCATAGGTCTTTTTGGGTCAAAAACATCAAACAAAGGTTTATGGTCCGTCACTATAGTAAATGACCTACCCATTAAGTAATTGTGAAACTTCTGAATGCCAACCATTATCGATGTCGCTTCTTTGTCCAGCTGCGAATATCGTCGTTCATGTATGTGAAGGGTTCTGGACCCCATAGCTATCGGGCGCTCGTTACCATCATCTATGACGTGCGCCAATACAGCGCCCACCCCGTATTCGGAACTGTCGCATGTCACAATCAGAGGTTTATCTAAATCGTAGCGCACCAACGTCTTATCAGATGACAATAAAAGTTTAGCTATATCAAAGCTTTTCTGTTCCTCATCTGTCCATTTCCATTCCTTGGATCTGTCTAACAACCGGTGCAGCGGTTCAAGTATCGTCGTTTTATGAGGTATGAACCTTTCATAAAATTTTATTGGTCCAAAAACGGTTGCAGTTCTCGTACATTTTTAGGTTCTGGCGTATTCATTATAGATTCTACTTTACTAGGAGCATTCACTAGGATACCCTCAGCGTCAATAATGAATCCCAAAAATTCTACTCGTTTCTTGGCAAACTTGCAGTTATCCTTGTTAAGCCGCAGTCCGGCGCGTTTAATCCGTCCTAAGCCTACGTCGAGACGATGACCCATCTCTTGCATCGTATGCCCACTGACTATTATGTCATCAATCAGGATTGCGACGCCGGAAATGCCCGCCAGCAAAGATGTCAACCTTTGAAAAATTCCTGGACATGCCTTTACACCAAAGGCTAATCTATGTACTGTGTAGAGCCTTTGCATGTATTTAGCGTAACAGCTGTCGTGACATCAATGGTCACCTGTGTATAGGCTCCATTCAAATCCAGTGTGGTAAAGGATTTACCACCACCAATCGTAGCAAATACTTCACTCGCCATAGGCATCGGATATGTGTCAGACTCTGTAGCCTGGTTAACAGTAGTCTCGACAGAGACGAATTTCATCCGACTTCTTAATTATCGGTTCAACAGATGTTGCCTATTTCGAATACGACACGGGACGAATCACCCTCTCATCCACTAAACGCTGTATCTCATTTCCTATTCTCTCCTTCAAGGCGTACGGCACGGACGCGCCTCCACAAATTTAGGTGTAGCATGAGGTAATAAATTTATGGTCACTGGGTCCCCACGGCTTACCGTGGGCCTTGGTACTTATACCGAGGCCTGCCCTAATTGGAGGAAGCCAGAGAGGTATGTAAGGAAAGAACCTGTTGGAACTCTGTACTCTCTGCCTACCCCGCAAGGGATCTGGCGTGATGATATAGATAGATAGATTATAGTCGCACTCATTCGACACACAGTAGTTTATCTCATCCGCTTTCTTTTTTGCAATACATACTTTTTCTATATGACCTTTTTTCTTACAATATCGACAAATTGCATTTATAAAACGGCATTCACTACTATGTCTATCACCGCCGCGATAACAGAAACGCATAAAATATTAGCTTTAATCTGCACGGCGTTAATATCCATGGGTTCCGGCGTGCTGCCCGCGGATCGCTACGCGATCATGCGCACGTCCCGGCCCGCGCTCTACGCCGACAGCATCGCGTCCGTGACGTCCTTATAGCTTAGGTTGTCCCGCTTCAACAATTTGTATTGTAATTTCTGATCACTCATGCCGCATTCGAGCCTATCGCGCAGCATTCGTTCTAGGTTAGGAAAATTGCAACCGGTACTTAATTTTCGCAACTGTGCAATGTATTCGGATGCCAGTTCATTTCCGTTCTGATCCCGATTGTAAAACTGAAACGATACTGATATCTCCTTTGGTTTTGTGTTATAATATTCTGATAAAATAGTTTCAATCTCATTAAAGGTCACATCACATGATTTCCTTGGTGTAATTAAGGCTAAGAATGTTTCAAACACTTGTGCACCACACACTGTGGAAAAGTTACCCCTTTTCGTTTGATCTGTCACTATGTAGTTTGCTTCCGAACAATATTTTAGTCTATCGAACTGTCCCGGTTATCCATGTGAGGATTAAATTCAC
Source organism: Phalera bucephala (assembly GCA_905147815.2). Lineage (NCBI taxonomy): Eukaryota > Metazoa > Arthropoda > Insecta > Lepidoptera > Notodontidae > Phalera > Phalera bucephala. The sequence goes on along the minus strand of LR990613.1, from coordinate 23,969,275 downwards.
AAAAAATTATACACTTGTTAAGATCCATTTTCACCAACGTCCGCGACGTCGCCATTATTATGTTTAATAAAAGATTAGATTCACACGTTTACTGCTAGGTAGCATACACAATCCGGGCCGATTGACAGTTGATCTCTATCTACCCTACATTGTACTACTTATTTGATAAATAAGAACACAAGTACCTACTTTATATGTAACAGTATGCATTTTAAATAATCAAAACCAAGTTTTTTATTCATGTAGGCCAAAAGGCACTTACGATTAGTCAAAAAGAGATAATTATTGATTACTTAAGCCTCTACCGCCCATTCAGAAAGATATTACTCTTTTTAAAAATGAGTTTTATAATTCTTTTATATACATTGCATTCCTGGGGTATGGGAAAACAGTGCAGAACGAGCTAAATAGATGAGCTTAAGTATAGATTAATCATAAGTGTACTTAAATTCACGGTATCGGTCAGTGTCTACATAGTCCTCTTATTTACAAAATAGAGACTGTAAAGATATGTAACAAAAAGTATAATAATAATAGTAAGAGGATATCAAACATACAATCAAATCATCAGCATACAAATCAACTGGTTTTAGCTCCAGTGTGATGCTGAATGAAATATCTACACTGTGTGTGAAGCTACTGTCAATATATTTAAAGGTAAAATAATTTATTTTAAAATAAGTTAACAAGTCTTAAGACTTACCAAGTCTTAAGTTCAGTGGTAATCCATAACATACACTTATTGATCAAGCAGATATTTAAGTACACAAACAGGATCCCATTAAATCGTTTCCTTTTTAAAATAATATTGCTCCGCTTAATCAGACTAAGCTTTATTTTATTAATATAATAGGGAACACAAAGGATTTTGCGTGATGATATAGTTAAGGGACTACTGTGCGAAAAAACATGTTTTTGAACTTTATGCACTTCAAGAAGTATATGGATAAAAAGCATAATATTTCGATATATGATTTTTGACTGTATATTTTAGAATCTGGTAGAGGAAATACACGAATAAACAAAATTTTCTTCATAGAAAAAAAAATCTGTAACTCATCTCTATTTTATTACATTTTCTGATTCCAACACGAAATGCTTAAGAACTAATCAGTAGAATTTACTTATAAGAAGAAAATATAGCAAATAATTGTAGCAATTTTCTTGCGAAGCAGTTTATTTCCTAGTGTAGTTTTTAGTAAATGATAAAAATTTGATGGACCCTACATTATATTATTACCAAATAATTGTAGCTGATAGACCATATTCACAACAGTGTAGTGAGAAAACGAGTATGAAAGATAGTATCCAGATAGTATCTGTGTAAAGATGAGAAAGTGTATGCTCCGTTGGTTCGGGCATATAGAAAGAAAGTCCAAAGAAAGAATTATAAAACTGATATACAATGCGAAAGTGGAAGGATGTGGGTACCAGGTAAGACCTAGACTATCTTACCATGACCAAATAGACCGGGTCTTACAAGTCAGGAGTCTCCTGAACCAGCAAGCGTGTATGAGACGAACTATGAGAGTGGCGTAAGCCAGAGAGGTATGAAAGGAAAGAACCTGTTGGAACTCTGTACTCTCTGCCTACCCCATAAGGGATCTGGCGTGATGATAGATAGACAGATAAAAATTTGTTTCTGCACATCTATTGTTTATTTACGAGCGCGTTCTCAATATATCCGTCCCTTATTATTCTTTTGTAAAGTAATTGCATCACTGTCACTCTCCCGGTCCATAAATGATCGATCGCGGTAGACCCTTAAAGAGTAGTACCTGTGTTTCATCTTCACTCTCATGATCGGAGTGTACAGCTTCAGGCCCTTGGGGCAAAGGCTCGTAACCAAAATGTTCGTGTTCCTCCTCGCTATCCTCGCCTTGATTACCGTTCATGATCAGATCACTCCTAGGAGGCGGAATTAACTCATGCGGATTGTTCTCCGGAGGATCTGGCCCATCACACACCATTATTCTTGTCACTTAATTTTTTTAATATTGAAGAGTCAAGAATTGGTAACGGATAAAAGATAATTCACCACCTATTTAATACCTACGCACACAATCGTGTTGACAAATCCACGGACAACTTGATAGGAACAAACGTCAAAACAAAAAAAAATTTGCCAGCTTAAGCCTACTAGTGTGGAGTAACAATCAAATCAATCGGTATGAATTATCGACATATGTAAATTATGTATTGTATTTAATAAATTAAACGTGAGTTGTACTCAGTGTACATTCAAACAATAAATAGTGTAGTAAATGGATTTATTTTGGACATAAATACTGATTTTTTAAGTTATACTAAAAGTAAAAAAAATTTGATTTTTTATGGTAATGGTTTTCACTGCATATCACTGCATCACTACATATGATAAAACAAATCCCCCCCCGTCGCGTCTGTCTGTCTGTCTGAACGCGATATACTCAAAAACTACCGAACGGCTTTTCATACGGTTTTCACAAATGGACGGAGTGATGCAAGAGGAAGGTTTATGAGTAGAATTCACCCGTGCAAAGCCGGGGCGGGACGCTAGTATTATAAACCAAAGTCCCCCCACCGCGGCTGTCTATCTGTCTGAACGCGATAAAGTCAATAACTACCGAATAGATTTTCATACGGTTTTCACCAATGGACAGTGATTCAAGAGGAAGGTTTATATGTATATAATTAACCTGTGCGTAGCCTGGGAGGGTCGCTAGTGTATTATAAAACAAAGTTCCTCCACCACGTCTGTTTGAACGCGATAAACTCAATAACTACCGAAAGAATTTTCATGCGGTTTTCGCCAATGGACGGATTGATTCAAGAGCATGGTTTATGTTTTGTTTGACGTCCGATTTAGCGCAGTGGTTAAGAGCTTAAGCCACTCCGCCCACTGTGTCTAATAGTCGCGAGTTCGATTCCCGCACGGGACAAATCTTTGTGTGATCCACAACTATTTGTTCGGGTCTGGGTATTTGTGTTTGTACATTTATATGTTTGTAAACGCACTCACGATACAGGAATAAATCCTAGTGCGAAGCCAGGCAGGTCGCTAGTAATATATAAAACTAAATAAAAATAAGTTTTAGTTGTATAAGTTTATAACCGTTCTATAATGCTGTATAAACGAACTCTTCTCTGTAAACGTACAAATAAATTTAGCTTCTTTGACTTGTAGCCTATCCACGCCTGATCATTTATATCTTCATCCTGCTACCTGACGCTGCTTGGACTAGTACTTCTGCCAACACAACAGGCCTAAACAATCCCATTAAACATGTATAAATTATATTATATGTAATTTACCGTATATGGTGGATGGTGAATAAAATAATATCAAATATGTATTATATATTTACCTATCAGAACTAATTTGTAACAGTACACTTGACGGCAGCAGCTGACATTTAGTGCAAGAAAGAGACAGCGATATCATGCGCTAGCAGCACGTGCACCGGACTTCATCGCCCCCACCTACCTCGCACTACGCTTGGAGAGTATAAAACATAGAGTAAAGTAATATAGTAGAAATAGAGAGCCAACTCGGCGCTTTTTTACGCCAACACGATTTCTGTCACTTAGTAGCGCCGTCTCTTATTAGTATTCCGAAACTTTTTAGACGTACGTACCTATGTATAGATAGCTATATGCTATGCTAGCTATACCTATATATTCGTATATGCATATATACTTCAGAATGCGTACTAGATGCAGCTGTGTCTATACATTCCTATAGGTAGCACTCACGAATATATCAGGTAAAATAAAACACTATTAATAAAAATTTAACTTATTATTACGAGGAGCAACAAGTCTAGAGAAAATAAAAGGGCCAAAATCATATCTTATTTTTATTACACATCTAACTTTTGCAACTCACATACTTTTAGGGCACACAATTACATAGATCACTTCAATTAAAATGTTCAATTTCACAAGAAGCACTTCAGTTCAAAATTCGTAAAAACTAACACCAAAACCAGCGTCCAGAGGATGTTTGAACTCTACGTAAGGCAAGGGCAAAATTGTTATTAGGTTGATAAAGATCCCCCACGCAAATCCATCTAAATTTAACTAAAAATCAGTTAGTAAACACATAATTACAAGCGTACCTACGCGCACAACAAACAACAATACGAGTTCGCCGGCCATTTCTAAGAGTCCCACAGGCTACTTAGAGTGAACAGTCCACAGACTGCACATACGCACATTGTATCGATTTTTTTTTAGAAAATAATTGTTAACAATACTTTTAATAAAATAAATCGAAGTAACAGTTTAATAGTGAAATAAAAAAATATATAACGATGTTAATCACAGGTTCAGTTAAATAAGATTAATATATTAATTTAAAAGACACTATTTTAGTTTTATTATTAAAATCGATCTTCTACCGACACTAATCGGTTCCGTTGTGACATCTAGCGAATAACTTAATAACTAATTGGTCTTATTTTGTTTAGGAATAACTATATGAGGTGGCGTGACCAAAAAAACTGTTTTGACTGTATAGGCGACTTTCCAACCCCTGGTATAAAACGCGCCGCTCCGTTGTATCGGCACGCATTTCTAACGGATGCGTCTCGGTGCACGGACTGCTGTCTCAGTACTACAGTCTCTGCCGCCCTCAGTCCCATTAGTTGGCTACTTGGCTTGTGTAAAATCTTGATTTACTGTTTAATCTATGTTAATATTGATTGTGCTCATTTATTAAGTCATAAGGTTTAAATTAATAAAACTATTTATAACCGTTCCTATCCTTCTGTTTTACTTCTGATGTCAGAGCCAATCCCGACACACTTATTACGTATAATTCAAATATTTTAAATCAAGTATAATAGGATAGTTGCGAGCATTACGAAACCATGCAATATTTTAGTATGCTTATAGGTTTATTGATTTATGTTATTAGGTTAATGACTTATTGCTTGATCTATCTATCTATAACCTCACGCCAGATCCCTTGCGGGGTAGGCAGAGAGTACAGAGTTCCAACCGGTTCTTTCCTTACATACCTCTCTGGCTTACTCGACTCTCATAGTTCGTCTCATACACTCTTGCCGGTTACGGAGACTCTTGACTTTTCCATCAGACAGGACTCTGTTTATTTGGTCGTGGTAAGATAGTCTAGGTCTTCCCCGGTACCTGCATCCTTCCACTTTCACATTGTATATCTGTTTTGTCATTCTTTCCTCTGGCATTCTTTCTATATGCCCGAACCAACGGAGCATGCCCTTTCTCATCTTTACACCGATACTATCTTTCATACCTACTCGCTGTCTTACTATGCTGTTGCTAATGCGGTCGGTCAGCTTCACTCTGCACATCTTCCGCAGAGCTCGCATTTCTACCGCATTTATCCTACTTTCATTCTCCTTCTTACATACCCAGCTCTCGCTACCATATAACAGCGTTGGGACAAGAACTCCGTTACGTATGGCCAGCTGCGCCTTATGGCTTAAGTGCCGGCTCCCGAGTAGCTTTCCCATCGCACCATTTACTCTGTTCCCTGCACTCACTCTTCTCTCTATGTCAGCGGTGTATTTCCCATCCTTACTGAAGGCGCATCCAAGATATACAAACTCATTCACTTGCTCCAGCACATCGTTACCAACCACAATCCTTACATTCGTTCTGGTTTCTTCCCTTTCAAAAACCATACTTTTACCAAAAACCATACTATTGCTTGATATGCCATTGTAAAAATATTAGAAAATGTTTACTTATACTGCAGGTACGTATCGAACTTGCAAAAGCCACTACCTATTATTATAGTGAATTTAATTATGCCGTGCTGACTAGCGCGGAGAGCAAGGACGAGTCTTAGAAAATTATCAATCGCACTATTGTTCCGTTCAACATCAACATTACTATAAGGCGTAGGTAACCTACCTGACGCCCTTTTGTAGATCGTTTTTTTAATAATAAGAATAATGCGCTCGTTTAATAATAAGAATAATGCGCTCAATCTTTAACCCCTATAATTGAGAAGACTAGTCTCGCAGTGGAGCAACTAGGGATTGTTCTATGTACAAATACTTTCAGAACTTTTGTGAGATAAGCAGATTAGAATATTAACAAATTCTTACACACCTTTATTGCTTCCTTCACTCTCATACTTCATTTCATATATAAAGTTTGTATGTGATAATAAATGTATAGTAATAGGGAAAATGAAATAACACGGTCATATTAGATTTTGTTTTTAACCGACTTCTAAAAAGGAGGAGGTTCTCAATGCGACTGTAGGTTTTTTTTGTATGTATGTTACGCGATTATTCCGCAAATTATGAATCGATTTTAGAAATTCTTTTTGCATTTGGTTCAGTATAACTCCGAAATGGCTATAGACCAATTTTATCGGTATTGGACCTTGTATTTGGAAGATACTCCAGGGAACTCCTTAACGACAAACAATACGAATGCGTAGATTGTGATATTATGGGTATTACGTCAATCCCATAGGTACCCTACCATAGAACTAATCAGAATATTAACCGACTTCAAAAAAGAAGGAGGTCTACAATTCGTCTGTTTTTTTTATAACGTCTTTATTTATGGGCGTTGGGTTTAGAATAGTTTCGAGGTGGTTCCATTTTAATGAAATCTGTATTGAACTTTAGACTTTGAAGATACCCTAGGGGACTCCTTAACGGCGAACAGCACGAATGTATAGATTCCGTTATTATAATTATTATATCAATCCTGTAGGTACCTTGCAGTACAACTCAACAAAATAATATAATATAGGGATATAAATATTAGTAAATAATTTACTTGTCCCTTTAAACTGTAAAATAAAAATCTTTTAAAAAAACCGACTTCAAAAAGCAAGAAATAAATATTTAAAAAGATTTTTATTATTAAAAAAGTAAAGGAATTCGGAGTCAAAAAAGTTCTCATCTAAATATTCTCCTCCGAAAGTCTATAAATTGTCTTAGCTTTCCGCAACATCATAGTATCTAATCTTCTAAATTTAATGTCTCATTGGTGCGATTATCATCTAGAAGACTGATATCGAATTCATTAAAGTATATAATATACCACTCTCATATTCATTTTTCATTACCATGCTCACATGAACTATTTCATTCAATATTCACATTTTGGAAAGCTTGCTAGGCGGCCTCTGGAAAAAAATTATATTTATTTATAAATAAACATAATATTAATAAAGAAATAATGGGCGACATATTTTTTAGGCGTGGAATTCTTTTTTTACCGTTTTCAATATTTTTTTTCTGATATTCAAGCTGTATCGTAAATAACGCAAGACTTCAGACACCTAAATTAGATTATTGATTTACGAATTCAATATGGCATTCAAATTTTCAATTTTAAGGCGTTTTATGCTATCTTTTAAGCTCTTTTGTACCCAAGTTAACCATAAAATTCGATAATTAATTAACTTTTGTATGCATATTGAGGTGTGTAATAAGAAATGCATTTAAAAAAGGTATACTGCTTTGAATTAGGATTAAATTTTGTTGAATACAGGAAAAAAACTTTAATAATAAGTAGAATTGATTCCCATTTAGAACAAACTACTTTTAGGTCTTCCGTTATGTTAAACATTGTATACAAAAATCATCATTAATTCGAACATCTATCAAGTATCAAGAATACTGAGTTAATGTATACACGATATGTCGAACAACAAAAAATAATGTCTATTATTCATTTGTAAGCAAGACTACAAATACCAATATTACCGATAATACTAGGTACCAAAAAGAATTATAAAGATCTCATTGACTTGGAGAAGCTAAATACAATTGATAAATACCTATACCTATCTACAGTTGTTTCAGAAACATTGACGATTTGATACAAAATTCATCCCGCTTCAAATTCGGCCGAACATCACAGAAAAACTTTATACATCACTTTTTTACCACAACTACTAAGAGGTTTGATCATTTTGAATAAATAGGCGAGCCACCAGTGGTCGATAAATCTTTCAATTGTAATAAAACACGAAAATTAGTTGAGAATAAAGCTTGATGACACAGAAGCTACTAGCAATTGTCAATGAAAGTAGTGTTGCCCTATTAATCGTTTTATAGTTCCAACTGTCACCGCGTTTTACTGTTTTTGCCAAACCCATGGATATAATACAATGGATTGAGCACTCTGCGAAAAAAAACGGGATTACAAGGATACTTACCGAGAGCCCTACGTCTCTTTCTAAGTAGGATGACCAAACATTGGTACGATTATGGACTTGATGACATATAATTAACGTATAATTCTCGGGCACTGTTTATTGCTGTCATTTTTTCTTTCTACGCATATGCCACATCTTAAATGAGTAATAGTCAAAGGTTTTGATTAAATTGCCCATTTTCTTGCTGACTGAACCTTTTTTTCAGAATCTGTAAATTCGGCTCCAAATATCGCAAAAATTTAGGATAGTCCCCTAGAGCCGTTTTTCTGTATCTACAAGGGTTAAGATAGCTGCCCTTACTGCCCCATCTTAATCCATTCTGCATATAAAGCCGAATTGACAACCTTGTTTGTTTTGAACTCTGTAATAAATGGTTTACAGCGTATTTAAACCACATGATAAATAGGTATAGTTCGTATTAGTTCTACCTTATGGTCACCGTACTGCATCGTAATGGGTGCTAGCGTGACACCGGGCTTCTGGTTATTGCTCTCATTCATCATGGTTTCTCGAGTTGTTTAAATCATAGAAAATTCAATGTTGTGACTGTAAGAGTTTATTTGTCAATTTTTTGACAGTATTCAGTCCTTTGTTTTATATCCATGGCCAAACCATAGTTTTAATGTTATACGCGTAAAAAAATATGTTCCGAATTTGAATTACCTAATTGAAAATTCGTCATTTATTTTCAAAATGTCATAGCTTCTATTGTGTCGCTACGCTCTAGCCAGCCAGAAGGGCAAGAGGCGACATACTCAAGGGTGCCTCGAAGAGGCGCCCTCGGTTGGGACAGTCGCTGTAGGGGGACGGGTGGGGGTGCTAGGTCGGGTAACCTCCACGAGTGCGCGTCCCATTGTCTTTCCTTGGCATGTCTTCGGACTGGCCGGGCAAGCCAATGGGTTCGTTGCCGGTGCACCCTGGGCATCGTCAATAACTTCCCCTTCGGGGGTTCTTGTTGGCGATGGCGAATAACCTGACGCGGGGGGGTGGGGCCCGGTTCTGTCCGGAGAAGGAGGCTGCGCCTGGCTGCCTCCGTCAATATCCGTTTTGGAGAGAGGCGGGTGTAGCAAGTGGCGCATACCTTCTGGGTCGTTTGTAGTTCCCCTCGCTCCTCGCTTGAGGAGTGACCGAGAGCCGTTCATTCGTATTCTTGAAGGTCGGTCGAGTCGCTCGCTCCTCGTATTCTCCGTTTGAAGAGAGTGCGGGGCGCGAGTCATTGGTGTTTATCGACGTCTCTCAGTGTCGTGGTGTTGTGTTGTCCGGGTACTAAAGTACCCTGTTGGCAACGAATATTGAAGTGGGCGTGAAGCCCTAACCATAACCCTTCCCCCTCTAGTCCCGTCCCTAAAGTCCTTCCTAATCCCATCCCTCTCCCCTCCTAGACGTTGGGTCTGGTGTGTGCTCATCCCGCCACCAGACACGGTCCTGTGCTGGGCCACCGACGGCAAACCCGTAGCCCGCCAACGATGAGCCTGGCTCTACGGTGGAACGGGGGTCTGGCCTTAGCCGGCTGGATCGTGAGGAGTAAACCTCTATAAAAAATCCCGGCGCAGCGGTACGTGGTGTCGGGATGCTTGGTCATGCGACTGAGCGGCTGGCAGGTGATCAGCCACTAGCGACCAACCCTGGGGTACCTCCCGCCCCCCAGGCGTATCAGGGTTATCGGGGTAACCGGGTCCCTACCCCGATGGACGATTAGTTACCTAGGTTCTCGTGGGAACTAAATGGAAGCTACTAATATAAAAAAAACCTTTTTTGATGATGACAGGGAGAGAGACGTAGATGGTCCGGCAGCAGTGGGTGCTGTGGACGTGCTAGATGCAAAGGCCAATACTGGTCCTAGTGCTAATGGTGAGGAGACGGGGGGTTCTGCCCTCCCCGAATCTGTCCCTGAAAAGGCGGAACCGAAATCACGGGCATCCAAATTCTTCAAGATGCCCGGTTGCAAAAGGAGGAGAACAAATGGTTCGAAGTCAGAATCCTCGAGCGAAGACGAGCCGGAGGCAGCAGCGGCAAAGCTCCTACCTGCACAGAGGGCACGCAGATGTCAGGGCTCTACGAGTTCGCAGTCCCGCAACCCCAAGGGCCGGTTTCTTAAGGCCTCACGGAGTGAGAGGAGTGATGGAGGTGAGACAGATGTGTCGAGCGTCTCGATGTGCTCCACTAGAACGGAGGTGGCAAAGTACGTCGAGAAAATGAGTCTAGCTGCACCCCAGCGGGAGCAGCTCCGGGGTCACGCTGCGGTGCAGCTCGACAAACTTGTTATGGAGGAAGAGGCCTTGCAGGGCATGCCTACAGGGGTGCTGTGTCAGCAGCTGCAAGACGAAGCCGACACAATAGTTAGGATCGCCTCGAAGTCGGGGAACCTAAAGGGGACTTTCGTGCGCGGCCTCAAAGACGCGGCCAAGCGAGTGGCCAAAGCAGGCAAGCTGCTGAGAAGCCGCACGGTAGCGCAGGAGACGGCTTTACTGCAGGCTGAGAACGCCCGTCTAAGAAAAGAGGTAGCAGAGCTCCGCAAAGACGTCGCGGATCTGAAGGCCTCAGCAAGCCAACAAAAGCCTGCTCTGGTCCAGGCCACGGAGGAGATCGTGTCCACGGTCCTAAGAACAGTGGGCACGATTCTGGATGCCCGATTCGCGGCAGTAGAGGAGCGGCTCCTGCCCGAGAAGAGACTGCGCCCACCTCTGGCTGCAGATGCTAAGAGGGTGACCAGAGCGCAGTCATATGCCGAAAAGGTGGCAGGCGCAGTGGCCCCGGCGACCACCAAGGACGGTCACGTATCCGAAAAGGTAATGGCGCCAGAGAAACCGCAAATTGTGGCCCCAGTGGTCGAGCCTACTGCCGCCAAGGCCTCAGCCAAACCTGGGGCGAAGGTCGGTGAGAGAAAAAAGCAGCAGCAGAAGAAAAATAAGAAAGGGAAAAGTAACGCGGTCATCCATGCCGGAAGGAGAGAGGAAGGGGTAAGAGAGGAAGGATGGACCGAGGTTGCTCCCAGGAAGAAGCGTCGAAAGGCGCGGAAGAATAAGGTGGCTTCCAAAGGTCAAGCCCCAGCGTCGGGTCTGCCAAGGATGCGCCCCCCCCAGTCGACAGCTGTCGTTCTGACACTGCTGCCGGCCGCTGAAACAAGGGGGGTTACTTACGCGTCGGTGCTGGCAGAGGCCAAAGCAAAAATGCCCGTCGTGGACATTCCTGGCCTTCGCCTGAGAGGAGCAGCGACCGGCGCTCGGATTTTCCAAATTCCGGGGGCGGAAAGCGGTGATAGGGCCGATGCGCTTGCCTGCAAGCTGCGGGAAGTGCTCAGCCCCGACGACGTCCGCATCTCCAGACCCATCAAGTGTGCCGAGCTCCGCTTGATGGATCTTGACGACGCCACCACAGATGAGGAGATTGCCGCAGCAGTAGCACGAGAAGGGGGATGCTCGCCGGCCGACGTAAAGGTGGGACCGATACGTCCAGGTCCGTCAGGCCTCGGAGCAACCTGGGTGCGTTGCCCGATTGCTGCGGCCAAAAAGGCGGCCCAGAAGAGTACCATGGCGATAGGCTGGGTTACAGTTGGCGTCCGGCTCCTTGGACTGAAGCCGACCAGGTGCTATCGGTGCCTTCGGACGGGGCATGTGAGTGCCATGTGCCCCACCGATGCGGACCGCAGCAAACAATGTTATCGCTGCGGCAAGTGCGGCCACATGGCCAGTGCATGTTCGGCGTCGCCGCACTGTTCGGTATGTGAGGCTGCCGGGAGGCCGGCCGCGCACAGAGTGGGGAGCGTGGCATGTGCAGCGCCCCCTGTTAAAGGAGTCAGGAAAGAGGCCGCCGTTGGTGCCAGGCCCGAAAGCATGGAGACAGAAGGACTCACCAATGGACAGTAGTCGCATACACAAAGTCCTTCAAGCTAACCTCAGCCACTGCGGCGTGGCTCAGGATCTCTTCCTGCAGTCCATGCGGCAGTGGTTGACGGATATCGCCGTAGCCGCAGAGCCCTATTTTGTGCCAAACCGGCCCACCTGGGCTGGGGACTCACTGGGCTCTGTCGTAATTGTGGGAGTGACCGCGCTGTCTGTGGTGGAGAGAGGTCGGGGATTTGTGGTGGTAAAGTGGGGAGAAACGGCCGTAATAGGCGTCTATTTCTCCCCCAACAAGACTTTGGCCGAGTTCGAGATCTTCCTGGACGAGGTTGGGGCGGCGGTGCAACGCATAGCACCGCTACCGGTATTCGTCCTGGGAGATCTAAACGCCAAGTCTACGGCGTGGGGTAGTCCCACCACTGATGTCCGAGGACAAACCCTCGAGGAGTGGGCGATCAACGTGGGCCTGGAAATTCTAAACCGGGGGTCCACCCACACCTGCGTGCGACAGCGTGGCGGATCCATAGTGGACGTGTCGTTTGCTTCCCCCGCTGTCGCAGCACGAGTCCAGAGGTGGCAGGTGATGGAGGGGGTTGAGACTCTATCCGATCACCGATATATACGGTTTGATGTCTCCCCCCTCGGAGGGAATGGCAGGCGTCGTGCTCCGGGGAGTGCGGCGGCAAATTTCCCGAGGTGGGCTTTAACACGGCTGGACCTGGATATAGCAGTGGAGGCAGCTTTTGTCCAGGCGTGGGCAGCACAAAGTGAGGCGCCGTCGAATAATGTCGAGGACGAGACCGCGTGGTTTTCTGCAGCCCTGACCGCTATTTGTGACTCCGCCATGCCGAGAGCCAGGTCCCACCCTCCGAAGAGGGCGGTCTACTGGTGGTCGGCGGAAATTGAGGAACTGCGCAGGACTTGCATAGCGGCGCGCCGCGTGTACACACGGCAACGCAGACGGCGCGTGCGGGACGAAGCCGAAGGTGAACGGTTGTATGCCGTATACCGGCAAAAGAAGGAGGACCTGCAGCTGGCTATTCTCAGATCCAAGGCGGAAGCGCGGGAGGAGTTTTTGGCGACCCTGGACAGAGACCCCTGGGGGCGTCCGTATCGGGCTGCGCGCAACAAGCTGCGTGGCCAGGCGCCCCCCCTAACCGATACCCTGCAACCTGCCCTCCTGCAGGAAGTAGTTTCGGTTCTATTTCCGGACCGAACCGCACATGTGCCGCCGGAAATGGCATCACTGTCAGAGAGGGGGTCTGATACCGACAACGGAGTGCAGGAGATAACGTCGGAGGAGATTGCTGCCGCGGTCTGCAAAATGCGGGTCAAGAATACAGCGCCAGGCCCGGACGGTGTGCCCGGTCGAGTTTTAGCCTTGGCCCTCGACTCTTTGGGGGACAGATATTTGGCCCTGCTCAATTCCTGCCTTAGGGCGGGGAAGTTTCCCACGCCATGGAAGAGGGGAAAGCTCGTCCTCCTGCAAAAGGAAGGACGACCTGCAGGGTCGCCGTCGGCGTACAGACCCATAGTCTTGCTGGACGAGGCGGGAAAGGTCTTTGAGCGCGTGCTCGCTGGCCGCGTCATCCAACACCTCCGCACAGTGGGGCCGGACCTCAACAGCAGCCAATTCGGATTTCGAGGGGGCCGATCCACGGTCGATGCAGTGCTTTGTGTGAAGGCCCTCTCCGAGGAAAGTGTGGCGAGACGCGGGGTGATGTTGGCGGTGTCGTTAGACATCGCCAATGCTTTCAACACCCTGCCATTCGAGTGCATTGCGGAGGCCCTGCGGTTTCATAGGATACCGTGGTACCTGCGCCATATCATCGGCGACTACCTAATGGCAAGGTGTGTCGTCTGCGTGACGAGCGACGGGCGGCTCTTAAGCCGTCCCATGAAGTGCGGTGTTCCACAGGGGTCGGTGCTAGGTCCACTCCTGTGGAGCATCGGTTTCGATTGGGTTCTGCGCGGCTCCTTGGAGAGGGGTCTGCGCCTGATATGCTACGCAGACGACACACTTGTCACGGCTCAGGGGGCTAGTGTGGAGGAAGCTGTTCGGCTTGCGACGGGAGGAGTAGCGGAAGTGGTCGGTCGTGTCCAGCGTTTAGGCCTGAAGGTGGCCCTCGAGAAGACCCAGGCTATCTGCTTTCACGGGCCACGAAGGCGGCCGCCGCCTGGCACTGCCCTGGTCATAAACGGATTCGCAGTCGCGGTTGGGGCCCAGATGAAATATCTTGGCCTCGTCCTCGACTCGCGATGGAACTTTGGGCCCCATTTTAAGGCGCTGGCCCCAAAACTGCTCAAGGCGACAGGAGCTCTCAGTCGGCTCCTACCAAATCAGCGCGGCCCGAGCGCAAGCTGTCGCCGCCTCTATACTGGGGTGGTGCGGTCGATGGCCCTGTACGGCGCGCCGGTGTGGGTGGACTCCCTGACCGCCCAGAACAAGGCCCTGCTGCGACGTCCGCAGCGGGTCATGGCGGTCAGGGTAATACGCGGATACCGCACAATTTCGTGCGAGGCGGCGTGCGTACTTGCGGGAACCCCACCCTGGGACTTGGAAGCAGAGGTGTTAGCCACCGTCTATCGTCGTAGAGCGGAGCTCCGACAGAACGGCGACAGTCCCATGCCAGACGAGCAGGCAGCATGGCGGCGACAGGCGCAGGAAGGCGCCTTAAGGAAGTGGCGGGAACGGCTGGTCGAGCCAACGGCAGGCCACTTGACCATACGGGCGGTTCGCCCAATCCTCGCGGAATGGGTGAACCGAAAACATGGGGCGCTGACCTTCCGCTTAGTGCAGATCCTGTCGGGGCATGGATGCTTCGGCAGGTACCTTTGGAAGGTTGCCGGGAGAGAGGCTGATGCCTCATGCCATGAGTGCGGTGCCGCCGAGGACACTGCCCAGCACACGCTGGAAGAATGCCCAGCCTGGGCGTCCCAGCGCAGTGTCCTCGTGGGCGTCATAGGGCGAGACCTTGCGCTGCCGACAGTGGTTCGCGCCATGGTCGGCAGCGAGAGATCGTGGCAGGCAGTGGAAGCCTTCTGTGAGGCAACCATTGCACTGAAGGAGGCGGCGGAACGGAGCAGGGAGAGCGATCCCCTCGCTGCTCCGAATCGACGCCGAAGGACTGGGCGGAGAAGACGGGCGGCCGCCGATCTTATGCCGCCGTGAGGGGGGCCTGCGGGCACCAGCAGCGGGGGTTGTTGTTGCCAGCGCAGACCATCTGGCCCCCGAGGTTGGAGGACGCGCCAAGTGTTCCGGCACGTCTTCGCCAAGGAGAGGAACAGGGCGGGGTTACCCTGCATAAGGAGAGTCCGGAAAACGGACAGCCGCTGGCGGGTCGTGGAAGGAGTCTCCGTACCCGTAACTCGTCGTTAAGCGGGCGAAGGAACACGGTGGGGTTTTAGTTGGTAGGACTTGCTCCAGCGACGGCCGGCCGTTTACACCGACCGTCGCTGGAGCAAGGAGTCCAACATAACCCGTTCGCGTCCTCGCTGCGAACGGGTATCCATGTCAACCGCCGGCTATGGGAGGGGATCTACTACTACGTCGTCGTCATCGCCTGTATTCTGAGCGGAAAGAAGGGATGACAAAGCATCGGGGGCGTCGGTGAGAACATGTCGCGGCCGGCGGTGGCGGCAGGGGTCCGGGGGGAGATCGTAGTCGGCGGTGGCTACGATTACCGGATTCGCATGGGTAGATGCGTTCGCGAAGTGACGTGTTGACGCCTTTTTAATAAAGGCGCGAATAGGTTCGAGACCTAGATCGGAGTGGAGGTCGACGTTCCGTACGAACCAGGGGGCTCCTACGGCTTTACGGAGGAAGCGGTTTTGAACCACTTGGAGTTTATCGATGTGAGAGGGGGCCGAATGCCCGAACACAACACACGCATAAGTCATGATGGGTCGAACGCAAGTTTTGTAAAGTGTCACCTTATTTCTAAGGGACATTTTACTCCGCTTGCAGATTAACGCTTGGAGACGACCGAGCACAAAGGATGTTCGGTGACGGACCCGCTTGATGTGCGGGCCGAAGGACATGGTGCTGTTTAGGGTGACCCCTAGATATTTGACCTCTTTGACCCAGGGAATGGTTCGGTCGAACATGGTCACTTGGCCGAGAATACTTCTAGGGCGGCGCAGGGAGTGGCGCGGGGTGGCACCTCTGGAGAAGAACACCGCAGCGCTCATGTCCGGGTTCACCTCAATACGCCACTTCCTGAACCAATTCCCTAGGGAATTGGCGGATGCCTGAAGGTTTCTGGTAATGAAACCCTTATTCCTATGCGAGACGTAGAGAGCGGTATCATCCGCGAATAGGGCTAGATGCGCCTTACTCGAACGAGGAATGTCGTTTGTGTAAAGGCTAAACAGGAGCGGAGAGAGAACTGAGCCCTGTGGGACTCCAGCACTGATGGAGTGGGAAGTGGAGCGCGTCATTTCGACGCGATAACGGAAGGTGCGATGCGACAAGAAGTCTCGTAAGATGAGCACGAGTCTGTCCGGCACACCCAATTGGTAGAGCTTGTAGATCAAGCCGTTGTGCCACACTTTGTCGAATGCCTTCGCGACATCTAGGAAGAGGGCGCCCGTGTAGATGGGTTTGGGCCTATTGAGACCGGAGAGGATGTGCTCCGTGATGCGGTGCGCTTGGTGGACACAAGAGTGTTTGGCTCGAAAGCCGAACTGCTCGTCGATAAGGATACCCCTGGACGTTACGAAGTCTTTGAGCCTCGCCAGAAGGAGGCGCTCGTATATCTTGGCCAGGGAGTTGAGGAGACTGATAGGGCGGTAGCTCGCGTGGAGATTGCGAGGTTTGCCGGGATTGGGAATGCCTATGACGTCCGCCTCCTTCCACTTAGCGGGGAAGGTGCAGTTCGTCATGGCGGCGTTCAATATGGCCACTAAGAGCATATGAGTTGGGCGGGCAGGCATTTCAGAACGCGATTCGAAATGCCGTCAGGGCCGGGGGCTTTTTTAGATTTGAGACCCATAATCAGATCTTCGACCTCCGTTTGCGTGATAGGAGGCAAGGAATCGACGGGGGGAAGGGATGCCCTGCGCTCGACTTCCCTGTCGACCGCTTCGACGTGGGACTGGTCGACGGACTGAGAGCTGGGGGTGCACTGGCTCTCGAGGGAGTCGGCGAGAAGCTCGGCCCTTTCATCGTCGTCGAAGGCTGGGGGTGCGCCTGAAGGGCGGGACAGCGGGGGCATGTCAGTCGTGGAGTCGGATTTGAGGCTACGCGCCAGCTGCCTGTAGGCCAGATACGATGGCGCGATGCCCTCTAAAAAGTCACCCCACCGTTCTTCCCGGACCTCCGCGACACGACGCTTTACCTCTCGTTGTAAAGCGCGCAACCGGGCCCGATTGGCTTCGGTGGGGTAGGAGTCGTACGCTCGGATAGAAGCATTCTTGGAACGAATGAGATCCCTAACATCGTCCGGCAGTCGAAAGCGGTTGAGGTAGAGATCTTCCGCCTCGACTTGCTTGGACGATCGACTGACAGCCGATCGGATGTGTTCGGTGAAGGCATCTACGGCCTGATCGGTGTCCTGAGGGGACGGGATGGAGTCCGAGCTGAGAGGGAGGGGGGGAAGGGTCGGCATCCGCCAAGGCCGTGCTTAGCGCAACATAGCTTATATCGATTGATGTAATTGTTACACTAGTTATTTTACACTGGCAACTTTTTTGTTTTGACTGTCGGTGAATCTGTCATTTTATGAAAATTTTATTTTACTGCGTCTATTGGTGAAAATTTATTCCATACAAATAAACATTTAATACTAGTATTCAGAAATTGAGTATTCATGGCGTAATATTTCCTTAGCTCTTAGTTTCATTGTAATTATCATGGCTTGGAGAAGTCATGGAGTCAGTAATGCTGATATGATTAGAAGCCTAAGAGGTAAGTGTTTATACAAATAAATTTTGATCTAATTTGTTATCATTTGATCTGAATGCTATTCAAGCATAACGTCTTTTGGTGTTGATTATTTTTTGTATTTATACTTTCATAATTTGTACACAATAGACGTACTTGTAGTTATTCTTGGCACTATAGTTTTCTTTAAATTTTCTGCAGCTAACGGAATAATCAAGTCTGATGCTATAGCAAATGCAATGTTAGGTGTTGATCGGAAAAACTATTGTCCCCACGCACCCTACCATGACTCGCCTCAGACGATTGGATACTCGGCAACCATCAGTGCGCCTCACATGGTAGGTCATTAATACCTAGTGGTATTCAATTTGGGCCCATAATGTATCTAAGCCATTGTTTATCTCCGGCCTACTCGCACAGCAAAACTGGGTAGTTTAATCATTTGATTGCTTGATTTTAAATCTGTTGCCATGCCCTTGGGAGCTTTATTTATAAATTGGTAAATAAATACTTTATGGCAAGTCATTCTTTTGTATTGTGTTAATGTTTGTTGGATATTGTACCTCTTTTATATTAGCTGATTTAGTATTGTAGCTGAATAAACAAAATATGAATAAAAAATAAAACATACAATTAGGTCAAATAATTAATATGACGGGCATTATTTGTACAGAAACATTTGTTGGATAGTTGCAACTAAGGTGAGTACTACCCAGTTTCACATTAACTTTCATGCTAACTTCCTTGTTAATGGGTTAAATGTTATCCTTGAATAAGCTAGGTGGGCTTGAAATCAAGCAGTGATTTGTTGTTTTTTAGCAGGACAGCATTAAGGTTTTTTCAAATATTATATTTGTTTAGGATTATCCATACATACATTTTGATTGTTAATATACATATATTATTCTTTAAAAACCTAATATTACTTTTGTTTCAGTTATTTTAGTTTTACTTGTAAATTTTTACTTATTTATATCTGATTATTTTATTATTGTAGCATGCCCATGCATTAGAAAGATTAAAATATCAACTTACCCCTGGAGAGAAAGCATTGGATGTTGGGTCTGGTTCTGGTTACCTCACAGCATGTATGGCCCTCATGGTGGGAGAGACTGGACGGGTAGTTGGTATTGAGCACATACCAGAACTAGTAACATTAGCTACTAAAAATATTGAAAATGACAATTCACATCTTCTTTCTTCTGGACGGATTAAACTTATTGGTAAGCAACTGCTACTTGATGTCCATAATTTTTGGGATTGGTGGTACCTTTAAATTTCAGTTTAAAAATAGATGAGTTACTGTGTAGTTAAAACCCAATTAGTGATATTTATTAAGCTTAGGCGAGCCACTGCAAGCCATTGGTCCCAGTTACCATGTAATGTGGTAGTCATTAAGCAAAGTTTGAGGAACCTTTGAGGTGGCTTGATAAGTTCCAACAGTAGCTGGCCAAAAACCTGCTTCCACCTATCTGCACTGGGTATGTGAGGTGGAGTATGATCTAATATCTCTCACCTCGATTTGCGAGACGTCTTTGCCTAGCAGTGAGACAGTATAGGCTGATATTAGTTTCGTCTTTACTCGATGATCTGCAAGCGGAGTAAAATGTGTCTTAGGAATAAGGTGACACTTTACAAAACTTGTGTACGGCCCATCATGACGTATGCTTGTGAGGTGTTGGGGCACGCCGCTCTCACATCGATAGAATCCAAACGGTTCCATCCAGTTTCCTCCGCAAAGCCGCCGGAGCCCCGTGGTTCATAAGGAACGTCGATAGAGACCAAGATCGGAGTTGGAAAAGGAGTTCCCATCTCAGTCTTGAACCTATTAGCGCCTTTATTGAAAAGGCGACAACCTGATATATCGCGCAAATCGTAGCCGCCGCTGACTACAAACCTAACTACCCTTCTATCAGCCGTTACCGCCATCCGCGGCATGTACTCCCCGACCCTCCCGATGCCCTTACATCCCTTCTTTCGGATACAGATAGAGCACAGTATCAGACATCGACGTCGCCGGCGAGGTCGAAGAATCCCTTGCCCGCCGGCCGGTGCGTAGTACCACGGCGAGACACCTAGTATATGCCCTCCCCTATAGCGACTGCTCAAGCCGAGGCCGTGCCTCCTTGAGGCGCCCTTAAGCTAGTTGCCCTCTTGCCCTTCTAGCTCGAGCGTAGTGGCTGCACGCTCGCCCTCTTGTCCGATGAAGGTGTAAAGGCCCCACGGCCAACAGCATAGATCATTCATACACACACACAAGAACTAATATTATTATTAAGATTGACCAGAAGCACTGAACTTTCTTATGTTTTGGTACTGCCTCCAAATAACATTATCATTATGTTCTCTGTGTTTTTAGTTGGGGATGGCCGTCAAGGTTATCCTGAAGAAGCCCCATTTAATGCTATTCACGTTGGAGCTGCTGCTCCTACGCTGCCACAAGCTGTAAGTAAATTTCATATTTTTTTAAATAATAGATCCTAATTTTATGGTGTGTGTGACACAACAATTTTTTTTCAGTTAATTGACCAATTGAAGCCTGGAGGAAGGCTTATTGTTCCTGTTGGTCCAGAAGGAGGCGAACAACATCTTACTCAAGTAACTTTGACTTTCAATTACTTAACAACTACATGATGTTAAATATATTATGGTGTTGCTAACCTACTGAACTATTAATCACAATCCTTGAGTTAGCTATATCTGTTGCCCTCTACAATATAACACAGGCCCACTGACCATAGATGCGATGTTTCATTGGTGCTTGCTTATGTTGTTATCATATGCATGCTGAAACCTAAAGCTGAAACATACAACACTATGAACAATTTATGGAGGTATCTTTCGCGGTTACATTTTGATACTAAAATGACAAATTTTGTTTGTGTGTGTGTGATCTACGCTGTTGGCCATGGGGGCCAACATATTTAGTGGCCTTTGAAAGAGAAAGAGAAATATGTCGCAATTTATCTGCGATCTGTAAATTACGTACTACATGTGTCATATACCTATTATGATACCTATATAATAACCAAAGGCATAACTGAATGTAGTAGTATCTGATGGGTAAATCAAGTTTTTCCATAACTTGCAATGTATGAGACGAATTATGAAAATGGAAGAAGAAAAGAACAAGTTGGAATTTTTTTACCCTCTGCCTATGAAGGGATAGATAGATATATGAATGTATTATTTCTGGATAGTGTGTTGTTAAACATATTTTAATTTTAAATTGTTATACTTCCAGGTTGATAAGGCAACTGATGGAACAACTACTGTGAAAAAACTAATGAGTGTAATATACGTCCCTCTCACTGATAAGGATCATCAGTACCGTAAGTGATTGCAACTATTTCGTCATTGCTGGAAACTGTGTGGTTACCATGCCCAGTAGGAAAGCGACGAAACTTCCTAACACTACGTAATGAAGGTTAAGGTAATCTGGATTGTGTTTACGTTTCTTGAGATCAACAGTCATGGGTATTTTTTACCACCTGAGTGCTACAAAATATGAATAATTATTAAAGTATGGGTAAAGGCATGCTTTTGTTATACTTACTTACTGTATTGGCTTTCACAACTCTGGTTTTGTTGTAATGTAATTGAGACTTTTAAGAGGTTTATTTTTCACGCATTTGTTAGGGTCTATTTGTATCAACCGGCTCCAAGTGCAGATGAGCTCTTGGTAATTGAAATAAGATAGTTTTTTATATCTTTTACGATAAGAGGGCGATAGAGAGCGGTCCCAATGTGTGAAATATATAAGGCGGCAAAGTGAGGTCCCTGCTTGCGAGTTCTTTCGCGCTCAAGTAGCCGAGCGCTCTACAAGCTGCTTTTAAAGCCGGCCGACACTTTCAATTAGTAATTCTGTTCTAGGTCCTTGGCGCTGATATTGCTGCGATCATTTTCGATGTTGATTTATGACTTGGGATTTGGCGCTGATACTGCTGCCCAATGTGATCATTTTCAATGTTGATTTATGACTTAGGTTTACTACTTCTATCAGCGAATTTAAATTACATATTATTATAATGCAATAATTTATTGTTTACTATATTATTTTATAAATATTATATCTAGTTTGGAAATAAATCCAGCTTATGTACGAAAAGAAATATTATTTTTTATTTCGGAACAATTTCCCCGTGAACTTTCGTTTTCCGATAGATTTTTCAGTGTTTACATCTGCAGGTTGAGTTCTAACATGTAGTATAGAATACAGGGTTTCTGCTTCACTTTTGTTTTCAATAATTTCATTGAGCTGTTTCTGAAAAAGAAAGTTTATTTATGGATCTTTAACGATATTATTTACATTTTATTTTAAACATTAGGCCGTCACTTTATTCCAACCACAGTTACTGTAGGCACCGTATAATTAAATCGAATTGTTTATTTTATTAATTAAGATAGCTGGTTAAGCTTAATAAAAAAATACGGGGTTTGAAGCATATGGGTATAAACCAAGTATTTTTATTGGGTAGGTACCCTTTTTGTGAGAACATTTATTTATTTTTTTAATTAGATTCACCAACAGTTATGTACAATAATTCATTTGCAAGTGATACAAATTTTGAGTTCATGACCAATTGCATAACTAATTACAGGTGAATACAGCATGCATAACAAGTATTTATTCTATATTATATATTATTGACGGATTATTGACAGATATATTATCACTTAGACAATCATAGTTAATTATAAAATAAAATTAAATCACTAACTTCCAGAATGAAAAATAATAACAATAAAATGAAATACAAAGAAATATTAATTAATCACACTATAATAAAATTGCAAATATTTTATTTAATAATTTTTGTAAATTATTTAATGTCATGAGGTTTGGCAAATAAATGTTAGTTGGGTAAGTTTTCGAAAATAAGTCTACGAAATTCATGCGATTTTACTGAAAATATGTCGATTGCGTCTATGCAATATTTATTAACAGCTCTGCACAACCTGGAAATCGGCGAATTGTATCCTAAAACCGTGCTCCGAAATGGATGAACCATTATTGCCATTGCTTTACGGGGTATCCGATTAGGGGCGTTAAACTTTAGACTTTTAATCAGCGATGGACAATCCAATTGGTTGTGTAGTAATTTGTACATGAAATTCAGATCAAGAAGCGCTCTTCTTTTTTCAAGCGATGGTGTATTAAAAAATGCAAGTCTTTCACTATAACTTTTATGACTTTTGAATATTCCAGTAGAAAATGCCAAATACCACATGAAACGCTTCTGAATCCTTTCTAGTCTTAAAATATGTGTAGAATAATGCGGTCTCCAGACAGTGGGACAGTATTCTAGTATGCTACGAATCAAGGTATTGTACAATAGTATTTTTGTTTGAGGCTTTCTGAATGTTTTACCATTTGTTATGACGAACCCTAGCATTTTGGATGCTTTTTTAATTATCTCATCCATATGAGGTTGAAAAGTAAGTTTTTTGTCTAAATTAATACCCAGGTCTCTAATTGTGTCAACTTAACGTATGGAAGTGCCTTCTATAGAATAGCTAGAATCAATGAAATGGAGTTTGCGGGTGAACTTCATGTGGTAACATTTATTAGTGTTGAGGTGCATTTGGTTGTTGCTGCACCACTGGGTAATGTGTTCTATGTCCTGTTGTAAAAGAGCTACATCGTAAGTATTTTTTATAATGCGTGAAATTTTTAGATCGTCGGCGTACATATAAGGTTCAGAATGTAGAAGGCAATTAGGTAAGTCATTTACGAAAATATTACAGAGGATAGGACCCAAATGTGATCCTTGAGGTACACCAGAAGAGGCAGAGAACAAGTTTGACCTGAAACCATTAACTACGACGTAGAAGGAGCGATTCCTCAGGTAAGTCTCGATCAATTTAAGAAGACCTCCACAGAAACCATATACTGATAATTTGTGGAGCAGTATAGAATGGGGCACCTTATCGAAGGCCTTGCTGAAGTCAGTATATATTACATCTACCTGCTGACGACAGTCAATGGCCTTAGCCAAATCTTCCACAAATGTGACCAAGTTAGTTGAAGTAGACCTTGCCTTGACGAAACCATGTTGATGGGTAGATAAATACTGACTAAAATACTTTTGTATGTGAGGACAAATTATGGACTCAAAAATCTTTGCTATGGTAGAGATAATCGAGATTGGACGGTAATTGTTCACGTCTTCCGTTCCCCCAGACTTATGAATAGGTACTACTTTGCCTACTTTCCACTCATCCGGAAATATTCCAAATGAGATCGATGTCGCAAAGATAATATGTAGTGGTATTATCAAGTTGGACGAACAATTTCTAATGAAAATTGGCGGAATACCGTCTGGGCCCGCACCCTTAGATATATCTAGACTATTTAGCTTTTTCATTATTGTTGTTTGGTCCACTACCACTGAGCCAAAACTAAAGCTTAACTTGTCTATAAGCTTTAAGTTATTCGACATAGTGAAGTTATTATTAGAATTCCCATTATTGTAGACCTGCGAGAACAGAGATGCGAACAAATTACATATCCCCTCACCATCGGAGCTGACAGAAGTTCCGTCAGTCATTAGGCTAGGGTAAAAACTAGATTCGACTTTCTTAGACTTCACATATGACCAGAAGTATTTGGAGTTATGGTTGATTTTACTCTCTACATCGTCTATGTATTGATTGTAACACTTCTCAGCTATTTTTGAACACCTTTTGCTTAACAAATTAAACTCTATTTTGTCCCTTGGGTTCCGGTACTTTTTAAATCGAGAATGTATGTTATTTTTTTCTTTTAGTATGGCAATGAGGGATTTAGTAAACCACGGTGGATATTTACGGTTCCCAGCCTTTTTGCGAGGCACATGTTTGTAAATTACTTCCTTGAGTTTGGCATAGAATATCGATAGCATGGAATTAACATTTGTGCGTTGCGCTAATTCCATGTTCCAGTCAATCATTGACAGAACATTGTTAATCACTTCATAGTCAGCTTTGTGGTAGTTTAGCCTTCGATTATTAAGGTTGACAACAAGCTCTTTACTTTCCACGCTCAATACATCGACTTCAAGTGGTGGATGTAAAGGGTCAATCTGTGTAAGCGCGATTAGGGCTGCTGACAGAGTACAGGATGGTACGTCTGACAGAACAAATCTGTCTGACAGATCTAGAAATTTTTGCCTGTTATTTGGTATTTGATTGAGCTGCCAAAGGTTGGCAACATGTGCAAAATCGACCAAAAACTGACCCAATTTCGAACACTGACTTGTTGTAGCTCTTTTCCAATTAATATTACTGAGATTAAAATCACCTAATATGCAAGAGTGACCTTCATAATGATCATCAGAACATGGGAAACAAGAAGTATCATAACTTCGTGAATAATGTTTCGCATTCAATGTACAAATAAATTAGGCGGTTGTCAGGCTATAATAATATGCTTGGCATTATTGAATAGATCTGATAGCTCCATGAAAGATTACCTATATATTATCTAACAATTTAAGGGTGTTGGTACCCGACGTGCTCAAATGACGTTAGCACGAGCACGAGTCCAATTGACGTTACTATCTACACTAGAATAAAATTGCTTGCTCTTCGTCACACCACGCGTTTTTTGCCAATGCGTGGTGAAATCGCCTGTTAGGTATTTCACATACTTTCACGCCTATATTCCCCAAGCGCGGATGGCAGAGGTGTACTGTAGTGTTGTAAAAGTTTCAACGTGCTTCAATATTTGTAAGCGTCAACTCCACGCGAAACGCTTAACACCTATTTTTCAACACTATTGTACTACACGTGTTCACATTAAATCAAGCTGCAAAATGTTGACTATGTTAACAAACCTGGCTCAAAGATATTAAGTGATCTAATGATATCCCTTTGTTCATGATCCGTGCCATGTTTTTAGAAGTGACGCCAGGTAACTTCTGAACAAAATCATGCACTGACACGTTGTACCGTTCATAATTCATGTCATCTGCAGTATTTTCCCCGCTCAGTGCTAGAGCTTCTTCAACATTGGGGTTTTTCCTTCCTTGCTGCAAATGTAACCGGGAAAATAGATCACTTATTTGAAGTATGTCCGGAAAGTAGTTGCCATTGTAAAAAAATGCGAGTAACGAGGACAACTGTTTTTTAAAAACTGATTAAGTAGCTCTGGTATACAGGTTGGATTTTTGCGGCGGAACAGTAAGAGCAGCTATCACAACCATTGTAGCTACAGGAAAACGGTCTTAGGAGACAAATCTTAATTTTTTGCGGTATTTAGAATTGCATTAACAGATTTTGAAAAAGAAAAATGTACAGTCAGCAAGAAAATGGGCAATTTACACAAAACCTTTTTAAGGGTCAAAAACTTCTATTAACCCATCTAAGGTTGGAGTACTAGAAAAGTAAGAAATCGCAAAAAGCTTTTATTATACATTTTGTAGGAGATCACAGTGGCAAATTATACAAACCCTTTTTTGATGCCAATCAATATTGTTTTTTTTTAAGGACCAAACATTTCTATTAAACCAACTGAAGTTGAAGAAAGAGATAGTCAGAAATCTTAAAAACCTTTTCCCATACATTTTGTAGGAAATCGCTTTTTGCGATTTTTAACTTATCTAGTACTCCACCTGTACATGAAAAATAATCTAAATCAGCCTGATGCCTTATGAGGCGAAGCGCATGAATTTATAATCTTAGTTAAGATATTTACTTTGAGTTCGTAGAATAATTCAGCAGTAGCATATGGACTTGGCGACCACACCAATTTTAAACGTGGAAAATGGATAGTTAGAAGTTGTAATTTTTGTTGAATGGCTGCACCGGATATATCAGTAGACACCATAAAATGTCCCTGTACAAAAAGAAAATACAAAATTTAATCATAATACGTCAAGTGCAAGTCGGGCTCATGCAATGAAGATTGTTTACCAAAACATTTTATGTATACTTGTCTTCCTAATACAGATTCTAAAAAAAAATGCACAAACAAAAGCAGGTTAGCAGTTTGAATCAAATCATATCAGTTTATTTTCTTAAACAGGTTATAATTCCAGATATTACATTTATTAAATTGCGCTGTTTTGGCAATGAGAACTGTCACTACCAATCCTATGTGAACAATACTATAGTGCCGGTAACGTCAATATTTTCATAGATATGAAAACAGGTACACAGCTGTCCCAAGTTCGCACACCACACATTGATCGACTGCATCTTTTTTGTGCCTTAAAAATATGCCCCCTACGGGTGAAATGCCCCTAAAATATAATTCCATACCGTATTTTTGATGCCACTAAACCATCCCATAAGTACTGTGCCAATATATACTTTTTTGATAATTGAATAAGTGCATAGGCGGTTTTATTGAGACTTTTACAAAGTTCCTCTACATGTGGTTTCCAAGTCAAATAGAAAAAGTACAAAATAATAACGAACCCATGAATTTAATTGTTTGAAATTCAAAAGTATGAGCACGTTACTCACTCATCACTATGCAACACTATAACCTACACAATTATTTATTATTATCATCCCTTTAGGAGTCAAAATGCTATCATCTTTGTATCACACAACAATTCTCTGTTGGTGGTAAATTTGATACATTACATCGTGGTACCAACCTGGAGATTGAAAGGTTTATTTTGATCAAATTCTATTAGCAGGATGGGTCTGCTATAGTTTCGACACATTTGCGTGCATTGCGTGTATAGACGACCAGAGTTGAGAGAACCAATCAAATCTGAAATAGATTTCCTTTCAACGCAAATGTCTGGCGTGAGAATATAGTCTCCAATCTGAAATAACAAAATCAATAATAACTCAGCTGGGAAGTAACTTTATGTCATCAAATTAAGAGAAGGTATATTATTTTCCTTACAGCTATAGTAACTGGTTCAATGTTAATTCCTTTCTTATGTAATAATGCCGGAAGATCAGAACGGAATTCTCTCATATCGACTATGACAACTGGCTTCTCTTTTTGTTGATTTTGTCCACCTAGAAAAAGAAAATCAATAATTGTGTGAGTCATGCACATTGCACATACCATTGCAGACACCATTAAATGTTCCGAAAAATGTGCCTTATTTTTGTGGGTTCCGGGTATTTATGAAGTGTAAGTGCGACGTCGCTATTTCCTAATTATGACCGACCGGACCATCAGCTTTGATCGAAGGTTACGGCTATAGCCGAAAAATCGGTCTCGGCCAAATACTGACATTCGGTTTGACTGCATGCGCCAGCACGTGCTTCGGCTCTCTTTTCCCAATTAAAATTGTCAATATTAAGCTTGAATTTATTCAAGTTGTCTATCTATCTATATCATCACGCCAGCTCCCTCGCGGGGTAGGCAGAGAGTACAGAGTTCCAATAGGTTCTTTCCTTACATACCTCTCTGGCTTCCTCCACTCTCATAGTTCGTCTCATACACACTCGCCGGTTACGGAGACCCTTGACTTGCCCTTCAGCTAAGACACGGTCTATTTGGTTATTCAAATTGTATTATTTATTTACCTGCTTTTCTAGTATCCACGGAATTATCTTCATGTTCAACATTCAAATTAAAATATTCATCTGTTTTCCCGTCTTGGTATGATGGCACTACCATTACCTAGAAGTTTAGAAGTACAAAAAATTTGGCTTAATTATTAAGCAATTGATGTGAGGTAATAAAGGATCTGAATGACCTTAGTAATGGTGGCTTAGTCCCAGCAAGCTAACAGCATACACGTCGAAGCAAGTTATACACTATAATTAACAGGCAGCTTAAAATACTTACACTTTTTGTTTGAATTAACAACTCAAATGATTGCTTCTCCCGTTTCAACGATGTGAGGTATGATTGTTCTTCCACAGTTTTATCGTGTATCAAAAAATATACTTTAGTAGTCGGCTCCTCTTCTTTTTTTCGACATTCAAACAATTCAATCTGTCTCACTGCGGACACTTCAGAGTGATATAATATAATATATTCCGGACGTAATGTCTCTAGTGTGAGTTCCAGTGAAAAGTTACAACCATTTTCTTTGAATGTTTGTATACAAATAATAGGTTTTTCGATTTCAAGTTGAGTTATGTTTAAATTATCAATCTAAAAAAAAAGAAACAAAAATATAATAATAGACACGAATGATAATTCACACAATGATAGCTGTGGTAGCCAATCAGGTAAGTGTAGGTTGGTTACCTGAGATATTGGTTCAAACATACTTTCATCACTTGATTCTTGCTTAATATTCTGTGTTGCCACCTGTGTTAAAGTTAGAATATAATTCGATTTATCCATGTCATCTATGTTAAAACTTTCCTCGTCTTTATCATCTCCATCTTGTATGTTATCTTCTCCTATTCTTTCTTTATTGAACTTTTTATCTTTTTCCTTTTTAACATTAGGATCTGTTGGCATTGTGCTCTTAAGATCTTTGTACTTAGTTACTACAGTATTTATCACTAATTCTCTTCGAAACGCTGTGTAAAATAAATACTTATTTACACCCATTGTAAGGTAATGATTCAATTGGCAGCAGGTTCGAGTATCTTGGCACAGAATTAATATCTTAGTTTTATTTATGTTTCCATCTGTTTTTTTCTTTATCTCTTCTGGTATTTCATTTATTAGCAAATCACTAAGGACTTTCCATTTCGGACATGGTTCTGGATCAAATTCTAAAATGGAAAGAAATCTGATAAATTAAGAGTCATTAGAGAACCTTGCAGACAATAGCATTAGTATAATAGACATAGTCTAATGCTTACCATTTTTATGATTATAAACTCTTCCTCTGGCTAGTCTGAACAATTGCTCAGCAGAATCCAATAAAATCCATCCTGAATTTATTTTAGCATACTCGGGAGTTCTGTATTTACTTACTAATGAATAAAATGAGACAGCATCATCATGGATTAAGTTTCTGAAAATTAAAATAAGTAATTCTACAAATTCATGATGTAATTCTACAAATTCATGATGTAACTCTAAAATGTGAATTGGGTTTAACTATTCTTTTTTAAAAAAGTAAACCGACTTTTAAAACCAAAAAATAAATATTTGAAGTCGGTACCGGTAAGTGCAATCGGTTACTTGGCACCGACTTCAAATATTTATATTTTTGCTTTTTGAAGTCTGTTTACTTTTTTTTTTTTAAAAGAAATTTATTTAACTATTTTAGGTGACGAGTGAAATATTTACTAATATTTATACACATATATTATATTATTTTGCTGAGTTGTGTGTAGGATTGATATAATAACCATAATAACTGAATCTAAACATGCGTGCTGCCGTTAAGGAGCCCCCTGGTGTATCTTCCAAGTCCAAAGTTCAACACCGATTTAATTAAAATAGGACCACCTCGAAATTATACTAAACCCAACGCAAAAAGAATCATCAAAATCAGTTCATAGATAAAGACTTTATAAAAAACACATACGAATTGTCCACCTCTCCTTTTTTTAAGTCTGTTAATATTCTGATTAGTTCTATGGCAGGGTACCTATAGGATTGACGTAATACCCATAATATCGCAATCTACGCATTCGTATTGTTTGTCGTTAAGGAGTTCCCTGGTGTATCTTCAACGTCCAAGGTCCAATACCGATAAAAATTAAAATGGGACCACGTTAGAGCTATACTGAATCCAATGCAAAAAGAATCATCAAAATCGATTCATACTTGGCGGAATGATAGCGTAACATACACACAATAAAACATACAGTCGAATTGAGAACCTCCTTATTTGAAGTCGGCTAAAAAAGAGTTATCAATTTCTAAGTAGGATCAACAAGGTATATGACAGCTTTGTCGAAAACTTACATAATCATACTCCTCAGAACTTGAAGATCTTGTATGTACTCTTTTGTCCGTGTACTTAACTGGTGCCATACACAGTCAAGCTGTGACTGTAATATTTTATGAAACTTCTTTGTTATACAATTTTCTGTAGTTATCTCCTGAAGCAAAGAACACAAAATAGTTTATTTTTATGTCACTTCATATTTGTGAAAGAAGAATCACTAAGATAATAAATTCATGATAATGAAACGAGGCGCTCGTAGCTCTTTCTAACCGCGATTTTCTTAGCGATCGCCAAGGTTAAGCGTTCAACTCGGTTGGCCTGAGATAGGTAACCGTTTGTGGCATTTCTATATTCGAGCGTCTCCCTACTTCAGAAGGCACGTCAAGCCGTTGGTCCTGCTTACCATGCCTGGTTAAGCCAAGTTGACAGCCTTATAGGCGGCTTGATAAGTTCCAACGCCAGGTGGTCACAAATCTGCCTCCGCCAATCCGCACTGGAATCCGCGTGGTAAAGTATAACCTAATCTCTCTCACCCCGATTTGTGAGAGAAGGCCGTTGCCCAGCAGTGGGACAGTATAGGCTGATATTATGTGCCCACGGCTGGCAAGTGGCCACCGTTACGGGAATTCGCCCAATCCTCGCAGATTGGGTGAAACGCAAGCATGGGGCGCTTACCTACCGGCGCACACAGGTGCTCACCGGGCATGGTTGCTTTGGAAAGTACCTGTTTAGTGTGGCCGGTAGAGAACCAACCTCATGTTGCCATGAGTGTGGCGCCGATAAGGACACTGCGAAGCGTAGTGTTCTAGGGGAGGCGTTGGGGAGGGAGTCGCTGCCGGCTTTAGTCCAAAACTATGGTCAACAGTGACAGGTCGTGGGAAGCGGCAGTGACTATTTGTGAGGTGGTCATCACTCTGATCAAGGCGGCGGAGCGAATCAGGGAGGCAGACCCTCTAACTGATCCGCTCCGTCGCCGTAGACTAAGGCGGCGTCAGCGTGCCTACGCCAACCTCATGCCACCTTGATAAGGGTCTGCAGGCGATGGGAAGGGGGACTACTCGTTGCCTGCGCTGAACAGCCTCGAGAGGGTAGTGCGTGTCATGTGCTTCAGACACACGCCTCAAAAGTAGTGTGCGGAAACTTATTCCGCTATAAGTGGATGTCCACAAAGTTGGACGGTCGCTGGCGGGTGGCGGATAATTGCTTACGCGTTCCCGTAACCCGCCCCAGCCACAGCGACAAGTTCGACCAAGGTGAGGGTTTTAGCCGGTAGGAGTCTCGGTATAACCCCTCGCTTCCCCCTAGCGAGCAGGTGTCCTATAGGTGTAGGATTTCCCCCAATCCCAAAAAAAAGGCTGATATGTAGGATAATTCCTATCTTCCTGTTTTTATTTATTTGCAAGAGAAGCAAACTGGCGAAGAGTACCTGCATGTCTAAAGTCCTATTGATGCTTTTCAGCTGTTTCACCGTGTAGTTCATTATATCCAGGAGACAAGTTTGAATGTGACTTGTGTTACTGGTCAGGGGTACATGCAGCTCCTCTACAACTGCTTGTCTACTTTTAAGACTCTTAATAATTGAACCATGGAATCTGAAAGCATTATAATATACCATATTATATATAATATAGCATAGTTTATATTAGCATGATAATATAGGTAATAAATACAGACAAAGTTCTTATATGGTGCGAGCAAGTAATGATTTTATTAAATTACGCAAGGAGTTCGGTCTTGATCCATTTACTATTAGGAGTAATAAGGTAAGGGAGCTGCTGAATCTCAAGTTTTTTAAAATGTAAATAATTACTTATGTAACATGATTTTTTGTATCACTACAGTTTGCTAAAGTTTCTGTCACAAATTTACAGCTCTTCATGAAAACCAGTAATTGGCTTAATATTGCTTATATTACTTTTATATTCTCATAAGTGTAGCTGTTGGTTTTCCTTACCAAATAAATTATCAAAGTCAAACAATTTATTTTGTATAAACCCTGCGGGGCTCCTTACAAATTGTCAGTTTACACTTTTTAATCTAATCTAACTACTAAACTACCACCGGATCACAACGCGGCCTCCTCTGAGAAGATCCAGCGAGAAACTCAGTGGGCTTGCCCTTTTTATTTAACTCTCTTACTAGGTTTTATTTTTTTATTACATTGTGCGAGTTTACAATAGTTAAGATCTAGCTCTATCATGCTTTATCTCATCTAAATAATATTTAATCACCAATTATCATTGTCTCATGTGTATTTCATCTAAGAAATGTATAATGGGCTACCTGCCAAAGAATTTGACCAAATCTAGGGCAATACTTCACAAGTTGAACACCACCCAAGAAAGGCTGATGGAACATAAGACTATAATTGAAGATATATATTTAATTCATAGGTAAGCTATACAAACCTTGGCCATAGAAACAATTCTGTTACAAAAAGTGCTCTCATTACTTTCTCTACTTGGTGATAACCGAAAGTGAAGGATATTGGCGAGTTTGAGAATGCCTTAACGAAACCAGTCTGAAATTGAAATTAGGAAAGTGTAAAGAGAGTTCAATTGTCAGTACTTAACACAGCAATAATGTATTTTATTTTTTCAATAGGTGAATTATAAACCTTCCTCTTGAATCACTCCATCCATTGGTGAAAACCATATGAAAATCTGTTCGGAATTTATTGAGTTTATCGCTTTCTGTTTTATAATACATACATAACTAAAAATACAAAATACATATGTACAATAAAATAATAAATAATTTGTGCTAAATTGTTGTTGCTTTGCGGTGTGCCCA
This sequence comes from Phalera bucephala, assembly GCA_905147815.2. Classification (NCBI taxonomy): domain Eukaryota; kingdom Metazoa; phylum Arthropoda; class Insecta; order Lepidoptera; family Notodontidae; genus Phalera; species Phalera bucephala. The sequence continues at coordinate 23,935,840 of LR990613.1, read as the reverse complement.
GAAGGGTAGCAGCATTGCCACAGTGCATAGCGATTTCTCTGAGGGAACTAAGAACCGGCTTTCTAGTGGCTTTCATTAGCAATTTCGAGACTTTTCTGGAGATTTCTGTAGGTATTGGTACTGGTAACAACAATAGTTCAATTGTTTGTGTGAAAAAGTGTTACATATGAGGAGTGTTACTAAATTTTGGTATTTATGAGACCTATTGCTAAACTCAGTCAAGACTCATAGTAGCCGGCTAGCATGAATGAGATAAACTATGATAATGGAGGAAGCCAGGGGTCTGTAAGGAAAGAACCTGTTGGAATTCTGTACTTTCTGCCTACGCCACAAGAGATCTGGCATATAATATAGATAGATTAATTAAAAGGATAGTGGAAAGCTGAGTGATGGCAGGTGGTAAACGTAAAAACAAAATTAAATCATTCATATGTGTTACAGAGGAAAAATTGCACTGTCACTAGATAATAGAAAATTATAAGGAAGATTTAAGTACCTTATTGTTTTGTCTGTATAATCGTAATGCAAATGCTTCCTGGCATGATTCTAGAACTGTGTGAGCTCTTAGTACAATAATGCCAGTAATGTGTGAAACTGGTACTCTGTTTTTTAGAAGATCTACCACCAGTATCCGGGTTGACACAAAATGAACACCACCCTCCAAATAAGACTTCTCCCTAAAATCAAATATTCTTATAGATGATGATATAGGCACAAAGCTTGAAACATGAAATAAAACTATTTTACGGATTTTATCATGGTTTATTTTTTATTTTTAGTTCCCGATGTGTCAAGTGCTTTGCAGCACCCATGGTCACGGGAGGGACCAGAGGGTCAGTGCCTCTGGTCCCTCTGCGATAAAATCCCTAAAATAGTTTTATTTCATGTGTAATATTCACGTAAATCTAAGAACTCAGTAAGAAATAATTTGTCTGATTGACTCATGGTGACTTAACCTTGTATCAGAAATTGCAATTTGAAAGGTTAATTCTGGTGGTTATGCTCTAAAGGAGTTGAAGTATACATATACTATTATCATAGTCACAAGAAAAGCATGATTTACATGGGGTATAGAATTTGTGTAAAATTTTTGAACAATTTCTGGTCTATAAAATTAAGAATAAACTAATAAGTTTAATGGTGTTCCAATTTGCTAAAAATAAATTTTCCTAAGTAATAAATCACAGAACACAGCAATCTATGGGTACAGCACAAAAACTTATGGGTTCTCATGAGTAATATAAGATTGCTTTTATTTATTTATTATTTTTGTGAATCATGGTGTTTATTTTTCATAATGAACAAAAGTATTACCTTTCACTGCCAAGATTTGGTAAAGCTGACAGTTTAAATTTTTCAGTGAGGTATTTTTCTTCATGGTCTCCACTGTTTATTATAAGAATCAAGTTTTCAGGATTTTTGTATACCCATAGCAAATTAGATATAATGTTGTTGTAGCTAATACCTCTAAAATATAACAAAAAGATGTAATTTATTTACAAATTCATACATAAGAATATTCTATAGAAAAATAAATAAGATTTCATACTTGGCCATGATAACAAGAGCATCTTTCTCAAAGGCATCAATAAATATTTGTTTTTCAAAAGGTAACAATGGATATTTGATGTCAATACTAGCTTCATTATCATACTCCTCTTCAATGTCTTCAGATACCTCTAGCTTATTGTCTCTATTCTGAGCCATCATATCCAGTGCACAGACAAAATCTTCGCATTGAACACTGACCAGCTAGATTCGGTTCTTTCAATGGTGTAAATATTAAACGGAGTTATACTAAGTTATATTACCTATAAATTTTATTTGTTTACATTCGCATCCTATTTTACACAGTCAGGCCTATATCTGCCAGTGAGGGTGGCAGAGGTGCACTGTGTACACCCACTTTTCGCTGACTATGTTAGGTCCCAACGAAGATTTTTTTTAAATTAAGGGGCCGTTTGCACAAGGGTATTTTTGCAGCGCTGGAATAAACCGTCGAGATGAAACAAATGGATAACAGTACATGCATTCACACTTGAGCGCTTTATTATCGCGACCGATTTTAATCGCGCTTGTACTACTTTCAACGCTCGACGTTTACCACGACCACATTAAACTAGATGGCAGTGTTGTGTAAATAAAGTAGTCTTCTTCTTCTTCAAGTTATGGCTTCACACTAATTATAAGTGTATTTTGCCAGTGTCCAGTGAAATATATAATCGTGTTTGTTTAAATTAATTCAATTCCCCGATGAATTTGATGACAACGATGATAATGAAATTAATGAAATACCCCACCCTGGATAGTAAAGCGGTGGATACTTTACATACCAATTGAAATACAAACGGCCGTTGCGTTTTGAGGGAAGTCGAAAAGGCACGTTTTATCACTTTGTTACAATTACCTTCACTCATGCATATATAAGAACACATAATGGTTAATATTCCACCAACATTACACATTATTAGTCGAAATAACACAAGTTTTGGAAATTAAAACAAATTGACAACATCACTCTTCGACTTCCCGCCAAAACTCCAAGTAGTCTATTTTACCTGCTTTATTCCTTTAAACGTGGTTTCATTTAACGCAGAAATAAACGAGTTAATTTTAACATTGCAACAAATCAAATAATAAGAGATAATATATTCAGTAGATGCATTAAATAAACCTATATCTGCAAACTATACTTAATTTTTTTTATTAAGCTTAATGTATTATTTTCCAAAACTGACCGTAATAAATTTGATATTGTGAAAACGAAACGTTAACGCGGCGGCTTTAATTTGACACAAATAAAAATCAGTTTGAAAATTTCCTGCGAAAGTTTCAAGCGGCTTCTGGTTATTATTATTTCTGTTTGCTGTGTTTATTTATTGACTTTTTTTTATAACTGTGATCTTGTTGTTTGTTATTGATTGTTACGTTTATGTTATTGTTTGTTTTAGTTTGTTTTTTTTACTCTGTTGATATGTCTTGCAACAGGAAATGTGTTTTTGGCTGTGATTGTCTGGGTTTTTCAATAATATTATATTGTTTTATGATAAGTCAATTGAGAATAATATGCTACCAAACTACTAATATTGTTACATGTAAGTGACTTCTATGTGATAAATAAACTAAGCTCTTCTCTCTCACAAAAAGTTTTGTTATTTATTTTTCTATCCAAGAACAAAGGACCTATTACTTGAAATATGTATACCTATATAGATATCATCTACGTATAGATACATACCTACCTACAGCTTACAAAAATAGTTCGTCGCTTTGCCAATCTTACTCCTATTTATTATTATAATCTTTGACCACGACTCCGTCCTGACAGCCTTGAGACGCCATTAAGCCGTGATCACACTTGCCGATTCCGACTTCGACCTGACTGCCTTGAGACGTCATTACACGGCAGTCAGAGTTGGATTCAACTTCACCCGACCCCGATTGCGACCAAGGTTTTTTATGTGATGCAGTCAGCGTTATGATAAGCATCAGTCTATCGATATAATATGATATTGTTGTCGTGCAAAGAAATAATGTGAAAATGAAAGTGATTGATGATGTATCGAAACATCAACCTTTTATTGGGCTTTCTTTATTTGTATGTCTCTTCATCTTTCCTGTCCGGATAAATAGAAAAATAGGTAGAGTGACAAATAATTATTTTAGATCAGTTAGCGCGCGCGCGCTTCTTCACAGAGGGACGTGTAGCGTGCAGCGACAATCCCACCACTTTCGCTTAGAACTGTTACTTAAGTAGGTTAGATAGGTAATCGGGTAGGTATACGTAAGTACTGTTATTTATCTATGAACTATTTGGTATATGTTAATTATTTTCATTACGTCGTTATCAACTGGCTTTTCTTTGGTTATTGTTGTAAATTCTCCTAAAATCTCCGGAGACTAATTTTGCCTCCGGTACACATCACTAGTAGATATTTTTTTTACAAATTTTATCGTTTTAGAATAATGTCTATACCAATATTTTTTTAATAACATAACTTTTTTATTAAGAAAATAATTACAAAAATTACTGGGAAATTCAAAGTAGCTGGAACGCTATTGGTCAGATCGAATATGACTAGTCTATAATACAAATGTCAACAAGTGCATATTTGTTGGATGTTTGCTATTGAGTTAGTTTTATTCTTCTTCTTCTTTAAGTTATGGCTTCACACTCATTTTAAGTGTATTTTGCCAGTGTCCAGTGAGATATGTAATCGTGTTTGTTTAAATTAATTCGATTCCCCGATGAACTTGATGATAACGATGATAATGAAATTGATGAAGTATCCCACCCTGGATAGTAAAGCGGTGGATACTTTACATACCAATTGCGACGGCCGTTTTGAGGGAAGTCAAAAAGGCACGTTTTATCACTTTGTTACAATTACCTTCACTCATGCACATATAAGTACACATAATGGTTAATATTCCACCAACATTACACATTATTTGTCGAAATAACACAAGTTATGGAAATTAAAACAAATTGACAACATCACTCTTCCACTTCCCGCCAAAAAAAAAAAAAAAAACTAGTTTTATTCTTATTTTTTGTTGTCGATTTACACAAAGACAAAATTTTAGTTTAAATTATTTAAGTTCTTTAATTCTTACGTTAAAGTGATCTTCACAGCAATATAAACAAGTTGATGGAGATACCATGTCTCTTTTTCTGATTTTACATCACTGTCTCCTTATATCCGCACCAATCGGGTACATTTCTTATTGTATTTTTACACCTAGGCACAACACAGTGTTGTTCCATTGTACAATAGTCCAAAAACACAAAATAAAAATAAATTACTTCTACAGCTGTTCACTAGTTGATTGTTATTATAGACTATGACGTCACGCCAAGCGCGCCAAAATGGCGGGCGTTTAAAGTGCTCTTATTTGTTTGCTATGTTCATCTTTTTTTTTTGCCTTTTACATTTTGTTTTTGACGCTTAAATTGCTATTATATATTGATGTAATCTATCATTTAAAAAATTAAAAAAATACTCGCATATTCCCTATTAGGCATGTCGATTTAAAATCGATTAATTGAATAATCGATTCTTTCGAATATACGATTTTACAAGGGGGCAACTAGCTCAAGGGCGCCTCAAGGACGAACGGCTTCGGCTTGGGCAGTCGCAATGGGGGAGGGCATATACTAGGTGTCTCGCCGTGGTGCTCTGCACCGGCCGGCGGGCAAGGGATTTTTCGACTTCGCCGGCGAGGTCGGTGTCTGATCCTGTGTGCGGTATCTCTATTCGAAAGAAGGTAAGTAAAGGCATTGGCAGGGTTGGCAATAATATGCCGCGGGTGCCGGTAGCGGCTGATAGAAGGGGAGTCAGTCAGCGGCGGCACCAACGGCTAAGCCGGTGGAACATGGTCACTTGACCTAGATTACTTGTGGGGTGGCGCAGGAACGGGTAAGGGGTGGCACCTCTAAAAAAGAACATCGCAGCTCTCTTGCCCGAGTTTACTTCAATACGCCACTTCCTGAACCGTTGCCCTAGGGCATTCGTAGCTGTCTGAAGATTTCTGGTAATGAAGCACGTATTCCTACGAAACATAAAAAGCGGTGTCGTTCGCGAATAGGGCTAGATGTACCTTACTCGAATGCGGAATATGGTTCGTGTATAGGCTATATAGGAGGGGCCAGAGACCTAGGCCTTGTGGTACTCCAGCTTGTATGCAATGAGAGATAGGACGCGTCACTTCGACGCGTTTTGTGAAGGCACGATTCGACAGAAAGTCTCATAAGATGAGTATGAGTCTATCCGGAACACCCATTTGGTAAAGCTTGTAGATCAAGCCGTTGTGCCAGACTTTGTCAAATGCCTTCGTGACATCGAATAAGAGAGGTTTTTGGTTTGTTGAGGCCACTGAGGAAGTGCTTCGTGATGCGGTGTTCGAAAGCCAAACTGCTTATTAATGAGAATACCCCTGGACGATAGAAAGTTTTTGCTCCGTGCCAGAAGCAGGTGCTCGTAGATCTTTGCTAGGGATTTAAGGAGACTGATGGGATGGGAACTCGTGGCGCGGTCCCGAGGTTTACCGGTCTTGTGAATGCCAATAACATCGGCCTCTTTCCACTATGTGGGAAAAATGCAGTTCGTTATGGCATCAAGGATGGCCATTAAGAAGCAGATGTGTTGGATGGGCATTTAGTACGCGGTTAGAAAAGCTATCGGAGCCGGAGGCGTTTTTCTGGTTAACACCCTTAGGGAGCGTTCGCACGAGCGCTTTTTTGCAGCGCCGGAATAAAACGCCATAGGTGATATTTAATCGCTTGCAAAATGAGTGTTCAAACGAGCGTTAAAAAAACACTTGTAAATGTTATGGCGTCACACTAATTTTAAGTGTATTTTACCAATGTCCAGTGAAATGCCTTATCGTGTGTGTAAGATTTCTAAAATAATTCAACTCACCAATAAACAACAATTAGAGATGATCGACTTCTTAGATTATAAATAGGATTGGCTTAACGAGGTTGTAAGGTTTGGTGGACAGGTGAGGATTTGAGGAAATACAAAAACTAAATAAGATAATTTCAAAAACAATTATACACATATTATAAAATTAAATCTAGATATTATGATGTACAATAAACTTTACAATAGCTTTAATATATAAATTGTTAGATAATGACAGAATTGTTGATAAATTTTAAGGATGAGGAGCTGTACATTCAATAAAGAAATTGTGTATGGATGGAAAGCTATAACAAGGACAGGAAAATAAAATGTCGGTGAGGTCGCCAATTACTTGGCCACACCACTCGCATAACGGCGATTTTCTTATATTCAATTTATAAAGATGTAAAGCAAAAGTAAAGCATAAAGATGTAAATGGAAAAGGATAGAGGAGTCGTTTTCTTATAAGTCGGTTTCAACATTGAACTCATGGATAGATTTGCTTACTGTTAGTAGAATTTTGACAGATTTTTCATACAAAATATGTCACAATCCTATCCGTAGTAGGCAAATCTATCCTTGAGATGAGTTTTGAAGTCGGCAGTTCGTCCATTTAAATTTGGAGAACCAGGGTTGGGACTATGAATTGAATTATCCGATAAAACTTGGCCTTGTGAATTTGCTGTCACCCAATCACGATTCCAATTTTCAGTTAGGCCTACTCTTGAAATCAATCCCAATCTCAAGCTGACACGATCTCGAAACAGTTTCAATTTCAACCCGAAAGAGATTGGCGCTCTTGAACAAATCGAGTGCACTATTGGATTCTTCTTCTTATTATTTTGTTTAATGGCCCACACTTTATCAGTGTATTTTGCCAATGTCAAGTAATAATAGAGTATAACAGTAAATTATAAAAATTGGCTTCTTGTCGCCATTACGGCAAAAAACAAAAGCCCCCACTATTGGATTGAAATTGAAATAGAGCACACAATCGAGAACCAGTGTGGCTATATACCACAAAACGTCAACTACCAAATTTAAATAAATATTCATATTATTATTCATACACATCAAATTTAATGTTTTTATTATATATCATACATATTTACATACATATTGTGTGATTTTATACAAATCATTTTTATATCTTTTTTATAAGCTTTAAATCGAAACGATTTTATGTGGTGGCAGAATGAATACGTTGCCATTGCCTAAATTATTTTAAGTGTACATCCCGCGAAAATGAAATTCATTCATTGCTTGCCTTAATACTTGGGTAGAGATACAAAATTGCTCTATTAAACAACACCTGTCAATAACAAGGCCACAATTTGGTATATTTTAGCTTAGAATAAGAGAATCTTCTCATATTATAGCCGGAGCTATAAGAGAACAAAAACAATAAACGATTTCTATTATTTAATATTTACTGCCTCGTTGGTTAAGCATTTTGATGATGATTCTTGTTGCATTCGGTTCAGTATTATATCAAGGTGATCCTATTTTAATTTTATTGGCATTAGACCTTTGACTTGGGATATTCACCAGTGAGTTAAGGAGTAATGACAAACAGGGTATTACTATGAGTATTATGTCAATTCTGTACTTCTTACTATAGAACTAAGCAGAATTATATGTATAGTTCTATCTATCTATCTATATCATCATGCCGGATCCTTTGCAGGGTAGGCAGCGAGTACAGAGTTCCAACAGGTTCTTTCCTTACATAGCTCTCTGGCTTCCTCCACTCTCATAGTTCGTATGTATAGTTAATTATTAAATTTGAAGTTCCTATAATTGTTCATGTTGTGAGTATTTCAGAGAGACAATATAATAATCAAGTTAATGAAAAAATAAAACTATATAAAAAGCATGAGTCTCATTTTTTAAAGTATTTGGAATCTGACAAAAATATATATTATAAAAAAACAATGATTCCTGGCGGGCGGCCAGGACTCATTGATTTCACAGCTCACACACTAAATGTGAACATGCTTTATGGCCTCTCCTTAACTCTTCAGCTGGTAGCTCCTGTGTGTTGGCTTGGTGGGCAGGTGGCCTCCACAGTGGGTGGCATGGTTAAATTTTGGACATAATCCCCCCCCATTGTGCCTTGTTGCAAATGTTGTGCAACACACAGCAAACATTTATTTTGGGTGCTCTATTTGGGTGGTAATGTAGAACTCTGTGGCCCAGAAGACACTGCCATCTATTCTTAAGCACACCAATTGTGCGCTCTACAGTATTGCGTGCGATACACTGCAACCGACTGTAATGTTCTTCAGGTTCACCTGCAGAAGCCATCAGATACTCCCTTTGAGGATAGCCTGAGTCACCTAAAAACCATTAAACAATTAATTATTATGTTTCCAAGGAATAAGGTATCTATGTACCAAATAAATACTTGATTTTTATAACATAGACATACCATGTAAGAAAATTTGTTCTCCTGTATTCAATATTCTTTGCGATCGAAGTAACATAGTTAACAAAAGTTTACATTTGCGCGTTTTCGGTGTGTTGATTTATTTGAAATATTTCGAATACATCGAAAATAATGGCCCGCCTAGCGCTCATGTTCGATATGTTAGAGAGCTCCAATAATCTGGATATAAGGCAAAGAAGAAATTTGCGGAGGATGGCGCGTTATGCCAATAACGCATTTTCCATGACCGATGTGGAGTTTAAAAACCATTATCGGTTGAATAAATAACTTTTTGAAGTCCTTTACGAAGATTTAGTTCCGTGTTTGCCAACGCCTATCCGTCGCAGCAACATGTGTACACGCTATAAGGTATGTAGTGTGGTGAAGTGTTATGTATATCAATGGGTGAAGGTATAAACTTACCTCATTATATCGTGTTGTTTTGCTAACCTATTCGTTAATTTTAGGTTTTAGAAGCACTCTCATTTTACGCCACTGGAAGCTACCAGCGTTTGGTGGGAGCTACGCATGGGATGATGATGTCCCAACGGTCAGTCTCGAGGGCCTTGAAAGAGGTCACGGATGCCCTGAATTCAGATAGAATTCTCAATAAGTGGCTTAAATTTCCACAGACACGACAGATAAGAGACTGTATTAAAAGAAGGTATCAATGGTATCAGCATGGTATCAGTAAAAAATATATTTCTGTTGTTATTTACCACCACTTATGATAAATTGTAGTGGCTACATTCTGTTGACTTTAGGTTGAACAAAGAATAACAATTATCAATAATTTATTTGATTTTATGAAAAATCAAAATTCCATCGGTCATAGGTGCCGTTGATGGCACTCATGTGGCAATTATGCAACCAACCCAAAATGAAGAACGATTTTACAATTGAAAAGGTTATCACTCAAGGAATGTGTTACTTGTGAGTTATTTTTACATAATCATTTTACATACATGAATTCAAAAATATTCCTTATTAACTTAATATGTATTCTATTTATTGTAGATTTGCGATGTAGACTTGAATATTTTAAGTGTGGACTCATCTTTTGGGGGTGCCACACATGACAATTTTGTTTTCAATCAGCACCCTGTCAAACATCATCTGATGGGATTATTGAATATAGGAGAACAAATTTTCTTACTTGGTATGTCTATGTTATAATAATCAAGTATTTATTTGGTACATAGATACCTAATTATTTAGAAAAATATTAATTAATTGTTAAATACTTTTCAGGCGACTCGGGCTATCTTCAAAGGGAGTATCTGATGACTCCTATAATAGATGCTGCTGCAGGGTCACCTGAAGAACATTACAGTCGGTTGTAGTGTATCACACGCAATACTGTAGAGCACACAATTGGTGTGCTTAAGAATAGATGGCGGTGTCTTCTGGGCCACAGAGTTCTTCATTACTACCCAAATAGAGCAGCCAAATAATAAATGATTGTTGGGTGTTGCACAACATTTGCAACCAGGCATGAGGAGGTGATTATGTCGAAAATGTAACCATGCCACCCACTGTGGAGGAGTCAGCCCAACAAGCCAACACACAGGAGCTACCAGCTGAAGAATTAAGGAGAGGCCATGAAGCACGTTCACGTTTAGTGTAAGCTGTGGGCAGCCAGGAATTATTGATTTATTATAATATATATTTTTGTCAGAATCCAAATACTTTAAAAAAATTAAGCTCATGCTTTTTATATAGTTTTATTTTTTCATTAACTTTATTATTCAAATCTCTTTTTCTCAATATATTAATATTTAATAATTATGTAACTAATAAAAATATAAAATATATAATTCTGCTTAGTTCTATAGTAAGGTACCTACAGAATTGACATAATACTCATAGTAATACCCTGTTTGTCATTATTTCTTAAATCACTGGTGAATCTCCCAAGACAAAGGCCCAAAGCCAAAAATTAAAAATGGGATCACCCTGATATAATACTGAACCAAATTCAACAAGAAGCATCATCAAAATACTTGAAAATTAAAATAATAAAAGTTGATGTAAAAGTAAAATGCATGATAAAACTGTTACAACCATTACGCCTATATTCCCCAAGTGGGAGTGGCTGAGGTGTACTGAGTACACCCATCTATTGCCACATACTGGGCACAAATCCAGACTGGACTTATACGGGGAAATTTTTGTTAGACAAACTACATTTGTCTAACCTAGGATTTAAACCCAGGACCTTGTGATCACAAAGTAATGCACTTTGCCACTAGACCAACAAGGCAGTAAATATTAAATAATAGAATTTATACTTTAGAAAAATAATAGAAATCATTTATTGTTTTTGTTCTCTTATAGCTCCGGCTATAATATGAGAAGATTCTCTTATCGCTTCTGCTAAATTATTTATAGCCGAAGCTACAGATGAAATATGGTCCACAGCTTCCTTTAGTGCCTTTGCAGTGGCCATTTTTGCTTCCACTTTTTTCTTTTCAATTTCTGCAAATGGTTCTTTATCTGTTTGCAAATTTGAACGAGCCCGTGATCGAGTAATGATATTGCTGGATCTCTCTGTACTCTGCCCTTGCTGTGAGGCAGGCAGTATTGTGCACACTGGGGAAAAATCATGGATAATTATTAGAATTAATATACCATTATGCCTATTACAAATAAGTACAAATAATCTACATAAATCCAATATGGGAATTTATTTAACCCAGGAGCTCATGCTTATATATAATCAGTTGCTAAAAAACTGTTAAATTTGTATAAGAGAGATTCCTAGAAAATCTAGTTTTTAATAATATGTAATTATTTTACTAACCCCTCTCATTGTGTGATGCATGCACAGCGATATCGGGCTCCTCAATTGGTATAATATCTTGAGCCATATGAGCTATATTTTCATTGGATGGTTCTGGTTTAAACGATTTACCACTTTGAACCTGCAATTAGTAATTTAGTGTTGGAATTTAGAAACCCTTTACAATTTGTTATTGATGTTATAACATATTTGAAAATAATAATCACTAAAATGGATTTAAATAGTCTCAATGATGCAGCTAACTATATGTTTAACAACTTAAATTTATCAGTTAGTAAGAAGAATGAAAAACTTGATTTTGAACATAAATGCACAACTTACAGTTGTGGAAGGAGTAATGGTAGCAGATAATAGGGAAGGATTAACAGCTACATGGCTGTCTCCAAGAGCAAATTGCAGGCCTCCCATCGCTGCCACCAACTGCTGGTCAATTGGTGACAACAAGGGTATTTCCTCCGCGGGACCACCGCCTGTACGCCTCATGGACCTTGCGTGTAGTGCACAATGTTTTTTCAAGGCGCACTTTTTGTCAGCCCAGTACTAAAAAAATACAAATGTGTATAAAAAATTTAATAGAATATGAAATGAAAATTAGATTTATAATGAACAGGCACAATACCTTCGCCCAGCCTTTTCCATCTTTTTGTGCACCACCTAGCGAATTGAGGTGTACAGAAATCTCTGTCCATTTTTTTTTGGTGTCTTGTTTCGCATGCGCCGTGCGCAGGAGACCTTTAGCTATTCCCGGATTTTTCACGAGAAAGTCGGCAAGGGTCTCTAGTTGTTGAAATGATGGTCTACTCATTATAATATCCTGGCAGAAATTAATTATAATTAAGAGTATTGCTTGAATAAGTTACAGAAAACGTAAAAAAGATTGTAATTTACCTGTCGTCGTATGCAACTGTATTATGCCCTTTCAGTTTTATGCTTTATTGAAATAATTTTATATAAAATAGCTGTCTTTACCAAAGTACTATAACGCAATGAGTTTTAAATAAATTTCATTTGCGCGGGATGTACACTTTTCATCGCATATCGCCGCGGTAGCGTGTCAATTTTATGTCGGTGTGAGTTTGCGAATCTGCGTTAGTATGCGTGATCAGACAAGTGATTACTAGTACAGATTTATCGATAAGAAAATTTATCGATAATTTATGATTAACAAATATTTACTTCATGCAAAATCGTAATTGACTCATCTTAATTATGATTTCGAATTACTACGAGTAATTTATATAAGTTCACACATACGTATCATAATACAAATCTTAAAGACGAATCTGTAAACATCGATATTAGTATGTACAATTTAATACAATAGTAAAGCCTCATTGGTAATGCGCATAACGATCACAAGGTCATGGGTTCGAATCCTATGTAGGAAAATACGAATTATTCGATAAAAAAAATCTAGTCCGGAGTCTGGCACTGTGCTCGGTATAATATCAATAGACTCATCCTCTACTACATGAGACCTTACATTGTTGAACGACAAGTGAGTGTACACAGTACACCACTCCTACTCCCGCTTGGGGAATATAGGCGTAGCGGTGGGATTCTAAATCACGAAAATCAACAGTTCCATCACACGGACATCAACATACTTTTCAGGTTCAGATTTATCTACATACGGGCATGGCATACAACACACCCTCGCGGGGTGGAGGGTACAATGCCACCTCATATAGAGGTCAGACTTCCAATCTTCAGTAAAAGCAGTACTACCCAAAGGGCAAAACTTCATTTCGCAACCAAGGCTCTATATGCCAACTCAATATAAAGCTTCCAGTGAGGTAAGTAGTTTAATAAGCGTTTTATTTCAGGTAAAACGCCATTATAGTTAAAGATGAAATAATCATATATAGGTCTAGATATCCCACCCCCGATTAGGGAATATAGATGTTACGGTGTTTATCTAGATATCCCATCCTTACTAAATTTTGATCCAAATACGTTTAGTCATTGTGACGTGAAATAGGAATGGTTAATGTTTCAGTATTAATTTAGTAATATCGACAGTAAGCGATAGGCGCTGTAGGACATCACTTGTGGAGAAGCGTACAATAATGCATATTTGAAGTATAAATTAAAGCTTTAAACTCACAGTTAATTATCACCGTATATTAATTATATGACGTCAGTGATGTATATATTTAATGTTAAATCTATAATTTTGCTGTGAAAGTTCCCTATGATATAATAAGGGGCAATTAATACATACGTGTGAAATGATAATTCAGGTTTTTCACTCCTCCTTTGGGTGTCCTTGATTGACAAAATACAGCACAACACGATATAATTTCACTGTATTAAAGTATATTCAGTTATCACAATGATTTTCATTTATAATTTAATCGTTGAAACCGACGGGGCGCATTTGTTATGGCCTAACCACAGGTCACAACAGGCAACCAACACACGTACAGGGCGACGTTGCCAACCTTACAATAGCTTTCTCATTCACTCAAAATGGTGATGCGTGTAATTGAGAGAGAGAAAAAACAACGTGTTGAACGATGACCGACGGAGCGGCAACGTCGTATAACTCCCTCCAGGTAATTTTAGCTTCATGCTTTCAATAATTTAGGCAATGACAACGCATTCATTCTGCCACCACATAAAATCCTTTCAATTTTAAGCTTATAAAAAAGAAATAGGAATTATTAGTATAAAACCACACAATGTTTATGTAAATATGTATGATATAAAATAAAATAAACTTTATATTTAATGTGTTTGATTATTGATTTTAATTTTGGTAGTTGACGTTTTGTGGTGCATAGCCACACTGGTTCTCGATTGCGTACTCAATTTCAATCCAATAGTGCACTCGATTTGTTCAAGAGTGCCAATCTCTTTCGGATTGAAATTGAAACTGTTTCGAGATCGTGTCAGCTTGAAATTGGGATTGATTTCAAGAGTAGGCCTACAGGGTTGGTTTGGAGTACGGATTTTATTGTCCGATAAAATTTGGCCCTGTATAAATTTGCTTTCACATAATCACGATTCCAATGTTCAAAAACCTGTATATGTGGAAGTAATAGAATATCATTACAATAAACAGTACTATCTAAACGGCCTTGGGGGCTTGCTAGTTTTGCTAGACCATCCACGGTTTCATTGCTCTGAATACCCGAATATCCAGGAATCCAGGCTAACAAAATGTTTTACCGGATTCATATATTTGCTAAATGGATTAGCATGCAGAGATTGCAAGCAACTAAGAGAATCAGTAAATATAATGGAGTAGTTTATACTGTTACGTTGGGTTGGGGTAATTAAATGCTGTCTAACGTGCGAAGTGCTTTAAAAATATCGATAAATCGATATTCTACAAGTTATCTTATGCACTTTTTTTTCGGATGTCTGTTTGCCATTCAGGTTCAAAAGTTGTGATCCATTTGTGCGTACGGCCCCTAATAGGTAATGTAATCTTTGAGCCAAGCACTGAGGTAGATAAGGAAAGTCAAAGAGCCCAGTCATAGACAAATAGACGTGGAAGAGGACGGATACGGATACGTTGACATATTATTTTTTCCGCTTGGCATTCTGGACTGCCCCTCCCTCCCTTTCCTTTACGCGTCACGTCACGCCAACCAGCCGCCATTGTTGAATTGCGTGTGTTCGATCGCTCGTTGACTACGTTGCGTTGTGTGGTGTAGTGAATTGCGTAGGATACAAGTAATTTTCGTCTTACCATCATTTGGTATCGCTAATAAAATATTATTTTGGAGAGAAAAGGTAAAAAGTAGAAAATAGTGCTAAATTTAACATGATGCATATTCGTAGTCTAACTTTCACTTTGTCTCTTCTAGAATGCAAATGCAAGCCATGAATCAATTCGGAAATCGCGGTTTCGGCGGTCCACCTCAACCTCAAAGACAGGGTCGTCGTGGAGGTAACAGGGGAGGATTTCGTAATACTTCTCGGTTTGAGCATAATCAGAGAGACCAAAGGACTCCGAATCATGGTCAAGGAGGTCAACGGCCTACTAATGATGTGAGTGCTAATTTTTATTTATAGTAGCTTTATATCAAATAAGAATTACGATTGATAACTTCTAAAACTATTGTTATGCTATGGTTCGATCGCTGAGGGTACATTTCGTAAATAATCTCCATGACCGACGCTCGGGCATAGCCATGACGGCCATTTTGTATTCACTTCATTTCAATTCTCAGAATGTACTATCAGGTACGTAGGTACCTACAACTTAATTTGTGTAGGTATATTATAGTATACCCGCCGTGTGGAGTATGATACACAATTTACTAAGATATATAAATGTGTCATGGCGATACTTTCTTTAAATCCATACAACATACGATACCCTACTACTTTAGTGTTATACCTCAAGGGAAGTTATAAATAGGTATAGTGAATCAAGCACAAATACCTATAACGAAAATATTACCAACCAAGAAAATATGACTTATGGCTTGGTCCAGTGGTTAAGTGCTTGAGTCGCCCCGCCCACTGGATCGATTAGTCGCGGGTTTAAATCTCGTACGGGCAAATCTTGGTATGACCTACAAAATATTTGTTTCAGTCAGTGTGTGCGAAATTCATGTTTGTAAATGCACCCACGTCACAGGAATAATTCCTAGTATGGGCCTATGCTTTATTTAAAAAAAATGGTGGTTGCTGCAGTGTACTGTATTGAGATGAGCAAAATGTAATCAGATTAATGATTACGATTGCATTTTGTAATATTCAATCATGATTCAAGATTAAATGTGTAATCATAAATGTTGAAGATCACAAAATGTAATTAAAATCGTTAATCATTAATACACCATCACACCTATATTCCTCAAGCAGGGGTGCTTAATCATTCATCTCATTACATTTTGCCCATCTGCCTCAATGTCATACGGGGCAAGCTTATTGCCAGTATATAGTACGAGCGATTACCTTACCCGAAATATTTAAGGCGCCTGTACTGATTTTAAATTAAAACCTAGCCCACACCAGGAGCTATAGCTATGTAGTAGATATTCAGTTATTATGTACTACCTAACTACAAATTGACTTATCTTGAGTGCGTTAACACATGAAATTCACATACAAAAACAGACAGACCAAAACGAAGATGTGTCATGTGGGGATAAAATCCACAATTATTCGATCCAGTGGGGGGATAAGCTCTTAATCACTGGACCAAGCAGTCTTATCTGTATAATGAATAGAGACTATATATGCATTTGGATGTTTCATATGCTTTTGCATGTTTAGCCCCTTTTCACCTGTTTCTGCACATTTTACCAAAAAACAAGTATAGATAATGCATATATTCATAGTATATTTACAATATTTTAAAAATCTACAAGATCTCCCTTGAACACAGGATGCATTTGAGTGAACACAACCTTACTACTGAAGATTTGGAACAGTACCTGATGGTTTCTGTAGTATAGTACTTTGTAGTATATACTGCTTTGTTGACGCAATGTGGATGGTACCATCTTTGGGGTTCTGGTTTGGTCATGCTCACTATAATGTCTTTGCTTGCGGTGTCTGTCTGGCTCAGGTGACTCCCTTCCCTCCAATATGGTCAAGGGGAGTGATGGCTGTATGACTATGTTCACGAGTATGACTGCTGGTAAGCAGTCATACTCGTGAATGGGTGCTGCTTGTGGGGACTGGTCCATCAGGAATCCTTTAGATGCTCTATACAGATAACATAATTGCATTGAGTTTCTTCGCTGGATTTTCTTAGTGGAGGCCGCATTACGATCCGGTGGTAGATTAGTAGTTAAGTTAAATTTAAAAAAAGTTATATTTACTATTTGTAAGCACCCCCGCAGGGCTTATACGAGATAAATTATTTGAGTTTGAGTTTATAGTTAACAATATAGAATTTTTTAATTTGTGAACAATACAGGAAACAAATTGCTTCGTATTTTGCCTCATAATATTAATCTATCTATATACATATAATAAAACTGTAACCGAGCCGAATCTGTACATTGAATATTTTTTGAAAATTTTAATAGGGGTACATTTCCTTATCTATATAGAGGCCGAAACAACTTTTTTAAATTATTGTCTTACTGTCTGTCTCTTGGTGTTTCAATCACGCAAAACTTACTGAACCGATTTCAATGAAATTTGGTATGGTAATAACTTATACCCTAACTTAAAATAATAAATACTTTATATCCCGGAAACAACCATCAATCCGGGATAATCGCGGGATAAACCATAAAAAATATTATTTTTATTAATGTTAGTCCCGAGCTGCAATGTTACGTTAAAATGCGTGATTTTGCCTCACTTGAATTCCTCCATGAACTGATATTGGACTCAGGTTCATTACGAGAAATCCTTCGGTAGTTAAAAGCACTCGCCTGAGATTGTACATACACCTTTGATTTAAACACTAAAACGTGATTTTGTGCATGAACCGACAATACGTTCAGGATTGTCTCTTCTGGGGAAAAATCTTTAACGCGTAACTTTGTATAATCATTTACTTAAAGATATTTTAACATAATTTTGATCATGAACATGAACTGTTATATTTTTAGGAGAAGACTGACACGAAATGTACTGGCAAAACTATGTTACATGCTTAGCTCGCAATGTACCTTTTTTTAATATTATTTCGCCTGATTACGATACTGGCAGGGTAGGTAGAAAAGGTTTAAAAGTACCCAAGTATAGTATGTTTTATTTTTATGAGACTGCGTTAGCGTTGAATAATTTTGCGCTTTAGAGACCTATGTCAAATTACAAAATAAACGCGGGCATAACCGCGGGTAACAGCTAGTAATTAATAAATATATAATACTGCCTAACCCACAAGGGGCCTGTCCTGGCCACTGGGATCTGGCGTGATGGTATAGATACATAATAAAAATGATAATTGTTATGTTTTGTGGTTGATCTAGAAATAAAATATCAGTTAATTACTGTTTTTTGATTTATGGTTGATTTAGAAATAAAGTTTTCAATAAATAGTGGTTTTATTATTTGGTATTGCATATATTGACATTTTGAAGCTAGTTTTGGGCAATTTTCATGCATACGGCGAACTTGTTATGTTGAATCCTGTCTCTAATAATGACATACCAGATTAAGGTTAGCTGTTCTGAGTGGTTCTATATGCATAGTCACTAAGAAATTGGTTATTAAATAGTCTTAGCTATAAAAGGTCAATTACCCTATTTGGTTTGATAAGAAATGGTGATGCATTGTACTAATTGGATATATTTGCTAAGGTTGCCTGGAAGAGATCACTATTAGTGATAAGGCCGGGTGGCCTTGTTACAGTATCTTAGTCTATCTATATCATCACGCCAGCTCCCTCGCGGGGTAGGCAGAGAGTACAGAGTTCCAACAGTTACAGTATCTTAGTAATTTATAAATTGTATTTCCATATTGTGTATCTTTGGTGGAACAATAAAGTGTTATCTATCTATTTGCAAAACTCTACTGCTCTAGGGTTGCCAACTGCATTCTGAGAATATTGAGTAGATATTTGTGGGTGGGAATGATGTATGCCGTTGGCAGCGGGGCCTTTATAGCTTCACCGGCGAAGATTGAGTAGGTACTATCGTAGGTATCGATAACACTATTTAATATACTCGAACATGACCCAAAAACAAGATTTTCTTATTACTGAACTGAAAAAATCTGTTTAAAAGTAACAATACAAAAAGTATATACATATCTCTCTCATATATATATATATCTCTATTGTACTAAGAGTATTATGCATCTTTATGCATCTTTCATTTTTTTACTTATGAGGTGGGGCCTTCTCCTCATAGTTATGTTTTTGAATACTTAAATGCATGGTATTTAAAATACTATGTTTTTGTTTAGAATAAACCAGTGCAGTCTGCTGAGAAGCCACAGAATCAGCCCCAACAACAAAACCAGCAACAGGGCAAGCCACAGCAACAGAAGTCTGAGGCTCAGCAGGCACCCCAGCAACAACAACCACCTCAACAACAACAACCACCTCAACAACAACAAACACCTCTAAAACAACAGCAATCTCAACAACAAACTGCTAAGCCACAACAGCCTCAACAACCACAGAAACCTGTACAGAATGCTCCGGTCAAGCCTGAGGCACAGGACATTGTTGATAAAGCAGTTAATTTTGAGCAAAAACCTCAAAATCAGATCACTCCTCAACAGAGGGTATGTAAAACACACTTCCTTATTATTGAGAGCGACATTTTGTTTAGCGAGTACCCAAAATCTTTTAGGTATTTTATAAACCAACTGAGACGCTCGTAGCGCTGTGCGACGCGGTGTTCTTACCGATCACCAAGGTTAAGCAGCGTTCGACTCAGTCGGCCTGAGATTAGTGACAATTAGTGGCAGTTTCATATTCGAGCGTCCCGGTTACCACTTAATGTGATAGGTAGTGGTTGCTGGCTTGATAAGTTCCAACAGCAGGTGGCCACAAAGCTGCCTCCACCAATCCGCACTGGGTTCGCATAGTGGGGTATGACCTAATCTGTCACCTCGATTTTTTTAGAGAAGAATATTATTATTTTTATAAGCTAACCCTAAATGCTTTTTTTTTATTTGACAAGAATTTGGTTTATATTTATTTGTAGTTATAATGATATTTTGTTCACAGAATGTAAATGGTGGTTTTGGTGGGGGTAACAAGCCGCAACATGGTGGGTCTTGGAGTCAAGGTGGACCTGGCAATAAACAAGGGGGCGGCTTTGGCCAGGGTAATAAGCCCTTTGGCAACAAGACTGGAGGCGGTGGCTCTGGGCCTGTTCGCAATCCACAACGCCAGAGTATGCGCGGCCCACCCCAGGATGGTGGAAAACCCGTACAAAGAGAGGTCAGTATTGAAGCTGTTATAAATTTCATGACAATTGATACCTAAACTTTAGAATTACTGCCTCTAGGTATTATTGGAATTTATTGTAACGTACTTAAAAACTATATTAATTATTTGGTCTAGTTATTTAGTGTGTTCGAAACTGGATTTTGTTATGATTGACAAATAAAGTTACGAATTGCAAAAAAAATGTAACTTACAGGAACATATGTTGGCAAACAAGTTAAAAGATTTAGTTGGACCCCTCATTGATCTGCCCCCGATTGATCAGTCTGAAGTCAAGTTCAACGGAAGAAGCCGACTGTATATTGGAAATCTAACAAGTGACGTGACTGAGGAGGAGATCCTAAACTTGTTTGCGCCTTTTGGTGAAACAGCGGAGTTATTCCTCAACAAAGAAAAGAATTTTGGATTTATTAAAATGGTGAGTACTACATACATGCTGGCGATTATTAAGACTTTTTAGTTACTAACCTCTTGAGTCTCACTGCTGGCCAAAGGTCTCTTCCATGATTCTCCATTTACCCCGATCCTTGGCCATATCAGACCATCTCCTCTCATAGGTGTCAAGGTCGTCGCGCCATCTTTTTGTAGGTCTTCCCCGGCGGCGGTGTCCATCTGGTCGCCATCCGGTAGTGATTTTTGCCCACCTATCTGGGCTCATTCTGCTCAAATGACACGCCCATCCCCACTTGAGCTTGGCAGTCTTGTAGCCCACGTCTAAAATGCCATTTTTAAGACTTGGTACCTCTCAATATGCAATGTCTCAATGTTTAATTCACAGGACTATAGAGTTAATGCTGAGAGGGCGAAGAGGGAATTGGACGGCAAAATGAGGAATGGAAGAACACTGCGAGTTAGATTTGCTCCCCACAATAGTGCAGTTCGTGTTAAAAACTTACCGCCTTTTGTTTCCAATGAATTGTTGTACCGCGCCTTCGAAATATTTGGGAAAATTGAGAGAGCGTATGTGAGAGTTGATGAGA
Source organism: Phalera bucephala (assembly GCA_905147815.2). NCBI lineage: Eukaryota > Metazoa > Arthropoda > Insecta > Lepidoptera > Notodontidae > Phalera > Phalera bucephala. The sequence continues at coordinate 23,914,395 of LR990613.1, read as the reverse complement.
GGGGGAAGACTCTTGGAGAGGGAGTTGTCGAATACGCCCGTAAACCGAGCGCTTTAGCTGCAATCCGCAACTGCACTGAAAAGTGTTTCTTCCTGACTTCGTAAGTGGAGACAGTTTACAGTTTTGATTTAATTATTTTTATTTTGTTTATTACCATTACTTACTTGATTTTCTTTTAATGTAGGTCACTTCGTCCAGTAATAGTGGAGAACTTTGAAGAGCCTGATGAGTTAGATGGCTACCCTGAAAAGAATTTACCTAAAAAACATCCAGAATTCTTGCGCGCTCGGGAGGTACACACTAACGTTATTTCTTATCATAATGGATTTAGGTAGTCATTTTTATAACTATATAATTATTATCATGTTATTTTTAGTTTGGTCCACGTTTTTCCGAGTCCAGCAGCTTTGAGCATGAATATGGTACAAGGTGGAAGCAATTGCATGAGCTACATCGTCAGAAAGAGGAAGCTCTCAAAAAAGAATTGGCTGCAGAAGAGGAAAAATTAGAAGCTCAGATGGAATATGCAAAGTAAGTGAAATGCTCCTCTGAAGTAAAAGTCATTTTGCTTCACACCCTCTTGAGACAGAATTGCTAACAATCAATCTGATAGGGTCGTCATTGGAAAGTTTCTAATTAACAGTTTTCATCATTAAAATCAAGAGTAACTGCTTAGTAGTGTGAAAAATGTATACTTATTCAAATGTAAATAATTTTACTACTAATGCTGGATAAGAAGAGGTAATAGGATGCTGTTGGTAATTTTTGTGATCTGCTCAAGCTATTTTATTGTGTTAGCCATATAGAGCACAAAGATAAATTTGTAGGAGCTATAGTTCTTTTACTAGGCGTTTCTCAGAGATCAATATTAGGTCCTTTCCTATTTTTGGTACAGTAACCTACTTCAAATAATACTTCAAAAACAAAAAAGAAAAGATAGTCTTTTGTTGTTGAAATTAGGTTGACGTTTAAATAATTTCGACTAAATACGTACATACAAGGATCTTTTGGCCCGCGGCCAAAATCTGAACTAACGCTGTTATCAAGAGAAATGTCACTTCATGACATTTGCAGTTTGCTGTTTGCTATTTTTTTAATTAGTAACCGTGCGGACCCACCTGTTGAAATATTTGATTTTTAGGTTAAATGATAACCCTATTTTCACACCAACGACCCCCCTCTCCTGTCGATGTCACCCATGGGCCAATTTGTCCTCTTAGCACTATAAATAACGTTATTCTTCATGTGCATAAGTTCTCTTACTAATAATTTGATTGCATTACTAAGTCGTCTTAGAGAATAAGAAGTCGTGAGTAGTAGGAAATGTGCAATGGGCATTGGCTGTCGCAGGTACGAGCACGAGACGGAGCTGCTGCGCGAGCAGCTGCGGCAGCGCGAGCAGGACCGCGAGCGGCAGAAGCGCAGCTGGGAGATGGCGGAGCGCGCCGCCGACGAGCGGCGCGAGGCCGAGCGCCTGCAGCTGCTGCGCCAGGAGGAGGAGCTGTCGCAGCGCATGCGCCAGCAGGACGACGAGCTGCGCCGCCGCCAGCAGGAGAACACGCTCTTCGTACAGGTCCGCGACACCACCCTGTGACTCCTCCGTACAGGAAGGAGGAGCACAGCTAAACCTCCCTCACCAATATTTCATTGCTTGTGGTTTGTCTATATTTTAAAAACATGGTCCCACTCTCGGATCTATTCCTGTAACGTGGTGGGTGCGTTTACAAACATGAAAATTCACATACACAAATACCTAGACAGAAACAAATAACTGTAGGTCACACAAAGATTTGTCCCGTGCGGGAATCGAACCCGCGACTATTAGACAGTGGGCGGAACGGCTTAAGCTATTAGGTTTAAGATATAAGTGTGGGTGTGCGTTTTGAGAAATACTTTTTAGGAATGCATTTGAAATCTGCTTATTGCTATGAATAAAGAATAAATTTAGTTTTTTATAGCGCGTTGAAAGAGTAAAGGCATTTTTTGTAAATTAAAAAAAAATAAGATACATTAAAATTGTTGGAATCAATTCAGTTAGGAACAAACTACTTTCAGGTCTTGCGTTTATTGTGTTACACCTTGTATAAATCAATCTTGGATTCCATAATTTTTAGAAGGACTGCACTATAACGTGTTTTAGTCCTATCTATCATAAATTACGTGTTATTGTATTCCTATACAATTATTAATTCCAGTATTCATGACGTTCATGAAACTAACGTAAACATAATTTACAGGCGCAACGACTAAATTCTATGTTGGACCGCCAAGAGCAGGGCATGTTTGACCAGCAGCAGCCAATGGTGAGTACTATTGTGCTTATTAAGACCGTCACAGACCAAAGTATCGACCACCTGAGTCATCTTGGTTATGTGAAATGAATTTTATTTTGTTAGAAATTAATTCTCTTTTATAATGAAAACTTAATATTTGCAATTACGAATATTACGTGACATATTACCATAATTTTTATTGGTTAATGAGCTAATCAACTGTGATCTGAATGATTTTATACGCTTATCTGAAGTATACCTAATGAATCTTAATCGTTAATGTTGATTTATTATAAACATTCTCTTACTACGAAAACGTGTATGCGTGCATCAAATTGAAAGTGTACATGTTTATCAAACTGAATGAACTACTTTTACCATCACATTTCTAGATATCATTTGGGGATGATTATTTATTATCGTTAAACATAAAGGTTAACACATACGATTTAATAAAAATCCGAATATCTTATTTTTTACAGTCTAGATAATAGTATTAACTTAAAGCCGTTTTTAAAATGCCCAATTAAGATAATCCAGCTCAGCGAACTTCTCTGATTGCTTAGTTGAAGTGAATAATAGAATTTTAGACATGTTCTTTTCAATAATAAATGGCCATATTTATAAAGGCACATAAATTATATGTGTTGAATCATTTGCATTTATATTAGATCACTGAGTGGTCAAAATTGATAGTACTCTCAGGTTTCAGAAGAAACTTTGTTAACGACTGGTGGAGACATTAACAATATGTTTCTTACCGATAGCATAACGAAGCATAATATTTTGATATTTGTATACCAATACCACCTACCACTCCACCAGAAGTGCATATTGCATAAACAATAGTAGCGGTCTTAAAGTCACATCTACAGTATACAAATATTTGAGACTTGTCACTTGCTCCATCATATTAACATATGGATATATCTGTCTATGCATAGTGCAGTACCTGCCGTTATAAAATTTTTCCGTATAGTTACGCTACCCATATTATCACTGAAGATCAGCCTTAAAAAATTGAGTTAAATTACGTGAGAATTATGGCTCGTAGCATGGAGTGTACTTTTGATCAGATGCAAGTAGTTTTTTTTATTTACATGAATTTATATACGCTGTAGAGCGACGGCATGGTCTAGTAACTTAGGCGTAACTCGCTTGTTGAGACAAGCGATTGTAGCTAGAACAAGTACTCGCGGGTTCGACCCCACTCGGAACAAATCTTTGTAACGGATAGAAATATTTGTTTCAGTCTGGATAGTGTTTGAAATTCTTGTTTACAAGCGCACGCTTATAAACAAGTTTCTTATGCTTGGAATTATACTTGTCATGAGTGCCCAATTGCCATTAAAACTTACGTCTGTGTGTTTTAGTATTAAAAAAACAGTGAGTCTCATCGAAATCAGTTACTGATTTTTACTTTTAAATGTATGATTTTAATCGTTCAATTAATTGCTGAATATATATTTTCAGCATTCGACATAGATATATACATTTTATGATAGACATGTCCTTGTCAACATTTTCTTCTTCTAATCTCGTTTTACAGTTTAGTATTATCCAACACGTAAATAAATCTGTAATTTCAGACATTAAAATGGGATATTAAATCTTAATTAAAAGCAATCCCACATGTCCGAGTCTTTAGAAGTACTAACATTTATCGATATTTTATTAATAGGTACGCTTAGATACTACTTGTGTTCACCTATATATGATATGTGAATAGAACTTAGTGTAGATAACATAACGTATCAAATAATATAAGTATTAATCGCACTTTGAGGACGAAAACAATTAAATTAAAACAAAAAAAAACAACAGCTTTGAGGAAATAAGATGCCATTTAGACTCGAACAATGTCATTTAGACATTGACTAAGACACGTTTTCGAGTGTGAAAGGTACCGATGTAATGAAATACCATTCAGATGGCAAACGGAAAACGCCATATTCAGATGGGCCCTTCTGAATAAGAATAGTGTTTATAACAAAAAAAAGCAAAAGATGTATAGGTGGTATTATCTACGCTTATGTATGCCAGTGAATGTTGGCTATGGCAAAAAAAGCATGAAAATAGAGTGAATGCTGTGGAAATGCGCTCTTTACAGAGTATATGTAGAGCACCCTTGCTCACTGAATGAAGAAAAGTGTGATTAGAAACCGATGTAAGTTAAAGGATGACGTGGTGACTAGGATTGAAAGAGAGGTATGTTGAATTGGTATGGGTATGTGGAGAGAATGTGTGACAGGCGGCTAATGAAAGTAATATATCGAGCAATGTGAGTGGAAGCGTCGGAAGAGGTCGCCCAAAGAATACCTATCCGACCAAATTAATAGTCTCTTGGAAAAGGGTCAAGTGCGTAGCACAATCGACGGAAATGTATAAAGAGATGTATGAACATAGATGAAGCGAAAGAGGTGTGTCATCATCGTAGTATGTGGCAAACTGCAGTCTCTGCCTACCCTAGTGGGATAAGGGCGTGAGTGTATGTATGTATTTTTTTCATGTTACGATTTTAACATGTTTTTTTCAATTCAGGTGTTTTCGTCCTAATCGTGTGAGTCAAGTGTGATTCAAAATACTTACGCCAAGAAAAAACGTACACGGAACCGATCAAAGCCATCTCGTAGTTACTATATTTGCTAAGGACCTAATGAATTATGAGATTTATAAATCAGTCACCTTACGCTATATCATTAGCGATATAAATATGAAATTGGACACTTACGTTATATTGGGGACAACACTGACACTCGGGGTCATAACGGTCTTTTAGGCGGGGCCGACCGTTATTCTATGACCTGTCTTTCGTCGGTCCTGATATTATTGATATGAAATGTATTTTAATATTACGTATCAATTTATCACAATCGCTTTTACTAATTATGGTAAACATTTGCGGTTATTTCACTGTCATTTCAGGTATCTTCACTGGTAATCAGTGATTATTTATATTGAGTGAATTTGTATTGGAAAGTATTATGATTGCTTACTTAGGATGGAGGCTACAGAGACCAGTACGACATGCCGCGAGGGAGTTATGACGACATGCCGCCGAACCGCGGTTGGGAAGGACCTCGCCAAATGGATGATTACCCTAGCAAACGACGTCGTTTCTAAAGTTGCACACTTAACAATTCATAGCGTGTAATAATTCAATGCTCCCACGTGAGAAGCAGTCAGTCATTGGTTTGGTACAAATAAAGGATTATATTTTTAGAACAACTTACGGATTTTGTATATGAAAGATGTGCAATATTAATATTGTTTTTGCGTAAAAATCTTGAAATTGTGGAAATATAGTTTTAATTTATTATACACGATGAAATTTTCATCAAGCAAAAAAATACTATTGCGGAGGGAACATGCTAGATACCGTGCCGTGGTTCCATACAAATCTATTATTTGTACTAATCAAGGACTTGAAAATAGGCATATTTTGCCCTTGACATTATTATTAAACGTACTTTAATGATAGGTATTACCTCTCAAAGTGAAATGTATAAGTAGGTCGGGACTTTCTTACCGTACATATAGACGACGGTGTTTTCTTTATTATAAATTGTTCCATTTTCATTTTGCACTTTCTTTAGACCCAAGCTATGACAGCATTTTCTTCTATATAGTGGAAGTAATATCCATATTCATTGGTAGCTCTTAAATCAAATTCTTATTACATTCCTATTGAATTTGCAATGCTTGACAATTTTAAATGATATATTCGTACCTATTTCATGGTTGTTTACTAAAGAAGCACGTTATATTCGAGGTCATGGAGTTACATGAAATAAGTTTTATCCATTGGCAATGAATGAATTTTTAGAGCCTGAACATTGATTGCCACATGTTTATAGAAATTACTAGAGCTTAAATGTTCAAGAATTCTTTTGTCACACATCAAATCTCATAGCACACAACAAAGTACCTACTTTCAGTATTACGGTAAGGATAAACTAGTCTATGCACGCGACGCACCGCACACTGAGCTCTTACCCACAAGATAGTGACCAAAATCATAAGGTGTTGAATAAGGAAGGGTATTTAAAAAAATATTTAAATTAATAATAGTTAAAGTAGGTATATCAAAGATTGCTCTATCGCTATTCGCTGTAGTTATATATGATATTTAATAAAATCTCGCAGTGATTTTGACATTAATCATCACAAAAAGAACACGCAATTTTCGATAGTATTCATCGATAGTCTATGTACTCCAAGAATTTGGACATAACTTATGTATCAGTTATAGACCATAAACTATAGACCTTGATCTGCGATAGACAGTGTTGGTTAAAAAGATGGTTCATCATCAACTGAAAGACGTCCATTGCAGGAAAAAGCCGGTCGCTGTATGCATCCAGCTTGTACCTGCGACCTTTGACAGGTCATCGATCTACCTTGTGAGGAGCCTGAACATTCCACGTTTTGCGGTACATGGTCGCCACTTAGAATCTTTCTGCTCCAACGGCCGTCAGTTCTGCGTGCGATTTGAATTTCAAAGTTTGCAATTTTTTGAGGGCTATGTCGATGACTTTGGTTCTCCTGCAGATGTCCTCGTTTCTTATCAAATTTCGCAGGGAAAGCTCAAATTTAAAAAACCTTATCTATAAATATAATATAATAATATCAGCCTATACTGCCCACTGCTGGACAAAGGCCTCACACAAATCGAGGTGAGAGAGATTAGGTCATACTCCACCACGCTTACCCAGTGCGGATTGATGGAGGCAGGTTTGTGGCCACTTGCTGATGGAACTTATCGAGTACCACATTAAGTGGTAGCCGGGACCAACGGCTTAACGTGCCATCCAAAGCACGGAGACGCTCGAATATGAAAATGCCACAAACGGTCACCCATATCGGGCCGACCGAGTCGAACGCTGCTTAACCTTGGTAATTGGTAAGAACACCGCGGTCGCACAGCGCTACGAGCGCCTCCTTAAAAAACCTAAACTAATTTAGTTTAATTCACGCATGTGTTAAATACTATCATATGTATATTACATGATATCAATTGAATTTTGGCCATTACTTTGTGTGGGAGAGTCCCAGTTTGCGCGTCTTCTACGCTGGTGCACACTGGATATATATAGGCATCGTACGTTTAACAGTTTGACAATTGACATCGCAGGTTTTAGAAATACTGATAAAGTAATACGCCGATCTGAACAGCGCAGATCGACATCACGTCATACGTGCATCGCACATGTGGTCCTTTGTTAAGTAAAATGCCATTAATATTGTCAAGTTTTCTAGCGCCCATAGCGTGTGTCGACTTGTTTGTCTGTGCCATTATACTTATAATAAACTACGCGGTAATAATACCGTTTCGTTCTTCTTATTTTCGACCCAAAACTTACAAAAAAAATATTTTCCAAAGGCCAAATATTATTGCATATTACACATTCAGATTTTGGCTTTGGTAATGATTGCTCGAATTTTTTTTAGTGCACCTAATAGTGTTTTCGCGCTTTCTTTTCCATTACAACTGCCTATAATGTCATTTTAAGTCTTTATTTCATTAGGAGTTATAGTATAGTGAGTTGAGTGTGGAAAATTTTATTTAATATTTCGTAAATTAGATCTATTTTAAGAAGTAAATAAATAAGTCTTTAACTAGAATCATTATATTTGGACTCTCATTTTTTAAATCCCTTATGTATCTTAATTTTAATAAAATTTTGGCAAGTTCATAATATTGATGCCCGAATCTTATTATGTAACATGAAAGTTAGATAGCTGATAAAGAATGTACTACTTAGATTCTTCTGACAAAATTGTCAACTTTTACATAAAAATATAAAAAAAACATATAAACATAATTTTGTATTCATTACTTAATATTTTAATATTTATAAAAACTAAAAATCCTTGTTTATATAATATTTATATGCAAATTCAGACGGTGGACCTAACAATTCAATCACCAATTTCGCTGATCTCTACTTTGCTTGACTAACATAATATTTCTTGCAATTAATACCTAAATATAAAAAGGTAGAAACCTTTTATTATAATGTAAATAAGAATTCTTGGTAAGTGCCAAAGTAGCTCAAACTTTGATTAATTTTTTTCTTGAACAGCAATTTTGTAGCGCAGGTGTATTAATTGCCAAAAGTATTTGACGAGCACAAAGTGTGCTCCAGTACGATGAGCGTACTTAGAGAGGAAGAGCGCCGGCCAATACCAAGAATGAAATTATAAATACTTTAAACACAAAGAATTGAGTACTAGACATAAATTTTCATTTATGTTTGAAGATCGTGTTCGATATTGATGGTAAAATCGATCTAAATTGTCTAAGTCGGGGAAAGCTATAAGCTTTTGAAATCGAAGGGTTCATTTACAACTTCACGGGCGGGAGGGTGCTAGAGTGGCCACCTTTTATCTGAGTCAATAATGTATCCATTCCAAGTACTAATTATTGATAGCTGTTAATTAATTACTTTTACTAAAAGTAAAAGAAAAAATAATGTCTTTTAGCAAAATTAATAAGAGGAATATTTTATATAACAACAGAAAAAAGATGACAAAAACAACCTCGACAATATTTAGATAAATTACCTATGTGGAAAAATTGTGCAGCTAAAATTGACAGTGAATGTTGACAGTCGAAGGTAAATGTTAATGATATTAATAGATCTTCAAGTTGTTGACACTCAAAACTAATTAGCCGAATCAAAAAAGTATTTTCACATAGTCTCTTGCTCTTATAAAGTATTTTATGCTCGCTTTTCATACTGCCGACTCCCGTGTGAAGTGAGGGGGCGTCACCTACGGTCTACTGAAGACTAGAGCCTCTATTTCCCTTTCCACAGTCATTGTGGGTAGACGGTATTTGGAGCGGGAGTCAAAAGACAGGCTGACAGGTCACACCCACGTAGTGTTGAAAGTGTCAAAATGAGTTTGAGTAAAAACTTAAGAATAAAAATCTAGACATATATAAAATACAAAAAAATGATCTGAGGATGACCGACCATAAAAAAACATGGGAAACCTATAAAATTTCCTGGGGAATATTTTATGAAAACAATATCGTTTTGAGGAAAAGAAAAATTTACAATGTGGAAGCTCTACGAACAAGTAAAACGCAGCGTGATGCTTGAAGTACAAAGGAAGTATGTAAACAGTCGACGTTGCCACGATACTGCTCATTGCTCTATGCGGGAAATGGCGACTGTGGGATCAAAAGTACGATACTAATAAAGTATTTGTAGTATAATGAACCGGTCCCGATTCTAGTAGGCATCCGCGTGCGAAGTAGTGATGGGGATCAATGGTGAAGATGATGCCATCCAGAAGTTGGTAACATTATTATTGCTTCGCTGTAACAATTTTACCCGAATTTATTAGAAGTACGAAATATGCTCAGTTTTATCAGGTTTGTAAACACTAAAACTGCGTCAATAAATTTTGTCAACAAGTTTAAAGGAATCGAAGGGATTTTGAAGGAAATAATAAACGAATTGGAACATACCCCATAATGTCACTTATCAGAATCAAAGTGGGAAGTACATAATGGCATATTACCTGATTTTAATGTGTAAAGTGCTCATTTTTATGTGTTTGAGAAGAAATTTATTTGCGTTTCCACTTTTGATAAATTTATTTTCTAATATTTTTTATCTTATAACTGAGCTCTTTACTGCGTTATGTGGTAGGCCGGTCATGTGAATAGAATGAAATATGTAGTGGACAACAATCGCTACTCAATGTAGTGTTGCAAAAACGTTCGTGTCTGCGCTTAAAACGCTCGCGTCTTCTACGTGGTTCAACGCTCGTAAGCGTCGACTCTGCTCGACTTCAGCGCTCATTTTTACAACACTAACTGAATGGCGACCAGACAACGGCGCGGGATACATCCAGAAAAAGATGTCGCGACCATCTTGACGCCTATGAAGAAGGCTAGTCCGAAATGACAAAGACCGTGTCCAGTGGAAGGTAATGGGAGAGAGAAAACTTTGCCAAGTAGTGGGACAACATTGGTTAAAAAACTACAGAACTGGAGCCTAGAACTGCACGTAGAACGCGGGATGGGATGTTTTGCGACGGATGGACGGAGGATTATACTATTAAATGATAGTGTAGTGTATAACGGACGTAACGGACAGATACTGTATTCCGTGTGGGGGTGGAGTTAGAATTTAGGTCCCCCTACCGCAAGCTGGACTATCAGTAGGTGGTAAGAGGCGACTGAATCCAGCAACAAATTCAAGCGAGGCAGTACTCTGTTGCCACATTTGAGGTGGGTTCTGTTACATCCCTAACTCCCATGGCTATATTGCTGAATTACAGTTCCCACATTATTACAATTCTGTTAAAGCCAATCAGCAAATTATAAACCCCGGGTTTTCAACAAAAGTCACTATTCATTTGGTCATTCATTCAATTAGTCTAATTGCTGCCCAACTACGGACCTGGTTTCTGCCTGCCGGTTGGCTCAGTTGTGAAAACTAAGCTACCGAAGGGGTCTGAATTCGGCAAAGATCTTCAGGAGGTCTCGCGTGTGACCGACAAAAGTACCGCGTTACCAGTGTAGTCACTAATAATAATTGTGGAATAAATAATAAATAAGTGTCTAGCAGTTGTTTTTTTTATGACATCTGAGTGCCCGGACCTAACAGTTCGTTTGAGCAGTGTTGTGGAAAGCACTGTCACTTTTTTGTAAAGGCGGTATCTACAACCCTACTCAGTTGGGTCAATGTTATAATCGGAGAAAGGTTGACGTCTGGTAGGCGGTTGTTAGTAAAAAATGGACTGCCTTGTTGGTCAAGTGGCGAATAATGCGCGTAAAAATCGAGAGGTCCTGGCTTCAAATCCTAAGTTGGACAAAATGTGATTTTAGAAAAAAAAAACAGTGTCATTTCGAAGTCTGGCATTATGCCCGGTATAATGGCATTAGGCTCGCCTCCCATTGCATGAGAACTAACATCGTCGGTGAAAAGTCTGTGTACGTAGTACATTTCTGCCACCCCGCTTAGAGAATATAGGCGTGGCGTTGTTTTTTATTTATTTTCTTAAAATTCATAAGAATTCATAGTTCATTGAGCCCGGTTAATGTAAAATGGTAAGGATAATCATGATGGCAACAGAGTTATGGGCGAATGATGAGGTTATAAGGTCAGAAAAGCAAAATGACAAACGCAAAATGTCGGAAACGCGTGAAATGTCAATTTCGCTAAACACTATAAACGCAAAAGGTCGGTGTTGCAAAATGAACAGAAGTCAAATGACTAAACCGTAGGAAGGCGGAAAATTATACTCGTGTTATCTAATATACTGAAAAAATCAATAAGAAAGTGGGGACAATCACTTTCACTTTTCATTTATAAAAGATTAATGTTCCAAAAAAACAAAGTAATTTTTGATTTATGTCGCTTATATATTGTTATTGATATTATTTATTTATATGTCTTGTAAATAAAATCAATGAATAGTCAAAATTAATGTAGGTAGATGTTTTTGAAACAACTGTTTTTCCTAAATCATCTTAAAACCTGGATCTGCGATATTGCTTATGAAAGACTGCTTTTATCAAACATTATATATAAAAAAATCCTATTCTTTTTACTAAAACAATAACCTATTCTTTAATTCAAAATCAAAGTAGAAGTAAAAAAGATTAAATGCAAAAAAATATAAATATTTACTCTGTTGAGGATTCTATATTTGCATTTGTACTGATTTGCGTAATATCATTATGCAAATTTGGCATTCTTTGAATCTTGTCATTACGTTTAATTGTAATTTTCGTTTTCCGACATTGCTCCTGTCATCTTGCGTTTCTGGTCATTATACGCCCAAACCAATGATGGTTTTATGGGGTTGCGTGAATTTCGTAGCTTTAGTTTGTTGATGTCACTCTATTGGTTTTTTTTTCAGGAACGTAGTAGTATACTAATAACTACTTATCATATAATTTATCAGAGAAAAGCTACAACAAGAAACCTCATATTATTGTATATTTTTCTTTTTATCTACGAAAAACTTTAGTGACAGATTAATTCCGGAAGTGATTAGATTTTCTCCTTTGAGGTAAAGAAACCATAACAAAATTAACTTATTTTTTTTATTGAATGCCCGTTTTAACTAAGGGTTGCCAAGCTTTAAAATACAAAAGGCCGGATATTTTCGGGAATAAATACGGACATATCTCGTTTAAACGTTTTTAAAGTTCTACATACTTATGTAATAAAAAAATCATGGTTAGGTACTTTAATAGTTTAGTAAGCATATAAGAATTAAAAAAAATAAACGCCTATGACTAACAGTAATTAATTATCATATTGTATTTTGCCTATGACATTAATAAAGTGAATAATGTAGTTGGTCTGACGCCGATCGCCTGGCAATCCTATATTGTGGTCATCGTGATTTTTTCCAGCTTCGCTGTTATTAGCTTGTAATACGGGTAAGCGTCCAGTAATAAAAGGGCATGTAACTCCCTTGGTTCGGACATGAAATAAGTACATAGGTAAGAATAACAATCGAAAGTGGACGGCGACTATGACTTAACTTATCATTATCAATTGATCGGATATTTTCTTAAGGTGAGCGAGTCTTCGCAGCAGGCGACTGTAAAAGAAGATGCATGTGTCCAAGTGCAAACTACAGCCTATATTGTGCTCCGTTTTCTCAGCCTAAACAACAATGGACCAGGAGGGTTATAGGGAATATGCGTGTATTTTTTTAATATTTTTATATGATAGATTACATCAATATATAACTGCATAAAAATGTAAGCGTCAAAAACAAAATGTACAGGGCAAAAAAAAATGTTGAAGATAGCAAACAGATAAGCGCATTTTAAACGCCCGCCATTTTGGCGCGCTTGGCGTGACGTCAAAGTCTAATAACAAACGATTAGTGAATAGCTGTAGAAGTATTTTATTCTGTAATTTATTTTTATTTTGTATTTTGCGACTATTAAAAAATGGAACAACACTGTTGTGCCTAGGTGTAAAAAACAATAAGAAATGCACCCGATAGGTGCGGACATAAGGAGAATGTGGTGTAAAATAAGAAAAAGATACATGGTATCTCCATCAACTTGTTTATAATGCTGCGAAGATCACTTCAACGTAAGAATTAACTTAATAAACTAAAATTTTGTCTTTGTGTAAATCGACAACAAAAAATAAGAATAAAACTAACTCAATAGCAAACATCCAACAAATATGCACTTGTTGACATTTGTATTGTAGCCTTTGACGTCATATTCGATCTGACCAATAGCGTGGCGTTCCCGCTACTTAGAATTTCCCACTCATTTTTTGTGCTTTTAATAATTATTTTCTTAATAAAAAAGTAATGGTATTAAAAAAATATTGGTATAGACATTATTCTAATGCGATGAAGTTCGTAAAAATATTTGACCCTTATTTGAAGTACACGCATATTCCCTATTCTCGCAACCTCATGGATGTCGAGTAGACCGTCTCTCGTTCTGCTCGTTATCTGCAGATTGGTGACTGTTAAGATAAAACGGAACATGCCTAAGTTGAAAACGACATAACATTATGTTTATGACGCGAAAATAGCCATCCTATAATAAAATTTCGTCTTTGGGGGTTGGTCTATTTTATGCATCGATATATTATTTGTACGAATAATATATCGATGATTTTAGCTATCAGTCCCTACAATGATAAATCTGAAATATTTATAATAAACTTTAAGATGTCCGCCAATTGTATTATTTTTTTCATAAAATTGAAATACTGTTTACATCCATCACATGATTTTAGACAGACAGACAGACAGACACACAGACACGATACGGAGACTTCTGGATTGTTTTCATCAGTGATTCATTCTGCCTACCGGGGAGAGATTTGAAGCGATAGATCTTCAGATACACAACAATGTGTATGCTTGAAATCTATACATACATTTAGCTGAACCAATGCGATGTAAGTATCTATTAAAATGTGACCGATGGTTTTCAAAAGGTTATTTTCGTCATAGTTCTTTTTCTTATTATAACACAATAATTATATTAAGAAACAAGATTAAGTCTGAAATAATGAGATTTATAAGGGTACACACGGAACTTATAAATTCGCCGAGGTTGGTGTCGTTACGAATTTTTGCCCTTATAAAATTACTCTCAAGTAAGGTAAGCGCCTAAATGGACGAACTGCATTTGAACTGGAAGCCAGCTGCAAAATTGCAGTTTGGACGCTGTTTTTTTTGCAGTAGATCAAACGTCATCAAACTGTTGACCATAGTTTACAGAACGAATTTCATTAGATATGCACATCGACTACAAGCGGACTGTGCAGTCTGTTGGCAGTTTTATGCCGTTATTTCTAACAAAAACTGCACCCGAACTGCAATTGTGCTGCAGGCGTGCAGTTCAAGTGCAGCTCGCTCGCAGATATAGTATTATATATAAATGTGTGCCCGTCTGTTTAGATCCTAACAGTAGCGAATTAATTATGGCTGCTAACGAAAGGAGGCTTATGTCTAGTGGCAATCAGGGGTCGGAACCGGTTTTTAAAAACCCGTTCAAAACGTTCGGATACCGTTTCAAATTTACGTTTTTTTATTAACCGGTTTATGAAGAAACTTAATTGAATTACATTAATTTCGATTATCGGTTATTACAAACATGATCTTTTAGATCTTTATATCGAAATTAACCGGTTTAAATCAGACGCGGCGACAACGTTCTCGACGGCACTCATTTATTTCGCATGTGCACTGTGTCGTTGAATTATTACCCATCTACAAGCTGTATCGTAAATAACGCAAGACCTCAGACACCTCGATTAGCTACTTACTTCACAAATTCAATACTAAAACCAAATTTCTAAATTTGAATTTTTTTACCCCTTTTTTAAACATTATACCCCAATTAACAATGAAACTTGTACGCGTATGTGTTCGTATTAAGAAATACGTTTTAGAAATGCATTTGAAATCTCCGTATTGCTTTGAATCAAGAATAAATTTAGATTATTAAAGCGCACTAAAGCACAGCATTTTTGGCAAAATTAAAAAAATAAGATACATTAAACATTGTTGGAATCAATTCAGTTATCGATTTAGAACAAACTGCTTTCAGGTCTTGCGTTTAGTATGTTACACCTTGTATATACGATCATGACCTTGAGAAACTCGACGAGGAAAAGCAATCTAAAATGAACCGGTTAATTTAGGTTTTTAATATCGGTTAAAGTGACGCTTAAAACCGATACTGAAAGTCGAACCGGTTTCTTAAATTTTTCAGGTTTTGGACGGTAACCTTTAACCAGAAACGAAAATAATTTCGGTTTTGGGGTCAATGACCGGAACCGGTTTGAAAAATTAACCGGTTTCCGACCCTTGGTGGCAATGGTTACGTACAAGCTGTGGATGATGATGACGAGTAAATGAATTATTGATTCTCTGGAAATACGTAGGTAATGTGAAACCTTTCAAATTGAGAACAGAACATTGCAATACAAGTGCAGTTGTTAAATCTTAGGTGATACATAGTGTATCATCTAAATGTAAAGTATTGAGACAATGTGCCCGTCGTTTTGTAAAAGTTAAAAAAATTACCAGTCTAGGATTTATTATGTAAATTTACGGTTTCCGACTAGACAATAAAACCAACAAAGTTTTGTGTCGAACTACGTATTGTTTCTTACAGGAACGACATATTGTTTGTTTATTGTGCTCTTTAGTAGATATACTAAGTTTCTTCAAACGATATTTCTTATTGATCGCATTAATTTACTTGAATTGCGAGTTTTGAAAAAACCTTTACTGATAAGGTACAAAAAATGTACGGAAGTCAAGCTCATGTATGTACCTCACTTTTCATACCTACGCTCGGCGGTCGCGCTAGGGTTATCAACTCTGGCTTATGCGAAAAAACTATCGTGGTAGTGGCACTCGTATCTAGTTGTTTGATTGTTTGTCGAGAATTTACGCGCGATTTAGCGCAGTGGTTAAGAGCTTAAGTCGCTCCGCCCACTGTGTCTAATAGTCGCGGGTTGGATTCCCGCACGGGACAAATCTTTGTGTGATCCACAATAATTTGTTCCGGTCTGGGTATTTGTGTATGTGAATTTTCATGTTTGTAAACGCACCCACGACACAGGAATAAATCCCAGTGTGGGGCTACGTTTTTTAAACAAAAAAAAACAATAATTACTAAAATTATTCAATTTTAATGTCATTGTTATTATTATAATGTAGTTGGACTAAAATAAGCTTCACACACACGAGCACGAAGGCAACTTGAATCTATTAAATCTTGTCTATGTATCAATCAGTTCAAGATATAACTTAATCTTAAAATTTATAACCGTAACTTTAAAAAATATCTAGTGGTTGAAACGGTTTAGTGAATTTTTGCACACAAGGCTTACACAGCGTATATTACAATAAATAATATAAATTGTAAGAATATTACAAGGCCACAAACTCATGTTAGCTTATTAGGCGCGGGGCCGGCGGGCGGCGCTTACCTACCTACTGTTCTGTGTTACGTTAAAATACAAGCAAATACCTACTTACCTCTCTGATACAACTAGTAGCTTAAAAAACGACAATTCACCGTTTAAAGTAGAATTTAAACATCCATCAACTGAATAGTTATAATAACTTTTTTGTTGCTTCATCTCTGCACAAAAATATCACAAGACGCGTGTCTGAAGCGGACGGCACTCGCGCTCGCTCTGTTCCTAACCGTGCCGAGATATCGTGTCCGTGAGCGATGTCTGTGTGCGTTGCTCGAGCCCGCGTTGTATGTAGCTTGACTTCTGTACACTTATTATTTTGTGGATAAGGCGAGCGCTCTATCACTATCATGAAGCAAGGCTGGCTACATTATAATTACAATAAAGGATGGGAGAATCTGGCATTTGTATACCAAAATTCTCTAATTCTTCCCATTGTAATTCAATACAAGGTGTAAAATAATCAATGCAAGACCTTAAAGTAGTTTGTTTCTAAATCGGCAACTGAATCGATTCCAACTATTTTTGAAGTTATTTATTTTTTTAACCGACTTTAAAAAGGAGGAGGTTCTATTTTCGGTTGTTCTATTGTCAATTGTAGACCGATATTGATGAATTTTTTTTTTGCATTGGGTTCAGAAAGTTCCAAGGTGGTCCCATTTTAATTTCATTGGCATTGGACCTTGGACTTAGAAGATACACCAGGGAACTCCTTAACGACAAACAATAGGCATGTGTAAATTGAGATATTATGGGTATTACGTCAATCCTATAGGTACCCTACTATAGAACTAAGCAGTATATTAGCCAACTTCAAAAAGGAGGTTCATAATTCATCCTTTTTTTATAACTCCTTTGCTTATGAACCGATTTTGATGATTCTTTTTGCATTTGGTTCAGTACAGTTTTGAGGTGGTCGTATTTTATTGTTAGTGGTATTGGAGCTTGGACTTTCAAGATACAAGAGGGAACTCCTTAACGGCAAACAGCACGAATGTTTAGATTCCGTTATTATAGTCATCATATTAATCCTGTAGGTACCTTACTGTACAACTCAGCAAAATAATATAATATCGGTATATAAATATTACTAAATAATTCACTCGTCACTTAAAATTGTAAAATAAAAATCTTTTATAAAAAAAGGTACACCGACTTCAAAAAGCAAAAAATAAATATTTGAAGTCGGTGCCAAGTAACCGACTGCACCAACCAGCACCGACTTCAAATATTTATTTTTTGCTTTTTGAAGTCTGTTTACCTTTTTTTATAAAAGATTTTTTTCATTTAAAAATAATGCTGTTACTCGTTCTGTTCACAGTATTTAAAAAAAAATAATAATTATTCAAAGCATTACAGCTGTTTTATGTATTTTAATGCTTTTTAATGTATTTATATTACACACACTTCAATACGCATACAAAAGTTACTTAATTATTAAATTTTATGGTTAATTTGGGTACCAAAGAGCTTAAAAAATGTTAGAAAACTCCATAAAATTGGATGTTTGATTTTCGTATTGAATTCGTAAAGCAATAATCCAATTGGGGTGTCGGAGGTCTTGCGTTATATATGTTACACCTTATATACAAGGGTTGAGAAAAGAAATTACTCTTTGTCCGGATGCAATTTTTATTTCATATTATTAACTTCTACCACCATCAATGACAAGACGAATTGTTGTCGAGCCTTTGCCAATATTTTTGTGATAATAATCACAATTCATCCACTGACTCATTTTTCATAAGGTTATGTCATTTTCTATTCAGTTTTTTGTTTCGTTTTTTTTTTGTTCTCTTATAGATTTCGTTTGAGCGTTGGAAGATGTTGTAGGTTTGGTCACTCCAACAGTCGTTATGAAACTAAGCTGCAACAACGTGATACCTACCAATGTTTGGATTTAGTTTCGCATGAGTTTTCGTCGTCGTTGGTCTTAATCTTGTCTAAGACTAATCCTTCTCATTGAATATGAGAGATTATTCTAATTCTCTTGTGAAAAATCTGATTGATCTTTATTCTGATCGTTAGTAGTGTGGACTTGGTGGACTTGGTGTTGTGGTGTTGTGGTGTTCTGCTCACAGTTTAATTAATTTCTCTTCAATCATAGTCATAGCTTTAGATGAGAAAGTATAGAAAAGCATTGGAGCAATCAGTGAAGAGCCAACCTGAAGGGAAACACATGTTCTTCAAAGAAGAATGCGTCTGTAAATGTCTGAAAGGCGACATCGCCTCGTGGTAAGTTACATATCGAATGCAACATGTCTTCGCGAAATTTAAGTAAGGTTTTAAATATAACATTTCATTACTTGCGTGAAAATACAGAACTTATGAAATATGAAACTTAAAATCTTTTTGATTTTATATACTTTTTTATCTACTTTAACATGACATAAGTTGAGTAAATTAGAATATTTTCTACAAGGCTGTTTGGACAACATAAATATATAATTATCGTATATTTTGCGGATAATTGACAACAACTATTGCCATACTTCTATATAAAACTTCTATTTTTTGTTGTTGACTGGTGTTGTCAACCGACGTTTATATTTTCGCAGGCTAATGTAACCGTGACGGTAATGTCACCAAAAACTAAAATTGCATACAATTTGTACCAACTGGCTCTACCTTTTCATTGAATCACTGTGCATAACGCTTCTATTCGTATACTATGGGATGATTATAAACATAATTAAATTATATGAGAAAGATGTTGTTTGTAAAATTTCGACAACATTAGTTCATGTGAACTTACATTTTGTTGTATTAAATTTGAAAAATTAATTGAGTTCTTTACAATTCTGTTTATCTGGTACGTGTAAATTGATTTTATACATCACTATTTTACTATATTCGTCTAATTAGGCGAAAGGATATTGTAACACAGGCATTGGACACATTTTATGTGAGGCTTATGCGATATCTTCGTCTGCAAATTATATAATTTTTAATACCGGAAAACCATACGAATAATAATGGTAAAGCTACAAAATCACGCTTAGCTTTTCCTGGAATTAAGGAATAAAAATAAGTTCTTTGTTTTGCGATTTCGAAGTAAAAGTAGATTTTATTGCGCTTACCTTTCTCGTTTATTTATACTTCGTTAAATACGAAGCATCGACCAGTCGTCGTTTTGATGGATATTAAGGCTCATGCCATACAGAAACGCTTCGTCCGCTGTGCTACTTCGCTCATAAGGGCGTTAGCACACCTCTGATGCGATAATAATTATGCGAAACCGCTAAACGAATTTTGCTGCGAAACAATGTAGTAATACATTATGTGTTATGTCGCGATTCGCTACTCGAATCGTATTTTACGCGAGTCAGTTGCATTAGAGCAGTCGGAATTGTAGCAACATCCATTTTATCAAGAAATGGAAATTTCGCTATGTAAACTTGTCGACTGCCACAGATACGTGTGTAACAAACCGCGGTACCGCAAGAAAATGGCGGACTGAGCGCGAAGGTGTAACCGGCTTCCGAGCACATAGGCGAAATCACGCGCGAAAGAGATAGTATCATAATGGATTCTGTACGCTAGAACAGGGAGTGCGTGTGCTACAACGGACAAGTCATGGCGGAACTACTGCGATTTGGACAAATCATGGCGGAACTACTGCGATTTGGCTGCTATGGTTTCGCGGCGAAGGTTTCGCGGTGATATAGGCGTAAACGATCTCAGAGGATAACATGAAAGTTTATGCTACATAATACTACATTTTCCGCCACGGTTCACAGGCGGGAGTAAATCGGCTACTGCATACATATATAATAAAAAATATGGGAAATACTGAAACTCTTACTAAACACTCGTAAAACCTGTTTCAAACTACAATTATTTTCAACGAAACATATATAATAAAAAAAATGGGGAATACTGAAACTCTTACTAAACACTTATAAAACCTGTTGTTACCTAAGTTATTTTCCAATAACTCTTTACCAACAAGCAATGTACTCGATGAACAAAAATAGCGCAATACTGCGCTGCATTGTCTGCGAACGTCCACGGGCAGAGTCCGGTAGCGGGACAACGTTTT
This sequence comes from Phalera bucephala, assembly GCA_905147815.2. Lineage (NCBI taxonomy): Eukaryota > Metazoa > Arthropoda > Insecta > Lepidoptera > Notodontidae > Phalera > Phalera bucephala. Next base: position 23,893,624 of record LR990613.1, on the reverse strand, counting down.
GTATAGCAAGAGCCTTATAATCAAAGCTGATGAAATTGGTCTCATAAAATCCTTTAAGCACAGTTTATTTCTTAACAAAACATCACATAAACTTAGCTAGTACAATACACCTAATGGTATACTTATTTCAATTTATGAAATTGTTCGAAGTAAAAAACCCTTTACCATACAACAATATCATATCTACTTATTTTGGTCTCTGACTATTAGTTATGGACCCCTATTTATATTGTTTGCGTATACTTGCGATTCTAAAATTTAAGCAAAAAGACACTTTGTTATATCAAACCTAAAATTAGATCATGGAATAACTGTAAATTTATTGTAGTTAATCTTGACGAGTTCTTTACCATCATAAACTAATAGTGTTTTTATTATGTTCGCAGGTTTCAGTTTTCAGCTAGATGTATCACTGGGATAAAATCAGGTAATTGCAGAATATTAAAATACATATTATTGCCAACTCCCTGTTCTCTCTTGTTATTTCTGTTTTGAATCTTGACATTTTCTTATCAATAAATGTATGAATATTTAGTGTTAAGTTACTTTACATGTTTTTTTTTATAAATGTTTAATAAAAACAGTTTATTTAATTGCATTTGGTTAAATATTTTTTTTATATATTTAGAAAACTTACATATGAAAATATATAATAGTTCTTTTGTTTTTTTTTCCAGAGGGTCGAGATATTAGCCTTGACTAGATTGCTAAGCAGCCGGTTAAGTTGATAAAGGTGCGTTTGTCATAAGTTATTTTTATATTACATATATACTTATTGTTGTAATAACTTTTAATTTTGTAATTTTATATGATGATTCACTATTTTTTGTCTTCTTTTCCCGACTGACGCATGTTGATGCATAACTATTTGAATCTGATATGAATACCTACGCGTCATAATGATTACTTTCTATACTTAAATATTTTGAGTCTGCTTTGTCAGAGGTGGAAGTTTATGGTCAAGTTCGCGAAGTGTCGTGTTGTCGCCTTTTAATACAGGCGCGAATAGGTTCGAGACCTAGATCGGAGTGTCTAATTTCACACCAACGCCCCCCGTCAATGTAATCCGTGGGTCAAAAGATCCTTGTACGATTCTAATGACATTATAAGAAGCCCCATTGAGGGCTGCATCTGTTATCTTTTGTTTTGAGCTGTTGAGTCAGACTTTTTATATTGACCGGGGTGTAGTTATTATTTACTTTTAATTCTTCTGCGTGCGATCATAATTCTATTGTAATCATAACGACGTCCATTGGTATATTTCTAATAAAAGTAACTAGTACCAATTAATTTAATTTAAAGTTTGCTTCTAAATGTGTTATTTCATTGCAGTGCGAAGGACTGTTGGAGCCTCTACGCTTGGTGTCCAAAGAAAAATTCTAAATATTACATATGGAAAATAGGTAATCTTAACCATAACAGTTTTCATAATTTTTAAACAGATTGCTGTGTAAGGACAGCAATATTGTAGGAACATTCTCATTATCCGATTTTTTATTAAGTAGGTATCATGATGTAAAGAGCAGTGATAGCCTAGTGGTTACCGTTGGACTGCAAAGTCAGAGGTCTCGTTCAAACCCAGGCACTCATATCTGTCTTTTCGTAAGCATGTGCATATTAAAAATGAACTATCACTTGCGTTAACGGTGATGGAAAACATCTTGAGGTAACCTGCATGCCTAAGAGTGTCTCGACGGTGTGTGAAGTTCGCCAACCCGCACTGGGCCAGCGTGGTGGACTATGGCCTAAACCCTCTGTTTGAGAGGAGGCCCGTGCCCAACGGTGGGACAGTTTCTTAACAGGGCTTATATTATTATTATAATTAGGTATCATGATGAATCTTTTATTTTATGTCTTCTTTTCCCGACTGAAATATAATGAAGTATATCGTTATTATTCTGAGCACATCACAATTTGGCACCATTGTAATAACTTGTTGGAATAATTATTATAAAACAATTTGTTTTGTTACAGATTATAAGGAAGCTTACAAAGCAGTTTAGTGTATTAGTTTAATTCTCATAGTAGGTACTAGTTATTTTTGCCCTGGTGTGACGGAGCGTATAAAAGAAACAGTATTTTAATTCATTCCAGTTATCAACAGTTTGACGTATTTGTAATTATTTTGTTATCAACTAAACATAATGCAGCTATTAGTAGATGAAGATTATTTGTATACATTTCCGACAACTAATAAGTATCTAATATAAGCAGTGCATATGTATCTACCTGGAGCCCTCGTACCGGAAGACGTGGAGTGGGAAGGCCCCCCACAACCTGATCTGGTGAAGGTCGCGGGTAGAAGCTGGATGCGTACAGCACAAAGCCGGTCGTTGTGGCGATCTTTGGGGAGACCTTTGTTCTGCAGTGGACGTCTTTCGGCTGATGATGATGATGATGATGATGATGATGATGATGATGATGATATGTATCTATGTGGAATACTTATAAATAGAGGCGATTTACACCATAATTTTATTGGTAACTGTGTATGTGTATTAGTTTACCATAATTCAATATACGTACGATTTAATTTTATGCAATATCTTGTTTTTTTTTTTCCTTTTGGTAAAACCCTGACATTTCCATAAGTAGAATTTATTTCACGGTGATATAGTGTTATTTATTATTATTATTTATTTGATATCACCCAGAATTTGTAGAGACGCCAAGTGGCAAGCGTTTTGTACAAATAAAACGCTTCTATTGCCGTAATCGATGAAACATTTTATGACCGCGTGACTTATCCTTGTAAATGTCATTCCGATACATTTCCTTATGTTCTATTAGCGTTAACTGTTTTAGAAAGGCCACTTGGCTACAAGCACTGTTCAGAATCTGTTCAGTGCTGCAGATAGTGTTGTAGAAATGAGCGCCGAAGTCAAGCGTTTAGCGCTGAGTCGACGCTCACGAGCGATGAAACGCGTAGAAGACGCGAGCGTTTTAAGCGCCGACTCGATTGTTTTTACAACACTAGCTGCTGAGCACCGTGGTCATCTCTTTTCACTCTACTAAGCAGGAAGTGGACATGAAGATGGAAACTGTTTTATTAACAGTAATATTATTAATGCGGTACCCCCTTTAATTTTCACTTTGTCAGTAGTGTTAGTTGCCTATATCTTGACTAGGGTATAGCGTGTTAAGACGCCTAATTTGCATTTATTTTGTCCATATGCGAGTAAAGTACAGGGTTTTAAACTAAATAAAATAAACCCGTAAGACGTAGAATGCTTATACTTTTTTTTTTAATTGGGCGCACTCCAATTATTTGTTTTAGACTTAGAACTTAGAAGCAGTGATAGCCTAGTTAATATAATGCGCGTCTTGTATTGACGAGGTCTTGGGTTCGAATCCTGTCTTGCACCTCTGGGATTTTAGCAAACCTTGCCACTAGCTAACGGGGAGGAAAACATCGCAAGGCCGCCTCCATGTCTAAGAGAACCTAATATACTCTTTAAACAGTCATACCAGGATGTGCGAGACAAATGGCACCAGGTTTGCCTTATCACACTACAGATACACTTCTGCTTATCTCCATGGGGAAAATAGGTTCGAAAAATATTTATTTTAAATACTGATTTCATATAGCTCAAACGCTATACCGCCGTACATTTTACTAGTCAACCCGCTAGCGATGCGGGTCCTCGCCATTACAGATGCGTTAAAGTGAACGTTTTGGAGTTGAGTTTGTTATGGTACATGCCTTTGTGTTAAAACACGCTTTTACGTAGTGTGGCGGTAATTTTACCAAATAAACTGGGGTCACCCTAAACAATACCATGACCTTCGGCCCGCACATCAAGCGAGTCCGTCACCGAGCATCCTTTGTGCTCGGTCGTCTCTATCCGCTAATCTGCAAGCGGAGTAAAATGTCCCTTAGAAATAAGGTGACACTTTACAAAACTTGCGTACGACCCATCATGACTTATGCGTGTGTGGTGTTCGGGCACTCGGCCCCCTTTCACATTGATAAACTCCAAGCGGTTCAAAACCGCTTCCTCCGTAAAGCCGTAGGAGCCCCATGGTTTTTACGGAATGTCGACCTCCACTCCGATCTCGGTCTCGAAGGCGATTCGCGCCTATATTAAAAAGGCGACATCTCGACACTTCGCGAACGCATCTACCCATGCGAATGCATTAATCGTAGCCGCCGCCGACTATGATCCCCCCGACCCTTGCCGCCTCCGCCGCCCGCGACATGTTCTCACCGATCCCCCTAATGCTTGTCATCCCTTTTTTCCGCTCCGAATACGGGCGACGACGACGACGAAGTCGTAGATCCCCTTCCCTAGCCGGCGGTTGACCGGTGCACTTAGTAGTGCACCCTCTCACCCCGCAGCGACTGTCCCAACCGAAGCCGCCTCTTCAAGGCGCCCTCGACTATGTCGCCTCTTGCCCTTCTGGCTCGAGCGTAGTGGTTGCACGCTCGCCCTTAAGTCCGGTGAAAAGGCCTCGCAGCCAACAGCGTACATCACACACACACACACCATATAAACTATCCCTGGAGGTCTTCCTGTACCCGGTGGAAATGTGGACATCTATTCAAAATGGCGTAATATAAAAAATCACATGCTCTAATCCTGAAACATAGGTCGTCAACCTTTTTTTAAATCATAAAAGTATTTATCTAGCTGCGACTAAACATATAAAATTGCATGTTTAGTGACTGATACTTGCCATATAACGTAAAGCCTAACTGGCTGGCTTTAGAAACTTGAATATTTGCAAAAGGTCCCTCAAAAAAAGTAGACAAATACAAGGAAGGGGATTTTATTGCTGTTATAATATGCTTCAGGTTAAAAAATTGTTTTCGAACCCTAATACTTAAATAATTTTTTTTATTGTCATTACGAAGAAACACCAATTTTTAAAATTAACCCACTATAATGGATTCCCGTGTCCGTGAATGCGACAAGGGTGAGCCCACTACTTGCGACCCTGACACGGAATGTGTTAAAAATTAAATAGGATAACGCGGAAGTAAATTCTTATTTCAAATTAATATTTGAATGTTTTAGAATATTAATCCTCACAGTCTTCGCAAATCGCAAATTTAGGCTCACTGTTTGTGTTAAGGTAGTAATCTCCTCTGGCATCTGCTGGGGTCCCATCGCCCATCATACTAGAGTTTTCTCTGCATTCTCCATTGTTATATTTCGTCCAACTATCACATGGGTACGCAACGAAAGGAACGTTAGAATCTATAGATTCTGCGAAGAAAAGAGGGGCTCGAGCGTGGCTGCAACCTTCTGTAAATTGATACACAATGCGAAATTATCATTTAACTATATGATGTCATGCTTAATACATACATTCCACTATGAATTTTGAATTCCCTCAATTACCTATAACGTTTTGGGTTCCTTCGCAGCCTGGCTGCATGGCGCTTCCATCGTTTGGATAGAAATCTGCATGTCCATGACTACGTTTGTAGCCGTATAGTCCTCCGCACGTGTGAATAATGTCCACGAATTCTGCATCGCTTTTATCCAAACGAAATTCTAGCGGCATTAGTGGTAGTTCAAAAAGTGGTCGTGCAGGGTCTAACCCTAAGGAGTAAAATATAGAGAGATAATATTTATTATTTACTATTTGTTGACTTCGGCATCGCAAGCGTTTATTTTGTAACTAGGAACCTTGCACATTTTCAGGAAAAGGGAGTGGTAGGATAATAATCTCTGAAAAGTCCTCAAGATGATACCCTACATGTGAGAAGTTGCACACCTGTATTACAAATTAGATTGAGCTTACGTTTGCGGAGCATTTATTTATTTCAGTTGATATGGGTTTCAAGGAAATGGTGAGAAAATCATGGTTAAAATACATACCTGTTATTCTGTTTATTCTTCTGCTTGTGAAGTAGCCAGTATATCCCATGACCTGTGCCCCTAAACTATGGCCTATCAAATGTATGTTACTATCGCCGCTTTGGAAAGTCCGCACACAGGCATCAAGCAATTTCGCAGTTTTCTTTCCCACATATCTAGTGCTGAATGCAGACCACGGATAGACAGGGTTCCTCGATAATTCGCTCCAATCTATCGTTATCACATTGTAGTCATATTTTCTTAGGAAAGCATCTTTTATGTTTTGTAACCAGTCGTTCTGTTCACAAGATAGCCAGCCGTGTGTTATGACTTTAATGTCGTTGGACGAGTTGAAGTACTGACTTGTCAAAGGTTGGTCGTCTTCGGGGACCTTTATTTCTTCCGCTTCTAAGTTACGTCTGAAATATAAATACTGTGCTAATCTTAATTTACTCACTAATCAAGTAGTACCAACCAACTCATTGCGATCTTGAAAAACTAACGAGATTAATAATTATAATGAGGTAATTGAGACCTGGTGTATAAATAATAATATGCGTCGCCTAAAACGAGGTTGCGAGTCTCGTTTGGTATTGTAGAGAAGTTCATAGTGTGGGTCTCTCCGTTGTAGTCGTAAAACATGAGCCACTCCTCTCCGTATTCCGGCCCATATTCATTATCATATGGAAGTGCTGATATGAATGTAGCTGAAATTTTAATTAGCGTTGTAGGCAAGGTTTTTTCATTTAATAACTTAAAAAAAATGTACTAAAATAGAAATTATCATTGATGATCTTATTGACTGGGTAGAAACCGATATGTTAACCATGTCTTAGGTTTATTTTTCTGTAAGTTAGCATTTCAAAATGTATTTGTATTATCAAGTCACCTAATATAAATAGCAATAATTGCGGAGAAAACATTACTCTTAGGCGTGTTTACGGCAACAATTGATATGATCTAATGAATATAGTTTACTCTTGCGAGCTCAAAAAAAGCTGCCGCTGTTATTTTTTGCATGGATATTTCTTTGTCGTTACGGATAGTGTTATCGTAATTAGGTATTCGCATACATAATTTCTTAAAATTACTTTCAATATGCATCTTCAAAGTTGATAATATCTTTAAGACGTCTTCATAACTGCACAGTTTGGGTCGGCGATTATTAACAACTGCCACTCGAACTGCAGCGAAATCGCGTGCAGAGTCAGCGGTGCGCAATCAGCATTCGGCAGTTCTCAAGAACGGGCGCATATATGTAGGTTGATTTGAAAGATTTAGGTGGTCAAAATTATTTTAGTGAATATTTCGACTAACAGTCATATAATAAATTAATTATTAATACCTATAGGATAACCGATTCGTTATTGGTCAGAGAACAAGGAAACCGACATAGCTCAGCGAATTAGCAAGCTCAAGTAGCAGTGGGCAGGTCACATATGCCGCAGAACCGATGGCCGTTGGGCCAGATTGGTTCTTGAGTGGAGACAGCGTGTCGGCAAACGTAGTGTCGGGCGCCCTGTAGCTGGTGGGGCGACAATATTCGTAAGGCAGCAGCCAGGAATTGGAGGAGTCCAACAGTAGACTGACACAGGCTGATGATGATAATTATTAATGTAATAGTATTTTATATGGTATAAAATAACATCAAATTGTTTAAAAATAATGAGTCTTACCTGAATTACACGACCTCCATCACAATCTGTTCAAACCATTTGGTGGACGACACAAAATTTCATTATTATAAAAGTAAGAAATAGTTATGATTGCGCAAACCTTCGAAGGCATATCTTGATAGATTGGATCACTATTACTCTGATAACCGGATCGGTATTAACGTAAGCAATGCTTATTTGTCTCTTTTATACGGAAATAAACATCAACAAATCATGAATACCGTTTAAATAATATAATAACCAAATCGAATTCAGTAAAAGATTTAGGCGTGATTATAAACTCTTAAGTTAGCATAAGAGCATAGTTAATAGAGCATACAAAAGGCTTGGTTTGTATTATGTGTTAGTCGACCGTTCACTGATATAGGATGCCTAAAGGTTTTGAACAATGCATATGTTAAAACATACTTAAATACTGTAGTTGTGTTTGACTACATAGTATATAACTTATGCTCAGAATCTGGAATACATTGAGAATAAAGTCCAAACACCTAAACTTTCGATCTTAAAGTCTTAGGATTACCAGTGTAGTGTGTGACGCACCGCCCTAATATATATATATAAGGTAGCGCATAAGATTTATATATTATATTAAGCATTATTGCACTGCGCTACCTTATTTTTATTAGGGCGGTGCCTCACACTACACCTGGAATCATGTCGACATCATCTTTTGACATTAGAGGATCGGCGAACTCTTGCTGATACGGCTATTCTACACGGCATTTGAATGGCTACATAGATTGTCCTGAATTAGCACTTAAAATATTACGTTTTCGTGTACCAAAAACGCGGACAAGCCACACAAATTTATTTGTAGTACCACATGCAAGTACAAATTATGCTTAGAACTCACTTGTCAGTAGGTTGCAAAGAAACGTACGATAAGCGCAGTGGTTAAGAGTTACGCTTCGCCCACTGTCTCTTATAGTCGCGGGTTCGAATCCCGCACGGGACAAATCTTTGTGTGATCCACAATTATTTTTTTAGGGCTGGGTATTTGTGTATGTAAAAATTTCATGTTTGTAACAGGAATAAAAACTAGCTTCGTTTTTTTTTAAATTATAATAAATGATTTAGGTGCGCTGATGTCTTCCATTTATTTATTTTATTTAGGTCAGCTTTCCTGTGACATTATGTCTGTCTCTTTCCGTTTCAAATCTTGTGATCCATTTTTCAAGCACTGATGGCACCAATTGAGTTCAAATATACCTACAGTTACCAAATACGTTACATACGTACAGTTCGGTGACAATGCAATATTATGATACCATAGAGCTGGTCTGATGATGGAGCCGGAGGGTGGCCAGCGGAACTATCCAACTACTCAACATAGCCCCGCCGTGTTTGGGCTTGTTGGATTTGCCTTGACGAGATTTATAGACCCCGATGATGTCCAGGGTCTAATGATGGAACCGGAGGGTGGCTAAGGGAACTACCCAACTACTCAACATAACCTCGCCGTGTTTGGACTTGATGGATTTGCCCTGACGAGTTGTATAGACCCGGGTGATATCCAGGGTCTGATGATGGAACCGGAGGGTGGTCAACGGAACTACCCAACTACTCAACATAACCTCGCCGTGTTTGGGCTCGTTGGATTTTTCTTGTCGAGTTCTGTAAACCCAGATTATGTCCAGGGTCTGATGATGGAGCCAAACGACCCTTAGCATTGAGGAAACGACGCAAGGAGGAGGAATACTTCTTAACGACAAACAATACGAATTGTTGTTGTAGATTGAGTTATTATAAGTTTATGACCATACATATTTTTACGTAAGTTTGACCATAACTTCTTCATTTATAAACCGATTTTAATGTTGATAAATAATTACATAATATATAAAAATGTTTTTAAAATCAAGATTTTATTGCGAAACACGAATGATATATTTTACTAAGCTGAGAAGTTACTTTGGCCTCCTTTCGGCTCAGACCCTGCTCGCCACCTATACCAGATATATGGTACTTGTCTAGATAAATCAAACGAGCCCAAAAACGATGAGGCTATCTTGTTTAGTTGAACAGTTTGTAGGGCTACCTCACAGGTTCATTATCAGATCCTGGAAACTACCTAAAACTATAGTACTAATCAAGACAAATCCAACATGCTCAAACACGAAAATCGATTCTAGTGCAATCGATTTGAATTAAATCAAAGATAGTTCAGTGATTCCTAGAGCGACAAAATGCCACCCGGAAGTTCACGAACGTCGTTCATTTTTCGGCCCTAGTTTCAGCTGGTTTTTTGCCGAAACCGAAACTACAATTTTGCGCTGAAACTGGCCGAAACCGAAACCGATACGAAACCCTAAGGGCTCAAATCCTAGTCGCACTTGTCCAGTTATTGTTTGTTTATTTCATCTGTCAAATCGGACTCATTATATTGACCAGGGCGTAGTTATTTTAGTTCTGAAGTTTGGACCATATTTTTACTGTAATCATAACTGCGTCTATTGGTCTATCCTTATATATAATTTATCCCATTATTAATATTATTAATGTGAAAGTTTGTACGTTTCGATGTTTGTTACTCAATCACGCAAAACAGCTGAACGGATTTGGATGAAATTTGGCACACAGATAGTTTGATACCTGGATTAGAACATATGATACTTTTTATGCCGGAAAAATATTAGGTTTTGGTCTAAAGTCCACGCGGACGTAGTCGCGAGCAGAAACTAGTTTTTAATAAGTAAATCTTCTTATCGTTTGGACGGCAGACATGTTAAATCTATATAGAAGCGGCTCAGAACTCGGCCACCTCGACCGCATTGTCGGTGGCATTCATTAAATCCTGTCGCGTGCAGGTGTTGGGGCATGCAGAGCACGATGTAAGGTGGGCCATCGTAACACCGCACAAACACTTCCGATTGGTATTGACTGTAAGTATCTACCTGAACAAGTAAATGTAGCTAATACAAATTCAAACTGTGTTTCAAAAAGCAATTTTGGATTGCCCTGGCGTAACCGGGTGTATAAAAGAAGCGGTATTTTATTTCATTCCAGTTATTAAACAGTTTTACATTATTTGTAATTATTTTGTTATCAGCTAAACATGATGCAGCTGATTCATTAGTAGACGAAGATTATTAGTATATATTTCCTACTTAACCGATAACTATCTAATCTTACCAGTGCGTATGTATCTATGTAGAATACTTATAAACTGAGGTGAGTTAAAGCATAATTTTGTTGGTAACATACATATTATATTCCCCAAGCGCGGGTGTCAGAGGTGTACTGAGTACACTCCCGTTTTGCCGAAGATGTTAGGCCCCATGTAATAGGGGGCGAGCCTACTGCCATATACCGGGCACAATTCCAGACTCCGGACTTGTACTGGCAAGTTTTCGTTAGAAAAACAACACTTGTCCGACCTAGGACCTCGTGATCACAAAGCGATGCGCTTTGCCACTACACCAACGAGGCAGTCTTTTTAGTTTCATGCAATATCTTGTTTTCTTTTGAGTAAATCCCTGACTGACACCCTTCTATTGTAAGTTACCATTTACCATTGGGTTATATGTAATGTACTTCGTCCAAATAACTGTGTAAAAATCTGTAAATAGCATAGAGTTATATAACGCATATAATGCCATGTTGTTAGTATATATAATACCATTTATACAGATTTTATCTTAATAAGTAGAATTTACTTCACGGTGATGATATAATGTCCTTTTCTATGATAATTCTTTAATATCATCCAGAATCAGTTAAGCAGGCTTAGCAAATGACAAGTGTTTTATTTCTATTTTAGCCGCCATCAATAGAGCATTGTTTTGACTGCGTTACTTTCTTAACATTTTCATGTAAGTTTACGTTTTTATTCACGTACATTTTCTCTGTTTTTATTAGCGTTAACGACTGTAGAAAGTCCACTGGGCTACAAGCCCAGTTTAGTGCTATGGACCGCCGTGGTCACCCCATTCAAACAGTGATATTATTATCGCGGTGCCCCGTTTGTTTTCACTTTGTCAGTAGAGTGTTAGTTGGCAGTCTTAACTAGGGGTTAGCGTGTTGGACGGTTTACTTAATTTCCGTTTATTTCGTCTCTACATGCGGGTGAAGTACAGAGTTTTAAAAACGTACACTTTATTGAAAAAAAAAATTCGAAAGAAATGGAATTCTTCTAGATTTTATTTTTTGATTGAATGCACCGACTCAAAGTAGTTGTTAGGTGTTGGTTACAAGCTGTGATTGCCTAGTTGGTGGAATGCTTGTCCTGTATTGACTAGGGACAAATCCTGTACTCCTGCACTTTTTAGTTAACGGTAAAAGAAAACATCACTGTTCGGGGAACTTAATTTTTCGAAAGATGTAACTGATGTGCCCGAAGAATGGCGACAGACTCACCTTTATATCACAATGAACCAAATATGCACGTGTGTGTACGTGCATATTTGGTTCATTGTGATACAAAGGTGATAGGATAGACAGAAGCCTATATATTGGGATAAATGGGCGTGTAAAATATTTATTTTCCTAAGTATTTTGAATTGATATATTATTACGAATCCAAAACTATATTAAGGATTAAATAGAGTAATGCGTAGGTAGACTTATTTTAGAACAATATTTGAATGTTCCTGTAAATTATTCATCACAGTCTTCACAAATCGCAAAAATATATTCACTGTTTGTGTTAAGGTAGTAATCTCCTCTGGCAACTGGTGGGGTTGGGTCGCCCATCATACTAGAGTTTTCCCTGCATTCTCCATTACTATAGTCCGACCAACTATCACACGGGTACGCAATGAATGGAACGTTAGCTTTTATAGATTCTGCGAAGAAAAGAGTAGCTCGAAAGTGGCTGCAACCTTCTGTAAATTGTTACACAATCCGAAATTATCATTTAACTATATGATGTCATACATACATTCCACTATGAATTTGGAATTCCCTTAATTACCTATAACGTTTTGGGTTCCTTCGCAGCCCGGCTGCATGGCGCTTCCATCGTTTGGATAGAAATCAGCATGTCCATGACTACGTTTGTAGCCGTATAGTCCTCCGCACGTGTGTATAATGTCCACGAATTCTGCATCGCTTTGATCCAAGCGAAATTCTAGCGGCATTAATGGTAATTCAAAAAGAGGTCGTGCAGGGTCTAAACCTAAGGTGTAAAATATAGAGATAATATTTATTATTCAATAGTTGTTGACCGCGGCATTGCAAGCGTTTTTTTGTAACTATGATCCTCGTACTTTTACAGAACAAGAAGTGGTAGAACAGTAGAATAGTAGATGATCTCTGAAAAGTCCTCAATATGATCTCCCAAGATCTGAGAAATTGCACACCTATATTACAAATTGGTTTTGAGCACACGTTTGCGGCAGTGCCTGATTGAACACGTAGCAAGAGTAACAATTGCTACGAGCCCCGCGCAAAAGCAGGCCCCGTGTATCCAAACCCGCTCACCTCCGCCTGAGCGTAATTTTTTGAGTGAAACTTATTAAGACGGAAACGGAAAACGTTAAACCTTTTCCGACTAAAGACAATCTAAGTCAGACAATAGGTAACCGATTATTGTACAAGTTTAAAAAATAATTAATAAATCAGATAAATAAAGTACACCATTGATAAAATATAAAGTTAGTTATTCCTAAAAATATAATATACTTAACCTATAGATGGCAAATAAACGTATTGAGTATTGATTTTTTTTTTTACTTATGAACCCATAGCAGGTCAAAGGCCCCTTGATAGAATTTGCAACGGGCCCCGTGCTTGTTTAATCGGGCACTGGTTTTGCGGAGAATCGATTCATTTCATTTAGTTTATAATACGGTTTTCTTTGTTATACATACCCGTTATTCTGTTTATTCTTCTGCTTGAAAAGTAACCAGTATATCCCATGACCTGTGCCCCTAAACTATGGCCTATCAAATGTACGTTTCTATTGTTTTGGAAAGTCCGCGCACAGGCATCGAGCAGTTTCGCAGTTTTCTTTCCCACATATCTAGTGCTGAATGCGGACCATGGATAGACAGGGTTCCTCGATAATTCGCTCCAATCTATCGTTATTACATTGTAGTCATAATTTCTCAGGAAAGCATCTTTTATGTTTTGTAACCAGTCGTTTTGTTCACAAGATACCCAGCCGTGTGTTATGACTTTAATGTCGTTGGACGAGTTGAAGTACTGACTTGTCAAAGGTTGGTCGTCTTCGGGGACCTTTATTTCTTCCGCTTCTAAGTTACGTCTGAAATATAAATACTGTGCTTATCTTAATTTACTCACTAATCAACTAGTACCAACCAATTCATTGCGATCTTGAAAAACTAACGAGATTAAAAATTATAAGAAGGTAATTTAGACCTGGTGTATAAATAATAATATGCGTCGCCTAAAACGAGGTTGCGAGTCTCGTTTGGTATTGTAGAGAAGTTCATAGTGTGGGTCTCTCCGTTGTAGTCGTAAAACATGAGCCACTCCTCTCCGTATCCCGGCCCATATTCGTTATCATATGGAAGTGCTGATATGAATGTAGCTGTAATTTTAATTAGCGTTGTATGCAAGGCTTTATTGATTTGCTTACTAAAAAGAAATGTACTAAAATAGAAACTATTATTAGTGCTGTGATTGAAAATGATTTCATTGCCTGGGTAGGGACCAATATATAAAACATTTTTTTCTTTAAAGAGATTAAATTAGGTTTATTTTTTGTTACTTAGAGTTCTTAAAAGTACTTTTAATATGTGAGTCACCTAATATAAATAGCAATAATTGTGGCGAAAACATTACTCATAGACGCGTTTATGGCAATAAATGAAATGTTCAAATGAACATGGTTTACCCTCGCGGGCTCAAAACAACTGTCGCTGTAATTTTTTTGCATGGATATTTCTTTGTTGTTATGGATAGTGTTATCTTAAGAAGGTATATGGTATGTTCGCATAATTTCTTAAAATTACATTCAGTATGCAATTTCAAAGCCGATAATATCTTTAAGACCTCTTCATAACAACACGGTTTAGTGGCGTTTTTTGGCAAATCAATAACAACCACAAAGCGGTTATAAGTTACAATGTCGGTTTAGAGTAGAGCCCCGGCTGCTGTGTGAAAAGTCTTTCTTGGACGTAGATCATGTTGCGGAAATGTATGGAGTCAATATTGTTATCTAGTCCTTAGTGCTACAGTAGGTTTTGAGTTTATCACTGGTGAATTAAGTCACAGGCAACTACTTATTTTAGAACAATCTACTAGTTCACTGAATATCGTGTAAATAAATAGCTACTTACTATGTAGAGATAATCAAAAATGGCTTTGCGACTGTCGCCTAAACTCTTCTTATAGAAACATTATTTCGGGTCCAAAAGAGAAGGTAGGTATAGTTTTGAATCATCATTCACTTTCCTTACCCTTTCCTAATACGGGTGTTAGTGGTGAAATAGATTAAAATGTATTTATTTATTTAATATTACATACACAACTAAAATGACCGGAAGTTTCTAATGCATTAGTGGGAACATAATACATATGACTTATGACATGTAACATAATACATAAAAACAAGTTGCTGCGAATTCATTCTGAGAACATGAAAAAATGTCCATATTGTCAGCAACTTGATTCAGTGTTCGCAAAGCGCGCATCATTGGCGTTCTGCTGAGCAAGTTGGTTCTGCCGCGCCGCACCGCCAGCAGCTGCGACCACCGCCGCTTCCACACATCGCCCGGCACGCACACACCTATTGTTTGCAAAACCCTTGGATTTGAACATTTTTGCGTAGTACCTCATAAATATAGGAGACCAGCGCGTAATTCCTTTTACTTTCCAAATTGTTGTACTCAACCCTATAACACACAATGTTGGGTACATCAACGGATAAAAAGGATTCATTCCATACAACCTCATATAAAGAAATCTTTGTATGCGCTCAACATTAACTTAGATTTTGCTTCATGTGGAGTCCATATCACCGCATTGCATTCCAACTGACTTCTGAGCGCATTGTATAGTGTTCTTATAGGTACAATGCTTGTAAAGCCTTCTGACCGTGTGAGTACAAACCCTAGCCTCTGGTAGAATTTTTAACATACATTTACTATGTGATCACGGAACGTTAGCTCAGTGTTTAGACAAACTCCTAAATCACGAACTGCTGCTACCCTCCTAATTTTTTTACGATCCAGTCTGTACTCGTAGTGCAATGGTGTTATCATGCGACTGTAAGTTATCGTCAAGCATTTCGATACATTGAACTGTAGTCTGTTTTGCCTGCTCCACTCTCCACATGTCTCGATGAAAACGTTAACATTCTTCTGCATTTTTTTACTGCTAAGAATACTTTTAAATCATTAGCGAATAGCAGACAGATGGCACCTCTGGCGACATCAGGTAAGTCGTTTATCATAATGTTAAACAGCAATAGCAAATAATATTTTAAGTTAAAGAAATAATTTTTTTTTATTTTGTATTTGTAATAGGCCCAAATTATTTCCCTGGCTCACTACTGACGGATGGTAGGAAGGCTCTGACCTACAGTAGCGTATTCCACAAACTGCTGTCGGTACCGCATACCCCTAGCAAAAAATTTTAGCAATTTAGGAGTATTCCCGACAGCTGCTAGCTTGGTTAGTAAAAAATCGTTGTCACCTAGATCGAATGGTTTCTTGGGCACTGGGACTACCCGTGTGGTTTTCCAAAGCTCTGGAAAATACGATGACTCCATGCATGTGTAAGAGAGGTTCCGCTAATATCTCACGACAATCTCTAAACACGAAAGCTGGAACTCTCGGGCGGGATTCCGGACCCGCAGAACGTTTAGGTTTCAACCGCCGTTTAGCCTTTTAATTTATATGGCCGGATTGACCATTATAATTAAAAAGAAGCACTTACAACATATTTGTAACTTCTTCATTTTCACGGCTGTATGGTGCCGTAGTGATGGGTTCAGGGTAAATAAAATACCACAGTGTAATCATAGCAACGTTATTGTATTTTTATTTTTTGAATTGAATCCTTTGTGTGCTTACACAGTAAACACATGATCTCAACACTTATAACTAAAAATATTCTAAAAATGAAAATGGATATTTTACTCGAGTTATAAAAATGTTGTTGGTGCGTATTTGTTTCCAATCGAGGCAAACTTATTGTGGATTCATTGGAGTAACAGTTAAAGTGTTCAATAATGATGCTTGAATATTCGAGTACTTTATAATATCACTTATTGTGCTGAGATATTGTGCATAAGTTTTTAATATTTGGGTGCCCTGTTTCACCGCATTACATTCTGCCAATGTGCAAATAACTTCATTTACTTACTTCTTTTATACAAACTGATAAATACGATTTAGTTATATTAATCTAAAATATTGCTATCTTTTTCATTTTAGTCTAGAAAATGTCGAATGATTTTTGGGCTATTTCTCAGTTGCAATATTTTTGAATACATAATGAAACAAAGATAATTATGCAATAGGTTGGATGATAAACCTTCAAAATACATCAAGTGTTTCGACAGTGGGAATTTACTTAAAAGATACTTGAACATAATTTGTTGTTGGTATTCACAAAATGCAGACAGAGTACCTACCTAGGTAGAAATATCAAAAGTGTAAATGATCCGCAAAAGTTAAATTAGGTGAAATAACGATTTCCATCAATAAATGATTTTTAGTAGGTTATGTATGTAAAGGAAGGATAATTTCATAATGGAAAAGACTAGATATCACATGGTTTGAGCTATATGTATATATTACTCATGTTTCTTACGTTGTACGTACAATAATAAAAAATGTCAAATAATACCTATTTTTCTGTGAACGGCTCTGAATGTTAATTGAATTTTTAGTCTTGATGGTTGTCACAGTCATTGCATTCAACCGTGAAGTTACAAATTAAGTGAATAGGCGTAAGATCGTGTGTGGACTACTAGAGTGTAGTCGTGTCTACGTGCCGTGGGCGACATGAGGTCGTTATATCGCTTGCAATATGACATAAAAATCAATAAAACAATGTTATTTCCAATGTTAAGTCACATAAACACTAGGTCAAATCTTACAAACAGAGTTATTATTTTATTGTGTTGTTTCGTGATATGCTAGTGCTCCAGTCCACAAACGATAGTCACTGTCATTTGGTACCTGTTGTTGGCCCCAAGGCCACAGTTAAGCTTGTCCAACGATGTCTGTTTCATTAGCAATATCTTATTTCGTGTCATTTAAATATTTAAGATAGGTAAGTAGTACGGCGGCAAAAAAACCATCGCACAGCGATCGGTACATTATTAAAAAAAAGCATGATTTCAATATGCAATCGTTACTTCAAAATTTACCTTTAATATTTTTTATAGTTGGTCAGTCGAAAATATTGAGCATATACATAATTATTTTAAAGTATTACAATAATTAATTTATTTGAACAGTAAATTTTATTGCACAAATTGTCGATTCTAAATACTCTAACTGTATGCTATGGCTCAAGTTGTAGAACATGTAAAAATAAAACAAAACAAGGATCTATTGTGTCGTTATATGTAGCTTAATTCTACCTCGTCTCCAGCAAAGAACTAATGATGCGCTTGCGAACAAGCCATGTCTTTGACGTAACATTACAGTGTGGCGAGCCGGTTCGAGCGAGTGTTAGCGCAGCCGTACCGAAGACTTCATCACGTCAACTTCAGTATACACGCAACGATTATCTTGTGTTATAGACAAGATAACCATTTAGTGTTGTAAAAATGAGCGCTGAAGTCGAGCGTTTAGCGCTGAGTCGATGCTTACGAGCGTTGAAGCACGTATAAAACGCGAGCGTTTAAGCGCCGACTTGAGCGTTTTTACAACACTATAACCATTGCGTGCTTTCAGTAGAAACCAAGCAATACATTTACCGTACTACTGGGCTTAGTGATTAGGTATTAACTGTCTGGTAACAATTGCGCTAAACTTCAACTATAACCCTAGTGTAAGTTTTTAGATTTAACGAAACGCATATTTTCTTATTCAAGCGCGATTGCGCTTATTCCTTTTGTATGATAAATTAAACAGCGTTCCTAACGGATGAAATATTAACCTTTCAATTTTACGCACAATAATATGGTATCTATAAATAGAAACCAGAAGACGTATCCGCTAATCTAAAATTTCACACTAGGATTACTGAACACGACCCCATCTAACGCGTCTCGTCTCTCTGTATCAGACGCTTCCATGCACGCACATAAATAACTACACCTTATCATACCTACCTATCTATTTGTTACGAGTAATTTATTTCAATTTCTTTAAAGCGTACATTTTTATACTTACTTTTAGGAGGTCCTTAACTCGTTAATCGAATAAAAAAAGTTTTTTTTTTGCGTTACAAACAATAGGTACAAAAAGTGCGACGTGCATGCAAGGAAATATCTAAAGAGCACGTTTGACACAATAAGTAAACCTAATAACAAATATAATACTAAACAGTCTTTGTTTTGACTGGTCAACTATATAGGTGGGATTACTCAAGGAACCGATACGTAAAAAATTATAATTAAACCGCCAGTGGCGCCAGTCAGTAGCGCTACGCTTACACAGCGTAGGTAGGGTAGATTTAACGACTTCACTACACAAAATGTGCAAATACGGCACGTAGGGCGTCCACAGTAGACCAGCGGTTTAATTAATTTATTGTGAAACAACTGATGTTTAAATATAATGTTAATGAATAAAGTAGAAAAAAACATGCACCCGGCGATAGTGATGATGGCTCATGAATAAAATATATGACTTTTGGTTGTGTTTGGCCACAAAGCAAAAAAGACTAGTACTTATTTCTTGCGTTCGGCCATAATTGTTCGATGGTATGATCGAAGGAATAGGGGAGTAGGCAAGAGTAGGTTGTAGGGGGAGCCTGTTGGCATTCTTTTCTCTTTACGTATTTGGGGTACTGGTGTAATGATATGTATGTAATTATACAATATTTTGTACACGTACGAACTTCTTACATGAGAATAAAAAGAAAAGCTGACGTCTCATTGAAGACCAGAAAAGGTTATGTATCGAGTATAATTCCTATTATACATACATGAGAACCAAAAATTAACTAGAAAATGGAAAAGACGAGATAAATGAGTCAAAATACATGTGCCTTAATTATCGCCGGGATGTTAATGCAAGTATATAAAAAATAACTTGGCGAATAAAATGAGTAAATTTTTAACAATTGAATGAAAACTGCAAACTTTGGGCATTCACACTTTGCGTTGCTATGCAATGATAATCTCAGTGCCACATCATATAAAAATAACGTAATAATTATATTATAACAGTATGTAGAAAACAAGTGAACAATTATAAGAAAATACACAATTATATTCGTGGGAAGTTCCTAAGTCGGCAGTGTCTAATGGCGACAGCGTCTAGTGTCTCGCAAGCTCTGGCAACAACTTCTTCAGAACCTCAATCATACCACACCACACCTAAATAAATAAGTGTATAATATAATATCTAATATGTTTTTACATATGTACAGTAGTTCTCATTAAATTATTGTAACTACATAAATTATAGAAAATAATAATAAATTTGTACTTGTAAAATAATAATTCCTTTAAAAATTTCAAACAAAACTGACTTTACATGTTTTGTACCGATCTAAATTATTTCTAAAAACTACTTAATGATTATTTTGTTGTATATTATAAACGAGCACACGAGTGGCACTCTACGGCGATGCTACTACCTCGCCGGCGGCCGCCTGTGGAGCGCCAGTCGTGGCCATTCTTTTAGTAAATCGTTATTCGTAATTAGTTACAATAATAACTACTATATAATGTGGTATGAGCGGTGTCGTGGATGCTTCCCCGCTCATACCTAAAGCGTTAAGGTGAACGTTGCGCGCGCTGCCTGCTCGCCGGGCGCCGCCCGGGCGCCTCGCACCGTCTCCGCACCGCCGTTATAAACGACTCTACGATCTGATTATGGCACTTTATTTTGTTCATCGTAATCACGTGATGTGCTAGTAAGGATACGCTAGTCATAACAGAATTCTGACAATGAAGTGCCTCGGTTGTACTTGGTGTATTAGATTAAGGCAGGCCTGTTGCTACGCTTTAAAAAGTACATTTTTAATTGAAAGGACGTGCGTGCGATTACATCGAACAATTAATTGACATTTATCTGATAGGTAAGCAGGCAGCGCGATCACAAAACGCCACGGCATCCACTTTTTATACGTACAATTATTACAGTCGCAATTATTCTTATGCGATTCGAATCATTCTAAGAACCTATTATAATAATGGTTACCGGCGGCGTGGTCGGAACGCCAGCGACCTGGTGGGATCATTTTAACACTACCTATAGGTGTACATATCAAATTATACTTCCTTCTGATAACCCTGCCACAGTGGGATCTCGGGCTGAATCAAATGCGATCGATCTCTACCGACATCCAAAAGGAATCGTGCATTTATTGCCTGATATTTCTTTAACGCTCAAGCTAGGAGTGTTTTCCAAAGTAAGAAATACCTACTCGTAGAAGTGAATCTATCGATCTGGAGCTTCTACAAGAGATCAAGCGCACAGATTAAATCGAGCGGTATCGGTGGGAAGCGAATCGCCCGCTCTCGAACGTTCGGCTCGTCGTGAGTCGGCGCCGTCAGCAGACCGTCTCTGTGGGCACGACGGGCGCGTGAGCGAGCGCGGCCAGCGGCGACAGCGGCGATGGCGGGCCCAGCGGTTCCGGCGAACGCCGCCGCAGTGCCTGCCGCTTGCGGAACTCGAGGAATTCCTCCTTCATGGCCCGCACCCTGGCCTCCACGTCATCGCGGGACGGCCGCGCGCGGGTCCTCTCGGGCGTCGACGGCGTCGGGGTGCGTGTCGCGCGGTCCCACTCGTAGTGCACGTCCACCGAGCCCGCGTCGCCCGCCTCGCCCGAGCCGGGACGCGGCGGTGGTGCCGGTGGCGGGGGCCGATAGGGTGGCGGTCGCCACTCGGCGAGGCTGCCGGTACGACTGCTGCGGTTGTGCTGCGACGATGATGCGTTCTTACTGCCGAACCCGCTCGAGGACGAGCGGCTCTCCGGCGAGGCCTCATGCGGTGGCGGCGGGTCGGCCACAGTGCGCGGGCGCGCATGGCGGGGCAGCGGGCGCGCGCGAGCACGCACCTGCGCACCGGCGCCGCCGCGAGCATCGTGCGCCGTCTGTCGCAGCGAACGCAACCGGAAGGGCGACGGCGGGGTCGGAAACGAACCATCGGCCGAACTCGGGAAAGGTACGGAGCTGAGATCGGACACGTGCAGCGGCGACCAGGGGGTCCAGGCGGCGGCCCACGGTGGCCACGGCGGCCAGGGCGGCCAGTGGAGCGCCAGTGCCGGCGACGACGCGCGGAAGAGAGGTGGCGCGGCGGACGGTCGCAGCGGTGCGCGCAGGCGCGGCAGGAAGCCGCCGTCGTCCGAGGAGGAGGGCGCCAGTGAGGGCGCGGGCGAGGCGGAGGGCGCGGGCGACACGCGCCGCACCGACATCCAGTAGCGCGCCTCGCCACCGCACCGCGACGCCGGCCACACCCAGTTAGCAGTAAACCGCAAACACTGCACTATACTCGATATTCCGCGTTCTCTAAATCTGTGTGTAAAGTACAAACGAGTTAGATTCCGTCTTATATTGGAACCTACCTTATTAAAAGTAAAGTTTTTGTCAAACAAGGAGCTTATTGCAACTAACCTGATTTCCTGTTTAAGCAGCGTGCATGAATGTAATAAAATTGAAGATTAGATTTTATAAAGTAATTAATAAGAGAGCCTGTGTCATCGCTTGATACCTACAAAGTGTCTGTACCTACTTTCCAGCTTCCATATCTGTCATTTATATTACTAGGTACTTTTCAACACCGATGAAAAGCCCCTTAGTTATTTGAAATTGAGTTTATACAAAAGACATTCGACTTGGTGTAGTGTTAGATAGCCCATAATCCTGTACTCACTTCTTAAAAGGCACTTGAGTGCTGTCAGCGGCGCGGAGGTCTGTCAGTCGCGCGGCTACCATGTTGTATGCTGCAATCGAATGATTTCTGAACATTAACGCGGTGCAGGGAGTGCTCGCCCCAGACCAGCCCGCGGCCGCCGCCCGCCACCCGCCACCCAGCAACACCACGACAACCCACCCACCATATTGTCAACCACGAAGCGAACGAGCACGGAAAAGAACGTAAATTGAAAATATTTGGGCAAAATACTCATACTATGAAAATATTACACATTAGGTAGAGTTCAATATAGTAACTTAGAAAAACGGGAATTTAGTATGAGATAGCTTAAGTAGAAAAGATGCAGTTGGTACGCTTTTAAAAGGATACCTATTTAGATCACATTCTTTTCAGAGTCGTTCCGTTATTGGAATGATTTGCGAAATAATGATAAACGGCGCAATAAAAATCACAATGACTATCGAATCATTCACATCTTTGAATAAATATGAGATATTAAATAACAATTACCCAACATGCATTGATAGGTACGACTGGTTTCTGAAGTGAGAATTTAAAAAATAGCATTCTGATATTTTTTAGAATGGAAGAGGTTGAGAATTTGCTTAAAGCGACTCATGTTATGGCTGCTACAAACTATGCCGTGAGTGATATGGTCGCTTGGCACGGCCGTTGCTAGTACCCTCAAGTACGAAATGGCATTTATATACATTTGACATCCCACCAAACGCCAACGAAAAAAAAGCTATATGCGTATAGCTATAAAGTATAATTCTCACTTCAGAATAACTACTCGTGTACATAATTCATGATGTAATTCTTAAGCATAATTAAAGTGTCAAACCATTAAACATAATTACATACATGTATGGGAACATTTGTGTGTATTGAGTTATCTAATTATTCATACTTCGTCAAATTACCTGTAACACATCCACTGCACATGCATAACTTAAAATTGACGATGTCATGAAACGAGCTGGTAAATACATACAAATGAGTGCTTAATTTGCCGACAATATGGTAAGTTATGTAAAAGAAGTCTACCTATCTTTGTTATGTTGTTGTTATCTATGAGTCAGAAAGTGTGATTACTCTAGTCAATTTACAAAAGGCATCTAGATTATTATGTAACTGGTTATGAAAGATCGAGACAAATTGATATCGATTTTAGTTATTGAAATAGCACAAACAATATGAACTGGCTTTGTCATAGCCCGATTGTTATTAACTTTATAAAAATCTATTTAAAATTGCGCCATAATTGATTTTCGCCGCATTTCGCATCTAATCATGTTAGGTATTGTTCACTTTGATTAAATTGGTTCAACTGGCAACAAACTAGCTATTTGTAACCTGGTTGAAGAATAATTGAAACTGCCGATGGTTGCCATAATTCAAAATTGCTTTCTACTGACATCAGCTGTGGGCGGCAATGTAAGCTGAAGTGGGTGATTCTAATACTGTTTAGCTGCTGCTCATGTTCTGGACGCATTAGAAAATCGGTAGACTATAATCACACGTAGCGAGTTTCATAATAATCTAGTGGATTTAACTTGTACCAATTCATTGAGCCTTGTCCCCGGGAGCGGACAAGCGGCCGCCACCCTAGTGTAGCCTCACCTTTCTCTTGTTTACGGCGCTTGCGCTTGTTACATATCTTCACAGCGCAGACGGAGAGAATGATAGCAACTATGAAGAACAGTATGCCGCCGACCACGCCCGCCGTGATGGCTTTGTGTTTGACGCGCGCGGGCACCGGGAACTTCACCTCTTCGGAGCTCTCATAGCTCGTTGCCGAGTTGGCCAATACTCTGAAGTAGTACGTGCGGCCACCGACTAGGTTTTTGACTGAAATAACCAAAAAGCAGTTAGTAGAGGTTTATACACAGTGCATTTTTTAATGTCCTAAAGCGAACGTCCAGCTAAAAGAGAAAAGGAAGGATACTTCAATAAGTAACATATACGAAATAATATTAATTTACTGCATTAAACAAACACCTATAATTATATCAGCCTATACTGCCCACTGCTGGGCAAAGGGCTTCCCTCACAAATCGAGGTGAGAGAGATTAGGTCATTCACCACCAGGCGGACCCTGTGCGGATTGGTGGAGGCAGGTTTGTGGCCACCTGCTGTTGGAACTTATCAAGCCGCCTATATGGCTTTCAACTCGGCTTAACGACTACCACATTAAGTGGTAACCGGGACCAACGGCTTAACGTGCCTTCCGAAGCACGGAGACGCACGAATATGAAAATGCCACAAACGGTCACCCATCTCAGGCCGACCGAGTCGAACGCTGCTTAACCATGGTGAACGGTAAGAACACCACGGTCGCACAGCGCTACGAGCGTCTCACCTATACCGAGAGTAAAATGATATTGAGGGACATCGCGGAGCGCCAGATGGCCGGTAGATACCTTCGGTGTTCCGGTCTTTCACCCTAACGATGATATTCGAATAGGTTAGTAGGCAGATGTGAAGTGTTATTTATTTTTCTTTTTTTATGATCAATGAACATTAGGCATTAGATACATTAGCTGGGCTTACGCTTTAGGCCGATAAAGATTGCAGCGAGTATAATTAGATAATTTTAGGTAGATGACTTTATTATATGTGCGTATTCGTGGTGTTTGAAAATTGCGATGGCAGGAATTGTAAATGTAAAATCGTAAAACCTGAATCACACTTATTTATATGGAAGATAATCTATTTTATCCGTAAATAGAAAATACCCATTCGACTCTACATTCTTACAATTTTTATTTAGTTCCACTGTGGTTGTTGATTCGACATCGAGCGTCAAAATGGAATCATAATCTTAGTGCTAATGATATTTTACCCAAGTAGCTCGTCTCCTCGGGCCTGATCTGGCCTCGGTTAAGGGTCTTCCACTGCGCGTCGGTGCGGTACTTGATTGTGTAGTACTGCACCAGGTGGGCGCGCTCCAGCGGAGCCTGCCATGTGATCAGAAACCCGTTGTGGACTTCCGTCACCGTCAGATTCCGAGGAGGTCCCGACTTGGGCCCTAGTCGTGTAAATTAGATATTTGTAAAACGTGTCGAGAATTACATTAAATGATATATTGTTAGTAACTGAAGTTCAAATGATATAAAATGATGTTATTAGAAATATTAATAGAAACATTGTTAGTGTAGAATATGGTGCACAATGCAATTTATAGCAGCCTAGCAATCACGATTAATAATACATGGATAAAGATTTTTGAAATCCATTTTTAAATAAAATCCCCATCTGCATACAGTCGTGTTTAGTAAGCCAGTACAAAAATTATGTGTACGCTATTTATTTAAAATAAGTGTTACAAGTTTGTGAGCCAATATTTCTTTTTGCGATGTGTAATAATTCGAATGTTAGTTAACAAATAAAATAAGGCCATGCATATTTTAAGTTGATATATTGTTGTGATGGTATAGCTATAGTCTAAATCGGATTAAGAGGAGTCTAAAAATATTATACCTAAGTAGGGAAATATGACAGGAAAGTTTTGGATACAAGGAAAGCGTATAATGTTAAAGATCGTTAGTAGGTACTATGGTCCCTCATTTTACTCGCGATGGATCAAAATAGTATGATTAAATACAATATTTAAATATATACCAGAGCCTTCGGGTGCGCTTTGAAATATCTTTTCGTCTACAGGCCCCGCCGGGGTGGGAGCTACCTTCGGCTTGGCGCCTACATCTACAAAAAGCAATTCAATCTTAGTTGACCTATTTCATAACCAACTATAACCTGCACCTGAAATGTTTTAGTTATTTGTTAAAACACTGTAAGAAATATACATAACTACATTTATAATAAAAAAAATATCGGTTAGCTGTTGTGTAAACATAAATATGTAAGGTATTATTAGAATATTTCGTTAATGTTACAGAATAAAATGATGTATGTAACTTACCAAGCGTTCTTATTGTAATAGCTTTGCTCATCATTCCTTCGCCTATTGTATTCTTGCTGTTTACTTGAAATTCATACGTGGTTCCTGGCTGCAGTCGATTTATCGTCACCTGCACATAAACGAATTTTGTTGTAAATGAATGAAAAAAAATGAAATCTAAGGTTCCAACTATTCTGTTATTTCGTATCCACGAAATAATTGATAATGAGGTGTATAATATATTTCACAAAACATAGCATGTTTATGCGCAATCTCACAATTTATAATCTGTGCTATTTTATAAATTGAACTCGCCTGCCGTGTTTTTTCTATGTATATATATATACATAGAAAAAACACGGCAGGCGAGTACATTAGTAAATTAGCGCGTACATATATATATATATATGTACGCGCTAATTTCAGAAACTACAACGCAGATTTTCTGTTATATTTCACCAATAAATAGACTGATCTTCAATGAAGATTAAGCGTATATAATTTAAGAATATATTGTGCGAATTAGCATGCTGAAGTGGCAATGGGCTGGCCACATAGCGCGAAGATCGGACGGGCGTTGGGGCAGAAAGATTCTAGAGTGGAGACCACGTATTGGCAAGCGCAGCGTAGGACGACCGCCTGCCAGATGGACCGACGATCTTGTGAAAATCGCAGGAAATCGTTGGATGCAGGTGGCATCGGACCGGTTACGCTGGAAAGCGATTGGGGAGGCCTATGTTCAGCAGTGGACAAGTATAGGCTGAAATGATGATGATGATGATTGTGCGAATTGGTAACTTAGTACATTTGCCCGTGGTGTCTGTCCTAAGTCGAGGCAAGACGCTAGTCAAAAATAAAAATGAAAGCGTGCGGTCGTATAGAAAGATCAGTAACGTGGTCTTACCGAGGTAGCACCAGAGGGCGTGACCGGAACTTTAGTCCACTCCGAAAAGCCGGCTTCCCTGTACCATATAGTGTAGTCTTGTTTGTAGTCCGGTCCGCCCGCGTACCCTGGCTGCCAACGCAGCGTCACCTGGAACTCCGTGGCTGTGCCCGACACGTTGTAGGGGGCGTGGGGTTGCGTGCCTTCGATAACAAGTTGCGTGTCCGCGACTATTGTTGCTACCTGATCGAGTGCAATTTCTTTAGTTAATAACGTAATTTAATGATAACTATTTTGACATGGTTGGTAATGGCATCATCGATATATATCGATATATCGATTGTTTAAGACTTCGAGTTACAACTACACACGGAACAGCTAGAGCACACTGATCAGTGTGATCTAGCTGTTTTCTGTTGATTGTCTTTACTTGAGCCTTGTCACTTCGAGCAACTTAGTATGTGTGGTCAATAATTAGTAGAGATGGGTTGTATTAGGTAAATCAGGTACTAAGTACACCTGTTCCTAGTCTGCATAAATACCTATTCCACCTAATCTCAATGATGTCATACACATACCGTTACTTAGTGATCTCAATCCGCCTATTCTATATCAAATCCTGATATCGAATTATCGATATTTGAATTAATTTAATGTTAAATTGTTATGTTATATTGAGTCATAATAACACTTTTAAGAAAATGGAAGTTTCAAAATGGAATCAATTTTTTTTTTGATTAGATTAGATTTTTCTGCACGAGAAACTAATACTTGTTTTCTATTTTATCATTTAATGATATATTAGTGATTAATTGGTATCTTCCTTTCATACTTTTTACAGTATGAAGTTTTGAGTCTTGCAATATTAAATATTCCGCAAAAGTTTAGCAGTTGCAAGATGGCGTATTTAAAAGATTTCAATTCATTATATTTACATTTGTTTTATATCAATACGCGTTGTATAGCGCTGTCTCGCTCCCTTACACGTAAGCGGGATAGCAAAGCGATAAGCATATGAGTGAGTGAGAGAGCGCGGGAACAGGTGTGAGTGAGCGCGCTAAACGGCTAAACATTAGATTATATTGAATATGAATATTAGGTGGATTAGGTATTGCCAGAATTGGATTAGGTGCCGCCTATTCTCGTAAAATACCTGTTCTTTGGATCCGTTCTAATAAATACGACTCATCTCTTATAATTAGTCTAATTTTAAGTTACATCTATGTTAACATTATGATGCGCAATAAAGATTGAGTATGTGAATGTACAGTTGGGTCCGAGCATTTCATTTTTATAAAAAGCAACAATTTGCCAACACAATTCTCACCCTACTACACGTGTACTATTATTTTGTCGCTCACACACGAGATCTAAAGGTCTTTGTTTAGTCCAGACTCCTTTAATAATAAACATTAGTGTTCACTACTCAGCCAACCGGCCGGGAGGCACAAACCAGGTCCGTAGTTGGGCAGCAGTTAGACTAAATACCAAAATGACGAGCATTAGATGAAAAACCGGGGTTTATAGAGGCATACATATATTGGCACTTTGAATTAGTATGGAGGAATGACAATCCGAACGGGTGGTAGGTTAAGTATTCAATCACATGTGTTTTCATTGTTGATTATTTTTTAACTACTTTTTGGTCTACATTAAAAAACCTTTGTTTTGGTGGCAATAGCAATTCAGTAATATAGCGTTGGGAATCGTGGATGTAACGGTACTTTATAAATACTTTTTAGTCTACATGAAAAAAAAAAACACTGATTTGTTGGAAATTGCAGTTCAGTAATATAGCCGTGAGAATCGAGGATGTAACGGCACGTACCTCGTTGGAGGCGACGCACTGGTAGATGCCGAAGTCCTGTCGGCGCAGCGTGTCGATGGTGATGTTCCCGCCGAGCGCGCGCACGCGGTTCTTCTGCAGCGGCAGCCCGTCGCGCCGCCGCCACGTCACGCTGGGTCGCTGCGTGCCTTCTGCTTCTTGCGCCTCGCAGTGCATCTCCACCGACTCGCCAACCTACATACCACAGCATCAAAATCCATACTAATATTATAAATTCAAAAGTAATTCTGTCTGTCTGTTTGTCTGTTTCAACGCCCAAGCTGCTGAACAGATTTTGATCACATTCGGCAAGGAAATAGATTTTATCCTGGGGAAGGACTTAGGAGAAGGTGTTGATAACCATTACCTATTTAATTATTATTATATTTTATCATTATAATTATTTATTATAATGATAGAATATACACCCCTATTACATGGGACTTAACATCGTCGGCGACACGTGGGTGTACTCAGTACACCTCCGCCACCCCCTCGGTGTTTTTATTATAATTATTGCTATAATTGTTTTTATTGCTATTATTGTACATTATATTATTATTCTATTATTAATTTAACATTTATCGCATATAGATCCAATGTTATTCGAAATAAATGATTTTGATTTTTGATAGGCTTTAGCCTCAAAAAAGCTTAAGGGCGTAAAATACATGCTTGAAAATAACGCGAATGAAGTTGCGAGCCAGTTGACTATAAAAGAGTATTATTTATGTAATTAATATTAAAATTAAAAACATGTAAACCTAGTTGCCGCATTGGTTGTTTTCTTACTGCGTTGTAGAGTGGTGCGACCATAGCCTCTATTGGCTATTATTATATTAAATATAACGCGGTGTGTTATGACAACTTCGTGAAATGGTCGTTTAACGCTATTCCTGTGGCGTACGGAATACCATTGCAAGATCGTTTATCAAAGTTATAATAACGCGCCGCGTTAGTCATAGTAAGCTGTAAAGGAGCCGTGGCCAACAGCGTAGATCATTTACACACACACACTCACACACACAAAGCGTTGGTCATAGCGAATAAGGGCCCTGACGACTTATGGCTAGTTTCAATATTTAAATCAAGGATAGTTTTGCTTAATGTCAGTAGAATTTTGACAGATTCCATATAAACTATGTCAAAATTCTATCTGTAGAAGGCAAATCTATCACTGAGTTATATATTGAAACCGGCCGTTAGCGTAATAGAGATTAATTGTAACAAACCTGAAATATCTAACATTTGTATTATATTTAGAATGGAAATACTAGTAACAGTTTATTCACGTGAGATGATGCATGCCTGTAGCTTAAAACAACCAATAGCAAGACTTTTAGAATCGCTAATATCAAGTTGATTATAGTCATCATTATCATATTTACGGACGATTGACGGACGATTTAGCGCAGTGGTTAAGAGCTTGAGCTGCTCCGCCCACTGTGTCGAATAGTCGCGGGTTCGATTCCCGCACGGGACAAATCTTTGTGTGATCCACAATTATTTGTTTCGGTCTGGGTATTTGTTTGTGAATTTTCATGTTTGTAAACGCACCCACGACACAGGAATAAATCCTAGTGTGGGGCTACGTTTTTAAAAAAAATCAAAAATCAAAAAATCAACATTTTTTTTGCTCATGTTACACTGATTTCTCTATTCTGTGAAATGAGACTAATATTTGAGCGTAACCTACCTTTCTTTGGTAGAGCGGTTCTGGTTCTACAGTGAACACTGGCGGTTTACGCACTAAAACTTCCATTGGACCTGTGAACATAAGAGTTATTATTGAAAAACATTAAGATCACATTATAGAGGTCACTCCAAAGTTAATTTCTTTACCTGAAGAGCCCTGGGTTCCTTGAGCATTGTAAGGTGTGCAAGTGTATCGCCCCTGATGGTTTTGGTTGACGCGAGTGAAAAGTAGGGAGCCGTTGTTCATGATCACAATGTCCTTCGTCTGGTAGGGTTCTAGAAGCCGCTTGTCTTTAGTCCACGTCACGTACTGAAGGGGTGGGTTTGCCTTTATGTAGCACTGCACCACGCCAGCTAAACGGAACGGCAGGTACTGCACGGTCGGGGTGAACGTTACTTTCGCTGGATCTGCGAAGAATATTACCAGATTTAGATCCAATTTATAGGATTGAAGCGCAGGTACCCTCTTACGAAGATGAATGAAATAAATAAATTTTTTTTTGGTATATATTTGTTGAAGATTCAAAGTTGATTTCATAAGTCGTAGCGAAGAGATATGGCATATGTACTATGTGATTGCTTGGTCTGACTGCTTAGTTCGTTCCATCGGAATACGAGAACTTCTTTCCGATAGATCCGATTGAAGAATCGGACTGTAAGGATTAAAGTATATTTAGAGGGAACGAATTCTTTATTCCATTAATCCAATTAAAGGATCGTAATCAGAACTGAATGGATTATTTTTATACAGTAATTTGTGAAACCAATTTAAATTTCAATGTATTACTCAAGACTTTATTATGTTGTATTCTTATTTAGGGACGATGATTGGGCTTCTATGACGAACTTCTATTGGTGACTTATGGAATAAAATACGAATCTTCATGTTACCATATTTATGTGTCGAATGTCAAAGGTGTCCCTACACTTACATTCAACATTTAAATAGGCTGAAGCACTTTGCGGATCGCCAATCCCATTAGAGACCTCGCACAGGTACTGTCCCGAGTCGTCGGCCGCCACAGGGTTGATGACGAGGGCACCGTCTCTGCGGATGGTGACTCTGGTCTCAAGGGCCGCGACCTCCGCCACCGGGGCACCTTCACGGAACCACTTCACAGTAACGTTTCCAGGTAGAGCTTTCGCTTCGCAAGAAAACTGCACCTTCTCCCCTTCTAGCTTCGTTTGATTCGTTGGTGGCATCTGGAAATATATGCAGCAATTATATTGTTAAGAAAAAGGTTAATTTGAGATCATTGAGTAAAATACAAACTCTTGAATGATTTAGCATCTGTTGGGGCTCTTAAGATATGCCTGACAAGTCCATAAGGTGACTGCTATACAACATTAATAAAATTGATTTAGCAGTTGCGTATAACTAATTCCAAAACGCACTATGGAACTGATAAGAACCGGCTAATATTTTCTGAGATTTTAGCATATTTAACAAACATTAATAATAACATATTGTTTTTATTATGATTCACGATTTCAGTCTGCGCCGAAATAGGTTGTAACTATTTAGAAATAAGTGCAAATGATCTATTATCTCTTATTAAATAAATCCATTATCAACCCCTTAACTAATTTCCTGGTGGCATACGGCTTGCAATGATGCGGCATACTTTATCACTCCTGTATTGGGCGTAAGATACTTCATTTGTCACACCTTTCATGTCTCTACTAACAGTTTCTAATAAACTCTTCTAGAACAGCCATCGTTGTTGATTATTTTTAACTGTACCTACAATCTATGTTTTAATCATTGAATTAAAGGATAGATACATTATTTAATAGACACATAAAAGAGCTCATTATTGAATAGACACAAAATTTTAGGTTACAAACGATTGTAGCCATTGGGTTAATGCAAGCCGCTACTCACAGTAATGACGGCTCCACCAGCAATGATGACGCGCGCAGTATGCGAGACCTGGCCCTCTCCGTTGCGCGCGATGCACGTGTAGTCGCCGATGTCCTCGTGCCGGATGTTGCTGATGCGCAGCTCGGTGCCGTCGTTGAAGATACCCACGGTGCCGGACGGCTCCACGGGGTTCGCGTCCTTGTACCATAGGATCTCGGGGGTGGGCGTGCCCTCTGCTTGGCAGTTAAGGATGATGGCATCTCCTATGGATATGTTACATATTAGGTATGTAGGCCTTTGGAGGAGGCCTTTGTCCTCCAGTGGACGTCTTACGACGATAGTAAAGTATTAATAGGTCTTTAAAATCAAGTTCTTGGGTATTTAACAACCATTCTTTTTAATTTACAACCCCCGCTCACAATGAATCACATTTCTGTGCCGTGGGTGCCATGAAATTCATATTTAAAAACTAGAGCTAGTGATAAAGTTAGATTAGATGTTACCTAAATTAACGTAGATAATGTCTTCCGGTGTGATGGAGAAGCGCGGTGGCGCGTGCACGTCCAAGTGGAACCATGTGCCGTTCTTGTGTTGATTCGGGGAACGGTTGAGGAACACAACCTTACACTCGTACCAACCCTGTTTACACAAATAGACAATTTTTAAATAGGGTGACCTGCAATAAAGCTGTATAATGTAAGGATAAAATATTGGCTTAATTAATTATCACTATTAATAACGTGACGCTGCGAAACATAAAAACTTCCGTGAAATAAGCATTATATTATGATGGAGGTACCTGGTCAGACTCGCGGATATTGGTGAGGTTGAGACTGGCTGCGCCATAAGGGGACTCGGGAGCGACGCGCGACACCCTGCCTTCGTATCCCTCTCCACTGTGCGTCGGATAGCTCTCGTACCAGATGTAGATCGGGATGTCCTGTCCCTACACATCCATAAACTAATATTAATGATTGAAATACAGCTGGTGCGCAACTTTAACAACTACCATTTAACATCCTCACGTCTAAATATTTATGATTCCTCGCAAATTGATTCTCGACACTACAATTCCAACTCTGTCTACGGTTTTCGACACGATGCTTCCACAGAACATAGAGACAGAATCGGATGCGAAATCTTGTAACATTGCGCGCAATTGAATAGACAACTGCACGGTTCAGTCATTTGGATTTAATTGTCACAAGATATAACTATCTACAAAAAGAAAATTATTGACACATGCAAGAATGGTTTAAAATATAGGTACGTACTTAAGACTGAACTGATTGAAATAAAAATGGTTTTGGTTAAATTTAAAATTTATTTGAAGATTTTTACGTAATAGGTTTGATGGTACTTTTATACCATGTGCTCAGACATATTTTGTAGCTGTTAAATCAAACTTACAACAGTCAATCAGTTGATAATGTTCCTGCCATGCATATAGTTTCAACAGGAAAAAATAAAGCATATCTACGGCATGCAACAAATTAAGTAAAGTGTGCAGTCGCTTAAATTAAGTAACAAGATTAATCCCTCAAGCATAGATGCAGATCCAACAGAATAAAAATTTATTAGTTCAGCTAGCTTGGTGAGGCTTGAAGGATTAACGATAAAAATATGTAAAGTACTTGTACATATAAAACTACGATTGCCGACAGAGCATTGGAGATGCCCACAGCCACAGGAAGAGAGAAACAGACAGAACCGCCGCCAGAGCGCGGGCAGTGCGCGTGCCCCGTGTCAGCCGTGTAAGCGATAGTGCTCCCGATACTATCTCAAAACAAGGGTGCACCCAATAATGAAAATAATAATAGAAAAAAATCTTATCGTATTTGTAAAGTGGCAGTGTATGTGTATGTTCGTATCTAACGGGGGTCTGCTGCTCTCTTGGACTCGCTTTGAAGGCCTTTATCACTGTGGTGTAAGTCGAACCGGTCGTGTGACGAGCGCGGTAAGTACACGAGGCAATACGCAGAAGAGGCAGAGATACACAAAAGGCGTGCTGAGGGCGCCCGCGGGGCGAGGGCGGCCGTACGCAGCCCCCGGCCCACGGCGCCCGCGCGTTACCAATAGCACGGGACTATACGAGGTGTCGGTGCCGACACCAAGAGATATACTTTACAGTCTGCGGGGCGCGTCGCGCGGACGAGCCGTCCTCTACTGAACAGAAACACACACACGGTAGATGAGCAGCGTTGTATTGTAAGAGTGGAGTGTGGGCCGTCGTACCGTTTCGCCTACCTTCTTCTCCCACTGCAAGACGTACGGCACCGGGATGTCTTCCGGAAAGTCCACCTGGCAATTGAACACGACGCTCTCGCCGAGGATCGCCGTGATGTGCACAGCATCTTGGTGGTCTTGGTGGCAGGTTACTGAAGGCAACATTTGTCTACATGAGTACCCTAGCCTTTATATAGATTCTTGTAGGTTAGGATGTTATAACATCAAGGACTTATGATATTTACATGTAAAGAGTTATTAAAGCGAGTTGATGAAAGCTACACGATACATACGTACGAAGAATGTAATATAATTTTCTTCGTATTTAGAGCTTTCAAAGGAATCGTGTGAAATGTTTACGTTTATACAGATGTTATTTCAAGATTCTAATTTGGGAATGCGCGTTTCAAAGAAATTTTGATTACATATCGTCGAAAAACAGTTCACACGTAACTTAACCGACCACACGTTGCCATTACTGTAGTCCTCATAAATTAGGATTCACAGGAAGTAATTACGGAATGAGTTAAGTTTTGATAATTGGGTTGCCGTAAGGTGATGTTTTGGGTTCTATTGAAAAGAAAAGTTTGATGTACGACATCAGAGAATCGTGATGAAGCATTATTGTGTCTAAATATGGTTTCACTTTGTCCTGCAGTGAAAGTATTTTGTCTGATGATAATAGTTGTCGAATTACTTTGCTTAAAGGCGAAAAGGAAAAATAAGAAAATCGTAAATAAATAAAATATGAAATTGACATCACAATCGCCATACTAGAAAGGTTGGTCAGAGACGTTCAGAACACATTATTATAATTGGATTTGACATGATATATTGGAAATAAAATTTCATGTCTTCTCACGTTTATCAGTCTTAGATTAGTCGACGGCATTAGCTGAGAGTTTCTGTTCGTGTTTTATAATGACGATTTTACATGAAGTACTTCCACCCTTTTCCCTAGTGGTACCTGGCAGGTTGACTAGCAGCAGTAGGAGCAAGCCGGCGGCGATGTGCGGCGGTTGCACGGCGCGCCAGCCCATGCCTGCGCTCCCATGTCACGGCCGCGCGCGGCGACTCATCGTTGATGCATCACCTGCGAACAACCACTCGCCATCAATACGAATGAACTACAGTTAACATACTAAAACAGTTGAGAACACAGACGCGCGCTTTTTCTTGGAAGACTGGGGGTAGCAAGTACATACTCTTTGAGACCAGTCGAGAAGCTGCATAGAGTGCGTGTTTGTGTGCGTGATTATTATTTGGACCGCTAATACTAAGATGCTCATCTGTTTACATAGGTTACCTGTGTATACATTGATTGAAGTTTCCTCCGTTGGGCTTATCTTAGAAGAACCATAAAGAACCTAACTACCTTCTGCATCTTCTTACCGAGTTATGAGATCCGTAAAGGTGGTACATATTTGTCAAAACCAATTCATTATCGTAAGTACCTTAGTAAGTAGTGATGAAATGTGATATTTTTTTTTAAAGAAGACTTGACTTTGTCTTAAACGTAGGTTCAGCCTGCAAATGGTAAACGTTGTTTGTCGTGCTGTATTTAGTTGATGTATTGATATGATATGATGAGGTAAGAAAAAAGCGTCACTATTCTATTTTAATTTACATAAAGGCATATATACAATGTTATGGTGATATTTTATTATTTCTTTAAAAAGGGTTTGACTTTGTAATAGGATCAGCCTGCAAATGATAAACGTTGTCTATTGTGTTATATTTAGTTGTCTTCTTGATAAATTAATGAATTGTTATAATATCATGTAGTAAGAAGAAAGCGTCACTATTATGTTTCGATTTACATAAAGGCTATATAAAATGCTACTATTTTAAAAAATATGGAGGTAGGTATGTCTTCAGATGACGTGTGCAGGCATTCATATTTTTTGCTATTAAAATAAATAAAGCTTACAAGAATTTAGGTGCTTTGTATAAAATGAAAAGACTGCCTCGTTGGTCTAGTGGCAAAGCGCATCGCTTTGTGATCACGAGGTCCTGGGTTCAAATCCCAGGTCGGGCAAGTGTAGTTTTTCTAACAAAAAACTTCCCAGTACGAGTCCGGAGTCTGGAATTGTGTCCGATATATGGCAATAGGCTCGCCCCCTATTACATGGGACCTAACATCGTCGGCGAAACGTGGGTGTACTCAGTACACTTCTGCCACCCCCGCTGGGGAATATATGGCAATATAGGCGTGACGGTGTATAAAATGAAATCATAGAGACTACTACTGCTACTTTTCCACCCCGTAAGTGGACTGAATATATAGATAGATAACTTAGATAAACTTATTAGGGTACCTAGTTTCATAAAAGCGAAGCAAACATATAACGTGAGCTTGATTAACCCGGCTACCCCGTGGCAGATTAGGTCTGAAAGTTAAAAAATAAAGATTCCTATACCTAAGTAATAGCACAGTGTAAATAGATATACTGTGGTAATACGAGTAGTCTACATTTGTGCTCGTAGTTTATATAAGGTGTAACGTAAATAACGCAAGACCTCCGACACCCCGATTAGATAATTGATTCATAAATTCAAACGAAAATCAAAGTTCGAAATTTTAAGGATTTTACCCTTTTTTAAGCACTTTTATACCCCAATTAACACTGAAACTTGTACGTGTATGTGTGCGTTTTGAGAAATACGTTTGATATCTCCTTATTGCTTTGAATCAAGAATGCTGCCTACCCCGCAAGGGATCTGGCGTGAGGTTATAGATAGATAGATAGATAGATAAATTTAGTTTTATATAGCGCACTGAAGAAGTATTAAAAATTAATTATCACTTGCTTTAACGGTGAAGGAAAAACATCGTGAGGAAACCTGCATTCCTCAGAGTTTCTCGAAGGTGTGTGAAGTTCACCAACCCGCACTGGGCCAGCGTGGTGGACTATGGCCTAAGCCCTTTCAGTTCGAGAGGAGGCCCGTGCCCAACATTCGGACAGTTTCTTAACAGGACTAATATTATTATTACTGAAGGAGTAACAGCATTTTTTGCAAATTAAAAAAAATGTATGATACGTTAAAAATTGTTGGAATCAATTCAATTACCGATTTAGAACAAACTACTTTAAGGTCTTGCGTTTATTATGTTAAACCTTGTATAAGGCGTGATTTGAAGATATTTTATTATTTACTTACTGTTATTTTGACGTGTCAAGGTAGGCATCGACTTAACATTACAAAAAACAGACGCGTGTCAATTATGGACGGATTTGGATAAAATAAGCTACTGTTGGAACGCCAACGTTTCCCAGCTCGGATGAAAGTCAAGGTAAAAGTATTACTCATCACTTCGTGTTTTACTAAAATTATACTCGTCTGGGGTTCAAGTCACGATTGTTTTTAATTTAACCAATTTACGAGTTACTTGGTGAGAAGAGTGGAACTATAGGTCCTTTTATTTTTGTTTTAGTTTCATTTCTGTGGCTATGAAGTGTTTCTGATAGTATAAATTATTTACAATGAGTGCCCGCGACTCTCTGTAAGTAATTTAATTATCCGTAATCAACAGAAAATATCAGCTTACTTTGAACTTGATCTTACTAATATAACTAATGCAAAAGTTAGACGGTTCCATGTTTTTTTGTCAACCTCGCGTAAAGAATTGAATGGTAGATTGCAAACTTAAGTAATATATAGGCTGTATACATTTTGTGAAATAAATCGTCGCGCAGACCAAGCCCCGGGTACAAAACTAGTGTCACATAAACTAAATTATTTCCTAGGAACAGCGCAGGTGGATCTAGTACACGTGTGTGTGTAGCCATGTTATAAGCGTAGTTAGATGGTATCGTGGTGGGTGGCCTTTGGACCGCGACTCGTCCTTGGACTATTTTCCTGTACCGACGAGTAATTGCACTGCATCACGATATATAATCGACCTACCCTTGCCCCACCTGACTCTTGTCGTCGATATTCAGATATTGCGTACTTAAATAGGCGTACCTTTGATTTTCATCGGTACGCTGAGTATTCGAACAGTTCTATCAATAATAAAACTATTAATATTCGTATATTCGCAGCCGTTAATAGCTATCATCCAGTGTTTAATTAATATTGAATTTTTCTTAAAAATATATATTTCAAATATCTAACTTCTTTTTCTATATGTTCACTTCCAGCAGCGTGGTAAGTAAATGGATTATTTTTTACAATAGTCACAAATTTTATACTTTCATCGAATTCAGTTAGGCCTAGAAAGAAAGAAAATACATTTATTCAACCACACTCACATTAAGGATACTTACATTCATAACGACAAAAATAACTAAAAATACAAAGAAAAAAAAGCTAGACAAAACATTTACAAACAAGAGGTTGTGTGGGGTTGAATAGGATACTGCCTCAGCATGTTGCTACACCATAACGTTATCGCCTATTTACACATTGTCTTTTTATTGTTATTTAATTTCCTAACTGGTCAACATTGCTGGGTTAAAAATTACCGTTTATACCGTAATTTCGCAGTTAAAAACATGTAAGCGTAGCCGTTGATTTGAATATTGAGATCCTGAAATGTAATTTCCCAAACGATATCTGTCATTAGAGAATGTCGAGCGACCAAATTATTATTGATCATAAAATAATTTGGATTCGTTTTTATATTTCTTAAAAGAGATCTTTGATAAGTTATGAAAAAGAAAAGCTTCAATACCGATGTCAAAATGTCTGTAGGATTAATCACTTTAACCTCAGTAAGTATAAAAGTTAAATCTAAAATAAGGATCCAAAAAATAATGATATTCGTATCAGCTGAAGCAAAATCCAGAACCTTTTTCGTAAATTGCATTTTCTTATGACAGTATTTGGGAGGGCTTCAGAAACCGTTTCTCAGCTGTCAATTTTTGAATTTTATGTGCGGCGATTTCATCAAATGGGTCCCTTTTATGACTGGGCTCATTTTGATAAATGAGCTTTTATACAATTTATGTTTCTTTCTACGTGGTCAATTTTCTATTGCCTATGTTATAAAATGACCTCTTCGTGAATATTGCGGAAGAGATTATCTCGAAGTATATTGTAAATTAACCTAATTAATTAATTATTTTATGAGTTAGGTTGAGTTTATTAAACTATTATCACCTCTTAAGATGCCAATAAAGGCGCCAAATTTAAAACATTTAACATTGTTTATAAGTACTAAAACTAATTTATCTAAAAGTGGACTAGTGAAGATTTTTAACCATAAAGCCAAGTTATATAAAATACATTTTCTTAATGCTAAAATATCCCAATTGTGGATTATGATCATGGTTTCTTTTGGAAAAGATTTCATCATATTTTGAAAAATGATCTAGATACCAATCGATCGGTCTTGGATACGGATAAACTGGGGCCAGTAGGTCGATGTTTAAAGCAAAAGTCTACAAGAAAATCAGAAAACGTTTTATTTAGCTGAATATTTTTGTAAATTCTATTAATATGTTTAAATGGCATTGTGCATGAGTTACGTTGGCAGTCGATTAGGACGAGCAGGGCGGGCGGACACCAGTTCGGGTCGGAGCGGTCAGCGGCGGATGCTGCGGCACTCGGGCAGACTTATCGATTTTCGTACCTTGTCGCGCGGTACGAGTGGGCGCGGCAGCGCGCGGCGCGGGTGCTCGTGCTGGCTGCGGGCTCGGTGCGGCGCTCTCTACGGGTGCGGGGCTCCGTCATCTGTGGAGGACGATCATGGGCTCGCGGCGCGGCGGTGCGGGTGCGGCGGAGCGGCGGGGCGCGTGCGAGGCGTCGCGCGGCGGGCTGGCCACTGCCCGCCCGCGCCGCCCGGTATTGATCGCGGCGCGCGCACGCCACCGCCCTCGCAATGAATGGTCCCCGGTGAGGAGCTCACGTGCTCGCCGTCCCTGCTCATTGTGACCTCCTCGCGACTACGGACGACGCTGCATGTCGATACTCCCGACGTGCCAATTGAAGCACGGTGACTGCCGTTGAAAAATATTACTAATATTGCCACAAACGTGTCTAATTCGCAGACTCTATGTACGATTTTGAAATGATAACCAATTTCTGTCTTCAGTTACTTGTGCTCAATATAAAAAACGTCTTAATTAAAGAATATAAATACTTACGTCTAAGATCGAAGTAATATAATTCTGTCTTAACGTTACATAGGTATACTTATATTTTCTCTACATTTTGAAAAGAAACGTTTTTCGGTTTTCATAATGACCAATACCCAAGAAGGTTTGCCTTTTTATTATATCGTTATTTCAATGATTTATATCTGCGTGATGGAAGCAAATCTAACAGTAGATTTAATCTAACATCATCTTGTAACAAGGAATTAATCAAGTATGAAAAAAGTATCAAAGCATATAAGGCAAGATTCATTTGGCACAAATTTTTACTTTACGACGAGATTTGCTCTGATACCAATAAGGTAGACAATGGAGTAGTGTGAAACTATTTGATGACTGCTGTGAGGCTGGCACCGAGGTGGCTCGAAGCGCGCATATTGCCAATATGACCTCCCTCGTTGAGTCTGGCGCAGATGACACTCAAGTCCTGCTATATTATACCTTGAATCTAATTGGAATGAACCTATTAAAGCTTGAAGATGTCAAAGTGGCCGAAAGAAGGCAAGCTGAAGTTGAAGATAAAACAATTGTCTTTTCATTTTTTAGCTTTACGGTTATGGATCGGTTATTGATTAGGTAGCGGTAATACCTACCTATTATTATTACCTTATCGTTAAGTGGTTTATAGTAATGTCAAGAAGTCAAATTATTCTGTATCCATACTAAAACTGATAGAAAATGGTAGGTAGAGCTACACTTTGCAACAATTTCGAAAAGTTTCCTGGCACCTTCGTGGGCTACTTATTGCAATAAGTATTTAATGGCAACATTTTCATATTACATTACAGTAGGTAATGTAAATATAAATCTCTTTAAAGGCTAAGCATAGACCATAGGTACCCAATCCATTAATTTTCACATAGGTACTATGTACGAGCCCAAATTTTCATGAATTTTTAAAATCCTTAACTGAGCGGATTTAAAAGGGTGGCGAGAACGCAGAAATAAACTTAATATATTAAACATTATGTGTTTGACACAGACAGGAATAACCCGTATTTGTATTTATTTTTCCTAGTTTGTGAAATCATATTTTTTCCTTTCTCTCACGGGTGTTGTGTTTCTAGAAATCTCTTCAGAGAGCGTGCAAAGAATATATTTTTCGTATGTTTGGATTAGCATCGGTATATACGACCATGTCGCTCAGTGTATTAAAACTTTTTATCACGTTTTACTAACAAGTCTTGAGGAGGCCTGGATGGAGAATTGTGAATGCATATGAGTCGTGAAGTAAGGTTTTTACTTTTTGTGAACATACGCTTTTAAACTAAGTGACAGTGACCTATTTTCCTATTTTTTAAGCTATAGATAAAGCGAGAAGTTTCAGCTGAGGACTATATAAAAATGGGATTTTTTGAGAAATGAATAATCCTTACAATAGGTACGCGAAAACAGATATTACCTGACAAAAAATAATAACATTTGAAATCAAAAATTTACCCATATTTTATCTTTTAATTCCGCAAGATGTTTAATAAATCCAAAACAAAACTGAATCTAATATTTCCTTGTCTCATTAACTCCAGGAGATGTCACAACTGTATGAATAAAC
This sequence comes from Phalera bucephala, assembly GCA_905147815.2. Lineage (NCBI taxonomy): Eukaryota > Metazoa > Arthropoda > Insecta > Lepidoptera > Notodontidae > Phalera > Phalera bucephala. Next base: position 23,851,173 of record LR990613.1, on the reverse strand, counting down.
AATACCTTGTTGGCGTAGCGTAGAGGGAACAAATGCAGAGCACAAGGCAATATGACGGGGCTATCAGTGGCGCCACGTGGAGAGTTGCCAGCGAGGCTGCTGAGCGCTCATGAAGGCACCTAAGTGCACTTGTTATACACGAAAAATATCGTAAGTACCTTACGACGGCGTTGGAGCAACTTAAACGTTTTTCGATGGAGATTTTGTTTTGATTGTCGGAATTGTTTTGTAAGTAAGGAATATTGCAAATTTTTACGAAGATGAGAAAGGTTGTTATGGACTGGTGATATTTTTGGTGAGGGATATAAATGCTGCATTATTAAAATGTACTCTACCTATCTAGAATGAATTTTTTTTTAACTCTTATGTCAGTTGAATTAATCATTTAGAGTTAAGATTAAGTATTTAATATTATTAAGATACTCGTGCTAACTTGTTGTAATCATGTGATCTTTTATGATATTTCTCTATTACACTTCTATAAATATTGTGTTTAGTAAATCGTTCAAACACAATCTCAATTTAATAAAAATGTCGACGACTTTCATATCAATATAATCAACTGTGTAAACATGTTGAATATGTTTTCAGGACGACAGAATCGCATTTCTGCGCCAATGCCCGCCTGGTCCGACATTATTTTGCAAGTTGGTGTAGGGGAAAAGATTATTTCTCTTAAGTGAGCTCTTCCCGAAACAGAATTGCGGGCGAAATAACATGCAGATACGTACTCACCTATTTCGTGACCGGAATGAGTGATGGAAGATGGGAGCCGGGAGCTGCCGGCCGCGGGTTAACGGAAGAAGGGACGCCAGTCAAATGGCTTTCTCATCGAGGAATACGGCACACCAAGTATGGAACAGTTACATACAGTAAAATTATGTATGATAGCTGTTACCCGCGGCTACGCAAGCGTTTCTTTTATTATTTGACATAGGTAGACCGGCCTTTCCGGGATGGCATAGATCCTGTACTGACTTAAGACATCTCCATACTAAGTATCTTTAACAGCCGTTCAGCCGTGATAGCATCGAGAAATAAAAACTATCACGCAAGAATCGTGTATTTTTTCCTTAATAAACGAATTTGCAAAATTCGTGTTCGTGTCATTATATCTATATATGTAGTCATTGTTAAAGAGTTTACTCCCGAAGAGACGTTCTTGGCTGCATCTACGGTTCATGTAAAAAATCATATCTGAGTATCTAAATCAAATGTGTATAAACAATTTCGGGTGTGTGCTATTAACCACTGAAAAGTTTCTGCATGAGGAGACGAACCCGATTCCATTATCACTTCATGGAGGAATTCATGTGTAAAATCACACATTTTAACCTTTACCATAATAAATTTCATTGATATTTGTTTGGTAGTTTTTGCGTGATTGAAACACAAAGAGACAGACAGACAACAATTCCCAAAAAAAAAGTTTTAGCCTCTATATCGATAAGGAAGTGTACCCGAATTAAAAATTTCAAAAAATATTCATTGTTCAGATTTGGCTCGCTTACAGTTTTATTATATGTATAAATATAAATTAGTTTCTGCCCGCGACTTGGTTCACGTTGAGTTTAGACAAAATCCTTACATATTTCCGGGATAAAAAATATCCTATGTGTTATCCAGGTAATAAACTGTCTGCAAAATTTCATCCAAATCCGTTCAATCGCTTTTGTGTCATTGAGTAACATACATCTAAACATACAAACTTTCACATGTATAATATTAGTACGAAGTAAGATATTTAGAATAGGATAAAGTAGCTATAAGGAAATATGAATAAGTAGTGTTATAGATGTTGTTGTAAAACAGGTTAAACTCGTGAACGTTAATTGTTGTAATGAAATTTACAGAAAAGAATGTAATTGGGCTTAAGCCCAATTACATTCTTTTCTGTAAATTTCATTACAACAATTATCGTTCTGGTAAGGGGCAAAGTTAATAGAGCTAGATCTTAAAATCTAGCTCTATTAACTTTGCCCCTTACCAGGATGTTAAGATGTTTGTAAAACAAACAGCGTGTTTACTAATTGTACCAAGTTTTGGACTATACTCAATAATCCAATATGTATAGCTAAACCAAACCACCAAGTTGTCTGATTGTCAAGGTAATAGCACGAATAGCGAGCTGTTGTTTTATTACATTTTCATTACAAACTCCGTGGGTTATAGGCATCTACATAAATCTACTTCCACTTTGCACTTTAGTTACGAAGTTTATAGTGGACTCTGAAATGCAGAATGCAGTTAAATAATGCACCAAGCAACTCCGTGCCGTGTCGTCGACGGCTGACTCCTAAATTTATCATAAAGCACGAAACTTAACTTTATTACCAGGCGAAGCCTATTCTGTAAGCTTAACCGTCGATATTAGCACCGCCGTCTTGGACAATCGTGCTGACAAAATTGTTGTATTAATATTCTAGTATTAGGTTGATAGTACACATAGTTAAGATGCCCCATACGGAGCTACATACGCCGTTCGAAGAGAATATTTGCTACGAACGCTAACATTTCAAAGTATCTACTCGGACACCGAATAAAATCTAACTTTGAGTTTTAAAGGTTTAAGAAAGTTGGTCGTGAACTGATCTTATTACTCTTTTGTCGCGGCATGCAAGTTTAAAGTAGAGAATTCAGAAGAGCGATCGACAAAGTTGTGGATGTCGCGACCAAAGCGGATTACTCGGCCTGCCTTCCCGCAGCGGCTCTGGGGAATATCGCATCGATAACTCGATTATTTCAGCTCGTCCGGGCCTCCCCCTCGGACCCGACGAGCAGTATCGGTATTGTGGCTCTTGTTCGGCTAATGTTACAGAGTGGAGTGCCCCTGGCTTGCGTTTTGCATTCGACTCTGACGTCAGCGGAGACCGCAAACGAGGAAGTTCATTCCGTCCAATTATGCTCAGTGCAGTCACTGCTCATTAGGTACGTCCTTCGTTACAGGCTCTGTTACTTGTAGTGGGTATGCAGTTTGTGTTGTGTAGATTTAAACTAGTAATCCTAGTAAGTCCTGGTGCACATTAGAACTTTATGAAACTGTCGGTTTTTTAGTAGTGAAGTTACTGTGGCAGGTGAGAAACGGTACTGGACGCGGTGAATTTAATCATTTTTTTCGCTTGTGTTGGCCTACCACTAGTGAATGACTATTAACCCACTCGCTACAACGACTCACGGCGCACTATGGTTATCCCACCATCAGCCTACTACTACAACAGTCAGCCATTCGGCCAGTCATTTGTCTCACTCTCAGTGTTTGTATGTATTTCGCCATGGCTACAAAAGCAGTTTGATATTTTGCACCGACTACCGTCCGCCCCTCGATCTGGCTAAGGATTAATACAACAGCAACTAGTTGTACCTCTGACAACCCCTTAGCTCACATTCTATATCTCACAATCTTTTTGAATTAAAATCGTTTATATAGGTATTCAGCATAACCTGTATATCTAAACAAAGAAAAGCAACATCACGCCCCGATTCCTAAATAAAGACAAAGATCGGTAATAAGAAGTGCTTCAACTCACGTCACACTGCGCCTAAACATAAACGTGCCAAATTGAGCGCAAATATTCACAAGACCCTTATCTCTGGGTAATGAAATGAGTGGCGGTTACAAATTGACCTGTACGCCCTTAGCTCTGCTCTACCACTAACAATAGGTAGGTAATTGGTTGGAGGCTTCTGGGGCACTTTTTATCATGTAAAGTGAATTGCTTTATATGTGAGCGCTTGGTTTTGCTGTTTTGATTTACGTTTTGCTATTGAATAGTTTCTTTGCACTAGTAGGTAATCGTTTAATACTTACATCTCTGATTTCTTTTAGTATTTCGAGCAAAACTCTTTTTCAATTTTCAAAAATTTCTTCTTCCAGAGTTAAAGTAAAATCATTTATTTGTATAGACCAAAAACACTCATTATGCACTTTCATGCTTATATGGAACCTAGTATTTATTTACTTATTTTTTATTATAAGAAACTCAACAGCTTCTTTCCTATACACATCGTTAACAGTGTAGATACTCCCAGCACAATTTTCATAGTGTTAAGTTCATTATGCTGTTATTTGCTGGGAGGATCTATAACAAAAACGGCTTAAGCCAATAACAGAGTTTCATGGCATCTTGAGCGGTAAGACATGTAATGAAAAGTTCACGAGTATATGTTTAGTATAAGATAAAAGTGTACATATAAAACCAAGCACTCAATGATGAAGTAACATCAAATGAAAAGATGTGAATATTGCAGCTAAGTTATATTATTATGTAGCTAGTTAATAGTGCCAACCAGAGAGCGTATTAATTGGTTACGATATGTGCGTTTTATCCAAACCCACATATTGTAAACAATTGAATTAAAGTTTGACTGAATGTTGATGTCACTCTCTACGATTTTGGTCTACTTATGATATTGTAGAATTTTTGATGCCGTGATATGTCTAAATATTTCTTAAAAAAATATTTCAAATCCCTTAGTGTGTGTGTGTGTGTGTGTGTGAATGATGTACGCTGTTGGCCGCGAGGCCTTTACAGCTTCACCGGACTTAAAGGCGAGCGTGCAACCACTACGCTCTAGTCAGCCAGAAGGGCAAGAGGCGACATACTCGAGGGCGCCTCGAAGAGGCGCCCTCGGTTGGGACAGTCGCTGTAGGGGGACGGGTGCACTACTAAGTGCACCGGTCAACCGCCGGCTATGGGAGGGGATCTACTACTACGTCGTCGTCGTCGCCCGTATTCTGAGCGGAAAGAAGGGATGACAAAGCATCGGGGGGTCAGTGGGAACATGTCGCGGCCGGCGGTGGCGGCAGGGGTCGGGGGGGAGATCGTAGTCGGCGGTGGCTACGATTAATAAAGAAATAACCAGTTTATTAAATAATTTGTGTTTGTTTTTTTACGATCGTTATGTACATTTCGTGGGAAATGTTATTCGATGTGAAGATTAGAATTACCATCAACGGTTGGTTGACGAAATCGACTTCCGATACAGACAGCCCATTTACCTCATTAATAAAATTAACTAAAGATTGTATACTTAATAGTCTAACTAATGTTGATTAAGAATTTACGTACGAAATACCGAAATCCAACAAAAGCCAATAAAGAAAGGTCGGTGTGTATTTCGCAAGAATATTCAACTGTTATTTAAGTAGGAAGTGTAATTAGCGGAGAGGCACGGAGCCAAAGCCAGCGAATAGTTTTCATCGTAGGAAACAAAGTCAAGTGGGTATCTTACCAGCGCTCGGTGCACGAACCACGTCGGCCCCTACAACAAGAGAAAACACTTCTTATTTTTCCATTTTACCAGCTAAAATACGCTTCATATCGGAAACTTTATTACTTTGTTAATGCTACAGTAATGGTTTTTCACTTTACATTATTTCCCTTGTGCTGTTGCAAAGGGAAAAGATAACGGATAAAAAAAGGATGCCGTCTGTGTATGTTCTTTGTGCATAATCGGCGTGGTTGCTTTTTGAGTTTTCGAAAGCTGTAGCTGTAAATGTAGAACGTAATTACATTTTAAAAACGTTTTTAAAAATACAAATGCACATTACTGCATCAAGTCAGGGGTTTGTAGATTACTGCATTATCTGATAATATGCTCACAAATTTAAGCAATATATTATATATTGAGTTCTTAGATTGACGCGAATATTACACATGAAATAAAACTATTTTACGGGTCACGGGGGTCTCTCCCGAGACCCGTAAAACGTTTCGAGTGGTTTCCAGCACCCGTGCTGCAAACCACTCGAAACGTCGGGAACTAAAAATCAAAAATAAACCACGATTAAATCCGTAAAATAGTTTTATTTCAAATATATTATATGAAAAAAAAGTTGTGCCACAGAGTATAAATGAATAACCTTAGAGATATACTGTATATTAACGTATTGCAAAAAAGCGCCATGTTGCCTAGTTGCAAATGAACCTTGCGAATAAAATTGTGAGGTTCATTTCCAACTAGGTTTCACAGCAATTGGATTCACGGCTCACGCATTGTTCTAATCAGCGTTTGTTTATTTGTGACCGCTTGTTAATGACGAGGCCGCGTGAAACGTGCCGCGGTAGTGAACCACCTAGGTTTTCAAGTGTTTTTTAATTCTAAATGAGCGTTAAAAATTTCCAAATCTTTACTAACGACGATAGAACATTTGTAATGAACCATCGAAAAAGAGAATGTCCTCGAGGATACCATTATAGAGCTGCATTTTATGTGCAATAATCCGCGACTGCCTGCGGTATAAACATCGCGGATAAAGCGCCAGATGCTAAGAACCATGAAGCTAATTAAGACTGAGTGATACGCAACGTCCTTACTTTATGCAACATTTAGACAACTGACACAAGTAATAAAAGCACTTAAACAAATGCTTTCACAAAAAACCTTTTTAAAAAAGGGAAACCGACTTCAAAAACCAAAAAATAAATATTTGAAGTCGGTGCTGGTTGGTGCAGTCTGTTACTTGGCACGGCCTTCAAATATTAATTTTTTGCTTATTGAAGTAGGTTTCCCTTTTTTTTTAAAGTTTTTATTTTACAATTTTTAGGGATGAGTGAATTTATTATTATTATTTATACACCTCCTTTATATTATCCTACTTATTTATACAGTGAGGTACCTACAATATTGATATAAAACTCATAATAACTGAATTTTCACATTCATGCTGTTTGCCGTATAGGAAACCCCTGGTGTACCTTCAAACCCCATTATCCAATACCAATAAAATTTAAATTTGACCATTACGGAGCTATACTGAACCTAATGCAAAAAGAATCATCAAAACCATTGTAGAAGCAAAGAAATTACAAAAGAATACAGACGAATTATGAACCTCCTCCTTTTTTGAAGTCGGTTAACATTGTGCTTAGTTCTATAGTAGGGTACCTATAGGATTGACTTAATACCCATAATATCTCAATCTACGGATTGGTATTGCTTGTCGTTAAGGAGTTCCCAGGTGTATCTTCAAAGTTCAAAGTCTAATACTGATGAAATTAAAATGGGACCACCTTGAAACTATATTGAATCCAGCGGCAAAAGAATCATCCAAATCGGTTTATAAGCAAATAAGTTATAAAAAAACACAGACGAATTATGAACCTCCTCCTTTTTTTAAGTCGGTTAACATTCTGCTTAATTCTATAGTAGGGTACCTATAGGATTGACGTAACACCCATATTGTCTCAATTTGCACATTCTTATTCTATCTATCTATATATCTATCTATATCATCACGCCAGATCCCTTACGGGGTAGGCAGAGAGTACAGAGTTCCACATTCTTATTGTTTGTCGTTAAGGATTTCCCTAGTGTATCTTCAAAGTCCAAGGTCCAATACCAATGAAATTAAAATGGGACCACCTTGGAGCTATACTGAACCCAATGCAAAAATAATCATCAAAATCGGTCTACAACTGGCGGAAATATCGGTGAACATACATAAAAGCATACATACAACGGAACATAGAACCTCCTCCTTTTTGAAGTCGGTTAAAAAGGGATTTTGTTTAAAAAATGGTTCTGGTCTTATTGGACAACAACCTGATAGGTGGGTTGAGCTATGATTACTACTTGTAAGCGAAAAAATTCAAAAGCTGATTCTTAAAGGGCATTGTTATGCGCCCATACATGATTAGCCCCGGAACCAATAGCAATGAAAAAATACTTGTATGTTTTCAAATCACCCATGAATTCTCTTAAGGTATTTATTTTTAAACGGACTAGCGGGGGAATCGCAATATTGCTCAAAAAGTATTGGATTTTTTCGATTCAGTAGCCATTAATACATATGAGGTTATATTGTGTGTGTTGACATTCAGTAAAGTTGTCGGCGGCTTCGATATAGGTACTTACAATTATTACTTTGAAATTTACTTTAAAATATTCGTTTTAGATTGCAAATTGTCCGTTAGATACGGATATTTGCCATTATTTTAATAAAATAGATAAATAATGATTGCATTGGTCAAATGTTTGTTGTTTCTGGGGCTATTTTCGACAATGTCCTTTGTCGCTTGTATGTTTATAATGTTGTAACTAGTTCTTGATTTGAAATTTACAATGGGCATCCCTAAGCGGTGTGCGAGGGCGCGCCGCCCGCCCGTCGGCCGACCGTCGCTCGCACGTCGGTCGGCCGTCGCCCACTCGTCGTCCGCACGTCGCGCGAGTGACGCCCGCCGCCATGATTGATTGGTGCCGCACCCGCGGCCTGTGGCCGCAGCCGCCCGCTGACTTCCACACTGATGACACTTACTATGTATCTCATACTTGCACATAATATGGAAATCTTAAACAGGTACATTTCGTTACTGCAAGTATGAACTGCCACGGTTGAATTAATTTAGATTAAGATTATTTCTTTTGAGTAGATATTTTAACATTATATTATACAGCAGCTTATAACAACTTATCATATACATATGTATCTATTCCTGTAAATATACAAAATTAGTGGATGTTAAGATCTGCTAGCACATGTCGACAATCATTAATTTCGATGGTGTAAGTATCTAAGTCCGAAATGCACAGTCCGAAAACACGAAAGAAACAAACGTATAGTGGTAAAAATTTACATTAACCAAGAATGACCGTAATCTTCATGACAGCAATGAAATCTATATAAGTATATCTGAATTTACATTACGCTTCGCACATTAGAAGTAGATAACTAGGTGAAGTATTCTTTGACCACTAATAAATACAACCCTCAGGACACCGATCAGGCCGTAGATGCCTTCACCGAGCACATCCGATCGGCTGTCAGTCGATCGTCCAAGCAAGTCGAGGCGGAAGATCTCTACCTCAACCGCTTTCGACTGCCGGACGATGTTAGGGATCTCATTCGTTCAAAGAATGCTTCTATCCGAGCGTACGACTCCTACCCCACCGAAGCCAATCGGGCCCGGATGCGTGCTTTACAACGAGAGGTAAAGCGTCGTGTCGCGGAGGTCCGGGAGGAACGGTGGGGTAACTTCCTAGAGGGCATCGCGCCATCGCATCTGGCCTACTGGCAGCTGGCGCGTAGCCTCAAGTACGACTCCACGACTGACATGCCCCCGCTGTCCCGCCCTTCAGGCGCACCCCCAGCCTTCGACGACGACGAAAAGGCCGAGCTTCTCGCCGACTCCCTAGAGAGCCAGTGCGCCCCCAGCTCTCAGTCCGTTGACCAGTCCCACGTCGACGCGGTCGACAGGGAAGTCGAGCGCAGGGCATCCCTCCCCCCCGTCGATTCCTTACCTCCTATCACCCAAACGGAGGTCGAAGATCTAATTATGGGTCTCAAAACTAAAAAAGCCCCCGGCTCTGACGGCATTTCGAATCGCGTTCTGAAATGCCTGCCCGCCCAACTCATCTGCCTCTTAGTGGCCATATTGAACGCCGCCATGGCGAACTGCACCTTTCCCGCTAAGTGGAAAGAGGCGGACGTCATAGGCATTCCCAAGCCCGGCAAACCTCGCAATCTCCCCGCGAGCTACCGCCCTATCAGTCTCCTCAACTCCCTGGCCAAGATATACGAGCGCCTACTTCTGGCGAGGCTCAAAGACTTCGTAACGTCCAGGGGTATCCTTATCGACGAGCAGTTTGGCTTTCGAGCCAAACACTCTTGCGTCCACCAAGTGCACCGCATCACGGAGCACATCCTCTCCGGTCTCAATAGACCCAAACCCATCTACACGGGCGCCCTGTTCCTAGATGTCGCGAAGGCATTCGACAAAGTCTGGCACAACGGCTTGATCTATAAGCTCTACCAATTGGGTGTGCCGGACAGACTCGTGCTCATCTTACGAGACTTCTTGTCGAATCGCGCCTTCCGTTATCGCGTCGAAATGACGCGCTCCACTTCCCACTCCATCAGTGCTGGAGTCCCACAGGGCTCAGTTCTCTCTCCGCTCCTGTTTAGCCTTTACACGAACGACATTCCTCGTTCGAGTAAGGCGCATCTAGCCCTATTCGCGGATGATACCGCTCTCTACGTCTCGCATAGGAATAAGGGTTTCATTACCAGACACCTTCAGGCATCCGCCAATTCCCTAGGGAATTGGTTCAGGAAGTGGCGTATTGAGGTGAACCCGGACAAGAGCGCTGCGGTGTTCTTCTCCAGAGGTGCCACCCCGCGCCACTCCCTGCGCCGCCCTAGAAGTAATCTCGGCCAAGTGACCATGTTCGACCGACCCATTCCCTGGGTCAAAGAGGTCAAATATCTAGGGGTCACCCTAAACAGTACCATGTCCTTCGGCCCGCACATCAAGCGGGTCCGTCACCGAGCATCATTTGTGCTCGGTCGTCTCCATTCGTTAATCTGCAAGCGGAGTAAAATGTCCCTTAGAAATAAGGTGACACTTTACAAAACTTGCGTTCGACCCATCATGACTTATGCGTGTGTTGTGTTCGGGCATTCGGCCCCCTCTCACATCGATAAACTCCAAGTGGTTCAAAACCGCTTCCTCCGTAAAGCCGTAGGAGCCCCCTGGTTCGTACGGAACGTCGACCTCCACTCCGATCTAGGTCTCGAACCTATTCGCGCCTTTATTAAAAAGGCGTCAACACGTCACTTCGCGAACGCATCTACCCATGCGAATCCGTTAATCGTAGCCACCGCCGACTACGATCTCCCCCCCGACCCCTGCCGCCACCGCCGGCCGCGACATGTTCTCACCGACCCCCCCGATGCTTTGTCATCCCTTCTTTCCGCTCAGAATACGGGCGACGACGACGACGTAGGAGTAGATCCCCTCCCATAGCCGGCGGTTGACCGGTGCACTTAGTAGTGCACCCGTCCCCCTACAGCGACTGTCCCAACCGAGGGCGCCTTTTAAAATATAATAACCCAGGGGTATCTAGGTAGAAGCCAATTCCACAATTCTTTACACTAATACTTTCTTTCATCCCTGCACGCGGTCAGTTTGAGTCCCACATCTTCTGCAGGCTCGCATTTTGACTGCCTTCATCCTGCTTTCATTGTGTTCCTTGCACGAAAAGTAACATCGTCTACAAAATGCCTTACCATGCCTGAAAATTACGCAAACGAGGTCGCGGCTAGTAATAAATAAATTATTAAATGTCGATTTTTAATGTTTAAATTGATAGTGTTATCTATATTCAAACTCCTTTGATGCATAAAACCACCTTTCATATCCTATAAATAAGATAGATATCGTCCTCGCCTAGCACGATTTGGAATCTCAATAGGCGTTCGAATTAACTTCCTTCTTTGTAAAAAAAAACCGCGTCGGCCTCCTTAACATGCAATCTAAATTCCGTTTTAAATTGTGATCGTTCACAGTCCAAAGGGTCTAAAGCTGTGGAATCTGTGGAATGCAATCAAAAACGTCTCAATGGCGGAGCGATCCGACACGACAAATCGCTTGGCACGCCGCACGCGTCGACGTCGCCGCACTTGACATCTAGCTGATGTGATTGATCGATCTACCGCATTGATAATTCTATTATTTAAATAGCTATATTACATTATAGCTGTGAATGTCTGGAGTTTAATCATACATACAGTATAGACTACTGTCTATACTGTATAGAGTATGGTCAGAAATATAGGTGTTGATGATGGCAGTTAGGTGTCAACCAATAGATTATCACATGACAGAGTACGTCAGACTTAGATTGCTAAGAGCTTGAAAATGAAATTACTACATAATCCTTACGATTAACAATTTATAGAGCACAATTTCCGGTAAGTAATTAAGTCAAAGTAAGTAACAGTGTATATGTGAGTCATGTGTGTGCGTTGTACGTTGCAGTCTACTACTGCACTTGCTACTGTATTTAATCCAGGTCGTATATAGTAATTGAATTAAGAAATGGAATAGCTGAGTGTAAACTGTCCAGTGGTTCTAGGACGGGCTGTCTGCATTGGACACAACGAGAGCGGTGTGAAATATTTTACAGAGAGGCGTTCAACTGCAAAATATTAATTTCCCTCACTGCCGTGCCCGCCGGCTTCATTTATCCGACCCCAAGAAATTAGATTATTTTCATTGCACGCTTCCAATTACAGTGAACGACCTGTATTTATGTCGTGTACAGATTTATTGTTATACATTTCGTTGCAAATTAATAAGTAGTGTTGACTTAAACGTCGCTTCTTTAGAGTCGTATTAAATGAGCATGCAAACTTAATTTATTCATGGTATTGTAACTATATCTGTAATTGCTTAGAAATTTATCCTAACTTAAATGATAACAAGTTTAATCAGTTAAAACAAGCATTGATATGTTTAGAAATTTTAAACGCGTATTTTCTATGTATATACCCACTAATCTACTTACACAGATTTTCATTCGGTTTTCACTAAGAGATATACTAATTTCCGAGGAATGTTAAATCAATAATTTAAAAATGGTTGCGCAATGATGGTATTTGTCCGCGCTGTCAATGGGAAGCCGGGATGGGTCTCTAACAACGATAATGATTAAAGAAACTTGTGATAAACTAAATTCCTGATTTACAATAAACGAGTTAGCGTATATTACACAATTTAAAATGTACATCTGACATAAATATTAGCCCTGTTAAGAAACTGTCCCACTGATGGGCACGGGCCTCCTCTCAAACTGACACGGGTTTAGGCCATAGTCCACCACGCTGGCCTAGTGCGGGTTGGCGAACTTCACATACCTTCGAGAAACTCTTAGGCATGCAGGTTTCCTCACGATGTTTTCCTTCACCGTTAAAGCAAGTGATAATTAAATTTTTAATACGCACATGCTTTCGAAAAGACAGAGGTGCGTGCCTGGGTTTGAACCCGAGACCTTTGACTTTGCAGTCCAACGGTCTAACCACTAGGCTATCACTGCTTCTCACACTCACTAGGCTATCACATCTGACATAGAACTCAACAATTCAGCGTATAGGCTCATTATCCACGTTAATGCGTCGATCATCTCAATCAATATACATCCAACAATACATAAGCAGTCCTCATGTGATCGATACCGTGCATTGTTGAATTTGGAGACGGCTGCCGGCGGGCGTAATTTCCGGCTGCGTTCGGTTTAATCGCGCCGCTTCCGGTATCGGCTTATGAATCCCGTGGCACTGTGCCGCATTCGCGAACCAATTGATTAGTCCCAAACGCTGCGGCAATCATCAAGCCGGTTGCTACCTGATGACCTAGTTCCAATTAGCCACTGTTTATAGTTAGGAATGGAGTGGAATGAGTGATATGCGTTATATACTCTGTTAAGTGCTAATGTATTAACGGGCTTGTTTATATCAAAGGTGTTTTATTTTTTTCGCGCCCTGTATTTGAGTTTATTTTGATTACGTAGTATTTGTGTTATTTTTCTGGTATAGCAATAGCAGAAGGTGAAAGATTCTGCGGTTGACCACTTGAAATATTTAGTAACATATAACGATGAGTTTAAAATACCAGATTGAAGTATAGGTAGATAATGATTCCGAACTGCCAATCGACAGGCCTGTAGTGGTCATCATTATCAGTTAAATTTTATGCTATAAAATCGATCACCAGCCAAAGTAATTTAGAAAATGTGGCCTAAACATTAAGCCTAAATAAACCTATCCGTCGGTATTCATATGCGATGAAAGGGTACGAACATGCAACGTAATCAACTGGCTGGTTTTAATCATCGAGGGCTGTAGTTCCCGGCCCGCTGCGCGGCATAAAACCGTATCATCTCGTCTAACCAAAAGCGCTGTGACATGGGAACATATTTCAATACAGAGACAGTTTATCACGAAACGACAAGGCACAATAACGGGTACATGGGGCGGAATATCGTGGGTGTCGCTAATTATCATATATGAGAGATAGAAAGATGTAGTGCTAGTAATCGGATGTTGTTTTATGACGGCAAATTTTTTTTTACTTGATTTATAATATGTACCGACGACTTGGTGTAAAAGCTAAAAGCTAACAGCAAAAAGTCGATCGTTGTGTTGATCTTTAAAGGAGACCAATCTTCTGCAGTGGATGTCTTTTAGCTGATAGAGGATAATATGAAGATTGTAAAGGGTGCAACTGGTGTGGTGGATATTATAATATTATAGGTAGGGGTCCAAATTATAAACTTGGACTGAAAAAAAAGAGATGTAGACTTGGTATTTTTAATTTTTGTTATTTATTTCTGCTTCTGTTGATTTTCGCCGCAGGTGTGGGGAAATAGTAGAGTATACACCTACTTTGGACAGCGAGGTAATTGAAGGTGTAGTACCTAATAGGTGCATTAAAGATACATGAAAAATATTAAAGAAGCTAACAGACTAATAACAATCTATGGTACATGATAGACAAGTTATCAATTACAAGCTTCTGTAGAAAGAAAATTTATCTTTCACAATGTAGCGACGACAAACAACGCCGACACAAACGACAGACAATTTAGCGCAGTAGTTAAGAGCTTTAGCCGCTCCGCCCACTGTGTCTGATAGTCGCGGGTTCGATTCCCGCACGGGAAAAATCTTTGTGAGGCCCACAATTATTTGTTTCGGTCTGGGTATTTGTGTGTGTAAATTTCCATGTTTGTAAACGCACCCACAACACAGGAATCAATCCTAGCGTAGTAAACTGTATATTGTAAAAAAAATATTTGTAATATTAGTCAACATATTCTCGCTCGCAGTCACTTTATTCTATCTACGTTCGGTCAGCTGTTACTTAGGTCAGCGGTCAGGGTGACTGACTTATGACATTTGACCTCTTTCACGCCTCGAAAAACATGTTATGCCGTCAGTCCCGGCTGACATTACTGACGGATTGCCGCTCGTCACGGCCCTATAATAATCACTATGTTATACGGGAATAAGATTAAATCAAAATGGTACGTGTTTGACACCTGTGACAACACACTTGCAAGCACAGAACGAAGATGTACCTAATTGTACCTACTATACTAGTCTACTTTCATCAGTTCTTGCAACTGTCCTGTAATAAAGACATAAGTAATAAATAGGATTATTTATGGGCGTTGTAGAAAAGTCAATGAAAATCAAATCAATTTATTTGCATAAATGGGTTACAGTGGTTTTTAAAATTACATTTCTCGTGCAAAAATTATTATTTGAGGATATTCATAAAAAGGGGACCCGATGTGAAAGATAAATTTTAATACCCACTATAGGTACCTATACATTCGCACATAACGTTTGTATGTGAATATGGAAAGATGGGGATAATTAGGATGAGCAATATTGTTGCCCCCCTGCGTCGTTACAGGATACCTGCACTTATCAGGTTGTAGCATAACTCCACTTTTATATCGTGGTGTCTAAGGATCGAAACAACTGGTCGGCACTTGCACGTTAGCTCTAAAATTGCAGTGTTGACATAACTGCAATTTTAGATCTGCCAATCGACTGCGCAGTCCGTGTGCAATCGGAGTGCAATTTTAATGCAGACCGTCTATTTCGATCCTAACGGAGTAAAAATTATTGAATATCAATCGACCTTGCCTGTCTACTGTTGCCTGCCAGATCAACCTTGTTTGAAGTTATTTTGGTAAAATGTGAGCGTTTCGAATACTAAATGTGTTCTAGACATCTCTACTTTCTCACTAGATTATGGGCGTGAGGGATGATACCCTCACGCCCATAATCTAGTATTAGTGGAACAATTTTTTAACTCTCTTGGCGTAATGTATGTACCTGTACAGAAAAAAAAGAAGCAGGTGTGACTTGCCCTAAACGTACCTATAAATAAAAATTCTTGCAGCAATAAAGCGAAATAATTATTCATCGTATTGCAACTTTATCCCTTAATATTACGATATTTTCGGAGGAGCCATGTATTCGCAATAAATATTGCGGCAACAGCAACAATAATATCTATCTGTGCTCAACACCAAAATTGTTGTATCCAAATGATTTATCACGTAAAACACAGTAAGTGAAAAATAATGTCTAATACATTTTTTTTTCAGTCTCACCAGGTATACATCTTTCGCTTTTGGATTTGCTAAGTACCATAAAAAGCGAATAAATCAAGTCAGATACTGCTCTAAATTAATGTAATTTACGGTTACGTTTTCGTTTCGACGAATAAAATGACGTTAGAGAAGCTACCGTACCTCTTGGAAATTCTTATGGAGCTACTCTGTCCGGGCGTTCTTTAGTAATGTTATTATGTAACGCGTTCCTTCACTCGACGGCATTTTTATTCATAGTTAATGAAATAATAAAATCTCAAATTCTGTTCTGGGAATTTTCCCATACGTCTAACAAAGCACTTAACTTGTGGGAAGACATCACGTCTCTCCTGAATTTTTTTCTAACTATTTCATAATCGGGAAGTACGAGACCACGGAATAATACCAGTATTTTTTTACTCGTCCAAGCGAACCATAATAATGCGTAAAGGTCTCGCAGAGTTGCAAATTTTGCATATGATTTAAACGGCGAGAGTAGTAAACGCCAACGTAAATACTAATTCACATCGATAAAGAAACTTTTTATCTCGGTTATGGGGTCACAGTGCGTTTGTGCTAAATGAAGAATCTGAATACTTTGATTGCCTAAATTTTACTAGCTATCATCATCACTGGATGTCATCTAAAGATAACATGCTCAAGATACACTTTATAACTTCCATTAAAACTGGAAAACATAAATCGCCGACCTAATCTAAACCGGTTTTCAATATTATAGAGGATGCACTTGTAAACATTGGAGGCGTCGTGGCTTGTGGGCTCAGTGCGGCCCGCCTTATGAATCTATTATGAACTATTTTATGTCCTGTCTCCCTGCCTGCCACAGAAATCTTATCTAATCCATTTGTCACTTTACTGCAAAAAGAAATGCGGAAAACGGTACGAAAATACGAATATTTCGTAGACGAGTTTTTGAATGGCAAAAAGTTATCGCTGTATTGTACTTATTTGTATTATTATTTTGACTGCCTCGATGGTCTAGCGGCAAGGCACATCGCTTTGTGATCACGAGGTCCTGGGTTCAAATCCTAGGGCGGACAAGAGTAGTTTTTCAAACGATTACCTTCCCAGTACGAGTCCGGAGTCTGGAATTGTGCCCGGTATATGGCAATAGGCTCGCCTCTATTACATGGGACCTAACATCGTCGGCGAATCGTGGGTGTACTCAGTACACCTCTGCCACCCCCGTTTGGGGAATATAGGCGTGATGGTGTTATTCTCTTTGGAGTAGACAGTTTAATGGTAAGTCACCGTGTCGTTACCGTAGATTGTAAAGATAGTATCATCTACTTCCTGTGGATCTACTTAAAAGTCGACTAACGGATGGTGTTTTATTATTCACCAAATAGTGTGCCATTATCGCGATAGACTACATTTAATTATTTAAGAATGGGTATTTACTGCAGACTCGTGTGTGTTATGTTAAAATTTGGTGTTGGTCGTTGGTTAAAGTTTGGTGTTAGCACCACGGAATTAAGAAGTACTTCGTTGTTCTGTGGTGATCACATGGAACCTTAACTGCTGGCAAACATATGCTTGCAATGTGCAGCTTGAGATTATTTTACTTAAAAGAGTTTTGGGCATACTTGGTTTGATGTACCAAAGCTCTAAGGGTATCTTTAAGGCATCGGTAGGTACAGAGGTCGAAAGTAATGAATGTTGGTGATATATGATACAAAACCTTTTGCTGTAACAATAAATCTTTTGTTCATTTCGTCAAGAAAAAAACAAATCTATCTATATCATCACGCCAGATCCCTTGCGGGGTAGGCAGAGAGTACAGAGTTCCAACAGGTTCTTTCCTTACATACCTCTCTGGCTTCCTCCACTCTCGTAGTTCGTCTCATACACGCTCGCCGGTTACGTAGACTCTTGACTTTTCCTTCAGATAAGACTCGGTTTATTTGGTCGTGGTAAGATAGTCTAGGTCTTCCCCGGTACCTGCATCCTTCCACTTTCATATTGTATATCTGTTTTGTCATTCTTTCATCTGACATTCTTTCTATATGCCCGAAGCAACGGAGCATGCCCTTTCTACTCTACTATCTTTCATACCTACTCGCTTTCTTACTACGCTGTTGCTAATGCGGTCGGTCAAAAAACAAATGTTTATTGTTATATATAACAGTAGATCCGTATAAGCTTGCTGGACGCTAAATAAAGTGCACAATACACTGAGACGTACCTACGTTTATTTAATCTCGTTATTACTAAGTACACGTCGCGCTAAGACGTGCATTTGTTCCGCAAGGAACTTTTCTTATGCCGTAAGGAGCACGGGTAAATGAAAGAAAGACTGGATGCATTTATTGCATTAGTTTCCGACGTTCATACTATTCCTATAATAGCTATATTTTTCTTTCTGTAAGGAATTGTAAAGTTTGTAAAGAAAGTATTTTTCTCTTTTAATATTATGAATTGTAGATTCATTTGCCGTTTTTCTCTATATTTCATCTATCTATCTATGTCGTCACGAGAGATCCTTTGCGGGGTAGGCAGACCTCTCTGGTTTCCTCCACTCTCATAGTTCGCCTCATACACGCTCGCTGGTCCGTATTTATTTTAAGTAATATAAGGACAATCTGTATGTATGTATGTGATCACTTACTATTTGGATATGTATGTTAATTTGGCAAAATTTGGCAATTAATAATTTCAATTTGCGGAATAACATTTACTCTGATTTTGTGTAAGTAACACACCACCAAATGATCGTCGAAAACGTAGTTGTATCCATGTCCATTTTAATTACTGAGAATAGTTAGGTTAGGGAATTGTCGGGAGATAGGCTACATAGCTCTTTATAATCAATTACAGTATTTATAAAATAGATAAAATACATACATACACAGACAAACGAATACACACACATATTATATAACACTCGCGCGGCTAATAAAGTTACGGTGTGTGGACTAATCTTACGAGTTCCAGTTCCGAATGTGAGCCAAATTTCGGTTTTATCAGTGCAAAGTGAGAGGAAGGAAGCGGGAAATGCGCCCGGAATATTTGCTTAGAGCATAGACGCTCCCGGGACCCGACCCCCGGCCCCAGTGCGAAAGTCGAACGCTCTTGTGAAATTGCAACTTGTCCGTATTAAATCCAACTGGTATATGTCTTAGCCACATGGCGACCAATCGTAACTTAGTACTCATTTAATTAAGACATCTCAGTTTGCGAGGACGATGAGTTTGTTCGGTGTGTGGAGCCAAAGGTAATTAAGTATCTTCAATCTGTTGTAAATTTGCTAAGTAAATCTCTTAGTATACAATATTATCTAGATTTAGCGAAAATAGTAGAAACATCATTAGATACTTATATCTTAGTGTAAAAATTATTTGTTGGAAATAGAAATGATAAATAATTATTTCTATCTTCAATGACCCTCCCCAATCACTGCTGATATTTAGGAGCAATTCGACAACAACGCAACTAAAGCTGCGTTGTTGTCGAATTGCTCCAGGTATACGATACGCAAACAGAATTCGATTAAAACTCAGGTGCAATTGCACTTGATCCGCGGCTAGAAATCACTCGGTAACGCCTCTCTACATACTACTCTACATTACCCAGTTTGTACACTCGACCATTAGCAATGCACACTATTTTCCGCAAATGCATACGCTTCATATTAAATTCGTTACGAGTTAGCAATGTTAAACATATTACGAAGTTAAGAATATCAAGAGTTTTTAGACTTATATTCATTTAAGGAAAATTTTATTTTGGGAATATCTTTTACTTACAAATAATAGTTTTTTTATTATTGGTTTAGATTCTAGCATTTGGATGTGTGTCCTATCCGACCTATTTTCTGTGCTAATGTTGGAATCACTAATACCGATTTTTGAAGCTCTCGCAGCGCGGGTTTTATGATATACATGCACAAGGCACTGATCAGTACTCCGTGTATGCATATCCAAAATATGTTTAATTACTTACTACTTTAAAAAAGTCACGTGGGTTATGTTAGTTTTGCGTTGCCGAATCTTCTCAGGGAAGAAATAAATAAGTACCAGAGGAGGCTCTGCCTGTTGTTTTGTAGAACTAACACCAACTAGGTAACTTCTAAATGCTTTTAATATAGAGGCAATAAGAGATATGTTAGGGTGCAGAATAAAATATAGATAAGCCGCTGATACAGCCAATATACAGCATTCGTCTTTCGAAAAATATTATGCAAAAATGCTAGGCG
Source organism: Phalera bucephala (assembly GCA_905147815.2). Classification (NCBI taxonomy): domain Eukaryota; kingdom Metazoa; phylum Arthropoda; class Insecta; order Lepidoptera; family Notodontidae; genus Phalera; species Phalera bucephala. The sequence goes on along the minus strand of LR990613.1, from coordinate 23,831,072 downwards.
ATTTCATTTAAGTTATAAATGCAAAAGTTCGATCTAAATGATGCGCCACAACAAAATATTTTTTTCTTCCGTAAAAAATCATTTGCAGGCCACACATAGAAAGATGAGACTCTCTCTATTTCTTTAAACGTATAAATGAATTCCTTTCTTACACAAATTTATAATGCAAAAAAATTATCTTCGAGGGATATTGACGCAAATAGTAATTCTTTTTACCTCAAATTTTCCTCACATCTCTGATATATTACCGCAAGAAATTACGACAGCAAACGTAAATAGGGATGGTTACTTAAACAAGCAGTCTTGTAAGTTAATTTACTCGGAGGAAGAAAAATTTTCGCGCTTAAACTACTTAACATGATGCATCCAAGTTGCGGCGTCGTGTTTACTGTTGAGTTTGCATGATATTTTCTTATTATTATGCTAAGCGTTTTTCTAGTTGTGTGCTGGGCGGGGTTTTGGCAATAGTAAGATGCCGGTGTTTCTGAACGTGGGCACCTACAGACATGTACATGAATAATTTCTTCTATTCCCACGTCAGTATTAAGATTTTTAACCATGTAAGGTTTTAGCGACTATTTGTGGTTACGACTATGTTAACTAAGTAATTTAACTATAACTATGTAATTTGGACTTGTACCTATTTTTTATTTTTTGATTTACACACCACTACATCCAAGTAATTTTCAGAAACGTGTAGAAATTTTAATTATTTATCTAGCCGTCAGTGTTCTACTGCTGAGAAACTCCCTTCATCGTTTCCATTATACTGCACTTAAATTTTTTCAATTTCATTAAATCGATCTCAAACAGTCCTTATAAGAATCGAGCTTGTTTCCTAGTGAAGTATGTAACGATTTTCCCCCTTTTATCTGACGTCATCGAAGAGAAAAGCGAATGCCCCTAATTTATTATTAATAACTTTACGATCTTGGAAACGGAAATCTTTAATTATAATCATAAATAGGTATTTATATTAAAAGACTCTACAATACAACTATTCTTCTTAAACAGTTATCCCATCTATACACGGACTATGCTATACACACATAATTGTGTGCCAATCGGTAAGCGTCATAAAAAAATCGAACATATGCAAATATTAGAAGGTATTTTGGCTTTACCAGCAAAATGGTTTTATTCGTAGAGATACAAATAGATTCATTCCGATACACGTTTTATTTCGGCGAATCAGGATTTTAATTTTTACGTAACGGTAGTCGAAGGGCTGCTAATGCGATTTTTTGCAGGAACACGATAACTGAACAAATTTCCGTGGCAAAAAATTGGCAATCCCAAATATACACGATAATCTCCGAACTACCTCAGTCAGAATCATTTTCAATATTCTATATAGTCTGTGAGACGTTTTTTGACATAATTGGTTATTTACTTATGCCATTCCTTCGTTAGTTTAGTGGCGAATAATACGCGTAACGATCACAAAGTCCTAGGTTCGAACCCAGGATTTAAATCCCAGGTCATACAAAGTGTATTTTTTCTTCACTTATGCCAAAAAGTATGTTCCTTCGAAAGGTTCTTGATTTTTAGATAAGTAGTTGTGTTAACTGTTTAAAGCTTTCTTCCAAATTCAATATCATTGCCCTGTAATCTTTTCTTTTCTCAATCTTAAGTAGGTAGAGTAGTACTTTGTCATTAGGTATTCCATAAATTGCGCCAGAATAAAACAACAGTCTGTATATTTATGTGAATATTGTTATCCAAATAAAAACATTTATTATTATGATTTCATCTACATATAACCTAATTATATTATGACATAGAGAGAAGAGCGAGTGCAGGGAACAGAGTGAACGGTGCGATGGGAAAGTACCTTGGTAGCTGGCACTTAAGCCAAAAGGCGCAGCTGGCCATACATAACGGAGTGCTTGCCCAACGCTGTCATATGGCAGCGAGAGCTGGGTATACATACCTAGAAGGAGGATGAAAGTATGGTGGAAATGTGAGCTCTGCGAAAGATGTACGGAGTGAAGCTGACCGACTGTATTCGCAACAGCGTAGAAAGAAAGGGAGTAGGCATGAAAGGTAGTATCGGTGTAAAGATGAGAAAGGGTATGCTCCGTTGGTTCGGGCATATAGAAAGAATGTCTGAAGAAAGAATGACAAAACAGATATACAATGCGAAAGTGAAAGGATGAAGGTACCGGGGAAGACCTAGACTATCTTACCATGACCAAATAGACCAAGTCTTATCTGAAGGACAAGTCAAGAGTCTCCGGTACCGGCAAGCGTGTATGAGAGGTATGTATGGAAATAACCTGTTGGATCTTTGTACTCTCTGCCTACCCTGCAAGGGATCTGGCGTGATGATATAGGTAGATAGATATATTGCAGGTTATATTAGCACATTACTCATTAAAACCTATATGCTATACGCGTATAAAACCGTAGTTACAAAGGATGTTACCTCAGAAAGGAAATCGTGGACTGGTTAGGTTTCAATGAAGTAGTTGTACCGTGTGACTATCGTTTGTCATAACCGCAAGTTCATCCTGTGGACCCGGCTCGCCGCCGTAAAACACGCGGATGATATCGCAGCGGATGTTAACGCCGATAAAAAAAGAGAAAGCCACCATTAACCACCGACCAGATTTTATTTTCATTTCTTTTTTACAGAATTAAGCACAATCGCGAAAATAATTGCTCTCCTTTTTTAACTTTCAATGCAATTGTTTCAATTTACATAAAAGCTTGACTGGATATATTTGGGTTACAATAATACTAAAAAACAAATGTGTGATTATTTGCCGAAAATTTTAAATTTTCTGGTCGAAAGTAAATCGTCATAACGGTTTGTAATTTGTTAATGCACCAATTTAATAAATGAATAAATAACATATGGTATTGAAATGTCCAAACTTATTTGGAAATAATGGCAACTAGATGGCGCTTACGCATTCTGTTAGTGACTTGAATCGCGCTATAGAGTTTTTTGTTCGATGCTATGTATAGTCTATATCTGGCCACTACTCGGGGCTCTGAGCCGGCTCGGTCCGCTGTGGTCTGCGGATTCTGCGGGCCGAGGTAACTAACCTAACCATCTTCTTGGACCTCTTTCGCGGGGTGGCGGGTCGACTTTCGAGTCACGAAAAATTGAAACCTCGCACAATTATTCTGAAAATAAAACACGTAGGTAAAATGAAAAACAAGATAATGGTAGAGTCCTTGAATTGGGTAGAAATAAACAATAACGTGTCAGTCCCATTCAACGTGACATTCTAAATACAACTTTAAAACATAAGTAAAAGTAATAAATCTCAAATTATCATTGCTACATTTTAATGATTGAAACATTGTTGCCTATCTCTGTCCAAATCGGATTGGAGTACAAGTTTTAATTAATATTTGGTCAATTATAAATTGCTAATAGATGTGCTCTAAATCTTATTGTAGGTAAAAATGTTGTTAATGTTATGTGCATAAAAATTAATTAATTGCAAAAGATTATTCTGCTTTTATGGTAAATAGACTCGGATGCAACCTAATTTATACCTACTGATTATATGCTCTAAATGGAGTGTTTGTAATTTTTCATTTTTCATCAATAAATGATTCCTCAATGATTAAGTATAGGGTTATAAATTAATAATAATTTCTCAGTTAAAGTATTGCCAATGAATATACGCTTGTCGTTTGAGTGTTAGAATTTTCGGCACAAATGCAAACTTTATTTAGGGGTGGGGTATAATAATTTGTGACGGGCTCAGTCGCGGTTATTGAGTTTCGACGAGGGCCTTAACTCGTCATTGCAGTATTTAGCGAAGTTTAAAAGGGACGAACGGGAGCGTGAAACGGTATTTACGTTGGTAACAGTATAAAAGCAATATTTATTTTTCTTTTACTTTTATATTGGTGCCTATTTATTAAAAACTAATATCGAATAAGCGTAAGTAAATGAATTCACACTAGAATAATATTATAGCATTGTCCCAAATCATTTGGCCAGAGTAATCAGTCAATAATTTGAAACAGAAAAGGTATCATATCTATTATGTATGATAAAATATTTTCTCTCCGATCGGTCAGAGTACGTGTAGGAGCACGTGGCCATAGGGTAGATTATGATATGTTAATAAGATATTAAGTTAAAATCACTTAAGATGTGAATACCTATGATGTATTTATGAATAGGTCGTATTTATGACCTATTAACCTAAATTTTCGAGTTCTACATAAATAAAAAATTTCACTGGACTGCCTCGTTGGTCTAGTGGCAAAATGCATCACTTGGTGATCACGAGGTCCTGGGTTCAAATCTTAGGTCGGACAAATGAAGTTTTTCTAACGAAAACTTTCCAGTATGAGTCCGGAGTCTAGAAGTGTGCCCGGTATATGGCAATAGGCTCGCCCCCTATTACATGGAAACTAACATCGTTGGCGAAATGTGGGTGTACTTAGTACACCTCTGCCACCCGGTGCGTCACGGTGTTTTTTTTTTTAAATTAACTCGCTCATGATATCTATAGTACTTGAAACCCTATGATAATATTATATATGTACATATGTACGTGTTCCTACATAAATAACATACAAAAAAGTTTTTTCTAGAAGGTCATGACCGCGCCTAGTCCCCACGTGTTATTTCGGCGAGCACAATTTCTCTGTTAATAGCTCAACGTCTAGAGTAAAAGTTTTGTCGTCAAACAACAGTTATTGATTTTAGCACATTCAGTTGTTTCAGACAGGGTCGTTTGAGGGCGCGAGCGAGGGGCTTTGGGGGGAGAGGGGCTGGGCCGCGGGCGGGGGAGGCGAGGAGCTGTAGCGGAGGCAGTAAAACGGCAACCATACCTCCACACGTGAATATTTGATGGTTGAATCTCGCTGTGGCTACGGATACAACGGTATTCAGGTTATCAGGCGCAGCTCTTACGCTGTATCAAAGCAAACGTAACTTAACTCTTTTTATTTTTCAAAAACGTATACAATAGTAAATATTTTTGTGTCGAGAGTGCCTTGAAATATGAAATTCATATGCACAAACATCCAGACTGAAACATACATTTGTGGGGCACACAAAGACAAAGGTTTGTGCCTGCGGAGATCGAACCAGCGACTGCTCTATTTAGTGGACGGTGCGACTTGTATTCTTAAGTACTGGACCAAGCCGGCGGTCAATATTAAGGGACTAAGCTTAAAAGTGAGCTTAGGACGAGTTTCTTAATTTTCAGTTTTTTTTTATTCCAATTTCTCCTGATTGTACTCGTACCTTCTTTTGTATTATATTTATTTGCACTAACGCCACACGTATGAAGGTTAGTCGTTGACAATTATAATCGCTATTGTGTATTCTTAGAATATGTTACAAACCAAAGCTATTGCATATTTAAAAAGTAGACATTTTTAGGTATTTTTACACTGTACATTTAGAGCATCGTCAGGGGCATGTCCTTAAATAATTGATTGCCCCTCTCTCGCTAAACGAGTTCTTCCTTATTTTTCGTGCTCGAAAATCCCTCCCTGGTTTGCATTTGGTAGGGTTTTGTACATCAAAAGGAAAACCGGCACCCTTATAAGATCATTTACGTGGCTACCACGGTATTTTCTGACAAACTCTTTGACGTACAAAATTAAAACGTACATCGTAACAACAGTACGTGTAGGTACTCAGAATTATTTATATCCTTGTGTTTTTGCATTTGACCTGCATATTTATAAGAAGGCTCTGTTAAAAGTTACTGAATAAAGCGAGTTTATAAAAATATATTAATATTTAAATTACTTCTTTAAAAAGTTTTTACAAGCGGTTTTATTATCAGTTCCCAAAGCTCTATGGCGTATTTGACCACTTAATATATCAGCTGTTTACGGATAAACGTTTTTATCTTTTTAAGAGAATAATAAGGAGCCCTCTCTGTACGAGTTTAGTTCACACCCTGGCCTATTTTTAGGAGACCTAAAAAAACCTTACTGTTCCTGCATACTGAACTGAATTATTTTCCTTGGATAAACCGGAAGCCACATTCTGTCCAACCCGTGTACATAATTTGTCCCATAAGAAACTTTTGACTGCAATGACGGAAATCGTGTATTTTATTTAAACGAATTTTAGTATGTACCAGAAATGGGAAAACATGTATAATGTGCAGAAAACTTGAAGCAGTGATAATTTAGTGGTTAGACCGTTGAACTGCAAAGTCAGAGGTCTCGGGTTCAAATCCAGACACGCACCTATGTCTTTTCGAACACATGTGCGGATTAAAAAATTAACTATCACTCGCTCTAACGATGAAGAAAAACATCGTGAAGAAACCTGTATGCCTAAGAGTTTCTTGAAGGTGTGTCAAGTTCGCCAACCCGCACTGGGCCAGCGTGGTGGACTATAGCCTCAACTCTCTCAGTTTGAGAGGAGGCCCGTGTCCAACGGTGGGACAGTTTCTTAACAGGGCTAATATTATTATTCGCTGAGATTCACGGGCTTTACCCGGACCTTTGAAAGGCTTGCATGGGTCCAACACGTAGAGGCCCTTTGCGAGAAGTAAATGTTATGTAAGCCACCTGCTGAGATCACTTGCTGAAAATGAAGAAACATAACCAGCGAACTGACCCCGGCAGGTGCAAGGACTATTGTAAATTATCGAAAGAAAACAAGGGCTATGTAAATGAGGTTTGATGGACAAAAACTATTTCAAAGGAGACGGACACCGGCCATAATTAGTGATACCTAATTACCCGTGGCCGGCGCTGACTCGCCGCTTACTAAATGGGCCCTCAAACGGTCGTCCTAGGACAACTGAGGGCAACACCGGTGTGAGCGGCTCAGGGGTGTAGAGCGGTGTGCTGCGCTTTCTTCGAAGTTACTCGCGGCGTTATGCCCTTTAACACTTCCACCCCTGGAGTATATCGACGTAGGACCGCATTATCTTCCTACGTTGATATAGCTCTCACGGCTTCTCTCCGGACGGCCAATTAAGGCTAGCCAGAGCCGAGAGTCCTGCGGGCACCCTTCGGTTTCCACTCGACCGACGAAGACACGCCGAGTTGGAGGCCCTGACCGACTTTCTGAAGCACTCGGGTCCGTGGTGTCGTTACTCACCAACAGCTCGCCAGAAGCTGCCCTGCGGGCATATTATTATTATTATTATGTATAATGTGTGAAACTAAAATAGCGCAAACAAGACTATTCAATAGGTAAGTATTTATTCAATTAGTTTTCTTGGAAATGTATAAAATGTAATGAATAGGTTGGGTACAGGTAGTCAGTCACATGGCTCTTAAATCGCATTGGCGGTTTCTCTATATTACCGTCCCGGTAGGAAAGTCCGATTTTCTTGCGCTACGGGTGTGTCATTAAACATAAATGTTTACAGCGGCCTTCTCGCTTCCAGCAGAACATCTAAAAATACCCTACGAATTATAACCAGAAAAGGTATTTTATAGAAAAAATAATACACATTTACGTTATCATTATTTATGAAATATTTATTCCGTTTGTAAATCAAAACTCATTCATCTTCATTACGTTACAGTTTCCGCTCGGGTGGCGGCGTCAACGCGCTTCCGACGCTATGTTAAAAACTTGCATCGAGTTCCGTGGAAAACGCGTAATGATTGTTTAAGCTGACAACGTGAAGCTTTTTTTCAAAATGTAGTCCCACACTAGGAGTTTTTATTACTACTAGTGGTCGCCCATAGGTCGATATTCGACCTACTCTTTCATCGTTTGCTGGTTATGTTTGACATTCAGTAAGACTATAGACAAATAATATTAAAGACAAACATCAATTTGACGTGTATTGTGTCAAATACATGGTAGTGTGTGTAATGTTTTTTTCATTGACTTAATGTATGTTTTGTGCATAATTTTAAAAAAATATTAGCATTCTGCACTCCTTTACTATATAAACTATAAGTGTGGGAAATTTCATACTCCTCCGTCCGCGCAATTTTCGTAAAAATGTGTACAAAGTTTTTGCTTCGTGTATTAATATATAGATATCGTAGGTGTGATTATAAACATGAAATTACACAAACACCCAGACCGAAATAAATATTTGTAGGTCTCACAAAGATTTTTCTCGTGTTGGGCAAAGTGGGTTAGCCGCCAGCCAACCACTGGACCAAGCCATCTGTCGGAGTTCGCGGAGGACTTGGCGGGTGCACCGCCATGGGGTCGTCCGCCCGCGTAATTTGTTACATTGGGAGACGTCCGTTAGCGAACACTCGCTCTGCTATTGAAAAATTTGTCCCTCAACAAATCTTGTTTGTTTTCTCTTTGATCTTGTAAATAGGACTTGGCTCCTTACTTCATTTGTTAAGATGGCTCGTGAGTGATACTGGGATGACAAATGCGGTAAACATTTTTATTTTACGTTTTTGTTGTGATGTTACACCATAATATTGCATATTTAGTAAACAATTTGGTTATTTGGTTCAAATAATGTGAACTATCCTCGGGTTATTATGTTTTACCGGAATGTTGCTGTACCTAACGGCCATAAACAAAAGAGTACTTTATTACTTCCATCGTTTTAATTTGTCAAATTGGATGTTCTATGGAAACAAATTTATTTAAGCAGATGGAGACCTTTTTTGCTTATATTTCATCGGGCACTCTCAAAAATTAGGTTTAATGGTTGATTGTATGAAACGACGTTACTATTAGGTCGGTGTGTGGGTCCCGGGGGAGGGTTCCCGGGGACAGGGCGCGGCTGTAGCGCCGGGCGAGGCGCGACGCCTCTAAACGACTTTTTTAATATTTTAACTTCGAAACTGGGTAATTACTGTAATATTACCAGGATTACACGGAGCTAGTTTTAAAGTCAGGATAGTAACTTTTATTCTGGTGTACTATTCCAGCTAGACATAGGCCGCTTTTTACATTTTCAGGAAATGATTCTAATACTTTTACAAGAATAAGGGTTGTAAGTGAATCCTTATTTTTGAGTGACAACAGTAACACCTCCCCGTAACTGTGCATTATACAATGTTGAGCTTTGTGTTTCAAACAAAACTATTACACAAAACCATGAGAAAACAGCGGTGGCAGAGCAACTAGTGCAGAAATAGATATAACTTTTCTAGCACTAAATTGGTATCCTACTTGACACAATCATTTGAGGTTATGGTATATTTATTTATTTACGAACGATACAGTCAACAATCGACAGAACATTAACAATCCATTTTATAGTATTGATTTAGATTGCAAACCATAATGTGACCATATACTTATTGTTCTTCGCCACTATGTTACTTTAGGCACCTTTTAATATAAAGTATACTGGAAAGTACCTTGTGTGAAAAAAGACTATGTGCGGTTCCTATCAGATATTTGATGTAAAACCCGTACTTAGTTTTAGACTTGATTGTCCCTTTGCAGGAAGCCCTTGTTTTCGGATCACTACCTACACACTCGCACCATTAGCATCAGTAAACATTGGGTGAAAAACACTTTTTTCGCACGTAATTGAAAACGAATCACATTTCAATTACGACGTGCAACGTTCCCAAGCGCTCATGTATATTTAGCAACACTTCTCCGCACATATTGCCCAAGTTTTTTTTCAAAGGTTCGCGTAACTATTACTAATTTATTCAAGAGCTTGCGCAACCCGCGCGCCCTTCGCCCTACCTTACACACTTTAGAATATTAATGGAGACGCGGCCCTTCATGTAAATAATCATATACCGCTTTTTCGTAATGTTAACTGCTTATGTGTGGTGTTATAAAATAATAAATAAATTAAATATTTGACGGACGGCTTGGTCCAGTGGTTAAGAGTGTAGGACGCTCCGTCCACTGGATTGAGCAGTCGCTAATTCCTGCACGGGACCAATATCGCCAGATCCCTTGCGGGGTAGGCAGCTCTGGCTTCCTCTACTCTCATAGTTCGTCTCATTCTCGCTTGCCGGTTAGGGAGATTCTTGACTTGCCCTTCAGATAAGACACGGTCTTTTTGGCCATGGTAAGATAGTCTAGGTCTTCCCCGGTATTTACATCCTTCTACTTTCGCATTTTATATCAGTTATGTCATTCTTTCTTCCGACATTCTTTCTATATGCCGGAACCAAAGCCCCACTGCTGAGAAAAGATCGCTCTTTGTGTAACCCACATATATTTATTTCAATCTCAGTGTTTGTGTATATGAATTTCATGTTTGGAACCGCAGCCACGACCCTTTTTTTAAATTGAGTTAGAAAGTACGGACGAAAGAAGACGAGGAATATCAGGAGTAAGATATACGAGCAGACGGTGGCGGTAAAAGGAAAATCGTGGAAAAATGCAAGTACAAGCAATTTGGTTTGCGGTGGCTCGCAGGCGTTATTTCAACATCTAACGTTTATACTCGCGAATACTCGCGCTTACTGGTACATTTTATGTTATTCTGATTATGATGGGTTAGTATATAATATGGATACTTTATAGCGAGGTTTTCTGCGGTTGCTAAAAGATTTCACTTTGAACTCAGTATCATAATATCATCATGGTGAAATGAAGTTGACGAACGATCCGACTTATGTCTTAAAGTCTGGTGCCAAGTAGCGTTGGACCGCAATAAGTGGAGGAAGGGAAAGAAGGCTCTGCAGGGGGAGAGTACAGGCTAATAATTATAACAAAATTTGTCTGTGTTATAATATTCGAGCTGTCTTAAAACTATTGAAGAAGGTGTGTAATGTAAGCCATTAGTTATTTTAAAGCAGTCTTTGGCACTCGATTTGATAAGGTATATTACTTTATCTCTTCATATATTTTCAGGTAGGTAGGACATAAAAAATGAAAAGACTTTTTTTCTAAATAATGTTGACATATTATTTAATTTTTTGTCCATATAAGTATATTGTGGCAATAGGCGGGCCACATAGCGCGAAGATCGGACGGCCGTTGGGGCAGAAAGATTCTAGAGTGGAGACCACTTATTGACAAGCGCAGCGTGGGACGGGCGCCTGCCAGATGGAACAACGATTTTGTAAAGTTCGCAGGAAGTCTTTGGATGCAGGTGGCATCGGATTGGTTGTGTCGAGAGCGATTGGGGTAGGCTTATGTTCAGCAGTGAACGAGTATAGACTGAGATGATGATGATCACGATATGTACATTTTGTCAGCCATTGGTTACTTTACTAAAAGCCCTGCTAGTTAAAAAAGTAATAATTGAGCTTAATATAATGAACGCATTTTTTACATTAAACTAATTATTATTTCCTTAGAAAGTATTACACACGTGATCATCAAACATCAAAAATGTTTCCGTCCTCTACGTGTTTTATATAGTAATGTTATTTTTTTTAAATATGTACCTATACTTAGACCCATTTTACTACAGCTTAATTTTAATAAAAATATCACTCAACATTTTTTTTTTTAATGTAAAAACATTCATTTGAGATCGCCCTCAAACTACCTACTAGGAACATCGATGCTGCCATATTTACGATTTCCCGATACAGTAGTATCGGGAAATCGTAAAAATGTTTTAAGACTTTCTCTAAAGCTATTCAAAATGCATGAATAAAACATACATCGATAAAACATACACCTGATGTATATACAGATTTTAATCCGGTGATAAATTAAACGTTGCGGGCGGCACCGGGAATCCAATTATTATCAGTAAGTAATTAGGTGTCTTGGGATTCCGCCTCTCCGACTTGCGCATTTCCTCGATCAGCGCGGATCTTTGATCGGATCTAGATTACGGATGAGCGGACTCTGCGCGGAACTCATCGCATAGTTATGTTCCGGGCTCAATTATTTGATACGACTCATTGATTGTACACTGCTGGAAATTTAATTTACTTTTTGATTTTTATATATTGAAGATGTTTCTATTTGGTATGAACTATGAGGGTAATGCAAAGAATCCTTTAGCTCAGGTGCCGATTTATGACATAGGTCTCTATGAACGTTGATTATTAGAAGTATAAATGTGCCGTAAGTAACCTTTCTGCAACTATCCCAGAATACGGACAGAAAAAATACCTACGTTATAATTTATATGAAAAAAAAACAAATGAATTAAGTGCTACCAAAGAAGTCGGAGCACTACACAGTTCTATCGTTTCTTCTATTCAGATTTATTGCAGTGCACGAACATTATACAGAACCCAAATATACCAGTATTTATGGCCAAAACTGGCACACGTAGAGAAAATAGTCTCTACAAGAGAATTAAGTGAGTTTCGTGGAGATGTCAGTCGCAATCACGTAGGAACTGTCTGTAGTGGCATTTAGCTGAGGGAGAGTTGCGTTTTGGCAAGTCACACATGTCGACCCAAGTGATGGTGGCAAATCGGGTGCAACATATTCCATTGTATCTTATAAACCATAAGAAAATAAATGCAATACTTTATTGGGAAGGAAAAAAAATTATGAAAAATATTGAGCTGTAGATATGATAGTACAGTAAGACGGCCTATCAAAGGTTCTGTTTAATTGGCCATATAGTTTTATCAATCCTCTTTAAATATTACAATTTACTATAACATATTTGCTTGGTCATATTGCTGCTACAAAGAAGAGTAATTTAGAGGAAAGCAATTTAAGGCTTTTAAAATACACCTTCTTGTTAATGTCTCGACTTTTTTGTTTAATTTCTATACCCAAAAAGCTATGATTTTAAAATCGATATAAGTGCGTTCATCGAATAATTCAACAGCCGATAAATAATAAATATATTAAGTACGTAATGCATTATTCATCAAAAATTGTTTAAGTATGTTTACATTTTTTTTGTTGGCTACTATCAACTAAACACGTCAATCTTACATCATCAATACAAAACCTTGACCCGAATTACTTTTTTACATAATATGATGTAAATTTATACCGCCAACGTATATGAATGATTTTGTGACGTGTTTATCTATAAACTAACAAATTATGTTACTTATATTGAAATTAATTGCCTTCGTTTTGAAAATGACAAAAAATCATGTTGTGTTTTTGTATAAAATAAGATAGGATAGTATCTAAATTTAAACAAATCTATCAAACCTTGACTCTGTATCATACACTTTGCTACTAAGTTGTAGTTTGTAGGTACTTAAATAAATATTCCCTGGGCGGGGGTGGCAGAGGTGTGTTTACTTGTCGCCAGGGATAGGTCTCAGTGTCCTAGGGGTTCGCTCCTAATACCATTATACCGGGCACCATGCCAGAAATCAGAATGATACTGGAATTTACACTGTTCTACCTAAAATTCGAACCCAAGACCTCGTTATCCTGTATAATTCTATATATGTATATCATCACACCGGGTCATCATCATGCAGGGTAGGCAGAGAATACAGAGTTCCAACAGGTTCTTTGCTTACAGACCTCGCTGGCTTCCTCCACTCTCATAGTTCGTCTCATACACGCTCGCTGGTTACGGAGACTCTTGACTCGCCCTTCAGATAAGACACGATATTTGGTCATGGTAAAATAGTCTAGGTCTTCCCCGGTACCTACATCCTTCCACTTTCGCATTGTATATTCTGTTCTGCACAATTATAACTAGGACAAAGTGTGCTTTTTATGGTAAAATTCTCAGTACAGTCCAGAGTCTGGAATAGTGCACGGTACACGATCGACCCCCAATTACACTGGGATCTTGTTAGATCCTAGTAAAATAACACCGTATGCGTTTGCCACCCCTACTTAGAGAATGTAGGTGTATATGCCTTTTTTCCGTTCTTAGAAGCATCCGCTTCGTGGAAAATAGTTGTAAGTAGTAAGTTGAAATTCAAGTTGCAACGTCGTTATTAGCAGAACTGCTATCGCTTATTACTTATTTCCTATATAAACCTAGAAATATATGGAAGGCAGATATAATGTAACGTGTATTTAAAGTTAATTTTGTCGGATACAGCGAAGCGACACAAGTGCCGGAACTTTGTTACATGAGACGTTATTCAATAAGTATCTATTCATAATAAAATGCTCACATAACTGTTTTACGCCGTCACGTCTATATTCCCTAAGCAAGGGTGGCAGAGATGTACTGTGTACACCCACGATGTTGAACTCCGGACTGATATTGGAAACTTTTCTAAATTTTTTTTTCGATCTCGAATCCGGGACAGTCAAAAATAACTTACGCACATAACTGTATTCGTAGTACGAAATGCTACGACTGGTGGAAGCCAACATAAAAAAAGAGATCGTTATGTACAGATTTTTAGGGAATTACTTTGACTTATAAGGGACTTTAATTTGTTTTCTGTTGTCTTGTAAATATATCAAAAAAGATTAAAACTATTTTAGTCCGAAGTCCGAGCAATTTGAGACAGCAAAAATATCTATCCATATCTTCACGACAGATCCCTTGCGAGATAGGCAAAGAATCTTAAGCATTTTGTGTGAAATAAATTTATTGATATAAATATGACTGCCTCGTTGGTCTAGTGGCAAAGCGCATCGCTTTGTGTTCACGAGGTCCTGGGTTGAAGTCCTAGGTCGACAAGTGTAGTTTTTGTAAAGAAAACTACCCAGTACGAGTCCGGAGTCTGGAATTGTGCCCGGTATATGGCAATAGACTTGCCCCCTATTACATAGGATCTAACATCGTCAGCGAAACGTGGGTGTACTAGTTAGTACACCTCTGCCCTCGCTTAGGGAATATAGGCGTGAATGGGTAGAATATGACCATCTTGATAAACCTTTTAACTTTTAGGGTGCCAGCAACTTCTACAGAAGAAAAATGTTTTTGCACCTTTGTCACGACTTTATACGAAGAAAAATTATTCTTTCTTATAAAAGTCAATAAAAATAATTGGTTAAAACCTTGTTTTATATCATTTTACCTTGGCATCGTGCTTTCACAGCCTGGCGTCTAAAGGGTAATTGACAGGATCGAATGGTATTAGATAATATTTATTGTCTTTATACAATTTTACTTGACTTAAATGCTTTACACACAAGTTGTAAATGACGGCTTTAAGAGAGAAAACTGATTATATGCTAAGGGAGTTCTGCAGCTGGCTTTAATATATTTTACGACTGGCATAAACCTCCAAGTGCTCTAGATAAAACATGTACTTATAGGTATGTAAGCCAGATCCTCCCGGATAGATAGAACACAGAGTGCCCACAGGTATTTACTACGAAGATGGTACTGGAAGTTTTCAGAGTACCAAAATGAAGCAAAGAAACAAAACTTATTAGTAGTCCCTTTATTTTAAAAAATAGACTAAATGTACGTATGTTTAATGTTGTCGTATGTATTATATAAGCAAACGGTTTTCTCTTCGTTGCTTCTCTCTCTCTCTCGTCTCTGCGACGGCATTTTTGACGGTGACGGCGTTCTGTTATAGGATTTCTCTGAGAGATCCCTTTATTTTTGAAAATCAAAATAAGTCGCCGAAGCAAGAATTACCTTTAACATTATTTTTTCCTATCCAAGATAGGGCCCACCATGAACATTTACCTATTTATCTGAATTTATTTTTGCGATGTTGTATTTTGATAATAATAAACCTGAAGATAAGGGTCTGTACATATATAATTCAAACAAATAAATACAGATAGTAAACACTACCAAATGTGGATATGTCGCTAACATTGTAAAGACACCTATTTGTCATAACGCCCGCACCGTTTAATTGTTCCGTGTGCCTAATTAGATAAAGTATAAAGGTCGGTGACTAATCGAAATTTACTTCAAGCTTCTGCCTTCGTAATAACAAAAGAATCCATTTAGGGTACCTACTTAACACGTTGCCAGTTCTTAGACATGATATACACCTATTGTTTCTCTATTGTCGTGAAATACAAAGAAAAACAACAATATACGCAAATTAATTAATTTTACGTTTTGATTTCTACGAGGTTCTGCGAGCACTTGGATTCGAATCCTAGGTTCAGACAAAGTTTTACTAAGATTATCAAAACCCTCAAATCAATCAATCAAAAACCTCAGTAACAATCCGTAATCTAAATTGGTGACCGATATTACTGGCAATAGTCTCGTTCCTTATTACTAATGTAATAATATTCTATACTTGCTTTACTGATAAATGCTTAACATCGTCAGCGAAATGTGAGAGTAAACAGTACATCTCTGCTAAACCCGCTTGAGGAGTACGGACATGACGGTGTTATTTTATAAAACAGTTCATTCATATAAGCATGTACATGCACCCAAAGCTTTAGAAGTGTATGAGCTTTATTTCAAAACAAGAGAGTTTTCGCATTTATGTAGGTCTCCAAGGAAATAAGCTCAACAATGTTTCGTGATGTACTATGAATACTTGGACAGCTCGAGAAAATTTCCCATTATTCTTAAATATTTTTTGAAATCATATTGCGTTTACACTTACATTCAACCTATATTCTTTTCATCGACGCGCATTGTATAGAAGCTTTCGATCCCTTTGTGACGCGGTCCCGGCGCCTACGCAGCCAACCGCGACCGACAAGATAGCTTACTTACGTTCCCAGATGCACTTTTCCATTGTTTACACGCTTATTATGTCCTTGTAAAAGCATCGCCTACGATGCCCATATATGTTACGCAACTTGTTCGAGATAACACCATAATAGCTATAAAGTTTCGTATTACTATGAATATTTGTTGCGTCCACCTACGATACGATTCGTCTGATTTTTTTTGTTGGTTGATTGAGTCAATAGGTAGTATTTTTGTTTCATCGGGTATAAAGAAGTTACAGAAGAGCGAAAGTTTAACAGCTTTTTTTCAAGTTTACACCCACACCCATCGTACACTTAATCAGTATTGAATATGAGTCTATGTTTTGATTGTATAAAGAAATATTTGAAATGAATCAATTGCGAGAATGCTCGACCTTTTAAACTATTTACCGGCATGTACATTAATTTATTTTGCATTTTTTAATCTTATCTGTAGTAAAACTTTTCAAATAGAGAAGATGGAATCGTAAAATTACCGTAGATCCGGAGATTAGTTAGTGTTACAAACAAGATGTGTACCATAAACGAGTATTAGTGCTCCAGGAACTTTCCGATCCGGTTCCGACGCTTGAACCGTGGAGGCATTAGTGTAAATGGCGGTAGGTATAATAAAATAGCAAACAGTATTGAACGAGGTTATCAGTGATGTCGGACGCAGTGGTAAAGGCGGCGATCACGCGTGAGACCGGTCCGCGGTCACCGACCCCGCTAGAGCTTACGCGCTTCTCCGCTAGCCGCTATGTATGCAACTAGGTTTTTCAGATCTTAACCTTGTTTGGCAATACATAGACGCGTTTGTACGTAATAGGAATGATTTGCTAGATAAAACGAGAATAAAGACTCCTTTTTACATGTTTTCTACCATATAATTGGCGTGGCCTTTTCGCATGGAAACTACGAACGTAGTTTCCATGCGAAAAGGCCACGCAATATTTTTTGCGAACTCTGTCTGTAGCAGAGAACATGCTTTCATCGTGCGCGCCAGATTTTTTTATTCCATACTAGATCGGATCTTACACAGCTAACAGAATATATAGTAACTTCCCCATAAGCGTTTTAATTTAAATTCTTTCCTTATTCGCTAGTGTTTAAGAATCTGCTTGTTTTTATATGTAAGTATTCAAGATGTTAACATCTGAACATGTTTTAAAAAGATTGAGAACGATATTTGAAAAATAACAAGGTATTTATTACTTTCTCGGGACAGTAGTCGACTACGGCTGCTGATTGACCCACGGGTCTCCACGATTCACACCGTGTCGGAATTTTTATAAGTCTTTATGTCATGCTTTGAGGAAAAGCTGTCAAAGAGATAAACTCGCGCGATGGGTTCTTTCACAAGCAAATTATCGATAATATTCAAAATACCGAAATTTTAATTTAAATCTTTTCGGAGACAAACAGATTACATATCTGATGACAGAAAAGTGTCACTTTACGTTTATAGGCTTCAAAAGTCTTTTATAATACGTGGACCGTTTGTTTAGACTGGATAATAGCTGGATTTTAAATTTAATTACTTTAATAATAAATATCCCTTTTACCATCCCATATCAATGAACAAGGGTTGCAAATTTCATAAAGCTCCAAGGCTCGATTTAATCAGTGTACAGGTACAATACATAATAAATATACTGAATAAATCGTATTATTTCTGTTGTAAAACTCTGAATTCATGTTTTGTTAGAAATTCTTACTCTATATTATTTCAATTGATTCGTTAAAATCTTAAAAAGAATTACTTGTTCTCTCTCAGAAATCTCTAGTCTAATAAAGTAAGTAATTCTCTCTCATCTTGATTACGGAGAGAAGGACTTTACCTCGCAATGGGTAAGTACTAATAGACGGACGATTAAGCGCATTGGTTAAGAGCTTAAGCCGCTTCGCCTAGTGTGTTTAATAGTCGCGGGTTCGATTCCCGCACCGGACAAATCTTTGTGTGACAGACAATTATTTATTTCTGTCTGGGTATATGTGAATGTGAATTTTATTGTTTTTTTGTTCAACGCAACCACGACCCAGGAGTACATCCTAGTGTCGGGCCAGGGCCTATACTGTAGATTTATTATGCATTACCTGAAACTGTAAGCTTAACTTTATCTAAAAATGTGATATGGTACGAATGCTCAAAAAAGTAAAGCCAAATTGTAGCAATATCTCAGAGTTACAAAAATGTATCTGCTCTAAGACTTATTACTATACAAGGTGTAACATAATAAACGCAAGACCTGAAAGTAGTTTGTTCTAAATCGATAACGGAATTGATTCCAACAATTTTTATTGTATCTTACTTCTTTTTTAATTTGAACAAAAATGCTTTTCCTCCTTTAGTGCACTATAATAAACTAAATTTATTCTTGATTCAAAGCAATACGGAGATTTCAAATGCATTTCTAAAACGTATTTCTCAATACGCACACATACATATACAAGTTTCATTGTTAAATGGGGTATAAAAGTGCTTAAAAAAGGATAAGAAATTTTAAATTTGGAAATTTGGTTTTCGTATTAAATTTGTGAAGCTATTATCTAATCGAGGTGTCAGAGGTCTTGCGTTATTTACGATACACCTTGTATAAGGCCGGCTCTTGTTCATCATTTAATTTTTATTTTTGTGTCGACATAGATCGTTAGACGTTTTCAAAGAAATTATAACCAAATAAACGTTATTTTTTTAATGTTAGGTAAATAATAGTCCAATTTCTAAATAATTCGCGAATAAAGTGAGCTTTGGTTAGTTTAACGTACAAGGTCAACGCTGTACAATTGTAGGTACTACATATCTCGTAGGTGAGCCCGAGATAAAGCCACAGAGGCTCAAGCCAGTGATTTTCAGTTGGACCCAGATTTTGCTTGGACGTGACTTAACTCACAAACTACCGTTTGGAAACGTTTAGCCACTATTGTGCATCGGTTATTTGTATTCTAGTATTCATATTGTTTGGAAATAGCAGCGCAAAGTTATATTGATTTATGCACTTTGTTTAAAATATACGTAGCTATTGCTACGTATGCTCTGTTTAATATAAAGTACATTTTTCAACAAAAGTTTCTCTCGAAGCATTACAGTAAAATAACTTAAACGATTTTAAACTTGAAGTATTTGTTTAAGAATATAAAGTATGTTCTCAATTTATTCTTCAAAGCTGTTATTTGAAAACAATGTCAGTAATAGGTACTGTTAGCTATGAGCAAAAATGAATTATAAAGGCGAATTCGGATATTGAACATTCCATATTCGTTCCTAATAAATATAACGTTTCAGTCATCTGTTGGAAGTTGATATGTAAAAGAAAATTGCCGCGACTAACCTTTTTGTAGGATATACGGAACAAAGAGTAGTAGGTACTTCTTTATTCCGTGGTAGGATATATATACTAATAATTTTTGTGATGTGGTCGTACCTGTAACAAGAAGGTTGGGAAATTAATAAACATGAAAAATGAAGGAAAATTTCAATATATGCTTTAGATATTTTTTGGATGTGTAAAAATACGCAGGCGGTGTACCCTATGACCACTTTTATTAACAGTTGGATACAAGTTATTTTTTAATTGGTAATTTCCATTAACTGCAAATGATTTTTCTTCTCATTCTTGGGTGAGGTAATGAGCATTCGGTGTAGTGTCGTCTTTGTGTTTAGAGAGTTATATTCTGTGTTTTACGCTATATTGAGGACGAAAATTATGTTAATCTATTAAGATTATTAGGGCGATAATAATGACTGCGGAAACTAATATAAATATAGAAAATATGTGTTTATCGAAGGCAGAATGTTTATCATGCACCGCGTTTGCTTTTGCTCAACCGAATCCGTACCTCGGGAGTCAGGATCCTTAACAAATACTTAATTCTGCTGATACCGATTCCAAAAAATTGAAATGGATTATATCTCCTTCTCCGCAAACAAATATTAGCAACAGGGTTTATTAATTACAATGACTGTTTGGTATCGAAATGTCAGTACACATATTTCTTTTTTTTTAACTATCCCAGAGTAGGAATTATTCCTGTGTCGTGGGTGCGTTTACAAACATGAAATTCACATGCACAAACAACCAGATCCTAAGAAATATATGTAGGACACAGAAAGATTTGTCCCTTGCGGGAATCGAACCCACAACTACTCAACTCAGTGGGCGGAGCGACTCAAGCTCTTAGCCACTGGCCCAAGACGTCCTTCAAAATGTAAAGTTGTTTTTTTTAACTACATATAATTACAATTTAAACCGGAACGTTAGTATCGTATAATACTTTAGATTTAGGGTCTATAATTGGCCTAATCTTAGTTAAATCTTTGTAAACATTAGTATTGAGTAGTAACTGGTTTTTTTTTAAACGACGTTAATAGAAATTTATTCGCATATAATGGTGTTTTTACGTATATATTGCCTTGTGATATACCTACTCTGTTCGTATATAACCATCTTGTAATTATGGTAAAAATGTAAAATATAATAATAATAAAAGGTATAACGCCGCGAGTAACTTCGGAGAAAGCGCAGCACACCTCTCTACACCCCTGAGCCGCTCACACCGGTGTTGCCCTCAGTTGTCCTAGGACGACCGTTTGAGGGCCCACCTAGTAAGCGGCGAGTCACCGCCGGCCACGGGTAATTAGGTATCACTAATTATGGCCGGTGTCCGTCCCCTTTGAAATAGTCCAGTTTTTGTACATCAAACCTCATTTACATAGCCCTTGTTTTCTTTCCATAATTTACAATAGTCCTTGCACCTGCCGAGGTCAGTTCGCTGGTTATGTTTCTTCATTTTCAGCAAGTGATCTCAGCAGGTGGCTTACATAACATTAACTTCTCGCAAAGGGCCTCTACGTGTTGGACCCATGTCCCCATGCAAGCCTTTCAAAGGTCCGGGTAAAGCCCGTGAATCTAAGCGAGATACATATAATAATAATTTATTTTGGTTTTAAGAGTTACAAATACATAGATTGATCCAATAATGGGACATCCTTTTAAGTATTTCGTTAATTTATATATAATAACTTTTAAGTTTCTTTTTCGACTTTTGAAAACATGAAAGTATGATAAAGTATCACACAATTTCATTTTTATTTGTAGAGCACATTTCGGTAGCAAGATTAAGAAACGACACACAATTGCATGTTTTTAACTTTTGTTTTTACATCGAGTTACTCTCGAATAACGGTGCTTGCTTTAACGGTGAAGGAAAATATCGTGAGGAAACCTGCATGCCTAAGAGTTTCTCGAAGGTGTGTGAAGTTCGCCAACCCGCACTGGGTCAGCGTGGTGGATTATAGCCTAATCCTCTCAGTTTAAGAGGAGGCCCGTGCCCAACGGTGGGACAGTTTCTTCACAGGGCTAATATTATTAATACTCTGCAAATAACGATTTTAAATAAACAATTTACACATTTCAGGCGCTACGTAAGATTGAGTGTTATCGATCTCAGAAGTCTATAGCAACCAATCGGCTTTAAGAAAATTCAGAGGCTAAGATCAAATGATGATGTGCTTGCATACATAACCGAGCTAGTGAGCGCTAGCTGCAACAGCTGCAGTGAGCTCGCCAATGCGGGCCCATATATCAGCCACCACCTGTATTATCTGCCCATGTTTTTACTGCAAACGGCAAGTGCCTACCGTGGCACAGAACCGTGTGGAGTGAGTGCGCACTTTCAAAAAAGACAAATTTATACGTTTCGGCTTTTACGGTTTTAATATCTCGGGAGCTTTGTTTTTATTTAAATGGTTGAGCATTATTTGTCGTTCCGATCGGGAGAAGCACGCTTTTTTGGCGTTTTGTTCGTTCCCACGGGACGCTGTTCAGGTTTCGTTCAACCCGTCCAATAAATCAATGATTACAAGTAGTGTTGTGCAACCATTTGGAATAAAAGGATTAATTTTGTCAATATTGGCAGAAAATATTGACTTACATTTATCTGTTAAAATTCACAGAATAATACCCGTATCTATAGACATTTTATTACTTAGTCTTAAGAAGTTACTTAGCCGAGTATTGCCATGTGTTTAAAATTCTATACTTGGCTAAGAAAACCAACTTTTGAGATTTTTACTTTTGTCAGTTTCTTAACTATAGAATAATAAAGATGTACTAAGTAAATACTTGAGTAGAAGTAATTACTTAGACATGTTTATAGCTACGGGTGTGAATATTCAAAGTCAAAGCCAAAGTCAAAAATCATTTATTTGTATCGGCTAATAACAGATCTTATAAACGTCAACATTATAATTTTTTTACATTCAGCACTAGACTGGAACTATTAAATAAGTTCAAGCAAGCAACATGAAGTTCCATAATCCAAGCAGTATTCTTCAATAATAACAGTTCTATACGTTACAATTAGCATTCGGTAATATCGATTTAACTTTTTTCATTTCGTGCCGGTTTTATGCGTAGGTAACTCATTCTCCGGAAATCCCTGCACGGCGCCGCTCGGAGGGGGACGACACCAAATTGCCGACATAACGTCAACGATAAAGCACTCAGCCGAGGAACCAATCTCTTTTACGGTTTAATCAGAACTTGCCCTACCCACCTAATATCACATACTCGCGGTACCGGAGCGCAATTTAGCGCACTCGTTGTGGCTTGCGGAATGCCACAGACAACCTTTTGCTTTACGCGTGGCTATGATCAATGGGCTATCAATTATGATAATTATTTTGGAGCAAAATGGTATAATTAAGTTTTTAATATCGTTAATACGCGCTTTGTATTGCATGTGATCCGATAGCGCCTACTTTTAATGGCGTATTTTTGAGATGCAATTGGTGGAAAACAGTGAAAATAGGGCTTTTAGCTAGTGGCAATAAAATATAAACTGGATTAGCATTAAATAAAATGTTGGTTAATTTTAACTGATTAAGTAAGTACTGATTAAGGCAGGCCCAGAAAAAGATGGCGGGACGAGCTGGACTCATTTCTGGAAGACTGGCATTTAAAAGCCGAAAATAGAAACGAATTGAAGCAGTGGAGGGAGGCCTTTGCCTAACAATGGGACGATAGTGGCTAAAGTAAGTAGAATTAGTACCTTCGTGACTAGCACCCGCAATAAAATATACCTATCTGAAAATCACGTATATTTTAAGTTTGTCATAGAAGGAAAATCAATTTCATTTTATTAGAATAATACAATTCTATCAATGATTATTAATCTAAACCAATAAAATTAGTCATATTTTACTACAATCATTAAACGGCCTTCTGTCATCAACTCTAATCACGTGTCAATGACCTTAAATCAATGTATAATTTTCTTATAAAACCGATGTTTTGTAAAGGGTATTAATTTATCCGATAAAATAACTGTAGCTCAGACCTGTTTCTGAGCAGTCAATATCCTCATAATAACACGCGTGCTTAAACTTAAATAATAATAAAAAACCGATATCACATGCGTAGTTACGGTATTTGACATCTATGTAAAATATTGTGTTCAACGTAAAAAATGGGCAGGTGTTTTGAGTACGTAAAAGGCTTAAAAATTGGGCTTTTATTTTTGTCGGCTCAAACTTTATACTGTATTCTTTTTATTTCACGGGTATACAAACAATTCTTTGTTTATTATGGTCTTTTAAACGTGGTCCCTCACTAGCTTATTCCTGCGTCTGTGGGTTAACCCTTACAAACATAAAATTCAAGTATACAGACACCCAAACCGAAACAAGCGTTTGTGAATCACACTAATACGAGTATTTGCCACGGATCTATCTCGTGACTATTTGATCTAAAGCGCAGAGTGATCCATGCTCTAAATTACCGCACCAATCGGGTCAATTTGTCATCAAAGTAACTGAGGATTTTGTTCTCTTTTCTCGTTTCCTCTTAAAAGTATACTCATTCATCACTGCTAAGAAACACCATAAGAATATTTGACGTAACTTTCAAATGCATTGGTAAGATTATGTTAATAAAGTGCTGCTCTATACTGGCTTATAGAGCAGCACAGCATTAAAATCTTACAAGGAATCACGAAATAAGTAGCTCTGAATTGAGCTTAGCACTCGCCAGTGCACTGTCGTCGTCTGCATTAATTTCGCATTTACTGTAAAATTATACTGCAGAACATATTACTTTCTCAGGATAGATCTTGTATTTTTATGTTCAACGGTCCGATAGAATTATCAAAGACTATAATTTTGTAGACGACGTTATTTTTTCTTCGCGTTTTATATAAATTGTACGTACATCCACTTTGATGCCATTAAACCAATTTTGAGATGATTTATTTATTTTTATGTCCCTAACTTTAAAGGTGGGTTATTTACATAAACATATAATCCCATATTTTTTTCCCCTTAAGGCATGATTTTTCAGTAACGCTGAAACACGTAGTTCTTTATATCTTGCCAAAAGCCTTAATATGAATTGTCATATACCTAACTTAGAAACTGCTAGATTCCCCAAATAAACTTTTATCTACTATTCAACACCCTTAAGCTTTTTTTAAATAATAAGGTAGCCTATGTCCTTTACTGATAAAATTTATCACCCATGCCAAATTTGATTAAAATATGTCAGGTCGTTTAGGCGTAAAGGTTAACAGAAAAACAGACAGTGTTACTTTAAATTTTTTAAAAAAAGCACCGTCACATCTATATTCCCCATGCGGGGGTGGCAGAGGTGTACTGAGTACACCCACGTTTCGCGGACGATGTTAGGCCCCATGTAATAGGAAGCGAGCCTATTGCCATATACCGGGCACAATTCCAGACTCCGGACTCATACTGTTAATTTTTCGTTAAAAAATCTACATTTGTTTGACCTAGGATTTGAACCCTGGACCTCGTGATTACAAAACGATGTGCTTTGCCACTAGATCAACAAGGCAGTCAAATGAAATTTATAATATTATTAAACACTCACTCCGATGATGTCCTAACATAATATCTCAAGCAATTTCTTTCCATAAAGATCTCTCAGGCTTCCTCCACTCCCATAGTTCATCTCAAATTATAGTCCGTTTACCTACTTTAAAAAATTGGTTCAAAATCGTTGTTTTAGCTTACTTCGCTTTCCCTGATACAGCCGTGGGAATAGACGGGGTCATTGTCGTGTGTCGCAACGGAATGAGACACCGTGTGGCGAGCCAGCCGCGTTTTGCAGACACAGTATACATATGACGCCGTTGATTTCTCAGATAATAAATGTAACTATGTAAAGATCATCTTCTAAAAAGCTATTCTTTCATACAATCTCTAAGTCCTTTCTTGTCGTAGCTATTAGCAAGCTACGTAACAATAATATAATACATCGGACTAAACTGTTCCACTACTGGGCGAAGCCCTTTTCTCAAAATTCAAGATGAGAGAGATTGAGTTATACTCAACCACGCGGTTCCAGTGCGGATTGGTAGAAGCAGGGTTGTGACCACCCGCTTTTGGAACTTATCAAGCTGCCCATAGGGCTTCCAACTTGGCTTATCGACTGATGAAGTGGTCACTCGAAGCAACGTTTAACGTGTCTTCAGAAGCATAGAAATTCTCAAAAATGGAAATGCCTCAAACAGTCATCCATCTCAGACTGCTGCTTAACCTCAGCGATCGCTACAAACATCGCGGATCAGATCACTACGAGCGTTTACAAGCAAGTTGCATTAATACTTATATTATAAATTCGAAAATGACTCTGTCTTTCTGTTTGTCTATTACCTTTTCACGCACAAACCGCTGAACAGATTGTGGTCAAATTTGGCAAGGAAATAGATTTTATTCAGGGGAAGGACATAGGCTACTTTTCGTTTCAAAAAAAGCTTAAGGGTATGAAATACACGCCTGAATGATGAACGAAGTTGCGGGTACAGTTACCTAGAACACTATTCAATTTTGTACAGTAAACTACCACTCCCGATAAAGATGTTTAAACCGATATTTACAAATAGACCGTGACATTCGAGTAGTGAGACGTAATTGACTTGAGAGATTTTATGTAATGGGCATTTCAAGAGCGATCGTAACCGACTAGTGTGTATGAGGTGAACTATAACCTATAACAGAGGAGGAAGCTAGAGAAGAAAGGACCGGTTAGAACTTTGTATTTTTTGCCTATCCTGTGTGATGTTATAGATAGATGTTTCTTAGATATAAAAAATAATAATATTAGCCCTGTTAAGAAACCCCACCGTTGTGCTCGGGCCTCCTCTCAAACTGTGAGGGTTTAGGCCATAGTCCACCACGCTGGCCCAGTGCGGGTTGGCCAACTTAAAGAAAGAAAGAAGAAGAGCTTCCCACACCTTCGAGAAACTCTTAGGTATGCAGGTTTCCCTACGATGTTTTCCTTCACCGTTAAAGCAAGTAATAGTTCATTTTTGAAATGCACATGCTTTCGAAAAGACGTGCGTGCCTGGCTTTAAACCCGAGACCTCTGACTTTGTAGTCCAACGGTCAGACCATTTTTTTTTTTTTTTTTTTTAAACGTAGCCCCACACTAGGATTTATTCCTGTATCGTGGGTGCGTTTACAAACATGAAAATTCACAAACAAATACCCAGATCGGAACAAATAATTGTGGATCACACAAATATTTGTCCCGTGGCTATCACTGCTTCTTTCTTAGATACTTGTGTATAAAATTAATAAATAGAATAATGTCTCTTAAGTAAAAGATAAGCGGGTTCAACAATCGCTAACAGTAATGATGAAATGTTAATGAAGTATTCGCCTGAGGCATTTTTTTAGAGCCCACGTGCATCTTTGTTGCTGCGTGCTCTTTGGATGAACAAGGGTACATAGTTCGTACAGTATAACGTGTTTATTAATAAGATAAACTATAATACCCGTCTACAATTTTGATAAGAAAATAAATTTGACAGGTTCTGTTTAATACACATTCAAAATTAATAAAGCGTATTATATAAGTTTGTATTTTAGAATATTGAGTATTGCCTGGTTGCATTTTGACTTAAACACTAGGTTTGATTTTCGTACTTATGTTAAAATTTTATCTAAATAACTTAGGTGCCTAATACTTGTTTACATATTATTTATTTATCTATCACGTTTATTTAAACCTACTACACACACTCCGTACATCTTCCGCAGAGCTCGCATTTCTACAGAATTTATCCTGCTTTTATTCTCCTTCTTACATACCCAGCTCTCACTGCCATATAAGCGTTGGGACAAGCACTCCGCTCTGAACGGCCAACTGCACCTTTCGGCTTAAGTGCCGACTCCCAAGTAGCTTTCCCATCGCACCACTTACTCTATTGTCTGCATTCACACTTCTCTCCATGTCAAAGGTGTATTTCCCATCCTTACTAAAGTTGCATCCAAGACATACAAACTCATTCACTTGCTCCAGCACATCGGTACCAACGACAATCCTTGCATTTGTTCTATTTTTTCCCGTTCAAAAACCATAATCTTGGTTTTCTTTATCTTAATGTAAAGAACATTCAAATAATAAACATAATTTATCCATGATTGTAGGTATTATTTCCATTCCATTTTAATGACTCCTTAATCTCACTAGACTAATAGATTATGCGTATCATTAAGTAATTGGAATAAAGCTAATTATTTCATCATATGTTGTTTTTTTTATACTTACCAATTTCCGCCAGAACCCGTGTATCGTGTAGATCACGAAGGTATAGACACCACGCGCCCTTAAAATCTGAATTTTAGATTTTAAGGGAGCGGGATGGGAGCATAAATGCTAGGCACATTAGTTTTGTATTTTGGATTCCACTTAAAATTGCGGCTTTTATGGAATTCCGTATCATACGATTATTCTGCAAGTTCGATATTGGATAAATGGGACAACAGACATCTCCTCAGCACATTACCTTCAGTCATTGTCTAAGTAATTTACTGATCTAATGTCTTCGTATCCATGGTATGAATACGTTACGGAAGTCATAACTGCGCATGAACCATTATAGCCGGGACCTCGTGTTGTAACTTGGCATGCGCCATAACCACCACGATAAGAAAAATGGTACCAGCTTTCTAACCTCGTTCTCTTTCCTATAATGACGGCCAATTTGTCATTTATAACCTTTTTGGAGCAAAGATATTAATAAAATTGTTTTACCTTTGTTACCAGCGAAGGAACGGTTCTATTGGGAGCGAAAATATAGGACCTGAATTTAATTTCGGCTTTTATATATATATCTTGAGCGTTATTACTAGTTATATTTTCTTTAGGCAATAACAATTTGGTATTTATACACGTTTAGCGTTACTATGTCTTCTTTTAGTCAAAAGACCGAGTATTATCTGAAGAACAAGTCAAGAGTCTCCGTAACCCGCGAGCGTGTGTGAGACGAACTATGAGAGTGGAGGAAGCCAGAGTGGTATGTAAGGAAAGAACCTGTTGGAACTCTGTACTCTCTGCCTACCCCGCAATGAATCTGTCGTGATGATATAGATAGATGTCTTCTCTTTTCACAAACCACTTACTATCACATCTCTTAAGACTGAAATCGACAATTTTATATGAAAATATTAATTTTATTTTCAGTGTATAATAATGCCTGCCTTGTTGGTCTAGTGGCAAAGCACATCGTTTTGTGATCGCGAGGTCCTGGGTTCAAATCCTAGGTCGGACAAGTGTAGTTTTTCTAACGAAAACTTCCCAGTACGAATCCGGAGTCTGGAATTGTGTCCGGTATATGGCACCTATTACATGGGACCTAACATCGTCGGCGAAACGTGGGTTTACTCAATACACCTCCGCCTATATGCCCCATTTGGGGAATATAGGCGGGACAGTGTTTTATTTGTATGTATTCAGAGAGGTAATTTTAAGTGTTTTCTGAAAAGAGAAGATATTTTAGAAACGTCAACTTGTGTGAATACTAAATTGCTTTGCCTAATGAAAATATAACCAGAAATAAAGCTCAAGATATATCTTTTTTACCTAAAACGACACCGTTGGTACTAAAATTGAAAATTTTGCTTTACAACTCTATTTAAAACAGCATTTTTGGTTAAACACATTTCTTAAAACAAAACGTGTACGGCGAGCGTGTATGATACGAACTATGGGAGTGGAGGAAGCCAAAGAGGTATGTAAGGAAAGAACCTGTTGGAACTCTGTACTCTCTGCCTACCCCGCAAGGAATCTGGTGTCATGATATAGATATAGATAGATAACTGCTGTATTTGCTTTGAAATGAAAAGACAATCTGGTAACAATATAATTTTTGCACATTAATATAAAATAGAAAACCCTGTCGCTCCACCTCTTCTCTTTTACTTAGTACACCCCGACATACCTCAAGTCGATATGATAGCTCATTTACTGTGCGTGCTGTGCGTTTATGGAACTCTCTCCCTCACTCTTTACGTGATAGCCCTACTCTACAGATTTTCAGGAGAAGAATTAGACAACATTTCCTATCTACTTAAGATGTTTGTATGTATGTCTGTATATGTCTATGTAGTATATTATTTTATGGTATTGTGTAGTATGTAGTATATTTATGGATATATATCTGTAGTTTATACCTCTAATATCTTCTGTGTTGTACACTTATTACTATCCTCCTTTTGATGATTTGTTTCTCTTTCACTCAAAGGTTTGCTGGTAGTGAACTCGACTTTGAGTTAAGCTCGCCTTTGTACATTTACCTATTCTTTAAGTTTATAATTTGTTACTATTTGTACAATAAAGAATTAAGATAATTAAGATAGAATTCAAAAACTTTAAGAGCATTAATAAACTGTCAATATTTTTGTGTAGTACATTCATTTTGCGATATTTATCTTGGATGCCCACCTATATGTCCCACAAAAGGTTGAAGCACCGACATGTGTTACTGTGTTTAATCTATGTCATATATACCGGCGTGATTAACTTTATCGTCCCAATAGGTCTGCGGCTTCCCCAGACAAATCACGGACTCATACTGATTCTTAGATTTTTGCATTTTACATCATGAAGTGTTTAATATTCAATTAGCTTACTAATACTAACGTGAACCTACAAAAAACATAGTAATATTCTCGATTTCTAGTATTGTCAATATGTAGAAAAAACTTAGTGATTAAGATTCTTAACTTAGTTTTGATAACTCTAAACGGATTTTAACAGTCGTGAATATAATATCTTACCACGACCAAATAAACCGAGTCTTATCTGATGGAAAAGTCAAGAGTCTCCGTAACCGGCGAGCGTGTATGAGACGAACTATGAGAGTCGAGGAAGCCAGAGAGGTATGTAAGGAAACAACCTGTTGGAACTCTGTACTCTCTGCCTACCCCGCAAGGGATCTGGTGTGAGGTTATAGATAGATAGATAGGTGAATATAATTTTAAAACTAACATTTTAGTACCAAAATCAGTTTTTGCCCTAGATTCACGACTGATTTACGTTCTGTAATACGGGCCGTAATCTAGTTACCGAATTATCACTTGTCCAATAGTAACTTGGTACTTTTCAACCTTTCCAATAGTAGATTTATGAATTCTTTTATTGTACCCTTGAACTGACTTTTTCGCTTCCAAATCTGATTTCGTGACAACTGTTGTAAATGCCTTGTAATATCTTCAATCAGTGTCTGAATCAAAGACGGCTTCCGTTCACCTCGGCCATTCAATAAAAGCGTCCGACTCAAAAGGAGTAGCAATATTTTACTTTGATTAAGCTTCCTTTACGACGTTTTTTCGGTGGCTATTAACCTATATGCGTGACCTGAGTCCGCAGCCACGATGCCTCCCGCCCAATACAAATATAATCGTACTCTGTTTAAACTCCAAAAGTCTAATTCGATTGTTGCTTCACTTTGACGACCTTTCATACTATAAACAAGAACAGACATGAAATCGCGTCGACGTTTAAAACAAAAAGGTATAAATAAAAAATACATTAAAACATACAATAACATGAAAATATACAAATGTTGCTTTTGGTGCTGTATTCTGGTATAATCGGCAAAACCGACTTATTTTAATAAATGCCGAAGGAAGATTACAATACGGTATTTATTATAAAACAATTCAAAATACCCATCTTGATCTATCTATCTATCTATAACCTCACGCCAGATCCCTTGCGGGGTAGGCAGAGAGTACAGAGTTCCAACAGGTTCTTTCCTTACATACCTCTCTGGCTTCCTCGACTCTCATAGTTCGTCTTGATATTATCATATATTTTACAATTGCAACTTACAGTGTAAAAAACTGTATTTTTAAGTAAATATAAAATTAAATTTATACCACTCTATTAAATTTATACACTTCAAGAACTGTACATGGAATTTGAAACTAATTACTTATGTTATCTCAGTTGTTCGGTTAAGATTGTCACATATAAATAGAAAGAAAGAAAGAAAACATTTATTAATTACGTTAACAGTAAAGTACACTAAAAAAAATTATAGCGATAAAATAAAGAAAACCAAGTTACAGGCGCTCGTAGCGCTGTGCGACTGCGGTGTTCTTACCGATCACCAAGGTTAAGCAGCGTTCGACTCGGTCGGCCTGAGATGGGTGACCGTTTGTGGCATTTTCATATTTGAGCGTCTCCGTGCTTCGGAAGGCACGTTAAGCCGTTGGTCCCGGTTACCACTTAATGTGGTAGTCGTTAAGCCGAGTTGGAAACCTTAAAGGCGGCTTGATAAGTTCCAACAGCGGGTGGCCACAAACCTGCCTCCACCAATCCGCACTGGGTCCGCGTGGTGGAGTATGACCTAATCTCTCTCACCTCGATTTGTGAGAGAAGGCCTTTGCCCAGCAGTGGGCAGTATAGGCTGATATTAAGTTACATGAACATACTATGTAGTCGCACTAATGGGGTAACACTCAGCATAAAGCTGTGTTGCAGCGTGCACCACAACACAGCGCTGATTTTCAGTGGTACATGATGTGCGCGCATTAGGCTTAAAACGTAAAAACTTAAAACGAACGGTAAACGTAACACGAACTGCTTAAAGACTACCTTTTTACTCACATTTCAATTAGCAATGTTATTTTTTGACCGCACTTAATTTGCGATGGAGTGCTAACTCTTACAGCCCACCATACAACGGTCCCGCGGCCTTTCTCTATTGATTATTACGACTGGCAATGGAAAAGTGGGGTATTCGCGTGTGTAAGCCTATTTATTTTCTTGCCATGTTGATTTATATATTACGTTATTGTACACTATACTTTATTGTTGTGTGCTCCCGCAGTAGTTGGTAAGTTACGTCTTCGAATAACTGTAATTATAATGTTGAAATATTGCGAACACAAAGCTAATAGACGTACCTATTAGGTTATCATGCGAAAGTGCTATTACTAATTATTTTTTATTATAACACAGTCATATCTGACATGTGTCACGTAAGCCAAACAAATTTGTACGAATGTTGGCGAATAGTAAGGTTTGCAACATGGGGGCGATATGTTGAAAATTTCACCTACTAATTCAAGGGGTGGGTCGTTTTAATGGGTTTGCGTATAAATAGGACTACAATCTGCATAATTTTGGTTTCATACTCAGCATAAAAGAACTGACATATAAATGGGTGGAATAATATAAATATATATGTAAAGCAACTGATAATTATTAGGCACTAGAAGTTTTCAGGTAAGACAATAAGAAACAATTTGACATTATTTTGGTTACACGAGGGCAGTAGTATTCTCACTAGTATATGGCATGGGTGGATGTAGCACACCTCTGTTAACCCCGCTATGGGAATCTAGACGCGGCGGTCTTTATTTCCAGCTATCCGATTATCTCTGAAAATTCCTTGGAATCGTGTTCTCAATTATATATGTAATGCTAAGCACTTTTATAACATAATTGAACATAACAGAAACGTACACATCAATAATAAACATGTGTGATTAATCTCAGAAGTCCCGTGTACACATTTTACCCTAACCGCGGCCCTACCTGGGACGGCGGCGGGTGAACCGGTGAAGCGACATAAATCCGCCCCATTGCGGTGCCCCTAAAGTGCCCCGTCAAACTAGCACAATACATTTGATTGTGCCTGCTATCGAGCCCCGTGACACGAAGTAAAAGCGCCGATGTAAAGCTCAAAATAGAAATAATTTAGTGTACCAGCTGTTACCCGTGCCTGCGCTATGGATGATCGATATTAGAAAAACATCGATGCTGACAGCGATGTTAATATCGATTCAAAAATATCAATGTACGATAAATATCGTAAGAAAAATATCGATGTTCGAAAACACTGATGTTTCGGATCAGAGCTAATTATATATTAATAACGTCAAAATGCAGTTAGCCAAATTTAGTGTAAACTGAGTAAAGTAAGTTCGTATTTATTTAATATATTTTGTGGCTTGGCATCCTATAGTAAAAAAATATATCTATCTCTCTATCTATATCTATATATATCATCACGCCAGCTCCCTCGCGGGGTAGGCAGAGAGTACAGAGTTCCAACAGGTTCTTTCCTTACATACCTCTCTGGCTTCCTCCACTCTCATAGTTCGTCTCATACACACTCGCCGGTTACGGAGACTCTTGAATTGCCCTTCAGCTAAGACACGGTCTATTTGGTCATGGTAAGATAGTCTAGGTCTTCCCCGGCACCTACATCCTTCCACTTTCGCATTGTATATCTGTTTTGTGATTCTTTCTTCTGGCATCCTTTCTATATGCCCGAACCAACGGAGCATACCTTTTCTCATCTTTACACCGATACTATCTTTCATACCTACTCGCTTACCCCAATGTGTTCTTCTGAATTATGACCTATGTTACTACATAATTTCATTAAAATCCGTTCTATAGTTTTTGCGTGAAAGAGTTATAAACATACATATCCATCCTTACAAACTTTCGAACCTAACGAAACCTTAAAATCCTACTAATTTTGAGCAATTAGTAGGATAATCCTTACTATTAACAAATTGTCAATTTCACATTTTTTCCCACCTTATATTTATCTACCACCCATCGGAACGCGGTCTCAGAAGATCCGTCGAGAAAAACTCAGCGTGCTTGACTTCGTCTTTTTCATTTAATTCTCTTTATATTTATTTTTTTCCTGTTGTATCTCGCTGGATATCGCGATCTAACCTGAGAGATGTTAAAGGGCATAGTATTTGTAGAACGTTGATTTAATATATTATAAGTAATTATTAGACGTAACGTAGTAGAGTGAGAACGATATTACCTTTGAAATGCAAGATAGGCATGGAGTTTCTGCTATATGTACCTATGCTTGTAAAAGAATTTTGAAATTCCATTCTATTTTCTTGCACTCGTATTTAATAATTATGAACTCTAAACATAGCCATTAATTGGGTACTCGTGGCGATAAAACATTATTATTATATTTAAATACTCAATTCGATCCAATTAAGGGAAATCCTATTAAGGGTTATTAGGAGAGTTTAATATGTCTTAATAAATATGAAAATAGACTTAAGTAACTACAAGAGGCTTAGAAGTACAAACATAAAATTCTAACCGTGAAAACGAAGAGTGCTCAAGTCAACGAAAACATGTACCAAGTTGAGGCTAGTTCAGAGATATCCGAAGCTAAGCAGCGAGTAATAACGCTAGTTTATCAGTCGCAGGCAGGCGGCTCAGACGGGTTAATTAACCTGAAGTTCGCCAGGATGGCATAAGTTGCGGTGAAATGGCCGGAAGGCGCGATATGAGAAAACTCCGCCAACGGATAAACAATGACACCGCTCCCCAACTTATCGCTCTCATATTGTTATTGTAATAAAAAAGTTTCCTACACTGTTATCCTTATTTATCTAGTTGAAGACGTGAGTGTCTGTACATATTAAGTGAACTTTCAATATGTGTTGCCTACTGAAATAACCTGTAATATGGACTTCGATTTTTATAGAATTGATTATAGTGTACAATGATGGAAATACAACCATCTTCTGATACATTACCCGTCGCGTACTTGTGAGTAAGTTTACGGCTTTAATTGTCTGCACATAGTAACTTAACCTGTAGGTAATTTAGTAGGCGATTTATAAATTGCAGTCCCTAAAATTCATATCAATAATAGACTGACTGAGAGAAGGTCATTATCCTTAATATTACTTGGTCTATTGGGTTTAGCTTCACATAAACCATTAGGTCTGACTGTTTTATGTGTAGCTAAACTAAATACACTTGTGAATTGTTGCGTAGTAACGCAACGATTCACAAGTGTATCAACAGTGTGTGTAAATAGTAAAACACATCTGCGGCCAACCGCATTGCACAACGCATCGCAAACTAAAACACGTGACAAATGTAATGTGACCCTTTACGTACGTATAATACCGGTTGGAAGATTTTCCATTCATACAAACATCAGTGTGTAAAGCCAAGTCGTTTGGTGCAATACTCATCTATTAGTATACTTATGGTGTGTATTGAAATGTGACAAAACACACACTAAGACCTGTTATACTGTCGTAAAACTGGGTCTTCGCTATTAACACTCATTATTTGACTTCGCTTAGGGTTCCACCACATTGGCGAATGTGTTGCGAATTATGCGTCTTTACTGAGCGGAGCGCCTTTACCGTGCTCACAATTCGTTAGCGAAACTTGCCCGCGGTTTCAATATAGATAATGATCGCTAACTTATTGATTTCGGTCGATGAGTACCAACGAATATATTTTAACGACGAATATATATTTTTATTAATCTCTACTTTAAAACCTGTTGATTAATTATGCTAACAAAAATCGATAGTTTCGACAGTAAAGACTAAAAATTCAGCAAATTTCATAAAAATGAATTCGTTAGGACCTATTGAGCGAAATCGGTAAGGTGGCGATCACTATGTTGAGATGAGGGTCAGATGTACCGTTGAGATGGGAGTCAGATGTAATTAAGCAGGGCCTGATGTGCCTGTTATTTCCTAAGCGGCTCGGCTTTTTGAGCGCAGCACAGGAAGTAAGCGAACGCGCGTCTTACAACCGCGCATGCGAATAGTTTTCACGAGCACATTATCTATTTAATGTGGGCGTGCCTTAAAAATACAAGCGCTGCATTTTCTGTGTTAGTATACCTTAAAAAATGCAATGTCACTTAAGGTAACCGTTGTTTTAGCTACTTTACAATCACCGATCTATGTACTCAATTACAGAGCTAAATTGTAAGTAGTCCTACGATA
Source organism: Phalera bucephala (assembly GCA_905147815.2). Classification (NCBI taxonomy): domain Eukaryota; kingdom Metazoa; phylum Arthropoda; class Insecta; order Lepidoptera; family Notodontidae; genus Phalera; species Phalera bucephala. Next base: position 23,794,656 of record LR990613.1, on the reverse strand, counting down.
TTACGAGTATTTAGCTCGTCACGTTTTCACTCTCTTCCTTGTTTATGGTCAATAAGTAAGCCTAGATGTGTGGAAAAACTTACCTACAATTTATAAGAAGTCATCTCAATCTGCATTATGTCGGAATGCGGGCAGTAAAATAACGTGATAAGCCCGTGTTTAATTATGAGACAATCGATGCGGATGAGTTCACAAATCATGTAATAAATTCAATTACATTGATTAAAAGAAAAATACGGAATCGATTCTCAGATTTTACTAAAATAATTTAACTTTTACAATGTAAGAGTCGTGAGGTACCTTTTTATGCGAATCAATTTTTACAAAGAAGGCATTTCGCAACATTGTATCCACGATATTCAAGGCATTAAACTGATAAAAAGTTTGGGAACTCGCTCTGAATGTGCGCCAAAGAGTAACGACCATGATTTTAATTGATCATTCACGTGAAAAGACAAGTCGCTGGATGCGGTTTAATCTGCCGCGATGTTTTGTAATTGTACGATTAATGGTAGCGGTAGGTATCAAATAAATAACTACTGAACTATACTAAATTCTAAAGCTATTCATTTAGATTCAATGTCTTTATCTGTGGCCAATAGGTACAAATCACTTCACGAATTTAAAAAAATATATATTGTCACGCCTATATTCCTTAAACGGGGGTGGCAGAGTGTATTGTGTGCACCCACTTTTCGCCAACGATGGTCCCATGTAATAGGGTCGAGCTTATTGCTATTATATAGGTTACAATGCCAGACTCCGGACTGACAGTGGAAAATTTTATATAGAACAATTACTTTTTTCCAAACTACGACATTTTTCGGAGTTTTTGAACCCAGAACCTCGTTATTGCTATGCATATCATTCGCCAATAGACCAAGTAAGCAGTATTTAAAAATAGGTTAAAGATATCAATGTGATTGCTGAATAAATAATTTTCTATTTGTATTTACGTCCCGCCATCTAGTCATATAAAGTTACTTATGTCACTTAAATATCTAAAAAAAAACTAAAACACTATAGGTTGTGTCATTGATATGAACACTAAAAACTGTGAAGAGTTATTTATGTACTTTAATGGTATAAGCGTTTATACGTATATGGTTATAAGTGTGTCTGCATTAATTACTAGTTAAACATTGCATTATATCATTATTTTGCTACCTAACGGACTCTACAAAAGGCGGTAGCGTCAAAGTGAAGTATAAATGTTGAGGACATACATAAAAGCATTCTATGAGGAGAGTCTGCTGACGCTCCGTATACATACCCCCGGGAGGGATTTAGCATGATGATATGTAGGTAAGTACCTATATTCAATATTAACAGACGATGGAATATTGCTGTGAATGATCCATGATGACAAAAGCTTCCCCTTGAAAATTGCCATGAGATGATCCACTTCGTGCTGTACGCATCCAGTTGGATCTTAACCAGGTCGTCGGTCCATCTTTTAAGGGGACCCTGCCCTCTCCACTTCTTCCGGTACATAATCTAGGATAATATTAATGATCGACTTTGTTCAAAGTAACACCACTTGTGGAAATAGCTAAATAAATATATTTGCGTTGAAATCGCCTTATTCAATCCGCCTGGTAACGAGAAATGTAATTACGACACTGAGTACACTGATTATTTCGCTGCACTGAGCGAATTCACGGAAAGGACTCCCCTTTGGGAATTTAATTGTAAATGTTCTGCACAAAATCGTGGTATAATAAACAACAGTTTATTACATTATTCGATATGTGTATCAAAACATGAAATAAAATTATTTTACGGACTTCAACGCGTTTTAATTTTAAGTTCCTGGCACTTTCGTTAAAAATAAATCGCGGTAAAATCCGCAAAAGTAATGTTATTGAATGTGTAATATTCCTATATTCGGGTAAACCTAAAAGTTAATTAATATTTTTTTATGTTTATTATTGTGTTGGATGAGTACAGCACAAAGCCGGTCGTTGTGGCGGTCTTTAGGGGAGGTCTTTGCCCTGCAGTGGACGTCTTTCGGCTGAAGAAGAAGAAGAAGATGTTTATTATGTTGTTTGTTATAAAACGAACCTTAGTAGGTGTGATCATTTTAGCCTAGAGATTTACATAAGTATTTCATGTGATATGTAAGTCAGTTTTTCGTTATTGAAGTTACATTTTCTGAAATTATTAACTAACGTACACGTATGCAACTTTTTAAAGAATGCGGAGTTGCCTAATTTGGTAATTTAAAATCTATGCCGGTTCGATTATCGATAAAAATGTCGTGTTCATTGAGCTTGTTCAATGAATTTATCTATCGAAAATTAATAAAACGTGGGTGAAGCTGGAGAACTCGCTAGTCTAAATCATAACTAGTTTAGACGACGGTTTAAGTTATGCATCAATATAAAGGTATACTTGCATATTCATTATACATTAAGCTAATCTTAACACGTAGCAATTAAAATGTCTTCTGCTTATGCAAACAAACGCAAAAGGAACACGGACGCAGCGAAAGCAAGTGTAACGGACGTAGTGTCAGCCTGCCAAGGTCAGCCAAAGCCAAAGCCGAGCCACGATAGTCGATTCTCGTAACTGTCAATCGCTGCCGCCATGTTGACTCATCCCTCGACGCCCCGCCAAAATGCCACTGCCAAAGTAATGGGGATGTATCTATGTAAGCCTTAGCTAAGTCATTTGTGAATTATTCTAGTACCAATTAAACGGGAAGAACGAAATTTTGCTTCATTTTATTTCTATCCGTTTTATAAGCGAAAATATGCATGCTTCTCAATCCCGATAAATCCAATTACATAATATACATGGACATGCCATAAATACGAAAACAACGTGCTAGTTCCAGAACACTAAAATGGCAGAAGATGCACTATAGTTCGACAAGGATCTTTTGGCACGTGGTTATAATCGCTGTTATTAAGTGAAATGTTACTACATAACAGTTCGCTAGACTTGCTGTTTGCTATGAAATTTACCTAAGTTCTTTTTTAATTAGTAGTAATGTTTTAAAATACTTTTCTTATTTATTTTATTCAATTCAATTTAACTCCAGGTTAGTGTGAAATAGGGTTGGGTCAATGTCATCCGAGTGCCAAAAGATTCGTGTCACACTATAGTAATAGCTGGACATTAAAATGGCGAACCAGCCGCAAAATGTATCTGAGTTTCATATGGTTTACTCCATGTCCATATATTTAATAGGTCATTGGATAATACAGTTGAAAAAAAGCAGTGGTTAACATGTCCTTGCAGCGGCTATCAGTAATGCTCTTCGTAACCTTACTTTGGCTTTCTTCTGTGTCCCTTACAAATCAAAAGAGATTAACCGATTAGTACTTAGCAATTAATACTAATTGCAGAGACGTATGTCCAGCAGTGGCCTGCTATGTTGATGATGATGATAAAACAAAATTTCTACCAACACCTAACTCTGGGCCCTTATTGCCTACGACCAAACGCTACGCGTGAAAAGCTCTTGTAATGTCTTGGTATTCTGTATGCCACTTGGGTACCATCAAATTATTATCTCAGGAAGTTATGTGGTTGGTCAGCTCGAATAAGGCCTTGATGTAAACCATCCATCAGCATTGACGCAAACTTTTCAAACATCCGGTCTTTTCGTTTGGCTTCAATGTGGAGTATCGCAATACATTGCGCCATATAATAATCCACGAATTACGCTATTAGGTATGATTATGCAAGTATCTTATTATATCTGTAAGAATATAGCACTGCGAAATAAGAATATTTGTCGGTGACGACAACTGTGGCTGAGAGCTTAACATGAACAGATTGACGTGACGATATCGATTTGATATGTTATTCCTTTTACACTAAAACATATTAAATAGAGATGAAAGTAACAACATATTTTCTCGATCACATAACGATAATGTCAAATGGTTTGTGCTTAGTCCTCTCATCACGGCTTGTTCTAATACTAATACTTTGAGCGTAGGCCCCTCGTCTCACTGAATGGAGCAGTTGTGGATTCAATGCCTGCAAGGGGTAGATATTTGTGTGATCCACAAAAATGTTTTCGATCTGGTTTTTCGCGCGTTTAAAATTTCCCGAGAGTTCCCGTGTCGGGTAAGTATCTAGAACAAAGTGCGAACAGAGTTAAGGCTTTCACATCCCTCTTGCCTCGTTAACAATTATTATTGTCTTCTTTACTCCCAGAGTTTATTGGTAATTTATTTTTTCCTGCTCCTCCGAGCTTCTTTCTAATTCAATTTGTCGCAAATTCCAAGATAATTAAAGCAACCCGGGCACCCCGAGGTTTAAACCTTGGTGTCATCTAAAGAGACCATTGTGGCTCCGAGCTTACAGAAGATACAGTGGTGGGAACGTGTGGCGGGTTTGGTCCCATAGTTTGACATGTGTCTATCTTAATTGATATCGTGATATAAACCATGAACGAGAACTACAACATTCGAAACAGTTTTACAGAAAGACATGTCTCATTTGTATCTGAATCTCGATCTTACATTTACCAACCAGTATACCTTACAGTACAAACTGCTTTATAGCTCATTCTAATCTGAAACTGAATCTCGTTCTTCCATTCACTAAACTTGCCCTCTCAAGAACGAACGAATACGCGGCGCGATGTCGGTGGGCTGGCTGTACTTGAATTTAGCTGATTAAAACGTGTCAAATGAGACATATTGGGCTTCGAATCTTTGCACTGTTTCAGATATAATAAATCGAACCTGAACAGCAAGACACTTTTGTAATGTCTACTCTCGACGTTTCCTTCTATAGATACTATCAATTAAATGATAAACATACTGCATGAAACGCAACACTTTTCTGGCGAAACCTTTAGTTGACTTAACAGATTTGATATACAATAATGCTTGTTACGAAACCATACCGCGATGTAATTCGATGGTAGCGACATCTGTTGCAGTTCAAGGCATTGACAGTTCGGTAACTGAACACATACCGTCAGAAAAATATCCCTCGAAGTGAAGTAAAAGACATCCAAAACCGAGAAACCATTATCAGAAACCATAAGAAATATAATTTATATCCCATATTCAGCTACTTTTATTAAAAAAGGTAGGTACTTTTATTTGCTTTTATTGTAAATAGAAGCCAGGATTACCTCATTCGACAACAATGTAAGTGTTAAAAGGCTTTAGATGGAGATAGGTTGCCCGTAGGCTGTTTACAGCGGCTTATTGAGTGCAAACACTGCATCCGGGCCGGGCAAACACTCGGGCATCCCATCTTTGCGCAGCAAAATTATTAAACCCGCAGCGTGTTCAATAGGGAACTAAGCGGGCTTTTGTCGTTTGCGACATAATAAGATGTTACCGAACGGCTTAGCATGAAAATAATGACGTTAGCGTGACTCCAGCAAGTTGATATGCTATCCTGGTCACACTACAAATTTACTAAATAAACGTGACAGCACGCTTACCCGCTATCGTCATGCTAATGTTAATATTTTTGTGCTAATCACTTTAATATGGTGTTATAATAACAATAACTCTAGCATAACTTCAGAGACGTTTGCCAATAATTTGAAATTTTAAAATTTCTATCGAATGAAGAACAAAAAAGCTTTATAATGATCTGCTATTTTCTATAGATTTAAAAACGTAAAAAGTAACGTAAGGGATGTTGCTTCAAAAAAACATACGATAGAGTTTTTGTAGTTTTGACTTCACACAAACAATTTTTGATATTACGTTGGTCTGACTCATGGATATATTCAATCCATTGTTGAGTACTAGGCATGCCTTTCAACTTCTGTCGTTTCCATATTTCCCGGCAATTTTGAATTTGGTACTGTTCTATATTCGAATGTGTTTAAATTTTGAATCTCAAAACAGTTGAAAGTATTAGGATTAATGCTATTGTTTAGTCACAGCGTCGAATGGAATCTGTCAGGTTACGTACGAAAATGAATCTTTCTAAGGAAAATGTTCGTGCAATAATTTTCTACAACTTTAGAAGAGGCCTGACACGGCTTCAGTGTTTTGAAGAGCTAACATCTGTGTTCAGTGATGAAGCCCCATGTCTGCGTACTGTCGAACGCTGGTATTTAGAATACTAGTGTTAGTGACAAATCTCGCGAAGGACGCCCATAATCCGCCTTCACTGAAGATAACATCATTGCTGTGAGACAACTAATTCTCGAAGATCGTCATGTGACGTATCGAGAGATAGAGGCTCTATTAGGCATCTCAGGGACAACCATTCAGAAGATCTTGCATGAAGCGCTTGGTGTGAGAAAGCTAGTTTGCCGTTGGATACCGCATCTACTTTCCGACGATCACAAGGCGGCCCGCGTCAGATGGTGTAAGAAAACTCTGCAAAGGTTCAACCGAGGAGAGTCAAATCACGTCTACGACATCATCAGTGGTGCCGCATCTTGGATCTATGCCTACAATCCTGATTCCAAACAACAATCTACAATCTGGGTCTTTCAAGACGAGCCAAAGCCGACTAAAGTTGTTCGTTCTCGAAGCACTTCAAAGAAGATGGTGGCCACGTTCGTTGGAAAAACCGGCCATGTTGCGACTATTGCACTTGAAGATCGTAGAACGGTTAACGCAGAGTGGTATACCATAGTTTGTTTACCACAAGTAATCGTAAAACTTCGAAAATCTAACTCAAAGCGACGCATCATCCTGCACCACGACAACGCAAGCTCACACAGCGCTCGTTAAACGATTGAGTATTTGAAGCAGGAAAAAGTAGAAATTCTTGACCATCCTCCATACAATACTGACCTAACAATTTCTTTACATTTCCTAAAATTAAGAAAAGTCTTCGTGGTCAAAGGTTCCAGTCCGGTGAAGAAGCAGTCGACGCTTTCAAGTCAGCCATTTTGAACACCCCTACTTTAGAGTGGAATAAATGTTATAATAACTGGTTTAAGCGAATGGAAAAGTGTATTAAGCTACGTGGTGAATACTTTGAAAAACAATAAAAAGTACTATAAGGTTCTAGTTCTTCAAACGACAAAACTTAAAAGGCATGCCTCGTACTGTCAAAATATTGCTAAAGAAAATTAAACTCTTATTCACAGACACAACATTAAATTTTCTATGATTCTATGATGAGTGAGAGCAATAACCTGGAGCCTGGTGTCACGCTCGCACCCATTACGATGCAGTACGGTGACCATAAGGTAGAACTAATACGGACTATACCTATTAATTCTTCTTCTTCTTCAAATGCCTCTCCATTACTGGAGGTTGGCCGTCAGCTCTACGTATGTGCTTCTTTCTTGAGCCATATGGAACAACTGCTCAACGCTGGCAATTCCGGTCTACTCCCTAATGTTTCGCAACCATGATCTTTTCCGTCGTCCAACGCGTCTTTTGCCCTCAACTTTGCCACCACCACATTTCAAATACTTCAAGGCGCTTCTTGGTATCCTCCTTAAGAGTCCAGGCTTCACAGCCGTACATGAATATAGGCCAAATATAGCATAAGAGAATGCGACTTCTGAGCTTAAGGTTAATTTGCCAACAACACAGAGTTTTTCTCATTTTGTTAAATGATGCTCGAGCAATTTCTATCCGGGTCTTTATCTCTTGATCAGAGTCCCATACTTCATTCACCCAAGCACCGCGATATTTGTAATGTCGGACTCGTTCAAGATCTTTAGTTCCTACCGATATCTTTGGTTGTAATGCGGGATTGCAGGAGACTACCATATATTTGGTTTTCAAAATGTTAATGGACAGACCGGCTTTTTTGCTACTCTCATGGACTCTGTCTAGAAGCCTTTGCAAGTCTCCCTCAGATGAGGTGATCAGAACAGTGTCGTCAGCATAGCGCAGGTTGTTAATGACCCGTCCATTAACCCTTACCCCCGCATCAACTCCATCGAGAGCCTCAGACATAATAGCCTCGGAATAAATATTAAAAAGCAGGGGGGACAAAATACAGCCTTGACGGACACCACGGCATATATTAACCTCCTCTGTGTGTTCGTTCTCCACTTTCACGGTAGCCTTTTGGTTCTTATACAAATTGTTTATTATTGTGATGTCCTTGCCATCCAAACCAATATCAATCAGGTGCTTTATTAGCAATTCGTGTTTGACGCAGTCAAATGATTTTTCGTAGTCGATAAAACACAATAAAACATCCGTCTGCATGTCACGACATTTCTGTACAAGAACATTTAATGCAAAGAGTGCCTCGCGGGTACCGACACCCGATCGAAAACCAAACTGACTCTCTCCTAGCTGTTCATCACACTTAGGTCGGATCCTATCCTGCACGATCGATAAGAATACTTTTAGTACATGGCTCATCAGGCTAATCGTTCGAAACTCTTTGCACATCTTTGCATTTTTTTGGTAGAGTAATGAAAGTTGATTTCAGCCAGTCTTTAGGGAATAATCCGGTGTCATAGTTTTGTTGAAAAAATGGGTCATCAAATTAACATGATCTTCCTCCAGGAGCTGTAGTACGTCGATTGGAATGTTACCAGGTCCAGGCGACTTCCCTTTCTTTGCTATTCTCAATGCTCATAAAACTTCTGATTTTAAAATAAAGGGCCCAGTATCATCGACTACGAGCGCAGTAAGGTTTCTCGATGTATCTGCGAACATATTTGTGATGTACTCGCACCAGATCTTTTTCTTGCTTTCAACATCCAAAAGAAGGTTCCCTCCGGCATCAACCAAGGCAGTTGTAGACCTGCGGTTCCACCCCACCATTTCCTTATACCCATATCCATACCTATTAATGATATGGTTTAAATACGCTGTAAACGTACGAATTCAAAACGAACAAGGTTTTCAATTCGACTTTATATACAGGATGGATTAAGATGGGATAGTAAGGGCAGCTATCTCAACCGTTGTAGATACAGAAAAACGGCCCAAGGAGACTATCCTTTACGATATTTGGAACAGAATTTACAGATTCGAAAAAATGTACAGTCAGCAAGGAATTGGGCAATTTAATCAAAAACTTTGACTACTACTAATTTAAGATGTGGCATATGCGTTGAAAGAAAGAATTACGGCAATTAACAGTGCCCGAGATTTATACGTTAATCATATGTCAACAAGTCCATAATTGTACCAATGTTTGGTCACTCTACTCAAAAAGAGATCTAGGGCTCTAAGTAAGTACCCTTGTCATCAATTTTTTCTCGCTCGATTGCTCAATCCATTGTAATATATCCATAGTTTGACTAGTAACAAAAAACAAAATCTTTGGTGACTAGAATGACGTATTTACTAGACCCTAGTGAAAACATAGACACACATCTCAAAGAACCGTTAAACCTGGGAACCGATCGCATATAGGATTAATCGATGTGAAGACAGGTGAATGAGGACATATGGTATCCGGTATAGCAGATGGTAATTCTGCACCTACCTGCTTCGTGTCATTATATTACATGTCCTTGGATGTCAGTGCTGCGATTGTTATTATTTGAATGATTGCAATGCATTCAAGTATGCTCTGTTTTGCATGAGTTGTTAGTGAGATTGCCAGGATCTTAATTACCAATTTAATAAAAAAGATACTGTATGAGGGTGTTTTTAAAAGTCTGTACAGTCATATCTGAAATTATTTTTAGTTACCTCTACTTTTGGCAATACCCCAAGGAGGTAAATATACCAAAATAATTTAATACTAGGTATATATTTCCAATGTTAAAGAAAACACCGAAATATTAAAAAAATATACTAACACACATACCAATTCCATACGTATGTACATAGGGTACCGATTAACAAGTAGGGATACCTACTTGAATTATTTATATTAAATTATTTCGGTATTACTTGATATAGTAGACACTAACAACAAAATTACATTGTTTAAAAATTAGTATAAGTATTTATGTAACCGCATTCCTGTGGTAGGTATAATCATTTAATTTTTCACGGCCGGATCTTAAAAGCTTTTAAAGCTCTGAAGCCGTCGTGCATCCGAAAAAGTAAAAAAGAAATAATACCAAGATTCCCAACTTGATGTGGTCGTTAAGGAGCCCTGTTGTCACAAAAAATTCAAGGTCACCATAGTGTGTGATCATGGGAGAACCAAGAAAAAAAGTTCGAACGAACGGTGTGCGCGACAAGTGTCGGGCCGGGCATCGAACCGCGCCCGTCCAGCAGGTTTGGCCCGTCCAGACCGCTGTGGTTAAAGGTGGGCAGGTCCGGATGTATGTATGTTCACGGACGTGTATCCGAAGTGATATAGTTACCTTAAAATAAATAAAACTTCTAAGATAGTTACATATCGACATGATCCACTGCAAAATATTTAGTCACGGAACCCGAGATGTCACGTAATGGATAAGCAGTTTTCTGTTATTTATTGGTGTTTCTATTTATAGGATAACTACTAATCAAGGCAAGGAAGGAACGCGGATGGTGATACTCAAAACTGGATATAGATTCTGAGGCAACCTCTAAAAATTGCGGAGCTATGCATCTCTAAGCAGCGGCCTTGTCTCACCACTTCGGACCCGTCTCTTCACGTCAACTGCAATTTTGTAACGGACACCCAGTAGGTACTGCGGGCAGCCTTTTATATTTGGTAATTAGAGGAGCTTCTCAGAAAAGGACACGATGTTAGAATATTTATAATTGACAAAACAAAATCATAAAAATAAAACAACTATTGTTAATTGATGCTTGATTCGAATAGGTTTTAAAGAGTTTAAGATAATTTCTAAAAGACTGTATCGGATCAATATACAACCAAAAAAGGACCACAAGATGTAGATATATAATAAAATAAAAATAATTGTCTACATCGGTCAAGTAATGACAAAGAAGTAACCACAAAATGTAACATACAAATACTGTGAAAGCAGAAGTCAAAATATTTTAATCTAATAATATTGCAAATTAATTAAAGATGATGAATATATAAATTCCAAAAGAACTTTCGAGCAATAAACTTATTACAAGGTTAAATTAACGTCGTATTATTCGAGGAGGTAGGTAAGTACACATCTCCGTACGCCGTCGCACCGTATTTGTCCATACGAATTAGTCGTAACGAGGTCGGAGATAGTATGTTAAACATGTACGAAATAACAAGAGGGCGAGTGAGGAAGTAGGTGGCGGTTAGAGCTGAGCCGCAGCGCACACGTGGGGTAGGTACATGGAGGCTGTCTGCGGCTCCTGCGGTTCGTCGCACAGAGCACTTTCACCGATTCCCTCCTCATTAGCAATGCCGCACCGACTCTTCAGCAAACACTTGCCGCGTACAAATGGCTCGCCTTGTTTCACCCTCGCGCTTCGTACTACATGTTTGTGAACAATCTTTTCAAGAAATCGACACACAATGCCCGCCACCGCAGTGAGAGCTTTCAACGATGTTGTTTTTACACGCAGTTTTTTTGTAAAAATTATTTGTATTTTACAGAGTGACACACTCGGGTTGATAGTACCTATGGCAGTTAAACGTGGGCGGTTGAAATACTCCTTTCACTGGTCGGTTATCTTTATACCTATGTTTTAATCACATTGTACCCGACCCGTAGATTCTAGGTATTGCATTTCAATAGGCAGTCTTGTTGTAATGTACTCGTATCTACTATGTAAAGTCTGATAATGTTATTTAAGATGATGTGCTTGTTTACTACGTAGAAATTAATAGGTAAAATCTTTCATGAAGGTATCGACGCCAACTTATTAATTAGATTCAGAAAAGTTTTCAAAGTAGCTACATAATATTCGAAAATGCTTTAAGTGTTTTTTCTGTCTATAATAGGTATATAATATACTGCCACGTTGGTCTAGTAGCGAAGCGCATCGCTTGGTGATCGCAAGGTCCTGGGTTCAAATCCTAGATCGAACAAATGTAGTTTTTCTATCGAAAACTGCCCAGAAGTACGGAGTCTGGAATTGTGCCCGGTATATGGCAATAGGCTTGCTAACAGCGTCGACGAAAATTGGGTGTACTTAGTACACCTCTGCCACCCCCGCTTGGGGAATATAAGCGTGATGGTGTTATATTATACTAATCTACTATATTAAACAATATTTTGAGTACTTAAATTAAAATCCATATATCATGTTTCTCAAAAGTAACAATGAGTTTTTTAAAAGACAATTATGTTTCCAGTGCAAATCATCTCTGAATAATACTAATGATGTTAGCACAAAGCGCTGATGGGACAATACACCATGCATCCAAATGACCTGGGGCGTGGCGCGTCGCTTCCATGCGAATACATTGTGCCCAGACACTACGCAGTCTCTCAACTGGGAGGCTAGGGTTGTTTCGCTTGTCTTTTTGCAAGTTTATTTAACTTGCGATGGTTGTTTAAATCAAATCTGAATTAGAACCATTTCCTCTTATCCCACGGATTTGAAATTTGACAAGTTGATTCAGATCCGATGACAATGCATTTTTATGGTAATTATGACCTGATTCTACCCCTAGGATTGGCTTCAGGCTCAATGGCCAACAGCATATCCTCAAAATTTAGTATACACATTTAATTTTATTGGCTCTTTTTATGTGACGCCATTACCTGGCTGCCATAACAGCTTGTTTTTAAAAATATTTTTTTTTACGATTACTTTTTTATTATAAAAACACTACAAAGGTTTTTTGAGGAAAAATAGAATTCAGTGAATACTGAATAGAAACCCACGAGTGTCGTTACTAATGTTCAAAAGTCAGTGCGTTTACAGAGAGTTTTCCTTGTACATTTTATTTACAGCGCAGTAGGTCGGTTGTTGAATCGTGCAAGCATTTTAAAAATAATAAAAAATAAACACCGTCCAGCCTATATTCTTCAAGCGGGGGTGGGTCAAAAATAATGTTGCTGAAGAAATCACAAAACAATGTTATTTTCCTGCATTTTCTTTGAGACTTATTTTTATATATAACTAGGGTTAAACATGTTCTAGGATTTTGTCTTACTTTTACCAATCGCTTCATGAATAAGCCGAATCAGCAGAACATTAATGAGAGTTAACCTTACCAAAGACCTGCTCGCATTGTGAATTGTAACAAAAGCATTACCTACCTACTATATAATTTTTAAAATAATGCTACTACTTGAACATCAACAACTAGACATTACAATACATTACATTTAGACAACAGCAACCCTATAATCTAAACACACCACACAAATATAATTCATAAATGAATCCTTTTTTAATGCTTTAATTTGATGTCAAAAAACTGCCTGAAAAAACAGGGAACATATGTGTGTTGTACTCCTGCCTAAGTTGCGTTAACGGTAGTTGAAATACGCTTAAAATTAAACGTTGCCGCATCTCATATACTGCATTAAACATAGGCTACACGTCCGTTATATTTAATAGTTAGCGTCGTAAGTATCGCATTACGATCTAAATGAAGCAGTATTAGGAAAAAACACTTTTGAGGACAACTCAGAAGAGATAACAGGTATATAAGGTAACACTGTAGAACAAAAGCTCGGAGAAATGAAGGCAATGTGCAGCGCGCCGCCACCCGGAACACGACCGTTGCGTAACATTGTTTTGCTTTACCTAAACACGAATGAACAACTAATGTAAATTAACAGTTTTGGATAAATGTAAATGGGTTTTGGGTACTTAGATAAATAAATATGTTCCTTCCGCCCGGTATATTTGAAGCTTATATAGAGAAGTTTAGGTAGAACATTAACGTTTTTCCTATTTAGAGTACTCTTCATTGTACACCAGCGTAATTACAGTAAATAAATAAAATTTATTTTTTGACAATTTTTGGTACAAATAATATGTGGTCTTTTTGTTAAATCAAATCCAATCAACAACAACCAGATATAGTTATTTTTTTGTTAATATTTAGGCTGTGTATAGCTAGTTTTAGGCATTATTTGAATTTGACATGTCTATTCAAAAATGGATAGGTTCTAGGACATTCATAATCAAAACTTTTTTATTCATGTAGACCAAGAGGCACTTATGAATAGACAAAAAGAGAAAATTATTTACTTAAGAGTCTACCACCCGTTCGGAAAGTCATTCCTGTGGAGAAGAAGGGCAAGAAACTCCTTAGTTACTCTTTTTAAAAATGAGAGTTTTACAATTATCGTATACATTGCATTTATTAGGTATAGGAGAACAATGCAAAACGAGCTAAATAGATGTGCTTAAGTATAGATTAATCATGAGTGTATTTAGATTCATGGTATTGGTTAGTGTCTAGATAGTCCTTTCATTTACAAAATAGAGATGTTGTAAAGGTATATAATAAAAAGTATAATAAGAGAAAAAAAGGGTTATTATAGAATATGTAAAGAGTGCGTACAAAATAATTGGTTATAGCTCCAGTGTGATGCCGAACGTAACAACATTCAACAGTACTAGGTTACATGTTTAATTAGCCAAAGGATAGAGGACGGACCAGTCCCAACCAGCAGCAGCCGTTCACGAGAATGACTTGAGAAAGAGGCATCACTCTCCTCGACCATATAAGAGGGAAAAGAGTGACACGGTCCACAGAGCCGCCACTAGCAAAGCACTAGCATTCCTCACATTGGTTTCTTTTTTAATTCCACTAGCATCACAGCCTTTCTTGGCTTGGAAATTGAAAATATTTACATCGTGCATTCTATGCACGTGGGGTGGGGTGTAAGGGGTACATCATCCTAGTGGCCCAAATCAACCTCACCTGCTCGTGGTGCACCCTGCCGAACAACAAACGAGGCTCTGGCAACCGATTAATGGCGGTAAATCCATTGTCAAACTGCGCAGCTAAATGACAGACCAGTGACGGGCAGCAGCGCCACTGGTGCGAGGAGCTGCGCTATGCGATCTCCAATCCGCCTGCCCAGCGTGGAGATTACGGGCATTACCTCCCTATGAAAAGCCAAAACAACCCACGGCCCCCAGTTCCCAGCAACCCTGCTATTCCTGACCACGGCGGCGGTCACGGTAACGGCAGGGTGAGGGGTGCTAAAAATCTCCGGGTTACGGAAGGCCGCCAAAACCGACTGACCTTAGCTACGTATAACGGACGTACGTTTCGGCTCGACGAACATCTGGCGCAACTTGAAGAGGAACTGAGACACATAAGATGGCACGTCCTGGGATTATGCGAAATTCGAAGAAAGGGAGAGGATACCGTAACCTTAAAATCGGGCCATCTTATATATTTCAGAGAGAGAGCCCAACAGTCCAACCAAGGCGACGTCGGGTTCCTTGTCAACAAAATCCTCTCTGAAAACGTTGAAGAAATATCCAGTGTGTCGACAAGGGTTGCGTACCTTGTGATTAAATTATCAGAGAGGGATAAGCTCATGGTCATCCAGGTCTACGCACCAACGTCAACACACTCGGATGATGAAATGTACGAGGACATATCCAAAGCCTTACACAACACCTCCAACGCCAACTTCAACGTTGTCATGGGGGATTTCAATGCAATTGTGGAAGCACAAACATGGAGCGATTCGGTAGTAGGTCAACTGGTATGCTGGTAAACTTCCTGGAAAAAGAGGGGCTGTTTTTAATGAACTCTTTCTTTGAGAAACGGCTCCAACGGAAGTGGACGTGGCAGAGCCCCGACGGCAACAATAAAAACGAGATCGACTTCATCATAGCGGACAAAAAGCGCATATTTAGAGATGTCTCAGTGGTTACAAGGTTTAAAACCGGTAGCGACCACCGGCTTGTGCGAGGCACTCTGGATATCGATTATAAGCTCGTACGTGTCCGTCTGATAAAATCTACACTCCGACCTAACCTGCTCCAACACGTATTTGGGTCCGAAACGTTCCAGCTAAAACTAAAGAATCGATCTGCACTGGAAAGCACAATTGATGGCGATATAGATGAAGAACTTGACCAGGTAGTGGACATCCTTAGGGAAGAGGAAACAAGGTTCTGCAAGATGCGGTGCAACAGAAAGAAATCGAGACTTTCAACAGAATGTCTACAACTCATGGAGAAAAGACGCGAAGATCCCGCAGAAGTCGAAACTTTCTATTCCCAACTTTACGCCACGCAAGTTAACCAACCAGAACCCGACATAAGGGATTTAAGAGCCACCCTAATCTGCCACTACACGGACGAGCAGCCAGAAGTTAGCCTTGACGAAATCGAGATGGCTCTAAAACAACTTAAAAATGGAAAAGCCCTGGGTGATGATGAAATTACTACCGAGCTTCTAAAGGCATCTCTGGGAGATCTCCAAAGGCATGGAACAGGTGTGTAATCGTCTTGTTTTTCAAGAAGGGAGATAAGACCCTTCTGAAAAACTATCGACCCATTTCCCTTCTGAGCCATCTCTACAAGTTGTTTTCTAGAGTCATCACAAATCCAGAAGACTTGACGAGTTTCAGCCAACGGAACAGGCTGGTTTCAGGGGAGGATATGGCACCATAGACCACATTCACACAGTGCGGCAGATTATACAGACGGCCCAAGAGTATAATCAGCCCCTGTGCATGGCATTCGTGGATTACGAGAAAGCCTTCCACTCCATCGAAACCTGGTCTGTTCTCGAATCCTTGCAACATTGTCATATCGACTGGCGATACATCCAAGTGGTGAGATGCCTGTATGACGCTGTAACAATTACCGTCCAAGTACAAAACCGGCGGACTAAGCATATCCCCTTGCATCGAGGATTGAGACAAGGCAATGTAATCCCACCTAAATTGTTTACAACTGCACTGGAGGATATGTTTAAGACGCTGGACTGGAAAGGACGCGGCATTAAAATTAACTGCGTGCACATCTCACACCTGAGATTCCCGGATGATATCGTCATTATGGCGGAGACGTTGCAGGATCTACAAAAGATGCTGGACGGCCTAGCTGTTTCTTCCCAACGCATTGGTCTCCGGATGAACATGGATAAAACCAAGATTATGTTCAATGAACATGTCATTCCGGAGCCAATAGTCTTAAATGGGACTCCTCTCGACGTTGTTAATGAATACATTTACCTCGGATAAGTCATACAATTAGGTAGAAACAACTTTGAGAGAGAGGTCCGCAGGAGGATACAGTTAGGCTGGACAGCATTTGGAAAACTTCGTCAAGTCTTCTCGTCGCCAATACCGCAAAGTTTGATGACAAAAGTCTTCAATTAGTGTGTCCTACCTTTCATGACACATGGAGCCGAGACGTGAACCGCTCGCTAAAGTGGCAGTGGGCTGGCCATATTTGCCGAAGGACCGATAACCGTTCACGACGTGTTCTTGAGTGGAGACCGCGGCTCGAAAACCGTAGTGTGGGACGCCCTGTAGCTAGGTGGAGCGACGACATATGCGGGGTGGTTCGCAGCGGTTGGAGAAGAACAGCCGAAGACCGGGCTCAATGGCATGCCTTGGGAGAGGCCTATGTCCAGCAGTTGATTGATACGGGCTGATGATGATGATAATGCAGGTAACTGTATAAAATATTTCACATAAAACAATTTTTTTAATTTATTTATTAAGGTTCACCATTAGTTACAATAGTACATTTCTTAGTACATACTTAACACATGACGAGTAACTTTTCAAAGGTATACACCGCATGCATTAATAGGAGTATAAATTACAATAATAATAAAAACGCAACATTTTAAAAAATTAAGTACTTTTAACGACGAAACTTTCACATATAAAATATGGTTTATTTCGAATGCAAATGGCAAAATTTGTGTAGATACCGTCCAGTGCTAATACTTTACATTATATTAAATGCGTGCTAGAATTTCAATTTGTTCAACCGTCTTGACGAGCTTGTGCAACAAACATACAAACACTGACATTTAAACTACCAATATACACGATAGATTATACAGTCGCTTATGTCTAACTTAGTAAAAATATTAAGAATATGCAATCTATCAAAGTCAATATGAAACGAAACAAACATAAATGAGCATTTATAATTCAGTAATTAACTATAATTTCCTTTTTGGTAAAGATCTTAAAACCGGTTCGCAGCACGTTTTAGCGTCTGCTATCACACCAACGGCAACGTCTAAGCTTTTCACCACAGTTTATCGAACTATACAGTAACCCTAAGTTCGCACTAACGAACGTTTTACAACGCGCGTTAGTAAAGCGATGGAATTAAATAAATGGCTAACAGTATGGCATTTTTAAAGCGCTGAACAGTGCTCCAGCACCGCGCGTAGAAAAAGCGTCCATTCGAACGAAGGCTAACTCACCTAAGCCGTTTTAGTCGCATAATTACCTACAATCCGTCAGAGAGTTGTCACCCATATTTTTAAATTTTTATGTAATAAAATTAATGTAGTATAATACAATTTAAAATAGAAATTGTGTAACGACTGCACAATTAAAACGCTTATAATTTTATTATTATTATTCTGAACCTTATTAATTAATCTATTATCATTATTATTCTTCGAGATAATATTTAATATTGAAATAAAACCATAAACGTCCGTCTCGGACGTGCGTGACACCGCGGCGCATAACCGACTGAAAACTGCTGAGAGGCAGTGTAAAGCGCCCGTGTCCGTGTGCGTGAGTTTGATTCGGACCGTTAAGTACAAAGATTTATTATTTATTTATTAATATATTTGTTTATTTAGGAAAACAACATAATGCACAATGTTAAATCATAGCCCCAGAAAACTGTGCAACCAGTTTCAGTGTGGGGTCAGTTGAGTCTACTTACAATTATGGTAAGATGTTTCACTGTATTATATTTACACTGTGTCTTCACCTAGCGCCGAGTGCGAACTGTATCCTTGACCAACTAACGGCCGCGTCGTTACGTATTTACGTACGTTATATGAAACAAATCGATACAAAAGCGGTTTGGTGGGTACACTTGCTTTTATACGATTTATATTACATGTTTGATATCGACCGCGTCTTCGTTTGTTCGCTGATAATAAAAGTGACTTGTGACAAAACTCCATTTCGCCAATATTTTTAGAGTCCTTAGGGATATCGGGTAGATATAAAGTTATATTGTGACCAAATGTATTTATGACAGAGGGTGTGGTGCGTATAAGGAAACATTTAGATTGTAACGAAAATGTATGTATGCCGCTACATAAAAAATATCATACTCTCTGTATACATATAATAGAATTACTTATTTTCATAAAATAAGTAATTTTATTATGTTTCTATACAGTAAGTATGATATTATTTTCTGTAAGCCAGGGAAGTACAGAGTGAAACTCTTTACTCTCTGCCTACCCTGCAAAGGTTCTGACGTGATGATATAAACAAACTTAAGAAATTGGTACATAATACGTACAATAATTAAGATTTTAAGGTTTTTGTCTTCTCCTTGATGTGACTGATATGATTATATCTATACAATTAGGTATAATTAATAATAAAACTACTGCTTGAAATAACACTACGATGTAAATATATAATGTGATTATATTATAAAGTTACAATTAAATAAAATGTTTTAATACTTAAAAGATTGTTATTTATACACTGTTTTGGTGGTAAAAATGTGAGAGCGGATCAGGAAGTAGCGTCGGAGTTTGAGACTTTTTTTACTAATATTCCTTTGTTAACTACTACTAAAACTTTGACGTCGTCTTGTTCTTCGGCTGAGTTGCTTCTTAAACAAAGTGTAACAGAATGCAGCACATCTTTTGAATTTTCGGTTGTCAGTGGGAAAGATATAATAAATAATTTTAATAATCTTAATATTAAAAACACGGCGGATGTATGGGGGCTGTCTGTAAAGACAGTTAGTTCTGTAATCCATATTATTGCCCCCCACTTGGCATCTGTGTTTAACGGTTGTGTTGCTAGTGGTGTATTTCCTGAACTTATAAAACTTAGTAGAGTGATTCCTTTGTTTAAATCGGGTAGTACATCGGATCCAAATAACTTTCGGCCTATTTCTGTGCTGCCCACGTTAAGTAAAATATTTGAAAAAATTATCCTAAATCAGTTGATAAGCCACTTTAGTAGTCATAAACTACTTCACAAAAACCAGTTTGGATTCACTAAGAATCGCTCTACTACTGATGCAGGTGTTGAATTAATGAGAAATATTTTTATGGCCTGGGAGAACTCGCAGGATGTTTTAGGTGTATTCTGCGACTTGTCTAAGGCGTTTGACTGTGTGCATCATGAAACACTCCTCAGGAAATTACACCATTACGGAATTAGGAACAGGGCTCTCGACCTCTTGACATCTTATCTCTGTGATAGAATTCAAAAGGTTGACGTTAATGGGAAGCGATCTCCCGGTTCTAACGTGACAATGGGCGTGCCCCAGGGTTCGATTCTCGGTCCATTTCTATTCCTCATATATATAAATGATTTACCCTACTATGTAGGGGATAATCAGGACATTGTGCTGTTCGCGGATGATACATCGCTATTATTCAAAATTAAAAGACAGCTGCTTAATTATGACGATGTGAACAGTGCACTGTCAATGGTTGTTCATTGGTTCAACACGAATAATCTTCTCCTTAATGAGAAGAAAACAAAATGTATTAAATACACAACGCCAAATGTAAGACAGGTTGCAACTAATGTACAAATAAATGGCGTGGATTTAGACCTTGTAGAGTCGACTGTATTTCTAGGTATCACTATTGATGCCAGATTACAATGGGGTCCCCATATTGATCAATTATCTGGTAAATTAAGCTCAGCGGCATATGCGGTAAAGAAAATTAGATTACTAACTGATATTGAAACAGCTAGACTTGTTTATTTCGCTTATTTTCATAGTATTATGTCATATGGCATACTACTTTGGGGATGCTCTGCAGAAATTAATACCATCTTTGTTCTCCAGAAAAGGGCTGTTCGAGCAATTTACAATTTGGCCCCGAGAGCTTCTCTTAAGGAAAAGTTTCGAGAGATAAATATTCTAACTGTTGCATCACAAAATATATATGAAAATCTTCTATATGTTAAAAAAATATCAGTAATTTTGAAATATATAGCGACATTCATCATGTAAATACACGGAACAAAGATGATCTCATTATACATTCTACTCGTCTCCACAGAATTAGTAATTCTTTCATGGGGCAATGTATACGCTTCTACAACAAATTACCCATAGATATCCGAAACATGCCTATCAATAAGTTTAAGAAGGCAATTAAAACTAGACTCTGTAAGAAAGGGTATTATAAAATTTCGGATTATCTTGACGATAAAACAGATTGGGTTTGAGTAGCTCCTCAATCAGCAACATTTATAAATGATGTATAATACATTTTTTTTTAAAACCAAAAAAATAGTTATCGGTAAGGCCAAACAAATTTAATTAAAAGACTAGCCCGCTGAGTTTCTCGCCGGATCTTCTCAGTGGAGGCCGCGTTCCGATCCGGTGGTAGATGTAAAAAATGTAATAATTTTGACGTTTGTAAGTGCTTATGTATTACAAATAAATGATTTTTGACTTTGACTTTGTCTTTGATAATACCGGTCTATTAGTAAGAATATTTCCCATTCTCAAATCAATTACTCATCTAATTATATTCAGAAGCAGATAAATGGCCGTCGCGTGATATGTTCAGTGGTACGAGACTCGCATAACAGTCGTTGATCACAACTCCGGTCACACCCAGCACAGTTACGCGCCTTGAATTTAATCCGCGGTAGGTGTGATACTATGAGGGCTTCGTCCTGAGGTTCCGTATACAAAAGATATCGTCCATTTTTACAGAATAAAAGCAAATCTTATAAAAATACCTTTCGGATACACAATTTTGATATAAGAGCCGATTTAAAAATCTTAGAGGCGGGTCTCTATTTTATTGATTCGGCCATTTTAAAGCAGCAACATAATATACGTAGCCCAAAGTATTTGGAAAATACGTAGAAAGAGCCATTATGAAAAAAAAATGCGAAAAAATCTTTTATAAAAAAAGGTAAACCGACTTCAAAAAGCAAAAAAATAAATATTTGAAGTCGGTGCTGGTTGGTGCAGTCGGTTACTTGGCACCGACTTCAAATATTTATTTTTTTGCTTTTTGAAGTCGGTTTACCTTTTTTTATAAAAGATTTTTATTTTACAATTTTAAGTGACCAGTGAATTATTCTATAGTGGGGTACCTATAGGATTGACGTAATAACCATAATATCTCAATTTACACATTCCTATTGTTTGTCGTTAAGGAGTTCCCTGGTGTATCGTCTAAGTCCAAGGTCCAATGTCAATAAAATTAATATGGGACCACCTTGGAGATATACTGAACCCAATGCAAAAAAAATTATCAAAATCGGTCCACAATTGACGGAAATACCGCTGAACATACATAAAAAAAAAAAAAAAAAAAAAAAAAAATCATACATACAACCGAACATAGAACCTCCTCCTTTTTGAAGTCGGTTAAAAAATGTCATTACTCACTTACCTAAACATTCAGACATGAATGATATTTTACCTATCACATAATTATAACAAATTACGAGACGCAATTCTCAAAAAATATCCTTATTATATCACAACCTTCTTCAATAGGTAATGTTTTGAAATGTATATAATATATAATTTACATGCATAAATTTGCAATGAGTAGTGCTTAGTAATTCAATTACCTCTATATAATTGTATGAACTAAAGTATTTTCAATTGATTTTGATTTTTTATTTCATGTTACAGATTAAAGAACGTTCGTACGTTCGTCGAACGTAAAATTGTTCGTGCTAAACCAATGTTTTAAGCTATTTGTTCGATTACGTAAACAGACTACAATTTAGAACTTTGTCTAATTATAGTTTGTCTATTTCGGGATATCTATTACAAATTGGTTCATGGACTAAAAACACTTAAGGATATCATTAAGTCATATTACTATTACCAAATCATAACCAATATCGATTATTCTCTGCCTACCTAAGGGCACTCATGATAAGGGGTCTTACTTTTATTAAGAAATTACGGAATCGACGTGTTTCATTATGATTTTACGGTATTTTTACTGCCCCGTCCACGTAATGTGTTGTACTGGATAAACATTTGAGTTTATTAAGAATTTCAACACGTTTTATTAAAAATCTTTTTCTTATTCAAACTGTAAACATTAGTTACAAACATACGAATAGTTACGGCAGCCAATAGGATTATAACTTCTCTTCCCTACTGTACATCAAATCGTTGCGAAGTCTTTAAGCCTGTCCGTACTGCCTTCAGTTCACCCTCATTTCGTGTAGTTAAGCAGAGACGGGCGCGGTTCGTTAGCCCCACCCCATGGCGCGCCGGATGAGACCAGAATCCAAAAACACGCTTATTTTTCGCAGTCTTTAATTAAAGTAGTCCAAAACTCATTTATTCACCGCTTATTATAGTTTAATACCAAAAGGTTGGGCAGAGGCTTCTTGAAATCCACCTTTATGGTTTCTCTTAAGTTAACAAAGATATTTTGATGAAGTGATATTTGTTGCTATTTTAACTTTGACATAATTTTGCGAATAAATACAATCATTGCTAGTAACGTATAAACATCGTATCATCAATACTGGATGGAAAATTTAACAGTTACTATTCGGAGAATTTTGTACTTAGCTAATTTCAAAGGGAAATAAATCAATCTGGGGATTGGCGCCGTTGAGAAATAAAGATGATAATAAACAATTAAGTGAATAGCGGACGTATCTACGTGATCGTACGTCTACTATTACACTATCGGTAGATACAGTTTGGTAACCTGGTTACCTAATCCACTCTTGAAATTATACGTACCTACTTGTATTTCTTTCGCATTACGATGTAGTGATAGACTTCAAGACCTGTTGTCGGCAAAGAATCAAACGCAAGTTGTTATTTTAGAAATCATAGAAAAGTAAAAAAATACATCTGAAATTGTTTCACGATATCGTAATAGAATTGGATTGCTTAATCTTGTAACTCTATTGAGTACTTTCAAGCAACAATGAAACCGTGATTGAGTGAAAGAACTTATCT
Organism: Phalera bucephala; assembly: GCA_905147815.2. NCBI lineage: Eukaryota > Metazoa > Arthropoda > Insecta > Lepidoptera > Notodontidae > Phalera > Phalera bucephala. The sequence continues at coordinate 23,770,843 of LR990613.1, read as the reverse complement.
CGAAGCTAAAAGCGCGTTAGCACCTACATTATTGGATATTTAAACGTTCGCGTTTTAATTTTAACTTCCGAGAAAAATCTTTTCACGCGATGTGTTTAGTCAAATATATCAAATCCTATTTAGTTCCAGTTCCTAAGCTAATATTTAAAAATCCAGAACCTAAACGACATCGGTAAACAGAATAGATCTTATTTGTTTGACGTTCCCACGTTAACGGTTCATTCCGAGACAAGCTTGAATGAATCGACCTGAGAATGCTGGGAAGCTTTTGAACAACTCCTTGGAGGATTCTTTCTCGTAGTTTCTTTTGTGAATACAAAATATATAAAATATGAAAGGACGTTAGAAGGACACATTAGGAATCCCACTGACTATATGTATTATTTACACTATGTAACATAACTATGTATTATTATTAGATACGACTACCTGCATGAGGCCAACACGCTGCATGCTAGCATTTGGTTATAGGTACTTTATAAGTATTTTGCGGTAATAACGATTGGTAGTTCAGAAAGAAGTATTTACAATATTCTTTCGAAGTTGCCTTTCACTAGGAATTAGGTATACACAAACTCCTAGACAAATAATTTCCGTTAACAAAAAAAAAAAAAAAATTACACAAAGATTTATCGATTAAACAGATACACCCGATCTAGTACGTACGAGTGGTGTACCACTAAACCGTTAGACAAAATCGTCCTCCAGGATAATAAGGAATTATTAAAATAAAGATGTTTAGTATGTATTATTAAAAAGTAAAATAAGTACATAGTTTTTGTTAGGCTAGAATATGTAGGTACAAAGTTAATACGGAGTATGTGGGCCAACCTCTTCTTGTTCCTAATCTAGAAACAAACCAGAGCCTCACAGTTCTCTCAACGTTATACCAGCATATATACTCAGTAGAAAACATTCCTAGGTGGTCGTAGATAAAGTAACATTCTTAGTTTATAAGAATGAAGGAAAAAACTACCTGTAATGAAAGGCCACGTATTGATTCTTCAAATAAAGCGAGCTCGTACTTTTATACGAGCGTTTATAGGTAAAGCAACCACCCGCGGCGAGCCAGCCAAGTCGACGGCAAACTACGGTTGCCATGTGGACTTTTGGTAAAAATGGACAGGCGTGAGAAAACGTATGGTTGCATATAAACTACAAAGTTGTGACACTATGTACTTTGGTGTCTTTTTCCATGTAGCACAGACTCTATAGAGACTCGGGCAACGATGTGAATTAATTAAGCAAAATTAAATCATGCTTGAATAATTCAGGTCGCGTCACCCGAATTCCCGGTAGTGGCTGCGACATATGTACGAGTATGTATATAAATAGTACTCCCAATCAATATCCAATTTAAAACGACAAGGCTACATTAATATTGGCTGTATAAATAATCTCTTATTTGCGACATTTCTTCTATTGTTATTTTAGGTTATTTGAATGGTTATTCTTTGTTATTATACAGCCATTTTATAGGTATGTAGTAATTTATATATTTTACTGTCCGTATTAGAGATTGTTGTACGTGCTTACAATTATACTTCATACATATAATGATAATTGGACATGACATTAATGTATCATTTGTGAATTGCACATGTTGTGGCTTTTCAAATGAATAAATCAATATTAAAACAGTCTAGTTTAATCCCAGATATGTCCGGTGGTAACGGGACGGTTGGCAAACCTACGTCGCGCCGGCCGCGTTTTGTCAATAGTTTTCTACCTGTATAATTGAACACGCACGCATAAAACACTTCACACAACGCGAGGGTTGTTTGAATGGCACGGACGGTGTACAATGGACGTCCAACAATGGACCCTGATACGCGGAACTGGGAATGGTCCTGTCTCACATTGCCCAAACTTGACGTATGATGAGAACAAGATAACTATTGTGTTGCTGGCGTTCCTTATTATGAGAGTGACACGTCGTGGACACGTCTTTGTACATCTTTGTTTTATATTTCTTCGCCTTATACTAGCATTTTATTTTTTATTTCGCGCCTGTATCTCATATCATTAAATGATAGTATTATAGGTATGTACAGTTATTTTTAAAATTTCATTTTACATTTTCCGAATGATGGTCGATATATATTTTTACTTTTAGGTTTTAAGGGGAAATCAGACAGGTCTGTAAGAAAAGAACCTGTACTCTCTGCTTACCCCGTAACGGATCGGATGTGATGATATACATATGTGGATAGGCATAGGCCCCGCAATGATTCTAATCAAAACCGATTAATATAAACAACTAGATAAATTTTCGTTATCTTTTCTTATTCTATCATTAATTTGTCGTACTTTTTTTCATTTGAAGTATTTGTGTTTTATTTTTGAAATAGATATTTCAACTTTTTGGCAGACAAAGAGGTATTTTGCTAGCATAAATTGCAAAATATTATTTTATAAAATATCATTACATGATACTGAAACATGGAAAAGTACTTAGAAGTTTGCAGAATTTTAAATAACCGCTAATAACGTCTAAAATCGATTTTGAAACGGAAATCCATTCACAAATTAATCGAGCGATAATCGATTTTGCGCATTCCTATTTCCAACAAGGGTGTCACTGGTGCAGTATTACGATGCGGCTAATATACAAAAGGGTTTGTAGATACTATTTTAAGTTGACGTTAATACTATTATAATCGAAATATATTAATCGAAAATCGACTTTTCAATTGGAATTTCATATATAACACAAACGTATTTAGGAAACTGCAAATTTTGTGGTATGTTTAGAGTAATTTATAACATCCTAATCACGTAGTATTTGTATTAATATCTAAGCGAAATAGAGCTACGGCTAAAATCATCACTAGAGATATAAAATGTATCTGCCCGTAAATACATACATAGGTCACAGGGCCACGGACTGCGCCTAAATTTTTTCGCGTTTCTTGCGAAATTCTGATTACAGCAATGCAAATTCTGTGTTAGAGAATAATTGAATTGTTACTGGCTTATAATAGATGGAATCCTCTGATATTTATTGCCTTAATCTAAACGTGTTCTATGCTTTTCAATTCGCATAAACCCGTTTAAATCTGGAATTCTATGGTAGGAAAACGCGCTGCACCAGTAGCAGAAATGACTTTCTAGTCCTTAACGAAGCAAAGAAGAAGGAAAAATGTACAGCAATGACATTTTACAGCGAAAAGTTACGAAGTCAGAACAAGGCGCTATCGATTGGGGAGAGAAAATATAAAGAAAATGCTTGCAACTTGGCTAGGCCCCCAGTTTTAAAATATACATGTCTACACGTCGACACGGTATATCCTCAGAAAGATAACTATTTTCCTGAACTTTGTCTACATTTCGCCAGTATGGTCGTAAACAGTTCTGCTTATAGGAAATAAGACTATAATAGTACCATCTCCAATTAGGTGGACTGTTTATAAACATAGCAGGTTAGTTAATGATATTGTTCTTTACCACACTAATCCACCTCACGTATGTACTGTTTAAAATTATTCCTAAGTTCTATGTCTTATAGATATAAAAATTCTATCCAATACAAGGTCATATTTAAGTCTAATGAGATTTTAATTACGCGTAATGTTTATCTTTGATAAGTTTATTACAACATTCCTGTCCTCGCGGCTTTTCGTAATTACTTGCGTTTGAATGTCAATATAATCGTGATGGATGTCTAACATGGCGCGTTAAAATATGGACTTATAATGGTTGATTTATCTATCTATATCATCACCCCAGATCCCTTGCGGACCGAATCTTATCTGAAGGATAAGTCGAGAGTCTCCGTAACCGGCGAGTGTGTATGAGACGAACTATGAGAGTGGAGGAAGCCAGAAGTATGTAAGGAAAGAACCTGTTGGAACTCTGTACTCCCCGCATACCCCGCAAGAGATCTGGTTGATACTAAAACAATTTAATTTTCCACAAACTTTCGATGCAGTAGCACCAAAACCAAAATATCGTTATTTGGATTTAAACACAATATTAAGGTCTGAAGTCAGAAAGCTCTACATTCGTAAAAGAATAGTAGAGTTGACGTTTAGTATGGTGGATGTCTTGATCCAGTGTTAAGAGCCTAAGCCGCTCCGCCTACTGGATCAAGTAGTCACGGATTCGATTCTGGCACTAGACATATCTTTGTGTGACCCACGCATCTCTGTCTTTTCGAAAGCATGTGCGTAATAAATTAACTATTAGTTGTTTTAACGGTAAAGGAAAACATCGTGAGGAAACCTGCATGCCTAAGAGTTTTTCGAAGGTGTGTGAAGTTCGCTAACCCGCACTGGGCCAGCGTGGTGGACTATGGCCTAAACCCTCTCAGTTTGAGAGGAGGCCCGTGCTCAACGGTGGGACAGTTTCCTAACAGGGCTAATATTAATATTTAGTACTAGACCAACACATGCACATGGTGCGGCTAGTGATTACGAGCGAGCTTTGAATGTTAGGCTAGTTATGTGATTTAAGGTCTAAAAGACCTAGCAAACATTTCAATAGCAGTCCGAATGAAGTTTTGGCCAGTACCAATAGACTCTCCTCCTATGAGATGTAACATCGTCGACGAAATGTGACCATACGCAGTAAGCCTCTGCTACCGTCGCTTAGGAAAGAATAATGGCGCGACGGTTCTTATATATTTTCTTATGTTCTCTCTACTTCTTGGGTAATTTCGTGGTACATCCTATAGATTAACCTTCATATTTTTAATTAATCCCAAACCACGTTAGAGCTCTTGCCACTGTGGCGAGTGGAGTGTGGTTTCATGTATTCCATATATTAATGTCACATGAGCCGATTAAATGAACTACTTATTGGAAAACTATTTATTTAATTGACGGGTTGAGCCTATTTTATTGCAAGCCTTAATTTAATTATATTGGTTTGACGTTAATGCGTAGCCTTGTATTATATTTTCAATTCTGTATAGGTAATATTAAGTGTTCCTAATAAGAGTAATGTGGCAGTGCTTCTGGTATGATTTATAAACATAGATGGATTAAAAATGACGTTCTAAATACAACACTAAGTTACCTATATCTAAATAAGGTTGTGGTAAAACCAGCTCTTCGCAACTGGTTATCATTTAGATTCTTGTATACCTGTCGTGCTAGTAACAATACCTACTTGAAGCGAAGTAGTTGAAATGTGTGCAAATAATAAATTATACGCATTTTGTCTAGAAATACATTTGTCACGATAAAATGTATTTCTAGGCAGAATGCGTATGGCTATTATTATAGTTTTAATACGACAAATTCCAATACAACTAATACTCGGCGTAAATATAATTGTACTGTAATAGTATTTTGGAAAGAAAAAAATTTATTAAAAAGCATATCAAACTTTATGAATATTGGCAATGTCCATTAGAAATGCTTTATATTATATTTACTCTTGCTTTTATACATTTTAAGGTACTGGCTAAGATCAAGTCAAGCTATTTTGCAACTGCTATTTATATATATTTCGCAAGCTAATTTAAACTTCAATATATTGAAATATAATAAATGAATATAATACGCCAATCATAATCAACTCTATATTATTTATTTTTCAACTGCTATTCACAAATTAGCGAAAAATATAAAACTGTCCGTTACACAAAAGTAACACGACACAAAAAGAAGAACAAATTAAAACAAGGTTTTGACCTTGTTTTAATTTAAGTTTCAAATGGTCATTACGTTTTTTACCTCTGGAAACAGTTTCAGTCGGTGTCGAAATAATAAACGAGATTCATATCAAAAAGCGGGCGAGTGATGAACAATGAACATTTCATATTTTTGTTCGCAGGCCTCGCGTTCACCGTGAGAAATTGAGAGCGAAACTGAATGGATCACTCCTAGATGCGGTGCTCGGCCGAAAAGAAAGCGATCCTCAGCTATCTTACTTAATCCGTCGCATACCTGCTCTGACATCATGGCTCTTTTGCAACTTCTCAGCTTCAGTACCCCTCTCTCCCTTCACAAAATTACCTTCTTATTTTCAAATGTAACAGAATAAATCAAATTATTTGATAGTGGGTCTTTGCCTTTATTACTTATTTTTCTGTTCGTATATAGATTCCATATCTAAGGAAGTCAAGATAGTTTGAAATATGATAATAGTATTAGATAATTATTCGTCATAGTATGTATAAATATACTATATTAGTGAGCTAGCACCGTGCAATTTATTCTTCATCGCAGATTATGAATTCCCTATTCAAATTTTGTAACGGTCAAGTGAATTTTAATAGTGAAGCAAGTATACTGTGTGCTGTCCCTATGTCTTCTTTATTAAAATAGAAATGTTATATTTGTACATAAATAAATAATACGTGTTAATATCAACTAAGTAGTGATAATAATATATAAGAATACTAAATTTTAGGGCGTTGGCTTAACCTTACGGTTTCTTTTAAATTTTTACGCATAAATTACTGCAGTCATATAGTTCGTATTATATTAACTGTATATATTTCTTAGGATTTAACACTAAAGTTATTTTAGTTATAAGGGAGAAGTTTTAAGGCGTTGACGTTATTATATTAATTTTTAGTTAAAGTACACCTACTTTTCACCGACGATGTTAGTGCCCATGTAATAGGGGGTAAGCCTATTACCATATACCGGGCACAATTCCGGACTAATAATAAAATTTTTCGTTAGAAAACCTACATTTGTCCGACCTTGGATTTGAACCTAGGACCGATCATAAAGCGATGCCACTAGACCAACGAGACAGGTTTTTTTTTAAAATTAAAATGAAGTATGGGGTGGCTTTTTGGTGGCTTGCAAAATGAATTGAGCCGTATTCATTGAATAATAAATCGGCTTGTGTTAAATTAAAACGGACTCGCTGTGCATGCATGGCTTATCTCACCGTACACCTGCTTATTAATATTCCACATAATTTTGTATTCTCTAAATTTTCAAGATAATTAAATTGATAACTATAATGATGCATCGGTAAAGTATATGTTAATATATTACTTTAATCCAAGCTTTCAAATAACACGCAATGAAAGAAACTAAGAGAGAAATAACTACGGCTAATATTAAGGGCTTAAAGGGATAGTTCAAGTTCTAAGTAATTTGGTAAGAAAAAAAAGAGTTTCAATTTAAAATGATGTAATTCAACTTGAAACTTATTTTCATGGTCGAAGGTGAAGAAAGCTATTAACTTTTGAATTACATTAAAGATGCATACATTAACTTAATGAAAATTTGTGGGTTCAGGCTATTAATTACTTCTCTATCTCGTAATGCAGACTCAGTTGATAAGTAGGTACATAGTCTATTGACTACACTAGATCACTTACCTTATTTCTTAGTCTGTAATCGTTCGATCCCTATTCTTATATGGGTCCCGGGGTCCGCAGTAGTTAAAATTGCCGCATTCCACTGTAGTCAGGCGTGAGGCCGGCGCAGCTTCCCTATCTGGACCGGTCGGCGCCGGGAGATCACTGGGGCCGGGGGTATCACATAAACATCTACTGAAACACTGCGGCGAGGGGGACAGTGTGCGAAATCATTGTTATTTCATAGAGTTCGGTGGTCGGCAGTGCGGTAGCGGCCGAGCGGCGGCGCACAGGTGCTGCGTGCTCGGAGACGCGCTCGGGACTGCCTCGGGCGCGACGCCAGCGCCCCCGCGCGCACGCGCGCCGCAGCTCCCGCCTGCCGCTGCTCCGAGGGCCCGAAGCCTCATTTACACACATGGACTCACACAATGAATGTTCAATGCAGTCCGGCAGGTTATCTAAAAACCGTCGAAATACAAAAAGGGATAGACGCCAGCCGGGCCTTGTCGTATTTCGGGAGAGCGTCGTGAATAAGCACGGCTTTGACCCAGTTCCAAATTTACACAAATATTTGAGTGAGCCTGGGAGTGGCACCTGGACGTAACAATGTGTCTCGTTACATTAATGTAGGTACACCTATGTGGTGCTGCAAGGGCGCCGCTGGCTTATTTGCTCGCCTGTGTTCGCCAGTGTGACTGTTAATAATGTTTACTCTAGTTATATGTACCTACGCCATTTGTGTTGGATGCCAAATTAGGCCTTGGACATAACTTAATTAACCTGTAATTGTAGCGACATATCTATTGTAGACCTCAATTATAAGGTACCTCGATATTTCATCTTTCGGTGTTTTCTCAGTGCCAAAGATAAGCAGTTATTTCTTCTACAGCTGTGACACCGATTCTCCCTTTATGTTTCAGAGTCCAGACCAGTTTTCTTCCCTAACATAGTTACTACATTTTTTGCAATATTGTAAACTTATCATAGTTTTCGGGAATAGGGGAGCTGTTAAGCCCGATATTATTTTACCAGGCGAGGCACTTGATGGATAGCTTAGTCCAATGGTTAGGAGCTTAAACCGCTACGCCCATTGGATCGAGTAGTCGCGGGTTTGATCCCCGCACGAGACAAATCTTTGTGGGACCTAGAAATGTTTGTTTCGGTCTGAGTGTTTGTGTTTGTGAAGTTCATGTTTGTAAACGCACTTAATACACAGGAATAATTTCTTAATATAGAGCTGCGCCTTTTAAAAATATATCAGTAAAACATCCTAGGTGACTTTATGTAAATCATACTAGTTTCACACTTTAAAGATTTGAGGTTCTCTCATAGTCACTTGTAATCATCTTCATGTAAAATCAATCTGACATGTAAAAGAACGATGCACAGGACATTTCAAAGTATTATACAGCGCGATCTTATATTTTTTATGGTCGTGATATCGTAGACGTATGAGTGTGTGAATCTTCAGGTTAATCTTCATTTGATCTCTATGATTTTTATAAATAACATATAGAAAACAAGGTTTATGTCGAAAATGGATATTAACATGTACTTTTGTTATCTATATTCCTTAAGGTATCGTGTGCTTCTACGAATTCTTGCCGATTTTTTTAATCCCCATTTTTTTTAAATATATCACATTTGGTTTTGATTGATTTAATTAGATAAATTTATTTCTAAATAATTAAATTTCATATAATTTTTGCAAAATGTACGTACTAATAAAATGATCTTTATTAAAAGAACTCGTGAGGTAGACAAATCTAGGAGCGCATACAAAAGACTTCAACGAGCTCGTATCGATTGTATTATGGATCGGTCGAATCTATGAATAGAATTTCCGCTAATGTTCTTATTTCAAACGCATCAAAATAATTAAAACATTGTAAATACGATATAATATATTACTATATTAATCTATACATATTATATGTAAAACTGTAAGCGTGCTAAATCTATACATTGATTTGTTTTTAAATTTATATTTGTGGTACACTTCCTTATGAATATAGGGGTCGAATTTTTTTTTTTTAATTATTGTTGTCTGTCTGTCTGTCTCTTTGTGTTTCAATCACGCAAAAACTACCAAACGGATTTCAATGAAATTTGATATGGTAATAACTTATGCTCTAACTTAAAATATTAAATACTTTTTCTCTCGAAAAATGAAGCAATCTGGGATTATCGCAGGATAAACGAAAAAACTATTTTTATTATAATATATTTTTTGTTATTGTTAGTCGCAAGCTGCCATGTAAATTTAAAATTTGTGATTTGGCCTACACATGAATTCCTCCATGAACTGATAATGGACCCGGGTTCGTCTCCTCACGAAGAAACTTTTCAGTGGTTAATAACACGCGCCCGAAATTCTTTACACGCATTTGATTTAGATACTAGGTATGTTTTCTTGCATGAACCGATGATTCTGTCAAGATTGTCTCTTCATGAGTGAACTCTTTAACGATGGATGACCCGGACACGAAACTTTACATATCCGTTTGTTTGAGGGAAAAATGCACGATTCTAGCGGGACAGTTTTTATTTGTCCATACTATAACGGCTGAATGGATTTTAAAGCTTAAGCCAGCATGATCTGTACATGATCTGTGCCCGGCCCTGTGTGCCATCCCGGAAAGGCCGGTCTACCTATGTCAAATAACAAAATAAACGCGTAGCCGCGGGTAACAGCTAGTTATACCTACATGTGTAGTGTCAAAAGAAGCGAAGCCGAAAAAATTCATTAAACCATTTTAATAATATATTATAATTCACCATTTTAAAGTGTTTTCCAGCGTTCTTTGGTATACGGTGTGAGCATAGCCTAAATACTCTTTCATCGTTAAGACATCGTGTAAACGAACGAGCGAACAAACGCACGAGTACAGTAATCACGCATGTAATGTAATGACAATAGCTTTCGCGCGAACCGTCTAACCTATCCGTGCATGCAGTTTGCACGTTTACCGGCACCGTGCACAAGCCACCAACCGATTGTAAAGTTGATAATTAATGTTACATTTAAGTTTATATCACCTCTTTTTAATTCAAATTTTATTCTTATGAGGAAATAATGCCGAGGCATGCATTTGCTTGTTAATGGTGGATAATATGGTGGATTGATAGTAGTATCTCCCTAATTAATGCATGTTCCACAGATATTTATGATACTGTTAATACTAATAGATAGTGTTCGACCGAATTTTCGGTTCCATTTTCGGCCCGTTTCGGCTCAATATTGGAGTTTCGGTTTAGTTTCGGCAGAAAACCGGCCGAAACCAAAACTACGTTTACTCCATTATACCTATTAAATATAAAAATAATAAAGTATTTTCGGTACCTAAGTCTTTTCTTTACCACTACTATGCTTATATTTTCTTTATCAATATCTTCAAATTTCTTTCAATCACTAGTATATATGAAAATTTTATTGCTTTTGCACAGGACATAATAAATAAAGGTCGATATTTGTAAGTGAGCGAGCTACGCAGTGCTTTTAAAATGAACGCTGTTGGGTATGCATTAAGGGCATGCAGTAAGGTAATTGTCTGCGTAGCTTGAACTTACCAACCGTTACGCGAGTATTTGCGCGGCTATGTCTGGTAATCATACTGTGACAGACTAATTAGAGAACAGGCATACTGTGCCCATGTGATGAAGCGGCGACAGTGGTTTCGGACGAAAGCGTGCGCTATTTAATTTCTTCTTATTATTACGATTTCTTTGGTTATTTCCATATTTTATTATCATTATTTTGATGGGGATTTAATGTTAATTTATGAAACAACTTGTATCGACACTGGCAAAAATTGTTTAATTTTCTCGCCGATTGCCATTATCAAAAAAGAAAAAGTCCGTTTCATGTACCACTACCCTTGGAAGTATAGGTTGGTACGATTGAATTTGGCGCTGCCAATGAACATAAAAACATATACCCAAAAAAAAGGAAAAATATCATTAAAATCGAAACAAAAACATATCTACCACATTAATCCATTCAATATTACTCCAGAAATAGAGTCATCCATATCATCACGCCAGATCCCTTGCAGGATAGGCAGAGAGTACAATTTTCAACAGAATCTTATATAAGAGAAATAACAGTAAATTTGTATTTTTCGATCTATACAAGTTAATTGAATGGAATAAAAAACTAAATTTTTATACCATAATATAATATCGACAAAAACGGGAAACTGAAATATGGACCCTAGTAATATTATTTTACCTATCTATTATGGCGGCAACCTTTTATCATAATCGCTGTATCGTTATAAGAGAATTAAAAGCACTTTCTCAGGTTTTTTACGCTCACGGGATTTTCCTATCCTGAACACCATTTCTGTTTACCTCCTCTCAAAGTCTTGGACATGATTAAGCCGTTAAAATAATTATCATTCAGTAAATAAACAAACGTACTGACGTTAGCTGTCTACACTGACAAATAATACTACCAACCTAACACCGAAGTGTAGTGGTACATGGAGCGAGCTATAACCATTGCCCATGAAGCTAAAATTACCTGGAGGGCGTCATACGACGTTGCCGCTCCACCGGTCATCGTTCAACACATTGTCTTTTGTCTCTATCAAGTACACGGATCACCATTTTGAGTAAATGAGAAAGCTATTGTAAGATTGGCAACGTTGCCCTGTACGTGTGCTTGGTGCAATGTTGTGACATATTACTAGGCCATAACAAATGGGCCCCATCCGCTTCAAAGGTGAAAATATGAATTAAAATCGTTGTGAATACTAAAAATTATTTAATATAGTGAATTTATATCGTGTTGTGCAGTGTTTTGTCCATTAAGACACACGATATAAGAGTTCTTAATAGAACAAGTAAAAGAGGAATGAATGAACTGGAATCGTCATCATACACGTATGTCTTTATTGCCGAGTATTGCATTCATAACGACGTTTTATAGGTAAATATATGGTACGTTTTATAGATATATAATTACTACATGGTCGCCATATACTATGGATTTAAAGTTTTATTATAGGTTTATAAAATGCATTATTTTACGTCCCCCGAACAGTGATTTACCTGCAACGCCTGTGGTCTGTTATCGATATTTGCCAAATCCATGCCCTTCCTTGCACATTTATAGTGAAAAATTGACCGTCCCTCGTCACGTCTTACTCCATGTTCACACAGACGCTTTTTCAACGCGTGGGGGTGAAGTGCTTTACAGCGCTGTAAAAAATGTACTGTTAATAATTTGCTTCATTTGAGCGCTTTACTAACGTGCATTGAAAAAGCGCTCGTGCGAACGTAGGGTAAAGGTAATGTAAAAATTATAACCACCGCCACGCCTATATTCCCTAAGCGGGAGTGGGAGTTGTGTACTGTGAACACTCACTTGTCAACAATGTAAGTTCTCACGTAGTAGAAGATGAGTCTATTGATATTATACCGACCACAGTGCCAGACTCCGGACTAAATGATCTTTTATCGAAAAATTGCTATTTTCCGACCTTGGATTTGAACTGACGACCTCGTGATCGCTATGCGGATTACAAGACCCACAAGGCTTTACTATTGTATTAAATTACACATACTGATATCGATGTTTTCAAATTCGTTTTTAAGATTTATATTATAATACGTATGTGTGAACTTATATAAATAACTCGTAGTAAAAATCATAATTTACATGAGTCAACTATGATTTTATTATTTTTTTTATGAAAAGGTACACGATCGACTCATCACACACTATAGTTAACAACGTAAGATACAGATACAGTCTAAGACAAGGTGACAAGCCTTAATGGGTGTACAACATTTAAAGATTAATAGTCAGTTTGAGTAATACAAATCGAGGAAATAATAAAACATAGTGAAATGAAAAAATGTCAACATCACAATAAAAATTTAATATATAAATTGTTAGTTTAAATTAATTTACAAATACCAATTAATAACTATTACAGGAATAAATACAAAGCAAAGCACAAATATTAACATCGAATATATATGAGACTGGGAATATTAATCATAATCAAAGTGCAAACTTACATTTTTTATAAATTCTTTCTTGTCACTTACGAAAAATGTCAATATCGCTACTTAAAGGCCATATCAATGTAAGGTTACTTGAACCTACACAAAGGCGAAAATTTTGCTAAATTTGTTCGACATGTGAATGTAGAAAAGAAAAAAAAATTGCATGTAGTAAATATTTTATAATCATAAATCCTGTACTAGTAATCACTTGCCTACTCACGCACATTATAACTGTTATACGGCCCATCATGACGTACGCTTGTGAGTTGTTCGGGCACGCCGCCCGCTCTCACATCGATAGACTCCAAACGGTTCTATCCCGTAGCCCTACGACATGGTGCTGGTCGTCCTCGACCGCACCGAGTCCGGTCGTAAGGTATTTAACCTTACGGCCGTATGTCATAATTCTGGCCTCACAGTGGAGGCCCCCCGCAAACGTGGCACGCCCGGGCAGTGCCACAATTGCCAGCTCTACGGGCACTCTGCCCGCAATTGTCACGCGCGCCCTCGATGCGTGAAATGCATCGGGGACCACGCGACGTCCCAATGCACCCGCTCTAGGGAGACGGCGGTCGAGCCCCCAGCTGCGTCCTCTGCGGCGCCAAGGGGCACACCGCGAATTATCGCGGTTGCCCCAAGGCCCTCGCGCAGATGCCCGCCCCCCTGCACCCTCAGCGCTACGCCTCCCCGCGCCCTCAGCGCACCCCCACCCGGCGCCTTTAGCGCCCCTCCCCCCAGAGACCTTAGCTCCCCGCGCTCCCGCGCTCCAGAAGCTGATGTCCCCCCCCTCCGCTTAGACCGTCGCTCGGCACCAACGCGTGGGTGAAGCCGCTTTCCTACACCGCGGCTTCCCGCCCGCCAGTAGGCCCTGCCCGCCCCCTAAAGCGCTCGCCGGCAATCCCGCCGGCGGCGGCTTGTCCCCCGCCGTCCACAAACGTCAGCCAGGACTTCACCCTGGTAATGAACGTTTCGGACTCAATAAGCCCCGTGCTGATCCCCAGAGTCCAAGAACTCGCCCTTAAACTCCGCGCCGCCACCAACTTGGCGGACCAGGTTCTCCTGACCGCGGAGTACAGGGACGTCTTTGACGTCCTGGCCTCCCTCAGGACCCAACCCCCCCGCACCCAATAATGGATTTACGACTTTCCCGTCTTAAGCCCCACAACCTATCCCTGGCGTTTTTTAACGCCGATGGCCTTCGCTCCCAGCGAGATCAGGTTGCTGATTTTCTCCAGGATCACCAACTTGATATTCTCCTAGTGCAGGAAACATTCTTCAAGCTTCAGGCAACCGCCAATTCCCTAGGGAATTGGTTCAGGAAGTGGCGTATTGAGATGAACCCGGACAAGAGCGCTGCGGTGTTCTTCTCCAGAGGTGCCACCCCGCGCCACTCCCTGCGCCGCCCTAGAAGTAATTTCGGTCAAGTGACCATGTTCGACCGACCCATTCCCTGGGTCAAAGAGGTCAAATATCTAAGGGTCACCCTAAACGGTACCATGTCCTTCGGCCCGCACATTAAGCGGGTCCGTCACCGAGCATCCTTTGTGCTCGGTCGTCTCCATTCGTTAATCTGCAAGCGGAGTAAAATGTCTCTTAGAAATAAGGTGACGCTGTACAAAACTTGCGTTCGACCCATCTTGACTTATGCGTGTGTTGTGTTCCGGCATTCGGCCCCCTCTCACATCGATAAACTCCAAGCGGTTCAAAACCACTTCCTCCGTGAAGCCGTAGGAGCGCCCTGGTTCGTACGGAATGTCGATCTCCACTCCGATGTAGGTCTCGAACCTATTCGCGCCTATATTAAAAAGGCGACAACACGACACTTCGCGAACGCATCTACCCATGTGAATCTGTTAATTGTAGCCGCCGCCGACTACGATCATGCGCGACATATTCCCACCGATCCCCCCGATGCTTTGTCATCCATTCTTTCCGCTCAGAATACGGGCGACGACGACGTAGTCGTAGATCCCCTCCCATAGCCGACGGTTGACCGGTGCACTTAGTAGTGGACCCCGTCCCCCCACAGCGACTGTCCCAACCGAGGGCGCCTCTTCAAGGCGCCCTCGAGTATGTCGCCCCTTGCCCTTCTGGCTTGAGCGTAGTGGTTGCACGCTCGCCCTTAAGTCCGGTGAAGCTGTAAAGGCCTCGCGGCCAACTGCGTACATCACTCACACACACACACACACGGCTATATCCTGTTTCCTCCGCAAAGCCGTCGGAGCCCCGTGGTTCATATGGAATGTCGATCTCCATTCCGATCTCGGTCTCGAACCTATTCGCGCCTTTATTAAAAAGGCGACAACCCGATATTTTGTGAACGCGTCCAATCATAGTAATCCGCTAATCGTAGCCGCCGCCGACTACGAACCTAACTCCCCTCCTATCAGCCGCTACCGCCGTCCGCAGCATGTTCTCACCGACCCTCCCAATGCTCTTACATCCCTTCTTTCGGATACAGATACCGCACACAGGATCAGACACCGGCCTCGCCGGCGGGTCAAAGAATTCCTTGCCCGCCGGCCGGTGCAGAGCACCACGGCGAGACACCTAGTATACGCCCTCCCCCATAGCGACTGCCCAAGCCGAGGCCGTTCCTCCTTGAGGCGCCCTTGAGCTAGTTGCCCCTTGCCCTTCTGGCTCGAGCGTAGTGGTTGCACGCTCGCCCTCTTGTCCGCTGTAACTGTAAAGGCCCCGCGGCCAACAGCGTAGATCATTCACACACGCACACACACCCCCAAACACACACGCACACTAACGCATATTACAAACTCACATCGACAACATTGACACGCTACCCCGGCCATATGCGCCGTCTATGCATTCTTCGTCTAAGCCCATGCCTATTATTTTTTTATGTTTATGGTATCACGACGACAAGTATTTTGCCAATGTGTATTACGAATATTCATTTCTAAATTAATTCAACTCCCCGATGAACTTGATGACAAAGATGATTATGATAAATTAAAGTGCCCCAACCTGGATAGTAATACTTTTCATACCCATTGCTATGGCCGTTTTGAGGGAAATCGAAAAGGCACGTTTTATCACTTTGTTACAATTACCTTCACTCATGCACATATAGGAATACATAATGGATAATACTCCACCAACATTATACATTATAATTCGAAATAACACAAATTTTGGAAATTAAAACAAATTGACGACATCACTCTTCGATTTCCCTTTGCCTATTATAATCAAGCTAAGGCCTAACAATCGTCAAATTTGACAACAGACTGACATAAGTGACAGTGAATCAGCTGGAATGCCTGGCGTATCAGTAATTTTGTTTGTAACAAAAACAGTGTTCTGTATATTGATTTTTACCTAAATACAGTATTCTAATAACTCAAAAACATTGCATTTGTGTATTTAACATAAATATTATTTTGTGCATATGTGGTTTATGTTCTTATTAGTGCAGTAAATAAAAATGTCAAAACGCAGTATTATGTTTCATCCTATTATCAGTTCCATACAGCGGATAGCTCTGTATGAAACGAAAGCGGTAAGCAGATTACATTGTTTGTTACATATAACTGCTACATTGCCACATATAAAGACTTAAAGCACATTACTTCTCGTCTAAATCTAAGCAATTCGCAAAGAAATGCTTAGAATTTAAAAAAAAAAGAAAAATTTGCCTTAAGAACGAAGTCCCACACTAGGAAATAATCCTTTGTAGTGTGTTTGTTTACAAATATAAATTCACATGCACTAACCCAGACCAAATAAAATATCATATATTTTATTTTGCGTTCCACTATGGATTATTTGTAGATCACACAAAAATTTGTCCCATGCGGTCCCAACCAGTGGAGTGGTTTAAGCTGTTAACCACTGGACCAAGCTGTCAATCTAGTAATATTTAAGTTGTAGTTAAAAAGGAAGGATTAAATTGGAACATGTTTAATTTTTCGTTTCAGAGGTTTTACCTTATTGGGTCTAACAACACAGAGACAAGGTTTCGGGTGCTGAAGATTGATAGGACTGATCCAAGGGAGCTCATCCTGGTTGATGACAAAGTGGAGTACAATAAACAAGAAATATATCAGCTCCTGAATATGATTGGTTTTGGGAACAGAGGGGGACGGGCTGGGGGACTGAACAAACTTGTATCTGCCTTTGGGATTGTTGGTAATTTATTTCCATATTAATCCATTGGGGCCCTTATTTTTTACTTCACTCCTATCAGCCACTAGTGCCATCCGTGGCATGTTCTCACCGACCCTCCCGATGCCGTTTCATCCCTTCTTGCGGATACAGATACCGCACACAGGATCAGACACCGACCTCGCCAACGAGGTCAAAGAATCCCCTGCCTGCCGGCTGGTACTCAGCACCACTACGAGACACCTAGTATGCCCTCCCCCATAGCGACTGCCTAAGCCAAGGGGACCTTGAGCTAGTTGCCCCCTTGCCCCTCTGGCTCAAGCGTAGTGGTTGCACTCTCACTTTCTTGTCTGGTGAAGCTGTAAAGACCCCACGGCCAACAGCATAGGCACACACACCTTATTTGTGATGACCAATTAACACATAACATGGTGCACTGCCATTCCTTCATAAAATGATTATTTAATGGTACTCTAATAGCGTACTGAATACCATTCTACAATTATTTACAAAGTCATCATAAAATAATGCATTTGGTCATTGTGAACACAGGTCCTGTAGTTCTCAGTACTAGTAGTGAAAAGCCAACATATTAAAAGTTCTACTAGCATTTTTCAATTAATATGAAAATTCTATAATGTAATGACAGCTATGTATCTTAGAAGTTAAAAAAATGGTTTGAAAAGTTACTTCACACTCTTACATACATCACATGGATTTGTCATGATGATATAAAGCTACATAGAAAAAATTGCTCATTGGAAAAACATTTATTCAAACTGAAATTGCTTTAATTTTAATATAATTGAATTTCATCAACTTACAGGTTTCATTAGATTCCTCGAAGGATATTACATTATACTGGTAACAAAACGCAGGAAAGTTGCTACCATTGGTTCACATTCCATATACAAGATAGAGGATACTGCAACGATATACATTCCTAATGACAGCAACAAGCCACCTCACCCAGACGAACAGAGATACTTGAAGATGTTCCTGGCCATAGACCTCTCAACTAACTTTTATTATAGCTACAGCTATGACATAACTCATACATTACAAATGAACATGGCTCCTCCTAGGAAACTTGCTCCTGCTTTATTTCCAAAGCCAGTGACTGCAGCAGTATACCATTCCAATTTGAAATCTGGTTCTAGAGAGCAAATGGAAGAGAAGAAGTGTGAATGCCAGAAGCTGGATGATGATGAAGATATATTTGAAACTTGGAAGATGCAGTTGGAACAGAGACAGAAAACTGGGTAAGTTCAACTCTTAAGTTATTTGCCACAATTTATTTATTCACGGTGATCCTATACTTACTTGATGATGAAATATACTGATTTTGTTATCACTAACAAAGTAATAGACACACTCGCAGATGCACTGCAACATGCCTTGAGGCTTACTGGAAGTGGGCAGGCCACATAGCCAGATAACTGGACAAAAGGTGGACAATACAATCCACAAAGTGACCTGGCCCACATGGAAAAAGGTGCATAGGGCTGCCAAAGACAAGATGGGCTGACAACCTAATTAAAACAGACTTATATTCTTCTTCACAGACCAATATTCAATAAACTTTGTTCTATTTTTGTGCGCGTGCGACAGATGCTTAAGCCCCTAAACATTTATGTTTTTGTAGAAAAGGATGCCATATTTTGAAAATACATTGTAGTAATGCACACTTGTTATGATTTTTTTTAGATCCAGTTGATTCAAACAATAAAGGTGTCTATACAATTTTTTGTAATTAAGGAAAAATTAACGAGCCTAAAAAAATAATATTAGCTTGGTGTCTGGCAAGCTATTGTGTTATCTACATTGAACTGGATGTTATATAGCTTGGCATCCAAAAGAATAAGCAATTGAATAAAAACCTTAGCAAGCTAGAACTATGATACTACGAATTTTTTTATTTATTTTTTAGTTGCCAACCTCAGAGGCTAGATTTTGGTATTAGAACTGTACCAGAATGGCGATTTGTTTGGAACAGTCACTTATTATCTGCAGTCCACTCACACTTACATCCTGACTGGATCCTGTATATTATGCATGGATTTGTGGAACAGAGCAATCTGAATATATTTGGCCGGCCTGTATATTTAACCATTATAGCAAGAAGAAGCAATAGGTATGCAGGCACAAGGTTCTTGAAGAGAGGGGCTAATATGCATGGTGATGTAGCTAATGAGGTCGAAACTGAGCAGATTGTTCATGATTCTATGGTATCTTCATTTGCTGCTGGCAGGTTAGTAATAAAATATCTAATCTTTCTATCCACACTAATCATATTACACATATATATATATATATATATATATATATATATATATATATATATATATATATATATATATATATATATATATATGTGGATAGATAAATTTCTGCTATAGCTTGCTCGAAAAATCAAAAGACGCAAATTTCGTATCTTTTTTTTTTTTAAATAAACGTAGTCCCACGCACTAGGATTTATTGCTGTGACGTGGTTGCGTTTACAAACATGAAATCACATACACAAACATCCAGACCAAAACAAATATTCGTGGGTTACACAAGGAATGCGGGAATCGAACCCGCGACTAAAATTACCAGCACTTTATTTAACCTGATGTGTCTTAATACTCTTTACATTATTGATTATATTGTACCATCACCATTTGTTGTACACAAAAAAAAATATATTTTTTTAAATTCATTCTCATAACGCATGCTCGTCATTTTTTTTGGCAGATTCAGTTCCTTCGTCCAATTAAGAGGGTCTATACCAAGCTACTGGTCGCAAGATGTTTCAAAGATGGTACCAAAACCTCAAATCTTAATTGACTTAAGTGATCCCTATGCTGAAATACCAGGAAAACATTTAAACAATCTCTTACGAAGATATGGATCTCCAATTATGTTCTTAAATTTAGTAAAGAAGAGAGAGAAGAAGAAACATGAATCTCTATTAACAGATGTGATAAGCAATGGCGTGAAATATTTGAACCAGTTCCTTCCTCCTGAACACGCTATACAGTATTATCATTTGGATATGGCGCGAATGAACAAAGGAGCTGATGCAAAAGTTTTAGATAAGTAAGTATAATCTATAGCAGCTGTTGGATAAATAATTATCGTTTATGGTAAGACGATTGTTATTATGTACTACGTACTGAGAAAGTAGGTAGAAGACACCTCAATCAAATCGTTTGTAGCAAGTGTTACAGCGGCGTTTTCAAATTTTTTGCAAAGTTCCGCGCAATGCGGCTGCTGTTGCTGCTCCTCTAACGCTGCGGCCGCGAATCACTTCATCGATCGAACACTCTAACCCTTTCCGGCACTTTGCGGCAAATTTGCGGTAAAAGACACATTTAGTATATATACTCTAGCTCAGTGTTTCTCAATTAGTGGAACCCTTTGAGGTAGGCGAAATTACATCAAGCGGTAATCTCTTGACTAAGATAATTTAGTCAGAAAAAAACCATAACACAGTCAACAATCGCCGAAATAATTATTTTGCGTTGATTATAGTACTGCCATAAACTTGACCCTCCTGATAGTAGTAGGAAGCGGGGTGGGTAGTAGGAAGTCCCTGTCCATTGGGCACAGAGGCTGTGGAGCGAGTCCACAAATTCACTTACCTTGGAAGTGTCGTGTCGGAAACTGGAGGGACCGAAGAGGACATCGCTTCAAGAATCGCCAAATCAAGAGCAACCTTTGCACGGCTCCGACCTAAATGGCAATCACGGAAATTGACACGAAGCTGAAAATATTCCGGTCCAACATCAAAACCGTATTACTGTATGGAGGTGAGTCGTAGAAGGTTACAAGGGATATCTCGCGACGACTCCAGACTTGCGTCAACCGATGCCTACGCCGGATTCTTGGCATATACCAGCCTGAGAAAATCTCTGCAAAAAGCGCTGCAGTGAGACTCCGATCGACCAGATAAAACGCCGGAAATGGAACTGGATTGGCCACACGCTCCGAAGGGGCTCTGAACACATAACGAGGCAAGCTCTAGACTGGAACCTCCAAGGAACGTTTGGTCCTTGGGGGTTCCAGTCCAGTCCCCAAGGTCTGCTTAGGACAGCCACGTTTACGCTAAACGTGGCTCTCCTAAGCAGACCTGGTGGCGGACAATCATTGCAGAAACGGAGGCTATAGGGATAAGCTAGAGCGAGCTGAAGCGCGAAGCTCAAGATCGACCGGGATGGCGGCGCACTGTTGACGCTCTCTGCCCCATCTAGGGGACTTAGGATTTAAATCAAGCCTGATCGTTGGCGTACACTTCGTGGTTTATGGGGTACGCGAGTTTGAGTTATTTTAGAAGGGGTGCGGGGAAAGCAAAAATTTGGAACCACTGCTAGAGTGTAGCTCACTTAGTCTATGCCAGATTTTTGCTGCAACGTAATACGTTCAAGTGCTAAGTTTATTTCAAAAGTATGCCTTCATATGCACTGAGATAATGTTTAAGTAACTCGAAAAACATACGATTATTATCTATGAAAACACAAACGCCTTGGTCAACAAATTTTGCGCTATTTTTGGTTTGAAATGGCTCCTCTGTTCCCAATCGATGCCTTCCTGCAATGATGGTCTTAATGATATGTCATTTGTTTTCTACAGGCTATCCGCCATAGCTCGCACTGTAGTCCGAAAGACGGGTATATTCCTTAGTTCAAGGGTTTATGGTGAGGAGACGGGAGTGGAAGGACATCAAGATGGTCGCCTACAAACCGGGCTCGTGAGAGTCAACTGCGTGGATTGTCTCGACAGGACCAATACAGCTCAATTTGCTATCGGAAAATGTGTTTTAGCTCATCAAGTATGTATAATAATAATATAATATGAGCCCTGTTAAGAAACTCTCCCACTGTTGGGCACGGGCCTCCTCTCAAATTGAGGGGGTTTAGGCCACAGCCCACCACGCTAGCCTAGTGCTGGTTGGCGAACTTCATACACCTTTGACAAACTCTCCCACTGTTGGGCACGGGCCTCCTCTCAAATTGAGGGGGTTTAGGCCACAGCCCACCACGCTAGCCTAGTGCTGGTTGGCGAACTTCATACACCTTTGAGAAACTCTTGTTCATGCAGGTTTCCTCACGATGTTTTCTTTCACCGTTACAGCAAGTGATAGTTAATTTTTAAAGGAAAATGCTTTCGAAAAGACAGAGGTGCGTGCCTGGGTTTGAATCCGAGACCTCTGAGTTTGTATTCCAACGGTCTAACCACTAGGCTATCACTGCTTAATCAAGTATGTAATTAAAATTATGTTTACTGTAATTTGTAGTATGCTTTAGTACCGGCTCAAGGTATATGTTTATCCTAGCTATTAATTCTTATTTTATTTATCTTTAAGAGAAGTTTGTCCTAACATCCTAGGAGTCATTAAGTAGGTATACTAATACAAACGTGAGTGAGTGTCGCCATTGGCTTGGCTTACATATCCGATAAAATTGTTAATATTTGTTGTATTGAGAATAATGTAGTACTTTTTACTTAGGATGGGTAGTGACAGTTCTAATTTCCAAACGAAATTAATATTCAATTCAATGGTTATAAGCCATAAAACCATAAGTATAGAAACGGGTCATGACTCTTATTGCTATTGAATAAAGTATAAATTCGTTTGGCAATTAGAACTGTCACTACCCATCCTATATCAAAAATACTATATTAAGGCTACATTGACGATATTGATGCAATATTAATAAAATATAATTTGTTTAAATTGGGATTGTTGGCGGCACTGTCTTGTTGGGCTGGCAATCATGAGATCCCGGGTTCCTATCCTAGGTCGGAAAATGTGTTTCTAAAATTTGAGTCTGAAATTGTGCCCGATATAATGACAATAGATTCCGCCCAATGACCTACATCATTAGCGCCTATCAACCTAGTAATCTAGGTAGTCACCTCTGCCACCCCTTTTTTACGATAACGGACGATTTACCGCAGTGGTTAAGTAAGATTCAATTCCCGCTCGGGACAAATCTTTGATCTACAGTTATTTATTTCGGTCTGGGTATTTGTGTATGTGAATTTTCATGTTTGGAAACGCACCCACGGCACAGAAATAGATTCTAATGTGGGGTAACGTTTTTTTATTAAAAGTCCTATAAAAATACACGGTGTAATTTTAGGTGTCCTGGAGCCCAGGTTCCATCCAATGCCTACTGTTTACTGGTAGTAAAAAATGAATAAAAAGAACACATCAATAAGTAGCATCTACCTACTGACCTATCCGAATATCATAACTAGGATAAAAATCCGGAACACCGAAGCCATCTACCGGCCACCTTAATTCACTAATGTTACTTATTGAAGTGTAGTTTTTTTTATTTTTTTTTATTACCCGTGAACAGTAGTCTCTGGATACATCACCTGGGCTTTCGCTCCAGGACGACTAAAATTACACCGTGTATAAACCGCATTTAATGTTGACACATTACTAATATTTCCAGCTATATGCGTTAGGTCTCATTGGAGAACCGAATATAGAATTCGATTCTGATTGTGCAAGGCTCTTAGAAGGATTGTATGAAGACCATGGTGACACGCTAGCGCTGCAATACGGCGGATCACAACTCGTACATAGGTACACTATGTTTAAATATATTAAGAATGCTGGCTTATACAAGGTGTAACATATATAACGCCTTACCCAGACACCCCAATTAGATTAGTGCTTAACGAATTCAGGAAAATGAAACTTCTAATTTTTAGGAGTTTTCTACCATCTTTTTAAGCTCTTTGGTACCCAAATTGACCACAAAATTTAATAAATAATTAACTTTTGTGTGCTTATTGATGTGTGTGCAATAGGAATGCATTTATAATAGCCGTATTGCTTTAAATAATTATTAAATTTGGTTTGTTTAATATAGCGAAGTCTATCTATCTATCTATAACCTCACGCCAGATCCCTTGCGGGGTAGGCAGAGAGTACAGAGTTCCAACAGTCCTTACATACCTCTCTGGCTTCCTCGACTCTCATAGTTCGTCTCATACACGCTCGCCGGTTACGGATACTCTTGACTTTTCCATCAGATAAGACTCGATATAGCGAAGTAAACGAATAAAAGCATTTTTTGATAATTAAAAAAAATGTAACAATTTAAAAATAGTTGGGATCGATTCAGTTGCCGATTTAGAACTAACTACTCTCAGGTCTTGCGTTAATAGCGCCACTGATCTGCAAACTCTATTCACAGTTATGAAAGACGACTGCATGAACAATGGCTTACATTTGAATGTAAAGAAAATCAAGATTATGGTTCTTGAACGGGAAGAAACCAGAACGAATGCAAGGATTGTGGTTAGTAACGATGTGCTGGAGCAAGTAAATTAGTTTGTATATCTTGGATGCGCCTTCAGTAAGGATGGGAAATACATCGCTGACATAGAGAGAAGAGTGAGAGCAGGGAACAGAGTAAATGGTGCGATGGGCAATCGACTTGGGAGCTGGCACTTAAGCTAAAAGGCGCAGCTGGCCATATATAACGGAGTTCTTGCATCTGAATATGTAAGAAGAAGAATGAAAGTAAATTGCGGTGGAAATGCGAGCTTTGCGGAAGATGTGCGGAGTGAAGCTGACCGACCGTATTCGCAACAGCGTAGTTAGAAAGCGAGTAGGTATAAAAGACAGTATCGGTGTAAAGATGAGAAAGGGTATGCTCCGTTGGTTCGGGCATATAGAAAGAATGTCAGAAGAAAGAATGACAGAACAGATATACAATGCGAAAGTGGAAGGATGTAGATACCGGGAAAGACCTAGACTATCTTACTATGACCAAATAGACCGAGTCTTATCTGAAGGATGAGTCAAGAGTCTCCTTAACCGGCGAGCGTGTATGACACGAACTATTAGAGTGGAGGAAGCCAGAGAGGTATGTAAGGAAGGAACCTGTTGGAACTCTGTACTCTCTGCCTACCCCGCAAGGGATCTGGCGTGATGATATAGATAGGTCTTGCGTTAATTATGTTACATACGTTTACATAAACCTGTAATTAAAAAAATCTAACAGTAATTCCGAAAAATGTGTGAAAATTATTTTGTATAACAATCCTCTTAACATTAAAAGAAGGTTACAGAAGAAAGAAGAAGCTGTAAGTACTTATTTCCACAAGTTGTATGGTCACGCTAGATCCCTTGCGAAGTAGGCTTGGATTACAGATTTCCAACAGGCTCTTTCATTACAGGCTTCCCTCACACGTAATGATACAACAACAAATATCTCCAGATCAACGTATCTATTTAGTAATTAGTATACGCCAACTTGCGAGCGAAACGAGGTATAGCCTATAGGCTCTATACTCTCATTGCTCGTTTCGCTCACGCTCCATCGCGACTTCTCCATCAAAAAAGACAAGGTCTTTGAACAGATAAATGTGACGAAAATTGCATAGGTGCCCGAATTTTAACTATAGCGATGTTCAGGACTCGCAAGACTTAATAAATTCGTAACAAAGTTTTGCGGTTTTAGTCAACGATATTCTCTATTCGTTACAGGATAAAAACCTACCGTAAAACAGCTCCGTGGTCGTCTCATGGAAACGATATAATGCAAACATTAAGCAGATACTACTCAAACACATTTTCTGACGCCGAGAAACAGAATACAATGAACTTGTTCCTGGGCCTGTTCATCCCGGATCCATCGCGACCACCGATCTGGGATTACCAGAGCGATTATTACTTACACCATCCAGAGGCTATGGTGTATATTCCTAGTAACAAGTTAGTATTTTGAGGGAATAGGTCATGGCTATTTTCGTCTAGTAGAATATATTCCACGATTTTGTTCGATTTTTCCGACTTGTTGAACTGGTCAATTTAATAGAACAATATCACGCAATTTTAAACGCTTTACGAGTATGTAAAATCTTATCACACACATACACATTTACACACGCACGCACATACATAATTTAATTTTAATTTTTTTTTCTACCACCGCTCGGCCAAACATATTTAACATTGTAATAATAATTTTAACAAGTAAACGACAAAGGTTTCAAAATTTGTTAATAAAATATAATATTGTTTTATGGAGGGCCTGGTAATCTGTGTGACAGGGTTTCCTAGTGCGGATATCAGACTCCCACAAAGGATTAAAATTTAAATCATAATGTAAGCATTACTGTAAGTCACCTTTGTATAAGTGAAATAAATTATTATTATTATATTAATCTTCAATCCTGACACAAATATTTGCGTGACCTACAAATATATGTCTCGGTCTGGGTGTTTGTGTATGTGAATTTCATGTTTGTAAACGCTCCCACGACACACGAATAATTCCTAGTTGTACGGACACGCACATTATTATTCTATATAGTGAATTTTACTGTATTTATGTTGCAATCCGAACGTCCTCCAGTAAACCTGCGATTCAGCAGAACATTGGAATTTGTATAACATTTAACATATCAGTAGCAATTTTGTACTCAAACAACTAACATGTTTTAATTGTAAATTCTAATTAAAACCATTTTAAGAAACAAACAATCTTTATCTCCCACAAACGGGTCACGAATCATCTGTAGGATAAGGAATCAATCACCTTACCCCTACATTTTGGTCCTTCGAGCCCTGCTTTAGTGTTTTTGAGTCTTTGCTGCGTTAGCAAATCGGTTTACCTGGCTTTCCACCAGCGGAATCCCCCAGGCGAATTGAGACGTTGCACATAACGTAGCTAAGCTGATAAAGTCACTAAAGATTAAACAAACCTAGTGCCGGGTGAAAACAGTGAACAATTTAACAAGTGTGAAAACAGGAAACATTTTACCAAGTAGGTGAAAAGGGAACAACATAATATAAACAAATTTAAATAACATATTAAATAACAACATAACATAATGTCTACGGATTCGTATGATGATATTTTACAACAACAGGCTGAACTGGTGGAGATCATCAAAGCCATTCAGGCCAACTTCAAGAAAGATAGCCCGTCAAGGAAACAAACTCTTGAATACCATGACGAGCGTCTGAAGAAACTTGAAAATAATTGGTCAACATTTGAGTTTAACAATACCCGTCTTTCTTTACTAAAGACTGAGAAAAAGGGTAATTACTTTGACAACAAGGTATTTGAAAAACTCCAACAATTTTATGAACAAACAAAAACGATGATTTTGACCTCCAAGCAAGAACTGGAGCGCCGAATCACGCATGAAGAACAAATGCTAAGAGAACAACTGCAAGCAACAGCTAGCATTGAAGAAGGAAACATTGAAGAGAATGAGTATGAAGCCAGTGAGGGAAGAGGTAGTGACGGTGAACGAAAATACGACGAAAATACCATGACTTTGATTAACGAACAGAAATCTAATGTTAAGGCATTTGAAAGAACAATACGCAATCTGGATATTGGAGTACTTACAGAAAAGTGGCAACTGGAAGATAAACTCAAGATTATCACCCAGCGATGGGAAACATTGATAAATTATACTGGAAATTGGATAACATACTTTATGACGTAAGGGCCCACGAACAAACATATAACAAGCTGGAAAAAATGTACGAAGTGGCTAAAACAATGATTAATAACAAAATCTGGGAGCGCAACCATCAGGAGACATCAGCACCTAAAATAGAACTGCCTAGCTTCGCGGGTAACTATGCACAGTGGACCACATTCAAGGACTTATTCACGGAAACAGTGCATCAGAACACGTTTATATCAAAATCCCAAAAGATGCAACATCTCAAGTCTAAATTGAAAGGAGAAGCTGAACGCCTAGTTCAACACTTGTCAATAAGCGCGGACAACTACGAAACTTGCTGGAACATCTTAAAACAACGATATGATAACCTCCGACTGTTATTTACTTACCACGCCAGTGAATTTCTGAATCACCCTACCATCCAACAACCTTCAGCCGCAAGTGTGAAAAGGATGCATGACGTAATTCAAGAAAATGTAAACGCGATTTCAAACCTGAAGATTGAAACCAAAACTTGGGACCCATTATTGGTTCATATTTTTCTGAACAAACTCGACAGTGAAACGAAACAAGCTTATGTGGAGTCTTTGAAAAACCCCAGAGAAATACCTACACTTATCGATTTTTTGAAATTTTTAGAGAATAAATTTATGGCGTTGGAAACAAACATTAAGCCTAGCCGTAGTACGAACGCAGAAAAAGCAACAACTTCGGAGAAACCTATGTACAATTACAGAAAATATAAACAACATAATAAACAGTACAATAATAGTCAGTCGCCGAAGACATTTTATAACTTTATTATAAAATGCCCTAAATGTAACAAGAAACATGGATTATACAGTTGTAAAGAATTTATAGACATGACGTCACAAGACCGACTCATAACAGCGAACAAACTTGGCGTATGCAAAAACTGCCTGTTTAGCCATAACGGAGTTCAATGCACGTCAACGAAGAAATGCAAACAGTGCAATAACAATCATAACACTTTACTGCATGATGCATTACATAACGAACGGGAAAATTCCACGAACAAACAGGGTCAAAGACATACCCATGTGTGTAACGAACCATGCAATGATGTACTCTTAGCAACAGCCCAAATCGAAGTCAAGACCTCATTTGGAACCAACATCAAACTGAGAGCCCTATTAGACCAAGGTTCACAAGTTACAATGATAACAGAAGACGCTGCTCAACGACTGCGGCTGAAGAGAAGCAAGTTGGATGCGGCGGTATATGGAATTGGGTCTTCGCCTACAAACAAATGCAAAGGAATGGTTAAACTATCCTGTAAATCTCTGCATAATGACTTCACATTTGAAGCCGAAGCCTTGATTATGAACAGACTAACAAGTCAGCTTCCGAACAATAACATAAATAAATCAATCTTTAAACATTTGGAGAACATTAAGCTAGCAGACCCAAAATTTAACATAGCTGGAAACATTGACATATTATTGGGTGCTGACATATACTCAGAAATTTTGTTAGAGGGTCTGATAAAAACAAAACATTCCAATATCGTGGCTCAACAAACCCATCTAGGGTGGATTATTTGTGGGAGATACAAAACATTTTACTGCCATGTTACTATAAACAACCTAGAAGAAATAGCTAAATTCTGGGATTATGAAGATATAACAAATAATAATAAAGAACAAAACGAGCAAGATCCTTGCGAAACATACTACAAGGAAACAACAATCAGGTTAACAGATGGAAGATACCAGGTTCGCCTTCCACTGAAACAAGAGATCTGTGAAAAACTAGGAACATCTAAACCTCAAGCAATTGCACAATTTAAGATGCTTGAACGAAAAATGGCCAATAATGTCAATTTTGGACAAAGCTACAGAGCCTTCATGTCCGAATACAAAAATCTGGGACAAATGAAGAAGTTCACAAGTAACAATAGTGTTCTTCAGTACTTTCTACCACATCATGGAATAATACGAGAAAATTCCATAACAACAAAATTGAGAGTGGTGTTTAACGCTTCTGCGAAAACAAGTACAAAATGCAGCCTTAACGACCTGATGGAGAGTGGACCCAATTTGCAAGCCGATCTGCAAGCAATCCTATTACAATGGAGACAGTATCGGTACGCACTAACAGCAGACGTCGAGAAGATGTATAGATACATTGTATGCATCCTGATGACCAGCCACTACAGACGGTCATCTGGCGTGACAGTCCAGAACAAGCCATGACAGAATTTCAATTGTGCACTGTAACTTACGGCACAAAAGCTGCTCCGTTTTTGGCTTTAAGAACATTACATCAGCTGGCAGAAGATGAAGGCTACAACTACCCGAAGGCCAAACACATATTAAAACATAATTTTTTCATGGATGACGGAATATTTGGCTGCAACCAAATTAAAGATGCTCAAGAAACTCGAAATGAGCTGATACAATTGTTGAAGAGTGGAGGATTCAACATCCGCAAGTGGGCTAGTAACGAACCAAAACTGGTAGAAGATTTGCCTGAATCGATGAGAAATCCACTCAACGTTCATTTCACAGAGTCGGAAACATCGAAAACATTGGGCCTAAGTTGGAACCCGAAAAAAGATAACTTTATTTTGAAACCAACCTTGAAACCAACAAAATTAACCACAACAAAAAAAAGGCAGCTCCTGAGTGAGATCTCGACGTTATTTGATCCTTTGGGCTGGCTGTCTCCAATAACAATAAAAACAAAAATACTCTTTCAAGATATCTGGAAAAGTAAAATTGAATGGAACGAAAATATTCCTGAACATATTCAGAAACAATGGACAGCCTTGAGACATGAATTAACAACATGCAAGGAATTTCATATAAAACGATGGCTGGGTGCAAACATCACCCAAGAAAACATGCAACTCCATGCATTCTGTGACGCGTCAGAAAAAGCGTACGCATGCATTGTTTATAGCGTCATACGAAACAGCAAGAATCAAATACAAATAAACATAATAGCGGCGAAGACAAGAGTTGCCCCTTTACAAAAACAACAAACATTGCCCAGACTAGAATTATGTGGTGCACAACTACTGAGCCAACTAGTTAACAAAATAAAACAATGTATGAACAGGAATGAGATCAATGTTACAGCCTGGACTGACTCCATGGTAGTCTTGGGATGGATCAATGGTGACATTAACAGATGGAAGTCGTTCGTAGCTAATCGAGTCAAGCAAATAACGAACATTATACCACCACAAAATTGGAGATACGTAAAATCCGAAGAAAACCCAGCAGATTGCGCATCGAGAGGTTTGATGCCGTCTCAGTTACATAATTTCAAGCTGTGGTGGAATGGACCAGAATGGCTACAAAATGATTGCATCTCCAAATCCTAGTACACA
This sequence comes from Phalera bucephala, assembly GCA_905147815.2. NCBI lineage: Eukaryota > Metazoa > Arthropoda > Insecta > Lepidoptera > Notodontidae > Phalera > Phalera bucephala. The sequence goes on along the minus strand of LR990613.1, from coordinate 23,739,638 downwards.
AGATCACCTTAAAATGCCAACAGACAAAGAAATAAAAGTGTACAATGTGATAAAAAGGTGTACGGAACCCAACATTATAACAGAAACACTAAATAAATATAACAATGTAAACAAAGTGTGCCGGATTATCGCATGGGTGTTACGTTTCATAAACAGAGCACGCCACCCAAAGGAGCACGATGAATCAAAGCAATTAACAATAGGTGAAATACGAGAAGCACGGATAATTATAATTAAAGACGTTCAAGAGTTTTGTTATAAACAAGAGATAACAGAGCTATTAACTAATGGGTTCGTAATAAAACGAAGTCGCATTTACAAACTGAATCCTGTCCTGGACGGTAAAGGATTACTTCGGGTGGGAGGAAGACTGAAACATTCTTATTTACCAGAAAATATGAAACACCCCATTATCATCCCGGAAGAAAGTCAACTAGCAACATTACTGATTAACGAAGCGCACTTAACAACCCTACATGCAGGAGCCAGATTAACATTAGCCACATTGAGACAACGATACTGGATCATTGGTGGCAACAAAACAGTGAAAAAACACATAAGAAAATGTGTAACATGCTGCCGTTTTAATGGAAAAGTCCAACAACAACGCATGGCTGATCTACCTGCTGCTCGCATAACTCAATCCCCGCCCTTCTATCACACGGGGGTGGACTTCACTGGCTACGTGGAGGTGAAGCTAAACAAAGGCAGAGGAGTACGAACATCTAAAGGCTACATTGCCATCTTTGTGTGCATGGTCACGAAGGCCGTGCATTTAGAGTTGGTCAGCGATTTGTCCACGCCAACATTTATAATGGCTTTAAAAAGGCTGATTGATAGAAGAGGATGTCCAAAACATCTTTATAGTGATAACGGCACCAACTTCATAGGTGCAAAAAGAGAGCTGTACCAACAGCTTCGTCTAACTCAAACGACAAACTCTTGGCAACACAACATGAATAACCTAGGAGTGGAATGGCATTTCAATGCCCCTAGCTGGCCATCTGCAGGCGGACTGTGGGAAGCAGCAGTTCGGTCCATGAAACACCATCTGAAACGTGTGATAGGAACACAAAAGCTCACCTACGAAGAATTTTTAACATTAATCTCGCAGATTGAAGCGTGCCTAAATTCTAGGCCCCTGTGTCCATTGACGGAAGACACTGAAGACCTGGAATACCTAACTCCAGGCCATTTTCTAATTGGGAGACCTTTGACATCATTGCCCGAAGAAAAAATAACAGACTGTAAAGTCAGTTTCCAACATAGATGGCGTCTAATGGAGCAAATGCACCAACATTTCTGGCGGAAGTGGTCTGCGGAATATCTTCATACTCTACAAGTACGAAGTAAATGGAACAAACAACAGGAAAACCTAAAGGTCGGGGAAGTTGTCGTCATAAAAGAAGATAACTTACCTCCGGCAAAGTGGATCCTGGGCCGAGTAACTGAAACACACCCTGGTAAAGATGACTTAGTTCGCGTGGTGACCCTGAAAACAAAGGATGGGACCCTGAAGCGTCCAACAAGTAAATTAATTTTGTTACCTATAGAAAAATCTGCATCTGTAGTTACCAGACCTGAAAAGAAGGAAGAAACTCCACATAAGCAAAAACGAAAACAAACTAAGCAATTGAGATTTTCCAGAACAAATCTAGCATGTCTTTTTTTAATATTATTAACATTATTTCATCCAACGAAACAAGATAACGAGATGGTAAATATTAATCAGTTTCACAAGGAAAAAACAGTCTATTTTGAAGATATCGGGAAACTGCAAAATATACACGATACCTGGAAAATAGTAACATTTTTTAACATGACATCCTATTGGCAAGGGATCGGATCAATACAAAAATTGGTGTTACACGTGGAATCAAGATGCAAGAATTTTGAATACAAGAATATTTGCCACAGCATCGTCCTGGAGTTGAAACAAGAACTTACTGAAATAACACACAACAACTACTTACTTATCTCCGAGCAAACGCCAAGGCCAAGACGTATATCTCGCGGCCTGATCAACGGCATAGGATACATAGCAAATGAGCTGTTTGGCGTGTTAGATTCCAGATTTGCAGAACAATATAAACAGGATATACTTAACTTACAAACAAATGAACATCATATGATTAATCTAATTAGAAACCAAACAACAATTATTGAAGCCCAGAATAATATACTTAAACGCAATCAACTAGTGATGAATCAACAATTTCAACTGATGGAAGAGCATTTAAATTATACAGATACTTACCTAAACAAAATGGAACACGCCGTGGAGCAAAATCAGAACATGATCTATTTCAACATGATGTCAATGTCAGCTAATATCATCTTAGCGAAACTACGTTCAATTCAACAGATGCTCCTTAACATTGCGACTAGCATCCAACATGGGCAGATTGATAACAGATTGCTGACCCCAGAACAATTACGGCAAGAACTGAACGCGATATCAGGACAGCTACCAGAACATTTATCACTCCCCATAGAAAACTTCCGAAACCATTTAAGCAGTATCTATAAGCTGCTAGAGGTTAAGTGGGCAGTATTTCAAAATTTATTCATCACGGAAATAAAACTACCGCTGACTAATGATAATGGACTTCGGTTATATAGGGTGATACCAATCCCTATAATAAGAAATAACACAACATTTCTCATGAAGACAGTGTCAGATTACATTGGAATAAACTTGAGAAAAGAAATATACATGGCCTTGTCAGAAAAAGATATCGGGACCTGTACAGTAGTCGAGCAAAAGTACTTGATCTGTAAGCTAAACAAACCAACATACAACATGCGCAGTAATAACACGCCCTGTGAAATATCACTAATAACCGGCGAATACGCTAAGAGCTGTGAGTACGTTGAGGACACATGCAATAACAAATGGCTCGAGCTGCATAAGCCGAATACGTGGATTTATTTCTGCTGTAGTACATGTGAACTAAAACTTATATGTGATGAACACATCAGTGCAAGAACAACACAAAAAGCAGGAATTATTGAAGTAGATCCTAATTGTATAGTAAAGCACGAAGACGCAACATTTTATACAAAAACGCTGCACGAGAGTTATATAAACATAAATACCGAAATTCACATACCAAAAGTGAACAGCTATGATATAAATAACTTGACAAGTCCTGAAGTCCAATTCTCTCCAAAACTTACAACAAACTTAAAACAAGATGCAGCCAACCTAGACGAACTGAAACAAAAAATAGACGAACTGCAGGCGCCGCGCCGCGCCCGCGCCCGCGCCGACCGACAACGCAACCGTCAACATTGAGATGAGAACCCTACCGAGGACAACTACTACACGGTTCCAACACTCGAGATCGGAATACGCACGTCCTCAACCTACATTCAACATTTAATTTTAAAACATTTATATCTTTTTATATTATTAACATTTGTGGTTGTATAACTTTTAGGCCTGGCAGGATGTACGGACACGCACATTATTATTCTATATAGTGAATTTTACTGTATTTATGTTGCAATCCGAACGTCCTCCAGTAAACCTGCGATTCAGCAGAACATTGGAATTTGTATAACATTTAACATATCAGTAGCAATTTTGTACTCAAACAACTAACATGTTTTAATTGTAAATTCTAATTAAAACCATTTTAAGAAACAAACAATCTTTATCTCCCACAAACGGGTCACGAATCATCTGTAGGATAAGGAATCAATCACCTTACCCCTACATTTTCTTAGGGGCTATGATTATTATTAAAAAGAAACTCTTTAAAATCCAAATTTCCAGAGCCCCCTTAGTTCGAATCACCATTTATTAATGAATTTAAATTGCATTGGAATCATAAGTCACACACCTACCTGCTTAAAACACACAATATGAGTTTGAAAAACCTAGGTAATTAAAATTAAACTGACTTAGTACCGATGACGGCATTAAGGGGCTACCACAAAAGCCTTACCGCAAAACTTGTTTTTGTACTCCATGGACTTCAAGTAGTTTATGGATTAAATACTTAATATTACGAAATATAATTTTTAACTCTATATTTTAGAATTTGGTAAAAGGAATACAGGATAAAACGAAATTTTCTCGATAGAAAAAAATCAAAAGTCATCTCCATTGGTTTACATTTTCTAATTCCAACGCGAAACGCTTAAGAACCAGTCAGTAAAATTAACTTGAAAACAGAGATCCTGGTCAGGTCTCATTTCTGATGAGTGTATTCCAAGCGGCGAATTTTTAAGATACTACACACAATTAATGTAACATCTTCAGTACTAAAAATCACACTTATGAATAAATGAATTTGAATTTTTTTAATATGGTAGTTTTAGCAAACTGTAGCATTAAAGCGCATCTTCCTGTTGGCTATGGTTGGATAGAATTCAGTGGCGCATTTACCAGCAGGCTGAGTAGGCTGGAGCCTAGGGCGCCAAATTTGACTCAAAATTTTGTGATGAGCATGATTGAGCTTTTCTTAGCTCAAAAATATACCCAAAGACTATTTCTTGTGTAAACTTCACCAAATCGTGAGTTGTAAGAATAATCTAGGAACTGACACAATGATCCCTAAGTTCACAATCATATCAATAACGGGAAAAAGCTCATGTAATGATGGCCATAGAGCACAAATCATAAAATTGCAATTTTATTGACAAAGACAATGAATATGATTGTAAACTAGGGTATTGAATTTCAGAGGCTAGTAGGGGTGGGTAAAATTGAAAAGCCTACTGGCGGCACAAGTGTAAATCCGCCACTGATTGTAGTAATTCAAAATAAGACTACACTTTTACTTGTGCTCTTATTTTACAGGCCACTTTTTCGGACGATCACCTTTAATCTCGTACAAATAATATATCGATGGGGACAGGAGTAGGGATTTAACATTTATCTTTTATATACAGGTCTTTAACAAAATGGTGGGACGACGATGTTCTCCGTTACCTTCCGCGGCCCTGTAATGAAATGAGGAAGTTATGCTGTGAAATAATTGGCATGCAGGGCGATGGCAGCAGCACTATTGAGATGGTCGACCCTTACCACGATTATAACAGACCTTTCGAGTACACGGTGCTTTTAGAATGCTTCGAATTTAAGGTATTTTTTACTATTCGAAAGAATGAGAGACTAAATGAATGAAATAAAACTATTTTACGGATTTTATCGCGGTTTATTTTTTATTTTTAGTTCCCGACGTTTCGAGTGCTTTGCAGCACCCATGGTCACGGGAGGGACTGAGGTGTTAGACGTCCAATAGGCATAGTTGTTCACGGGGTACCCTCAAACTTTTTAATTATTTTTGTTGTTGTTGGTCCGATCTACGCAGAATGAGCTCACGGTGTCTTGAGGTCTTGCAGTGTTATGCTTGGTTTTGGATTTGATTATATTAATTACCGGATCCCAAGACGATGGAAGCACCCAGCCATCTTCTTTATTGAAATTAGGATGTTTTTTAATTTCAATAGCCTCGCGAACCATCCTTGGTAGGGATCGGTGTTCTTTCACGAGGATTTGTGGTCTATCAAATCTGATGTTATGGCGGGTGCGGTCAAGGACATGTTCACAGACTGCAGACTTCTTTGAGCCGTGAAATAAACCGCGATAAAATCCGTAAAATAGTTTTATTTCATGTGTAATATTCGCGTAAATCTAAGAACTCAATATGAGAGACTAAAGTTTGGCAAATTGAAAGAAGTTATTGCATAGTTAAAAGTCGAGTAAACAAGGTAGGAAGTATGGATGGGTCAGTACCAACACCAGCGACCGGCGATTATGAGACTTTTTGATTTTTTGAACGTGACATCAAGGATAGGTACGTTAATCGTCGTAGCTACAGGAAAACGGTCTTTTAGGAGACTACCCTTAAGTTTTTGAGACCTATCGGACCGCTTTTACAGATGTTTTAAAAATTTACAGTCTGTAAGAAAATGGGACTTAACCAAAATAATTTGTTCATCCTGTTTCTTGTAAAGATCAATAACCTCTTTTGGATCTACAAAGGTTGGAGTGCTAGATATGTCAAGAACCGCAAAATAACTTTTCCCATAAATTTCGTAGGAAATCATCGCGGCAATCAACCAACATATTATAACCTTGCCCTTACTGTCCCACCAAAAAAACCCATTCTGTACATATGATTTTCTTCGACAGATGTGCCACACGTTACGTGATTTGGCGCCAACGTTCTCGGAGAGTTTCAGTCCGTTTGTTGTTCGAGGTCGCGCCCTGGGACAAACGAAAGGACCTACTTCCAAAAATCCAGTTATAAGTGGCCGATCCAGTACTACTTCGAATAATTCTAGCGAGTGAGTTGGGGTATCAGATAGCTTGTTTGTTGACACGAAAGTACTTATTATATATGTTGATCTGGCAATATTTAATAATGTATCATTGAAGAAATGTATGCGAATGCCCCGGATGCTGGTGCCACAGACGAGCCCAGAGGCGAATTTGCGGCACCAGAATCCACAGAGGACATCACTATGGAAGAAGTTGAATGGGCGATACGAAGTACGAAAAATGGTAAAGCTGCGGGAATAGACATGATATTTGCCGAGATGATTAAATATGGTGGAACTTGCGTCCGGGACGCATTTTGGGTCCTCGCAAATCTTTGCTGGAAGACCGGTAGAGTCCCGACAGATTGGCGCCGCGCAGTCATAGTACCCTTGTATAAAGGCAAGGGCTCACAATATGACTGCGCCAATTACAGGGCCATCAGTTTGATCAGCTTGGCAGCTAAGGTGTATGGTAAAATTATTGAACGGAGAATGCGCGAGAAATCCGATGGAGTGTTGTGTGAGGCACAGGGAGGTTTCAGGTCTGGAAGAGGATGTTCGGATCAAGTTTTCTCCCTCCGCAACATCGTAGAAAAGCATCTGGCAGTAGGCCGGAAGGTTTTCTGCGGTTTTGTGGACCTGGAGAAGGCGTTTGATAGAGTCGTGCGAAAGAGACTTTGGGACATTTTGCCAGAGTATGGTATAAACGGCACCCTGTTGCGAGCCGTCCAGTCCACCTACGTGGACAGCAAGGCATGCGTACGGGTGGGTGGTAACATGTCACCTTGGTTTGACGTTAAAATCGGCGTCAAGCAGGGTTGCGTGTTGTCCGCTAGACTGTTTATAGTGTATCTGGATAAAAGTCTTCAAAGACTGAATGCGATGACTGAAGGGGTAAAAATGGGTGATCTAGTGATAAACCACCTATTGTAAGCAGATGACGCGGTTTTGATAGCGCCAACAGCCACTGATCTGCAAACACTAGTCACAGTTATGAGAGACGACTGCATGAACAATGGCTTACATTTGAATGTAAAGAAAACCAAAATTATGGTTTTTGAACGGGAAGAAACCAGAACGAATGCAAGGATTGTGGTTGGTAACGATGTGCTGGAGCAAGTGAATGAGTTTGTATATCTTGGATGCGCCTTCAGTAAGGATGGGAAATACACCGCTGATATAGAGAGAAGAGTGAATGCAGGTAATAGATTGAATGGTGCGATGGGAAGGCTACTTGGGAGCCGGCACTTAAGCCAAAAGGCGCAGCTGGCCATGCATAACGGAGTGCTTGTCCCAACGCTGTTATATGGCAGTGAGAGTTGGGTATGTAAGAAGGAGAACGAAAGCAAGATAAATGCGGTCGAAATGCGATCTCTGCGGACGATGTGCGGAGTCACGCTGACCGACCGTATTCGCAACAGCGTAGTAAGAAAGCGAGTAGGTATGAAAGATAGTATCGGTGTAAAGATGAGAAAGGGTATGCTCCGTTGGTTCGGGCATATAGAAAGAATGCCAGAAGAAAGAATGACAAAACAGATATACAATGCGAAAGTGGAAGGATGTAGGTGCCGAGGAAGACCTAGACTATCTTACCATGACCAAATAGACCGTGTCTTAGCTGAAGGGCAAGTCAAGAGTCTCCGTGACCGACGAGTGTGTATGAGACGAACTATAAGAGTGGAGGAAGCCAGAGAGGTATGTAAGGAAAGAACCTGTTGGAACTCTGTACTCTCTGCCTACCCCGCGAGGGAGCTGGCGTGATGATATAGATAGAGATCATTGAATGCGAGAAAGGTTTTTAGGGAAAGAACCTGTTCGAGGTCTGTACCCTCTGCCCACCTCGCAAGGCATTTACCGGAATGAAATGGCTAGATTGATCATTACGTACTATGTACGTACATAGAATTTTAAAAATCATATAATATTTTATATGATTTTTAACGACCACGACCAAATAGACCGAGTCTTATCTGAAGGACAAGTCAAGAATCTCCGTAACCTGCGAGCGTGTATAAGACGAAATATGAGAGTGGAGGAAGCCAGAGAGGTATGTAAGGATAGAACCTGTTGGAACTCTGTACTCTCTGCCCACCCCGCAAGAGATCTGGCGTGATGATATAGATAGATCGATATATTTTTTTTCCAGTTCGCGCGCCCGCGCCCGAGGTGACTGACCAATCAAATATTCTTTTGTGCATTAAATAGTTCCGACTGACGTGTTATATTTGCTGTTTCCTACATTTACGAGGCATGCCTTTTAAGTTTTGTCGTTTGAAGAAAAAAACACAACTAGAAGACTATAGTACTTTTTATTGTTTTTCAAAGTAGTAAGTTTTCCATTCGCTCAAACCAGTTATTATAACATTTATTCCAACTCTAAAGTGGGGGTGTTCAAAATGGCTGACTTGAAAGCGTCGACTGCTTCTCCACCGGACTGGAACCTTTGACCACGAAGACTTTTCTTAATTTTAGGAAATGTAAAGAAATCGTTAGGGCTTAGGTCAGGACTGTATGGAGGATGGTCAAGAATTTCTACTTTTTCCTGCTTCAAATACTCAATCGTTTGACGAGCGCTGTGTGAGCTTGCGTTGTCGTGGTGCAGGATGATGCGTCGCTTTGAGTTAGATTTTCGAAGTTCGGCGATGACTTGTGGTAAACAAACTGTGGTATACCACTCTGCGTTAACCGTTCTACGATCTTCAAGTGCAATAGTCGTAACATGGCCGGTTTTTCCAACGAACGCAGCCACCATCTTCTTTGAAGTGCTTCGAGAACGAACAACTTTAGTCGGCTTTGGCTCGTCTTGAAAGACCCAGATTGTAGATTGTTGTTTGGAATCAGGATCGTAGGCATAGATCCAAGATTCGTCACCATTGATGATGTCGTAGACGTGATTTGACTCTCCTCGGTTGAACCTTTGCAGAGTTTTCTTACACCATCTGATGCGGGCCGCCTTGTGATCGTCGGAATGCAGATGCGGTATCCCACGGCAAACTAGCTTTCTCACACCAAGCGCTTCATGCAAGATCTTCTGAATGGTTGTCCCTGAGATGCCTAATAGAGCCTCTATCTCTGGATACGTCACATGACGATCTTCGAGAATTAGTTGTCTCACAGCAATGATGTTATCTTCAGTGAAGGCGGATTTTGGGCGTCCTTCGCGAGTTTTGTCACTAACACTAGTATGTCCACGCTGGAATTCTAAATACCAGCGTTCGACAGTCCGCAGACATGGGGCTTCATCACTGAACACAGATGTTAGCTCTTCAAAACACTGAAGCCGTGTCAGGCCCCTTCTAAAGTTGTAGAAAATTATTGCACGAACATTTTCCTTAGAAAGATTCATTTTCGTACGTAACCTGACAGATTCCATGTGACTAAACAATAGCATTAATCCTAATACTTTCAACTGTTTTGAGATTTAAAATTTAAACACAGTCAAATATAGAACAGTTCCAAATTCAAAATTGCCGGGAAATATGGAAACGACAGAACTTAAAAGGCGTGCCTCGTATCAGCACATTACTTATTCGCCGTATATCCAACAGCTGTCCAATATACGACGGGTAGTAAAACATGGCAGTTGCCGCCAGTTGGGCAGGGTATGACATGTTCAAAGATGTGGTAATATTATCAAGCATTATTTCTTTAGAAAACCTATTAATGTTCACAGTTCTAACGGTGATACTTCTTCGGACGATGACTTAACAAGCTCAACGCCAAGTTCTCGTTTGGCCGTACCGTCTCTTCTCACGGTAGTGGCTAAGGTGTTAGAAGCTGAAGATTTACAAGAAACCTCCCTGTTCCCAGCCATTAAACGTATAAATAGAGTATTGCTGAATGAGCCTTCCAAACGGGATATGATCACGTGAGCATTAATTTACCATGCCTTGCCTTCATGAATTAGTGGTACACAGACGATAATAAGTGGCTTGGGTGATGTTTCGAATTTTTGCTATAAGTTTACAGTTTTACTGACGAATATTCCTAATGATCTATCAAGCCGTTCATCTAATTGGTATAATTCGTACGTATCATGGTGATTCGCAAAGAACCTGTATCCTAGATATTCAACGTAGCCGTATCATGTATAAATAACTCATATAAATTTAACCAATACCGTATCGAATTAACGTAATAAAACGGTAGTGCGTTAAGGTATGGAAATTTTGCCGGTCCGAAATCGATAAAACATTTACCTAAAGTTGTGTAAATAGACCTTAATTTATAAAACTACGTGTACTGTATTTTAACACATATGTTTGTTTTAGGTATAAACGATATGTAAATTTTGAACGACGGTCAAACCCTCGCTACAACACCGGAACCCACGTCGTGATGACCGTTAATAGTGCCTTCACAATTGATAGTTCTGTGGACGTCATACCGCCAACTGTCTCCAAAGCATCCAAAGAAATATACCTGAACTATGTTCAACGCAATACTGGAAGAGTCACTCTGAACCCTGAATCTATTGCTGCATATAAAAAATACGTTAATTTCAGTTTGTAATGATAATTGCTAAGAATATGTGTCTATTAATTGGCTTTGTATTTGGTCCATCATAAATCAAGTAAAATAATTTATAATGAATATACCTGGTTTTAATCATTCTTTTTAATACAAGGCTTCTTTTTAACAAACTTCGAACACCTTTTAAGCTCATTTCATTACGTAACTGGGAATCACTGGTTTAAATCAGGCTTCTGTATGGGTAATAATTAAAACTCATCATAATCTCAGTTATAAAAAAATATCACCAATTGAGAAAGACTTCTCAACATTTTTGTCTGTCCCGCGCCTAAAAACCTATTTTACCAATCTTATTACAAAAGGTTTATTGGTTTATCGCAATTTGGTAAAAAAAACTGTCGAAAGATACGTACTCGAAAAATAAAAGTATTGTAATTGGCAACATTATACATCGGTTAAGTCAATGTTCGTTTGACAGCTTTGACATTTTGGATTTCAGTCATTTTGTCCGATCCTATAAGATTTTTATTGCTCGGGTATTTCACGAAATTTGAGCTGGATAAGGGGGCGGATGGCTGTCGGCTACATGTAAGTTGATTGACAGTGTCCTGTAATCATGGCGATGTCAAAGGGATTCAAAGTTCTGGAGAAATCGTCACCGCCGAATCCCTACAGTATTATATTGCAGCACAGAAATAAAGACTCAGCACTTCTATTCGAGTCTCAAGCGGTTGTGGAGCTGTCGCCCCAAGAAACAGAAACATTGCGGAAACAATATCATAAGATCGCAGATGCCTACGGTTGTCTTGGCGTCCTCCAACTGAACTCTGGTGAAACATGCTTGTTGTATCTTGTGCTCGTCACGGGCTGCTGCTCAGTAGGTAAGATCGGTGACGTCGAAGTCTTTAAGATAACTCAGACGCAGTTCCTGCCGTTATTTTACCAATCACAAGGTGAAGATAAAGTTTCTGAAGTGAGAAAGCTTATAAATTCTGGAACCTTTTACTTTTCATGGAATTCTGGTAAGCCCAATGACATTCTCTTTGACCTAACTTTGTGTGCGCAAAGAAAAAGCAAGGGGGCTAACTCTGACAATAGATTCTTCTGGAATAGAACATTATTTATACATCTGATTAGGTATGGAATAGATTGTGAAGACTGGCTGACCAGAGCTATGTGTGGGTCAGTTGAAATTCGAACTATTTATGTTGGACATCGCCAAGCACGAGCCGTGCTAGTTTCCAGACTTAGTTGTGAACGAGCTGGCACCAGGTTCAACGTGAGAGGATGTAATGATGATGGAAATGTCGCCAATTTTGTTGAGACTGAGCAGGCTATTTTTATTGATGATTCGGTTGCATCTTACATACAAACTAGAGGGTCAGTTCCTTTGTTTTGGGAGCAACCTGGTATTCAAGTGGGGTCACATAAAGTGAAAATGTCTAGAGGACATGATGCCTCATCAAGCGCATGTGACAAACATTTTGCACAGTTGAAGCGCAACTACGGCTCTGTGGTTGTGGTAAATCTATTGGGATCCAGTTTGATAGGAGGGAGTGAGGGCGAAGCTACTTTAAGTAATGCTTTCCAAAAACACTTGAATGAGTCCGCCCACTCTGATGTGGCCCAAATCATTTTTGATTATCATCAGGAGGTAAGAGGTTCCTCTATTGATACTACATTGTCTAAATTCAAGAGAATTATTGAAAAATACTATGATGATATAAGTATATTTAGCGCTAAAGGTTCAGATATTTATAATATACAAAAAGGTGTTATTCGCACCAATTGCTTAGATTGTTTGGACAGAACAAATTCTATACAAACCTTTATTGGATTGGAGATGCTGGCCATACAACTGATGTTATTACAATGTATTGACAAGAAGCAGAATGTCAACAGATTTGAGGAAGTTTTTAAACAAATGTGGATTAATAATGGTAATGAAATATCCAAAATCTATGCTGGTACTGGTGCAATACAAGGAGGTTCTAAACTCATAGATGGTGCTAGATCTGCAGCGCGCACTATACAAAACAACTTACTAGATAATTCTAAACAGGAAGCTATTGATATTTTGCTACTAGGTTCCACTTTGAATTCTGAACTTGCTGATCGCTCAAGAATTTTGCTACCATCTAATTTACTGCACACATCAACACCGGTTTTGAGGGAAATGTGCCGCAGGTCTAATGAATTTACTCAACCAACTTCAATAAGAATCACTATAGGCACCTACAATGTAAATGGAGGCAAACACTTCAGGAGCCTAGCTTATAAAGATGTTTCATTAGCAGATTGGTTACTGGATTGTCCGAACTCTGCTTTAGTAAACACTGTTAACTTGAAAGAGCATCCATCTGATATATTTGCTATTGGATTTGAGGAAATTGTAGATTTAAATGCCAGCAATATTATGGCTGCTAGCTCTGATAATGCAAAAGCTTGGAGCGAAGAATTAGAAAAAGTACTATGCAGGGATGCACCTTATACTCTTCTTTCAAGCCATCAATTGGTAGGAGTATGCCTCTTTCTCTTTGCTAGAAAAGACTTAATTCCTCACATAAGGGATGTGGCTTTTGATTCTGTAAAAACGGGTCTTGGAGGTGCTACTGGAAACAAAGGTGCAGTTGGCATTAGAATGGTTATATATGGTACCTCACTTTGTTTTGTGTGTGCTCATTTTGCTGCTGGCCAGTCTCAGGTTACAGAGCGCAATGCAGATTATACTGAGATAACAAGAAAAATTGCATTCCCAATGGGTCGATCTCTGTACTCTCATGATTATGTATTCTGGTGTGGTGATTTTAATTACCGTGTCGACTTAGACAAAGAAGAAATACGTTCTTTGGTGATGCAAAATAAATTCCAAAGAATTTTGGAGCATGATCAATTGATACAGCAAAAAGAACAAGGTTTAGTTTTTAAGAATTGCTTTGAAGGAGACATTACTTTTCCGCCCACTTACAAATATGATTTGTTCAGTGATGATTATGATACTAGTGAAAAATGTAGGGCACCAGCTTGGACTGATCGAGTATTGTGGAGAAGCAGAAAATATACCATTGACCCTGAAATAACTTCAGGTTTAGCTGCCGGGAAACTGCTCCACTATGGCCGGGCAGAATTGAAGCAAAGTGATCATAGGCCAGTTATAGCAATTTTGGAAATTGAGGCATTGCAAGTAAGCTACACTAAATGCATGGATGTCTTTTATGATGTGGTAAAAGATCTTGGGCCACCTGATGCTAGCATAATTGTGCAACCTTTCCATGAGTTCTCTAGTGAAGAATCAGTCTTTGATGATAATGTGATGGCAGCAGTTCTACAAGAGCTCTCCACAATTGGTGATGTAACATTGGTTCGTTTTGTTGATCACACTCTGAGTATCACATTCAGAGAGGGACAGAATGCGCTAGCGGCAGCACAGAAAGGTCAAATATCGGCTTGTTCAATTCCATTGCAAATTACTCTAAAAACTCCTAATTGGAGTGATATAGTGAGGTCTGAAATTAGTTTATGTTCAAACAATACTGTCCCCTTATTTGGTGAAGCTCAACAGGAGCGGCCACTTCGTTCTGCACCGCCGACGCCACGAAGACAACAACCTAGTAGACCGCCTGCTCCTTCTCCCACTCCTTTGGTGCCTTCTAGAGCTCCCGCAGTAAGTCCGGCGCGACCTCCGCCTCCAAGACCAGCGCCGCTGCCACCAGATGCGGGTAAAACGTCAGCGCAGTCTCCGAATGTATCCCCACCGCTGGACAGTGTGCCGCCCCCGACATGCGCGCCGCCCCCGCCGCCGGAAAGCAGTACGCCACCTCCCATGGGACCACCCCCGCCTGTACCCGCTAGACAGGGAGCACCGCCACCCCTGCCGGCGCGTCCGCGACCAGCTATATAAATTCGCCGTTTTTTGTTACCTTCATATTTATTCTACATCTAATCATATTTATTAGAGAATTTTGTTAATTATTTTCTACTATTTGTATATTATGTTGTAAGCGTTTCTAGAATCTATATCTTCTGTACCTTTGCGATAGAATCGCACCTTCCTTTGATCATAAAAATTTTGGCACGTTTTTTTTTTTAAAAGTACATTGATTTTTTATATTATAAAATATGGAATTCCATAGTGATATGGAATTTAATTACTGTTATGTGCTACTTTAATATTAAGTTAGTGTAGTCAAGTTTGATTTACGGGGATGAATGGGTGTCCTAATCTACATTCAGTTTAGGCGATTCTTGTCGTATCGCCGAAATGCATTCAGTGGATTATAGAATACAGATGCGCGCTTAAATGGTCTTCTTCAAGAAAATAATAACTCAGGGCCCGGAAATGAGCTTGTAGTAAATCAGCTTTGGTTTATAATACTACTCTTATACGAGCACTGCACTGCAGTAGTTCGACATCAAAAGCCTCATTTGTAAACGCGTTTGAAAATGTACATTGTACATACAATCCTTGAAAATGCGTTTCGATTAGTAGAAGTTAGCTCCTCGTTTAAACGAAACTATTGTTGTTTACGGCTAGCACTTAATTAGTGCATTCTTTAGTTTTTAGATTTACGCGAATATTATACATGAACACAAAAACTATTTGTCGCATACTATCGCGGCTTATTTTTGATTTTTAAGTTCCGGGTGCATTTCATCACCGATGGTCACGGGAACGACAAGTCCTTCCCGTGACCGTAGTTTTGTTGCAGAGTGCACTCTTGCTCTCTTGTCTGGTGAAGGTGTAAAACTTGTCAACAGTGTAAACTTATCAGGTCAACAGAATTTTGATTGAATTATTCTGCTCACGTGTGTTCTTTGATGTAAGTTATAATGTTAACTTTGACATTACGCTGTTCAGCCAATTTTTATTGTAATTTATTTAGAGTACATTTTGATGGAGGCATTGACTTAATGTTAACGCAGGTGGAGCAGGAGCTGCTGTGAGTGTGAGATAATGACAACAATGTTGTAGGCTTTTAAGAAGTTATAGGCGTATTACGATTATTTCTTTAAGTTCAGCTTTAGTCTTCGGACCAGTATATAAATTAAATTACACATTGTAAGCTATACCTACTGTAGAATTCGCATTGTATCGAAATAGGTAGCTTTATTACTCGCATTAATATTTAAATGTGAAATAAATACGATAAGATGCATGGTAATGGTATTATAAAAGATAGATGTTCATCGAATTCTTGTAATCATGTATTTTATCTACAAATTTGATAGGAATACCCACAAATACACGCTACTCTTAAATAAGTCTTTTTAAACGTTTATTTTGATGGTTTGGGTAGCAAAATCTAAAATTTTTCTGTAGTCATCATTTAAATGTCTTTCGATTTGTATAAATTCATCATTCATATACATTAGACACATCGTCCTCTACAGGACGATGTGCTGAAAGCTCCAAATATGAAATACATATTAACTACGTAGGTAGTTCTATTAGGTTATTTCATATTTGGAACTTTCTCTCACTAGACAAAAGTTCTTATCATGAAATGTGTGTAAGGTACCAAACAATGATTATTGTGAGTTGTCACAAAAATCTCATAAATTAATTAAAAATTACTATGTGGCTGTGCAATGCATTTTGAGTTATTGAAAACCATGATTAATTGAATCTTATTAGAAAAATGGTTATGTATTACTTTCTCCAAGACTAGTTTTATTTTAAAAATGTAGATAAGTAAGTTACTGATGTTCCAAAAATTATTTTGTACCTATTTTTTACTACATACTACAGAAATTTCCTAAATTAGTCTATTATTACTTAGATTTCTATTTATTTTCCAGTGATTAGTTTCCTCGACTAATGTACCTGATCGTTTTCCATTTTCTAATTTTATAGTCGGTATCGATACGTATAAATTGATCGATCAAATTAGTTTAAATGTTGAGTGATTCAAGTACGTTTTCCCAGACGTGTTAGAGTGATGTTACACAAGTAGATAGTGCTTTATGAGTGTTAAAGCTAAATAAACTTGCAAAATATTATTTGCGATAAGTACCTAAGTACGGCATTGTTAGATGAATGGCCAGTTTTGGTATGTTATATAAATTACTATAAATATAGAAGTGTTAAAATGGTATTTTTTTTTAATCATGTTTATACACAAGACAATACGATACGATAGATAAGGACTGATCCCAGTAACACCCTGACTAGTCTAAGAGTATGGAACTCGTATTATTAAACCAATTGAGCTTATAACGATAATGAATCTAACTATTCCCTATCCCGGTCAAATGGACTGTCGTAAATTGGTGACTAGTACACGAGTGTGTTTTTAACTTCCCAAAACGCATTTTTTTTTATTCGTAGCCCTATACTGGGAATCATTCCTGTGTTGTGGGCGCGTCGAGACACATGCCGACAAGAAAAATCACATACACCAACACCCAGACCGAAACAAATATTTGTTTCACACCGCGGCTACTTGACTCAGTGGGCGGAGCGGCTTAAGCTCTTAACTACTGGACCAAGCCGTCGTCAATTTAGATAAATTTATTTTTTGTTTATTTCAAATTGTATGCGTAGTGATTATATTCTCTTTGGTTGTATGGGATGGAACAGCGCCCCTAGCGGATGGAATCTTAAACTTTCCACCGGACACGGGATAAAGATTTAAAATTCGTTTAAAACTCAAGTTTAAAATATGTGTCGTTCCATAGTTGGGAATTGTAGTGTAGGTATTCAAGATAATATCTAATAATAGATATTCAAGATAATATCTAATAATAATATTAATATGAGAAAGGGTCTGCTCCAGTGGGGGAATAAAAAAAGAATTATAAAGCAGATGTGCAATGTGAATGTGGAAGGGTGTAGGTACCGGTGGAGACTAAGGCCCGTACAGAACGTAAATCAGTCGTGAACATAGTTTTAAAGACTGATTTTTGTACTAAAACGTTCGTTTTAAAACTAGATTCACGACTACTTTGTTCTGTAATACGGGCTTTAAGATCACGAAGAAATCGAGAAGCCACGATCAAATAGACCTCAACTTATCTGAAAGGCAAATCAAGAGTCTCGACGTACTGTGAGCCCATTCCGATCCCCGTGTTGAACCTATTCGAATTCGCGCCTATATAAAAAAGGGGAATACCCGCTTTTTCTCGAACTCTGCCAATCGCTCAGACCCCCTTAGCCGCTGCCGAATACGATTCTGACTTCCTTTCCATCAGCCGTTATCACCGCCCGCAGCATATTCTCATCAACCCTCCCGATGCCCTTCTTCCCTACTATCAGATATCAGACCACCACACACAAAATGAGACCGACTACGGCGATGACGTCAAAGAATCTCTTGCCCGCCGATCGATGCGGAGCAACACGGCGAGATATCTATATGCCCTCTCTCGTAGTAGAGGAAGTCAGAGGTCAGTACGGAAAAAGATCATGTTGGAAATTGGTATTCTCTGCCTACCCAGCAAGAAGTCTACCGTGATGATATAGAATAGAGTATGGTATTCATGCTGCTGTTAATTTAATAATTGAGGCTATAACAGCTTACAGTTTCTATAACTGACTACCGTTACTTGCGTACTAGCACATGTTTACACAGGAATTATTTGACGGGGTAAATACAGTACAAAGGCAATAATGATCGATTTGATATCGGTTTATTTCTAATCACAGTCCTGAGACACTTAACACAGGCAACTAATACATAATTGTAATTGATTTAATTATACATTTATTGCTTTTTGGGGACGGCGTGCGTGTAGATGGTGTGTCCAATACCAACGAGCCCCAGGATGCAGAGAGCCATAGTTAAACGGTACAGCAGAGAGTCGAGCGGACCGCCCTTCAGGAACACCGGGACATCATCCTCCTTCTGTAAACAATTGATGGTTAATTAGTATAGTCCATTCAGTAAATGTATAGGAATGGTGAAACTATCGATACTATCGTGACCTCGAAAAATAGTAAGGATATTGATACTATGGATATTATGATTGTCCAATGCAATTGATGACAGACAAATCTTTATCAATACTATTGATATTCTGTATTAGAAATCAATACTATTGCACTTAGTCAAACTATCAATGGTGCAATCAATACTGTACTATTGAGAGTAAATCTGATTTAATACACGAAATCGAGTGGACGAAATCAACAACAGGCTGGTAGAGACTGTTCATACGGTCGGGTCCAAGTATTTTAAGACCCACCGTAAAAATAGGCCTCAAAAACTATCTGACTACACCCGAAACCTCATGGCTGAGCGACGTTCCATGACGCTCCAAACCTCCGATGATGCTAAATCCTATAGGCAGCTTAATGGACAGATATTGAAGTCCTTGCGACACGACTTACGGTCCTTCAATGCAAGGCGTATTGAGGAGACCATAGAGCAGAACAAGGGCTCTAAAGTGTTCGCAAGAGACGCGTCTATTGGGCAGAGCCAGTTGACGAAGCTGAAGACGGAGGACGGAAACGTAACGTCAAATAGGTCAGAGGTGCTCAGGGAGATAGAGAGGTTCTATGGACAGTTATATACCTCAGTAGCTAAACCTGTTGTTGACTTAGTAAAAGACCCAAGAGCCAACCTAACCCGACACTGCACTGAAGATATCCCGGACATCAGCCTGTGGGAAATTAGGATGGCTCTCAAACAACTAAAAAACAACAAAGCGCCGGGTGAAGACGGAATTACTGCAGAACTTCTGAAGGCGGGCGGATCGCCGGTACTTAAAGTCCTTCAGAGGCTATTTAATTCCGTCTTGCTTGAAGGGAAAACGCCGGAAGCATGGAACAGGGGTGTGGTGGTGCTGTTTTTTTTTCAAGAAAGGTGATAATTCTTTATTGAAGAACTAAAGGCCCATCACACTGCTGAGCCATGTTTATAAGTTGTTTTCGAGAGTCATTACGAATCGTCTCGAACGAAGGCTTGATGACTTCCAGCCTCCCGAACAAGCCGGTTTCCGGAAAGGTTTTAGTACCATAGACCACATACATACGCTGCGGCAGGTTATACAGAAGACTGAGGAGTATAATCGGCCACTATGATTGGTGTTTGTGGACTATGAGAAAGCCTTTGATTCGATCGAGACTTGGGCGGTTCTTAGATCTCTCCAGCGATGCCGCATTGACTATAGGTACATCGAAGTGTTGAAGTGCTTGTATAATAACGCCACCATGTCAGTCCGAGTACAGGGGCAGTGCACGAAAGTGATCCCCATAAAAAGAGGAGTAAGACAGGGAGACGTCATTTCTCCGAAACTGTTTACGGCCACCTTAGAGGACGCCTTCAAGCTCTTGGAATGGCAAGGACTTGGCATCAACATCAATGGCGAATACATCACTCACCTTCGATTTGCCGACGACATTGTGGTCATGGCGGAGTCGCTGGAAGATCTAGGACGAATGCTCGGTGACCTCAATAGAGTATCCCAACAAGTGGGTCTTAAAATGAATATGGACAAAACAAAAATAATGTTTAATGTCCATGTCGTACCCACCGCACTCCCCGTTGGGAACTCTACTCTTGAAGTTGTCGACGAATACATTTACCTGGGACAGGCAGTCCGGTTAGGTAGGTCCAACTTTGAGAGAGAGGTCAATCGACGAATCCAACTCGGCTGGGCAGCGTTCGGGAAACTGCGCAACATCTTCTCATCCAAAATACCTCAGTGCCTAAAGACTAAAGTTTTTAGTCAATGTGTGTTACCAGTGATGACATATGGATCAGAGACGTGGTCTCTTACAATAGGTCTCATAAAAAAGCTCAAAGTTGCTCAGCGAGCTATGGAAAGAGCTATGCTCGGCGTTTCTCTACGTGATCGAATCAGGAATGAGGAGATTCGTAGAAGAACCAAGGTCACCGACATAGCCCTCAGGATTAGCATGCTGAAGTGGCAATGGGCTGGCCACATAGCGCGAAGATCGGACGGGCGTTGGGGCAGAAAGATTCTAGAGTGGAGACCACGTATTGGCAAGCGCAGCGTAGGACGACCGCCTGCCAGATGGACCGACGATCTTGTGAAAATCGCAGGAAATCGTTGGATGCAGGTGGCATCGGACCGGTTACGCTGGAAAGCGATTGGGGAGGCCTATGTTCAGCAGTGGACAAGTATAGGCTGAAATGATGATGATGATGACACGAAAACTATAGTACCAGTAGTATAGTAGTAGTAACGAAAACAATATCGATAGTATTGCTTTAATACTAGTGATACTAACAATAGTTTGATACCTTTAACAATATTGTCTGCAAGCAATAGTAGTGGCCAATCTGTGCTACCGATAGAATGAATACTATAGATAGTACTATGGACATGGTACTATTTTACAAGTTCAACTATCGATAGTTTTGTAACCCTACCATCCAGATGGAAAAAATAATACAAGAATAGGTGTCAAAAAGGTGCCTTTGCTGAGACATTAGAAATGTGTTAGTTCTATTGTTACAGACATTACTACATTATAGGTGTTGTGTTGTTAAGGTACGGCCAAACCAACACGTCCAGTCGCGTCCATGGTGGCGATCAGTTACTGCAGTAGTATTTCTATGGACGTATTCATACCAACACGTCCTGCGTCCTAGACTATCTTACCACGACCAAATAAACCGAGTCTTATCTGATAGAAAAGTCAAGAGTCTCCGTAACCGGCGAGCGTGTATGAGACGAACTATGAGAGTCAAGGAAGCCAGAGAGGTATGTAAGGAAAGAACCTGTTGGAACTCCGTACTCTCTGCCTACCCCGCAAGGGATCTGGCGTGAGGTTATAGATAGATAGATAGACGTCCTGCGTCCTGCACGCGCGATCAATGGAGCGTCTGCACGCGCGATAATAGGGACGATAGATTAGCAATAAAGTACAAATCAAGAAAATATTCTCTTGAAAAAATAATGTTATCTCTATGCACCTAAAGTTCTAATTTGTGGGTACCGTTGAATGGGGTTGAATTTTTTTTCAATTAACTAAGTCCATTTTAAAGTCGGTTCTGACATTCGAATTTTGAAACGGACAGACGGACGATTTAGCGCAGTGGTTAAGAGCTTAAGCCGCTCCGCCCACTGTGTCTAATAGTCGCGGGTTCGATTCCCGCACGGGACAAATCTTTGTGTGACCCACAATTATTTGTTTCGGTCTGGGTATTTGTGTACGTGAATTTTCATGTTTGTAAACGAACCCACGACGCAGGAATCAATCCTAGTGTGGGGCTACGTTTTATTTTAATAAAAAAGAAAAGAAAAAACAGATATGAAACGCGCTACAATTTTGGTCCATGAAAAACTGCCATTTGCTGAGAATGTGTTCAGTCGTACGCAATTCTAGGGCCTAGACAAGTTGCAAGCGTTTTGTGTCTATTCTCTTGTCGCAATCGATAGCGCATTGTTTTGACCACGTGACTTTTCGTTGCAAAATGTCATTCCCATACATTTTTCCGCTTTCTATTAGCGTTAACGACTGTAGACTGTCTTGGCTATAGGCGCTGGGCGGAAAACATTACAGTGTAACATCATTAAAGAAATATTTGTCGGATATACAAGAATCCCTGTTAGAGATTCTGGTTAGAATAAGTAAAAATTATCGTGACATCACGTCGTTTGTACACACGGATATGTGAGTGTAGCACATAAAGTGTGAAGAAACACACGAACAATACAGGAATAATTCCTAGAGTGGGAGCTACGTTTTTATATTAAAAAAAAAAAAACATTTTATTTCTCTCCCTTTAACTATAAGTTTATACATGCCAGAGAGGTATGTAAGGAAAGAACCTGTTGGAACTCTGTACCCGCAAGGGATCTGGCGTGAGGTTATAGATAGATTTATACATGTAATACAGAAGTAATGATAGAAGAATTTAATAAGTCTACTTGTAGAAGAATTTTTAACTAAATTTTGAGTATCTTCCGTAATATTTAATCTTTGACGGATAGTACAAAATCCCGGCTGAAATTTGAGTTTGTCATGTTTAGCTTATTACTATTCCTAATCATTTTTGTAGAATCGTAATATGGAAATCAAAATTTGTAATTTTATCCCTATATTGCTCATTTTGTGTATATACCTCCAACAAATAATGAACTTTAAATAAAAACAGCCCAAACAGGATCTGCCAATTGTTATAAAGGCAACAGTCTTTATATAAAATTAGTTAGGAAAAACAATGGGGTTAATTAAATTACCAGTTTACTTGTTTATACCTCTTATGCGGCTAATCTTGTAAAAAAACGGGAGGGAACTTTACTTCGGTATACTTTGTATTTATGTGTTTTACTTTAAAATTTGAGTCCCTTACCCTTACCAGTCTGGTAAGGGTAAGGGACTAAAATTTTAAAGTTTATCTATATCATCACGCCAGATCCCTTACGGGGTAGGCAGAGAGTAAAAGTAAATTTTAAAGTAAAAGCAATTTTTCGGAGCCTTTAAATTAGCATAAGCAATGAAATATATTTTTAAATATTTCAATCTGTAAAAAATTATCTGCCAGCAACTTCAAAGCATGCTTATATTTTGGTAAAACATATGCGAAAACAAAGTGATAAAATAAATATTTGTATTTGTTCTTAAATGTGAAATTATTGTTGATTTTATGAATGTTTTATTTACACCTTCAATACCTTTTGTAACCAAGCCATTAATTTTAGGGACTTGTGTATCCACTAGGGCTGTTGTATATTTTTCTATCCATTTTTAGACACTAATAATACACTAAATACATATTTGGCTATGTTTCTGTTGATTCCCAACCAGGCCAAATTTAGATATATTCTTTTGTAAGCCCTCAACTGACTGATAATAGGATTGCATAATGTCTAAAGGGACACAATAAAATGGTATATTAAAAACAACGTGACTGCCTCGTTGGTCTAGTGGCAAAGCGCATCGTTTTGTGATCACGAGGTCTTGGGTTTAAATCCTAGGTCGGACAAGTGTAGTTTTTCTAACGAAAACTTCCCAGTACGAGTCTGGAGTCTGCAATTGTGCCCGGTTTATGGCAATAGGATCGCCCCCTATTACATGGGACCTAACATCGTCGGCGAAACGTGGGTGTACTCAGTACACCTCTGCCACCCCCGCTTGGGGAATATAGGCATGACGGTGTGTGTTTGAGTGACAGAATTATATGTATATTTGAGGTGGAGTCCTACATGGGCAGTGTTTCAACTTCAACAACCTTTTGACAATTACTGAACTTGATTGACATTGGGTGAAATTAGTGTAGATTGTTTATTGTACAGCCATTTTTGTGTGATGTATATAACTTCTTCTTTCGTTCACTTCTTTTGGTTTTATTAAAGAGCATTCTTTTCATTTATTGTGCTTTTGTTATTTGATTTTTTCCCAATGTGATATGTTGCAAGCCAATCGCTATTCCTTAAGCATATTTCTTTTAATAAGAACCTGTTGGAACTCTGTACTCTCTGCCTACCCCGCAAGGGATCTGGCGTGAGGTTATAGATAAATAGATATTTCTTTTAAAAATTTCGAAGCACACGCAGAACATGAAAATTTCCTCATGTTTTTTTTTCATATCAAACCATTAAGAAGAGATTTATTATTACAACAATAATTGAGACAACTAATGTGAGTATAGGGATGAGTATTTAAATATTTTATAGTGAATCTACTCTTCATAGTGATGAAATTAAGACTCAGTGAACTAGAATTGTCTGTTTCATAGGTATTAACTGGACACTGGTTTGCAATATACATACTAATTTTGAAAATTTTTATATATACCTAACTATAAAGTTTAATAATCTGTCCTAATTGAACTTTTAAGTGACCTTCAACCTTGTTTCTATTTCTAGTAATTGGTCCACAATATTATTATGTTTATATTCTACATAGAAATTGGACTGATTATTGAAAAATGTTGATCAAAATGGTCAACATACAAAAAATTGAAGCCCACAGTAACTAAACGTTAAAATTCAGATTTTTATGACTTGCCTGGAATAGTTGCTGCTGTTGACGGATTTTCTCTGAGACGGGGGGGTAGGGGGTGTTGGTGCCTGGCATGAGCCTCCTCTTGCTAGGAGCTGGGCATGCTTCAGCTACGGTTGATAGGTGCGCTGTATTGTACTGGATCGCTGGTGGCTCCACTCGTTGCAAAGCGATTGGTGCCTAAGAGGAAAATCAGGTGATAAGGCCTTTGCTCTCAGAAAAGTTAAATAACCATATACTGAATAATTACTCACAACAGGGAAGAGCGGGGATTGCAGGTGTGAAGCAGCAACCAGCCTACCAGTGACTTTGCTCAGTTGGTGATACATTTTGCTAAGGGAAAATTGAAATTAGGTTCTGCAAAGTGCCTGAAAATCGAGCGATTACGAAACAAGTACTTATCAGGTACGTTTTGAAACCGAATTTACTGTCATTGCACGGTACGGATTTTACAAAAGGTTTTCTTATAACAATCCTCGAAAATATTAAAATGATGAAGTGTTTTAAAAAGATTATTGAAATTAGTACAATAACGAGATCTAAAACTAAAACAACAGAAGTAGGTAAAGTAGCTTGTAAATTAATATATATTTTTTATCCAATACAATCTTTGAACGCACTTTTCTTTTTTTTTCTATCAGTCAAGGTTTCGTCCGGAATTCAATATAGATCTACGCGTATTAAACAGAGGTACTGATTTTGCACTTGTTTGCACTATTTTCAAGCAGAATGCTGTTTGATATTTAATTTTGTTACGAATTTTCTTGGATTAACAATCATTTAACCTTAAATACTACACTGTTTAATAACATTTTAAATTATTTTTTTTAACGGCAAGGCAACGTTGTTATATTGACAAAATTTTAGAACGAACCCTTCGGCCATTTTGTTTTTGAGTTTGACAGTACAATTCTTTTACTTTGAGCACGTTTTTGATAGAAGGTAATTTTGTTAAAAAATAAAAAAATCATAAATCTCTATGGGAAATTAACGTAAATTTTAGTTCATAATAATTATTGTGTTACTCTATTCATTTCCCGCGTTTTTTAAGTGTCATATAAATTTTCTAAATTTGAATTGTATCCGCGTGGCCTATCACGTCAAGGCGGTTTCATTTGTTTTTCAGTTTTATTTGGTACAACTTCCCATAAAATTACATAGATGTTTGTATAACCAGGTAACTTCTTTCAGCTCTACGATGCAGATCTTCGTAAAAACCCTCACGGGTAAAACCATCACTCTTGAGGTGGAAGCTTCAGACACCATCGAAAATGTAAAAGCGAAAATCCAGGACAAAGAGGGCATCCCTCCAGACCAGCAGCGTCTTATCTTTGCTGGTAAACAGTTGGAAGATGGCCGCACTCTTTCTGACTACAACATCCAGAAGGAGTCTACACTTCATTTGGTGCTCAGGCTTAGAGGAGGTTTGTTCTTGTATTTATAGTACTCTACATACATTTCAAAACTCATGTATATGCCATGCAAACCATACATTGTTTTATTTTAATGTTCTAAATTTCCAATGTTGTAAAAGCAGACCAACAACTTTGTTAACTGCTTCACCAAATGCAAATATAAATTTGTGTCCAGGTACCATTGAGCCCTCTCTGCGTATTTTGGCAATGAAGTACAATTGTGACAAAATGATTTGCCGCAAGTGTTACGCTCGTCTCCACCCTCGTGCCACCAATTGTCGTAAGACCAAGTGTGGACACACCAACAACCTCCGCCCCAAGAAGAAGCTGAAGGATTAAACTACTACCATTCAATTGCATTACCTTTCCATCATAATTGTTTGCAACATATAAGCCAAAATTAAATAAAAGTGTAACATCAATTTTTGTCTTTTTCTTTAACTACATCAGACTGTTTTTACTCTTTTTGCATTTAGTGCATCAGAACCATCAATAGAAAATTGTGTGGATGAAGCTAGAGGGGTTGGTAAGGAAACAACTTGTCGGAACACCCCTAGAGGGATTGATTGATGATTATTTACAATATAGATAAATATAATCGTTAATCTAATATTGGTGCCACCGATAGTTGATTTCGATCCTCTGCATACTATTACCACCAATTTGGTGGTAATAGTATGCCGAAGATCAAAATAGGCATGTTTATTATAAGAGTAAGACCCAGAGCTACCAGAATTATGTAATTTTATGAAAGCTAGAATTTTATGAATGAATAGGTCTAATAATGTAGTTATGATACTGCAAGTACTAGATACTTGCTGAAAGCAAGGCTGCTTTAGAGGTCGCATACATACAGATGTAGATAAATATTTTCATAACATTTGTAGCATTCAATTTGTGTGTGTGTGAATGACCTACGCTGTTGGCCGCGAGGCCTTTACAACTTCATCGGATAAGAGGGCGAGCGTGCAACAACTACGCTCGTGCCAGAAGGGGAAGGGGCCACTAGGTCAAGGGCGCTACAAGAAGGAACGCTTGGGCAGTCGCTATTGGGGCCAGAATATACTAGGTGTCATGCCGTGGTGCTCTGCACCGGCCGGCGTGCAATTCTTCGATTTCGCCGGCGAGGTTGGTGTCTGATCCTGTGTGCGGTATCTGTATCTGAAAGAAGGGGAGTAAGGGCATCGGCGGTGGCGGCTGATAGGAGGAGAGTTGGGTTCGTAGTCGGCGGCGGCTACGATTACAGGGTTCCGATGATTGGACGCGTTCACAAAATATCGGGTTGTAGCCTTCTAAATAAAGGCGGGTTAATAGGTTTGAGACTGGGATCGGAATTCAGATCGACGTTCCGTATGAACCATGGTATCCGACGGCTCTGCGGGGGAATCGAGATTGGATGGTTTGGAGTCTATCGATGTGACAGCGGGCGGCAAGCCCGAACACCTCACAAGCGTACGTCATGATGACATTTTACTCCGATTGCAAATTATCGGATAAAGACACCCGATTTGTTTAGGGTGACCCCCAGATTTTTGACCTGTTTGACCCAGGGGATAGGTCAGTCGAACATGGCGTGGCATCCAGTCTCGCAAGGTCTGAGTTCTCATTATAATATAGTTTTTATTTTTAATACAATCCAGTATTATAGATTAAACTAGACTGATTGCTATGAAAATACTAGTAGGCGCTGGCATTTAAGACCTATGCAGTCTGGTATCAGTTGGGCCCACGGAAAGGGGCAGTATCGAATATTGTTGTTAGCAATATTCTGTATAACATAAATAAAGGCACCAGCTTTTATCCTATGACGTAGGAGTTAGCAATATTTTATTGTAACTTTAATATCTGCTACTTTACGTACCGGTAGCACAGCTGGTCTGGTAGTCCGTGATAAGATAGTGTAGGATAGGTATATACAGTGCGAGCGAGAGGCACTTGGGCGTCGCCTATTTTTTTTATTATAAATAATGATTAAGGGATACTAAATATTTTTTTCAATAATTACTGTAGAAAAAAGAGCAGGAAACGTGAAACTTGATGTGCCCCTTCTTTTTTGCAAATTTTCTTTTTTCCACTTTTATTCATTATTAATTAAAATTTAACAGTGAAGTAGCGTAGCCACTATATATATTTGTATTTATTTACGTTTAATTATAATTTATTAGTGTAGAAGTCTGTTTTCCTCTTCACATCTGGTAAGTCAGCTCATTTTTCTTTAATGTCTTCGGAGCCCCCTGATCCGGGGGCTCGGCCCCCCCTGGTAGCTTGCTTTGTTACTATACCTGGTAATTGTAAAGTCCAAGAACAAAGATTAAACGACACGGATATGTCTGGAATGGACACGGATTGCTCATCCCGCAGCCGTTCTGGAGCAGTCAAACGTACTCGCTTACATAAAAAATGTAAGCACTGTAACAAAAGAAAGAGGAGAAATATCACCAGTCCACTTGCAGCATCTGACTGTGTTTGTTTAGATCCTACAGGTCCAAAAAGTTGAATTTGCAAAATGTTGAATTTGCATTATGTTGAATTCCCAATATGTTGAATCTCAAAACGTTGACTTCTCACCATGTTGAACAAACAATTCTCACAATGTTGAACTTATCAAAATGTTTAATATCAAAATGTTGAATTCCCAATATGTTGAATCCCAAAATGTTGAATTCATATTCGTAACGGTGACGTTCTTGTAGTATGTCCTAATGCTTTTTAACTGACTGAGTTCTTAGATTTACGCGAATATTACACCTAAAATAAAACTATTTTTTTCGGATTTTATTGCGGTTTATTTTTGATTTTTACTTCCCGACGTTTCGAGTGTTTTGCAGCACCTATGGTCACGGGAGGGACTGAGGTGTTAGACGTCCAAAATGCATAGTTGTTCCGGGGTACCCCCAAACTTCTTAATTATTTTTGTTAATCCGATCTACGCAGAATGAGCTCACGGTGTCTTGAGGTCTTGCAGTGTTATGATTGGTTTTGGATTTGATTATATTAATTACCGGGATCGATAAAAGCACCCAGCCATCTTCTGTATTGAAATTAGGATGTTTATTAATGTCAATAGCCTCACGAACCATCCTTGGTAGGAATCGGTGTTCTTTCACGAGGATTTATGGTCTATCAAATCTGATGTTATGGCGGGTGCGGTCAAGGACATGTTCACAGACTGCAGACTTTTTTGTGCGACGGTGTTTTAGGTCAGCGTCGGGAAACGTCGGGGACTTAAAAATCAAAAATAAACCGCGATAAAATCCGAAAAGAATAGTTTTATTTCATGCTTTTTAACTGACTTCAAAAAGGCGGAGGATTTTTGTTCGTATGTATGTATGCTTTTTTTAAGTATGTTCGCCGATATTTCCGTCAATTGTGGACCGATTTTGATGATTCTTTTTCCATTGGGTTCAATATAGCTTCAAGGTGGTTCCTTTTTAACTTAATTTTAATCCAATAAACCATTTTAATCATCGGTATTGGATCTTGGACTTTGAAGTTAAACGAGGGAACTCCTTAACGACAAGTAACTATAATCTGTAGATGGAGTTAATATAAGTATTGTGGTAATCCTATAGGTACCATACTATAGAACTAACCAGAATATTAAGACTTAAAAAATAAGGAGGTTTACAATTCGTCTGTTTTTTATAACGTCTATATTTATAAACTGACTGATAATTCTTTTTGCTTGAATATAGCTTCGAGGTGGACTCATTTCGTTGAAATCGGTATTGAAGCTTGGACTTTGAAGGTTTAAGGAACGGCAAACAGGACGAATGTATAGATTCCGTTATTATGGGTATTACATCAGTCCTGTATGTGCCTTATTGTAGAACTAAGCAGAATAGTAATAATTCACTCATCACTTAAAATTGTAAAATAAATAACTTAAAAAAAAAGAAAAACTAACTTCAAAAAGCAAAAAATGAATATATGAGGTCGGTGCAAAGAAACCGACTGCACTAATCGGCATCGACTCGTAATATTTATTTTTTGCTTTGAAGTCGGTTTCCCTTTATTTTTAAAAGTTATATCTATTCTCATCATTGCGGCGCAGCTCGTTTTCTGGCTTAGGTATTCTCTATTTCGCCTTCTAGGGCACCCACGGGATAATGTGGGTTGATATGTTCTAAGTTAGAACCACACGAAAAAATATGAGAACAGACCCGTGAGGTTCAACATTTGTAAAATTCAAGATAATGAGAATTCAACATTTCGGGAATTCAACATTAAGAGATCCCAACATTTCAGGAATTCAACATTTTGGGAATCAACATTTCTAAAATTCAACATAATGAGAATTCAACAGTTTGGGAATTCAACATTTTGATATTCAACATATTGGGAATTCAACATAATGAAAATTCAACATTTTGCAATTTCAACTTTTTGGACCTGAAGGGTTTAGATGATTCTGGCTTAAAACAAATAATTCCGGATAAAAATTCAAAATCTAATATTAAATCTTTCACGCCTCAAAAGCCTGATTTACCCGTGCCCACAAGGGTCTCACGCGAAATTTACCTAGCCTCTGATAACGCACCTTACATAGTCCATGTGCAGAGGGAACAATTGTCACCAAATGATGGGACAATTTTCCATCCCGTCACATTTGGAAATTATTTAAAAAATAACAATATTCAGAATATTATAAACGGCAGTGTTAAAAAAATTGGTAGGAACAGAATTTCCTTGGCATTCTCTAATTACAATGATGCTAATTCTTTTATAAATAATAGCAATCTAGAAATAAGCCATCTAAAAGCTTTCATTCCAACATTCTCTGTTACACGGATGGGGCTTATAAAAGGAATTCCTGCAGAGTGGTCACCAGAAGAAATTATTTGTAATGTGTCTGTTCCTATTGGTTGTGGCCCTATTTTAAAAGTTAGAAGAATTAATTATAAAGTTATTATAGAGGGAACTCCTTCTTGGAAACCGACCCAGACTATAGTTCTAACTTTTGATGGTCAAATATTACCAAAAAGGATATTTGTTTGTTACAATTCTTTACCTGTGCAGTTATACACTTATCCCACTATTCAATGTTACAATTGCTGCCGGTTTGGGCATACCAAGGTACAGTGTAGATCTACACCTCGCTGTTGTAAATGTGGCCTTAGTCATTCAGGTGACACTTGCAATGTGGAAGAAGATGAAGCATCTTGCTGCCTTTGCCAGGGTTCACATTATGCCTCCAGTAAGAACTGCCCTGAATTTTTCAGACAGAAAAACATAAAAATTTCTATGGCCGAGAATTGCTTATCTTATTCTGAAGCTTCCAAAATGCATCCTCCAATTGCTAAGTCTTATGCCAATGTTCTTAATACCTCATTACGTAATCCAGTGATACAAGAAAACGAAATATTGCAATCTCCTCTTACTTATAAAAAAACTGTCTTTTTAAAACCTCGTGCCCCTCCTTGCCTCAGCAAAGAATACAATAAAGCAGAACATAATACCATTATTCAGGGATACAATGTACTATCTTCATCTAAAGGTTGTGCCCTTAATAAGGACAATAACAGTTATGAAGACACTCTGAATCCTGTACTCAATTAATAAAAACGATTCTGGATCTATTAATAAAATCAAATTTGATACCGTCCCACGCTGCCCCAGTTATAAATACACTAATTCAACTTTTCAATAATGGATTCAATCATTCAGTGGAATTGCAGGAGTGTAATTAATAAAAAACATGATATAATGCACTTAACAAATAAATATGAAATGATGAATGAAATATGAAACCTGGTTAAAATCTAATTATAATTTCAATATATCTGACTATTCTTGCATCAGGGAGGACAGGCATGATGGGTATGGTGGTGTCGCCATCCTAATTAAGAAGTCAATTCCTTACTCCATACTTAATATTCCTCCTCATAGTGAGGACTTTTCTATTGTAGGGATTAGTTTGAATAATATTTGTATAACTTCTTTATATATTCCAAGACCAACAATGCTTATATTAAATGATATTAAAAATACTCTGTCTTCTATTCAGCAACCTTGTATTATTTTAGGAGACTTTAACTGTCAACATACAATGTGGGGAAGTAGCTTATCTAACTGCTATGGCGAAGAATTATTAGAGATTATTGACAATCTTAATCTATGTATTTTAAATACTGGAGCTCCTACCCGTCGCACTTCACCCACTGAAAGGGCGAGTGTCGTGAATTTGTCTCTGTGTTCCCCTAATGTAGCATCTTCACTCTCGTGGTCCGTCCTTCCTTATACATATGGCAGTGATCACTTTCCTGTTTTGATTTCCTTTCCAAGTACAAATCCACAATACAGTAAGCCTTTATCTCGTATGAAATACAGGGTAGCAGAAGATAAATGGGATTCATTCAAGTTATTTATTGAGAATAGTATTCCTTCATTACCTCATCCTTCCAGGAATGAAATAGACAGTGTCGGTATGTTTACACAAACTCTAATTGCTGCTGCAGATAATACATTACCTATTAAAAACTATTCTTCTAAGAAACCTCTTCGTCCTCCCTGGCGGGATAATGAATGTACTGAAGCTGTTAAAAAAAGAAAAATTGCAGAAAAAAAATATAATTACACACAATATGTCTTCAGAGAACTTCAGCATTCTTTCAGAGAACATCTCATCCACTCAGAAGTTATTAAAAAAGAAAAAGTTAGATGGCTGGAGAAACTTCTGTAGCTCGATTTCTCCTGATACACCTTATTCTACAGTTTGGACTAATATTAAACGTTTTAAAACAGCTTGTGCAATGCCTGTAAGTCATCCTCTTTCTCCCTCCTTAGCAGACAGTTTTCTGGATCAAATAGCTCCACCGTTTGTCCCTCAAGAGATTCCTCGTCCTCTTCCTGTTTTCCTTGTTAGTGGCCCTACTGATCTTAATGCCCCATTTTCTATAACAGAACTTCTTAACATTCTCTCCGTTGTGAAGGACTCTGCTCCAGGGGATGATGGTATTCCATACTCATTTTATTCACATCTTGGGGAGAAGGCCCTTGACTATTTATTGTGTACCATAAACTCTATCATGTTTACGGGTAATGTTCCCTCATCTTGGACAACACAAATAGCGTTGCCATTTTTAAAACCTAATAAAGATCCGTCCAGTTCTTCTTCCTACCGACCAATTGCCCTATCGTCTGTCATGTGTAAAATAGCAGAACATTTAGTTAAAAATCGATTGGAGTGGTTTGTTGAAAAGAGAAACTTGTTGTCTTCTAGTCAAAACGGTTTCCGAAAGGGAAGAAGCACTATGGACAGCCTAAGTATATTTGTTTCGGATATTCACTTGGCTTTATCTCGGAACCATTCCATCGTTGCAGCATTTTTAGACGTCTCTGCAGAATATGACAGTGTTCTTATTCCGATACTACGAGTCAAGTTGGAAAAACTGAGTGTTCCCGAAATACTAATAAACTTTATTATCAATTTATTATCGGAAAGAATGATACATTTAGATTTAGATCCTAAAATTAATTGTAGACGCTTATGGAAAGGTCTACCACAAGGATCTGTTCTTAGTCCTTTACTTTATAATATTTACACTCATGATTTAGAAAATTCACTAAATAATTCAGTTAGTATTTTACAATATGCTGATGATTTGCTTCTTTATTGTTCTGATGATTCAATTTTTAAAGTATCTTCACAAATATCTTTATCTCTCTCACTACTTGAAAAATGGATGGATGATAATGGCCTACAGATATCTGCTCTAAAAAGCTCTGTTGTTTTATTTAACAGACAAAGACATCCTCCTCCTATTAATATATCCTATAAAGGTCATACAATCCCAGTAAAAAACCATGTAAAATTTCTAGGTCTAGTTTTAGACTCTAAGCTAACTGGTGTTCCGCATTGTGAGTATGTAGGTGATAAATGTGAGCGGGCTCTAAACATGCTCCGTTGTCTTTCGGGTGTCTGGTGGGGTGCTCACCCTTATTCCCTAAAACTGGTTTACAATGCTTTGATAAGAAGCACTAAGAAGCACCTAGACTTTGGATCTTTCCTCTTAGAGCCGTATAGCGCTGCTGCTCTGAAGAAGTTGGATTCAATCTAAAGCTTTACGGATAATATTTTGAGCCATAAAATCGAGTCCTATCAATGCTTTACAAGTTGAGTGCGGCGACCTTCCCCTGAAGTTACGACGTCAATATTTGTCTGATAGATTCCTCGCAAGAGCCTTTCAGTTTTCCTTTCATCCTCTTCGCCAGAAGCTTTCCTCTTTACTAGAACAGATTTGTTATTCTGGGTATTGGTCCCACAAAAACACACCATGTTTAGTTAAAAGCTATCAGAAATTTATTAATGTGAATGCTCCCTCTCATTGCTGTACCCAACTTCCTTTATTTGAATGTAAATATTTTGAGTCACTGATATTAAATCCGAATATTTGCTATAATCTTACAATTCCTAAAAAAAATAATTGTTATTCAACTTCCTTTATTTCTTTAGTGGAAAATAAGTGGTCAGATTATCATTTCATTTATTGTGATGCTTCGAAAAGTCCCTCTTCTTGTGTTGGTGTATTCCATCAACAATACAAAATAATCCAGAAAATTAAATTACCCCCAGAAGCATCCGTTATTACGGGCGAATGCTTTGGAATATTAAAAACTTTAGAATATGTTTTAGTAGCAAAGTTAAGAAAAGCAGTAATATTTACAGACAGTAAAAGTGCTTTACAGGCCCTGGGTCGCAATCCGTTCAAATCAGCTCACTGCAATATTATTATCGAATCTCGAGAATAGTCATTTAAATGTATTAGTAGGGGAATAGACGTCACTTTTGCGTGGGTTCCTAGCCACAAAAACATTGAAAGAAATAATAAAGCAGACTTGCTGGCCAAAGAGGCGGTTACATCGGGCGATGTTTACCCATATGAAAATTACACTCATGATCTAATGGCGCTGTCCAAAAATCATCTCCAGATTTCCTGGAGTGATTGTTGGACAAATGATATAAGTAAGGGGAAATTCTACCATTCCATCCAACCAAATATACCCAGCAAACCCTGATTTGCCAAGGCAGGCTTCTGTAAATGGACTACATCCATCATTATTAGAATGCGTTTAGGTCACGTTTATACACCAGAACATTTAGCGAGGCTTGGTATAGTCGGTTCTGACCTTTGTGGTTGCGGCGAAGTTGGAGATTTAAACCATATATTTTTTGCTTGTCCCCTGAATGACTCTTCTGTCTTTTATTCACAGCTTCACCAACTTAAAATTCCTTGTTCATTCTCTATTCCTTCTCTATTGTCATTTAATAATATTGATATTTATTCTACCATAAATATGTTCATCCTACACAACAACATCCACATATAATCATTTCCTTCCTTTCCAACTTTTTTTTTCCTTCGTTTCCCTAACTTTGAACAATGGCATAATGTAAACGCAATTGCCAATAAAAAAAAAGTATCTGTAGCGTTGTAGGTATATATTAGGTATCCAGTACATTTTTTTTTTGATGTGGTAATGATATAATTCGACTATGGATTGCAATTGCACAACACTATGTGGAACTTCCCTACGTAGTTTACAAATATTGTGAAACCAATGATACCAAACAATCGACGCAGAACATCATAGTAAAGTGATCCTGATAAGCTATTATTTTTTTATTTGTAACTTAAATTACCCACGTACTTTTGTTTCGTATTTTACACACTCATTAAGGTAAGTAATTTTCTGTAAATTTATATTAGGTAATTACGCAATAACATTTACAATATAGGTATGTGGGGATTCACTTGCGAGACGGTGTTCGTTTAGAGGTTACATAGGTACAGTCAGCGACGTTAGTGTACTTGTCAAAACCAAATTATTAAGAACAAATTAAATTATAGATCAACAAAAATAATGGATTAAAACAAAAGTGTGCTATCAAATACTGAGAATGTTAAGCGAGTTATATTGCTGACCGTACCTACCTACAGAATTGGGTAGGACGCGTTCGCAAAATATCAGGTTGTCGCCTTTTTAATGAAGGCGGGAATAGGTTCGAGACCGAGATCGGAATCACGGGGCTCCGACGGCTTTGCCAAACGGTTCAATCCCGTTTCCTCCAAACGGGATTGAACCGTTTGGAGTCTATCGATGTGAGAGTGGGCGGCGTGCCCGAACACCTCACAAGCGTACGTCATGATGGGCCGTATACAAGTTTTGTAAAGTGTCACCTTGTTCCTAAGGGATATTTTACTCCGCTTGCAGATCATCGGGTAAAGACGACCGAGCACAAATACTGCTCGGTTACGGACTCGCTTGATGTGCGGTCCGAAGGTCATGGTATTATTTATGGTGACCCCTAGATATTTGACCTGTTTGACCCAGGGAATAAGTAGGTCGAACATGGTCACTTGACCGAGATTACTTTTTGGGTGGCGCAGGGAGGGGCGCGGGGTGGCACATCTGATGAAGAATACCGCAGCGTTCGCGTCTGCCTGAAGGTTTCTGGTAATGAAACCTTTATTCCTATGCGAGACGTAGAGAGCGGTATCATCCTGGAATAGGGCTCGATGCAGCTTACTCGAACGAGGAATATCGTTCGTGTAAAGGCTGAATAGGAGGGGGGAGAGAGCTGAGCTTTGTGGGACACCAGCTTGTATGGAGTGGGGGGTAGAGTGCATCATTTCGACGCGATACCGAAAGGCGCGATTCGACAGGAAGTCTCGTAAGATGACCACTAGTCTGTCCGGCACCCCCATTTGGTAAAGCTTGTAGATCAATCCGTTGTGCCTGATTTTGTCGAACGCCTTAGCGACATCGAAGAAAAGGGCACCCGTGTAGACGGGTTTGGGTTTGTTGAGGTCAGTAAGGATTTGCTCCGTGATGGGGTGCACTTGATGTACGCGAGAGTGATTGGCTCGAAAACCAAACTGATTACTGATGTGGAATAGTCTTAAACGATACAAAGTCTTTGAGCCGTGCCAGGAGCAGGCGCTCGTAGATCTTTGCCAGGGAGTTGAGGAGACTGATGAGGCGGTATCTCGTGGGACGGTCACGAGGTTTACCGGGTTTAGGGATGCCTATGACGTTGACCTCCTTCCACTAAGTGGGGAAGGTGCAGTTCGTCATGGCAGCAGTAAGGATTTTATTTTCTTTTAAAAAACGTAGCCCCGCACTAGGATTTATTCCTGTGTCGTGGGTGCGTTTACAAACATGAAAATTCACATACACAAATACCCAGACCGGAACAAATAATTGCGGATTACACAAAGATTTGTCCCGTGCGGAACTCGAACCCGCGACTATTAGACGCAGTGGGCAGAGCGGCTTAAGCTCTTAACCACTGCGCTAAATCGTCCGTCAAGGATGCCCACTAAGAGGCAGATGAGTTGGGCGGTAAGCATTAGAGAACGCGATTAGAAATGCCGTCAGAGCCGGGTGCCTTTTTCGGTTTAAGACCTTTAATCAGCTGGTCCTCGACCTCGGTCTGGGTAATAGGGGGTAAGGAATCGGTGAGGGGTGGGGGGCGGAGGGACGCCCTGCGCTCGACTTCCCTGTCGATCGAATCGACATGAGCCGAGTCAACGGGAAGAGAGCTGGGAGTGCACTGCCTCTCGAGGGTGTCGGGAGAAGCTCGGCCTATTCATCGTCATCGAAGGCTGGGGTTGCGCCTGAGGGGCGGGTCAGCGGGGGCATGTCAGACATGGAGTCGGATTTAAGGGTAAGTGCCAGTTTCCAGTAAGCTAGATGCGATGGCGTGAGGCCTTCTAAGAAGTCACTCATCCAGCGATCATGCCGGATCTCCGCGACCCATCCGCATCCGGGCCTGGTTGGCTTCGGTGGGATAGGAGTCGTACGCTCGGACTGATGCATTTATAGCCCGAATAAGTTCCCTAACATCGTCTGGCAGTCTAAAGCGGTTAAGATCCTCCGCCTCGACATGCTTTGACGACCGACTGACAGCTGATTGGATATGCGCGGTGAAGGCATTTACAAACTAATGTGTCGGTGTCCTGAGGGGACGAGGTGGAGTCCGAGCTGAAAGGAAGGAGGGGGGGGGGGCATCCGCTAAGGCTGTACTCAGCGCATGCCAATCCACCACGGTCTTCTTGAGCGGCTGAGGGGTGGACGGAGGACCGAGTCGCATGACTACAGGTCTGTGGTCAGAGTCCAGCTTATGGACCCTTCAGAAGCGCCATGTCCAGGACATCAGGACGGTGGTCGATGTTGTCCGGATAGTGAGTGGGGTGCATAGGCGAGATGACGTCAAAGTCGAGCTGGTTGACCAGGGCGTACCTACCGTTAAAGGAAGTGGTGAGGCAATTCTAAGCCACGGGCTTGCAATTGAAGTCGCCCGCCAGATTGACGGCGCTTCTCAGATTAAAGAGTGCTTCGAAATCACTCCTAAGGACAAGTTTAGTGGGAGGAAGATAGACGGAGGCGTCGCGGGGCGCGTCGAAGGGGGTCGCGGGGCGCGCGGCGTCACACATAGCGGCGTGCGATCGCTGCTTGCGGGGTATACGCGGGGGGAGAGGGGCCGCGTAGTAGTCGGGTGTCTCGGGACATCCGACCGACGACGCGTCCGGCGCAGCGGGGGAGTACGTCGCTTCGAATTGCCGGATCAGCTCCGGGGACTTCGAGGCGATGAACTCGACAAGGTGAGTAGTTAACTGCCATCCAGACTGGGCCCCCCGCCGGGAGTAGGCGGGGGGGGGGGGTGCTATCGTGACCCTAGCGTGCGGCCTTTCGCCAAACTTGTGTGCGAAACAACGGTGTGTGTCTATCACTAACTGCTCCGGGGCGAAGAAAACCGCCGCACAGAGAATAGGATTTCGCGTTAGGTTAGGTTACCAGTCTTGTCCCCCGGGTCGAAAGGGTAGTGGGTGCTATGCACAGACTGCTGCCCAACCTTGGGGGACCGTCGGAGGAGGTGCGCCGCCTCTACGGGGGGGGGTCGTGCGATCCGTGGCCCTCTATGGGGCGCCCGTGTGGTCAAACCGACTGTCGGGCGTCCGGCGCAGCAGAATGAAGATCCAGAGCCTGCAGCGCAAGATGGCCATCCGCATCGCACGAGGATACCGTACCATATCCTTTGAGGCGGCAACACTCTTGGCACGCTTTCCGCCGCTCGACATCCTGGCGGACATGGACGCGAGGGTCTACGACCAGACTCGTGGCGTCCGCCAAAGTGGCGAGGGCGTGCCTGCGCTCGAAGAAGTGAGACGGCGGGAACGACGGCGCGCTCTGGAGGAGTGGCGCGCGAGGCTCAGTCAAGAGCACATCGCGCGCAAGCGCGTCGTCCAAGCTATCCTGCCGTCCTTCGAAGCCTGGCACCAGCGGAGGAGAGGGCGAGTCACCTATAGACTTACTCAGATAATCACCGGTCACGGTTGCTTCGGTGATTATCTGAGGAAGATCGGACGCGAGGCGACGACGACCTGTCACCACTGCGGTGGGGACCAGGATTCCGCCCAGCACACGCTCGAAGAGTGCCCAGCGTGGGCCTCCGAGCGGCGGATCCTGGTCGACCGGATCGGACCGGACCTCTCCTTGCCGGCAATAGTAGCGGCTATGCTGGCAGGGGAATCGGCGTGGGGGGCCGTATCCTCCTTCTGCGAGACTGTGATGTCCCAGAAGGAGGAGGCCGAGCGGGATCGGGAGAGGGCCGATCCTGCTCGACGAAGGCGACGGCGCCGGGGCGGAGGCACAGCCCGCCCAGGCCCCCCAGCCCAATAGCCCGGGGCTTAAGAATACGGGCTAACTCGCGTCCCCCGCCGTAATATCTGGCGGGGGACCCCCCCCTGCATCAAGGTTAAAAAGGTTACCAGTCTTCCGTACCATATCCTTTGAGGCGGCAACCCTCTTGGCGCGCTTTCCGCCGCTCGACATCCTGGCGGACATGAACGCGAGGGTCTACGACCAGACTCGTGGCGGGGGACCCCCCCTGCACCAACATCAGCAGGGGGCCTTCGGGGTCGCGGACGCAAGGGGCGGGGGCCTTGAGCGTTCTTCACTAGCGACCCCGTGGAGGACGGCGGCGTGGTGTGGCCCACGTCGCCGTGAGCACCGCGTTGGTGCGGGGGGGAGCGTGTCATTAAATCTCCCACCGAAGGCGGGCTCTTCAGAGCGTGGCACAAGAGGGGCACCGGTGCGTTCCATACGGAGATCCCGGAGCCCCTCCAAAGTGCTGATGTCGGCCACCCTGGGGTTTTTAGTCGGTAAGAATCCGACACGCCCCGCGAGTTTCCCCCGAGGCTCGCGGAAGTCCTAAGATTCCCCAGGTAAAAAAAAAAAAAAAAGGTTACCAGTCTTACCACGAACGAAAAAAGTCGTGGTTTTAAATACAAACTGCGACTAGTCGTCGAACACTAGGGAAAGGTCGACGGCGCCATCAAAACAGCGCGTCGTACCTACCGAACGTACGTAAATACGTACTCGCGAGCGGTAGGGCGGACTGAGTCGCGGGGGGAGTGGCGCGGTAAGCGGTGACGCGACCGAACACGGCAGGCCA
The DNA here is from genome assembly GCA_905147815.2 of Phalera bucephala. Taxonomy (NCBI): domain Eukaryota; kingdom Metazoa; phylum Arthropoda; class Insecta; order Lepidoptera; family Notodontidae; genus Phalera; species Phalera bucephala. Next base: position 23,699,095 of record LR990613.1, on the reverse strand, counting down.
CACAGTCAGAATGTTTAGCTCAATCGGATACCCGCAAGTGCTTGAAAAATGGTCCACAAGATTTGAACTGGAAAGAGAAGACAGACGACAGACAGACAGTGAGACGCACAGACAGACCGACAAACAGACAGTACGATGCACAGTCAGAGCGACAGACAGACTGACAGACCGACAAACAGACGGATAGACCGAGAGACAGACAGACACCGACAAAGAGACTGACATACGAACATTGCAAATTAAATAAAATCTTGTAAAAATAAATAAATATCGTCACGTCAATATTCCCCACGCGGTGGCAGAGGTGTAATGTGTACACCCATTTTCGCCGACAATGTCGGGTCCTATGTAATAGGGGGCGAGCCTATTGCCATTATATTAAGCACAATGCACGACTCCCGACTGATGCCTTGTATTTTTTATGGATATTTTTTTATGTATTACGTATATTTTTGTGATAATTATTTTTTTCAGATTTTGCCCCAGATTTTTCCCAGTATAATTAGTTATCTAAATATACAAATGAACAACCGCCATATCTAAATTACTGCCAAGAGGTAGGCTGTCACTGTGTATATACCACAGTGTACCAATCTACGGTGCTCATCACAAAAATCTTAATAATAGTGCCGTATTATTACAATTTCTATAGGTATTGCAGACGCATAGGTATATTGGTGTTGTTTAATTATGTACATGCCTAGGTATTTACTTGCAGATCTCCTTCGACGAACAATGCAGGTCTTCGTGAATCATTTGACGAATGACACACTCACTATTGAAGTGGAACCAACTGATAATATAGAGTGTATCAAGAGTATAATCTATGATGAAGAGGGTATCCCATTGGAATATCAACGGCTTATCTTCGGTGACAAAGAGTTAGAAGACAATAAACGTTTGTGCGACTACAATATTGAAAATCAGTCTACTATTCACTTAGTTCCTAGACTTGTTGGAGGGTGTAAGTATTCGTATTGATATTAGTACTTTTAGTAGGTACCTTAATTGTAATCTTATAAAACCTAATCATGTACTTATTTTTTCTAAACCCTGCGGGGCAATAACAGGTTGGCAATTTTGCATATGTATATTTTTTTCAGTTTAATGTATCGCCGGTTCGGAACACGGGTGCCACATTACCTATAGAAGAGGCAACGTGTAATTTCCGTGCCATATTAATTTTTTTTTTTTTTTTTATATAAATATTTATTTATTACGACAATAGTGAAGGATGCTTACCTACCACATCTATATCAGTATTATTGTAATCATACTTTGCCGTGCGAAAGACACATAGATATACGCAAGCAGTTTGTATTGCCATCTCTTTCTCACAGCTTACGATAGTGTCTACTGCTAAAGAGGTTGTGGAAAACACCCAAGTTTTTTAATTTGTTTAAAAGACAACCCTTTTACATATACATTCTCATCGCTTATGTAAGAAGGATTGCACCAATGTGCTTATGTAACAGGCACATTTTGGTGTCGATAAATTCAACATCTAGAACAGGGGCTTGGGTTGAAGATCCTTCCTTTTTCATAGCTTAGTTCGGGTAGAAAAGCTTTGATGACGAAAATAAAGCGCTTCTATTGGCGGGTTTCATCACAATCTATGCGTCCTTCGTAGAACTCTAGGAAAGGCGATCTATATTTACTGACTCAAGAATAAAACTAGGGATGTTAGTGCACTAACGGCCACTTCCTATATTCAACTGAAGGATAGTAGTTACTTACTGTCAGTAGAATTTTGACAGATTTTCCATACAAATTATGTCTAAATTCTATCTGTTGTAGGCAAATCTATCCATGAGTTGAATATAGAAACTGGCCGTAAATGGTAAATCACATTAATTTTTTTTTATTTCAGGTTACTATGATCTAGAACTTCGGCGATTAGCAATAAAACACAATCTTCATAAGATGATTTGCCGAAAGTGCTACGGCCGCCTTCCGGTGCGTGCTACGAGATGTCGGAAGGCCAAATGTGGACGGACTACTAATATACGTCGCAAAAAAGCTATGTTTTCAAGCGATTGGCGAATCTAAGCAGTGGACTGAGCTAAAGCTTGAGCTAGGTTGCCGCAAGTTCTGCAAGCGATGCCTTTACACGTCTGATCGTGTTAAGGTATCACTTGCACAGCTTGCGCCGTTCTTTTCTTCCTACACTATCACTGCCCGGTGTTCCCTTCGTTGGAGGTTTTCGAAACTTAATTGTGAACGGTAGTGCGAGACGAGCTTGTCCAATGGGGTTCTATAATTTTCTTCTTTCATTATTAAACTAGCTGTACTCGCGACTTTGTCTTGACTTTGCGTGATTTTCGCATGCCGCAGCCATGTTGTAGAATTATTCGTACTACATATAACGACCGCCGTTTTTTAAAAAAACTAAGCCCCATTGTAAACCACGGGTCACCACATTTAGTCAGATTGTAATATGACTGTACAAAACTCTTGTCGTTTTGTTAGAAAACATTCATATATAAACATGATAATAATAATAGCCCTATTAAGAAACTCTCTCACCGTCGGGCACGGGCCGCCTCTGAAACAGAGGGCTTAGGCCATAGTCCACCACGCTGGCCCAGTGCGGGTTGGCGAAGTTCACACACCTTCGAGAAACTCTTAGGCATGTAGGTTTCCTCACGATGTTTTCCTTCACCGTTAAAGCAAGTGATAATTAATTTTTAATACGCACATGCTTTCGAAAAGACAGAGGTGCGTGCCTGGGTTTCAACCCGAGACCTCTGACTTTGCAGTCCAGCGGTCTAACCACTAGGCTCTCACAGCTTATATATAAACATAGGTATATAATATATACCTACATACCATCACGACTTATTCTAGAAGGGCTGGTCAGAGAAGTATGTACCTATTCCAAAACGATCATATTTTACCAAAATAATTTTAAACCTTTCACATAATACACATTTGTGCTGGGCTACTCAATCTTTGTTACATGATTTTTACTTCTTTAGTTGTCTTTTACGATAACCACAGAGATACTACCACATAGCAATGGATCTCAGCACACCGGTAGTTTTCACGATATACTCCTGTTTTTTTTTAAATTATAGTTATACCGGCTATATAGTAAATGTTATGAGAGAACTTGCCATGTTTTTGTCTTTTGAGATTAATTAAAATTAATAACACAGTATGCTTTATTATACTATTTAAGAATATTTATGTACTTAAATACAGAAAAGGGGAAAAAATGAAAATAAGTATTAGATGTTGTATATTTTTCTTTTTGTTTAATAAATGCATAAAAATGTAATGTCATTCTTCACAACCTTAAAATAATAATTTATGATTATTTTGTCTTTCTTTTACAATTTTTGTTCTCAAAATATACACACAAAATAAATAATACAGAACCATAATCAAAAAATAATTCGATTCACTTCAAGAAGCAATGAGATACTTACTTTTCCACTTTATCAGTTGCTACATAAAAATAATGTTATCATAATATTAAGTACCTACTTACAAAAAGTGTAAATACTTTTGTAAAAAATAAATACACAATAAAACTATGTTTAAACGTGGTCGATATTCAAGGATGGTGTCCAGTATCCGATCCTACAAATTTATAAAGTATAATAGGCCGAAAATTAAAAAAAATATCTGCTCCATTCCTTTTTTGAAGTCCAGATCCAGAAAGCATTTTGTAATAAATATTTATTGCCAGGATTGTGTGAGGTATACAATCTTTTTATATCTACCAAGTTTATAAACATGCTTTGTAGTATAATAATTACGATTGCTGCTTATCATTAAATAATGGAAGGATTAAGATCACGAATAATTGCACATTTAAAAATTGAGTGGAATGTTTCGAGGTCATTCTTCTTATCTACGATATTTCTATGAGTAATTACTTAACACTAATTTATTTTTAAACCATAATGTCCCGGTCTCATTAAACCATGCCGAAATGAACAACTTTAATTTTAGGCGGTACTGGTGTAGCATTTTCTGTAAGAAAAAAAAAGTCAATTTGAATGTGTAAAGGGCATCATTTATTAGTAGACGCGCCATCTAGCGGTAGGCAGCGCGATGTTGTTAACACATAGCGACCAGCGATTGGTACTACAACATACAATAATAGCAGTATGTGAGAAGTATGTCTACTCTTAAATAAAAAATAAAATCACCGTCACTCCTATATTCACCAAATGCAGGTGGCAGATCTGTGTATTGAACACCTACTTTTTGCCGTCGATGTTAGGTTAGCCTAGCCATATACTGGGTCCAACCTCAGACTCCGGACTGAAATTGTGAATTTTTCGATAGAAAAAACTATATGTGTCTAACCTAGGATTTCAATCCAGGACGTCGTGATTGCAACGCGCATTATTCGCCACTAGACCAACAAGGGAGTACAATACAAAGCTACTTTTAAAGGGTCGCGACGGGAGCGCGATGGGAGACCTTGACTACGTTCGGTTGTGACGTTTGCCGTCGCGCCGAGCGTGACTGCGCTGTGACGTCTCCCGTACATTTCAGTACATTATAACTCGCCAAGCCGCGTCACCGTCGCGCTCCCGTCGCACTGCGTCGGCTATCTGGCGAAACCTTAAATGTTAACTTAATTCCCTTTGTCTAAAGTTTGCATAATAAAAATCAGGTTATTTAATTGTGAACGTCAATATGGCGGGATCATAACTTATTTTTTGAAAATCTAATTACCAGTATTTAGTACCTAATTGGTACTATTTGGTACCTATATTAAAAAAATAAGTAGTTCAATGTGCTTGAAGATATTCAATAATAATAGTGATCCCGCCATCTGGACGCGTCAAAATGGCGGGATCACTATTATTATAGAATATCGTAATTAGATTTTCAAAAAATAAGTTATGATCCCGCCATTTTGACGTTTACATTTAATTTGGTTTAACTGAAGTTCATGTTTTTCATCGCTTTGTGAGCACGAGGTCCTGGGTTCACATCCTAGGTCGGACAAGTGTAGTTTTTCTTACGAAAACTTCCCAGTACATTCCGGAGTCTGAAATTGTGCCCAGTATATAACAATAGGCTTGCCTCCTATTACATGGGACCTAACATCGTCGGCGAAACGTGGGTGTACTCAGTACACCTTTGCCACCCCCGCTTGGGGAATATAGGCGTGACGGTGTTTTTTGACTGAAGTTATGATCAATAGCCGACGGAACGCGACGGGAACGCGACGCAAACGCTTGGCTCCGTTCGGTTGTGATCTTTGCCGACGCTCCGAGCGTACACTTCAGTACATTGTAACGCTCGTCGCAAGTTATGGCGGGAAGTCGAAGAGTGCTGTCGTCAATTCGTTTTAATTTCCAAAACTTGTGTTATTTCGAATAATAATGTGTAATGTTGGTGGAATATTAATCATTATGTATTCTTATTTGTGCATGAGTAATTGTAACAAAGTGACAAAACGTGCCTTTTCGATTTCCCTGAAAACGGCGGTTGGGTACTTCATCAATTTCATTATCATCGTAGTCATCAAGTTCATCGGGGAGTTGAATAATTTATCCGAACACGATTATGCATCTCACTGGTCACTGGCAAAATACATTAAAATTAGTGTGAAGCCTGATAACTGAAGCGTGATAACTTAAAGAAGAAATCCCGTCGCGCTGCGTCGGCTATGTGGCGAATCCTCGTCTATGTGGCGAATCCGAATATCGAAGGGTGGTTCAGCAAAACAAAAGATAGACCGACGATCTGGTAAAGGTCGGGAAGGTACACAAAGCTGGTTATAGTGGCGGCCTTTGAGGGAAGCCTTTTTCCTGTAGCAGACGTCTTTCGACTAAAGAAAGAACGATGCCATGTTTTTCATCGGATATCATACGAATTATATTTCTTGCTACCGTTAAAGACCTACGGCGATCGACCACTTATCCACCGGAAGAGTGACAGTGATGCAATCACTTTACATATGAATAATAAGGGACGGATATATTGAGCGCGCGCTCGGAAGTAAACGACGTATGACGCAAAAACAAATTTTATAATTTTCAAAAAAAAACTACACTATTAAATAAAAAACTACTTTACAAGAACTTTGCTACAATTATTCCATATGTTTTTAAGTAAATTCTATTGACTGGCTCTTAAGCGTTTCGCGTTGGAATTAGAAAATTTAAAGCAATAGAGATGATTTATGTTTTTCTATCGAGAAATTTTCGTTTCATCGTGTATTTGTTTCGTTCGTGTATAGTGTTTTACCGGATGCTAAAATATAGAATCAAAAATCATATTTCGAAATATTAAGTCTCTAATCCATATACTACTTGAAGTGCATGTAGTACAAAAACACGTTTTTTTCCGGTAGCCCCTTAAAGTGGCGTTAATGTGAAATGATTGGCCCGCACTCGCACAATAATAATACATGGGTAAATGACAATGGTGTGGACATTAATATATTAATTACACATAACATGCGACAATAATTGGTATTCACAAGTATTATTGTTCGGTCCTTGTACAGTACACTCAAGTGCAAATTCCCCGTATTTATTTATTGAGTTATGTACTACGCACTAGAGAAGACATTACAACTAATTTATGTAGCAATAATTAGAGTTCATAAGGGGCATCCATTAATTACGAGCTGTTTTTCTTTTAATGTTCCCTCTCTCCCTCTTGGTGAGATTTAATGACATTTGGTGGGACCCCTCACCCCATTTTGAGCTCACGTAATTAATGCCCCCATACACTTTAGCTCAAAAAAAAAACATCATCACGCCTATATTCCCCAGAGGGGGTCGCAGAGGTGTACTGAGTACACCCACGTTTCGCCGACGATATTAGGTCCCATGTAATAGGTGGCGAGCCTATTGCCATATACCGGGCACAATTCCAGACTCCGGACTCATACTGGGAATTTTTCGTTAGAAAAACTACATTTGTCTGATCTAGGATTTGAACCCAGGACCTCGTGATCACAAAGCGATGCGCTTTGCCACCAGACCAACGAGGCAGTCAGGCAGGTTTTATTTCGAGAATATGCCTATATATCACGTGCACTGAGATACTGTTTAAATAACTCAAGAAACTTTGAGAGATGCAGATTTTGTTATCTATGAAGACATGAAAATTTCATCTTACTCTGCGGTCATAAAGTCACGCGCCTTTATTCGTTTGTAGTAGCTTTTCTAGTGCGTTGTATAAGAACTCAATGTATTCATGGAAGCAATAATCCCCGCATTCATTACAGCTGGTCATTACAAGTTCAAGGTGCAGACAGTGTCGACATTAAAAAGCATTTTACGTGCAAATAGGGTAGCAGAAATAATCTAATAACATTATACTATGAGAAAGCAAGTGGTTCATAGTTAATGGAGGTAAGATAGATATCAAGAACTGCAGGGCTAGCATAGGCGGTGCGGCAAGACGTATGTCGCGGATTTTGTGGCCCTAGGCACGAATTAACAAGACAAGAAGACTAATTTCAAACGAGTTTTCTCGTGTCAAACTTGTCACGGTTGTATTTTATTGACGTTTATTTATTATTATTTTTTGACTTGCATAAGACTCGAATTATAAGTTGAAAAAATTGTCCCCCGCAAAATTAGTGCTGCCGCTCGTGTAAGCCCAGCTGTTCTGTATTATTATAATATGCTGACTTCATGACCAGCAGGTCGTGGAGTCTGCATAGTCACTGTCAAGTCGTACTGACTATGGACACGTGAGACGAGAGCAGAATTTAAGAAAGTGTTTCAAAACTGACCCTTTGCAAATGTGCTAAGATGGCCTTAAGAAAAAGACACTTAAATAAATTATGGCATAAATGACTTTCATGATCTTTCTCAATGACAAACTTCAATAGATTATTTGTGCCACAACATCTATAGCGTGCTCAGTGGTCATAAATGTGGTGCAAATGAACAAACGTGTGTGTGCATGCGTGCGTGCTTCAGACTTCGACGTAGTCGAGCGTAGTACCGGCGGGCGCGGCGTGTGCGCCGGCCGCGTGGGACGCGTGCGGCGTGAACGCAGACAGGTACTTATGCGGCGCACACAGCGGCAGGCTGTCCGCCAGCTCGCGCGATGGCTCCGGACATAGCATCGGATCCTGTCCGGATAAAAAAATCCTTGTGTGGTTTTATGAAACCACGGTAAAAGTGAAACATATTGGCCTTGGCTGCTCTGGCGAGCGCGTTGCATGTCGCGTGACGGTCGGGCATGTCGCGTGACGGTCGGCCACCGACCGTCACGCGACATGCAACACACATACCAAAAAGTTTGTAACGATCTAATAAAAGTTTCACTTTAAAAACTTTTTTGTTTCAAAAAAGAAGCCCCACAATCAACGATCAAATATACATAAATACACGCTCTCTGCACGAAAAGTAGCACCACCTGAAGGCAGATAAAAGTGGGCGGTACTAAAAAATTAGCAGTGTTACGCTTTAAGTCGCATGTTTACCGCGCGACGAACATGCCGAACTGGGCAATTAGAAACTGTAAGAATTATACTAAAAGAGTAACAAAAAATGATGGGGTGTTTTATTTTAAGTAATTTTTACTTCACATTAATGATATTCTATACTGAGTTGTCTTTATTCGCATTAAAATGAATCACTCTTTAATTATTTTGTTCAACTCTCTCGTATTAAAATGCACTCATTAATTATTTTGTTCATTTATAACATCGTTTGCAGTCCGCAAATGTCTCTTTCTCTCTTGGGTGCGGACCACTCAATTTGTGTTCCACCGGTGAGCTTCGGTCGTGATAGTGTAAGTGATACGAGTAAGGTCCAATATGCCCTAATTTATGTTTATATTATAACTATACGACGTTTTTTAGTGTAACTTTCGAACAGGACTGTGTATCTTGTTATAATATATCGAAGCCCACAATAGTAATGATTTCTGTGTCATGGGTGCGTTTACAAACATGAAATTCATAAACAAAAACAGTCAGACCGAAAACGAAAGTAAGAAAAAAACGATAAAAGCTGACGCTATGTAATGCTTATATGAATTTTTAAAATTCTGAATAATAACTTACCGAAACAACAGCAATTGTTACAGTATCCGAGAATTTTACTTTGTTCTTCTCCCCAGCTCGGTTGCTGTGTTTTTCCGTATTTATCGGGATAGTATCGTTTCTAAACATCCTGTCTTTCATACTGGTACTGGGATGGTAAGTGTTATTGTTTTGATACCGGTAGAGCGTGTTCGGAGCATCCTCTCTCAGTTCTTTCTGGTATATGAAATGAGTGGAATTAGTCCTCTCTTCAGTTCGGGGAATTATATCAACCAATGCGTGTGTCGGCTTCACAGTTCCTTCATTTATCGTCAAAAGACTATGTTTCTGGGTCTTATAGTTGGATAAAACGTCCATACTGTGCCAGCGACAATTTTGCATGTTCAGTATAGATTTTGGGTGTTCCCGGTCGTAAGTTTCTGGTTTTACGTATGTATCGTCTCTTAAATCCTTGGTCCATATTGTGTTGTCCCTTTCTAGGTACTGATGCAAGTTTGGTCTGATACTGTTGGTTGATATTGGCTCAGTTTGCGTCATTGGGACTTGCATCAGGGTACCATGGTTAGGGAGGGAAACCCTTGGTAATGGTGGGGGTTTAGTTTTGACAGCTTCCGATGACGCACTCGTTCCGTCTTCGGATCCTGTGTATGAACTGCAGTCTGTACATGACTCGGAACATTCGGAGTCTGGAATAATAGTAAAAGCGCTCTTGAAAGTTAAATAAATGAAGTCATTAGCTCACCTGATGGAAATATGTTCAACATTTACTTTTACAAATAAAAACAATAATTTTTCTATTCGGCGAATATGAATAGGTGAATTAGTTTATATTATTAAGATGCTTTTTTCACTTTTCTCACATTTTTGAGACGTCAGTTGAGAAATTTACATCGAGACACACAGACACACACCAAATATAAGAACAACAGCTAAGAATAAGTTTGTATGATAATCCCTAAATAATCAGACTAAAATATCAACAAACAATAGGTTTGGATACAAGTAGTTTATGAATTTCATCATGATATATGGCGAATACGTATATGCGTATGTAATTTACTGTTATTGGCGAATACGAATATTCGTCGCATCACTAGTTAAAATAAAAACATTACCTACCATGAGTGTCTTGTTGTGAATAGTGTGAGGCGAGGCTGGCGGCTTCGTCAGCCAGATGCTGTAAGCCTTGACGAGACGCCGCCCACCGCGCGTCCGCGAACAGATCCCATGCCGCGAGGTCCACTGCCAAGCTCAGGGCTTTTTCTACACGACCCCGCCTGAAGGCGTCATATGATAAAAAGTTGCTTTTAATTGAAGTACGTTAGGAGCTCTTTGAATTTAGTAACCATGATTTATAAAACATCGGTTTATGCTTAGGTAGGTATTTAATTTGTTACTGGTACAGTTCGCACAATAAGATAGGCGCGAGTTTTACCAGAAACTATTAAGATCAGATCATCGCTGTGCTTTGGAAGACTGATAGCCTGCAGTCGCAAAGCGACACACATCAAAATTCACAGCATGTTGTTGCGAACATGCATTTGCATGCGTAAGTGAATAAATAACTATCTATCTATTTATCTATAACATCACGCCAGATCCCTTGCGGGGTAGGCAGAGAGTACAGGGTTCCAAAAACAAATAATAAATAACTAGACTTTTAAAAACCATCTCATGCGTAATCCTTCGCACTTATTATGTGATAAATACAGTATTATACAGTTATAAGTTTAACACTGTGAAATACCTGGTTTGACTCAATGCTCGCACGTCACTTGGGGCCCCCATTGAAAATCAACGCTGTAGCTCGGTTACAAACGTGTTACAGCTTTTAGCTGAATGGGGAGCCCATTTTGATGACGACATGTGTCCATTATTATTTAATTTTGCTTGTATCTTGCACTTCGATACTTTTAATTATTCTATTTTTTTTATATATATATATATTTTTCTTTGTGCTAACGTAAATGGTGTATCTGCCGTGTTAGTATGTAAATAAATAAATACTATTTATTGTTGTTGCTTTGTTTTTGGACTATGTGGTTAATCGAAATCAATAAGTTTTCTTTCTTTCATGTGTACCTGTAGCCCTTACTTATATTTTGATCATGTAAGCGACCTTGAGGAGAAAGAGAAGTGGCCATAAAATGCCATGGCCTTCGCGAAAACGTAGATCGGGGCTGTAAGCGGGCAATGGAACATGGACCAGTTTTATATATCCACACCGGTCATTGTGATGTATATTTATATACCATGTAAACTGGATAGGACAACAGAACAGAAGAAGTATGCAAGTCATTTAATGCGTACTACTGTGATATTAATAATAATAATAATTAGCTAATTAATATTGCAACTATAAGGTCATACAGGGCTTGATAAGTTCCAACAGCAGGTGGCCACAAACCTGCCTCCACCAATCTGCACTGGGCCCGCGTGGTGGACGTATGACCTAATCTCTTTCACCTCGATTTGTGAGAAAAGGCCTTTGCCCCGCAGTGGGATAGTATAGGCTGATATTATTATTTGTAGGTCGCTGAGGTTCATGGACTTTACTTGGACTTTTGAAAGGCTTGCATGGCGACATGGGTCTAACACGTAACGCCCTTTGCGAGAAGTTAAAGTTATGTAAGTCACCTGCTGAGATCAATTGCTGAAAATGAAGAAACATAAACAGCGAACTGACCCTGGTACGTGCAAGGACTATTGTAAATTATGGAAAGGAAACGAGGACTATGTGGATGAGATTTGATGGACAAAACTGGGCTATTTTAAAGGGATAATACTATTATTATTTAATAATAATAATCTTAATAGATTATACAACAACTATCACTATAACTGCCTTGTTGGTTTAGTGGCTAATCGGATCGCTTTGTGATCCTGAGGTCCTGGGTTCAAATCCTAGCTCGGACAAATGTAGTTCTTCTAACGTAAAATTCCCCGGAGTGTGGAGTCTGGAATCGTGCTCGGTATATGGCAATAGGCCAGCCCCCATAACATGGGACCTAACATCGTCGGAGGAAAGTGAGTGTACTCAGTACACCTCTGCCATTCCCGCTTGGAGAATATAGGCGTAACGGTGTGTGGCAATAAAGGTTTCACCGCAAGCGAGACGGTGGCGCGGCTTGAGGAATAGTAATATACTGAAATGTACGGGAGACTTTTGTGTGTGTGTGTGAATGATTTACGCTGTTGGCCGCGGGGCCTTTGCTAACTGGACAAGAGGGCTAGCTGCAACCACTACGCTCGAGCCAGAAGGGCAAGGGGGCAACTAGCTCAAGGGCGCCTCAAGAAGGAACGGGCTCGGCTTGGGCAGTCGCTATGGGGGAGGGCGTACACTAGGTATCTTGCCGTGGCGCTCTGCACCGGCCGGCGGGCAAAGGACTTTCCGAGCTCGCCGGCGAGATCGGTGTCTGAACCTGCGTGCGGTCTCTGTACCAGAAAGAAGGAATGTAAGGGCATCGGGAGGGTCATGTTACGGAAGACACCACACAGCACAGCCCCGTTATGCGCGACGGCAAACGTCACGATCTGCCGCCGTCGCGCTCTACGCGCTAACAATCGAAGCACGGGGGAGCGAGACGCCAATACGCGTGCGAGCGGGTCGCTAGTGTCGAACTTGGGCCCGGCCGGCGCGACGCCCCTCCCGCAGTGTGACGCGCAGAGTACATTTTATTTCCGGACATGGTATGACGACATTTTATATATAGTGTCACGTGTGCACCGCGCTGCCGACCGCGGATCGAGCGCATCCGTCGGCTATTTGACCAAACCTTTACTATAATTTTAGAAGGTGTATGTAGACTATAAACTGCAGGTAACTGTTACCTGAGCAGGTGGTGGAAGTACTTCCTGGCGAGGTCGTGCAGCGGCGGTGCGTAGCGGCGCGCAGCGGCCGGCAGCGGCGCGCGCGGCGCCAGGTAAGCGCCTAGAGCCGCCTGCGCGACCAGCTGCTCGCCCTCTGCCCCACACCATATTAATAACCAGTTTACACACTGCACACTTCCGCGTGAAGTGTGGGGAGGTAAGTCATATAAACACGTCACTTACGCTCTACTTTCCTTTCCACACTATCACTGCCCGGCGCTTCGTTGGGGGTTTTTAATGGGAATCAAAAGATTAAGAGGCCACGCCCAGTCAGTGTGGCCGGTTTCGATTTATTTTTGCAATAATGGGGAAGAAATATCTTTGAAAAAAAATTAAGGACAAAATCTAAAGAAATGGTGCGTTAGAAAAACTGTGGGAAAGCTAGTATAAATATTGCCTTGGGGATATTTTTATGATTTCTAATAATATGATTTCGGGGAAAAGAAAATCTGATGTCGGGAGTTTTTGCAAGCATAAAAGAAACACAGGTAACAGCGAAGGGAGTATGTAAACAGTCGACGCTGCCGCGGTGCTGCTCATTGGTCTAGGCGAGAAGTGGCGGAAGGCGTATAAACCGGGTATTATACCCAGTTTACGTACTTCCACTGCCGCCATTTCTCGCATGGAGCATTAATCACTACTGCAGTAGTGTCGACTGTTCACACACTCCCTTCGCACTTCAAGCATCGCTCTGGGTGTCTATTTTGTTTGTGAAAACTACCCACGACAGTTTTCTTTTGCCCGAAATGATATTGTTTATAAAAAAAATACTGAAAGGTAATTTTTATACTAGCTTTCCTATACTTTTTTTGATGCGTCATTCTTACATATTTTTGTATTTTATATATTTCTTCTCATTTCTATCCTTAAGTTTTTCCAAAATTATTTTCCCCATAATTGCAAAAAGATTTTTAACTGGCAACTCAGTTGTTAACATAATATTATGTTAACTGTGCCCAGTAGAAACCCCTGTAAATTTTAATTGTATATTTTTTATATAAATATAAAAGGGACCTTTTTTATTAAAGACTAGCTGTTACTCGCGACTTCACCCGCGTGAAATTTAACAAATCTGTTTTTAAAATAAAAGCAGCCTAAGTTACTTCTTATAACATCAGCTATCTGTCAGTGAAATTCTTGTCAAACTCGGTCAAGCCATTTCGGATATTAGCCGGCACAAACAGACAGACAAAACAAAATTGTTTTTGTTATAAGTACCGTATATATTTGCATATGCATTAGTAAAAAGCTGTTATTTTGATATTACAAACAGACAATTCAATTTTATTCATTTGTATAGTTTTTTCAGCGATTGATCCCACCCATCTTACCTAGTGGAAACTGAAGTTGAGACCGTAGAGGTAGTTCGCTGATTCAGTAATTTTCACTCTGAATTCGGAGTAATTAATCCGAGGAGACCGAAATTAGATCGTGTTCTAAATAGTTAACAGGATTGATCAAGATGTTAATAACTTACCAGATTTCCCTCGTAATGCGGCGCAAACAAGTTTATTCACAGCCCACAGGCACTCGGTACCTTCTCGCTCCCAGTCCATAGCGCGTAGCAGCGCCACCGCATTTGACGTCCGTCGGACTCGAATCCATGCCTGCATTAAACATAGCATGCTCAAAAATATAAAACAAGGATGTCAATAAATAATAGGAAATCTGGTGTGGCTGTGTCGGGCCACTCAACTGTTGGTAATAAGGTGAAACGTCTATGTCAGCGAGTCGCTTTTAGTGTTAAAGATTGATAGAAAAGTGCGAGAGCACCGGTTTCGGTCATTCTACGCAGTGCTGCTCCCCGCCGCCCCCGACGCAAACTCAACGTCATAACAGCTAGCTGACTATATAAGCTAAATAATGACACAGGATTCATGTTTCTAGGACTAATAGTTTTGTAATTATTAAGGTTAGATGGAATAAACCTTTTCGTTACGGTCCACTTTTCAGACCTGGTACTCGTGTTTCGGTGTCATTTTAAAGATGTTTCACGACAACAATAACACATGTACAATATAATCAACCTTATTAAAAACTAAATAAACAACTAAATTGATAAATGCTAAGCTAAGATGCAACACGTCAAGTATAGTGCGCCAAGGAACTTGTGGGCCGTGTATGACATTAACAAAAAAAAATGGTTTAAGGACATCGTCGAACATTGCCCCAGACCCAACAAACATTTGACCTATGCCATCAATATTTATAATTTTTATTAAAATAATGGCAAATATCCGTATCTAATGGACAATTTGCAATCAAAAACGAATATTTCATGGTATTGTGAGTATTTATATCAAAGTCGCCGACATCTTCACTGAATGTCAACACACAATATAACCTCATATGTATTAATGGCTACTGAATTATAACCTCAAAATGTAATACTTTTTGTGCAATTCCCCCGCTTGTCCGTTTAATAATAAATGCCTTAAGAGAATTTATGAGTGCTTTGAAATCATATAAGTATTTTTTGAATGCTGTTGGTTCTGGGTCAAATCATGTATGGGCGCAGAACTATGAAAGGATTCATAGCTAACGGCAACTCTGCGACTGTCATTACATTTCACTCAATGACAGCGTTAGTTCCCATTTTGGCCGCGGGCCAAAAGATCCTTCTACGACTGTAGATAGAAACAACTTACACATATTTGATGTTGATTGTACGCTCACAAGCAATAATATGTAAGCATTTTAGCACTTTGTCACAGTAACGTTATGTTTATAAAGACCTGCGTTTTTAATACAAATTTTGCTATGACAAAGTTACTTTTGTAATATGTCATATAAACAAGGAATGATTGTAACCTACAGCAGGGCCAGTACATGCGACGACGCGACAAGACAATGTTAGGGATTTTGTCGCTCTAGGCGTGAGATAACAGTTTTGTCTTATGTGTTAGTCGTGACAAAAGTAGACACGAAGACTTGTTTCAAGAATTGTATTGTACTGAAGTATAGATGAGACTATTTTTACTTAAGCTGTGATTACACTTTGCGACCGCGACGCTACCTGACAGCCTTGAGACGCCATTACAAGGCGGTCAGGTCGGAGTCAGAGTTGGATCCAACTTCACCCGACCGCGACTACGACCAAGGACGTTTAGTGATGCAGTCATCGTTATGATAAACATCAATGTATCGATATAATATGATACTGTTATCTTGTAAACAGTAATGTGGAAATGAAACATCAATCTTTTATCAGCTTTCTTTATTGTCGATGTATCGAAGTATGATATGAGGTATTGTAAAAAAAAAATCGCTTCGATGCATCGATAAATCGATATTTTACAAGTTTTTATTACTTTTTTAACACATTCTGGTGCAAAATTTGTGATCCTTTTTCAAACACTTGCGGACATCTGCATTGAGCATAGCAAATTGAGCATAGAAATTCGCTAACGATGCAATAATATAGTTTCTTAGAGGTATGTATGCCAACACTACATCTGTTTCCAGCATTGTACTAACCTAAAGCGAAATCGATACATAAATATTTTGCAATTTATAACGACGATGTCTTGCTTATTAAAACATTGATCGTTTCACCCTTAGTGCGGAATTCCATGTCGCTGCACGCTACACGTCCTTCTGTAAAGAAGCGCGCGTGCCGACTGATCGAAGATATTTATTTATCAGTCTACCTATTTCTCTATTTTATCTGGACCGGAAAGATGGATTGATATTTGAAAAATGGATCACAAATTTTGGACCAGAATGACAAACAGAAATACGAATAAAAAAAGGGTAATAAAACCTTGTAAAATATCGATTATTTGATACATCGATATTTTAAAGCGATGTTTTTTTTACAAAACCTGAATCATACAGCGACAATAAAGAAAGCTTAATAAAAGATTGATGTTGCGATACATCATCAATCACTTTAATTTTCACATTATTATTTTACACGACAAGAGTATCATGCGAGTATTATATCGGTACATTGATATTTATCATAACGATGACTGCATCACTAAATATCCGTCGCAGTTGCGGCCGGGTCGGCGGTTGGATCCAACTCTGACTCCGATCTGACCGTCTCAAGGCTGTCAGGTCAGAGTCGTGGTCGCAAAGTATAATCACGGCTTTACGGACAGGACTCGAATCACGGCATAAAGAGTATTACAAAATTTTGGATTATCTCGACGATAAAACAGAGAGCAGCTCCGCAATCAGCAAAATTAACAGAGCTGTATAAAACAATTTTGAAAAAAAATGGTTATCAGAAAGGCCAAACAAATTAAGTTAAAAGACTAGCCCGCTGAGTTTCTCGCCGATCTTCTAAGTGGAGGCCGCGTTCCAATCCGGTGGTAGATGTAAAAAATGTAATAATTTTTACGTTTGTAAGTGCTTATGTATTAGCCTAAATAAATAAATAGTTAGGAAAGAGCCTGTTGGAACTCTGTACTCTCTGCCTACCCTGTAAGGGATCTGGCGTGATGATATAGATAGATAGATAGAAAAAAGTTTTGCCGCCCGAGCTCCTGTTCCTTCGATTTTACTTCAGGCACTAAGAAGTGAAAGAAAAATCTGTGTTCAAAATTTACCGTTAACAAACGAGGATGCGTTATATGAAGTAACGCAAGCGGTCCACCCAAAAATGTTGCGAAAATCATAGGTCCACTTTTGGAAGTTTTTGTCGCTAATAATTGCATCCGCTTTGCATCTCTGAAATAACAATTATCTTGATCATTTAGAATAGAGAGCAGACCAAGAGTAAACATTAGTAAAAATTAATCAGGTTAGATAGGTAATAACACACCGTTACGCCTATATTTCCCAAACGGGGTGGCATAGGTGTACTGATTACACCCACTTTTCGCCGACGATGTTAGGTCCCATGTTATGGGGGCTAGCCTATTGCCATATACCGAGCACGATTCCAGACTCCAGACTCGTACTGGGAAGTTTGCGTTAGAAAAACTACACTTGTCCGACCTAGGATTTGAACCCAGGACCTCGTGATTACAAAGCGATGCGCTGTGCCACTAGACCAACGAGGCAGTCAGGTAGATAGGTAGTTTCCTTTAAATGTTTTGGCTAAGTTAATATCACGCATCAAGCTGTCAGTAAATAAATAGCAATATAAATAACACCAATGCACTAACAAATTAAAATACAACATAATGAGACGAACTATGGAGAGTGGAGGAAGCCAGAGAGGTATGTTAGGAAAGAACCTGTTGGAACTCTGTACTCTCTGCCTACCCCGCAAGGGATCTGGTGTGATGATATAGATAGATAGAGGGATGATGTTGGTTATTTTATAGCATAATATAAACAGGTGTATTATTGTACCTTAAGTAAGATGTGAGATCCAGGCACTTAGAATGATAGTGTAAAAGAGACAGCGCGCGATCGAAACACTGCAACTTTCCGCCCTCTTCTGCAGCTATGATTAAGTCGTCAGCCCATCTGATTTCTGTTGCAATCTGTGACAAGAGCAGAAAATTAAAATTATTTACTCAAAATGTGGTACAACACGAAGATGATAAGTATATTTTATATATAATACAAGATATATTTACCCATCTGGTAAAGGCATGCCAATAATAATGCAAATAATACTTGTACATAAGAAAATGAGACCAATTACCACGACCAAATAGACTGAGTCTTATCTGAAGGACAAGTCAAGAATCTTTGTAACCGGCGAGCGTGTATGAGACGAACTAACTATAAGAGTGGAGGAAGCCAGAGGTATGGAAGGAATGAACCTGTTGGAACTCTGTAGGTACTCTCTGCCTACCCCGCAAGGGATCTGGCGTGATGATATATATAGAGATAAAATGAGAGTTTCCAATTTAAAATTACAATATATTCTTATAATTATAGGATAGACAAGTATTTAAAAAATTCGTTGGTTGAATAGGTTCTCAGATAATTATTGACTATTTCTGGAGATCAATACTAAACTTATAGGGTAATTCCACATAAGATTAACCCTTTCAATTTCAAAGACCCAATTAACGGACACTTTTTTGTTTCAATTTTATGTTTTTCTTGTTCATTCAACTAGATGAACTGTGTTAGTAATATCAAACAAAATATATTAGAATGATTTGTCGTAGTTAGAGGTATAGTATATATAGCTGAATATAGTAACTCTATCTATATCTATCTATATCATCACGCCAGCTCCCTCGCGGGGTAGGCAGAGAGTACAGAGTTCCCACAGGTTCTTTCCTTACATACCTCTCTGGCTTCCTCCACTCTCATAGTTCGTCTCATACACACTCGCCGGTTACGGAGACTCTTGACTTGCCCTTCAGCTAAGACACGGTCTATTTGGTCATGGTAAGATAGTCTAGGTCTTCCCCGGCACCTACATCCTTCCACTTTCGCATTGTATATCTGTTTTGTCATTCTTTCTTCTAGCATCCTTTCTATATGCCCGAACCAACGGAGCATACCCTTTCTCATCTTTACACCGATACTATCTTTCATACCTACTCGCTTTCTTACTACGCTGTTGCGAATACGGTCGGTCCGCGTGACTCCGCACATCTTCCGCAGAGATCGCATTTCGACCGCATTTATCCTGCTTTCGTTCTCCTTCTTACATAACCAACTCTCACTGCCATATAACAGCGTTGGGACAAGCACTCCGTTATGCATGGCCAGCTGCGCCTTTTGGCTTAAGTGCCGGCTCCCAAGTAGCCTTCCCATCGCACCATTCACTCTATTACCTGCATTCACTCTTCTCTCTATATCAGCGGTGTATTTCCCATCCCTACTGAAGGCGCATCAAAGATATACAAACTCATTCACTTGCTCTAGAACATCGTTACCAACCACAATCCTTGCATTCGTTCTGGTTTCTTCCCGTTCAAAAACCATAATTTTGGTTTACTTCACATACAAATAACGAGAATATAGTAACGATTTGTATTAATTTGCCGATTTATGAAGCAGGTGGTTAAAGGAAAGAAGATATACTGACAAAACTAGCCACAGTAGTATGCGTTAGGCCGTGATAGAGTGGTAGTAAAAATGCGCGACTGCGATTAATCCAAATATTCGAATCATCTACAACTGCTAATTTACTAATTCGGATTGAACATTAATAATATACTATTTTTTATAATCCAATGACGACTACTAATTAGTAACTTCTAATGGCGATTCGATTAGATTATCTGCGACTCTCACCCGTCGCAATACCGAAATGAGTTAAGAATGAATTATTCGAATGATTCGCCGCTTCTCGCGCTATTTCCGCGCTAAAACGAGTTAAGTGTGCAAGTGAGTAGTAAAAACTAAACTAAATAATGACGCTTTTGCTGGTTTGTGTTTAAAAAAGCGTTTTAATCGTTTCTAGTATACAATTAAAATATAATCCACACGTGTTAATCAAGTGCTGAAATGAAAAAAACTGCTAATAGTATATTATTTGAAAAGCGCTTACAGTGCTTCTGCACAGTGTGTTGAAGTGTGTTCTGCAGTCCGAATGATGTTAATATCGATATTAGGGTCATTCGGACCGCAAACTTAAGTCATGTCGAATGACATAAAAGTACCTGTACTCTGTGGTGCGAATGATAGGTAATTTCATTATTCTTAAGTCGATTTTTTTATGCATAAGTAACTAATTTTCTTGAATCATTCGAATGATTTATAAAGTCGAATGATTCGAATGCAATTATTTGCAGTCGCGCATCGCTAGTACTACGTGCAACGAGCTGTCGATACACGCCACCAAAAGTCGCGAATCGCAGGGGGACTTTCGCACCAAACGCACCGGTACGGAAAGCGATACCCGTGTGGCACTTTTGCGGGCAGACGACGCCTTGATGAGTACTTATTTATCGATTTATGAAACAGGTGGTTAACGGATTAAAAAGGGATACTTACAAAACCGGCTCTAGTTGTATGCGTAAGGCCCGCGATAGAGTGTACTACGTGCAACGAGCTGTCGATACACGCCACCAACAGTCGCGTGTCGCAGGGAGACCGTCGCACCAAACGCACCGGTACGGAAAGCGATACCCGTGTGGCACTTTCGCGGGCGGAAGACATCTTGATTGGTCGATCTCTGATATCTGATGACATTTCATAGCGGAGCCAGTCTAGACTAACGCCGTTCTTGAAAAAAAAAGGCAGATATATAAAAAAATCAGCAGTTTCCCGCGACTTCGTACCCGGTCGACAACAGCGCGACTTACCGGGTTTATGTTATATAACCTATGTTACTTCTGGATAAGGAAGCTTTCTAATGGTAAAAGAATAATTAAAATCGAATCAGAAGTACCGGAGATTACCCCGAACTTCCAAATTCACAAACTTTACCTCTTTATAATATTAGTATAGATATTATATATATAAATCAGCCTGTTCTGTCCCACTGCTGGGCAAAGGCTTTTTCTGACAAATCGAGGTGAGAGAGATAAGGTCATATTCCACCACGCGGACCCAGTGTGGATTGGTGGAGGCAGGTTTGTGGCCTCCTGCTATTAGAACTTATCAAACCGCCTATAAGTTTTCCAACATGCCTTAACCGGGACCAACGGCTTAACGTGCCTTGGTCGGTCATGCCGACTGAATCAAACTCTGCTTAACCTTGTTTATCGCGGTTACACTGCGGTCTATAATCTATACATATAATAAATAAAACTGTAATCGAGCCGAATCTGTACATTGAATATTTATCGAAAATTTAAATTGTATGAAATGTACCCCACATTTCCTTATCCTTATAGAGGCCATAAACAATTTTCTTTGGAATTATTGTCGGTCTGTCTGCCTCTATGTGTTTCAATCACGTAAAAACTACCAAATGTATTTCCATGAAATTTGGTATGGTAATAAAGTATACCCTAACTTAAAATAATAAATACTTTTTACTCCGGAAACAACCACCAATCCGCGATATTCGCGGAAAAAATCATAAAACTTTATTATTTTTATTATTGTTAGTCTCTAGCTACAATGATACGTTAAAATGTGTGATTATGCCTACACATGAATTCCTCCATGAACTGATATTGGATTTGGGTTTGTCTCGTCGTGAGAAATCCTTCGGTGGTTAAAAGCTCTTACGTGAAATTGTGCATACCGATTTGATTTAAACACTCAAATATGATTTCGTGCATGAACTGACGATGCATTCAGGATTGTCTCTTCAGGAGAGAACTCTTTTAACGAAACACGAAACTTTGTACATTGGTTTATTTAAGATATATCTAAACATGGTTTTGATCAAGAAAATTAACTGTATATACTTGCGAGAAGACTGCCACGAAATGTACTGACAAAACTTTTTTACATACTTAGCTCGCAATGCACCTATTTAAATATTATTTCGTCAGATTACGATATTTAGTACGGTAGGTAGAAAAGGTTTCAGGCATTTTACCAATAATTTTATAATAAATAAATAAACTGGTAATCCGCCTTAAAAAGAAAGTACACTGGTATTGAATACGTTTTTTTATGAGACGGCGTTAGTGTTGAATAAGATTGCGCTTTAGAGACAAATGTCAAATTACAAAATAAATGCGTGCAGAGCCGCGGGTAACAGCTAGGATAAATAAGTAAAGATAATAATAAACACTGTCACACCTGCCATAGCCGGCGGTTGACCAGTGTACTTAGTAGTGCACCCGTCCCCCTACAGCGACTGTCCCAACCGAGGGCGCCTCTTTAAGGCGCCCTCGAGTATGTCGCCTCTTGCCCTACTGGCTGGCTAGAGCGTAGTGGTTGCACGCTCGCCTTTAAATCCGGTGAAGCTGTAAAGGCCTCGCGGCCAACAGCGTACATCATTCACACACACACACTTATATTGTGTCATGTGTCAGAGGTGTAGTTTGTACATCCACTTATTGCAATTTCAGACATCAGTTTGACAGTAGGAATTTTTCGTCCCAGGCTAATAAGGCCCATATTGTTGACAGATATTTCTTCATGTTAATAATTACTAAAACAACCTCACCTTATGATAATTAACTTGTTCTACGATGTGAATCACTCCATCACCTTTGTATGCTAATTCTGCAGACAGTGTCTCATTTTCCAGTTGGTGGTATGCCTTTAATGATACACTCTGGCTGTAAAGTGAGTGATTGATATTAAATAGATTAATAATAAGGACTCTTTAACATTAGACTAAATATATGGTAATTATCCATCAGATAAGTATGTTTTTATTTCTTCCTACCTGCAACTTAGTCTGCATTGAATTGTTTGGGACAAAAGATAGCCTATATCCTTATCCCATATTTTATTTAAACTCTATTGAACTGCTTAGCGGTTAAGGCATGACATGATTCAAAGAAACAGAGCTCCTTTACATTTATAACATTAAATATAAAAGTCTTAATTTGATAGTGTTTATACCCATGGATGCTGTAAAGATGTAAATTGGCGTGGTCTTCAACTATGGGACTCCACGGTGCTGGCTCAGCAATAGTGACACTCCATACCAGTATCTTCATTCCATTACTACTCTCATTAGAAGAAATATGGCGCTCTGTTCTACGGTTACTACCACCTAACTCTATACACTGAAATATGAAGATTTTATGAATACAGAAATAATAAAATACTTAAAGACTGCGACTTCAGACCTGGTAGACAACAGTCACCTACTGGTTCTAATTATAGCTAAAAACCATCCAGGTGACCCAATTAGTACAAAGAAATCATCAAAATCAACCAAGCCCTTTAGGAGAAGAAATATGAACACAACAGAATTTTATAAATATTAGGATTAAATAGTCTTTAGGTAGTATTAATTATTCAGAATAAGCTATTGCTAATAAGAAGTATTATTTGCATTACCTGGATATGTGGATCTCTGTCTGATATACGGCATGGAAGGCTTATATTGTTCTTACTAAATGTTACTAGAGTAGCCATTCGTTCTGTGTGTGTTAACAACATGTGTGTTTTGCATAATGCAACTGAAAGAAAAAATCGTATATATAAAGAAATTCTATACTTATCAACAGCTGACCGACACATTGGGATATAATTAACATACCATTTGTAACAGTCTGTCCAGAGAGTTTACCAACAAAATATCTATCAAATAGTATCTGTGTAATATCTAAAGAGTTTTGCTTGACTGTGAGATAGGCGATAACCCCAGAAGAGAACACAATTGTGAGAAGTGAATCTCCAGTCCATTCACAAGTGATGATGGTCTTGTCGCGAAGTTTCGACTCCAATTTTCTAAGCTGTCTGGGGTGAGGGGCTCGCCAGTACCCACCCCGTCGTTCACAGTAGTTCCTTTTACCAGAATCGTAGATAGTTTCGTCCACTCTTTTCTTAGTTTCATATCTGTATTAAGAATGACACAAATAAAAGATCAGTTAAAAATACCGACAAATATATTATTGATGTAGTAACTATGTTTCATTTATTGTTATTATTTAATTTTTATGGAATTCTAATACTTTTCAACTTACTTAAAACTTGTAAAGTCGTTGCCTTTTACGTGCACTGTTTCATCGCAGGTAAGACATTTTAAATCGTAATTTATCATTTTAAAAACACACTTAGCATAGCTGTTATGGATCTAATCGTCAAGAAATGAAAATAAAATTGATTAGCTTACAAAATTGTAATAGACACTGCCGTAAAAACTTTCTTTGTAAATAAACGTGACATCTGTCACGATTGACAGTTAAACAGGTGAGAACTGACGTGATTATTACTTTTTTATATTAATATATATAGCCTTGCATATTCGCCTTTTAAAGCAATTTTTATACCTTGTATAAATTTTTGTGAAGTTTTATTTGATAAATAAATAAATCATCAACGATACATCAATATTTATATAAAACACCTTTATATATTTCTTTATTTAATCCTGCTTAAATTCAGCAAATTAGAACCGAGAGTGAAAAAGGAACAATAATTTATGGGAAACACTCTGTTAAGTACAAATAATAAAATAACTTTATAACGTACCTAATTTTAGAATATTTAGAGTGCCTTTTTTTTGCTTAAGCGGAGTATCTTATCTTATCTTATATTGGCTTACCGGACCGAGGAAACCTCTGGCGCACTTCGACCCATGGGATCTTTTGTGCTGTCCTTGCCCTAATGCTCTTACATACCTGAGGTGTCCAGTACTCCCTGTATTAGGTTGTAGATTCCAGCAGGGGGACAGAGCCGTAGTTCTTCTGGGTTTGGATAGGCCACTCCCAGCAGTTCCATTCGCCGCGCAGCCAGAGCGTCGCAGTGACAGATGACGTGCTTCATGGTTTCAGTTTCTGTGCCACAGCACCTGCATACCACGTCGCCGCATAGGTTCATCTTGTGTAGATGTTCTTTCGTGCCATAGTGGCCTGTGAATGCTCCCGTTATTTGCCTTAGTTGTAGTCTACTATATTTTAGTAGTCTCTTGCAATCGCTTTCACACCATGTGGAAAGGAATTCCTTTGAGTGTCGTAGCCCTGTGTGTGTTTCCCATTCTTTCTTATGTTGTTCTTGGGCATATTTAAAGAGTGCGCCTCTATAGGCGCCGTCTGGTATGCCTATGAACGGTTCTGGACCAACGGGTTTTCCCATTGCTCCCTTCCTGGCTAAGTCGTCCGCACGCTCATTGCCATCAACTCCCGTGTGCCCAGGGACCCAGACTAACCTGACCGTGTTGCGCGCTCCACATCTGTCAAGAAGGTATGCGCACTCCGCAGCCAGTGCTGAGTTTAGCTCATAGGAGCCGACGGCCTTGAGGGCAGCCTGACTATCACTACAAATGTAGATTTTCTTGCCCGTGATTCGTTTGTCCAATATCTCTTTTGCACAAATGTTTATCGCATAGGTCTCTGCCTGGAATATTGATGTAAACCTGTCCATGCTTTGGCTAAGGCTATATCCTTCCGTGTATACTCCGGCTCCTGTTCCAAACTTGGTTTTGGATCCGTCAGTGTACCATATCATTTGCTCCTTGCCTTGCTTATTTAGACCACTTTTCCATTGTTCCCTGGTTGGGATGTGAGTGCTAAATCTCTTATTGAACATATATGTGGTTATGATCTTGTCACTTCTCATGTTCCTTATGTCATCTAGTTCCTTATCCGGTTCTAGCTTGGTGTGTTCGAGGCCTGGCGCCGTTATGCTCCATAGTCCAGCTTTCTCTAGCCTATAGAGTGCCTTCCTTGCCTCAGTTTCAATGACGATATGTAATGGAGTTAGGTTGAGTAGCCTCTCCATAGCTGCCGTCGGTGTTGTTTTGAAAGCACTTGTGATGGCCAGGCAGGCTGTCCTCTGCAGTTTTGTTAAGGAATCCCTGCACGTCTGTGTCTTGGTTCTAGGCCACCACACGATGCATCCATACGTTATTATCGGTTTTACCATAGTGATAAATAACCAGTGCATTATTTTGGGCTGTAGTCCCCATGCCTTTCCATACGCTGACCTACACATGTTCAGCACTCTCAGTGCTTTGGCTATGGTTAGATCAACATGTGTATGCCACTTCAGTTGCTTGTCCAGGGTCACCCCCAGATACTTGACCTCAGTGGCCCATTTAATTTTACTTCCGTACATGTACAGGTCCTGTAAGCCCGTCAGTACCTTTTTCCTTGTAAACAGGATGACATTAGTCTTCGTCGGGTTGACCGAGAGGCTATTTGTTGTGCACCAGTTTGTTACCTTATCTAGAGCTTCCTGCATCAGTGTCGATACTGTGTTTGGAAACTTCCCATTGATTGCTATCACTATATCATCCGCATATCCTACTCCGTAGAACGGACCTTTGTTGATTATCTTCAAGAGAGAGTCCACTACCAGGCTCCACAGAGTCGGCGATAAGACCCCTCCTTGCGGGCATCCTTTAGTGGTTCTTACGGATAGCCCTTCTCCTAATAGAGTGGACTGGACTATCCTGTTCTTTAGCATGTTTTTGATCCATCTGACAAGAGTTGGTTCTATCCCATGCTCTATAGCAGCTAGTTCTATGGATGAGAATGTTGTGCGATCAAATGCACCCTCGATATCCAGAAAAGCTGCAGCACAAATTTCCTTTTGCTGCAGAGCCATCTCTGCACGAAGCGGAGTAACGTAAATCCTTGATTTCCAGCAGACGGACTAGTTTTGTCTTCAAAAATCGTACTTGCTGCGTGCAGTCATCAAAATGTAGTCATGACCTTACGAATTTTTCTTCTTCTTCAATGAAAACATGGGAAAGGAACTTCACCTAAACTATTTTTCAACATCTTTTCAACAGGTTATATATAAGTTAAGTATTATATATAACCTGCAGCAGCAGTGGACAAGTATAGGCTGAAATGATGATGATGATGATTATATATAAGATTAGAGCCTAAATTTTACGATATACTAACGTAGAGGTACACTATTCATTAGATTTAGGTATTATTAAACGTTTTGTAGGTCCAAGTATCTCGCATCTTTACTTTTCTACATATACAAAAATTCTGTTG